>JAGTTD010000019.1:18326567-23126567 GCA_018398585.1 Simmondsia chinensis
ATATCTATATCTCGTAAAAAACTATAGATTCCATGTGGAACATCTATTTTTGCCCTACTTTATACCATTACCCATTGTAAGTAAGATCTCGATCGCTATTAGAGACCTAAATTTTAAGTACACTAAAGTAAGTAACACTCCGTGCATGGATTCAGGATGTTCTCAGGGACAAATTAATCATTTTTAAAGAATGAATTATTTATTTATGATAGCAATTAAGAAATAAATAATCCAAATGATTCGGCTCAGTATTACAATCTTATCAACAAACACCAACATGACACTTATGGATCATATCCACATGACAAAGACAAGTAATTTAAAGTATCGCATCATAGTCTTATCAGACAAGTTGTCCAAACTTATCACTGACTACAAACATACTTTGACAACATATGACAATTTTGATTTAAGTCTACTTGTGACTCAATCTCATTAGCCACTTAAACCAAACTTTGAGATGTCTTCTTGGATTATATCCATCTCGTGAAACATTTTAGAAATGAATCACATTGACTCATAAATGATAAACATCACCGGTTCCATTCCACAACCAATTATTTGTTGGAATTGGTGTCCTAGAAAACCCAATTAATTAGTTTTAAATATTAAACAAATGAAATTATTTTATTTATTTTTTGTCTGATTATATTTTACAAGTCAAATGTGTGTGTGATTGTTTTTCTAAAACATTCCATAAGATGGACATACTCTAAGATGATATGTCATGTTTGATTTAAGTGGTCAATAAGATTGAACCACGGATAGACTTAGATCAAACTAGTGACATGTTCTCAAAGTATGTTCGTAGTCGATAATAAGTTCAGAAAAATTGTCTGAGAAGATTATAACATGATACTGTTGATGACTTGTCTTGGTTATATAGATAGAGATTCAAGAGTATCATGTTGGCGTTGTTAATAAGATTGGAACATTAAGCAGGACCACCTAAATTATATTTTTCTTAAATTGCTATTAGAAATAATAAATTTTGTAAGACGATAGCTCTAAATCTCATAAACATTTTGAACTTGTGCATGGATTGCTCATTGCTTTGATGTGCCAAAAGGATTAGTCAAAGTGTGTGGACTTGAATCTTCTATACTTTGGGTAACGCTATGAAGTGTGGAGGAAACAATTATTTTGCGTGGAATCTATATTATCTAACGACATAAAGATGTCACGTTAGTTGATTCACAAATATACGAACATATTCTAGAATCTTTTGCCAGAGTATTCCATTTTTTTGACATTTGGAATTAATACGAAAATTGTTTCTGTTTTATTGAATTTTTTGAGAAGGGCAAGTTAGGAATTACGATGAGAGATGTGAAAAATGTAACAACATTAGTTAAAGTCACTTTTACTCATGGATATCTACTAGAGGGGTTAATTGTCGTAATAAAAAGAATTTTTGGTAAGTCAGCTTTTTAATTTTTATTACCAAAGAGAGCAAAGAAAAAAGGTACAAGGGCATACCCCCAACAAGTCCAATGGCCTACATGTCAGACGGGACAAAGCAAAGCAAAGAAATGCACCGAAATCAAACCAAAAAGGATACAAGGCAAAAGGGCCAAAAAAAGGAGGAAAAACTCCTGCAAATAAAAATACAAGAGAAAAGGAAGAAAGAGGAAAAAAGGAAAGAAATGCAAAGCAATAAAGGAAAGAGAGATCAATCCCCAAGAGAGGCAACAACAGTAGTGGCCTTAGTAGCTGCTCGAGTCATCCGACGCTCAACCTTTCTCGAGCAACAAGAGGAGGTAGCGGTCTACCCAGTGTCAGAAGAGTCAACTGTAGAAGAGGATGAATACATCACAACACTAGTACCTCGGGGAAGAGGGGCAACACTCAGAACACTAGGCTCACGGTTCAGAGAACATTGAACAGGCGTAGGCAAAATTCTCGAGTCGTGAGAGTCCGAAGAGACACAGAAATCAGAAAGCCCTGGAGGAGCTAAACAACCACGGATCCAATCAGAAGCAGTAGCAAAGCAGGACTCAGAGGAGGTCCTAACCCAAGAGCCCGACGAGCCTTGGGAATCCGAGAGCCCAAGAAAAGAAACTGCATCCAAAGAATCCAGATCAAGGGGCTGAGCGCCAAACATGTGAGTCTTGATTCATGAGGAGGATCTGCATCCAAAGTAGAGGGAGCCGAAGGAAGAGAACCCGAACATTCTGATGCCAGACGACCTCGGAACGAACCCGAAACAATAGCAGCGGCCTGAGAAATGGTAGCAGGGTCCGGGTGGGCTGGAAGCACCACGACTTCTAGCCCAGGCCCACCCGGACCCGAGAATCCAGTAGGAGGCCATGCTCCCCCTGTTGGAGCAGAGTTGGGCCTGAGAGGCCCAGCGCCTCTCAGGCCCAAAATAGCAAGAGGCCTCAAGCCCTTGCTACCCTGATGGGCCCGAAAAGCCCTGGGCCTCCCGGGCCCACGAGATCAGGGGGCGGTGTGCCCCCAGCAAAGTGATCAGGCCCAGCCTCATGCTGGGCCGTTTTTTGAGATGGGCTAGGAGCCCTCCTTTGTTGTGGCTCATTTCTTGGGCTTTGGCCTGGCCCAACATCATTTTATGAATTATGAACATTATTTTCCAACCCAACATCAAGTGATCCCACCACATCAACCTCAATATTTTTCCTGAGCCCACGATCCACCCTCGTTTTGCTTTGCTGATCTCGATGACGGGTTTTAGCACCGTAAACGATCTCGATCAATGGACGGGGAGAAGAGTCCGGACAAGAGTGACCAAAAGTCGAGCACTTCGGGATTCGGAGATCCTCAAAGTGAACCTCCATATCACTAGGAATTGGTTTCCGAGCATCAATTTCATAGCATACACGAGCATATTGAATGGAGGTCCCATCAAGAGTCGGTTGATCCATATAGAGGGGGAGACCAACCCCACTGGCAATCGAACTTAAGGCCTTACTCGTCCACAAGGGTGCATGGAGCCCATGAATTTGGACCCAAATTGGAAGGGTTGAGGGCTCAACCCGAGGTGTAACGTCTTCTAGAAACCAATGATGTAGGGCTAAGTAACGGCCCTTAAAGTGCCAAGGGCCACCTTGGAGGACTCTATGGGCATCATCATAGGAGCGAAAACGAAAGAAGTAGCCGTCTTAGAGGGAATAACAAATTCAAGACCTTTTGAGCACCAAAGAGAAGTAGCAATAGCCGTACAACACGAGAGTGCGACCGACCCCCGATAAAACAACCCCTAAGGCAACGACTCCATTTGGCAAAACTCGGGGCAACATCATCACGACATACAATTGCAACAATTGTGTCATTAATAGATTTAGGAGGAACGTAGGAGAGGGTGCTTGTTGAAGGGGCATTAACACGGGCATGCCAATCATCAAACGATTCCCCCGAGCTCTTGTCCCAAAAATCATTCGTTAACCAATCCGGAAAGCAACTCATCATCTTGAGGCACGCCTCTCGAGGCCATACCGGTAACCAAGAGTAGAACAAGAAAGAAAATATCTTCAACAAACTTAACAACCTCCTAACCACCTACCAACCCAACAACCAACAACCACCTCCACCACCAATCAGCACCAGCCCCCACCGCCTGACCACCAGCCCCCCACGCCCCAATGCGCCACCCACAAGCCACCACCAAGCCACACCAGAACCCCAACCACCCCCAAAACAACCGCAACCACCACCAAACCAATCACAAACCCCACCAATCAATCCAAAACACCATGCCAAGATAAAGCAACAAGATTCAAACGAAAAATCTGGAAATGATGCGCAAGAAGATGACTCCCAAAGTAAAAAAAACCTCACGCAGAACAGGGGAGGAACAAACGAACTGGCAATCCGAAAATAGAAGGAGCAAAAACAAGATCTGAGACTCTAGAAAACAATGCAACCAGAAAGAACAAACCAAGGACAACAATCTTGAGCAAACAATCGAGAACAAGCAGCACAAACGAGCAAAAAAAGCTCCCTTGTGCTCACGAAAAATAGGGGTTGAGATGCCGCAAGTCCAAAACGCGGATCAAACCACGAATCAAGAACCAAAGCAGCAATTTGGAACTAAGAAGGAGTAAATTATGGAGTAGTGACGGAAGATTACCCTAATTGCATCCATAGGGGGTTCATTGCAATTGAAGCTTCGAGATGTGCACAAATAGAGAGAATAGACCCCGCTAGTCATAATCACCACCACCACCACCACTTCAAGAATCAAACCAGAAGTGCTAGGTGGAGGACATATGAGATCTTGGCAGCAAGAGCGTGCGTCTTATGCGAATCATCCACAACCTTTGAGTCCCTCACTTACTTGTGTTTACACCCTCAAAACATGATAGAAAATGGTGATTGGAGTAGCCCCTTGGATTCTACATGCTTCAGGGATCACGGGAAGTTAAAGATCAGGGCCGTACGTGGTCGCATGCTCTCTCACGCGCCGAAAGAAGCCCCTGCAGAAAACAGGGCACACGCCCCACGCACCCCCGCCGCACCACCGCTGGAAATCGCCAATTCCAAAGCCTCTCTCTAGTTTCTCTCTCTAGAAGTTGCAAATGAATCCCCCTGTCGTAATAAAAGTGATTTGAGAAATTCTTAAGTGAATACATTTAATTGTAAAGTGTAATAAAACTTATTTAAATGAATTAAGTTTTACTAAATTGTATTCAGTTGTTATCACGAGATGATAATCAGATTTTTCCCATTTGGAGTTAGAGTTAAATTGTCCCTGAGGTTCCTCCGCAAGCATTATTTGAAATTATTTAAATTGAATTCATAGGATGAATTATTTATTCATAAAATGAATAAATTAATTTTGCTAAATATAATTTATGAGATAAATTATTTATTCACATGATGAATAAATTTATTTTCACCAAATATAATTCATAAGATGAATTTTTGTATGTGGGATTTTAAACAAAAAAAGAGTAAAAACGCATGAAAACAGATCAGCAATCCCTCTTTTTAGGTCTCTGCCAATAAGCTCATGGCACGTGTCACGCAACTATCAGATATTGGCAATCCGCATACTCGTGGGATGGCGAATCGGAAGATGACATGCGTCACGTTTTGTACATGCCTTTGGAGCTCGATCCTTGTATATTTCAGCTGGCCAATGACGATGTGCCACGTGGCGCGTTGACTGGTGTATGTGAGTACTATTTCTTTGCTATAAATACGTGTGTTTGGCGGTTAGATATATTATTAATTTTTAGGGTTTTGGAACTTGATTTTCTCCCACAACAAAAGCCCTAGAATTGTTGTAGGGGTTTTCTGAATTATTATTTTGTATAACTTTCCTGAAAAATTATTTTTGAGAAAGATTAAAGGAAAATTTTTGTTTCAAAATTTTTTTGAAAATAAATATTTTGGGAGCCCTACCTCCCGATGCTAGAAGAGGTCATTGCGAAGAAGACCTTGAGGTGTCAAGAAACCTTCCAATTTCAGGTCTTCAAGTCATAATCGAGAATGAGATTCGTGCTTTAGGCATGTATAATTAAATGTGTGATATTTAATTTATTTTTTCTTCATTTCATTGATTGTACATACTATATTTATATTTGTTTTATTCGATATTTTTCATTTGTCATATTATAAACCTATTAAAGTAAGATTTGGACTCAATTAAATAGTTTAATTAGATCTGGGCTTTAGATTTAAAATTAAGAATTTAAAATTGGTATTCCGCTGTGCCTGCTCTAGTTAATTTGGGAAATTTTTTTGAAATACATTCCCAACATTTTCAATGGGTGGAGTAGCTCCCTGGACATTACAGGCATTTGTTGCTTTATCCCACTGATGTGGGTTGTATCAATTCACCACGCTTTGCATCTCGCATCCACGCGAGTTGGGTTTTTACTATATACTAGTACTAGGTAAACACTGTAATTGCAATGTCACCATCAGCACCTTTTACGGACTAGCTTTGTGCTAATATTAGTCACGAGAAAACCCTGCAATTCTAATGTCATCACCTTGCAAAGGACATGGCTTTGTATTAGAGTCTCCTCTAGTCCTGGGTGAACACTACAATATCGGCGTTACTGCTTGCTCGTTTTGTTTGTTTAGTCTATGTGGTTTCCATAAACACAAAGTCGAACAAACGTTAAAAAACAGGGAGCCGCAATGATGTGGAAGTGAGCCTAAATTTTGGACCGCACATGTTTGACCTCAACCAATCACCTTTTGAGAAAATAGTTGGTGCTTTTGGTGAATCCAACTTCGGTTTGCAATATTACTGTGGATTCTACTCTTGCTCCAATTAAAGAAACTTTTTATATGTTTTGGTGGATTTTTTAGGTTTAACAATTTACAAAAAATTAAATGGATATGGACCCGGCTCGATTAGTAGTTAGGGTGATGGAAGCTAAGCCCACAGACACTTTTCCTTGAACATTTAAAAGCTGGGAATTGGGGTGGAGACAAACTCATGAGCTCTGCAATCCACTTACAAGCCTTGCTCTACCTCCAAGTTTACCAATGTCAGTGATGACACCATTTTCCGCCGCCTTATTCCTCTCTCCTTAAAGGATAAGATCAAGTATTGGTTAGGAATCTTAAGTGGGATAATTAGTACATGGGCTCAAATGCAACAAGAGTTTCTTGAGAAGTTCTATCCCATTAGTAAGACCAACACTGTTAGAAAAGCTATTATTACCTTCTCCTTCATGAAGAGTTCCATGAGAGTTGGGATATGTTTAGGGAACTTTTGAGAGCTTATACACATCATTTTATTCCTAAGTGGCAACTTGTCCAAAACTTTTACTATGGGTTAAATGAGAAAGATCAACAAACTATCGATGCTTCATGTGGTGGACAATTTCTTAGAAAAAATCAAGAAGAGGTGTAGAAGCTTTTTGAGCAATTGAATGAGAAGTCACAACAAAATATCGCATGCTCATTTGAATGCAGCTAGGCTACATGAAATTACACATACTTCCATCTTGGGTAAGAAAGTAGATTCACTTGTGTCTTTTATAGAGCAACTTATTTATTTAAGATGGCATTAACTCCTTCTAATTTGGCTAATGAGTCTAATGTCCCAAATATGCATGATGTTGGTTCTGTATGCTATAGTGCTTCGCATTCCACATTGGATTGCCCCTCTACTTTATCATTTGCTGAGTGTTCACTAGAGCAGATTAATGCGGCCTAGGGATTCTCAAGGAATAATCCGTGCTCCAATACATACAATCTGAGCTGGAGAAACATTCCAAACATTTCTTGGAGGCAAGGAGGTGAAGGGCAATTTGCACATCAACAACACAATCCATGACTTCACCAATCTGGTGTGTAAGGATCTGATGTGTTTTTTCTACGTCTATCAAAATTTAATATAAAACCCTATCCACTAAATACATCTAAATTGAAGTCTAGGGTGAGAGAGTGTCGAACCATAGGGACTAAGAGTACGTGAATCTATTCTATTATTGGGACGAATTTTCAAAATTTTTCCTAATTTGATAAAGTTAACACAGCAGAAGGGTTTAAAATTCTTATTTTTAAATCTAAAGATTTAAATTCCTAATTTAAATCTATATGCCTCTACTCTAATACAACAACAACAACAAACCCAGTGCCATAGGCTCCCGCAACAACAGGGTCTAGGGAGAGTAGATGTACGCAGCCTTCCCCCATCAAGGGGCTACCCTGAAGAGAGGCTGATTCCGAGTCCTCTACTCTAATATATTCATAATAATTACATGAACTATAACTAATATAATAAGAAAACTGTAAATAAATAGAAAAGCGAAAAAAATTAAAAGAGAAGGAAAGAAGAATACCTGGAATCGCTCCAAAATAAGAATACCAAAAGAATAATAAATAACTCCAAGAAAGCTGAGAAAGCCGAGACCAGCTGTCTTCAACGCAATAACCTCAAAATGCTCCGAGAGTGGGTTCTAAAAAATATTAAATTGAGGACAGAAAAATTTCAAAGGAAAATTTCTCTCCAACTAGGCCTTCGAAAGTCAACATTTTCATAAACCTTTTATTTTTTGGCATTAATTGAATGCCAAACCACAATATTGGTACCCCTATTTATAGTAGGATACTGGAGTGAAAAACACAAAAATTTCAATGTGGAACGTGTGACAAAAACAACAAAACGCAGTGTTTCAATTCAAAACACAGATAAAACATAGCGTATTACATATAAGTGCACTGGCCTATCCTCGCTTGCCACGTGTCACCATGGGATTGGTCCGCGCCGTTAGGCCTTTTACCCGAGTGCGCCACATGGCACGCTTTGGTTGGTCCATGCCCAAAGGCACGGATCATCAGTATTAGCCACGTGCCGCGTGCTGATTGGTCCGATCTGTGCGACACGGATCGCAACTGTGCGTTTTTTTGCTTTATTTCCTACATGTAAAAATTTATCTTATAAATTTAATTTTTAGAAAAATATTTTATTTTGCAGTTTTTAATTTTTATTCATCTTATGAATAATGTTTGACAAAATCAAATTTACTTATCTCATGAATAAATAATTCATCTCATAAATTCTTTAATATTTTTTCGATGGCAATAAAAATAAAGGCTTGCGTAGTGGTCCTCAGGGACAATTTAAATCTAGCTCCAAATGGATTTAATTAATTACCAACTCATGATAAGATTTAATTACCATTTAATGGGACTTAATTCCACTAAATATATCCCATTGCACTCTAGACTTAAACCATTTATTCGATAACTCCCAAATAGACTATAATGACGACAACAACCACTCCACTGGATATCCATGACAAAAAATAATTATAACTACTATCATTATTTTTCTCACAGCTTTTCTATTAGTTCCCAACTTACCTTTTTTTGAACAATTCATTTATATTTGAACATATTTATAGTATAAATCTCAAATGTCAAACACTTGGAATACTTTGGCCAAAGATTTCGAATTATTGAAACACTTGCGAATTAACTAAGGGGACATCTGTATCTCATAAGAGACTGTAGATATTGAATACCCGATCCTTCTCACATTTCACGCCGCTACCCAGTGTACGTGGGAATTTAGTCATTTGCCTATGCCTTACTTATAGTACACCGAAGCAACTAATGTTCCATAAACAAGTCTTGAATACTCTCAGAATTTAGAGTCGTCGTTCAAATAGTACAACATGAATCACTTATCTCCGATAGTAATCTAGAAACAAGTAACTCACATGGTCAACTTAGTGTGTCAATCTTATTAGACATTCCAAGCTAACACTTTTGAATCACCATCCACATGACCAAGACAAGTCATCTAAAGTGCCACATTATAGTCCTAGCATACAAGTGGTGAAAACTTGTCTTTGAACTACGAGTTTTTCAAACAGCAATGCATACCAGTTGTTCCAAGTCTATTTGTGAGTTAATCTCATAAACCACCACTTAGAACAAATATGTAAATTATATTATGAGGACTACACCCATCTTATGAAAGTTATCAAAAAAAAAAATCACCTGTTGTATAAATACTTGTTCACACAAATTTAACAAGAAAAGACTAGAACTTCAACTTTTTTTTTTTATATTAATAAAATAACTTTTACAAGACAACTTTGGATTTTCGAGCACCAGTCCTACAATCTCCCCCTTGTCCTAAATCCAATTTATCACACACTTTATACCCATCCATTCTATGTATGATCTAAAGGTCTACTGACTCAAAGTCTTAGTGAGGTCAATTACTCTATCTGACCTAACATGCCTTCTTTGCAGCTTTTGAAGTTGCGACATGTTCAGCCTCTATGTTGAAGTTAGCAATACAAGACTGCTTGACATTCCTCCTATTAATGGCTCCTCCTTAAAGGGTAAAGACATATCCAGACGTCGAACGTTTGGCATCTCCATCTAACTAGATGTCTAAATCAGTATAGCCAACTGGAACCCACACATCACTTTGAAAGATCCGCATATAATATCTACTTGAGTATATGTTTCACTGCCACCCAGTGCATCGAACCCAGGTTAGACTGATAGTTGCTTACTATGCCAACAACATAGCAGATATCTGGTCACGTGCACAACACGGCATACATGGGGCTTCCCATAGCCGAAGCATGTGGAACATTTCTCATCTGCTCCCCATCTTGAGGTGTCTGAGGACATTGCTCTAAAGAAAGAGGGACTCCATGCCTGAAAGGTAAAAGCCCTTTCTTAGATTCCTCCATGCGATGCCTTGACAACACCTTATCAATTTAAGTGGCTTGACAAAGACTCAACATCCTATTTTTACGATCTCACAAAAGCCTAATCCTAAGAATATAGCTGGCTTATCCTAAGTCTTTCATATTGAACTGACTTGACAATCAAATCTTTACAACTAATAACAACCTTACATCATTTTCAAAGAGTAGTATATCATCGACATATAATACTAAGAAAGTCACTACTTTCTCTTGATGTCATTTGTGCACAAATGGTTAGTCAACCAATTAATTAAAACCAGACTTAATCACTTCATTGAATCTAATATTCCATGAGTGTGATGCTTGCTTCAGTCTATAAATGGACTTCTTCAATTTGCATACGATATGCTCCTATTTTAGCCAATGAAAACCATCTTGTTGCACCATATAGATGTCTTCTTCAAGATGACCATTCAGAAAGACAATTTAACATCCATTTGCTAACTCATAATCATAATGAGCTATAATAGATAGGAGTATCCTCATGGACTTTGGCATTGCTACTAGTGAAAAGGTCTCATCACAATCAATTCCTTAATTTTGGGTCAAACCCTTAGCAACCAGTCTTGCCTTGAAGGTCTTTACCTTCTCGTCCGCTTCTCTTTTCCTCTTGTAGACTCATTTACTTAATGCTACTAGGCGCCTCTACAAGTACCCAGATATTATTAGAATACATAAATCATATCGTAAATTTCATTGCTAAGGCTTACTGGTCAATGTCCTTGCCTTTTATTTCATCATTGTAGTTGAGAAGATCAGATTCAATGTCAAGGTCTACCATTAAAGCTCCCGCCATAAACTTGTCAGGTGCACTAACAAACCTCCCACTACGCCTAGGTTCTAGTGTACGTGGAACATTCTCGACCTTGTCAATAGGTGCATCTAATGTATCCAATGTGTCTGAAGTTGTATTTAGCTGTTCATAATTAGTTTCATTATTCTTTTAATTCCTCTAACATTAGTTCGCTTTTGCTTTTGTAGTCTAGTACAAAATCCTCCTTCAAACATTTTGTATTTACACTTACAAAAACTTTTTGATTAGAAGGGCGATAGAAAAGGCCACCCCTTGTTCCCTTGGGATAACCAACGATCATGCACTCCTCCGTCCTTGATTCTAGCTTGTCAGGACTCTTTTTCAACACGTGTTGGGCACCCCCAAATACGAAGGTACCCCAAACTTGGGTTTCACCCAATCCAGAACTCCACAAGTGTTTGAGGAACTGACTTAGATGGAACTAAGTTAAGAAGACATGTTGCTGTCTCTAAGGAATAACCCTAAAAAGAGATTAGTAAAGTAGCATGATTCATTATGAACCTTACCATCTCTAATAATGTCTTATTCTTTCCTTCTGCAACACTATTCTGCTGCAATGTACCTGTAGTAGATAGCTGAGATCTTATCCCATTTGTTTTAGGAAATCCAAAAACTCACCCGAAAGATATTCACCACCTTGATCTAATCAAATTGACTTAACTTGTTTATCTAATTACCTTTCAACTTCAGCTTTATACTTTTTGAACTTTTCAAAAGAGTCCGGCTTATATCTTATTAGGTAAATATATCTATATCTTGAGCAATCATTAGTGAATGTGATAAAGTACTCATACCCACCTCTTGCTAAACGTTCATTGGTCCACACACATCTGTGTGAACCAACTCAAGTAAGTCACTAACCCTGTTGTCTTTACTCTTAAAGAAAGATTTGATCATCTTTTCTTCTATGCAGGATTCGCAGACTAGTAATGACTTCAAGTCCAAAGGCTCTACCAGTCCATCTTTTACTAGTCTTTGGATCTTGCTCAAATTGGATGTGACTTAATCCACACTAACCTAACACTCATCTTCGATAGTGGTCTATAAACAAGCAAATCATATGGTCCAACACAGTGTGTCAATCTTATTAAACACACTAACCTAACACTTTTGGATCACCATCTACCTGACCAAGACAAGTCATCTAAAATGCCGTGTTATAGTCTTAGCATACAAGTGGTTCAAACTTATCTTTGACTATGAGTTTTTCAAACAACAATCCATACCGTTTGTTCCAAGTCTATCTATAGGTTAATCTCATAAATCACTTAGAACAAACATGTAAATTATAGTCTAAGGACTACACCTATCTCATGGATGTTACCAAAAATAAAATCGTATGTAGTATAAACGCCGCTTACACAAATTTAGCAAGGAAATGATTGAAAATTCAATTTTTTTTTTATTAATAAAATAATATTTACAGGATAAATTTGGATTTTCAGGACGTCATTCTTAATATCTATGATCTAAACTGATTTGAGAAAAATTGAGGGATTTTGTATTAATGAATCTAAGGAAATGACAATTAAACCAATAAATTCTACTACTAAGGGGGACAATCTTTTTTTTTTTTTAACAAAAGAGTTCCAACGTTTTCAAAACGCTTCCCCATGGACAGGCCTAAGCTTAGTCCACTACTCAACTCAGGTTGACGGGTGCTCGTGCATAATGAAGCCAACCCCCACTACTGAAACAAAACCACCCTAGAACGGGATTTACATCAGGGGGCGCGGGGGTTATTTTAAGATGCCTTCGCCTTAGATAAAAATGGCTATAGAATCAGGCTCACTCATATGAGATGAGGGAATAGACTATTGTAAGAAATATACTAAGAAAGAACATAGTAAGAGTAAGAAGTAAGAAAGGTCGTCCCTTACCCCATTCCCTCCTCAAGTTAGGAATGGCAGGACGGGAAGGAGCTACAAGCTCGGGCTTTTAAAAAATAAAAAAAAAAAAAGTAAAAAACTGCAAACAAAAAGCAATACCAAACAAGCCAGTGAAGTTCTCTCTTAAATAATCCTTCAGTTAGCAGAATTGGATTGCTCCTCATACTGACATCTGTGTTATTTTTGCCTTGTTTTCTTTTTATATTTCTTCTCTACTACTTTTGTTTATGAAACTAACGTATTGCAAGAAATATACTATTGGAACCTAGGATTTTGAATCCATCATTAGCCAATTATTCTTGCATTAACTCTTATATTGAGATTATTGATTGTCACATGGATAGTAGCCTGGGTTACAAGCTTCTACCTATTAAGGTAATGTTGTTAGTATCACGTATTAACCCTATCTAACTAAAGTATAAGGAAAATATGCTCTAACTAACATATTATTAATTATAACATATTCACCCTATCTAGCTAAAACATAGGGAAGATAAGCTCTAATTAACGACTCGGTGAACACTATTGTTTGATTAATTAATCCTAAGGCCACAAGCACAAAGAATTAATTTATAAATACCAACATCAACGATCAAATGTTACAAACTCAATCATCATCTCAACTGAATAAACGATTAAATCATAATACTTCAAAGTATTTCTCACAATCCAGATATTTATGTAAAAAATCAAATTATCCCGAAATTAAAAGTAATACAAGAATAAAAAAAATAAGACTTCATCTAGCCTAGAGAGCAAGTTAGTTCTCCATCAAGGATGAACCGGTAAAGGAGGAGATGAACAAGCTCATGTTGATCTCACGCTAAATTCTCACGTTCCAATTATCGAAAAAGAGAAGAAATATGTTGACAGAAAGAGAGGTGAAGTGGTGGTCAAATTCCACCAAAAAACAGAGCTCCAATCTCCAAAACTGAACTGACCACCTCCCCGCTACTGCGCTCGTCTTCTTCTCTTTAAACAATCACCTCTGTTGCTAACCCTAGGCAGAGATGGGCCTGGAAGTGCTGGGCAGGAGTACAACACAGGCTGGTGGTGTGGATACAGGGACGATGGTGAGCTGAGTTGAAGAGCTGCGGTGTGCGAGGGCCGTGTACGTACAGGTGAGGATTGATCTTGGGAAGATGCTGGTATGGGCCTGAGCTGATGTTGGTGTTTTTGGGCAGTGGGCTGAGCTGAGGTGTGCGGGTGTGGTCTGAACAGGGCAGGAGGTGACGGTGCTGACGGGCCTACGCAGGTGGGCTGTTGGCGTTTGGTTGATGTGCAGTGGCGTGCTGAGCCAGGCTGGTGGACCTCACTTGAGGTGCTGGTGGGCCTGGTGTTGGTGTGATCTTGTATCGAATCCTGATTGACTTGATTTAATTAGCCATGCATCGAATTTGTCTCATTTACATCAAAATTCAACTATTTAAGAAATTTTAATCTTCGAACCTCTAAAAAATAAAAATTAACAAAGTAAAGATATAATGATAATTAAACATGTGAAAAAGAGCTAAAATAGCAACTAAAATGTACAACTATGAGAAGCATCAACACATCCACACCTAACATTTGCTAATCCTCGAGCAAAGCATAGGTTAAGACAATAAAACTCAAGCGACCAACTACCCCAACCATCACCAAGTTTTCCAAGATTAACACATACATTAGAATTTAAGACAAGATTCAATCATCTAGAGCGTTTTCCAATTGTATGAATTCAGATGATTCAACTTAAAACCTTATCATAGAATTTCATTAACCATGAATTAATTAGTAAAAACTACTCAAGCATTTTAAGCACACAAGTGGAAGTGAATAGGATCTAATGCCATGAATCTCCTCAAATTCTTGTTTTTTTTTCGATAATTATCGGCAAAGCAGAAGAACAACACAGGGGCCCCGACAAAGCGAGCACTGACAACTCCAAAAAACAGAGACGGAATAGGCAAACAAAATAGAGAAAAGACAACGGGGGAGGGGCAACAGAAAAACAGGTCAAAAAAACAACAAAATAGGAAAACCAACCTACAAACTACACAACACGAAAAAGGAGACCCAGGAGCAACAAAGAAAAGCACGGACAAGAAGCAAACCAAAAGCTGGAGAATAAGGCGCAACAGATCTAGACCAGAATCAGAACTGGAAAGAGAAGGAAGAAGAGACCAAAACCACAAAGATCTGAGGGAGAATAGCACAACGAATCCAAATCTTAGCCCATTTCAGCAAAGTGCTCAATCATAAGGGATTCATCCCCATGAAAGCTTAACCCAAGCAACTTCCCGGTCCCCCAAGTGCGTTTTCCCTTGAACAGTTGCTCAGTTGTGAAGCATTTCTTGTTCTTGTTTCGAGTCTTTTTCTTCCCTTTGGCCTTGGTCACTTTCTCAGGCCTCCTCTTCCCACTGCTACCGGGAGACATATCTTTAAAGAACACTTGAAGGTTCCGTTTCTCTTGATCTTTTTTCCAGCGCTTGAGAGCCTTGCGATCCCTTTTAGTGGTACCACCATTAGGTTCCTGGCGCCCCGGTCTCTCTCTTCTTTTCCTTCCCCCTGACTTTGAGGTTTCCGCGATATCTTGAGCCAAATTAACACACAGGTCCATGTCCTCGACATGACTATGATCTATTAATGGTTCAAATCCCGGTGGAAAGGTTGGACCCGACGACTCAGACTCGCAGTCACTATTAGTGTTTGGTATTTGATCTGCTTGAGGTGTGCTCTGAATTTGCATCCCATGTGATCTGGTTCCACTGTCCTCAACCCAAGGCAGAAGCAGTTGCGATCTTACATAGAGTCTGTTAACCTGACACTGTATAGCAACAGGTTGTTCAAAGACTCGGGGCGGAGAGAGATAAACAGACGAATAAGGAGACTGCATAACCAAGGGCCAGCTACCAAGAACCTGGTGGTTAACATGTAGCGTAACGTGTTCTGCACTCAGATTATCAATACACACATCCATACACCCAGTCCTCGGGCGTATGGAAGGGCCCATCTTCTGGATCGGGTACATAGCATGTTCACTAGGACCCGGGTTGGTGTTGGTATTAACATTAGGAGGTTGTCGTAGGGTTCGACCTTCTTCCCTATTTAATCTGGCCGACGCTACGAGGTGAATAACTTCCGCCGAGTAGCTTGGGATTAGCTCGGAGCTCCCTTCTTTTACAAAAACCATTCGGCTTCCCTCACTAAGGTTGACTTGCACAACCTGTTGGATAGTAGATAGGAAGCAAGTATGAATAAGAACCCTTGCCACGTCCACACATCTCATTGCCGAAGTTTGCGAATTCACTCGAATGAAGTTACCCCAGATTCAATAGACCAAGGTTTTGCACACTTACACCATTGAATCACCTAAACTCTTGTCCATACATAGAGAATTCTAAGTGGCTTATGAGTGGCCACTTTATAAAATTTTTGATACTCAATATGGCACAAAAGAAGAACAACTTAAATTATGAATGCACATCAATTTTCAATTTCTTCTTTTTCTTTGGAGGAAACTTTTTTTCTTCTTTTTCATTTTCTCTTCATTTCCTCTCTTTGTTTTGGTCCAATTTTTGGACTTTCACATAACAATTACTTCAACATTACAATTGATATTGATCAACAAGTACTTTACATAGCATCAAAGAGCAAGGACTTGGATAAGCCAATAGGGCAAGCAAACAAAATTTAAGACATATAGGATTGTTTACTAAATTTTATTTCAGATTTCCTACAACAAGAGGATCCAGTGCATCGTGAATACACGCACGGCATGAGTAGAACCCATTAATATCAAAATGATCAACAATACTCACTAACAAGTATGGAAGAGAATCATTTAATTTCACGAAATCAAGAGAATTAAATGGACAATTAATCCTACCATCATCCTAACATATGCGTCGATTAAGGAAAAACATGGCTAAAAGGTAATGCAAGCTCAAAATGCAAAATAATGTTCAAAATTTGACCAAAAATGAGAATATGCAAATGAGCTTCACCGCCACACCTAAATGATGCATTGTCCTCTATACGAGAATATAAGCATTAAAGCACAAGAAAGAGGTGAGATGAAACGATACAACTGGACAAGGCAATGATAGTGAGAGGGCGTGGGCGAGTATGTACGGCTCCTCAAACATGGGACAAGAACCTTAAAAGAGAAAAACAAGCCTCCTAACAACTAATTAGTTTAAAAACAAAACTAACGACAAGAAATAACAACCTAGGCTGCCTCATAGTAGCGCTAAGTTTCACGCTTTCATTTGGGCACATGGGCCCAACAAAGACCAAGTAATGACATCAACCAGAGAAACAAATTCAATAAGCTCATCTAAGGCAGCACCTATAGCAAAATTAGAAGTATTGTACATTATTTCAGGAGGAAGAGAGCAGTCGTGTGGCCGTATAATGGGGCGGCAACAAGATTAGACCAAAGCTTTGGAAAAGCTTCTAACCAGCACTCATCGAACTCAACTGATATGTTCTTAGCTGGCAAACCAGTCAATGTTCTGGCTAACTTTTCATAGTCCTTACTGAATCTTCCATAGAAACTTGCATGACCTAGGAAGGCTCTAACTTGCTTCATATTTGAGGGAGGGGACGGGACGAGTTAGCAATCAAATCAAGCTTAGCCTTATCAATCTGAATACCCTTCTTAGACACCCTATAATCTAATACAATTTCCTTTTGAACCATAAAGTGATTCTTCTCTCAACCCAAAACATCTTTCATGTTAGGGATCAACCTCCGTTGGATCTCTCTAGAATTTTTAGCATTCTCATCAAGGAATCATTAACTAGGACCAAGGGGAGTGTGTCAAGCAAATCATCAATAACATCCATGCAGAAACAATCTGATTCATCCTCACTAGTAGATAACAACAAAGCCTCAGAAATGTTCAACTAAGAGCCATGTTTGCAAAAAAACTAACATCCATTACCCTGGATCTACAGCTAATGGTAGCATTGGCCGTCGCTGAGAAAGGATGACCTAGAATGACAGGGATATGGTTTTTTGAATGACTAGAAGGTTTTATATCAAGCACAAGAAAATTAGTAGGAAGGAGGGCTTTGTCTACCTGCACTACCACTTTAATAACCTCACCGTAGGGGACTTTAATAGATCTATCTGCTAACTGCAAGGTCACTGTGATAGGCTGCAACTTTCCCAAGCCTAACTTCTGAGTAACAAAGTAAGGAATAATATTAACACCTACTCTTAAATCTAATAAAGCCTTATCAATCAAGTAGTGTCCAAGTGAACAAGAGATGGTGGGGATACTAGGGTCTTTGTACCTAATCGGAGTGTCACACTTCAAAATGAAGCTCACTTGCTCGGCTAAAAATAGTTTCTTAGGAAGATGTGCTCTAGATCTCCTCTTTTGGTTCAGCAGGTCCTTCATGAACTTCGCATAGGCCGGGATTTGTTTGATTGCATCAAGAAGGGGAATGTTAATCTTTACTTGCCTAAAAGTCTACAAAATGTCTTCCCACTTCTTATCCTTCCCATTTGATGTGATGTAACTAAAGCTTGGGGGAAGGGCACTCTAAGTTCATACGAGGAAGGAAGATCAGAGGCTTTAGGAATGAAAGAAAGGTGCGTGACCTTATCTGTCTCCTCCTCTCTTTCCTTGCTCTTCTCTTCTCCCTCACCTACTCATGAGTACTTCACTCTCAGTACTCACCTCTTTATCAACGTCCTTCCCACTTTTTTACACTATAGTGGACTTGACCTGCTCTTGATTGGGAGGAAGTTGTCTTGCCTCACATTGCTCTTGGGCTTCTCTACGGCTTGGCTAGGGAGTCTTCCCTTATCTCTCGTACTCAACGAGTTAGTTAGCCGACCTATTTGGGTTTTTAGCTTTGAGATCGATTGTGCATGAGAGTGGAGGAGTTGGGAATTAGCTTCTAAATCCTTAAGCGCACTCAAGACTTTCTCTTCAAAATTCGAATTAGAGCTTAAATTAGAAGGTTGAGAGTAGTTAGAAGCATACCCTTACAGTTGAAAATCGAGAGTTCCAGATATACCAGATTGATGAGGTCGTGGTGGAGTCGATTGTTATGACACAAATAGCCCTTCACCTCCTTCCCTCCAGGAGAAGTTTGGATGGCTTTTCCAGTCCTTGTTGTACATATTTGAGTATGGATCATTCGGTGGAAATCCATGGGCTGCACTAACTTGTTCTTGTGACCAATCAAGAAAAGGTGAAGCAAAGGGGCAATCAAGTGTGGAATGAGAAACATTACAACTTGTAGAACAAACACCATGCATGTTTGGAACATTAGATACATTAGGCAAAGTGGAGGAAGTCAACAACATCTTAAATAAAGAAGTAAGTTGCTCCACAGAAGATGCTAGATAATCTACTTTCTTATCTAAGATGGAAGTGTGTGCAATTTCATGCACTTCTCCTCTATTTAACCTAGCGGCATTAAAATGTGCATTTGTGACATTTGTTGTGAATTTTTGTGCAATTGCTCTAAAAGTTCCCACGCCTCTTTCTCATTTTTCCTAAGGAATTGACCACTACATGAAGCATCAACAATTTGTTGACTTTTTTTATTCACCCGATAATAAAAAATTTGGACTAGTTGTCATTTAGGTATAGTATGATGTGGACAAGCTCTCAACAGTTCCCTAAACTTATCCCAACTTTCATGGAACTCTTCACTAGGAAGTTGGGCAAAGATATTAATGGCTCTCCTGCAGTGTCGGTCTTACTAATGGGGTAGAATTTCCTAACAAACTCTTGTTGCATTTGAGTCTAAGTACTAATCATCCTATAAGTACTCTAGAGTCAAACCCATGTCAGTAAAACACTCCTTGAAGTGACCAAACTTCACATATACATAAGTAGACCCCATTAATCATGTCCCCGACATTCAATAATTTCCTTAATTCCATTACGAGCATATGCTTTCCCTTTGTCATGGGTTGCCAAGCACTAACACGGGATGAAATTTTACTCTAGTACGTGCAATAAAATAGATGATAGAACTCACTCCTTGAACTCAAAGACTTGGCATTGTACCAAGCATTGGGTTGAGGGTACAACATGGGTGATTAAAATTGACGAGTTTAAGACTCATTCCTTTACGTCCATCCCTTGACTTGTACATAAGACCAAGTCTCTAGCAACGCTTTTCATGCAAGGATCCGTTAGATTCTGACTTGTTTTCAGATGAGTTGTCTCATATAACTATGTCTTACACCAATTTAACCAGACTTCCCATTATACACTTAACTATTAACTTCTGTAAGAATAGACTTTTACAATGGATAGAGATAGGTGATTTGGCTTATGCCACAAAGGAAACTCATATGAGAGATCCTTTAATCGTTCTACTTCTTTGCTAGTAGCATCTATAGCAATTAAACTCTATAATTATGGTAGAGGTAATAATTCATCACTGTTTTTGGAACCTTAAGAGACAACACCCCCACCAAGTTGGATGCCCACTTGCTTGTAAAAGTGTAATCCTTCTTATTGGAGAGATCTAAATAGCATTCGTGTATTCTTCTAAAATAGAAGGATACCCACTAAAAGTTAGGGGTGTTCAAAAACGACCTTAACCAAAATACCAAACCAAATTTTTGAAATACCGACCAGAAAATTCAGTTAAACATAAAAGAATTTTTGGTTTAGTTAATCAAACTAGCTAAATTTGAGGTGTTTCGGGACGATAACGGTTAGTGATTTTTGCTATTTTAGTTAATTGATTTACCGAAATAGTATAAATAATGCATATGTTTTTACATGTTTGTATATTATATTATTCACTAAAGTACAAGTTTTTAACATATAAGTGAACTATTCCATAATGCATGATCAACGTTATCTTTTCCCCAATTCATCTCCTGTCATAGAGTACTTGTCCATATTGTTGTATCCCATATACTAACTAAGCACTACTTTGCGACAATATAGTGCTACTCGTTTTCTCACATTTCAGTTGTTAAAAGGAGATATTATAAGTTTAAGTTTTCACAAGTTATTTATATGTCTCATAATTTGTTGAATGTTCTCATATTTAATAAATATTTCGGACATTTACAAACCATTAAAGAGATAGATCATATAACATGAAAGAGGCGTATTATATTTTTAGTTATCGATTGACTGACATAATTGAAAGATCATAAAACATGAAAGAGGCGTATTATTTTTTTTAGTTATCAGTTAACTGACATAATTGAACCGAATTACTGATTTATCGAAAGTCGATTAAATGGTATTTTCGGTTACGGCACCGATTAGAGATTTTTGAGTATTTTGGTTATGGTTAGTTGATCCGAAATGCTTTTCGGTACGGTTAACTAAACCACGGACACCTTGACTAAAAATCCATGGTTTTATCAATGCCTTGTGTATCACATATCAGTAAAATTTACTTGGATTACTAGTATATCTACTTAACTTTCCAACAATAAAGGCTATATCAGGCCTTGTGCTAGTCATAACATACACGAAACAACCTATGACTTTAGCATACTCAAATTGGGCCACTGGAGTACTATCATTTGGTATACATTTTGTACTTGGATCCATTGGTGTGGATGCAAGAACACATTCATGGAAATTAAATCCTTTTAACACTTTTTTTAATGTAGTGAGATTGAGTCAAGGATAGTGAATCTCCTTTTCTTATTATTCTTATACCAAGAATAACTCCAGCTTCACCCATGTCTATCATGGCAAGGTTACCAGAGCCAAGTTTTCTCTACTTGCTCCGTATTAGTACCAAATATTAACATGTCATCAACATATAAACTGATAATGACTCCTTTCATTATCAAACTTACTATACACACATTTATCCAATTTATTAATACTAAACCCGTTGCTTAGAACAACTTGATAATATTTTTTTATGTCATTGTTTAGGGGCTTACTTTAGACTACATGGAGATCATATGAGTTCGCATACTTTTCTCTCTTAAACCGGAACAACAAACCCTTCTAGTTGTTTTGTTTGCATCTCTTACTCCAATTCACTATTTAGGAATGCCATTTTCACATCTTTTTTGTGAATCCTTAAATTATAGACAGAGACGAGCAATTAACACTCTAACAATCGATATTCTCGCCACTGGGGTGTACGTATCAAAATAATCTATCCCATGTTTTTGGGTAAACCTTTTATCCACTAATCGAGCTCCGAACTTATCAATAGTTCCATCGATTTTTATTTTCTTTTCGGAAATCCATTTACACCTTACAGGCTTATTTCCTTGTAGAAGATCCATTAGAATTCAGGTACTATTACCCATGATAGAATTTATAGCATCATTTCTTGCCTCTTTCTGAAAAGCAGCATCATAGCACAGCAATATGAATTTGAATATCCATATTGTCTCTAGTTTAATCCACTAGAGATGTATAGAAGTTCGGCCCAAAGAACTTCTCTTTTCTCGTTCTTTTACTTCTTTTATGTTTTGGAGCATTATCAGAGATTTCTTTCCTTTCATCATGTGACAAAGGCATATTATTTTCCACAGAAAGATTATCCTTTCATCTAGGAATTGAACTAAATCAATTTTATCCATAATATATTGTGCTTCACATTATCATAATGCTACATCATTTCATCAACATTAATGTGAAAGTTAAAACCACTGCTGTGTACTGTTCCACATTTACATTCATGAACTTCAATTTATCTATAATTAAATCATCATGAATCATCATATCATTTATAAACATCAAACTATGAGTAATTGAAAGTAATCATCATAATTCAATATTCATATATTTTTAAGATTTGGCCACTTCCCTGGATTAAAAAAAAAAAAGATTTGGCCATTTTGTGACTAACAAATCATCATAACAATATGAATATGAAACCACACATAGAATTATTTTTCATGCAACAATTGAACATAAATTGCACTCAATTTGAATATCTTAATATAAATGATATAATAATTAAGGATCAACACAAAATATAAATTAATTATATAATATATACATTTCATGATCCACTATTTTTAACTTCACTCAGATTCGCACCACTTTAGTTTTTACCCATGAACAAAAAACATTCATGTTTAGCAATTAAATTCCACAAAATTCCCTAATGCATTAACCTGCATGAATGCATCGACCTTATAAGTGCATCAACATAGATACATGCTTATACTCAATTTCTATGCATTAAAACTTAATTTAATTATTCTTCATTCTACAAATTCATAAGAAAATGCATTTACAATGTATGCATAATATTTTGTTTCAACTGCCATAATTCTATTAGAATAAAAACATGATTCTTCATTTTTAGCAATTTATAACAAGCATATATCCATAATTTATTTATTTATTATTATTCGTTTTGGCATCACTTCGGCATTTTGTTTCAACAATCACCCAAACAGGGATTTCTCTATTTGACCTCACCTCAACGTCTGGTTTCAACAAGCACTCAAAATCATAATACATGTCATTTTCATTTTTTTTTTTCTTTTTTTGATTTGCGGCGGTTTTGTATGGATTATACTTTAGTATTCAATGTCATAAACCACAGTATGCATTCCACTATATAATTTGCAGGGAAGTTATGAAAAATATGCAGTGTTGATTTGATGGTTATGCATCCCTACTGCAAATTCTGGGCGTTCTTGGTTCGAATCCAAAATTGGTTTTTTCTTTTGTTTTTTTTTACCTATTTACTTTTCTCTCCAAATATTTTTTTAATTGTCATCATACAACAACATTTGATCGAAATTCAAGTGGATTGAAAAGCATATAAAGAATTCATGATACAAACCAATCAAGATAATACCTAAACAGAAACTCATGAGTTCTTAAATGTACCTTTGATACCACATGTAAACGTCATACATGTATAAATTAACAACAATGCATAAAACGCAATCTTTTAGGTATCTTAAACTTCATGATTTTCACATATATTTAAATTAAAGAACATACATTGATCCATGACAATCCCTCTTAATCACTTTCATGATTCTTCACAAAGTTTGCCATCATCACACAAAGAGAAGAAGCTGTTTTCGTGAATGCAAATAAGTCCTAAGATTGTTAGGGAAATTTGTATAAATTGGGTCAAATGGCCTCAAGTGTATAGTGAACCACTATCCTTAGGACTTATTTAGACAATACTAAAATAGTCTCGAAGATACAATGAAATCAAAAATAAAGTGAAGTTGGGTGTAGAAAGGAAGGATTTCTGACACAATAAGAGTAAAGAGTGAGGTGAATGACTTTTAAGTCATTTTCCCAAGTGCTTTCCCAAGTACTTTAAACTCATTTGGTAGGGGCTTTATATAAATTTCTCAAGTGTCCGTTGGAAGAGACACACACTTTCACCAAAATATTCCACAGTGTTGAGTTTCAGGTCGTATTCCTAGGGTTTAATCTTATCAACTTTAGTTCTTGATATGATGACAATAACAACAAAGATTCACTACTTCAGATCTAGTTCAAGAAACCTGTAACTGTAGTTAAGCAAGATTCATCCAACACCAAACACATGCACAAAGAACACAGCGATAACAACGAGATTTACGTGGTTCAGCCTTTAAAGAAGGACCTACTCCACGGCTCCCTATTTCTAGGGAAGTCTATCCACTATAAGTCGAGTTCAAATATTACAGACCAGACTTCAACGATATACAACTTTACACAACCGATCCTTGAGGCTCCTAAGTCAGAAGCCTAAAGAAGAACGAAAATAAAGAGTAAGGGAGAAGAAAGCTTACAACCGAAGCCTACAAGGCTTCATACATGCTCCAAACTACCAAGATTTGAACGATCAAGCCTTAACACCCACGAATATACTCAATCGCCTTCGATCGCCTCAAGATCGCCAGAGCAAACCAAAGAGAGGCGGTGGCTGAAGAGAAAAAACAGAGAGCGAATGAATTGCGTACGGCAGACCCTAAAAGGGTCAGTATATATAGGCAACCGATCTCCGATCCGTGGCAAAGCTCAAGGTTCAATCTCGGCCGTTCGTACGAACCAGATCAACGGTCCATAAAAGCCCTCAAGAAACACAAACAGTTTACCCGGATGGCTGACGCGTGTCATCTCTTTAAACTGAAAACAGGAAGCTTCTTGGAGAAGCTTCGGGCAGCGGGTAGTGGCACGGGCAGGTAAATAACGCACACGGTCAGGGGCAGCAATGGTATTTTACCTCTTGAATTATTTAAATGTACAGTAATAGCTGGGTACCCAAAAAAAAATATATATACCAAAAAATTACAACTTATGCCACTTGACATTTACACCCTTTAATCTATAATATTTGAACATTTCTTGACTTAAATTTTCTTGACATAGTTAAGTCATATAGGGACCAATTTTACAACAATTCTCCACCTTGGTACCTATATGGATTAACTACTGGACATTCCCTAGTAATAGGAGCAAAAAAACACATTGGGTTCGTCATCCATGGTCCCAATTACTTTGAACCAAGTTAATACATTTAAGTAACTTGTCCAAAGTCAAATTTTTTGTGCCCATATCCACTGGATTTTCAGCAGTACAGATTTTTCGCAGTTCAACAGTGTTCCTTTCAAGCATGTCGTTTACAAAATTCCTCTTGATAGCTAAGTGCTTAGTCCTATCATGAAACACGGGGTTTTTACACAATGCAAGGGCTGATTGACTGTCCGAAAACAGTACGGGAGGCCCGTTATCGAGGTTTATTTCTGACAGTAAGCCTCTCAGCCAGGTAGCCTCTTTTATGGCTTCTGTGAGGGCCTCAAATTCAGCCTCAGTGGTTGACAGCGCAGTCACAGGCTGCAACTTAGACTTCCAACAAATGGCTCCACCATTTAAAGTGTAAATGTAAGCACTAGTGGATCTCCTTTTATCTACGTCCCCCCCAAAGTCAGAATCGGTGTAACCTATCAATCTAAGGTAGGTTTTTGTCCGACCAAAAGTAAGTCCCAGTTTATAGGTTTGTTTAATGTACCTTAACAACCACTTAACTCCATCCCAATGTTCCTTTCCGGGGTTACTCATAAACCTAGACAAAACACTTAAAGGAAAAGCTAAGTCTGGACGTGTACAAGTCATAGCATACATTAAGGAACCTATAACATTCGCATATGGGACTCTTTCCATTTGTTTCTTCTCTATCTCATTCGTGGGACACTGTTGAACTGTATACTTATACTGACTTGCTAAGGGCAATTTTACAGGTTTACATTCAGACATGTTGAATCTAACCAATACCTTTTCCAAATACCTTTGTTGAGATAAGTGCACTGTTTCAGCTGTTGGATCCCTGGTAATTTCCATACCAAGTATCTTCTTGGCCTTTCCTAGATCTTTCATATCGAACTCAGCACAAAGCGTTAGTTTCAAATCATTAATATGATTCATGGATTTACTGGCCAGCAGCATATCATCCACATAAATCAGCAAATACAGTGCATCAACAGTATCAGCATGTTTAAAGTAAAAACAAGTATCATGTATTGATCTACTAAAGCCCCTGCTTCTTATAAATTGGTCAAATCGTTTGTACCATTGTCTAGGGGATTGTTTTAGGCCATATAAAGACCTCTTAAGTAGACAAACATGGTTTTCATGGTTTGGTTCAATAAAGCCCTCAGGTTGGGCCATAAAGATTTCCTCATCCAGCTCACCATGAAGGAAAGCTGTTGTAACATCCATTTGTTCCAGAAATAGGCTAAACTTAGCAGTTAGTGCCATAAGTATTCTTATGGTTGTGTGCTTTACAACGGGAGAAAAAATCTCATTATAGTCTACCCCTTCCTTTTGTGAAAAACCTTTTGCAACTAGTCGAGCCTTGAACCTTGGCTGTCCAGATGATGTATCGGGTTCTTTTACCTTATAAATCCACTTAGAACCTACCAATTTCCTATCCATTGGTTTAGGAACCAAAACCCAAGTTTTGTTCCTTTTGAGGCTCTCCATTTCCTCTGTCATGGCTTTAAGCCACTGTTCAGAGGCAGCCCCACTAATAGCCTGAGTATAAGTGAGAGGTTCTGATTCTACATACTCTAGGGCAGTATTTAGGGCAAATGCAATACAATCCGCACTGCCAAACCTAACTGGTGCCCTAATTTCTCTCCTCTCCCTATCTCCAGCTAGTTGGTAGTTTGATAGGTCTGTTTGTTCAATTGTTTCTTGAGGTTCAGTGCTCCCTTCAGCACTGTCAGTCACCTCTTCCTCAGGATTTAAGGTCTGGTTTTCCTGGTATACAGGCTCTGGTGGGCTGATCTCGAACTCATAGAGTTCAGGATCATACTTCCTAGGGTTGGAGGAAGTGGCTGCTGTATCGGCAGCCATTATTTTCTCCAAGTAAGGGAATTCCTCTTCATTAAAGGTTACATCCCTACTAATTATTATTTTGGTTCTGTTTCCATCCCTAACACCCACCCTATACCCCTTTACACCATCCGGATAGCCTAGAAAAACACCTTTTATAGCCCTGGGTTCAAGTTTTCCTTCAGATTGATGCGCATACGCAGCACATCCAAAAACCTTTAAAATAGAATAGTCGCTTGTTTTTCCAGTCCATTTTTCCTCAGGAGTTTTAAAATCAATTGCAGAGGAGGGAGTACGATTAATTAGATAACATGCAGTAGCTACAGCCTCCCCCCAAAAGTTTTTACCAAGTCCTGATGCAAATAACATGCATCTCACCCTGTCTAGGAGCGTACGGTTCATTCTTTCAACTAGTCCGTTTTGTTGAGGAGTTTTCCTAACAGTGTTGTGTCTTTTAATACCATTTTGAGCACATAAACTATCAAATTCAGCGTTTATATATTCAAGTCCATTATCAGTTCTAAGTACCTTAATCTTCCTACCTGTTTGATTTTCTATAAGGTTCTTCCACCTAACAAAGGCACTAAAACATTCATCCTTTGTTTTAAGTAGGTAAACCCAAACCTTCCTAGAGAAATCATCTACCATAGATAGGAAGTAGTATGCTCCACCTAAAGTGGGTACCCTTGCTGGTCCCCACAGGTCAGAGTGGATATAGTCTAACGGTGACTTAGTTATATGGATTCCAGATTTAAAAGATAGTTTATGATGTTTTCCAAATATGCATGACTCACAGAAATCAGGTTTAGACACATAACCACCCCCTAACAGCCCTCTCTTGTTCAGCTCATTCAGGCCCCTCTCTGATACATGTCCTAATCTTTTGTGCCAAAGGTTGGTTAGGTCAGTTTTCTCTACAATAGAGCAGCCAGCAGGAACTACGTCACCTCTAAGCACATATAGACCGTTCTTGACCTCTCCTCTTAGCATTACAAGGGAACCCTTAAGGACTTTCATTACCCCCTGTTGTGCCTTTAAGGTCATACCAGCCTGGTCTAATTGTCCTAGAGAAATTAGGTTCCTTCTAAGTTCAGGCACATGCCTAACTCCCTTTAGGGTAAAGTCAATCCCGTTTGACCCCTTAACCCTAACTGACCCTATCCCAACTACTTGGCATCCGTGGTTATTTCCCAACAACACCTTTCCCCCTGCTACAGTCCGGTATTCAGTAAAGAAGGATCTATCTGAAGTCATATGGAAGCTACACCCTGAGTCTAGAACCCACTCATGTGTAGTTTGGTCTGTGGATACTACTAATACTTCAGCGGAGTCATATCCGTCATTAAATTCAGTGTTGTCCGTTGTGCCGTTAAATTTTCTTTGGTAATCTGGACAGTATCTTTTAATGTGGCCTAGTTTACCACACTCATAACACTTTACTTTACTACAATCTCTTCTAGGTCTTGAACTAGATCTGTTTCGACTCTTACTTCTTCTCCTTTCCTTATTGTTGTAGTTGTTATGGTTGTTATGGTTGTTATGGTTGTTATGGTTGTTATGGTTGTCTCGAGTCTTTGTCCTACCCCTGACTGACAGCCCTTCCCCACTGTTACTGGTTGGTGGATACTTCCCTTCCTTCCTAAGTTCTAGGATCTTGGATCTTAGGGCCTTTGTTACGTCTTTCAATGCTACAGTGTCACGTCCATATCTTAGTGTGTCTTTAAAGGACCTAAGATATTTAGGTAAGGCACATAGTAACAATACAGCCAACAATTCATCAGCAACAGTAACTTTCACATTTTCTAGATCTTGACAGATTTTATGGAACTCATCTATAGAGTCCTCTAGGGGTTTAGTCTCACTCACCTTAAAGGTGAAAAGGGATTCCATGCACAATATCCTATTGGACAATGACTCAGACTTGTAGATTTCTTCTAACTTAGCCCATATATCTGCTACGGTCTTTTCAGAGCGAATCTGATTAAGTACCGAGTTATCAAGACTAAGTAATAAAGAAGCATAAGCTTTATGTTCGACTTCTACTTTCTCCTTTTCAGTTAGATAAGTTGGTTGATCCTTTTCGGGCAAAAGTGCAGTTCCAGCACCTTGTGCCATAAGGATAGCTTTCATTTTTAGTTTCCATAGGTTGAAATCATTCCTACCGTCAAACCTTTCAATATCAACCCTAGCAGACGCCATACTGTTTCTTTAAGGTAAAGAACCTGATGCTCTGATACCACTTGTTGAGTTTCAGGTCGTATTCCTAGGGTTTAATCTTATCAACTTTAGTTCTTGATATGATGACAATAACAACAAAGATTCACTACTTCAGATCTAGTTCAAGAAACCTGTAACTGTAGTTAAGCAAGATTCATCCAACACCAAACACATGCACAAAGAACACAGCGATAACAACGAGATTTACGTGGTTCAGCCTTTAAAGAAGGACCTACTCCACGGCTCCCTATTTCTAGGGAAGTCTATCCACTATAAGTCGAGTTCAAATATTACAGACCAGACTTCAACGATATACAACTTTACACAACCGATCCTTGAGGCTCCTAAGTCAGAAGCCTAAAGAAGAACGAAAATAAAGAGTAAGGGAGAAGAAAGCTTACAACCGAAGCCTACAAGGCTTCATACATGCTCCAAACTACCAAGATTTGAACGATCAAGCCTTAACACCCACGAATATACTCAATCGCCTTCGATCGCCTCAAGATCGCCAGAGCAAACCAAAGAGAGGCGGTGGCTGAAGAGAAAAAACAGAGAGCGAATGAATTGCGTACGGCAGACCCTAAAAGGGTCAGTATATATAGGCAACCGATCTCCGATCCGTGGCAAAGCTCAAGGTTCAATCTCGGCCGTTCGTACGAACCAGATCAACGGTCCATAAAAGCCCTCAAGAAACACAAACAGTTTACCCGGATGGCTGACGCGTGTCATCTCTTTAAACTGAAAACAGGAAGCTTCTTGGAGAAGCTTCGGGCAGCGGGTAGTGGCACGGGCAGGTAAATAACGTACACGGTCAGGGGCAGCAATGGTATTTTACCTCTTGAATTATTTAAATGTACAGTAATAGCTGGGTACCCAAAAAAAAATATATATACCAAAAAATTACAACTTATGCCACTTGACATTTACACCCTTTAATCTATAATATTTGAACATTTCTTGACTTAAATTTTCTTGACATAGTTAAGTCATATAGGGACCAATTTTACAACACACAGTTATATTTTACTTATTTTGAAAATATACCAACAGAACTCATGAAAGATTAGGCTTTTCCTTGTTATTGTGAATCAAAAATGTGTTCAATCTCCTCGGTATTTAAAACTCATTTAGGTCAATGGTCTAGTCTGGCTCGCACAGAACCCCATCTTAACCAAGAGTGCATAGAGGGGGAACCCGGATTCGAACCCAGATCACGAGAGCTAAGGCTACGAAACTTATGCAAGTGTTGTTCACGTTGTTGACAAAAACCAAATATCAAGTGCCCATTGGAGAGATGGGTTCGTGACGCAGCCCAAGCTTCAAGCTCGGCGGGATGATTGTTGGCGGCAGCTGGGACGTGTACCAGAAGCCGCAACTGGGTAGTAGAGTTTGAGTAGGATTAGGTTGTTTTATTTTCAGATTTTCAGCATTTAAGTTTATATTTATCTCTAGGCATTTATATTTATCTCTTACTGTTTTATTCTAGTTCAAAAGCTCCTCTATATATACATGAGGAAATCTAGGGTTTAGATATTCAATTAGTTTTCAAATTTTTACTTCTATTTTGAGCCTCTTTCTCGAGTTTTGATATTAGAGTGTTTATTTTCCCTCTTTACTTTTATTAATGATTAATAAAATTAAAGGGAAGACTGTTGAACCTTTTCGTTCCCATAAATCTCCCATTATGTGTTGCATCAGTTGGTATCAAAGCTCATAAATATTTTTAAGATGGTCTATGGGAGACAAAGGAACACCGCCGTTGAGGATGTTTATGAGCTGGACTTCCTAAGGCAAGCCGCGATGAAGTTTGAGGAGTTGGAGGAGAAATTCGGGCGAATCGAGCGTTGCTTGATTCAATTGGGGGAAAATCCCGATCTTGAGCCGGGAACCCAGCCCCAACACCCATTAACACCGGGTGCTAACGACGATATAGACGAGAGCTTTCAAAATCCGTTCCCAGATGATGAGCTACTGAACCGAAGGCAGAGGAGAGCTCGGCCTTTTACCGGCAACATCAACGATTTTGACGATCGGAGGTGGGAATCCGACCTTCGGATTGAATTTTCGGAGTTTAATGGAGGAGGTTGCCCAGACGAATTCTTTGATTGGCTTGTTGCCGTCGAGAAGATTCTCAAGTTCAAAGAAGTGCCGGAGAGGAAGTAGGCGCCACTGATTGCTACTTGGTTACGAGGTAGGGTAACCGCCTGGTTGCAACAGCTGAAGCCAGCTAGGCTTCACCAAGGGAAGGCGAAGATAGAATTGTGGGAGAAGATGAAGAAGCACATGAGAAATTCCTTCTTGCCTCACAATCACACTAGGTCGATGTACCAACGCCTACTAGGATTGCGTCGGTGCTTTAGATCTTTGGAGGAGTACACGGTGGAGTTCTACTTGTTAGTCTCCAGGAATGACTTGGCGGAAACCGTGGACCAATTGGCAGATCATTACATAGGCAGATTGAAGGAGTCTATACAGGAGGTGTTGTACATGTTCGGCATCTTTTCCGTTTCTGAGGTGAGTCAAAGGGCCGTGAACGTAGAGCATCAGCAAACGCATCACCAAGTTGGTGGAACTTGGGGAGCGCAAGTAGGAAGTAAAGATCAAGTAAGACCACAGCCAGCTCAGAACATAAAAAGCAGACTACCAGTAGACAACACCAGCAAGCCGGTTACTCAGGAGTTGGCGAGTACGTCAAGGACCCGTTGTTTCAAGTGTGGAGGGGTGGGGCACTATGCTGTTGAGTGGCATAAGAGTGATAGGCCTGGTAAAGGTCTTTACTTAGAGGAACTCTGCGAAGAGGATGGCGAGACTGCCAAGGAAGAGGTCCAAGATGAGTTGGCACCTTTGGGAGAAGATGCTGTGATGGGCAATGGAGGGCATTCGCTGGTGGTTAAGCATGCTTGCTTCGCATCATGAGAGGAGCAAGGGGATGGTTGGCTAAGGAACAACATCTTCCAAACTATATGCACCATCGGCGGTAGGGGGTGCCGCATGGTCATTGACTTGGGTAGTTGTGAGAATGTCATATCTGAAGAAGCAGTCGCCAAATTGGGGTTGAAGACGGAAGCTCATCCTAATCCTTACAAACTGTCATGGCTCAAGAAAGGAAATTAGGTAACCTTGTCCAAAAGTTGTTGGGTTAATTTTTCAATTGGGGCTAAGTACAAGGATGGGTTCTGGTGTGATGTTGTCACCAAGGACACTTGCCATCTATTGTTGGGTCACCCATAGCAATATGATAGGAGTGTCGTTCATGACAGTAGGAAGAATACCTATAGCTTCATCTTTGAGGGGACCAAGATCATCTTGTTACCTAAGAAGGAGGAGGCATCAAGAGCTTTAGAAGCTCAACATCCAAGCATACAAGGATGAGCCTTGTTCGGCAAGGAGTTCGGCGATGCCAAGGTCATGTTTGTGCTGATTGGGAAGGAGTATAAGCTTAGTCAGGGGGAAGTACAGAGTGAAGTTGATGCCTTGCTGAAGGAATACGTTGATGTATTCCCAGAAGAGCTGCCAGAGACATTGCTGCCATAGAGAGACATCCAGCATCGTATGGATATAGTGCCGGGTGCCTCATTGCTGAATAGACCCCACTATCGAATAAGTCCTTCAAAGCATGAGGAACTGAGACCCGCCAAAGGTTTTATCTTAGAGAGTCTGAGTCCTTGTGTTGTACCTGCTATGCTGACGCCAAAGAATGATGGGAGTAGGTGGATGTGTGTTGATAGCAGGGCAATCAACAAGATCACATCTAGATATCGGTTCACCATACCATGGATGGATGACTTGCTTGACCAATGTCAGAACTCAGCATTGTTCACTAAGTTAGATTGGAAGAGTGGCTATCACCAGATTCCAATTTCGCTAGGGGACGAGTAGAAAACCGCCATCAAGACAAGGGAGGGGCTTTATAAATGGCTGGTCATGCCGTTCGGATTCTCCAACACACCAAGTACCTTCATGAGGTTCATGAATCAAGTCCTTCGACCTTTCATTGGGAGGTTTGTTGTCATCTACTTTGATGATATTCTAATTTATAGCCAGGATCGAATTGAACATGTGAAGCACCTCAAGGAAGTGCTGAATACCTTGATGGAGCAACATCTCTTTGCCGCCTTGAAGAAGTGCGAATTTGTGAGGGACTAGGTAACCTTCCATAGTTTCCTTGTATCCAACGATGGAATCTCCGCTGATGAAGGGAAGACAGCAGCCGCACGCAACTGGCCTCAACCATGAACAATTGGAGAAGTCCGAAGTTTCCATGGGTTGGTGTCTTTCTATCAAAGGTTTGTACCTCATTTTAGTACAGTGATGGAGCCAATGATAGCTTATACGAAGCGAAGTTCTTTCGCTTGGACCCCAAAGGCTGCTGCCACCTTTGAGAAGATCAAGAGGGGACTCACAATGGCGTTAGTGTTAGCACTACCTAACTTCCACAAGACATTTGAACTCCGTACGGATGCGTCCAAGGTTAGGATTGGCGTTGTGCTAGACCAAGAAGGGAGGCCCATTTCTTATTTCAGTGAGAAACTTGATAAGAACAGGCTAAACTATTCCACCGATGACGTTAAGTTCTACGCGGTTGCCAAGGCTTTGAGGCATTGGAAGTATTACCTCGCTAATAGAAAGTCTGTGCTATATATTGACAATGTCACCTTGAAATACATCAACAGCCAGGAGAAGCTGTCAGACTAGCACGCTAAGTGGGCGGGGTTCATTTAGCTCTTGCACTTTGTGATAAAGCACAAATCAGGCGTATCGAATAAGGTGGGGGATGCACTAAGCAGACGGAGTCTTGTCTTAACGAAGAGCAGAACGGAGGTTACCGAATTCAGTCAGTTGGTGAGTCAATACCATGATGATCCTAAATTTGGTGACATATGGCAAGATGTGCAATAGGGGTTTGTTCTTGGCTACTTTATTCATGATGTTTTTTTATTCAAAGGAAACCAATATTTGCATCCCAAACTCAAGCTGGCGGCTTAAGATTTTTGAGGAGAAACACAACATGGGGTATGTCGGCAGAGAGAAGACGCAGCAACCTGTTACCGCCAACTACTTCTGGCTTGCCATACATAGGGAGGTTGAGAGGTATGTCAAACGGTGTCGTGTATGTTGGGTCTCAAAGGGAGAAGTGACCAACGCAGGACTTTCTTTGCCGTTACCGGTTCCAAGTCAGCCGTGGGCGGATATCAGTATGGACTTTGTGTTAGGCCAACCGAGAACCACTGGCAGCATTGATTCCATAGTCGTTGTCGTCGACGGCTTCTCCAAGATGGCGCACTTTATGGGGTGCAAGAAGGCTGCTTACGCCAGACATGTGGCCGGTCTCTACTTTAGCGAAGTATACAAGTTGCATGGGTTATTGGCTAGCATTGTTTCTAATCGGGAGGTTAGGTTCGTGAACCACTTTTGGAGGATGGCGAATATGTCTCCCCCCTTTAGCACAATCCACCATTCTCAAATGGATGGATAAACCGAAGTCGCTAACTGATTCTTGTGTAACCTTGTCCGGTGCCTGGTTGCTGATCATGCCATGGGATGGGAGATGAAGTTGCATCAGGCAGAGTTCACCTATAACAGCTTCATCAATAGAAGCAAAGGGTTCGCATCATTCACAATTTATAGCTTGGTTCCCTATTCTCCGATTGACTTGACGCATGTTCCGAATTTGACACGTCCACACAGGAAAGCGAAGACTTCATCTCTTCGCTCAAGGACATCCATGAGCAAACCAGGGCTCAGTTACTGGAAACGCCGAGCAGTTCAATTTCAAGTTGGCAACAAAGTTTGGGCAATTTTAACACGAGACTGCTTCTAGGCATGGGAGTATAACAAACTGATGGCTCATAAGATAGGACCATTGGCGGTATTGGAGAAGATGAATGATAACGCCTATCATCGACAACTTCCACCCGGCATGATGACTTATGATGTCTTCAACATTAAGCACCTTGTTCCCTACTTTGGCGAAAACGATACTGCTAATCCGCAGGCGAATTCGAGGGTGAATTCTCTCCAACCCAGGGAGGATGATGCAGCTCAAACTCTAGGCTTAGCGGGATGATTGTTGGGGGGAGCGGGGACGCATACCAGAAGACGCAGCTAGGTAGTAGAGCTTGAGTAGGATTAGGTTGTTTTATTTTCAAATTTTCAGCATTTAAGTTTATATTTATCTCTAGGCATTTATATTTATCTCTTACTGTTTTATTCTAGTTCAAAAACTCCTCTATATATACATGAGAAAATCTAGAGTTTAGGTATTCAATTAATTTTCATATTTTTACTTCTATTTTGAGCCTCTTTCTCGGGTTTTGTGATTAGTTCATTTATTTTCCCTCTTTAGTTTTATTAGTGATTAATAAAATTAAAGGGAAAGCCATTGAACCTTCCCATTATCATAAATCTCCCACCTCGCGCTGCATCAGTTCGACAATTCGAGATGGCATTCTTCTTGATAGCTGTAATGGGTGATGATCTATGCTTCTAGAAGAGAACCTAGTATTGAATTGGCTGAGGATAGAGACATTACGAGTCGGTGAGTAAATCATTGAAGAAGCCATTGTTTGATCAGCATTCCCGGGAGACAAGCTCACGGTGGAACACAGGTCTTCAAGATTCGAAGGGTTTTGTGTTTTTGAGCAGCTTGACCGGGTCAACAAATTAGGATTCATTGAAAGGAAAGGCATATCGTTCAAGAAATGTTGATATTGATGTTGAACAACGTAATCCAACATCATGTGGAAATCATCAACCGGGATGTCTCTTGCATTGAGAGACGATGTCAACCGACACGTTTGTAAGTTGTTGCTAGGAAAGTGTAATGATGGCACATCTGGCTGGGGCCAAGCAGAGGGGAGAGAGATGTTGTTGGCGAAAGGGGTCAGAGATATTACAAATGAAGGTGATGATGGCTACAGCGTGGTAGAACAGGGTACAGCCCACGCTATGGCTGAATGGGCCAACAGCTCACACCCGAAGAAGCATGGCAGACTGTAGCTCGACAAGATACATAGATGGAGAGAGGACGCTCTACTTGGCAAGAGTAACCAAGAAGATCCCTGAGCGAATTTGATAGTGAATTCTCTCCAACCCAGAGAGGATGATGTAGCCGCCGTCCCACTAATATAGGCTGGACGGTGACACCGTGGCATGAGGATTGGCGGCATGGCTGGGACGTGGTGAAGATAGAGTTTGACTTAGATTAGGATTAGATTAGTTGTTTTATTCAGATTTGTTATTTAGTTTTTTTTCTGTTTATCCTTTGTTATTTAAATTATCTCTTAGTGTTTTAGTTCAAGTCAATAAGTTACTCTATATATACAAGAGGAAATTAGAATGTAAATTATTCAATTTCATAGATTATTTTTATTAGTTATTTGGATCTTTCTATTCTCAAATGTGAGAATTAGAATTGAATTCTACATTCCTCTTTATTTTTTTGATTATTAATAAAGTTAAAGGGAAGGCTATTGAATCCTTTCCGTTTCACCTAAATCCCATTTATGCATTGCATTAGTTGGTATCCAAGCTCAGAACGACTTCAGAGATCGCCCATGGGTGACAGAGATACTCCGCCAGATGTATATGAGCGAGACTTTCAACGGCATATCGAGAGGAGATTCGAGGATATAGAGGAGATTTCGGCAAATCAGGAGGTGTTTGATTCAACTGGGGGCAAATCCCAACTTGAAATCGAGAACCCAGCCCCAAAGTCCCACCAACACCAGGTGATGAAGAAGAGGAGACGGACGAAAGCTTCCAGAATTCGTTCCCGGATGCTGAGCTATCAGATCCTAGGCCAAGGCAACATCGGTGCAATACCGGCAATGCCGACGTTTCGATCTCTGCGATGAATTTTCAAAGCTTGCAGAAAAAGGCGTTATAGTGGCAGAAGAGACTTGGGACAAGTTGGCGTCACTAGGCAAAGAGGAGGTAGCGGGTTATGAGTGTCGCTTGCTGTGGTTCAGGCAAGTTGCCTTCACGCCTGAGGAAGCAGAAGGAGATAAATGGCTTCGACACAACATCTTTCAGATGGCTTGCGCAATTGGCGAGGGAGTATGCTGCCTAGTCATCGACTTTGGGAGTTGTGAGAACACCATCTCCGAAGAAGCTATCCAGAAGCTAGGGTTGAAGACGGAGGAGCATCTGACCTCTTACAAGATGTCATGGCTCGAGAGAGGAGGCCAAGTAACCCTGTGTAAACGTTGCTTGGTGAATTTTTCAATTGGGTCGAAGTATGGGGATGGCGTGTGGTGTCATGACAAGCATCAATGCATCACACCACACGCCATCCCTATACTTCAACCCAATGGTGTCATCTTCGAGGGAACAAGGATCATCTTGTTGCCCAAGAAAGTTGAGGTGTCATGTGTGTCGAAAACCGAAGACCTAAGACCGAAAGAGGGAGCCATGTTCACGAACGCAGCTGGCGACTTAGAGTTGGCATTTACACAAATAGGCGATAACAGGAGAGAGCCAATCTTTGATGAACCAACTCACCTTGATTTGTCTTCTCCACCCATATTTGATTATCCTGTCTATGACGAGGAGGAGGAGTCGGTTAAGGTAGGGAGACTATCCAAGGAGGTTCGTCCAGAAGGGTTGGCGTATGGCTTGCCCCCAACAAGGGAGGAACAATGTCGGTTAGACTGGGTTCCCAAAGATGCTTTACCAAGTAGTGGGGGCAATACCGAGTAAGCTTTGAGGTGTATGAGGATGTTCGACACCAAGTTCACTGGCTAGGAGTTACATCCGAGTAAATCAGAAGGGCGGATCGCTGTATTGAGGCCAATAAAGGATGGAACTTGGTAGGGATATCTTCATGGCCAGGTAGAGAAGGGTGAAGTTCCAGAAAAATTATAGAAGCTGTGTTGGCAATAGGGGAAAATCCATGGGCGAAGAGTCAAATACCGAAAGGTGAGTTACCGGAGAGGACCAACCCCCGAGTGAACCCTGAGACGCTTCTGGAATCTAGCCTTCAAGGGTTCACGTCACCTTTGTTACAAGAGAAGCACAAGACATGGCGGCAGGATGTTGCCGGCATATCCGTTAACGGGGTCACCGTATATCATGAGCCTTCCACTTCACTAGCGTATGTTCTGACAGAGGTGGCAACAAGGACGAACACTTTATGTCCACAGTGCAGAATTGGCAACAACGTTGTTCATCATACATCGGTAAACACTGCGCCAATGTCCCATCTTCTTTCCTCCCTTGACAGGACACAAGGCTTCATACCTAAACAATAGGCCTGACATTTGCATCCTCAAAGAATATAGCTTGACGTTCACGCCAGGCACAAGAGGATACAATATGGATTTCTGGTACACTGGTGAGCATAGTTCAATTGATTTGATGGCAAATTTCTGGATGAATTCTCTTCAATTAGGGGGAGAATGATGACAGGTACCGTGTGGTATAACAGGGTATAGCCCACATTATGGAGGAATGGGCCAACAACCCACACCTGAAGAAGCGTGGCGAAGTGTAGCTCGACAAGCTACACGGATGGAAAGAGGAAGCTCTACTTGGCAAAAGTAACCAAGAAGATCCCTTGGAGAACTCGAGGGTGAATTCTCTACAACCCAGAGAGGATGATGTAGCCGCCATCCCACTACTGGCGAGTTAATGCAGGCTAGACGGTGACGCCATGGCATGAGGATTGGCAGCATGGCATGAGAATTGGCGGCATGGCTAGGACGCGGTGAAGATAGAGTTTGACTTAGATTAGAATTAGATTAGTTATTTTATTCAGATTTGTTATTTAGTTTTTCTATGTTTATCCTTTGTTATTTAAATTATCTCTTAGTGTTTTAATTTAAGTCAATTAACTCCATTATACATACAAGAGGAAATTAGGATGTAAATTATTCAATTTCTTAGGTTAATTTTATTAGTTATTTGGTTCTTTCTACTCTCAAGTGTGAGAATTAGAATTAAATTCTATGTTTCCTCTTTATTTTATTGATTATTAATAAAATTAAAGGGAAGGCTGTTGAATTCTTCCCGTCCTCCATAAATCCCACTTACGCGCTACATCAGAAGGTGACTCAAGTAAGACGTTTATGGATGAAGGTGTACGAACATCAAGACCATAAGAGACCTATAACAGTCTAGGCTTCTCATATTTATGTTGTCTGAGATTATCTTCAACACTGAAGTAGATATGAACTAATTCTTTTAGTATGACATGTTGTCTACCATTTGCTCTTATGCTTAGACATCTTGGATGACTGTGACTTTCACACAATGGATAGGTAATTACTTTTGGTATTCTAGTTATCAATTGTTTAGTAACATGATGTTTTAAGTTTTCTCTCTTTTTCGTTGTGCAACTTGATTCTATAACAAATAAATCAATCATGTGTATGGGTATCCTTTGTTGCAATCCAATATATTTTTGCCTAGAAATGCTTTATGGAACATGATTTTGGCAATATAACTACATATCACTCTAATATGGTAGCTTTTTATTAGAATTTAGCAAATGGTTTTATTGAAGTGCTACAATGGCAAATATACATTACACTTATTTATATCACATTAGCAATTTCTATCTAAAATTGGCATTATTACAAAAAATTAATTAAATTGGAGGTGCTTAGATACTAAACAATGAAATATTAATGTACTTTATTGTATATATTAAAATGTTTACCTACCTAGACAGTAAATGTTCATATATCAAAGTATCCATGTGAGACCTAAACTTAATATATAAATACAGAATTCATTGGGTTGAATAAACTACTCAATTATTAACATGAAGGATAATGCTCAACACATGAAAACATAATTATCATTTTTTAATGTCATTCCAACAAAAAAAAATGAAAAATAAAAAATAGTTCATGTTTGGTTCAATGCTGAAAATATTCAATTTGTCTAGTACATTGCCTTTTTTTTACTTTTATAAGTATAGTGCTAAAAACTTCACATATCGATAGTTTGGTGATTTACTGATTACTTTTATGTATTAAAAATTGTCTAAATTCTTCCCACTTATATGGTGACAAGTGCGTTTAACCGCACCTCATAGTGCCAAAAACATTAGCCCATGCTTACTTCATTGCCAAAAATATTTATTTTGTCTCTTTCTTTTTGAAATTTAAAAATATATTGGTAAAAATATTCATATGAGACTAATTTATTTTTTTATTATTTTTACTCTCTCTCTCTCTATATATATATATGAGATTGAAGATATTGTGACAACACCAATAAAGAGAGTTAACAGCTACAAGTATATCTTTCCCTTTTTTTACTTGTTTATTTTGGCTTTTTTAGTAACATAGAAAATTTGAATGATTGAAAAATGTCAGGAAAAATTTTAAGGAAAAAAATAAAGGAAAATTACTTTTTTATGTTGTTTGAAGTCTAGGGAAAATAAGAAAATAATTATGTTTTTAAGATCATTTTTTTTCACTTTGCTTTGTTGGTAGAAAATAAAATGGAAAAAAAAACTATTATTTAATCTAATAAGCTATTTTTTCCTTATACTGTTTGTTGCTGTGACTTTCTGTGAATTTCTATGACCAATCTTGATATTTTTCCCGCAAATTTATTATTTAAGCACCTTAGGATGTTTAATATTTTATCACCTGAGTATATGACATTTTAATATATACAGTCAGAGATCTTGAGGTGTAAAAACTTTAGAAAATTTTTTTGCTCAAATACCATGAGTTAAAAATAATTTTAAATATTTACAATATTCTCCTAAATTTTTTAAATATTCAAAATATAATCTTAAATATTTGAATTACTTTTTGAAGTATTTTAAAAACATATAAAGATTTATCAAGATTTAAAATATTTTTTTAAATATTTAACATATTTTTAAAATATTAAATTATTTTTAAGTAACTAAATATTTTTTCAATATATTAAATATTTTGATATTTATAAATAGTTTGTAATTGGAAAGTTGGGTTTTATGATCTAACAAACAAACAAACTTATTCTAATGTTTTATATTTCCTTGAAAAGGCCGCTCAACCAACAGGAAGTGTTTATTATATTTTAAAGAGGGCAGAGGTTTTTAACAAATTTTGACTTAATCATCAATTAATGAAATAAAAAAACAAAGAATCAAGTTTGCTTATTCGATGTATATTTATTAATTGTATAAGCCCCGATATTTTTCCTACTTTTTTTTTTTCCCATTTCATCTATAATGTTTTCTATCCATTTAGATTATGTAGTGCCAATGCAACACAAGTTTTTTTTTTTTAAAAATTTAATTTATATTCATATTGACAAGAGTATTGAACAAATATAATCCAATCATAAATTGGAATAAAATAAAACAATTTTATTTTTTGATCTTTTAAGTATTTTACCAAATATTAAATTTTTTTAAATATTTAAATATTTAAAATTTTTAAAATATTTTCAATTTATTATAAATATGTGGCTCTTTTACAAAAAACCACCTTTAATAGTTGTCATTGTTTTAACTTAACACCACAACTTTTTAATTTTTCAGAAAAGCACCTCTAAAAATCCAAAATTTTTCAATCCACCACCCTAAATTATGTCGTTAAGTATCCGTTATGTATTACATGACTCCCATTTGAATTTTAGCTTACAATTTTTTTTATTGAATACGCATGAAACATGAGTTAAAACTAGCTAAGCAAGCAGTACCTTGATGCTCGCACCCCCCTTCCCCCACCCCAACCAAACCAGGTTTGATTCCAGAGGTGTTTAAAAGAGGTGTGATTTTTACCAATGGTGGGGAAGGGGTTTGGAAAATACATTGCCAAGTTAGACACTTTAAGTCATGCTTATTGGCACTTTAAAATCTATGTAAAAGTCACTAGTAGGTAACGAACAACTAACGGTGTGATTTAGAAGATGGTTGATTGAAAAATTTTAGATATTTTTTATAATTAAAATATTGTGATGGTTAAGTAAAAATTAATAACTTTTCAATGTGGTTTTTTCTGTAAAAGACCTCAAATGAAAGTATCAAAATTTTTAGCTATTTTGTTCCTTTAAGTGTGTGTCAACATAAAGTAATGGAATCCTAATAAAGTGATCCATAATATACCTCAAATATTTTAAAATCTAAAGGTACCTGAAAAATACGTTATCAAACCTTGGGGTATATGAAACAAATTTTAAAAATTTATCACCATTCAGGTTCCCAGAGTTTAAATATTTTATTCATTAAATATTACTTATATGTATTTAATGAACTTATGTTACAAGCAAAGTGAATCCTATTGATTAAACATGATGCCGAGATCAAGTCTAAAACATATGATATTAGCATCTTTTGGGCCGATATTCATTTTTTTTCCAAATTTCTACACCATTTTAAAAGAAAAATGGTTTTCCTCAATGGCTATTGGAAGCTTTTTATTTCTTTCATAAATTTTGTGTATTCCAAACACGAACAAAAGTTATCCTTTAACCTTCTTTTCTTTGGCAATATTTTCCACATTCCTTATACGAATATTACTGAGGGTCACTCTCGAATTAATCTCTAGCCTTCCCGACTGCCACTTCACCTGTGCCACATCAGCAATGGCACACCAGCAATGCCTTATCATCAACCTAAACCCTAATTAATTAGTATAAATAGGGGTCATTAGTATCAGAAATAATATGTTAAGATTAATGCTGTGTATTCTCTCTTTTCCAATCTTCTTCTATGTTTCTCTCCCCTTCTTCTATATATTTCTCCCTTTATTTCAGCGAACAAAAGAACCTAATTGGTCTTGTCTACTCTACCCTTCTCATTGTGTCTTGCAGGACAGTATCAGCTCGAGCACAATTGGCACGGCTTCTAGGATGGATGGTCTCTACATTCTTTCAACTCATGATGACTCATCTCATTCCCCAATTACAGCTCATTCTGTGATTTAACCCCTCCCCCTAATCTTTGGCATTTTTGATTAAGACATCCTTCAAATAAAGTGCTTGGTATAACACAAAATTATCATGTTGATGTAGTTGACATTGTGAATTCAACACCTTGCAATGTTTGTCCTCTAGCAAAACAAAAATTGTCTCCCTTTCCCTTCCCCTAATAATCCTTCATCTCATGCTTTTGATTTTATACATGTTGATATTTGGGGTCCATTTCATGTTGAAATATTGCATAAACAACGATTCTTTCTCACTATTGTCGATGATTGTTCTCGCCATACTTGGGTTTTTCTATGTAAGCAAAAAAATGAATTTGCTCGTATCCTTCCTGATTTTTATGCTTACGCGCAAACCCAATTCGGGGTCTCCATTAAAAAGATTCACTCAGACAATGGTCAAGAGTTTCCTATTCCGCATTTCTACCAAAGTCGTGGTATTATACATCAACTGAGTTGTGTGAGTAGCCCACAACAAAATTTCATTGTAGAACGAAGACATCAACATCTCCTTAATGTCGCTCGGGCCCTTCGTTTTCAAGCCAATCTTCCTCTGCATGTTTGGGGGGATTGTGCTTTAACCGCTGCTCACAACATTAATCGTCTTCCATCCCCCGTTTTGTCAAAGAAGACTCCCTTCGAGCTTCTTTTTCAGCAAGTCCCGGAATACTCCCACCTACGGGTTTTCATCTCTCTTTGCTTTGCTTCTACCATCCCAACTCAGCGACACAAGTTCGCTCCCAGTGCACGTGCTTGCATTTTTCTTGGATACCCTCTCACCACTAAGCGTTATCGCTCATATGATCTACATACCATACATATTTGGTATCTCGTGATGTCGTTTTCCACGAGCACATTCTCCCTTACACATCTTTACGTCCCTTCCCTGATCCTTTCTCCCACATTTAATTCCCTCTTCCAATTTCAAATGAGCCTTCTAATGAGTTGGACCTACCATTGCTTAGCTTGCCATGCTCAGACTCCGCTGCTACTGTTCCTCCCAACACTCTTGCTCTTGAACCGCAATCGCTTATTGTTCCACCAGCCGAACCGATTCCTACGAAGATTCTCAATGCTCCTGATGCCACCCAAGCCATTGAAGCTCCCCGTCGTTCCACCCGTACTCACCGCACACCATCAACTTACAAGACTATCATTGCGCTTTGCCTGCTACAAATTCCAGCCTTTCATCTACTCCTCGTGGCCTTCATACAGTTTTATCATATGACCACCTCTCCCCATCTTATAAAGCCCTTGTAACAATCATCTCCTCCGATCCCGAGCCCGCTTTTTTTCATGAGGCTGTTCAATCTTCCCATTGGCGTGACGCCATGGACACTAAGATTCAAGCCTACAACGTAACAACACTTGGTGAGTTGTTCCTTTACCACTAGGGAAAAGAGAAGTTGGTTGTAAATGGGTTTATAGGGTTGAAGGTAACTTTGAGGGACATGTCGTTCGGTATAAATCCTGGCTTGATGCCAAGGGCTTCACTGAACAAGAAGGCGTTGATGTTTTTGACACTTCCTCTCCGGTTGCCAAATTGAATACTGTCAATGTTCTTCTTGCTTTTGCATCTGTGAACAATTGGCACTTATTGCAACTTGACATTGACAATGCCTTTCTTAATGGTGACTTGCACGAGGAAGTTTACATGAAGCGTCCTCCTGGGTATTGTCCCAAGGGGGCATCTTCTGACTTAGTTTGTCACCTTCGTAAGAGCCTTTATGGACTCAAGCAAGCTAGTCGACAATGGTTCACTAAGTTTTCTTCTGTCCTCCACCATCACGGCTTCCGGCAGTGAAAAGCCGACTATAGCTTGTTTGTTTGCCAATGGGGCTCTGTTTTCACCGCGTTACTAGTTTATGTAGATGATATCATCATTGCTAGCAATGATCTCACAGCAACTCATCAGCTTCATGATTCCTTGGGATTGTTTTTCCGCTTGAAGTATCTTGGGTCACTCAAGTATTTTTTGGGGGTTGAAGTTGCTCGCACCCCTACTGGTATTTCTATATCTTAGCGCAATTACGCTCTCCAATTACTTAATTCCATGGGTATGCTCGGTTGTCGCCCTTGCTCTTCTCCCATGGATCCCAACACAAAGATCAGTCAACTTGACGGTGATCTCTTGGCCGATCCATCCCCCTACTGTCGCCTTATTGGCCGATTATTATACCTCAGCATTACACGACTGGATATCTCTTTTTCGGTTAACAAACTAAGTCAGTATATAACCTCTCCTCGCTCCTCTCATATGGATGCCGCGATTCAAGCTCTTCGCTATCTTCAGTTGGCCCCCAGACAAGGATTATTTTATCCATCTAATTGTCGACTGGCACTTCATGCCTTTGCGGATGCCGACTGGGGAAGTTGTTCTGATTCTTGTATATCTGTTAGTGGTTATGCTATTTTTTTGGGTGACTCTCTAGTTTCACAGAAGTCAAAAAAGCAGCTCATGGTCTCCTGTTCTTTTACGGAAGCCGAATACCGTAGCATGGCTTGTGCCACTTGTGAAATTCTATGGCTTCGGTATCTTCTTACTGATTTCGGTTTTCCTCAGTCTGCTTCCACCTTACCCTTCTGTGACAATAATGCGGCTACTCAGGTTGCTCAGGATCCTGTACTTTATGAATGCACCAAACATATTGAGATTGATTGTCACCTTGTCCGTGACAAAGCTAATGGGGTATTCTGAAGGTTCTACACATGTGCTCAGTTCATCAATTAGCCGATCTTCTCACTAAATGTCTTTCGGGTCCTCAATTATCTTTTATTCTTCGCAAGTTGGGTGTTCATAACTTGTATACTCCAACTTAAGGGGGCGTATTAGATTGTACATATAATTGTATATATTAGTTATAACTAATTAGATTGTATATATAACTGTATATATTAGTTACAACTAATTAGATTCTTGCTCTTGTATATATATACCCCTTATTAGCTTTTGTAATTAAGTTGTATCCCAAAAATTATAAAAAAATAGAATATGCCAGGTTGTTATTCACTGGCTTCCTTTCCATTCTCTCTCTTCTGGTGTTCATCCTTTACACCTGAAATTTCACATTCAATCCAAGAATTTACAAATTTTGATTCAATCGAAGCAATCAAATAAGAACAATTGGTATCGGAGCTATCAATCCTCAACATCATTAGTGGAGGTTCCTAGGAGGTCATCAATGGAGTTTCCTAGAAAATCATTAATAGAGTCTACACTTGATCAAGTACTTGTGGTTTAATTGTTCAATATGTAAAAGAAATTTGAGAAAATATCAAAAATGCTAGACAAATTTGGTATCAATTTGAGAGAGGGATGTGAAGAGTAGAGATCTGGGATGAGAGACCTCAGGTTTGCAACCACCCTTACTAATGGCAGCATCAAAGCACGGGAGCCACCACCTAAGACCAAGATCGAAGTGGAATTCATCGTTCTAACACCAAAACCTACAGTGCAGATATCGGAAGAGGAGGACAACGACCTCGTCATCACCGAAGAGCCGAAGCCCCCAACAAGGACAGTCGATGACGGTTGGACCAGTCGAAGCCTTCATCCGACGTCTAGGTTAATGTAGTATCAACGATAATGGGTGAAGTGAGGGAATCGGCCTCCACGAGACAGGCGTTCACAACAACAGAGGTCAGGTGTCACCACCACCGTCGGGTTCACACCTCACCGGACAAAGTGAAGAAACCACTATCGTCATCGTCATCGTCATTGTCATCGTCATCCAAACGTTGGCTGGATTCACAAGCAACAGAGTCGAAGGAGAAGAGTTCGGAAAGGATGATGTCGCTACAAAGGCACGACCACCGCTGCCACCATACCCTGGGTGTCACGTCACCTGCAGGTGGTAACCGGACACCCCTGCCAGAGCGGGGTGGAGCCAGGGTTTTGTACCATGGTGGGTGGTTGGGTTTGGGGATTCATTTTCAAAATTACAATTTTGCCCATTTCCAAAATTCTAATTTTGGTCATGAGTTTATTTTTAAGTATTTAATAACCATTTATTCAAATATTTTAGAGAAAATGTTTTATTAATTTTTAAAAATTTAAAGGAGTAAAATTTGTAATTTTAGTATTTGACCCTGAGGGTTCACCCATTTATATATTAATACCTTAACTCTTGAAGATAAAGGTCATTTCACAGCCAGGATATTGATATGAATATTACTGAGGGCCTCCCTAACTGCCACTCCACCCGTGCCACATCAACAATGGCGCATCAGTAATGCCTCATCATCAACCTAAACCCTAATTAGTTAGTAATAAATAGGGGTCATTAGTATCAGGAATAATACGTCAAGATTAGTGTTGATGAATTCTCTCTCCCTCCCAGTCTTCTTCTATGTTCCTTTTTCTATGTATTACCCCCCTTCTTATACTATTGTAATATATTTGATATCAAATTGGCCTGATCCAATTTGTATCGTGACATAGAAGGTTGTCTTCAACCTTCATTTTTTGGCAATATTTTCCTCGTTCCAAACAACACCTTTTATGTTTTTTAGACTCCTACGGAAGATTAGACTCTCAGTAGGGGTGATTGACGGTTAGCCTTCCAGATCTTAGGTATTTATAATTTTGTTCATTGATGACTATTGTTATATGATTTTCACATCCTTATGAGGTAATTTGATAATATAATTGGATCTTATTTTATATATTTGTAGCTATTATTGATCTTCCAACTAATTCGTGTGTTGTCTTGTGTTGACTAAACTCCGCTTATGGCCACTAAAATAGCCAACTTAATCACCAAACTCAAAGTTTATAGTCAAAGAGTTGACAGGCCCCTAGGGGATAGTCATACCATGCAGGCCTAAATTGGTTTTAGGACAAGTAAAAGATTGTTGAAATTGGTGTCCTAGAAAATCCAATTAGTTAATTTTAAATATTAAATTAATAAAATTATTATTTTTTATTTATTGCTTGATTCTGTTTTATGAGTCAAACATACGTGTGATTGTTTCTAAAAACATTCCATGAGCTGAACGTGGTCCAAGATAACATGTCAGGTTTAGTTTAAGTGGTTAATGAGATTAAACCACAGATAGACTTAGATCAAACTAATAATATGTTGTCAAAGTATGCTTATAGGCAATGACAAGTTTGGACAACTTGTCTATTAAGACTATAATATGATACTTCTGATGACTTGTCTTGGTCATGCGGATAGGGATCAAAAGTATTGTGTGAGTGTTGTCAATAAGATTGGAACATTGAGCAGGGTCACCTAAATTTTTTTTAACTACTATCATAAATAATTAATTCTGTAAAAGGATAATTCTAAACCCAGGAAACCGTTAGAACTCGTGTATCGATTATCTGTTGCTTTGATGTCCCAAAAAGATTAGTCAAAGTGCGTTGACTTGAATTTTACAAGTGTTGCATAACAACATGAAGGGTAGAGGGAACAATTATTTTATGTGAAATTTATAGTCTCTAATCAGATAAAGATATCATTTTAGTTGATTCACAAATATACTAGCAGATTCTAGAATTTTTGGCCAAAGTATACAATATATTTGACATTTGAAATTAGTAATGAAATAGTTTCTGTATTATCGGATTATTCGAGAAGGGCAAGTCGAGAACTACAACGAGAAATGTGAGAAAAGTAATGATAATAGTTAAAGTTACTTTTCTCGTAGATATCAAATAGAGAGGTTAATTGCCGTAATAAAAATTATTTGAAAATTTTTTAAGTGAATGTATTTAATTTTAGAGTGTAGTAAAGCTTATTTAGTGGAATTAAGTTATACTAAATGGTAATCAATTTTTATCATAAGATAATAATTAGATTTGGCCCATTTGGAGCTAGAATTAGATTGCCCTTGAGGTTCCTTCGTAAGTCTCAACTTAAGTACCAATTAAAAAATATTTATAACAAATTCATGATATGAATGAATAAATTTACATTACGAAAGAATATTCGTGAGATGAACATATGCTTGTTGGAATTTAAATAAGAAAAGATAATGACAATAAACAAATTGTGCGCTCGAGAGAATTACCAAGAATCTATGGAAAACAGTAACTACCAAGCTCGAGGCAGTTAATTAGAGTATGTGTCATTGAACATGGGCTTCATGTATATTCAAGGAAAAGTGGATGAACGTGAAAAGACCAAGGGAGCCTCAAGCACATGTGTCGTTGCACGTTCAACACTAACACTAATTTTGCATTATGGAAGGCATTAAGGTTGAAGGTGGGACATATATGCCACATTTAAAGGGCACAACTGTTAGATTTTTAGGCTAGAAAAGGACTCTAATGATATTGCAAGGGTCCCAACATCAATACATAACTTTTTTAAGTTTTTGTGCAGCACACTTGTGCTTTATTTCCTTTTGCCTTTCCTTAGAAGTAGGTTAAATTGTTGCTTCTTCAAGCAATACACTTTCGAGTTTCAGGTATGACATTATTGTCATAATTTGTTTTCCTAAAATCAATGAGTTAAGATTAGCATCATTGGCTCAGGCTGCCATGGCCAAACCCAAGAGCTTGATTGCATTTGCCTTGAATTGGTGTCACGGCATATTAAGTTAAGTGAAGCTAGGTTTGTGTCACAGTTTAAGGGCTTTGAAGGCGATGTTTAGACCTTGATTGTGTGTGTCCTAATCCAGTGATTCGAATGCAGTTCACTACATTTAAATCTTGTCAAGTTCTTACTCATTCAAGTTATCACAAGTCATAGGTGCCAGGCTTAAAAATCTGTAGACTCAGGCTTGTGCTTGGACTATAAAGCTCTTGAACTTTTCTCTATCCTAGTTCCTACCTCTTAAGTCTATGCGGTAAGGTATCTGCAAGCTCCACTCTATCACCCCAACTGCCACTTAGGTTAGGTCTATATCCTTTTAATTTAATCACAACAAATTAACTAATCAAATAACTAATAAATATTATTAAGTCGCGTTAATAGAAGCAAGAGAAGAATTCACACTATTATTGTAAACAGAAGTGGATTCTCATAAAGCATTAACCTCTTCCAGAGGTGATTGACTGCGGTCAAACACGCCTGGTTCAAAATTTAGACTCGCTCCCAAGTTGAGGCAGCTCTCTTTTTGCATGTCTGTATTTGATTTTGTATTTACAGAGACCACACATACTAAAGGTAAACAAACGGAGCAAACACAAGTGAAGCCAACCTAGAAGATCCAACAGCGACCTCTTCTGGTGCCCTCTCTCTTTCTGGTGTATTGGCCATTACGCTTGGGACATTGACTGCCCTGATAGCGGCATCGTCTTCATTTCTGGTGAAGAGTGGTATTGATGGTGGTTGTTATGCCTCATGGTGGTTTTGATTTTGTCACTATGACCACCCTTTTGGCTTCGTTTCGTGTCGCTTTAGCGGTTGATTCTTCCGCCAGTCTTCTTCGTCTTCTCTTTTGTTGATTCTTCTGTCTTTGTAGTCTTCTCAGCTACTTACACCATTCTCTGCACCTTGATCGATATCGTTCTTAAGGTCGTATGTTCAGCCTCATTGTGATATGTCCAATTTTATACTCATATATTAATATGATTCTGGTGTAATTTATTTCCATCTTGCACCATATTTCAAATTTATTTTGCTCTTTTTTTTATTCATATTGTTATTCCATTACAACAAAACTCGTTTCATGCTAATTCTTGCTAGATTTGATGGCCAAATGAAAGATTATACACCAATTTTGTAAGATGGGCGACCAAATCAACCAATGAAGCAAAGTTAATCAACTTGCCACCAAAATGATTTGAAAATGTGCAAATTGGGGCAGGAATAGAAGAACAAAGAAGTAAAATATACAATGAACAAATGAAGTAAGCAAGTAAGTTGATGCAAAATATTGAAAGCTACTTGCTGAAGCGGGCAGCAAAGATGACAAGATAGAACAAGTGGATGCAAATTTTATTTCACGAATGAACAAGTTGACGTATTATAAACAGAAGAAGAAGCAAGGGCTTTTGCATCCATTCATTCCTAAAACGCATCAGAAACACACGGGTTTGAGGAGAAAAGAAAGAAAAAGAGAGTTTGGTTTGGTGTTTTTCTTCATTTCCATGATTTTTCTATCCTTTTCTCTTTAGTTCATTGCTCTTCTTTTAGTTTTGTTTTAAATTATATTAGTCATGAACTAATTTAATTCTTCAAAGGCTACGATGTCACCCAAGTTGTAATTTATGCTCTTTTCTTGTTTAATCTATGTTTGTTTATTTCATTGTTGAAGTGTTTATTATTGCTCGACCATTCAAAACCTTTAATGATTCATAATGTGTACAAGAGGAAATTTATGATGATTGCTAAAGTACTAAATACCATAAATTAAGCAAATGCTAGGGATAGATTTACGTGATTTGTATAATCTTGCATGTGAAAACCATCAATCTTCATAACTCTTTCCTTAATTAAATTAAAGCAAGAGATTGATGAGTTAACATGAAAAAGAGTATGCTAATTATTGCTCGAGAGAGAACACTTAGTAAATTAGGGTTTTCGACCATCAACATGGATAATACAAATTGAATACTGAGAATAAAAAGTCATATTGGTGAAACTAGGTGAAATCAGATGCCTTGGATTTAAAATTGGCCAAATTACTTTAAAAATCAGTACAGATTTTAGTTTCTTACTATTTCAATAGTTTTACATTGAAAACTTTAAAATTCGGTCATTTATACAGCACTAGAACTATTCATTTCAATAATTATTTGATAAAACAATCCTTGAGGGAAAGATAAACTACTTACTCTTTATTACTTGATTTGACTTAGCATACTTGCTAAATAATACACATCAAGTTTTTGGCATTATTGCAGGGGATTGTTTTATTTGAGTGATACTTACTACAAGAAAAATGCGCTTTAGTATTGAAAACTAACCGACACTAAATGCCATTTATCTTATACAATAACACTATAGTATCGGAAATTTGATCTGATACCATTCGGATACTAATTCTGCGACACTAAAGATTTGGTATCAGAAAACAACATCTGTCGCTAAAGGATAGAAGACAATAGTATTGGATAACTCTTTCGCATAAGATGTTTGCATCGAAAAATTACTTATACCTAAAGTTCACCAATTAGCATTGGATAATTTTTTCAATAAATGTCATTAATCTCGAAATCTTTCCGACGCTAAAGGTTCACCTAATAGTATCGGATATTATTTTTTGATACTATTAATAGCTCATCTAATAGTATCGGATACTATTTTTGATATTATTAATAGCTCCCCTAATAGTATCAAATACTATTTTCGATACTATTAATAGCTCGGCTAATAGGATCAAATAATATTTTTGATACTACTAATGTCATTAGTGTCGGATTGTTTCTAACGTTGAAGGTTCACCTAATAGTATCGGGAGACTATTTTTCGATACTATTAATATCATTAGCCTTGCATTGCTTCCGATGCCAAAATCTAATCTAATAGCATTGGATAAAAACTTCCAATGTCATAAACAGCATTGGCATCATATATTTTTTGACACCAAAAGGTAGTATGGGAATCAAATAAAATATTATGATACCACGTCAAAAGCTTTCGATGTTCCGACACCATATATCTCCAAAAACACTATGTATGGCATAAAAACGAAACTATATATTGATATTAAGAAATCTATTCAACCATTCCATAACAAAACCAAATAATACATAAGCAAATTCAGTTTGATCAATATATTATATCCATAATTTAAAATCATAATCCAAATTCAAAATCATAATAATCAACGTCCAAACTTCAAAATATTTATCCCAATTTATCCTTCAAGAGATTGTAGAAAACCTCTAACTCTCATTCCACCTTGTGCCTACAAGAGGGATCGTAGAAAACCTCTAACTCTCATTCCACCTTGTGCCTACAAGAAGGAAAAAAAAGGTGATCAATACATGATGTTACAAAATATGCCATGACACTAATTTAGATATGCATATCAATTAAAAGATAAGATTACCTTTCTTTCTCAAAGATTTTTTCCTAAAAACCATTGCCATCAAGCTTTGCATATCTTCTCCAAGAGACGCTAACTTCTTTTGTTATTTAGTCTCTCCTCTCTTTTAGCCGCTACTTCATCTTCCAACTTCAGTCTCTTCTCCCTTTTAGCCGCTACTTCTTCTTCCAATTTTAGACTCTTCTCTCTTTCAGCTGCTACTTCTTCTTCCAAATCAAATTTTTTTTTTCATTTTTAGCCATCTTCAATGTCATATGAGCATATTTGGATCTACTGGCACAACTTCTCTTGACCCCTATGCCATATGTTTTCCTATATGCTCATTTATCTTCTACCACAATATTTTTGTAAATATTGTCTCTTTCAATTGCTGAATCAGAATACGATTGAAGTTGTGCTACACTAATTCGCATGTCATCCTTCATGTAAAACAAGTAGAAGTTAATACACATATACATTATTGTCTTATGTTACGAAGTAAAATGTCTTGCCAAATGGGATCAATGGGTGCTTTCTTGGGTTGCTCGTAAGCCACTTCAAATACCTCCATTCGATCTGATGCCTTCCCACCATTCTTCTTTTGCTAGTGCAATAAAGAAATACTACATGTAAAAACCAAAAAAAAAAAAAAAAAAAAACATATAAGGAGATAAATATGAAAATAATTAAAACTAATTACTATTTCACTCTAACCTGGCATAGATTTTAGTTCCAACATGGTGTACCATCTTACATAAGTCACGATTCTTAGCATTTTGCTCGCTTATTTCTTATTAGCAATAGAATAAAACAACATAAGTTAGATACATAATTAAATTTGATGTGAAGGGTAATGTTACGATGTGTATGATTTATATAACAAAATGAATATTGATCCTTACTTTTCTCTTTTAAGATTCCCAGCTAATATTTTCCATTGTTATAGATCCACCCTCTCCGGTGGTTTCAATTTATCATTAAGAGTTTTATTGGGAACCTAGTACTTTTTCTTTAGATTGACCCTCCAAGATCTCAAGCAGTGATCTAACTTCTCAGACACCCAAAATTTTAAAATTGAGCTAGCACATGCTCAGAAAAAAAAAGAAAAATATTCACCCACAAATTTAATAAAAAATTTCAAAACATATTACAACATCGATCTGAACAATTGCCCATAACTCATTCCTTTTCTGTTCATTGAGGAATATTCTCCAATCATCCAAATCGAAAGGTACTAAGCTTGGATCTCGAGCAATAGTGCCAAGATAGAAGAACAACTTCTTGCTTTACTCCCAATAGGTTGACCTGGTTCACTAATCTCAACAACATTTTTCTCGGTAGTAGAAAGATTGGAACACTTGTTTGGCCCTCAAGGTAGGATCTTTTTCTTTGGCTTTTCTATATACATAAATGGATAAAAGATAAGCTAAAAATATTACAGAAAAATTTAGCAATGAATAATACAAATTCAAAAAATATAAACATCGTAAAGTCAACTTACGCTAACCTTGAATACCTAGAGGAGTAGTTTGAGCAACACCTGCATCATCTTCATCATTTGAACTCTTATCTTCGCAGCTATCATCAGGATTTATAGCCATAGAATATTTGGACTTTTCACGATCAACACACGCTAAACTTGTTTTCATATTTTTGATTATTTTACTTTGCATATTTCAAGGAAACGTGCAACAAAACCACATATGTTGCACAAAAATTATTAATAGATAACAAAATGTCATGTTCAACAAAAATATATGTGCTGCATTGCTTTTCATGTAAATATAAAGCAATAAAACACAAAATCTTTTACAATATTGAAAAAAGAAAAGATCAAAGTAAATTCAGTCATTTATAAAGCACATTACATCAAAAACTAGTACACACACTTTCATTCGCATAAAGTAAAAAAAAAAAAAAAAAAAAAAAAAAGAAACACAAATTGTTTTCACACCTCTACAATACAAAATACTATATTAACATCTAAAAATACACGAGATTTACACAAATTAACCTAGAAATTGCATAAATCGTATTAAAATATACATAATTTTACATTACAGCACGTTTGGTATGGGGTTCACAGGGGCTAATGGTTTGAGGGGTAACAATTACACCCCATATAAATCTGTTTGGTTTACCATTAACATTTAATCCATGAAAAACTTACCCCAAAATGGGATTACAACCATTACACTACACCCTCCTCGTACAACATCCATAACAAGGGAAGGGGTAAAAAAATTTTATTGGCTTGGAAATTTTGAATATTATAAAAATGTATTTTATATATTTAAAAAATCATTTAATTATTTAATAAAATATTCAAAATATTTTTAAAGCATTTAATTCAGAAAAATATTCTAAATATAAAAAAAATATTTTAAGCATTCAGAAAACATTTGAAAGATATAAAAATATTTTTAATATTATTATAATATTGACATATTAAAAAAATATTCTAAATATAAAATATGTATAGACAATAGTTAAAAATATATAATAATATTTAAATTTTAAAAATTTTAAGTACTAAAAATATTTTATACATTTACAAAAAAATTTTAAATATTTTAAAGATTAAAAAATACATTAAATTCAAAATGTAAATAGAAATTAGGAGAGGTCTGCCCAAAAAAGGATTTGGGCGAGCTAAACATAGGTAAGGCGTGTAATGTACCTTACAACTTAAAATGGACATATCTTTTAATCAGTGATGAGTTACTGATCGAATTTTATAGCGAAACGAAGCTCTTGGAAAGCTCTAGGTGCTTATTATGATTTTTCAGATTTTTTGCCCAAAGAAAAAAAATGAAAAAGGGGCGTAAATAAGCCACACTTAAATTTGTTCAATCAAACTTCCTTTATAAATTTTTGTTTAGGTGAGCCTTCATAAAGAGGGCCAAGGAACCCAAAAAATGCTGAAAAATACCTTGCTCGACCCTTAAAATGCTTGAACCTTACAAGAAATGTTAAGCCATGCATGAGCTTGTGATCCTTCCCACAGACGGTGCCAGTTATGTTTTCGACGAATTTGGCCAGTGAGCTTATTCGTCGTATGAGAGTCCGGTATGAGATGGGGTTCGTCAGGACGAGTTGGACTCAAGCTCGAGCTGCACCCCCAACTTGATACTTCTTAGCCTGAGTGAGGCGGAGATGTTTGAGCATTCATTGCTCTAGAGAGGGGGTAGTAACGGACGATGGAAGGACGAGGCTTGCGAGAGGTCTACCTTAGAAGAGGCTTGCCTTGGGAGAGAGAACGTGCTCTCTCAGGGGATGGGGGGTGAGGTGAGGATGAAAAGTCCCTTGAGTCTTACCTCTTGCCTCACTTGTTTCTTGTTCTTCTAGTATTTATAGATTCCTAGTTGCTTGCTTCTGGTCGCCGTTTTCTAGCTCGGCATTCCTAGGTCGCCATTTCTAGCTCAGACCTTCAAGGTCGCCACTTTCTAGCTCAGACTTTCTAGGCCACCCTTTTCTAGCTCGCTGTTCAAGGGGTGTAAGTATTAACACCCCTTTATATAGGATTCTAGGTCGGCACTCACTGGTCGTATTCATTGGTTAGTACTCACTGTAATCATAAAACCTATTACTGAGTAAGGGGCTATAATAGTAAAATCTATTATCGAGCAGGGGGCGGTAATAGCTAAGTCCCATTACCAAGTAGGGGGGGTAATAGATGAGTCCCGTTACCAAGCAGGGGGCTGTAATAGCTAGGTCCCATTATCAAGCAGGGGATGATAATAGCTAAGTTCCATTACCAAGCAGTGGGTAGTAATAGTTAAGTCCCATTACCAAGTAAGGGGCGGTAATAGCTAAGTCCCATTACTAAGCAGCGGGCAGTAATAACTAAGTCCCATTACCAAGCAGCGGACGGTAATAGCTAAGTCTCATTACCAAGCAGTGGGCGGCATTAGTTAAGTGCCATTACCAAGCAGAGGCTGGTAATAGCTAAGTCCCGCCCGTGTCTGGTCTAGTAAATACTGGGCTAGTATTATAGACATACCGAGGGCCGGTCAAAGGAGGCCAGTCAACCATGGGTGGTCAACCTTGAACGGTCCACACCCGGCTTTTGGTAACTTTTTTTTGGGCTACAGGTATTTGGGTAAGTAAATACTGGGCTACTACCATAAGTATATAGGATACTAGGCTAATATTTTTAAATAGTGGGCTAGCATTATAAACACCCCCCTACACTTTTAATTTCAAAAAAAGGCCCCTGAAATTTTTTATTATACACAAATCACCCCTTGAAATTTGTTAATAAACGCATGTCATCCTTTAGACATTAATGAATTTGAAATTAAAAAAATTTAACACAAATTATGAAAAAACATTTTTGAAAAATTTTGAAAAAACAAAAACTATGTAAAAAAATTAGATTAAGAAATTTAAAATTAAAAAAAATGTTTCAAATTCATAATAATGAATTTTCAGCTTTTACACAAAGATATGGATTTTATATTTTTAGGCGAATTATAGAAGTTTGGTATTTCTAAGCAAAAGATAAGATATTAAATTTACATAAAGTAATATTTTAATTAAATATAGCAATAACATTATAAATTTAGAAGATAATAAATATTTTTTTAAATTTTCATGAAAATATTATAAGATATAATATAATAGTATTTTTAAAATATAAATTTCCGAATTTCATTAATAAATTTAAAATTCAAAAATAATGCAAAATTCAAAATTTAAAAATAAATTCGGAAAAAAATAATTTTTAAAAAAATTGAAAAGCTAAAGTTAAAAATATTATATATTTTTTCGAACTTTTTTCCAAAACATTTTTTTTTTTTTCATAATTTGATACAATTTTTTTAATGTTGTACTTTCTTAATTTCAGCTTTACTAATATCTAAGGGGTGTGTTACATTAAGTAACAAAGTTCAGGGGGGTAAGTTTTATGCAGTAACATTGTTCAAGAGCTAAATTAAAAGTGTAAAACAACAACAACAACAATCCCAGTGCCTCAAAGGTCTCCCATATCCACGGGGTCTTGAGAGGGCAGATGTACGCAGCCTTCCCCCTTCCGGGAGCTAACCTAAAGGGAGGCTGTTTCTAAAGACCCCCAACCTGAGAAGCCTATCAGCAGCAAAAGCATGGTAGTCTGGCTGCAAGAGAGCAACAAAGCATGAGCAGTGTAAAACACAAGGTGTGCAAAACATAAGGGGAGCAAAATAAACAAACTCAAAGCAAGCCCAAAGCTAGGCAAATGGAAAACTAATAGGTAGATTGATACGAACATAGACTAATCCCAGGCTTGGCGCTCACGGCTCGCGCCATCTTATCCTCTGCTTGCCGCCAATTTGCTATCAACATCTCAACCCCAACCGCGAGTTGGCCACATCAGCTCAAGATATTTTATTAAAATATTTTCTACTTGTTTGTTATAAATAGGAGAGTTAGTAGGGCTCCATGCTTGATGAGTGTACCCTTTTCTCTCTCTACTCTATTCTAAGTCTTTCTCCCTCCTTCTCTTGTAAATCTCCATTGAAGGAGCTTATACGTACACTATAGTAATATAAATACAACAGGACAGCTCTGATTTCTGTCCCGTAAGCCAGATTATTGTGTTAATTGAGTATTGATTAAGTAATTTGGTATCAATTGGTATTAGAGCACTCCTTACTCGGCCTTTTTCACCATCACCAGAGCAAGTTTTTCACTCCCATCACCGCCGTTCATTCTTCCCAGCAACCCGATTGCAGCTACCATGGCTGAGGGAACCCAATCGTAGGTCTCGATGAGAGAAAGGGAAGAGGTTTATGAGCAGCGTTTTACTGAGCTGGAATGCACCGTGGCTATAAATCAGTAAGACCTTGGATGCGCTCTCAATCCAATACACTGGTTTGGCTCAGATGGTCACTCGCCCACCATCACCCCAGATGCCAACCCCTGAACCAGCTCCCCCACCGCCTTAGCATCCTCCTCCACGTCAAGTGGCCCCTGACTTCCCAGCACCTGCGGTTGCTCAAGTAACTATCAGGCCCCCACTCAGTTTACTAAAATTGATTTTTCGAAGTTTAGTGGTAAGGGTGTAGATGGGTGGTTACAAAGGTGTGAGAGGTATCTTGTGCTAGATGGAACTCCAGAGGAGTTAAAGGTCATGCTAGCTAGTGTCTCAATGGAGGATGATGCCCAAGAGTGGCACAACTCCTTTGAGAAATCTTGGCCCCCAGGGGTTTACATTCAATGGGAAAATTTTGCCCCACGGATTCGATCTTGCTTCGTGGAATCCGCCAACGATTCCTTAACCGAGCTGATGAGACTTGGGCAAGAGGGTAGTGTTAATGCCTCCCTAAATAAAATTTGAGGCATTAGTGAATTGCTGTGGGCTGAATAGGGACCAAATGATTCACATCCTGTTAGGCTGATTGAGAGAGGATATTGCGGGGCAAGTACTTCTGTTCAAACCCCAGTCTATCCATGATGCCATTATGCTTGCTAAGAAAGAAGAGCGTAACTATGCTTATATGGATGGCGTTACCAGGAAAAACCCACTAAAATCTAATCCGCTACTCCCATTACCAGGTCTATCTCGTATGTTAGCCACCCTCCCACCCCCAAAAAGACCTACCCATTTATTACTTGCCCCAAGCACCACGCCTAGGCCCCCACCTCGGGGTCAACTCAGTCTAACACTCACCGAATTGGATGATCTCCGAGCCCATAATCTGTGCTTTTATTGCTAGGATCGTTTCACCCCTGGTCATCAGTGCGCCATGAGCAATTGAGCTCCCGTGCTTTCGATTGAAGCGGATGAAGAGGATTAGCCTTCCGCCAACATTGATGTGCCAGACCCAGACCCTGATCTGGTTTCCGATCCGCATATTTCGATCCATGCTCTTGAAGGGGTCCTGCATTGTTAGACGATGCGAGTTTAGAGCCACTATCATCGCCGCACTTTGAGCATCGTTATTGATATGGCAGTACCCACAACTTCTTAGATACCGAGATCGCCAAGCTGCTGGGTTGCTCCATTGATACCGCCAATCCGCCTCCGTTACCGTTGCTGATGGCAAGCCCCTCGTTTGCACGGGTATTTGCCACAATTTTTGTCGGCGTCTCCAGGATGCTGCCTTCCATTCAGACACGTTACTCATCCCACTTTTTGGCTGTCATATGGTCCTCGATATTCAGTGGCTTCTTACCTTGGGTGACATCCTCTGGAATTTTTCAGAACTCCGCATGTCTTTCAGCTTACATGGGCAATGATACACTCTCTGGGGGATCTGCCCATCTCTATTGAAGGTTATACGGAAAGCATGCTTTGTTCACTTCTCTCGTCATCCGCTTCATTCTATGCTATTTCCATGGCCCTGCCAACTAAACTCGCCTCATGTTTCTCGGTTCACACAGAGCAACCTACTGATGACACCTCACCAGAGCATCGTGCGCTACTCACTGAATTCGCTGATGTCTATAACGTCACCTGTGTTAGGAACAGTGACCTGAAATCCAGATTTATTCTAAATATATTATTGTAATTAATAAATAAATTTGAAGTTCCAGTCGTTTCCTTGTTAAATTTGTATAATTTGAGCATTTATACTGCACGTGATTTTCTTTTGAGAGGCATCAATGAGATGGGTATAGTCCTCAGACTACAATTTACAAGTTTGTTCTAAGTGGTTTATAAGACTAAGCCACAGATAGACTTGGAACAAATGATATGGATTGTTGTTTGAAAGACTCATAGTCAAAGACAAGTCTGGACCACTTGTATGTTAAGACTATAACGAGACACTTTAGATGGCTTGTCTTGGTCCTGTGGATGGAGATCCAAAAGTGTTAAATTGGTGTGGTTGACACACTGAGTTGGACCATGTGGGTTACTTATTTCTAGACTACTATCGGAGATGAGTGATTCGCATTGTACTGTTTGAATGACGACTCTAAATCCTGAGGGTATTCTGGACTTGTGCATGGAATGTTAGTTACATTGGTGTACTATAAGTAAGGTCTAAAACGAATGACTGAAATCCCACGTACACTAGGTAGCGGCGTGAAGTGCGACAAGGATCAGTGTATTCAATAGGGAATCTACAATCTTTTATGAGATACAGATGTTCCCTTAGTTGATTCGCAGATATTTGAATGGTTCGGAAACTTTGGCCAAAGTATTCCAAGTTTTTAATATTTGGAATTTATACTGTAAATATGTTCAAGTATAAATGAATTATTCAGTGAAGGGCGAGTCGGTAACTAATGGAGAAGCTGTTAGAAGGATAATGGTAGTAGTTATGTTTATCCTTTGTCATGGACATCTAGTGGAGGGGTTGTTGTCACCAATACAGTATATTAGGGAGATAACGAATAAATAATTTAAGTTTGGAGTGCAGTGAGATTTATTTAGTGGAATTAAGTCTCATTAAATTGTAATTAAATTACTATCATGAGATGATTTAATTTAACCCATTTGGATCTAGATTTAAATTATCCCCAGGGTCCCTGCGCAAGCCTCTGTATTTTATTGCCATTAGAAAAATATTAAAGAATTCATGAGATGAATTATTTATCCATATGATAGGTAAATTAATTTTGCCAAGTATTATTCATGAGAAGAATAAATATTAAAAATTATAAAATAAAATAATTTTTGAAAATTAAAATTCATAAGATGAATTTTTACATGTGAGAAACAAAGCAACAAAAAAAAAAAAAAAAAAAACGAAATCGCAGAACTGGGCAACCATCCGCACCTTCCCGATCGGACGAACCTGCCAGCTACACGGCCGTACCCTGGCTATCCGCGCCCGTATAAGCGGGCCAATAGGTGCCCGACACGTGTCATCCTTGATCTAAAATAAGAGGCGGTGCACTGTGCATGAAACGACGCATTTTAAGCTGGTTTTGAATTAAACGTTGCGTTTTGAACTTAAAACTGGAATTTAATTTGCGCGTCCCACATCGAATTTTTTTGTTTTTTCGCTCTGGAATATTTCTATAAATAGAGGGGCTTATTCCGAGGTTTGGTATTCGAGTTAAAATATTTCTTTGGGGTTTCTAAAATTGTTTCAGAGATTCAGTTTAATATTTTTCGAAGCCCACACTCCAGGCTGCTCGAGGATATTGCGTAAAAGGTCTCGGGGTCTCGGTTTTGAAGAATATTATTATCTTTCTGGTTTTCTTTTATTGGAGCAAATCCAGGTATGTTTTTCTTTCCTTCTTTTTTTTGTTTCGCTTTTCTATTTATTTACAGTATTCGTTATTATACCTGTTTAAGTTTATATATTGTTATAAATGTATTAGGGTAAAAGGCCTGTAGATCTAAATTAAGAATTTAGATCTGTTGATTTAAATTATAAATTTAAGTCAGTAGATTTAAAATTGGGAATTTTAAATCAGACCTGGGTTTAGAGTTATGAATTCTAAACCTGTTCCGCTGCGTAATCTTTATGGAGAATTTTTAAAATTCATCCGAACAACCGGTATTAGGGCAAACGGTTTATGGGGATAAATCTATTCCCGAGTACTCTCGCACGTGAGGTGTCACGAAGCGTGACTCTCCGACCGGGGGCTTAGGTAAAGTGAATAGTCTCCTACTCTAAGTGCTCTAATAGGTGCCTATTGTTGTGACCATAGTTGGGAACTGTGAACCCAATAGTCGGCATTAGAGTTTATTTTCCAACAAAATTTTTATGCTCTTTCCAACAATTGGTATCAGAGCCAGCCTCTGATTACATTCATAATATACATAACTAGGTATAATAAAATCGAAATAAATAGATTTGCGATTTAATAAAATAGAGATTTTATTAAGAAGGAAAGTAAGTTTAATTTGACTATTTGATTTAAATTGTTTAAATCAATATAGAATTAAAAGTTAATTCAGATTATTATTTGTATTTGTGATTTAAATTGTTTGAATCACTAAAGTAACTAATTGTTAATTAGATTGTTTTAAAATACGATTTAAATTGTTTAAATCTGTTAAAAGAATTAATAGTTAACTAGATTATTTAAAGTATCGATTTAAATTGTTTAAATCGGTTAAAAGATTTAATAGTTACCTAGGTTGCTTATAGTAACGATTTAAATGGTTTAAATCGTTAATGAATTAATCGTTAATTCGGAACAACCCATAAATTTGCAATTGTGTTGTTCGTATAATAAGATTATACGTTCTCAGTCATGATTTACGAAATCAAATAGAATTGATCTAATAAGATTAGATTTAAATATTTTTTATATATATTAGATAAAACTGATCTAATAAGATTAGATTTAAATTTTTTTATATATATTGGATAAAGTTGATCTAATGGGATTAGATTTAATTATTTTATACAAAATCGGATAAAATTGATTTAATGAGATTAAATTCAATTTGTTTTTAAATTAAATATTTTAATTTTTAAAATTTAAAAATATTTAAAAAAAAATATTTGACGCGTTTTGTCAGCGTCAAGCTGACGCTGACGTCAGCTACAGTAAAAAATTTTAAAATTTTTATTTTGGGACATAAAAACGTCAATACTGATTTACATAATAATTAAGTTAATTGTTTTATTAACTAATTTTTTTTTAGAATGAGATTCTAAATTAAATTATGTGGTAATTTAAGTTGTAACTCAGTGTATTTTAAATAAAAGTTATTTAAAATTATTTGAGAATAAGATTATGAAATAGACTATAAGATAGTCTAAGTTAAACTTTATTTTAAAATAAAAAGATAAATTTTGTTAATTAAATTTTAGATTAAGATTCTAGAATAGACTATTGGATAGTATAAGCATGTTTAATTTTAGAATAGGATTCTAAAAAGGCTATGGGATAGTCAAAGCACAAGTTGCTACTGTTTTTAAATAAAATTATTTTTATTAATTTTTGGAATTATATTTTGAAAAGTAGATTATGTGATAATCTAAATTAAATATTGATATTGTTTTAATTAAAATTAATTAATTAATTGATTGGTTTTAGAATGAAATTTCTAATGCGAGATTATAAGATAATCTATGCTTGAAAACGATAGCGTTTTTGAATAAATTAATTAATTAATTTTGGTTAATTTTAGAATGAGATTCTAAAGGGGATTATGAGATAATCCAGGTTGTAAGTGCAAGTTAATTAAAAACCACTAGTTGTAAAAATCAAGTGGGAGCGAGTTTTCAATTGTTGTAACCTCACGGTCTCCATTACCGGTCTATCAGTATAGTAGATCGATAGAACTCCCTGTGGAGGATGTCGGTTTGCAGATTACAGGGTTAGACTTCTTTAGGATAAACCAAAGTGCAAAGAAACGATGCGACCATGCTGCCGTAGAGTATTTCGTGTATTTGTATGGAGGTTTAGGTAATGGTTTACACTTGAGTAGTGTGATGCATTAGCCTCCCCGAGGAGCTCTGTTGTGTCATGTTAGAGACTAAGGTAAAGTGGTGAGTTAATCATGTTTAGTAAGAGTTACAAGAAAAACAAGTTAATTGAGAATAGTTCTCACCTGAACTAGCTTCGTGCGATCCCGCTGCCGGGGAGTAAGGAGTGGTGTGTTTGGGTCATCATTGCATGCATGATAGTATAGTTTGGTGGATATCTGACTTATTGTATATGCTAAATTGAAAGAATATATATATCACTGCATTATACTTAACTCATATAAGAAATTTACACGATTGTTTGCATTTACAGTAATATTTTATATGGATACGGCTAGGGAACTTCACTTGATTGCGAATACATAATATACTCACTGAACCAAATTACTTTGCCTTGAAAAATAAGTTAAACTTAGTTATTACTCACAAGGGACCTACTAGAAAGGAAGAAAAGGGCAAGGTTGTTATTGTAGCAACCAAGTCCATAAGGAAGTTAATAAAAGAAAAGGGTTTCTTTTGCGAGAAAACTAGGCCACTGGAAAAGAAACTACACTAAGTACACAGCTAGTCTTCCCACAAAGACTGCTAAGCCATATGGTGAAGGTATATTAATATCTCACTTGGTTGAGTCATGCGCAGTTGAGAGTCCACCAGTTCCCTGGTGGGTGGACTCAGGTTCAACTGACCATATCTGTAATATGTTACAGGAGCTAAAGCTAGCTTAAAGGCTACACGACAAGTGTTGTACCTGATGGTCAGGGACAGTACAATAATAGTGGTCTTAAGTGTAGGAGATGCTAGTTTAGACTTTAGTGATAGAGTTTTGTTTTAAAAGATTGTTTATTTGTAGCTACTCTGCACAGGAATTTGATTTCTGTATATCATTTTATGAATAATTGTTATTTAGTTGATTTTGATAATGAAAATTTTAATATGAGAAATAAGTTGTTTATTCACACATATACTTGAATAAATTGTTTATTCATGATATTTCCTTATCAAAACTATGGTAATTGTTTAAATGAATTTAATGTAAGTTCACTTGTTCAGTCTTCTAAAAGAAAACCCCATGAATGTGATATTGCCTACACATGGCACCAACGTTTAGGTCACACAAATTTGAACAGAATCCAAAGATTGGTGAAAGATGGACTGATAGAGTTTTTGGACTTGAGGTCATTACCAGTTTGCAAATTCTGCATAGAATGAAAGGTGACCAATTCTTTCTTTAAGAGTAAAGGCAACAGGGTTGGTGGCTTGCTTGAGTTGGTTCACATAGATGCACGTGGACCAACACATATTCAGGCAGCAGGTGGGTATGAGTACTTATTCACGTTTAGTGATGATTACTCAAGGCATGGATATATTTACCTAGTTAGACATTAATCGGACTCTTTTGAAAAGTTCAAAGAGTACAAAGCTGAAGTTGAAAAGTAATCAGGTAAACAAATTAAGTCACTTCGATCAAATCGAAGTGGTGAATATTTTTCGGGTGAGTTTCCTAACTGCAAAATGAGATGAGATCTCAGCTTTTTGCTCCGGTTACACCACAGCAGAATGGTGTTACAAATAAAAGGAACAAGGACAGTTTTTTCTATAGTTTTTGACTTAAAAGGTCTTTTGTAAATACAATGCAAAATACTTAGAGAAGGATTTTGCAAGTAAGCTACAAAATCGAAAAACAAAATAGTATTAAAAGAAAATGACAATAATTCTGAACAGCTATACACAGCATAAGTAATAGTGGGAGCATTAGATGGGCCTACTAATAGGAACAAGAATGTTCCAGGTACACGAAAGCTTAGGTGTTGTGGGAGGATTGTCAGGACACCCGACAGGTTCATAGCGGTAGCCTTAGTGGTTGACCATGGCATTGAATCTGATCCTTTTACCCACAATGAAGCAATAAAAGGTTCTAGTTTTGTGCAATCGGTTGCACAAATCATGCGTGTACAACCGACATTAAGGGAAAGTTGTGACTTTCTTGGTATTGTATGTCAAGGTGATGTAGGGGTGTCGTTAGCTGTAAAGACTTGGTTGTCATAATAGCTTAATATGAAAGACATAGGAGAAGCCAGCTCTACTTTTAGGATTAAGCTTCTGCAAGGTCGTAAAAGTAGGATGTTGGGTCTTTCTTTAGCCACTTATATTGACAAAATGTCGTCAAGGTATAGCATAGAGTCCCTATCTCTTTTGAGTAGTGTTCTAGGACACCTCAATAGGAGGAGCAATTGAGGAATATTCCATATGCTTTGGCAGTGGGAGCCTCAGGTAATTTTTTTTTTTTTTGATAAGAAATATTTTATTTTTTTTGGTAAGAAGAGCCTCAGGTATGCCATGTTGTGCATGAGACTTGATGCAGCCATGCTATGAGATAGTATGCATGTGTTAGTCTAATTTGGGTCCAATGGACCAGGTGGCAGTGAAATATTTTCTCTAGTATTTGAGAAGAACTAGGGATCCTATGCTGATCTTTCAAGGTGATGAGCTGGTTCCAGTTGGTTATACTGATTTAAGACTTCCAGTCAGATTAATATGATAGACGTTCGATGTCTAAGTATGTCTTGACCCTTGGAGTGGGAGCCATTAGTGAGGGGAATGTCAAGTAGTATTGTATTGCCGACTTCACAATAGAGTAATTCTGCCCACTAAGGGTTAGGCTCAGTTGATTTTTGGTTCAAACTTAAAAGGAGTGAGTATAGACTTTGTCATAAATTGGATTTAGGACAAGTGGGAGATATTTAGGAACAGTGTCCTGAAATCCAGTTTTATTCAGGATATATTATTGTAATTAATAAATAAATTTGAAGTTTCAGTCGTTTCCTTGTTAAATTTGTGTATTTGAGCGTTTATACTGCATGTGATTTTCTTTTGGGAGGCATCCATGAGATGGGTGTAGTCCTCAGACTACAATTTACAAGTTTGTTCTAAGTGGTTTATGAGACTAAGCCACAGATAGACTTGGAACAAATGATATGGATTATTGTTTGAAAGACTCATAGTCGAAGACAAGTCTGGACCACTTGTATGTTAAGACTATAACGAGATACTTTAGATGGCTTGTCTTGGTCTTGTGGATGGAGATCCAAAAGTGCTAAGTTAGTGTGGTTGACACACTGAGTTGGACCAAGTGGGTTACTTATTTCTAGACTACTATCGGAGATGAGTGATTCGCATTGTACTGTTTGAATGACGACTCTAAATCCTGAGGGTATTCTGGACTTGTGCATGGAATGTTAGTTACATTGGTGTACTATAAGTAAGGTCTAAAACGAATGACTGAAATCCCACATACACTAGGTAGCGGCGTGAAGTGCGACAAGGATCAGGGTATTCAATAGGGAATCTACAATCTTTTATGAGATACAGATGTTCCCTTTGTTGATTCGCAGATATTTGAATGGTTCGAAAACTTTGGCCAAAGTATTCCAAGTGTTTAACATTTGGAATTTATACTGTAAATATGTTCAAGTATAAATGAATTATTCAGTGAAGAGCGAGTCGGTAACTAATGGAGAAGCTGTGACAAGGATAATGGTAGTAGTTATGTTTATCCTTTGTCATGGACATCTAGTGGAGGGGTTGTTGTCACCAATACAATATATTAAGGAGATAACGAATAAATAATTTAAGTCTGGAGTGCAGTGAGATTTATTTAGTGGAATTAAGTCTCATTAAATTGTAATTAAATTACTATCATGAGATGATTTAATTTAACCCGTTTGGAGCTAGATTTAAATTATCCCCGAGGTCTCTGCGCAAGCCTATGTATTTTATTGCCATTAGAAAAATATTAAAGAATTCATGAGATGAATTATTTATCCATATGATGGGTAAATTAATTTTGCCAAGTATTATTCATGAGAAGAATAAATATTAAAAATTATAAAATAAAATAATTTTTGAAAATTAAAATTCATAAGATGAATTTTCACATGTGAGAAACAAAGCAAAAAAAAAAAAAATAAAAAAAAAATAAAACAAAATCGCAGAACTGGGCAACGATCCGCACCTTCCCGATCGGACGAACCTGCCAGCGACACGGCCGTACCCTGGCTATCCGCGCCGTATAAGCGGGCCAATAGGAGCCCGACACGTGTCATCCTTGATTTAAAATAAGAGGCGGTGCACTGTGCATGAAACGAAGCATTTTAAGCTGGTTTTGAATTAAACGTTGCATTTTGAACTTAAAACTGGAATTTAATTTGCGCGTCCCACATCGAAATTTTTTGTTTTTTCGCTCTGGAATATTTCTATAAATAGAGGGGCTTATTCCGAGGTTTGGTATTCGAGTCAAAATATTTCTTTGGGGTTTCTAAAATTGTTTCGGAGATTCAGTTTAATATTTTTCGGAGCCCACAATCCGGCCTGTTCGAGGATATTGCGTAGAAGGTCTCGGGGTCTCGGTTTTGAAGAATGTTATTATCTTTCTGGTTTTCTTTTATTGGAGCAAATCCAGGTATGTTTTTCTTTCTTTCTTTTTTAGTTTCGCTTTTCTATTTATTTACAGTATTCGTTATTATACCTATTTAAGTTTATGTATTGTTATGAATATATTAGGGTAAAAGGCCTGTAGATCTAAATTAAGAATTTAGATCTGTTGATTTAAATTATGAATTTAAGTCAGTAGATTTAAAATTGGAAATTTTAAATCAGCCTTAGGTTTAAAGTTATGAATTCTAAACCTGTTCCGCTGCGTAATCTTTAGGGAGAATTTTTAAAATTCATCCCAACAACCGATATTAGGGCAAACGGTTTATAGAGATAAATCTATTCCTGGGAACTCTCGCATGTGAGGTGTCACAAAGCGTGACTCTCCGACCGGGGGCTTAGGTAAAGAGAATAGTCTCCTATTCTAAGTGCTCTAATAGGTGCCTATTGTTGTGACCATAGTTGAGAACTGTGAACCCAATAGTCGGCATCAGAGTTTATTTTCCAACAAAATTTTTATGCTCTTCCCAACAACCTGGACTTCCCTTGTTATGCGAATGGTTTGATCATCTCATTCCCCTCAAGGAAGGCAGTAACCCCATTAACATTAGCCTGTATCGATATCCCCTTTTTCAGATGGATCTCATTGATTCTCTGACCAAGGAAATGATGCTCATAGGGGTCATTCATAATAGCAATTCTCCCTACACCTCTCCCGCCGTCCTCGTCAAAAAGAAGGACGGATCGTGGCGCATATACGTTGACTATCGGGCACTCAACAAAATGATCGTCAAAGACAAATTCCCGCTGCCCATCATTGAGGAGCTCTTAGATGAACTTGGCGGTGCCGCTTTCTTCTCCAAGATCGATCTCAAATCAGACTATTGGGAAATCCAGATGGTTACTGAGGATATTCCAAAAACCACTTTTTAAACTCACTCTGGTCATTATGAATTCATTATGATGCCCTTTGGGTTATCAAATGCTCCATCCACTTTTCAGAGTCTAATGAACGATCTGTTTCAATCTTTTCTGCACCAGTTCGTCCTCATCTTTTTTGACTACATACTGATTTACAGCCCCCCTTGGCAACTTACTTGGATCAAATCCGTGTGGTTCTTGGCATCCTCCTTCACAATCGGCTCACTGCACGTTTGGCGCCTCATGAATTAAGTATTTGGGGCACTTTGTCTCTAAGGAAGGCGTCTCCACTAATCCCAAAAAACTGGATGCCGTCGCTAATTGGCCTTGTCCTCAATCTCTGAAACGGCTCCGCAGATTTTTGGCACTATCAGCGCTTCATTGCTCGTTATGGCGCCATGGCCAAACCCTTGACTACTTATTGAAGAAAGACAACTTCTTCTGGAATCCGGACGCTGAGCTCGCCTTCGGCCATTTGAATTACTTACTGATTTATGAACGCGAATTACTTACTGATGTTTTCGTCGTCAAGAAATGGGAACAGTACATCACGGGACCCCACTTTATCATTCCCACCAATTAGCAGAGCCTTAAATTCTTGCTCGAACAACGCTTATCTACTTCTTTGCAGCATGTGTGCTTTCTTGCTTGATTGGCTTGGATTATGATATCATTTACAAGAAGGGTTTTGAAAACAGAGCCACCGATGCTCTTTCTCGCTTATCCGGATCCGAGGTCCTCTACATGGCTCTCTTCTCTATCTCTTCTAACTTCTTCAACCACTTAAAGGCATCTTGGTCCTCCAGCCAAGTTCTGGCTTGTATCATCAACGATAAGCTGACAGAACCCCTTTCTCACCCTCGTTATTCTTGGCGCCAGGGTCAGTTACGCTACAATGGGCGCCTCGTTGTTGGCGATTGACATAAGCGTTCGCCAAGATATTCTGTTTTGGCTTCATGACTCCGCTTAGGGTGGGCATTCCGGCATTGATGCTACTTACAATCGCATCCACCCGCTGTTCTACTGAAAAGGCCTCCGCCCGGACATCCAATCTTATATCCGTCAGTGTTCCGTTTGCCAACGTCACAATTATGATACATCCGCCCCTGCTGGTCTCCTACGACCTCTTCCGGTCTCGACTTCTATTTGGAATAGTATCTCCTTGGACTTCATCCAAGGTCTTCCCCCCTCAAAGGGCTGCTCAGTTATCCTCGTCATGGTGGACCATTTAAAAAAGGACGCTCATTTTCTATTACTCACTCACCCACCCGTATACTGCCGCTGATGTTGCAAAGCTTTTCCTTGATCATATCTACTGTCTTCATGGTTTACCCTAAACCATTATCAGTACAGTGACCCTATTTTCACAAGCCTTTTTTGACATGAACTTTTCTCTCAGTTGGGCACTCACCTCAACCTTTCTTCTTCATACCACCCACAGTCTGACGGCCAAACAGAGGTCCTTAATCACTGTTTGGAAACATACTTACTCTGCATGATTAGTGAACAGCCCCGGCTTTGGACTCAGTGGCTTCCTCTAGCGGAATGGTGGTATAATACTTCATTCCAATCTTCTGCACAATCCACTCCATTTGAGCTCCTCTACAGCCACACCCTCGGTTCATCTCCCTTACTTACCTGGTAAGTCCCCTGTTGATGTCGTGGATCGTGCTCTGTCTGCTCGTGAAGAGGCTACACCATTCGTTATGTGCTCATAACCACATGAAACAATCGGCTGATTGTCATCAAGTTGACCGCGAGTATCAAATTGGCGACTTCCAGCCATGGGTCACACTTTGTTTGCCCAGTCTGGCTCAAGCTTTAATCATACCACCAATAAAGTGTTGAAGCCCACTGCTTCCACAAGCTAGCTCGGCGATTCTATGGTCCATTTCGAATCATTGATAGAGTTAGCGCTATGGCCTATTGTCTTGACTTACTAGCTCACGCCTTCATCCACCATACCGTCTATGTTTCCCTCCAGAAGAAGTGTTTTTCAATTTCCGCTTCCAGCACCCCTTTGCCTGATGTTTGGCCCCCGGTTGCTGCCCCGTACGAGCCTTTCGCCATCAGTGACTGCAGGCTCGTCAAGCGTCGTCTACTAGCTACTACTCAAATCCTGGTCTAAAGGGTGGGCCAATCTCCAGAAGATGCAACATGGGAGTTCCTTCATGACTTCCAGCTCCATTTCGCTTCATTCGATCCTCGAGGGCAAGGATCTTCTCAAGGGGGGCGGCATTTATACTAACATAGACTAATCCCAGGCTTGGCACCTATTGCTCGCACCGTCTTATCCTCTGCTTGTCATCAGTTTGCTGTCAACATCTCAATCCCAACCTTGCGCTGGCCACAACAGCTCATGAAATTTTACTAAGATATTTTGTACTTGTTTGTTATAAATAGGAGAGTTATTTACTTAAGGTTTCATGCTTGATGAGTGTATCCCTATCTTTCTCTCTCTACTATCTTCTATATCGTTCTCCCTCATTCTCTTGTAAATCTCCATTGAAGGAGCTTATACATACACTATAGCAACATAAATACAACGGGACAACTCTGATTTCTATCCCATTCGCCCGATTATCGTGTTAATTGAGTAATTTGGCACCATAGATAGAATACCAATTTCCAGTAAACAGACAAACAGATATCAAACAACAAGTAGGCAAGTAGCTAATCAAGAGAGCAAGTGCACACATACGTGTGCTAAAGAGGGAGCCAAAGGCCTAGACTATCCTACTCCAAACCACTACATTTGCTACCTCTATGCGAGCCCTCCACTCGGAACTATCTAGGGCCATCTTCTCGTGAAGGTTTAGGTGGGTGAGGTTTTGTCGGATCGTCTCCAGCCATCTTTTCTTTGGCCTGCCTCTCCCTCTCCTGCCTAACTGGAGCATTAATCGGTCTCCTCCTAACATGTCCGAGCCACCTCAAATATTGCTCCCTCAATTTGTCCTCAATGGAGGCCACACGGCTAAATTTAAAGTGTATGAGTTATATTATTAGGTTTAATTACAAAGTTCCGGGAACTATTCTATGAAATTTAAAGTGCAGGAGGTGTGTTGTATTTAATTGTATAGTTCAGAAGGCAATTTTATGAAATAAAAAAAATATAGGAGATGTGTTGTGTTCAATTATAAAGTTCAGGGGGTCTTTCTATATTTTGTCCTAAAAAATATTGAAATGCTAATGTTTTCATCAATAATTCAACAAATTCTAATAAAATATTCAAGGGGTATTGATATAAACTGTATTATGTGTCATCTTCGCATTTTTCGGCAAAAAATCATGAGATTCTAGTAAAGATACTAATATATATAGGTGAAATCATATTAAATTTTAGTTTTTTCTAACGAAAATCCGTTGAATTTTGACAAAAGGGTATCTGATTGATAAAATTTTAAACTTCAAGGTACATAAGTGACAAAATATCTAAAACAAGTACTTATTTTATATATTGTCGGGGTACCTAAATGATAAATGTTCAAACCCTAGGGTATCTAAGTGATAGTTTCCCTTAATTGTAATATATACACATTTATATTCTACTATTGTAAAGTATTTGGTACAATAGGCAAACAAATGCCCCAAACAAAAATGCACACGACATGAACTAGTATCGTATTCAACATGTGATACTAATACAAATAGTAGTGGATATAGAATTTTAAGGATGTGGGGCCCATATTTATAATAAAAATAAATATTAATAAAAATTTAAAATAATAATAACTATATGTGTATGTTTATATATATAGTAAAGAGTTAAAAAGCAAAAAATATGATCATATTCCTTTGTATTTACATTCCTAGTTTGAGTAATATATATCACGCTTTCCGTTTAGCCAAAAACAATTAACATATATATAGGCATGTCAAAATAAATTTATATTAATAGTAGGATTTAATTTTAATATTACAATTATTAGAAGGTAGAATATTTTTAAAAAAATGCTTAATTTAGAAAAGCATGCACACTTATAACTAAGAAAGAGATAAAGATCTTTTACCATTAGATTCAAAAATTTTCAAAAAGGTTCATAAATAGGCATAAATAAAGCCATTTTTTGCTATTAACAGGTCTTGAACACGCGACCTTCGTAATGAATAAGAAGTATCTTACCACTTAGCTAACAGATGACAAGTATTGTCAATACACACCTTATGTTAGATATATAAACATTTTATTTTTCATATCCATCCATATATATTCTAAACATTGGATAGTAACGCTTACATACAACGTGTATCCGCCGCTGTATACCAAGCTTAGTATCCTATACTATCATATATAAACTGATACTATATAGTTATTAGTATCGGATTTATAAATTTCACAACAAAGTAATTTTCCACTCATCCACCAAAATGTGGTGGGGGTTTCAATTTATCAACTTAATAGTATCAAAAGTATTTCTGATGCTATTCTTATACCCCTTTTAGTATCGACAAACTAATACTATAGAGTTAATAGTATCGAATACAAAACTTTCCAATACAATAAAGTATTTGCCCTTTCACCTGCCAAAATGTGAGCGACGAGCTTCAAATTATTAACTCAACAGTATCAAAAGTATTTCTAATGCTATTCTTGTAGCCCTTATATGCTTGCATGTTATCGTTAGGTAGGCTCCCTTCCATAGATGCTTGGTGTTTTCGCGTTTTTCTCTTGCTTAGATGGTTCCTTGCTTGTCATGCTCTCCGTGGTTTTTATGTCTGCTCGCTTTTCAAGATGGGGGTCATCGGAAACAGCCTCTCATTAGAGTATGCCCCTGATGGGGTAAGGCTGCTTATATCCTACCTCTCCCAGACCCTGCTCACGCGGGAGCCCTTGTGGCACTAGGCTTGTTGGTGGTGGTGTTGTTGTATTCGTGTACCCCTATTGGTATCGTATATAAACTGATACTATAGAGTCATAGCATCGGATTACAAATTTTCCGATACAAATAAGCACTTTCCTACCCCAACCCGCTAAAATGATGTGGGTGGGTGTCAAATTATTAACTCAATAGTGTCAGATTAAAGCTCTCTGATACTATTTAAAAATATTAGTATCGGATTTAAAATACGATACTAAGTTTTTCAATACTAAAGGATATTTTCTTGTAATGATTGATACCACCTAGTTTTAGTACTAATTTGAATTCATTTTGTTCAAACTTGTAAATCTTGTTTAAATTTGAAGAATAAATCTCATTTTTTTTCATTCTTCTAGATAGATTATTGAAAGTTAGGATTTTTAGTCAAATAATTTATAGCACAAATTTAAAATTTCTCAACACTTGGTTTTACTACCCCTCCCCTTCTTTTGTTAAAAATTCGTTCTACAACCACTCCACCACACCACCACCCCCCAACCTTTCTCGCCAAAAAATAAACAAAAAATTGCTTTATCTTAACTTTTGTGTTGTATTGTTGTGTTTTGTGTTTTCTCATTATATTTATCTTTGTTTTAAGTTTTAAGTTTATTTTTCTTATCTTGTACGCTAAACCCACAAGAAAATAAAATTATTCCCTTGGATTTTGAGATTGAAAGAATACTTAGAGAAATTAGGAGAATAAAACAAACTGAAAGCATGACTGAACAAGCTAGGGAAGAAGAAAGAGCTTTCAAAGATTATGCACTTCCAACAGTTGGTGGATGCACCTCTAGCATTCGACATCCACTTATCCAAGCAATTAATTTTGAAATAAAACATGTAATAATACAAATGATCCAACAAACAATCCAGTTTGGCGGGTTACCGAGTGAGGATCAGACCTTGCGTATCTCTAGCTTCTTAGAGACATGTGATACATTCAAGCATAACGACATTAGTGATGATGCCATTCACTTGAGGTTGTTCCCATTCTCATTAAGAGACAAGGCCAAAGCATGGTTAATGTCATTACCTCCTTGTACTATCACAACATGGGAGGATTTGGCCAAAAACCTTCTCGCAAAATATTTTCCACGGCCAAATCTACTAAGATGAGGAATGACATTACCTCATTTACACAATATTACATGGAATCTTTGTATGAAGCTTGAAAAAGATATAAGGAGCTTTTGAGAAGGTGTCCACTTCTTGGTTTACTAGTTTGGATTCAAGTCCAAACGTTTTACAATGGTTTCGCACCAAACACTCAAACTATGGTAGACGTTGCAACTAGAGGAGCACTGAATAACAAAAGACCAGAGGAAGCATTTGAGTTTCTTGAAGTGGTGGCTACTAACAATTATATAAGGACAAATGATCGCACAGTGCCAAAGAAACCTATAGGATTTCACTAAGTGGATGCATTCACAACATTATCCGCTCAACTTCTAAAGATTGAAAAATAATTGGGTAACATCAATGTTAATGCCATTCACACTCCTATATTAACACGTGAATTCTATACGAGAAATCACGCAAGTGTGAAATGTCAAGCCGGAAACACTTGTGCCTCACCAAGTTGTGAGCAAGCCAATTATGTCTCAAATTTCCCACGAGCTCAGCACAATCCTTAAGCCAATTATGTCTCAAATTTCCCACGAGCTCAGCACAGTCCTTACTCTACTACCTACAACCCAAGATGGAGGAACCATCGAAATTTTTCATGGAGTAACCAAGGAACATGAAAACCACACCGTCACCCACCACATGAAAAGAAAACAGATCTTGATGAATTGTTAGGCAAGCTATCCATGAAACCACAAATTTCAGGCAAGAAACACAAACAAATTTTAGGAATCAAGAAGCTTTTAATCGAAACCTCAAGACCCAAGTACGAAAAACTTCAAAACAACTTTCTGAAAGGTCTCAAAGTTCCTTACCAAGTAACACAGTAACAAACCCACGAGAGCACATTAAGGCAATTCAATTAAGGAGTGAGAAGACATTGAAGGAACCAACTCGAGTGACCAAAACTATACCTACTGAACAACCCATAGAAACCGATCCGTCCACAAACAAAAGTCCAAAATCGAGCATGAAGAGGGGACATAAATCTAAGAGGAAATTGAACCAAAGAGGGTCGAGCCTCAAACCTACAAGCCAAAAGTCCCATTTCCTCAGTGTTTAAGAAAGACAAAAGTGGACAAGCAATTTGCTAAATTTTTGAAAATTTTCAAAGAATTACTTATTAATATCCCTTTTGCTAATATGCTAGAACAGATGCTTAGGTATGCAAAATTTATGAAAGAAATCTTGTCCAACAAGACAAATTTGAGAGAATTCGAGATGGTGGTACTAACTGGAGAGTGTAGTACCATACTTTAGAAGACATTGCCTCCTAAGCTAAAGGATCTAGGGAGTTTCACTATACCATGCACCATTGGTACCATTATCTTTGATAAATTCTAAAGTGAATTAGGTGCGAGAATTAATTTAATGCCACTCTCTATATTCAGGAAACTTGGCTTGCGGGAGATGAAGCCCACTACAGTATCTCTCCGGTGCCTTAGTGAAAGTTGACAAGTTCATCTTTTTGGCCTATTTCATAGTACTTGATATGAAAGAGAATCATGAGACGCCTCTTATTCTTGGCTGACCCTTCCTTGCTATGAGAAGGATCTTGATTGATGTTCAACAAGGGAAACTCATTCTAAGAGGGCAAGATGAACAAGTAACTTTCAATGTTTTTAATGCAATAAAATTTGCCACTGACGTGGATTCTTTTTTTGAGATTAATGATGTGGATAGGTTAGTGGCCAAGACGTTCAGGGACACATTCCCCAAACTACCACTCGAAACATGTCTAATGAAATCAAAGACCTCAGACACCAAGGACGATTTAGTATGGGAATCTGCTAGATGCTTGAAAGATTATGAACCTTTTGATTCCCACAATGAAGCACGAGTGGAGGACATACATTCGATTGAGACACAATAGAAAGTGGGGGAGGATAAGTCTCCCAATCTTGAGCTCAAGCCATTACCATCTCATCTCAAGTATGCTTATTTTGGTGATTCTAACACTTATCCATTTATTATTAGTGCTTCTTTGAGAGACAACGTGTTGAAACAGAGCACAATCTAGCGATCCAGTGTGAAAACTCTACCGCCACGGGAGCCGTAATAAATGACATTGGAACCCCAATGAATGAAAAGCTTCATAAAGAAACTGACAGAGTCTTAGTTGAAATGAACTTAACATTATCTTCTACTGCAACCCTTATTGCTAAGGACTTGGTGAGACAGACAGTAGTCAAGGTCGAGCCTATCTTGGTTAGACAGGTTGAGGCTCACAATGGCTTGGTTCAAGCGGTTAAAGAGGATATTAGGCAACTTAGGCTTGCACCTCTTCCTTCTATACCAACAGTATATCCTTGCAAAGCTCCTTCGAGCTCAAGATTACTGGTTGCTCAGGTTGACTACATTGTCCCTGGGAAACATAAAACCAAGTTATGGCTAACCCAAGTGTCACACATATGGAATCCAACCATAGGAATGACAATGTGCTCCTTGGGTTGCTAGGCCTTCGAATCAGGGTTTTTCCTCTAGATTTGAAGGATCTCAACACCAATGTGCCGATGTTACCTATCCCTGAGAAAGGCGGACCTAACCTTCATACCCTTCTCAGATAGTAGTGAGACCCAATCAAGGCCTTGAAATAGGAGTGCAAGTATGGGTACCCACTTCTTGGAATCAACGCCTCCTTCCTAGACCCCTTCATGCTTACCACACTAGGGGGCAAGTGAACCACTCATTTCCTCAATATCATAACTTTGGGATTGATCAAACGAGGATGAACGAATAGCCTGCTAATACTGGCATGCTCCTAGGCAGGCTATAACCCAGGTCCGACCTGCTGAAACATACTTCGTGGAGAACCAAGGGCATGGCCAAATTGATCAAGGGGGTTGCCCTGGGTTTGGGCGGTAACAACCACTCCCATGCCCGATGGTGATGGGTGCTCAGGGGTATCATGTAGATCCCCCTCGAGATCCTTACCCACTTGGGGGTAATGGTAGGTGCATAACAATGTACCTAACCTACCCCTCAAGGACCAACTTGCCGCCCTCATCGAATAGATGTATCGGCCGAGTCTAACAAGGGTCAATAGGCCCTTGTATAGTAAATCTTACCATGACCGCATAGAAAAGGACTATCCTTTTCCTCGAGGATACAAAATCCCCGAGTTTACCCTTTTCTCTAGAGAAGGGATTGTGTCTGTCCTCGAGCACTTGGCAAGACTCAATTGCCAATGTAGAGAAGTAGTTGATAATCAATATCTTAATCCTTGGACCGCTTTTTAGTGGTACATTAGCCTACCTCCTAATTCCATTTATTATTAGGATGATATGGCCAAGAAATTCCAAGTTGAATTCCGAAGAATGGAACTAGAAACTTCCATGTCTGACTTGGCTTGAATGAGACAAAAGCCAAGAGAATTAGTGGAACATTACATTAATCGGTTTAAGAAAGCTAGGTCAAAATGCACAGTAGCTTTTCCTGAGGTTGAATATGGCAAACTAGCCTCGAGTGGCTTAGATATTGAGCTGAGGCAGAAATTCGAAGGCTCTAACTTCACGATGCTCTTATAGCTGGTAGAATGTGCCGCTAGATATGAGGCCGTCTTAAAAAAAGAAAGCCTGAAGAAAAACAGAGTGTATAAGACTTACGTATGCTACCTAATCAAAGAGGATGAAGATCCTCCTATGAGATCGACGTCGCTGAGTATATCAAGGGACCTCCTATGGTTTCCAATCCTTTGATAAAGAAGGATATCAAAGTTAGGAAGTTTTATCAATCCCAAAACTTGAGGAAATCTCATTTAACCTCTTAAGAGCTGACGTAACTTTCAGTGGGCTTGAGGCAAATAACAAACTCAAGATCAGAGGTAAGCATAGAAAGCCTGACCTAAATTCAACCAAGGGGAAGGTGTGCAATAACTGGCACGATTCATTGACCCATTTAACTAAGAACTATGTGATCTTTAGAAATGTGGTTCAGGATTCCATAGAAATAAGAGAAATGATCTTCCTGGGAGAAGGACGGATGGGCATCAATAAAAACCCCTTCATTAGTCCTGTTCAAGTCAATGTTATTGACACAGTTACCAAAGGTAATATCTGTAAGTGTCCACACTAACTCTTTTCCTCTTTACAGAAGAAAGATGATCTTCAATGATATTCAGAAGTCAAGGGTGGCAAACCCCCTATTTCAGAGGTTAGTTATTAAGGGAATATTGGGCTTCCCAAGACTTATGCACAACTTGGGTGATGGAATCTACCACTGACATAATATTGAACTTCATCCCACAAATAAGTGTGTGGTTTTTATGAACTTGCTTATCAAACTTCATAATAACTCTGCCATTACACTGACAGTAGCTGATGAGTTAGCTATAGAGATTAGCAGTAACCAAGGGCCCACCCTAAGCCCTCCAGCCACGAGAAAATATCTTGAGATCTGGAAGGGGTGTCCTATAGGGCATACCGAAAATGTTGTGGAAAAATACAAGCAACAATGAGGAAACTCAAACAGCTTCCTCAGTACATTTCCCCTGCTAACCGTCACTTGGAACTAAAGATGCCATTCGAGAACTCTCGTAGTTATGAACCTGCTGAGGATCCTTCTCCAAAAGGACAAATCATCATGAGGACTGGGCATCCAATGAGTATGAGAGATCACCTATTGGACATGGACATCAGTTAAGGGCCATGACAGTCAGGACACCAACCTTCTAGGATTTGAATCGGTAATGTCTGGAGAAGGAACCATCTTAATCAATAGGACAATAGTCCCTCTAGTCTTATTCAAACTTGGAATAAAATTTAGTTACTTTTATTTTCATCCATATTGTATCTATGAGTTCATTATGCATGTGATTTTCTCTTAAGTAACATCTATGAGATGCATTTATTCCTTAAATTGCATTTCAATGATTGTTTTACGTGGGTAATGAGTTTTTGCCACACAAACTTAAAATAGATGGAATGATGTGTTATTTAAAAATTCGAAGTCGGTGATAAGTTTGGACTACTTGTCAGCTTAGGCTATAATGTGATACATTAGATGACCTGGCTTGGTCATGTAGATGGTGATCCAAAAGTGTTATATTGGTGTTTGCAATGAGATTGATACAATGAACTGGACAAAGTGAATTACTTGTTTTTAGACTACTATAAAAAATGAGTGATTTATAATTTAGTATTTAATCGATGACTCTAAATCATAAGGGTACTCCGAACTTGTGCATGGAGTGCTAGTTATCTTCGTGTACTAAAAGTTAGGTATCTAAATGTGATCGAAGTCTTACGTGCATTGGATGACAGCATGAAGTGTGGCAGGAATCAGGTGGTCAATATGGAATTGATAGTCTCTTATGAGATAGACATGGCCCTTTAGTGTATTCGCAAGTGAATGAATTAATTGGAGAAAGGATGAGTCGGGAACTAATAAAAAAGCTGTAAGAAAAATAATTGCAGTAGTTACAATTGTTTTGCTATGAATATCTAACAGGGGGGTTATTATCAAAATAGTTTATTTGGAAATTATAGAATAAATAAATTTAAGTCTAGAGTGCAGTAGGACTCATTTAGTAGAACTAAGTCCTACTAAATGGGTAATCCAATATTATCACAAGATGATAATTAGTTTTGACCCATCTAGAGCTAGAATTAAACTGTCCCTAAGTTCCTACACAAGCATCTAAATTTACACCATCAGAAAAAATATGAAAGACTTCATGAGATGATTAAATTTAATTATGCTAAACAATATTCATGAGATGAATAATTCATTTTGCTAAAATAAATTTCATAACATGAATTTATAAATGTGGGAAACAAAAAAAAAAATAAATAAATAAAACGAGTGAAAAATAGTGGCAATCCGCGCACATCGCTTTAACCCAATCACAGCGCGACATGTGTCTTGCCATGACAAGGGAAGGCGCAATCCACCTCCTCATGGACGAGACAATTAGCGAGCGTTCCAATGGCGCGGACCAATCACCTTGTGCCATGTGGCGTAAATGAGCTGGCAGTGCAGATTTTCTTTTGGGTTGATACACCACTATTTTTGCTTGTTTTATTTCGTACCACACTAAAACTTTATGTTTTTTAGTCCAATAGGCTGTTATAAATAGGGATCCTGGAATAAACGTTTAGTGTCATTGTCAAAAATTAATAGTTTCTTGAGAATATAGACTTTTAGAAAATTGAAAGAGCAAAAATTTTCATTGAAAATTTTTTCTCTTCTATTCAATATTTTTTCGGAGCCTACACTCCGGGTGCCAGAAGAGATTGCGTAAAAGCTCTTGCGGTATCAGTGATTTCTAGGAGCAACACTGCAGTCGACATTCAAGTATTTTTTTCTTTGTTTTCTTTTTCTTTTATTTTTGCTTTTCTATTTATTTACAGTATCTTTAGCTAGTTATTTTTCATTCAATTATTATCAATGTATTAGATTAGAGGCCTATAGATATAAAGTTAGGAATTCTAAATCATTCCGCTGCATTAGTTCTAATTAATTTGGGGAATATTTTAAAAACATGCCCCAACAATTGGTATAAGAGCCTGCTTCTGATTACATTCATAATATACATAAGATAAATAATAGGTGTATTACATGGAAATAAGTAGATCTACGAATGAATAAAATAGAGATTTTATTGAAAAGATAAAGAGGAAGCTTAAAGAGTTATTAAAGAGGTGTTTAATAACAATTATGCTTGTCGGATTTGATTTGAAATTGTTTGAAATATCAATTGAACTAAGAGGTTAATTCAAATTTGAAATTTTGATTCTCAAAATTGTATTTTAGATATGTATGATGATTTTACATATTCAATAAGATTGGATGTTAGATAAAATTATTGATCTAATGAGATTAGAATCAATATTTATAAATATTTAAAAAAATTTACTGACATCAATAGCTGACGTGCCTAAAAAAAAGTTTAATAATTTTTAGAATGCGATTCTAATGTAGATTTTATGATAATCGGCCTCTAAATGCACTTTAAATAAAAATTTATTAGGTTACAAACTTCAAGTGGGAGCGAAATTCAATGGTTGAGTCTTAACTGTCTCTATTACCAGTCTAACAATATAACAGGTCGACATTACTCCCTAAGGAAGGTGTTGCTTTACCGAATACAAGGTTAGACTTCTAAGGATAGACTATAATACAAAGAAGCGAGTGCGACCATACCGCTGTGGAGTATTTCAAGGATTTGTATGGTGGGTTAGGTAACACTTTACTTGAATGATACATTATCCTCCCCGAGGAGGACTGTTGTGTTATGCTAGAGACTAAGGAAAGAGTGGTGAGTTATTAATATTTAGTAAGAATTACAAGGAAGCATGTTAATTGAGAATAGTTCTCACTCAAATTATCTTCATATGACAGGAGAGTAAGGAGAGGTGTGTTTGGGTCATCATTGCATTCATGATAGTTCTATTTTGTGGATATCTGACTCATTTTATTTGCCAAATCTAAAAGAATGGATATCACAGCATTTTGCATGACTCATGATAGGTTACATAAATTTTGCATTTACAGAGCTATAATTGCAACGACTGGAGCTCTTCATTTGATTCTTAAGGATAATGCACTCACAAGACCAAATTATTAATGAATTTGGATATAATACTAATTCACGAGGGACACAAGTTTGTTCTTACTGAGGCTTCTCCTCCAATTCTTACTGCTAATTCCAAAACGAATGTTAAAGGGCGTCATGGAAGCTAGCAAAAGGCTAATGAGTTAACCAAATGCTATATATTGGCCTCTGTGTTAAATGTTCTCAAGCATCATATGCTTGAGATGCATAAAGCAACTGAGATGAAGAAGCATTTAAAAGAAATGTTCAAAGGACTGGATAGAGCAACGAGGCAAGAATTGATGAGGACGTTGCTCAACACGAGGATGTTGCAAGGAATACCAGTTGAGGAACACGTTATGAATTTGATGGTGTATTTGTCTGAACTGGAAATCCTTAGATCTAAGTTTGATGGTCAAACTCAGCGAGATATCATCCTTAGTTCTCTGTCAAGCTCATTCACTCAGTTCAGGCTTATACAATGAATAATAAAGGAGCTGCAAGTAGCAAACGACATGATGTGAACTAAGAGGACTGTCCACTTGACCTAAGCACCGAGGACGAGCGAGAGTAAGCAGGCTAAGGGTGCAAATGGGACACTGAAAGAGGAACTGCACTAAGTACTTAGTTACCCTTCCTGCTAAGACTGGTAAACCATCTGTTGAAGGTATGACTACACCTCACTTGATTGAGTCATGTGTAGTTAAGAGTCCACCGGTTTCTGGTGTGTGGACTAAGGTTCAACTTACCATATCTGTAATATATTACAGGAACTCAAGCTAACTGGGAGGCTGCTTGATGGAGAGGTGTACCTAACAGTCGAAGACGGTACAAGACTTTTGGTCTTTGGAGTAGGAAATATTAGCTTAGTTTTTATTGGTAGAGATTTTACCTGCATTACGCAGGAATTTAATTTATGTGTCTTGTTTAGTTAACAATGGATATATCAGTTAATTTTGGTTATGAATTTGTCATTAGGAGAAATAAATTGTTTATTTGTAAAGGTACTTGTGTGAATGGTTTATTTATGTTATTTCCTAATAAGAACTCTGTTAATTGTTCATGTGAATCTAATACAAGCTCACTTGTCCTACATTGTAAGATGAAATGCTCTGAAAAGGATGAAGCCTACATATGGCGCCAATGCTTAAGTCACATGAATTAAAACAGGATCGAAACACTAGTGAAAGATGGACTAGTACTTGAAGTCCTTACCAATATGCGAATCTTGCATAGAAGGTAAAATGCCTAAGTTTGTCTTTAAGAGTAAAGGCATTAGGATTAGTGACTTCCTTGAGCTAGTTCACACACATGTGTGCGGGCCAATAAATGTTCAAGCAAGAGAAGGATACTAGTACTTCATCACTTTCATGGATGATTACTCTAGGCATGGATATGTACACCTTATGGGACATAAGTCTGACTCTTTTGAAAAAGATCAGAGAGTTCAAGATGGAAGTTAGAAAATAGTTAGGCAAACATGTCAAGGCACTTTGATTGGATCGAGATGGCGAATACCGTTTTGAAAATTTTTTCAATTTCCTAACTTCGAATGTGATAATACCTCAGCTTTCTGCTCTGAGTACTCCACAGCAGAATGATGTTGCAGAAAGGAGGAATAGGACACTATTAAAGATAATAAGGTCCATGATGAGTCATGCTACTTTACCAATCTCGTTTTGGGGTTATGGGCTGGAAACAGTAGCATATCTCCTTAACTTACTTCCATGAAGTCAATTCCTAAATCACTTGTGGAATTATGGATTGGGCGAAAGCCTAGTTTAGGACACCTTCGAATTTGGGGGTATCCAGCACATGTGTTGAAAAAGAACTATGACAAGTTGGAATCGAGGACAGAGGTGTGTATCTTTGTAAGTTTTCCTAGGGGGACAAGGGGTGGTCTTCTCTGTAGTCCTTCTGAACAAAACATGTTTGTAAGTGCAAATGCCAGATTTTTGGAGGAGGATTTTGTAGTAAACTATAGTAAACTACAAAACAAAAAGAAGAGTAGTGTTAGAGGAATTAAGATATATTAACACTGATGTATTTTTCTACTTCTATCAAAATTTAATATAAAATCCTATTGTCACAGTTAATTTTTAGACTAGCTATGATGGCGGTGAGATTCATTCACCCAGCCAAAGCACACACTTAAAACACAAGAACGTCACACAAAGGAAGCGTAAGTGAGAATATACGAGAATAAGGGACTATTTCATTAATTCATTTCTGGGATTACAAAGCATATCAAATGACTACAAATTACACATATTTATAGGCCTTGACAACCCCAAGGCCATGGGTAACTTCCGTGCCAGGTGGCGCCTCCTCCTTTAGCCAACCGTGCCCATGATCTCAAGTAATGCCCAATAGTAGTTATCTTCAAAGTTGGTAAAAAAAAATCTCATTTTCGGTGCCTATTTTAAACCGGTGGTTATCCCATACTCAACCCCACTATTCCGCTTTTCCCGCTCAAATATCGTGTGAACTAGTCAAGGGTTTTTCCCGCTTTTCTTCTTAGGTAACCATCACCCATGTGCTCAACATGCTCCTTTTTCTCCATCTAGGTCCATGCCTAAATGGGCCTCATTGGGCCTGCGCATGCATGCGCTGGCTTGGGCCAACGCACACCTACGCATGCCCTGGGCCTGGCTGGCACCTTACGCTGGGGGCCCATGCCCTACTCATGCAATCCTTAGACCTATCTGTTGGTCAAGGCCTAAACCTTGGGAGTGTCCGTTTGCCAACTCCAAGTTACTATCAACACTTAGGCCTACTCAAGGTCGGTCTTGGGTCAGTGCCACATTGCGTCAAGGTGAAGGTCTGTTGTCACATTAGCGCAGCTCATCCACTCTTGTGCACTTGGACTTAGCTTTTCATACCTTGTCCTTGCTTGTGCACATAATGCCCCTCACCCGCGCGCCTTGGTTCAGTGCTGTGCATCAAGCGCATGGCCCTCGGTCCATGGATGCCATGCTCAGGCTCATCTCCGTTAGGCCTGGTTCATCCATACAAAGGATGCGCAGTGCATATATACTTGTGCCTCATTGATATGCATCTCATATTGGCACAACGCATGCGTTGCACTTAATCATTGGTCTGTCCTTAATTGGTGCAGTGCAACTAACATGCGCCCGCTTGAGTATGATCATGCGCTTGACTAGTGATCCTTTACTATGTCAATGTGTTGCTTCAAGCGTGCATGCCCTTCCCTAGGTCATGCTTGGGTCAAGGACCGTTATGTCCTGTGTTGCAACCAAAACCTTGGTGTTGACATCCAACCAAGCACTAGAGGTTTGCGCACCCAGTGCCTATGTCGTAGCACTGATTGGGGCATGATGTGCAAAGGGCCAGGCATCACCCTATGTGTGGTATCCCAATGTCAAGGGTCTTACAAACCTCCCCCACCAGAAGACCCAACGTCCTCGGCAAAAAGTGTAAGTACCCCAAGAACAGACATAGGTCATCAATTTCCTTAGTCGTTCATGGGCACCAGCTACATCCCGTCCTCATCATGCCTAACACTAGACCAAGGTTCACACGCACCAACTAGGCCTAACACAAATCCTAATGCACACAAGTCCGTTAGTGATGCGTGCCGAGTGCAGCAAATTAAAATTAAACTCTAAATCAACCTAACTAACTAGTAGATATGGTAAGTAGAGGTCGATCCGACGAGGATTAAAGTATTTCAATAATCTAAATTCGAGTTCTCTAAATAACTAATCTAATAATGCAAGTAAATTCCGCGCGGGGGGGGGGGGGGGGGGGGGGGGGTGTGTTCTGGATTCAACTATCTAAAGTACGCTAGATGAAGTAATCTGCTAAAGATATGAACTTTCTAAAGGTTCTTAACAATATATTAAAGCATTCAGTAGAAAATAGAGAAATTCACCATGAATTTAGTAATTAATCATCAACACATTTATAGATTGACTGTAGAATTCACCAACGAAGCTATTATTCCCTATCTTTCCTTAATTTTGGTTTAATCCAGACGACCTGCAATTAAACCCGAACCACTAAACAACCCTCAAATGATAGAAAAGTTTAATCTCATGGCAGCTATAACGAATGAGAAAGGCATCATCAATCCTGGACAATAACATACGACGACACAGATATTTAATCTAGACTATAAAACACCATAACAAAAAGCCTAACTTGACCATCCATGTTTCTATTATTTGCTACTTGTGTTAATTCAACAAAGCAATTACGAACTTAGAATCATTAACTAGCATTAGATATCAAGAAGTAATTGAGTAGTAGGCCTCCTACACAACCAATCGATCAATCATGACATTCAAGCATAGATGATTGATATTTAAACATAGCGATGTGAAATTCATTAAAATCAAAATACTTGTCGCATGATCACAAATTCATGGTGTCAATCCTTTCTCTACTGAATAATAAAAGATTACACACTCATGGTTATTGAAGAAAAGAAAGAATTAAAGAAAAGATAAGAAGAACTCATGTTGAATTAAATGATGAAGAACACGTCTCTACAGCTCCTTGGATCTTCAAAACGTGTATCCCCTGATGATGCTTGGTTAGGGCTCTCCACCACATTTTATATATATATTTTTCAACTGAATTCTCCTAAAAATTAGGCATGTAATCTTCTTGGAATCCTTTTTGAATTAGGAAACACCTTAAGATAAACATTTGCCAGCTGGAAAATAAGTCAAAAAGCCCAAAAATGTTTTGCCACATAAAACGAGCTTCTTGGCACCCAAGTAACTTCCAATTCTTATCCAATTGAGATTCTAAGTAGATTTTCGTCCAACTGAAATTCCCTCCAGCTTGCCATTCAAATTTCTTATCTATTAATCCCATATCAGCTCCTAAAATCAAGGAAACAATCAAATAATTACTAAAATCCGAAAATAAAGAATTATTAATTTAAAAACATAAATAATCATAAAAAAAACACAACCAAAAAGCTTAAAGTATGATAATTAAATATAACATTTATAGCACTTATCAAATTCCCCCACACTTAGCTTTTGGTTGTCCTCGAGCAAAACCTAAACTACATTTGAGCTCTACCTTTTCATAGATGTCAAAGAGCCTCACATCATAAGTAAGAACATATCCAAGTAATCCAAGAAACACAGAATTTCTCAAACAAATCTTCCCAACTAATTCAAACTTTCTTAATATAGACTTTGAATCGAAGAGCTTAACATATCAACATAGTAGATCCTCACACGGTATTGTGTTTGCACTCCAACTCTCATGTGTTTCGCTTTCATTTATTATCGCTCAGGTTCAATTCATGAAAATGCACTACCATAGGCTTGCTTGTCCATCACATCTCCACTACTTAGATCATATGCAAATCATGAATCAGAAGGTCTTTTAATTTGGTTGTAACGGGGCCATGGGTAACAAAGGTATGGAACATTTAGGTTATGTGGTGCTAAAAACCATAGGAAATAGTAGAGCAATTAAATCCTTAGCCTAACATTGTAATATCAGAAACAATACAACCACTTTCCACCTCAAAGACGACAATTTATGAGCATAACATACTTCTCTTTTTTTCCCGCTTCATTATACCTTTTTTTTTTGCATTTTTTTTTTTGATCATGTACGAATATTATTTTGATCAAAGCAAATAAGATATGTCATTCCTTGATTACGTAAACCCAATTTCCGGTCTTATTCCACTTCTTCTAATGAACACCAAACTTCACCATTAAGTCAAGAACTCAAATGCTCTACTAATTCCTCAGGTTAGGTAGAAACCATTGGTTTTTTGTGATATTGGCTCATATTGTGGGTTAATACAAAAGAAATAAGGCATATATATGGCTCAAAATTGGCTCACTAGAGATCAAATGCCAGGGTAGGCTTATTTGGCTCAAGTGGTGGAAAGAAACCTAATTGCCTTCATCACATTCATGTATGCATATGGATCAGTGTAATCTCGACAAGATCTAAGGCTATGCATATGGATCAGTGTAATCTCGACAAGATCTAAGGCAAGTACTAGAGTAACACAATCAAGAATGAACAACACACATAGAAGAAATCAGATTGATATAAAGGTGTATCAATCAAAGGCTCAAAAGCTCACAAAAGGTCATGATCTACCATATCAACATGCTTCAACTTTTCAACTCAATTACCATATCAAGAATTTCTCAACACATGACATGTAGAATCTTATCAATCTAAGGAAAGTTCCTACAAACGATCATGAAATAGGTGTTGTGCACAAAATTTCCCCTAATTCCCCCACACTTAATCCTTCCATTGTCCCCAATGGAAGTCTTGCATGCAAAGGAAAGATAACTTCATATAAGCAGAGAATAGGAGTCAAACCATCAACCTAGAGTGATAATTCTCGAAAGCATTAAAAGATCAGGGATAGAAAATTCAAATCTCTTTATTCTTCGGTTGCCTCCCATGCAGCGCAATTGTTTAGAGTCGTTTGCCCGACTTTAAGCTCCATCTACGGATCCTCCATGTTAAGACCATCCATCACTTGCACTTGAAAATTGTCATAGAACGTTTTAAGCCTGTGTCCATTCACCTTGAATACCTTATTCGTCTCCAAGCTTTGTATTTCCACTGCACCATGAGAATAAACCTTGGTAACAACAAAAGGACCAATCCACCTAGAACGAAGCTTACCAGGAAAAAGTCTGAGTCTAGAATAATAAAGGAGAACTTTTTGCCCAACATTAAAATTCTTTCTAGCAATCATCTTATCATGAAACGCCTTAGTCTTGTCCTTATAAATCCTTGCGTTCTCATATGCATCATTCCTTATCTCCTCCAGTTCTTGTAGCTGCAACTTCCTTTGTTTTTCAGCTTCCTCAAGATCTAAGTTGCATTTCTTAATTTCCCAAAACGCCTTATGTTCTAGCTCCACAGGAAGGTGACAAGCCTTCCCAAACACTAAACGATATGGGGACATACCAATTGGCGTTTTATAGGCTGTCGTATAAGCCCATAAAGCTTCATCTAGCTTCGCACTCCAATCCTTCCTATTGGGATTGACGACCTTCTCAGGAATGGATTTCACCTCTCTATTGGAAATCTCAGCTTGCCCACTTGTTTGAGGGTGATATGCGGTGGACACTTTGTGGGTTACATGGTACTTCCTTAAAAGTGCGTCAACAGCCCGGTTGCAAAAATGGGTGCCTCGATCACTGATGACAGCCTTAGGTGTTCCAAACCTGTTAAAGATGTCCTAACAAAGCCTACAACTACTTTAGAATCATCAGTCCTGGTGGCCTTAGCCTCCACCCATTGGGAAACATAATCAACAGCTAAAAGTATGTAAACATTACCATAGGAGGGAGGAAACGGTCCCATAAAATCAATAACCCAAATATCAAAAATTTCACATGCAAGTATAGAAGGTAAGGGCATTTGATTCCTTTGTGAGATGTTACCTGTCCTTTGGCATTGTTCACAAGTCTTACAGAACAAATATGCATCCTTATGAATAGAAGGCCAATAAAATCCACATTCAAGTACCTTATGTGCTATCCTTTTTGGGCCAAAGTGACCTCCACCTTCATAAGAGTGACAAAAAGATTCACTCTCCGGAACACACCTTCTTATTACTTGGTCTGCACAATGTTTCCATAGATATGGATTATCCCAAACATAGTATTTTGCATCACTCTTGATTTTGTCTCTTTGAGCTTTTGTCAAGCTGCTAGGAAGTGACTTAGTAACCAAATAATTAACTATATCCGCATACCAAGGCACTCCCATAGATATTTCATACAAATGCTCATCGGGGAAGAGTTCCTCTAAAGGTAGTGCTTCTTCTTCTCAAACTAAGCGGCTCAAATGATCTGCCGCATAATTCTCTGCACCTCTTCTATCCTTCACCTCGATGTTAAATTCTTGCAACAACAATATCCATCTTATCAGTCTTGGTCTTGCTTCTTTTTTCTTCCAAAGGTACCTTAGAGCTACATGATCAGAATACACAATAACTTTAGTACCAAGCAAATAGGAACGAAATTTTTTAAAAGCAAATACAATAACAAAAAGTTCTTTTTCTGTTGTGGTGTAATTGCATTGGGCAGCATCCGAAGTCCTTGATGCATAATAGATAACATGAGGTACTCGTCCTACTCGTTGGCCTAGCACGGTCCCCCACTGCTCTAGCACTAGCGTCACACATTATCTCGAACCATAGGTCCCAATCAGGAGGTTGTATGATTGGAGCTAAAATCAAGTACTCCTTTAGCTTGTTAAATGCCTCCTTGCAACTTTCATCAAACACAAATTCCACATCCTTTCCTAGAAAATTGCATAGGTTCAATGCTATCTTGGAAAAATCTTTGATAAACCTTCAATAGAATCCTGCATGGCCCAAAAAAGATCGCACTTCCCGCACATTCGTGGGGTAAGGTAAAGATTTTATAACATCTATCTTAGCGTTATCAACTTCAATTCCCCTAGAAGAGACAACATGCCCTAGAACTACACCTTGTTCAACCATAAAATGACACTTTTCAAAATTCAAAACAAGGCTAGTTCTTATGCACCGTTTAAGTACAAGTGTAAGGTTCTGTAAGCATTTATCAAATGAATTTCTGTGAACTGTAAAATCATCCATAAATACTTCCATTATGTGCTCAACATAGTCAGAAAATATGCTAACCATACACCTTTGGAATGTGGCCGGGGCGTTGCAAAGTCCAAACGGCATCCTCCGATATGCGAACGTCCCGAAAGTACAAGTGAAGGTTGTCTTATCTTGGTCCTCTGGTGCAATTGCAATCTGGTTATAACCTGAATATCCATCAAGAAAACAATAGTGAGATCTACCAGCCAGACGTTCTATCATTTGATCTATGAAAGGTAAAGGAAAATGATCCTTTCTAGTTGCCGCATTGAGTTTGCGGTAGTCTATGCACACTCTCCAACCATTCTGTACTCGAGTTGGAACGAACTCACCATCTTTGTTTGTTACCACCATGATCCCGGTCTTCTTGGGGACCACATGAATTGGGCTTACCCACTTAGAGTCAGAAATTGGGTAAATCACTCCTGCATCCAACAGTTTCAAAATTTCCTTCTTCACCTCCTCCATCATAGGTGGGTTCAACCTGCGTTGTGCCTCCCTAGATTGTGTGGCATTCTCCTCTAGCTAAATCCGGTGCATGCACATAGAGGGGCTGATTCCCTTTATGTCAGCAATGGTCCACCCAATTGCGGTCTTATGCTCCCTTAACACGCGCACCAAACGCTCCTCCTGAGAATGAGAGAGATCTTTTGCAATTATTACGGGAAGTGTCTCTCCTTCTCCTAAATACACATACTTTAAATGGGATGGCAGAGGCTTTAACTCCAACTTCGGTGCCTGCACAATGGAAGGTAGAAGTTTTGTGTAAGAAATAGGTAAACTCAAACTAGATACAGCATACCTTTCCATTGGCAAAGATTCCGGTGCCATAACAGCTTCCTCAAGTGACTCACTCATGGCCATCTCGCTTTCACCCATGCTGTCTACATCGAGATTGTGCCTAATCACCACATTCACGACATCCTCTCCATCTAACTCAAATGTCTCATGTGCTAACGTGTCAATTACATCAATCGAACAAATAGAATGCACATCACTAGGATATCTCATGGCCTCAAATATATTAAACTTTACAGTTTCTCCAACAAATTCATAGTGAGTGTTCCTTCATGCACATCAATCTTAGTTCTAGATGTTTTAAGAAAAGGTCTTCCTAACAAGATTGGAGCATCATTAGAAGCTATATTATCATCCTCCATATCAAGAACATAAAAATTAGCAAGAAAGACCAGTTCATTTACTTGCACAAGGACATCCTCAATCACACCATCTGGGTATGCATTTGACCTATCAACTAGTTGAATGACAATTCCAGTTTCTTTTAATTGCCCTAAATTTAGGTAAGCATATATAGATCTAGGCATGGCATTTATTGATGCTCCTAAATCTAGCATTGCTCTTTCTAACCTAGTATTGCCAATCGTACACGGTACTGAAAACATACCTGGATCCTTGCACTTAGGGGGAAGCTTCTTTTGGATAACAGCTGATACGTTTTCCCCCACACTTACCTTTTTGTCACCTTTTAACTTCCTTTTATTTGTACAAAGTTCCTTGAGAACTTTGCGTATCTCGGCACTTGTTTAATCACATCTAAAAGGGGAATGTTCACCTCTACTTTTTGAAAAGTCTCCCAAATCTCTTTATCAGCCTCTTCTTTCTTTGATCTTGCTAACCTGCTAGGAAAAGGATGGATAGGCTTATATTCAAACGAAGTAGGTGAATTACATGTTACCTCAGGAATTTCATCCTTCTCTTGTTTGCCCTTAGATTCAGACTTTTCTAGTGGGGTGGGCTCCACTTCTTTCTTCTCCTCCGCATCTTGGCTGTGGTACTTAGAAGAAGCCTTTGTGGGTGCTTCTACCTCCTTCCCACTCCTCAAAACAATCGCACTAGCATTTTCCTTTGGGTTCACTATTGTTTGAGAAGGGACCTTGTTTGAGGCTTGGGCTTCTAGCCTACCAATGGAGGTAGCTAATTGCCCCACTTGAGTTTCCAAGTTCTGGTCCTTGTCTCTCTTTGAAATTGCCCAATAGATTGTTAAAATTGCAAAGAATTATTAGCAAGGGTCTTAACTATATCCTCAAGAGACGTACCTTGACTTTGATTTTGGTTTTGGTTCATGGGCTGCCTTTGTTGAAATTGCAATTGTGAAAAGCCAGGCGGATTGTTAGGAAATGCATTCCTTGCTCCTTGATTGCCATATCTCAAATTTGGGTGGTCCCTTTGTATGTGTTAGCAAATGGGTCATATTTCCTTTGAGGTGGACAAGGGAACCACCAATGGCGTTTGCTTGCTCATCTTGCAACATAGGGCATGTGTCGGTTGGGTGTCCCGCAACCATGCAAATTCCACAAGTTTTGACTTGTTGTGCATTTCCTGGAATCAATTGACTAACAAGCGCGGTTAAGTTCGAAAGTTGTTCTTCCATAGAATTAACACTTCATTAACCTTTTTGGGAATGGGCTCAGTCCTTGAGCCAAATTGTTGAGTATTAGCGGCCATGTTGGAGATCAATTCCCTAGCTGCTGTTGGGGTCTTGTCTACCAATTCACCACCACTAGCCGCATCAATCATGCTCCTTTCGATGGGTAATAGTCCTTCATAGAAATATTGGATGAGCAGTTGGTCGCTTATTTGGTGTTGAGGACAGCTAGATCATAAGCGCTTGAATAGCTCCCAATATTCGTACAAAGTCTCCCCACTAAATTGCCTAACGCCACAAAATTCCTTCCTTATGTTGGCTGCTCTTGAAGCTGGGAAAAACTTCTCCAAAAATTGTTTCTTCAATTCATTCCACGTGGTAATGGACCCGGAAGGTAAATAGTAGAGCCAATCCTTTGCTGCATCTTGCAATGAGAAAGGAAAAGCCCTTAATCTTATTTTTTCTTCTTCAACAACCTCTGATCTCATGGTCGAGCAAACCACATGGAACTCCTTTAAATGCTTATGAGGATCTTCACCTGCAAGACCATGAAATTTGGGAAGTAAGTGTATGAATCCAGAGTGTAATTTCACTGGTACTTCTAAAGCAGTATAAACAATGCATAAACGTTGTTGATCTAAATCCAGAGCAACAAGCTCTTTCAAGGTTCGATTAGCCATGCTCGATTGTGTATCCGAATCACGACCACTATCACGATCTCTGAACAAAAGGGGATTAGATGAGCTTGAGTATTCTTGAATGAATTTTCTAATACGAAAGAGTCTAGGATCAGATTCCTCCCTCATAAAACCTACAAAAACAAGAAAAAAAATGTAGAGAGTTTCGAATTCAAATAACAAAATAAGCGATAATCCTCGGCAACGGCGCCAAAATTTCATGCGTGCTGAGTGCAGAAAATTAAAATTAAACTCTAAATTAACCTAACTAACTAGTAGATACGGTAAGTAGAGGTCGATCCCACGAGGATTAAAGTGTTTCAATTATCTAAATTTGAGTTTCCTAAAAATCTAATCTAATAACGCAAGTAAATTCCGGGGGGGGCGGGGGAGGGGGGGGGGGGGGGGTTCTGGATTCAACTATCTAAGGTACGCTAGATGAAGTAATCTGTTAAAGATGTGAACTTTCTAAAGCTTCTTAACAATATATTAAAAGCATTCAGTAGAGAATTGAGAAATTCACCATGAATTTAGTAATTAATCATCAACACATTCAATTCACTTGTTTAAATAGATTGACTGTAGAATTCACCAACGAAGCTATTATTCCCTATCTTTCCTTAATTTTGGTTTAATCTGGACAACCTGCAATTAAACCCCAACCACTAAACAACCCTCAAACCATTGAAAAGTTTAATCTCATGGCAGCTTTAACAAATGAGAAAGGCATCATCAATCCTGGACAGTAACATACGACGACGCAGATATTTAATCTAGACTATAAAACACCATAATAGAAAGCCTAACTTGACTATCCATGTTTCTATTATTTGCTACTTGTGTTAATTCAACCAAACAATTATGAACTTAGAATCATTAACTAGCATTAGATATCAAGAAGTAATTGAGTAGTAGGCCCCCTACACAACCAATCCATCAATCATGACATTCAAGCATAGATGATTCATAGATATTTAAACATAGCGATGTGAAATTCATTAAAGTCAAAATACTTGTCTCATGATCACAAATTCATGGTTTCAATCCTTTCTCTACTAAATAATAAAAGATTACACACTCATGATCATTGAAGAAAAGAAAGAATTAAAGAAAAGATAAGAAGAACTCATGCTGAATTAAATGATGAAGAACACGTCTCTAGGGCTCCTTGGATCTTCAAAACGTGTATCCCCTGATGATGCTTGGTTAGGGCTCTCCACCACACATTATATATATATATATATATTTTTTTAACTGAATTCTCCTAAAAATTAGGCATGTAATCTTCTTGGAATCCTTTTTGAATTAGGAAACACCTTAAGATAAATATTTGCCAGCTGGAAAATAAGTCAAAAAGCCCAAAAACGTTTTGCCACATAAAACGAGCTTCTTGGCGCCCAAGTAACTTCCAGTTCTTAGCCAATTGAGATTCTAAGTTGATTTTCGTCCAACTGAAATTCCCTCCAGCTTGCCATCCAAATTTCTTATCAATTGGTCCCATATCAGCTGCTAAAATCAAGGAAACAATCAAATAATTACTAAAATCTGAAAATAAAGAATTATTAATTTAAAAGCATAAATAAACATAAAAAAAACACAACCAAAAAGCATAAAGTATGATAATTAAATATAACATTTCTAGCACTTATCAGTTAGGTGCTTTGACACAATCTTATTCATCTTATGCTAACACGCGCTTTTATGCACTCAAGTCCTTTAGGTGCTTCCACATGGTATCATCGAACCAATGTTCAAACGTACCAACTAGGCTAATGCAAGCCGTTATGCATACGTGTCCTTTAGGTGCTATGACATGGTCTTATCCAAACAAAGGTTCATAAGTCCTTATGCACTCAAGTCCTTCAGGTGCTTTGACATGGTCTTGTCCAACCCAAGGTTCACAAGTCCTTATGCTCTTAAGTCCTTTAGGTGCTTGGACATAGTCTCATTTCTTCTTTTAATACATATATAGAAGGTTACATTCTATTCCGTTAGTTGTACCATTTGTCATTCATTCGTTTCAAGGCTCAATTTTGTTTAGGGTGCGTTGAAGTCCCATTAGACACACCTCTAACCACACATCCAATAATCCATCAAAGCATGTATATATATATATATATATATATATATATACAGCATATTAAACCGTGATAAATGATCATTGAAACAACATAAATGAAAGCTACCGAAACGAAACGAAAATTATATATATATATATAAACCATGATAAACGATCATTGAAACAACATAAACGAAAGCCATCAAAACGAAATGAAAATTACACCCAAAAGCCTCCAAAACAACGGAGCCCAAAACTAAAACGTAATCATAAATATAAGCATAAAACCTTGATATAAACAGCAGCTCACCAGCCTGCGTGGACGACCAGCCACTTGCGCATCATCCAAAACCTGATTTATCCATCAGCTTTAGTGAACTTATCCTGACATGAGATGGAGACGGCTCATGATCCTCATCCTCATCATCATCCTGTTGAACTACAACACTCAAGGGTTGTTTGTTAGGGCAATTCCTTGCAAAATGAGGACCATCACATGTGAAACAAGAAATAGACTTATGACCCTTTCCTTTGTCATTCCCATCATTCTTGAGTGAGATTTTAATGTTGTTAGGTTCACTGGCCGGACCCTTTTCCTCTTTAAAGGACTTAAAGCCATTTTCCCCCTTTTTAAAGTGATCCTTCCTACTAAAGTCATGTCCAACTTAAAGTCCATTAATGATTTAGCTGCAACTAAGGTAGAGGCAAGTTCATGGACCTTTCGGCACTTCAACTCAAGTTGAGCTTACGGTTTAAGACCCGAAATAAAGTTAAAGAGTATGTCCTTATCCGACATATCTTTAATCTCTAAAATTACATAACTAAAAGCATTAACATACTCATGAACTGAACCAGTTTGTTTGAGGTCCTTCAAGGACTCACGGGCCAACCAAGAGGCATTAGTTAGGGAAGAATTGTTCACGAAGGTCTTTATTTAAAGCATCCCATGAACTGGTTCCAACATGTCCAGCAGCATAGTCCGCCGATAGACGAGTTCTCCTCCATAACTTAGCATCACCCATCAAGTGCATGGATGCCATGACAACCTTGTCTTCCTCATGGACATGGGCAATCGTAAAGTATTGCTCCATTTCCCAATGGAAGTTCTCTAGGGTCTTGGCATACCGTTCACCCCAAAAGACTTTCAGAGAGGAGCCTTAATGTTGCTCTTGTCAAGCCCAAACGTACCTACATCAAGTGTCTTACGTAGCACCAACATTTCTTTTTGTAAACTTTCCACCATAGGGATGGAAGCTTCACCAACATGAGGTACATTAGGGGAGCTACTGCCAACACCATTGGGGCCCATCCTATGAAACACATTAGAGGGAGTAGGGACTAGAGACGAGGATCTTTTGGCATCACCTAGAGACTTAATCATTTCTTTAAGGAACCCAATATCATTAGATAAAGATTTCATTGCACCCGAAACCATTCCAGGAGGAAGGTCATCAACATTATACTCGAAACCTAAGATCTCCTCAATTTGGTTCAAATGTGCATTAGTCTTAGGACTTTTTCCTGGTTCTTGATGATTTTGAGTCATGGTGACAACAAATACAACAATTCAAGCAACCAACGCAAAAACAGTCACACAAGGACAAGGATAACGCAGCCCCCACTAAATCTCAGCACAAGGAGGTTAAAATTAACCCAATCCCACACAATAACAAGCACGTACAAGCAAGATTTCACACAATTCAGGCAAAATCACACACAACCCATCAAGCAAGGCTTAGAAGCACACGGTGGGGACAAGGCCCACAAGTTTGCAGCCAAGGTATGCCACAATCAACACTACGACAAGCCCACAAGTACCAGCCAAGGCCAAAATTCGAAAATAAGATCTTGACTAGAATTTTGAAATTAAAATTCAAAAACAAGGGGCAAACCTGATTTTAGACTTAGCCATGAAAACAACAGCACGCATGTGGGTCTGGACAGCAAGCACAAATGTCTAGACAGTGCGGTTCAAGCGAACCTAGCTCGGATACCAAATTGTCATAGTTAATTTTTAGACAAGCTGTGATGGCGATAAGGTTCACTCATCCAGCCAAAGCACACACATAAAACACACGAAAATCACACAAAGGAAACGCAAGGGAGAATATACGAGTATAAGGGACTGTTTCAGTACTTCATTTTTGGGATTACATAGCATATCAAATGATTACAAATTACACATATTTATAGGCCTTGACAACCCTAAGGCCACGAGTAGCTTCCATGCTAGGTGGTGCCTCCGCCTTTAGCCAACCACACCCATGATCTCAAGTAATGCCCATCAGTGGTTATATTCAAAGCTGGTCAAAAGTCCACATCGCATTTTCGGCGCCTATTTTAAACCGGCGGTTATCCCTTACTCAACACCACTCTTCCTCTTTTCCCTCTCAAATCTCGTTTGAACTAGTCAAGGGTTTTTCTTGCTTTTCTTCTAAGGTAACCATCACCCATGTGCTTAACATGCTCCTTTTTGTCCATCTAGGTCTAGGCCCAAATGGGCCTCGTTGGGCCTGCGCATGCATGCGAGAACCTGGGCCAAAGCACGCCTACGCATGCCCTGGGCCGAGCCGGCGCCTTGTGCTAGGCCCGTGCCCTACTCATGAAATCCTTAGACCTATCCATTCGTCAAGACCCAAACCTTGCGAGTGTCCGTTTGCCAACTCCAAGTTACTATCAACACTTAGGCCTACTCAAGGTCCATCTTAGGTCAGTGCCACATTACGTCTAGGTGAAGGTCTGTTGTCGCGTTAGCGGAGCGCATCCACTCTTATGTGCTTGGACGTAGCTTTTCACACCTTGTACTTGCTTGTGCACATAATGCCCCTAACCCGCACGCCTTGGTTCAGTGCTGTGCATCAAGCGCATGGCCCTCGGTCCATTGATGCCATGCTCAAGCTCATCTCTGTTAGGCCCGATTCATCCATACAAAGGATGCGCAGTGCGTATATACTTGTGCCTCATTGATATTTGTCTCATATTCGCACAACACATGTGTTGCACTTAGTCATGGGTCCATTCGTAACTAGTGCGGTGCGACTAATGTGCGCCCGCTTGAGCATGATCATGCGCTTGACTAGTAATCCTTTACTATGTCAATGTGCTGCTTCAGGCATGCATGCCCTTCCCGGTTCATGCTTGGGTCAAGGTCCGTTATGTCCCGTGTCGTAACCAAAACCTTGTTGCTGACATCAGTAGAGGTTTGCGCACCCAGTGCCTATGTCGGAGCATTGATTGGGGCATGATGTGCACAATGCCAGGCATCACCCTGCCCGCAGTATCCCATCTTGTTTACCTGTTCTATTCTCTGGGCAGTGGTATACACTTGACTAGGATAGTATTATAGTATGCTAGAGAGCGTTACGATACTACCTTAGAGACTAAGGGAGAAACTGTTAATTTGAGAATAATTCTCATTTGACTAATTACTTGTTACGCTTCTCCCATAGTAATGAGTAGATTGGTCAACTCATTATTGCACATACACAGAGAATGGTTAGATGGATCCATGCTTTGTCCATTTACTAAAATTATTTAAAAGTTCACAATACTCAAAATATCTAGTGTGACCGAGCTTTTAAATGAATGCTCATGGCCTCCGTTACCGGTCTAGCAGCAAAGTAGGTGGGCGCGACTCCCAGCGGAGAGCGTTCAATTGCAAAATACAAGGTTAAGTCCTCTAAGAGATGAACTGAAGTCCAAGCAATTGAGTACAGCCATGCCAACGTGGAGTATATCGAGACCTTGTATGAGTGTTTAGGTAATGGTGTACACTTGACTAGGGTCTACATTACCCTCCCCGAGGAGCTCTGTTATAAGACCTTAGAGGCTAAGGGAAAGGTGGTGTACTAAATGTGTTTAGTAAAGAGCTTACAAGAAAGCATATTTATTGAGAAGTGTTCTCACTCTTCTGATGTCTCAATTCGGCCTTGCCGACAGGGAGTTTTAGGTGGTTCGGTTGCATCTTCACGGCATACATGTAAGTGTCGAACAATGAACTCTGAACTTTGATTGTTTGCTAAAAACTAAGAAAAGTAATCATGTGTGTTATATGGCTTGTTCTACTGTTTTTGTTTTAAGACAGATTGTTGAATTATGCATCGCGATCAATACTAGTATGTCTTATTTATTCTATTTTTTTTTCTCTATAATATGATATGTTTCATATGTGTAGAGCACTAGGAGATGCTCAGAGTTCTAGGATGCTAGTGGTAAATCTACATAGTTGAAAAGAATGTTTAGAACATTAGATTAGACTAAAGAGTTAGTCGGATGCAAGATCCAGACATTAGATGTCTAACTTATTGTAGTATTAGATTCTTGAATTGTCAATTGTAGTAGATATAATCAGATACTTGAGAGAAGTGTGTGGTTAGAGAACTAATAGCTTGAGAATAGTTAATGTGAAAAGGTGTCATGAATACTAAGGGAAGAGTGTACTTAGTGTAAGCATCTACCTTAGGAATTAGGAACCACAAAAGTGTAAAACAAAACATGAGTCAAAATAGTTTTGTCTCTTTTATATAAGCACTGGATTTTGAAAACAAATTGCACTAAGAACTTGGATAATATTGTTACCTAGACCGAAAAGCTAACATGACAAGGTATATGAAATCATGTCTCCTCTAGTTGTGACTAGTAGATAGTTCACTAGTGTACTGGTGAATGGATTTTCGGTAAGGTCATCAAGAGGTAGTAGTTTAAGTTAGAGAATGTAGTTTTACATTTGAATAGCTATCTTGATGTACTTTAGAAATTTGATTTGTCTTCACTATTTTCAAAATAGTCTTTTAGTTATTTTTCTGAAAAATACACTGATAGTTACGTAAATAAAACGTTTATTTAAAAGGTACATTAGTAGATAGTTGACTTATTATAATTTAAAATATGTTAGTGGCAATCGATTAGTCTAATACAAGCAAGGCTGTGCAACCATATAAAAGTAGAAATTCCAAAAACCACATAGCTTTTAAGTGGTACTTAAACTTAGGTCACATTAGTCCAATCTGATTCGAAACTGGCTTGATTTGTCTTATTGATCATTAAGTACTTGAATGATGACCAGTATGTGAATCATGTTCGAATTAGCAGTGACTGAAAGTGTCTTTAAGAGTAAAGACAATAGGACCACTAAGCTGCTAGGACTTATTCATAAAGTGTTTATGGACTGCTAAAAGTTCAAGCGAGCGGAAGCGATGAGTATTTCATAAAACATTTATGAATGACTACTTAATTAGTTGATGTATGGATATACCTATGAACACTGAAGTCTTGATTTCTTTAAAAGGTTTAAAAAATTAAAGACTAAAGCTGAAATCGTTACGTAATTATATCAAGTCACTTTGATTAGATTAAAGTGGTGGGTTCAAAAGAATTCTTTGTTTTCCTTATTAAAAAGAATCGTAGAAAGGATCAATAATGTGTTATTGAATATAGTAAGATTCATATGATGAGTTACATTTACATATCAAAATGTTTGCTATGTAAGATATTTTAAAAAGTGTTCTAGAAGTATAATAGATAGCTAGTATTGGATAGATTGATAGTATGAGATACTATGTCTGAACAACATGATACAACTCATAGTGAAGATGATGTATAAGATATATCTTCAACTGGGTTATTGTCACACAAGGCACATGAGAGCTTTAGTGTAGTGGGACGACGGTCAGGGCCACCTGACGGATTCATGTCTTCAATTCTAACAATTAATAATGATGATGAATCTAATCCTTTGGATCACAATGAAACTCTTAAGTATGAAAATGCAGACTACCGAGTCAGAGTGATAAAAGTTACGATAAAGCAATTATATTTTAACTAAGTCTGGGAACTTGTAGAGGTTCGAAAGATATTAAGTCCATTAGATTGGGTTTGAATGGACCTACAAGTATATAAAGTTGAGTGGAGGAGAAGGTAGGGACCTTCACGCTAGACTAATGGCAATGGGTTGATACCCTATATGAAGGAATCATCTTTCATGAAGCCTTCTAGCAAGATGCTAGGCTTAAGTCCATAAGGATATTCATCCATTATGTTTCAAATGATGAGATACAGTAAAGTGGAGATCAAGATGACGTTCTCTGAATAGATATCTTGAAGATTATGTATATGTTACAACCAAACAAGTTTGTTGCTGAAAGTCAAAATCACATAGTATGCAAACTAGGACAGTCTACTTTTAGGCTTAAATAAGCATCTGGTTCATTGAATAGTAGATTCGATGACGTTTAATCAAGTCTTAGGGATATGAATCTTGGTTAGTGAACCGTTAGTGTACAAGTGACATAATAAGAAAGTAGAGACTTTCTAAGTGTTGTATATAGATAACATTCTGCTAATTAAGAATGGTGTAGAATTATTATGAGCTGTCAAGTTTTATTCTCCATTCAGTTAATTAAAAGCGAAAGACCTAAGATGAATCAACTATGTTCTTAGGGTCAAGCTTTGGCGAGATTCAAAGAAAGGATGTTGGGTTTATCATGGATCGTTTGTTTTAAAAGGGAGTTTAGACGTTTGACATCAAAATTCAAGTTTACCCTTCTAGTGGGAATCATTAGATGGTGAAGAGTGCAGCACTTTTGTGTTGCTTACTTCATTATGGAAGTCGAGCAATTGACAGCAAGGGAGTTGTTTGGTAGACTTATTGACTCAGAGGGTTCCTAGTAAATAACACATTTGAGCAAAAGAATGAGATAGTGACAGATCAATATTGGTTCAAGTCTATAGTCAGAGAGTTGACTGGTCCTTAATGGATAGTCATGCAATGCAGGCTATTTGGGTTTTAGGACAAGTGGGGGATTGTTGGAAAAGGTGTCCTACCCAATTAGTTAGTTTAAAATATTAAATAAATGAAATTATTTTATTTATTTATTGTCTGGTTATGTTTTACGAGTCAAACATGTGTGATTGTTTTTCTAAAATATTCCATGAGATGGACGTCATCCAAGATGACGTGTTATGTTTGGTTTAAGTGGTCAAGGAGATAAAACCATAGAAAGATTTAGATCAAACTAGTGACATGTTGTCAAAGTATGCTCGTAATCGGCGACAACTTGCCTGATAAAACTATAATATGATAGTTTTTTTGACTTGTCTTAGTCATGTGGATAGGGATCCAAGAGTATTATGTAGTATTTTAAATAAGATTGGAACACTGAGTAGGACCACCTGAATTAGTTGTTTCGTTACTGCTATTAGAAATAATTAATTTTATAAGACGATAACTCTAAATCTGGAAAATATTTCAAACTTGTGAATGTTAATTGTTTTGATGCCCAAAATAATGTGGTAAAAATTGAAAAAACGAGGATCTTACGTCATTGGGTAATTGCATGAAGTGTGGTGAGAACGGATATTTTACTAGGAACCTACAAGATAAGATGTCCCTGGTTGATTCGCAAATATACAAACAAATTCTATAATCTTTGGCCAGAGTATTCCATATATTTGACATTTGGAATTAATACGAAAATTTTTTCTGTATTATAAATTGTTCAAGAAGGGTGAGTCAGGAACTACGGTGATAGAGGTGAGAAAAATAACGATGATAGTTGAGGTTATTTTTGCTAATTGTAGCAAGAACAATAATAAAATTATTTGAAAATGTCTTTATTGAATATATTTAATTCTATAGTGTAGTAAAACTTATTTAGTGAAAATTAAGTTTTATTAAATGGTATTCGATTGTTATCATGAGATGATAATCAAATTTGAACAATTTAATGGAAGGTATCGATTACGATGAGACCTCCTCACCAATAGCTATGCCAAAGTCCATTAGAATACTCTTGTCGATTGCTGCTCATTATGACTATGAGATTTGGCAAATGGATGTCAAAAAGGCCTTTTCGAACGGTCGTCTTGATAAAGACATCTATATAATGCAACCATACGGTTTGATTGGCAAAAATTAAAAGCATATGGTACAAACTGAAGAAGTCCATTTATGGGCTGAAACAAGTGTCATCCTCATGGAATATTAGATTCAATGAAGTGATTAAGTCCTATGGGTTTGAGCAATTGGTTGATGAACCATGCGTATACAAGCGACATCATGAAAATGTAGTGACTTTCTTAGTGCCATATGTGGATGACATACTTCACATATGGAATGATGTAGGTGTCTTATCAGCAGTAAAGATTTAGTTGTCAAGTCAGTTCAATATGAAGGACCTAGGAGAAGCCAGCTATATTCTTGGGATCAAGCTTTTACGAGATCATAAAAATAGGATGTTGGATCTGTCTCAGGCTGCTTATATTGACAAGATGTTTTTATGGTATCACATGGCGGACTCTATGAAGGGGTTATTACCTTTCAGACATGGAATCCCTCTTTCTTTACAGCAGTGTCTTAAGACACCTCAAGATGAAGAGCAAATGGGGATCATACCATATGCTTCGACTGTGGGAAGCCTCATGTATGCTATGTTGTGCACAATACCAGATATTTGCAATGTTGTTGGTATGGTGAGTTGATATCAATCTAACCTAGGTCTGTTGCATTGAGCAGCAGTGAAGCATATTCTCAAGTACTTGAGAAGGACTAGAGAAAATATGATCATCTTTCATAGTGGTGAACTGGTTCCATTGGGCTATACTGATTAAAATTTTTAGTTAGATAGGGATACCAGACATTCGACATATTTATATGTCTTTACCCTTGGAGGTAGAGCCATCAGTTGGAGGAGTGTTAAGCAGTCTTGCATTGTTGACTCAACCACGGAGGCCGAATATGTTGCAACTTTTGAAGCTGCAAAGGAGGCTTTTTGGCTTGGTAAGTTCCTAAAGAATCTTGAGGTTTTTTGAGACAGTCTTACACCTATCACGGTCTTTTGTGACAACTCTAGTGCGGTGACTAACTCTAAAGAACCTAGAAGACACAAGACTTCCAAGCACATTAAAGGAAGTGCCACCTCCTTAGGGATTTCATGGAGAAGGGTAAGAGAGCGATATTGAAGACTGATAAGAGCAATGACCTTGCAGATCCTTTCACGAAGACTTCGACTCAGAAGACTTTTGAGTCACACTTAAAAGGGATGGGGATAAGGTGTACAGTTAATTGGATTTAGGATAAGTGGGAGACTGTTGATAACACTGTCCTAAAAATCCAATTTTTCTTGTAAATATTTTTGTTTAAGAATAAAATTTAATTATTTTTATTTTCATTATAATTGTATCCGTGAGTTTATTATGCATGTGATTTTCTTTTAAGTAACATCCATGAGATGGATGCAGTCCCCAAATTATATTTCAATGGTTGTTTTAAGTGGATAATGAGATTATGCCACAGATATACTTAAAACAAATAGAATGACATGCTATTTGAAAATTCTAGTTGGTGACAAGTTTAGACTACTTGTCTACTAGGGCTATAATGTGACACATTAGATGACCTGTCTTGGTCATGTAGATGGTGATCCAAAAGTATTATATTGGTGTTTGCAATAAGATTGATACACTGAAATGGACCAAGTGAATTACATGTATCTAGACTACTATTGAAAATGAGTGATTCATAATGTATTGTACAAATGATGACTCTAAATCTTAAGGGTATTCTGAACTTGTGCATAAAGTGTTAGTTATCTTGGTGTACTAAAAGTTAGGTCTCTTAATGTGACTGAAGCCTGGCATGCAATAGGTAATGGCATGAAATGTGGCAGGAACCAGCTGTTCAACATGGAAACTATAGTCTCTTACAAGATTTAGATGTCCCTTTAGTTGATTCACAAATGTTTGAATTAATTTGAAAGCTTTGGCCAAAGTATTCCAATTGTTTGATAGTTGGAATTTATTATATGAATTTGTTCATGTATAAATAAATTAATCATAGAAAGGGCAGGTCGAGAACTAATGGAAAAACTGTGAGAAAAATAATAATAGTAGTTATAATTATTTTTCTCATGGATATCTAATAGAAGAGTTGTTATCAAAATAGTCTATTTGGAAATTATCAAATAAATAACTTTAATTCTAGAGTGTAGTAGAACTAATTTGGTGGAATTAAGTCCTAAAAAATGGTAATCAAATATTATCAGGAGATGATACTTAGTTTTGACCCATTTGGAGCAAGAATTAAATTGTCTCTAAGGTCCTTGCGCAAACCTCTAAATTTACACCTTTAGAAAAATATTGATAGAATTTATGAGATGAATAAATTTAATTATACTAAATAATTTTCATGAGATGACTAAATTTATTTTGCTAAAATAAAATTCATAAGATGACTTTATGCGTGTGAGAAACGAACAAAAAAAATAAATAAATATAACATATCAAAAACAATGCCAATTCGTATACATCGCATCAGGCCAATCAAGGCGCAACATGTATCACGCCATGAAGGGGGACGCGCAATCCACTACCCATGGAAGGGCCAATCAGTGCATGACACGTGTTCGCTGGGCCCATCCCACACAATAATATGTGCCTTTAGGAGCGGACCAATCACCTTGTTTCATACCACATTGAAATTTTTTTTTTTAGTCTAGTAGCTTATTATAAATAGAGATCCTGAAATTAAGATTAAGTATCATCATAAAAAATTAACAGTTTTTTGAGAGTATAAACTTTCAGAAAATTAAAAGAGAAAAAATTTCATCAATATTTTTTGAAACCCACACTCTGAATGTTCAGAGGAGATTGCGTAGAAGGCTTTGCAGTCTCGGTGATTACTAGGGGCAATAGAGTCATCTACATTCAGGTACTTTTTCTTTAATTCCTTCTTCTTTCATTTTTTTGCTTTTCTATTTATTTATAGTATTTATTATGTCAGTTATTGTTCAAGCAATTATTATGAATATATTAGAGTAGAGGTATGTAGGTTTAAAATTATGAATTTTAAATCGTCTATAGGTTTGAAAGTAGGAAGTGTAAATCGTTTCACTACATTAGTTGTAATTAATTTAGGGAATATTTTTGAAATACGCCCCAACACCAACAACATGACAGAGTAGGAGGCATTATAGACTCTCTTAGAAATGCAAGCCCTCAATTTCATCATTAGCGGGGATTCGCAGTTGGTGATTTGCCAAGTAAAAGGGGAGTCTCAATATTTGAGCAACACCTCGAGCATATATGTTTCAATAGTGCAAAAGCTATTGAATAAGTTCAAGGGCGTGCAGTTTGAGCATATCCCTAGAGAACGAAACAATGCAACCAATGACTTGGCTCAGTTAGCTTTAGGGTACAAGTTGCCAAGGACTTGGTGCGAAGAAACTATGGTCATCAAGACTAAGGTTTTAGACCATGACATTGAATTCGCTGAGTCTTCTAGTTTTAAGAACGAAGTCATCCCAAGCGAACACTTGGATTGCTTTAAAACCCATCAAACTATCCTAAGTCAACACCAGAACTGGAGGAAGCCTTTAATGGATTACTTCAAAAACCCTCAAGATTACATTGAGTACAAAAAGATGAAAATGAGAGCTCATAGATTCCATATAAACGATGAATCTTGAGAGGTATATAAAAGGGATGCTAGTGGAGTGCTTCTCAAATGCCTTGACTTGGACGAAGTAATGCTAGTAATGGTAGGAGCCCATAAGAGTATCTATGGATCCCATCTAGCTGGTAGCAAGATGCGTTTCACTCATCAAGCGCTATGGCTATTACTGGCCATCAATGATGGAAGATTTTGCGGGTGAGATGCATGCGATTATCAAACTACGGTCCTTTAAAGGTTCGGCAATGGACATCATAGGGGAAATTAACCCCACTTCTAGCAAGCAACACTCTTACATTTTTGTGGCCATAGACAAAGTGGGTGGAGGCTAAACCATATAAGAATACCAATCAGCAAGATGTGGTTGATTTTATCAAAGAATATATCCGATGTAGGTTTGATATTCCAAAAATCATAACTGCGGACCAAGCTAAGGTGTTCAATGGAGATGAGGTTAAGGAGTTTACCAAGAGTTTCAACATAGAAATCCTGAACTCAACCTCTTACTATGCTCAAGCCAATGGCCAGTCAGAGTCAATAAACAAGATTCTGAAGGCCAATATTGAAAAGATGATTGAGGACAATCCCAAGAGATGGCATGATTTGCTGGTGGGTGCCCTTTGAGCTTTACGGAACGTCCAAAAGTGATGCAACCAGGATAACTCCCTTCCATTTGACATATGGCTATATGATACCCTGCTCCCAATGGAAGTGACGGGTCAGTCTATTAGGCTGGCTTATAAAGGGAGGTTTTCTAAACTTGACTATGAGTAGGCTATGGTGGACGAATTAACTAACCTAGACCAAGTTAGGCTTATTGACCTTCACAAGTTAGAGAAACAAGGAAGATGTTGGCCAAATCGTACAACAAAAGGTCAAACCAAGGTCTTTTGACTTAGGGGATATAGTTTGGAAAGTGGTATTACCCGTTAGACAAAAAGACCATGTCTTTCGGAAATGGTTCCCAAACTTAGAGGGCCCATTTAGAGTCATAGAAGTATTTGGAAGCAATACTTAACTTACTCGAAAACCTAGATGGAAGAACTCACACAAGGGCTATTAATGAAATATGAGTCATAAAGAAATTTATGCCATCAATTTGGGATTCTAACAAGAAAGTCCTTAAGTATAGATTTCTTGAATTATGGGCTCAGTTTTAATATTAATATCTTAAGGATCAACTCCATGATCCTTAAGTTCAGAAAATAAAGAAGAAAAAAAAAAGAGAGAAAGAGAACTACCAAACTGGAGACATATTTGACAAAAATGCTTATTTCATTAATATTGAGAGTACATGGCTTATATACAAAAATAACACAAGCAACTCGTATAGTCAAAATCTCTTTAGAAAAGCAAAATTAAAAGTATTAAGTCTTAATCCTCACTAAGGATTCTGCTATGGGAGACAGTTGGCCAATTGCATTACTAAGCTCATGGTCCAAAGAAAGGGCTTCTTCTTCAAGAACTTGGTTACTTCTTTGGGTCTCTATGGTTGGTTCCGCAAGCCTTCCAACTTTAGAGCTTTGAAAGGTATGTTGTTGTCTCAGGGAAAGCAGTTCTCCCCAAAGATGACTGAATCTCTCCTCTAAGCGATGAATCTCATCCTTTAGGCCTCTAATTTCCTAAGCTTACTAACTCTGGACCTTCTTGGCTGCTTGGAGTTCTTCAAACAAAAGTTGTAGGCCACCTATGACATCTTGGCAGCGTTGCTTCTGCTAAAGGAGGGTTGGGACGTCATGGTTCACCTTTATAAGCACTTCCTCTAAGACTTCAAGTTCTCTAGCAATGGCGGGAGCCACCTTAGGGTCCTCCCTTAACGCCTTCACCAGGGACATAGCTTCTTGGAAAGTGGCCTTTCGGCTAGAGTCAAAAGAGGAAGTTGTGAAAGCTCTCTTAGTCTTTGGAATCTCGGGGGTACTTGGTCTAATTGCTGAAAGCTCAACCTGCACTCGCTCCTAGCTTCTCCAAAATAGAGGACATCTCTCCTAATGTTAGGGAAGGAATGGCAATCAAAGGTGTGACCTGTAAAAAGCGTTAATATCAAATAAAGTTAGATTAAATCCTAACTTCAGAAGATAACGAAAGTTAGAGGAACTGTCGTTACCTCTAAAACCTCTACTTCAGGTAAAGCAAAAACTTATGCTGGCATTCCTGCCATTGGAACTTCTACTGGATCCTCCATCGTAGGGACGCCTTCCTTGAGGGAAGCCTCTGGAGAACAATGCTTTGTATGTTAGAACCATGTATGGTTTAAGAATGAAGTGTTGGGAGGCCAGATGACAAAATCATACCTTCAAAGATCTCTTCTATGGGGATTTGGTCTCCTGGAAGGAGGAATGGAGCCTACACGAGGCCCTGGTTCAGAGTAACTGGGAGAAAAACCTCTTTAGAGGGATAGCTTATAACTGGCTCTACAACAGAGGTAGCCACATCACCTTCTTCTTTAGCGCTTGAGCTTAGCGGTTCAGTATCTTGACGGAGCCTCGGTAAGTGGAGAATCTAGTATCTCCACGATAACTAAAGTTGGCTCGTTCTGTGATTGTAAAAGGCCAAAGTTAGAAGCTATTTTGATAGAGATGATTGAGACACCAGTAAGAAAATACAATAACTCTGGTTCAGGGAGCTTGGCTCTTCTTTTCCTCACTAATTGTGAGATGGCTACCTCTTCGACTTCTTCCTCCTATGCTGCCTGAATGGCTCCAATGGGAGAATTGGTGGAACATCCTTCATCTCCCCTCTTCCTTAAGCCATCAACTTCAAGGGCTAGTGGAGAAGTCCCTGGAGGGGGCTAGTCTAGCAAAGTTTGGATAAAACTTCTAGTCCTAGCACTCCTAGGAGTTCCCTGAATAGCTTCTGATGTAAAAAAGAAAGAACAAGGATCAGTCTTTGTTCAGGCCATTCAAGAATAGAACTAAAGCAAACTTCAGGGGTGGTTGTTTACCAGATTGTGCCTTATGTGGAGTTAGCCTGGTGCTGATTGACTGGCCTCTTCCCGAGCTGGAACGTGCAAGCTCAAAAGAAGGTGTAAAATGCTACTTGGCGCTATGGCCTCTAACAAGGACCAATAGGCTTGGAACAAAGTTACAAAATGAGGTGTGGCACATGGGGTGTACCTGCAGACAATATGGTACCCATAAAAGGATTTGGCTTCTTGGTTCGACTCATGAAGCTCTCCATACTGAGGGAGTTGAATGGAGATCCTCTTAGTCCACCAAATATTTTTGCTCCTTCGACTGGGAAAGGGAATGTTTTGGACCATTCCAAGTTGCCTGATAAACAACTGAGGCCTGTAAGTTTATGCACTAGGATGTGTCTAGTGATAGAAAAATAAATGCTGAAGGAACAAGATTGCCTACCTGGTCTGGGAATGTAGACATCATGAAGTTTTTTGAAACAACATGGGCTAAGATTTCTCTCCCTTAAAAAAGTCCATCGAGTCCCTCGCCTCCCTCAAGGAGACATCAATCTCTCAAAGCATTGGTCAAAAGACCACACTGGGGGCAAAAGGACCTCAAAACGAGCAAATTGCTCTCCAAAGTAAGAGACCCCCTCACCTGTAGGAACATTGGAGCCTCTGGAGTAGAGGTCAGGAAAGGAGGCTTGGGCTCAAAGTTGGACCAGTCATAAGGGTCCCCCTATTTTGACAGCATAGTTCTTAACTATGATGTCCCTAAGGCATCTATACATTTGGGCCAAAAAAATGGTCCAAGGGCTAATGAACCAATGCTAAAGAGCAGTTCTGCAGCCATGGTCTCGAGAAATTGAAGAACTGAGTTGGAGAAGTTAGCAAGGAAAAACTATTTTAACAAAAACAGGTAAAAGCATGCCTTTTTTTCTCTGGAACTTTGCCCAAAGTTATGCGCCTCTATGACAAACATCTTGACTGAGGACTCATAACCACCGAGCAAATCGGTTATAGAGAAAGAAGAGGCGAAGACTTCAGCCTCCGAGGAGATAAAAGAATCAAAAGGCAATTGTTCTCCTAGTGAAGACCTGTCAAGGCCGCTATGACTTCCAAGGTAATACCAAGAAAACCCTCTAGGAGGACAAAAACATTATAACAGGTGTTCTAACAGCAGGTCAGCGCCGTCATGATTGCGTGGTCATACCTAAGGGCAATTGTGGAAAACCTAATGGCTTCGTAAATGCGGAGATTCTTCCATTTTTCTCTAAGGGTCAACGTCAATCTGAATCTCTCTCTCCCCATTTGGTGTACCGCTTCATTAAGAACGTCCATCTTTTAAAAGACGTCACTTCTATACAAATGCGCCTTCCTCCCAAAGATTAACCTATAAAAGTTGTACGAAGTAAAGGAGATTCGTTAATATCTGGAAATATGCCTTACATACTAGGGACATCATGAGACGGATCAAAGATGGGCCCCAAGGCATAGGACATGAAGGAAGATGAAGGTTCATTTTCTGGAAACCAAAAAGATCCTCCTAAACGATGTTTAGATCAATTGGACTTTGAAAGCACATAAGAGACCACTAAAGGGTTTGATTGAAGAAAATGCATCAATTTCTCAATAGGGCTATCAGCCTGAAGAAGGGGAGCAGAGATGGTGAAAGAAATTTGGGCCATTGTCATGTTGGTTTCAAGAAGATGCAAAGGAATAGAAGTGGGTTGAATCAAGAAGTGAAGATTCAACAACAATAGAGAGCAAGTGTTTCAAGAGCTCTTGATTATAGCAAAGAGAGAGAGCACAGAGCAGTGAAGTGGAAACTTTAAGCCTTAATTGTAATACTTATAGACATGGCGGCAAGAAGAGCAAACAACAAATAGTGTTATCTAGAGCTCCCTATAGCCGTTGGGGGTCAAATCAACCAAATTTTTTACTCGTTGTAAATTTGAATTTTTACCAATGACTAAAATGGAGCCTTTGTTTACACCCTAAATTCAAGGGAGCTAGGACGACACCATTGTAAGCAAAGTGCCATGTGCTTGACACGTGAGGTCCTCCTCGAGGAGAAGTAGGCCTTTAGGGGCTGAAATAACGAGGTCTCGAGCCTAGTGTCCTAAGACAATTATCACCCTAACAAGGATATCAACTACTCAAGGCTCGAGGTGGTTGAAGGAACAATGGAGCTCGAGCTCAAGGGATTATCAAGAAGGCTACAAGACAAGTGGTTTCTAAGCTCGAGATAGTTACTTGGAGTGCAATCTCAGATACTTGGGCACTAAGCTTAATCAAAGAGAACATAGGGCTTTTGCAGGGGACTAAAGCTAGAATTTCGGACATGGACTTCAAGGAATTCCCTCCAAAAACTAAATCACGGACACGTTCATTGATCATTCATGCAAAAGAAAGAGCTTAGTGGCCTAGTGGGGAGAGAAAAAGTTGGGGAATTGGAAGAAGCCGTTATTTAGCTTTTTTATAAATAAGAGACTCTATGACAGTCCAAAGAAGTACAGACACTCAATACAAAACTTCTTCAAGTTTTTCTTTATAGTACACTTATGCTCCTTTCTTTAGGGGTAATGTAACTTAACATTGCTTAGCTTAGCTGGAGTAATGTAACTTACATAGCTTAACTTAGCATAGAACTTGTTGCACTTGCTTCTTTAGTAATGCAGTCTTTCAAGCTTCATTTATGAACTTCCTATTTTAATCTGTTCCCAAATTTCAATGAGTTAAGAATTGAGGCTTTAGTTTAAGGCTTTAATGGCCAAGGCTTGACCTTGATTGCATTGCTTCTAATCCAGTGACCTGAATACAATTTATGCCACTTTAATCTTGTCAAACCTAAAATCATTGGAGTTATTATATGTCCAGGGTGTCAGGCTCTTAGGTTTGTCTCCACCCTAGTTCCCGACTTTAAGGTGTACAAGAAATGCTGCATGTGGGACCTGCTCTATCACTATAACTTTCACTTAAGTTAGGTCTATATCCTTTTATTTTATGTCAATACATATATAGAAAAATCTAAAAAATATATAACCGAGTCTTCTTAATTGAAGCATAAGCTGAAATCACGGTACAACCCAAGTCAGATATACCAAAATATCACAACATTTTCTTTGAAAACTGTGAGTGATTGAGGTCAAAGACATGAGGTTCAAATTTAGTCGCGGTGGGTCCCTTTTGCACTTTTTTTTTGTTTTCATTTTTGCGGTGATGACATCACACTTAATTACAAACAAAATAAAGAAAAGAACCTTAAAGCCATCCTCTGAGTTATATGGTTGTTCAATCTAAAGCTTATCCTCATCTTGCCAAGGAATCATCTTTGCAATAGCTAAGAAAACGACCATCTAGACCTCTAGTTAGAGGGTTTTGTTGCCCTACATAAGGCGTCGTGTGCACCTTGGAGGTCCCTCTCTTTCAAGAGGGCTCTCATGCTTGCATAGAAGTTTGGGCCACTTAATTCTGCCTCAACCTTGTCTACATATGCCACAGTGAGTGGACTATCAAGAAGGGCTATATCATGTTTCTATTATTCCTCCTGGGATATGGTCCAAGTAGGAGTGGATTTAATCACCATTAGTAGTCCCATTTTGTCTTCATAGAACTTGGCCTCAACAAAGTTAGAACAAGCTCTAAATGTGCTATCATCTGCCAAAACAACCTCATATTTGTAATAGTTCTAGAAAATTAATTGTTAGGAATAGCGTCCTGAAATCCATATTTTACCCTCTAAATGTTATTTTATTAATAAAAAAATTAAAGTTCAGTCGTTTCCTTGTTAAATTTGTGTAAGTGCTCAATTTATACTATATGTGATTTTCTTTTTGGTAACATCCATGAGATGGGTGTAGTCCCTAAACTACTATTTGTATGTCTGTTCTAAGTGGTTTATAAGGTTAACCCACAAATAGACTTGGAACAAATGGATTGTTGTTTGAAGAACTGGCAGTCAAAGGCAAGTTGGACCACTTGTATGCTAAGACTATAACGTGAAATTTTAGATGACTTATTTTGGTCATGTAGATGCTTACCTAAAAGTGTTATTTTGGTGCCTTTAATAAGATTGATATACTGAGTTGGATCATGTGAGTTACTTGTTTCTACACTACTATCAAAGCTGAGTGATTCATATTGCATTGTTTTAACAATGACTTTAAATCCTGAGAGTATTTTGGACTTGTGCATGGAATGTTACTCACTTTGGTGTACGATAAGTAAGGTCTAGACAAACAATTCAATTCCCCCCTACACTGAGTACCGGCATGAAGTGAGACATGGATGAAGTATTCAATATGGAATCTATCATCTCATATAAGATACAGAGGTCCCCTTAATTGATTCACAATTGTTTGAATGATTCGAAATCTTTGGTCAAAGTGTCCCAAGTGTTTGACATTTAAAATTTATACTATGAATATGTTCAAGTATAAATAAATTATTTAATGAAGGGCGAGTCAGTAACTAATGAAGAAGCTGTAAGAAAGATAATGATAGTAGTTATAATTATTCTTTGTCATAGACATCTAGTTGAGGGGTTGTTGTCATCAATACAATCTATTTGAAAAATATCGAATAAATGATTTAAGACTAGAGTGCAGTGGGATTTATTTACTGGAATTAAGTCCCATTAAATGGTAATTAGATTTAAATTGTCCCTGAGGTTGCTACGCAAGCCTTTGATTTTATTGCCATTGAAAAAACATTAAAGAATTTATGAAATAAATTATTTATTCATGAGATAAGTAAATTTAAACTTGCATAACATTATTCATAAGATGAATAAAAATTAAAAATTATAAAAAAAATAATTCTTTGAAAATTAAAATTCATAAGATGAATTTTTACATGTGAAAAACAGAACAAATAAAGCGAAAAATAAAATGCCCAAAATCGTGATCCAAGCGCACCGCAACATATGAACCAGCGCACAACACATGTCGCTGCGCTGGCTTGTCCCTCTAGCAATCCGCGCCAGCAAGCGCGGGCCAATACGGGCCCGCCACATGGTACAATTTTTGAAATTAAAAAAAAAAAAAAAAATTTTGACTGGGCGAAACATGACATTTTGAGTGTATTTGAATATAAAATGCAGCGTTTTACTTGTTAACTGTGCATCCCACATCGGAATTTTTATATTTTTTTGCTTCAATATCCTTCTATAATTAGGGGCACCTATTTTATGATTTAGCATTCAATTAGTTCAAAATTAAAAATTTCTGAAAGTGTTGACTTTCGGAGACCTAATTGAAGAGAAACTGTTTCTTAGAAATTTTTTTTTCCTCAATTTAATATTTTTGGGGCCCACACTTTGAGCGTTTTGAGGTCATTACGTAAAAGGCAACTGGGTCTCAGTTTTCTTGCAGTGATTTGTTATTAATATCAAGTATCCTTCTTTCCTTCTCTTTCAAGTCTTTCACTTTTCAATTCATCTACAGTTTTCTTATTTTGCCAGTTATAATTCATGTAATAATTATGAATGCATTAGGGTAGAGGCCTGTAGGGTCAAATTAGGAATTTAAATCTCTAGATTTAAAATTAGGAATTTTAAATCAATCATAGGTTTAAAATTAAAAAATTTTAACCTTTTCGTTGCATTAACTTTATTAAAAAAGAGAAAATCTTTGAAATTCGTCCCAAATTGTATCAGAGCCAATCTCTAATTACATTCATAATATACATGACTAGGTATAATAAGATCAAAATATATAGACTTGCTATTTAATAAAATAGAGATTTTATTAAGGAAAGATCGTTTATTTTGATTTTGGTAATAATCAAATTACCGGTTTAAATTATTTAAATCGATAATCAATTAATCATTAATTCAAATATGTCAATGAAGATTAATTGAAATTACATTCATATTATTTGCATAATGAGATTGTGCATATTTAATCAAGATTTGAAAAATCGGATAAATTGATCTAATACACGAGATGAGCGAGAACCTCCAATTGCTTAGGGGTCGCACTCTGTCCCACTTGGTGGACGAAATCTTCTCTCCTTTTAGAATTCTCTCTCTCACACATTTTTGCCTTCTTTTTCTTCCTCTTAAAAAAAGAAGAAAGAAGAATCTGCCAAGCGGGTAGAGCGGATAAATTGATCTAATGAGATTAAATTCAATTATTTATTTAATTATTTTCAGTTTTAAAAAAATGTGGCACTAACTGGGCACTTACATAGCGTTGACTATGTGATGACGTCAGCAATTTTTAGTTAAAAAATATTTTTTGGGACGTGTAAACGTTACTACTGGTTTACATAATAATTAAAAATTAATCTTGTATTAATTAATTTAATTTTAGAATGAGATTTTAAAGTAGATTATGAGATAATCTAACCTGTAAGTCAGTGCTATTTTAATTAAAAAATTTAATTAAATAATTTATTTACAATGAGATTCTAAAGGAGATTTTGAGATAATCTAAGTTGTAAATGCAAGTTAATTAAAACCAGTAGTTTATAAAAATCGAGTAGGAGCAAGGTTCAATTGTTGAAACCTCACGGCATCCATTACCAGTCGAGCAGTATAATAGATCGGTAGATCTCCCCAGGGAGGATGTTTATTTGCATATTATAAGGTTAGACTTCTATTGAGATAAACCAAAGTGCGAAGAAGCGATGTGACCACGCTGCCCTAGAGTGTTACGTGTATCTGTATGGAAGGTTTAGGTAATGGTTTATACTTGACTAGTGTGATACATTAGCCTCCCCGAGGAGCTCTGCAGTGTAATGTTAGAGACTAAGGTAAGGTGGAGAGTTAATCATGTTTAGTAAGAGCTGCAAGAAAACATGTTAATTGGGAATAGTTCTTACCTAAACTAATTTCATGCGACCCCGCTGCCGGAAAGTAAAATGCGGTATGTTTAGGTCATCATGGCATGCATGATAGTACAATTTTGTGGATACCTTACTGATTGTGTTTGCTAAATTAAAAGAATAGATATCACTACATTATATATGACTCATATTAGATAGTTACACAATTGTTTGCATTTGCACTGTTTTTGAAATAGCTGCGACTAGTGCACTTTATTCAATTCTGAAAGATAATGCTTTAACTTGATCGAATAAATTAACCTGGAAAATGAACTTGGACATAGTATTAATACATGAGGGTCATAAGTTTGTTCTCACTGATGCTCGACCTACGGTGCTTGCTAACTATATAACTGCTGTAAAAGAGCATTCATATGAGCTAGCCAGATGTTATATTTTGACCTCTGTGACCAATATTCTCAAGCATCAGATGCTTGAGATAGAAACAATAGTAGAGATGATCAACCATTTAAAAGAAATGTTCAGTGGTCAAGATAAGGCAACTAGCAAGAGCTAGGGATGGTAATGGGGCGGGGCGGGTACGGGGGGCACCTCCTCCATACCCGTACCCGCCCCATTACCCGCCACTGGTATGAAGTGGGTACCCGTACCCGCCACGGCGGGTACAAACCCACACCCATTACCCGCGGGTACCCAACGGGTACCCATTACCCACCCTGTACCCACTTTGTTACCTATCCATTGTCCAACTTATTATACATAAAATTCTTTTCTTTTTCCCTTCAATAATAACCATGACTTCATAATTATAAATTGTCTGAAAAATTTATTTTATATAAATAAACACAATGGTGATATGCGGGTACGGGGAAGAGTGGGGCGGATACATGCGGGTACGAGGCGGGTCGAGGCGGGGCTGGCGGTTACAAGCCTATACCCGTACCCACTCCATACCCGTGACGGGTATCAAAATGTGTACCCTACCCGTACCCGTTACCCGCATCATCTATACCCATACTCGCCCCAAACGAGGTGGATACCCACGGGTAATGGGTTTGACCTACCCCATTGCCATCCCTAGCAAGAGCTGATGAGGAAGTTCAGAAGCACGTCATGAAAATGATGGCATGCTTGTCTGAGTTGGAGATTCTAGGTGCTAAGATTGGTAGTCAGTCTCAACGGGACATCATCCTCAGTACACTGTCTGGCTCTTCTACTCAGTTCAAGCTAAACTATGCAATGAATAATAAAGATTATACATTACCTAAGCTGATGAAGGAGCCGCAAGTTGCAGAGGGTGTGATATGAGCCAAGGGGAGTGCCCACTTGACTCAGGTATCAAGGGCTAGTGGGAGCAAGCAGAACATTGGACTGACCGGAAAGAAAGGAAAGGGGTGCTAGTGTAGCAACCAAGTCCACAAAGAAGACAGCAAAAGGAAAGTGTTTCTTTTGTGAGAAGAGTGGCCACTCAAAAAGGAACTACACTAAGTACTTAGCATCTCTTCTTGCAAAGACTCCTAAGCCATCTGGTGAAGATATATTGGTATCTCACTTATTTGAGTCGTGCGTAGTTAAGAGTCCACCAAGTTCCTGGTGTGTGGACTCAGGTTCAACTGACTATGTTTGTAATATGTTACAGGGGCTCAACTAACTCGGAGGCTGCATAATGGGGAGCTGTACCTGACGGTCAGAGACTGTACAAGAGTAGCAGTCATACGAGTAGGAGATGTTCACTTAGTATTTAGTTGTAGAGTTTTGATTTTACAGGATTATTTATTTGTACCCACATTGCGCAGGAATTTAATTTATGTGTCTCGATTAGTGGATAATGGTTGTTCAGTTAATTTTTGTTGTGAACCTATTTTTATGAGAAATAAATTGTTTATTTGCAAAGGTATATGTGTCGATGGATTATTTATGTGATTTCCTTATCAAAACTTTGATATATGTTTAAATAAATGTAACACATGATCACTTCTTCAATCTCCTAAAAGAAAAACAACCTAAAAGAGATAATGCCTACACATAGCACCAATTCGAACAGGATCCGAAGACTGGTAAAAGATGGACTGATAGAGTTTTTGGACTTGGAGTCACCAGCAGTCTGCGAATCCTGCATAGAAGAAAAGATGACCAAGTCTATTTTTAAGAGTAAAGGCAGCAGGGTTCGTGACTTGCTTGAGCTGGTTCACACAAATATATGTGGACCAATGAACGTTCAAGCAAGAGGTGGGTATGAGTACTTCATCACATTCACTGCTGATTACTCAAGATATGGATATGTTTACCTAATGAGACATAAGTCAGAGTCTTTTGAAAAGTTCAAAGAGTACAAAGCTTTAGTTGAAAAGCAATTAGGTAAACAAGTTAAGTCGCTTCGATCAGATCGAGGTGTTGAATATCTTTCAGGAGAGCTTATGGAATTTTCTGACTACAAATGGGATAAGATCTCAGCATTCTACTCCGGGTACACTGCAGCAGACTGTTGTTGCAGAAAAAAAAAAAGGAATAGGACATTGTTAGAGATGGTAAGGTCCATGATGAGTCATGCTACTTTGCCAATCTCTTTTTGGGGTTATGCCTTAGAAACAGCAGCATATATTCCTGAATTAGTTCCATCTAAGTCAGTTCCTAAAACATCTGTCTAGTTATGGACTGGGTGAAAGCCAAGTCTAGGGCACCATCGTATTTAGGGGGTGCATAGCACATATATTGAAAAAGAATCCTGACAAGCTGGAATCAAAGATAGAGGTGTGCAAGTTTGTTGGATATCACAAGGGAACAAGGGTTAGTCTTTTCTATAGTCCTTCTGATCAAAAAGTTTTTATAAGTGTAAATGTAAAATATTTGGAGGAGAATTTTGAAGTAGACTAAGAAAGCAAAAGCAAATGAGTGTTAGAGGAATTGAAAGAAAATGAAGCAAATTTTGAAAAGCAAGACACAACTAGGGACACAATGGATACATCAGATGCACCTACTGATAGGATCGAGAATGTTCCAAGTACACGAAAGCCTAGGCGCAGTGCGAGGATTGTCAGGGCATCTGACAAGTTCAGAGTGGGAGCCTTAATGGTTGACCGTGACATTGAATCTAACCCTCTCAACTACAATGACTCAATTAAGGACAAGGATGCTGACCAGCGAGTCTTAGTAATGAAATATGAGATAGAATCTATGTATTCTAGTCAGATTTGGGATCTTGTGGAGGTGCCTGTTGGCATTAAGCCCATTGGTTGTGAATGAGTCTATAAAAAGAAAAGAGTGGACGAGAAGGTAGAGACCTTCAAGGCAACGCTGGTTGCTAAGGGTTGTATCCCCAAAAAAGAAGGAATCGATTATAATGAGACCTTCTCACTTGTAGCCATGCTAAAGTCCATAAGGATACTCCTATCCATTGTGGCAAATTATGATTATAAGATTTGGCAACCAGATGGTTTCATTGGAAAAAATCAGGAGCATATGGTATGCAAACTAAAGAAGTCCATATATGGAGTGAAGCAAGTATCACGCTCATGGAATATTAGATTCAATGAAGTAATTAAGTCTTATAGTTTTAAGCAATTGGTTGATGAACCATGCATATACAAACGACATCAAGGGAAAGTAGAGACTTTCTTAGTATTGTATGCTAATAATATGCTACTCATTGGGAATGATGTAGGGTGTTATCAGCCGTAAAGATTTGGTTGTCAAATCAGTTCGATATAAATGACTTAGGAGAAGCCAGCTATATTCTTGGGATTAAGCTTTTGCAAGATCGTAAGAGTAGGATGTTGGGTCTTTCTCAAGCCACTTATATTGACAAGATCTTGTCAAGGTATCACATGAAGGACTCCAAGAAAGGTCCTTGACCTTTCAGGCATGGAATTCGTCTTTCTTAAGAGAAGTGTACAACGACACCTCAAGAGGAGTAGCAGATGAGGAATGTTTCATATGCTTTGGCTGTGGGAAGCCTCATGTATGTCATATTGTGCATGAGACCAGATATCTACTATGTTGTTTGTATAGTAAACAGATATCAATCTAACCCGAGTTCGATGCACAGGGTGGCAGTGAAGCATAATCTCAAGTACTTGAGAAGAACTAGAGATTATATGCCAATCTTTTAAAATGACAAGATGGTTCTAGTTGACTATACTTATTTCGACTTCCAATCAGATAGAGATGCCAGATGTTTGACGTCTGGATATGCCTTTACCCTTTGAGGTGGAGCCATTAGCGGGAGGAGCGTTGAGCAATCTTGTATTGCTGACTTCACCACAGAGGTTGAATACGTTGCAGCTTCAGAAGCTGCAAAGAAGGCAAATTGGTTCATATAGAGTAATTGACTTCATAAAGACTTTGACTCAATAGACCTTTGGATAACATACAGAAGGGATGGGTATAAAGTTTGTAATAAATTAGATTTAGGAAAAGAGGGAGATTGTTAGGAATGGTGTCCTGGAAATCCAAATTTTATCCTCTAAATATTATTTTATTAATGAAAAAATTAAAGTTCCAGTCGTTTCTTTGTTAAATTTGTGTGAGCGAGTATTTATACTGCATGTGATTTTCTTTTTGGCAACATCCATGAGATGGATGTAGTCTTCAGACTACAATTTACATGTTTGTTTTAAGTGGTTAATTAGATCAAGCCACTGATAGATTTGGAACAAATGATATGGATTGTTGTATAAAAAAACTCGTATTCAAAGACAAGTTTGGACCACTTGTATGCTAAGACTATGTGACACTTTAGATGACTTGTCTTGGTCATGTGGATGGTGATCCAAAAGTATTATGTTAATATGTTTATTAAGATTGATATACTGAGTTGGACCATGTGAGTTACTTGTTTCTAGACTATTATTGGAGTTGAATAATTTATATTGTATTATTTGAACGACGACTCTAAATACTAAGAGTGTTCCGAACTTATGCATGGGATGTTAGTTACTTTAGTGTACTATAAGTAATGTCTAGACAAATTACTGAATTCCCACGTAAACTGGGTACTGGGGTGAAGTGTGACAAGGATCAGGTATTCAACATGGAATCTACAATCTCTTATGAGATACAAATGTCCCCTTCGTTTATTCGCAAGTGTTTGAATGATTCGGAATCTTTGGCCAAAGTGCTCCAAATGTTTGAAACTTGAAATTTATACTATAAATATGTTCAAGTATAAATGAATTATATAGTGAAGAGCGAGTCAGTAACAAATGGAGAAGTTGTGAGAAAGATAATAGTAGTAGTTACAATTATTCGTTGTCATAGACATCTAGTAGAGGGGTTGTTGTCATAAATACAAGTTGTTTGAGAAATATCAAATAAATGATTTAGTTTAGAGTGCAGTGGGATTTATTTAGTGAAATTAAGTTCCACTAAACGGTAGTTAAATTTTATCACGAGATGGTAATTAATTTAACCAATTTGGAGCTTGATTTAAATTGTCCTTGAGATTCCTACACAAGCCTTTGATTTTATTGCCATTGAAAAAATATTAAAAAATTCACGAGATGAATTATTTATTTATGAGATGAGTAAATTTAAATTTTTCAAACATTATTAATGAGATGAATAAATATTAAAAAATTAAAAAATAAAATAATTTTTTGAAAATCATAATTCATAAAATGAATTTTTACATGTGGAAAACAAAACCAAAAAAATCGAAAAATAAAATGCCCAAAATCGTGATCCATGCGTACCGCAACGGACAAACTACAGCGTGACACCGTCCCTCTGGCAATCCATGCCAACAAGCGCAGGCCAATACGAGCTTGCCACCTGGCACGTGTTTTGAAATTAAAAAAATATGTTGTTTTGACCGGGCGAAATGTGACGTTTTAGTGTATTTGCATTTTGCATGTGAACTGTACATCCCACATCGAAATTTTTATATTCTTTCACTCTGATGTCCTACTATAAATAGGGGTACCGATTTTATGGTTTGGCATTCAATTAGTTCAAAATTAAAAGTTTCTAAAAGTGTTAACTTTCGGTGACCTAATTGGAGAGAAAATATTCCTTTGACATTTTTCTTTCTTTAGTTTAATATTTTTTGGAGCCCATGCTCCTGGTATTTTGAGGTCATTGCATAGAAGGCAAGTGGGTCTCGATTTTTTGGAGTAATTTATTATTCTTCTGGTTTTCTTTATTTTGAGCAATTTCAGGTATCCTTCTTTCCTCCCTCTTTTAAGTCATTCACTTTTGTATTTAGTTACAGTTTTCTTATTATGCCAATTATAGTTCATGCAATTATTATGAAAGTATTAGAGTAGAGGCATGTAGATTTAAATTAGAAATTTAAATCAGTAGATTTAAAATTAGGAATTTTAAATCAACCTTAGACTTAAAATTAAGAATTGTAAACCCTTCTGTTGCATTAATTTTATTAAATTAGGGAAAATTTTTGAAATTTGTCCCAACATCAATAACAAGTGTAGTGAGGATGGAACAGTAATTGGCATGAAGCCAATCCTTCCTGAGTAGTGCATTATAACTCAGCGTTGTATCGACCACGAAGAAGGTTGTTAGCCTACTCTGGTTGCCAATAGTCAAATCAATTGAGATGACCCCTTCAAACTTGATAGTGGCTCCTGAGAAGCCATAAATTTCCACGTTAAGAGTGATTAAGTGATCTCAAAACTTACCAATGACCCCTAGCATATATGAAGGCAAGATGTTAATGGCCATGCAATTATCCACCAAAACCCTATTTCCTAAAATGCCATCAAATTTGGCTGTGAAGTAAAGAGGTTTAATATGTTTGTTAGCGATAGTAAGTGCATCAAACATCATCTTCTTCATGCCATGATGGTCATTAGTTAATTTTGAGATTGCTGATTCGAATTTAAAGATGGAGATTTAGGATTACCTTTGAAGGTTGCCACCTCTGCCACTAGTTCAACTTGTGGTGGTTCATCGTGTTCCAAGACATCTGCTTCCAGACTAGCTTAAACTCCTTTACCCATAAACTCCTGAGGTAGGAGTATGGCAATCCTGACTTTAGCTTGCTCGGGTGTCATCCTGAATTGGATGCAAAGCTTCCCATCATCTCTTCCTCGAGACCTTTCTCGCTCTACACCTCTTTGTCTTGAGGTTGAGCCTCAAGTGCAACCTCTTGAATATTAGACTCCTCCATTGTTTGGGGTAGTCTTCCTCATAGAACTATGTTCTGCATCTAACCAAGTTGGGTTAACTTGGTTTTCAGCTTCTATGAGGTTAACGCTAAGAGGGCCTTAATCTGCCTCGCCATCAGACACTAGTCGAGCCCTTAAGTCCTTGGCAAAATAGTCCCACTAGGACTCGTCTCTCTCTAAAGATGAGATACTGTCCCATGTTTTAGGTTTCTTACGTGGTTCTCTCTCGGCCTTTGTGCCCCAAGGGTTGATTTTCTTCTTTGGATCCTCAAGATCCATGGGCTTAGGACTACTTGGCTTAGCACAATTGTGGTCAAACTCTTCCTTAAAAGGATCTATGGCTAGCAAAAAATCAAGCTGAGCCTGCTTCTGTGTTGTCTTCATTCAGAGCAACTTCCTTTTATACGTCCTGGAGTGTTTGTTACTTACACCATTCCCCTAAATGGGCTTGTTCGTCTCCAGACATTACCAAAACAAACACTGATTGGTTATGTTTCTACTAACTCATGGTTGGTTTGCAGTCCAACGAGATGAAACTATGGGTTCCGCTTAGGGTGTCCCATCCTCATAATCTGTTGAGTCTTTGGTAAGGAGTCCGTTGTCCTATCAAAAAATGGAGATTCTTCCGATGGCATCATAGTCTCCATTAGAGGATCAAACAGTAAAATGTAATCCAAGACATGCTTAAGTTTCCTCATTACTTCATGCTTACTATAGCAGTTCGCAAATGTGTATCCTTCTCTAAATCTCAAGCAATCTTTTCCAGCCATGTAGGCCAGCAGCCTCTCCCGTAGTAAAGCCTCCTCCCATAGCCAATTCTTCAATCACACACAGCATGATGGCTAACTTCCTATGGAGGCTCAATAATAGGTTCTTAAAAACCAAATGCTTGATAGATGGGTGGAGCTCCGTAATGTTCCAATGACACAGCTCATCCTCTAGCTTCATTTTTGGACATGGTAATTTTAACGTTCCATCCATAACCGACCGAGCAAACAGGCGATTGGAAACCCTTGCCTTTTAGGTATCATTTAGTACTATTGCTTTCTTGTTACAACATAGGTTGTTAGAAAAAATACGGTTCTGGCTTATGGGTTTTATTGCTTCAATTACGTTGACTTATACAAGACCTAGGAACTGGTTTTTTTTTTAACACCCATTTGATCCCCATTTGGGGAAATCAATTTCATTGCCTTAATGACGTCCTGCACTACATTTCTAAAGATAATGCCATTCCTTTTTGAGTAGGTGAAAGAAGTATGCCACTTATAATAGGCATTCCCTCTTAGTTAGGATCAGGTTTCTTGTGTTTACATTTGATTTTGACCTTATTGTTTGTCTCAAGCCAATAAAAAATTATGTCAATCCTTGACAAATCAAATGAGTACTTTCTCAAATCTTGGGATTGCTTAGACTTTCTAGCTCCAATATCCTTTTTAACTAACGAATTACAATTGACAAGAGGTCCTTTGACGTACTCAATCTTGTCTATCTCATAAGAAGGAATCTCGTCCTCGTCTATAGCCTCAAGGATGTAGGTTACGGATATTCTATGTTGCTTGTGACTTCTTCTTTCAAGACTTCCTCGTATCTAGTGACGCATTTAGCTAGTTGGAGTAGAATATTGAAGTTTGATCCTTCAAAGTTCTTTCCACACTTGATATCCAGACCGTTCAAAGCTAGTTTGTGCATTCAATTTTAGGGGAGCTATAGTACATTTCAGTCTTACTCTCTTGAATCAATTAATATAGTCCTTTATTGACTCTCCTGGATTTTGTCTCATTCGAGCCAGGTCAAACTTAGAGGTGCCTACTTCCGTTCTTGAGAATTAGGCCTAGAATTGTTTGGCCATGTCATCCCAACTATAAATGAAATTAGGCGGTAAACTTATATACCACTAAAAGACAAATCATCTAAGAGAACTAGGGAATAATCTCAATTTTAAGGGTTTTGTGCTGCTTCTCTACATTGAAAATTAAATCTTGCCGAGTGTTTAAGAGCGGACACATTTCCTTACCTAGAGAAAAGGGTGAATTCAGGTATTAACCTCTTGGGTATGGATAGGCCCTATCCATATATGGTTTACTTGACCCTTTTGGGGCCTGTCGCATACATACGTTTTGACGAGGGGCGGCCAATTGGTCCTGGAGGAGTAGGTTCAATGTCTAATTTTGCTCGTGTCATTACCCACCAAGGGGTTGACTATCTCTTGTGGGATTAGTAGGGTACACTTGAGCCCCCATGACAAGGATTAGGAAATGAGTGTTGTTGTGCATAAGCAAGGTTATACCCACTTTTGTCAACATGGCCCCTTTGGTGGTTTGGTACCATGTAGGGCCCCACATATGCTTGGGCTTGATGCCTAGAAGTCTCCTTATACTCGAGGGTGGATGGGCGACCACAAATTGATCCACCCCAAGTGTTCTAGGGCATGGTGCACTCAACTGCCACCCAGTCTCAAATATTGGTTTAATCTTGGAAGGAAGGTACCGATCTCTCATGATGGGTACTTGTCCTTGCCTATACATCCCATAGTTTAGACCGTGTCCTGGAGGGTTTAAAGTTGTTTAAATAGGAGGCATTGGGCATCTGCCCTCAACTTTATAAGTTGGTTCAAGCCTGGTCATGAGATGCTTGTGTCGTATAAGAGAAGCTTGACCTAGCCCTCTAATCCCTAAACTTAGTTCAGGCCTCAAGGTCATTCCCCCATTTCAGAAGGAGGAACTTCACTCTACCCCCAATCTCTTGGGTGAAATTACCTAAGTGTTGCTATTCAAGTCCCTTAAAGCCAAGGGTAGTCCTTAGTTCGAGGGTTTGGGTGCCCCAAGTGCCATGCTTTTGTTCCTTGGGTTAGGATCCAATCGTATAACACTTGGAGCCATTGGGAATGTGCTACATCTACCCTCGAAGGAAATAGCAATACCTCCGTTTGCTAGCACTCAAGCAACTGAAGAGGGATCATGAGGATAGCTAGTAGGGATTTGGGTAGGTCTAATAGGCCCTAACTGCTTAAGGACATCCCTAACCACTATGACTCAGATTGCCTAGCCAAGAGTGGTTCCACTTCTACAACTGTCTGTCATGCCACATCTCTGGGTATGAGACTAGCAATACCTCCATTTGCTAGCACTCAAGCAACTGAAGAGGGATCATAAGGATAGCTAGTAGGGATTTGGGTAGGTCTAATAGGCCCTAACTGCTTAAGGACATCCCTAACCACTATGACTCAGATTGCCTAGCCAAGAGTGGTTCCACTTCTACAACTGTCTGTCATGCCACATCTCTGGGTATGAGACTAGCAATGGATGATAGGGTTGCATTAATTTCAACTAGAACTCTATTAGTTTCTTTATGCGTTGTATCATTCATCAAGGTTCCAATGTGGTTAATGATCTTCCTCGAAGTGAAAGCGTTTTCATGTTGGCCAGCTAGAGTATGTTCAATGTCACCCCATTGTCTCCCGTGAACTTCTTTCTAAGCATGGCCATAAGCTTGTTCGAGAATAGCCATCAAGCCCAATGCGTTCATCTTCTCGGATGTAATCATCACCACTACTTTATGTGCCACAGTTGTAACTAGTCTCATCCTCTTGCGAGATTGGGGTTTGTTCTAAAGGATGCTCGAGTTGTAGCCCTATCAAGTCAAAACCTCCAGGCTCCCTCCACCTCAAGAGTGCTAGCTCTTCTTGTTCGGACCACTGGAGAATGGTCTAAAATTATTTTATTAAAATCCACAATGTGGTTAGACACTATAGAGCCTCTCATTATGGTCACCAAAAGGTGTGTTTGCTTCTTTTGTTTGCCTTTAGTGTGCGTATGGTCACCATAAATACAAAATCAAACAAATATGCAAAAGGGGACTCACCTTGACCTTGGAGCGAGTCTAAATTTTGAACAACATGTGTTGGGTTGCCAATGAGCCAAGCCAAGCCGAATCACAGCTAGCTCAGGTCAAATCGTTGAATAAATCAGACCAGATCGGCTCAGTATCATTTATCTAATCAAGCCGTATAGTTGTTCTCGGCTTCGCTCAACTCGTTAACTAACTAAGATCGGCTTAGTATCAGTATCATTTAGACTTGATTATTTGGCGAACTAGCTCACTGAGCTTTATAGGGTCATTTACACGTTGGTGCATTGAGTTGATTTACCGGGCTCATTTATCAGGTTTGTTTGACTCTTTTATGATTACTGTTACTTGGGTTACTAAAAAGGGTAATAAAATAAATCATGCTCGGAAATTTGAAATAAAAAAACATATATGTAATTCAATTTCACAATTCTACACAACAGAAGAAAAATATCCCAATCAATAGATAATGAGTGGAGGTAAAAGTGCCACATGGCTCAATCAAGACATGAGAGCCGATAAACGAGCTAGCTCGTGATCTCATAAACAAGCTGGCTCATGAGCAAATAAACGAGTTGGTTTGTGAGCCTTTCGAGTCGAGTCAACCTCGGTTTGATTTGGCTCATTTATTTAAATGTGCCACCCTTAAATGAGCAGAATTAGTCCTCTAGTTAGCTTAGACGAACCTAACGGAGCCGAGCTAAATAGGCTCAGCCGGCTTGGCTCAATTGCAGCCCTAAAGATGTGTTTGACCTCAATCAATCACCTTTGGGATAGGGTTGATGCTTTTGATGACTCCAACTTTGGTTTGAAATAACATGGAATTCGCTCTTACTCCAATTAAAGAGAACTAATATTTTTTGGGTTTTTGAATGGTCAATTCGTTGCAAATAAATAAAGGGATATGAACAAGGACCAAGTGGCAGTTGACATGACGAAGCGAAACCCATAGGCCCTTACCTCGTAAAGTTAAGAGTTAGGAACTGCGATTGAGACAAATTCAAGAGCTCAATAGTTCACTCACAAGCCCGCCTCTACAAATTTTTAAGCTGCCGACGCTTGACTTATGATAACTCGAATGAGTTAGAACTTGACAAGATTTAGGTGAACCAATCTGTATTCAGGTCACTGCATTAGAACCAACACATTAAAGGTCTAAGCCTTGACTGTCAAAACCCTAAAACTGTGACTTGAATCTAAGTTAGCCTAACTTACTAAGCCAATGAGACCAATTCAAGGCCAACGCAATCAAGCTCAGGGGTTTGGCAGTCAAATCCTTAGAGCATGACACTAAACTCGTCAATTTTGGGAACAGGAATTATGGCAGTAATATTAGAACTGAAACCCGAAAGTGTGTTTGTTAAAGAAGCAAGACAAAAGCTATTATATAAGCTACTCCTAAGGAAATGAAAAAGGAAATAAAGCACAAGTGTACTATAGAAAAACTTGAAGAAGTTTTATATTGGTGTTGGGACCCTTTTTAATGTCACTAGAGTCCTTTATTTATAACCTAAGAATCTAACTATTGTGCCTTGTAGTGTGGCATGTCTATCCCATGTTCAGCCTCAATGCCTACCATAACGCTGAATTGGTGTTGAACGTGCATTAACATATGTGCTTGAGGGCCTCTTGGTCATGAGACCTACGTTCCTTGATACGCTCTCCAATTAACCGCACTCATGCTTGGTAGTTACCTTTCCCACAGCATTCCTAGTAATTTCCACGAGCTCAAGCATCCGTAGCGTCCCCAGCCATATCAAGAGCCTTTTATATATTGAGGCTTCAGCTTATTAACCAGTTGGAGTCAATATGTCGTCGTTCCATTTTCAACGCCATTTATGCTCCGAGCATGGCTTCACATGTTTTGCACGTGTCCTTTTATCTCCAAGTGACGTCATTCCAACTCACTCAAGTTTGGGGTATAAGCAAGGTGTACCATTCGAGTTTGGGTGATTTTGTGTTTGCAATAAGCTCAGGTTCAATCAAGCTGGAGTCAACCCATTCAGGGTCCGGTCACTTTCAAGTTTTACAAATACCCAACTCAGGTGGAGTCTATGTCAAGTTATTTTGGGTTTGGGTCACTACTTTTTCAGGTAATCTTAGGTTGGATTGTATAGGTTTCATGTCATTATAAATCCACTATTTCGTACATTAGTGGCATGAAATATTTACAAAAGGTTACATTATATTTCAAAAAATTTATATTTTAGATACATAATTATTATATTACCAATATAGATGTTTAATGATCTCTTATTATGTTCAGTTAATACTCTTGACAAGTTATAACCATCATTGCATTAAAAGACATTGAGTTAATCCAAGATTGAGGTCGAGTTAGGTTCCAGTCTAGGTGATTTTGGGTCGGGTTAGTTTAGGTCAATTGTGAGTAGGGTCGGGTCAAATTGAGTACCATGTCATTTTTTGCTCAGACAAGGAATGAGTCAAGTTAGGTTTAGGTTGGATCATTTCAACTTCATCAATTACTTAAGACAAATATTCGGTTTAGGTCAGGCTGGTTTTGGGATCGAGTTGAATTTGCCGCCTTTAGCTGCTAGGAAAGCATCCAAGGGCCATTTCTACTTGTTCGAATAGGTAGCTGGCCGTGGCAAGCCCTCCAACCCTGTTGTCGTGGTACGTCATTGGGCCAGGCTATTACGCCAACACAAGACAGGGCTAGGGTCAACTGGCACTTGATGGGTCTAGAAATGAATGGTGCTTTGAATTCTTAGGGAATGGAAGGAGGTGATCCAAAATGTCAAAATTAGGGTTAAGGTTATTTTTTTGCCCAAATTATCATTTTTCCCTTTGAGTTGTATACAAATACCTTACTACCATCAACTTCAATATTAAGTGAAAGAGGTATGATGTTTGTTAACTTTAAACAATTTAATTGGGTGAAGTTTGTCCATGTTGGGTCTAATAAAGGGACAAAACATAAGACGTACTCGATAAATATATATATATATACATAACGTGAAAATTTCTTTACTACTTTCTTTTAAGCTATAAGAGTTATACTATACCCTTGAAGGCAACATTCTCTTCAAGGGGTAAGTATTGATAAATACCAAAAATAGGTATATTGGACGACAGTAATTGGGTAGCCCAATAGGAAACAAACAAGCTCAACCTGATAGAGGGAAGCAAAACTCTATACTAAAGTGGGGCTTGTATTACAAATTAAGCAATGACATTTCCTGAATTTCAGTATTTTAATACTTCGATTTAGTTTTTTAGTTTATTTCCATTTTGGTTCGTATTAGTTGAGACGTCTCATGTCTCTTTCAGAGATATATTGGAATTATTGTGCTTCTTCGTGGACGTAGGTTTCAATCGAACCATGAAAATTTGTATCCTGTATTTTCTCCCCGGAGAGAACCTCTATAAGGTACTAAGTTGTTGTGTTTTCTGCCTTCCTCAATTGTGTGATCTCTACTTCAATTTGGCATTATATCCCTAATATATATATATATATATATATATATATATATATATATATATATATATACACACACACATACATGCAGACACCCCACCCCATATATCATGACTCACATGGGAGGGTGAGAAATGAAAAAAGAAAATAGCGACTATTAGATCTAAATCAAGGGCATAGTTTTCAAAATTATTTTTACACCTCTCAGTAGAATAAATCTCTTAGATATCCTTAATTTAGATCTAATGGTCACTATTTTGTACTCTGATCTCATATCCACTCATGTGAATCATGCCCATATATAAATAGGGGATGACTTTTATGAGATGATGGATTCTAGACCACTCATTTAGTTAACATTTTTTCCAGTCTACCGGACATCACCTCGGGGGTGGGGTGTCTGCGTGTATGTGTGTGTGTGTGTGTATATATATATATATATATATATAAGGGATATAATGCTAAATTGAAGTAGAGATCACATAATTGAGGAAGGCAGAAAACACAACAACTTAGTACCTTATAGAGGCTCTCTCCGGGGAGAAAATACAAGATATAAATAGGGGATGACTTTTATGAGATGATGGATTCTAGACCACTCATTTAGTTAACATTTTTTCCATTCTACCGGACATCACCTCCCTCCCTACCCCGAGCGCCCCCCCCCCCCCCCCCCCCCCCCGAGATGATGGATTCTAGACCACTTATTTAGTTAACATTTTTTCCATTCTACCGGACATCACCTCCATTCCACCTCCCCCTCCCCCCCCCCCCCCGAGATGATGGATTCTAGACCACTCATTTAGTTAACATTTTTTCCATTCTACCGGACATCACCCCCATCTATCCCCCCCCCCCCCCCCTCCCCCCCCCTCCCCTTCCTTCAACCAAATGAGTAGTCTAGAGGTGAGATGGTGAATTCTAGATCACAAATTTGGTTTAAAGAGAAGGATCGGAGTAATGTCAGGTAGAATACAAATGATGTCCCGCAACCAAATGAGTGATCCAAAACCTATCCTCTCATTTATGTGTGTATATATATATATATAGGGTACCAAATCGGATCCCATTAGAACTCCGAAGTTAAGCGTGCTTGGGCGAGAGCAGTAGCAGGATGGGTGACCTCCTGGGAAGTCCTCACCCTCAGGTTGGGGGCACTCGGAAACAACCTCTCTTCAAGGGAAATACCCTGAAAGGGGAAAGCTGCGTACACCCCTCCCCCCAGACCCTGCCTAGGCGAGAGCCCTTGGGGCACTGGGTATGTTGCAATATATATATATAGAGAGACCAAAATTTTTAATTGAAGGTGGGTACCTTTTTCACCACACGAACTCCATCACGTAAGAAAATATAATCAACTTAAGTTGAAAAAACGACCTAGTTCATGCATGCCAAGCCAATAAACATAAAGTTCCAATTCGATTATGAAATGCCATCCACGTCGGAATATATACCAACTCCATTTTTTTATTTAATTCCCAAAACGCAAAAAACGTCACCTAATTTTTTCGATAATTAGCGACAAATTCAAGTCCTTATTTGGTGAACACAATAATTCATTAATATGGGAAGTTGTGTTTCCCATGAATTTAGTTTTTATGTCAACTTCTTAGAGTGTTTGGTTGTTGTGATGGATAATAGAAATTCCTATGAAAGTCAAGTAAAAACAAAGGAATTAGAACATAACTAGAAAAGTATGTAAGTTACTTCCTAAATTTTAAAAAAACTAAAAACTACTAATAAACTTCCACTTCTCATATTCTGCCACTTTACTAGTTACAAACAAGAAAGCAATTTTCACTTTTCATACCAATTTTCTACATTTATTTCCTTGTAATCAAATAAGGTCTAAGATACTTAGACATAGCACCATGTCAAATGTCACCTTTGAAGTTCATCCGTTTGCTAACAATTCCTTTTTAACCCGCAACTTATCCTATCATATATAAAGAACATTTCGTGCGAGGAATTTACTCAATTTGAAAATTAGTCAAGGTACATACAAATTGACCAAAAAGAGCACCGGCAACTGAGTCAAGGGGGAAAAGGGGTTCTTTTTGGCTGTGGAAGAATGAAAAAGGTGAAAGAAACAAGGATTATGTCATTCCCCCACCGAAAGTTGAAAGGATAAAAAAGATTGTTTTAACATGGAGTTTCTCTAGTCGATAAAAAAAAAAAGGTCAATTATTCTGGAATGTTAAGATATGCGGTGAAAATTTAAACACAACTTTATATTCTGATATGATAGCGTGCTAAAATTAAGAATCATTTATCAAAAGTCCTTCTAGTGTGTATTAAGTCAATTCAGTTTCTATACTTTTAATTGTGTAAATTTAATCTCTATACAACCCATATTGTGTCAATTTGGCCCTTAAAATAAAATTTATGTCAAATTTGTTAATGAAGTTTTTAATTGGTTCAGTCATGGGCTCAATTAAATTGAGTCAAACGATTAGATTTGCTGTGGGTTACTTATATCTAACGTGATTATACCGTTAAAAATTATGCCAGTAACTTAACTTGAATTTGACCACAAAACTAAATTAACACAATATAAATTATAAAAAGACTAAATTGACACAATATAAATTGTAAAAAGACTAAAATATAAATTATAAAGAGACTAAAAATCGACACAATTAAAATTGCAACAACAACAACCCAGTGCCTCAAAAGACTTCCTCATAAGCAGGGTGAGAAAAAAAATCAACACAATTAAAAGTATAAAGACTAAAATAACGGAATAAAAAAAATACAGAAATCTTGGTGCAAATAACCTTGAGTTAGTAAGAGAAATATAGTATAAACGACCTAAAGAATCAAGTTGCCAAAGATTTGACCTCATGTATAAGTACATATACAAATAGACATGATAAGACAGTATATGATAGAGCTTCAATGCGTGTACAATTATTTGGATATTTGATAATAGTTTTAGTTTTCTAACTCCCTTTTTGATAGGTCGGATAATAATAAAACAACCAATTTCTATACTTCCTCCCTACTAGGTTCTTTTGCGTAAATCTTGACCAGGCTGCTTACTATATGGTTTATTTTTTTGGTTCTTGACATGGCTTAAACCCAAAACAAAACCATTATTATTGGTACTTTTTTTGTGTTTCCGATGCTATATGAAAGGACCTATATTGAGATTTTAATGGTCCAAAATAAGTTTTTATTAGTGATCAACTTTCGATAATGGAGGTAAGATCACCTTAAAAACACATTATATCCACTTTATATGATAATATCAACTAATATGTGAGCCGTTTCTACTTTGTATGTAAATATATATTCACAAAATTATAAATAGGTATTATTTCTTTGATTATGAATAATGATAGGATGACAACAACCATATTAGAGTAGGCTGGCATAAATAGAAGCTAACCTCTGCGGTAATAGAAAGTTCCCATTAAAGCCAAAGGGAAAATACTATAAGAAGGAAGTGAAACTGGTTATGCCATATGGTGCAAAATGTTGGCCAATGAAACGCCTTCATACACAGAAGCTAAAGGTGGCGGAGATGAGGATGCTGCGGTGGATGTATGGACACATAAGGAACGATAGGATTATAAATGACATCATAAGAGGAAAATTGGGCGTGGCCCCAATCGAAGATAAATTGAGGGAACAACGTTAGTAGTAGTTTGGGTATGTTATGAGAAGACCGACCACTGCCCCCTGTAAAGAGATGCGAACAACTCCATTTGTGCCGACCTTGCCCACCTGACCTACAGAAGAAAATGGCCTTACATATAACTCAGTGGAGAACTAGCATAAGAGTAGATGATGTAGTAGTGTAGAATTTTGGCTAGCACTAGTGCCCCTAGACTTATATGTCTTCCCCGTTTGGCTTACTTGATATGGCTAGGAGCTGGTATATCGCCTATTGCTGCCTCATGCTTTCTTTATGCTATTTGCTCCCTTTGTGCCGTTGTTTTGCTTCTATGCTTGTATGTTTTTATGCTATTATACTTTTATATTTCTCAAGCTGTGGATCCTCGAAAACAGCCTCTTTTTACGGTAACAACTTGAAAGGGTAAGACTGCATACCCTACATATGCGAAAGTTCTTAAGGCACTGGGTCGGCTATGGTTGTGGTAGCAAAAGAAAACTTGTAACATAATTAAGGATTACTTACACTAAAGATCCTTGTACTTTCGCCCATTTATCAATTTAGTCCTCATACTTTAATTGTCAATCAATATTGTGTCAATTTTGTCTTTAGAGGAAAATTTATGCTAATTGTTAATAAAATTTTTAATAATTCAGCCCTGAGTGTAATTAAATTGAGTCAATGGGTTGATTTGTAGTTGGTTACTTATATCTAACATGCTTGTATCATTAAAAATTACGTCAATAATTTAACTTAAATTAGACTAAATGACTAAATTGACACAATATAAATTGTTGAAGGATAAAACTAACAACTAAAAATTTAATGACTAAATTGACACAATGAAAAAATTATTCAAACATTTGGGATAAATAACTATTTCAGGATAAATTAAGCAAGTTCTTTTAAAGAAGAGCCGAACTCAAGCTCTTACTTGGAAGGAAAGGACAAGGACCAAATTCTCACTGTGATTTCCACTTGCCCCCTATCTGAACGTCTACCCCCTATTTATAGCTGAAGGGGGCTTACTTAGGGTGGTTGATAAATACACACAGTGGGTATAGATTGGTCAAGCGGGTAGTGGATTTCCCTTGCGGAAAAGGTGAAGTGTACTAGAAAGCCTATGTGTGCGAGTAGAGTAGGCAATGTGATATGCCGTGATCATGTATTGCTAGGCGGGGCATGCCGCCAACGGTATGCCACCAAACAAATTAAGGTTTGAAGTGATTTCTTAAATTATTTGAGGTCTTAATTGTCCTTGCTGTCTAGTCCAGATTTGGATTGATTAGCACCTCTATTTCTCCCGTAATTTCAACTCTTACTTCTATCAGGACAAAGATCAGACACGAAAAAAATCACACCAAGAGGACAAATAAAAAAAATAAAAAATATATATATTAGAGATATCAAAATCACGCCACTAAAAGGGCTTTGGACACAGCGAAACATCACGCAATATGATAACTCTTTTTCCAAGAGCCATTGCAAAACTAAAAATCAAATTTTAGAAATAAATTTTTTCTTAATCTTAATTTCTTATTTTCAGTTTTTACTTAAATTAAAAAAAAAACAAAAAAACAGACTTTACAACATCGTTTTTGGAATCAAAAACCGCAAAGAGAAATTAATATCAAAGTTGCCCTTTCGTCTTAGCTTTTTGCTTCTGAGTAAATACAGATAACAGCAAACAAGAACCAAAAACAAAGAACATTTACATAACCTCATTTTTAGTTCTCAAAAGTCGAAAATCCAAACAAAAAACACCACCAAACACAAAACTGAACTCAATTCATAGAAATGCAAACATAGGGATGGCAATGGGGCAGGTAAAACTCGTTAACCGTGAATATCCGCCCCGTTTGGGGTGGGTATGGGTATAGATGATGCGGGTAACGGGTACGGATAGGGTACACATTTCAATACCCATCACAGGTATGGGGCGGGTACGGGTATAGGCTTGTACCGCCCCGACCCGCCTCGTGCCCTCCTGCATCCGCCCCGCTCTTCCCCGTACCCGCATATCACCGTTGTGTTATTTTATATATAATAAATTTCTCAGGCAATTTATAATTATGAAGTCATGGTTATTCTTGAAGGGAAAAAGAAAAGAATTTTATGTGTAATAAGTTAGACAATGGATAGGTAACAAGGCGAGTACGAGGAGTGGGTACGGGCAGGTACGAGGCGGGTAATGGGGCAGGTAATGGGTATGGATTTGTACCCGCCGGGGCGGGTACAGGGTACCCACTTCATACCCGTAGCGGATAATGCGGCAAGTACGGGTATAGAATTTGTGTGGCGGGTATGGGTATGGAGGAGGCGCCCCCCGTACCCGCCCCGCCCCATTGCCATCCCTATACAAACACGATATGGAACACTTTGACTTAAATCTAATTCAATATACCATTTTTGACACAAAAATTAAGTTTACAAGAATAACAATGTCTTGCAATCTTAGAATTGCAGCAATACTGAACTCATTCCCCACAGAAAATGAATGAAAATGAATTGAATGAGAAAATAAGGGAGAACTTACATAAGTCATATACTATCCGTTCAATGACATTTAAAATCCTACATTATCCTACAGCTCATATAGAGCAAATATTGACACAATGAAAAAATTATTCAAGCATTTGGGATAAATAACTATTTCAGGATAAATTAAGCAAGTTCTTTTAAAGAAGAGGCGAACTCAAGCTCTTACTTGGAAGGAAAGGACAAGGACCAAATTCTCACTGTGATTTCCACTTGCCCCCCATCTGAACGTCTACCCCCTATTTATAGCTGAAGGGGGCTTACTTAGGGTGGTTGATAAAGACACACGGCGGGTATAGATTGGTCAAGCGGGTAGTGGATTTCCCTTGCGGAAAAGGTGAAGTGTACTAGAAAGCCTACGTGTGCGAGTAGAGTAGGCAATGTGATATGCCGTGATCATGTATTGCTAGGCGGGGCATGCCGCCAACGGTATGCCACCAAACAAATTAAGGTTTGAAGTGATTTCTTAAATTATTTGAGGTCTTAATTGTCCTTGCTGTCTAGTCCAGATTTGGATTGATTAGCACCTCTATTTCTCCCGTATTTTCAACTCTTACTTCTATCAGGACAAAGATCAGACACGAAAAAAATCACACCAAGAGGACAAATAAAAAAAATAAAAAATATATATATTAGAGATATCAAAATCACGCCACTAAAAGGGCTTTGGACACAGCGAAACATCACGCAATATGATAACTCTTTTTCCAAGAGCCATTGCAAAACTAAAAATCAAATTTTAGAAATAAATTTTTTCTTAATCTTAATTTCTTATTTTCAATTTTTACTCAAATTAAAAACAAAAAAACAAAAAAAAAGACTTTACAACATAGTTTTTGGAACCAAAAACCGCAAAGAGAAATTAATATCAAAGTTGCCCTTTCGTCTTAGCTTTTTGCTTCTGAGTAAATACCGATAACAGCAAACAAGAACCAAAAACAAAGAACATTTACATAACCTCATTTTTAGTTTCTCAAAAGTCGAAAATCCAAACAAAAAACACCACCAAACACAAACCTGAACTCAATTCATAGAAATGCAAACATAGGGATGGCAATGGGGCAGGTAAAACTCGTTAACCGTGGATATCCGCCCCATTTGGGGTGGGTATGGGTATAGATGATGCGGGTAACGGGTACGAGTAGGGTACACATTTCAATACCCATCACGGGTATGGGGCGGGTACGGGTATAGGCTTGTACCCGCCCCACCCCGCCCCGACCCGCCTCGTGCCCTCATGTATCCGCCCCGCTCTTCCCCGTACCCGCATATCACTGTTGTGTTATTTTATATAAAATAAATTTCTCAGGCAATTTATAATTATGAAGTCATGGTTATTATTGAAGGGAAAAAGAAAAGAATTTTATGTGTAATAAGTTGGACAATGGATAGGTAACAAGGCGGGTACGAGGAGTGGGCACAGGCAGGTACGGGGCGGGTAATGGGGCAGGTAATGGGTATGGATTTGTACCCGACGGGGCGGGTACGGGGTACCCACTTCATACCCGTAGCGGATATTGGGGCAAGTACGGGTATAGAATTTGTGTGGCGGGTACGGGTATGGAGGAGGCGCCCCCCGTACCCGCCCCGCCCCATTGCCATCCCTATGCAAACACGATATGGAACACTTTGACTTAAATCTAATTCAATATACCATTTTTGACACAAAAAATTAAGTGTACAAGAATAACAATGTCTTGCAATCTTAGAATTGCAGCAATACTGAACTCATTCCCCACAGAAAATGAATGAAAATGAATTGAATGAGAAAATAAGGGAGAACTTACATAAGAGTCATATACTATCCGTTCAATGACATTTAAAATCCTACATTATCCTACAGCTCATATAGAGCAAATATTGGCATGATCAGAAGGCAGCTTACCACCCGCGAAAATAATGGCCAAAAAATATGTATTTTCATCATATCCGCAAGAAAATGAATACATTCGTCTATATAAGGGTGTTTTTGTTACCTTCAATGGTTAACTTTACGGTTGAAAATCACTCGAGGAAGCAATATTTGAACTGGGTATTTCTGTCTTCTCCTTGATATCGGTTGGCGGTTCTTTGACAAGTGACTGAACCCATGAAAGATCAGGCTCTTCCCCATTATTGCGAATCTCAAACGAGTTCGATCTCCTCAATCTGGAGAACTCATCTTGATCTAAGGACCAGTCTGGCTCGCACTCAGAACCCCATCTTGACCATGAATGCATAGGGGCAATGGAACCCAAATTTGAACCCAGATCGCGAGAGCTAAGGCTACGAAACTGATGCAACTGTTGTTCACGTTGTTGACCAAAAACTGAAGCTCGAGCGCTCATTGGAGAGATGGGTTCAACATTTCGAGGCGACATTCTTCCAGATAGCTGTAACGGGTGATGATCTACGCTTCTAGGAGAGAAACCAGTATTGAATTGGCTGAGGATAGCGGCTTTGTGGGTTGGTGAGTAAATCGTTGAAGAAGTCATTGTTTGATCAGCATATCGAGGAGACAAGCTCTCGGTGGAAAAAAGGTCGTCAAGATTCGAAGGTTTAAGTGTTTTTGAGCAGCCTGACCGGGTTAACGAATTAGGATTCACCGAAAGGAAAGACATATCGTTTAAGATATGTTGATATTGATGTTGAACATTGTAATCCGACATCATGTCGAAATCATCAACGGGGATGTCTCTTGCATTGAGAGACGATCCCAACCGACTCGTTTGTAGGTTGCTACTCGGAAGGCGTAAAGATGGCACATCTGGCTGGGGCCAAGCAGAGGCGAGAGAAACGTCATTTGATGACGGTGACATGGGCGGTGTGAAAGGGGTCGGAGACATTACAGATGAAGGTGAACCGGGTAAGAAGTTCATGGATGAAGGTGTATGAAGAGCAGGACCAGTAGAGTATAACGGTCTAAGTTCCTCGGGCTTATGAGCAAAGAAACAAACTCTCCTAGTACAGTTAACGCCATCCTTGCACAGTCGAGTTCGATACTGAGCAGGGTGAAGCCAACATTCAAACACACCATGTGCGTACTCACACATATCTCCCCTTCTACAAGCCCCTTTTCGAAAATCAGGACAAGGGACACAACTGTAATGGTATTTCCTAGGGTCTCTCCTTCGTGCATTCTCTCCCGGGTGCACAAAAGGGCATTCGGTCCAATCATGAGAATAGCCTCGGGAGCAAGGTCTTACCTTGAATGAGTACATTCGAAACTCGTCTGTTGCGTAGATGCTGTTCTTGATGTCAGGCAAAGATGGGTCAATCGGGTACTCTTTCTTCTCCGGTAATGATGAAGTTAGTGTCTGGTGATCAAACTTCGAGTTCATTGGCGAAAACAATGAATTTTCTGAAGTGGAAGACGGAGACCCGTTTGAAAGAAGCTCTTCAAGAGCAAATTTCACATCGTTTTGCCCAGGAGAAATGACAATGACATTAGAAGGGCGACGCCCACTAGCGTCAATAGCATTTGGATCAGCACCCGCTTCTAGTAGCAATTTTACCACGTCAATGGCGTTAACTGACCCACCTGAAGAGGCGCAGTGAAGCGCGGTGGTCTTATTAGACCCACAAGAGCGGTTGACATCAACAATGGAGAAGGACAAGATCAATTTCAAGACATCAATGCTTCCATAGAGAGCGGCCACCATTAGAGGCGTTCTATGCTCGTATACCATCTGTTTGGAGCTTTTTTCACGAACATACCATAATCCCACCTCATCAATAGTTGAAGGGTCGCACTCAACCGATCGTTTGAAGCCCTCGACATCATTATCAGCCGCAAGTTCGAGTAAGCTACAGAAAGCATCTTCGGTCTCAACGGTCAAGTTACTCATGATGATCAAGGAAAAGACCAAGCCAGAAAAAGTACGCAATCAACCCTTTGAGGCCATCTGCAAGCAAAAATCAATGACAATGATTAATGTTATTCAGAGTTGGTACATAAACATTAGGGCTTTGTTTGGTTTGACAGAAATTATTTTTGGTCCTATTTCAACAAGTCTTCTTTTGCAAATAGACAGTGAAAGTAGCATACTGAGAAAATATTTTCCCTCGTCAAGGACAGTATGACTTCCTCTTAAAGAAAGGGATGTGTTTTTCCTACAAGAGAAGAAAAGCCTTTCCCACTTCGATCTTACATCCACATTCACAAATCGATTTCAAATGGATTAAACATGCTTCATATTCCAATTTATACAATGCAAATTAATTTCCTAAATCAAACAAAACAAAATTCTAAAGGAGAATAATCATTAGCCAAAAAAATTCTCAAGCAGAAATATTTTTCTGACAGAAAGGTTTTCCATCCAACCAAATGGAGTCTAGGTGATGCAACCGAAATGGTCCGTGCTTTAATGATTATCCAATTTCACTGAGCCAATAAAATGACAAAATTTACATATTCTAAGAAATAGTGATACATATATAAAACATAAAAAGAACGCATCCTACTTATTCAAAAAAAGGAACAGATCCCGATCAAAATGGGCACCGAGAAAATTAATCGAAAAAATGGCAAAGATAAGTTTTGAACCCCAGTATCTAAATCACCCATGATCACAAAACTGAGCAGGAATGGATGATGTGGCACATGCACGATTCAAGATCCTAATTTGCAATCAAGGGTTCATGTTTCTAGCCAATTATAGCTGTCTAGGAATCAACAATCTAAAAACATTAAGTTGATGGTTATAGACCCATTAATAGTTTTATACTCTAACAAGCCCCCCCTCCCGGCGCAAATCCTCAATGGGCTTGAAGTATGAGTGCTCCATAGGCCCACCTTGTACCCTTGTGCTTCAATTATATTAATATCAATAGTGGAAACTGTTTGTAGGTGGTCATGCTTTTATGCTTCTCAGGTTTATGGTCCCCGGAAACAACTTGTCTTTAAGGTAGCACCCTGAAGGGGTAAGGCTGCATGCCCCCCCCCCCCCCCAAACAAAAAAAAAGACCCTACTTATGTGGAAGCCCTTAAGGCACTGGGTCAGATGTTGTTGTTGTTGCAGTGGAAACTGTTGGAATCCAAAACCTTGACCTCTTAGTCAAGAAGGCCTTGATACCATATCAAAAAACCACCTATCTAAAAAGTTTATACCAGTGACTAAAAACACAAGAATTGTTTTATACTTTAACAAGCCTCTCTCACACAAATGTTCATTGGGCTTGGAACATGGGATAATCCATAGGCCCATGTTGTACCCTTGTGCTTCAATTATATTAATATATTATTAATAGGTGAGGCTATTAGGATTCTAACCCTTGAACTCTTGGTCAAGAAAGCTTTTATATCATGTCAAAAGATCAACCATCCGAAAAGTTTACTAATGGGTGAGGACCGGGAATGGTTTTATACAACAACAACAAACCCAGTGCCTAAAGGCTCCTGCCCAGGTACGGTTTGAGGGGGTGAAATGTATGCAGCCTTGTCCCTATAAAGTGGGCGCTGAGAACCGCGGGAATGGTTTTATACTTTGACAATAATCCTATCAAACTACTGGTTCATGTTTAATTCCAAAGAAGCACTTGCAAGAACAAGATAGGGTTTAAAACCCAAAACTTGAATCCCAATTTTAATCTACCCAGATTCTTAGGGTTCAAAATTCAAATTGATTAAAACCAAAATCTTTAATTTCAAAACGTTAAATAAAAATGTTAAAACAAAAAAAAAAAATATCTCCAAATCTAACCCAAAAAAAGAAAAATCAGAGCAAACAAAAAGTTAAAAAAAAAAATTTCAAGACGGAATAAACCGATAATTTGACACATGCAAATAGAACTCAACGGAGCGAGATTGGTTAGTGTAAGGGTTAAGGCTTTCCACCCTCAAGCATGGTACGTTGAGGGCCCTATTTAGGACAAAATTTGAACTTCTACAAATAAATCTTAAAATACAAATACAGAACTTGCTAATTAAGTACCCAGAAAATTCAAAAAAATCAAAACAACCCAGAAAATATTGATGATCAATTAGCAGGTAAATATTAAACAAAAAAGAAAGAAAAAGGGGAAGAAGTGAAAAAATATTACCATAGGTGCAGAAAGACCTAAACTAGAGTGAGAAAGAGAGAGACCTGTGGGGGAAGAGAGAGAGGGGGCAGTGAAGAAAGTTGAAAACAATGAAGAGAGAGAGGAGGGAATGGGAAGAGCGCCTTCTTCTCGGCCCCTACACTATTTTCTATGTCCACTTCAAATTATAAAGCTCAATTCTCTATTATCTAGATTCACAAAAACAAAAAAAATCCTTCAGTAAATGACGCATTTTTATCTGATATTTAATTTTAATTTTTAATTTTTAATTTTTTTAAATGAAGAGTTCTACAAAAAAATCCATCAGTAAATGAAAAGTTCTACAAAAGGCTGGATACCAAGGAGGGAGCCAGGGACATATACAAGATAGCCAGAGTAAGAAAAAGGAAGACGAGGGACCTGGGGCAAGTAAAATCCGTTAAAGGAGAGGATGGGCAGGTACTAGTGGAAGGGCATCAAATTAGAGCTAGGTGGAGAGCCTACTTCCACGATCTGTTCAACAACTAGGGAAGCACAGAGATAGATTTAGGGGAGCTCCAGACTACGGAAGAGGATCAGAACGAATGCTATTGTGAGCAAATCACCCCAGAGGAGATCAAGGAAGCCCTAAAACATATGGGTAGGGGGAAGAGCAGTTGGTCCAGATGGGATACCCATTGAGGCATGGAAATGCCTTGGTCAGAGGGGTTTCAGCTGGCTAGTAAAACTCTTTAACCAAATCTTGATGGGGAACAAGATGCCGGAAGAATGGCGGAAGAGCACACTGGTCCCAATCTACAAGAACAAGGGCGATATCCAAAGCTGCGCCAATTACCGGGAGATCAAATTGATGAGTCACACCCTCAAGTTGTGGGAGAGAGTAATAGAAAAGAGAATATAACAACAGACGGAAGTGACCAAAAACCAGTTTGGGTTCATACCTGGGAGATCAACAGTAGAAGCCATTCATCTTTTACGGCGGACGATAGAGCAATACAGGGAGAGACAAAAGGACCTCCACATGGTCTTCATCGATTTGGAGAAGGCATATGATAGAGTACCAAGAGAGGTACTGTGGAGAGTGTTGGGAAGGAGAGGCATCCCGATGCCTTATATTCGGGTCATTAGGGACATGTATGAAGAGGCACATACTAATGTGCGAACAGGAGAAGGGGAGACAGACACTTTCCCTATTACAGTAGGGGTTCACCAGGGTTCTGCCTTGAGTCCCATCCTGTTCATTCTAGTGATGGATGAGCTCACTAGACATATCCAAGGGGAGGTACCTTGGTGCATGCTCTTCGCAGACGACATAGTTCTGGTAGGGGAATCCCGTGCGGACATAAACTGGAAGCTGGAGCTATGGAGAGGCGCCTTAGAATCGAGGGGTCTAAGGATTAGCAGATCTAAGACCGAGTATGTGGAATTCGAATTTCGACCGTTCCACCACGACCAGCACCGAGGAGGTTAAGATTAGAGCAGAAGCCGTATCAAGTAAGGGGAGCTTCAAATATCTGGGATCCATGATACACCATAATGGTGAAGTGGATGAGGATGTCAGCAACAGGATTAAAGTAGGCTGGCAGAAGTGGAGGATAGCATCCGGGGTGATGTGTGATAGAAAGTTCCCGCTAAAGTTAAAGGAAAAATACTATAAGACGGTAGTAAGACTGGTTATGCTATATGGGGCAGAGTGTAAACCAATGAAACAAAATCAAACACAGAGGATGAAGGTGGCTGAGATGAGGATGCTACGATGGATGTGTGGCCACACAAGAAAGGATAGGATTAGGAATGATGTGATACGAGGTAAGCTGGGGGTAGCCTCGATCGAGGATAAATTGAAGGAGCACCGCCTAAGATGGTTTGGACATGTCAGCAGAAGACCAACTTCAGCCTCAGTCAGGAGGTGTGAACAGCTCAACACAGCGATAAGCAGAAGAGGGAGGGGCAGACCAAAGAAGAGTTGGCTAGATACGATTCGTCAAGACCTAACCCACCTAAACCTAAGAGAGGAGATGGCCTCAGACAAGACATGTTGGAGGGCTAGTATTAGGGTAGCGGAGATGGTAAGAGTAGAGTAGGGCGGGGAGTGGCTGGTAGTCTAAGACCCTTAGGCAAGCTTAACCTCATGTGTAGTACTCTTTTTTTTTTTTTTATGCATGGCTATTGATTGATGGTTTATCTGCAGGCACTCAACTACTACTTCAGGTTGGGGGTACCCGGAAATAGTCTCCTTTCCTGCCGGAAGGGGTAAGGCTGCGTACACCACCCCCTCCAGACCCTGCGTTCTGCGGGAGCCGCAAGGCACTGGGACTGTTGTTGTTGTTATTGTTGTAATTTTTTTAATATGACTTTAAGCCCAAAAGTTATGATAAAGCAGTTCATATGATGGTGTACGGTATAAAATTTGTGGTTATCTGTGGGCAAATATACCATTCTCTTGCTATCCCCTCAATCTATGTATGGGCTATAATATTGTGACATTAATAATAAAAAAATAGGTCAAGTTTGCACCCTTATATATTATTATTTAAACTATTTTATTAAAGACCTAAGAGGACACCAACACACCGTCACCGGATCCCATTAGAACTTCGAAGTTAAGCATGCTTGGGCGAGAGTAGTACTAGGATGGGTGACCTCCTAGGAAGTCATCACCCTCAGATTGGGGGCATTGGAAAACAACCTCTCTTCAGGTTAACACCCTAAAGGGGGAAGTCTATGTACATCCGCCCCCAGGCCCTGCATAGGCAGGAGCCTTTGAGCAATTGAGTATGTTCTTTTTTTATACTATTTTATTAAAGGATTTTTTTACAAAAAATAACCTAAGTTTTAGGTGCAGTTTCAAAAAACTATCTAAATTTGTTAATATTCAAAATCACACGTTACTTTTCAAATTTTACAATGACACACCTTAATGTTAACACCGTTAATATCCGTTAGTTTTTGCCAACCTAGATTTTGAAAAAAAAATAATTTTAAAAAACTCGAATTTGCATTTAAAATAATAAAAAATATTTTAAATACCTAAAAAATTAATAAATTTTAAAAATAAAATTATATTTTAAAAATATTTTTTTTTAAAATGCCATGTCAGCAAAATTATCGGATGTTTAGTGGCGTTATATTAAGGTGTGACATTGAAAATTTTAGGTGTGACTTTAAAACTTTAAAATATCTATGTGATTTCTTAAAATCGCCCTTAAAATTAAGGTGATTTTTAGTAAAAATATTTTTATTAAATATATGCAACTTCTAAACTAAATATTAATGCACCAATCTTTAAGGTATTAATATCTAATTTACCTTACCAATAAATTGCACCATAATACCATAGGGTTTGATGTATTACTGATACGTTTCAAAATCTCCCAACTCAGTCTGACACCAACTGATAAATCCCTAGCTCACTAATCCAAGAATCAAATGAACAATCACAACCCAAACCACAATTCAGCTGCGATGGGGACAACAAAATCGTTGGCCCATTGTATATGTATTTGTATGTATAACTCTAAGGGCCTTATTTATATTCAAAGCTAATAACTCTAAAATGACCCTAATACCCCTCTATTGACCTAGTTCAATAATAGAATCTAATGTCCGGTTTGTATCAATTTTTTTTTTCGTTCATAAATTTTGTAAAATAATATTTTAGCCTAAAATTTACGTATATTCAATAAAATAGTTTAAATAACAATATGTAAGAGTATGAGGTGGGTCTTCTATCCAACTCTTTCTCATTGGCAATGTTATAACATTGTGATTCTTGTGTGACGTGAGAGGGATAGCAAAGATAATGGTAGATTTACCAACAAATAAAGATAAGTTTTACATTATTTTACACTTTTATTTAAATTAGTTTTATTAAATACATATAGCTTCTACGCTAAAATTTTTTTTATAAAGTTTGTAGATGAAAAAATTAATACACTAAAATCTCATTGTACTAATATATAATTTACCATATCGTTATTATTATTATTTTGTATTATACAACCTTTTTTTTTTTTTTGGACAAGTATTATACAACCTTATATATTGGAACAAAAAATACAACCTTGTATTTACCTAATATATTAATTTAAATGTTTAATGTAAATTTAGTTTTTGTATGGTAATTTACACCCGAGTCTTTATAAGTGCCTGACGCATACTTTTCGATTGTTAAATTAAAGGGACGATAAAGTAGAAGGATTAATGTTATTCTCACAATAACATATTGTGAATGTTACAACAATTTTTTGAAATTTTACTACTATTGTTTGTTATAAATTACATTATTTTTATGGTAATAATATTTTTCACTCTACGGATAACAACATTCAGTAAAAATTTATTATTAATCGAGTAATTTGTTTGATTAACATATAAAATTATTTTGATAATATTTAATTTTGGACATGAAAGTAATATTTTCCACAAATTAATATAATATACCACTTGAGTAATATCAAAAACACTTTAAATAATAGCAATTAAACTTATAAAATTTCTAGGTTCTTAAGTATGCGGTTGATCATAAAACTAATATTAAATAATTAACTTTATTTCAAATTAATTTTCTATGAACATCATATAACTAAATTATATACTTTTATAGTGTTCAAAAAATTATACATTGTTATTATATTCACTAGGCTTCTTCCCGTGAGATGCATGGGTAGTATTTGTTTTGTATTGTATTATATATGTAGTTATGAATTTTTGCATAAATTGAACTAAATTAATTTTAAAGTGTAGAAATTAATGTTCAATGTACATAATTCGCATTGTTGTAAATGACAAGTCATTTTCCAAAAGATAACAATATCTTACAACAATGCGGCTGTTATATCAAGCTGTTTCGAGGGTTTTCTCTTTTGTTTTGAGAAGGGAGGAGTCTTAGGCTCGAGGACTCCTTTTAAATGGATGTCAATCTCTTCCTATATGGGTTGTTGGAAAAATTACACAAGCTAATCTTAAGTATAAGGGGAAAATAGTTTTTCAAGACCCGTTATTAGCCGTTTACGGTCATTAAAATTGTGACCGTTGGAATGAATTAATAATATGGCCGTTGGAATTTAATCTTGTAGCCGTTTATAGCCGTTGAAATTTATTACGTTTGTTATTTTTCCGTTGCAATTAAAACCCCACACTTACATGTCCTATTATTTAACCCCACATATCTCTCTCTCCATACAATCGATCGATATCTCAACTCTCGGCCCCATCTCTCTCTCTCTCGTTCTGCGAATCTCACCTCCATTGAAGAACTTCAAGTTCTTACTGTGATTTTCATCATTCTTGAGTTGAATTATCATAAAAACTGGATGAAGAGAAGATGATCTTCCCACTCTCTGATGTTGCCGAGCACAACACTAAGGATTGTTGGCTCGTCATTAACCTCAAATTCAACAATTTCAGATCTAAGTTCCAATTTTAGATTCAGATTTTGGGCAAAGTTCTTAGGCACTCCTACCTGGCAATTAACGAGTGCACGTTAAGAGTCGGATCGTGTTAATCCTGGAGTACAGTCATAGGTTATACTGTGTGCACCGAAACAGCGGCGAAATTGTCTTTTAGGACAGTGGTATTTACCACGGCACGATATCCTAGTTTTGTAAGATCTTTCTAATTACTCTGTCCTTAATTGCAATGTTCGAGTGCTATGCTTGAATTTTATTAGTCAATTTTAAACTTTCATTTCAAATTGCTTAACTGAATGCTATAACCCCAATCGGTCCATTACATGTTCGATTAAATGTCGATGAGAGATGTCTACTCTTGGAATGCAATTTCAAATTGTTGTTGAAATTTGAATAGTTTAGAGATTGCGTACAAGGTGTTCGATGAAATACCTGAGAGAAGTGCTGTGTCTTAGAACAATATGGTTAGTGTATTTCTTAGGAATTTAATGTATTATGAAGCTTTGGGATTTTACTATAAGGTTTTTCTAACATGGGTTTCTCCCTGGGAAGGTCCCAATTCCCTAGCCTTTTGAGGGTAAGGATTATTTATAAGAATAGGTTTGCTAGGGGCTCAAGGACAGAAATTTACTTGCACTCCAAGGAATGGTGCTTTCTTAGGCTCAAGGATGGCAATCTACTTGCACTTCAAGGAGTGATGCCTTTTGGGGCTCAAGGACATGTGTTTCGCCTTCCCACCTTCACTTAGCGACCACAGGCAAACGTCTCGCCCATGAATACCCGCCCACAACTTCTCACCAATTGTAACTACCATACGTTCTCGCCAATAATACTCACCCATTGTTAGACCCACAGCAGCTCGCCTTCTGCTCCAGAGGGGGAGGAATTCCTTATGTGGAGCATAGTTTCATGAGCTATGAGGTGATTTGTTTGGGGAGGAGGTGAGATGCTGGTGTCCGAACCGTGCGCGTGGGAACGGGAGTGATCGAGTCCCTTTGAATTCCAAGTAATGATGGTTTGGGCAGCTAGATAGGATGTTTGAATGGGACACATGGAGCTAGGGCAGATGCTCATTTTTTCAGCGTGCGCTAGGGGTGAACAAAAATCGGTCCGGACTGGACTGGGTGTTTCGGTCACTAACCGGACCGAACCGCGTGAAGTTCAGTCCGGTCCACGGTCCATATTTTAGTAGATATTTGGTCTTCGATCTGGTCCAAAACCGAAAAACCCGAGGACCGGACCGAAGACCGATAAAATATTTACAATAATAATATAATTTAAATTTGAATCATAATAATTTTTTTTAAAAATATTTAAATGCAAAGTATTAAGAAAAAAAATATTTAGTTAACATTAATGACTTATTTATGATGATGATGGCCGTCCCTCTTCTTGCCTTTTCAAATTCCTTTCCTTATCCTAATTTTTTATTTTAAGATAACTTTATTGATGTTTAATTATGTTGGTTCGAGTTGGATAAAGCTCGCAAATTGTAAGAAGAACTAAGGAGAAACTATTTATGATATTGGTTTTTGTCATGACCATTTATGATTTATATAATGGATAAGATGTATTTCTTTTTTGCTAATGTTTGTTAGTTTTATTTGAAGTTTTATATTTATTTTCTGATATGTATGTTATATTTTCTCATCATGTACTATTGATTATGTATGAACTTATCATATGATATCAGATCTATATTATTTATTTTTTTGCTAGGTAATATTCTTCTAAGAAAAATATAATATATTGGATGTGGATGGAGTAAAAAAATATTTTGAATGCTTAATTTAATTGAGTGTATGGTTAATATAATTTTCAGAGCTCAACAAATTAAAATAGATTTCTTTCAATTCGGCCCATAATCGGGTCGGTCCGGTCCGATCCAGACCGATTTTAAATCCGTCTTGGACTGGATCGACCGATTCAAATCAGTCCGCCATTTTAGTGTTACTCGGTCCTTGGTCCGGTCCGGTCTTGGACCGATGTGCAGCCCTAGCGTGCGCATGCATTGATCTAGGCCACTGATTTCAAATCAAAGGTACACATGACATGACCTCGTCCAACCTTGGTTTTGGGTGTAAAAAAAGGGTCGGGTCAACACAGCCACGACCCTCCACATTTTATCTACGCTTCCCCTCCCTTCTAGGCAGATTCTTAGGGTTTTTTGGGGTTCTTTTTCGCTGGCGCCAGGGTTTCTTGCTCTTGCGTTCTTCCTTTCACCTCATTCCTTCTCGATACCATCTTCTGCAAACGAGGTAGGGCTCTCCTAGCTCTTTTTAAAATTTCATTAGATTTCTTAGGAGCTAGTTACAGAGAATTTCCCTTTTTTTCCCTCAGGATCCTAAACTTTACTGTCTAGAGGATAAAAAATGGAATGATACTCTTTGAAGGATGAGAAAATAAGGTTTTCGCTTAGTAAGGCGAAGAAAGAAGGGTTAGGGATGCCCTAATAAGGCTACTTGTTTTGCCTTTTGTTAGGTGAACTAAGAAAACGAGGACGTGGGGAGCTTTGTGCTTAATATAATTAATTTTGATTTCCCAACGCTTTACGTTCAACGGAGTGGAAGGAGAAGGCTACTTACTAGTCTTAGTTTTATGTCGTTATGTGTTGCATTACCAGATTTGGGTGCTTCACTAAGGCATATATTTCTTAAGTCTTGCAACTTGTTTTGTAGCTGACCATGTAAGAAGACGTAGATAACTCTAACATTGGTTCCGATGAAAGTATAATCGAGATTGAGTGGTCCTCAATCGAACTTTATACTTACTTGGGGAAAGGGTCTGATCCTATTGAAGGGAAGGAGCGCTTAACACTTTTGGACGGCGCTAGAGAGGCTCTTGCTACCAAGACACAGATCTTGGAACCTGAAAACCCTTCAGTATGAGAGTGTAAGTGGTTTTCCTCGTGCTTGTGGTAATTTGTTTTATGCTGATGTTTCTTGGGTGCTTGTGGCCATGACCAAGATGAAGGGAAGTCTTCTCCCTCCTCGCCTTGGGAAGATGGCATGGATCCAGTGGGCTAGGGATCGAGGCAGTTCCACGGTGTGTCTTGCCTCCTCAGGGGGATGTGACTGCAGAACAAAGCTTGACACGCTGTTTCCCTGAGGCAGCAGATGCACGGTTGCAAAGCTCGTTCATCGCCTAGTTTCAAGGTGATGCGGATGTGAATCTGCTAAGGTCTTGATATTACTTTCTTGATGATTGGATAGTTAAAGGTCCCTTGGAGGATGAGTGGCCATTGTTTCCTCTTGAACTAGGGCGTCATTTCGCTTTCGATAGAAGCCTTTGAAATTGGGTTGAGACTCCCCATTCTGATGTTTGTGGATGAAGTCTTCCTGCGATACTGCATATGCCCAAGTCAAATTACTCTGAAAGGGTGTCGGAATATCTTTGGCTTCTTAGTGGCTTGTGCTATCAATGGCTTGGTTCCTACGATGAAGGTCGTCTCCCATCTATTCAAAATTTGACAAATTAACAGCGCAGTGGTGTTTAAGTGTCATTTTAAATCGATATTGTGAAAAATAATCTGTCCAACGTGAAGTCTTGGATGCATAAGTTCATTTGGATGAAGCCCCCAGGTGAGGTTTAGTACCCTCTTAGGTGGTGTAAGCCCAAGAAGCACAAAACTCCTGGCCTTTCTACATTAAGCAAGGATGAAGTTCGGGTGGTTGAGTACTTTGCTAAGGATTTTGAGAGAGAACACTTCTCGGCAACTCGAGAAATCTTGGAAGATGAGCGGGTGTTAGTTGAGGTGGGGTTAAGACAGAGACCTTACATGGGTATGTGGCTGAGTTGGTGATTATCGATTTTGAGTACCACTGCCCCATTGTTGCCTGTATATAACACCCCCCCCCCCCCCCCCCCCCCCCCCCCCCTCTCTTCTCTTTGGCTGGCCTTTTTTTGCATTTAACCTCACGTTTCTATCAACACTAACTCTTTTCTTGCTTCTCTTGTTCTTTGGATGAATTGGCTAACGTTCATATAATGGCCATGGCATCCGTTCCAAACTCACCAAGGAGGGGCCTCGATGCTAAGCCAGGCATCGGAGCCTTAGCCGGCATTTTAGCTGGCTACTATTAGGAAGGTGTCCCCAGCGGACACTACGGAGACTTCATACTCGTGTTGGCGGGTCAAGCCTCGTGGCAAGACCCCTGAAACCAGCATTCCGCAGGGTGCAGCAGCTGGCTCTTCTTTTTCTTCAGTGGGTCTTAGTGCAATGCTAAAGCAAACTTGGGTTCCGCTAGCAGCCCGTGTGCTTTAGAGTCCCCAAAAGGTGAGCATCATGGTGGCATTAGTAGTACAGGGGAGATTTCCATATTTGGGAATGACATCACAGTGACTTTGAGTGCCCTCAAGGTGTTCATTTTTCCATCTAATAATGACATACTGAGTTGTATGCCTTACGACGAATTCTTTCACATTGTGCTAAAGGTGAGTGGCATTAATTTTGATTTGCCTGTATTTATTTGAACTCATAGGGATTTTGACTAGATCTCTTCTTTTTTGATTTGCAGCACCCTTACTGTCAATCGAAGGCAGCGAAGAGGAGCTTAAGCGTCTACAGATCACGCACGAGAAGTTTTGTAGATGCCACTCTGAGTGTGAGGACACTATATCCAGATTGGAGGGTGTATCTTGGTGCCTTGCCATTCTTGAGAAAGAGCAAGAGGAGAAGGATAAAAACATAGAGTCCTTACTGGAGAAAGTTTCCAAAAGTGTGTTAGCAATCAAGGAGCTGATAGGTGAGAATATAATGCTAAAGGATGAGAATAAAATGCTGAAGGACAAGGTTGCTGCATTTCCTGCAGCAATTGATCATGCCAAAGAGGAAGTGGTGTCTCGCTACAAGTCCAGTGACGAGATAACTAATATGAAGGCCTATGCTTACTGGCAGGGTTTTGACCTGGCCTTAATCAAAGTCATTCGCCGGGCGCCGCAGGCGATGCCAGATGTTGATCCTACTTTGGTGCAGCATTTGGTGGACACAATCTCTTCCGAGATAGCTTCCACCTTCGATGATGGGGATTCGACTTCTTGAACTTTTCTAGTCTTCAGCTACCATGTAACTCTTAGCTTGTAGGAAAGTAAGACTAGATGTGTGGGAAATTCCATTATTTTGTTAGTTAGAGGTGCCTGTGAGCCCTTTTAATTTAGTTGTGCAAGAGGGCTCACCTTCCTTCCCCATTTCCTCTTTTGCAGGTGCATTTTGCCTGCGTATCTTATCTTTTTGGGCGTTAGTATAGGTAGTGGATCTATGTTTTTTGAGCAAGAAAAGGGGAAGAATGTCATATGAACGTTGTTGGTATACGTTTTGTAACTAAGGATGGTGTGATAATCTTAAATCGTTGTTGCGACTGGTATTTTGGACTTGTGTCGGCTACTTGCCTATTTCCTCTTTATTTTATCGTTTTCCTTGCTTGCTAGGGAAAACCATCCCCTTTCTTTTATTGTCAAAGTATTAGCTGGCTATTTGTGACCTTTTTAACTTGTTTTGTTATTATTTAAGCTCCTTTTGGCTTTATCTGAGTCTTCGATATCCAGGCGTTCTTGGACTTTACCTGGTGCTTAGTTGCCTAGACATCTTTCGGCTTTTCTTGGGGGGTTGTTGCCCAGATGCCTTTCGGCTTTTCCTGGGGCTTTACTACCCTTAGTTGGTAAGCCCCAAGTGTTGGGGCTTTCGAGATTGGGCATACTCTATTTCCTTTTAAGGAAAAATTTACAATTTATTTATTAGATATAGTCGATACATCATTGATTCTTACATGTACTACTTCTTTAAATTTTGGACATTCCAGCTTCTCAACAGGGGATTTCCATTGAGCAACTGTCAACAGTAGCTTCCCTCATGTGTTTTTTCCCAAGCTCGGTGGGGTCCTTCCCAGTTGGGGGCGAGTTTGTTAAGGCCATTGACCTTCCTAGTGGCGTCAATGCATCGCAGGACAAGACCCCTAATTCAGAATTCTTTTTTCCGTACTCGCCTATTGAATGCTTTGGCCATCTTCTATTTTTGTGTTGCTAACTTTAGTAACGCGGCCTCTTTGGTTTCTTTCTGCAAGTGAGTTCTTTAGTAAGTCTTCATTTTCCTTTGCTTGAAAGTGATAATCCAGCATGTGGGGAATTTCATTTCAACAAGTATCACTACTTTAGTTCCATAGACCAGCATGAAGGGCGTTTCCAGTGTTGCTAGGGGAACAGTAGTCTAGTAGGACCAGTGAACTTCAAGAAAGAACTCTAACCATCTTCTAAGGGCTCCTTCAAGCTTTTTCTTGATGCTGAAAGGGATCTGTTTGTTAGCATCTTTCGCCTGCTTGCTATCTTGTGGGTAAGCCACTGAGGAGTAGTGGTTTGAGACTCCGAAGTTGGAGCAATACTCTTTATAACGTGAAGAGCTGAATTGCATTCCGTTGTCGGCTGCCAAGATTTTAGGAATTCCGAAGCGAGTGATAGTGTTCTTCCAAGTGAATTGCTGAACCGCTTTATCAATGATGGTAGCAAGGGGCTCCGCTTCTACCCATTTGTTAAAGTAATTGATGGCGGCGATGAGGAGCTTCAGATGGCTAGCTGCCCTTGGAAAGGCTCCCAGGATATCCATTCCCCATTAGGCTATATGGAGTGGGATAAGCATGGGCAAGAGCTTGATAGCCGAAGCCCTGATTAATGCAGCAAACTTCTGACATCTTTCACATCTCTTTACCCATTCTTTTGCGTTCTTCTTGAGTGTTGGCTAAAAATACCCAACCCTAAGGATCTTGTTGGCAAGGTCATTTTCCCCAATGTGACTTCCACACAACCCTTCGTGGATTTCTCTGACCACCTACATGCCTTGGCTTTGGATCAAGCATTTCAATAGAGGGTGTGTAATAAGTGGCAGTACAATTCCTCATTGATGATGATGAATCAGGTAGAATGACGTCTGACTTCCTTCGACTTCTGTAGGTTAGCAAGCAACATGCTGTCTTTTAGGTATTCAATAATAGTGCCATCCAGCTATTTTACGCTTTCTGAATTTGAAGCACACTCAGCCTTATTTCTTCATCAGGATATTTTGCATTAAGTGTCCAGAGGCTGATGTCATGGGGTATTTGACACCTCTTTCTTATGTGCTTGCTATGCGACTCACATAATCAACCTCCCTGTTTTCATCATGTGGGATGTTGCGGATGTCGAAATGCTTAGAGCGTGCCATCCACCTTTCAGGATCCGGAGGTATCATGACATGACGGGTCCATTGCTTCATACTCGCCTTTGACTTACTTGGCTATAAGCCGAGAGTCACAGTAAGCTTCTATATTTTCGGCTCTAGTTGCCTAGGCCATCTTATTGCCTTTTATAATGGCTTCATATTTTGCTTCATTGTTTTTAACTTGGAAGTCTAAACATAGCGTGTAATGAAACAATATACGTTTCGGGACTATGGACAATGATTCCGGCCCCGCCGCTCTGATTGCTAAAGGCTCTGTCCCTAAAGATCTTCCATATGCTTTTTTCACCGGAGATATTGCTGCTTTTGGATTGGGTTTGATTGAAATGACATTCGACTAAGAAGTCTACCAAAGCTTGTGCCTTAATCGCAGCGTGTGGTCTATACTCGATGTCGTACTACCCATGCTAGTATTCTTCTAGAACATTTGGGCTTCTGTACAGTTTTTTGAGCAGCTGATCTGTTAGCCTAATGATCCAGTGAGCCAGGAAGTATGGCCGCAACTTCCTAGCGGCAACGGCCATGGCGAAAGTGAGTTTCTCGCATTTTGAGTATCGAGTTTTAGCGTCCTTCAACATGTTACTCACAAAGTATATCAGTTGCTATCTGCGGCCCTATTCAACTATGAGTATGGGGCTAACGGTAAAATCTGCTGCTGCAATATAAAGATGGAGCTTGGTTTTGCCATTACCAGGAGCTAGCTGAGCTGTCGTTTTAACTGCTCGAAGGATTTTGAACATTCATCATCCCACTCGAACTGCTGCCTTTTCCTGAGAACATGAAAAAGGGTAGCGCTCTGTTTGCCAATCGACTGATGAACCTGTTAAGGGAGGCAACACAGCTTGTTAATTTTGTACTTCCTTGACGTTGTTCAGTTCCCTCATGTCAACTAGGCTGCTTATCTTTGATGGATTGACCTTTGTACCTCTAGAGCTCACAATGAATCCTAAAAATTTTTTCCCCCGATATTCCGAAAGTACATTTGGCGGGATTTAGGCGAAGGTTGTTGGTCTTGAGGGTTTTTAGTGCCTCACGAAGGTTAATGACATGAGTTTTCCGCTAGGTTGACTTGACTATCATGTTCACATAAACTTCCATGTTACGGCCAATCTGTCCTGCGAATAACTTATCCACTAAGTGTTGGTAAGTCGCTCCAGCATTTTTCAGGTAGAATGGCATGACGGTGTAGCAGTACGTACCTTCATTTGTAATAAACAAGGTTTTCTTCTCATCCCTGGGATCCATCTTGATTTGATGGTAGCCTTGAAAATGCGTCCATGAAGCAGAAAAGCTCGTTTCCAGTAGTAGAGTCAATTAAGCGACCTATCTTAGGAAGGGGATAGGAGTCCTTTGGGTAGGATTTATTGAATTTAGTGAAGTCGACACACATGCACTAGCTTCCATTGGATTTTTTAACGAGTACCATGTTTGCCAACCGTTATGGGAATTGAACTTGGCGAATAGAGCCGACACTATGAAGTTTTTCTATTTTAGCATTGATGGTGGCATTCCTTTCGTCACAAAAGTGGTGCTTTTTCTGTCTTAATAGGGTGCTGTCGAGCCTTACAAGGAGTTGATGAGTGATAGTGCTCCTGTCTATCCCGGCATTTTGTCAGTGGCGAAGGCGAAAACCTCGTCGTACGGTATGAGTAGTTTGGTTAGCTCTTTCTTGTCGTCTACATTAAGTGAACTCCGATATTGACTTTCTTTCTCAGATCTATTTCAGTCTGCTCAACTTCTTTTGGGCAGTTGGATTCCATGGTCACTGCTGTGTCGAGAGTTTATATTTCCCTGTCTAGTTCTGGGTGGGTGAAATGCTGTCTTCGGTAAGCATGGAAAGATTGCACACTCTTGCAGCCTTCGGGTTCCCTCTTATCGTAATAACACCCCCTTGGTCAGATCTAAACTTCATCAAGAGATGGTACGATGAAACTATCGCCCGTAGTAGGTTGAGCAATGGTCTTCCATTAATTATGTTGTGCGGGGACTCGGTGTTCGGCACTAGGTATTCAACAGGAATGGTCTTTGCTTCTCGGCCATCTAAAAAGGTTGTCAGGAGACAAGTATTCCCTTGTTGCCAAGCCGTTTCTCTAGCAAACCCTATTATTGGATGTAGCGCTTCCTCCAATAGTCCAGTCGGAATGTCCATATTTGTGTGAAGCAATTTCGAGAAATAACGTTGATGGAGCTTCCCTGGTCTACCAAGACTCATGCAATCTTGTATCTTTCGGCTTCTATAGTTATCCCTATAAGATCATCATAAGGCTGATAGATACCTCCAACCTTTGCTTTCCAAAAGGTGATTTCTTGGTTGCGCTTTAATTCGTTTTCATTGCCCTTCTTTTGGTCATTTCTTCCTCAACTCTGCTGGTGGGGATCCTTCCTTTGAATGGCATCATGGCGATTATCTTTTTTTGTATCGGTCCCTTCTTTCATCCTCATCTGGTGGTGGGGCCTTTTCGCCTTTTCACTCCTACTTTCCATCGTCAATGTATTGTCCTGGATTCCCCTGGTGAATTAGATCTTTGATCTGGCCCCTTAAACTCTAACACACATCCGTGTGGTGCCCGTGGTCTTGGTGGAAATCACACAATTTAGCCAAGTCACATCGCTGGGGGTGCGTGATCATCTTGCCTAGCGGCTTTAGCACATTTTCAGCCTTTGTTTCTTGCCATATCTATTCCCAAAGGTCTCGGCTTTTTGTTAAACGCCAACATCAGAGGAGCCTCGTAGGCCCTTTTTCGCCGTGTTGCTTTTCCTCTCCCGGAGCATATCGCCGTTGCCACTCTCAGTTACTTCTGCTGTTATGTATTTGTTTGCTTTCTTCCACACTTTGTCCACAGTGCTTGGTTGGCTCTTAAGCTAACTAGGACTTGAAGTCTGAATTGTGAAGTCCGTTAATGAAGGCGTTGATGACCATTATGTCGGAGAGATTAGGGATATCTATCATTTCTCACGTATATCTATGGACAAAATCTCGGAGGGGTTTTGTCTCCAATTGCCATAATGTTATGAGTTGGGTAATTGTTGTCCTTTGGCATTTGTTACTTGAGAAATGATGAGTGAACCTTTCCAATAGTTCAGCGAAGCTTAACCTCCAGGTTGAGATACGAACCATTTTTGGGCTACCCCTTTGAGGGTCGCCGAGAAACAATTGTACCAGGTTTCCTCCATTGTGTTATGTACATACATTCGAGCTATGAGGCATGAGATATTGTCATCAGGATCCTGCATCCCATCAAATAATTCGAGATTGGGTATTTTCACCTTTCTAGCAGGGGCAGAAAGAATCCAGAGCGATAACGGCAAATGGTAGTGGGTGCCTCCGCCACAGTTCCTTCATTTTGAAGACACCGCTAAAGCAAAGCTTCTCCATATTGGTGTGAGCCTACGGAAGACATTGGGCGCTAGTGGTGTGTTTCCAGTGATTCTATGTTCTCTTTCTTCTCCCCTCCCCTTAGTCTCATCCCGGCTCTGCGCTTTATTCTGCGCCTGCCCACTCCATTTGTTGGCTGAGGGCACACGAGTGTCGAGTGTCCCAAAGCCCCCAGCGTTTTCCGGTAGTCGGGTTAGCACTTGGTTCAGCACATCATGAACCTTGTTGAGTTGTGACCGGGTTGCATATTTTGGAAGACCTCTAGAGGACTGCATTTGGAATGAATTAGACATTCTTCACTCTCCCTTCCCACAGAAGGCACCAATTTATTTCAAGGGTTTTCTCTTTTGTTTTAAGAAGGTAGGAGTCTTAGGCTCAAGGACTCTTTTTAAATGGAGGTCAATCTGTTCCTGGTTGGGAGTTTGTCCTGAGGAAGGTCCAGATTCCCTAGCCCTTTGAGGTTGGATGGAAGGACTATTTATGGGGATAGGTTTGCTTGGGACTCAAGGGCAAAAATTTACTTATACTCCAAGGAATGGTACATTCTTGGGGCTCAAGGATGGCAATCTATTTGCACTCCAAGGAGTGATGCTTTCTTGGGGCTCAAGAACATGTGTTTCGTCTTCCCACCATTCACTTGGGAGCTATAACGAAACGCCTCACCGATGAATAGTCGCCCATAACTTCTTGGTAATTGTAACCGCCATGTGCTCTCGCCAATAATGCTCGCCCATAGTTAGACCCATAACACAAGCTATATTTGAAATTAATTTTAGAAAAATCCATTTCTATGAACATAGGATTATTTAATATCGTGCAGGTAGTTCAATAAATTTCTTTTTTATTGTAATATTAATATTAGATTTTTAATTATTACTTTATTCAATATTTTTAATCAACTTTTGTGCAGTTAATATTATTTACATGATTATAATAAAATATTTATTATTAGATCATTTTTTGGCTTAGTTGGCGTTTCTTGGTTGTTTACATTGTAGTTTTTTTAATTGGTCTTCACTATGATATCTAACTAACCACGTGTTCATAATTAAATTATTTTTTTTAATTGTGTTGGTCGATTTTCAAATGCATGCAATGAAGTAAATAAAAGAGTAACTTGCTAATCTTATGTGCTTATATTATTCTACTTCACTCTTTTTTAGCACAATTCTACTTCACTTAATCCTATGAATCCCCTCAGTCTGCAGTGGTGAATTGGGTCCTATTGTTGTTTCTATTTCTTTTTTTTTTTTTTGGTAAATCAGTGATATATACCATATATGATCAAAAATATATGTACAAGTCTATGAGGGGCATACCCCAGGTCAAGGCCAAAGGCCTACATCAAAGAATCAATCAGATAAAAACAAAGCAAGAAATATCAACGGTCCACATGACCAAACAAAGGGAACAAAGCAAACGAAAGCAAACAAAGCTAGTGCTCAATCCCCCACTTCTGCAGAAGCTGCGAGTGGCAATGCACACCGTGAAGCGTAGGAGCAGCAATAAGACGGCTGCGGACCAATCCTGTGATCTCCTCAATGACAACTACAGAAGGCCTGGACTGGGAGCGATGAATCCTCAGGTTACGCTCATACCAGAGGATGTAAACCGTCGCGGAGAGACAAAGGCGGGCAAGGATCTGATCCACCCCGCGGCCATGGAGCCCAGTAGCAGCCCATTGAACCAGCTCTCGCCAAGGTTGCGTGGGCTAGGCAAAAGAGGTGCGAGAAGACACCCTGGACCAAACAGTAGCAGAGTAGCTGCAGGTGAAGAAGAGATGGTCATGCGACTCAGAATCTGATCCGCACAACACGCAAGTAGCCCGTACATCCTGCACTCGGTGTCTTAGTTGTCTGTCAAATGTCCATAGTCGCTCACAGGAGGCAAGCCACAAAATGAAGGAATGCCTCGGGATGTGAAGATGAGACCAAAGAAGGTGATAGATGGAGTCCTCCTCCCTCCGACTGCGAATCATCTCCCATGCCGATCTAGTGGTGAAAACCCCAGATGGATCCCTCATCCACCGTACACTATCAGCTATCCCCGACCAGGGCCTAAAGTCAACTAAATCCCAGATAGGAAGCAACTCATTAATATCCCATGGGAAACGCCACTAATCACCCTCAATAATATCTAAAACACGAGAGCCCAAACGATGACTAGTGGAATGGAGGACGCGGGAAGAGAACCGCCCCTCCAGACGACCACACGGCAGCCATTAATCGGACCACAAAGTATTGTCCCAGCCATCACCAATGATATGCCAAAAGCCCCAGCACAGAGTGATCGAACACTAAGAATGCTCCTTCATGACCATGAAATTGAACCTCTCGACTGAATATCCCCGAAGGACTTCTCCTTGAGTCAGTTGGCATGAATGCACCGAGGCCAGAGAGAGTCACGATCAGTGAGTAGAACCCATATATGCTTCATACGAGAAGCCTGGTTCCACTCATGCAGATGCCGAACCCCGAGTCCACCCTCCCTGCGAGGATAATAGAGATGCTCCCAGGAGACCTTGTCCCCGCCTGGGCCAAGAGAAGCGCCCTTCCAGAGAAAGGCCACAAGGATCGACTCAATCTTCTTGATCATCAGCTTCAAAAGAATGAAGATAGATGACCAGAAGACCTGAATAGAGAACATGACCAATCTGATAAGCTGCAAGCACCCAGCATATGATAAAGCACGAGAAGTCCAAAGCTGAATTGCGAGCAAGGATGCTGTCTAATAGAGGCTTACAGTCGATGAATTGAAGCCTCGTCGTGATGAGCAGCACCCCCAGATACTTGACCGGGCACTGACCTAGCTGGAACCCCAGAATGTCAAGGAGAGTCTGCTGAAGCTCAGAATCAACCCCGGTAATAAAGATGGTATTTTTTTCTGCATTCGAGGACATCCATGACAATGCAACAAAACGATCTAAAGTCTCTCGTAGAACCGACAAACTGCAATCATCAGCCTCACCAAAAATCATAAGATCATCAGCAAAGCACAAGTGAGTAAGGCTGGTACTCTGGCAACGAGGATGAAAGCGAAACCTCAGATCAGAAGATGCATGGATAAGCAAGCCCCGAAGGCCCTCCATGGCGATAACAAAGAGGTAGGGCGAGAGAGGATCCCCCTGCCTGATGCCCCTACTCGTGTGCCAAAAAACCCATGAAAATCTAGCTGTGGAAAGACACTCCCACACCCATCGAATCATGACCTCAGGAACACCCATACATTGCATAGCAGTGAGAATGAACTCCCAGCGTACCGTTTCAAAAGCTTTACGAAGATCAACCTTCAGAGCACATTGAGGCGAAAGCGTCTGAAGGTGATAATCGCGTAGAAGCTCCTGAGCCAGTAGAATAGTGTCAAATATCCTCCACCCAGGAACGAAAGCAGATTGCGAGTCATCAATGAGGTAAGGACGAACCCCCTTCAACCTGTTTGCAATGATCTTAGTTATGCACTTATAGATCACATTGCAACAGGAGATCGGTCAAAAGTCAGCGAAGGTGGAAGGATTCTCCACCTTCAGGATCAAGCTAATATGAGTAGAATTTAGAGCCCCAAGCATGCGCCCTGACTGAAAGAAAGACCAGACGGCCCGAACAACATCACGCCCCACCACATCCCAAGCCCTCTTAAAAAGAAAAGGGAGGTATAGCCATATGGGTCAGGCGCCCTATCATCACCAGTGGAGAATAAAGCATCTCTCACCTCAACATTAGTAACCGGAATAAATAGCAGACGAGCCTGATCCTCAGAAAGACGGGTCTGAAAGAGCTCCGAAATATCCTCATGAAGCGGCACACTAGGCTTAGTGAATAAGTCTCGAAAGTAGGAAACTCCTGCCTTCGAAACCTGACTGTCATCATACGTCCTCCTGCCGTCAGCACGAATGATAGACGAGATCTGGCTTCTAGCCTGCCGATGCGTGACAAACTTATGGAAAAACTGGGTGCCCTGATCTCCCAAAGAGAGCCACTGGATGTGAAATTTCTGGCAATAGAAAGCCTCCTCATCCCTACATAATCGCGAGTACTCCCGAGACAGTCGACGCTCCTCCTCACAAAGTAACATACTCTCAGGTCCATCATCTAAAGCCCGCTAAGCCTCAGACCAGGCATCCCTCGTCGCCACAACCCAAGCCGATATGTGGCTATAATGTCTAGCATTGAGGGCCTTCAGCTCACCCTTCAGCCTCTTCAGCTTTTGAGTGAGCTGATACATAGGCATGCCCTCAATACTAGTGGCCCAAATCCTCCTCACAGTAGGTAGGAACTCCTCATGGTCAGCCTAGAAGTTAAAGAACTTGAAAGGGAGCCACGATATGTGGCGCTCTCTAAGGCCTCTAACTACAGAGGGACAATGGTCTAAACATAACTCCAGTGAAAGGAACTCAACAGATGAGGAAGAATAAGTGCGAAGCCAGCCCTCATTCACCATGCACCAATCAAGACGAGTCAGAATGAGAGCGTCCCCATCTAACCCATTAGACCACGTGAGACGTAGCCCAGAGAACGGCAGAACTGTGAGCTCAGAATCATGAACACAGTCTCTGAAGTCATCCATGTGGCCAGGCCAGGAGTCCTGACCACCTCTTATGTCACTCGGACTGAGGATAGTGTTAAAGTCCCCAAGGAGTATCCAAGGCTCCTCTTGGAGACCCACGCTGGCTCCTCGAATATACCTCCATAGCTCCCGACGCGGTCCCGGCTCGTTAAAGCCATAGACAAATGTAGCAGTGAAGTCCACATCACTTCGGATGTCAGAAACTCGGCAGTGTAGTCATTTCTATTTCTATTTTTGGTGAAATTAGAATTTGGGAAGAAATTAGCAAATAGGTAAGATTCTCAGCTTTATAAAATGTTGTTGATGGTGAAATTGGGATTTGGGAAGAAATCTGCTAGTGATGATGCCTTTTTTGTCATATTTGATGGCGAGTGAGTGGATAAACGTAGTGACTCTGATTGAATTGTGTTTTGTTTATGAGGGTTCATTTGTTGTAACTTGATTGTACTAATTTTTTTCAAATTTATTTATTACTTTTCAGTTACGAATGTTGAATACTGATTTTAGTGAATGTCAAAAAATTATGAGTTATTGTTGTTGCCCTTTGTTTTTGGGATGGTTGCACTTATAATTGAAGTAAATTTTTTAAGCATTATTACTAATGATTAAAGTTAATTTCTTTAGGCATTATAGACTATGATATGCTAAATTTATTTTTTTTATATTTTTATTTTTTTCAATCCACTGTCATGTAAGTAGTTCGAGAGTTATACAGATATAGAGAAGTTATTTTTAGAGAATATGAAAAGGTGTTTTATGAGAATGATATTTTTTGTGCTAGAAGATTTTTGGGGGTGGAGGGGCTATATTATAATATTAGTAGAGATATATATGAAAAAACTAAAATTATTTTTGCCCATAAATGTGTGTGTGTGTATATATATATATATATATATATATATATATATATATATATATATATATATATATATATATATATATGAAAAATATGTTATATGTATAAAAATATGGGAAGATAGAAAAAATTAGGTTGATTTATATACAAGGAAAAAAAATATTTTTAAATATATGCACGTACACATGTGAAAGTATGAAAAAAAGTACCTTGGTGTATTATATATATTTTATCGGAAATGAAAGGGAAAATTTTTTTTTTTTTTTTTATAAGTCTTAAATGATGATGCTTATTTTTGTTATGGGAAAAATAAAAAAAAAACGTGTATATAAAAAGAAATGAAAAATATTTTTGGATATATATATATATATATATATATATATCTAGTTGTATACATAAAACAGTTTTGATTAGGTATAAAAAAAATAGAACAACTTTTAACATGCACATACAAAATAATGACACTAAAAATTTATAGTATATTCTTGAAAGGAAATATTTTAAAAATGGGAAAGTATAATTTCTTTTTAGATATTTTTATGTAATATATATAAACACGTATATGTAATTATTTGAAAATTTTCTTTTGACATATATCTATTAGAAAAGAAGAAATAATTTTAAGTATATGCATATAGTTATATAAAAGAAGTGAATAATTTATTTTGGGGTACATGCATATAAATGTCTTTAGGTATTTTACATTTGTTGTTGTTGTGCATTTGGGCCCCCCGTTAAGACGTGCGCCTTATGCGAATATAAACACCCCACATGGCACGCCAATCTTAGAAATTATTTTATCTCATGATAATCTCGCAACAGTAAGTTTTATTGGTTGTACGTGTATTTTATTATCATATATAATATATTTGTCTATATTGAATATTTGTGCTATACGTATAGAGTTTAATTTGTTAGTATTATAGTAATGTACATACAACAACAAGAACAAGAACAGACCCAGTGCCTTAAGAGCAGCCTTATCCTTTCAGGGTGAAACTCTGCCGAGAGACTATTTTCGAGGACCCCCAACCTTATACAGTTGGCAACAGGAGGACTTCCTAAGAGGTCACCTATCATGGTACTACTTTCGCCCAAACACGCTTAATTTTAGAGTTTTAATGAGATCCGATTGTATTAATGCCTGGTAAATTAACCCTATTATGGTAATGTACATATTTAGACATTATTCCATTTACTAATATTATGACATGTAAGTTTGTTGTCATATTTTCACACATAATAAAGTGACATATGTATACTCCATTTTTGATGCATATTATTTTGATATACCACTATCGTAATCGATAATAAAAAAAACATATAGATAGAATTTGATATTGTCAATAAATAGTTAGTATGTAAATATTGTACTGTAAATTTTCTAAATTAATATGTTGTGTAGACTTTGTAAAACACGGAATTGAAATTAGTACTATTTAAAAATAGAACTATTTTAACATAAATATAGTATCTCCATTAAAGCCCCTTCTCTGCTGGCGAACATGGTCCATGTGTTGGAATTAACGCGTGTATAATGACAATGCTGCATAATACGTAAATACAGTAGTATCTTAAACGAAATATAAACCGAAAAATGCAGAAAAATAATTCACAAAAAAATACTGTTGAATTTACAGTAAATAGCCAACTGATTACAGTAGAGAAAAATAACAAACGTAAAAAACCGATTGGACACAGCAAAACCGATTGGGAAAAACTGCGTTAATACCTTTGAGTGCACTATTATATTGCGGTAAATGTAAATCGCAGTAAACGTAGTCAAATGTTGAACACGACAATCAAAAATACCGAAGAAAGAAGGTAGGTTAGGAAATACCGAAGATTACCGTGCTGTGGTAACTAGCCACTGTCCTAAAAGACGATTTTGCCTCTGCTTCGGTGCAAACAGACGAATAGGCGGCCGTCCTCCAGGATTTACACGATCCGACCCTTAACGTGCACTCGTTAAAAGCCGGTTAGGAATGCCCCGAACTTTGCCCAGAATTTGAGAGATCGGACGAGAGAGGAAAAGATGAGAACTGTTTTGTTGGTTGTGGAAGACCAACTAAGATCACATATATATACTAGTTGCAGAATTAAAGTCCGGTGATTAATGGTATGAGCAACGACTATAAATGGCCGGCATTGAAATTCGGTGATTAATTGCCAACGTTTATATGGTTTAATTCTCAACATTCAAAAAGGCTAATTAATACGAAACGGACAGTAAATTCATTTTTAATGACAGTGACAATAACGATTTTTTCGTAAAATAAATATACCCGTTGTAAAAAACTCACCCGAGCATTGCACGATGCGGCGGACGGGAGGCGTGCGCGCGCGTGTGGTTCCCTCCATTCCTTCACCCAATACTTAATTCAAATCACTTAAAAACACTTCCCCTTATAAACCCAACCACCCTCTCCTAAACCACCAATGTGGGATTGGGCGTTTTACATTTACAATGTGGGGTATTTACCAATTGAGACACAATTTTTCTACTAATTTGGATTTAGCTTGTATCATTTTTCTAACAATGCCCCACAAAGGATACAAGTGACAAAGAAAGAAAGGAATAGACTGGGCAAAGGGAGTTCGGTTTTTCAGCGCCGATGTCTTACGACTTGAATCGTCACCTAGTGTAACCCAAGTTTAGGTCCAACATCTTGCAAGGTGACTTTCGTCTTGAACCTCACAAGGGGTTGTATAGTCTTCCACTTGGACACATACCAAACTCCAAATCTCGGCAACTCCTGCGGTTTGGCGCGTTTAATCGGCCATGCGCTCGTCCTGGATGTTCATAGGCGCTCTAGAAGGCAAGTCTTAATCCTTCATAGGGAGCGGCCAGACTCCCACACCTATATAGGTGGATCCCATCAAGTGTGTGTTACCGCACACCACCAAACATATGGATATGGGTCCATTAAGAGCTAAAGCTCAACCTTACCCCTGGTAACATACAGATAGTGTCCTATTATGTACAAATTGTGCTCACACCGCCAACACACGGCATTGGACCCGTCTCCAGACAATGTCCGTCATGTGCAAGTCACGCTTACACCGCCAAGACATGGCATTGGACCCGTCTCCGCACTGTCACACCATAGGGAGGGACAACATAAAACACAGTGCATATCTTGAATGAAACTATGACTTTTCACATTGAACCTGATAAGCCCAGGTCGGATACATCATAGTTTATTCGTGTACAGACTTCAATCCCATCCCCCTTGATGTTTCTACAATCATTTTACTACAAAGGCCTTTTGTCAACGGATCAAGATTCTTTTTAGATTTTACATAGGCTAGTGGTATCACTCCACTTTCTAGTAGGTCTTTCACGATCTTATGCCTGAGACGAATGTGTCTCCTCTTACCATTGTAAACCTTGTTCTTAGCCACAACGATTGCAGCTTGACTATCACAGTGAAGCGACACTGATGGAGCTGGATGCCCCCACAATGGCACGTCTCCCAGTCGACTTCTTAGCCACTCGGCTTCATGACCTGCCAACTCCAGAGCAATAAACTCAGATTCCATAGTAGACGTGGCAGTACAAGATTGCTTAGATGATTTCCAGGATATAGCACCTCCAGTTAGTGTGAATACATATCCACTAGTGGAATTAATCTCATCATTATCAGACACCCAATTGGAGTCACAATATCCTTCTAATACAGCGGGAAACTTCCTATAATGAAGTCCCCAATCCATGGTTCCTTTCAAATATTTAAGCAATCTTTTTAACACATTTCAATGCTCTTGATTATGATTATGTGTGTATCTACTGAGTCTGCTTACAGCATATGCAATATCAGGTCTAGTGCAATTCATTAGAAACATAACACTACCAATAATCTTGGCATACTCAGATTAGCACATAGCAACACCTTTATGTTTAGTTAAATATACACTGGGATCATAAGGTGTTCTAATAGGATCAGTATTGATCATATTGAACTTTCTAAGTATCTTCTCAACGTAGTGAGACTGGTTTAGGCTTATGCCTTCTGGAGTTTTCACAATTTTAACTCCTAAGATCACGTCTGCCTCACCCATATCTTTCATTTCAAACTTAGAGTATAGAAAGTTTTTCGTCTCATTGACAACATTCAAATCTGTGCCAAATATCAACATATCATCAAAATATAGACAAATTATTACACATCCATTTGAATCACACTTGGAGTACACACACGAATCACCATTGTTTACAAGGAAGTTATTAGCTACTAACGTGCTGTTAAACTTCTCATGCCATTGTTTAGGAGCCTGTTTGAGACCATACAGAGATTTTACAAGTTTACAAACTTTATTTTCATTACCAGGAACCACAAAACCCTCCGGTTGTTTCATGTAAATCTCTTCGTCTAGGGCACCATTAAGAAATGCTGTTTTAACATCCATTTGATGCACTACTAAATCATGGACAGACGCAAGGGCGATCAAAGCTCTAATCGTGGCAATTTTAGCAACAGGTGAATAAGTATCAAAATAATCTAACCCCTGTTTCTGGGTATAACCCTTAGCCACTAACCTTGCCTTGAACTTGTCTATTGTCCCATCAGCCTTCATTTTCTTTCTAAAGACCCACTTACAACCTATTGGCTTACAACCTCTAGAAAGGTCTACCAATTCCCATGTATAGTTACCTAGAATTAATTCTAGTTCGCTATTAATGGCTTCTTTCCAAGAGCTAGAGTCAACTGACCTTATGGCCTCATCATAGGTTTTAGAATCTTCTTCTGACATATAGACGTTTGCAATTTCTTCATTCATGAAGTTATCTTCTGATAGGAAAGTGGTTATAAAGTCAGGTCCAAAGTTGGTTTCTTTCCTAGCTCTTTTACTCCTACGAATTTCAGGAGTGTCTATATCGTTATTATTATCATGATTAGCAGTTACATTATTAGAAGGCAAGCTAATAGGTTGTGCATCATTAGACTTCAAAGGAAATATATGTTCAAAGAATTCAGCATCTCTAGATTCCATGATACTACCGCATGCATATGAATCATTAGATCCCTTAATTAAAAAACGATAAGCAGCACTGTGATGAGCATATTCGATAAAAATGGAATCGACAGTCTTAGGTCCGATTCTACTACATTTAAAGTCAGGTAACCCAACCTTAGCCAGACACCCCCACACTTTTAAATATTTTAGATTAGGCGCATAACCTTTCCACATCTCATATGGGGTTTTATCTAATTTCTTGTGAGGAACTCTATTAAGTACACGACAAGCAGATAGTATAGCCTCCCCCCACATGTTGTCAGGTAGTCCAGAACTAATAAGCGTAGCATTCATCATACCCTTTAAAGTTCTATTTTTTCTCTCTGCAACACTATTAGATTGTGGGCAGAAGGGTGGGCTCCGCTCATGTATTATTCCATTTTTCTCACAAAATCTTTCCAGAGAGGTTGGATCATATTCTCCTCCTCTATCAGACCTAACTCTTTTAATTTTCCTTCCTAACTGATTTTCTACTTCAGCTTTGTATTTTAGAAACATTTCTTCTGCCTCATCTTTAGTGCTTAGGAGATATAGCATTAAGTATCTAGAGTGATCATCTACAAAGGTTATGTAGTATCTTTTTCCACCTCTACTCATCAAACTTTTATAGTCTCCTAAGTCAGTATGAACTAGTTCAAGAAGTTCAGGTTGTCTCTCAATAGACTTAAAGGATTTTTTTAGCATACTTAGCTTCTACACATACTTCACACTTATTAAAGTTGATATCACTGAAGTTAGGGATCATGTTCATTTTCTTAAGCCTTTTAATCGATTCAACATTTATATGTCCTAAGCGAGTATGCCATAATTCAAGGGACTCAACAATATAAGCAGAAGAGGTACTAGCAGTATTATTCATGCAAATAGCATCAAGGACAAACAGGCCGCCATTACAGAAACCCTTACCCACATACTCTCCATTCCTAGTCAGGACTAACATGTCTGAATCAAAGGATAATTTCAACCCAGCTTTGATCAAGAGACTGCCCGAAATTAAATTTCTACGCATATCAGACACATGCAGCACATTCGTTAAATTAAGAAATTTTTCAGAAGTGAGTTTTAAAGAAATCTTCCCTTTTCCGAGGATTGGTCCAGCTGCAGAATTGCCCATAAAGACCACCTCTCCCTCGGACATCTTTTGGTATTCCTGGAACATGCTTCTGTTTGTGCATATGTGCCTAGTAGCCCCGGTATCCACTATCCACTCAGTCAAGTTGTTGACCAGGTTCACCTCTGAGACAACAGCTACAATGTTCTCTGCTTCTACAAGGTGGGCTTTATTCTTCAAGTCTTTAGGCTTTTTACTTCTGCAGTCTTTGGCCATATGTCCATGCTTTCCACAGTGATAGCAGTCTCCGAGGAACTTGTTGTTTGGTTTTTGAATCTTTGCTCCAGGCTTGAAATTCGGGCGATGCTTTTTTCCTTTGTTCTTGAACCTGCCTGCATTACTAGGTCTAACTTCGACAATATTAGCTTTAGAATGGTCGGAGTATGCGTATCCCCTGTCCTTAAGCCTATTTTCTTCTTCAATTTTTAAGTGGTTTATTAACTCCTGTAATGTCAGGTCCTTTTTTTTGTGCATGAGTAAATTTCTGTAATCCTTCCAGGAAGGTGGAAGTTTTTCAATTAAAACATACGCTTGAGTTATTTCGCAAATCTTAAAGCCTTCTGACAAAAGAGTAGTTACGATATTTTCATATTCATGGACTTGTTCAATTATTGGTTTATTGTCTACGAATTTGAAATCTAACCACTTACTAACTGCATATTTCCTAGTACCCGCATCATCACCCCCATATTTTTTCAGTAGGGAATCCCAAATTTCTTTTGCCATGGTTAATTTTACATAGATATCAAATAACCCATCACTCATATAGTGTAGTAAGTTTCCCCTACAGGTTCGGTCATCTACGGTAAATTTTTCTTCATAAGCCCTTTTTTCGTTTTCATCTTCAGGTGCCTTTTTGTCGTAGAGCACATAATCAAGACATACTAACTGTAAGAAAAACAGAATTTTTTGGGACCACCTCTTATAGTTCTTGCCGTCAAGAGGTTCAACTTTTGACATGTCGGGAAGGGGTATTTTTGTTGCCATGTTCAAATATTAGTGCGTAAAACAAATCGTCTTTTAGATTGTTGGAATTCACACGTGTATAATGACAATGCTGTGTATAAAATACGTAAATACAGTAGTATCTTAAACAAAATATAAACCAAAAAATGCAGAAAAATAATTCACAAAAAAAATACTGTTTACAGTAAATAGCCAACTGATTACAGTAGAGAAAAACAGCAAATGTAAAAAACCGATTGGACACAGGAAAACCGATTGGGAAAAACTGCGTTAATACCTTTGAGTGCACTATTATATTGCGGTAAATGTAAATCGCAGTAAACGTAGTCAAATGTTGAACACGACAATCAAAAATACCGAAAGAAAAAAGGTAGGTTAGGAAATACCGAAGATTACCGTGCCGTGGTAACTAGCCACTGTCCTAAAAGACGATTTCGCCTCTGCTTCGGTGCAAACAAACGAATAGGCGGCCGTCCTCCAGGATTTACACGATCCGACCCTTTACGTGCACTCGTTAAAAGCCGGTTAGGAATGCCCCGAACTTTGCCCAGAATTTGAGAGATCGGATGAGAGAAAACGAGAGAGGAAAAAATGAGAACTGTTTTGTTGGTTGTGGAAGACCAACTAAGATCACATATATATACTAGTTGCAGAATTAAAGTCCGATGATTAATGGTATGAGCAACGACTATAAACGGCCGGCATTGAAATTCGGTGATTAATTGCCAACGTTTATATGGTTTAATTCTCAACATTCAAAAAGGCTAATTAATACGAAACGGATAGCAAATGCGTTTTTAATGACAGTGACAATAATGATTTTTTCGTAAAATAAATATACCCGTTGTAAAAAACTCACCCGAGCACTGCACAGCACAACGGGCGGGTGGCGTGTGCGCGCGTGTGGTTTCCTCCATATTTTCACCCAAGACTTAATTCAAATCACTTAAAAACACTTCCCCTTATAAACCCAACCACCCTCTCCTAAACCACCAATGTGGGATTGGGAGTTTTACATTTACAATGTGGGGTATTTACCAATTGAGACACAATTTTTGTACTAATTTGAATTTAGCTTGTATCATTTTTCTGACACCATGTTGGCCAATTGCAATATTATTTCTTCCTTCCTCATTGACCCCTTGGATTTGCAGTTTCCTTTCCTTGCTTTGGTGGGGTTATATTTAGCTTTAAAATTAGATTTGTTCTTTTTTTTGTGGAGTTGTACCTTCTATGTATGTTTTTGTATTGCTTCTCTTATTAAGGTTGTACAATTGCGCAAATCATAGAATTATTTTAGTTTTATTATGACATTGTAAACCAATGAATCTATTCGTCGTCCACATCTAATGCATGCAATTGTAACAATGTTTTTTTTAGAGTACTAAGCATTAAAGCAAGGTCAATCTCCATGATACATTTTTGTTCTCCCAGTGCAAAGTTGTGCAGATTTAAGTACAGCCCTGCTCTTTTCTTCTCCCCCCTTCAATTTCTTGCCATAAATGCTCTATCCAAATCTCTATTAAAGCTTCCATTTTATACTCCGTTTTCCCTCTTGAGGCTCTCCAGATTTTGCCTTAATTTTGAATGTCTCGTTACCTGGTAGGGTTTTAGAGGGTTAGCCTTATTTCGCCCAAAATTGAACCGCCTTTTGTCAATTTCTAGTTAGCAGCTCTCTTTTGGGGGTTGCTCTTTCCTCTTGATTCCGTGTTGTGAAGAGAGTCGGTGCGGTCGGGGTCATAAGAACTTAGGAAAGTAGAGGAGCAACAGAGTGAGGCAAGAGCCTCTGGATCCCTTCAATGAGAGCACAATTAGCTCTAGCTTTTGGCTATTCATCCTTTGTCCTCTACGTGAGTCGCTTTGGCTTTGCATTTTTTGTTGGTTTTTGTTTGCTTGGTGGTCAGGAGTCTGTTTTGTTTGCTTGAGTTTCCTTCAATTCGTTTTTTTAGTCATGAGTATTATGTGTTCAAATTGTCATGGGTTAGGGTAACCTTGGACAGTTCGAGCTCTCAAAGAGCTCAACCAAGCACATCAGCCCAGGGTGATGTTTATTATGGAAACTAAATGGTAGGCACAATTTGTGGAAATCACTAATATTTGATTTGGTTTTCCTCATTGTTTTGTGGTGGATTCAATGGGTGGAGCAGGGGATGTGGCCCTCCTATGGGATGATCAGTTTAAAATAGACATTGTTGAGTATTCCAAGTGATTTGTCTTTGCTTGAGTTCAAGTGGTTGCATCAGGTAAGAGGTGGTGCCACTTATTTGTTTATGGGGAGCCAATCCACCACAAAAAGCGGGAGTCCTGGACAGCGATGGGATGGTTGTACCTAGGAGACAATTGGCCTTTTCGAATTTCCGGTGACCTTAATGCCTTGACATCCTTATCTGATAAGGTTACTATCAGTTTAGGGGTAGGTTCTACATCTTTTTTCCATACAAAGTTTATGGATGATCATAACTTGGCTGAGGTCCAAACTAAAGGGTGTTGTTTCTCTTGGGCTAATCATTGGGGAGCTCATATGGATGTAAAGGACCAAATTAATAAGATAATTATTAATATAGTGTGGCTTCTTATGTTCCAATAGCTGAGAGCTACTCTTCTTTCAAGGGTTAGGTATGACCTTTCCCCTCTTGCGGTTGAACTGGAAGGGAAGAGAAGGAGGGTAAAGCATGGATTTAAGTTTGAATATAAGTGGCTTCTTAATGAGGAGTGTCAATCGGTGGTTCGGGAAAGTTGGGCTGTGCGGTCAAGGGGCCCTCACCTTGTTGGGTACTTTAGGAAGTTAAACTGTTGTCGAAATCACTTGTCTCATTAAAGTAAAAACCAATTCAAAGGAAGGACTGATTTATCGAGGAGGCTCAATGATCGGTTAAGGGAGATTCGAAGCAGATCTCCTTTTCGGCTGATCTTGAGGAAGAATTGAGTTTGAAGAAAGAGATTAACCATATTTAGGAAGAGGAAAAGCGGTATTGGCTTTAGTCGTTGTGAATTCTTTGGTTGAAACTTGGGGACAGAAACTCTAGATTGTTTTAATGCATCTATTGTGTCACGAAGGATCTACAATCGTATTACATTAAGGGATGATGTTGAGAATTGGGTGGAAGGTGAGAAGGATATTCAGAAGATAGTCCGAGGTTACTTCCAGAGGATGTGCTCTAAGTGTCCAGTTTCAAGGGTGGAAGAGGCTTTATCGGCGGTCCTAGCTCAAATTTTGGAGGTTCAAAATGAGACCTTGATTGGCGCTGTCATAGCTGAGGAGATTCGCCTAGAGATTGATCACATTGGGGGCCTTAAAAGCTCCTAGACTTGATGGTTTTTCAAGTATCTTTTATACAAAATTTTGGGGCACGATTGGGGATGATGTTATACTTATAGTCAAAGACTTTTTTTTTTTGTCATAGGAGGTCTCTTAAGTATATTTATTCCACAAATATTGCCCCTATTCCTAAAGTTCCTAACCCTGAACATATCTCTCAGTTTAGACCAATTAGCCTTTGCAAATTCATCTACAAAATTATATCCAAAATTATCTCAGACTGCTTAAATCCCTTACTTCCCGGCATTGTCTCCCCTTATTAAGCAGCTTTTGTTCAGGGTAGACAAATCCAAGATAACATTATTGTGGCTCATGAGGATTTACAGGCGATGAAATTGGGGAAACATCAGAGGGGAGCGGATCTAGCTTTAAAAATTGATCTTTCCAAAGCATATGATAAGGTGAGATGGGAATTTCTTAAAAACCTTCTATATAAATTGAGGTTTCATGATAGATTTGTGAGTTGGATTATGGAGTGTGTGTCCACTGTTCATATGAATGCAATGGCCAATGGTACCCCTAAGAAGTCTTCCAAAATGGCTAGGGGCCTTCGTCAGGCTAACCCTTTCTCTCTTTTCCTCTTCGTTTTGGTTATAGAAGTCCTTTCTCGTCTCAATTTGAGGTTGGTCGCGTTGGGGGATTGCAAACCATTCTATATTAATGCCCATGCCCCTACTGTTAGTCATTTTCTCTTTGCGGATGTTTGTATTCTGTCTGTGAGGCTAGTGTCGAGTATGTTGGGGTCTTAAAAGGGGATCTAGATATGTTTTGCTTAGCCTTGGGTCAATGTGCTAATTTTAAAAAATCGTGGGCCTTCTTCTCTTCTAACACCTCCCTTACTCTTTGGGATATTTGTAAAGAAAGGTTGGGTGTTGCTTTTTTGGGTGATAAGGACAAGTATTTGGGAGCTCAACTTGTATTGGGTAGGGATAAAGGGTTGCATTTGATTACATGTTTGCCAAGATCTGTAAAAACATGAAGTGTTGGAAAGCCTCATTTCTTTCTCATGTGGTTAGAGAGAAACTTGTGAAGGTGGTGTTGTCAGCCATTACTCAACATGTCCTTAAATGCTTCAAAATTTCCATTTCTATGGCTAGGAAAATATTTGATTGCGAGATTCTGGTGGAAGGGGAATGTAGAGGAGAGTAAGGCAATCTATTGTATAATCTGGAAAACTCTCTCGAAACCTAAGGGTACAACGAGGTTGGGTCTTAGGGATATGGAAGGGATGAATGTGTCCCTTTAGCCAAACAAGCTTGGAGAGTAATTGATAATCCGGATGCACTTTGGGTAAGGTTGTTAAGAGGTGTTACTTTCCGAATGGGGACTTTATTAATGCTCCCTTGGGATTGAGGATGTCTTGGTGGTGGAGGAAGGTGTTAGAGGGGCGTGAATTACTTAAGAAAAGCTTAGGTGGAATGTTTGTAATGGGGCGCTAATTAATGCATGGCAAGACAGATGGATTCCTAATTTTTCTTTTCCCCTCCCTTCCCCAGGGATGAGCATGTTGCAAATTTGCAGGTCTTGGATCTCATTTCTTCATCCTCTAGGTCGTGGCTATCATGTCAAGTCGATTCCCTATTTCCTTCTCATATTGCTAACCGTATTCGAGCTATTCCTATTTCTAATCCTGATGTGTATAGTAAGATAATGTGGGAGTTTGATAGGTTAGGGGTGTATTGTGTTAAGCAAGGTTATACCCTTTTGGCGTGTAGTAAGGATGGGGATCCCTTAGGACTTTCACAGGCCTCCATGTCTCAAAATGTGAAATCAGCACTTGATGCTTTATGGAATTTGAATGTTCCTCCTAAGATTAGAGTTTTCCTTTGGAGGGTGTGGGTGGATGCATTGGCTACCAATTCAAACCTTGTTAGGAGAGGTATTGATATTTCACCTGAGTGTTTGAGGTGTGATTGGGAAAAGGAGGGTATTGACCATATTTTATTTTCTTGTCCTTTTTTGCTTACCGTGTGGTGTGCATCTAATGTTGGTTTTGATCCAGTTGGAGTTGGGTGTCCAGGTTTTCCACATTGTGGGTCTCATTATTTGAGTCTCAGGGTTGTGATGATGATTTTCTTGCTAGAGTGGCCTATGTTTGTGGGTTTAGAAGGCTCGGTGCAAGTTTGTGTTTAGAGCTTGTAAGGATTCACCATGTGATGTTGCTTCAAAGATTTAGGATGATGCTAACTTGTTTTGGTCCAATGTCAGACGTTTGAACCGTGTGCACTTTGTGAGGGGTGGCTCGGTTAGACCTTGGGTGTGCCCACCCCCTAATTTTGTGAAGATCAATGTTGAGGCAGCTTGTAGGTCTCTAGAGGTGAAAGCTAGCATTAGGATTATGATTCGGGATTTCTATGGTTCTTTGATTGCCAGTTGGTGTGGTTCTTTCTTTGCGGGATCCCCCACGGTTGCAGACACTAGAGCAACGCAGGTGGCTGTTCATTTTGTGAGCAAGCATGGTTTGAAATGTGTGCAGTTTGAATCGGACTGTAAAGATGTTATCTCAACCATCAACGGCAATTTTGATCTGCTTCCTTGGGGGATTGAGGCAATTATTGTCAATATTCAGAAGGTTTCTTTGGGATATGATTCTTCTTCCTTTTCTTGGATCTATAGGTTGGCTAATGGGATAGCCCATGTTGTAGCCAAATTTCATTGTTTTGGTTTATTTCATCATGGTTGGGTCTCTTGTCCAATCCCTCCAATTGTAAACGCTCTTGAGTTTAATATGAATGTTTAGTCTCGGCCTCGGGTAGGTTTTGCCCACAAACAAAAAAAAAAAAAAAAAAACATTGGAGCATTTCTATGTTATTGGTGTGTTAATATACATTTTGTTCAGAGGAGTTAATTTACTTTTTCTTTAGTCTATTTTTGAAAATTCAGGAATCTTTATCTTAAAATGCTAGCAATTCGTATATCAAGGCCTTTTAGAGGAGCATATACTTTGCTTTAATATATAACTAGCTATTCCCCGTGCAATGTATGGTCGAATTTTATTATTTGTCGATTATAGTTACTCATGAATGATTATTGTTTGTAATCAAAATTTTCCCTCAAACTCTAATATTCAGGAACAAGGCAGTATATTGCAACTATGTAATCCACTATAAATTCTTTCAATAATGAAAAATGAGGTAAATGAATGAGAAAATTTATGTTTGGGGAAAAAGTCAATTGAATATTTAGTTTTTAAAGATTATCCAAGAAGAATTATAACACAACGAATAGAGCTATGGTATTGCTAGAGTAAAATTATTATTATCACGGCAATTCTTTGGCTAGCATTCCATTTATAAGTTGCATTGATACCATGATAATAAAAACTCTCAATAAATAAACCAAAAAATGAAAATCGAATATAGCTATGGTTAATTAACCTTCGCTTCTTTTCTTCTTGTTTTTTTGATAATTTGATTTAGGGAATTTCAATATGTGTCAAATTAATATCTTGTTTGTGTACAAAATAATATGAGAAAAATATAATCAGGTTACTAAATTAATATTAAATGATTAATTTTTTATTGTAACAAATTTATTAATTTTTTTGTTACGTATATTTAATTTTTAATTAATATCTCTCTTTTTTTACTCGCTTTTCTAATTAAAACATAACAATTTCTCTTTCCCTACACATAAATTTTAACCATAATTTTAATGGTCTCGATTTCTAATTTTATTTTTTTGAATATTAAATGCTAAAATGACCTTTTCTCATGTCTATAATTTTTTTCCCTAAGTTAGTGTATTGAACAAATTATTTTCAATACAATATAAAAATGTACTTATTATTATGTCGTTGTTGATTTATGATTGTATATCGAAGAAAAAGAGGTCATGATTCTTATCTTTAATGATAAAATTAAATTTATTAGTGTTTGCTTGGATCTCTTGTATTTAGAGCAGTCTTGACTCTTTTGAGTTTTTTCTAATGGAGTTGCAATGATAGATTGGGCTTCTAAAGAGGATCTTTAGAATTTTGAAAGCATATTGAATAAGAGTTTATGGTTTTTGTAGATAATAAGTTGAATAACGGTTTATGATTTTTGAAGTTATAATTATATTTTCTATAAGTTATTTATATTTTTCTCATTTATACATTTTAATAATTTTCTTTTGACATATTGAGTTGTAGTTATATTTTATAGGTTTTTAGTTTTTATAATATACCATATTTTAAATTTTTTTTATTTTATGGATTTTTTATTTTTAAAATTTTTTGCTCGTATTCTTTTTTTTTTTTTTTTTGAGGATTTATGGTTATGTTTTAGCTATTATTTTCTTTTATTTAATTTTTTTTTGTTATTTTTTCTTTTTTTGGATGTTTTGCAGTTCTAAGTTATTAATTCTTTTTGGTTGTGCTATTTTTAGCTTTTTATTCTTTTTTGTAATGATTTTCGAGTGTGACCATTGGGGATACGGAAGAAGGCAAAGGAAAAAGAAAACTGTAAAATTATATAATATTAGATTAATTTAAGATTTTACATTGATCTTAAATAAATAATCTTCATAAAAATACTCTTCACTGCAATAATTTAATGATATTACTTTCTGATTTTTTTTTTTTTTTGCCAAATGGCAACAGGTGATATATTACTTTCTGATGTTTATTATAATATTTTGTGAAGATTATTTTAGTTATTATTAAAATAATATTCATTTAAATTATTTATTGAAATAATCATCACCAATCATCATTAGAAATAACAATCCTCATAAGATAATTTTTTTTCTTTTTTAAATTTGGGAAAAAGTGATGTAATGGCCTAAAACTTTAAGGATGGTGGAGTAAAGGCTTAAGGGAGGGAGAGGTGAGGTGATCGCTTAAAATTTCAAGAATAGGAGAATGGAAGTTTATGGAAGGGGGAGACTTCTAATTAATATATAAGTATGGATGAGATAATGATCTTGAATTTAAAAAGGATTAATTTACAATTATCATATTGAATTATGTACTCTCTTTTGTAAGATTTATAAATTTTATTCAAATTAATTTCTTAATTTTATCAAAAAAAAAAATCTCATAAATATCGTTGTAATCATACAAGAGTAGATAAAACTAAAAAAATAAACAACTAGTTGAATTAGTAGATGAAAATCTCTTCTTTCTTTATATTTTAGAAAAGTTTCCTCCTCCCCAATAACATTCTAAACCTCATTCCCAATAATTGTAGAATTGGCCTTTTTTAATTTTTAGGGGAAAAAAAAACTCAAAACTAAGTTATAAAAGCATTAAATCTCTAATATAAAAAGAAAAAAAAAGAAAAGAAATGATATAATTAAGAGTCGGGAATATAAATAGTAAATTACCTGTTAGTACCTTGAGGTTTAGTGAAATAATTGTTTAGTCCACAAACTTTGCAAACTAATTTTTGTCCATGGGTTTAGGTGAAATAATAAAGTCCAAACGTTACTAAATGTTTCATAGAAATTTAAAAAATGACTAAAATACCCTTATTAAAAATATTTTCAACTGAAAAAGTCTCATTTGCCTCTTCCCCCCTCTCTCTCTCTCTTCTTCCTCTCTATGACCGCCACCGTCGCCGGCGCCGGAGCTAGCGGTGCTACTCCACCCTAACGCCACCTTCTTCGGCCTCAACTACACTTTCCAACTTTCCTTTTTCTTCCCTAACCACCCCCCCCCCCCCTACCTTCCCCACTTATATTGAACCATCTCCTACACTTCTCTCTCTACTCCACATTTGTCTGGGTCGCCAACTGTTAATCCCTGGTCACCAAGCCCTCCTCCGCTGCCATTCTCTGGCAACGGCTGCAGCGGAGAGGGGAGGAGAAAGAAGAGAAAGAGGTGTGCTACAACGGTTAGAATATTTATATAATGAGATTATTCCTGGTTCTGACTATTGAATCTGTACTTTTATCTTTTAACTAGTTGGAGACGTTATTACTTTTCACCCTTAATCTTGTGATATATCCTACGTTTTAAGTTGTGACAGCGGAAAATAATTCTAAAAATTTGAATCCACCATGTTACTCCTAACAATATTCAAATCAATTATTTATCGCTTTATCTTGAGTGATTCTATCAAAAAAAAGGTACCAATGCATGTTCAATTAGGTAAATACCAGTGATTTGTTGGTTCTTTTATTCCCTGTGTCTCAATCAAGTAAGCCTATAGGAGTGTTTTAACACCTAGTACCTTAAGCCGCCTGGGTTGGGAGCTACTAGTTTAAAGCTTGTTACACAGGCTAAAGGGAAAACTTAAGAAGAATCAGCTTCTTTAAGCCACTTTAATAAGTACTAATGCCTAATATGAATCAAATATTTTTTAAGGCACGTGGCAGTAATGGTTTAGGTTTTGAATTCTCTTGACTTGAGCCATTAGGTCCAAGAAGTGCTCTTCACTTGGTGCCTTGAGCCAACTAGATTGAGAGTCACCAACTGAAAACTCGCTACATGAGTCCAAGGGAGACACGCCTAACCACGAGTTACATAGAAAAGGGGGGAAAAAAAGAAAACAAGAGAGAAAAGAAAAAACTTGAGATTTCTTCAGTGATTAGGGGTGATTTGTTAGGATAATTAATTCCTTTAATTATCTTCTCTATTCGTCTTAAATTTAGAAGGTTTGGAATAAGAAAAAGAGAAGAGAAGTTCTAAGCTCAGTCACTTGTAAAAAGACTTGAATCACGAGAACATGAGTTGGAACCATTGTAATAATAACAATACATAAAGATTCTCCACTTTCAAGTGCACCTTCAAATATGCTCAGAAATGTTTTTCACAAGTAATTCTTGCAATCGCATGCTTGATTAAATTTGTCCATCTTTAGCTAGTTTGAGCTGAATCTTGCTCAAGGATAAGCAAGGTGTGGGTTTGGGGATGTTAATCTACCTTATATTTACATATTTTATTCCTCATTCCTACGACATATTCGGCTTTTGTAGATGTATTTTGTTGTAATCTAGGTACATTTAAGCTTGGAGTGCAACGGAGCAAACAAAGTTGAAAAGTGAAAATCGAGCGTAATTGAGGCATATTTGAAGACTACTCTGAGAAACCCGACAACGTGTATAAAAGAAGGACCACTTAGGTCATAATTTGTTAGCTCAAAGAGATCTCGTAGAGTTTCGGGTACTAAACCAACTGATCGGCCCATCCCACAGCATGACCACTACGGGTATAAATAAAGAGGGTGAGACCGAATTTTCATATCTTTTGCCTCGTCTCCTCTTCTTCTGTCCTTCCTAAAGCCACTATGAGATCCAAGGGTTTTCAAACAGCGAAGCACAAGCGGTCGGAGTGCTGGGGGAATCAAAGCAAGGATCAACGCTCACGTTAATTAAGGGAGTCTTCACTTCTATTTTTATTCATTGTTTTCTTATTAGATTTTATGATGTTTGAAACTCCCATGGAAACTCTTTTAGTTTAGGGATAAAGGATGGTTAGTCGTCCGTATCCCAAATTTGTATTATATTTTTGACAATGGTTGTGTTATATTATTTTCGCACTCCTGTGGGGAATTATTTGTTGTTACCTGGTTTTTTTTGTGTGTGCTTGTAGCCCTGTCATGATTTCCAAATTATTAGCATTTACAAGCTTGCAGCCTAGACTATAACATAACAAGTTTTCAAGCATGGTTAGGGTTGAAGTAATACCAATCTTGTACACGACCATTAATATAAGTTAATTTTGAGTTAGGAGCAAGAAAGGAATTAAATAGTGTTAATAGGATAGCCTATGCTATACTTAGGATGATATGATATGTTATGCCTTTGAAGTAGTTCATTTAAGTCCTAATTTAAATATTAACCGGGGCTTAGTGCTTATAGCCTAATCCTTTTAAATCATTGTCATGAGTAAAATACAATGACGGAGTTCAACCACCCTGAATTCATTCCCATAAACAATCCTCAATTGATTTAGCACCACTTTTTACTGCTTTAATTGCGTTAGCACCGTTAATTGCTCAACTCACCAACAAAACCCAATTCAAACTACTCATTAATAGCTGAATCTGACTTAGCACCGATTCCTTGTGGATACGACACCCTTATACTCGACTAAGCTACAACTATATTGTACGCTTACGGTTTTAATACACTCTTTAAAACTTACATCGAGTATCTTAGTGATAAAATTTTCACACCTCATGGTACTTTATTGTATATATTGAAATGACAAATTATCAATGTGATAAATTGTCAAATCTTAAAGTATCCAAGTGATAATTTTCTTTTTCTTTTTTTTTTTTGGTCAATTGTTGTTCCGAGATATTGAGCATGTATTGTTTAATTCTCATGTGTATATTGATTTCACATTCCAGTATTTTTAAATGATTGTCAATATATCTCTTTAGATTAAAATGTCAGATATATTTTGTATCATTTTTAAGGCGTTGCACACTTCTAAATGGACAAAAATGTTTAAAAAGGGGATATTATTTGAAAAAAAAGAAGACAAATATATTTGTCATTTATATAAATAAAAGATAATATAAAAAAACATGAGGCTAACATGTCAATTAACAAAAAAGGACATGTATTGTAAATTTGAAATCAATTAGTTGTAATATATAGAAGATTGCGGCACCTTATTTGACATATCATCCTTTTAGTTTTAGTTGCGAAGTCTTTTGTTGTAAAAACTTTTCAGTTTCCATGTCGCCATGGCGTTTACACTGTCATTCCTATCTTCTATGATGAATTCGATTGCTTTTCCATTTCTTATTCTTCTCTAAATTAAAAAATGTTGACTTTTTTTATAAATAATAAAAGTTTTCTCCTTTTTATTATTTTTCTCAAATTTAATATCTTTTTGAAGTATTTTTACCAAGGTGAAAGTAGAAACGTTGCTTTGAATTTTAAAGATACTAGGATTTCTTTTACTAGGCCACTATTTTAATCCAATGTTTGAAAATTTGCTGATACCGGTTCTTCTTCTTCTTCTTCTTATTATTGTTATTGTTATTATTATTATTATTATTATTATTATTATTATTATTATTATTATTATTGTTGTTATTATTATTATTATTGTTGTTGTTGTTGTTGTTGTTGTTGTTCTTGTTATTATTGTTATTTCTATTGTTATTATTATTGTTATTATTGTTGCTATCATTCTTATTATTATTATTATTATTCTTCTTATTATTATTATTATTATTATTATTATTATTATTCTTATTAAATCTTATTATTATTATTATTATTATTATTATTATTATTATTATTATTAGTATGTTCGAAAATCATGCATATTCTTAGACTATTGTTATAAGTATTGTCTTTGCACTAACAATTTGGATACGAAAACAACAATATTATTTAGGAAGATATTACACCTATATAAAAAAAAAACAAAAAAAAGCGCTCAGGCTCTCAATTTGTGACGTCTTGGATTCACGCAGTCATTGTCCAGGGGTCAGGAGTTTGATTCTCACTCAGGATACTCATGACTTACCTGCTTATGGGGGATTGTGGGCCTTCTCATGAATCAGGGTTGGCTAGGGCAAGCCAGTCCCTCATTACCCAAAAAAAAAAAATCAAAGAACTTACATCCAATTTTTTATTTTAAGACTATTTATGCTAGAGGTCTTCTCTACTTTGTTCACCATGTTAACTTAGTCATTACATTTTTAGTTGTACCAACTTAGTCTGTGCACAACTAATATTATGTCAATTTTAAATCTGAAGTAAAATTGATGTTCAGTCAATGACAAAACTTTTAAAGGTTGGATCATGAGATGGTTTACACTTGGACAATGATTAGACTCTTAAAAATTATGTCAATAACTAAATTTTTAGTAGAAAGGCATAAACAAGTATAATTTAGTAAAAATTGATTTTATATATTATTTAAATTAATTTTTTAGGACAGTATAAATTTTGGGTATACAACCAATCATAAGATGAAATGTTTTATCATGAACTGAGATATTGTTACGTGGCTGGGCCCAATCAATATGAAAGGGCTACTGAGCACACTGGATTGGACCAACCACATTATTACAGATGACGGAAGTCTTCAGGCCTCTACTTCAGCTTTTCTTGAGAAAAAAATGTCTTAGCCAGATTTGGAGTGCCCCGGTTCCTTCCCACGTTCGGCTCTTCAATTGAAGGGTCCATTTCGACACCCTTGCTACTAATGCTAACATGGCTAAGAGATTGTCTAATGTTTCTCATCTGTGTCCAAGGTGTATGAATGAGCCTAAAACCATAAATCAAATAATTTTTTTATGTCCTTTTGCTAAAGCAGCGTGATTTGTCTCGAAAATGGAACTCAGACCCTATGATATGGGCTTTAAAGGATTTCCTTAGTGGTGGGAGAGAGTTGCATTTGTTCTTTTTAACGATGACCTTATTTTGTCTAAGGTTATTTTTGTTTGTTGGTAGTTGTGGAAATCCCCGTACAGGCTTGTCTTTGAAAGTCGTTCCGATGATCCTAGATGGTTGGCAAACCATGCGGTGGCCAAAGATGATGAATTTCAGTCGGTGCAAACAGAGTTTAATCTAAGGCCTGAGTTTAGTTTGGATGGTTCTACTGCTTGATGGTGTAGGCCTCCAGTGCGGGGAGGGGGGTTATTAAACTCAACACTGATGTGTGCCAATGCTCTTTACAGTCGGGCCTTGCGGTTGTAGCTCGGGATGAGAGGGCTGTATTGGTTTCAGGCTGCTATGGTTCTGGGTTTGCTTTATCAGATTGGAATGCAGAATATCTTGCGGTCCGTGCAGCTCTTTTGTTGGTTACTACCCTTGGTTTTCTTCAATTATTCAATCGGATAGCTTGGAGGTGATTTGAGTTCTGTGTTCTGAGGAACCCCCCGTTTGTGGATATTGAGGCTATAGTTTTAGATATTAAAATTATGTTACGCTCTTTTGTTTCTTGTTCTTTTTCTTGGTTTGTGGATATTGAGGCTATACTTTTAGGTATTAAAATTATGTTACGCTCTTTTGTTTCTTGTTCTTTTTCTTGGATTCCTAGAGCTTCCAATGTTTTAGCCCATGAAGTGGTAGAGTTACATAAGTCGGGAGCATGTTCTCATGACTGGGTTAGGTCTCCCACTCCCTCAATTTTGGATGTTCTTGTAAGTGATGGTATGCAATGAAGTTGCCTTCGGGCTTTTTGTCCAAAAAAAAAAAAGATACACCATTTTTTCAATATTTGTAATTTTCTTTAAATTAATATTTTATTTCTTATTTAGAATTTAGAGTAATATTTTACTGATGTTATCAAGTGCAATATAAGGAGCCCCTTTACATTTTAAGAAAATTTTAATATGTCATATTGTCACATTTTCATTGTTACAAACTTAAATTGTCATTTTTAAATTTTCATTAACCTAGTTTTGTTTTTTGGTAAATTACATATTAGTACCCTGAGGTTTGGAGAAAAATTTTTTTTAGTCTACAAACGTTGTGAAATAATTTTTTAATCCACAAGTTTGGGTGAAATACTACTTTAGCCCAGCTGTCGTTAAATCTTTCACATAAATTTATAAAATGACCAAACATCTTTACTAAAAATATTTTTAACTAAACAAAAAGAGAAAAATAAAAAAATCCCCTCAAATTTGATCTTTAATATAAGTCACAAAAAAACTCTTTGCTAATCTATTCAAAAACTTGGCTAATTTAAGCAAAATTAAGCTAAAAGGACAAACAAAAGTTCAAACCATACATGTCATCCCCAAACCCAAACCTTGCATTATCCTCAATGCAAATCAACAAAAGTAAATACAAGCAAGGAAAGAAAAAAGACGACTTGAATTATGACATATTCAGCTATGCTTGGTAAGCAAATTCAAAAAGGGAAGGTAGAAACAATAAGCTACAAAAGAAGACAAAATACTAAGCAGACTTCTTAGTAGGATAAAGAATATGGATAGTACGAGTGTTTAGTATAAAAGTAACAAAGTAATCATGATAGGAATAACAAAAGAATCTTCAAAAAAGAGAGAGTTCAGTACGAAAAATAAATTAAATTACACAACAAAAATAAACATAGGTTGGTAAGGGTGCAGGTGGATTGGGTCAAGAACCAACATGACCCATCCCATGTTTTACCCAATACCTAACCCATACCCACCAAATGATAGGATGATGGTTTTGGGTTGGGTTTGGTCAGGTCGGGTTGGGAAGGGCCAGGTCATGTTTGGTTAATGTATAAAAATTCATCTAAGTTTCAATCTTGACTAATTCTAATTTGAGTTTAATGTAAATAATTCACAAAGGCAAGAAGGGGATCCAATTATCAATTATTGATCTGAAACATAATATGTTAGGATTGTTTTATTTTAGATCATCCGCATGTGTGTATATATATAATCATTTAGGTACTTTGAGATTTTAACATTTATTATCTAGATACCCTATTTTAATTATATACAATTGAAGTAGCCTAAGTTTAAATATTTTATCACCTATGTAACCTATATTGGAATTTGACAAAAGTTTTTTAGAAATCTAGCCAATTTTATGCAAATAAAATATATAAAAGTCATATCAATACTCTTCGCAGAAATTTAACAAATTATGATAAAATATTTACCAAATTTCGTGTAAACTATTTACATATATTGCAGAAATCATATGTCATATCAACATATTTTGCCAAAATAACCAAATTGCAATGAAAATACGTATATATTATCCAAGTCATATTCTAATTGTAACTTTCCAATAAAAATCTATCGAATTTCAGAAGAAAGATACTAGATTGATAAAATTTTAAAATATCCAAGTATCTAATTGGTAGAAGTTCTAAACCTCAAGGAATCCCACTTATATATTGAAATGTCAAGATCTCTAAGTGATAAATAGTCAAATCTCAGGTATCCCGCTTATATATTGAAATGGCAGCTACTTTAGAAATGAATAGACAAGGTATCCTACTTCTATATTAAAACATTAGGACGCCTAAGTAATAGTCAAACATCAAGGCATCTAACATATATATTGAAATGTCTGAGTACCTAAATAATAATATTCAGATAAAGTATCCAAGATATGTTCGCCTCATTTAGGCTCATTTAATCTTTTTAGACCCATTTGGAAATGTTCCAAGATAACGAATGCCGACCCATGGGTAACCCGAAACCATCCCCGATATCTATAGGTACAAAGCATATTAGACCTACTAGACCCAATGTTGAAAACATACCCAACCCAACCCAACCCAATTAATGTGGGTTGGGTGGGTTTGGGATATTACCCAACCCGTAACACCCCTAGGTTAGGTTGCCTCTCAATAGTGCTAAGTTTAACATCTTCAGCCAGACGCAGTGTAGAGCCCAAAGTCAACCAAAATTTGATGCAACATCCTCGATATGAATCAGGTTGAGTTGTAAGAGAAATCCCCTAACCCAACAGCGTTTGTAGACCTATGACTATCAAGGTGTCAAACATTATCAACATCGGGGTCTCGAATCTCTCTCCTGCCAAGTTTAGATTATGACGCACAATTATTAACACGAACATGGACATTATTCCAATCAGCACTTCAGGTAGAATTAGGAGCATCCAATTTAACCAAAGGGACCATAGCATCAATCCTGTAACATTCTAATTCGTCCTTAGTCTTAGGGCAATGAACAAAGGTTGAGACTTCCATTTGCCCTTGAGGTTTTCGAAAGAAACCTCCAACACTCCCTTTCTACAGTGAATCACATCATCAACTATTGTTAGAAACGATTGACCTAGACTTTTATACGTGTTGTTCTTCTGCCTAGAAATGGGGTCCATATCTGACACAATAAAATCAATGGAAAAGACAAACTTATCAACCTTGACAAGTACATCCTTCACCACTGCATGAGGTACACGCTCTGTCCTATCGGCCAAATGAAGTATGACATTAGTTGGCTTAAGGTCGCCTATACCCTGTTCCTAAAAACCTGAGTGAGGGATGAGGTTCAACTTCCCTATGGTTCCCCTCTCCTGGAATTAACACAACCTTAACTTGCTCATAAATGAGCAAGCTAGGGTTAGAACTGGTCGATCTTGCGGGGTAGTGGTTGGGAGAATAACCTCCCCTCCTCTCTCCTATTCAGTGCCTAGGCCAATTGTCCTATCTTGTTCTCTAATTTGGTGATAGATTGTGAGTAAGACCGAACTAGTTGTGTAGTATCCTCCATAAAGCGGAGCATACGCTTCTTAAACTGTGAAGTGTGTCATAGAGAGAGAAAGGGGGGGGGGGGGGGGGCCGGGGGCAGGACGGTTATCAAGAGCAACATTAGAGTGAGGTCAAGCATCATACCTTTGCCCTCTCTAAAAAAGGGAGGGGGTGCATTACCTACTAAGCCAGGCGCTTGTTGCTTTGTTGGTTGATTCTGATTGGCATTCTGCTTCCATGACAAGTTCAGATGATTGCACCACTCTAGATTGTAGGTGTTGGAGAACGTGTCATTATTTCTCAAATATCCTTGAGCAGCATAAACTTGGCCCTGGATGTATTCGGGAAATTGAGACGCATATAAACAATCAAAAATAGAGTGGTCCTCACTTGAACAAATGCCACACAGAGTCGTACCGCCCTATGACTCAGCAGCATTGACTGGCCGCACATTAAAAGGATTTGTATGTAAATTCACAATCTAGTCCATTCTTCTGCTAAGGGTGTCTAGTTTAAGGTTAATATCATTGTTAGGTGCTACTTCGTAGACACCGCATGTGCTCCCTCGCAGAAGAGGCTTGGTCGAGGAAGCGTTCATTGAGTTGTTCAAATAACGTCTGTGCCTCGCATTAACCATTTGCTTGTTAGAACTCGTCAAACCATCATAAAAACTCTACACAAGAGCCCACTTGGGTGACCCATGGTCGGGGACAGCTTTTAAGGAGCTCCTTAAATCTGTCCCAACTTTTATAAAATTGCTCTTGACCTTTTTGTTCAAAGCTATTGATTGCACACTTAACATACATAGTTTTTGCCGTAGGATAAAACTTGATTATGAACTTTTGTTGGAAGTCATTCCAAAAGGTGATTTCACCCCTCGGAGGGGATTGAAACCACCTTTTAGCTATGTCTTTTAACTAAAATGGAAAAAGGCATAGTCCAACAGCATTAGTCGAGACACCTTGATAATGACAAGTTTTACAAAATTCAAGAAATGCATCAAGGTGCTCGTATGGACTCTCTATCGGCTTCTCATAGAAGGTGGGAAGCAAGTTGATGATCCCAGACTTAATTTCAAAGTTGGCGTTACCCACGGTGGGTAACGCAACTCTAACGGGTGTGACGTACGTTTGGAAAACAAAGTCGCCCCCAATCGTACGAGGTACATAGTTGGCCATGGTGTTTCCACACTTGCTTCGTATCGCCTCAAGGTAGATAGAGCCAACTCAATTTTCAGAACATAAGATAACGATTCCGGGTTAAGTGAGCGTCCATTGTTCATACAATATGGGAACAACAACAACAACAAACCTAGTGTCTCAAGGGCTCTCGCATAAGTGAGGCCTAGGAGGGATGGATGTGCGCAGCCTTTCCCCTTCAGTGTATAACCCTGCCGAGAGGCTATTTCCGAGGACCCCCAACCTTATAGGATTGGCAACACGAGGACTTCCCGTGAGGTCACTCATCCTGGTATTACTCTCGCCCAAGCAAGCTTAAATTTGGAGTTCTAATGGGATCTGGTTGCATTAATGCCTGGTAAATGAACCCTAAAATTGAACAAAAGAAATAAACACAAAAAAAAAACTCGTTAATACATAAAGTTAACTTAGCCTACCGATTCCCAGGCAACAGTGCCAAAAACTTGATGTGAGTTTTAAAGAGAGTTTTAAAACCGTTCACTTGCTAGCGCGCGAGATCGTCATAGCTTAGTTTGGTATACGGGTGTCGTATCCACAAAGAATCAATTTTAGTTAGAGTCAGTTATTAATGAGCAGTTTGAATTGGGTTTTGTTGGTGAATTTAGCAATTAACGATACTAACGCAATTAAAGCAGTAAAAAGAGTTGTCAAATCAATTGAGGATAATTTAGGGAATGAATTCATAGTAGTTTAACTCGTATTCCGTCATTGTATTTTACTTATGACAATGTCTTAGGAGGCTTATGCTACAAGCACTAAGCCCAAGTTAATATTGAAATTAAGGCTTAGGTTAATGAACAAGTCTAAAGACACAACCTATTGTATCACCCTAAGTGTAGCACTATTTAATTCCTTTTTTGCTCCGGTATTAACTTATATGAAAGATTGTGTTTAGGGCTGGGTACAACCTCAACCATGACCACGTGTGAAAACCTGTTATGTTGTGGTCTAGGCTACAAGCTCATAGACAAATGCTAATAATTTAGAAATCTTGACATGGCTACATGCATACACAAAGAAAACCAAACAACAATAAAAAATTTCCCATAGGGGTGCAAAAATAACATAATAATATCATTGTCAAAAATACAACACAAATCGAGGATACGGATGGCTACTTGTCCTTCATCCCCAAACTAAAGGAGTCTACTCCTTTATGAGAGTTTTAAACATCATAAAATCTAAAAAGAAAACAATGAGTAAAAAGTAGAAGTGAAGACTCTCTCAATTGACGTGCGTGTTGATCCTTGCTTTGATTCCCCAAGCACTGCGACCACTTGCACTTCGGCATCTGAGAACCCTTGGATCTCGTACCAGCTTCAGGAAGGAGAGGAGGACAGGAGATGAGGCAAAAGATATGGAAGTTCGGTCTCCCACTTTTTATTTATACAGATCATCAAATACAATTGAATATACTCATATTTTGTCAGAACATCTTTTAACTTTACTTTTTCAATAAAAATTCTATCAAATTTTGGATTTACAGTACATGATTGATAAAATTGTATACCTTCAGGTACCTAAATAATAAATTTTTTAACCTTGAGATACCCTATTATATATTCTAAAACATCAGCATACCTAATTAATAAATGACCAGACCACAAGGTATTCAAATGATAATTTCCCAAAAAAAAAAAAAAAAATACCATGGCTTAACCCAATAATACATCTTGCTAGGCACAAATATTTTCAAAAGTATAATGTTTCAGAAAATAATTTAGAATTAAATAATATTTAGGGTTATTTACATGTACTTTCTTAGTATTAGTAATTTTAATTGTATCAATTTAGTCCTTCTATAATTTATATTGTGTCAATTTAGTCCTTTGATCAAATTCAAATTATTAGTGTCATTTTTACGGAACAATCACACTAGATGCAAGTAACTAGACTTTAAAATGTTGACTTAATTTAACCCAACACATGGCCTAACTATCAAAAATTTCATCAACAAATTAACATAAATTTTGCTGTAAGGAACAAATTGAAACAATATTAATTGTACAAAGATTATATTGACACAATTAAAAGTACAAGAATTAGATTAACACAATAGGCAAACTAAAAGGACCTTCGGTGTAAATAACCCTGATATTTGTCACACACACAAGAAAAGAAACATATTTTGAGAAGCGATCAAGAATGAAACAATATTTTACAAAAATATCAAAAAATATATTGACTTCACTTATAGTTGACGTATCATCAATCTCACAATCACATTATCCTCTATATCATCTCTCTGGTAACCACATCAATTTCTTGATTGTTGGTATCATAATTTCTGTTATTGATGATATAATTGATTCATAGGGTTCATTTACCAAGTACTAAGGGACTGGATCCCATTAGAACTCTGAAGTGAAGCGTGTTTGAGCAAGAGTAGTACCAGGATGGATGACCTCCTGGGAAGTTTTCGTGTTGCCAACCCTATAAGGTTGGAGGTCCTCGAATACAGCCTCTTGGCAGGGTTACACGCTGAAGGCGTAAGGCAGCGTACATCCACCCCTCCCAGACCCCGCTTATGCAGGAGCCTTGAGGCACTGGGTCTGTTGTTGTTGATGATATAATTGATTCTCTCTTTAGTGTTTTTTTAAATTATGTTTAATGTTTTGGTTCTTTCCAAAAACATGACATGCTATTATATGAAATTGAGTAACAATAGACTACATCTATATTAAAAAATTGAGCCTCTGAGATACCGGTTAGGCCGATCGGTCTTGATATGTGCCACCTGCACCACATGGCAAGCACCAAGTATTTTGGGGCCAAAACTGACACAACTCCATGGGTAACAATGGCGAACACCTTAGGCGATCACCGTAGGAACTTCTGCCAAATAAATGAGACAGAGAACACCACTTATAGGCGGTGACCGCCAAGACTACCACCAATATATGGGCCACACCAAGCAAGTGTTAGAATTGGTGTCCTAGAAAACCCAATTTAAGTAGATAATTTGCTTCTTGAATAATAGTTTATTTATTGTCATCTTTATGTTTAGGAGTTTATTATGCGTGTGATGTTATTTCTTTTGAGCAACGTACAATGAGATGGACATAGTCCTTAAATTGACATTTGGAACATCTGTTTGAGGGGATCATGAGATTACACCACAAATATACTAATAAACAAATTAAAATGTTTTTTAAAAGTTAATTTGTAGTTAGTGACAAGTTTGGACTACTTGTCTGCTATGATTATAATATATATTTAGTGGCTTATCTTGGTTATATGGATGGTGATCTAGAATGTTATGTTGGTATATTTCAATTAGATTGTTACATTGAATTGGACTACATGACTTGCTCGTATCTGCAATACTATCAAAAATGAGCAACTCATTTTATTATGTTTATATAATAAGTCTAAATCAAGGAAATAGTTTGAACCCATGCACGGAATGTTAGTTGCTTTGACGTGCTAAAAGGATTAGGTCACAACACATAGCTGAAATTTTACGTACGTTGGGTAATGGCACGAAGTGTAGAGAGAACAGATATTTTACTAGGAATCTATGACATAAGGATGTCCTCTTACTTGATTCACAAGCATACGATTGCTTCTAGAGACTTTAACCAATGCATTCCATGCATCTAACATTTGAAATTAGTACAGAAGTTTTTTTTTTCTGTATAATACTTTATTCAAGAAGGACGAATTGGAAACAAAGGTGGTAGACATGAGAAAGAATAATAATAGATAAAATTATCTTTCTCATGGACATCTCATAGATGGATTAATTGTGAGTAAACAATCAGAAGGAAGTTAATGAATAAATATATTTATTTCTAGAGTGCAGTCAAATGTAATTAATGGAATTAAGTTTTACTAAATAGTAACCAAATACTACCATGAAATCATTTTAAGATTTGCTCTATTTGGACCTAGAATTAAAATCCTCAAGGTCCGTGCGCAAGCTTCTATAATATACGTTTAGAAAACCAAAAGAATTCATGAGATAAATAAATTATTTTGCTAAACTAAAAATTCATGGGATGAATGTATTAGAAAAATAAAAATAAGAAAAGAAAAACACAAAAAAAAATCCGGAATGAAAGCGCTGGCGAATCACGCGCCGACTAGCACAGGGGGACAATCCGTGATGCTCCCCCGGGCCAACCGGTGTTGAAACGTAGCACCTGTGATGTAGTGGTGAAGGTTTTTGGTTTTTTTATATATGTTTTGGTATTTTAACTTATCAAAAATTTTATTTTATTTTTCTTTTTATTTTAATTAATTCTGAAAATTTTTAGTATATAAAAATATTTCAGAAAGGTTTAGCAAGTAAGACTTTCAATTATAGAATTGAAGAGAAAAGCTCTCCCTTTTTCTCTAGAAGTGGTTTTTAAGAGATTCATAATTTTTATGATGCCCATTCACTCGGTGTGAAGAGGAACTGCGGAGAAGAATTCGGTGGTGTCATTCTTACTTCATACTAACATTGCCGTCTACATCGAGGTATGTAATTCCTATTAATTCCTTTAAATTTCATATTTAATTCAAGTTTACATGTTATGTCTATGTGTGTTATGTCTTACCGTGCTTTAAATAGAGTAGAGACTGTTTAATATTTAAAATTCTGAATTTTAAATTGTGATTCCCCTGCACCGATCCGTTAATTTAGGAAATTTTAGGTTACGAAAGTAAATATCTCCCAACAATTGGTCTTAGAGCCGGTCTCTTATTATTCATGATATATATGAGGACATCAATAGGCATAATTGAGAAATGTATTGGCCTATGAGTTTATGATTAAATCATGTTAAAAGAAAGATCAAATTCGTTGTTAAATGTGTTCATATAAACTTGTTATATGATTAATTAAATATTTTAAATAGTTTAAAATTTTGATTTATAGAATGTATTCATCAACAATTGAACATGACTAGATTTTCACTCCTAGTTAAAAATTCAAATATTATCTAATGAGATTGGATAGTTTTATTGATCTAGTATGATTATGATCAATAGATTACAAAATTATTTTTTAAAATAAAAAAAAATTGTAAGCATTTGTTGATGTCAGTGATGACATCAAAACTAAAAAAAATTTTGTTTGGAATGAGATTCTAAAGGAAATTCTTTGATAATCTATTTTCTAAAAATGTTTAAAAAAAATAATTCAACTCATTTAAAGACTGGAAGTGAGGTTAGTAAAAGGAGATTAATAACAAGTTTAAAAGGAATGAATAATTTAAATAGACCTCGCCGGATTGGGATGGAAATTTAATTATTCTAATTAGGTTATTGTTTGCTCTTTTTGTCCGTTAAATGTGTGAACATGATCATCATAAATATAAATCAAACAAACATGTAAAATGCGACATGCAGCAACATGGGTGCGAGCCTGAATTCCGGACCGCATGTGTTTGACCTCAACCACTCACCATTTCGAGGAAAAGAGATGGTGCTTTTGGTGAATACGACTTCGGTTTTCAATTAACTTGTGGTTTCAGCTTATGCTCCAATTAAAGAGACTTTTTATATTTTTTGTGTATTTTTTATATATATGTTTGACAGATAAGTAAAAGGATATGAACCTATTTCAAGTGGCAGTTACAGGTTTTACACCTAATTTTAACAAGGCTAGGATGACGCCATTTTTGAGTAAAGTGCCATGTCGTCATCATGTGAACTTCTCCTCAAAAGGGAGTTAGGCTTTTGGGTACTACAATAATGACATCTCGAACTTAGTTATTGGAAAACATTATTACCCTTGACAAGGGTATCAGCTACTCGAGGCTGGAGATGGCTAAAGGATCGAATAAGCTCGAGCTTGAGCGGCTGCTAGGAAAGCCACAAAAATGGTAGTTTCCAAGCTCAAAGAGGTTACTTGGAGCACAATTTCAATTGATTGGGCCTTAGGTTTAATTCAGGGGAATGTGGATCTTCTAGAGGGGACTTCTACTAAAATTACAGACGTGGGCATCAAGGATTTCCCTTGAAAACGCAAGACACGTTGCAAAAGAATAAGCGCACGTAAAAGAAGAGCTTAGTGGCCAGAAGTGGGTGAAGTTGGCATGAAATTAGGAACAACCATTATTTTTATTTTCTATAAATAAGGGACGTTGCGTCGATTCAAAAGAGTACACATACACTCAAGACAAAACTTCTTCAATTTTTTACAGCACACTTGTGCTCTTTTCCTAGGAGTAGCGTAACTTAGTCATAGCATAACATAGGTCTTTGCTATACTTACCTCCATAGTAATTTAGTTCTCGGCCTTCAGGTATGACTTTCCAGTTTTAATCTGTTCCCACAAAATGACAAGTTGAAATTTGAGCCTTTAGTTTAAGGCTTTAACGGCCGAGGCTTTGTCCCTTCATTGCGTTGGTCTTAATACTACTATCACTACTTGATAAGTCAAGTAACCTTAGGTTCTCACCATTGATTAGGGCTTTGGCAGCCAAGGCTTGTTTCTTGATTGCCTTGGTCCTAATTCAATGGCCTGAATACGATTTGCTCCACCTGAATCTTGACTCATTCAAGTTATTATAAGTCAAGGGTGCCAGGCTTGAAAGCTTTATTCACTTGGGCTTATAAGTGGACTGCTGAGCTCTTGGGTTTGCCTTCACCCCAGTTCCTGGCTTTTTAAGTGTACGAAAAAAGGTGTATATGGTCCTTACTCTATCACTGTAACTTTCATTTGAGTTAGATCCACATCCTTTAATTTTCTGTCATTAAAATACGTAAAATTCACAAAAAATACTTAACAAAGTCTTCTTAATTGAAGCATAAGTAGAACTCATCGTATAGCCGAAGTCAGATACGCCAACATACCACAATCATTTCTCCGAAAATGGTGAGTGGTTGTGGTCAAAGATGTGCGGTTCTTAATTAGGCTCACTCCATAGTCGCTATGAGTCCCTTTTGCATGTTTGTTTTTTTTTCACATTTAAGGCGATCACACACACATCGTTCGAAACAAAATAGAGCAAACATGCCTTTTTGCGACCATAGTGGGAGGCTTGAAACAAGACCTCATCGTCTTTAGCAGATCGTGGATTACTATAACGTAATTGCCGAACATTCGTTGATGGGTAGAACCAAGAGGTCTAGTGCTCTCGATTGGGTCCCTGCTTGAATGTCTTCTAGAACATAATCCCATATTTCGAATGGATGAAATGAGTCATAGCCATGACGGCGAAGGTGGCGGTGATGATGACATCTCGGAAGATGAATGTAGTGGGCTCGATGGCCGTTCTCGCAAGTGTTTCATGGCTATGCTCAAGCGTCATTTAGAGATGGTGCTCTAGAGGATTCAACGAACAATGAAAGAAGCTTTCGAGAGACAACGTGCCGAAACAGAGCGCAATGTTAGAGTTCAGCTTGAAAACTCTACCGTTATGAGAGCCATGATTAATGACGGATGAACATCTAAGAATGAAAGGCTACACGAAGAGACTAATAGAGTCTTGGTAGAAATGACTTTGACCTTGTCCTGTACTGCTACTATTTGTGACAAATTTGGTCAGTGTGCTTATTAATTGCTCTAGAGTTCGGTATGAGGTGGGGTTCGTAAGGATGAGCTGAACTCATGCTCTAGCGACACGCCCAACTTGATATCCCCTACAAGATCAAACAAAATGGTTCACGGGAGACCCCTCCGACGCTCAAGTCAGTATCGATATCATTAAATAGTAAAAAAAAAAAAACAAGAAATAAATAAATATAGTAATGATGAATCAGCAAATTAATAGGATAAATATATTAAAGTACAGGGTTCAAGCCCCTGGAAGGGCTAGTTTAATATTGGCCCAAAGTCCTTTCAAGAATTTAATAGACTGATAGAATAAAGATATAATTGGATAGCCAGTCCTGTTATGGGCTAATAAAATGAGTAGGCTAACATGAGCTTTATTTAACAATAAGTAAAATAAATATAAAATACTTAGCTTGAAATGGGTGAACCCCAAAATAGTTAAACTAATCATCATCATCATCATCAATATCATCATCACCATCACACTCATGCTCATCATCACCATCATACCCATGCCATCATACCCCTTATCCTTTCTCCTCCTCCCCTCCCTTTTCCTGTCTCACCAAACAAACCCCCCCCCCTCTCTGACAAGCGGGGGAGGGGTGTCAAAATTAGGGGGTGACACTTATCACCGTTAAACACCGGTCCATTTATTTGGTTTCTCGGGGTTCGATTTTCTAATTTAAGTGTAGCTTCATTATTATTTAATTTCTATATATTAACTACCTGCTCATTGTATTTGTAAAAGTGGGCGAGTAAGTATAAGTATTGGGCGAGTAAGTGCAAAGTGGGTAGGCATAAGGCACTTAACCCAAAATGGATAACCTTCAGTCTTTTTTATAATTAGCCAATCTGTATAAATTACTTGTTTAGCAAGTTACCCCCAAGTGGGTGAATCATATTGGCTTAAGTGGGCGAATTGTATGGTTTTGGAGATATAGTTATTAATTATTATTACCATAATAATAACTTATTTGCCCATCTATAGTAGCAAGCTACTAAATTACAAGTTACCAACATACTAGTCCCCGTACTTCGTGAGCGAACTTCGGTCATTCCAAGTTCAATCACAAAGTAATAAAACAATTTTACTCTTAGCTTCCCATTATACCATGTTTTCTTGAGCAATGAAGGTATCCAATGTTCTGTTTTGGACCTTCATATTTGTTGTTCATGTGTGTTTTGATTTTACTCAAAACTAATGGAGTATAGGACCTATAGAACGTGCAACAAGGTACTTGACACTTAATATGATGTTCAATTAATCATGATTCCTAAATTGGGTGCATGACCTATCATGAACCGTAATAGGGAATTCAGTCTGATCGTGGATCTTAACAGAACATTTTATCTTCGTGTGTGTTTGAATAGAGCAGTTTTCATTTATACATGAATATTTAAAGGAATCTGGGCCTCTGAAGCCTTAGAGTATTTAGGCATTTTGCTCCTTTATTTCATCAAGTGTTCATGGTGATTCGGGCTTTAGGTTTTACATGCTTGGACAAGATTAAGGTGTCCAATATGTTGCGTTGCTTGTTGACTACCCAAGTATAATAGTATGTGGTATGCCATGATGTAGTTAATGTGGTGAGTACGCCCTTGCATTCTGAAATTACGGATAATGAATATGTCATATGAGTTCTATGGGGATGATCATGTCACTGATATAATTGTCTTGTAAGTAGACAATACGTATGTCATAAAAATTGCCGCATCTTTTAAACATGCATATCTTATGTAATAAATTGTATGTTATGTTCGTTAAACTAAAAATAGATAGTGGTGCACAGTGTATCATCCTTAGATAGCTTTCGAGTGGATCATGAGCATTGCACCTATATACAGGTGATCACACCAAGGCGAACCAGGGTGAAGAGTGTAGCATCTGTTGTGAGTGACTCTACCAGGGCAGGCCATCTAATAAACTTATAGCATACCTGTTAGCTGACAAAAGGTTCTCATGCTACTTAAGGGCAGTCCTCCTGTTTTAGGCCGAATTTGGTTGACTCCTATTCGAATTCTAGCTCCTGAACTCATATATATATATATGATCAAATGGCATACAGAATCTAGTAAGTATAAATGCTTGCCGTTTGAAGGCTTATAGCGGGTTGTGAGCATATGAAAGATTTTGAATGATATATTTTCCGAGAAGGGCATATGGCCTTGACTAATGAGCCTACTTGAGAGGGGTTGAATGTATTATACCTGCCTTATGGTTTGCATGTACTTCTCTTGCCCGCCGAGGAGGGGCTTACGGCTCTTGAGATATCACCTACCTATAAAGGGCTTACAGCTTTTGAATGAATTTCGCCTGCCTAAGAAGGGCTTATGGCTTGAAAGAATTTCGCCTACTTGAGAAGGGCTTATGGCTCGAATGTATTTCGCCTGCCTCAGAAGGGCTTATGGCTTGAATCAGTTTCACCTGCCTGAGAAGGGCTTATGGCTTGAATGTAGAGGTACTTGGGTACGTGTGAGACAATAGGGCCTGTTTATGACTCTAGGGCCAGGGCTAGGGCCCGAGGAAGCAAGTTCCTGTATTTGAATGGTTCTGATTGCTAAGCAACTTCTTTGATCAAATGGTTGCGAGTCTACTCAACATAGGAGCCTGCATAGGTTAATTGATAACCATATACCTAAAACCTTGTAATCTTTTCATTTAAACAAAAAAATTTCAGGAACAGTGCTCTGAAATTCAGATTTATTCTGACAATATGGTTTTAGTAAATAAATAAAATTGAGGTTTCAGTCATTGTGTCGTTAAATTTGCATAAGTGAGCGTATATGCAATTTTCTTTTAAATATCATCCATAAGATGGATAGGGCCCTCATATTACATTTTACATGTTTGTTCTGTAGATAAACTTAAAGCCAATAGTATGGAATGTTATTTGAATAATCCGTGGTTAGTGATAAGTTTGGCCTATGTTTTCCTATGGTCCAGAAGTTGAGCATAGGTTCGGATATCAATTATATTTTACAGCAAAACCTATGTGATGCTTAGCTCCTTGGAGTAAAAGTTTAACTTGAAATTCCCATTTTTTGAAAAGTTCGGTCTGTAGAGTTAGAGTTTAGTAAAATTGCGTTAGTCTCTTTCTGTGTCTACCTCTAAATCCATTCCTAGCTGTTATATTTCAAACATCGAATGTCTAGCAGAATAAGAAGAATTGAGAGGGATAGTGAGGGAAGATTGTCGTAATCTTTATATGATTTGGTTTTGCAGTTAAATGAACAGGAATATCAAGAAGTACAAGGGTCACCTGTATTTACCAAATATAGTGTTTGGTTAACTTTGTAGGTGATTAAGAAGGCGGCTAAGTGGATAAAATCGCTCTTACTAAGTTGCTGACCAGTACTGGCACCAAATATCTTAGCAGAGGGTTGGTTAAAGTGCGTGTCGCTTAGTCATAATAACAACGCGGTTCATTTTGGATTCTCTTACTAGAAGTATTTTGTTAAGTTATTATAAGCATCAAAGTTCGGCAATTATAATTTGATTTTTGACAGGCAGTGAAGCCTTCTGCTATGCCCTAATATTGTGTGATGCGGCATGATTGAGGACGAAATTTATTAGCTTTGAAAGGGATTGCTTCTTATGGATGGATAGTTCCTGACATGTAATTGCTTTTACCTGCTTTGTATTGTGCAAAAAGAATGTACTATCCACCGTTGTCGATTGTATATCCTCTTGATTTTGGAGTGGTTTAGCCAAGATGACAGAGGTAAAGTCTAGGTTGTGACCTAGAGCGAGGTCTTATAGCCGTGAAAAATGATTTGCGTCATCAAGATAAAGAAGCTAAAGTTGTAAATCAGGAAAAAAGTCCCCAAGTATAAAAGTTATTTACTATTAAAATAAGGGAATGACTGAGGTGAAGTCCCCTAGTATTAGAGAGATTTATACAACATTATGGAAATGACTGAGGCAAAGTCCCTCAGTTCTAAATATGATTTATGTACCGTTATAGAAATGACTGAGGCGAAGTCTCCTAATTCTAAATAAGATTTATGTACCGTTATGGAAATGACTAAGGCAAAGTACCCCAGTCCTAAATAAAATTTATGTACCATTATGGAAATGACTGAGGCGAAGTCCCCTAGTCCTAAATAAGATTTAAATACCGTTATGGAAGTGACTGAGGCGAAGTCCCCCAGTTCTAAATAAGATCTACTTCCGCTATGGAAATGACCGAGGCGAAGTCCTACAGTCTTAAATAAGATTTACATACCGTTATGGAAATGACTTAGGCAAAATCCCCCAATCCTAAATAAGATTTACAAACCGTTATAGAAATGACTAAGGCGAAGTCCCTAAGTTCTAAATACGATTTACATACCGTTATGGAATTGACTGAGGCTAAGTTCCCCAATCCTACAATAATTTGTCACTAGAATAAGAAAATGACTGAGGCGACATCCCCCAGTCCTAAAAATGATTTGCGCCGTCATGATTAGTGAATCACAAATGAAGGCAAAGTCTTTCACCTCCCCCTATTTATGAAATGATTCTTGACTTGGATGTATTTTTGATTTTTTATTTTATCTGATTTAGCAAGGCTGAACATTATCTCCCAAAAGGTACTTATCATACAACCATGTTCGGTTTTGAGAGATGGTGACATCGCGTAGATTATGAAGTAAGTCCAGTATGGTGGAATTTTGTCTTTTTGACAAAATAATCCTTGCTAGTGCTTTGTAGGTGAACAATTGCTACGTTGGCATATGGCAAGTTTCTTGTGTAATAGCACCACATTGAGTTCCTATTGGATGAATTGTTTGCTTAAAGATTTTTCTTGTAGGTATTATATTATATGCTAATGAGAAATTTATAGAACAATTAGATTAGTTATAGATGGAAATAGAGGATAGACATGCCATGCGTGTTCCAAGGTAGTTATGGGGTCTCTTGCGTGCTCATGTAAAGTTTTTAGAGTGAATCATTTATCTTTGCCGTATCGTTATAAGAGCTTTCACTGCTTTTGAATGCGATGCTTACATGTACCTTTTGATTTGTACTTTTATCCCGGTGTTGAATTGTGTTCATCGTGTATCCCGGAATCTTAACCTTAAAGAGACATTCAACGACTTTACTCCTTTAATGCCTCTAATTTGAAACTTTCGTACTTAAGTGCTAACTCAAAAATTTGTGAGTAAGGATCTAGCGAGGTTCAGTTCCTTATGAAAGATATATTATAGTGCGCTTGGTCACTTAATATAGTGGCCGACAAGTATAGACAGGCTTTCGTGGTGGTTAATGAACACAATTTGTTCGATATCAAGATTGGAGTAGTTTAGCATTGTGATGTGAAATAAAGTCAGTTGAATAGAAATTGTAGTAGATATTGGTTAAAATTGTAATGAAAATTGGTTTAACGAGGGCTGAGTTAAAACTGAGCTTGTAATGAGAGTTAGTTCAAATGCTGTTGAACTAAATTGACAAATACAAGTTCCTTTGCTACTACTAATCTTAGTTTGAAGTACATGCATTCTCTTGAACCTGCTTCTTTTTCCTTAAATCATCGAAGCCTGCTTCTAGTCAAATTTATAAACCAACAGAAGCTTTTAGAAAGTGCAAGAGTAAACTCCGCGATGGGCAAGCATCATAATTCACTAGATTACATCATTTGGAGTTCCGCTTAATGGAACCTTATTTCTTATGCTAAAGGTATCAATGTATGCTTATTTTTCGTTTGGTTAGTGTTGAACATCTTGCCACTTTATTTTGAGCAAAGAGAACTTACAATGAAAAGTGAGTTGAAGCGCTATTGTAAAATTGTGTCTGAATATTATAAATGGAAAAAGATTACTACTAATGATTTATGTGATAACATAGAGTGCATGATTGTGTGCCTGAGAATTATTGTTCTTATTTAAAGATGTTTAGTTTAGTCTAGCACCACGTTAAGGCTTCCTACTTCCTCTGCTACTTAGATTAATGGAATTAGTTATAGTTTATTGTCAGGATATTATGTATGCCTGTATGTTATTGGATAGACTGCAAAATCTATATTATAGCTCTTGTAGAGAGTATGAGTTGTCTAGGTCTTATAGCATTTCATGCTATGGCTCATCAAAACTATGAAAGGTGAGAACCAATAAGAACGCATTCATGACATTGATTCGTCCTGCTCGGCATCAATAATTTGGCACTACCACTATTAGGTGTTGGGGCCACGATATGCAAACGACATTCCAAGGGACCGATTAGAAAGTGTGTTTGTTCCCTCGTAGAGGGGATACACTATACAGGGGTAGGTTACCCATTCAATATGGTGATCAATGAAAAAGAACAAGCTTTCCTAGTGTATTCCAAGGACGGTGCCGGACCCTAAGAATGGCCTGTAATTTTAACAATGTTTGTAAACTGAGATTTCCTAACCCTGTCCAAGTTAATAGGAACTAATTTATTCCAAAATGATGTATTGTTTCGACATTAGCCAATTAGACCTTATATGCTGGAAATTGTAACTTTCAATTCGTTTGTTTATGGTGGTTGATGTGTTTTTCTACGTCCATTAAAATTTAATATTTAAGCCTAATAACTAAACACATCTAAATTGAAGTGCAGGGCGAGAGGGTGTCGAACCACGGGAACTAAGAGTTCGTAAAATTATTTTATTACCTAAATTGATTGGAATAAAATTGAGAGATTTTTGTGTTAATTAACATAGAAAATGACAATTAAACTAAAATAATCTACTTCTAATAGGAAAATGACATTTAAATTGTTAATTATTACGTATTGGCCCTATCTAACTAAAGCATGGAAAAGATAGGCTTTAATTAATAATTCGGTTAATGCTATTGGTTGATTAATTAATCCCAAGGCTAGAAGCACAAAGAATTAATTTATAAATATCAATATCAACAATTAAAGATTACAGACGCAATACAACAACAACAACAACAATAACAATAGTCTCAGTGCCTGAGGGGCTCTAGCGTGAGCAGTTACAAACTCAATAATCATATTAATTGAATAAACAATTGAAGCACAATATTTTATTGTATTTCTCATAATCAAATAATTCATGTAACAAACAAATTACTTCAAAATTAAAAGTAATACAAAAACAAAAGGGTAGGAATTCATCTAGCCCCAAAAAGCAAGTTACCTCAGGAACAAACTCATGTCGGTCTCCCAGCTAATTTCGCTCCTGTTCCAATTTAATTAAAAAAAAAAATAAAGCTGAGAGGAGAGAGAAAGAGAAGCTTGAGCGGTGCTACGTTAACAAAAACATAGAAAGTGCCCCCAAAACAGAGCCCTAGCAGTGATTTTATGTCAAAACAGGGGATGAAGCTTGAGCTGGGCCGAGCCTGTCGGTGACGATGAGCCGCTTGGCTGTTGGACTCGGTTAGCTGCTGCATGTGTTGGACTGGACGAATCTGGGCCTTGTGGTGGGCCGTTGGCCTCGGTCCGGTAGAGACGGTGAAGAAACTGGGCCTTCTTTTGAGGTGTTGATCGTGGGCCTGAGGTTGGTGATGATGTCGTTGGGCTAAGATTGGGTGTTGGGCTTGCGTTCGTGGGCCGGTGAATGTAGGACTTGGGCTGGTTTGTCAGGTGTGGGCAGCTTGGTTAAGCTTATACGTTATTGTCCCGAATCTCGATTGACTTAATTTAATTTTTTATGCATTGAATTTTTGTCTTGTTTGCACTAAAATTTTACAATTTCCGGAACTTTAATGTTCAAACCTAAACATTAAAATTGCCAAAGTGAGTATATAACTATAATTAAATAGGTGTAAAATAACTAAAATAACAAATAAAAGATGCGTAAATATGAAACGCATCTATTGTGGTTGTCCAGGTAGAGTTTGATGGAATTGCAATGAAAGTTCGTTCAAACAAGAACTTAACAGAGTGGAATTTAGCAAAGATTAACTCTTTGGAGTTTGATTTGAAATGGAGTTGGCGCGAGGTTTGGTTATGTTGGCTATTGGACGACCATTGAGGTTATGATAATTTAAGTTGATGCATTATAGTTTTATTAGTTGATCTATAATAAGAGAAGTTTAGATAAGTGTGATATTTATGAGAGGCGGGTGATATAAATACTTTCACAACAAGTTCCACACATAATTTGTGTGTGATTTTAGCACTTAACGGAAGTGGATAACAGAGATTATATATATAGAAAGAAGCTATAGTTTTTAGTAAAAGGTATCACCCAATGAACTTTTAATTTGTAAGTGCTTTATAGAAGGAAATTATTATCTTGTTCATTTTCTGTGGAGTGTTCAAAGAAATTTGTGGCAGACTGAGAGAAAACTGTGCAATTGAGACTCTTAGAATAAAAGACAAGTAACTTTTAACATTATATAATAGCTTAGTATACCACTAGTATAGATTGTCTATTAGAGTTGTATTATGAAATAACAGTTGAAAGAGCCTAAATCTCAATAAGAATATGAGGGAGATTCGAATGCGATTATCAAAGATAAAAGAAGCTATAGCATATCATATTCAAAGCTAGAATCACATATGCAATGAATGATTTCTGTTGTTCTATGAACAAATGGGTAAGGTTGTTTTAGTCCAAATTTGATTTGATAGGAATGAAATGTAAGAAAAATAAACTCAATTATAACCTAGTCGAATGAGAATTGGTTCAACATGAGTTATAATGAAGACTGAATTAAAACAATATTTAGTTTAACTGAGATTATGACCCAAGTCCATCTTAGGATTGAAATGAAAACTGACCAATTTGGAGATTTACTTGACTTCGTAACTAAAATCTACCGAAATTAAGATGACATCGGTTCAAGAAGGATAGAATTATACTGCAATTGTTATGAATAGTTAGTTCAAATAGTGTAGAACTAAAATGAGATGGTAGCAAGATTCAGTTCGAACAGGGTAGAATTAAATAGTTGTTACAACGAGAATTTCTCCATGAAGGTTGAGTCAAACCAAGATTGTACCAAGGATTATTTCTAAAAGGGTTGAATTGAACAGGTGCTACAATGAGAATTTGTTCATACGAAGCTGAGCTAAGCTGAAATTGTAGCAAAAAGTGGTCTAATCTAGACCGAATTAAATCAATTATTATAACAAAATTGACTCTTTTATAGCTGATTTGAATAAAAATAGAGTTGAAAATTGACCCGTTTAGGGTTAAATCAAACTTATGATCATAATGAAAAAGATCCAATCAAGGTTTAACTGCACGGAGGTTGTAACGAAAATTGGTTCAGTGAGATCTGAACTATATTGGGCTTGTCTTGAGAATTAAATCAAGTTGAGATTATGGCAGGAAGTGATCCCATTAAAGTCAAATTGAATAGAGATTGCTATAAAAATTTGCTCAAGCAAGGTTGAGCTAATGTTGATACTGTGACGAAAACTAACCCTTTTTGTTGAATTAGATTAATGCGGTAGTGGAAATGACCCCAAGTTAGGGTTGGGTGGAGTAGAGATTGTGATAAAAATTAACACCTTAGGTTTACTTTCAACTAAGATTGTAATTAAAAACTGACTTCTTAGGGTTGAATTAAGCAAAGATTCTAATGAAGATTGACCCAAATGAGGGTGTGAAGGTGAGAGAAAGAATTTGAGTTATTTGACCATGGTAGGTGGTGGCTGACCAGTGACAGTCGGTGCGTTGGTGGTTGTGGTGGCAGGAAATTCCGGTAGTGGTGGATGGCGTTTCACGTGGTGGTCGGAGATGAAGCCTTGAGTGGATATTGAAAATGGTCGTCACCGGAGCGTGGGTCAACAGGTCACGCTGGACCACGGGTTCTGGCAGGCCACTGGTCGAGGCGGGTCATGGGTCAAGGTGAGCCGTGGTTTGAGCAAGCTAGGATGATGCTAGTAGTAGCGGTGGTGCTGGGTGTTACCACTGATGAAGATGAAAAGGATGGTCAAAGTGCCAGTCAAAGCTTTTTTATGTTTACTGTACTTTTATTTTTTATTATTTTATTAAGTATTCTATAACTTTAAACATTCTTAACTTTTAACTTGCTGGGAATTAGAGTGTGGGTTACATATCAAAACGAAGCTCTCAAAGAGATTTACGCAACCGGTATAGTTTCTTATATTTTAAGGAAGAGATAACAGAGATGTGGTTGGCGTTTATCCAACAAGGTAGTGACTGGTAGCTTATAGAAGTTGACCCTGAGGCTCGAACAAATATAAGTTTTAATCCTTGTGGAGTTACAAGTCAACTCACCTATACTCAAAGCTCTGGAAGATATTGATATGACGAGAATGATTTCTCGCAATTTTGTATAAAACATATAAAAGATTAAGTTGGCAAGCCTCGCGCGTTTTGGATAGATAATTCACCATATGACTTAAAATAGGCACAATTTTTTTAACATGAAGAGTTACAAATCGAATTATATACCCAAAATGGTGCTCTTGAAGAGTTCCAGGACCTTATAGGAATTTTTTGGGCTTCTCATAAAAGAAGGTATATGAAAAGTGATTTGAGCGTACAAAATCAGGAATTTAAGTGAATAAGATCCTGAAGAGTTTAAAATACTAAAATGTTTGTGGATACAAAATCGGGTTACTCCTTGTGGGTACGAAATATAATCTAATGAACACAACTTCCTTGGTAGTTGTTTTAAAATAAAATATGGCTTAAGTGGGTGAACAAAATATGGCTTAGAGAGTTATGCCCGAATTGAGCTAAAATGCCTGAGAAGGGCTAATGGTATTTATCGTAATTCGCCTACTTAGAAAAATGCAATGTAATTCTTCCGAGAAAAATAGTTTCTTGAGCCATACAGGCTCTGTTTTATGTGCTTTGTTTATATGTAGAAAGGTAAGACACATGATAACTTTTCAAATAGTTATATTGCCTTTTGTATTACGTATTTTGTTTAAGTGCTTACTGTTAGCTTTATTATAAGAAGTTTTGTACATATAATTTAGTTGTTCAATCATGTACAAATAGAAATAAAAAGATTAATAATTGTTAGATGTTCACAGTCATAAGAGGTGCTAAAGTTCCTATAGCATAACAGTTGGTGTAACATTTTTGTGCTGTTATACTACAGATGTTTATGACCACTAATTCCCTTTTTTTTTTTTTCCTTTCTTTCTTTTTTCTCTTTTTTTTTTTTTGTCTTTGTTTTCACTTGAATAACGAGTTCTATCAAGAGAAAAATGCAAAATCAGCAGAAAAATACTGAAAATTAATTTACCTAATATTAAGAATGTATGACTCGCGCAAGAAGCACTAAGCCAGACATGAGCTTTTCCACAGACGGCGCCAATTATGCTTGTGATGAATTTGGTCAGCGTGCTTATCCATCACCTTAGAGTTTGGTATGAGGTGGGGTCTGTAAGGATGAACTAAACTCCAGCTTTGGCTACACGCTCAACTTGATATCCCCTGCAAGATAAAACAAAACGGTTAGAGGGGCCCGTTGGTTACCCCATGGGGGACCCCTCCGACGCACAAGTCGGTATCAATATCATTAAATAGTAACAAAGGCAAGTAATAAATAAATATAGTAATGACGAATCGGCAAATTAATAGGATAAATATATTAAAATACTTGGTTCAAGTCATTGGAAGGGCTAGCTTAATATTGGCCCAAAGTCCTTTCAAGAATTTAAAAGACTAATGAAATAAAGATATAATTGGATAGCAAGGCCCGTTATGGGCTTATTAAATGAGTAGGCTAACATGAGCTTTATTTAATAATAGGTAAAATAAATATAAAATACTTAACTTGAGATGGGTGGACCCCAAAATAGTTAAACTAATCATCATCATGCTCATCCTCATCATCACCATCATATTCATGCTCATCCTCATCATCATCATCATACCCCTCATCCTCTCTCCTCCCCCTCCCTTTTCCTACTGCCTCACAGAATTCCCCCCCCCCCCCCCCCCCCCCCCCCCCCAATTCATTCTTATCTTACCCCTCCCCTTGACACATGGGGGAGGGATGTCAAAATTAGGGTGTGACACGTGTCACCTAGTGGGACATGTCACCTTTAAACACCAGTCCGTTTTTTTAGTTTCTTTGGGTTTGATTTTCTAACATAAGTTTGGCTTCATTGTTCTTTAATTCCTATATGTTAACTATTTGCTCATTGTATTCATAAAACTTATGATATGAGTATAGGGTGTGTAAGTATTGGACGAGTAAGTGCAAAGCGGGTAGACATCAGGCGCGTAATCCAAAATGGATATAACCTTCCGTCCTTTTTATAATTAGCGAATTTATATAAATTACTTGTCTAGCAAGCTACCCCCAAATGAGTGAATCATATTTGCTTGACACATGATAAACTAATCATCATCATCATCACCATCATATTCATGCTCATCCTCATCATCATCATCATACCCCTCATCCTCTCTCCTCCCCCTCCCTTTCCCTACACCCCCCCCCCCCCCCCCCCCCAATTCAACCTTATCTTAGCCCTCCCCTTGACACATGGGGGAGGGATGTCAAAATTAGGGTGTGACACGTGTCACCTAGTGGGACATGTCATCTTTAAACACCAGTCCGTTTTTTTCAGTTTCTTTGGGTTTGATTTTCTAACATAAGTTTGGCTTCATTGTTCTTTAATTCCTATATGTTAACTATTTGCTCATTGTATTCATAAAACTTATGATATGAGTATAGGGTGTGTATGTATTGGGCGAGTAAGTGCAAAGCAGGTAGACATCAGGCACGTAATCCAAAATGGATATAACCTTCCGTGCTTTTTATAATTAGCGAATTTATATAAATTACTTGTCTAGCAAGCTACCCCTAAATGAGTGAATCATATTTGCTTAAGTAGGATAATTGCAAATGGGTGAATTGTACGATTTTGGAGACATAGTTATGAATAATTATTACCCAAATAATAACTAATTTGCCCATCTACAATAGCAAGCTGCTCAATTACAAGTTACCAACAGCTACCGTTATTTCTAAGGATGTGGCTCGACAGATAGTGCTTGAAGTTGAGCCGATTTTCGTTAGACAAGCTGAGACTCACAATGGCTTAGTTTAAGCCATTAGAGAGGATATCTGGCAACTAAGGCCTGCACCCCCTCCATCAGGGCCAGCTGGTTACCCCCCATGAGACCCCTTCAATCTCGCGGTTGCCAGTCACTCAAGTCGACTATATGGTCCCTGAGAGAACGAAAAGCCTTGTTTGTGGACCCATGTGTCATACACTTGGAATCCAACCATTAAAGCGAAAGCATGCCTCACGGAGTTGCAGACCCTTCCAATCTCTGACCACAAAGGACCTCAATCCTATTGCACAGATGATAAATGTCCCTGACGCAGGGCGGTACAACCGTTCTCATTCTCTTTAAGCAGCGGAGGTTACCTCGAGGCCCATTTAAGGCCTTGAGATAGGAATGCAAGGTCAGGTCCCTATTATCGAGAGCCAGGCTTCTCATCTTAAGCCTCTCCACGCTTACCATGTTGGGAAGCAAATTAATAACCCACATCCTCAAGATCATGACTTGAGTGTTGATCAGACAAGGATGAACCAACAACCTATTGGTACCAGTGTGCCTTCAGGCGCACCATGTGACCCAGGTCCTGCTGGAACCAAGCACATGGCCATTATGATCAAGGGGTTTATCCAAGGTTTGGGGGGCAACAACCATTCCCGCACCCGATTGTGATGGGTGCTCAGGGGCATCTTGTTGATTTCCCTCGAGATCACTACCTACTTTGGGGCAGTGGCAGGCGCATAATCATGTGCCTAAGCTTCCCCTTTAGGATCGATTGGCCGCCCTCATTGAGCAAAAATATGGACTGGGTCTCGCAAGGGTCAATAGGCTCATGAATAGTAAACATTACCCTTACTACATTGACCGGGATTACCCTTTTCCTCGAGGATACAAAGTCCCCGAGTTTACCCTCTTCTTAGGAGCAGGAACCGTTCCTGCTCTCAAGCACCTGGGGAGATTCAATTGCCAGTGTAAGCAGAGGACCAATATCACAAATTAAGGCTATTCTTGAGTTCATTGTCTTGGACTGCTTTCTAGTGGTATATCAGCCTACCACCTAATTCTATTTATTGTTAGGGTGACATGGCCAGACAATTCCAGGCATAATTCTCTATAATGGAATTAGGAACTTCCATGTCACACTTGGTTCAAATGGGACAAAGGTCAGGCGAATACGTGGAAGAATATATTAACCAGTTCAAGCAAGTTCGGTTAAAATGCATTGTAACTCTTCCTGAGCTCAAATATGCCAAGCTCGCTCTAAATGTCTTGGACATCGAATTTAGGAAGAAATTTGAAGGTTCTAACTTTACTACGCTTCTTCAACTGGCACAATATACCGCTAGATATGAGGCAGTCTTAAAAGAAGAAAGCCTATGGAAAAACAGCGTGTACCGAGACATATGTGCATGACTTAATTAAGGAGGAAGAGGATCCTCCATATGAAATCAACATAGCTGAGTACGTCATGGGACCTCCCCGTGGTTTGTAATCCTTTGATCAAAAAGGATATTAAAGACAAGATGTCTTACCAGTCCCAAGGTTAGAGAAAGCATTCACTTGACCTCTCTAGAGCCGATGTAATATTCGATTTGCTTAAGAAAAATAATAAACTTAAGAATAGGGGTAGACACAGAAAATCGGTTCCCAACATTAAATAGAATTAGGTGTCATCTTTAGGGACGTAGTTCAAGATGCCATCGAGGCTAGAGAGTTGATCTTCCCAAGAGAAGGACAGATGGGTGTCGATGCCCTAGTCCTCCTTGTGTCAACGTTGTTGACACCATGGACAAAAACAAGCCTTGTTTTGTCCAGACTAACCCTTTTTGTTTATACATGAGAAAATGGTTGTGAGTGACAATGAGATGGTTCGGGTCAAGGAATATCAGCATTCCCAGGGTTGGTGCGTACTTTGGATGATGGCATATGCCATTGGCACATCACTGAACTTCATCGTGTTAATTCGTTGCATGGTTTTCAAGAATTTGTTGATCAAGCTCCGTAATAACTCTGCCTTTAAGCTAACAGTGGCAAACGAATTGACTATAGAGATCAGTGGTGGTCAGGGGTCATCCCAAAGTCTAACTAGTTGGGAGACAATATCTCACAACTTGGAAAATATGTCATATGCAGCATGTGAGCAACGTAGTGGGAAAATACAAGCTGCAATGAGGAAACTCAAGTTGTTTCCTTAGTACAATTCCCCCACGATCCTTAGTAATGACTAAAAATGCCATCTGAGAAACCTTGAAGAAGTAATTCTGTCGAGGATTCTCCCTCGAAGACTCAAATTGTCATGAGGATGGGACATCCTAAGAGAAACTCGAAGTACATCATGTTGCACGTGGATACCAGCCTGGCACCACAGTAGTCAGGTTATCAGCCATCAGGTGTCAGGTTCGATAATGTATGGAGAAAGAATCACCTCGATCTAGAGGTAGCTAGTCCCTCCAACTTAACTCGATCTCAGAAAAGAAGATAGCTGCACAATAGGGTAGTCAGTGGAGAATCACACTTAATTCCTGCATAACTAGGTTTTTCCAAGAAAAAGCCAAGGTCCACAAGGGGCAAAAAGGTCGAGCATGCGGATCTCGAGGATCCAAGTCTCCTACTACTATTAAGGTGCCAACTCATAAGGAACTGGAAAGCTCGGCTAGTCTCTCATCTTCGGAAGGGCTAGAAGCTTCGTGGGATCACCTTAACACGGACCCCCTATTTCGAGAATCAGTTGAGGACGAGGAGTTGTACTCCTCTCTCAGCATTAACTTAGTGGAACCATAGGATTGCGTCAAGCCTACATGGTCTGACATTGAAAATGGATTCTATGAAGAAGACTTCCCCTAGCCTATGAAGGAGTCTCGAATTTAGAGTTTGATCACAGCAAACAACCTCAAGAATCAGACATGCCAATTAATGGTGTTTCGCTACAACAAAGAGAACATACAGCCATGGTTGATAGCCTTGAGAAGGAGGCAGACCAAGGGATCAAAATTCAATTTGGGACGTTGCCTCAAAAGATGGATTTCAGAACTGCCGCACTCTGTCCCCTAGAATTCATGGAAGGCGATACCCAAGAAGGTCTCGAGGGTGATGTGATAGCATTAGATGAGGAGCCTCAAGTCGAGCTCATGGCTAAAGTAGTAGCCGCTAAAGGTACACTTTACCTTTTATCCTTTTCAGTTAATGCTTCAACATCTAAATTGCCCGATGATCCACTTGACATAATGAAGATGATGTTTAATGGACCCAATACCGCTAATGAACAAATCAAGCCCCTATATATCAAGGCCAAATTAAATGGCATTCTGACAAACAGCGTCTTGGTGGATAATGATTCGGCCACATATATTGGGGGTCATTAGTAAGTCACAAGAAGAGTTAATCGCCTCAGATGTGGCGATTTGTGTCTTTTCTAGAGCTACCACCAAATCTGAAGATGTCATCCCCATTGACTTAATTGTTGGTGGCCTAAGCAAGCTAATAGCTTTCTTTGTGGTGGAAACTACCTTGAATTATAATGCTTTGCTTGGCAGGGATTGGCTACATGCCAATTATTGTATTCCATACTCACATCACTAGTTGTTGATCTTTTGGAACCAGGAAAAGTATGAGGTTGTTTTGGTATATAACAGGCCACTCATGGCATGCTCTAACTTCGTTGAGGAAAAATTCTACGAAGATGTTGTGGGACCCCTAGGAGTCAAGAGGGCCACTTCACAATCAACCTAACAACAAGAGACAATAGCCATCCTTGACAGCCCACTAAATGAAGCGAAGGTTGGTCAAGCAGATGTTGAGTTTGAAGATTCTGACTTCTGGAGATACATGAGGGCCTTTCTTGATGAACAGGACTCCCAAGGCACTTCAGACTCTTAATGCAGAGGCACCAAGCCTTCCTAGTAATGGCTGAGAGGCCATTTCCTCAATGTTCGAGGCCTAGTGCATTGAGGATCAGCTCTAGGCTGAGCAACCATTTCACGATTTTTTAAGTCCATGCAGTGCAAGAAAAGGAACTGGAGCACTCTGATCTAAGAGAAACTCCAGCCAAAATGGAGGATCTAAGGGCTGAAGTCCAAGACCCCCTCTTCAAGGTTAATTTGGACTTGACAAAGGACCCAAGACCTACCCATCTGAGTGCTCTGCTCTCTTAGGAGCAAAAAGAGCAGTACTTGACTTTGCTCTGTGCATCCAAGGGTCACTTTGCTTGGGATCATCATGAGATGTCTGGCCTAGACAGAAAAGTGGTGGAGCATAGGATTCCTATCGAGTCAGGCTCAAATCCCATCATTTAGGGCCAGAAAAAGATGTCTCAAGAAGTTATAGATTTGGTCAAGGAAGAAATTGAAAGACTCCAGAAGGGTAAATTCATCAAAACTTCCTAGTATGTTGTGTGGCTGGCTAATGTCGTCCTTACCATTAAAAAAAGGGCAAAATCAGGGTCTGTATTGGTTTCAGAGACCTAGATGTAGCCACCTGAAAGGACAAATACCCTATGCCTATTGCTGATGTGCTCATTAATTCAGCCTTGAGGCATGAGGTTTTGTCCTTAATGCATGGCTACTTTGGGTACTACCCGGTCATTGTTGCCATGGAGAATACCCAGAAGACAGCATTCAAATGTCCTAAGTCAATAGGGGCTATGCCCTTCGGTTTGAAGAATGCTGGCGCCACTTACCAAAGAGCCATGAACATGATTGTTCATGACCTCATTGGCAAGACCTTGGAAGTCTATATTGATGATACCGTGGTCAAATCGAAATACCAAGTTAAACACTTGGAAGACTTAAGGAGTGCATACCTTAGAATGAGGGCTCACAGCCTTAAGATGAATTTATTGAAATGCGCTTTTGGTGTGTGAGCTGGAAACTTTCTAAGTTTTCTGGTATACTAGAGGGGCATCAATATGAACATAATAAGACTAAGGCTATCTAAATGGCCAAACCACTTTCAAGCAAAAAGGAGCTTCAACGCTTCTTAGGGCAGTTAGCTTCCTAGGATCTTTTATCTCAAATGTCATAGGAAAAATCAAGGTCTTCTCTCTGCTGCTAAAGCTCAAGTCTGAGATGGACTTTAAGGGGGAGGAGCCACATCAAACAACATTCGAGGTCATCAAGGAGTACTTGATTAGGCCACCAGTACTAATTTCATCAAAACAGGGTAAGCCTTTCAATATCTATGTCTTTGATTTAAATGAACATATTGGCTGTTTGCTTGTACAAGACAATGAGCAAGGTTTTGATGGATTACTTCAATAACTCTCAAAATTACAATAAGGACAGGAAGATGAAAATGAAAGCTCACAGATTCCATTTAAATGGTGAGTCTGGAGATTTATACAAAAGAGATGCTAGTGGAGTACTTCTAAAGTGCCTTGACTTGGACAAAGTAATGCTAGTAATGGTAGGGGCCCATGAGGGTATCCGTGGATCCCGTTTAGCTGGCAATAAAATGCATTAGCTCATCAGACGTTATGGCTACTATTGGCCATCCATGGTAGAGAATTGCATTAAATATGCTAGAGGATGCAGGGCATGAGAAAGGCACAGTCATGTGCCCAAAGTGTCTACTACTGAGATACATGCCATTGTCAAACCCTAGCCATTTAAAAGATGGGCAACGGACATCATTGGATATCAATCCTCCATCCAGCAAAAAACACTCTTATATCTTTGTGGCCACTGATTACTTTACCAAATTGGTGGAGGCTAAACCATATAAAAATATCAATCAGCATGATATGATTGATTTTATCCAAGAATATATCCTATGTAGTTTTGGCATTCTAGAGACTATCATAGTGGACCAAGCTAAAGTTTTTAATGGAGCAGAGGTAAAGGTGTTTACCAAGAGTTTCAGTATAGAAATCTTGAACTCGAACACCTTATTATTCTCAAGCTAATGGCCAAGCAAAATCAACTAATAAGATTCTAAAAGCCAACATTGAGATGATGATTTAGGACAATCCCAAAAGGTGGCATGAATTACTACTAGATGATGGATTACAGAACCTCTAAAAGAGTTGCCATTGGGATGAATCCTTTTCATTTAATGTATGGCCATGATGCAGTACTGCCTATGGAGGTAACAGTTCAATCTATTTGATTAACTCATCAAGGGAAATTCTCTAAACTTGAATATGAGCAATTCATGATGGTTGAACTCACCAATCTAGACCAAGTGAGGCTTGTTGCTTTGCACAAGTTAAAAACTCAAAAGAAAAGAGTAGCTAAAGCCCACAACAAAAGGGTCAAACCTAGGTCTTTTGATTCGGGGGATTTGGTCTAGAAGGTGATCTTGCCCATTGGCCAAAATGACCGTGTCTTTGGTAAGTGGTCCCCAAATTGGGATGGCCCATTTAGAGTCATTGAAGTATTTAGGGGAAGTGCTTATTTACTTCAAGACTTAGATGGGAGAACTCCTCCAAGGTCCATCAATGGAAGGTTCCTAAAGAGATACGTAGCATCCATCTAGGATTCTAACAAGGAAGTCCTTAAGTTTAGATTTCCACAGTTATGGGCTAAGTTTCAATATCAATGCCTAGAGGATCAATCTCAAGATTCCTAGGTAAAATAAAATAAAAGACAAAGGAACCATCAAAATGGGAGATGCGTTAAACGAAGGAATGCTTATTTCATTAAGGTTGGGAGATTACATGGCTTACAAATAGTACAAGTGAGCAGCTTGTGAAAGCCAAAGTCTTTTTAAAAAGACAAAATCAAAAGATTCTAGTCTTAGTCATCATTAGGGACTCCTCAACTAAGGATGGTGGCATCGTTTAGCTCGAGATCTAAGAAGAGAGCTTCATCTTGAGCGGCTTGACTCTTCCTTTGAGCTTCCGTGAGGGCCTTTTCAAGGCAAAATACCACTGATTCTTGAGAGGTGTGTTGTTCTCCCAAGGAAAGCAGTTCCTCTTTAAGGTGCTGTAATCTTTCCTCCAAGCTGTGAATCTCATTCTCCAAGCCCCCAATTCTTTTGGCTTGTCAGTCTTGAGTTCTTTTTGCAGCTTGGAGCTCTTCAAGCAAAGGGCTACATGCCTCCTTGGCCAGCTGAACGCCCCAAGGCTTTAATGGCATATTGGCACTTTTGTTTTCTTGGACGGGGGGCTGGAACTTCTTGAATCTTTAAGAGTACCTCCTCAAAGACTTTGAGCACCTTGGCAATGGTAGGGGCCACCCTTTGATCTTCATGCAATGCTCTCAAGAGGGACATGGCTTCTTTAAAAATAGCTCCCTCTATAATGGGTTAGAATAGGGAAGTGTATGATCTCCCTTAGCCTTTGAAGCATGGGAGACTTTTGTCCAGCTGTTGAAAGGTCAGTCTTCCACTTGGCCCGAATTTCTCCCATGGAGAAGCTACTTTTTCTAGTCTTAATCTGGGGCCAGCTCTAGGAGGAGTAATTTGGAAAAGGACCAACCAAATTAGTTAAGGCTTTGACTTTGGGAAAATAGCTAAAGTTTAAAAAGTAGTTCCTTTACCTTTGAGGCCTCACTCTGGGGTACGGAAGGTGTTGATATTACAAGGGTTTCCAATGGAGTTGCTGGTGAGGTTCCCACCACTTGAGTTTTTGCAGCCAATGTAGTTAGGGCTAAAATATAGTTCAAGATATCAAAGATGCAAAGGTCAAATATGTCTATACCTTCATAAGGTTCCTCCATAGAGATTGGTGCTCGTAGAAGAAGGAATGGAGCCTGAACAAGGCCTTGAAACAAAGTGGCTAGAAGAGTCGCCTCTTCGGAAGGAAAACTAAAGATTGGCTTCATTGTAGAGGTAGCCACATTGCCTATGTTTTTAGCACTTTAACTTACTGACTTAGTGTCTTGATGGGGCTCTATATCGCCTATTGAGATGGAGAATCTGGAATCTCAACGATATATGGAGTTGGTTCTTCCTGTGATTGTTGAAGGCCATATCCGAACGCTGCTTTAATAAAGTAAATGAAAATACTAATTAAGAAAGACCGATACCTCAGCTTCAAGGAGCCCGGTTCTTCCTTTCATTCTATTTAATTTTGAGATGGGTATTTCCTCTTCTTCTTCCCCTTTTGTTACTGAAGGAAGTGTTGGAGTACTCGGTGGCGATTGCTCAAGAAGTATTTGAGTGAAGCTTCTTGTCCCGGAACCTTTGGAAGTCACCTAGATAGCTGCTTTGGAAATAAAAATACGAGGGTCAGGCCTTATGACAACCACTGGCAAATTGAAGCATACTTCAAGAGTGGTGAAACTACCTGATTGCGCTTTCTGCTCGGTAGGCCTGGGAAGAGCAGGTTGGCTTCTCTTGGAACTAGGACCCGTAATCTCAGCAGGAAGTGTAAAATGCTGCTTGGTGCCTTCTGGCCTCCAAGGAAGAACATTAGGCTTGACAACAAGCTAAAAAATGTGGCGTGGCACATGGGGTGTACCTACAAGGCACAAGGTACCCACAAAGGAACTTGATTTCCTAGTTTAAGGTGCGAAGCTTCGTGAGCTTATTAAGCTGAAGAGAAATCCTCCTGACCCACTAGAGGTTCTTGGTCCTTAGGTTGGGAAAAGGAAAATCCTGGACCATACCAAATTGCCTAGCAAACAACCCAGGCCTATAGGTCTCCACACTAGGATGAGTCGAGTGATGAAAGAACAAATCTTTGGGGCACAAGATTGCTTGCTAGGTTTCGGAGTTGACATCTGCTGAGACATCATCGTAGAGGTCTTGTTTCCTGAACCATTCCGGACCAAGATTCCTCCTCTTAAAGGGAGTTCATTATGTCCCTTGATGGCTTCGAGGGGACAATAAAGCCTTAAGAAACTGGTCAAATGGCCATTCCAGAGTGAGCTAAACTTCACAATGAGCAAAACGCTCACTAAAACAAGAAGTCCCCTCGCTTGTGGAAGCGTAGAGGCCTCTAGGGCATAACTCTGGAAAATAGGCTTGGGTCTATAACTGGACCAGCCACAAGGCACCACCTCTCAGAGACACCCATACACTTTAGCTAGAAACAACGGACCCCAAGGACAAAGGGCCACTACTGAAAGCAAGATTGATGGCCATTGTTAAGGAACTTGAGAAGCGGGTCAGAAGAGTTGGCGAATAAAAATTTGTTCAACCAAAACAAGTACAAGCATACCTTCTCTTCTTTGGAACCATGCCCAAAGTCATGAGCTTCTGCTACAAACTTTTTGACAAAAGACTCATAACCTTCAGGAAAGTCAGTAATGGAGAAGGTGGAGGCAAAGGCTTCAGCCTTTGAAGAAACAAAAGAATCAAGGGGCAACTCTTCTCCTCGAGGTGAAAGATCCTTTAGGGCCGCTATTTCCTCTAAGGTAATTCTGAAGAACCCTTTAGGGAGGACAAAAGCGTTATAATATGTACTCCATCAACAGGATAGCGTTGTTACAATGGGAAAATCATACAAGAGGGAAATGGTTGAGAGCTTGAAGAATCTTCTTCAGATAGCTAGGAAAGGTCCTTCATATATGGTGTTGAGATCAACTAAATTCTAAAGCATATCAGAGATAACTAAGTGATCAGATCCAAGAAACCGAGTCAGTTGTTCAATAGGATTGTCCGCTTGAGGAGGAGGAACAACCACGACATATCAAAGTTGTGCCGGTGTCAGATTGAAGGGAAGCACAAGATTGAGGAGCGGATTGAGTTGAGGAATTCAGCGATTCAAGAACGAAGATAAGAGATTGCAAGTGTGCATAGACAATGGAGAGAAAACAAAGCAGAAGGTGAAGAGTTCAAACCCTAACCCTCATACTTACAGAGACGCGGGAAGGAAAAGTAAACGACGTACATTGTTATCTCAAGCTCCCTCTAGCCGTTAAGGGTCAAATCAGGTAGACTTTTTTTGCCAGTTGCAAATTTAAATTTACCAAACGGCTAAAAGGGGGCATTTGTTTAGACTCTAATTTTAATAGGACTAGGACGACACCATTTCTAAGTCAAGTGCCACATGGACATCACATAAGGTTCTCCTCGAGGGCAGTTACGTCTTTGGATACTACAATAACAATGTCTCGAGCCCAGTTCTTGAAAAACATTATTACCCTTGACAAGCGTATCAGCCACTCGAGGCTCGAGATGTCTGAGGGGTGGAATAAGTGCAAGCTAGAGTGGCTGCCAGGAAAGCTGCAAGAATGGTAGTTTGCAAGCTCAAAGAAGTTACTTGGAGCACAATTTCATTTGCTTGGGCCTTGAGCTTAAGTCAGGGGAATGTGAAGCTTCTGGAGGGGACTTCTTCTAAAATTACGGACGTGGGCATCAAGGCCTTCAAAACTCAAGACACGTTGGTGAAAAGTAGGCACACGTAAAAAAGAGCTTAGTGATCGGATGAGAGTGAAGTTGCTGCAAAAATAGGAGCATCGTTTATTTTCTTTTTTTATAAATAAAGGACTCTACATCAGTCCATAAGAGTATACATACACTCAAGACAAAACTTCTTCAAGATTTTTACAACACACTTATGCTTTTTTCCTAGAAGTAGTGCAACATAGCTAGGCATAGCGTAATGTCGATCTTTGCTATACTTACCTCCATAGCAATAGCGTTCTCGGGCTTTAAGTATGACTTTATAGTTTTAATTTATTCCCTCCAATCAACAAGCTGAGATTTGAGGTTTTAGTTTAAGGCTTTGACGGCCAAGGCTTTTTCCCTCGATTGCGTTGGTCTTAACACTACTATCACTGCTTGATAAGCTAGGTGAACTTAGGTTTGCACCATTGATTAGGGCTTTGTCGGCCAACGCTTGTCCTTGATTGCGTTGGTCCTAATTAAGTGACCTAAATAAGGTTTGCTCCACCTTAATCTTGTCAAACCTGATTTACTCGGGCTTGTTAGTGGACTGCTGAGCTCTTGGGTTTGTGTGCACTCCAGTTCCCGACTTTTAAGGGTACGAAGAAAGGTGTCTGTGGGCCCTGTTCCGTCACTGTAACTGCCACTTGAGTTAGGCCCATGTCCTTTAATTTTCTATCACAAAAATACGTAAAATCCCCAAAAAATACTTAAGAAAGTCTTAATAACTGAAGCGTAAGCATAACTCACGGCATAACCGAAGTCAGATACACAAACATACCAGTCTTTTCTCTAAAAATGGTGAGTGGTTCAGGTCAAAGACATCGGTTTGTAATTAGGCTCACTCCCTAGCCACAGCGAGTCCCTTTTGCACGTTTGTTTTGTTTTCACATTTATGGTGACTACACACACATATTCGAAATAAAATAGAGCAAACAACAGTGATTCAAGTTTTTAGGCAATAAAGGTCATGCCTTGGCCATCAAAGCTTTAAACCAACGCTTCAATTCTCAACTCATCGATTGTGGGAACATATTAAAATAGAGAGTTCATACATAAAACCCGAAGAACTGTATTACTCTGAAGAAGGAAAGTACGGCAGATATCTACGTTACCCTATGCCAAGCTACGTTGTGCTAAGTGACACTGTTCCTAGATAAAAAGCACAATAAAGAAACTTGAAGAAGTTTGTATGGATGGTGTTCGACACATTACAACTACAACAACGTCTGTTAGTTTTTTTGAAAATGGAAATAATTGCTATATCCTAATATTTGAACCAATGTCCTGACAACCCAATTATTTGTGTTTAAATATTACACAACAACAACAATGGCAGTCCCAATGCCACAAGGGCTCTTGCTTACGCAGGGTCTGGGAGGGATATGATATACGCAGTCTTACCCCATCAGGGTGGGACCCTGATGAGAGACTGTTTTTGGGGACCCCCAATATTTGTGTTTAAATATTGATAAATAAAATTATTTTGTGTATCTTATGACTTATTATTTTTTATAGGTCAAAAATCATGTGATTGTTTCTAAAATGTTTCATGTGATGAGCGTAGTCCAATATGACATGTCGTAGTTTGGTTTAAGTGGTTAATGAGATTAAACAATGGATAGACTTAAATCAAAATTCTGACATGTTGTCAAAAAAATTCATAGTTCGTGATAAGTTCTGGACAACTTCTCTGATAAGACTATAACTTGATACCTTGGATGGCTTATCTAGGTCATATGGATCGAGATCCAAAAGAATCATAGTTAGTGTTCATCAATAAGATTGGAGCATTGAGCTGGACCACCGGAGTTGTTTATTTCTTTACAACTATCAGAAATAAATAATTCATTGTGATTATGCAATAACTCTAAATCCTGAGAATATCTTGAACTCTTGCATGTTACGTTCGACACTTTAGTGTACTCAAAGTGAGGTCCTGTAAAGTGGCCAATAGTCTACATAAGTTGGGTGACTACATGAAATGTAGCCGGAACAAATAGTTAATATGGAGTCTGTAGTCTCTTATAAGATACAGATGTGTCCTTAAGTAGATTTACAAGTGTTCGAAAAATTCGGAATCTTTGGCCAAAGTATTCCAAGTGTTTATCACTGGAATTGATACGAAGAATATGTTCTCGTGTCACAGAATTATTTAAAAAGGGCGAGCTGGGTACTTAAGGACAAGGGTGAGAAGTACAATGATTATAGTTTTCATTATTACTTCTCATGGATGATACAAGGGTTTATCGCTCAATTATTACAAATTGGGAGTTATTGAATAAATAATTTAACTCTAGATTACAGTATGATTTATTTTGTGGAATTAAATCCTATTCAATGGTAATATAGTATTATCATGAGATGATAATGACCCATTTGAAGTTAGATTTAAATTATCCCCGAGGTTCCAACTCAAGCTTCTAATTTTACACCATTAGAAAAAGATTAAAAATGCATGAGATGAATTATTTATTCATGAGATGAGTAAATTTAATTTTACTAAATACTATTCATTATATGAATAGAATAGAAAAATATTAAACAAATTATTTTGTTAAAATAAAATTCATAAGATGAATTTTTTATATATAGGAAATAAAATAAATAAATTTTTTTATCCATGCAATGATCTGTGCACTAACGCGCACAGCTAATCATGATGCAACACGTGTTGCACCATGAGTAACCGTGCGCATTAGCTATCCGCGTGCTTCGAGACAGGCCAATTAGACGCAGCAATCCGCGCCAACGCGTCCGGACCAATCCACTAAGCAACATGTAGTGCTAGCTTGCTGGCCTAGTCTATTTTTGTACCCTGTGGCTATGCAGTGTCATTTTGGGTGTTTTACATGTATCCCACATCAAAAAATTTTATTTCTTTTAGCCCAGTAGCCTACTACAATTAGGATCCTAGTATTAAGGTTTGGCAAACAATTTAATCAATTGAAAATTAATTAAAAGTAAAAGTTTTTTTAAAGTGCCGACTTTTAGAGAACTAAAAGAGAAAAATTTTCCTTCGAAAATTTTTCTCTAGTTAATACTTTTAAAGCCCACACTTTGGGTGCTCCGAGGAGATTGTATAGAAGGACTCGCGGACTTAGTGATTTCTTTAGTTTTTGCTTTTTGATTTATTTATAGTATTTATTATGCTAGTTGTCTTTGTTATTATTATAAATGTATTATAATAGAGACATATAGGTTTTAAATTTGTAGATTCGGAATTAGGAATTCTAAGTCACTAGTAGGTTTAGGATAAATCAACATTGTTATTGGGTCGAGCTTTGCGAGATTGTGAGAAAGGATGTATGTTTGTTATAGGTTGCATATGACTTTTAGGGATTCTTGATGTTTGACGGTAGAATTTATATTTACCCTAGGAGTGAGAGTCATTAGATGGTGAAGTGTAAAGCGATCTAGTATTGCTTAGTTCACCGTATAAGCTAGGTAGTTAATAACTTAAGAAGTTGTAAACTAAGCTTGTTGACTTCGGAGGCTCCAGATAGTTCTGTAACTTGTGTGCGAAAGGATATGACAGTGAGGCATTAGTACTAAAATTGTTACAGTCAATGAGCTGACATGTCCCTCGGGGATAGTTGTACAATGCAGGTTTAATTGGATTTAGGACATGTGGGATATTTTGGGAACCAATGTCCTGAAAGCCTAATTATTTGTGTTTAAATATTAATAAATGAAACTGCTCCATCTAATTTATGTCTGATTATTGTTTATGGGCCGAATACGCATGCGATTGTTTCTAAAACATTTCATGAGATGGATGTAGTCCAATACGACATGTCATATTTTGGTTAAAGTGGTTAAAGAGATTGAACCGCTGATAGACTTGGTTTAAGTAATTAGTTAGATTGAAACCTGGATAAACTTAAAGCAAAGTTGTGACATGTTTATTTACAACGAATTTGGTCAGTTTGCTTATCCATCGAATTAGATTTCGGTACAAGATGGGGTTCATAAGGATGAGCTGAACTCAAGCTCTAGTTGCATGCCGGACTTGATATTTCTTGGCCCAAGATGAATAAGAAGTTTGAGTGGTTATTGCTCTAGAGAGGTGATCTTACAGGATGATGAAAATGAGGCGTGTGAAGGCCTGCCTTAGATAAGGCTTGCCCTGGGAGAGAGAGAGGGAGACGTCTTACCCTGGAGAGAGGGTAAGTGGTGTGAGGGGTCTCCCCTGTTTTTATAGAATCGAATCGGGGTTTGGGCATCTAACTCGTGGGTGCCCAGAAGTCAGGCACCCAGCTGGGCGCCCCAAAGTCAAGTACCCAGCATAGGGCACCCACCTCTTAGCGCCCGGATGCTAGGGGCCTAGTTTGTGCGCCTGCGGGCGTTCAATCCTGGGGCGCTCGTTCTAGAGAGCTTCTTTTAGGATTGTCAGTATCTGGACAAGTAAATACTGGGCTAGTATTATAAATAGTGTTGTCAAAGTAAGTTCATAGTCAGTGATGAGTTCTACACAACCTATCTGATAAGACTAACATGATAATTTAGATGGCTTGTCTAGATCATGCGGATAGGGATCCAGAAGTACGATGTGTCCCATATTTACGCATCTTTTATTTATATTTTAGCTCTTTTGCACATGTTTAATTATTGCTATATCCTTACTTTGGCAATTTTTATATTTTATAGGTTTGAAGATTAAAGTTTCTTAAATTGTCAAAATTTGGGGCAAACAGGGCAAAATTCGATGCGTGAACAATGAAATCAAGTCAATCAGAATTTAGGAGAAGAATGTATAAGTCTGGCCCGCCAACACCGTCTCCAGCCCATGTTCACTCAGCCTGTCATCCCCATTAACGAAGCCCGACAAGACACGCACCTCCTGCTACACCGACACGGGCCAGGCGCAACTCCAGCCCAACACCAGCACCTGACACCTGCTTTGCCCAAAACCGTCAGCCTCCAGTGCAAACCCATGCCCTGTTTTGCTCACCGCCTCAGCCCAACTTGCTAGGTTTTTTGCATCAGTTATGAGAGGAATAAGAGGACAAATGTCCCCCCCGGAGAGAGAGGGGGGGGGGGGGGGTGGTCCTCAATTTTAGTTTTGTTTTTAGGGCAGCTTTGTTTGTGCTGTTTTGGGCAGAAGAATCACCATTTCTTATGTTCTCAAATTTCCCTTACTGTCTCTCCGATATTACTTTCTTTAATTAATTTGGAAAGACAGCAAAATTAGTGCGAAGACCGAAATGGGTTCATTCATCTCCTCCTTCACCGGTTGACCCCCGATGAAGAGCTGACTTGCTCTCTAGGGTTAGATGCAATCTTAGTCTTTTTTTTTCTTGTATTACTTTTAATTTGGGTCAATTTGATTGTTTATATGAATTTCTTGATTGAGATAAATACTTTGAAGTATTATGTTTTTATCATTTATTCAATTGAGAAGATTATTGAGTTTGTAACGTTTGATTGTTGATGTTGATAGTTATAAATTTATTCTTTGTGCTTGTAGCCTTAGGATTAATTAATCAAATAATAGCATTCAACGAATTATTAATTAAAGCTTATCTTCCATATACTTCAGTTAGATAGTGTGAATACCTGATAATTAAAAATACGTTAGGCTGAGCCTATTTTCCTTATGTTTTAGCTACATAGCATTAATACTCGATACTAATAACATCACTTTAGTCGGTTAAAGCTTATAGCCTAAACCACTGTTTATGTGACAATCAATAATCTCAATTGTAAGCAAGAATAATTGGCTAATGGTGGATTCAAAACCCTAGGTTCCAATTCCGAATTCTTTCCCCGATTTGAACTCAAATTCTTTAGTTTAATTGTCATTTCCTTAGAATGGTTAACACACATCCTCTCAATTTTGTTTGAATCAATTTAAGTCATAAATTAAATTTACATACTCTTAGTTCCTATGGTTTGACACCCTCTTGCTCTAAACTTGAATTTAGATGTTCTTAGTGGAATTGGGTTTTATATTAAGAGACCATAGAGCCCAACTCCAAGCACAAACCACAATGGTTGATGAACAACCACCACGTGCCCTTATGGAGTATTTTACTCCCACCCCATATGCCTGACCTTCATGCGTATGGCTTAGGTAATGAGAACCATGTATGGCCCATCAGTTTGAGCTTAAGCCACATATCATACAAATTCTTCCTTCATTCCATGGCTTAGGTCATGAGAACCCGTACACACATTTGGATAGTTTCATGGAGGTTTGCTGTACCTTCGAGTTTCCTAATGTTGGTGATGACGCTATTCTACTTCGTCTTTTTCCTTTCTCTCTAAAGGATAAGGCCAAGTATTGGTTAGGAACTTTACCTAGTGAGATGATTAGTACTTGGACACAATTGCAACAAGAATTTCTTAAGAAATTCCATCCCATTAGTAAGACCAACACTGTCACGAGAGCCATTAACATCTTTGTCCAACTTCCTAGTGAAGAGTTTCATGAGAGTTGGGATATGTTTATGGAACTTTTACAAGCTCGTCCGCATCATGCTATCCCTAAATGCTACCGGTCTAAAATTTTTATTTTGGGTTGAATGAGAAGGGTCAACTTGTTGACCCTTTTTGTGGTGGTCAATTTCTTACAAAGAATGAGAATGAGGCATGGGAACTTTTTGAACATTTGAATGAGAACTCATAACAGAATGCAACATATGCACTTTTAAATGGTACTAGGTTAATAGGTTAAACTAGAGGGTGAGTGCATGAAATTGCACACACTTCCATATTAGATAAGAAAGTAGATTTTCTTATATCTTATATGGAGCAACTTACTACCTTATTTAAGATGTCACTCCATCCACTTTGCCAAATGTTTCTAATATTCCAAACATGCATGGTGCTTATTCTACAAGTCCTTGTGTTTCTCATTCCACATTTGATTGCCCCTCTACTTCACCCTTTGTTGAGTGTTGGCAAGACCCAGGGACTCTCAAGGAATGATCCACACTCGAATACATAAAATCTGAGATGGAGAAACATCCGAACTTCTCTTGGAGAGTAGGGGGTGAAGGGCAATTTGTGACCCAACAACCGAAGCCACCACAACCTCATCAATCTGGTATGTCAAGACCTCTCGATTTTCAACCGCAAGGGTGTGCTTCTAACAACTCTTAACCTTTTAATTTAAGCCCTAATTTGAATTTTGAAGTGAAGGTCTTGGGTGCGCTGAAGGGTGCAGAAGCTATCCCAACTCCGCCACTCCCATACACAATTGATCTAAAAGAAAGAAACCAAAATAGGTCAGCTAGCTAATACTTTGAGTAGGAGAGATGAGGAAAGACTCCCTAGCGAAGCCATAGAGAACCCTAGGAACAATGTGAGGCAAGACAACTGTCCTCCCTATCAAGAGTAAAAAAAATCCATTATAGTGTTGAGAAATTGGAGGAAAGTTGACAATATAGTGAGTGCTGAGAGTGAAGTACCCATAAGTGGTGAGGAAGAAGAAAAGAGCGAGGAAAGAGAGAGGAGACTAATGAGGTCATGCACCCTTCTCCCATTATAAGGCCTCTGATCTTCTTTCCTCATATGAACGTAGAGTGCCCTTCCTTCAGGCTTTTGTTGCACCACATCCAAATGGAAATGATAAGAAGTGGGAAGACTTTTAGGAGAGTTTTAGGCAAGTAAAGATTAACATTCCCCTTCTTGATGCGATTAAACAGATCTTGGCCTTTGTGAAGTTCATTAAGTGCCCTTCCTTCAGGTTTTTGTTGCACCACATCCAAATGGAAATGATAAGAAGTGGGAAGACTTTTAGGAGAGTTTTAGGCAAGTAAAGATTAACATTCCCCTTCTTGATGCGATTAAACAGATCTTGGCCTTTGTGAAGTTCATTAAGGGCCTGATGAAGCAAAAGAGGTGTAGCACATCTACCTAAGAAAATGTTCTTAGCCGAGCAAGTGAGCTCCATTTTGAAGTGTGACACTATAGTACAAAGACCCTAGTGTTCCCACCATCTCTTGATTACTTGGAGACTGCTTGATCGGGAAGGCCATATTGGACTTAGGAGCGAATGTTAACATTATTCCTTACTCGATTTATGAGACATTAGGCCTGGGAGATTTGCAACCTACCATGGTGACCTTGCAACTAGCCGATAGATCTACTAGAGTCCTCCGTGTGTGAGCTGACTAATGTGCTAGTGAAGGTAGACAAAGCCCTGTATCTTGCCAATTTCCTCGTACTTGATGTAGAACTTCTAGTCATTTAAAAACCATGTGCCTGTCATACTACTTTGTCGTTTCTTTGCAACAGCCAATGCTACCATCAATTGTATATCTGGGATAATAGATGAGAGTTTTGCAAATACGACTATTAGGGCGAACATTTGTCACCCACTAGCGAGGATGAGTTGGAGTGTTTCTTGGTGGATGTTGTTGATAATTTGGTTGACCAAACACTCCCTTCTATCCTAATTAGTGATTCCCTTGAGCGAGAGTTAGTATATGGCTGTTTTGATGATTTTGAGGTTGAGAGCCATAGTAGAGAGTTGAATGATTTGCTAGAGTCGTGTGCTTCCTTAGACACTTGTCATTGGTTGTGAAAAGTGGAACCCTTACCTACGCTTTCTGATTCCCCTGCTTTGCCTTCCATAGTATCACCACCCAAACATGAGCATAAGTCCTTGCCATCTACTCACCCGATGAGACTGTACCTGTGATTATCTCTTCTCAGTTGTCTAGGAGACAAGATGCGTTGATGGCAGTGCTTAGTGATCATAAGAGAGCCTTTGGGTGGACTGTGGCTGATTTAAAGGGTATAGACCCTTCCATTTGCAGGCATATGATTTTTCTTGATGAGAATGCTAGACCCACTACAGAGACGCAGAGTAGGCTGAACCCTAATATGAAGGAAGTGGTCAAGAAGGAGACTGTGAAATTGCTTGATGGGGGTATCATTTATCCAATTTTAGATAGCAGGTGGGTTAACCCTATTTAGGTTGTCCCAAAGAAGTTAAGCATTACTGTGGTTAGAGTAGTGATGGATAGTTAGTTCCTAATAGAGAGACCACGGGCTGGAGAGTTTGTATTGACGATATGAAGGGCCATTTTCCTCTACCATTCATTGATCAGATTTTAGAGAGGTTAGCTGATCAAATTTTTATTATTTTCTCGATGGATATCCCGAATATAACCAGGTAGTAGTGTACCTAGAGGATCAAGAGAGGACGACATTTATGTGCCCCATTGGCACATGTACTTATCATAGGTGCCATGTTGTTTATGTAATGCACCCGCTACATTTCAAAAATGCATGATGTCTATCTTTTCTGACATGTTAGGTAGATTTCTTGAGGTTTTTGTGGATGATTTCTCAGTTTTTGGACCTTCATTTGATGAAAGTTTGTAGAATTTGATGCTTGTTTTGAAAAGATGCGAAGAAACCAATTTTGTTTTGAGATGAAAGAAGAGTCATTTCATGGTTCAAGAGGGAATTGTATTGGGTCATAGGGTGTCTGAGAACGGGATTGAGGTTGATAACGCTAAAGTAGATCTGATTGCTAACTTACCCCCACCTTCAAATGTGAAGCAAGTTAGATCCTTTCTAGGTCATGCAGGTTATTCATTAAGGATTTTGGGAAGTTGGCACTAGCCATTACACTGTTATAATCTCGGATCACAACCTCGGGTTTTGGATTGGACGAGAAAGAAGAGAGAATTGAATGAATCTTACAAATAATGATCCAAGCTATTTATACCCTTTTCGTATAATAGGTGGCAAAAATAGCAAAAAACCTAGCTAACATAGCTAGCACTGACTAACATAATCTACTTTACCGCAAAAACCTATCATACGGCTAATACAAGAATTGACTAAGAAAAGAACTACTAATCAAGGAATACATTCACTACAATACTCCCCCTTTGAAAAGATTCTGGTCGCAATATTCCAAAGTTGGAAATTGATTCTGAATGAACTTTAAATCTTCCCAAGTAGCATCTTCCTCTCTGAGATTGGACCAATGAGCCAATACTTTCCTAATCTGCTTGCCTTGCTACTAAACCATGTGTGTATCCAAGATCGCCAGAGGTTCGTGGAGGATGATGCTATTAGAGCAAGCTGTAGGTGGTGTAACTAAGCAATATGTGTCTGCTGCAGTATGTTTCTTCAGCAAAGAAACATGAAACATGGGATGGATTAAAGCATCAAGCGGTAATTCCTAACGTATAAGCAACCGGACCCAACTTCTGTAAGATCTTGTAAAGACCAAAATAACGAGCACACAACTTTACACTCTTGCAATTGGCCACAGAAGATTGCCTATAAGGTTGTAATTTCAAATAAACAAGATCTCTGACTTGGAATGATCTATTAGATCTCTTTCTATCAGCAAAGAACTTCATTTGAGATTGAGCTACTGGTAAATTGTCTTTTAGCTATTGTGTCAATTGCTCCCCCAGCTGGAAGAGTTCATCCACATCCACTATAGTAGATGCAGTGGCTTGTGATACAATGGGAAAAGGAGGATCATAATCACAGAGAGTCCATTTAGCTGCCCAAATTTGCAATTTGTAACAAATTGTGCATGTTTGTTATTCATCCTTGCTTTATTTAGCTGCCCAAATTTGCAATTTGTAACAAATTGTGCATGTTTGTTATTCATCCTTGCTTTATTTAGCTGCCCAAATTTGCAATTTGTAACAAATTGTGCATGTTTGTTATTCATCCTTGCTTTAGCCGTGTAAAATGATGTGTTAAGCTCTTTTTTCTTTTGTTGTATGTATCTTGCATTCACTTGTTGATGTTAACGATATGTTATGATCCTAGATCAAACTTGGATCATAAATTTAAGATATAAGAGTATGGGATGAGGAAGAAGTGAAAGAGATGAGAAATAGAGAGAAAATTAGGGTTGAGAGAGACAATTAGATTAATCTTATTTGAATGAATCCATTGATGGTTATTCATACTCAAAAAACAAACGGCTAGGACAAATAAAGGAAAACAAGCAAAATTCCATCTAAAAGCATTTTTCCCACAAAAACACCAAACCCGGCTAACCAATTTATCCGCAATTCCTGCCGGAAACAGAATTTGAATTCAAATGAGAAATTTACCTCCAAAATCAATTAAAAATGCATAAAATCCTTCACGGTCATGAGAATACCCTCTCCTCGAAATTATTCTTGCCCCAAGAATGAAGAAGAAGGGAATTGGCTGCGTAGAAACTTTAAATTCTCCCAGCTGGTTTGTGTTGGATCCAAATTAATCCACTGAATCAAGACTTCCTTCTCTCCTATGCCTTGCTGCTGCACCAAACGGGAGTCCAGAACTGCTACAGGAGCTTGTATCAGAGTTCCATTGTTTGCTGCTTTAGGAGGCTGGCTTGAACTCTCTTTCCCTTCTACCCTGTGCCTATTTAAAAGAGAGACATGAAATACAAGATGCACAAATTAGTTAGGTGGTAGCTCCAATTGATAAGCTACATTGCCCACTTTCTCTAATACCTTGTAAGGACCAAAGAAACGAGCCCCTAACTTGACATTCTTGCGAATAGCAATAGAGGATTGCCTGTAGGGTTGGAGCTTGAGATACACCAAGTCTCCAAGTGCAAAAGATGTGTTAAAGCCCTTCTTATTAGCATAAAACTTCATTCTTGACGGAGCAAGTTGAAGATTGTCCCTTAATTGCTGCATCAATTGTCTTCTTTGTTAAAGAAGATCATTGACCTCTGCCACAAGAGATGTTACACCTTGGAGCACCATAGGTAAAGGAGGATCCTACCCATGTAAGGTCGTAAAGGGAGTGGTCCCTATAGAGGAACAAAGTGATTGTACACCAGAATTCTGCCAAAGATAACCAACGAGACTAGTGTTTAGGAGAGGTGAAAGTCATGCTTCGAAGGTACTGCTCCACACATTGGTTCACCCTCTCTGTTTGCCCATCATATTGAGGATGATAGGATGAACTGAGGAAAGAATAGAGCCCATCAACAACTCCCTCCAGAGCTGGCAAGTGAACATTTTGTCTCGACCAGACATAATGGATTGACACAATCCATGCAACTTGTAGATGTGATCAAGGAATGCCCTGGCTAACTTCTCAGCAGATATGGGATGACTAGAAGCAATGAAGTGGCTGAACTTAGTAAATCGATCCATAATGACCCAGATTACCTCCTTGCCTTCATCTTTGGCAAGCCTTCCACGAAATCCATGCTTATGCGTTGCCAAGCCCTATCAGGAATTGGGTATTGGACATGCTCAGACTTAGTCCTCTTGCAAACATCACAGCTCAGCACAAATTCTTCAACCCCTTCTTAGCTCCAACCAAGCAAAAGTACTACTTCAGTCTCTTGTAAGTGCAATTTGTAGCAAACTTATCCCCATCATATTACCTGTAAACTTCTTCCATCCAATCAGGCAAGACATAGGAAATAGCTGAACAAGAGCCAGATTTACCTTCTTCCGACCTTCGATAGAAAGAATCAGCAACAATGTTCTCTTTCTCTTTGCGATAATCAATAGAATAACTCAGTCCCAACATCCTCATAAGTCTTTTTCTTTGCAACCTAGTGGTAATCTTCTGTTCCAGAAGATATTTTACGCCCTGGTAGTCAGCCCTGATAATGAAATGATGTCCTTCTAGGCAATGCCTCCATGTCTGCACTGCTAAAAGTAAAACCAAATATTCCATCTCCTAAATCGAGAGCTGCTGATTTCTTGGACTAAGACTTTGACTGAGGAAAGCCACTGGCCTCTCCTGTTGAGAAAGTACTGCTCCAATTCCCATGCTGCTGCCATCAGTTTCTAGTACAAAGGGCTTTCCAAAATCAAGCATAACCAGAACTGGAGCAGAATAGATAGCCAACTTGAGACTTTAAAATGCTTCCTGAGCCATATCAGACCATGAAAATGCATCTTTTTTCAGAAGATCAGTTAAGGGCTCGGCCAACACTCCACATCCCGCAATAAACTAAAACGTGATGCTTAACTTGGTGTACGATTAGCAAGTACACTAAGTTATATCAAGTAATACAGAGTGAGCACCGAAATTAGTAGTTTTAGTGCTATTTGAAAGACTAAAAATTGAGGTTTTTGATATGAAATAAAATAAAATAAAAGGAAACGAAAAATTGTTTACAGATTTTTATCCAAAATTTACTGATTTTTTTTTTGTCGGAACTATCAATTAATATGGTCCAAGGCATCCAATTTCACCTAGGTGATTTATACGCCTTTTTATTCTCGATATTTATGTTGCTATTGCACATTGATGGTCAAAATACTAAATTACTAAATATTCTTTGTCAAGCAACATTGAGCATACTCTTTTACATATCAACCCATCACTCTCGTGCATGAATCTAAATAAGAAAGAAGTTTTAAAGATCCAATATTATCACTTTAGCAATCATCATAAATCTCCTCTCAGACTCATTGTGACTGGTGATCAAGCTTTTAAAACTCATGAAGAATAATGATAAACAATTGAACAACACAATAACAAAACATTGAATATGCTGAAGTGTATATTATAACTTAGGCCACATCGTAGCCTTGGAAAAATAAAATTAGTTCATGGTTAACACAATATAAAGCAAAAAAAAGATAAAATTCATAAACTTAACGAAGAAAAAGTTAGAAAGAACTTAAAAATACAAAATTACAAATCAAACTTTCCTTCCTTCTTCTTTCCCTCAAGTTTTCTCTCCTATTCTCTACTTTGTATTTGGTTTTTTTGCTGGTTGAGGGATGCCCAAAATACTCCCAAATGACCCCTACTTATATTGTTTGATGGGAGATAAAAATATGAAAAAAAATAGCATCAAGCTTAGCTAGCCTTGTTTTATGTAATTTTTTTCACTTTTCGCCGCCCAAAACTGATTCTTCAGACCAAGGTGATGGTGTTTTTGAAGTATACAATGAATTTAAGCTCTTTGGTTCAATGAAAGATCCGCCCCAAACAATTTGTATCAAATTATGCCATTTCTTTGTTGTCCTTGCTAAAACAGTAAGCTTCGGTGTTTCTGCAAATTTTTTGCTTTTATTGGATGTATCTTGCTTCCACTTATTGATTTTGATGACAAAACCTGGCAAGATTTAGCAAAAAATAAGTGCATTTGCCAGAAAATTGTGAGTGAAAAAGAGCAAAATTGAGTAAAAGCGATAAAAGTTATGCTGTAAAATGGTTAAAAATGAAAAAAAAAATATGAATAATTATATACAACATTAGATTTATCGAAATATCCCCAAACTTAAATCTTGCTTGTCCTTGAGCAAGGCTAAACATTAAAGTACAGGATCTCATGCTTTTTAATAATTTATCCCAATTCGAAGCAAGATTACCTCTATTGGAAAAGAATGACTGAGACTCAAAGTTTTGAGGCTCTAAAGGCAAAATAATCTTTCCAAGGAAAAACCCACCCATCAATTACCTTGCTAACAAATTTAAAAGTTAGCTAAATAAATTAAGTTTACCCGTTCTTTCTAATCTCAAGACATTCAATCCGAATAGAAGACAAAAATTATACCACTTATTATAAGATTTATCAAGCATGCCCAAAACTAAAATTATTCACAATAGTTTTTTTTTTTCCTTCTCTTTTTTTTTTTATACATGAGGAATTGATCTGCTCAAGTCAATCTCAACTCGTGAGTATATCTTCAGCGAGAACCAAACTCCTGACCCCTGAGCGATGATCGTATGGGTAAAGAAGCCACCACTGAGACACCCTTAATATTACCTTGTGAGTATAGCTTCTGCGAGAATTAAGCTACGACTCCTAGGCGATGACCTATAAGTAAGAGAAGCCACCACTGAGATGCCTTCATTATGACTTCTCGAGTATATCTTCAGTGAGATTCAAACTCGAACTCCCGGGCAATGGCCCATAAGTAAGAGAGGCCACTACTGAGAATTTCTCAATATTGGGTAGCACATATCTTAAAATGTTTATATGGAATGGCAGTGCAAGAGATGCTTCCTCTCTCTCTCTCTCTCTCTCGCTCTATATATATATATATATAAGTAAAATAGCCATGCTAACTAGTAAACTAAAATATCCGGGTTTTATCAAGATAGTGCCATAGATTAGATCGTATTTTGCAATAAGAACACAAAAAACAATTGATTCTCCGATCATTCGTATCTAATTAAAGTAAACGAGCTCAAAAGAATAGAAAAATTGCTTAAAAAGCCTGACGATATCGTTCTTTTTTAACATGGGTTCAAAATTGAAAATTTAAAAACTAATGATCTAAATTATAGAAACTAGACATTCTTTTTGTTGGCCGACACTATCTACAACCCCATACAAAGGCTCCGAACTCTGGGAGGCACTAAAGCGGACTCTAAAAGACAAAACAAGAAAACTTTCTGAAAAATTTTGTTCAAAATTTTCAAATTGTCTCTTCCACCCCCAAATTTAATGTTAACCTTGTCCTCAATGTTAAAAAAAAATATAAATAACGAAGCAGTAGGTCGGAGAGACTTCCAAGGTTTGAAGATTGCTTGTTTAATGGCGAATGCCATGACCAAGTTACCCCCAAACTTGTTTCAAAAACATGTTGAACAAAAAGTAAAAGATATTATAAAATAACAAAAATAAATGGAAAGTGAATGAAAAGAAGTAAGGAAAGAAAAACTTGGGTTGCCTTCCAAGAAGTGCTTAAGTTATAGTCATTAGCTCGACCTTTTGGGAATGATCTATTCCGTGTCCTGAAAGAGAGTGGACTTTCCACCATCCAGCCTCAATGACCATTTCCTTCCGTGTGCCTTCTATTTGGTTTTTTTGCTGGTTGAGGGATGCACGAAACACTCCCAAATGACCCCTTTTTATAGTGTTTGAAGAGTGATAAAAATATGGAAAAAAATAACATCAAGCTTCCTTCTTATTTGCTAGTTCAAGCGGCTCATAATCAACTTGCTTTGCTAGCCTTATTTTATGTAATTGTTTTCACTTTGCACCACCCAAAACTAATTCTTCAGACCAAGGTGATGATGTTTTTGCAGTATACAATGAATTTAAGCTCCTTGGTTCAATGAAAGTCGCCGCCCAAAACAATTTGTGCCAAATTATGTCATTTTTTTGTTGTTCATGCTAAAACCGTGAGCCTGGGGGTGGTTTTTCCATTTTTTTTGCTTTTATTCGATGTATCTTGCTTCCACTTATTGATGTTGATGACAAAATCTAGCACGATTTAGCATAAAAATAAGTGTTTTTACAAGAAAATGTCAAAATGAGTTAAAAAGACCAAAACCGAGTATAAGCAATGAAAGTTCAACGTAGAATGGTTAAAAATAAATCCAAAAGATATGAATAATTATATGCTAAATTTGTCTTCTCACTTCCACTTCTGCACTGCTAAAAGTAAGGCCAAATACTCCTCATAAATCGGGAGTTGTTGATTTCTTGGTCTGAGACCTTGACTGAGGAAAGCCACTAGCCTCTCCTGTTGAGAAAGTACTACTCCAATTCCCATGCTGCTGCCACCAGTTTCTAGTACAAAGGGCTTTTTAAAATAAGGCATAACTAGAACTGGCACAGAACACATAGCCAACTTGAGACTTTCAAATGCTTCCTGAGCCATATCAGGCCATAAAAATGCGTCTCTCTTTAGAAGATCAGTCAACGGCTTGGCCAATACTCCATATCCTATAATAAACTTTCTCTAGTACCTAGACAACCCAAGAAAACCCCTTAGCTACTTGAGGTTTTTAGGAAGACCACTCTTTCATTGCCTATATCTTGTTGGGATTTGTGATTATACCTTCCTTAGAGACTATGTGTCCCAAGTATTCCACTTTAGTTTGAGCAAAGGAACACTTGGCAAGGTTAGCATACAACTTATTCTCGCGCAGAATCTGAAATACTTACGTCAAGTGCTTGACATGTGCTTCAATGGAAGGGCTATAAACCAATACATGATCGATGAAAGCCAGCACAAATTTCCTTAGGTAAGCTTTGAACATGTGGTTCATCAACGCTCGAATCTGGTGATATCCTTGCCTCAAAGTCTAACTCGGAATAATACTGTGAACCATTCAATTCATCCAACAGGTCATCTATAACAGGAATGGGAAACTTATCCTTAATGGTGAGGGAGTTAAGATGGCTGTAATCCACACACATTCGAGATGAGCCATCCTTCTTCTTGAAAAGAATCGCCGGAGAAGCAAAAGGACTATGACTGTGTCGAATGAAACTTGTGTTTAATAGGTCTTCAACTTGTCTCTAATTCTCACTCTTCTATGAGTGAGGGTATTTATAAGGCTTTAGGTTCACAGGATTTGAAAGAGCCTTAAGAGGAATAGCATGATCTAGAACCCTCTAATGAGGCAAGGTAGATGGCTGTGAAAACACATCCTGAAACTCAAGCAACAACTGTCCAACGGAGGGATCTGAAGTTTCTAGAGCTGCATCAGAACCAGCAGTGATAGCGAACAACTGACCAATCCACTGACACTTCCCTTTTCTGACCAACTTCTCAAGGTGTTTTCCTTTCATCGTCTATAACTGCCCCTTCTCCATGATACCTAGCAGAACTACCTTCTGTCCTCCCCTTTCAAAAGTTACGGATAACTAAGCAAAATCAATGATTAAAGGGTTGCTGTTTTTTATCCATTCAACTCCAAGGACCATGTCACAACCCCCTTGCTTAAGTACTCTGAAGTCATACTCAAACTGATGCCCTTGCATTCTTCAACATAACCCTTTACACTTCATCTGGATGATCATAGAGTTCCCCATCAGCCACTGTAACAGCTAATGGATTGGTTTCGATCATTTTGTGCCCAACTTGTTTTAGAACCTTAGGATCCACAAAGCTATGTGCACTGCCGCTATCAATAGAGATCAAGATATTCTTGTGTCCTATCTCTCCCTTGACCCTTATCGTGCTATGAGAGCCATTACCAGTGAGAGCTTTAATAGAGATCTCCATTTTATTATTCTCATACTCCCTTGTATCCTCCTCATCCTGCTCTTGAGGGACCTTTTCTATCTCCTGGTTCTCATTGTCCTCACCAGCCTCAGCTCCAGTAATAGTCATTAGCAACTTAGGATTACATTTGTTTCAAAATAAATACTTCTGATTGCACTTGAAACACAACCTCTGATTCTTCTTTTTCATCCAAACTCAAACCAGAAGCTTTTGGACCACTAATAAAAGTAGCCTGCTGTTGAGAAGATGATTGTGGAACCTTGATCTTAGGTCCATCAGAACCAGCCAAGACCGTGGCCTCCATCAATTTAGCCTTTGAAACTGCCCGAGTTAAAGTACCGTGATTCAATGCCTTAACCAAGTTTTTAATCCTTGGATCAAGTCCACTAATGAAACTGGACATATAATAGGCCTCATTAGCTCTAGGAGTTACTGTCAACATCCTAGCTCTCAAGTTCTACAAGCGAGTCATACAATCTCTCAAGTTTGAGTTAGATTATTAAAATGACCAATCTTCTTCCGCATACCTTTCACATAATTCATTCACAAATTCATTCCATGTCAACTAAGGATTGCTAAGAACCAAACTATAATACCAAACTTCATGAACTCCTTGGAGATATACCGCAGCTAATTCAACTTTCTCAGTTTCATCAATATGATATTATCGAAAATACCTTTCACATCTCCTGATCCATGATTGAGGCTGCTTTCCATCGAAAGTATCAATCTCCACATGCAGCTTTCTATATCTTCGAGTCCTTCCGCTAGCAGATCCATTGTCACTGGATCCAGAAGACTGAGGTTGAATAGGATCAGGAGGACGATCATGCTGAATAGCAGCAGATAACACTCCTAATCTTGGAGGTTGATTTTTTCTCGTCATCTGCATTTGCAATCCAAGGAGTTTCGATTCAATTTGTTGAGAATGCTGATCTAACTTCTCAGCTAGCCTCTGATCCTGTGATTGCTACATCCTTGCAAACATTTCCTCCATTTGAAGTCTCAATTGCTCGAATTGATTGACCTCAACGCCAGCACTAGGATTTGCACCCATAGCAGTAGCATAAGTCACATTTGCAGCAAGCTCTGATACCACATGTTGTGATCCTAGATCAAAATTGGATCATGAACTTGAGATATAAGAGTATGGGATGAGGAAGAGCTGAAAGAGATGAGAAATAGAGAGAAAACTAAGGTTGAGAAAGAGAATTAGATTGATTTCATTTGAATGAATCCTCAATTACATGATTGATGCTTATTTATACTCAAAAAACAGACGGCTAGCAAAATAAAAGAAAATAAGCAAAATTCCAACTAAAAGCATTTTTCTCACCAAAACACCAAAGCCGGCTAACCAATTTACCTGCTATTCCTTCCAGAAAAAGAATTTGAATTCAAATAAGAAATTTACATGAAAAATCAACTAAAATTGTATAAAGTCCTTCACGGTCATGACATGATAAAACCTATCAAGAATTAGCATAAAATAACGATAGGAGCAAAAAAGAGCAAAAGCTAGAGAAAAACTACAAAAGTTTGATGCAAAATGGTTTGAAAATGAACGTAAACGATAAGAATAATTATATAATAAATTAGACTTATCACCCCTCAAGATAATGCCTTTATTTCTATTTTTGCACTGCCATAAGAATGGCCAAATACTCTTTCTGATAGATTGATAGCCCCATGTGTCTAGGACAAAGGGATTGACTGAGGAATGCCACTGGTCTCCCTTTCTGAGATAGCACAGCACCCACACCCTTACTGCAAGCATCTTTTTCTATAACGAAGGGTTCATGGAAATCTGACATTGCAAAAACTGGGGCTATTGCTGCCTTTAAGTTTTAAAAAGCCCCTTGAGCTAAATTGGACCATACAGAAGCATCATTCTAAAGAAGATCAGTTAGAGGCTTGGCAATGACACCATATGAATAAATAAACTTCCTGTAATACCTTGTTAAACCCAAAAATTCTCAATAGGGGTGTAGGAGTGGGCCGCTGTCTCATAGCTTAAACCTTGGTAGCATCGGTAGCTACCCCATTGCAGGAAATAACATGACCTAAGTACTCTTCTCGAGTTTGAGCAAAAGAGCGTTTTGAGAGTTTAGCAAAAAGCTTATGTTCACGCTTTGTTTTGAAGACTTGATCAAGATGGGACACATGTGAAACCAAGGAACGGCTATAGACTAATATGTCATCAAAGAACACAAGGACAAACTTCCTCGAAAATGGTTTTAATATGGAATTCTTTAAGGCTTGAAATGTGGCAGGAGTGTTAGATAAACCAAATGGCATAACCACGAATTCATAGTGTCCATGAAGGGTTCAGAAAGTAGTTGTGTATGTCTCATTCTACCACTCAAATTTGATAATACCCTTGTCTTATATCAAGTTTGGAGAAATATTAGGATCCATGGAGTTCATCTAGAAGATCAACAATTATTGGTATGGGAAATTGGTCTTTGATTGTATAAGAGTTTAATTGTCTATAGTTGATGCACATTATTGAGGTTCCATCCTTCATTTTGACTAGGATAACAGGGGATGGCTATGGCTATGCCTGATGAAGTTGGTTTTCAAAAGCTCCTCCACTTGCTTCTCAATCTCTGTCTTTTGTGAATGGGGTTAATTGTACGGTCGAAGATTAATTGGATTAAAGTTAACATTGAGAGGTATAGCATGGTCTAAGATTCTATGTGGTGGAAGGTTAGTTGGTTGCTCAAATAGGTCTTTTAAATCATGCATTAACCTGCTAATAGATGGGATAGAAATTCACCTTAGCTTCCAAAGGTGATACACTAAGAGAAAATTGCTGACCAATCTGTTGATAAGCTCCCTTCTTGATTCCAGGTTCTTACCACTCATCCAGTGCAATTGGCCTTGTTCAACTATGCCTTCCATTCCTCTAAAAGATACTGACATTTGAGCAAAATCAAAAACCAAGGGACTGATTGTCTTCATCCAGTCAACGCCACGAACCATACCGCAACCTCCCAATTTCAGCACCCTTAAAGCATATACAAACGGATGCCCTTGCATTTCCCATCTAAATTACTAGCATTTGGTCTATGTTAACATTGAAGTTCCATCAGGGACTGCGATAACAAGTGGGCTTGTCTTGATCAGCTCATGTCCCACCAACTTAGCAGTCCTGGGATCCAAGAAGCTACGGGTGCTACCACTATCAATAAATAAAATTTAAAAAGTGGCTTTTGATTTGCTTCTCCTTTAATCCTTACTGTATTGTGTGTTCCATTCCTAGTCAAAGTCCTCACTGAAATCTCCATCTCATCGTTCTCTGAAATCTCCAGAACCTCCTCAATCTGAACACTGGATTCAGGCTCTTCCTCAGCTTCAGCACTAGTAACAGACATTAATAGCTTGGGGTTGCACTTATGCCCAAAGAAATACTTTTGATTGCACTTGAAACACAACCTTTGGGCCTTCCGTTCCTCTGTACTTTAAGGTTTTGAGGTGCCAGATGTTGATTGCTGCAATGGAGAAACTGCCTGTACATTCATTCTTCGCTTTTGACCCCCTTGAGGTGAAACTAATACTGTGGACTCAAACAATCTGGCCTTCGAATAAGCCATAGACAATGACAAAGAATTCAATGCTTTCACTAGATTTTTGATCTTGGGCATAAGACCACTAATGAAGCTAGAGACATAATAGGCCTCACTTGCACCCGAGTTAACAGCCATCATTCGTGCTTTCAAATTCTCAAAACGAGTCATGTACTCTTAGTAGAACCAGTTGAGCTACCTTATTGAAGTTGTCAACAACATCCCGTGGGTCTTCGTCCCTAACCTCTTACATGATTCATCAACAAACTCATGCCAAGTAAGGGAAGGATTACTAAAGATCAAACTTTGAAACCACACTTCATGATCTCCATGTACTTGGCAGCTAGTTCTACCTTCTGTGAATCAAGAACACCATGGAAACGAAAATACCTCTCACACCTTCGAATCCAAGATTGAGCTGCAGTGGAGGAACTGCCTGTACATTCATTCTTCGCTTTTGACCCCCCTTGAGGTGAAATTAATACTGTGGACTCAAACAATCTTGCCTTCGAATAAGCCATAGACAATGACAGAGGATTCAATGCTTTCACTAGATTTTTGATCTTGGGCGTAAGACCACTAATGAAGCTAGAGACATAATAGGCCTCATTTGCACTCCAGTTAACAGCCATCATTCGTTCTTTCAAATGCTCAAAATGAGTCATGTACTCTTAGTAGAAGCAGTTTGAGTACCTTATTGAAGTTGCCAACAACATCTCCTGGGTCTTCGTCCCTAACCTCTTACATGGTTCATCAACAAACTCATGCCAAGTAAGGGAAGGATTACTAAAGATCAAAGTACAAAACCACACTTCATGATCTCCATGTACTTGGCAGCTAGTTCTACCTTTTGTTAATCAAGAACACCATGGAAACGAAAATACCTCTCACAGCTTCGAATCCAAAATTGAGGTTACACACCATCAAAAGGCTCGATCGCTACTTTAGGCTGGTGAAACCCTGTGTTCTTGATGAATGCTATTCCATCCCAAACACCTTCAGTTGGCATAGAAATTAAGGGATCAGGAGGCCTCCCATGGGGATTACCCGTAGGGAAAATTCCAGCTCCACTCAGAGCAAACTGCCTGGCATTTGTTCTTGCATGCCCACTAGTTGCTGTGGAATTTACTCCTGCGGCTGATGCATGTTACCCACGGCAAGGACAGGTCTTGTAGCTTGTTACTTCCCTTTGGCCAGCTTGATCAATGCTTATTTCACAAGCTCTGATACAAATTGTTATGATCTTGGGTCATAATCTAGAGTTTTAAACTATTGGATGCGAAAGAAGAGAGAACTGAGATGAGAAAAGAACATATTTGTTCTATTCCTTGAACGAATCTCACGAAAATTGATCCAGGACCCCTTTCATACAAGAGGCGGACAAAATAGAAAAAATTCGAGCGAACATAGCTAGCATTAACTAACATAAGCCATTTTCCTACCAAAACCTTTCATACACCTAATACAAGAATTGACTAAGAAAAGAACTACTAAACAATGAATATTTTCACAACACACATCAGAACCGAAAAGGAGTTTCCATCCGTTGTGTTTGCTCTTGACAAGTTTCATTCCTATCTTTTGAGGTCGAAAGTCATTATCTATTTTGACCTTGCTGCAATGAAATATTTGCTCTCAAAGAAAGAAACGAAACCTAGGCTCATTAGATGGATTCTTCTTCTTAAGGAGTTTGACATTGAGATAAGAGATAAGAAAGGTTTAGAGAAAGCGGTAGCTGACCATCTTTTTGAGCATCATGATCCATCTGTTGCATTGCATGACTCTTTTCCTAATGAGAGGCTTTTTGTTGTCTCCCATTCCTGTGACCCTTGGTCAGAAGATATTGTGAACTTTTTCTCTATGGTTACGATTCCATCCACTTGGTCCAAGTAAGAAAAGAATAGGTCTTACCCTTAGGTAAAACCCTTTTATTGGGATGACCCAAACTTGTTTAAACATTGTGCTGACAAGGTAATTCGCAGGTGTGATCCAGAGTGTGACTATCATAGCATTTTATCTTTTGTCACTCATATGCATGTGGAGGATTGTTTGGAGGTTGTAGGACCGCTGCGAAAGTCGTACAACATGGTTTTTATTGGCCTACAGTGTTTAAGGATGCTCACGACATGTCTTACATGTGAGCATTGCTAATGCACAGGCGCATTGACACATCGAGACATGATGCCTTTGAACTCTATTTTTGATTGTGGCGATATTTGATATTTGGGGTATTGACTTTATGGGACCGTTTCCCCCATCTTTTTGGTTTGTTTACATACTCGTATGAGTTGACCAATACTATTTGAAAGACTAAAAATTGAGGTTTTGGACATAAAATAAAATAAAATAAAAGGTAACAAATTATTTACTGAATTTTTTTTTTCAAAAATTTGCTATTTTTTTGAAAATGTTTATGATTTAATAAGATTCAAGGCATCCGATTTCACCTAATTGCATCAATACGCCTTTCTATTCTTGATATTTAAGTTGTTATTACGTGTTGATGGTTGAAAACCCTAATTTAAAAAATATTCTCCCTCGAGCAACCTTTAGCATACACTTTTACAAATTAACCCATCATCTCGTGCATGAATTTTTAATAACAAAAGAGTTTTAAAGATCCATGGTTTTAAAACCACACAAATCGCGTTAATCTCTCTCAAGCATTCGCTTAAATTTATGGCGCTTATCACCGTAGCAATCATCTTAAATCTCCTTTCGGACTCATTATGAATTATTATACGCTTTAAATCGTTATCAAGCATTCGAAACTCATGAAAAATAATGATAAACACTTCAAACAATGCAATAGCAAAACATTGAATATGTTGAATTAGAAGACAGTGTGTATTACAACTGAGGTTACATTGTAACCTTGGAACAACAAAATTAGCTCACGGTAAGCATAATATAAAACATAACTATGATTAAATTCATGAACTTAAAGAAGAAACGGATAGAAAGAACTTAAAAATACAAAATTGCAAACTAAACTTTCTACCTTCTTTCTTCTTTCCCTTTTGATTTTTCTAAGCTATTTCTCTACTTTGTATTTGGCGTTTCTGGCTTGAGGGATGCTCAAACTCATTCCAAACGTTCCTTATTTATAATGTTTGAAGGGGAGATAAAAATATTAAAAAAAATCATCAAACTTCATCCTGTTTTATTCTTGCTTGCCGCCCACAACATGTGCAAACACTGTCTTACTTTATGCTTTCTTTCTGATTTTTCACAGCCCAAAACCTGCAATTTCAGCTCAAAAAGATAAATTCATGTATGTATTTGAATTATGAAATATGAAGAAAGTTGCCACCAATTGCAACTTGATTGCAACTTGTATTATTTTATGTTATTTCTTTGTTGCTTTTGCTAAAATCGTGAGCTTTAGGATGTATTTTTGCTAACCTTTTTTGCTTTTATTTGATGTGTCTTGCTTCCACTTGTTGTTATTGACAATAAAACCTAACATGATTTAGCATCAAATTAGTGTTTTTGAAAGAAAATGACAATATGAAAGAAAAAGAGCAAAATGAGCAACAGCGATAAAAATTGATGTAAAAATGAATAAAACTTAATCAAAAAGATATGAATACTTATACACTAAATTAGACTTCTCAAAATACCCCCAAACTTGAATCCCAATCGTCCTCAAGCAAGGCTAAATATTAAACCATAGGATGTCACACTTTTTAAGAATTCTTCCACAATTCAATACAAGTGTACTCTTATTTAGAAAAGAATGATCGGGGCTCGAAGTTTAAGATTCTAAAGGAAAAACCATCTTTTATAAGGAAGAACCTGTCAATTACCTAGGTAACCGAATTCAAAAATAGCTAAGCAATTTAAGTTTATCCATTCTTTCTAATCTGAAGATATTCAAACTGAATAGAGGACAAAAATGCCACTTATAACAAGACTTATCAAGTATGCCTAAAACTAAATTATTTACAAAAAGTATCTTTTTCTTTTTTTTTTATTTGAGGAATTTATTTGCTTAAGTCAACCTCGGCTCAGGAGTATTTCTTTAGCGAGAATCAAGCTCTCACTCCTAGGCGAGGACCCATAAGTAAGAGAAGTCACCATTGAGACACCCCTAATATTACTGTGTGAGTATATCTTCAATAAGAATTAAGCTCCAACTCCCGGGCGATAACCCATAAGTAAGAGAAACCACCACTGAGATGCCTTTATGATGACTTCCAGAGTATATCTTCTGCAAGAATCAAGTTCCGACTCCTGGGCGATGACCAACAAGTAAAAGAAGCCACCACTAAGAAATCCTCTTAATAGGTAACACAAATCTTAAATGATTTCTTCCTTTTTTTTTTAAGATTTAGGCGCAACTCTTCAAAGTTTATTATGTAAATGATAATCTTAATGCAAACCATTCAAATTTAAGTAACTTTTAATCAGAAAGAAAAGTAAAACAGTCATGCTAACTAGTAAACTCAAATACCATGGTTTTATCTAGATATATCGTGTGTTGAAATTAGAACATAAAAACAATTGATTATCAGATTATTCAAATCTAATTAAAGTGAACAAGCCAAAAGGAACGTATGTTCTTCTTCTTCTTCTTCTTTTTTTATTTTTTTGAAATTTGGAAAAGACTAATGATCAAAACTGTATAAAATAGACAATTTTTTTATTGGACGACACTATCTACATCTTATACAAATGCTCCGAACTCTGTGAGGAACTAAAGTCGACTCTAAGGGACAAAACATGAAAAATTTTGTTCAAGATTTTAAAATTTGTCTTTCTCCCACCCCCATACTTAAACTTACATTGTCCTCAAAGTTAAAAGAAATATAAGAACGAAGCAGTAGATGAGAAATACTTCCCAAGTTTGAGGATTACTTATTTGATGGCAAATGTTGTGATCAGGTTACCCCCAAACTTGTTTCAAAATATGTGTTTGAACAAAAATGTACAGAAGCATAAGAAAATGAAAATAAAAGAAGAATGAAATAAAATAAGTAAGGAAAAGGGCACTTAGGTTGCCTCCCAAGAAGCGCTTAATTTATAGTTGTTAGCTCGACATTTTGGGTGAATCATTCGACATTGTTGAGATGAATGGAGGTCTTTTATGGTTCTAGCTCTCCATCAATTTATGGTTTCAGCCTTTGACCTTTAACTTTGAAGGTGTCCTTCTTCTCATCTTGAATCACGACTATGCCATACGGAAAAATAAGGGTTACAGTAAAGAGTCTTGACCATCTGGAGTGCAATTTTCTGGGGCAGCGTCATAATATGGAGTTAGAAAACAACACTTTTTGTCCCATTACAAATTCCCTGTTTAGAATGCCTTTGTCATGCCATCTTTTGGTACGGTCCTTGTAAATTCGAGCATTTTTGAAAGCTTCATTCCTGAACTCATCCATCTCATTGATTTGTAGTGACCTTTTCTCTCCTACAGCTTCTAAATTCAAGTTCAAGATTTTTATGGCCCATTATGCTTTATGTTCCAATTACATTAGTAAATCACATGCCTTGCCATAAAACAATATATATGGAGACATTCCAATCGGTGTTTTAAATACTGTCCAATATGCCAAAAGAGCATCAACTAGCTTTTTCAATCAATCTTTCCCAGAAGCAACAACTGTCTTTTGAAGAATAGTTTTCAATTCTCGATTTGAAATCTCCACTTTACCACTTGTTTGAGGATAGTATGGAGCAGCCACATGGTGTGTGACTCCATGCTTATTCAATAAAATTTTAAGTTGATGGTCACGAACATGTTTTCCGCCATCGGTTATAATTGCTCTAGGAATTTCAAATCGAGAAAAGATGATTTTTTTACAAAGTTTATCACACCTCTGGCATCATTGGTTGGAAAATCAGCTGCTTCGACCCACTTTGGTACATAATCTACAGGAAAACAATAAATCTATTAGAAAATGACGAAGGAAGGGACCTATGAAATCAATCCCCCAAACATCAAATATTTCAACAACCAAAATGTTTTTTAGTGGCATTTCATGCCTCCTAGAAATATTTCCTGTCCTTTGGCATCGATCAGATTTACTAACAAATTTAAAAGCATCTTTAAACACTATAAGCCAGTAAAAACCTGATTGTAAAACCTTAGCTATCCTTGTTCCACCAGAATGGCCACCAATTTCAAGAGAGTGGCAATGGCGCAATATGCCTTCCATTTCCTCTTCAGGTACACACCTCCTAATGATTTGGTCTACATAGTGCCTATATAAGAATGGTTCTTCCATAAAATAATGCTTAATATTAGCGAAGAACTTCTTCTTTTGTTGATATATGTCCTTGGGTAGTTCCTGTGCAACCAAATAATTAATAATATTAGCATACCATGGATAATTAGAATTTTGCTTAACATCATAAGACTTTCATCCGTGAACTTTTCGTTGATAGAGGGACTTTCCTCCTCTCATTCAAGGCGAGATAAATGATCTTCCACAACATTTTCTGTTCCCTTTTTATCACGGATTTCTAAATGTGAAGGAAAAGGACCCATGAAATTAATCCCCCAAACATCAAATATTTCTACAACCAAAATATTGTTAAAGGGCATTTGACGTCTCTTAGAAATATTTCCTGTCCTTTGGCATCGATCACATTTACTAACAAATTTGAAAGCATCTTTAAATAGTGTAGGCCAATAAAAACCTGATTGCAAAGCCTTAGCTACAGTCCTTGTTCCACCATAATGGCCACCGGTTTCAAAAGAGTGGCAATGGCGCAATATGTCTTCCATTTCCTCTTCAGGTACACACCTTCTAATGATTTGGTCTTGTTACAAAGAACTTCTTCTTTTTGTGATATGTCAAGTCCTTGTTACAAAGATCAAATGAAAAGAAGAAAGAAAAAGAAAGGAAGGCCGAAATTGATAAAAAAGAGTTTGAAAAAAAAAGAAAGAGAGAAAAACATTGATCAGAGTAAAAAAGAAAAAGAGAGGATTTCGGCCATAGTGAGAGCAAGAGAGGAAAAATACAATTACATTGCAAAAAAAAGGGAGATCGAGAGCATTATTTTCACACCAGCCCCTTATTGTACTCATGTACAAGGAGGCTCTTTTATGTACTAATGATCTCGTCGGTGCTTTGCCGAGCGATATTGTTTCTCTTTTGCAGGAGTTTGAAGATGTCATTCCCGAAGAGGTACCTTATGGCTTACCTCGAATCCGAGGGATTGAAACATCAAATTGATTTCGTACCCGGTGCATCAATTCCAAACCGACCTGCTTATAGGAGCAATCCCGAGGAGACCAAGGAACTTCAGAGGCAAGTAGGTGAATTAGTTCCAAAGGGGTATGTGCGTGAAAGAATGAGTCCTTGCTCGGTTTCGGTGCTATTAGTTCCTAAGAAGGATGGAACATGGAGGATGTGTGTTGACTGCCGAGCCATCAACAACATAACGGTAAAGTATCGTCATCCCATTCCTAGATTAGATGATATGTTGGATGAATTGCATGGTTCTTGTGTCTTTACAAAAATTGATCTTAAGAGTGGATATCATCAGATTAGGATGAAGGAAGGTGATGAATGGAAAACTGCTTTTAAAACTAAATGTGGTTTGTATGAGTGGTTAGTGATGCCTTTTGGTTTAACTAATGCTCCGAGCACATTTATGCGTTTGATGAACCATGTTTTGCATGCATTTATTGGCAGATTTGTAGTTGTTTATTTTGATGATATCCTAATTTATAGCAAAAACTTGGAAGAACATGTAATGCATTTGAAATCTGTTTTGGAAATTCTAAGGAAAGAAAAGTTGTTTGCTAACCTCAAGAAGTGCACCATTTGCATGGATAAGCTTGTGTTTCTTGGTTTTGTTGTTAGTAAGAGAGGAATTGAGGTGGACAAGGAAAAGGTGAAGGCAATCCAAGAGTGGCCAACACCTACAACAATCAGCCAAGTGAGGTGTTTCCACGGCTTAGCTAGCTTCTATAGACAGTTTGTGTGTGATTTTAGTAGCTTGGCCGCACCTCCTACTGAAGTCATCAAGAAAAATGTGCCGTTTAAGTGGGGGAAAGAACAAGAAAAGGCATTTAATCTGATCAAAGAAAAGTTAACTAATACACCTTTGCTTGTTTTAACTAACTTTGCTAAAACTTTTGAAATTGAGTGTGATGCTTCAGGAATAGGTATTGGAGCTGTTTTGATGCAAGAAGGCTGTCCAGTTGCTTATTTCAGCGAAAAGTTGAGTGGGGCAGCCCTAAATTACACCACTTATGATAAGGAGATGTATGCCTTGGTAAGGGCTTTGGAAAATTGGCAACACTATCTATGGCCAAAGGAATTTGTGATTCACACAGATCATGAATATTTGAAGCATTTGAAAGGATAGCAAAGGTTGAACAAACGCCATGCCAAGTGGGTGGAATCCATTGAAACATTTCCTTATGTGATCAGATACAGGCAAGGTAAGGAAAATGTGTTGGCTGATGCATTGTCCCAAAGGTATGCTTTACTTTCCATTCTAGATACAAAATTGCTTGGCTTTGAATACATTAAGGATTTGTATGCACAAGATTCTGATTTTGGTGGTGTGTTCATTGCATGTGAAAAAGTGGCGTTTAGTAAGTTTTATAGGCATGATGGATTTTTGTTTCAGGAAAATAAACTGTGTGCCTAAGTGTTCTTTGCGTGAATTGCTTGTGAGAGAAGCTCATGGTGGTGGTTTGATGGGTCATTTTGGTGTAGCTAAGACTTTAGGAATTTTGCATGATCATTTTTTTGGGCCTCATATGAAACGTGATGTGGAAAGAATCTGTGAGAAGTGTATCACGTGTAAACAAGCTAAGTCTAAGTTGAAACCCCTGGTATGTACACCCCTTTGCCAATACCTAGTGAACCTTGGACTGATATTTCTATGGATTTTGTTTTAGGTTTACCTAGGACTAAGAGGGAGAGAGATTCAGTTTTTGTGGTGGTAGATAGATTTTCCAAGATGGCACACTTCGTTGCATGTCATAAAGCCGATGATGCATCACATATAGCTGATTTGTTCTTCAAAGAAATTGTTAGGTTACATGGCATGCCTAGGACCATTGTTTCTGATAGGGATGCAAAGTTTTTGAGTTACTTTTGGAAGACTTTGTGGGGAAAGTTGGGAACCAAGTTGTTGTTTTCTAGTACTTGTCATCCACAAACGGATGGTCAAACTGAAGTACTGAATAGTACTTTGTCTTCTTTGTTGCGTGCTATCATTAAAAAGAACTTGAAAACATGGGAAGATTGTTTGCCACATGTTGAATTTGCTTACAATAGAAGTATACATTCTGCAACTAACTTTTCACCATTTGAAATTGTTCATGGCTTTAATCCATTGTCACCTTTGGATTTAACTCCTTTCCCTTTGAGTGAACGTGTGAACTTCGATGGCAAAAAGAAGGCTGAATTTACAAAGATGATTCATGAAAAGGCACGGCTGAACGTTGAAAGGAGGACTGAACAATATGTCCATGAAGCCAACAAGGGACGCAAGAAGGTAGTGTATGAAACAGGAGATTGGGTTTGGTTGCACTTAAGGAAGGACCGTTCTCCGGAGAAACGGCGTTCAAAACTCCTACCTCGGGGTGACGGACCATTTCAAGTAGTGGAACGCATCAATGATAATGCCTACAAGCTTGACTTACCAGCTGAGTACGGTGTTAGTGCAAGCTTTAATGTTGCTGATTTGTCTCCTTTTGATGTAGGTGATAATTTGAGGACAAATCCTTCTCAAGAGGGGGAGAATGATGCAGATCAAGGAGCTAGACATGCTGATCATACACGTGGGAATGGATCTGAATTTGCACAAGACCCTTTGTTACTTCTTAGTGGCCCAATTACAAGACTTAGAGCCAAACGTTTCAAGGAAGCACTAAATGGGCTAATCCAAGAGAATTGGGCTGATTCTAAAAAGACCAAGATGGGCTCAAATAATAATCAAGGCTTAGTCCATGTCATCAAGGCAATTGAAGAGGCTAATTAGCATGCAAAATCGTGACCAGCATGGTCTGACCAGAAAAGGGCGGGAATTTGTTGAGTTTCAAGGATATTAAATGGGGGAATCAACTTGGTCTTGGCTGGTTATGTTATACAATGAATTTAGCCATTTAGTTATTTTTGGCTACCTCCAGAAGTCCAAGAGGCCTAAAAACGTGGAGACTTGTTTATGTTGATGTTTGTGTTGCTTTTAAAGCTGTAGTTATGACTTTTCCTATACTTGGAGGGTTGTTCCAAGTATATAGCATGGGCATTACGAATTTTGTTTTCAGAAAATTATTATCTTTGTGAGGTCTTGTGTACCTCTTCGTTCTTGAAAGAACTCTCGTAACTTATCAAGTTAATCTTGTGGTGTTCAAACAACCAAACTTATCACCTTGATTCTTGAGAGATTCTTAGGTTTCCTGGTGTGGCGTTTCAATCCTTCGTTGTCTTGGTTTTCATCTTGTTAGGTGACGGGTCAAGGCTCAACAAATCTTGTCTACATGATCTTGGGGTTCCAAACCATCATTGTTATCGAGTTTCATTATAATTGTTGGTGAAGTTCATATCAAACTTACCAAACAATTCTTCGAGATCAATTTTCTTTTTGGTGGCTGAAAAGGTTGCTTTCGAATCCCTTAGTTATTCCATGAAAAATTTGGTTGGTTTATCCACTCAGGATTGTAAGTATTGGAATAGGAATTATTTTGTTGTTTTTGAAAAGTTGAAACAAAATTTGCTTGTTCCTGGCTTAATGGGGTGAAAGGGTTTTGCTATTTGACATTATATGCTTGCATGGTTACTTGCACAAAATTCACATGTCAGCATAGGAGAATAACAGGCATTAACACTCAAGTGAACTAATTATTTTTGCATCATCGAGATCTGAGCGGATAACTTGGTTATTGCATCGTTTATTCAATTGAGATGGTTATTGAGTTTGTAACCTTTGATCGTTGATGTTGATATTTATAAATTAATTCTTTGTCATTGTAGCCTTAGGATTAATTAATAAATAATAGTATTCACCGAATTGTTAATTTTTTTTTGAACATTACCGAGTTGTTAATTAAAGCCTATCTACCCTATACTTTTGTTAGATAGAGTCAGTATGTGATAATTAATAATATGTTAGGTTCAACACATTTTCTTTATGCTTTAGTTAGATAGGGTAAATACGCGATACTAATACATCACCTTCGTCGGTTAATGCTTGTAGCCTAAACCACCATTTCGATGACAATCAATAATCCCAATTTAAGAGTTAACGCAAGAAAAATGGGCTAATGATGGATTCAAAACTATAGGCTCCAATTCTAAATTCTTTTCCTTGTTAGGACTAAAATTCTGTAGTTTAATTGTCATTTTCTTAGGAGAGTCAGCACACGACCTCTAACTTTTATTTGAATCAATTTTAGTCATAAATTAAATTCACATACTGTCCTTATGGTTTGAAACCCTCTCGCCCTACGCTTCAATTTAGATGTGCTTTGTGGAATAGGATTTCATATTAAATTTTGATAGATGTAGAAAAACAATCAATGTATCATAGTTAGTGTTTGTCAGTAGGATTAGAAATTGAACAAGACCACGAGAATTGTTTATTTCTTACTTGCTATAAGAAATAAATAGTTCTTTGTGATTAGACTATAACTCTAAATCCTGAGATTGTTTTGAACTCATGCACATAGTTTTCCTCACTTTAATGTATTCAAAGTGAGGTCTTGTAATGTTCAAAAAAAAAAAGTGACGTCATGCAAGGTGGCCAATATTCTACGTACGATGGGTGACTACATGTAATGTAGTAGGAACAAAATCGACAACATGGAGTCTACAGTTTCTTTTGAGATACATATGTCCCCTTAAGTAGATTCGCAAGTGTTCAGAAAATTCAGAATCTTTGGCCAAAGTATTCCTAGTGTCCATGGGAATTCATACGAAGAATATGTTCTCATGTCCAAGAATTAATCGAAAAGGGCAAGCAGAGTACTTAAGGAGACACCGTGAGAAGTATAACGATGGTGGTTTCAATTATTGTTTCTCATTGGAATCAGATCGAGGGGTTGATTGTTCCATTATTACAAATTGGGAATTATTGAATAAATAACTTATCTCTGGGGTGCAGTATGATTTATTTAGTAAATGGCAATAAAATGTTATCATGAGACGATAATGTGTTTTGACGCATATGGAGCTAGATTTAAATGTCTTTGAGGTCCCTACGCAAGCCTCTAGTTTTATACTATCAAAAACATATTAAAGAATTCATAAGACGAATTTTGTTAAAATAAAATTTATATGATAAATTTTCACATGTGGGAAACAAAAATGAAATAATAATGAAATTTGAAGCATGTAGCACAGGACAGGCCACTGGGCTGGCCCAGGCAACAATCTGTGCTAACGCGCGTGGACCAATCTGCTAGCGCCACGTGGCACTAGCTTGTTGGACAAGTCTATGTTTGAACTGCACAGTTATACGGCGTCGTTTTTGGTGTTATACATGTATCCTACATCTGAAAAAAAAAAAATTTTAGTCTAGTAGCCTACTATAAATAGGTGGTCTAGTCTTAAGGTTTGGCAATCAATTTAATCAATTGAATATTAATTAAAATTAAAAATTTGTCTGAAAGTGTTGACTTTCAATGAACTTAAAGAGGAAAAAATTTTCGTTGAAAATTTTGCACTAGATAATATTTTTCGGAGAACACACTTCGAGTGTTAAGTGGAGATTGCATAGAAGGTCTTCCGGTCTCATTGATTTCTTGGAGTAGCACTTTTCTGTTCATTTATTGTATTTATTACGCTAGTTGTTTTTGTTATTATTATGAATGTATTAGGTAGGGGATTGTAGATTTAAAATTACGAATTTTTAATTTGTAGATTTAGAATTAGGATTTCTAAGTCTCTAGTTGGTTTAGAATTAGAAATTTTAAATTGTTCCCCTGCTGTTAATTTGATTAACTTGGGAAATATTTTTGAAATATGTTTCAACACCTCATTGCCCAGAATATGTGCACTTAAGCATCTTTCTGAAAGCCCCACGTCCACATATCTTTCTGGAGTTCCTTCTGGATGCCCCAAATTTTGTTGGACAGATTTGAAGCTCATGTATCAAGAATTGTGCTCCAAGTAACTGCCTCTAGCTTCAGAACAACCTATCTTACCGCCTTTTAGGAAGTCTCTTGAGCTTGAGCCTCGTCTACTCCTTCAACCACCTCTTTAGTTCCTTAACCATTTCGGCTTGAAACGCCGTTATCTTAACATCTAAAGGCCTTATATTCCTTGAAAATGGCCTCACATGATAGGCTCTTGACTCTTTGCTTCGAAACAGTGTCATCTCTACTCCCTCGAGTTTAGGCTGTAAACAAATGCCCTCCTTTTAGCCGTTGGCATTTTCAAACTTCCATTAGGTAAATAATATTTTTGACTGGACCCCCAACGGCTACAGGGACTTGAGAGAGCACTTTTTGACATTACACCTTTCTTCATTCCATGCTATCTTTTCATTGTGATCAAATGCCTTGAAATAGCCCTCGATTTTTCATTCTCCGTTGTTGATTTGTCTTTAGCACCATGTGATTCCTTCACACAACTTAAAATGACACAAATCTTTGACGCTATTTCTGCTCCCATCGCTCAGGCTAATAGCCTTATGGAGAAGTTGACACGTTGGCTCAATTAGATGTTTTAATGGTCTCCGGTAGGCTCAAATCTTTAGCACTAAGCCATTTTTGACCCTTCTTCTATTGTCCCTAGTCTCAAGGGCGTATTATTTGGTACTGACGAATCTCGTTTACTTCGTACAGTTTCTGCGGGTCATTCTTCGGGAGGATGATGCATCCATAGAGAAGCTGGCCCCTTTAAGGAATGGACACTCTTGTCATAATCATGCGCTGAATGGGTGGATTGCTTGACTCTTATTTCTGAGGCAAAATGAAAGAATCTCTGTATCTACGAAGCTATTAGGATCTCCAAGATTGCCCTTAGGTATGACTATCCCATCACAACAGCTCTCATTTGCTGCTAGAGCATAATGCTTTTGTCGTTTCTGAGGGCTTAGTAGGAATCACCTTAGAAGACATAGCGACCTTAATAGGTCTTTCTCTATGGGGAGATGAACTGCCTCTTGATTCTATTTCTAAAGAGGCTGAAGCCTTTGCCTTCTTTTCTTGTGACCAACATGCCCGCTAATTATGAAGCTTTTGTTAAGTTCTTTGTTAAAGAGAGTCATAACTAAAGATGATGGTCTAGGAAGAAGAGGTTTCTTTCAACTTATTTTGGCAGAATAAATTCCTTTTAGTTAATTTTTCTAACACCATGCTTAAATCTAATAGGACAATTGCAATAGATCTGGTCTTTAGTACTGGTCCTTTGGCTCTAGGACCATTATTTGTGGCCCGAGTATATGGATGCCTTAGGGGCATCATAGTTAGAATAATGCTGTCCAGCTAGGAGGATCCTTATGGTTGGTGCAATTGTAGGCCCAAGCCTATTTGCCCAAGGTGTGCCACAGCGGACCCGTTGCCTACATAGATGACGCAATCACCTACCATGGAAAGCAATTTTCTCGTAGAGAGCTTTTCTTACCCTCGATAGTTTTGGTAGTTTTGAGGAGCTTATGTCCCCTCGAGGCGGGCCAGGGGTGTAATGGACTCCTTTAAAGGATAGGAAGCTTGGTGTCACGCACCGCCCATAATATTAGTATTTATTTTTGATGATGTACTAGAAGGCCCTAGAATATCCTAGGCCTTCCATTTTTGTGCTTAGATGCGCGTGTGTACGAAGGGGTGTGTCGCTTGCCATGTTGGGTCGCGTCTCTTAGGCCCTTGACAAGGACAGGGCGCGCGCCTTGACATGTCGGGTCGCGTCCCTAGGCCCTGGACAAGGACCTGGCGCGTCCCATGACATGGGCGGCAATGCCACTTCTCCAGAGTCACAACCCTTGACACGAGGAGGCGTGTCCCATGACCTTTGACACGATCCATGGACACGGCCTGCCCCCAAGGGGATGTGTCCCAATTTTTCTCATTTAATATTCAAGTACTCAGCCTAGATTCAGGTATTTACTTAATAGGCTTGTCCCAAAGCTTGAGCCGTGTCCCTTGGGGATTCCACACTGTTCATGCACTATTGTAATCCTCTTTTGAGTGTCAACAATAAAATGTTGGCTTTTGCCAAGGGTGTCCAAAAATCACCCAATTCATCCAAACTCTCTTCTCTGTCTAATGTGTGAATCTTCATTACTTGTGTCCCTAATTTCGTTGTTCCTTTAACACTTTGTTGCCTTAATTCCGCATATACATAGCCTTAGGGTTATCGGGGAGCCTGACTTGACGAGGTACTTTCGGAGTTAAGTTAAGTGGCGCACGGGCTTGACAAGGGTGTCAAAAACCGTCCCGTGACAGTTGGTATCAGAGCACGTTTACGCGATGGCTGGGAGCAGTGTTGTGGAGGAAGGGATTGTTAGTATGTCACAAGCTACGGAAGAACAACTGAGAGGAAGACCAGAGATGTGCACGAAAAAGCCAAGTAAGGCCAAAGACCCGTCAATGCCACGGGATGCGCTTGGTAGTCTTGATGCTCGTGTGGCGAAATTAGAGTTGGTTATGGGTGATGTTCATGACCAATTTGACACTATTGAGTCCCTAAAGGAAGGTGTCACTGGATTGGATGGCAAGGTCCTCAATACCATTAACGTTGTCAAGGACGCCATGGAGGAGCAACTTGATCAACTAAAGAATGTCGTGTTCGAACTTCGTCAGGAGCTTGACATTGTCAAGGAGGACTGTACGCTGTGCAAGTCCGGTGTTGCCAAGGGGCTGGCACGAGTGGTGTGTCCCGTGTCAAGGTCCCAGACCTGCCTAGATATGGAGGGAGACGGAACGCCAAAGAGATTGACAACTTCTTGTGGTGTTTGGAAAGATATTTTGAGGCTCTTCACCTTCATGATGAGACGCTCAAGATCAACACTGCATCTATGTAAGATGATGCTGCATTGTGGTGAAGGAGCCGCCTTGGTAACATAAGCCGTGGGCATTGCACTATGGATACTTGGGATGGCTTTGTTCTTGAGTTTAAGAAGCACTTGTTTCCGGCAAATGCTGAGATTGTTGCCGTGTAGAAACTTAGGGGTCTGAAGCAAACGGGGTCTATCCAGGACTATGTCACGGAGTTCCAAGTCCCTTATGCTGGAGCTTCCTGACATGCCGGAGGCATTGGCCCTCATTTACTTCTTGGATGGCTTGCAATCGTGGGCCGAACTGGAGGTGAAGCGTACAGGGATCCAAGATCTTGCCACTACAATATCCGAAGCCAAGAACATGGTGGAGCACAAAAAAGACTCTACTAAGAAGGACTACAAGAGTAGTAAGGGAAAGAGTGGGGGAGATAAGCCCTACAGACCGTCTTCGTGGAAGGACAAAGGCAAGCACCACGAGAAGAAGCATCACGAGACCCAGCATGATGAGGCCTGACACCATGACAACTGGTCATACCAAGGCAAGCGCAGGTCCTGTTTTCCGTGCTCAGGCCCGCACTTTGCCCGAGACTGTCCGGAACGTCAAGCCTTGAGTGCCCTTGTCGCTTCGCAGGAACAAGGGACCGGAGGCACGAGCATGGGTTCTATGCGCGTCCTGGGGTCCATGGCCCAGGGGGTGCATGGGGTTGCAGGGAGCCAGAGGTATGTCCAGACACGGGCCCAGGCCCAGATGCAGATGCAGACGCAGACGCGGGTGCCGGGCGCTACGCATGCGCAGACACAGGCCCAGACGCCTTTCCAGACCCAGGCCCAGACCCAGACGCAAACGCCAGGAGCTACGCGTGTCCAGGTGCAGGCCCGGACGCCTGTCCAGACACAGGCATGTAGGGGCGCGACAGACCCAGCAATAGGTGCACATACCAAGGGACTGATATAGGCAAAGCCCAAGTGAACGGTGCCGAGACAAAGGCATTGGTGGACAAAGGTGCTAGTCACAACTTTGTGTCAGAACATGAGGCGAGACGGCTCAGATTGCACTACGTCAAGGAGTTGGGTTGGATGAAGACCATGAACACTTCATCCAAGCCCATGCTTGGGGTTGCTAAGAGAGTGCCCATCCAGCAGGGGAATTGGACGAGCGCCTTGACATGTCGGGTCGCGTCCCTGGGCCCTGGACAAGAACCTAGCGCGTCCCATGACATGGGCGGCAATGCCACTTCCCAAGAGTCACAACCCTTTACACGAGGAGGGGTATCCCATGACCTTTGACACGATCCATGGACACGGCCTGCCCCCAAGGGGATGTGTCCCAATTTTGCTCGTTTAATATTCAAGTACTCAGCCTAGATTCATGTATTTACTTAATAGGCATGTCCCAAAGCTTGAGCCGTGTCCCTTGGGGATTCCACACGGTTCATGCACTATTGTAAGCCTCTTTTGGGTGTCAACAATAAAATGTTGGCATTTACCAAGGGTGTCCAAAAATCACCCAATTCATCCAAACTCTCTTCTCTGTCTAACGTGTGAATCTTCATTACTTGTGTTCCTAATTTCGTTGTTCCTTTAACACTTTGTTGCCTTAATTCCGCATATACATAGCCTTTGGGTTATCGGGGAGCCTGACTTGATGAGGTACTTTTGGAGTGAAGTTAAATGGCGTACGGGCTTGACATGGGTGTCAAAAACCGTCCCGTGACATTGGTCCCACTTGGTTCAGGAAACTGGATCTCAAACTTAATGTCTTTGCGAACATCAGTGCTCGGATTGGCAAGCAATCTTATGCCCCCAATATGTCTTCTTCTACCACAAAACTCAACATGGTATAAAGGCTTACGGGCCTCAGTTTTTTGCTAGGTAGTTTGGAATGGTCCAGGACAAAACTCAATACAAGGAGCTTCATGAGTCCAACTTAGAAATTAGGTCAGCCTACGGGTATCTTGTTCCTTGTAGTAATGTCCCGTGCGCTATATCTCATTTTTTAGCTTGGTTCCAATGCCTATTGGTCCTCTATGGAGGCCAGGGGCACCAACTAGTATTTTAGGCCTTCCCTTGAGCTTGCAGGTCTCAGCTCGAGAGGAGTCCAATCAGTCAGAATAAGATATACTTCGAAGAAAGCATTGCCAGGTAAATAGCCATCCTCAAAGCTTTCGGATGTTCTTTAGATAGCTTGAATAAAGGCTAAGCCCTGTTCTTTTCTTTGCAGTCCTTCCAGCTCAAAAGACTCCCAAGAACACACAAAGTTTACAAGAGTGCTTTTGGAAGAATCTCATCCAGAAACTTTCACACTAGCCCCCTTTACGTTTGTAGCTCTAGGAAAAGAATTAGGGTAAGGATTCCTCCTGCTCTTCCATTCAAGACCATTTAGGCATAAGAAGATGAAGAAGAGGAAGAGGAAGTACCAATATCTCAGCTAGTGAGAAAAAGAAGAGCAAAACTCCTTCAACCAAAGGTATTGGCCTTTCTTGACAGGTTTTCCTTGTTTATATTATCCTAAAGATATCTTAACTTTGCCTTTTAGGATGACAGGCAATGACAGCTTCAATTGTAGTGGAAATTATAGTTTCTCCCTGCAGCAACACGTGCTAGAGTCTCCTGAAGAAAGCTCAAGCACTAGTAACTAGATTTATGAAGATATCATCTCTTCCTTTGGATTTTGAATCATTGATGTCTAAACCATTATTTTGTCTTAACATGCAAGTATTATCTTTTTCAGAAGTACTCCCTTGGGAAGGTGTTAGGAGCATATTTCAAAAGGATCACAAATTGACTAGAGCGGGAATTACAGAGTACCAATTTAAAATTCTTAATTTTAAATCTAAAGCCATAATCTAATTAAACTATTTAATTAGATCTAGATATTACTTTAATAAGTCACAATATGGCAAACGAAAAACATCAAATAAAAGAAGTATAAACATATTATGTAGAATAAACAAAATAAAGGAACAAATTAAATATCACGCGTTTTATTAGACATATTGAAGAGTGAATCCATATTCCAACTTGAAGATCTAAAATTGAAACAAGATTATCTTGACATCTCAAGGTCTTCTTTGCAATGAGCTCTTCTAGCACTGGCAATGTGGACTCTCAAAATATTTAATTTAGAAAATTTCGGAACAAAAGTTTTCCTTCAATCTTTCCAAAAAAATAAATTTTTAGAAAACTTATGCTAAACATAATTTAGAAAACCCCGAAAATAATTCTAGAGTTTTCCTCATGGGAGAAAGCAAGGTTGCAAAACCTTAAACTTAAAATTAAATCACGCTCAAAGCTGCGTTGCATCAGATGCCCATTTGCCTGGAGTGTTAGCGGCGGATCACCAACTTGGGCTGCTCGGTGCCCGGCATGGTTGGTCGGATTGGTTTTATGCACTAGGCGAGGATCGTGCCTTGTATAAAATTCATCTCATGAATTTTTTTTTTTTTTTTTTTTGTCGTTCGTCCCCATATGTATAAAATTCATCTCATGAATTTCATTTAGCAAAAATTTATTTGTCTCATAAATAAATAACTCATCTAATGAATTCATTTTTTAAATATATGCAAACATTGCTTAAGTTGAGGCTTGCAAAAGGACCTCGAGGACAATTTAACTTTAGTTCCATATGTGTCAAATCCGATTATCATCTTATGATAACAAAACTTAATTTCAATATTAAAACTTAATTTCAAAATATATTCACTCAAGAATTTAGAAAATAATTATTATTGCAATATTAAAACCTCTAGTATATATCCGTGAACAAAAGTAACTTTAACTACTATTGTTACCATTCTCGCATCTCTTGCGGTAGTTCCCAACTTATCCTTCTCAAACAATTTAATAATACAAAAACAATTTCAGTTTTAATTTCAAATGTTAAACATATGGAAACTCTAGCCAAAGATTCTAGAATCTGTTTGTATATTTGCGAATCAACTAAGAGATAATCTTTATCTCGTTAGAGACTATCCGCGTAAAACAACTGCGCCACACTTCATGCCGTTACCCAATGTAAGTAAGATTCAAGTCAACACACTTTTACTAATCCTTTTGGCACGCCAAAGCAACGAATAAATCATGTCAGAGTTTAGACTATTTCCTGGATTTAAAGTTACCAACTTACAGAATTAATTATTTCTGATAGCATTTAAAGAAATAACTAATTCAGATGATCTTGCGCGGTGTTGTAATCTCATTGACAATACCAACATGATACTTTTGGATCCCTATCCACAAGACCAAGGTAAGTCATCAAAACTATAACATTATACTCTCATCAGACAAGTTGTCCATACTTATCACGAACTACAAACGTACTTTGACAACATAGTGTGCTATATTTTGTTTCAAGTGTGTGTGTGTGGTCGCCATAAATGTCAAAGCAAAAGAAACATGCAAAAGTGACTTACCATGATTAGGGAGTGAGCCTAATTACAAACTGCACGTCTTTGACCTCAACCACTCACCGGTTTCTAAGAAAAGGTTGTGGTATGTTGGTGTATCTGAATTCATTATACCGTGAGCTCTGCGTACCCCTATATCAAGAAGACTTTGTTAAGTATTTTTTAGGATTTTACGTACTTTTATGATATGTAGTTAAAGGATATGAACCTAACTCAAGTGGCAATTACAGTAATGAAGTAGGCCTGCAGACACCTTTCCACATATACTTGAAAGTCAAGAAACAGGGTTGGGGACGAACCCATGAGCTCCGCATTCAACTTACAAGCCCGAGTCAATCAAAGTTCGTAAGCCTGGCATCCTTGACTTTTATGAGAAGAATAAGGTGTAGCAAATTGTATTCGGGTCACTGGATTAGGACCAACGCAATCAAGGGACATGGCTTTGCCATCAATGCCCTAATCAATGGTGCGAACTAAGTTCTCCTGACTTATAATGATATAACAGTAGTGTTAAGACCAACGCACTCAAAGGACAAAACCTTGGTCATCAAAGCTTTAAAATAAAGCCTCAAATCTCAACTTGTCGATTTATGAGAACAGATTAAAACTGAAAAGTCGTACCTAAAGCCTCATAATTTTACTATTGTGGAGGTAAGTACAACAAAGATTTACGTTATGCTGTGCCTAGCTAAGTTGCGCTACTCCGGAGGAAAAAGCATGAGTGGGATGGCAATGGTGTGGGGCGGGTACAAGAGGCCCCCCCTCTATACCCGTACCCTCCATCCAAATCCTATACCTGTACTCGTCTCATTACCCGCCACGGGTATAGAGTGGGTACCTGTACCAATCCCGGCAGGTACAAACCCATGACCCGCTCCTACCCGCCCCTGCCCGCCCATACCCAACCTTACCTGCTTTGTACTCGCCTTATTACTTGTCCATGTTCAACTTATTCCCCACAAATTCTTTTTTTCCCCTTTAATAATAACCATGAATTCATACTTATAAATTTCATAAGAAATATTTTATATAAAATAACACAACGGGTAACTCCAATATGTGATTACGAGGCGGGTACATGCGTGTACGAGGTGGGGCGGTGTGGGTACATGCGGGTAGGGGCAGAGCGGGGCGAGTACACGCCAATACCTGCACCCACCCCTTACCCGTGACGGGTATTGATACCTTGCTCGTACCCAATACCAGCCTCATCAATACCCGTACCAGCCCCAAACGGGGTGGATAACCCACAGGTAACTGGTTTACCCTCCCCATTACCATCCCTAAGCACGAATGCACTGTAAAAAAACTTGGAGAAGTTTTGTGTTGAGTGTATTTGTACTCTTTTGGACTGATGTAGAGTTCTTTATTTACACAAAAAGAAAACAATAGCTGCTCCTATCTTCACGATGACTCCGCCCTCGTCTGACCACTAAGCTCTTCCTTTACGTGCGCTCATTCTTGTACATGTTAATGAGTTTTGGAGGAAAATCTTTGATGCCCACATCCACAACTTTACTAGAAGTTCTCTTTAGAAGCTCCACGTTCCCCAAGCAACTGAAGTTGCTCTCCAAGTCACTACTTCAAGCTTGGAAACTAACATTCTTGTAGCTTTCCTGGCAGCCCCTCGAGCTTTAGCTTATTTCACCCTTCAGCCATCTTGAGCCTTGCGTGGTTGATACCTTTGTCAAGGTTAATAATGTTTTCCAAGAATTGGGCTCAAGATGCCATTATTGTAGCACACAAAGGCCTATGCTTCTCAAGGAAAACCTTACGTGTTGACCGCATGGCACTTTACTCAAAAACGGCGTTGCCCCAGCCCAGTTTTAATTAGGGTGTTAACAAATGCCCACTTTTAGCCATTGGTAAGTTCAAATTTACCACATAAAAAACGTTTGGCTGATTTTACCCTCAATGGCTAAAAAATCAAAACCTAGGAGAGAGAATACAACAACAACAACAACAAAAAAACCCATGCCTCCTAGGGCTCCTGGCTAAACAGGGTCCGGGGGGTAGATGTACGCAGCCTTCCCCCTTCTAGGTGAAGGGAGGCTGTTTTCGAGGACCCCCAACTTGAGAAATTGGCCCGCAGTCAATGGCATGTGACAAAACCTAGGAGAGAGAATGAGAGATGAGATATAATTGAGAGAGAGAGAGAGAGAGTAGAGAGAAGTGAGGTATGAAGAAGATATTTCATTTACTTTTATGATCAATACAATTAATGATACAAACTTCTTACACTAGTAAATGGACAAAACCACTCAAAATATCTGAGCAACAACCAAAGAAATATCTAGATTTCTAACTAACTAACTAACCAACATACTAATATTCCCTCAAATTATCTAATTCACCCAAGCGGCACCCCGGCCCCCTGAGGTTAGGGCAGGGCCAGTCTATCCCCTATGGTCAACAAGCAGCGCTATACCTTTGAAGAAACAAAATACACGACATACAAAGAAATGTACCTGCATACAACACACGCTCATTAGTACAGGACAGGCTAAGGAGAACCCATATGGGATATGATTGCTTATTGAGCAATGGGGACAATGTCAACCAAAGGTGGCCCGTGACCATTCTCCCCCACCCAGTTCCACAAACGTCCTCGTCATGGGTGACGGTACGACCCATTCTCGCTTCGCTGTATTGCAAGTAGCCTTGATTGGTCATGGGACGACCACATCGTCATTCCCTCCAGTGTGACAATTCTAACATGCCATTGACGGTCGCCTAGAGATAATCAACACGCTCAAAGCACCACCTGCCAACACCGCACCGTAGTGCGCAACATGCATGTCCCGTTCGAACAACGGTTGTTGACTCTTCAATTTAGCTCCACACTACACCCCAAAGGATTGGCTTAGTCTCTAGGCAGCAAGCCCGCCACGCTCGGAAAGCGAGCCATTCCGCCCATGCAGAGTGCTCCCCACAAGGAGTGTCCATCGCCAAGGACAAATCCGCTTGACTCACTTGGGACGCAGGCAACTCCCACCCAAGGAATGTCCAACACCACCAACAAAACCACGCCCAACATGGTTGCTTACTCTTGTATCAGGAGCCCCGCTCTGATACCATTTGTCATGACTCCAGATGAACTTGAATCAAAACCTAGGAGAGAGAATGAGAGATGATAAAGAATTGAGAATAAGAAGAGGGAATAGAGATAGTTGAGACAAGAAGATACAAACTACTTATGCTAACAAATGGACAAAACCACTCAAAATTTCTGAGCAACAACGTAAGAAATACCTATATTCCTAGCTGAATAACTAACCAACATACTAACAAATATTCCAAATGTCTAATTCACCATTACTAACATATAGTAGCTAGTACATTCTAATACCACTAAAGATAGTACTATTTGACTAATACTAATAAATTATACTAATTCACCACTTACTTTTCCTTCTCGCGTCTCTATAAGTATGATGGCTGGGGTTTGAACATTTTACTTTCTGCTTTGTTCTCTCTTCGCTGTCATCAAGCGTACTTGCAATCCCTTACCTTCATTTTTGATTTGCTGAATTTCTTGATCCAGTATGCTCGTCATTCTTCTGCTCCCATTTAACAATGGCACAAATCTCATTTGCCATCTCTGCTCCCCTTCCTCAAGTGGACAGCCCTATTGAGCGACTTTCCCTATTTCTGCAATCTAACAATTTATTCATCTTCGATGTTCTTCAGAGCCCAGCTGATCTTAGTTTCATCGAGGAGGACCTTTCTTGGTCGTTATAGAATTATCCCTCATCCAACCTACCATCTTGCACTTTAGGGCCAATCTTTGCTCCATCATATGACATTCCGAGTCTTGATGGATTGTTTCTAGATATTGATGGGTCTCCTCTTCCACGTGCAGCATCCTCTTGCTTTTTCTGGGGAGGTAGACGCATTTGCAAGGAAGGTGCGCCATTTATAGTGTGGACATTTTTTTACCAAACGATACCTAGAATTGGTAGATGGGCTGATGATGACTTGTGGCGATAAATGGAAGCAACTTCGCATCTATGAAGCCATTGAACTCTCAACCATTGCCCTTAGGTATGATTTCACCATTGTAACATAATTAAACTGCGCCTAGAATATCTGTTATAATGCTTTTGTCCTTTATGAGGGGTTCCTCGGAATCACCCTAGAGGACATAGCGGCCTTAACGGGTTTTTCACCTAGGGGAGAAAAGTTGCCCCTTTATTCTTTCGTTTCTTCAGAGGCATAGCCTTTTCCTCCTCTTTCGTTATTGACTTGCCTGGAGGTTATGTGTCTTTTGTCAAAAAATTTGTAACAGAATCTCATGACTTTAGGCAAGTTTCTAAAGAAGAGGAGGTATGCTTCTACTTTTTTTGGTTGAACAAGCTTTTCATAGCCGACTTTATTAACTCAATTCTTAAGTTCCTTAAGACCATGATCATCAATCTTGCTTTTACTAGTGGCCCTTTATTCGTTGGGTCTGTTGTTTTTGGCTCAAGTGCATGGCTATCTCAGAGACATCAAAACAAACAACTACGATGCTCATGTAGGTGGTCCCTTGTGTCTGGTCCAGTTACTGCCCAGGCTTATTTCCCATAGTTGTGTCCTATAGGTCCCTATGCTCCCCACCTGAGAAGGGGTTCCTAACTTTGGTGAGCGATTTGCTAGTTGTGAGGTCCAACTCCCTCCAGGATGGCCATTTGACTTGTGTTTTGAGGCTTTACTGTCCTCTACAAGCTGTCAAGGGAATCAATGGACTCTCTTCAAGAGGACTCTTGGTCCTGAATGGTTCATAAAATTGGACCTTCACAATGATGTCTCGACAAATATAAACTCCATAATTTGGCAAGCAATCTTGTGCCCCCTTATCACCAGAGTCATCCTTGTGTGGAAACTTATAAGCCTAGGTTGTTTGCTGGGCAAGTTGGCACGGTCCAGGACGATCCTTTTCCCAACCAAAGGACCAAGAAATTAGCTTGCTCAGCTCCTAGAGCTTTGTGCTTTAAATCAAGTAAACTGGTTCCTTTATGGTTGCCTAGTGGCTTGCAGGTACGCCTGATGGGCCACGCCATGTTTTTTAGCTTGGTATCAAGCCTATTGATCTTCCTTGGAGGCTAGCGATGCCAAGCAGCATTTTACGCTTCCTCTTGAGATTGCAAGTCCAAGCTCCAAGAGAAGCTAGCCAGTCCTTCCCAGGCCTACCCCACAACAAGCGCAATCAGGTGATAAGCCACTCTGAAGCGTGCCTCAATTATTTTGTGTTTATAGCAGCTCGAGCAAGATCTGATCCTTATTCTTTCGTGTTTGTGGTGACTCCTAGGAGTTCCAGGACTAGGGGCCTCACTCAGATGCTACTCGAGGAATCCTTTCCAAGAACTTCTACACCCACCTCTATCGTTGTTAGCCCTAAAAAAGGAAGAATGATTTTGCTCCTTCAAATTTCCCTGTCATAGCTGAAGGAGAAGAAGAAGAAAAGGATTTCCAAAAGTAAAGGAAATGATCGTTCTTAATTGTTATTTTATATAGTTAATCGAAGTAGTCTTTTGATATGGCTTTCAAAAGCCACAGGAAGAACCAGCTCCCTATATCGCTAAGATTCCAGATTCTCCATATCCACAAACTATTCCAAAGCCTCCTTAAGACAATGAGTCAATGAGCGCAAGTGCTGGAGAAGAGGGAGATATGCCTACTTCAGCTATGGAACCAATTGTCAATCACCCTTCTTGAAAAGTTTGTTCTCTAGTTACCTTGTATTAGGGCCTTGTCACGGCTCCTTTCCTTCTCCCTGGAGATTCAATCACTATTAAAGAAATCTCTGAAGGTAGACCTTTATTTGATTTTTCTATCGCTTGATGTTTTAAACCATACTTGGTCTTCACATGCAAGTGCTGTTTTCTAGAAACTCTTCTCAAGGGAGCTGTAGCAACAATTGCAGAGCCAGCTGCGATCTCCTTACCAAAGGGTCCTATTGAAACTTCAATGATGGATGTAACACCAGAAGCTCCCGTGACAGTCCCACCAGTAGCGGCACCTTCCTTGCCTCAGATTGAGGCCCAAAAGGTCACTCCCCTTTGATCCTAGGCGGGGAGCAACCTTCTCCCAATCATAGAAACTTGGGGCAAGTGGTAGGCTAGCCTTCCATCAACTTGACCAGGCATTTCCCAAACTCCAATGGCTGAGGGGAATTTTTTTATTTTTTTGGTAAGTTAGTGAAAGCTACTATATATGGAAAGATATATGTACAAGTCTACGAGGGGCATACCGCAAGACATGGCCAGAGAGGCCTACATCAATGAATCAAAAGAATGAAATAAAACAAAGCAAAAAGCACCATCAAAAGGAAAACAAAGCTGAAAGCCAAACAATAACTAATACTCAATCCCCCACTCCTGCAGAAGCTGAGTGTGTCGATAAGGACCATGGAGCTTAGGAGCAGCGATAAGACGGTTGTGAACCAATCCCGTGATCTCTTCAATGACGGCAGAAGAAGGCCTGGACTATAAACGCTGAATCCATAGGTTGCGCTCATACTAGAGAATGTAGACCCTTGCAAAGAAACAGAGGCGAGCAGGATGCAGTCCACCCCATGGCCACGGATCTAAGAAGAAGCCCGCTCAACAAGCTAGCGCCAAGGGAGCGTAGGCCAAGCAATGGAGGTGAGCGATGACATCCGAAACCAAATAGAAGCAGAGAAGCTGCAGGCGAAGAGAAGAGATAGGTATGCGACTCATTATCTGAACAACACAGCACACATGAAGGCTAGGCCTTGGAACCCGATATCTCAGCAATCTGTTACGGTTCCAAAGTCGCTCATTAGAGGCAAGCTAAAAAATGAAGGAATGTCATGGAATGTGCAACTGGAACCAAAGGAGATGGTGGATTAAGTCCTCGCCCCTCCTACTACAGATCATCTCCCAAGCTGACCTGGCGGTGAATACTCCTATGCAGTCACCCTTCCACCTGACACAATTTGCCACACCCGGCAACGGCGGCAGCTCAACCCTATTCTGTGGAAACCTCTACAGATCAACCTAACAATATATGATAACTGGGATCCCCAAAGATGACCAGTGGAGTGCAAGAGGCGATGAGAGAATTGCCCCGCAAGTCGCCCTCAAGGAAGGCACTAATCCACCTAAAGCGCAGTATCTCGGGCATCCCCAATAATATGCCTAAAAGCCATGCCAGACAGAGGCTGAACATCAAGGATACTCCTCCAAGACCAAGGAATCAGTCCTTGGCCTCAATCTCTCAGAAGCTCTTCCCCTGAAGTCGGTTGGCAAGAATCCACGAGGCTAGAGGGAATCATGATCTGTGAGTAGAACCCAGATGTGCTTCATAAGAGAAGCCTAGTTCCACTAAGTCAAGTTTTGATTCCCGAGACCACCCTCTCTGCAAGGATAACACAAGTGCCTCTAGGCCACCATCACTCACCCGGGGCCAGCGAAGTGCCCTTCCAGAGGAAGGAAGCTACTGTCAACCCAATCTTCTAGATAATCGCCTTTGGAAGAAGGACGACGGATGTCCAGAAGACCTAGATAGAGAAGAGGACCGATCTGATAAGCTGCAATCTCCCAGCTTAAGATAAAGCTCGTGAAGTCCAGAGCTGGATGCGAGATAGGATGCGATCCAAGAGAGGCTTACAGTGGATGAACTGAAGCCTCGATGATAAAAGCGGCACCCCCAGATATCAGACCAGACACTGCCCCAGTCTGAACCCCAGACTGTCGGTAATAGATTGCTGAAACTCAGGATCAACCCCAGAAACGAAGACGGTGCTCTAAGTCGCATTCGAAGACAGCACCAAAAGTACGGCAAAACGATCCAACGTCTCACAGATAACTGAGACACATCCCTCATAAGTCTCACTAAAGATCATCAGGTTGTCAGCAAAGCATAGGTGAGTGAGGCAAGTACGATCACAGTGGCGGTGAAATCCAAATCGCAGGTTTGCTGTGGCATTGCAAAGCAGACCCCGCAGACCCTCCATGGAGTTGACGAAGAGATAGGGAGAGAGAGGATCCCCCTATCTGATACCCCGGCTAGTGCTAAAGAACCCCTGAAGCTCCCCATTTATGGCAACTGAAAATCTGGATGTAGAATGACACTCCCGCATCCATCGAATCATAACCTCGGGGATAGCCATACAGTGCATAGCAGAGAGAAAGAAGTCCCACCGCACCGTGTCAAAAGTCTTACGAACATCAACCTTTAGAGCGCACTGAGGCGCCCCTATTTGAAGATAATTGTCGCGCATAAGCTCTTGAGCTAATAAAATGCTCTCTGATATCCTTCTACCAAGCACGAAAGCGGACTACGAGTCATCAATCAGGAAAGGAAGAACCCCTTTCAGCCTTTTTGCAATGACCTTAGAGTTGCACTTATAGATCACATTGCAATAGGAGATCGGGCGATAATCAGCAAAGGTGGGGGGATTCTCCACCTTCGGGAGCAAGCTAAGAATGAATGAACGGCTCGAACTACATCTCAATCCACCTTCGGGAGCAAGCTAATAAGGGTAGAGTTTAGGAATCATTCAATTTCCTTGACCAAATCTCTGACTTCTTGGGACATCCTTCTGTGGCCCTGAATTGTGGTGTCGTGAGCATTGCTTAATGGGAAGCTTATGCTCCACTACTTTTTTGTCTAGGTTAGGCATCCTATGATGGTTGCTAGAAAAGTAATCCTTGAATTCGCGGGGCAAAGTCAAGTACTGCTCCTCAGAGAGTAGAGCACTCAATTATGTTGGTCTGGGTGCTTTATCGGGCCCAAATTAACCTCAAAGAAGAAGGTCTTGGACTTCAGCCATTAGATCCTCCATTCCTTTTCTGGTGTTGCAAGGACTTGAAACCATGAAATGGCTGCTTAGCCCAGAGCCTACCTTCAGCGCACCGGGCCACGAACCTTGCTAATGCTGAGGAGACGGCCTCTCTGGCATTTATTAGGAGGTCTTGGTGCCTCCACATTGAGATTCTGGAGTGCCTTTGGAGTCCTCCTCCTCAAGAAGGGCCCTCATGTATACGTAGAACTTAAAAACTTCAAAATTGACTTCAAGTTGACCAACCTCAGCTTCAGTTAGTGGGTTATTAAGGATTCCTATCATGTCCTATTGAGAAGTGGCCTTCTTGACATCTGGAGGTCCCACACTATATTCGTAGAATTTTGCTTCAACATAGTTGGAGCGAGCCATGAATGCCTGTTATCTGCCAAAACAACCTCATACTTGTGATAGTTCTAGAAGATTAACAGTAATGGCATGCAGCCAATTCAAGCAAAGCATTACAGCTTGAGGTAGTTTTTGCCATAAAGAAAGCTATTATCTGGCTTAGGTCGCCAACAGTTAATTCAATGGGGATGACTCCATATTTGGGGGTTGCTCCAAAAAATCCACAGATCGCCAAATTTAAATTGCTTAAGTATTCTCGATATTTACCAATGACCCCCAACACATACGAAGGCAAGATGCTGATAACCGCGCCATTATCCCCCCCCCCCCCCCCCCCCCTCCCCCCCAAAAACGGCCGCTTCATGGTGACCTCACCCATGTCTGGGCACTGAGATCTTGTTTTACGCACGCTTATTCTTCACCAACGTGTCTTGAGTTTTGGAGGGAAATTCCTGATGCCCACTTCCGTAATTGTAGTAGAAGTTCCCTCTAGAAGCTCCACGTTCCCCTGAATTAAGCTTAAGGCCCAAGAACATGAAATTGTGCTCCGAGTAACTTCTTTGACCTTGGAAACTACCATTCTTGTAGCTTTCTTGGCCGCCTCAAGCTCGGGCTTATTTCACCCTTCAGCTATCTCGAGCCTCGAGTGGCTGATACCCTTTTCAGGGGTAATAATGTTGTCTAGGAACGGGGCTCGAGATGCCATTATTGTAGTACCCAAAGACCCTAACTCCTCTCGGACCACGTTGCACTTTACTCAAAAACGGCGTCGTCCCAGCCTTGTTTAAATTAGGGTGTAACATACAACTAGTTTGGTTTTAAGTCTACCTTAGACTATATTCATATCATGAAATATTTTAGAAAACAACAACACGCATGTTTGACTTCTAAAACATACAACAACATTAACAACAACAGACCCCGTGCCTCAAGGGCTCCCGCCTAAGCGGGGTATGGGGGTGGATGTACGCAACCTTACCCTTTTAATTTTGTTTGTTTAATATTTAAAACTAACTAATTGAATTTTTTCAGGACACCAATTCTAACAATCTCCCACTTGTCCTAGACCTAATTAGCGTTGTGTAACTATCCCATAGAGATCTGTCAACTCTTTCACTAAAAACTTTATCAATATCTAATCTGTCACTGCCTCATTTCTTTGGTCGTGAACTTTGATCTACCTGGAACATTCTGAGTCAAATAGTCTACTCAACAACTTCAAAGCTACCAAATATCCAAATTCCATAGTAAAATAAACAATACAAGACTGCTTCACTCTTCACCATCTATTGACTCTCACTACAGGGGTAAATAGAAATTTTTACGTCAAACGTCTAGACTCCCTTTTAAAACAAACGATCCATGGCAAACTCACTTTCTTTCTTTTGAATCTCGCATGAGCCTGATCTTAAGAATATAGTGCGCTCATCTTAGTTCTTTCATTTTAAACTAACTGGACAAATAAATCTTAACATCTCATAACAATTCTACCCCATTCTTAATGAGTACAATGTCTTCTACAACACTTATAAAGTCACCACATCCTAACCATGTCACACGTACTCTCGTGGTTCACTAACGATTGATTCAAATCTCTAGGACTTGATAACCGTCATATAATCCACAATAAAATGAACATGTTGGTTATTTAAGCCTACAAATAGACTTTCTCAGTTTGCATGCTATATGCTCTTGACACTTGGCAACAAACTTGCTATATCGTACACTTAACTTTTCAAAATGACCATGGAGAAAATGCTGTCTTGACCTCCATTTTTCATATCTCTTCATATAAAATACAGTGGACGAGTGTATCCTAATGGACTTAAGCATAGAATACGACTAGAAAGTCTCATCAACAACAATTCCATCCTTGAGGGTATTACATCAATCTAGCCTGGAAGATCTCAAGCTTCTTATCCACTCAACTCTCTATCCTTGTACGTCCATTCAGATCCAATCTAATGGATTTCATGTCTTTTGACCCCTCTAAAAGTTCTATATTTAGTTAAAATACAAAACTTTTAATGCCCTGGCATATTATTCTGCATGCTTATACTTAAGAGTTTCATTGCTTTCTAATGGATCAGATTCACCCTCATGCCTAACTATTAAGACAAGGGACATGAATCCATTAGGTGATCCAGACTACCCTCTCACAACATCAAGGCTCACATGTACTTGGTGTGACAATAACCTGGTTGAAGATATATCTATCATGTACACTATAAGTTGTATCATGTTGTTGAGACATGGTATCTCTTATTATCAATCTATTCAACACAAGCTATCTATTGTACCTTTAAAATGCTTTCTAAAACCTCTCACAAAATAAACCTTTTTGATATGTAGATGTGACTCGTCATATAAATCTTACCATATTCAATAATTCATTATTGATCTTTTCTACAACACTTTGTGGTAAGGAAAAATAAGAATTCTCTAGAAATCTTACTGAATTAATCCTTGTTATGAATCAAGAATAATCTTGATTCATAACCTAGGATAGGATAGGGTTTAGATAAGAAGAGAAGTGAAGGAGATGCGGAATAGAGAGAGAATTAGAGATGAGAGAACGAAAGTATCAATTTCATTATTCATGAGTCAAACTTAAAAGAGCTTAAGCTATTTAAACAAGCTAAAATTAAAAGAGATGCATTGTACCAAGACTAACTAACTAACCGACTTACAAAAGCTCAGCTGTCAAAATGGACTAAAATAATGACTTAAACCACTAAGGACCACAACCGGATTGAACTAACTTTCCCGCTGCTAGAACTTGATCACCCTTGACTTACAACCCGCAAGGTACCTGAATTCAGCTCCAAGCAACTCCAATCATAACAATTTCCCTGCAGAGAACATTCTTGCCTTAAGAATGTAAAGAAGGAAATTGAGATTGAAGGAAGGTCCAATCTTCCCAAGTAACAACCTAAGGGCTCAAGTTACTCCACTGCACCAAAACTGGTTTTTTCTGTTTCCCCTGCTGATCTGCGAGCATTGAACTCTAAATTGCTTGAGCATGTTGAACAAATAAACCTTGCAGTGTGGCTTGGGGGTGGTCTGCAGAAGTGTTAAAAGCTATTGCAACAAACTTCTGATCCGAAGCAAGGATATATGAAACACAGGGTGCACAGAAGAATCTGGTGGCAGCTCCAGCTTGTAACCAACCTTCCCTATCTTCTCCAACACCTTGTAAGGCCCAAAGTGATGCAAATCAAGGAGCTAGACATGCTGATCATACACGTGGGAATGGAGCTGAATTTGCACAAGACCCTTTGTCACTTCCTAGTGGCCCAGTTACAAGACTTGGAGCCAAACATTTCAAGGAAGCACTAAATGGGCTAATCCAAGAGAATTGGGCTTATTCTAAAAAGACCAAGATGGGCTCAAATAATAATCAAGGCTTAGTCCATGTCATCAAGGCAATTGAAGTGGCAAATTAGCATGCAAAAACGTGACCAACATGGTCTGACCATAAAAGGGCGCGAATTTGTTGACTTTCAAGGATATTATATGGGGGAATGAACTTGGTCATGGCTTGTTCTGTTAAATACATTGAATTTAGTCATTTAGTTATTTTTGGCTGCCTCTAGAAGTCCAAGAGGCCTAAAAACGTGGGGACTTGTTTATATTGATGTTTGTGTTGCTTTTAAAGCTGTAGTTATAACTTTTCCAATTCTTGGAGGGTTGTTCCAAGTATATAGAATGGGCATTACGAATTTTGTAATCAGATTTTGTTTTCAGAAAATTATTATCTTTGTGAGGTCTTGTGTTCCTCTTCGTTCTTGAAAGAACTCTCTGAATTTATCAAGTCAATCTTGTGGCGTTCAAACAACCAAACTTATCACCTTGATTCTTGAGAGATTCTTAGGTTTCTTGGTGTGGCGTTTCAATCCTTCGTAGTCTTGGTTTTCATCTTGTTAGGTGACGGGTCAAGGATCAACAAATCTTGTCCACACGATCTTGGGGCTCCAAACCATCAATGTTATCGGGTTTCATCACAATTGCTGGTGAAGTTCATATCATTTTTGCACTCGTGTTTTCACTCCAAACAGCTTTACCCCCTTATGGTCTAACACACTCTTGCCATTTCCCACTCTTTTGTGTCTTTACAAAAATTGATCTTAAGAGTGGATATAATCATATTAGGATGAAGGAAGGTGATGAATGGAAAACTGCTTCTAAAACTACATATGGTTTGTATGAGTGGTTAGTGATGCCTTTCGGTTTAACTAATACTCCGAGCACATTTATGCATTTGATGAACCTTGTTTTGCGTGCATTTATTGGCAGATTTGTAGTTGTGTATTTTGATGATATCCTAATTTATAGCAAAAACTTGGAAGAACATGTAATGCATTTGAAATCTGTTTTGGAAATTCTAAGGAAAGAAAAGTTGTTTGCTGACCTCAAGAAGTGCACCTTTTGCACGGATAAGCTTGTGTTCCTTGGTTTTGTTGTTAGTAGGAGAGGAATTGAGGTGGACGCAGAAAAGGTGAAGGCAATCCAAGCATGGCCAACGCCTACAACAATCAGCCAAGTGAGGAGTTTCCACGGCTTAGCTAGCTTCTAGAGACGGTTTGTGCATTATTTTAGCAGCTTAGCCGCCCCTCTTACTGAAGTCATCAAGAAAATTGTGCCGTTTAAGTGGGGGAAAGAACAAGAAATGGCATTTAATCTGATAAAAAAAAAAGTTAACTAATGCACCTTTGCTTGTTTTACCTAACTTGGGTAAAAATTTTGAAATTGAGTGTGATGCTTCAGGAATAGGTATTGGAGGTGTTTTGATGCAAGAAGGCCATCCAATTGCTTATTTCAGTGAAAAGTTGAGTGGGGCAGCCCTAAATTACCCCACTTATGATAAGGAGATGTATGCCTTGAATCCATTAGGTGATCCTGACTACCCTCTCACAACATCAAGGCTCGCATGTGCTTGGTGTGACAATAACCTGGTTGAAGATATATCTATCATGTACACTATAAGTTGTATCATGTTGTTGAGACATGGTATCTCCTATTGTAAATCTATTCAACACAAGCTATCTATTGCAGCTTTAAAATGCTTTCTAAAACCTCTCACAAAATAAACCTTTTTGATACGTAGATGTGACTCGTCATATAAATCTTACCACATTCAATAATTCATTATTGATCTTTTCTACAACACTTTGTGGTAAGGAAAAATAAGAATTCTCCAGAAATCTTACTGAATAGATCTTTGTTATGAATCAAGAACAATCTTGATTCATAACCTAGGATAGGATAGGGTTTAGATAAGAAAAGAAGTGAAGGGGATGTGGAATAGAGAGAGAATTAGAGATGAGAGAACGAAAGTATCAATTTCATTATTCATGAGTCAAACTTAAAAGAGCTTGAGCTATTTAAACAAGCTAAAATTAAAAGAGATGCGTTGCACCAAGACTAACTAACTAACCGACTTACAAAAGCTCAGCTGTCAAAATGGACTAACATAATGACTTAAACCACTAAGGACCACAACCGGATTGAACTAACTTTCCCGCTGCTAGAACTTGATCACCCTTGACTTACAGCCCGCAAGGTACCTGAATTCAGCTCCAAGCAACTCCAATCATAACAATTTCCCCGCTGAGAACATTCTTGCGTTAAGAATGTAAAGAAGGAAATTTAGATTGAAGGAAGGTCCAATCTTCCCAAGTAACAACCTAAGGGCTCAAGTTACTCCACTGCACCAAAACTTGTTTTTTCTGTTTCCCCTGCTGATCTACGAGCATTGAACTCAAAATTGCCTGAGGATGTTGAACAAATAAACCTTGCAGTGTGGCTTGGGGGTGGTCTGCAGAAGTTTCAAAAGCTGTTGCAACAAACTTCTGATCCGAAGCAAGGATATATGAAACACAGGGTGCACAGAAGAATCTGGTGGCAGCTCCATCTTGTAACCAACCTTCCCTATCTTCTCCAACACCTTGTAAGGCCCAAAGTGATGCAAATCAAGGAGCTAGACATGCTGATCATACACGTGGGAATGGAGCTGAATTTGCACAAGACCCTTTATCACTTCCGAGTGGCCCAGTTACAAGACTTAGAGCCAAACGTTTCAAGGAAGCACGAAATGGGCTAATCCAAGAGAATTGGGCTTATTCTAAAAGGACCAAGATGGGCTCAAATAATAATCAAGGCTTGGTTCATGTCATCAAGGCAATTGAAGTGGCTAATTAGCATGCAAAAACGTGACCAGCATGGTCTGACCATAAAAGGGCGCGAATTTGTTGACTTTCAAGGATATTATATGGGGGAATGAACTTGGTCTTGGCTTGTTATGTTAAATACATTGAATTTAGTCATTTAGTTATTTTTGGCAGCCTCTAGAAGTCCAAGAGGCCCAAAAACGTGGGGACTTGTTTATGTTGATGTCTGTGTTGCTTTTAAAGCTGTAGTTATAACTTTTCCTTTTCTTGGAGGGTCGTTCCAAGTATATAGCATGGGCATTACGAATTTTCTAAACAGATTTTGTTTTCAAAAAATTATTATCTTTGTGAGGTCTTGTGTTCCTCTTCCTTCTTGAAAGAACTCTCTGAATTTATCAAGTTAATCTCGTGGCCTTGAAACAACCAAACTTATCACCTTGATTCTTGAGAGATTCTTAGGTTTCTTGGGGTGGCGTTTCAATCCTTCGTAGTCTTGGTTTTCATCTTGTTAGGTGACGGGTCAAGGATCAACAAATCTTGTCCACACGATCTTGGGGCTCCAAACCATCAATGTTATCGGGTTTCATCACAATTGCTGGTGAAGTTCATATCATTCTTGCATGTTTTCACTCTAAACAGCTTTACTCTCTAATGGTCTAACACACTCTTGCCTTTTCCCACTCTTTTGTGTCTTTACAAAAATTGATCTTAAGAGTGGATATAATCATATTAGGATGAAGGAAGGTGATGAATGGAAAACTGCTTTTAAAACTAAATATGGTTTGTATGAGTGGTTAGTGATGCCTTTCGGTTTAACTAATACTCCGAGCACATTTATGCGTTGATGAACCATGTTTTGCGTGCATTTATTGGCATATTTGTAGTTGTGTATTTTGATGATATCCTAATTTATAGCAAAAACTTGGAAGAACATGTAATGCATTTGAAATCTGTTTTGGAAATTCTAAGGAAAGAAAAGTTGTTTGCTGACCTCAAGAAGTGCACCTTTTGCACGGATAAGCTTGTGTTTCTTGGTTTTGTTGTCAGTAGGAGAGGAATTGAGGCGGACGAGGAAAAGGTGAAGGCAATCCAAGAGTGGCCAACGCCTACAAAAATCAGCCAAGTGAGGAGTTTCCACGGCTTAGCTAGCTTCTAGAGACGGTTTGTGCGTGATTTTAGCAGCTTAGCCGCCCCTCTTACTGAAGCCATCAAGAAAATTGTGCCGTTTAAGTGGGGGAAAGAACAAGAAATGGCATTTAATCTGATCAAAAAAAAGTTAACTAATGCACCTTTGCTTGTTTTACCTAACTTTGGTAAAAATTTTGAAATTGAGTGTGATGCTTCAGGAATAGGTATTGGAGGTGTTTTGATGCAAGAAGGCCGTCCAATTGCTTATTTCAGTGAAAAGTTGAGTGGGGCAGCCTGAAATTACCCCACTTATGATAAGGAGATGTATGCCTTGAATCCATTAGGTGATCCAAACTACCCTCTCACAACATCAAGGCTCGCATGTACTTGGTGTGACAATAACCTGGTTGAAGATATATCTATCATGTACACTATAAGTTGTATCATGTTTTTGAGACATGGTATCTCTTATTGTCAATCTATTCAACACAATCTATCTATTGTACCTTTAAAATGCTTTCTAAAACCTCTCACAAAATAAACCTTTTTGATACGTAGATGTGACTCGTCATATAAATCGTCATATAAATCTTACCACATTCAATAATTCATTATTGATCTTTTCTACAACACTTTGTGGTAAGGACAAATTAGAATTCTCTAGAAATCTTACTGAATTGATCTTTGTTATGAATCAAGAACAATCTTGATTTATAACCTAGGATAGGATAGGGTTTAGATAAGAAGAGATGTGAAGGGGATGCGGAATAGAGAGAGAACTAGAGATGAGAGAACGAAAGTATCAATTTCATTATTCATGAGTCAAACTTAAAAGAGCTTGAGCTATTTAAACAAGCTAAAATTAAAAGAGATGCATTGCACCAAGACTAACTAACTAACGACTTACAAAAGCTCAGCTGTCAAAATGGACTAACTTAATGACTTAAAACACTAAGGACCACAACCGGATTGAACTAACTTTCCCGCTGCTAGAACTTGATCACCCTTGACTTACAGCCCGCAAGGTACCTGAATTCAGCTCCAAGCAACTCTAATCATAACAATTTCCCTGTTGAGAACATTCTTGCCTTAAGAACGTAAAGAAGGAAATTTAGATTGAAGGAAGGTCCAATCTTCCCAAGTAACAACCTAAGGGCTCAAGTTACTCCACTGCACCAAAACTTGTTTTTTCTGTTTCCCCTGCGGATCTACGAGCATTGAACTCAAAATTGCTTGAGGATGTTGAACAAATAAACCTTGCAGTGTGGCTTGGGGGGGGTCTGCAGAAGTGTCAAAAGCTTTTGCAACAAACTTCTGATCCGAAGCAAGGATATATTAAACACAGGGTGCACAGAAGAATCTGGTGGCAGCTCCAGCTTGTAACCAACCTTCCCTATCTCCTCCAACACCTTGTAAGGCCCAAAGTGATGCAAATCAAGGAGCTAGACAGGCTGATCATACACGTGGGAACGGAACTGAATTTGCACAAGACCCTTTGTCACTTCCTAGTGGCCCAGTTACAAGACTTAGAGCCAAACGTTTCAAGGAAGCACTAAATGGGCTAATCCAAGAGAATTGGGCTGATTCTAAAAAGACCAAGATGGGCTCAAATAATAATCAAGGCTTAGTCCATGTCATAAAGGAAATTGAAGAGGCTAATTAGCATGCAAAAACGTGACCAACATGGTCTGACCATAAAAGGGCGTGAATTTGTTGAGTTTCAAGGATATTATATAGGGGAATGAACTTGATCTTGGCTTGTTATGTTAAATACATTGAATTTAGTCATTTAGTTATTTTTGGCTGCCTCTAGAAGTCCAAGAGGCCTAGACACGCAGGGACTTGTCTATGTTCATGTTTGTGTTGCTTTTAAAGCTGTAGTTATGACTTTTCCTATTCTTGGAGGGTTGTTCCAAGTATATAGCATGGGCATTACGAATTTTGTAATCAGATTTTGTTTTCAGAAAATTATTATCTTTGTGAGGTCTAGTATTCCTCTTCGTTCTTGAAAGAGCTCTCTGAATTTATCAAGTTAATCTTGTGGCATTCAAACAGCCAAACTTATCACCCTGATTCTTGAAAGATTCTTAGGTTTCTTGGTGTGGCGTTTCAATCCTTCGTGGTCTTGGTTTTCATCTTGTTAGGTGATGGGTCAAGGCTCAACAAATCTTGTCTACCCGATCTTGGGGTTCCAAACCATCATTGTTACCGGGTTTCATCACAATTGTTGGTGAAGTTCATATCATTTTTGCCCTCGTGTTTTCACTCTAAAAGGCTTTTACCCACTTATGGTCTAACACTCTCTTGCCTTTTTACACTGTTTTGTGTCTTTGCAAAAATTGATCTTAAGAGCGGATATCATCAGATTAGGATGAACGAAGGTGATGATTCGAATTCTGCTTTTAAAACTAAATATGGTTTGTATGAGTGGTTGATGATGCATTTCGGTTTAACTAATGCTCCGAGCACATTTATGCGTTTGATGAACCATGTTTTGCGTGCATTTATTGGCAGATTTGTAGTTGTGTATTTTGATGATATCCTGATTTATAGCAAAAACATGGAAGAACATGTAATGCATTTGAAATCTGTTTCGGAAATTCTAAGGAAAGAAAATTTGTTTGCTAACCTCAAGAAGTGCACCTTTTGCACGGATGAGGTTGTGTTTCTTGGTTTTGTTGTTACTAAGAGAGGAATTGAGGTGGACGAGGAAAAGGTGAAGGCAATCCAAGAGTGGCCAACGCCTACAACAATCAGCCAAGTGAGGAGTTTCCACGGCTTAGCTAGCTTCGATAGACGGTTTGTGCGTGATTTTAGTAGCTTAGCCGCCCCTCATACTGAAGTCATCAAGAGAAATGTGCCGTCTAAGGGGGGGAAAGAACAAGAAAAGGCGTTTAATCTGATCAAAGAAAAGTTAACTAATGCACCTTTGCTTGTTTTACCTAACTTTGCTAAAACTTTTGAAATTGAGTGTGATGCTGCGGGAATGGGTAATGGAGCTATTTTGATGCAAGAAGGCCATCCAGTTGCTTATTTCAGTGAAAAGTTGAGTGGGGCGGCCCTAAATTACCCCACTTATGATAAGGAGATGTATGCCTTGGCAAAGGCTTTGGAAAATTGGCAGCGCTATCTATGGCCAAAGGAATTTGTGATTCACACAGATCATGAATCTTTGAAGCATTTGAAAGGACAGCAAAGGTCGAACAAACGCCATGCCAAGTGGGTGGAATTCATTGAAACATTTCCTTACGTGATCAGATACAAGCAAGGTAAGGAAAATGTGGTGGCTGATGCATTGTCCCATAGGAAAGGTATGCTTTACTTTCCATTCTAGATACAAAATGGCTTGACTTTGAATACATTAAGGATTTGTATGCACAAGATCCTGATTTTGGTGATGTGTTCAATGCATGTGAAAAAGTAGCGTTTCTTAAGTTTTATAGGCGAGATGAATTTTTGTTTCGGGAAAATAAACTGTGTGCCTAAGTGTTCTTTGCCTGAATTGCTTGTGAGAGAAGCTCATGGTGGTGGTTTGATGGGTCATTTTGGAGTAGCTAAGACTTTAGGAATTTTGCGTGATCATTTATTTGTGCCTCATATGAAACGCGAGGCGGAAAGAATGTGTGAGAAGTGTATCACGTGTAAACAGGCTAAGTCTAAGTTGAAACCCCATGGTTTGTACACCCCTTTGCCAATACCTAGTGAACCTTGGACTGAAATTTCTATGGATTTTATTCTAGGTTTACCTTGGACTAAGAGGGGGAGAGATTCAGTTTTTTGTGGTGGTAGATAGATTTTCCAAAATGGCACACTTCATTGCATGTCATAAAACTGATGATGCATCACATATAGCTGATTTGTTCTTCAAAGAAATTGTTAGGTTACATGGCATGCCTAGGACCATTGTTTCTGATAGGGATGCAAAGTTTTTGAGTTACTTTTGGAAGACTTTGTGGGGAAAGTTGGGAACCAAGTTGTTGTTTTCTACTACTTCTCATCCACAAACGGATGGTCAAACTGAAAGTAGTGAATAGAACTTTGTCTTCTTTGTTGCGTGCTATCATTAAAAAGAACTTGAAAACATGGGAAGATTGTTTGGCACATGTTGAATTTGGTTACAATAGAAATATACATTCTGAAACTAATTTTTCACCATTTTAAATTGTTTATGGCTTTAATCCATTGTCACCTTTGGATTTAACTCCTTTCCCTTTGAGTGAACGTGTGAACTTAGATGGCAAAAGGAAGGCTGAATTTGTAAAGATGATTCATGACAAGGCACGGCTGAACGTTGAAATGAGGACTCAACAATATGTCCATCAAGCCAACAAGGGACGCAAGAAGGTAGTGTTTGAACAAGGAGATGGGGTTTGGTTGCACTTAAGGAAGGACCGTTCTTCGGAGAAACGGCGTTCAAAACTCTTACCTCGGGGTGACGGACCATTTCAAGTAGTGGAACGCATCAATGATAATGCCTACAAGCTTGACTTACCAGCTGAGTATGGTGTCTGTGCAAGCTTTAATGTTGCTGATTTGTCTCCTTTTGATGTAGGTGATGATTTGAGGTCAAATCCTTCTCAAGAGGGGGAGAATGATGCAAATCGAGGAGCTGGACATGCTGATCATACACGTGGGAATGGAGCCGAATTTGCACAAGACCCTTTGTCACTTCCTAGGGGCCCAGTTACAAGACTTAGAGCCAAACGTCTCAAGGAAGCACTAAATGGGCTAATCCAAGAGAATTGGGCTGATTCTAAAAAGACCAAGATGGGCTTAAATAAAAATCAAGGGTTAGTCCATGTCATCAAGGAAATTGAAGTGGCTAATTAACATGCAAAAACGTGACCAACATGGTCTGACCATATAAGGGCGCGAATTTGTTTAGTTTCAGGGATATTAAATAAGGGAATGAACTTGGTCTTGGCTAGTTATGTTAAATACATTGAATTTAGTCATTTTGTAATTTTTGGCTGCCTCTAGAAGTCCAAGAGGGCTAAAAACGTGGGGACTTGTTTATGTCTATGTTCGTGTTGCTTTTAAAGCTGTAGTTATGACTTTTCCTAATCTTGGAGGGTTGTTCCAGGTATATAGCATGGGCATTACGAATTTTGTAATCAGATTTTGTTTTCAGCAAATTATTATCTTTGTGAGGTCTTGTGTTCCTCTTCGTTCTTGAAAGAGCTCTCTGAACTTATCAATTTAATCTTGTGGCGTTCGAACAGCCAAACTTATCACCCTGATTCTTGAGAGATTCTTAGGTTTCTCGGTGTGGCGTTTCAATCCTTCGTAGCCTTGGTTTTCATCTTGTTAGGTGACGGGTCAAGACTCAACAAATCTTCTCTACACGATCTTGGGGCTCCAAACCATCATTGTTATCGGGTTTCATCACAATTGTTGGTGAAGTTCATATCATTTTTGCCCTCATGTTTTCACTCTAAACGGCTTTTACCCACTTATGGTCTAACACTCTCTTGCCTTTTTCCACTGTTTTGTGTCTTTGCAAAAATTGATCTTAAGAGCGGATATCATCAGATTAGGATGAACGAAGGTGATGAATGGAATTCTGCTTTTAAAACTAAATATGGTTTGTATGAGTGGTTGATGATGCCTTCTGGTATAACTAATGCTCCGAGCGCATTTATGCGTTTGATTAACCATGTTTGCGTGCATTTATTGGCAGATTTGTAGTTGTGTATTTTGATGACATCCTAATTTATAGCAAAAACATGGAAGAACATGTAATGCATTTGAAATCTGTTTCGGAAATTCAAAGGAAAGAAAAGTTGTTTGCTAACCTCAAGAAGTGCACCTTTTGCACGGATAAGCTTGTGTTTCTTGGTGTTGTTGTTACTAAGAGAGGAATTGAGGTGGACGAGGAAAAGATGAAGGCAGTCCAAGAGTGGCCAACGCCTACAACAATCAGCCAAGTGAGGAGTTTCCGCGGCTTAGCTAGCTTCTATAGACATTTGTCCGTGATATTAGTAGCTTAGCCGCCCCACTTACTGAAGTCATCAAGCAAAATGTGCCGTTTAAGTGGGGGAAAGAACAAGAAAAGGCATTTAATCTGATCAAGGAAAAGTTAACTAATGCACCTTTGCTAGTATTACCTAACTTTACTAAAACTTTTGAAATTGAGTGTGATGCTTCAGGAATGGGTATTGGGGCTGTTTTGATGCAAGAAGGCCGTCTAGTTGCTTATTTCAGTGAAAAGTTGAGTGGGGCAGCCCTAAATTACCCCACTTATGATAAGGAGATGTTTGCCTTGGTAAGGGCTTTGGAAAATTGGCAGCGATATCTATGGCCAAAGGAATTTGTGATTCACACAGATCATGAATCTTTGAAGCATTTGAAAGGACAGCAAAGGTCGAACAAACGCCATGCCAAGTGGGTGGAATTCATTGAAACATTTCCATATGTGATCAGATACAAGCAAGGTAAGGAAAATGTGGTGGCTCATGCATTGTCCCAAAGGAAAGGTACGCTTTACTTTCCATTCTAGATATAAAATTGCTTGGCTTTGAATACATTAAGGATTTGTATGCACAAGATCCTGATTTTGGTGATGTGTTCAATGCATGTGATAAGGTGGCGTTTAATAAGTTTTATAGGCATGATGGATTTTTGTTTCGGGAAAATAAACCGTGCGTGCCTAAGAGTTCTTTGCATGGGTTGCTAGTGAGAGAAGCTCATGGTGGTGGTTTGATGGGTCATTTGGTGTAGCTAATACTTTAGGAATTTTGCATGATCATTTTTTTGGCCTATATGAAACGTGATGTGGAAAGAATCTGTGAGACGTGTATCACGTGTAAACACGCTAAGTCTAAGTTGAAACCCCATGGTTTGTACACCCCTTTGCCAATACCTAGTGAACCTTGGACTGATATTTCTATGAATTTTGTTCTAGGTTTACCTAAGACTCAGAGGGGGAGAGATTCAGTTTTTGTGGTGGTAGATAGATTTTCCAATATGGCACACTTCATTGCATGTCATAAAACCGATGATGCATCACATATAGCTGATTTGTTCTTCAAAGAAATTGTTAGGTTACATGGACTGCCTAGGACCATTGTTTCTGATTGGGATGCAAAGTTTTTGAATTACTTTTGGAAGACTTTGTGGGGAAAGTTGGGAACCAAGTTGTTGTTTTCTACTACTTGTCATCCACAAACGGATGGTCAAACTGAAAGTAGTGATTAGAACTTTGTCTTCTTTGTTGCGTGCTATCATTAAAAAGAACTTCAAAACATGGGAAGATTGTTTGGCACAAGTTGAATTTGGTTACAATAGAAGCATACATTCTGCAACTAATTTTTCACCTTTTGAAATTGTTTATGGCTTTAATCCATTGTCACCTTTGGATTTAACTCTTTTCCCTTTGAGTGAACGTGTGAACTTAGATGGCAAAAGGAAGGCTGAATTTGTAAAGATGATTCATGAAAAGGCACGGCTGAACGTTGACAGGAGGACTGAACAATATGTCCATCAAGCCAACAAGGGACGCAAGAAGGTAGGGTTTGAACCAGGAGATTGGGTTTGGTTGCACTTAAGGAAGGACCGTTCTCCGGAGAAACGGCGTTCAAAACTCCTACCTCGGGGTGACGGATTATTTCAAGTAGTGGAACGCATCAATGATAATGCCTACAAGCTTGACTTACCAGCTGAGTATGGTGTCAGTGCAAGCTTTAATGTTGCTGATTTGTCCCCTTTTGATGTAGGTGATGATTTGAGGACAAATCCTTCTCAAGAGTGGGAGAATGATGCAAATCGAGGCGCTGGACATGCTGATCATACACGTGGGAATGGAGCCGAATTTGCACAAGACCCTTTGTCACTTCCTAGGGGCCCAGTTACAAGACTTAGAGCCAAACGTCTCAAGGAAGCCCTAAATGGGCTAATCCAAGAGAATTGGGCTGATTCTAAAAAGTCCAAGATGGGCTCAAATAATAATCAAGGCTTAGTCCATGACATCATGGCAATTGAACAGGCTTATTAGCATGCAAAAACGTGACCAGCAAGGTCTGACCATAAAAGGGCACGAATTTGTTGAGTTTCAAGGATATTAAATGGGGGAATTAACTTAGTCTTGGCTGGTTATATTAAATACATTAAATTTAGTCATTTTGTTATTTTTGGCTGCCTCTAGAAGTCCAAGAGGCCTAAAAACGTGGGGACTTGTTTATGTTGAGTTTGTGTTGCTTTTGAAGCTGTATTTATGACTTTTCCTATTCTTGGAGGGTTGTTCCAAGTACATAGCATGGGCATTACGAATTTTGTAATCAGATTTTGTTTTCAGCAAATTATTATCTTTGTGAGGTCTTGTGTTCCTCTTCGTTCTTGAAAGAGCTCCCTGAACTTATCAAGTTAATCTTGTGGCGTTCAAACGGCCAAACGTATCACCCTGATTCTTGAGAGATTCTTAGGTTTCTCAGTGTGGCCTTTCAATCCTTCGTAGTCTTGGTTTTCCTCTTGTTAGGTGACGGGTCAAGGCGCAACAAATCTTGTCTACACTATCTTGCGGTTCCAAACCATCATTGTTATCGGGTTTCATCACAATTGTTGGTGAAGTTCATATCATTTTTGCACTCGTGTTTTCACTCTAAACGGCTTTTACCCTCTTATGGTCTAACACTCTCTTGCCTTTTTCCACTCTTTTGTGTCTTTACAAAAATTGATCTTAAGAGTGGATATCATTAGATTAGGATGAAGGAAGGTGATGAATGGAAAACTGCTTTTAAAACTGAATATGGTTTGTATGAGTGGTTGGTGATGCCTTTCTGTTTAACTAGTGTTCCGAGCACATTTATGCATTTGATGAACCATGTTTTGCGTGCATTTATGGGCAGATTTCTAGTTGTGTATTTTGTTGATATCCTAATTTATAGCAAAAACATGGAAGAACATGTAATGCATTTGAAATCTGTTTCGGAAATTCTAAGGAAAGAAAAGTTGTTTGCTAACCTCAAGAAGTGCACCTTTTGCACGGATAAGCTTGTGTTTCTTGGTTTTGTTGTTACTATGAGAGGAATTGAGGTGGACGAGGAAAAGGTGAAGGCAATCCAAGAGCGGCCAACGCCTACGACAATCAGCCAAGTGAGGAGTTTCCACGGCTTAGCTAGCTTCTATCTACGGTTTGTGTGTGATTTTAGTAGCTTAGCCGCCCATCTTACTGAAGTCATCAAGAAAAATGTGCCGTTTAAGTGGGGGAAAGAACAAGAAAAGGCATTTAATCTGATCAAAGAAAAGTTAACTAATACACCTTTGCTTGTTTTACCTAACTTTGCTAAAACTTTTGAAATTGAGTGTGGTGCTTCAGGAATAGGTATTGGAGTTGTTTTGATGCAAGAAGGCCGTCCAGTTGCTTATTTAAATGAAAAGTTGAGTGGAGCAGCCCTAAATTACCCCACTTATTATAAGGAGATGTATGCCTTGGTAAGGGCTTTGGAAAATTGGCAGCGCTATCTATGGCCAAAGGAATTTGTGATTCACACAGATCATGAATCTTTGAAGCTTTTGAAAAGACAGCAAAGGTTGAACAAACGCCAGGCCAAGTGGGTGGAATTCATTGAAACATTTCCTTATGTGATCAGATACAAGCAAGGTAAGGAAAATGTGGTGGCTGATGCATTGTCCCAAAGGAAAGGTGTGCTTTAGTTTCCATTCTATATGCAAAATTGCTTGGCTTTGAATACATTAAGGATTTGTATGCACAAGATCCTTTTTTTGGTGATGTGTTCAATGCATGTGAAAAAGTGGCGTTTAGTAAGTTTTATAGGCATGATGGATTTTTGTTTCGGGAAAATAAACCGTGTGTTGGTGTAGCTAAGACTTTGGGAATTTTGCATGATCATTTTTTTGGCCTCATATGAAACTTGATGTGGAAAGAATCTGTGAGAAGGGTATCACGTGTAAACAGGCTAAGTCTAAGTTGGAACCCCATGGTTTGTACACCTCTTTGCCAATACCAAGTGAACCTTGGACTGATATTTCTATGGATTTTGTTCTAGGTATACCCGGGACTAAGAGGGGGAGAGATTCAGTTTTTGTGGTGGTCGATAGATTTTCCAAGATGGCACACGTCATTGCATGTCATAAAACCGATGATGCATCAAATATGGCTGATTTGTTCTTCAAAGATGGCATGTAACCACATCGCATGCCTAGGACCATTGTTTCTTCTAGGGATGCAAAGATTTTGAGTTACTTTTGGAAGACTTTGTGGGGAATGTTGGGAACCAAGTTGTTGTTTTCTACTACTTGTCATCCACAAACGGATGGTCAAACTGAAAGCAGTGAATAGAACTTTGTCTTCTTTGTTGCGTGCTATCATTAAAAAGAACTTGAAAACATGGGAAGAATGTTTGCCACATTTTGAATTTGCTTACAATAGAAGTATACATTCTGCAACTAATTTTTCACCATTTGAAATTGTTTATGGCTTTAATCCATTGTCACCTTTGGATTTAACTCCTTTCCTTTTGAGTGAACATGTGAACTTAGATGGCAAAAGTAAGGCTGAAATTGTAAAGATGATTCATGAAAAGGCACGGCTCAACGTCGAAAGGAGGGCTGAACAATATGTCCATCAAGCCAACAAGGGACGCAAGAAGGTAGTGTTTGAACCAGGAGATTGGGTTTGGTTGCACTTAAGGAAGGACTTTTCTCCGGAGAAACGGCGTTCAAAACTCCTACCTCGGGCTGACGGACGATTTCAAGTAGTGGAACGCATCAACGATAATGCCTACAAGCTTGACTTACCAGCTGAGTATGGTGTCAGTGCAAGCTTTAATGTTGCTGATTTGTCTCCTTTTGATGTAGGTGATGATTTGAGGACAAATCCTTCTCAAGAGGGGGAGAATGATGCAAATCGAGGAGCTGGACATGCTGATCATACACGTGGGAATGGAGCCGAATTTGCACAGGACCCTTTGTCACTTCCTAGTGGCCCAGCTACAAGACTTAGGGCCAAACGTCTCAAGGAAGCACTAAATGGGCTAATCTAAGAGAATTGGGCTGATTCTAAAAAGACCAAGATGGGCTGAAATAATAATCAAGGCTTCGTACATGTCATCAAGGCAAATTGAAGAGGCTAATTAGCATGCTAAAACGTGACCAGCATGGTCTGACCATAAAAGAGCGCGACTTTGTTGAGTTTCAAAGTTATTAAATGGGGGAATGAGCTTGGTCTTGGCTGGTTATGATAAATACATTGAATTTAGTCATTTTGTTATTTTTGGCTGCCTCTAGAAGTTCAAGAGGCCTAAAAACGTGGGGACTTGTTTATGTTGATGTTTGTGTTGCTTTCAAAGCTGTATTTATGACTTTTCCCATTCTTGGAGGGTTGTTCCAAGTACATAGCATGGGCATTACGAATTTTGTAATCAGATTTTGCTTTCAGCAAATTATTATCTTTGTGTGGTCTTGTGTTCCTTTTCGTTCTTGAAAGAGCTGTCTGAACTTATCAAGTTAATCTTGTGGCGTTCAAATGGCCAAATTTATCACCCTTATTCTTGAGAGATTCTTAGGTTTCTCGGCGTGGCCTTTCAATCCTTCGTAGTCTTGGTTTTCATCTTGTTAGGTGACGGGTCAAGGCTCAACAAATCTTGTCTACACGATCTTGGGGTTCCAAACCATCATTGTTATCGGGTTTCATCACAATTGTTGGTGATGTTCATATCATTTTTGCACTCGTGTTTTCACTCTAAACGGCTTTTACCCTCTTATGGTCTAACACTCTCTTGCCTTTTTCCACTCTTTTGTGTCTTTACAAAAATTGATCTTAAGAGTGGATATCATCAGATTAGGATGAAGGAAGGTGATGAATGGAAAACTGCTTTTAAAACTAAATGTGGTTTTTATGAGTGGTTAGTGATGCCTTTTGGTTTAACTAATGCTCCGAGCACATTTATGCATTTGATGAACCATGTTTTGCGTGCATTTATGGGCAGATTTCTAGTTGTTTATTTTGTTGATATCCTAATTTATAACAAAAACATGGAAGAACATGTAATGCATTTGAAATCTGTTTCGGAAATTCTAAGGAAAGAAAAGTTGTTTGCTAACCTCAAGAAGTGTACCTTTTGCACGGATAAGCTTGTGTTTCTTGGTTTTGTTGTTACTATGAGAGGAATTGAGGTGGACGAGGAAAAGGTGAAGGCAATCCAAGAGCGGCCAACGCCTACGACAATCAGCCAAGTGACGAGTTTCCACGGCTTAGCTAGCTTCTATCTACGGTTTGTGCGTGATTTTAGTAGCTTAGCCGCCCATCTTACTGAAGTCATCTAGAAAAATGTGCCGTTTAAGTGGGGGAAAGAACAAGAAAAGGCATTTAATCTGATCAAAGAAAAGTTAACTAATGCACCATTGCTTGTTTTACCTAACTTTGCTAAAACTTTTGAAATTGAGTGTGATGCCTCAGGAATAGGCATTGGAGCTGTTTTGATGCAAGAAGGCCGTCCAGTTGCTTATTTCAGTGAAAAGTTGAGTGGGGCACCCTAAATTACCCCACTTATGATAAGGAGATGTATGCCTTAGGCTTTGGAAAATTGGCAGCACTATCTATGGCCAAAGGAATCTGTGATTCACATAGATCATGAATCTTTGAAGCATTTGAAAGGACAGCAAAAGTTGAACAAACACCATGCCAAGTGGGTGGAATTCATTGAAACCTTTCCTTATGTGATCGGACACAAGCAAGATAAGGAAAATGTGGCGGCTGATGCATTGTCCCAAAGGTATGCTTTACTTTCCATTCTAGATACAAAATTGCTTGGATCTGAATACATTAAGGATTTGTATGCACAAGATCCTGATTTTGGTGATGTGTTCAATGCATGTGAAAAAGTGGCGTTCAGTAAGTTTTATAGGCATGATGGATTTTTGTTTCAGGAAAATAAACCGTGTGTGCCTAAGTGTTCATTGCGTGAATTGCTTGTGAGAGAAGCTCATGGTGGTGGTTTGATGGGTCATTTTGGCGTAGCTAAGACTTTAGGAATTTTGCATGATCATTTTTTTTTGGCCTCATATGAAACGTGATGTGGAAAGAATCTGTGAGAAGTGTATCACGCGTAAACAGGCTAAGTCTAAGTTGAAACCCCATGGTTTGTGCACCCCTTTGCCAATACCTAGTGATCCTTGGACTGATTCTTGAGAGATTCTTAGGTTTCTCGGTGTGGCATTTCAATCCTTCGTAGTCTTGGTTTTCATCTTGTTAGGTGACAGGTCAAGGCTCAACAAATCTTGTCTACACAATCTTGGGGTTCGAAACCATCATTGTTATCGGGTTTCATCACAATTGTTGGTGAAGTACATATCACAAAGAACCTTGCACTTAGCCTGACATTCCTGCACACCGCTAAAGAAGACTACCTGTATTGCTGTAATTTCAAGAGAATATAATCAACAATTGCAAAAGTTTTATCAGTCCTTTTTCAATCACCAAAGTACTTCATCCGCGATTGTGCTATTTGTAAATTATCCTCGAGTTGCGGCACAAGTTGTCTCCTCTGATCCAACAGTTCATTTATTTCAACCACATTCGAAATTGCCCCTTGAAGCATCATTGAAGCGGGTGGATCATATCCATTCAAAGCATTGAATGGCGAAGCCTCAAGAGCTCAATGAAAGTGCGTGTTATTCCAAAATTCCGCGAGGGAAAGCCACTTACCGAATGTCATGCTCCTCCGAAATTGTTCAACACATTTATTGACCTTCTCAGCCTGTCCTTCCAATTGGGGGCGATACGATGAACTCATTGGCAAAGTAGTTCCTAGTAATAGGAAGAGCTTGCAAAAAAAATTACCTTGGAACAACTTGTCCCTGTCTGAAACTATGGTTTGAGGCAGCCCATGAAGTTTGTAAATATGATCTAAGAAGCATCTTGCCAACCTTTCAGCAGTAATGGGATGGTTAAAGAGCACAAAATAGCTGATCTTTGTGAAATAATGAACAAGCACCAAAATTATTTCCTTCCCTTTTGAACTGGGCAATCTCTCAATAAAGTCCGTACTAATGTGTTCCCAAGCTTTTGTTAGGTAGGGGTAAGTGTTTAAGCAATCCTTGATAAGGGTGACACTCACTCGTGGTCCTTTGACAAACCTCACATTGTTGGATTAACTCTTGAATTTCCTACTTCAAACCAGGCCAATGAAAGTACTGCTACAATCTCTGGTGGGTTCCTTCAATAACAGAATGTCCACCCCAAGCAGAGCCATGGATAACCAACAATACCTGCTTCCTTAAATCAGAACCTGTTCCAACACAAACCTTCCCTTTGATTCTGATTCCTCCATGGCTAACCGATGCTTAAGAATCAGTACTCACTATGCCTGAGCAAATTGAGCTGTGACATATCCTTAAGCAAAGGAATCTCCATCATACGATTTCACCACTTCCTCCATCCAAGAGGGTACACCACCATGGATACTGCTGCACAATTAACCACCTCCCGATCTTCCATCTTACTCGAGGGGGCATCTGCAACACTATTATCTTTTCCCTTCCTATATTCAATGGTATAGTGTAATCCTAGCATTTTCATAGGGCCCTTTCTTTGAACTCTGCTGCTGATTTTCAGTTATGATCAGGTTTGATTATAAAATGATGACCCTCCAAGTAGTGCCGCCATTTTTGCACTGCCAACAAGATTGCTAAGTACTCCTTTTGGTTTATTGACTGCTCTTGATTCCTGGGACTTAAAGCTTGATGAGTACGCCAGGGGCCTGCCATTTTGAGATAACACTTCTCCAATTCCTTTGCAGCAAGCATTTGTTTCCAAGACAAAGGATAGAGTGAAATCAAGCATGGCTAAGATAGGAGATGAAGACATTGCATCCTTCAATAGCTCAAAGGCATCTTCAGCAAGATTATTCCAGAGGAAGGCATCCTTCTTCAACAGTTCAGTTACAGGTTTTGCAATTATGCCATAGCCAGCAATGAATTTTCCATAATATCCTGTCAATCCAGGGAATCCTCGAAGCTGATTGAGAGTCTTGGGAATAGGCCAATCCTTCATGGCTTACCTTGCTAACATCAGTAGCCACTCCCTTTCCTGAAATGAGATGACAATGGTACTCTACTTGTGTTTTAGAAAAAGGAACATTTGGAAAGCTTAGCATAAAGCTTGTGCTGCCTCATTATCTGGAACACTTGTTCAATATGGCTCAAATGAGTTTCCCAACAAGAACTGTAGGCCAATATATCGTCAAAAAAAAAAAAAAAAAAAAACAAGAACAAACTTCCTAAGGAACAGCTTGAGCACTGAGTTCATTAATGCTTGGAATGTAGCCGGGGCGTTGGATAGCCCAAAAGGCATCACCAAGAACCCATAATGCCCGCGATGTGTTCTAAAAGCTGTCTTGGAAATGTCAACTTCTTGAACTCTAGTCTGATAGTAGCCCTGCCGCAGATCGATCTTGGAGAAGAACATAGATCCATTCAGCTCATCCAACAAGTCGTCGATAATTGGAAAGGGAAACTTATCCTTAATTGTAAGTGAATTCAGTTAACGTTGGTCTATGCACATTCTTGAAGTTCCATCCTTCTTCTTAACCAACATGACTGGAAAAGTAAAAGGACTATGGCTATGTCTAATAAACTTTATCTTTAACAGTTCTTCTACTTGTCTTTCAAGCTCACTCTTTTGTGAGTGATGAAACTTATTCAATGGAATGGCATGGTCAAATGCTCTCTTGGGAGGCAAGGAACTTGGTTGCTCAAGCAAGTCATGATACTTCAGCAGCAGAGAATCAATGGTAGGATAAGAATTCACTGGTTCCTCCTCATTAATGGCGCTGATGGAATGGAGTTGTGCAACCCATTGGTAATTCTTCTTCTTGAACACTCCTTGCAATTGCTTTCCACTTACCATTTGCAATGTCCTTGCACTCTAATGCCTGGCAACTGAATGGGCTGCCCCTCTCTTTCAAATGATAATGTCAATTAAGCAAAATCAAAAAGCAAGGGACTAATGGTCTTCATCCAATCAACCCCTAATACCATATCGCAACCTCCCAATCTCAACACTCTGAAGTCGTATTCAAAGTCCTGCCCCTTCATCTGCCACACGAAGTTCCTGTACTTGGTATCAGTCAAGATTGAATTACCATCTGCCACGGTAACGGCTAAGGGAGTAGTTTTTATCATCACATGTCCCACACTCTTTACAATCTTAGGATAAATGAAACTATGCGTACTACCACTGTGGATTAGAATCAACAAGGGTTGACTTCTAGCTTCCACCTTGATCTTGATAGTGTTGTGCGAACCATTTAAGGCTTGTACAGATATCTCGATGTCATCATCCTCTATCTCTTCGATCTTATCTGCTTCTTGCACTTCAAAATCCATAACCTCATCCTCTTCCTAAATTACCTCCTCAGCATCAAATCCAAAAACAATATAAGGTGCTTAGGATCACACAACGAAATATCTCTGGTTACATTTGAAACAAAGTTTCTGTAACTTGTTCTCCTCTATGCGCAATGGTTTGTTGCCAGTTGAAACTGATCTGTGCAAGGGCCTCCGAATTGAGTGTTTCTTGCTCTAGGTGTATCATTGAAGCCAGTACCGTGCACTCAAACCTCCTTGCCTTTGAGTAAGCCCGAGACAGATCCAGAGCCTTGACACGATTCTTTACCTTTGGCTTCAGTAATATGCCTTTGTAGCATCAGGACATACAGCCAGCATCCTTGCCCTGACATTCTAAAACCTCGACATTTACTCCTTCACAGTTGTAGTTTGCACTAACTCATTAAAATTGTCCACAACATCACTGATGTCCTCGTCACCATAACTCTCACACAATTCTTTTTCAAATTCAGTCCAAGTTATCAAAGGATTAATTCAAACAACGCTGTAATACCAGACCTCCAATCCTCCATGCATATATACAGCTGCTAATTCAACTTTCTCAGCGTCAGAAATGCTATAGAATCGAAAGTACCTCTCGCAATTCCTGATCCACGATCGAGGCATTGTTCCATCCACTGGTTCCAAACCTACTCGAGGCCGCCTGTAGTTGAAGCTCCTAAAACTTGCGGAACTCCCCCCATTGTTTGTGGAATCAGGTGGAGGAACCGATGCAACAGCTGGAATAAAAGGCCTTACTGGCGAACTTGTAGGATCCGGTAGAGGAACAGATGTAGGAGCTGGAATATGAGGTCTTTTAAGCTGACTAGCAGCAATCCTGTACCAGTAGGTAGTTGTTTTTTTGTTGATCTGCTCCTCAATGCTTCCAATTTGTTGCAATTGCCTTTTGAGTTTCTGATTAATGTTCACCTAGCTCTGTTGGAACATAGTCATCATATTCGGCATCTGATTCCATATCTGATCAAACTGTTCCTCGTGTTTGTTTTCAACATTAGCTCTAGCCTCAGCACCAGTAACAATATCTGCATATGTAGTTGCAGTTGTTGCCACATTAACATTTGCAATTAGCATTCGTGGCAGTAGCAGCTCTTGTAGTAATTCCTCCAGCCATTGGAACATGGGTCTTATGTTTTATCCTAAACAACAGTAACAAAATCAACTAACTCAATTCGAAGTAAATCAGCCACCAATAATGCCTATTAACTGCATTTTTATGAGAAATAGAGAGAGAATTAGAGATGAGAGAAAGAAAGTATCAATTTTATCATTCATGAATCAAACTTACAGGAGTTTAAGCTATTTAAACAAGCTATGATTAAAAGAGATACATTGCACCAAGACTGACTAACCAACCAACTTACTAAAGCTCAATCACCAAAATGAACTAACATATTGACTTAAACCACTAAGGACCATAACCGGATTGAACTAACTGATTTAACTAACCGGATTGAACTAACTGATTTAACTAACTTTCCCACAGCTAGAACTTGACCACCGTTGACTTACAACCTGCAAGGTACCTGAATTCAGCTCCAAGCAACTCCAATCATAACAATCTCATAAGGCAAATCAAACCAGTCTTGAATCATATGAAATTAATTTGACTTAAGATTATATGCCACTTAAAAACTATATGGACTTCAGAAAATTTTTCGCTTATATGGTTACACAGCTTAGCTATATTAGACGAAAAATTGCCATTAGCGTAGTTTTGATTAAAAAATAAGTCAGCTGTCCACCTTTTAAATAAACATTTTATTTATGTAACTTTCAGCCCATTTTTTCTGAAAAATAGCTGAAAAACTATTTGAAAAACAAGTAAAGGATAGAAAATTTCTAAAGTACATTAACATAGTTACTCAAATCAAAAGCTACATTCCCTAACTATGTCTTGATGCCCTTGCTGAAAACCCATTCGAATACCAGGTTATGTTGGCTTTTGGCCTTGGCAACAATAGTATCTAAGTATATAAGCAATTCCTTTTAAATACATGTTTTATTTTACCCTTGAAGTTCCTAATTCCTGAGACAAATGTTGACACTACGTTTACTCTTCCCTTAATTCCCATTACACTTTTTTCTCAAATTATACTTTTATTGGCTCGAACAATGAGCAATATCGATTACTCAATGCATCTAGCCTAAACCGATTAAAAGACCTTGATAGGCAAGTCAGAGTCATATCCTGCTATGATTAGCTATCAGTATTTGCATTAAGAATTTCAGTTCAATTAAATAGGCCATCATCATATAACTCACTCTTGAATTGAACTTTCTTAGCGCAATCTAGGGTCCATCATTTTTCTCATAAGCTATCCTCGTGCTACTAGTTCTCTAACCAGACACTCCTTTCAAATATTTGATCATCTCTACCCTAATTGACAAGTCAAGTATACTAGAGCACATTCGACATCCAATGTCTTAATGTTTCATCTTACTAACTCATTAGTCTGGTTTAATGTTCTAAATGTTCATTTCAACTTAGTAGATCTACTAACAGCAACCTAAATAACTCTGAGCATCTCCTAGTGCTCTACATGTACTAAGACATATCATACTATATGAGTCAAACAGAATAGACAAGCGAGACATACCAGTATTGATCGCAATGCAAAACTATAACAACCAGTCTGAAACTAAATCACTGTAAAACAAGTCATATAACATACAAGATTACGTTTCTTACTTTCAGAAAAAAATCAATGGTCGGAGTTGACAAATCGACACTTACATGTATGCCGTGGCGACCAATTGAACTACCCAAAACTCCCTATCGGTGAGGCCGATTGAGATATCTGAAGGGGTATTGGGGTGAGTACACCCTGCCCTTTAGTGTATTGGGGTTAGGTTTCCTATGTTTCCCCCTAATCTTGAGCTTACTTCTTGCCTCCAGCCAATCAAATAGTTACTAGTTCTTGAAGGGTTAAATGAGTACTTCCTGGCTTTAATGTCCTTCTTCACTAAAGGATTACAAACCACAAGAGGTCCTTTGATAGTACACCTTCCCCTCTAGTCTATTTTTCTTGAGGCTTTCTTCCTTGAAGGCAGCCTCGTAACTATAGGCACGTTCTACCAAGTGAAGGAGAGCTGTAAAATTCGAGCCCTTAAATTTCTTCCTGAATTCAATATCTAAGCTATTTAATGCTAGCATGGCGTATTCAATATCAGGGAGAGCCACGGTGAATTTCAACCTAGCTCTTTTAAATGGGTTAACGTTGTGCTCTATGGACTCACCTGGACTTTGTCTCACTTGAGCCAAATTTGACATAAATTTTCCTAGTTTCGTCCCTAGGAACTAGGCATGGAATGGCATGGCCATGTGATCCCAACTATAAATGGAATTAGATGGTAAGCTACGAGACCACTGGAAGGCAGTCCCTATCAGAGAATTAGCAATAACCTAAGTTTCAGGTAGGGGTTGTCAGCCACGCTTTCTTCTCTTGGGAAGAGGGTAAACTCTGAGATTTCCCTCGACGAAAAGGGTAATCGTTGTCAATGTATTCACGGTATGGTTTGCTATACAAGGGTCTATCGACACTTCTGAGGCCTGCCCCGTACATGTGCTTGATAAGATTGGCCAATTGGTCTGGGAGGGGTAGGTTTTGCACATGGTTATGTAGCTGCCATTGCCCCCGTGTGGTTGAGGTTCTCATGGTGGATCAGCAGGACACATTGCAATCGGATGTGGCAATGGTTGTTGCACCACATACGTAGGGTTACCTTGATCATTCTAGCCATTTGTTTGATTGGCCTAGAAGTAAGTACCAACATATCCTTGGTCATGTGGCATGCCTTGAGGCGCACCTACATTAACCGGTTGTTCGGCCAGTCTTGCCTGATCCATCCCCATGGTAATCTTGAGGATGTAGGAATTTTCCTTGCCCCAGTTCGGGCAATAAATTGCCCAGTCGCTTATTGTGGTTCGATAAGTACATGAAAAGGGGCTTATGAGGAGGGCCTAGATCCTAACCTTTCGGAACCTGTCCGTGCACAACTATTCCGTGGCACTTGATTGGCCTCAAGGAAGCCTCTCAAACATGAGAAGGGTGAACTGTTATGCCTCCCTATCTCAAGAATAGGTGTGGCTTGAACATTTGCATTGAGGTCCCTCAAAGCCAAAGAGCTTCCAGGTTCAGAGGGCTAGCAATCACAATGGCTTATTATGTGGTCTTAAATGAAAACTATGAATTTTTAAAATTCTTTTCTTATTTAAATTCATGCAAGAGATTGATGAATTAATATATAAAAGAGCATGTTAAATGTTCCTCAAGAGAGAATGTTTAGTAAATTATGGTTTTTGACTCTACTCATTCCATAGTACTTGATACTCTAACATTAAGTTTTCGGCAACGTTGTCGGGGATTGTTCTTATTTGAGTGACATTAATACCAACTAGTTTTGGTACTAATTTGAAGTTTTTTTTAAAAACTTGTAAATTTTGTTTACATTTGACAAAGAATCTTTTATTTTGTTCATTTAAAATTCGTGTCTTTGTTAAGTTCTTTTTTTAAAATTCGTATACAACTTGATACAGGTCTGATATAGTCGTGTTCTTGGTTTTTGTTGAGTTTTTTTCATTAATTTCATAAATCTCCAGTGGTGTTCTTGGTACAACTTGATATAGGTCTCATATAGTTGTTGCTACCATCCCTTCTAGCAAGATTTTGTGCTAAATTTTTAGAAAAGAAAAAAATAAACCCAAAATTTTAAAAAAGGTAAAAATAATGAGAAAGTATAAAAATACAACGCTATAACACAAATGTTTTGAAAAACTTAAAAATACAAGCTTAACTATAAAAAACTCTCAATGATTCAAAAGCAATTAGATAACACAACTGTAGAATTGCCGTTACTCTATAGTTAGATGTGAATTTTGTGTAGATGACCATGCTAGTACGGAATAGGATAGCTACATGTTAAATTATCAACATCTCCAATACGACCCCCACTCTAACACCTATAATTGAGGATGGATGAGCCCTTCAAACTTTTCTTGGAACCATCATGTGGCGCCTTGCTCACCCCTTCATCCACCTCAAGAAAAGAATTATGAATTAAAAGAGATGTTTAGAGAGTTCATGCATAAATGTACAAATTTTACTCAAGAAACTAGGACTATCTTGAGAAATCAAGAAGCTTCCATCGGAAATTTAGAAACTCAAGCAGGGGCTGCATTAGAGGAACTTTCTAAGAGGTCCAAAGTTTTCTTGCTTTTCAATACCATCACCAAGTCAGGGGACAAACTAATGTATTAAGGGATTGGAACACATTAGAAGGAGCACCTTAATGTGATACAACCCCTTTGATCGACTCATTGCCACCACTGACCAAACCCATCTTGACCAACCTACCACCACCAGTGATCGAATTAGCATGTCAAACTTGTCTAACGAAGTCAGAGGTTTTTGGAGCCAAGAATGACTTTATGAAAAATTTCAAAAATTACCGAAAAAGGAAATTCAAATTGTAGCACATTAAGCTTAAGCGTTTCTTTGGAGGCAACCCAAGTTTTCCTTTTCGTACTTCGTGTTTTTCAATTTCCTTTAATTTTTATTATGTTCTAAAATTTTTGTACATTTTATTCAAGAAGTTTTTGAAACAAGTTTGGGGTAACCTGGTAATAACATTTATCATCAAAAAAGCAACCTTTAAACCTAAGAAGCATCTCTCACACGCTCCTGCATTCCTTGTATTTGTTTTAACATTAAGGACGATGTTAACTTTAAATTTGGAGGTGGGAGAGATATTTCGTCACATTTTTTAACTTTTGAATAAAAGTTTTAAAAACATTTTTGAGTCCAGTCCTATTTTATTTCTAGAGTCGGCTTCAGTGCCTCCCAGAGTTTGGAGCATTTACCTGGGGATGTAGATAGTGTCGGCCAACAACATGATTTTCTATTTTCAATAGTACAGATCATTAGACTTTATGATCTTTATTTCGAAATAAGTTAAAACCATAAAAAAAACATTTTGGGATCTTATTCTCATGGTTTTTAGGTAATTTTTCTGCTATTTTAGCTTACTTATTTTAATTAGATTTGAATAACCTTAGAATCAATTATTTTTGTGTTCTAATTGCAAAATATAGCCTGTGATAAGGCATTATCTTGATAAAATCGTGGTATTTGAGTTTACTAGTTAGTATAACTTTTTACCTTTATTTTTTATTAAAAGATGTTCAAATTTAAAAGGATTACATTAAGATTATTATTTGCATAATAGACTTTTAAGAGCTATGTATAAGTCTAAAGAAAAATATGAAAAAAAAGGATAGAGAAAATGAGGGAGGCATCTTTAGCACTACTATATAAATATTTCAAGATATACGCTGGCCAACATGAGGGCTTCTTAGTGTTGGTATCTCTTACCCATGTGGTCATCACCCAAAAGTCAGGAGTTCCATTCTCACTGAAAATATACTCCTGCAGCCCTAATGTGGGCATCTCAATGGTGGTGTCTCTTACCCATGCAATCATTGCTTGGGGGTCAGGAGTTCCCTACTTATTGAAGATATACACAAGGGGTCATATTGAGTGCCTCTCAATGGTGGCGTCTTTTACCTATGTGCTCATCGCCCGAGGTTACAAGTTTGATTCTCGCCGAAAGACATGCTCATGGGGCCAAGGTTGACTTGGGCGGGCCAGTCCCTCACAAATAAGAAAAAATAACAAATAAAAAAAAAGAGAATTTTGTGAATAACTTTTAGGCTTGGGCATATCTGAGAAGTCTAGTTATAATTGGCTTTATTTTTGTCATCTATTCGGTTTGAATATCTTATGATCAGAAAGAATAGGAAACTTAATTTACTTAGCCAACTTTTGAATTTCGCTACCTAATTGAATGACAGGTTTTCCCTTATAATGATTGTTTTGCTTTTAGAACCTTAAACTTTAGCTTTGCTTTCACTTGTGTTAAAAATTCTTAAAAAGGCATGAGATCCTGTGCTTTCATGTTTAGCCTTGCTCAAGGACAAGCAAGATTTAAATTTTGTGGTTTTTTGATAAGTCTAATTTAGTGTATAATTATTCTTATCATTTAGGTTCATTTTCAAACCATTTTACAACAACCTTATATCGCTTTTGCTCCTTTTCACTCCTATCATTATTTCCTTGCAAAAAAGCTTATTTTGTGCTAACTCTTGATAGGTTTTACCATCAATATCAACAAGTGACTGCAAGATACATTAAAAAAGAAAAAAAAAAAAAAGGGCTAAACACATCAATCTACATGCTAAAGTAAGGATGAACAACAAACATGTACAATTTGTAAATAAATTTGGGTGGCAAAACGGACAAGTTAAAATGCAAGAACTTCTTGTACACTTCAAGAACATGTTCAAGATGATGTAAGTACTGAATTTGGGCGGCAAAATGGAGAACAAACTAAAGAAATCAGCAAGTTGATTGAAACAGCTGAACGTGGGTAGCAAGAAGAATAAATGAGCGCAAAGCTTATGTAATCTTTTTATTATTTTTGAATTTGTAACCTCAAACACTCTAAATAGGAGTGCTTGGAAAGTCTTTTAGCACCAATTCTTTTAAAAAAAAACCCACGTACAAAGAAGTAGAGAGCTTAGGAAAACCATAGGACAAGGGAAGAAGAAAGGAAGAAAACTTTAGTTCGTAATTTTTCATTTTAAGTTCTTTTGTATCTTTTTCTTCTTTAAGTTCATGGATTTTTTTTTCCTATTTTTGGCTTATATTATGTATACCATGAACCAATTTTTTTTTTCCAAGGCTGTGATGTAGCCTAAATTGTAATATACACTCTTTTCTAATTCAACGCATTCAAAGTTTATTTATCTTGCTGTTTGAGTGTTTATCATTATTCTTCGTGAGTTTTGAATGTCTGATCACCATTCTTAGTCTATAATGATTCATAATGACTCCAGGAGGAGATTTATGATGAATGGTAATGCCGTAAACACCACAATTGAGCAAATGCTAAAAATAGATTAACACGATTTGTATGGTTAAACAACCATGGCTCTTCAAAACTCTATTCTTATTTAAATTCATGCAAGATATTGATGAGTTAATATACAAAAGAGCATGCTAAATATAGCTCGAGAGAGAATATATAGTAAATTAAGGTTTTCAACTATCAACATGTGATAACAACTTGAATCTTTAGGATGCCCTGGATCTTATTAAGTCATAAAAATAAGGAAACTTCAAAAAAATCAGTAACATAATTTAGTTCTTTTCATTTTATTTGTTTCATTTCAAAAACTAAAATTTTAGTCTTTCAAATGGTGCTGAAACTACTAAGCAAAATATTAAGCATCAGTAATTTCTATTTCCAAAGGATAAAAATTTCTTGATTTGGCCTCCAACGACTATAGGGAGCTCCACAGAGCACTGTTTGACGTTTGACCACTCCTCATTGCTGCGTGTCCATAAATATGACTGTTCGAAGCCCTTACTTTCATATTTATAGACACGCCTATTTTAGTTTAATTTTTATCTAAGTCTTTACTTTCCTTGAAGGCTCTAGATCATACTACAGCCGTCCAAGATGTTCATGCACCACACTATGTACTTGGGTTAATGTATTGGGGAAGAGGTGTGTCCTTTGACAAGGGGAGGTGCGCCTCTTGAGGCCTTGACACGGTCCGGGTGCGTAGGACTCCCAAATGGGACATGTCCGTATTTACTTAAGAGTCATGTGTTTTACCATTGGGTCGTGTCCCTAGGGGTTTCCACATGGTTCATGCCCCGGGTGACCACTAACCTCCCAATTCCAAAACCCTTTCTTTCTCTCTTCCAACGTGTTCTCCACTTATACTTGTGTTTCTAATATTCTTTTCCCTTAAACGCTTTTGTGCCTTTATTCCGCATTCGTATAACCTTCGGGGTTTTCGAGCAGCTGACTTAACGAGGGACTTCTGGAGTGAAGTTAAGTGGCGCACGGGTCTGACGAGGGTGTCAAGAGTCATCTCGTCACAGTTGGTATCAGAGCAGATTTACGTGATGGCTGGACGCAGTGTTGTTGAGGAAGGAAACATTAGTACATCACAAGTTATAGAGGAGCAACCGAGGGGAAGACCGGAGATCCGTACAAAAAAGACAAAGACTATGAACCCTCAACACAACGGGATGCGCTTAGTAGTATTGAGACGTGGGTGGCAAAATTGGAGTTGGCTATGGTTGATGTCCACGACCACTTTGACACGGTTGAGTCCTTGGAAGAAAATGTCTTAGGGTTGGAGGAGAAGGTCCTTGGTGCCATTGACGTTGTCAAGAATGCCATGGAGGAGCAACTTGATGAGCTGAAGGCCGTATTTTTTGGACTTCGTCAAGAGTTTGACATAGCACCTTGTGCAAGTCCGCTGTAGCCGGAGGGGCTGGCGTGGACAGTATGTCCCGTGTCAAGGTACGCGCTTAGATATGGGGGAAAACAGAACGCCAAAGAAATTGGTAACTTTTTGTGGTGTTTGGAGAGGTACTTTGAGGCTCATCGTCTTGATGATGATGCACTCAAGATCAACACCGCATCTATGTACTTAAGGGATGATGCACGGTTGTAGTGGAGGAGACACCATCGCGACATAAGCCATGGGCTGTGCACTATGGATACTTGGGAGGACGTTGTTTGTGACTTCAAGAAGCATTTCTTTCCAGAGAATGCCGAGAGTGTCGTTGTGAAGAACCTTCGGGGGTTGAAGCAGACAATGTCCTTCCGGGACTATGTCCCTGAGTTCGAATCCCTCATGTTTGAACTATAGGAGATGCCCGAAGCATCGAAACTCATTTATTTCTTGGATGGCTTGCAATCATGGCCTGAACTAGAGGTGAAGCATAGAGGGGTCCGAGATCTTGCCCTGGCCATTTCCGAAGCGGAGAACATAGTAGAGTACAAAAAGGATTTTGGGGATGGATTTCTTTGACACTGTAAAGCCCTTATCATTTCGAAAGGAGAACCCGATGGAGATAACATATGGCTAAGAGATATTTGCTGTGCCCCAACTACGTGAGAAAGTAGAGGCAAAACTTCTCTCAGCTTTTCCGTTCAAGAAGGGAATCTGAAAGAAGTAAGTGACTTATATTGCTACATTTGTGGAAGATAAGGAGCCCGATTCTAAGGAGGTGCCCGAGGGAGTGAAAGGGGTACTTGATGGCTTTCAAGACATGATGCTACCCGAGTTACTGAGACACCTACCTCCGAGGAGGGAGGTGGACCGCAGGATCGAGTTATAGCCGGGGGCAAGACCCCCATGCCACGGGCCCTTACCAAATGGCTCCAGCTGAGTTGGAGGAGTTGCGGAAGCACCTGAAGGAACTGTTGGATGCGAGGTTCATTAGGCCCTCTAAGGCCCCGTATGTGCATAGACTACCAGGCCTTAAACAAGGTCACAGTGAAGAACAAGTATCCCATCCCGCTCGTGGCAGACTCGTTTGTTTGTTTGGGGAAGGCACTGTACTTTTCCAAGCTAGACTTGAGGTCTGGGTACTGGTAGGTTCGGATTGCCTAGGGGGATGAGCCGATGATGACTTGTCTGACCCGATATGGTGCATACGAGTTCTCGGTGATTTCGTTTTGACTGACAAACACACAAGCCACATTTTGCACACTCACGAATGAGATCTTCAAGCCGTTCATGGACAAATTTGTTGTGATATGCCTTTATGATATTGCAATATACAGTGAGTCCTTAAAAAAACATGTGGGGCACCTAAAGCAAGTGTTCTAAGCCTCGAATAAGAACGAGCTCTATGAAAAATGGGAGAAATGCACGTTTGCACAAGAGGGAGTGTCATTCCTTGGCCACCACATTGGCCAAATGGAGATCTGCATTGACCTAGTCAAGGTCCGCGCAATCGAGGAGTGGGAAGCGCCTAAGGGAGTTAGTGAGCTACGGTCATTCCTAGGCCTAATGAACTACTACCGACAATTTGTTTCAGATACTCGGCTTGGGCTACGCCCCTAAACAACCTGTTGAAGAAGAAAGTACGGTGGCTTTGGAATGAGTCATGCTGCGCTGCTTTCGAGAGCTTGAAGCAGGCTGTCATGGAGGAGCCTGTTCTGCGCCTGCCTAACTTTGGGCAGCCCTTTGAGCTGTATACAGACGCCTCAGACTATGCCATTGGGGAGTGTTGGTACAAGAGAAACATCTTGTTGCTTTTGACTCACGCAAACTCAATGACCTCGAGCGTCGTTATGCTACACACGACAAAGAGATCACTGCCATCATCCATTGGTTGGGGTATGGCGTCATTATTTGGTCGGGAGTAGGTTTATTGTCAAGACTGACAATGTGGCAACGAGCTACTTTCAACCCCCGAAAAAGTTGAGTCCGAAGCAAGCAAGATGGCAAGACTTTCTTGCTGAATTTGATTATGCATTGGAGTACAAACTTGGGCATAGCCAACGTCATCGCAGATGCACTTAGCCGCAAGACGAGCCTTGCTAGTGTGAGCATGGTCCGAGGAGATGTCATGGACAAGGTCCGTGATGGCATGGCACATGACCCGTTTGCACAACATCCGTTGAAGCTCGTTGAGGGAGGAAAGACATGGAGATTCTGGGCGGATAGTGGGCTGCTGTTTAGCATGGGGAATTTGGTCTTTGTTCCAAGGTGGGAAAATCTGAGACCTAAGTTGATGAAGGAGTGCCATGACTTTAGATGGGCCAGGCACCCAAGGATAGAGAGGACCGTGGTATTGACAGAGGCAGCGTACTACTTGCTCGGATGAGGGACGATGGGGAAGCCTATGTCAAGACATGTCTTGTGCGTCAACAAGACAAAGTTGAGCAGAAGAGCCCTGCCGGTTTGCTTGAGCCTCTGCCCATCCCGATCCAGACATGGGAAAGTGTTTCCATGGACTTCATCTCCGCCTTTCCGGAAGGGTGTGGATCAATTATGGTTGTGGTTGATCGACTCTTTAAATGTGGGACTTTCATTCCTGCGCCTAAGGACTACACCGCAACTGTAACTGCACGGTTGTTCCACAAGCATGTTGTTAAGTATTGGGGGCTACCGCAAAGCATAATCAGTGGCCGAAATCCAAGGTTAACGGGCTAGTTCTGGGCCGAACTGTTCAGACTGATGGGTTCGAAACTCCACTATTCTGCAAGTTTTCATCCACAAACCGATGTGCAAACCAAACAGGAGAACGCTTTGTTGGAGTTGTTGTTGAGGCATTATGTGGGGGCCAACCAACGAGATTGTGCTACACTGATTAACATTGCCCAGTTTTCATACAACATGCACAAGTGCGATTCAACGGGCCACAGTCCTTTTCAGTTGGTCATGGGACAACCGCCCTTGACTCTGCAAGCCGTAGCCACCGGGTACACGGGGAGCAACCCTGCAGCATACCCGGCCGCAAAGGGCTGGAACAAGAGGTTGGACATTGCCAAGGCCCATCTTGATAAAGCAGCACACAAGATGAAAAAGTGGGCTAACAAGAAAAGGAGGTCCTTAGAGTTCCAAGTTGGGGATTTGGCAATGGTGAAGCTACTACCACAGCAATTCAAGGCCCTACAGAAAGTGTACAAGTGTTTGATCTGGAGGTATGAGAGACCTTCCCTGATACTCGCTAAGGTTGGGAAAGTGTCCATCGAGTGAAGTTGCCACCGAAGTTGAGGATACAGCCAGATTTCCATGTTAGTGTCTTGAAATCGTATCACAAGGACATGGAGGACCCGAGCCGAAGTGAATCTGACTGGGCCCCTACGACTATGACAACATCTTTTGGCAAAAAGGCCAATGAGATCCTTGCTGACCGTGTTGTGGGACTCCGGGGAGTGCCAAGATACACCGAGTACTTGGTTCGTTGGAAGGACCTTCCGGAGAATGCAGCAACATGGGAAAAGGAGGAGGACTTGTGGCAATTTAAGAGGGCGATCGGGGCATTCAAAGCTACCTGATATTGACGGGGATGTCAATGGATCAAGCAGGGAAGAGTGTCACCCTCCGCCTATTTTAGTATTAATTTTTATTTAAGTCTTTACTTTGTAAGAACATTCTTGAAGGCTAGAGACATCCGAGATGTTCATGCACTACATTATGTACTTAGGTTCTTGTATTGGGGAAGAGGTGTGTCCTCTGACATGGAGAGACGCATCTCTCGGTGGCTTGAGACGGTCCGGGTGCGCAGGACTCCCAAAGGAGACATGTCCCTTCCTAGTTTTTTTAGATTCATATGCTTAGTCTATATTTGTGTATTTACTTAAGAGCCATGTCTTTCAGCATTGGGTCGTGTCCAATTGGGATTCCACACGGTTCATGCACTTTGTAATTATTATTTGAGTATAAATAAAGGATGAGTGGCATTTGCCATGGGTGACCACCAACCACCCAATTCTTTTCTCTCTTCCAACATGTTCTCCAGTTGTGTTTTTGATATTCTTTTCACTTAAACGCTGTCGTGCCTTTATTCCGCATTCATATAACCTTCGGGTTTTCGGGGTAGCCTGACTTAATGAGGGACATCGGTGTGAAGTTAAGTTGCGCACGGGTCTGACAAGGGTGTCAAGAGTCGTCCTGTGACAAAGCGCTCTAAACACTTGCTCTCAGCTTTCAATCTCTTCTTTGTCCAAATCTATCACCTCTTGGATTGATGTTTTGATATTTTGACTTATTGAAAATCTTTTTCTACTTTTGTTTTTGTTTTAATTAATTTAGGATTATTTTAGTATATAAAATATCTCAGAAAGGTTTATTAAGCAAGACTTTCAATTATAGAATTTAAAGCTCTTCCTTTTTCTTTGAAAAAGGTTTTCATAGATTATTGATTTTTATGGTTCCTACTCACTCAGTGTGAAGAGAAATTGTGGAGAAGACTATGGTGGTATCATTCTCGCTTCATATTAACTTTGCAAGTCTACATTGAGGTATGTAATTCTTGTTCATTCTTTTAAATTCGCACTTTAATTCAAATTTTCATGCTATGCCTATATATGCTACCTATGCCGGAATTTGAGTGGTGTTCTTCAATTTTTATGTCTTGTGAAAGTACCTCAATCCCACATAGGAAATCTTTACTAGTGAAGGTTTGTTTATATACCCCCTTGTCTTCGTACTTAGGTAAAGTCTTATGGGCCTAGAACGGGTCTTGTTGGCCACACACACGCACGGGCTCCCTGCCTTGCCGACCATGCTGGTGCGTCGCGGCGTGGCTTGGTGTGGACTTTTCTAACCTGGACTTTTAATTCTATGACCATCGCATTTGTTTTAGATGTCATAAAAGAACTCGAGGTGAGTCCTTTTCTTGCATAGTGCTTGAGGCCTTTGGCTCGAGCTTGAGCAGTCTTGTCAGTTGACCTCAAGGGTGCCTCCTGACGGCACTTTTTTTTTTCTATGTCTGCATTTTGACTACATCAATTCCCGCTCTTTCCATAAAACCATTTTAACCATAACTGAAGCCAAATTGTTCGGACTATCCAATATCCGCCACTTTTCTTATTTGAGCCGGATTCTTAGGCATTATCTTTTCTATAACGTGCAAGGATTTTTCTTCATCAACACCATCCGTTAGGGTTTTGTTTAACATATAGAAATAAATGAAAATTACAGAAACTCATCTTCTTCTTCATGACTTTCTTTCTCTCTCAAAATAAATCTCCCCTCTATTACTAAGCAGGTTGGAGCGTAACCGAACCCATCTCCGTGGAGTACACAACAGAAGTTGGTGCCATGTTAACCCTCGGGGTTGGAGTGCCATTCGACCCATTGTATCTCTGTGAGGAGGCATAAATGGCTTAGGGCGGTGGATTCTCAATGGCGCGGTAATGTTTTCGATTAATTCTTTCCTTTCTGTTGTTTATTATTGAGTTTTTGCTGTCATTATTTTGCAATGCTTGAGTTCAAATTAATTATAATAAAAGTTATATTTTTACTACACATTCACCTATTTCTCCAATAATCTAAGTCGTTTATTATATGAGTAATTGAAATATGACTCCTGCCAACTTTATTTTCCCTGATATGTCAAAAACTAAACCCTTGGATGGGAAGAACTATAAGATGTGGACTGATAAGATGGAGTTCTTCTTAGGCCAAGTAGAGGTTTTTTACACTTTGTTTAATGATAAAGCCCCTTCGAGGTCCACTATTAATTTCGAGAAAGATAACTGTACTTGTAGGGGAATGCTTCTCCATTACATGACAATGCCTCTTTATCGAATTTATACGAATATGAAAACTACTAAAGAAATATGAGAAGTGTCGTTGAACAAGTTGGTAAGATGATAGTGTGGCTGAAAAGTAAGTTTGCAGTAGGTGGTTAGCTTTTACAATGGTTAATGAAAAACCAAATCTTGACCAAATCCATGAATATCTTCTATGCACTAATATTTTGACTGAAGGCATGATGTTTTGTGAAACGTTTCAGGCTAACTACTTTGTTGAGAAACTACCTCCCTCTTGGGAAAATTATAATACCTCACTATAACACAAAAAGGACACAAGACTGCTTGATTTGATCTCCCTCATTAATTTGGAAAATCAGAACAGCAAACAAGCTAGGGGGTCTTCTGAGCACTCCTACTTGGCAACTAACCTTGTGGAATCGAGTGAAATAGGAAAGAAAGGCATGTTCAAGAAACCTTCGGACAAGGATAGATCTAATGTTGAAGAGGAAGGTTCTTGCTGCAAGCGAAGCCAATCTCGAGGAAAACGGCCAATGAAGCATGTTGATGATTGCCATAATAGGAGCAAATGAAAATGATGGACTTATGGACTGATTGTCCACACTTCGAGGAACTATAGGAAGGGATTCGAACTAGGAAAGCACAAAAAACCAAGCCCTATGCTAATCTCACCGAGGAAGGAGACGTGTTTGTTTCCTTAATATCCGGGGTGAATATGGTTGGAAAGACTATCGAGTGGGCTGTAGATACTGGTGCCACGAGGCACAATTGCACCAGTACTTGTTCTATGAATAACAGAAAGCCAGTGAGGGCAAGGTGTACATGAAAAATTATCAGTTCGGTCCCTGCCCATGGAAAGGGAAGGTCCTTCTAAACCTCAACTCCGAAAAAACTCTATATTTGCAGAACATGCTGCATGTCCCTTATTTGTGTAAGAATCTAGTCCTTGGTTCATTGTTGAACAAACCTTGCTTGAGGTTAACATTTGAATGTGATAAGCTGATTCTCACTAAGAATACAAACTTCATCGGAAAGGATTTAGTAATGGTGAACTGTTTGTTCATGATATGCTGAATAAATGAACATACCCAGTGCCCCAAGGACTCCCGCCTACGCAGGGCCTGGGAGGGCGGATGTAAGCAGCCTGCCTCCTTCAGGGTGTTAACCTAAAGAAAGGCCGTTTTCGAGTGCCCCCAACCTGAGGGTGAGGACTTCCAAGGAGGTTAATTGGATTGGAATTGTCCTTATGAGAAATAGCATGATCCAAGGTTTTTTTTGGGGGGAAGATTGGTAGGTTTCTCCAATAGGTCTTTAAAGTCATGACTTAGCCTACAAATAGGTGGAATAAAGTTCACGTTAATTTGCAAGTCCTTTGCTTGATCACACCTTGCAGCTTCTTACCACTTAACATTTGCAGCTGTCCTTGCTTAATTATTCCCTGCAACTTAACTGTTGAGCCATTCCTCTCAAAGGAGATAGACATTTGGGCAAAATCAAACACAAGGGGGCTGATGGTCTTCATATAATCAACACAAAGAACCATATCACAACCCCCCAACTTTATTACCCTGAAATCATATTCAAACAGATGACCCTGCGTCTCCCACTTAAACTGTCTACATTTGGTTTGTGTTAACATGGAATTCCCATCAACCACTATTACCACCAAGGGATTGGTCCCATGACCCGCCAATTTAACAATCTTTATGTCTAAAAAACTGCGTGTGCTACCACTATCAATCAAAATCAGAAGTGTCTTGCGGCTTCTCTCCATTTCATCATCATATGAGTCTTCTTTCAACTTCTCATTCTGCCCAGCAGGTGAAAGGCCCATTAGGGATCCCCTAAAGTGATTCCTAACAACCACTGAGGGAGGATAGAAGCATTATAACAGGTATTCCCGCATCTGGTTAATGTTGTTATAATAAGGAAATCATACATGAGGACAATGATCAAGAGTTTGATGGCTTCACAGATGTGATGTTTCTTCCATTTTTCGCCATGAGTCACCATCAGCCAATCTATCCATTCAAGGTGTCTATTGGTCAAAAATGTCAACCCTTTAAAGGATGCCACTTCCTTGCAAATGCGTCTGCCTCCCTAAGCAAAAACTAGAGGATGTTGCACATGGAAAAGGACAACTGTCATCATATGGAAACAATCCATCAAGACTTGGAATGTTGTAAAATGGAGCATCGATTGGCCCTACGGCACAAGATGGCAGGTTCAATGAGGGATCATTCTGTGATAACCAAGAAAGATGCTCCTCGATGACACTGAGATCCTTTGGGCTCTGTAGAACATCTGAGATCATTGAAACGTCAGAAATCGGTTCAGTTGCTCAATAGGGATGTCCGCCTGAGGAAGGGCAGCAGAAGAACGAAGAGCAGACTGGATAGAGATATTCAACGATTCAAGAATGAAGCGGGAGATTGCAAGTGCACTTGATGACAACGAAGAGCGAACAGAACAGAAAGTGAAAAGTTAAAACCCTAACCGTCATACTTATAGAGATGCGGGAAGGAAGAGCAAGAGATGTACAGCATTCTCTCGAGCTCCCTCTAGCCGTTGACGTTCAATTTAGCCAAACTTTTTTACTCGTTGTAAATTTAAATTTACCAACAGCGAAAAAAGGGCATTTGTTTACACCCTAATTTTAACAGGGGTGGGACAACGCCGTTTTTGAGTAAAGTGCCACATGGTCATCACGTAAGGTTCTCCTTGAGAAGTGCTACGCCTTTGGGTGCAGCAATAACAACGTCTAGAGCCCAATTCCTAGAAAACATTATTACCCTTGACAAGGGTATCAGCCACATGGGGCTCGAGATGGCTGAAAGGTGAAATGAGCTCAAGCTCGAGGGGCTACCAGGAAAGCTATAAGAATAGTAGTTTCTAACCTCTAGGAAGTTACTTACAGCGTAATTTCAGTTGCCTAGACCTTGAACTTAATTCAGGGGAACATGGACTTTTTATAGGGAACTTCAACTAAAATTTCGGACGTGGGGATCAAGAATTTCCCTCCAAAACTCAAGGCACATTGGTAAGAATGAGCGCGTGTAAAAAAAAAAACGCTTAAATGCCAGACGTGGGTGGAGTTGTTGTGAAGATCGGAGCAACCGTTAGTTTCTTTTCTTATAAATAAAGACTCTATATCAATCCAAAGTAGTACACATACACGCGAGACAAACATCTTCCAGTTTTTTACAGCACACTTGTGCTTTTTCCTTAGGAGTTGTGCAACTTAGCTAGGTTTAGAATAACGTGGGCCTCTGTTGTACTTACGTCCATAGTAATACAGTTCTCGGGCTTTATGTATGATTTTCCAGCTTTAATATGTCGCACAAATCTACATGTTGAGATTTGTGGCCATAGTTTAAGGCTTTAACGGTTAAAGCTTTGTCCCTTGATTGTGTTGGTTTTAACACTAATGTCACTACTTGGTAAGTCAAGCGAACTTCGGTTCATGCCATTGATTAGGGCTTCGACATCGAAGGCTTGTCCATTGAATGCGTTGGTCCAAATCCACTGACCTGAATACGGTTTGCTACATCTTAAACTTGTCAGACCTAAACTCATTTGAGTTATTATAAGTCAAGGGTGTCAGGCTTAAAACATGATTGAATCTGGCTTCTAAGTGAAATGCTTAGCTCTTGGATTTATCTCCACCCCAGTTCCTGACTTTTAAGTGTATGAGGAAAGATGTTTGTGGGCCCTACTTTATCGCACTAACTTCCACTTGAGTTAGGTGCATATCCTTTAATTTTCAGTCACAAAATTACGTAAAATCCACAAAAATACATACCAAAGTCTTCTTAATTGAAGCTCAAGTAGAACTTGCTATATAACGTAAGTTAGATACACCTACATACCACAAACTTTTCCCTAAAAACGGTGAGTGGTGGAGGTGAAAGACGTGCAGTTCGTAATTAGGCTAACTCCCTAGTCGCGATGAGTCCCTTTTGCACATTTGTTTTGTTTTCACATTTACCGCGACAACACACACATCATTTGAAACAAAATAGAGCAAATACATATATTAATAGTCCCGATTTAAAGAGCTTGTAACTGATTAATTCTAATGGTGTAATAAGGAAGGCAGCATTGACACTGCCAATGTCTAGTGATATTCTATTGTATTAATTTATCGAACGACTAGTATTCTGGAACATTGATTCTTCAAATGAATAGTAAACTTCTAACATATAGTTCATAACAAAATATATCTCAGAAGCAAAACACTTCATCACTCAAGCCCAGCCTGGCGCGGGGTGCAAGCACATGTGGTCCACCCTAGCTCCAACGGGGGCCCAACAACTTACCAAGAATAGTAGATGTTAAGATATTTATACGTGATGTAGTATTATCTCTAATTTCATGTTGGACACGATAAACAAGGAAAGTTTCATGCACCATTTTAAATGTGAGACAGAATTGCAGAACCCTTATATGGATGTGCTATTTAGGGAAACTTTCTTATCCATCTTTAGGGATGTTCATCGATCCAAACCTGGACCAGGTAGGACCGAACTAAAGACCGAAACTTGGCCTCTTTTGATTGGTGGTTCAGATTGGACTTGAGCCGGAGGTGTGCTGATGATGTTGGCGGTGACGAGTGGTGGCTGGACTGGACGTGCGTGTTGTGTGCAGTTGGGCCTGTGTGGGCTGGTGGTTGAGGTGAGGTTCTGCTGCCTATGTTGGGCCTATTTAGGCGGTGAGGCTGGTGGTGGTTGGGCCTGAACTCTGCAGGCGGTGATGTGGGCTGTAAGCTAGTCTAACTGGTCTGAACAGGACGCAGGTGCACTACGTAGCGTGCCAAAATTGCGAGCTGGAGTTTAGCTTCGGGCTTTAATTCCAGATTGACTTGATTCAAGTTCCTATGCATCGAATTTTGTCTCGTTAGCATCGAAATTCGACCATTTAAGAAAGTTTAGTCTTTGAACCTATAAAATATATAAATTGCCGAAGCGAGGATATAATGATAATTGAACATGTACAAAATAACTAAAATAGCAATAAGGAAATGCGTAAATATGGGTGCATCACTTTTATAGTTAACGAAAGGAGCGTTGAATTAAATGTCCAGAATTAAAGAGTTTGTAAATAATTAATTTTAATGGTAGGCAGATAACATTAGCCCTGCCAATGTCTCGTGACATTCTATCATATTAATTTTGCCAACTACTAGTATTCTGGATCACTGATTTTTCCACCGAATAGTAAAGTTTCAATAGATAGTCTATAACAAACTATATCACAGAAGCAAAACACGTCATCACCCAAGCCCAGACCGGCGTGGTGCGCACACACATGTGGTACACCCTAACTCCAACGGTTGGCCGACAACTTACAAAGCATAGTAGATGTTAAGATATACGTGATGTAGTTGTGTCTGTAATTTCATGTGGGACACAATAAACGGGGAATATTTTATGCTCTATTTTAAATGTGAGACAAGGAATTGCAGAACACTTGTATGGGATGTGCTATTGAAGGAAACTTTCTTATACATCTTTAGGGGTGTTCATCAGTCCAAACTTGGACCTGGGGGGACGAGACCAAAGACTGACAGTTGGCCTCATTTGAAGATCGAAGACCGGACCGAATTTAACCGGTCCGGTTCTAGATCAGACCGAGTACTCCATGGAACTAACCGGATCGATTTGGACCGATTATCATTTCTTTCTTTTTCTTATATAAGTTAAATTTAGCATATTTTGTAAAATTTGTACAACTTTAAGGGCATCTAATAGAAAAAAAAAGGAAAAATAAATAATAGAAAATAAAGAAATATTAAATGATCATCCACCAAATGCAAGGGCTCATCATAAGAACTTTATATTTACTGACCTCGACAATGTGACCCCTTTGATTTGATTCTCAGTTTTCTCGATTCTCCACTAATAACCAATAAAATTTTTCTTAAATTAACTACAAATGATTATGTGTATATGTCATAGCAATCTAAATAATGAAATAGTTTATCATTAAAATAAACAAAATAATTTAATATCGGTGTTTATGGGTTATTTTTAAACTAATTTTATGCTCAAGTATTATAAACTAAATTAGCTATTTAGGATATAACAAAATATGTAGAAAGCCCAACACCATCATTTGGGTAAACTATGTCAGATCCATCATAAAACAAGAAAAATAAAAAAAGCATGTCAGCAACTTATTTTACAATATTGTTATTCAAGAAAATTCATTAGCGTCGGGCGAAAGATACCTAAGTGAAAGGGACTTTTAAGTCTCAGATTGCCCAATTATCTATATAAAAATATAAAGAGAGTAAAAGATAAAAGGCTAAACTGTTGTAAATATTGGATATTTTTCGGGTACAAATTTTAGACTCGAGTTTGGATATTATTAAATATTTTAGAAAATTAGAAATTATGTAAAATATATTTGTGTACATATATATACATAAATGCATATAATATATGTATATATATCCGTTTACTTCGTGGTTAAGAAACACGAACCGCCTATGTATTGTGTATATATATGCACACAGACAGTAGTGAAAGAAAATTGTGAAGTGAGAAAAAGAAGAAAAAGGGAAAAAAAGGGAAAAAGGAAAAGGAAAAAGGAACAACGAGAGAAAGAGAGAAGAAATTAAATAAAGTAATATTATTCTAATATAAAATACTTGCTATTTTTCTTCAAGTATTTTTGAGTTTGTCTTTTTATTACCTTCCTATAGAGTATAATATCTCTATAGTTTTACAATACGTTATCAGCACGAGTCTCTGCCCTGACAAAGATTATATAAGCTTGAGGTAAGTTTAACTTCCCTAATCTTTGTGATTTATAATTTTATTAATCTTGAGTTTATTACTCTTAATATATTTGGCAAACATTATTTGCTTTAGACTCTTGATTTTGAGATCCACCCTATTGTTGTGAATCTCGGAGAGTTAAAAGGGGTAATAGCGCATCCCTGCAGCGCATCCCTGCAGGATTGAGTCAAAAGCAATGATATTTCTCAGGCATCATATCCCTGAAGGATGGACAGCTGAGGCCGCATATGTCCTTTGACTGAATTTAAAGGAGAGGTTTGATCACCAAAGTATGTGATCCCCCTAAACCTCGCCATAAATGGATTCACCTGAGGCCGTAGGATTTTAGAACTGTCAGCGAGTATAACTCTGCGGTGTTTAGTATTACCTCCCGACCGCAATTATGTGGTGAAAATATTATTGAGGAGGAAATGTTAGAGAAAACATTCACTATTCGTCATGTCTCGAATATGCTCCTGCAGCAGCAATATCGAGAACGAGAATTTAAAAAATACTCATAGCTGATATCTGTCTCCTCGTTGGTGATTAAAGCAATGAATTATTCATAAAAAATTATCAGACACGACCAACTAAATTCAAACAATTCCCTGAAGTGAACGCTTCGACATATAACCAGCAGTGATATGGTCAAGGTTGTCAACGTGGACATGGTCAGGGCCGTGGACGAGGTTATAGTCGCGATCATAATAACTGATATTATGGTACCCTGAACGGACCAAAATTTAAGAAGATCACTAATGACAAGGAGATGAAGGAAAGAGAGACTTTAGTCTCTCGTATTTTCTATTTTGCATACTCATGACTGGTTAAACCGCCTATTTTTTATTGCTCGTTCATTATTTATATGGTCGGCTATATGGCCTACTTATTATTTGTCATTCATATGGTCGGCTATTATTCATATGGCTATATTTCTTAGCCAATCTGTTTGATACTTTATTAAAGGTTTCAGAAGAGCATATATCACGTTTCCTAAAGAAACAATAATTTTTATAAGTATGGCTATCTATTTAATTTGGAAATACATATTGGGATAGTTAACCAGAAGTTAGCAGATCCAAAAGACTTTTATTTTATGACATGACTATTTGAGTCATCCGGGTATAAATATGGTTAAGAGAATCGTTGAAATTCTCGCACCTATTAAAGAACTAAAAGATTCTTATATTGGGTGTTTCAAAATTGGTTGAGGGCTCCGGAAGAGCACATATTATATTCCCTGAAGAGACGAAACTAAACATAAGCGATGCTCTGTTTTTCAGTAGATCACAGAAAAACTTGATCAGCTTTCGAGATATTCGTTGCAATGGTTATCATATTGAGACAATAAATAAGGGCGATAAAGAATATCTTTACATTATATCGCTTACTTCAAGAAGGAAAATAGTGAAAAAATTGTTAGCACTTTCTTCTGGGTTATATTATACTTACATAAACCTGATTGAGTCAAATACAGTGGTTAACCAAAAGTTAACAACCGATTGCAAAATGTTCACCCTGTGGCATGACCATTTGGGCCATCCAGGTGTAACGATGATGAGAAAAATTATTAAAAGTTCTCATGAGTACTCATTAAGGAACCTGAAGATTCTTTCTCTTGATGAGATTTCATGTGCTACTTGTGTTTTTTTTTTGTTAAGTGTGCTACCTGTGTTGCTAAAGGCAAAAGTTATTACTATGTCATACTTAATTGAAATTAAGTTTAAGTCTCATGTATCTGGAAGGATACTAAATGGGACATATGTGGGCCAATCATTTTATCACATGGACCAATTTGTTATGATACTATTAGAGGCATGTACCCGTTGGTTCCGTGAGTCTGGATAATACACTTGTGATGTGGCATTTGTAAAACTCTTTGCATGAATAATCTGACTATGAGCTCAAGTCGTGGAATATAATGCAGGAGAATTTATATCCCAAGAATTTAATGATTATTATATGGGATGAATCGCCACATAGCCCATGTACATACATATAATGGTCTTACAGATTTTATGATTAAACGCTTGCAGCGAGTGGCTAGACAATTATTATTGCCAAATTTTACATGGGTTATATTGTGATACATGCTGCAGCACTAATTATGGATCTCCCCAGTATCACTTGTCTCTAACAAGCTCCACATATATATCCCATCTATAAATTTTAGTTATATATTGTGTGTCCCAATTACTTCACCTCAATGTTAAAAGCTGGGTCCAACATGGAGACTTGGAATTTATATCGGGTTTCAATTCCCATCAAGAATAAAATATCTGAAGATATTAACTAAAAATATTTTACAGCATAGTTTGCCAATTGTCAATTTGGCAAAATAAGATTTCCAGAATCAAGGAGAGAAAAACGAAAGTTGGAAAATGAGAATTTATGTGGAGTGCATTATTGGACTAGAAGTTCAAAGAATTCTTCACTTGTAAATTATTACAAGCCAATTTATAGATGTATTCACTAATGAAAAGAGGGTGACCAGAGAATGTCCCCACTATATATGCTACTGCTGGAATTAATATCCCACTAGAGTGATATTCTAATATATTGAAAAATGCATCCACTACACACCAGAAGCGTGGTAAATATATCGGTTCCATAGATTTGAATTTGAAAATGGAGCAATAGAAAAGACTGGTCCCTCCATTGTGAAGCTCTTGAGGAGAAAAATTCTGCAGAGATAATAATGTATATAAATGAAATTCCGCAAGATGATCAGGTACCTGAAGCTACCTAAGGCGAATGAAACTATTGAAATTTTGATGATAAAGAGATCTCTATATATAATGGAATCGAGATAAAAATTAATCAGATGTTTATATATACAGTAGCTACTCCCTGATCCAAGAAATTGAAAATCTTGAACTAGTATTTGTTCAAGAATGCAACAAAGAAATGATTGGCTAAAATAGAAAGGCGCAATTCAGGCTGAATTTTTGGACCTAAAGTCCAAATGTCTAAAGAATAAAACCTATATGGTGCATGTGAATATTGGTGCAGAAAATATTGAGGTGGTGAAAAGCACAATTTGTAGCCCAAGGTTTATCATAGAGACCTGAAATTAATGGGACATACATATGAGAAATGGATGCAATTGATCTGGTGGTCTCTATATGTATCATATATATATTGGTAATAGCTTATTTGTACGATGATGTTTATATGAAAGTCCTTGAAGGACTAAACATGCCAGAAGCATATAGTTCAAATCCGCGGTACATATCTACTAAAAGAGAGATATGTTAATATCATCATAACTCTTGAAGAGCTTAAAAAGGTTGTTATGCACCTAAATTAAGAACTTAAAATTGAGGATCTCGGAAAAGAAAAGATTTTGTCTCGACCTAAAGATCAAGCCCTAATATGACAGAGTATTACTCTATTGGTCAACTCATACCAGTACAGTACTTGAGTATTTCACCATGTTGTTTAGTGCCTCAATTTTGACCTCTTCTGGTCCTCAATGAGGTAATGAATAAATTCTTGACCCCACCATACCTTGGTTTAAGTGACGTATTGATACAGCTGTCACATAACCAAATATGGCCTCTTTGGTCAACTTGTCACTACTATGTGATATGTGGTTAAATATTTATCTTGATGGATCAGCCAACATACGTTATAATGTTATGTTAAACTTACAATTGATTTTATATGCAAGTAGTAGTTATTTATTTGAACCACGTAAGGTAAGTGACAAGTATATGTCATTTTATTATATAGTTATATTGCTATGTTTTGGTAATCTACTAACAATTGCAGCCATTGTTGAGACACCTGCGCTTATGAGTAAGTAGAGATTGGGTGATATCAATACCCTTGATCCTACATATTTTAAGCTTCCAACGATCAGAGGGAGTCCGATAGTACCATATGAAGATAAGTCTGCATTGTTCAAGCAAAAGAAAGTTTATAGAGCTAGTGCACTTCAAAGAAATTCTTACTCTTAAGCTTATTGAAGAAAGATGAAGTATATGTTCACTCAATAACCTAGAAGTGTTATTCAAGAAAGCATCTACTACAAACTTTCCAGAAATTGGCACAAGATTGGCATTTTCCAACTCCTAGACATCCTTGATTAATATGTGCCCCTGAAGAGGAGTTAATTATGCACTGCACACTTTTTCCTCTAATATGATTTTTCCCACTGGGTTTTTTTTTTCTAGCAAAAGGTTTTTTAATGTGGAAGTTCAAGAAGAGTATATAACTCGGACAATATACACTTTCAAGAGTATTATATCCCGCACATATTATTAGAAATGTGACAAGCTAAACATATCTCATCAAAGTTATTCTTTACACACAAGCTCCTAGAAATGGGGGAAATAGATATTCATCAAGTTTGTTCTAGTGAGAACCTGGTAGATTTATTCACGAAGGCGTTGCCAATAACAACTTTTGAAGTTAGCTCACAAGATCAGTATGTGACGACTCAGAAATGCCCCTACTAATATGTTCACATGAGGGGGAGTTAAATATGAGCTGTACTCTTTTTTCATTCGCTATGGTTTTTTTCATTGGGTTTTCCTGGCAAGGTTTTTAACGAGGCAGGCGTATTTAGCTTGGACACTATGTCCCGTTATAACGAAAAATATCCAAAAGGGGAGTGTTGTAAATATTGGATATTTTTTGGGTACAAATTTTAGACTCAAGTTGGGATATTATAAATATCCTAGAAAATTAAAAATTATGTAAAATATATTTGTGTACATATATACATATATGCGTATAATATATATGTATACACCCGTTTACTTTGCGGTTAAGAAACATGAACCGCCTATGTATTGTACATATATATGCACGCAGACAGAAGTGAAAGAAAATTGTGAAGTGAGAAAAAGGAATAATGAGAGACAGAGAGAAAAGAAATTAAATAAAGCAATCTCGTTCTGATATAAAATACTTGCTATTTTTTTTCAAGTATTTTTGAGTTCGTGCTTTTATTACCTTCCTATAGAGCATAATGTCTCCATAGTTTTACAACATAAACATCATATTTTTCAACCTCGTAATATCTTATCGATAAATTGGTTACAGTATGCCGTATCAAAAAATCATAGATTTATAAAAAAAAATAACTAACTTAATATTTCAATTACTTACCTAAATAAATAAAATAGATACTTTCACAGCCTGAAAATTGTTAAATTTCACAGGGCTTAGGCCCGACCTAACACACGTGGGATCTACATATAAATCAAAATAGGTATCTTTAAACCAATTGACATTAGGTGGACTAACCTACTTCCTTAACACTCTCCTCACATGTGAATCTTCTTTAAACACATCAAATGCACCCCCTCTTTTCAAGGACACAACGTATCAAATAAGAAATTGAGATCATCAACCTGGATTTGAAATACCATGTTAAACTTCACTGGATTTAGGCTCGACTCATATAACTGGCACACATGAGATCCACATGTAGGATTATATAAATTAGTATTGATGGAGTAATCTAATAGGCTTATCTCATAGTACCTTATCTCTCATAATTTTAATATGAAATTTAACTACTCACATGCGGAGCCTTTATAACAAAAATTGTCCTTTTTCAAGGTGACAAAATAGTACTAGATTTTGTGACATGTCAAATAGAACCAGAAGCAACATTAAAAGCAGGACCCATTCATCCATTAAAAAAAAAAAAGGGTCTTGTGAGCATCACCGAAAATTCAATTAAAAAAAAAAAAAAGGAGCTTTCTTCATGTATCATTTTTAGATTTTTCCCCTTGGTCCACTTCCATTATCTCTAACAAAACATTAAATTCCATATCTTATAATTGATCTTCCATTATCAAACATATTTGTATATATGATTTGGGATTATTTGTGCAGTTGTCTAATTGTGTTAATTTGGTTATTAGACATAGCCTCCCTTCAGGCTGTTGGAGAAATAGGTGATTAAGTAGTTCTCTTTGGGGAGAGATTCCACTTCTGCTGAGTTCTGGGTTTCTTTGTTTTTAGACGTTGCTTCTCTTGGTTCCTTTGTGTCTGGTTGAGTTTTCGGGGTCTTTTTGTCGTATTCTAGGGCTTCTATTTTGTCTGTTGTTTCTTGCTTATTGTTGTGTTGTCCTGTCTCCTTGTTTTTGTGTTGATTGTTTTGGCCCCCATTTTCTAACGGCTGGACTCAGAGCTAGCCTGGCGAGTAGCCTGCTTGTATCGCGACTATGTTTCTAATTATCCAAAGAAGGTGATTAAGTATTTAAAACATAACTCTTACTAAATTAATTTCGACTCGAGGACAACAAAACAATGATAGAAATGACTCAACAATAAATGACAGAATGAAAGAATCCATCGATGAATTTGCTATGCTTAGAAGAATCAACTTCTCTAAGTCGTATATGCCCCCACAGAGGTAAAATGGGATGAACGGCACCTTGACCCCCAGGGCTAACATGATAGGCACCTCAGCAGTCTACTCCGGGTAGATGGGTTGGAGTATGCCTCAACTTGCTTAGTAATTGAGAGAGAATTATTTTAAGAGAGAAAGAGAGACGTAAAAAAGCAGATGAGTTTCTATAATTTTCATACATTTTTGTGTGTTAAACAAAACCCTAAGGGATGTATTTATTGAGAAAAATCTTTGCACTTTAATGAAAAGATAACGCCTAAGAATCTGGCTGAAACAAGGAAAGTGGCGGGTATGGGAGAGCCCAAAAGCACCTGGAGAACACAAAAGCACCTCAAGATCAACTGAAGGACATCCCAAGCTCGATCCAAAGGCGTCGAGTACTACCCAAGACAAGAACTCAGTACGAGTTCTTTAATGACAACTCAAACAGATACAATGGTCGTAACAATAAAAGTCTTGGATAGAAAAGTCCACACCACACGACGACGCACTGGCCGGCTTGACGAGGCAGGGCGGGGCGTGTGTGGGCATGTGTGGCTCACAGGACTTTACCAAATACAAAGACAAGGGAGTATGTAAACAAAGCTGCCCTCCTCTAGATTTCGAATATGGGATCGAGGTACTTTCATTGGACATCTAAATTGAACCATACTACCCTCAAATCTGAACAATCCCCACATTGTTCAATTTTGAGAAAGGAAGAAAAGAAAGAGTATTATTGAGCATTGAGACGCACACTTGACGATACGAATGTCTTTTGGACTTGAATCGGCACCTAATGACTAAGCATGTCCCGTAACCACTTAATGATTAACAAGGTCTTGAATCATGAGCAGTCATTGTGAAGAACATACCTAAACCCTTCATGTGGTTCACGTGGTTGAGATGCACCTCGAGATCAGGATTTATGAGGTCCCCCAAAAACTAATCCGAAACCTGGTATTCTTAAGAATGTTCTAGAGTATAAGCCCTTAATCTCGACAGGAGGACTTTCTACCGCTACAATCCTGCAGGTTAGTCCATCAAGTGAAATGCCCCACACCCCCATAAAAGGCTAGGGACATCATTAAGAGCCTTAGGCTCATCCTTACATCACGGAAGTAGCTGTATATCTATCAGGTGTGTTCTCCCAGACCACCTGATATGAACTTCACCAACAATTGTGATGAAACCCGAAAACAATGATGGTTTGGAACCCCAACAAACAAGATTTGTTGAGCCTTGACCCGTCACCTAACAAGATGAAAACCAAGACTACGAAGAATTGAAACGCCACACCAAGAAACCTAAGAATCTCTCAAGAATCAAGGTGATAAGTTTGGTTGTTTGAACGCCACAAGATTATCTTGATAAGTTCAGAGAATTCTTTCAATAACGAAGAGGAACACAAGACCTCACAAAGATAATAATTTTCTGAAAACAAAATCTGATTACAAAATTCGTAATGCCCATGCTATATACTTGGAACAACCCTCCAAGAATAGGAAAAGTCATAACTACAGCGTTAAAAGCAACACAAACATCAACATAAACAAGTCCCCATGTTTTTAGGTCTCTTGGACTTCTAGAGGCAGCCAAAAATAACTAAATGACTAAATTTAATGTATTTAACATAATCAGCCAAGACCAAGTGCATTCCCCCATCCTTGAAACTCAACAAATTCACGCCATTTTATGGTCAGACCATGCTGGTCACGTTTTTGCATGCTAATTAGCCTCTTTAATTGCTTTGATGACATGGACTAAGCCTTGATTATTATTTGAGCCCATCTTGGTCTTTTTAGTATCAGCCCAATTCTCTTGGATTAGCCCATTTAGTGCTTCCATGAAACGTTTGGCTCTAAGTCTTGTAATTGGGCCACTAAGAAGTGACAAAGGATCTTGTGCAAATTCAGCTCCATTCCCACGTGTATGATCAGCATGTCCAGCTCCCTAATTTGCATCACCACCTCATCAGGCTATGGATAACATTAAAAGCTTAGCTCAACCTCCGTAATAGTAGTATTGACAGATCCTAGGGCCACTCAAATAGCAATCAAAGGATGGGTTCAAGTGCCATAACAAATTTTCCGATCTCTGACTTAGCTTGACCGATTGAACATCCAAAGTAAATCCCGAGACGGGTATCCATCAGGATTAGGGCTCACAAATGGCCTTTAGCCCCATTTCCTATGCTATTTCATTTACCAATTTCCTTGCAAGGCCTCGTTTTACTAGACTGCCAAATTTTTATCACTGCTAGCAAACTCCAGATAGATCACAGTGTCCATGATCAAATTTCTTACGACATCATGCCTGAGGTGAATATGCCTCTGCTTACCATTATGAACCTCACTTTGAGCAAACCCAATGGCTGCTCATGAGTCACATTGTAACGACACCGTTTACACCCTAATTTTAAAGAGTTGGGACAACGCGGTTTTGAGCAAAGTTCCATGGGTTTAACACGTGAGGCTTCCCTCGAGGGGAATTAAGCTTTTAGGTGCTGAAATAATAGCATCTTGAGCCCGGCATCCTAAAAGAATTATTACCCTGGACAAGGGTATCAACTACTCGAGGCTCACGATGGTTGAGGGGTGAAGTGAGCTCAAGCTCAAATGGCTATCAGGAAGGCTGCAAGATGGGTGGTTCCTAGGCTCAAGGTTGTTACTTGGAGGACAATTTTAGTTACTTGGGCATTAAAATTAAATCAAGAAAACGTGGGGTTTCTAAAAGGGACTTCTGCTAAGAGTACGGATGTGGGCACCAAGGATTTTCCTCTAATGCAGAATTTAGGACTTGTTCATCGAAGATTGGCCCACAAGGAAGAACCTTAGTGGCTAGACGCAGGTGAAGTTGCTGAAGAAATAGGAGTAGCCCTTATTTTTAATTATCTATAAATAAAGGACTCTTCGTTAGCAAACTAATACGCACAATCATTAGAAATCTTCTTCAAGTTTTCTTTAACAGCACGCTCGTGCTTTTTTCCCTAGGAATAGCGTAACTTAGTTGGGCATAGTGTAACATAGATCTCTGTTGTACATAATACAGTTCTTGGGCTTCAAGTATGGCTTTCTAGCTTAAATTTGTTCCCACACATCGATAAGATGATATTTGAGGCTCGACTTTAAGGCTTGAAGGCTTGTTGGTTGAGTTGGTTCTAATCCAGTGACTTGAATGTGATTTGCTCCATCTTAATCTTGTCAGGTCTACTCCTTTAGGTTATTATAAGTCAAGTGTGCCAGACTTAAAAACCTGATTGACTTGGGCTTGTAAGTGGACTATTGAGCTCTTGGGTTTGTCTCCATCCCAGTTCTGGAGTATGAGGAAAGGTGTCTGTGGGCCCTGCTCTGTCATTTAATTGCCACTTGAGTTAGGTCCATATCCTTTAGTTATCTGTCATAAAAATAAATAAAAAATCCACAAAAACATTTAGCAGTGTCTTCTTCATTGAAGCGTAAGCAGAACTTACGGTATAACCGAAGTCAGATACACCATCATATCATAACCTTTTCTCCGAAAATGGTGAGTGGTTGAGGTCAAAGACGAGCGGTCTTAATTAGGCTCGCTCCCCCGTCGCGATGAGTCTCTTTCGCACATTTGTTTTGTTTTGACATTTACGGCAACCACATGCACATAACTTGAAACAAAATGGAGCAAACATGCCATTTGGCAACCACAGTGGGAGGCTTGAAACGAGACTTCATTGTCTTTAGTTAAGTGTGGATTACCGGAACGTAGTTGCCTTAGCCTTGGTTTGATCCCGTTTGAGCATCCTCATGAGCAAGGTCCTATATTTCGAAGGGATGAACCAAGTCACAGCCACGACAGCGAAAGTAGTGGTGATGATGACATCCCTAAAGATGAATGTATTGGGCTCGATGGCCATTCTTGCAAGGGTTTCATGGCTATGCTCAAACGTTGTTCAGAGATTGTGGATCAAAGAGTCCAACAAACAATAAGAGAGGCCTTCGTGAGAAAACGTGTTGAAACAAAGCGCAATCAAGCGGCTCAGGGTTAAAACTTTGCCGCTTTGAGAGCCGTAATTAATGACGTTGGAACATTTATGAATGAAAGGCTTCACAAAGAAATTGATAGAGTCTTAAGTTGAAATGAGCTCAACCTTGTACTCTACAGCTTGCCTTATTGCTAAGGACATGGCTAGATAGATGGTGGTTGAAGTCGAACCTATTTTGGTTAGACAAGTTGAGGCTCATAATGGCTTAATTCAAGTTCTTAAGGAGGATATCGGGCAGCTTAGACTTGTATGTTTTCCATCACTACCAATGTGATATCCTTGTGAGACACTATTGAGCTCGCGGCTACCAGATGCTCAGACTGACTATATTGTCCAGGAGTGAATGGAAAACCCAACTATGGCCAACCTAGGTGTTGCACGCTTGAAATCTAGCCATATAAATGACAACATGCCCCTTTAAGCTGCTGGGCCTTTAAATCAGAGTCTCTCTGACCACGAGAGACCTTAATGCCAATGCGCTGGTGTTACCTGCCCTCGAGATAGGGAGCATGACTTCTCATTCTAGACCTCTTCATACATATAATACTCGGGGGAAAAATAACAACCTACTTCCTCAGGATCATGACTTGGGGATTGATTAGGCAAGGATGAACCAACGGCCTGCTAACACTAGTGTACTTCCAAGCATGCCATGTAACCTAGGTCCTACTGGGACACACTTCATGGCCAATCAAGTGCATGGCCAGTATGATCAAGGGGTTTACCCAGGGTTTATAGGGAAACAACCATTCCCACACCCGATTGTGACGGGTGCTCAGGGGTATCCGGCAGATCCCCCTCCAGATCCTCACCTACTTTGGGGCCAGTGGCAGGCACATAATCATGTGCCTAACCTATTTCTCTAGGACCAGTTGGCCGGCCTCATTGAGCAATGTATGGGCCGGGTCTCGCAAGGACCAATAGTCTCTTGTATAGTAAACGTTACCCTGACTATGTAGATACCTTTTCTCGAGGATAAAAGATCCCCGAGTTTACCCTCTTTTTAGGAAACAGGATTTTTTCTACACTCGAGCATTTGGCAAGATTTAAATGCTGATGTAGAGAAGCAGCCGATAATCAAAATCTCAAGTTAAGGTTGTTCCCTAGCTCATTGACTAGGACCACTTTCAAGTGGTATATCAGTCTGTCCCCTAATTCTATTTATTATTGGGGCGATATGGCTAGGCAATTCTAGGCCTAATTCTCGAGAATGGAATTAGGAACTTCCATGTCGGACTTGGCTCGAATGGGACAGAAGCAAGGCGAGTCAGTTGAAGACTATATTAACCTGTTTAAGAGAGCCAAGTTAAAATACACTGTAGCCCTTCATGAACTTGAGTACCCCAAGCTGGCCTTAAATGGCATAGATTTTGAATTTATGAAGAAATTTGGAGGCTCTAACTTTGCGATTCTTCTTCGACTTGTAGAATATGCCGCTAAATACTAGGCTGTCTTAAAAGAGCAAAAGCCTTAAGAAAAGTCACAGGTATGGGACTTATATGCACGACTTAATAGAAGAGGAAGATGATCATCCATACGAAATTGGCTTTGCTGTATACGTCAAGCGACCTCCTGTGGTTTTGCAATCCTTTGATCAAGAAGGATATTAAAGTCAGGAAGTCTTATAAGTCCAAGACTTGAGAAAATATGCATTTGACCTCAATAGAGCCGATGTAATATTCGATTGGATAGAGGCAAATAGCATACTCAAGATTAGGAGTAAACACAGAAAACCTAATTCGAATTCTGACAATGGAAAGGTGTACTGCAAGGGAATTGATCTTCCCAGGAGAAGAGAAAATGGGCGTTAATAAAGACCCATTCTTTAGTCAATGTTGTTGAGGCCATTGACAAAGATAAGCCCTGTTGTGTCCAGACTAACCCTTTCTCCCATTACAGGAGGAAAATGGTTCTCAATAACAATTAGAAGGCACGACTGGCTAACCACCTTTTTGAGCAGTTGGTTATTAAATGAATATTGGATTCCTGAGTCTGGTATGCACACTAGATGATGGAATATGCCTTTGGTATATCACTGAACTCCATCCTACATATAGGTATGCTGGTTTTAGGAATTTGCTGAACATGCTCCGTAATAGCGTCGCCATTATGCAGATAAGAGTAGAGGAGTTGGGTATGGAGATTAGTAGCAACCAGGGATCCTCTCAAAATCCAATTAGTTAAGAGAAAATATCTCATGATCTGAAAAGGATGTCATATACGGCATGTCAGCAATGCTGTGAAAAATTAAAGGCCGCGATGAGAAAACTCAGGTTACCTCCCCAGTATACTTCGCCCATTAACCCTCTTTTGGAACTAAAGATGCCATCTGAGAAACCTCTAAGAAGTGGTCCTGACAAGGATTCTCCCTTCAAGACTCAGATCATCATGACGGCAGGGCAATTGGAACCAGTGTCCTTAAAACCCAATTATCTTTATTTAAATATTAATAAATAAAATTATTTTATCTATTTTATGTATGTGTTATGATTCTTAGTTCAATGAGTTGTAATAAGGCTTAATTGCCAAAGTGTAGCAGCTTGTTAATTAGTTGGTTGCTTGGCGCATTTTATTGTTTGAATTTGAGTTGTTTCGGTTGAGTCTTTTGGCGGCAATGCTGTTAGCCGTGCTTTAGTGTCTTAGTCCATTGAATCTTGATTCTTATAAGTAGTTAGATCTATTGTAATGTAAGATCATTCAATGAAAATATCATCCTAATCTCTTTTGAGATATTTCTCTCTCATCTAACTCTTTCTCTCTTCTTCTCATCCCTTTCAATTCCCTTCTCATCTAATCTTTCTCTCTTTTCACTAGTTAGACTTCAAGATTCATCAAGAAGTTTCACAATTTGTATCAGAGCCTCGTTTGGCTTCAAACTCAAACATGATTGATACCAAGTATCTTTGATTACATTGCTATTTGATTAGGAATTCAATTCTGAATTCTGTTGATCAAGTTTTGCGGTTGTTCTTGGAAAATTGTCAAAAACACAAGAAAAAGAAATTGATGCAAATGGATTCGAATGTTATTGCATTGACTAGTAGAGTTACCACAAGATCAGCAGCTGCTAGAGCAGCAGCAAACCTTTCATACGCAGAGGTGGTTGGAGGTAATGCAAAAAAATTACCCCAAGCAAGTAATATAGATGCCTGGAGTGCATAGATCTCAGCTATGGTGGTGTAATTTAATCAGACTCTGCTAGAAAAGGAACAAAGGAATGATGATCGAATGAGCATTCTGCTGAAGGAGCAGGAGCATGCTTTCAATGAGAGGTTCTATTTTCACTCCCATCATATTGATGAGAATGTTGCTAATCAGATTAATCAACATAGGCAACAATTGGAGGAAACTTTCGCTGAGCGAATTGATCATCATACGCAATTGTTCAATGAAAAGATTGTTGAAATTCAGCGTCAGCTCAGCAAGCAAAATGTACCTTCAGTTCCTGAACCTCTGCTTCTCGCCAGCTCATTACCTACGAATTAGCAGATAAGGCCTCCAGTAATGATGCAAACTAATGTTTCTGTTGGAGCTGCTGCTGCCAGTGAAAGACCTTGGGTTATGACTCCAGCAACTGATGTGAAAACTCAGATTCAAGGTCAAGAGGAAGAAGTAACTACTAGACAAGATCGATCATTAGATCAAACTCAATCAAGACCTTCAAGCTTGAATGTAGCACAGGCTGTTCGACCTCCTGAACTACTAGACAGTCACAGGACTGTCGATTTGATTGAAGAACAATTTGATTGACCTCCTGATCAGTGGAATTAGCAGCAATCTGGCAATATTGATGTATCATCCAATAGTAGAAGCAGTGGCTATAGACAACCAAGGGTGCAGATTGATCCCTTCGATGGAAAGCAACCTCATTCATAGTTGAGGAGATGTGATCGTTATTTCCATTTTTACCACATTGATGGGGCTAAAAAGGTCCAAATTGCCGCTGTTTATCCCCTTGGAGACCATGAGGTATGGTTTTATAGTTTGTTGAAAAGCAATCCTACTCTCACTTGGGCTGAATTTGGGAAAGAATTGTGTGAACGTTATGGCAATGAAGATTCTAGTGATATTGTTAATAAATTCAACAATGTGATACAAGAAGCCTTAGTAAGAGAATACAAGACAAGGTTTGAGAACCTTAGAGCTAGTATGATAGCAGTTGGTCCTACAACATTGTCTATGGCTTATGCTAAAGCTAAGCTTTATGAAGCAACAGTTTTGGCTTCAAATGATGGAAACAGAGTTCGTGGAGGCAATGTTAAGTTCCAAAAAGGATCTGTTAGGCCTAAAAGGCTCTGTTATAAATGTAATCAACCTTATCAATTTGGTCACCAGTGTAATCCCAAGTTCCTTGTGACAGCAGAGGGATTTAGTGCTGATGAACACTAAGAGGATGAAAAATCTGATGTTGATGGTGATGATACAGATCAGAAGATAGTGGAAGTCCATGTGGATGATGAAGTTGCAATTTCAATGAAAGCCTTGACTGGTAATGATGCTCATAACACAATCCGAATCTGAGGCGAGGCAAGGCAGGAAAGAAGTCTATTATCATCCTCATAGATAGTGAGAGTACACACAGTTTCATTGATCCAAAGGTGGTTAAGAAGGTGGGCCACGAAGTGATCAAGACTCATCCTCTTGCAGTGATAGTAACCGATGGAAATTCAGTGATGACTCAGAACAAGTGTCAAGGGTTCCAATGGACTATGCAAGATCGCAAGGTTGGCTATGACTTTAGGATCTTGCCTTTGGGTGGATGTGACTTGGTGCTTGGCGTTTATTGGATGAGATCATATAGCCCAGTTCTGTTTGATTTTGCTAAGCTAACAATTTCCTTTGACATCCAAGGCTCCAAGGTCTCGTTGCAAGGTGTGGCTGATCAAGCTCAATTGCAAATGGTTAAAGGAAAGAAGTTAGAGAAAGGATTTAGAAAGAGTGCTTATCAATGGGTGGGGCAGTTGTTTGCTACATCCCCAACTGAGATGGTGAAGGTTTTCCTGCCTGAAGTGCAAGCTGTAATTGAAGACTTTGAGGATTTGTTCGAGCAGCCAAAGGCACTCTCTCCAAAACGAAGTCTAGATCATGCTATTCCCCTCTAATCTGATGCTGAACCAGTGAAGCTTAGACCATACAAGTATCCCCATGCTCAAAAGACTGAGATTGAGAAGCAAGTGTATGAATTGCTTAAGATAAGCTTCATAAGGCAAAGTCATAGCCCTTTTGCCTCTCCGGTCATTCTTGTTAAGAAGAAAGATGGGTCAGCAAGAATGTGTGTTGATTATAGGCTGCTCAATTCTATGACAGTAGAAGATAAATTCCCCATACCGGTTATAGATGACTTGCTTGGTGAGTTGTATGGAGCACAGATCTTCACCAAGCTTGATCTAAGGAAAGGGTATCACCAAATAAGAGTATTGGAGCAAGATGTGTACAAGACTGCATTTAGAACACATCATGGGCATTTTGAGTTTGTAGTAATGACATTTGGATTGACCAATGCTCCAGCTACCTTCCAAGCTCTCATGAATGATGTGTTCAAACCGTTCTTAAGGAAGTTTATGTCGGTGTTCTTCGATGGCATTTTTATTTACAGCTCATCCCTTGATGAACATTTGAAACATTTGAGAGAAGTGTTCATGATCACGCGCAAGCACAAGTTGTATGCAAAATTGGCTAAGTGTTGTTTTGCTCATACACATTTAGAGTACTTAGGCCATGTGATACCTTATGAAAGAGTTTCAACTGATCCTTCAAGGTTCAACTATTCCGGTTACTCTAAAGAAATTGAGAGGATTTTGGGGTTTGACAGGTTATTACCGCAAGTTTGTAGCCAAGTATAGGGCTATAGCCAAGCCTCAAATAGATCTATTGAAGAAAGATGCCTTTAGGTGGACTGATGAAGCTCGGGTGGCATTTGAGACTTTGAAGGCTACAATGTGTCAAGCTCTAGTGTTGGCAATGCCCTATTTCTCCTTGGGATTCATTTTAGAGACTGATGCTTGTGGGTATGGAATCGGTGCAGTTCTATCTCAGAAAGGAAGACCTATAGCTTATCTCAGCCAAGCAATAAGTCCCAAACATCAAGCCTTGTCCACATATGAAAAAAGAATACCTTGCTATCTTGCTTGCAGTAAAAAAGTGGAGACATTATTTTGATAGACATCATTTTACAATAAAAACTGATCATCAAAGCTTAAAGCATCTCTTAGAGCAGAAAATTGTTACAAGAATTCTAAGAAAAGGGCTAATGAAGATTGGGCCATGATTATGACATCGAGTACAACAAAGGGAAGGAAAATTTTATGCGGCAATGGGACCATAGAGTTGTTCGTCATGGTATAAATTTCATATTTTACTAAACAATATATCTTAAAAAGTCGAAGTCACTAAATACTTTAAATTTTTATTTCTACTAGGCTTCTTCCCGTGCGATGCACGGGTAGTATTTTTTCTATAGTGTATTTTATAGTTGTCAATTTTTGTATTAACTGAACTAAATTATTTATGAATTGCATAAAATAATGTTTAACTGTCATGATTACTATATTTAGAATATTATATTTTATGAATAATTGTCCAATTAGCTCAAAGTAGTTCAAATTAATTTGAATTGTCTTTCAGCAGGAAAAGTAGTTTAGTTGGCAGATGTTGCAATTTTGGCAGAAAAATTGATGTTGATTGCTTGTGGGAGTTATTTGTGTTTTAGATCATATAAATAGGCTTTTCTCCATGTTATAATCATTGATGAAAGATAACAAACGCATTTCTCTCTTCTGTCTCTCTCAATATGTCTTATTCTTTCTCATCTCCAATTTTATTCTATCTAAACCCTAGTTGTGATTAATTGATCACAACAATTGGTATCAAAGCTCCAAATTCTGGCACATGAGCTTACAAGCTAGCAAGAGGCAAGAAGCAGAATCTAATGGTGAATTCGAACACTGCTGGTGGATCGGGTGCTGGAGAACAAATGAGCAACTTAATCAATGATGTTGGAGGTGAATCCTGGTGCTATGGAAAGCTACTACATTTCAAGCGTCATTAGTGGACTCAAGTCGAAGATTAAGAATTATGTTAAGACCTTGAACCCTAAGAGTTTGAGCAAAGCTTATTCTAAGGCCAAGTTATTTGAATCAACTGTTGAATGCCTAGCTAAACAAAAGGGGAAGAGTAAGTCAGTTAACCTGCAGCCAAGCATCAGAAGCGTACCATCCCAACTTTCTGTGAACAATAGTGCAAGCAAGCTAATGAGTTTGGAGGAGAAGAAGGCCAACAGACTGTGTTTTAAGTGCAATCAGAAATACTTTGTTGGTCATAAGTGTAACCAAGGCAATTCATGGCAATAACTAGAATCGATCAGGAAGTCACCAACACTGATGTTAAGGAGGCTGAAGAAGTAGTGAAGGAAATTGCTGAAGATTCAGATGAGGAGATTGCTAACTGGAGATGGAGCTCATAACACTATCAAGATCAAGGGAATTGGCAAGAAAAATCCACTGCTCATTCTAATTGACAGTGGGAGTACCCACAGCTTCATTGATCCTAGAGTTGCTAAGAAGGTTGGACACAAGTTGGTTAAGTCATTTCCCTTGTCAATCACAATGGTAGATGGAAATACTATGCTCACACAGACTACAGGCAAGCATTTCACATGGGAAATGAAAGGCCAAGAGTTCGTGTGTGATTTTAGAGTCGTTAAGCTAGGGAGGTGTGACATGGTGCTTGGGGTGGATTGGATAAAGACTATAAGTCCCATAGTCCTTGATTTTTCAAATCTCAAAATGTCATTTGATAGAGCAGGCATTACTGTCAAACTACAGGGTGTTAGGGAGCAGGCTGCCTTGAACCTGATGGATTGCAAGGAATTGAAGGATGCTTTGTAGATGGGGAGTTGTGAATGGATTGGTCATTTGTCATCTATCCAAGCAGAACCTGCCAAGGCTCAAGTTGTTTCTGACCCTTACTTCGATTGCTACATGACTATGATGATCTATTTGAACCCCTATCCTCCTTACGTCCACCAAGAATGCTAGACCATTCCATTCCCCTTAAGTCTGAAGCTTCTCCTATTAATTTAAGACCTTATAAGCACCCTCATGCATACAAAACCGAAATTGAAAGGCAGGTTGATGAATCGCTCAAAAACAGCTTTATCGGAACCAGCCATAGTCCTTTTGATGCTTCAGTTATCTTAGTCAAAAAGAAAGATGGCACATCTAGGATGTGTATTGACTGTAGACAACTCAATGCTGAAACCATTAAAGATAAATTTCCAATACCTATCATTGATGACCTCTTAGATGAGCTCTATGGGTCTGAATTCTATTCTAAATTAGACTTGCGCCAAGGTTATCATCAAATTCGAGTAAAAGGATGATGACATACATAAAACAGACTTTCGTACTCATCATGGGCATTTTGAGTTTGTAGTCACCAATGCACCAGCAACTTTTCAAGCTCTCATGAATGCTATCTTCAAAACTTTCCTAGGAAAATTTGTACTTTGATGACATTCTAATATATGGCCAAGATTATGAATTCCATCTGCACCACTTACAGCTTGTGTTTGACACCATGAGACACCACAAGTTGTGGTCAAGTAGTGTCAAGTGTAGGCGTCTCGACCGATCCTAGCAAGGTGCAAGCAATGGAGCAATGGCCCAATCCAACTAATCTCAAATCTTTGACGGGATTCTTACGTCTGACCGGCTACTACAGGAAGTTCAATGCAGGATATGGTGTGATAACAAAGCCACTAACTACATTGCTCAAGAAGGATGTATTTGTTTGGACTGTAGAATCTTAGCAGGCATTTGACAGACTTAAGATGGCTATGTGTGCAGCTCCAGTCCTTACAATACCTTGTTTTGATGGGGCATCCTTCTTAGATACAAATGCTTGCCATCAAGAAGAAGGAGCTGTGCTAATGCAAAAGGAAAGACCTATTGCTTTCCTAAGCCAAGCCTTGAGTCCTAAACACATGAATCTATCCATTAATGAGAAAGAGTATTTGGCCATTTTGCTCGCAGTTCAGAAGTGGAGACATTATTTGGAGGGTCATCACTTCATCATTCGAACTGACCATGAGAGTGTCAAATATTTGCTTGAGTAGTGCATTTCCACAAGAATAAAGAAGAAGGGACTCATGAGATTGTTAGGGCCAGATTATTCAATCCAGTATAGAAAGGGAAGGAAGAATTTGGTGGCTGATGCATTGTCTAGGTAAGAGAGCATTTCCATTCTTCCTCTGTTCAATGCTATTTATGTTATAAAGCCACCATGGATGGAGGATGTCAGCAAATCTTATGAGCAAGATCCCTATGCAGAGCATCTCATTCAGGCAGTCTATGTGAATACTGCAGTAGCTCCTCATGCCACTTATGCCAATGGAATTTTGCATGTTCATCATAGCATCTACATTGGCTCTGCGACTGAGTTAAGGCGGCAAGTTTCCTGGCTATGCATTCTTTTGCAGTTGAGGGCACTCAAGCGTCATAGGCACGTACCAAAGATTAAAGGCTTGGTTTGTATATGGAAGGGAGTGAAGAGGGATGTGGTTGATTGGGTTCGCTCTTGTTATGTTTGTCAATGAAACGAAGCTGAGCACTGCCCATACCCTGGTCTCCTTCAACTTTTACCGATTCCAAAGCAAGCATGGCAGCACATTAGCATGGACTTCATAGAGGGTCTACCAAAATTAGAGGGCAAAGAGGTTATATGGGTTGTGGTGGATCGCTTCACCAAGTATGGACATTTCTTCGCCGTTCAGCATCCTTCTACAGCTATTCAGCTGGCTCGTTTCTTCCTTGACACAATCTTCAATATTGTGTTTTGGCAAGAGTTATTCAGGTTGTTGGGATCCTCCCTTGCGCTTAGTTCTATGTATCACCCTCAAACTAATGGCCAAACCAAGAGGGTAAATCAGTGCTTGGAGCAGTATCTTCAATGTATGGCATTTTAGCACCCTCAGAATTGGCACAAGTGGTTGTCTCTAGCTAAATTTTGGTATAACACCAACTTTCACACATCCTTGGAGGCAACTCCATTCTTTTCATTATATGGCTACCATCCTACTTTACCAATCCTTGGAGCTGAGCTTCAGTCCCCAATAGCTGAAGTGAGAGATTTGGTCTAGACCAGAGCCAACATCAATAAGTAGCTACAAGACCAACTAGAAATTGCTCAAGCCCGTATGAAGTTCTTTGTTGATGCCAACAAATCTGAACGTGAGCTGAAGGTGGGAGATCTGGTTTACCTAAAATTGCAGCCTTATAGACAAATCTCTGTAGTTGTTAGGAAGAATGTGAAGCTTGCTGCAAAAGTCTATGGACTAACTGTCTTGCACAAGATTGGGTCAGTTACATATTGTTTGGATCTACCCCCTGGTTCTACCATTCATCATGTGTTCCATGTTTCCTTATTAAAACGCAAGGTTGGTGATGAAATTGTACCTCAGTTTCAGCCCCCCTCACTGCAGCTTCAGGAGCTGTACTTGCTGAGCCAATTGCAATCTTGGCTAGAAGAATGATCCCTCATGATAACAAGGCTGTCACCCAAGTCTTAGTTCAATGGTCCAACTTGAGTCCCGATGAAGCTACTTGGTAGGACTATCATTTTCTGAAAAGCCAATTTCCTACCTTCGATTATTGAAACAAGAATCTTTTGATGGGCAGGGTATTGTCATGATTGCTATACTTAGAATATTACATTTTATGAATAATTTTCCAATTAGCTCAAATTAGTTTGAATTGACTTTTAGCGGGAAAAATAGTGTAGTTAGTTGATGTAGTAATTTGGGAAATCGTACGGAATAACCGGCCCTTAATGTTTTTCCAATCCCTTTAACCTTAAGTAGACCCTTTTGGACAAAATTTCCCCTCTCACTTCACCCCCCACCCGTCCACTCTCTCTCTCCCTTTCTCTCTCCTTATTTAATGCAACAGCAGTAATTCTCTTACTTTACCCCCCACCCGTCCACTCTCTCTCTCCCCTTCTCTCTCCTCATTTAATGCAACAGCTGTAAATTTTACTTTACCCTCTCCCTCGTCCATTTTCTCTCTCTTGCCAAGCACACGAGATCGTCGTAGCTTTATCAAGTATACGGGTCGTATCCATAGGGAATCGTATTAAGTTAGACTTAGTGATTAACGAGCAGTTTGAATTTTTTGATTTTTGTTGTTTGAATAAATTGCTGGCTAAATTGATAAAATCAAATATAAAGTAAAGGTGTCAATTCAATTGAGGTTAGTTTTGGGAGTGAATTTAGGGTAGCTTTACACGTGTCCCATCATTATATTCTACTGAGGATGATAATTTGAAGGATATAGGCTACAAGCTCTAAGCCTAGGTTAATATATAAATTAGGGTTTAGGGTAATGAACTAGTTTAAAGCCATAACCTATCTTAGAACCCTAATTGTAGCATAGATTATCTCATTAGCACTATTTAATTTCTTTGTTACTTCTTATTCAATATTAATTTATATAAAAGATTGGGTTCAGGATTGGGTACAACCTCAACCCTGACCACGCATGAAATTCTGTAATGTTATGGTCTAGGCTACAAGTAGTCATTGCTGCAAATTTGGAGATTTAGTCATGGCTACAAGGACACATACAAAAATATCCAACAATCATGAAGAACTCTTCACAGGGGTGCAAATATAATATAATTAAACCAATCGTCAAAAGTATAATATAAATCTGGGATATGGGTGTTAGGAACAGTGTCCTGAAATCCAACTTTATTCTAGATATATTATTTTAATTAATAAATAAAATTAAAGTTCCAATCATTTTTTAGTTAAATTTGTGTATGTGAGTATTTATACTACATGTGATTTTTTTTTGGAAACATCCATGAGATGGGTGTAGTCCTCAGGCTATAATTTATATGTTTGTTTTAAGTGGTTTATAAGACTAAGCCACAGATAGACTTGGAATAAATGGTATGGATTGTTGTTTAAAAGGCTCATTGTCGAAGACAAGTTTGGAGCACTTATATGCTAAGACTATAACGTAACACTTTAGATGACTTGTCTTGGTCATGTGGATGGAGATCCAAAAGTGTTGGGTTGGTGTGTTTAATAAGATTGACACACTGAGTTGGACCATATGGGTTACTTATTTCTAGACTATTATCAGAGATGAGTGATTCACATTGTACTGTTTGAACGACGATTCTAAGTCCTAAGGGTATTCTGGACTTGTGCATAGAGCGTTAGTTGCTTTGGTGTACTATAAGTAAGGTCTAAACGAATGACTGAAATCCCACGTACACTGAGTAGCGGCGTGAAGTGTGACAAGGATAAGGTATTCAATAGGGAATCTACACTCTCTTATGAGATACAGATGTCCCCTTAGTTGATTCATAAATATTTGAATAGTTCGAAAACTTTGGCCAAAGTATTCTAAGTGTTTGACATTTGAAATTTATACTGTGAATATGTTCAAGTATAAATAAATTATTCAGTGAAGGGCGAGTCGGTAACTAATGGAGAAACTATGAGAAGGATAATGGTAGTAGTTATACTTATACTTGGTCATGGACATCTAGTGGAGGGGTTGTTATAATCAATACAGTCTATTAGAGAGATATCGAGTAAACAATTTAAGTTTGGAGTGCAGTAAGATTTATTTAGTGGAATTAAGTCTCATCAAATGGTAATTAAATTATTTCATGAGATGATTAGTTTAACCCATTTGGAGCTAGATTTAAATTGTCTATGAGGTCCTCACGCAAGCCTCTATATTTATTGTCATCGGAACAATATTAAAGAACTCATGAGATGAATTATTTATCCATGAGATGGATAAATTAATTTTTTCAAACATTATTCACGAGATGAATACAAATTAAAAATTATAAAATAAAATAATTTTGAAAAATTAAAATTTATAAGATGAATTTTTTACATGTGGGAAACAAAGAAAAAAAAAATCGCAAAATATACACGCATAGGTTCTGCGTCTATGCGTATCAGCCAACCAGCGCGCGACACATGTCGCTCGCTGGTATGCCAGGGCATGATCCTTGCCTTTAGGCATGGACCAATCGCGTGCCGCTACATGGCACGCGATGATAAGCCAAAAACACGCGAGCTTCTGCTTAAGTGAAACGCATCATTTTGACCACTATTAACCTGAAACGACGCGTTTTGTGTTTAAACTGGTGAATCCAACATCGTCAATTTTATAATTTTTTGCTCCGGTATACTACTATAAATAGAGGTACCTATTCTAAGGGTTTGGCATTTATTCAAAACAAATTATTTTGGGTTTCTGAAAATTGTTTTAAAAATCTAATTGGAGAGAAAAATTTTTGTTAAAATTTTTTTTTCCTCAGTTTAATATTTTTTGGAGCCCATCCTCCGGGCAGTTTGAGGTCATTGCATAGAAGATTGCAGGGTCTCGATTTTCTTGGCATTCTTTATAATTGGAGCAATTCCAGGTATGTTCTTCTTTCCTTCTTTATTTACAGTATTCATTATTATGCCTGTTTAAGTTTATGTATTGTTATGAATGTATTAGAAAAAAGGCCAATAGATATAAATTAAGAATTTAGATCTATTGATTTAAATTATAAATTTAAGTCCGCAGATTTAAAATTAAGAATTTTAAATCGACCCCGGGTTTAGAGTTATGAATTCTAAACCTATTCCGCTGCGTAAACTTTAGGGAGAATTTTTGAAATTCATCCCAACAACCGGCATTATGGTAAAGGGTTTATAGAGATAAACTTATTCCCGGGAACTCTCAAACATGAGGTGTCACGAAGCGTGACTCTCTGACCAGGGGCTTAGGTAGAGAGAAGAGTCTCCTACTCTAAGTGCTCTAAAAGGTGCCCATTGTTGTGAGCATAGTTGAGAACTGTAAACCCAATAGTCGGTCTTACGGTTTATTTTTTCAACAAAATTCATATTCTTTTCCCAATAATGGACGGCTACTCGCCCTTCATCCCTAAACTAAGAATGTTTATTCTTCCATTGGAGTTTTACGCATCATAAAACTCAAATAAAAGAAGACACAATGCGTAAAAATAAATAAAAGAATAAACACCCTCAATCTTCGTGTTGATGCTAATCCAAGCCTGAATTCTCCCAGTATTCCAACCACCTGCGCTTCGGCTTTTGAGAACCTGCAGATCTCGCAGCAGCTTCGGGTTTGAAAGGATGGGGAGGACGTGCAGCCAAGAAAAAAAGGTGGAAAAGGCTGACCTCCCCTCCTCTATTTATAGGCACAGGGCCGGCTAGGGTTCCGTATGGAACCCTCCCCATCGATCGGCTAAAAGTGTCGATCGATCGGTGAGCTCACGTAAAGCTCCCAATCTATCAGTGCTTTTGGCCGATCGATTGGTAGCCTCTCGATTCGTTTCTCTAATCTCGAGTTGCTGATCGATTGGTTCTCTGAGCCCCTTTGCTCGATTAAGCACCAAAGCGCTATGGGATGTACCCTATTCACCGAATTATGACCCAATGGGTCTTTCTTTTGCAAATGTGGTCGGGTTTCTCATAGCAATCTTCAATTATGCCTTAGTTACGCTTGATTCTACCACTTTTCACCCTTTGTTTGCTCCATTGTACTCCAAGTCTAAATGTACCTATATTACAATAAAAACACACGTGTAAAAGCCAAATATTTCGTAGGAATGAATAATAAAATATATAAATATAAGGCACATCACTATCTAATTATGTTCTTAATAATACAAAAAAACTCAAAATTATAAAATTAGTATGAATTTTAACAATTATGTATAAATTGATACAACAACAACAACATGCCCAGTGCCACAAGGGCTTCCGCTTGCACGAGGTTTGGGGGGTAGGATGTATGCAGCATTACCCCGTCATGGTGAGACCTTGACGAGAGATTGTTTTCGAGGACCCCCGGCTTGATTGTTGAGAGGTTGTAAAGGACCTATATAAAGAGCTTGAAAGGGGGAGGTATGAAGCATGAAGGTAAGGAGCTTGCAAGGAAGCATGTAGCGCCTTGATGTCATGCGTGGCATGTATGAATACGTCTTATATAAGCATATAAGCAAATAGTCATTCAAGTATGTATGTAGCATGTACACATGGGGCATAGCAGCAAGAGTAAAAGGCAAAAGCAAACAACATGTAGCGTCCATAAAGTATATCGAGAGAAGAGAAAGGGAGAGAGAGATAGTAGAGGGATACAACGCACGCGCAAGAGAGAGAGAGAGTATAGAAAGTACTAAGCGAACAACGTACACCAGTACTGCGGATGTACAAATGGCTACCCCTAAAACTACCCTCCACTGAGCTCTGAATAGGGCCATTTCTTCAATTAGGTCGATGTAGGCGAGGTCCTGATGAATTGTCCTCATCCAACTCTCCTTTGGCAGGCCTCTTCCTCTCTTACAGTCTGTAATATGGAGGGACAGGACTCCAACCAAATCTTCTTTGGCCAGCCTCTTCCTCTCTTATCATCTATGGGATTGTCTCCATCCAGCCCTAAGAGCACTAATCACCAAGCAATGCTCGCACTAATAGCCAGGCATGCAAGCATCCTCGTAGTAACTTACTAGTGCTTGTTTCTTCTTATAGGGTCGATGCTCCTGCCCTCTATGTCGGGCGCACCTATACTAATCCTCCATTGAGCTCTATCTATGGCCATCTCTTCACTTAGGTGGAGATATGTGAGGTCCTGACGAATAGTCTCCATCCAACTCTTATTCATCCGACTTCTCCCTCTCTTCCCGTCTGTTATCCGAAGTTGTTCACATCTCTAGATAAGGGCAGTGGTTGGCTCTCCTCCTAACATGCCCAAACCACTGCAGGCATTGCTCCCTTAACTTGTCCTCTATTGGAGCAACACCTAATTGACTTCTTATACGTTATTTCTGATCCTATCTTTCCTTGTGTGGCCACACATCCAACTCAACATTCTCATCTTCGCCACTTTTAGCTTTTGCAAGTGATGGCACTTAACTGGCCAGTACTCTGCCTCGTATGATATAGTCAGCCTCTCTACCGTCTTATAATATTTATCCTTTAACTTTGAGGGGAACATCCTATTGCATAGGACCTCGGAGGCCAATCTCCATTTATACCAGCCCACTTTAATCATGTTGTTGACATCTATGTCCACTACGCCATCTTGATGCACCATGGAGCCTAAGTATTTAAAGCATGCTTTTTATGGTCTTTGCTCTAATCCAATCTTGACAACTTCTATGCTTAGCATGATAGAGGTGCTGAACTTGAGTTTCATATACTCTGTCTTAGATCTACTAAGTCTTAGACCTTTTGATTCTAAGGCCATCCTCCAGGTGTCTAGTTTTTGGTTCACCTCCTCCCTAGATTCTCCCACTAAAACTATATCATCCGCAAAAAGCATGCACCAAGACACATCTGTGTGGATGCGCCTAGTGAGTGCGTCCATAACCAGAATGAAAAGAAAGGGACTCAAGGCAGAGCCTTGGTGTACTCCCATTGTAATGGGGAAAGTGTTCGTCTGCCCTTCTGCTGTGCGCACATTGGTTTGGGTGTCTTTGTACATGTCCTTGATGGGCTGTATATAGGGCTCATGGATACCTTTCTCCTACAGGACCCTCCATAAGACCTCTCTTGGTACTATATCATATTCCTTCTCTAAATCAATGAAGACCATTTGAAGGTCCTTTTGTCTATCTCTGTAGTACTCTATGGTCCTCCTCAGGAGATGGCTAGCTTCTATTATTGATCTGCCTGGCATAAATCCAAATTGGTTCTCTGACACCCTTGCTTGTTATCGGAGCCTTCTTTCTATGACCCGCTCCCAAGGCTTCAGAGTATGGCTCATTAGTTTGATTCCTCTGTATTTGGCACAACTCTGAATGTCGCCTTTGTTCTTATAGACGGGAATTAGTGTACTCTTCCGCCATTCATCAGGCATCTTTTTCCCTTAGAGAATTTGGCAGAATCATTTGGTAAGGCAACTGACACCCACCTCTCCCGTACATTTCCATGCCTTAATGGGTATTCTTTCCGGGCCGACCGCTTTACCCCTGCCCATCTTCTTCAATGCTTCCCTAACTTCCTCGGGTCTGACTCTGGTGCAGTAGCAGTTGTTCTCGTGCTCTGCCCATGCTTGTAGTTCTCCTAGGGGTGTAATCGTATCTCCCTTTTCATTAAACAGATCATAGTAGTAGGATTTTCACCTAGCTATAATTTGTTGCTCGTCCTTGAGCACTTGTCCATCAGCCCCCTTTATGCACCTCACTTGGTCCAGGTCTCTTATCCTCCTTTCTCTTGCCTTTGCAATTCTGTAGAGGTCTCTAGCCCCCTCATATGTATCTAGGCTTTTATAGAACTCCTCAAAGGCTTTAGATTATGCGTCTCTTACTACTATTCTTGCTTCCTTCTTAGCCTGTTTATAATGTTGTCTCTTGTCTTCATCTCCAATCTGATCCCACTCCTTAAAGCAGTGCCGTTTCGCCTTAATCTTTTCCTTGACCTCCCTGCACCACCACCAGGTCTCTCTGTTGTTTGGTGCTCCCCGCTTTCATATGCCTAGAACTTCACGCACCACATCTCTTATCTTTTGGGCTACTTGGTTTCACACATGGATTAAATCTCCCTCACACTCCCCTCTAAGCTCATCCTGGACTCTCTCCTTAAAGACTTGGGCCTTTTCCCCCTTCAGATCCCTCCAGCGCATGTTTGGCTGTGATAGTTTGATGGCTTTCTTACCCCTTCTCTTGACCTTGACCTCAACACACACACTAACCTGTGTTGTCTTGAGAGGTCCTCCCTAGGGATAACTTTGCAATCCTTGCAATCTTTTTGAGTCCGCTTCCTTAGTAGTATGTAGTCGATCTGAGTCTTTGCTCTGCCGCTCCAATATGTGATGATGTGGTCCTCATGCTTTCTAAATAAAGTGTTTGCCACTGTTAACTCATAGGTGAAAACAAATTCTAACAAGGCCTTTCTCGCAAAATTTCTCATTCCAAAACCAAAGCCTCCATGGTGGGATGCATACCCTTTTGTGTTCTCTCCCACGTGCCCGTTAAAGTTTCCCCCAATCACCACTTGTTCACTCTGGGATATGCCTTGCAGTGTTGAGTCTAAGTCCTCCCAGAATCGAGCCTTCTTCTGCTCTATCTTCCCAATCTATGGAGCATATGCACTTATGATGTTCAATGTCTCCCCATCTAGAACAATCTTGATGCTAATTGTTCTATTGTTAGTCCTAATGACCCCTACTACTTAATTCCTAAGGGAGCTATCCACAATAATACCCACCTCATTCCTCCCCCTTACATGGCCTGAATACTATAATTTGTATCCTACTGCCGACCCACCTAGTCTCTTGAAGGCACATGCGGTTGATCTTTCTCCTCATCATTATTTGGGCCACCTCAAATCTTTTCCTTGTTAGTGTGCCAACAATTAATGTCCCAATTCGAGGCTCCCCTCATCGCGTGACCTGTTCTGTCCCGTTCCTAACCCATTTAAAGATGGGCTCGAGTTTTTAGCTCCATTACTAGTAAAGTTCATACACTATCCCCAGTCACGATTAGACACGCAATACAATCACCAGAGCCAAGAGATAAAGAAAAAAAAGCAGATCCAACATGAGTAATAGAAAAAATAATGAGGGGCATTGAATAAAGGTGACAGGAGGAGATTTCGAACCTGGGGCCGATTGGTTGTAGTTCGGTCTTGAGGGGATTGATGGTCGTAGCTGCTGCCTTGAGGTGGGAGGTGGGTTGTTGTGGTAGGGGTAGTCAAGGGTACGTGGTGGTGGGTTGGGCGGTGGTGGTATCGAGGTGGGGGTTATGGGTTGGGGGTTGTTGTGATGGTGGTGGGGTTCAAAGTGGGTGGGTGGGTTATGCAGTTGGGTGGTGGCGGTGCGTCCTAGGGTCGGTGTGGTGGGGGTGCATGGTGGCGTAAATTCGTTGGGGCTGGTGGAGGTGGGTTTTCGGAGTGGGCGATTGGGGGGGTGGGTTGGTGTTGTGGGGGTGAGTCATGGGGGTCGTGTGGGTTTGGATTTTTGTGGTGGTGGGGTGAGTGTTGGGTGGTGGCAGTTTTGAGGTGGGGGTGTGGGGTGAGGTTGGTGTGACGGTGCCAGTGAGGGTGGGGTTCGCAGTTGGTGGGGCTAACGGTAGTGGGCATCGGGTGTTGGGGTGCCGCAGTCAGGGCTCTGCTGGTGGCGGTGGCTCTTTTGCGTCGGTGAGGCTACTGACTAGAGAGAGAAAGAGACGTTGGGGAGAGAGAGCGCAAGAGAGCTAGAGTATGTATAAATTGATAATTTTTTGGAAATCTATCATCTAGATATTTTAAGGTTTGGACGTTTATCACATAGGTGTCTTAACAATTCAATAAATATAATAAGGTAAATCGAGGTTTTAAAATTTAATCACTTAGGTGCCCAATGCCGGAATTTGGTGAATCTTTATCCAAATCTAATCATTTTTCACCATCAAATATTAATATGATATATGATTACAATAATATATATAAATTTTATGAATGTTTTAGACAAAAATCAGCATGTTATAATAAAACGTTCATTGAATTATGATGAAAAATATTTATATATTAGAGAAGTACACGTTGGAGATGGGGAGAAGACTAGGGCTGGGTTTTGATGGTTATGATCAGCTTATGCTGTGTGATATGCTTTGATAGATTAGGGGCTTGACAATCCTTTTTTTTTTCCTATCTTCTGTTTTATTCTATTTCCGAGTCCTCCCTAGTGGTGGTTGACGCTCTTCTTGTATGCATTTTTTTTGCTTATATTCCTATCTGTTCTGTTTTGTTGTTTTAATCCCTTTTCTTATACAAGTTAACTCAGGGCTCATTTGTTCGAGTTGTCTATTTTGTATCGCAACTCTGTCGCTAATTATCGAAAAAAAATCTATATATTAGCAAAATATTGTGCTATGTTAGCTTTCTACAACAAAAAAACATAACATTATGTTAGAGGACACTTATATAGTGTTATAATATCGTCGGATTCTTGGTGGGCACCGGTTGGTGTGAAGGGATAGAAGGCATCATAACTAGATGCACGACTGAGGATGATACAAGGCAGAGTTTTAACATAATTAGGAGTTTAGTTTAGTTTAGCTGACTTTTATTTGTTTATAATAATTAGGGAGCTTAGTTTGAGTCACCCAGTATTTATCTTTTTAACCTTTGGTCTTTCATTATGATTAAAATAGCTCCTCTATTCAAGGAAGAGGAAACCTAGGATTTGATTCATCCAATTTAGAATATTTTTATACTTTTTATGAGTTCTTGCTAATTCTCGGGTTGTGAGAATTATGTTAGACTTTTCTCCTTTTATTTCTTATTGTTTTAGCAATAGAAATTAAGGAAAGGTTGTTGAACCTTTGCATTTCTCGCTAATTTTCATCTACGCACTGCATCAGTTGATGTTGGAGCTCAGAAGAGTTTTTGAGATGGCCCATGGGTGACAGAGGTACGCTGCCGTCAGAGACATATACAAGCATGACTTTCAACGGAAGACCAAGAGGAGATTCGAGGAGATGGAAAGAAATTCTGGCAAATCAAGCTGTGTTTGATTCAATTGGGAGCGAATCCCAATCAAGCTTCTGCACCTCAACCTCAAAACCTACCTGCAAAGGTTGGTGAGGAAGACAAGGACGAGAGCTTCCACAACCCGTTCCAAAAAATTGACATTCAGGATCGGTACATGAAAAGAAATTGACCAAATATCGGAGGCACCGATTATGTTGATGATTGGAGGTGGGAATCTAGGCTTCGGATCTAAATTTTGGAATTTAATGGTGGAGGACACACAGAAGAGTTCTGGGATTGGCTCGCTGCTGTGGAGGAAGTGCCCGAGTTCAAGGAGGTTCCAGAGCATAAATAGGCGTCGTTGATGGCTACTCAGTTACGAGGTAAAGCCATCGCTTGGTGGCAGCAGGTGAAGCATACTTGGCTTAGGCAGGGTAAGGTGAAGTTAGAGGCGTGGGAGAAGATGAAGAAGCACATGCGGGGCACTTTCCTACCCCACAATCACGCCAAGGTGATGTACCAGCGCCTTCAGAGCTTGCGTCAAGGTTCTCGAACTGTGGATGAGTCCATGGCAGGATTCTACTCCTTACTCGCTAGAAATGACTTGGCATAATCAGAGGAGCAGTTAGTGGATAGGTACATTAGCAGATTGAAGGAGTCGATACAAGAGGTGTTGAACATGTTCGACATCTTTTCGGTCTCAAAAGCAAGTTAGAGGGCAATGGACGTCGAGAAGCAATAGAGGCACCATCAAATTGGCAGTACTCGAAGCACCCAAAATAATGGGCATGACAAGGTATGATTACCAACCAATTCAGATGTACAAAGGAAGCCAGTTACCGCCAACCTTGGAAAGGCGAATAACCAGGAGTCGGCAAGTAACTCAAGGACCTTGTTGTTTCAAGTGCAGAGAGATAGGACACCGCGCCACAGAGTGTCAGAAGAGTGACACACCGGGCATTGGGTTGTACATCGAAGGTCTCCATGCTGAAGATGGCATGGTAGTTGAGGATAAGGCTCACAACAAGTTGGCGCCACATGGCGAAGACGAAGTTGTGGGTGGCAAGGGCTGCATACTTGTGGTGGGGTGAGTCTATTTCACGCCTAAGTAGATAGAGGACTACAACTAGCTACGGGATAGTGTCTTCCATATGACTTGCACTATCGACGAGAGGGTATGCCGCTTAGTCATTGATTCAGAAAGTTTTGAGAATGTTATCTTTGAAGAAGCTATTCAAAAGCTCAAGTTGAAGACGAAGGATCATCTGAACCCATGCAAGTTGTCTTACCTCAAGAAAAGAAATCAGGTAACTGTCTCTAAGCATTGTCTAGTTAACTTTTCGATTGGAACGAAATATCGGGACAGAGTGTGGTGTGATGTTGTTGTCATGCACACGTTTCATCTGCTGTTGGGACAACCTTGGCTATTCAATAGAGGAACTATCCACAATGGACGATGGAATACTAAAAGCTTCATGTTTGAAAGCACGAGAATAGTCTTGTTGCCTAAGAAGAATGAAGCCCCTCGACCGGAGAAAACTAAGGATATGAAGTTCCCAGTTAGAACCTTGCTACCAAGGAAGTTGGCGAGGACAAGAAGATATTTGTAGACGGAACGAGAAGAAGAGCTTGAGGAGTTGCCGAGTACTATGTTGCAGGTGGGAGACAGTCCACATGAGGTCAAGAAATTGCCAGAAGGCGCCTTACCAGATTGGCTTCATTATTGAGCGAGTCGTGTGTAGCGTGAGGAGCCTAGACATCAAGTGTTCATAGTTCTCTTAATGCCGAAGAAGGACGAGACTTAGTAGGAGAATGTTGGTGACAGGAGAACCATTTGGGTCATCGTATATTATGGGCTCTCTGTAGCACTGGCAAATGGTCTAGCAGAGATGGAGAGAAAAATGTTGGGTGTCCTTCTCCGATGTTTTATTACCAAGTATGTCAAAAGGAGGGTGCAGAGAATGTTATGTCCACAAGAGAAAGCGGTACACTTCACTACCAATCTTCAGGAAGGACATGAGCAGATTTAAGAGTCATTGCTTGAAGGTTATGCCAGACACAAGAAGGTACGAATAAGGATTTCTTCCACGTTCTTCACATTGGTGAGAGTGGTTCAAACGAACCCATGGCGAATTTGTGGGCGAATTCCCTCCAACCTGGGAAGGATGATGCGGTCCACATCTTGGTGGGATAGGGTACAACACGCATCTTGGTAGGGTGGGTCAACAATCCACATCTGGGGCAAGCATGGCGAGACGGAGCTTGGAGAGATTGGAAGCCAGTGCAAGGGAACCCAACTTGGCAAGAATAGCCCAAAAGATCCATTGGCGAATTCGAGGGCGAATTCTCTCTAACTCTGAGAGGATAATGCAGCCCCGCCTTTACATTTGGTGGGATTCTTGGTGGGTACGGGTTGGCCTGAAGGGCTAGAAGGTAGCATAACTAGATGTACGGCTGAGGATGATACGAGATAGAGTTTTAACATAATCAGGAGTTTAGTTTATTTTAGTTTAGTTGACTTTTATTTGTTTATGATAATTAGGAAGCTTAGTTTGAGTTATCTAGTATTTATCTCTTTAGCTTTTAATCTTTCATTATAATTAAAATAGCTCCTCTAAAATAAATCCTCTATTTAAGGAAGAGGAAACCGAGGATTTAATTCATTCAATTTAGATTATTTTCATACTTTTTATGAGTTCTTGCTAAATCTCGGGTTGTGAGAATTGTGTTAGACTTTTCCTTTTTCATTTCTTATTGTTTTAGCAATAGAAATTGAGGAAAGGCTATTAGAACCTTCATGTTTCTCGCTAATTTCCATCTACGTGCTGCATCAAATTTCTAAAAAGAACTTTTCAAATTTTGTTAAAGGGTATTTAATTCATAAAATTCTTAAACTTTAGATACTCGAGTGACAAGATTTTGAAAACTTAGGGCTATCTCATTGTATATATTGAAACGTCAGTGTAATTGAATGATAAATCCTTAAATCTCATAATACCTAAGTGATAAATTCATTAAATTTTAATTTGTCCATTGACTATACAATTAGTTGCTTCATCTTTCAAAGGTACTCAGCGCCATGCCTCTTTGCTCAGGAAATGGTGTTTTGAAGCTTAACTCCTTTATTGTCGTTATTTTGTAGCTTTTCTGCTATTGTGCTTTACTGTTTTTGAGGACATTATCTTTGACTTTTATTCTTCGTTATATGATTCTGATGTGACTTGGGGTATGCTCCTCATAGATTATACATATTTTTCTTTATCTATATGTCTCGCTGACTTATCCCAAAAAACTTTTCAAGACCTTAACATTTGTGGAAATAGTAAAAAGGCAGATTACCTTTCTAATTTTTTTTTTTGTACCTCAAGTTTTGATCATATTAATTAATAGGACCATCTCTACCGAGATGACATCATTTTTCAGGAGAAACCTGACATGATAAGTCACTTGAACTAACAAATGAAGTTTGTTGATGAAAATACCCCTCGATAACATTTGGGGAATTTTAAATGGATTACAAAATGTTGTCGTCTTAGTGCAAATTGCTTTCAAACGCAGCGTTTCACTGACCTTGGGAACAAAAGAATAGCCACGGCATTAAATTTTAGTGTGAAACATCAAAGTGACATCGTTGTGTTCAGGAGCAATTTTGTCTTTTTATGTTCATTAGGGAGGGACTTATTTATTAATAAAAATAAACCTAAGGTACTAAAAATAAATAAAAAAGATCAGTGTCATTTTTACTATCTCCACAAATATTGAGATACTAAAAAGCAAATAATGTTATTTTCTTACAACCTATAATATTTGCCTTTTTTTTTTTTAAAGTCTAATATTTGTCTTTTTGTAGAAAAAAAGGGAGTTATTTTGTAATGAATCATCATGTATTACTTGTTAAGTCTTATATTCCATTGTAAATCATGTATTACTTGTTAAGTCTTGTATTCCGCTGTAATTCCCTTGTAATTTGAGTATTGTGTAACCGAGAGCAAGGGAGGGAAAGTTAGTTCAAGTGTAGTCAAGTTAGTTAGTTAGTTAGAGCTTGGGTTAGATATTCTTGGTGGTTGTAAGAGTACAAATAGTTTAATTCTTCTATTGAGAAGGCATTCAATGAAAAAGACTCTTTTACTTCCCCCAAATTCTATCTATTCTCTTACTCTCTTCTTCTCTTAATCTCTATCTTCTATCTCTCACCTAGGTATTGATTCAAGATTCAACTTGAATCATTACAAGTGCTATTAGAGCTTGTAATTGCATTCGATTGGCTAGCAATCCAAGTGATCATGCTGGCTAGGAACAAGAAACAAGCTCCAATGGCTGCCAATTCAGCTGCTGAGTTTGGTTAGAATGATCAATTGGCCCAGCGCCAGCACCAAATGCAGGACATGATGCGTGTGATGAGTGCCAATCATCAAAAGTTAGTTTAGATGCAGCAAAAGATGGAACAAAGGGTGGATGGAATGTAGGAGCAGATTCATAAACAGTCCTTACCCATGGATGCTGGTGTGCTTCCTTAAGTTCCTCACTAAGGGAGACCTCCCGATGTGGCTGATCAAGGAGAGGTGGTGCCTGCAGCAAAGAACTCAGGGTTTCGACAGCCCAAGGTGGAGATTGACACCTTTGATGGAACACATCCTCAATTTTGGATAAGGAGATGTGAAAGGTACTTTAGATTCTATGCAATTATTGAATCTCAGAAGGTTGAATTAGTGGATGTGCATTTACAAGGTGATTATGAAGTTTGGTACCATGGGTCAATCTTGGGTAATCGGAAACACCCTCTCTTCAGCTTCATACCCTGAAGGGGGAAGGCTGTGTACATCAACACCCCCCCCCCCCCCCCCCCGACCCCGCTTTTGTGGAAGCCCTTGAGGCACTGGGTTTGTTGTTGCTGTTGTTGTTAGTTGTCAATCTTGGGTAATCAGAGTGTCACTTGGAGGGAATTTGTCGATGAGTTTTGTGATAGATATGGGGATGAGGATACGAGAGATGTGATTGACAAGTTCAACAAGGTGTCACAAGTAGAAAGTGTTAAGGAATACATGTCTCGGTTTGAGAATTTGAAAGCAAGAATGATGGCAGTTCATACGGGAGCAAGTGAGGAGTATTATGTGTCTAGCTTCATTAGTGGGTTAAAGCCCAAGATCAAGAATCTAGTTAAGGCCCTTAATCCTCCCACAATGTCCAAGGCCTATTCTAAAGCTCGATTGTTTGAATCCTCAGCTGCAAATTCGTATGAATTTGGACAAAAGGCAAGAGTGGTGGCTCCATTGCAGCAATTAGGACCAAATTCATCTAGACCTTTGAGCATTGAAGAAAAGAAAACACAAAAGTTGTGCTTCAAATGTAATCAAAAGTATTTTTTTGTCATAAGTGCACTCTAAAGCAACTAATGACAGTCACTAGCAGTGAAGAAATAGATGAAGATGAGGAGAATTATGTAGAATGTGAGGATGAATTGATGGAGACTCAAGAAGTGGAGGAGGATTAGGATGAGGTAGAGATCTCGGTAAGAGCTTTAACTGGTGGAGGAACCCATAACACCTATAGAATCAAAGGGGTTGCAAACTGCAAGTCTTTACTAATCTTGATTGATAGTGGAAGCATCCATAGCTTCTTGGATCCCAAGATAGCTAGATTAGTGGGGCATGAACTTATCAAGACCTCTCCCTTGGCTATAATAGTAGCGGATGGTAATTCCACGTTACCACAAATGAAGTGCAAAGAGTTCAAATGGGAGATTGTGACATGATATTGGGGGTGGATTGGATGAAAATTTTTAGTCCTATTATCTTTGATTTCATGCAGCTAACTGTCTCATTTGAAAGAGAAGGCAAAACAGTGCAGCTGTAGGGTTTGATTGAGCAAGGAAGCCTACAAATCATGAGTTGTAAGAAGTTGCAAAGGGTGCTTAAGAAGAGCAAGGTTGAATGGATTGGTCATTTGTTCTGTATTAGTGCAGAACTGGATGATGCTCAGGTTGTATCTAACCCCTTTATTAGGCAGCTATTACATGACTTTGAAGATCTATTTGAGTTACCGACTACCTTACATCCTAAAAGAAATCTTGACCATACTATTCCACTCAAGGCTAATTCTAATCCAGTCAACTTAAGACCATACAAATACCGACATTCCTAAAAGAATGAGATTGAAAAACAAGTGGAGGAGCTATTGAGAACCAATTTTATAAGGCATAGCCATAGTCCATTTGCTTCACCAGTCATTCTTGTTAAAAATAAAGATGGAACATCTCACATGTGTATAGACTATAGGCAACTAAATTCCTTAACCATCAAAGATAAATTTCCAATTACTATCATTTATGACCTACTAGATGAATTATATGGTGCAGTTTAATTCTCAAAACTTGACTCGAGGTAAGGATATCATCAAATAAGAATGGTTGACTCAGACACATACAAAACAGCCTTTAGAACCCCACCATGGCCATTTTGAGTTTGTGGTTATGCCATTTGGATTTTCAAACACACCAGCCACCTTTTAAGCTCTAATGAACTCCATTTTGAGCCTTTTCTCAGGAAATTTGTCCTTGTATTCTTTGACGACATGTTAGTTTACAGCCCAAACTTGAATGAACATGTTGCACATTTGAATCTGGTATTCCTTACCATTCGCAAACACAAACTATATGCTAAACCATCCAAATGCTTTTTTGCCCAAACTCAAGTAGATTATTTGGGTCATGTAATCTCCAATGAAGGGGTAGCCACCTATGCACCTAAGGTTCAAGCTATGAAACAATGGCTAAGACCCACTACAGTTAAGCAATTGAGAAGTTTTTTGGGCCTACCAGGTTACTACAGGAAGTTTATTCAGGGTTATGGGGTCCTTGCTAAGCCTTTGAATGATCTTCTTAAGAAGAACTCTTTTGGTTGGACTGCTATAGCACAAGAGGCATTTGATAGCTTAAAACTAGTAATGTGTGCAGCTCCGGTATTGAGGATGCCTGATTTTACTCAACCCTTTGAGATTGAGACTGATGCATGTAGTAGTGGAGTGGGTGCAGTGTTGTCCCAACAAGGAAGGCCAATTGCTTTCCTAAGCCAAGCTCTTAGCCCACGCCACATGAGCTTGTCTATATATGAAAAAGAGTACTTAGCCATTCTCTTAGCTATGCAGAAATGGAGACAACATCTAGAAGGGCACCATTTTGTGATCAAAACAGATCACCAAAGTCTAAAGTTCTTGTTGGAGCAAGGATAACAATAAGGGTTCAGATGAAAGGCTTTATGAAGATGTTAGGCTTGGATTACGCAATGGAATACAGAAAAGGGAGGGAGAATTTGGCTGCGGATGCCTTGTTAAGGAGGCAAGAGAATGCAGTTGAGGATTCATGCTTGGCAATCATCACTATCATTCCTACTTGGATGGAGGAAATCTTCAAGTCATATGAGAATGATCATTTTGCTCAAAAGCACTTGACAGCACTTAGCATTCCAAATCCTGCAATTGATTCAACAGCTAATGATGTATCCTTGGTTAATGGCATTCTAAGAATCAAGGGAAAGATCTATATTGGGAATGCTACTGAGCTAAGAAGACAAATTATGTTAGCTTTCCATGCTTCAGCGTTGGAATTGAAGGTTCCTACCAAAGGCCGAAATAGAATTTCACTTGGCAAGGTATGAAGCGTGATGTGATTGAAATGGTGCAAAGTTGTGAAGTTTGTCAGCATGCCAAGAGTGCTCACACTCTCTATCCTGGGTTGTTACAACCCCAACCAATTGCAGATGGTGCTTGGCAGCAAGTTAGTATGGATTTTATTGAAGGGCTGCAAAATTAGAGGGGAAAGAGATTATTTGGGTAGTGATTGATCGTTTTGCAAAGTATGGTCATTTCATAGCTCTTAATCACCCTATTTATGTTGACAAGCTTGCTAAGTTATTCTTGGATAACATCTATAAGCTCTATGGCTTGCCACAAACCATTTATCTGATAGAGATCGTTTGTTCACAGGTACATTTTGGAAAGAATTGTTCAAATTGTTGGGATCATCATTGTCCTTGAGCTCAGCATACCATCCCCAAACCGATGGCCAAACTGAGAGATTGAACCAAAGTGTAGAATAATACTTGAGAAGCATGACTTTCAACGATCCTAAGCAGAGGTGCAAGTGGCTTTCGTTAGCTGAATACTGGTATAACACTCACGCACACTCATCATTGGGTACCACTCCTTTCAAAGCCTTATATGGATATGGACCTTCATTTCCAATGTTATCTCAGAGTTGTAATACTCATGTGGCTGAAGTTGAGGATCTTATACAGTAAAGGAAACACATAGTCCAGCAGTTGAAGGACAATTTGCAGCTTGCACAGCCAGACAGAAATTCTTTACTGATAAGAGGAGCGTTGAATGATCCTTTGAGGTTGGAGACATGGCGTACTTGATATTACAGCCTTATAGGAAGTCATCAGTGGCAATCCACAAAAATGTTAAACTCAGTGCAAGGTACTTTGGTCCATACAAGGTATTGCACAAGGTTGGAGTAGTGGCATACCGATTAGATCTCCCTACAGATGCAGCCATTCATCCTATGTTCCAGGTCTCTCTTTTGGAGAAGCATGTTGCAGCTGGGAGAACATGTTCTGCACAACCTCCAAACGCTTCATCCAATGGCATTTTACTTCAAGAACCCACTGGTTTATTGGATTCCAGAGTAATACAGCAGCAAGGCAAGAAGGTTCAGCAAGTATTCGTCCAGTGGGCCAATTTGGAGCATTCTGCTGCTTCCTAGGAAGAGCTCAAGTTTCTCAAAGGTCAATTTCCTGAGTTGGATTCTTGAGACAATAATCTTTTCTTAAAAGGAGGAGTATTGTAATGAATTGACATGTATTACTTGTTAAGTCTTGTATTCCATTGTAATTCATGTATTACTTTTTAAGTCTTGTATTCTATTGTAATTCCCTTGCAATTTGAGTACTATGTAACTGAGAGCAAGGGAGGGAAAGTTAGTTCAAGTGTAATTAAGTTAGTTAGTTAGTTAGATCTTGGGTTAGGTATTATTGGTAGTTGCAAGAGTACAAATAGTTTAATTCTTGTATTGAGAAGGCATTCAATGAAAAAGACTCTTACTTCCTCCTAATTCTCTTTATTCTCTTACTCTCTTCTTCTCTTAATCTCTATCTTCTATCCCTCACCAAGGTATTGATTCAAGATTCAACTTGAATCACTACATTTTTACACTATTGGTCTCTCATGTTTCTAATTTTGTTTAAATTAATGTCTCATCTTTGATTTTGTCTATATTGGCCCATCACCTTTTTAAGTGTATTTAAATTGGTCCCCCATCATTTCTTTTGTTTAAAATAGTCCATTATGTTTTATGTTATGGCAAAAATGGTCCCTCATCTTTTTAATTTTTACCTCACCATGTGGGGAGACTAATTTTATCATAAAATAAAACACGAGAGACTATTTAAAACCAAAGAAAAGATCAAAGATTAATTTGAACAAATTTAAACATATGAGGGATCAATTTTCAAAGGTATAAAGATAAGGGACTAATGTAATTTTAATGTTTGTTTTAAAACCGTCTACTTACAAGTGTACGAGATCATCATAGTTTTGTCGAGTATACAGGTTGTGTCCACAGGGAATTAGTGTTAAGTTAAACCTAATGCTTAACGAACAGTTGAAATCTGTTCTTTTTGGGTTGATTTAAATGATTAAGTATGCAAAAGTAATTTAACAATGAAAAGAGATGTCAATTTGATTCAGGGTAGTTTAGGGGGTGAATTCAGGATAGCTTTACGCGTATCCCGTTATTATATTTTACTTAAGACAGTAATTTGAAGAACTTATGCTGCAAGCTCTAAGCCTAAGTTAATATATAAATTAGGGCTTAGGGTAATAAACTAATCTAAAGGCACAACCTATCTTATCACCTTAAATGTAGCATACGTTATCTTGTTAGCACTACTTAATTCCTATGTTACTCCTAATTCAATATTAACTATATGAAAGATTGTGTTCAAGGTTGGGTACAACATCAACCCTAACCATGCGTGAAAACCTATTATGTCGCGGTCTAGGTACAAGCACAAGACTAATTGCTAAAAAGCTGAAAATCTAAACATGGCTGCAAGCACATATACAGAAATACTAGTTAATCATGAATAACTCCTGTGCGGAAATGCGAAATCCCAAGTACTTAATTTGAATCAAATACTACGACCAAACCAGAAGTAATACAGATAAAAGAGAATGAAAACAAGAACATAATGATTTACATAGAAACCCCTCTTCAATCGAGAGTGGAGGAACCACTAGCGAAGATGGAGACTTTTATTAATTTGAGAATAGAAGAGCTACAATTCACCTCTCTCTCTCTCTCTCTCTCTCTCTCTCTCGAGGATGACGATGGCTCACTTTGTTTGGATATGGAACACGTGAACCCTAGGGCTGTACTTATAGCCCTATGAAAAATAGACTCCCGATCGATTGGGGGGTCCTGATTGATCGGCAGATCACCGATCGATTGGTGGACCCTTTGGACACGGGATTCTCTTACGCACTTTTCCCGATCGATCGGGGTGCTCCCTGCTTTCCTCCACTTAAATCTAAGAATTTGAGGGATATTCCTAACCGACCTCCACCTTGACTCAAATTTAACACCGAAATAAAATACCTCCAACTTCTCCACTAACACCCCACAACTGGGGTTAAAAAATTGAAACTGAGAGCCCAACCAAGTTCGATCAATGCTCGAATTTTTTGCCGAGAAGAACTTTAGTGAATATGTCTGCTGGATTATCTTCAGTACCAATCTTCTTCACCTGCACCTTGCGCTCATCTATCAGATCTCGAATAAAATGATGCTCGACATCAATGTGCTTCGTCCTGTCATGATGCGTCATCTGATCTTTAGCTAGGTGAATTGCAGACTGGCTATCACAATAGACCCTAACTGTGCCCTAATCAACACTGAGTTCACTAATCAAACCTCTCAACCAAACTGCTTCCTTGAATGCTTCTGTCACTGCCATATACTCGGCCTCTATAGTTGACTGTGCGGTAACTGATTATAGACATGCTCTCTAACTGATAGCACTGTCACCTAAACAGAACACATAACCAGAACACATAACTAGAAATAGATTTCCTCTTATCGAGGTCTCTACCGTAGTCTGAGTCAATATACCCAACTAAACAGTATTTACTCCTCCCAAACTCCAAACAAACATCAGAAGTGCCACGTAAGTACCTAAGAATCCATATAATAGTGTGTCAATGCTCATTTCCTGGATTCGCCATGTATCTGCTCACTTTGCTAATAGCATAAGCAATATCTGGACGAGTACATACCGTAGCATACATAATACTACCAACCGCACTAGAGTAAGGGGCCTATGACATGTACCTGACATCCTCCTCTGTTTGAGGCAAATTTAATGCTGAAAGCCTGAAATGAGCCGCCAACGGAGTGCTAACATGCTGAGCATCCTTCATATGAAATTGATCCAGAACCTTCTCAATATACTTCTCCTGAGACAAGTATAACTTTCCTACTTTTCAATCCCTGCTGATTTCCATACCGAATATCTTCTTTACTGCTCCCAAATCCTTCATCTCGAACTCGCTTTTCAACATTGTTTTCAAGCTATTAACATCAGTCATGTCCTTAGCTGTAATCAACATATCGTCAACATATAACAAAAGATAAATGAATGAACCTGAGTCTATCTTCCTAAAGTACACACAACTATCATATTTACTCCTGAAGAACCCATTACTAGTCATAAACTGATCAAACCTCTTGTACCACTGCCTAGGTGACTGCCTCAAACTAGATAGTGATCTTTTCGACAAACAAACATGGTCTTCCTTACCCTCAACAACGAAGCCTTCAAGCTGATGCATGTAAATACTCTCCTCTAGCTCACCATGTAAAAATGCAGTTTTCTTCACATCTAACTGTTCAAGCTCTAAATCATGCATAGCTACTAAAGCAAGTATCGCTCGTATGGAACTATGTCTAACAACAGGTGAGAAAATATCATGAAAATCAACATGTACCTGACTGTAGCCTTATGCTGCTACTCGAGCCTTGTACCTTGCATCTTCCACTCCAGGAATGCATTCTTTTTGTTTGAAGACCCCTTTGCATCCTATAACTCACTTTTCTGTTTGAGGCTTGACTAGTTGCCAAGTATAGTTCTTTTGTAATGACTCTATTTCTTCATGCATGGCCATTAGCTACTTCTCTGAGTCAGATCTAGATACAGCCCTTGAATATGTAGATGGTTCAGAATCTTCCACTGTCTCAGTTGTAGTAAGGGCATAGGCTATCATCTCCTCATACCCATATCTTTGTGGCGGTCTAATCTGTCTTTTCTGCCTCCCACCAGCAATAGTATAATGTTCGACCTGCTGACCTGATTCTGTTTCATCATCCTCATCAGAAACCTGTACTGGAGGTACCTGTATACTCTCAATCTGTACTACTTGCTGATGATCTGAACTATCTGACTGTAACTGACTCTCATCAAGCTTCTGCACCTAACTCGAATCACGAACTAAGGAGGGCGTGTATGACGGATGTAGTAGGGCAGACTCATCAAATATAACATCCCTACTAGTCAGAAATTTATGAGATTTTGGATCCATAAATGAAATCCCCTCGCACCTGATATATAACTAAGAAAGATACACTTCTTGACTCTAGGCTCTAGCTTCCCATCACTCACATAAGTATAAGCAGGACAGCTAAAAATTCTTAAATGAGAGTAATCAGTAGGGGATCCAGACCATACCTCTTCTGGAGTCATCAACTGAAGCGATGAATGAGGTGATCGGTTCACTAAGTAACATGCCATGTTAACTGCCTCTTCCCACCATTCTCTCCTTAAACATGCATTGGATAGCATACATCGAGCCTTCTCCAGTAACGTCCTATTCAGTCTTTCTGCCACTCCATTCTATTGAGGTCGACCTGTACAATTCCTGTGTCTGACAATGCCTTGGTTCTCACAAAAATTGAGGAAATCACCCTCAACAAATTCAAGACCATTATCAGTCCTCAACCTTTTTATTTGCTTCCCTGTCTATATTTCAAGCAGTGTTTTTCACTTCTTGAAGACTTCATAAACTTCGTTTTCCTGCTTAAGAAAATAGACCCAAACTTTTCTTGAATAATCATCAGTGAACGTTAGAAGATACCTGGAACCTCCTTTGGAAGCAACTCTGGACGGTCCCCATAGATATGAATGAACATAATCTAGCATTTCTTTAGTCTGATGGACTGCCTGCTTGAAGCTAACTTTCTTCTGCTTCCCATAGATGCAATGCTCATGGAACTGCATCAGCCTTGTAGACTGACCACACAATAAACCCCTCTTGCTCAGCTCTGTCAGACCTTTATCAACCATATGACCCAATCTCATATGTGCCACATCTTAGTAATATCTTATTCTGACATAGATGTAGAAGCAGCCACTGACCCTGTCACGGTAGAACCTACAAGCTCATACAAGGTTCCTACCCTTCTGCCCTTCATCACAATCAATGAACCCTTTCTAGCTCTCATAGCTCCACCTTCAGCTGTGTACTTGTACCCATGTGACTCAAGAGTACACAAGAGATAAGTTCTTTTTCAAATCTGGGATGTGTCGCATGTTGCTAAGTGTCCTGGTAGTACCATCGAATATCTTAACTTTGATTGTTCTTATACCCATAACCTTACAAGCGGCATCACTGCCCATCAAGACTACACCACCCGGAATTGACTTGTATGTGGTGAACCAATCTCTATTAGGACAAATGTGATAAGAACAACATGAATCCATGATCCACTTATCCTTGGATCTGGCCTGGGATTCGGTTACTAAAAGAACATCAGCATCACCTTCATCTTCAACTACACTAGCCTTAGCAGACTTATCACCTCTATTATGGTCATGCCTGTTATCTTTTTTCTGCTTATTCTTAAGCTTATAACAGTTTTTCTTTATGTACCCTTTCTTGTGATAAAAGTTACATGACAGGTTCTTGTGTCTAGACTTAGACCTTGACTTCTTTCCACCATCAGACGCTCTATTCTCAGTTCTACCTCTCACAAACAAACCATTACCAGAGTCATTCACAGAGTCAGACAATTCTTTATCTGCTTGTTCTTTACTGACTAGGTTCCTCTTAACTTCATCGATCGTGATAGTTGACCTACCACCATATATCATGCTTTTTACGAAGCCTTCATATGAATTAGAGAGTGAACATAATAACAATATTGCCTGATCTTCATCTTTAGGGGCATCATCCAATTCTTTTAATTCTTGAATTATAGAGTTAAATTCATTAATATAGTTCTTAAGAGATGTACCGTCCGACATACGAAACGTGAATAACCAATACTTGACTGCGAGTTTATTGGAAACTTTTTTGAAGCAGAACATCTCCTGCAGCTTCTCCCACAACTTCTTAGCAGTTTTCACCTCCAAGACTTCTGTCAGAACATCATCTGTAAGACACATCTGAATAGTTGTAAGTGCCTTCTCATCTAACTCCTCCTATTGTGCTTCGGATAGACTCTCCGGTTTCTTCTATTTTCCATCCAGTGCTTTCTTGAAGCTATTCTGTGTCAGGAGACCGTTAACGCGGACTTCCCACAAATTGAAACTCCCTTGACCACCAAACTTCTCTACTTCAGATTTAATCGCTGACGTTATAGTACCAAAACGAACAATAAGGGCTCCGATACCAATTTGTACGGAAATACAAAATCCCAAGTACTTAATTCGAATCAAATACTACGACCAAATGAGAAGTAATGTGGATAAAAGAGAACAAAAACAAGAACACAATGATTTATGTGGAAACCCCTCTTCAATCGAGAGGGGAGAAAACCACGGACGGAGATGGAGACTTTTATTGATTTGAGAATAGAAGAATTACAATTCACTTCTCTCTCTTTCTTTCTCAAGGATGACAGCGGCTCACTTTATTTGGATACGGAACATGTGAACCCTAGGGCTGTATTTATAGCCCCATGAAAAATAGACTCCCAATTGATCGGGGGGGGGGGGGTTCCCGATCGATCAATGGACCCTCTAGACGCGGGATTCGCCTATGTACTTTTCTCAATCGATCGGCTTCTTCTCTTGATCGATCGGGGTGCTCCCTGCTTGCCTCCACTTAAATCTAAGAATTTGAGGCATATTCCTAACAACTCCCTACAGGGATGCGAATATAACATAACTAAATCATCGTCAAAGCAAAATACAAAACTGGGATACGGACGGCTGCCCGTCCTTCATCCCTAAACTAAAAACGTCTACTCCTCCATAGGAATTTTACTCATCATAAAATCTAATTAAAGACAAACAATGAGTAAAACTGAAAGAAAAGACTTCCTCAATCTGTGTTGACCTTGATTCAAGCTCGAACCTCCTAGCACTTCGACCACCTACACTTCAGCGTTTGAGATCGTGTTGTATCTCATGGAGCCTTTGGGAAGGAGAGGAGGCGTGCATAAAAGATGGAAAAAATAAATCTCCTCCCCTTTATTTATAACTGCGACGTTACCTAGAAGTCATGTCGCAGAACCTACACCGATCGATCGGTGCTATTGGCCGATTGATCAGCTGGCTCACTGTAGGGTCTATCCTAGTATGAGTCGCTGATCGATTGGTTCTCAGAGCGGAGAGGTCGACTGAATCCCGAAATGCTACGAGGTGTATTTGGTTCATCGAATTGCGACCCGATGAGTCCTTCTTTTGCACAAGTGGTCGGATTTTTCACAGTAGTCTTTAATTATGCTTCGATTACACTGGATTCTATCACTTTGCAACCTTAGTTTACTCCGTTGCACTTCAAGCAAATAAGATAAAAGGCTAATATAAACAAAATTAAAAAGTTAAGGGACCAACAATGTAAATATCTCAGAAAAAAAAGGAGAAGGGTCTTAAATAAGGGGAGGGAAGGGCCCTCAAAAATGACTTTGCCTATTCTACTTTTAGCTGGGAGTTGATGACAGCCTGCATTCATCATCATTCCATCCCTTCATACATACACATTTTTCAAAGATTCTCTCATGCACTTGCTTTTGTTAAAGAATTCTTTGTAGCAAATCACTTGATAATATGACATGAATACAATAAAAAAAAAATTTGGCCTTTTCATGCTAAAAAATATATATATAAGAAAATTTAAATTTAGAGTGATTATGTGCATAAGGTGAAGAAGATAGGACTGTCTTAACCCTTGATTGGGTGTTTTTACTTTGAATAAGAAATGTGGATAGACTAATTCTTTGTGTTCTTATCATGGAGTTGGTGCTATTGTTATTTGTTACCTCGCTGTAGTTGGTCTTTGGTTGACCTTTTTTTTTCCTTTGGGGTTCTCTGTGGTTTTAACCTATGCCATATGGGTGGTGGGCTTCTATTGTTTTGGTTTATTGCTTGCCTTTAGCCTCATCCTGTACTTTTATCCCTGGAAACTTGTAACCTAATTGTAAAAAAGACCCACATAACTTAATTTTGATGCAGACCTTTTATTGTAATGTGTCTCTCTTCGACTAGGTGTTACATTGTCTTAAATTTTGATCTCCACCCATTTTGGATATTTGTTTGTCTGTGGGCTCTGCTTGCTTTATTTTAATCTTTTGCTAACGAGGAATCCAGTTACCCAACCCATGCGGTGAACCACACACCACATGAGACAATATATTAATGTTAAGTATCAAAATATATTTATAAAAAAGGTTATTGTTTATTCTCGCCAGTTTGATGGAGCCTAGCTGGTGCTTGGTAAGTGAAGGGGCGTAAATTTTCAAACCTAGGTATAGTTGTTATGATTATAAAAGGAACTTATGAAATGCATGGATTACACATTTATTATGTGAGATCATATTGAGGACATCGTCCCACTATTAAAAGGATATTTAAATTAAAATTTAAGGAAATTCGTTATGGTGATGTATTTTTCAGGTTTCTTTTGAAACATTTTCAGAGATACCCTAAACTTTATTTATTTTTATTTTTTTTTATAGATATCAGCATTCTCTTAAGTTCCATCTGGAATTAAGAAAATTCAAGGGAAAGAAAAATGTGAGAAAAAAAAGTTAAAGGAAAAGAATCTAAAAAAATTTATTATTTAGATACCTTGAATTTAATCTTTTATCACCTAAATGCAAATACATACAATCATGTACCTCACTGAGATTTTAAATATATTTTACATAACTTAAATTTTTTTAACCCTTTTTAGGTACCCTCTTCATAACTCTATTAGGATTCCATTAAAATTATACTAATATGATACATAAAAGAACCTAAAAAAAATAATCTAACTAAAACTAAAAATAATTCTAAATTATGAAAAGTTTTAAATATTAAAAAATTAAAAATATCCAAAAATTCGATAAATATTAAAGTTATTTTAAAATTTTAATTGAAATTAAATATTATAAAATATTACTAATATAAAAATATATAAATTTTTTTTAAAAATTTGCAGAAAATTATATATATATAATATTTTGTTAAATTGTTAAAATCTTTTTACAGATTTAAGTATTTTAAAATTTTTAGAAAATTTGAAATTATTCTAAATGTAAAATTTAATTTTTTATGTATTTGCCTTATTTCTTAAGTACATGTTAGCATAAACTAACGGAAATCTTATAGAATCATACATAGGATAATTGAAACAAAAAAAACTTACAAATTTCAAGGTTACCTAAAAAATATTTTGATATCTTGGGGTAGTTGGATCAAATTTTATGACACTCGAGTATCTCCAAAAGTATTAATATTCCACCATTTATGTATATAAATAAAAATACTATATCAGTTTATACTTAATATATCAAACATACTTAATATATTTAACGAACTTATGTAGTAAGCAAAGTGGATCCTGTTGATGAAATATAAAACTCAGATCAAATCTAATGAAATATAGGATTGACATCTTTTGAGTCAATACACATGTTTTTTTCCTCACCCCTCAGGTTGGAGGTATTGGGAAACAGCCTCTCTTCAGGGTAACATCCTGAAGGGGAAAGGCTGCGTACATCCCCTCTCCTCCCCCGACCCTGCTTAGGTGGGAGCTCTTGGGGTGCGGGGAATGTTGCTTCGCTTTTTTTTTTTCCCCAATTTTCCTCCCAATTTCAAGAGAAAAATGGCTTTTTCAAACCCAATTATAAAGTTTTGAAATTTTTTATTCAAATTTTTTTTCCTTCATATTTTTCTTGTATTCCAAACATGAGAAAACCACTTTGGTGCTCTAAAAGAAAAACCCCTTTCCTTCAATTTTTTTTTGCAATTTTTTCTGTGTACTAAGTGGAGCTTTAACTTTTGCTGATGTCACCTTCCCCGCTCTTAGTTCTTCGTTCATTGGTAAAATCTTGAGTGCTTAGAGTAGGCTTTGTGGGCCACACGCTCACGCCTTGCCATGTTGGGTCGGCCAGCGTGTCGCTCTGCGATATATTGTGGACTTTTTCTAACTTGAAATTCTATTTTTGGCTATTGATATTATAATTGTAGAGGCAAATTGGAAATATGGAAAAGTCGTTTCTTAGCCCAAAATTTGGGTTTGAGCTCGAGCTATTCATTGGCGTCTGTAAGTATTGTTCCCATAATGAAGGAAGGACTCTTTGCTTCGTAATATCTGCCCCCTCCTTCCATATTCATCCTCTTTTGTAAAAAAGGAAAGAAAAAAATGCAATTCAGAGTGCGAGGAACAGCACAAATGAACATATACATATACACAGTATCTCCAAGGGAAGAATCCCCTGCTGTGGGTAATATATCGCAAAATAAGCATTGAGAGAGAGAGAGAGAGAGAGAGAGAGAGAGAGGGGGGGGGGGGGGGTTTGTTTGTAGAATTTTTAATTTTTTAATTTAAAATTTTGAATTATTTATATAAAATAAATTTAATATATATATTTATTTGTTTGATTATTTATCATATCCGTTATTAGAATTTTTTTAATTTAAAATTTAAAATTATTTTTTAATATATAGATCTATTTGTGTTATTTGTTTGAATATTTATTATTTAGATATTTATTATATTTTTATTAAAAATATAGAAATAACTTGTACATATTTTTTTATCATTCAATATATTACTAATATAATAAATAATAATAAAAATATATACAATTGATTTCGATATTTTCAATAAAACTTTAATGAGTATCTAAATAATAAAGAGTCAAATAAACAAATTTGTATATTAAAATTATTTTATTATCATTTAGATACCTATTAAATTTTTATTAAAAATATCGAAATAACTTGTATATACTTCCATTATTATTACTATATATATATAATAACAAAAATACATATAAATTATTTTGATATTTTAAAAAAAAAATTTAACGAATATGATAAATAGTCAAATAATCAAATCTATATATTAATTTTAAATTTTTAAATTAAAAAAATTCTAACTCTTTTATCCCTCTCTCTTCGCTGCCTATTTTGCTTTGGATTGCCCCCGTATCCCCACTCCCCCACTCACTCAACAACTCTACTTTCATTTCATCCCCATTTTCACCCCTTCTTTCTTTCTCCAAATCTCAAATACCCTTTGCATCTAAGCTCAATTTGTAAGTTTCTTTGCTCTTCCATGATTAATTTGGTTACTTTCCCATCTGGGACTTGCATTTCTCCCTAAATTGTTGCATAAAATCGTTGCAATTTCACTGGTTTCCTTTTCTGAGCATAGTGAAGAACAGTGCTCACTGATTGATTGTGCGAAGTCAATGTGATGTGACTTCTTTGGGTCTTCCTCAATAGGGATTTGAAAGATATCAGTGCGCAAATTGTTGTCTTGTCGCTTTCAATTTAGGGTCTCATTTTTGTCGGATTTCAATCTCCAAGTCGTAAAAACCAAACCCCAGAAACCTTAAAAGGACAAAAAAGATAGACAAAATTAAGGGATCCGAGTTGGGTACTTTTATTGTTAGGCAAAATGGTCATTGCAAGAGCAACATAGCTATTTTAAAAAAAGGAAGTTTGTGGATATCGATCTTGGTAAGTTAAATTATTACTCTAATAATAATAACTATCATCACAGCTTTTCTTTATTGGATAGAAACATATGGCATTTTCTTCCCTTGGGTTTGATTTATGAGTCTTCTTTTGAATTTTCATTTGGGTAATTTTTCTAACATTGGTGGGCATCTATAATCATCAAGGCCTTGATTTTATTGAGGTAAAAGTGTCTTTTTCAGGTACCAAACTCTCAAAATGCATGCATTCTTTACTTGCTTATCTAAATTAAATGCTTCTTCTTGTTGAATATTCTTTCCTTGCTAACTTTTGAAAATTTAGTTTTTTTGTGGCTTTTCTCTTTGCTTGAAAATCTTGATCTCATGAGGTTTTGCTGATCTAGTCACCTCTTTACCTACTGACCGTTGATTTATCCTGTTTAGGGTTGACATTTCCTCATTTTTCACTGACTTATAGCTCAATTTTATTGGAAACTATGTGCTCATTTGGACTTACAATCTTGGTTATCAATGATTTCTTGCTTCAAAATTTTGGTATTTTGAAATTTGGTGCCTCCGGGGTTTTTCAATTTTTATCTTGTTCTTATGCTACCCTTTGTTTGTGCACTTCAAGACCGTAACGCTTGTCATTTCTTCGTCGGACTAGAAGTTGCATTTCTTCTCTCATTAGTTATAACCCAGTGATTTTTTAGCATGATTTGTGGTTTCGAGACATTGATGCAGCCATGTATAGTTGTGGGGTTCTTCCTCTTTTCATTTGTGGCCTCAGAAATTCCCCTTGGTTCTAAACTCTTTGTTTCCAAGAATGAATCTTGGGTGTCCTCTAATGGGGACTTTGCACTTGCTTTCGTCGCCCACACAGATCAATCCAGCCAGTACGGTATTGGAATTTGTTTCAATTTGAACTCTATTCCGATCGACAAACACCCTGTAGTTTGGGTTGCGGGTGGTGATGTCACTGTCAGTAATACATCCTACTTCCAACTTACTCTAGAGGGAGAGCTTGTTCTATCCGATCCTTCAAGTGGTGGCGAAGTTTGGACAAGCAAAACTAACAATCTATCTGTGGTATCGGCTTTGCTTCATGACAATGGCAATTTGGTGCTTATGAAAACAAGTGGAGATGTCGTGTGGCAAAGTTTTGACACTCCCTCTGACACACTTTTGCCTGGACAAACCTTATCGGCCTATCAAACGCTTCGGGCAGCAAGCAGAAATTCGGTGTCAAGTTACTATAATCTCTGTCTGAGTAATCTAGGCCTGTTACAGCTCAAGTGGGAAAGCAATATAACTTTTTGGACCAGCGGAAGCTCTTTCAGTGTTAAGCTCAGCGCTGTTCTTAACTCAAACGGCTCCTTTCAGCTTGTTGATGAAAGATTTAGAGTTGTTTGGTCGGTTTTTGCAGAAGATCACAATGATGCTGTCAAGTTCAGATTTCTCAGGCTAGACGTTGATGGAAATCTCAGACTCTATTCATGGGATGAAGCATCTGCTTCTTGGATGTCAGTTTGGCAAGCCGTTGAGAACCAGTGCGAGGTTTTTGCAACCTGTGGTCTTCATGGAGTTTGTGTCTTCAATGATTTAGGCTCCCCTGTTTGCAAGTGCCCAAACGGTTTTACAAAGGAGTCCAACTTAAAATGTTTGGCTCCTTATGGACACAGTTGTGATTCTAGTGTCACTATGGAGACATATAAACACACTTTCCTTTATGGGATTTACCCGCCAAACGATCGAGTCTTCACAGCCAGTTTAGAGCAATGCAAGTATATATGTCGGGAAAACCCACTCTGCACTGCTGTAACGTTCTTGGATGATGGCACTGCACGATGCCGAATGAAGACTACCCAATACATTACTGGCTATTCAGATCCATCCGTGACGCCAACATCCTTTGTAAAGACATGTTTGGATCCGATGGCTGTTTTACCCGTGAACAACTCAGTATCTCCTCCACCCTTGACACCACACCCATATTCGAAATTTAAAAGGTCTTACAGCTTAAGCATTCATTGTGTAATTTTTGCAGCTTTTTCTACGTTTTGCGTTTTTTTCGCAATTCAGATTGCTGTTGGATTTTGGCTCTTCAAAAGAAGAGTCTCGGCTAGGAGGAAAGCTAGCTTAGTATATGCGGGTTCAAACTCAGCAGGCTTGCTTATCTGGACATATACTGAGATTAAGGAGCTAACAGAAAACTTCAAGCATCAGATTGGGCCATTCTCGTTTAAAGGCAGGCTCCCAAGCAACCGACTTGTCATTTTCAAGCAATTAACGGCTCCCATAGAGGAAAGAGAGTTTCGAACTGTAACTTCGGTTGTAAGAAGCATATCTCATAGAAACCTCGTTAAGCTCGAGGGCTATTGCTCTGATTCTGGCCATAGATTTCTGGTCTATGAGTATGTGAAGCACGGTTCACTTAAGAAATGCATGTATGATCCCAGAATGTGTACAAGATTGACATGGAAAAAGCGAATGAGAATATGTCTTAATGTGGCGAGGGCCATTTCTTACTTGCACACTGAGTGTCGTGAGTTTGTGAGCCATGGAAGATTGAACTGCAGGAACATTGTGCTGGACGAAAACTTCGATGCTAAGGTCAGAGAATTTGGCCTCTTGAGACTCGATAGTGATTCATGTAATAGCGTTGAATATGCAAAGAAGGATGTTGAGGACTTCGGGAAGGTGGTTTTGGCCTTGATAAATGGCGGGCAAGAGAGAGAAGAAGCGTACAAGTGTTGTTATGATAAATGGATTGGTCGGCAAGGAGCGAAAATCGTTGATGAAAGAATCCAAGGTGAGGTGGATTTGGAAGAACTAGAGCGTTCTTTGAGGATCGCATTTTGGTGTTTGCAGGTGGATGAACGATTAAGGCCACCAATGGCGGAGGTTGTCAAGGTTTTGGAGGGCACGTTAACAGTTGACCTGCCGCCTCGTCTTCTTCCTAGATGGAGACATCTAAATGAACAGACATTGCAGGAATCAGAGTTAGGATTTTGCTGACAGAGAAAGCTTTCTAATTCTATATAGTAGTACCAACTGAATTTTGTAGCAGATCTGGTTATAACAAAGTTGGACGTTGTGTTTCCAGGTTAAAAACTCGGCTATGTTCGATGAATTTACAAGCAAGTTTTCGTTATTTGAGATGGGTACTTTTGGATATTGTTAGGCAAAAATACTTGAGATCCGGGTTTGATATACATATCAATTTGGATATTGTTAGGCTATGTTCTATATATAGTGATTTATTTGAAAAACCCTCAAATGAAGAAAAAACCACAAGCAAAAGAATGAAAGCTTCATTAGATCTCAAATGGAGGATTACCAGCAACTCACCAACTCTCAACACAAGCAAAAGCCTTGCAAGGTAGTATATATATAGAACAAGGAACAAATAGCAAACTCAAAGGGTCCAGTCCCTCTGCTTCACTAAAAACCTTCACTTTGAAATTTATGCAAAAATTTTAGACATAACCCAACTGGAGGAATGAAGAATCGCAAAAACCCTTGCAATTTTTTTCGGACTTGGTTTTGTTGCCTGAGCCATTGTGAGGAGCAAAGTTTCCTAGCAAAATCATTATGATAACATGGCTTAACTTTGATCTAATTGTTGTTAGCTCTGAATGTCTAAGAATCTGATTCTTGTTGAATTTGAATATTCAAAATCTGATGTCATTATTTTTTTGTAGTAGTGATTTATATTGTGGATTGTAATGACATGTATTTAAAGTGTTATCCATCTCAATGTGCTTCATTTTGAATTTGATTCTCATTACCATTGGGATTTTGAAGATGATCTTACGTCTAATATTCTCAGGAAAAAAATCACTGCAATGATCTGAGGATTGTGTTCTAACAAAATTAGAGTGAAGATGAAGAACGAGGGAGAAGAGGCTGATCGCTTTCATGTTAGAGGAAAGCTGGGAAGAGACTAGAGGAACCTTTTTTTTTTTCAAAATTACAAAAAGATCCCTTGAACTTTATAATTAAACTTAACACATTTTTTTGTACTTTTAATTTCATAAAATAGCTCTCTAAACTTTATAATTAAATACAACACATCTTCTGCACTTTCAATATCATAAAATAGCCTCCTGAACTTTATAATTAAATCCAATACACCCTGCACTTTTAATTTGATAAAATAACCCCCTGAACTTTGTTGTTACACGTAACTCATTTCTCGAACTTTGTTACTCAACGCAACTCACCCCTTAGACATTAATAGTTTAAAAATTTTTTAAATGTAAATTAAAAAAAATGAAAAACAAATTATGAAAAAATTTCTGAAAAATGTAATAATATATTTTAAATTAGATTAATAAATTTAAAATTAAAAAAATGCATCAAATTAAAAATTAGGAATTTTCTTCTTTTATATAAAAGATAGAAATTTTATACTAAAGATAATAGTTTTATGTTTTTGAGCAAAAGATAAGAGGATTTTTTAATATTTACACAAAATAATTATTTTAATTAATTATGTGAGGGAAAATCTTGAACAAACTTAATATGCTCGAATATCAATTTGTTAGGAAATTAATACCTCCTTAATGCTGAACTTAACACCCCAGAATTGGATTCGATTCAAATACTATAACTCACACAAGGAAAGTAAATATTAGGATAAAAGAGAACAAATGAAGAACACAGAGATTTACGTGAAAATCCCTCTTCAATCGATAGGGGAGAAAACCACGGGCGGAGATCGAGATTCTTTATTGAGTATGAATAATGGAAGAATTAACGACACTTCCTCTGAATGAAATCTATGGAGAATTACTGAATCACTCCCTCTAAACTCTCGTAATGCTCTCAAATCAATGATGGCGGTTCTCTCTCTTAATTTTGATTGGATACCTAAAGCAAAAGCCGTAAAGCTGTATTTATACTAAACAGCTAGGGTACGCGGAAATCGACTCCCGATCGATTGGCCCCTCATCTGCTGCTTTTCTTGATTTTTCTCCTTAAATCATCCGATCGATCGGACATCCCCCCAATTGATCGGTGACCCTTCGGCAGCTCATACATCCTAAATACATAGATTTGAGGCATATTCCTAACAAACCTCCACCTTGACTCAAATTTACACTTAAGCAAAATTTCTCCACCTACTCCACAATACACCCCACACACGGGGTTATCTAAACAAAACCAGAAAACCTAACCGAGTCCGAGCGATGCTTGAACTTCCTGGTAGATAGCAACTGAGTGAACATATATGTAAGGTTATCAGCAATGTCAATCTTCTTCTTCTCTGAATTGGCTCTTGAGACATCTTCTGAAACAACCACCTGCTGCTGAACTGTGTTACTTAACTAAAACTGAATTTCTTCTGGCTTATTCACCTGACCTGAATCACATCTAACTGATGACATCTTCTATGGAGATAGCAATGAAGACTCATCAAACGTGGCATATCTACTCGTCAGGAATTGCTTGAAGCGAACTCTTTTCTGCTTCCCATAAATACCTTGTTCACAAGATTTCAGTCCTGTAGACTGACAACACAATGAGCCCCTTTTACTGTGCTCATATAGACCTTTATCACCTGAATGATCCAATCTCAAATGCCTTTAATTTGTGATACCTGGTTTTGTCAATGATGATGATGAAGATATCTTAACTAATCTTGCAACTGTGGAACCGATAAGTTCATATAATATTTCTACCCTTCTGCCCTTAATCACAACTAAAGTACCCTTAACGACCTTCATAACTCCGCCTTCAGCTGTGTACCTGTACCCACGTGACTCAAGAGTACCTAAAGAGATGAGATTCTTCTTCAAATCAGAAATGTGACGAACATTGCTCAAAGTCCTGATAGTGCCACTGAACATCTTAATACGAATTGTTCCTATACCCAAAACTTTGCATGTAGCATCGTTGCCCATCAAAGCAACTCCACCTTAAATTGACTCATACATGGAAACCAATCTCGATTGGGACAAACATAATAGGAGCAACCCGAATCCAAAACCCAACTATTTCTAAAACTGGACTGAGGTTCAGACACAGACAATATATCACCATCATTCTCATCTTCAACTACAACACTAGCTGCTGCGGATCTCTTGTCAGACATGTTATCTGCTTCTAGTTTCCTTTTAAACTTGTAACAGTCTCTCTTAATGTGCCCTTTTTTATGACAGTAATTACAGGATAGGTCTTGATGTCTAAATTTAGACTTAGACTTGTTTCCACCATGATCAGATTCTTTATTCTCAATTCTGTCTCTCACAGATAAACCACAACCTGAGTTCTGAACGGAGTTTGACAACTCCTTATCTACTCTTTCTTTACTCAGTAGGTTTCCCTTAACTTCATCAACTGTGATAGTTAACCTACCACCATAAATCATGCTTTCTACGAAGCCTTTATATAAAGTCGAGAGTGAACATAACAATAACATAACTTGATCTTCATCCTTAGGAGCATCATCAAGCTCCTTTAATTCTGACATACGAAACGTGAACAACCGACGCTTAACTGCGAATTTGTTGGAAACGGACTTGAAACAGAACATATCCTGCAAATTCTCCCACAACTCTTTAGCAGTCTTCACTTCCAGAACTTCTGTCAAAACGTCATCGGTAAGACACATCTGAATTGCCGTAAAAGCCCTTTCGTCTAACTCCTCTCACTGTGCTTCGGATAAACTCTCAGGTTTCTTCTCTTTTCCTTTTAAAGCTTTCTTCAAGCCACTCTGTATCAAGAGGTCCTTAACGTGAACCTGCCATAAATTGAAACTCCCTTGACCATCAAACTTCTTAAATTCAGATTTAACTGTAGACAATATGGTATCAAATCGAAATAAACAGGGCTCTGATACCAATTTGTGAGGGAAAATCTTGAACAAACTTGATATGCTTGAATATCAATTTATTAGGAAATTAATACCTCCTTAATGCGGAACTTAACACCCCAGAACTGGATTTGATTCAAATATTATAACTCACACAAGATAAGTAAACAATAGGATAAAAGAGAACAAACAAAGAACACAGAGATTTACGTGGAAATCCCTCTTCAATCGAGAGGAGAGAAAATCACGGGCGGAGATGGAGATTTTTGTATTGAGAATGAATAATGGAAGAATTACGGCGATACTTCCTCTGAACGAGATCTATGGAGAATTACTGAATTGCTCCCTCTAAACTCTTGTAACACTCTCAAATCAATGACAGCGATTCTCTCTCTTAATTTTGATTGGATACCTAAAACAGAAGCCCTAAACCCATATTTATACTAAACGGCTAGGGTACGCGGAAAACGACTTCCGATCGATCGGGGTCCCGATCGATCGGCCTGTGCCGATCAATCGGCCCCTCATCTGCTGCTTTTCTTGATTTTTCTCCTTAAATCATCCGATCGATCGGACACCCCTTGACAGCCCATAAATCCTAAATACATAAATTTGAGGCATATTCCTAATAAATTATAATAATAACATTATAAATTGAGAAGATAATAAAATATTTATTTTAAATTATCATTAAAAATACTATAATATAAAATAAAATAAATTTTAAAGAAATGTTATAAAATTAGATTAATAAATCTAAATTTCTAAAATTGTACAAAATTAAAAAATAAAAAATAAATTGGAAAAAAATATTTTTAAAAAAAATTAAAAATCAAAGTTAAAAAATATTATTATATTTTTTCAAAATTTTTCCAAACAATTATTTTTCCACAATTTGTTTCAATTTTTTAATTTTGTACCTTTTTTTAAAAATTATATTTGTTAATGTTTAAGGGGTGTGCTATATTTAGCAACAAACTTCGAGGGGTTGAGTTGCGTGGAATAACAAAGTGCAAAAGCTATTTTTCAAAATTAAAAGTGCAGATGTTGTGTTGTGTTTAGTTGCAAAGTTCAGGGGGTGTATTGTGTGTACTAACAAAGTTTAAAGGACTATTTTATGAAATTAAAAGTGTAGAAGGTGTGTTATGTTTAATTGTAAAGTTCATGGGCCTATTTTATGACATTGAATGCACGGGAGTATATTATATTTAGTAGAAAAGTTCAGGGGATATGTTTATAATTTGCCCTTTTTTTTAACACCAAGAAGCCTGAAGGCAAACTAGAGGAACTTCTTAGAATTTGAGAAATATCTAATGCATATATTGCAAATGATCTTTTTTACTGAAAGTCACTTACAATTTAGTTGTGTTTTCAAAAAATCAAATAACTTTTCTAATTTTTCAACGTCACACCTAAACTTTCCAAAATTTTTTAATATTACACCTAATATTGACGACATTAACCTTCCAACAAATGAAACATCAGGTTTTGTAGTATAAATGCATTAAAATCCCAAGTTTAACTTAATTTAGTTAAATTAATTAAGAAATTTATTTTACAAATGGCTAAATTATCTTTCACCTTTGAATTTGTAAAATTGTTAAGCTTATCTACTACAGTCTTTTTCCACAAAAAAATTTTGAAAGTATTTTTTATTTATAAAATTGCTTATAATTTATTAAAAAATTCCAACTATTGTACAAAAATTTCTAAAAAGAGAAGAAAAAGTGAAAACATTAAAGAAAAAGTTGAAAAAATAATAAAAAATATTTCAAGGTTAGCTATGAGTCATGGAAAAACCCCAATTATTTCAAACAAAAATCTTAATAATTTCAGCATAGGAAAAAAAAAAGTAAAAAAACTACAAAAAATAGTTGAAAAAGTCGTTTAAAATAGCAAGATTTGGCTATAAATCATGAAAAAATACCAATTTTTTCAAAAAAATTATTTAAATTATTGAAGCACAAAGAAAAAAGAGAAAAAAAAACTACAAAACAGTTTAAAATCACGAGATTGTTTATGATGTTAATATATTTTCAAAATTTCAGTTAATGGAAGATGAGGAGGTGGGAGGGAAGGTTGACGAGAGTCGGTTTGTAAAAATTAAAAAAGTCAATTTTAATTCATTAAAAATAAAAAAAAAGTTTTACTGAGATTAGTTTAGTAATTTTTTATTTATTTTAATGAAAAGTTAATAGTATTAGCATTAAATGTGATATTGAAAATTTTTAAAAAGTTTAGATATAACTTTTAAAAAAATTGGATAATTTTTTGAAAATACACCTAAAATGTAAGTAATTTTCGGGGGGGGGGGGGGGGGAGAAAATCCCATTACAAATGCATAGTGGAAAACTGTTCAAAGACTTGGACCAAGTATCCTTATAAATAGTAGAGTGCTAGAACTAATTGCGAAATAGGCATGCGGCAACAAACTGCCCCCACTGCTTGACATACATAATACAAAAAAAGAAAAAAGAAAAATAAAAAGGTGGCAACCTAGTGGGCCATAAATAGAACAAACGGTCCACGAGAAAGAAAAGTAGTAAAATTGCGAGAAAAAATATATTTGTAGTATAATCCTCTCAAGTTGGAGCGTAGATATTACATGCACCCAATTTGTCAAGACAAGACAATAAATTGGGTGCGGACAATGCCTTGGTAGGACAATTTGACACGTCAATGTACCGTCCTGAGTTCTCTCATGAGCAATGTAATAATCAATTTCAATATGCTAAGTCCTCTCACGAAATACTTGATTCAAGATTATATAGGTGGTGGCTTGATTATCACAAAAGTGCAAAGCCGGTTGATGAAAAGAAACTAGGAAGGTGGAAATTAGGTTGATCAACCAAATCACTTCACAAGTCGTTGCAACAATACTCTCCAATACTCAACTTTGTTGGAAGATCAAGACATTGTTTGTTGCTTTTTAGATTTTCATGATATCAAGAAATCGCCGAGAAAAATCACAAAGTGATCCATTGTTGAATTTTCGGGCATCCTACCAATTTGACATTAGCAAATGCAATGAGGTGAAGGGAATAAGTAGACAAATAAAGGAGGCACATGCTAGGAGCATTTTTGAGATATTTGAGAATGCAGAAAGTGGCTTACAGATGGGGAAGGAGTGAGGAAGAAAGAAATTAGCTAAGTTCATGATCAAGAATATGTCAAGCGAGGGTATGATAGAGGAGTTTACAATTCAAATGATGTTAGATGGTGGGATCTGGCGGAAGGTCTCCTTAATCTCGGGAAAGAGAGACATTAGGGTCCATGGGATTGGAAACAAGTTTGACATTAAGACGACCAAATTTTGAAAGTATAATGCCTATAGTCTTAATGGTGGATAAGGAATTAATATATGGAACCAGGATCCTTGAGGAGAAAAATGGGGCATCGGGAGTCTTTTATCAGAGTGCAACTTACGTGTTAGTCATTGGCGAGAATGATATTGTCGACACTATTGACAACAACGGTTATGAAGGAGGAACTTTGTGTTAAGTAAATTTGTTATTCATGGTTTTAGTGGTTAGATATTTATCCTATTTTTAAGATTTTTGTTAGTCATAATCACATATTTTTATTTTTCTCCTAATGTTTAGGATAGTGGTTACTTAGTGGTGTTTAGTTGCTGATATTTTTCCTTATTTTAGGCCAGTGTTTATTGGTTTAATTTCTATACTGAATGAATGTTTATGTGTGTCTTCCATTCACATTATTCTCCTCGATTTTTAATAGTGGTATCAAAGCCACCAAAAAAAAAAAAGAAAGAAAGAAAACTTGTGTTTGAAGAAAAACCACTATTGCAGCTTCATTACTCTCCTCTCCACACACACACACACACACAAACACACACACACACACACACACACACACACAAACACACAAAAGGCCTCTGAAAATTTTATTCCTCGCTTCGTTGATCGCTATGGTCATTGGACCATGTTGATGGAGAATTTTTTAAGATCGAAAGAATATTGACATCTTATTGAAGTTGGAATTAACGAACCACCATAGGGTGTGGTATTATTGGTGACTGAGAAAACAGAATTAGAAGGGCAAAAGTTGAAGGATCTCAAAGCAAACAATTACCTTTTCCATGTGATAGATTGTTCTATCTTGGAAACAATTCTCTGCAAGAAGACTTCCAAGAAAATATGGGATTCCGTGAAGAAGAAATTTCAAGGGACATCCAAGGCAAAACGAGCGCAGCTTTAAGCAATTCGCATTGAGTCTGAAACTCTACATATGAATCCGAGAGAGTCAGTCACTGGCTACATCTCAAGGACGATAGCAGTCGCAAATAAGATGTGAATTCATGGTGAGAAGATGGAGGATGTCACAATTGTTGACTGCAAAGTATAATTATGCCGTTTGGTCAATGGAAATATCGAGTATAAAAACATCGTATTAAATCGACTAGGTGAAATTAGATGCCTTGGTCCTTAAATTCTAATATCCCCATAGTTTAATCACTATTTCCTCTACTTTAACCTTATTAGTTTCATACGTAAATCTCAACTTTTGATTCTTCAAATGGTAATAAAACTAGTAATTTCAGTATTCATTCAATGAAACAATGCTCTTGAGAATGATACTCCACTCACTTCTTTATTTCTTGATACGTCTTAGTGTACTTGCTAAATCTACACGCATCACTTGATTTATAGTAGTGAATATTGTTGTTTCCCTATGTGGATGCAAGCTTCGGTTGAACCACGTAAAGTACGGTGTTTATTATTTCCTCCAATCCCTCTTTATTTATGTTTTCTATTTTGATTTTTGGTTTAGTATTTCGTGGGTGTTCCTTATATATGGCGGAATTTTTTTTTTCCGTAGTCTATTGTTGCTATTCCGTTACACAAAGAAAAAAGAAATGAAATAAGACAAAAATGACTTTTATTGAACAAAGTAGAGCCTTAATATCATCAGGTTGGGTTTTATAAATCTGTTTTCCTAGTAGGGGAACAACTTCGGAGAGTGAGACTGAAATGATCAAATGAATAATTGTATACTCTTTTCGAGAAGTGAGCCAACGAGTAAGGACATATCATTCGAGGTTCAAAGGAGAAGGCTTTGCTTGGTTTAGTAGAAAATATTTTTCTTACGAAAAATTTTCTTCACCACATATTTTTAATTAAAATTTTTTTTTCTTAAAATTTTTTGTATTTATGGCCAAATCATATGATTCTATTCTATAAATTGTATGAGATTCACGCTTAACTAAATTAAGATTTTTTTAAAAAAAAAATTAAAGTTACATTCCAACAAAAACATTTAATACAAAAGGAGATTTACATCAACATACCCTTCAATCTATCACATCCATACTACTAGAGGGTTAGTTCTAAGGACACCATTTTCCGCAAGTGCGTCAGCATGAGGATTGGCCTCACTTAGAACATGCCTAAAAGTAACAGATTAAAACAAATGCCTTAAACACTCTATTTTGTTGAACAAGAAGCACAATTTCCACGGCCCCCCTCCTCCTTTCTTGGCCCAACTGACTGCACTAGCGGACTCTGATTCCACTTCAACATCTAAATACTGACATATCTCTATTTTGAGTTTCCAAAGCAAAATATATTGCTTCAGCCTCCGTTTGAATTGGGTCCACAACTCCAACACTGACTGAAAAAGTAGCAATACACTTCCCTTCATGATCTCTAAGGACACCCCCAATTCTTGATGGAACCGGTTAACCTAGCAAAGATCCATCAATATTCCATTTAAGAACAAAGATCCATCAATATTCCATTTAAGTCTTCCCCTTGCAGGTGACGGCCATGGTGTCCTTGGTCTTTCACTCCTCTTTGTTGCCCACATGCTAATCGAGTCAATATTGGAGGTCAAGTACCCCAACATATATGGTGATCCCTCAACCCAGGCTGACATCCAATATGCTAGTCTATACTTGACTGGTTCAATTATCTCTTGAGTCAACATCTACTTGTTGTCGGTGAAAAGTCCCAATAATCAGAATCACCTTCCCACAGTTTGCATACCAACTGAAAGGGAATTGAAAAAATCTAGCATACTAAGATGCCAATTTGTGGAGGAAAACTTAATGCGGAAGCGAAAACCCTGATAACTTGATTCGATTCAAATAATATAACTCACGCAAAACGAGAAGTAAACAAATATGGAAAAAGAAAGAGCAAAACAAGAACACACAATATTTACGTGGAAACCCCTCTACAATCGAGAGGGGAGAAAACCACGGGCGGAGATGGAGATTCTTTATTAACTGAACGGAAGAATTACAACGACACTTCCCAAACGAGATATATGGAAGAATTACAATCACTCCCTCTAAACTCTCGTAGCACTCGAATATCTTGGAGGAATTACGAAATCACCTCTTCTTCTTAATGGCGGCTCACACGCTCTTTGATCGGATACGTATGGGAGAAACCTCTCATCGAATAACCGAACCCTAAGCCCTTATTTATAGAAAATAATTAGGGCCGGCGCAACAAGGCTCCCGATCGATCGGAACCCACCGATCGATCGGCGCTCAAAACTTCCAAAACACTCCGAATCTTTCCTTAAATCACCCGATCGATCGACATTCCCTCCCGATCAATCGGTGACCACACGGCAGCCCCATATAAAATAAAATAAGTAATTTGAGACATAACCTAACAAATCTCCACCTTGGCTCAAATTACATACATAAAAGAATTTCCTCCACCTTCTCCACAAAACCCCCACACACGGGGTTAACACAACGAAGTACGAAACCTAACCGTGCGAAGCTTGAACTTCCTATTAGGTAGAAACTGAGTGAACATATCTGAGAGGTTATCAGCAATGCCAATCTTCTTCTCTGAATTGACTCTTGACACATCAACTGAAACAGCCACCCGCAGCTGAACTGTGTTACTGAACTGAACTCCCTCTGGCTTACTCGCCTGACCTGAATCACAAACAACTGATGACATCTTCTGTGGAGATAACAATAATGAAGACTCACCAAACGTGACACGTCTCGTCAGGAATTGTTTGAAGAGAAAAGCTTTCTGCTTCACATAAAGCCCTTGTTCACATACCAGCAGTCCTCTGGACTGACCACACAAAGAGCCCCTTACACTGTGCTCAGACAGACACCTATCACCTAAACGATCCAATCTCAAACGTCCTAAATTTGTGATCTCTGGTTCTGTCAACAACAAGGATGATGAAGATACTGCAACAGATCTAACAAATGTGGAACCGACAAGTTCATACAACGTACCTGACCTTCTGCCCTTCATAACTGTCAATGCACCCTTAACGACCTTCAAAACTCCACCTTCAGCTGTGTACCTGTACCCTTTAGATTCAAGAGTACCCAAAGAGATGAGATTTTTCTTCAAATCAGGAACATGACGAACATCGCCTAAAACCCTGATAGTGCCATCGAACATCGTAAAATGAATTGTTCCTATACCCAAAACTTTGCATGTATTATCATTACCCATCAAAGCAACTCCATGTTGAATAGACTCGTACGTGAAAAACCAATCCCGGTTGGGACAGACATGATAGGAGCAACCCGAATAAAAAAACCAACTATCTTTCAAGTTGAACTGAGGTTCATACACAGACAATAGAAAATCTTCATTCTCAACACTAGCTGCTATGGATCTCTGGTCAGACCTGTTATCTGCTTCTAATTTTCTCTTAAGCTTGTAACAGTATTTCTTAATGTGCCCTTTCTTACGACAGCAGTTACAGGTTAGGTCTTGATACCTAGACTTAGACTTGTTTCCACTATGATCATACTCGGTTCTCCCCCTCACAAATAAACCACTACCTGAGTTATGCACAGAGTCAGATAATTCCCTATCTACTCGTTCTTTATTCAGTAGGTTTCTCTTAACTTTATCAACAGATATGGTTTGTCTACCCCCATAAATATGCTTTCGACAAAACCCTTGTATGAAGTAGAGAGAGAACATAACAACAACATTGCCTGATCTTCATCCTTAGGAACATCATCCAATTCTTTCAAATCTTGAATAATTGAATTAAATTCACTGACGTGGTTCTTAAGTGACATACCTGCTGACATACGAAACGTGAACAACCTGTGCTTAACTGCAAGTTTGTTGGAGACAGACTTGAAACAGAACATATCCTGCAATTTCTCCCACAACTCCTTCGCGGTCTTCACTTCCAGAACTTCTGTCAAAACGTCATCGGTAAGACACATCTGAATTGCTGTGAGCGCCTTTTCATCTAACTCCTCCCATTGTGCTTCTGTAAGATTCTCTGATTTCTTCTCTTTCCCATCTAAAGCTTTCTTCAAGCCATTCTGAGTCAAGAGGCCCTTAACGCAAACCTGCCATAAACTGAAGCTCCCTTGACCACCAAACTTCTCAAATTCGGATCTAATTGCAGACGTCATATTATCAAATCGAAATAAATAGGGCTCTGATACCAATTTGAAAGGGAACTGAACAAATCTAGTATACTAAGATATCAATTTGTGGAGGAAAACTTAATGCGGAAGCGAAAACCCTGATAACTTGATTCGATTCAAATAATATAACTCACGCAAAATGAGAAGTAAACAAATATGGAGAAAGAAAGAACAAAACAAGAACACACAATATTTACGTGGAAACCCCTCTACAATCGAGAGGGGAGAAAACCACGGGCGGAGATGGAGATTCTTTATTAACTGAACGGAAGAATTACAACGACACTTCCCAAACAAGATATATGGAAGAATTACAATTACTCCCTCTGAACTCTAGTAGCACTCAAATATCTTGGAGGAATTACGAAATCACCTCTTTTTCTTAATGGCGGCTCACACGCTCTTTGATCGGATACGTATGGGAGAAACCTCTCACCGAATAACCGAACCCTAAGCCCTTATTTATAGAAAATAATTAGGGCCGGCGCAACAAGGCTCCCGATTGATCAGGAACACCCGATCAATCGGCACCCCGATTGATCGGAACCCTCCGATCGATCGGCGCTCAAAACTTCCAAAACACTCCGAATCTTTCCTTAAATCACCCGATCGATCGGCATTCCCTCCCGATCGATCGGTGACTACACGGCAGCCCCATATAAAATAAAACAAGTAATTTGAGACATAACCTAACACCAACTCCTATCTATACTATCCATTTTCATTTCAAGAATGTCCACAGACATCAGAATTTTTTTTCTCCGATAGTAGCTTTAACCATGCTTTTTAACCCCTGCATTAAATCTGTTAACATTCCAAACTAATAGCTTCATAACCAAATTGATTACACTCCTGGCCTGAGACTCCCCTTCTTGCCTTTGCCTTTCTTCCCCTTTCTTCCTGTTAGGTAAGCAAATTTCGTCATTTTAGGAATGATTCAATTCCATGTTGACCCTCTTCCTTCTATTTTAGACCTGTTCTTACTCCAACTTTCAAGAGTTTCGAAGCCTCCCTCCTTATTGCTTTATTCTCCTCTTCATTTGACTTCAAACTTTCAGTGTAATTATCCAACTCATATGGCTCCCTGCTTGGTTACAACAGAAATGAAACATATAATATAAGGTTACGACGGAAAATATAATCTCCTCCATGAAGGAAAATGTTATCCCTTTTAATTGAGGGGAAGTCAATTTCCCCTTAACGGGAGAAGACTTTTTCCATAATTTTGATGTTTGTTATGAAATTATGCAAAGAACAAATAGAGTTGAAGCGAAAAATACTTTCCGTCAAAATAAATGGAGTCTTATTGTCGGAGATAAAATGATGTATGCATAGGAGTGCAACGGTGTGCATATGACCCATCACCTGCGGGTGTCCGCCCTGTTTGGGGCGGGTACATATACAAGTGAGGCGTATACCGGATACTAGTCAGATGTAAATTACAAATAATATTATCCCATGCGATTTACGGAGTAGAGTTTTTACATTTTAAAAAACTTAATAAGTTATATTGACAGCTCCTTATTATTTTTAAACTTAAATTATCATTCTTAATTGTAATTATTGTAATCAATTTTTTGAATCTTAATTATGTTTTTTAATATACTTTTCAATACTTTTTTTCAATTTAAAATAAAAATACTCTTACAATACCTAAGCTATTTCCTTTTACAAAATATTATGCTAATTGTACCTAAGGTTGCCGGATTTAAACCTTTTTGCATACATGTTAAGAGAAGCGCCGGTCTTCGTCAAGGGTTAATTGATTTATATTGTTGGTGAATTTTTCCAGTATATATAATATATAAATTTAGAGGAAAATACTTGTAGTTAGTTAATACAAATAGGGTGTTCTATTAATTTATATTTAGTATTATTGATAAATTTAATCATATTGAGACTATTACTCATGTTGCTATTATGGATTATATAATACTTACACCATATTATTGTCATAATGAATTGAGAACTTGTAATATATGAAATGATTTGAAAATTGAAAATAGAACTCATGGCATTTTTAATTTTTGGCTTTTTAACTGTTTGGGTTCTAGTAGTAAAATATAAAACTTGGTATTTTATGTAATAATTTAATAATGAAATGTTTAATTTAACAACATTGTATTATACTGTTATGGATTAGTGTATATATATATTATTAGCTTCTGAATACTTTACATTTCACTATTTATATTAATGTTTTCACTCCCATCTCAAACAAAATAAGTAATATTAGAACAATACCTTGTTTGGAGATGAACATAATTAGTGTTCCTATAGTTAATAATTTTTCAGGTTTGTAATTTTATAATCAATTCTTCATGTGTATCACACACCTATTATTTACATTTTAAGTAACTTTAAGTTATTCCTCGTTCTTGATTGAAATAAAAGGTAATGTCAGTAAAAATAAAAAAAAAAATAAAAAAAAAGAAAGAAAAATTATTAACATTTTGTAATAGTTGTTGGAAAAATGATACAAGTTAACCGAATTTTCCAAGGAAAAGCATATACACTTTAAGAGGGGAAAAGACATGGGAAGCAATCCCACGTAGGAGAAAGAGTAATGAATTAAAGGGTTTAAATAGGTAGGTATGAGGCACCCATTTGAATTAAGCCTTGGGTGAAGGAATAGTGGGAACCACACACGCGCACTCGCTGCCCACCAGCCGCGCCGTGCGAGGGTGTGGGTGAGCTTTTTCTCACCGGGTTTATTTATTTTATGGAGAATTACATCGACACTTCTAATGACCCCTGTTACCGTTTTGTACTTAACGTTCCTATTTACTGGCAATAAACACAGTTAACAGCCCTTAAAATATAGCATTAAACCAGAATTTCAGTTTATATTACAACATGTAAGGGATTTCTAGTTGTTGGATAGATTTTTCACCTTATAAATTTGGCCTTGGGAGTGCACCAGAGAAATATATAGCAACCATTCTTTCTAATCCTCTCTCTCTCTCTCTCTCAGTTTTTCCAATTCAATTCACGATTTGGGCAAAGTTCAAGGCGTTCCTAACCGGCAATTAACAAGTGCATGTTAAGGGTCGAATCATGTAAATCCTAGAGAACGGCAGCCTACACATCTGTTTTGCACTGAAGCAGAGGCGAAATCATCTTTTAGGACAGTGGTATCATCCACGACACGGTATTTTCGGTATTCTAATTAACTATCCCTCTTTCTGGCATTATTTGATTGTCGTGTTCAGGTATTTAGCTGCGTTTTTCCGCTACAAAATTACTTGAATTTTTACTACATTATACCGAGATTTTAACGCTGAAGTTTTTACTGATTTTTGATTTAAATCACGTTGTTTAATTTACAGTAATTAGCAAGTTATTTTTACTATTTTTCTGTTGTTATTTTTTGCTGTAATTCTGTAGTATTTTCGCTGTATTTTTTCACTGTGTTTTACGTTGTATTTTAAGCAGTATTTTAGCTATATTTTTTGCAGTATTTTGCCCAGCATTTTCATTGTACGTGTCCGTTTTTTTTTTTTTAACAATCTAAAAGATGATTTCTTTTCACGTACTTATACTTGAACATGGCAATCAAATTACCTATTCCCGAATGTCTAAGGTTGAGCCCCTTGACGGGAAGAACTATAAGAGGTGGTCCCAAAAATTTTTGTTTTTTTTAAAACAAGTGTGTATTGATTACGTACTTTTTGAGAAAAAGGCACCTGTAGATGAAAACGAGAAAAAAAGCTTATGAGAGAAGTTCACCGCAGACGATCGAGCCTGTAGGGGAAATTTGCTGCATTACATGAGGGATGGGCTCTTTGATATCTATGTAAAATTAACGTAGGAATCAGAAAATATGCGGTTAGTAAGTGGCAAGATTTCAAATTCGTGGACAATAAACCGATAATTGACCAAGTCCATGAATATGAAAATATAGTAACTACTCTTTTGTCAGAAAGCCTTAAAATTTGTGATATTACACAAGCATATGTTTTGATTGAAAAACTTCTACCTTCCTGGAAGGATTATAGGGACCTACTTATGCATAAGAAAAAGGACCTGACACTAGAGAAGCTAGTAAATCACTTAAAAATTGAAGAGGAAAATAGGCTTAAGGACAGGGGGTACTCATACTCCGACCAATCTAAAGCTAATATTGTCGAAACTAGGCCTAGTACATCTGACAGGTTCAACAACAAAGGGAAAAAGCATCACTCAAATTTCAAGCTTGGTAGAAAGATTCAAAATTCGAACAGCAAATTCCTCGGAGATTGCTATCACTGTGAAAAATGTTGGCATATGGCCAAAGATTGCAGAAGAAAAAGAAACCAGCCTCAAGACCCGAAAAACTCCCTTCTTATGTATATTATAATTCTTAACAGTTTTACTTGAGAGTCTAGTTGAATCTCACATTCAAGTCGTAAGAGAGAAGAGACTAATATATAAGCTTAATAGGTTACACCTCCTAATGCAAATAGGTTTTAGAACGTTACTCCATTTGGGTTTATGTGTAGACTTTATATATTCCAGCTTTATGTGTCGGGCAAAAGGCACGGATGATTGCTCATTGTTGTGTAAAGTTAAGCATTCAAGAAGGCGCGGACATCACCATGTTCATGTAAGAGAGACGTTGTAATGACTGTGCCAAGTAACAAAAATTATCTCTTGAAGGCCATTACTTTCTCTAGTCCATGCAACTCCCACGTTACCCTACCGGTACCTAAAATTATACAGTAATGAACTAACTTCCTTCTGTGTTCAAAAAAAAATTGTAACTTCCTTTATATAATAAAAACAGTTTCACTGGTTTTCTTGTTGCGTGTACTACTTTCCAAGGGTATGTTAGCAAGACGTTCGAATTGTTCAGCTCATTTTAAACTCCCGAGCATGGTAATTCTTGAACTTGGTGGACTGTTCGCTTGAATGAGCCCTACAACTCCGCCAAGGTCTGGGCTCAACCGTATTTAATTGAGTTTAACCTTATAGTTTCTACTTTGATCATTGAATTTAGATTGAGTTTCAAGTCTGACGAGCTAAAACTTATTGATCAACTTATTTAGACCCTTTAGTTGAGGTGTGCATGCCTGGTGGGTCATGCTAAAGAATCTTCTACATTAATGGCATGATAAGAAACTTCAAGCCTACTTTGACACTTAATGTCAAAGTAACTAATCTAGTTGGTTCTTTTTGTCCATATTATTTGATTTCCAATGTAAAATATGCAAGAATGCCTATTATGTGTGTTCTATATTCTACTTTTATGGTTCTTGTTAACACATAGATTATGCCAATGTATTTAAAATCTCCAAAAGTGAAGAAAAAAGGTATAAAAATAAGACATATCAACAATTTATCTATGGCAACCCGTTAACTTTATGTATTTCTAATTTATGTGCGTGTTAAATTCCCTTGTCCCTTTATGTTTGACTAATAAAGTCAATATGCATGAAATTCATATATATTGACCCCTTTTTTAATTCACAATTTCAATGTAGAATTTTTGCTAAACTCGCGTTTAAAGTCATTTAATAATATATACTAAAAAACTAAGAAAGTAATAATGAAAGATGAAAATGACAGATAAATGGGAATATAAAAGCATCAGGGGACAGATCAGACTACAAGCAAGATGGAAGACACTGGATTCTCTTCAATGGAATTGACAATCTCTCTCTTCAAGGTGGTGGTGGTGTCATCGATGGCAACGACATAATTTGGTGGCAAAATTCTTGCAAAATCAACAAAAATAAAGTAATTTCATTTTATTATTATCAACCCTTAATTTTATAAATTATTTTCATTTTTTTGCTAGTATTAATTATGGTTTTCCAATTATTCTTTCCTCTGCACTTCTTTGCAGCCTTGCAAACAAGCGCCAACGGTAAGTATTATGACATTTTGTTTATTTATTTATTGGTTTGTTCATTCATGTATACTACTCTTATCCCGTATAATATGCTGAGGATATTTAATTTTAAAAAAAAAATGTTATATATTTGTAATTTTTAAAATTTGTCTTTGTCCTACATGTACACATATTTTAAAAAAAGCTTTATGTATAACCTTTTCCTTTTAGTTTAGAGAATTAGTGATTGGTTTCCCGGTCAATATAAAGTTTCACCTTCTTTGAATTGAAAGATCTATTTTGAATTTATACAATGGTAGATCCAAAATTTTGGTTCAAGGTGCACTTGAATTACAAATTAATTTCATTTTTCACTTTATTCAATTTATTAGCCGTAAATTTTTTTTATTTTCATTTGAAGTGAAAACTTAGCTCTTATATATATGTGTGTGTGTATATACATATGCATAAACATATATATATATATACAACAACAACAAACCCAGTGCCTGAAGGGCTCCCGCTCGCTCAAGGTCGGGCGGGGGGGGGGGGGGGGGGGGGGGGGGAGATGTACGCAGTCTTACCCCATCAAGGTGAGACCTTGATGAGAGACTGTTTCTGAGGTCCCCCAACCTTTATGTCGCTCCAATTAAGGTGGGTGCGTATACGCCTGCAAGTAAATAATCAATTTATCACTAATGAATTAATCACAGAAGGATTCACACATGAATTAATTAATAAGCAATGCAAGCATCTAAGTATGTATGTGCCTGGGGGTATACAAGCACAAAGGGGGGGTTATCCATATGGCCTAGAGCAATCAAAGTGGGAGTTTAAGCGTAAGAGAGAGTAGAGAGATAGGGAGAGAGAGAGAGAGAGAGAGAGAGAGGGAGGGAGAGATAGCGAGAGAGTGAGAGAGTGTAGAGAGTGGCGTCATAGAGTAGAGATGAGTGTAGAGAGTAGCTGCACTAGATCCTAGGAGTCCTAAGCGACTAAGCGACTAAACCAACACCCGCACTATGTGTACACAGACGATCCTACCATAGTTTATTGATACTGAATGCACCTGCACAGCTATATTAGTTATCCCTATACTATTCCTCCACTAAGCTCAAACTTGGGCCATCACTTCTTTTAGGTTGAGGAAGGCGATATCCTGTCCGATTGTATACATGGATTTCTTCTTTACCTTCTTGTCTCAGGTGGAGGATTAGATATCCTTATACATAGATGTACGCATCTCCTGACGAGCACTGGTGAATCTCTAGTCAACTCTAGACACCTCTGGTCAATTCTCGATTGGCCGGCCTCTTCCTCTATTCGCATCTGTCGGGTAGTCTTTATCCCGCCCTAGGAGCGCTTGCAGCCAACCCATGCCGAAACACGGCCAGGCCTTCTCTATTAATAGAACGAGCCTATTATAGCTCGATGCTCCTACTCAGCTATATCTGGTACACTTATACTAATCCTCCACTGAGTTCTATCTAGGGCCAACTCTTCGTTCAGGCTGAGATATGCTAGGTCCCGTCGGATCGTCTCCGTCCAGGTCTTCTGAGGCCGACCTCTCCCTCTCTTTCCATCTATAATATGGAGTTGCTCGCATCTCCTGACTGGAGCATTGGTGGGTCTCCTCCTAACATGCCCAAACCACAGCAACCGTTGCTCCCTCAGCTTATCCTCTATCGGAGCAATGCCTACTTTACTTCTTATGACTATATATATATATATATATATATATATATATATATATATATATATATAAATAGTAATTTTGTAAAGGGTTATTTATATTTTACTATCATGACCTTTTTGGTATTATAAAAAGGACTCTGATGTTTTGGAATTATTAAAAAGGCCCCGAGGTTTTATCGTTTTAATAAAAAGGACCCTCTTCGGCCATCTAACACCATTTTGAAAGATTTTTGGGCAATCTGATTTATTTCGATTCTATCTGAATTTGTATGATAATTACCGTGAAGGTTTTTGGGCCACTCAGAATCATGATTTTCCCTGTTTTGAAAAGCAAGTCATTTATCCATATTTACCGAAGAGGGTCCTTTTTATTAATACGATAAAACCTCGGGGTCCTTTTTAATAATTCCAAAACGTCAGGGTTTTATAATTACCAAAAAGATCAAGGTATTAAAATGTAAATAACCCTTTTTTAAATTTAATTCACACCCAAGTTGGGATCTTATTGTCATTTAAAATATTTTTATAAAATTTAATATTAGATAACATATTTTTGTTGATATACGTAATAAAAGGAATATAATTTTAAATGATGAATCCAAATTTGTTACTCGATAGAGTTCAATAAATAATTTTAGGGTTATATGTTAACATTTATATTTAGTTTTCAACAATTACATATAAGGTACTACACATTTTTTTTTTCTTAAGTAAATTATTACAAATAAACTTAAACAAGAATCAATTTGTAAACATAAAAGTATAAATACAGAACTTATATAATCGAAGTCACAGAGTTGAAAAGTTAGAAAAAAAAATTAAAGTAATTTGCACAAAAATAAAAAATAAACAAACTTTTGAGAGTGCATGAGTAAATTACATGTATACAAAACTAGTGGGACAATTGACATATATTAAAGTTATTTATCTTTATATTTTTCCTAAAATATACAATATTTAATATTTTATATAAAAAAAAAAACACTCTAGACTAAGTAAGAAATTGGACATAAAAAAATTCCAAAAATAAGACTTGGCTCAAGTGGTTGTGGGGAATCAATCCCGCGTACGGTGCTACCCCCATGTGAGGCCCATCACCACTGAGTTAAGGTGCCAACTATACAATACATGTTTGTTAAGTTTTAGGTCGTATTCCTAGGGTTTAAAACTTATTATCTTTAGATCTTGAAAAACCGACAATAACAACAATCATTCAACACGTCAGATCTTGTTCAAGAAACCTGTAACTGTAGTAAAGCAAGATTCATCCAAAACTGAAACACATGCACAAAAATCACAACGACAACAACGAGATTTTACGTGGTTCAGCCTTATAATAAGGACCTACTCCACGGCTCCCTATTTCTAGGGAAGTCTATCCACTATTCAGTCAAGTTCAAGTATTACAGACTAAAGATCAACAATATACAACTCAATACATACAGATCCTTCAAGGCTTCGAAGACAGAAACCTAAAACCGAACGGAAATAAAGAGTAAGGGAAGAGAAAGCTCACAAGCGAAGCCAACAAGGCTTCATAAGTGCTCCAAACTACCAAAGATTGAACGAGAAAGCCTTAACACCCACGGATTTACTCAATCGCCTTCGATCGCCTCAAGATCGCCAGAGTAAAATGAAGGAGGCGGTGGCTGATGAGAAAAACAGAGAGAAATGCAAAGCATACGACAAACCCTAAAAAAGGGTTGGTATATATGGGCAACAGAACCCCGATCCGTGGCAAGGCTCCAGGTTCAATATCGGCCATTCGTACGATCAAGATCAGCGGTCCATAAACGCCCTCAAGAAACACAAATAGTGGCGTCGGATGGCTGACGCGTGTCAGCCATCAATAACTGATTTGGGTAGCTTCCTTGAGAAGCTTCGGGCAGCAGTCAAAGTGGCACGGGCAGGTAAATTGAGCACACGGGCAGGGGCAGCAAAGTCATCTTACCACATGACCTTATTTAAATGAATTTTAACCTGCTGCTTCAATAATAACTTTTACCTAAAAAATTACAACTTATGCCACTAGACATTTACACCCTTTGATCTATAATATTTGAACATTTCTTGACTTAAATTTTCTTGACATAGTTAAGTCATATAGGGACCAATTTTACAACAATTCTCCACCTTGGTACCTATATGGGTTAACTACTGGACATTCCCTAATAATAGGAGCAAAACACATTGGGTTCGTCATCCATGATCCCAATTACTTTGAACCAAGTTAATACATTTGAGTAACTTGTCCAAAGTCAAAATTTTCGTGCCCATATCCACTGGATTTTCAGCAGTACAGAGTTTTCGCAGTTCAACAGTGTTCCTTTCAAGCATGTCATTTACAAAATTCCTCTTGATAGCTAAGTGCTTAGTCCTATCATGAAACACGGGGTTTTTACACAAGGCAAGGGCCGATTGACTGTTCGAAAATAGTACGGGAGGCCCGTTATCGAGGTTAATTTCTGACAGTAACCCTCTCAGCCAGACAGCCTCTTTTATGGCTTCTGTGAGGGCCTCAAATTCAGCTTCAGTGGTTGACAGCGCAGTCACAGGCTGCAACTTAGACTTCCAGCAGATAGCTCCACCATTTAAGGTGTAAATGTAAGCACTAGTGGACCTCCTTTTATCTACGTCTCCCCCAAAGTCAGAATCGGTATAACCTATCAACCTCAGGTCTGTTTTTGTCCTGCCAAAAGTAAGTCCCAGTTTATAGGTTTGTTTAATGTACCTTAACAGCCACTTAACTCCATCCCAATATTCCTTTCCTAGGTTACTCATAAACCAAGACAAAACACTTAAAGGGAAAGGTAAGTCTGGATGTGTACAAGTCATAGCATATATTAAGGAACCTATAACATTAGCATATGGGACTCTTTCCATCTGTTTCTTTTCTATTTCATTTGAGGGACACTGTTGAACTGTATACTTGTACTGATTCGCTAAGGGCAATTTTACAGGTTTACATTCAGATATGTTGAATCTAACCAATACCTTTTCCAAATACCTTTGTTGAGATAAGTGCACTGTTCCAGCTGCTGGATCCCTGGTAATTTCCATACCAAGTATCTTCTTGGCCTTCCCTAGATCTTTCATATCGAACTCTGCACAAAGCGTTAGTTTCAGATCATTAATATGGTTCATGGATTTACTGGCCAGTAGCATATCATCCACATAAATCAGCAAATATAGTGCATCAACAGTATCAGCATGTTTATAATAAAAACAGGTGTCATGTATTGATCTACTAAAGCCCCTACTTCTTATAAATTGGCCAAAGCGTTTGTACCATTGCCTAGGGGATTGTTTCAAGCCATACAAAGACCTCTTAAGTAGACAAACATGGTTCTCATGGTTTGGTTCAATAAAGCCCTCAGGTTGGGCCATAAAGATTTCCTCATCCAGCTCACCATGAAGGAAAGTTGTGGTAACATCCCTTCGTTCCAGAAATAGGCTAAACTTAGCCGTTAGTGCCATAAGTATTCTTATAGTTGTGTGCTTAACAACGGGAGAAAAAATCTCATTATAGTCTACCCCTTCTTTTCATGAAAAATCTTTTGCAACTAGTCTAGCCTTGAACCTTGGCTGTCCAGATGATGTATCGGGTTCTTTTACCTTATAGATCCACTTAGAACCTACCAACTTCCTACCCATAGGTTTAGGAACTAAAACCCAAGTTTTGTTCCTCTTGAGGCTCTCCATTTCCTCTGTCATGGCTCTAAGCCACTGTTCAGAGGCAGCCCCACTAATAACCTGAGTATAAGTGAGAGGTTCTGATTTTACATACTCTAGGGCAGTGTTTAGGGCAAATGCAATACAATCAGCACTGTCAAACCTGAATGGTGCCCTAATTTCTCTCCTCTCCCTATCCCTGGCTAGTTGGTAGTTTGATAGGTCCATTTGTTCAATGGTTTCTTGGGGTTCAGTGCTCCCTTCAGCACTGTCGGTTACCTCTTCCTCAGGATCTAAGGTCTGGTTTTCCTGGTATGTAGGCTCTGGTGGGCTGATCTCGAACTCATAGAGTTCAAGATCAAACTTCCTAGGGTTGGAGGAAGTGGCAGCTGTACCAGCAGCCACTGTTTTCTCGAAGTAGGGCATTTCCTCTTCATTAAAGGTCACATCCCTACTACTTATGATTTTGGTCCTGTTTCCATCCCTAACACCCACCTTATACCCCCTTTACACCATCCGGATAACCTAGAAAAACACCTTTTACAGCCCTGGGTTCAAGTTTTCCTTCAGATTGATGTGCATACGCAGCATATCCAAAAACCTTTAAAATAGAATAGTCGCTTGTTTTCCAGTCCATTTTTCCTCAAGGGTTTTAAAGTCAATTGCAGAGGAGGGAGTTCTATTAATTAGATAACATGCAGTAGCTACAGCCTCCCCCTAAAATTTTTTACCAAGTCCTGATGCAAATAACATACATCTTACTCTGTCTAGGAGCGTACGGCTCATTCTTTCAGCTAGTCCATTTTGTTGGGGAGTTTTCCTAACAGTGTTGTGTCTTTTAATACCATTTTGAGCACATAAACTATCAAATTCAGAGTTTATATATTCAAGTCCATTATCAGTTCTAAGTACCTTAATCTTCCTACCTATTTGATTTTCTATAAGGTTCTTCCACCTAACAAAGGCGCTAAAATATTCATCCTTTGTTTTAAGTAGGTAAACCCTAACCTTCCTAGAAAAATCATCTACCATAGATAGGAAGTAGTATGCTCCACCTAAAGTGGGTACCCTTGCTGGTCCCCACAGGTCAGAGTGGATATAGTCTACCGGTGACTTAGTTATGTGGATTCCAAATTTGAAAGATAGTTTATGATGTTTTCCAAATATGCATGACTCACAGAAATCAGGTTTAGACATATAACCACCCCCCAACAGCCCCCTCTTGTTCAGCTCATTCAGGCTCCTCTCTGATACATGTCCTAATCTTTGTGCCAAAGGTTGGTTAGATCAGTTTTCTCTGCAATAGAGCAGCCAGCAGGAACTACGTCACCTCTAAGCACATATAGACCGTTCTTGACCTCTCCTCTTAGCATTACAAGGGAACCCTTAAGGACCTTCATTACCCCTTGTTGTGCCTTTAAGGTCATACCAGCCTGGTCTAATTGTCCTAGAGAAATTAGGTTCCTTCTAAGTTCAGGCACCTGTCTAACTCCCTTTAGGGTAAAGTCAATCCCATTTGACCCTTTAACCCTAACTGGCCCTATCCCAACTACTTGGCATCCGTGGTTATTTCCCAACATCACCTTTCCCCCAGCTACAGTCCGGTATTCAGTAAAGAAGGATCTATCTGAAGTCATATGGAAGCTACACCCTGAGTCTAGAACCCACTCATGTGTAGTTTGGTCTGTGGATGCTACTAATACTTCAGCAGAGTCATATCCATCATTAAATTCAGTGTTGTCAGTTGTGCCGTTAAATTTTCTTTGGTAATCTGGACAGTATCTTTTAATGTGTCCAAGTTTACCACACTCATAGGATTTTACTTTACTACAATCTCTTCTAGGTCTTGAACTAGATTTGTTTCGACTCTTACTTCTCCTCCTATCTTTATTGTTGTAATTATTATGGTTGTTATGATTGTTATGGTTGTTATGGTTGTCTCGAGTCTTTGTCCTACCCCTGACTGACAGCCCTTCCCCACTGTTACTGGTAGGTGGGTACTTCCCTTCCTTCCTAAGGTCAAGGATCTTTGACCTAAGGGCCTTCATTACGTCTGTCAGTGCTATAGTGTCACGGCCATATCTCAGAGTGTCCTTAAAAGCCCTAAGGTATTTGGGTAAGGCACACAGAAATATTACAGCCAGCAATTAATCAGCAATAGTTACATTAACAGATACCAAATCTTGACAAATTCTGTTGTAGTCATCTATTGCGTCTTCTAGGGGCTTAGTCTCACTCACCTTAAAGGTGGAAAGGGATTCCATGCACAATATTCTATTGGACAACAACTCAGACTTATAAATTTCCTCTAACTTAGCCCAGATATTTGCTACGGTCTTTTCAGGCCTGATCTGATTAAGTACTATGTTATCAAGACTAAGCAATAAAGAAGCATAAGCTTTATGTTCGATTTCTACTTTCTCCTTTTCAGTTAGATAAGTTGGTTGATCTTTTTCGGGCAAAAGTGCAGTTCCAGCACCTTGTGCCATAAGGATTGCTTCCATTTTCAGTTTCCATAGATTGAAATCATTCCTACCGTTGAATCTTTCAATATCAACCCTAGCAAACGCCATATTAAAACTTTTGAACAGAAGAACCTAAGGCTCTGATACCACTTGTTAAGTTTTAGGTCGTATTCCTAGGGTTTAAAACTTATTATCTTTAGATTTTGAAAAACCGACAATAACAACAATCATTCAACACGTCAGATCTTGTTCAAGAAACCTGTAACTGTAGTAAAGCAAGATTCATCCAAAACTGAAACACATGCACAAAAATCACAACGACAACAACAAGATTTTATGTGGTTCAGCCTTATAATAAGGACCTACTCCACGGCTCCCTATTTCTAGGGAAGTCTATCCACTATTAAGTCAAAGTTCAAGTATTACAGACCAAAGATCAACAATATACAACTCAATACATACAGATCCTTCAACGCTTCTAAGACAGAAACCTAAAACCGAACGGAAATAAAGAGTAAGGGAAGAGAAAGCTCAAAAGCGAAGCTAACAAGGCTTCATAAGTGCTCCAAACTACCAAAGATTGAACGAGAAAGCCTTAACACCCACGGATTTACTCAATCGCCTTCGATCGCCTCAAGATCGCCAGAGTAAAATGAAGGAGGCGGTGGCTAATGAGAAAAACAGAGAGAAATGCAAAGCGTACGGCAAACCCAAAAAAAGGGTCAGTATATATAGGCAACAGAACCCCGATCCGTGGCAAGGCTCCAGGTTCAATCTCGGTCGTTCGTACGATCAAGATCAACGGTCCATAAACGCCCTCAAGAAACACAAAGAGTGGCGCCGGATGGCTGACGCGTGTCAGCCATCAATAACTGATTTGGGTAGCTTCCTTGAGAAGCTTCAGGCAGCAGTCAAAGTGCCATGGGCAGGTAAATTGAGCGCACGGGTAGGGGCAGCAAAGTCATCTTACCACATGACCTTATTTAAATGAATTTTAACCTGCTGCTTCAATAATAACTTTTATCTAAAAAATTACAACTTATGCCACTAGATATTTACACCCTTTGATCTATAATATTTGAACATTTCTTGACTTAAATTTTTTTGACATAGTTAAGTCATATAGGGACCAATTTTACAACAATGTTCATATAATATATTTATAAAATCCAGGGGTGCTTGAGCCCACCCTGAGGCCAATGTGGATTTGCCACTGAATTTATATATAGTTGTTTTCTTATATTGGAAGATTTTGAATTTTATTTTATTTTTTCCTTCGAAGTTAGATGTGTTTTGATCATGCAAATGCACTATATTTTGCCTACTTAGTTTTTTTTTTTTTTTTTTGTTTTTTTCTATCATTGGTTAATTTTTATGTCAGGCTTCAAAATTGCAAAATTTAATGTTTGAGAGGTTTTGAGGAATGAATAGACTTGACCATAATACATAGAAGATCGATTTCTTGATCAATTTTCATTCTTCAGTTGGTGCCCTTGGGTTCAAGGTGATAGTTAGGACCTTTTAATTTTGCATTTAAGTATTTAGACGAGTTACTACTACATAAAGAAACAAATAATTTTCATTATTAAATAATTATTTCATAAATTAATAACTTTTATCATGAAATAAGTTGGGTATTCAAAATACTTTATGACATTATTACTCAATCTGGGTTGTTCTAACGTATTTTAAAGTTATTGTTCTTTTTAGAATTACTATTTTAGAATTAAATTTTTTTTTCCTTAAATTATGAGAAAACTTTACCCTTGAAGCTGAAAAATAAGTTATGTTTCATTTAAACTCTTTTTTTGTATAATTAGATAGATAACTCTTAGTACAAAATCGATGTATCCACCGAAGTGGAGCCCAAGAAAGCTTACAAGAATTAAAAAAAAAAAATTATTATTTTTTTAGTAATAAATATTTTTCTACCCCAAAATATCAAGGTCAATGAGATATTAAATTAGGTGTGCGTTAGTAATTAATATATTTTTCTTGTTTTAATTGCGGGTAGTAACATTTTATGGATGCAATAATTTGATGGTGAGGAACTTGAAGGTCCAAAACGCACAACAAATACACGTTTCTTTTGGAAAGTGCTCTTCTGTTAAAGCTTTTAGTCTTACCATTAGTGCCCTTGGAAACAGCCCAAACACCGATGGCATTCATATCACGAATACATAAAATATTGTGGTTTCGAGCGTCACAATTGGAACAGGTATAACAAAATCCATACACCAAAATTTTACATAGAAACTCTCCTTCAACTATATGAAAAAAATCATGAAACTAAAATGGGTACCTCATCCATTATAAAATTTTAGAATTATAATCTATAATCACAAGCCTACAACTCTATCTTTTTATCTTTCAACCCACACTATAGCTTTGAACATATGAATCTACAAAACTTTTAGAATTACAATCTACAATCACAATCCTTTGTGCTCAGATGACCCACACTCAGACAAAAATTTTAAGCTATAATGAGTAGATGTTATGGAGCCAACTATTTCAACATTTTAACCTAGTAATTAAGTAAGGCCTAAAATAGTATTGTATTATTACATTCCCTACTTCTTGGGTCAGGCTTGACACGTGAATAGTATATAGACCCACCTCATATTCTCTGTCATATAAAAAATCTACATCAATTTTGGTGAAGGCTTTCAGGATCAAACTCACAACCTATGAGGCGAGGCCTTTCTCAACTCAACTCTTGGTCTCTTGACACTCTTTTAGTCAAGTCCTTCTGCATCTCCATGACCAAATTCACCCACATTAAGATTACTTGTTAATATTTTATAAAGTTTGATAAATTCTCCCTCTAAAACAAGATGTTTTGGTGTTAAAGGAATAGTATCAACCCACTTGACGTCCAAAAATTATGATATCATATTAAAAATTAATTATGCCAACTCTTTAAGATGATAATTAAATGGGCATAATTAATTATTTTATCTAGAAATGGATGAAAAGAAAATGTCAAAAAGTTAGAACAGTGATAGTTAATATATATATATATATATTTTGAACATTAGTAGTTAATACATTTTTGTGTCTTGTAGCCGTGGAACAAAAAATAATATGAGAAAAATACAACATATAGTATATATTATACTATGTATTATATTTATTATATGGTATTTATAATATTTGCTTGATATAATAATGAAAGTGACGATTGTATCTCAATTGAGAGTGGATCACAGGCAATACAGGTGACAGGTATCACTTGCAGGCCAGGTCATGGAATCAGGTAAATATAATATTTTATTTTTTACTTTAATCTTTAACTATTAATATTTAATCTGGTGTAAAATAGTTATCATTTTCATATTCAAATAAAATATTAATTTTCTTGCATTAACTTTTTTTTTTTACATCTCTATATTTCTCTATATAAGTTATTAAAACATTAAATTTTTAACCATTAATAATCATTTCATATAGATATTTTGTATTTTTGAGAAGTTGTGGATTAATAGCTAGATTTGTTATTTGTAAGATAATATTTGGAATGAATATGAAGAACAAATATAGGTCATATTTAAGAGAGAGATGGTAATGATAATCACAATCACTAAAAATAATTTAAAGATAAGGAAAAAAATATTTTAAAAAATTTATCTCAAGATAGGAAGTGTTTCCTTGACTTCCTTTACTCTCCCCATAAGCTCTGTTGCTAAATATGTTCAAATTTGGATGTTACACTTACTGGTTTTGAGCATGGTGCACAACTAAAAAATGAGATTGAAGATTCTGTATCTTTGCCATTTACATTTCCTTGGCTGAATTTAGGGCTACTTGGGACATTTCTGAGCCCTACGGAATGTTTGAATGTGACTTTCATATGTACTAATATTTCTCTTAACAATAATACCAAAATAACAAATTATAAAAAAGTTGATTTAAACTCCAACTATAAAACTCAAGAATTTCAAACGATTGTTAGAAATAGTTGAGGTTAAGTCCGACCCTGACATAACTCTATATATCTTCTTGAGGATTTCTCCTCTTCTAAATATTAAAAACTTAATAATAAATTTTAGAAAACATTTATATCTTTTACTTAAAAAATAGGAAATCCTCTGACAAATATTGCAACTTCTGTTTTTTTTTTTTTTTTTTAAAGTATTGGAAGCTTGGGTGATGACAACAGTGAGGCGCAAGTGTCAGACATAACTGTGAATGGAGCAACGCTTTCCAGGACTACTAATGGTCTCCGTATTAAAACCTGGTAGGTAAATACTCTTTATCAGAAAGTTTGACTTCAGTGCAATAAAATTTAGGGTAAATTACATATTAGTAATTTTAAATTTAGTGTATTAATTTTTAGTCAAAAAATTTTATAAAATAATTTTTTAACCTAAAATATTATATATATTTAATAAAATAGTCCAAATAATAATATAAAAAATGAAAATGTGGCTTGTTTTGCATCCTTGAACACCACTATTTGGATTATTTTACTAAATACATATAATTTGTTGAACTAACAAATTATTTTACAAAGTTTGTGGATTATAAAATTAATACACCAGACCTTGAGATAGTAATACATAATTTATCTTAAAATTTATTATTTTTTAGTGTAAGAATATCTTTAAAAGGTACTATATTTAAAAATGCCTTTATTGACATGATATGATACAATTGTATGACAAAAGATGCATTTTCCCTTTTATGTGTGGGGTGGATTAGGAATTGCAAAGAACATCAAATTGAATAAAGTTGCCAACCCAATCATAATAGACCAAAACTACTGTGACCAAGATGAACCGTGCAAAAAATAGGTATGTTGAGCCCAACAATCATTAAAAGTACATTTTGTGATATTAAGTCCAGAAGTTAAGGATTTATATGTATATATTTTTTTCCAATATCTAACTGCCTTATCTATATAAAATAATTGTAGAAATCCGCAGTATAAGTGAAGGGTGTAACATACCAAAACATAAAAGGAACAAGTTCTTCTCAAGACGCCATCACCTTTAACTATAGTGCTGCGTACCCTTGAAAAGGTGTCATCATGCAAAATGTTAACATCAATAGCGGAGGTGGCAAACAAACAATGGCTACTTGCAAAAATGTTCAATTATCAAAAATTGGAATGGTCTCTCCGAACCGTTCTGGTGATTAATTTACCTTCTCGAGTCCTCTTCATTCCCATTGAGAACCAGCTGGTAGGCATTCTAATCAAAGGGGCTTTGTCTTACATGGCTAAAATGTCGTCAAGATAATCTGTCTGCAAGTTCTTTGGTGTACAAATATTGATGGGGTGTATTAGGGTATATGTTGGGCTCATTCATATGCTAGGCCTGTGTATATATTAGGCCAATATTAAGTAACCATTTGTTTATTAGTATGTGTATTGTTGTTACGCAAGCCAAGTTGGAGTTTATAAATAGTCATGATAATAATTGCCTAGTAGGGCGAATAGGAATGTATCCACATTGTATTAAAAATAAAGTGAATAATTACTAATCATATCTTAGAGCATAATATTATCCAGTGTCAAAAAAAAATAAAAAATAGAGCATAATATTATTTTTGGATTTTCAATTAACAGCTTAATTCATAGAATAATTAATTTTTTGACATAATATCAGAGTATTTAAATATAAGAATTCTTTATATTTTAAAATTTTGACCTTTTCGGTAATTATAAAAAGGACTCTAATGTTTTGAAATTATTAAAAAGGACCCTAAGTTTTTATCGTATTAATAAAAAACCCTCTCCAGCCACCTGCACCCCCAGGAAAATAAAAAGATGAAATTATCCTTAAGTAAAACAATGTCGTTTTGGGTTTGATTCTTCACACTTACCCAAACGACGTTGTTTTGGGCATGATTCTTTACACTTTCCAAAACGACGTCGTTTTGGTTAATATAAATAAATAAAAATAAAAATCTGCACTTTATAATTGGCTTATTTAAATTAAGAAAATACATTATTTTGTTCAAAGTCTCATCGTATTACCTATATGTTGCTTTGCTTCCATTAAAATTAAAAAAATAAAGATAATACTCTAAAATTAAATAAATAAAATTAATCGAAATACCATAAGATTAAAAATAAATGGACTAAATAATATTATGGTACAGAGAAAAATTAAACAACAAAATGCAAAAAAATGGCATTTGAAAAAAATATTTTAAAAACCTACCACAGTAAATTAAGCTTAAAAATAACACTAAAAAAATATTTTAAAAAAACTTAAGATAGCCTTCAATGGTTGAATGAAGAAGAAGAAGAAGGAAGAGGAGGGAAGATGGAAATATGCATTTGAATTTAAAAGGAAAGAGAGTATTCAAAAAAAAAGGTTAATATTAATGGTTGAATGAAAAAGATAAAAAAGAAGAAGAAATTGATTTTTTTTTTCAAATAGCCTGAGGGGTGGGGGTTATATTTATTTTTTTAGCTCAATGGTAATATGGTCAATATATTATGGCAAATTTTTAAATAGTCTTGCCACGTCAGCACCTGTGGTGGAAAATGATGTCAGGTAGTTGGAGAGGGTCCTTTTTATTATTACGTTTAAAAACTTAGGGTCCCTTTTAATAATTCCAAAACGTCAAGGTCCTTTTTATAATTACTATTGAAAGTCACATTAATTTTGACCAATAATTCAAGGGGATGTATTTTATTAAATTTGAAGTTGGGGGTGACTTTGATATTCACCAATAGTTCCGGGGGGTGACTTTGATATTCACCAATAGTTCAGGGTCTCTTTAGTATTTATTCCCAAAGTTATTTGGAAATTCTGAAGTGAATATATTTAATTTTAGAGTATAACAATATTTATTCAGTAGAATTAAATATTGTTAAATGGTAATCAATATTATCAACTGTTAATAATTAGATTTAATCTATTTAGAGCTAGAATTAGATTGTCCGTGAGGTCCCTTTGCAAGTCTTAGCATTAATCACCCATTTGAAAGATATTTAAAATAAATTCATGAGATAAATTATTTATTTATGAGATAAATAAACTTTTATGCTAATCAAAATTTATTGGATAAATTATTTGTTCATGAGATAAATATATACAAATTTTATTAAAAAAATAATAACAAATTTTTTTTTTCTGGCATTGGGCCTCGCACTGGCAGCGCTGCCAATACCAGCTACCAGCAGCTAGCTAGGTCGCTGGCAATATAGACTTGGCACATCATGCGCCAGGTCCAACTAAAAAAATATTTATTTTAAACAATATCAAATTTGTATATATATACACACACACAGAGACAAGAGAACCTAGGTTTCCCTTGCTCTCCCATGGCAAAATTAGAAAACTCTGTTTGACATATAGAATTGAAATTCAAATAGAATTAAAATTTCATTGCTTGAGTGGTCGGAATTATAATTACATAATGGTTTGAATCATAAAGTCCTTTGTGTCGATCGAGTTGGAGTATTTCGAGTTTTAAATCAACTATAGTTAGATTTGTTGTCAAAGCGGGTCACATTGCATTTAAATTATTATGATCGAAGCAATTCACTTTGAGTCAGAGTCATTTGAGTTTCAAACCAAATCAAGTCCGGTATCGCATCGGATCATTTGATGTTCAAGTTATATTGAATTTTCAGTCAATCGGGTTAGTTCTTTTCGGGATTTAGGCCATAATCGGTTAGGTTTGAGTTCACTTAGGTCATTTCAAGCTCGATTCATCCATTTTGGGACAACCAAGTTATATCATTTTAAATTTCGAGTTATCTTAGGCTGCCTTTGAGATGGGTCGGGTCATTTTCACTTGGGCTCAGCTTGTTCACATTACATTCAAATTGAGTAGTTTCATTTTCTTGATTTGAGTCATCCCGAGTTTTGGGTCAATCGGTTTGGGTCAATTTGGACTTTGAGCTAAGGTGATTTCGGTCATTTCAAGTTCAAGTCATTCGAGTTGGATGATTTCGAGATTCGGTCAAATTTTAGGTTGTGCCTAAGTCTTTAGATTTTGAGTCATCTTGGATTTAGGTCAATCAAGTGAAGTCATTTTGGATTTGAGGTCAATCGAGTCAATATAAAATTGTAATTCCTCACCCCTATCCTAAGGAATTGAAAAGTATGATTTTTAATTAAAATCCAATTCCACGAAATTTGACAGGGGAGTTGTAATTCTAATTCTGGCAGACTAAATAACATAATTGGAATTTTAGCCCTTAAGTCCAGCATCAGTCCCAATTTCAGGTTCAAATTTCATGCTCTAAGTATAACCTAAAATTATTTTAGGAGTTTTTAAATTAAAGTTTTAGCATAATTTCTTTTGAAGAATTGTTCTTCAAAAGCATTTGAAAGGAAAAGTACCTGTGGCTCCCCTAGCCAGCGACGCGTCTCCTTTTCTTCTCCTCTCTGACGTCAACCTTTTGGTGGGGGTCCGGAGGTCCGTGGTGGCGAGCAGCGGTGCATCGCCTGTTCTCTCTCTCCTCTCGACTTTTGAGTTCTCCTCGGAGCAATCATGTAAGACCTCTCCTTTTCTACTTTAGCTGCTTGGATTTTGATTGCTTGGAATCAATGGTGGTTGTGGTGGCCGGTGCTATGGCAGGTTCGTGGCTGTTGTGGGTGGCGCTAGTGGTGGCACCATAAAACCCAAAGTTTTTCGTAATTTTTTTTTTTTTTACTGCTTTTCTTCTTGCTTTACTGCTCTTTTTCATGCACCATGTCTGAGGTGCTTGAGGGTGCGAATGTAGCACATGGTCTGGCTTCGTTCGAGAGCGGTACGTAGTCACCATCTTGGGTGGGCCAGGTTCGATCTACATCGAATGACACGCTTCAGTTTGTGCCTCCTAAACTTGTCAATGGCAAGATAATTGGGTTTGTCTTGGGTAATGTTGTTGCCACTGGGAATGACAAGTGGGAGCATTGTTTGGCGGGTCATTTGATAGGCAAGGGTCTTGCTTATTCCCGCGCGCAAGAGATTGCGCATAAGCTTTGGGGTGAGAAGGGACTGGAATGTGTCCTTTTGGATGTTGAGATCTATATGTTTCGGTTTCACTCCAAGAAACAGGCTGAGGCTGTGGTCACGAGGGGTCCTTGGTTCTTTAAGGGTTTATGCATGTCCGTTCATCTCTGGAAGGAGGGTTACGTGCCTAGGAAAGATTGCTCGAAGACCCCTATTTGGTTTCGCATTTATGGTTTACGCTTACCCTTTGGAAGCTAGTTGAGATCAGTGTGGCATGTAGCACGGTGAGTTTCCCTTTGTTCATGGATAAAGTGATGGCTGATGGTACCAGGCTTGGTTATATCTGTGTCAGTATTGAGATTGAGGCGAAATCTCCTGCTCCTAGGACGACGCTTGTAGATATAGATGGGCTCTAGTATATGCTCACTATCTTGTCTGAGGCCATGCCGAAGCATTGTGCTCCGTGTATGGTCTTTGGCCATTGTTGTCAACCTTGGGCTGATGGTGCTTGTAGTTCTGTTGTAAATGAAGTGGGCAAGAAGAAGAAGCTAAAGAGAAATTGCAAGAAGAAGGCCCCGGGTGGTTCGGCCGATGCCCCTGTGGTGGGGTCCTTGACGATGCCAAGGTTGGCGTCCATGGTGGCATTGATTTTTGGGGCTCCGAGTTGTGGGGATCCGGTGGACAGTGGCATGGCTAATGCCATGGGGTTGGTGATCGTGCGAGGTGTTAGGATTGTGAAGGGAGGAATGGTGGGGGCTCGTGGACCCCCAACGGCAGGGAGTGGATCGACTCTCTTTGGTGGCCCAGCTGGCCCAACGGCCCATGCTGGGGCTAGGGGTGTGACTGGGCCCGCATCAGGCCCAGCGCCCGCTAGGGGAGGGACTGTGCATCCCTCCTCAATTCAACCCATTTGTGGGTTGGATCTTACACTAGGCCGTATTTTGGGCCCATTGCAGGCCCCCGATGTGGGCCCTGCCTCAGGCTCCTCTGTGGCCCAAGCTAGGCCTGATGTGGGCTGACTTCCGCTTTTGTGGACGCATCTCGTGCTCCCCAGGCCCACGATTGTGGGCAGCCGCTGCCACTCTCGGTCGCCGCTGCGGCTGGGCTTCCTGAAAGCCCGGCTTAGGATATTGGAGAGGGGCTACTTCGGTCCCATTCGCAAAGTCTTCTTGCCCTGAGTCGTGCCATGCCTAAGCCACTAGCAGGCCTTATGTCTCTCGTTCTAGCTCTGGTTCCATTGCTCGTACTCAGGGGAGTGTTGGTTCATTTGAAGATCTAGATCGTACTAGTTTTCCTTATAAGAATATGGCGGGTTAGGACGCTCTTGATTTGGTCTTAAAGCCAGCTGCATGTGTGGAGAACCGGCTGTCCTAGTGTGGTGTCGTTGAATCGGTTTGCTTTTTTGTTGGAGGAGCACTCGGGTGAGACTTCTACTTCTCAGTTTGTTTCGCCTGCTCCGGCTGATCGTCATGCGATTCGTTCCATAGTGGCCGATGGAGGATATGGAGGACGTGGGTCTCGATAGTCCCCTATTTTCTAATGATAGGTTGTTGGAATGTGCAGGGTTTTAATAACTCTAATTCTGTTGTTGCTGTTCGCGATTGGATTACCTCTAATCACCTTAGTTTGGTTGAGACCAAAATGAATCCTGGTTATATTGAGTCGATGTTATACAATGTGCTAATGGGTGGCGGTTTATGTTTAATGGTGTGCGGAGCTCTTGGTATCGCATTATTGTGCTTTGGTATCCTAGTTTCTATCATGTCACGAGAGTGCAGGGTGGAGACCAATATCTGACCTGCAGAGTTTCTAATCTTCGAGGGAATGTTAGCTTTGTAGCTACATTTATCTATAGTTTTAAGGAGCTAAGGTCATGTCGGGACCTTTGGAGTTATATTCAAGGAGCTAGTATGGGTCTTCATGAGGAGGCTTAAGTACTCCTAGGAGAATTTGACGCTATCCTCAATCCAAGTGACAGGTGTGGTGGTTAGAACAATTGGCCTGGCCACATGGATGATAACCGAGATTGCGTTTATGAGGCTGAGCTCACTGTTCTGCCATATATAATTCTACATTACACGTGGTCTAATAGGTCAAATGGGGACGCTCTTATTCTTAAGCGTCTGGACTGGTGTTTGGTAAGCAATAGTCGGCTGCATGCTTTTCCAGCTTCATCAGTTGAGTTTCTCGCCCATGTGTGATTTGATCATTGTCTTTTTGAGGTTAGAGGGCTTGGAGAGCGTCGACATCATGACTCCCTTTCAAGTTCTTTAACTTCTGAGCTGACCATGAGGAGTTTTGTCCTACAATACAGAAGGTGTGGGAGTCTCGCATTGATGGTATGCCAATGTTTCAGCTCACTCAAAAGTTGCAATGGCTGGGTGAGTTGAAAGCCCTCAATGCTAGGCATTACAGCTACAGTGGTGGCAACAAGGGATGCCTGGACTGCAGGCCAGAGGGCTTTGGATGCTGATCTAAGTGTATGGCTCTTCAGGTAGAGGAGCGTTGTTTATCTCGAGAGTACTTGTGTTTATGTAGGGATGAGGAGGCTTTCTATTGCCGAAGGTCTCGCAGTCAATAGCTTCCTTAGGGGATCAGGGTACCCGGTTCTTCCATAAGTATGTCATTCATCGACAGGCTAGGAGCCGACTTTCTTCTATTATTGTTCTTGACAGCTTGAGGACCTATGATGAGGGAGAGATTTCGGAGGCTGGGGTTTCTTACTTTCAAGAGTTGTTGATTGAGCCAAGTGGGCCACTTTGTGAGGACATTTTGGGACACTTTCAGGCTCGTTTATCTGCGGATCAAGCTAGACCATTGATTCTTTCGATCTCTAATGGTAAGGTGAGAGATGCTCTTTTCTCGATAGGTGATGTTAGGGCTTTAGGTTATTAGAGAGCGTGTGATGTTGTTGGTCGTTATGTGGTAAGAGCAGTACGTGCTTTCTTTTCCTAAGGGGCTGACTATCACCCGATCACCTGTTGCAATGTGATCTATGAGTGTATCACTAAAATCATTGCATATAGGCTGAAAGGGGTCCTTCACTTTCTGATTGATGACTTGCAGTCCTCCTTTGTTCCTGGAAGGAGGATTTCGGACTGCATTTTTCTAGCTCGGGAGCTTATGCACGATTATCACCGTCAGGCGTCACCTCGATGTGCCCTAAAGGTTGATATTCATAAGGCATTTGACATAGTGTGGTCGGACATTATTCTGTCTACTATACATTATATGGGTATCCAGGAGGTTATGATTAGCTGGTGTTGGCCCTAAAGCCACTTATATTGTAATTTTAATGATAATAACTATTTAGTGAGTCATAGTATTTAAATTGTTCTAATCTAGTTTCTAAGTTAATCATAAGAAAGCTAAGAATATCAAGATTAATTATGTTGATACTAAGCTTTTTAAGATGATGAATCAAGACAAAAAGAGATCAAAGTTGAAGAGAAGATTCATCCAAATTGAAGAGAACGTGATCCGAGTGCAAGCGCCTTAAAGTTACTTATTTTTATGTCTAGGACTTACGATCAGGATATATCAATTAAGTTCAAGTCTCAATATTGATATGTGATGCTCTAATACAAATGTTTTCGAAATATGTTTTAAAATTGATTTTGAAATTTTATTTGAAAAATATTCAACAATTAATCTAAAAGTAATCCAATTATATGTCAATATGCTAACAAATAACCTAACTCTATTTTCCAACAAAAAAAAACCCAACTCTAACTTTTCAACCAAAAAATAACTCAAATCTAACTTTTCTATCAAAAAATAACTCAACTCGAACTTTTCAACCAAAAAATGACCAAACTCCAAAATTAATCTAAAAATAACCCAACTCTAAAAATTTGATTTAAATTACTGAATTGTGATGCTCTTACAATATATTTTTCTTCTACGTATTTTTTTGTTTGGCTTGTTTTCTGTAGGCGGTCTCATTTAGTAAATGAGCTAAGCAAGCACATATTTGCTTGATTAGATAAATAATACCAACATCGAGCTGGTTTCATTTAGTTAACGAGCTAAGCAAGCTATGGTTCGGTTCGGCTCGGTTCAGCCCATTCGCAGCCCTGGTTCTCTGGTTGTATTCCTCGGTTGTTTTGCTAGTTCTTTGCCCCAGGAAGTTGCCTTTTTGTGGAGTTGTACTCAATTATCGGAAAAATGTTAGTTTAGTTACGTGAGAAAAGAAATCAAGCCAAACCAAAAATACATAGAAGAAAAATATATTGTTAGAGCATCATACCACATGCCATGCTTAGCCATCAATTCAATATTTTTTAAAATTAATTTTAGAATTTGGTTATTTTTTGGCACAAAAGTTAAAGCTGAGTTATTTTTTGGTAGAAAAGTTAGAGTTGGATTATTTTTTGGTTAGAAAATAGAGTTGAGTTATATTTTAGTAGAAAAGTTAGAGTTGGGTTACTGGTTAGAAAATAGAGTTGAATTATTTTTTAGTATATTGACATATAATTGGGTTATTTTTAGATTAATTGTTAAAAAATGTTTAAGTTAAAATTAAACCAATCTAGCTTATCAATTAAAAATATTTTTTTAAGATTGGTATTTTAGGAAAGCATGACCAAATCAATTAAGATAAATTTTAAATGGGTGATAATTTAGCTTGATTTAATCAATCATACATGATCAAGGCAAACTAGGAAATTGATTCAATTAATCAATCATGATCAAGGCAAAACTAGGAAGTTAATTCAAAAATTAAGCTAATATGAACAATGAATTTATGCCAAATCATCCCACCAATCAAGCTAATTGGTCAAAAACGTGTAAATCCACCCAGGCAGGCCGAGTGTCAACACACAGAAGGTATGTGTCGACACACAGGCTTACAATAGTCACAGGGAGCTGGTGTGTGTCGACACACAGATCGAAAAGGCTCAAAACGGCTATTTTTGACTTGATTTCTTTCTTGATCTTTTTTCCAATCCTTTGAACGTTCCCTTGGCTCTCATTTGCCTATAAATAGGGCTTGGATGCTTTGGTTCAAATCATCCAACACACTCTAAACATTCTTTGAAAAAAGTTCTCTTACATTCTTGTGCTTTAACGGTTTGATTTTAAGTTTTGTTTAAAGTTTTTATTTGAGCATCACTTGTTCTTTTATTGTTGATCATTGAACTTCATTGGCATATCCTTAGCTTTGGCTAAGCTGATCAAGTGTGAATTCACTCTTGAAGGAGTGAAGAATTTGAGTGCTTTAATTCTTCCATTGCTTTATTCTATTCTATTTCATTGTAAAGGTTAGATCCTTAGCCTACGGTTACAAAAAGATTGGTTGTAAAAGGTTAGTCTTGAGCCTTCGTATAAAAAGACCAGTTCTAAAGGTTGGATCTTGAGCCTATATTTAAAAAGAATCATCAAGTTTAGTTAAAGGCTCAAGTGACAAGGAGTAGTCACTTAAGAAGTGGACTAGCTTCCGATTTGAAAGTGAACCGCTATAAAAATCTTTGTGCATTCCATTTATTTTTGCCTTTATCTTTTACATTTTATATTTATTGTTTAACTTTTAATTAAATTTTTGGTTCATAAAATTTAAATTTTCATTTGTCACTAAAGAACCTAATACGCCCCCATCTTATGTTGCTCTTTGGACCTTTAATTGGTATCAGAGCTAGTTTCGGTTTTTTTTTTTTTTTTTTTTTTTTTTTTGGCCTAACAACCTTAAGAGTGATCCTTATGGCAACCTTTGCACCTATTTTGGTCGATGGTCAATCAACCGAGAAGCCTCCACTTTTTGATGGTAAAATCTTTTTCTATTGGAAATGTAGGACGAGATTTTTAATCATTTCTATTGATTTTGACTTGTGGCTCATTATAAAAAGTGGTGATTTTGTTCCTTCAATGAATAAAGAAAATGCAATTCCTGATGAATTTGAAAATGGGCTTATTCAACATGACAAAACAAAGCTTGAGAAAAATGCTAAAGCTCATTTCCAATTATTATGTGCTATTACGCCCAATGTCTTTAATTATGTTAAAAGTTGCAAGACCGCAAACGAGATTTGGGAGAAACTAGAAGCCATTTTGGAAGAGAGTCCAATGAAGAATCCCCTCATACAAGTGAAGAGGAGCAAGCAGATTCATGTCTCATGGCCATCGAATGTAAAGAATAATGAGCTCATGAATAGTTTTCATGAATTATATGGTGCATTTGAAAAATTGAGAAACAAATACTCTTCTAAGAAAAATAAGCTACAAAAAGAGTCAAAACAATGTTTAGTGTTTAAGCTTGAAAATGAATTTTTGAAATAAAAAATAGAGTCATTAAATGATCAAGTTGAAACACTGATCATTGAGAAGCAATCCTTGGAAGAAAAGGTCATTTCAAATGAAAGTAAAAATGAAGAATCTGAGGAAGATAGATCATTGGTTAAGAAGAATGACGCTTTGAAAGAACAAGTGGAAAAACTCTCAAAAATTTTAAATAGGTTTCTCAAGGGAAAGAAACACTTGAAAAAATACTTTCTTCTCAAAAATCCACGTATAATAAAGAGGGAATTGGCTACAATGGAAATGCTCAAAAGAAAAAGTTGAATATACTTTTTGCCAAAGCCTCCTCACCATCGATAAACTCTATAAGATGTCATTATTGTGGTGATCATGGACATATTCTATATCAATGTCCATTTAAAAAGAATTTGAGAAAAATGAAGATGGTTTGGGTTGCAAAGGGATCTCGGCCTCCAAATGTCAAGACTAACAATGAAGGACCTAAGAAAATTTGGGTAAAAAAAATCCGTTAAATTGTATCGATATGCTTGAAGGTTGACAACAAAAATCAAAAGTAGTGCGTTTGTAGTAGTTTCACAGGTTATATGACCAGAGATAAAATACAAGTCCACTTTTACCAAGAAAAGGGAAAATCTCACTTTGAACAAGAATAATAAAAAATTCATCGGTACTGGTAGCATTACTTCTAACTCTTCTCCTTACATATATAATGGTTTACTTCTTGATGGTTGTTAGTAAACTATAATTGAACAGCTTACTACTATAGATGGGCAAGTAGGATACACAGACAATTATTTGGACAAAAATTTTAAACAATACAATTCACACAGTAAAGGCAAAATCAACAACCTAGTAGAGGCAAAATCAACGCAATTTGTCCAGTAGAAATGCAACACAATTCGCCCAGTAGAAATACAACGCAATTCGCCCAATAGAAATATAACACAATTCACCCACTAGATTCAGCTCAACGAAATTCACCCACTTTAACCCACTTAACACACAAGTAAATAAAAGATAGAATTAACCCTGCTGATCCAAAAAAGTGATACTTATCCAAAAATGAATGCTCATCCAAAAACACCATTCCTCTATAAAAAGGAAGCTACATGCCACCTTCAAAAAGCAAGCCCATTCCTATGATCATCTCCCTGTGTCGACACACAGGCTTACAATAGTCACAGGGAGCTGGTGTGTGTCGACACACAGATCGAAAAGGCTCAAAACGGCTATTTTTGACTTGATTTCTTTCTTGATCTTTTTTCCAATCCTTTGAACGTTCCCTTGGCTCTCATTTGCCTATAAATAGGGCTTGGATGCTTTGGTTCAAATCATCCAACACACTCTAAACATTCTTTGAAAAAAGTTCTCTTACATTCTTGTGCTTTAACGGTTTGATTTTAAGTTTTGTTTAAAGTTTTTATTTGAGCATCACTTGTTCTTTTATTGTTGATCATTGAACTTCATTGGCATATCCTTAGCTTTGGCTAAGCTGATCAAGTGTGAATTCACTCTTGAAGGAGTGAAGAATTTGAGTGCTTTAATTCTTCTATTGCTTTATTCTATTCTATTTCATTGTAAAGGTTAGATCCTTAGCCTACGGTTACAAAAAGATTGGTTGTAAAAGGTTAGTCTTGAGCCTTCGTATAAAAAGACCAGTTCTAAAGGTTGGATCTTGAGCCTATATTTAAAAAGAATCATCAAGTTTAGTTAAAGGCTCAAGTGACAAGGAGTAGTCACTTAAGAAGTGGACTAGCTTCCGATTTGAAAGTGAACCGCTATAAAAATCTTTGTGCATTCCATTTATTTTTTCCTTTATCTTTTACATTTTATATTTATTGTTTAACTTTTAATTAAATTTTTGGTTCATAAAATTTAAATTTTCATTTGTCACTAAAGAACCTAATACGCCCCCATCTTATGTTGCTCTTTGGACCTTTAATTGGTATCAGAGCTAGTTCTGTTTTTTTTTTTTTTTTTTTTTTTTTTTGGCCTAACAACCTTAAGAGTGATCCTTATGGCAACCTTTGCACCTATTTTGGTCGATGGTCAATCAACCGAGAAGCCTCCACTTTTTGATGGTAAAATCTTTTTCTATTGGAAATGTAGGACGAGATTTTTAATCATTTCTATTGATTTTGACTTGTGGCTCATTATAAAAAGTGGTGATTTTGTTCCTTCAATGAATAAAGAAAATGCAATTCCTGATGAATTTGAAAATGGGCTTATTCAACATGACAAAACAAAGCTTGAGAAAAATGCTAAAGCTCATTTCCAATTAATATGTGCTATTACGCCCAATGTCTTTAATTATGTTAAAAGTTGCAAGACCGCAAACGAGATTTGGGAGAAACTAGAAGCCATTTTGGAAGAGAGTCCAATGAAGAATCCCCTCATACAAGTGAAGAGGAGCAAGCAGATTCATGTCTCATGGCCATCGAATGTAAAGAATAATGAGCTCATGAATAGTTTTCATGAATTATATGGTGCATTTGAAAAATTGAGAAACAAATACTCTTCTAAGAAAAATAAGCTACAAAAAGAGTCAAAACAATGTTTAGTGTTTAAGCTTGAAAATGAATTTTTGAAATAAAAAATAGAGTCATTAAATGATCAAGTTGAAACACTGATCATTGAGAAGCAATCCTTGGAAGAAAAGGTCATTTCAAATGAAAGTAAAAATGAAGAATCTGAGGAAGATAGATCATTGGTTAAGAAGAATGACGCTTTGAAAGAACAAGTGGAAAAACTCTCAAAAATTTTAAATAGGTTTCTCAAGGGAAAGAAACACTTGAAAAAATACTTTCTTCTCAAAAATCCACGTATAATAAAGAGGGAATTGGCTACAATGGAAATGCTCAAAAGAAAAAGTTGAATATACTTTTTGTCAAAGCCTCCTCACCATCGATAAACTCTATAAGATGTCATTATTGTGGTGATCATGGACATATTCTATATCAATGTCCATTTAAAAAGAATTTGAGAAAAATGAAGATGGTTTGGGTTACAAAGGGATCTCGGCCTCCAAATGTCAAGACTAACAATGAAGGACCTAAGAAAATTTGGGTAAAAAAAATCCGTTAAATTGTATCGATATGCTTGAAGGTTGACAACAAAAATCAAAAGTAGTGCGTTTGTAGTAGTTTCACAGGTTATATGACCAGAGATAAAATACAAGTCCACTTTTACCAAGAAAAGGGAAAATCTCACTTTGAACAAGAATAATAAAAAATTCATCGGTACTGGTAGCATTACTTCTAACTCTTCTCCTTACATATATAATGGTTTACTTCTTGATGGTTGTTAGTAAACTATAATTGAACAGCTTACTACTATAGATGGGCAAGTAGGATACACAGACAATTATTTGGACAAAAATTTTAAACAATACAATTCACACAGTAAAGGCAAAATCAACAACCTAGTAGAGGCAAAATCAACGCAATTTGTCCAGTAGAAATGCGACACAATTCGCCCAGTAGAAATACAATGCAATTCGCCCAATAGAAATATAACACAATTCACCCACTAGATTCAGCTCAACGAAATTCACCCACTTTAACCCACTTAACACACAAGTAAATAAAAGATAGAATTAACCCTGCTGATCCAAAAAAGTGATACTTATCCAAAAATGAATGCTCATCCAAAAACACCATTCCTCTATAAAAAGGAAGCTACATGCCACCTTCAAAAAGCAAGCCCATTCCTACGATCATCTCCCTGGAGCAATAATCGTTCCATCACCTTACTATCCTCAGGTTCAGTGTTTTATCTCTATTATTTCGTTCATTACTTACCCTTATTTACTATTTCATAATATGGACACTGACTTGAGCGTCAGAGGGGTCCCCCGTGGTTGCTCCACAGGCCCCTCTAATCATTCGTTTGATCTTGCAGGGAATATAAAGTCAGGTATATAGCTAGAGCTTAAGTTCAGCTCATCCTAACGAACTCCACCTCGTACAAAACTCCAAAATGATAAATAAGCTCACTGACCAAATTCATCACAAACATATTGGCACCTTCTGTGGGAAGGATCATAAGCTCACGTCTGGCTTGGTGTTTATTGTAAAATTCAAACATTTTTTTTGTCATTCGAGATAATTTTTAGCATTTTTTGGTTATTTGGCGCATTTTCTAATAAAAAACGAGTTTATTCAAGCAAAGTAAGTCAAAAAAGCTCTACTATTCCTATGAGTACTTTTAAGCATATCCATACATGAAAAGATGTATGTTGGAGTAAGTCAAGTATTATGACATAATTTTTACCTCCTTTTTATTTTTTCTTTGATCAAAAATTTTGAAGAAAATCATCATACACACCTAGAACTCTATAAGAGCTTTGTTTTAATATGAAACTCAATCCCTAACTCTTCGCAGATTAAATGTTATCCTTTTTTAAAGTTACAAGGTACGTTATACAACAACTACAACCGGAATTCGCCCAGTTCAGCTTTTCACCTCCTTTTCGAATTCTCTTTGATCAAAAGCTTAAAAATAATCACAGTTGCATAGAACTCTTCAAGAGCTTCATTGTGATATATAACACAATCCGTAACTCATCACAAATTAAAAGTTATTCTCATTTTAAATTACAAGGCAAGTTATACAACCACCACAATCGGAATTTGTCCGGTTCCTCTTTTACCTTTTTAATATTTTCTTTAATCCGAAGCCTTAAAATCATTATAGTTACGTAGAAATCTTCAAGAGCTTCGTTTTGATATGTAACTGAATCCGTAACTCGTCACAGATTAAAAGTTATCTTTGTTTTAAGTTACAAGGTACGTTATACAACAACTACAACTAGAATTCACCTAGTTCATCTCTTCACTTCCTTTCCCAATTCTCTTTGATCAAAAACTAAAAAATTGTCGTAGTTACATAGAAATCCTCAAGAGCTTCATTTTGATATATAACACAATCCGTAAGTCATCACGAATTAAAAGTTATTCTCGTTTTAATTTACAAGGCACGCTATACAACAACTACAATTGGAATTCGCCTAGTTCGGATTTTCACCTCCTCTTTATATTTTCTTTGACCCAAAACTTAAAACCTCATTAAAGTTACATAGAATATTTCCTCAGCTTCATTTTGATAGCTGATTCGGTCAATAACTATTCATGGATTAAAAGTTATGCTCATTTAAAATCAAACGGACAAGTTATATAACTATTACAACGCTTCATTTTTCCAACTCTTTTTCATATTTTCTTTGTTCAAAAACTTAAACAATCATCATAGGTGCCTAGCACTCTTTGATAGCTTGATTTGATATGTGATTCAACCTATAAATCTACATGGACTAAAAGTTATGCTCATTCTAAGTCAAAGGTTCAAGTTGTATACCTACCATGTGGATAAAACACCCTGTTATTTTTTCACATTTTTCTTATGTTCTCTTTTATTAAAAAAAAAACTCAAGAACTCAGCATACATGAATACAGAACTCTTTAAAAGCTTCGTTTTGACATGTGAATCGACTTGTAGCTGCTTACGAGTGAAAAGTTATATACATTTAAAAATCCACCATCCGATGAATTCCCTATCCAGTGTTTTCCACAAGCTAGTGAATTCCACAACTCGGCATTATCCGCAACCAGGCATCATCAGTAAAAGCTGGCATTATCTCTGAAGCTTCTCTTACTGTACGACAATCACCATCCCAAGCCGCCGTTGTCATTCGCACTAACAACCATCACTTCCGGGACGCTTGGGAGTTTAACAAGAAGATTGAATATTCATTAAAGTTTTTGAATTGTTTAAAGTTTTATATGAATCATAATTCAATCTAGAAGTATATTCCTAAATCAAATCTAATGAGATTAGATATTCAAAGAGTTAAAACGTTTAGATTGTTAAAAATGTGATTAGATTTTGAACTAAGGTATGAAATATTCAATTGTTAAATATTTTATGCTAATCAAAAATTTTGTATATCTAATATGATTAGATATTCTGATTTATTTTATGATCTAATGAGATTAATATCTAAAATAATTATTTATTTATTTAAATTAAAATTTTAAAAATAAGAGTAATACCCGGGGCTAGGCGCATGATGTTCCTTATAATTACATATTTTATTTTTCATTCCAGCTGCATATTCGGCCTTTACATGTGTGTTTTGTTGTAATCTAGGTACATTTAGGCTTAAAGTGCAACAGAGCAACATAGGTTGAAAAATGGCAGAATCAAGCATAATCGAGGCATATTTAAAGATTACTCTGAGAAACCCGAGCACATGTGCAAAAGAATGATCAATCGGTTTATAATTCGGTAACCTAAATAGGTCTCGTCGGTAGTTGTGTATATATACACACACACACACGAAAGGAAACAAGAAAAACGCCGCACGCAAGGGAGGCCACACATACCACGCCGGAAGCCGTTCATTTAAATGTCGAATACCTAATTGGTTTAAGTATTCTTTTGCCTCGCCTCTTCTTCTCCTCTCCTTCCCGAAGCCGCTACGAGATCCAAAGGGTTCTCAAACGCCAAAGAGCAGTTGGTCGGAGTGCCACAGGGTTTCAAAGCAAGGATCAATATGCGACGGGTTGCCATTTCATCATTCGCACCGACCAACTGAGTCTCAAATTTCACCTTGAGCAACGTTGGTTGTCCACTCTTCAACACTTGTGGCTGTCTCGCCTAATTAGTCTTGATTATGACATAATTTACAAGAAGGGGACTTAAAACCTAGCAGCTGACTGTCATGGGCTGCCTTTGGCTGATATTGTCCCTGGTGTTCAATAAGCAGTCATATACCATATAAGGTCTTCATAGCCTGTCTGGTACTAATGTGCATTTGTTGCAGGTACGTTTCTTAGTTTGCCGTGTATTTTGTCTCTACAGAGGTATATTACTGCTTATTGACCATAGGGGGTAGGCTGGCCCGGCCCTAGCCTAAGGGATTGGGAGCCGCACGAGTGATCCGCGCACATCCCGTGACAAGTGGTATCAGAGGGGGCTTATGATACATGAGTAAGCAGTCGTGTTGGGAGCGAGTTTGTCCGTGGTGTTGGACAATCCTTGGGTGGGAGTTGCCTACGTCCCTTGTGTATCAAGCGGGTTTATCCTTGGGGATGGACATTCCTTGTGCGGAGCACTCTGTTTGGGCGGAGTGGCTCGTGTTCCGACTATGGCAAAAGGTGCAGTGTGGAAGGCTTGCTACATGGAGATTGAGCCAATTCCTTTGGGGTGCAGTGCGGAGCTAAAGAGAAGTGTCAACAAGCTTTGTTCACGCGAGACATGTACGTGGCGTACTACGGTGCATGGAGATGGAAAGTGGTGCTTTGAGCACACTGCTTATCGCTGAGCGAGCATCAATGGCATGTCAAAAATTGTCACGCTGGAGGGGATGACGATGTGGTCATCTCGTGACCAATCAAGGCTGCTGGCAATGCAGGGAAGCGATGATGGGCAGTACCGTCACCCGCAATAAGGACGTTTGTGGAATTGGGTGGGGAAGAATGTCACAGGCCGTCTTTGGCTAAAATTGTCCCCTGTGCTTAATAAGCAGTCATATGCCATATGGGGTCTCCATAACCTGTCTGGTACTAATGCGCATGTGTTGTATGCAGGTGCATTCCTTAATTTGACATGTATTTCGTCTCTACGGAGGTATATTGCTTCTTGTTGACCATAGGGAGTAGGCTGGCCCAGCCCGGCCCTAGCCTCAGGGGGCTTGGGTGCTGCACGGGTGATATGAGCTCATCCCGTGACATATAGCAGTAGACTCGTTGTTGGCAATGACGCCAATCTCCGTCAGGATATCCTTCTTTGGCTCCATGATTCCACTTAAGGGGGACATTCTGGTATTGATGCTGCCTACCACCGCAATAGGCCATTTTCTATTGGAAAGGTCTTCACCGGGATATCACGAATTACTTCCGCCAATGCACCATTTGTCAGCGAAACAAGTATAAAATCATGGCGCCAGCTGGCCTCCTCCAACCTCTTCTGGTTCCCACTTCTGTTTGGAACAATGTATCACTAGACTTCATGGAAGGTCTACCGCCTTCAGAGGGGCACTCAGTTATTATGGTGGTGGTTGATCGTCTCACCAAATATGCTCACTTTATGTCCCTTGCCCATCCGTACACGACTATCAGCATTGCACACATATTTTTGGATCAGATCTACCGCTTCACGACCTTGAAACTATCATAAGTGATAGAGACCCAGTGTTCACCAGCATCTTTTGGCGAGAACTCTTCTCCTGCTTGGGTACCCACCTCAATCTTTCATCATCCTATCATCCATAGTCCGATGGGCAAATGGAGGTTCTCAACCATTGTTTGGAGACCTACTTACAATGCATGGTCAATGAACAACCTCGACAGTGGACTAGATGGCTTCCTTTGGCGGAATGATGGTACAACACTACTTTCGAATCTTCCGCCCAGTCAATCTTCACCATTCGAACTTCTCTGTGATCAACCTTCCTCGGTTCATCTCCCTTACTTACTGGGAGAATCCTCCGTAGATTCCATTGATCGAAGTCTAACAGCTCGTGAAGAGACTATTAGCTGTCTGCCCCATCATCTATTTCGTGCTCAAAATCGAATGAAGCAGCTAGCTGATCGACATCGCACTGACAGAGAATTTCAGATAGGCAACTATGTATGGCTCAAGCTGCAGCCCTACCACCAATAAAGTGTCGAGGCCAGGCGTTTCCATAAGTTGGCGGTCCTTACAGCATTTTAGACCGCGTAGGCATGATGGCTTACCGACTTGATCTACCTGCCCACTCCGCCATACACCACATGGTTCACATCTCTATACTCAAGCAGTGTTTCTCCAATCCTGCCACCAGTACTCCGCTACCGGATACATGGCCACCAACTGCGGCCCCTCCTCAACCCGCTACCATTTTAGATCGCCAAATGGTCAAACTCCACCGAATTGCTGTAACTCAGGTTTTAGTTCAGTGGGTTGGCCAGAGTGCCGTTCATGCTACTTAGGAGTACCTCTATGACTTTCAACTCCGCTTCCCTACCTTTGATCCTCGAGGATGAGGACCAACTCAAGGGGGTGGTATTGACACAAACCTGGTGCTACTGCACACGCCAAGCATCCATCCAAATCCTCCTCCTTCAAACAATGCCTTGGTGCCTTCCTTGCTTCGACCTGGATCTTAACTGCCAAGCTTGCCACCAAGACCTTCTGCCTCTCTTCTTCCAGCAGCAAACAACACTCCAGCACTGCCACGTCAATAGTAGATATTTAGGGTAGATATTTTAGGTTTTTTCACTATACATAGTACGAAGTTAGTTAGCATTAGGCATGTGAATGTTGTATGCCTTATTCTTCTCCTCCAAAACCCTAATCTATGTCTTCTCCCCTTTCTTGCTCGTAAAAACCTTCATTGTTGGAGTCTATCTTACATATATACAAATACATAATCGTTACTACCCGTTAGCCCCATATTTGCTTGTGATTTCCATTGATTGAGCTAGATTTCATCTAAGTTCGTATCATAGGTAAGTAAATAAAATGTTTATTTAAAAGTTATATTGGTAGATAATTGACTTATTTTAATCAAAACTATGTTAATGGCAATTTATTCGTCTAATACAAGCTATGTTGTGTCACCATATAGAAGAAGAATTTCCTAAAGACCAAATATCTTATAAGTGGCACTTGATCTTAAGTGACATCAATCTGAGTATGATTCAAAACCAATTTTGATTTGTCTTATGGGATCATTAAGTACTAAAATAATAACTGGTATGGGAATTATGTTTGAATTAATGGCGACAGAAAGAGTGTTTGAGAGTAAAGACAATAGAGCCACTAAGCTACTAGAACTTGTTCATAAATGTTTATAGACTGCTAAAAGTTCAAGTGAGCAGAAGCAAATAGTATTTCATAAAATGTTTATGAATAACTACTCAATTAGTTAATACATGGATATACCTATGAAGACTGAAGTCTTGAATCCTTTAAATAGTTCAAAGAATTAAATACTAAAGTTGAAATGAGCTAGGTAATTATATCAAGTCACTTTGATTGGATCAAAGTGGTGATTTTAGGAGGATTCTTAATTTTCCTTATTGTAAAGTGTTGTAGATCAATAATGTGTTATTGAATATGGTAATATTCATATGATGAGTAACATCTACATATCAAAAGGTTTGTTATGTAAGAGGTTTTAGAAAGTGTTCTAAAAGTAAGGTAGATAGCTTATGTTAGATAATTTGACAATATGTGATAATGTGTGTTAACAGCGCAATACGACATATAGTTTAAATGATGTATTAGATATATCTTCAACCAAGTTATTGTCATGCTAAGTATATGAGAGCGTTGGTGTAGTGGGAGGATTGTCAGGGCACCTAACGGATTCATATCTTTAGAAGGTTGAGTAGGATGATTGAATCTGATCCTTAGAACTATAACAAAGCTCTTAAGTATAAAGTTGCAGACCAATAGGTCAGGGCAATAAACACTAAGTTAGAGTAATTATATTTTAACTAAGTATGGAAACTTGTAGAGGCATCGAAAAACACTAAGTCCATTAGGTACAAATAGGTAAGTTTAGAGCTTTATTACAATTATACCCCTCTCATAACTCTTTACATAGGGACTAAGTGTTAGAGGTATGGATGAATTGAATTATTGAGTCCCCCCCCCCCCCCGCCCCGCCCGCCCGGAGCCTCTCTCTAAGTCTCCCTCCTCTTTCAATCTCTCTATCTCTCCCTCCCTTTCCCTATTATACAAATCTATTCCATACTTATATGGACTAGATACGAATATATTACTATCTTGAGTTCGCTGATCGATTGATTCATTGATTTGTTGATTAGATTGGTTGATTGCCTTAGATTAATATGAATCATAACAATTGGTATCAGAGCAGTAGTCTTTGGCACTCATCAACGGAGGTTCGTTGAAATTCACCAATGGAGGTAGATGAATTCATATTAGATGGATTGACTAAAATGAAATTAATAATGGATGATTACCTGATAAAAATCAATTCACAACAAATCAGACGTTGTTGTTGATGATGTAAAAATCAAGAAGAAGGAGCCACCGACACTGACTGAAAACTCCGGCCACAATGCAGGTATCAGAGGAGAAATGTGATGTTTCAACCACCACTGAAGCTCCAGAGCCACTAGCACTGACCGAGATTGAGGTCAAGATGTACAATCTGCCACTAGTGGCGCTAGTTGAGGAGAACCGCGACGAACCGACAAACACCGAAGCTCCAGAGCCAGATCTGACCGAAAATGGAATGAAAACCGAGGTGCCGGAACTTTCGACACCAACCGAGGACGCTGACAGCGAAGAAAATCACCAGGAGGTCGACCGTGTTAAGGAGGGACGATGAGATTGATGACAGTGAACAGATCAACGGCGCGTAGGAATCAACCACGGCAAGGAACTACCGCCACCTTCAATCTGGTACGACAGAAGCCGAAAACAACGCTGGAGGCCTTGTCATAGCGGTTAGATGGGATGTGGAGGTCGCCGGAGCACCTTGCCGCCTCCCCTATGGTGTTGCGTCGGCCGTAGCTGCCGTGGCTCCATCGACGCGTGGTGTGGCTAAGGCCACGCATGGGATTTACTGGGGGAAGAAGATGAGCGAGGAGGATTCGAGTCTGGGGTTACATATTTGTTCAAATTACAAATTTACCACTTATTTTAGTATTTTTTAATCTTTTATTAATTTTAAAAATTTTAATTCGAAAAAATTTGTAATTATAGCGTTTGATCCTGGAGGAAACTAATTTAGGTATTAATACCTCGCCCGTTAAAGACAAGGGTCATTAAAAAGGGAAGGTAGTGATACAAACCAAAATATAGTGGTTAAATGAGATCTTTTTGTGCTCGTTTGTGTTTGTCTGGATTTTTTGTTGGTTGCTTGGGCTCTGGCCCATCGCTCTTGTTGTTTCCTGAGCCTGATTTTGCTTGTTTCGTGTCTGTGTGTCTTCTTTTCTCTGGGTGTTGTTGGGGTTTGTGATTTTTGTAGGAGGTCTTTTCGTCGGTTTGCCCTTGCTTGCTGTGTTTTTTGTATTGCAATATCTTGATTGATCTTCATATTTATAAATTCTCAATTATCAAAAAAAAAAGTAGTTAAGTGAGGGTTAAGTATAACTAAATAGGTTAAGAACTTTATTATAATTATACCCCTTTCATAACTCTATATATAGGGACTGTGTTGCCAACCTAAATAAAAGTAACCTAAATACTAAATGAAAGCATTAAAAGAGAGAGAAATAACATAAAAGGAGAACTTGATTTCATTCATTGGATGATTGTGAATACAATGTCCCCCCCCCCCCCCCCCCCCCCCCCCCCCCCCCCCTCTATTTATAGAAGGAGGCCCCTCTAGGTGGAACCCACTACTTACTATTAAATTATTATAATACTAAATACCTTAATACTATAAACCCTAAATACCTAATTTAGGATCGTATCAGACTTGGTGTTAGAAAGGAAGCATGGATAAATTGAATTAGTCTCTCTCCCCTCTTTCTAAGTCTCCCTCCCCTTTCTATTTCTCTATCTCTCCCTCCCTTTCTTTACTTACAAATCTATCCCATACTCATAATATCCTACACTTACATGGATTATATACAAATATATCACTATCTTGAGTTCATTGATCGATTGATTAGATTAATTGATTGCCTTGGACCAATATGAATTGTACCATCTACTAAGGCACCTTATTTATATGAGCCTAGAAGTTGGCTCTAATTACTAAAATACCCTTGCTCGGAAATAACTATGGAGGGTTCGTAACACTTTGAACCCCGAAAAGAGTGTCTATGTTATAAAATAAAACTCTCAATCATTAATTGAGACCATTGGGCATTTCATATACAACCAGCAAGAAATGAAAGAAACTCAAGACTTTTTAGGTTTCACAAGTAGCAAATTTTGGCCACCAACAAAGAGGGGATTACGAATGGTGCTGGCAAGATTGGGTGTGGGTGGGTGCTAGATTAAAGATAGAAGGTAGGAGGATAATGGCAGAAGAAAAGGTGGACGAGTGCTATTTAACAAAAATGAAATACTTTTTTATGAATTAAACGGGGACTTTGGTCTTTTCAAATAAAATGTAAAATAAATTGCTCTGGCAGTAGTTAATTTAGCGCCAGAAATAGTAATGGCTAAAAGCATAAGCATATAGTGAAAAATCAAGGAAATTTTTTTTTTAAAAATATTAAACTATATTGAACTATATTCGAAGAATTTTTTTAGTATTTAGCTCTTCAATGGTAAATGAAAAGAATTGACTAATGACATAGAAATTAATCTAGATTTAAACACCCTTATAAAAATTAATATGAAATTGTACAATAAAGGGGAATAAATTTAAGATGTTGGATATACATAATCTATATTTTATGTATATTTAAATCAAGATTATTTACATAAAATGTTCTTGCTCTTCATATAATGTGTCAGTTTAGTCCTTTTACTTTTAACTCTATCAACTTAATCCTCGTACAAAATAATAACATATTTTTTTAATCATTTGATCACATTTGATGCATGACCCAATGAAAACCACACCTTTAGCCTAATTAAACTCACTTTTAATCCGATTGTTAAAGAAAACTTTCACCACTTTGACATTGATTTTATAGAAGGATAAAATTAATTAGGTTAAATTAATTTTAGTTACGACCACAAGTAAAATTAAGCTAAATTAATTTAGCTATTGATCACAAAAAAAAATAGCCTAATTAATTTGGTCCTACTAACGTCAAGTGTGGTGAAAAAACTTTTTATTGGTTGGGTCATGAGTGATTTTAATTATGCTAAAGGGTGGGTATGCATTGCATCGTGCATCTCATACAATCAAACAATTACAAAAATATATTATTAATTTATATGATGACTAAATTGATACAATTAAAAGCACAATGATTAAATTGACACACATTGGGAGAAGTGCAAGAATATTTTAAATAAATAAACCTAATTTAATATAGTACAACTTATCATAAATAAATTTAATTTCTAAAATAAAATAGATTATATATATGTATTCACGGCCATACCCTTTCATGGGGCACAAAGAAAGAAGGGGTAAGGGAAAAAAATTATATTTTTAATACTCAACAAATCTTTGCCATAAATTGTTATTTTTTTTTAATATCCAACAAATCTTGGCCATAAATTGTTATTTTTTTAATGTCCAACAAATCTTGGTCGTCTATTACAATGGAGGGTAAGTATTCGCCCCTCTTACGCTCTCACCGTTTCATTATATATATATATATATATATATGGGTGGCATTCTTATGAGATGGTTAGAGCGTGAGAGGGGCAAATCCTGGCCCTCCCTTGTAGTAGACGGCCAAGATTTGTGCCCCATGAAGGGGTATAAATCGTAAATTGTTATTTTTTTTTAAATTTAAATAAATCTTTGCCTTCTATTGCAATGGAGGGCCAGGTAGGGGTGAACAAAAATTGGTCCGGACTTGTGGACCAGACGGGACTGGCCTTTTCGATCAAGGACCGGATCGACCATATATCGGTCAAGTCCGCGGCCCTAGAGGTGGTCAACGTGTTGGGTCAGCTTGGAATCCAACCCAGCCAGACCCGTTTGGGCCAAACCCAAGCCTTGCCCGGTCTGGGCCTGTTTAGGTTGGGGGCTTTTGTCCCCCAACATAAACACCCAACGGCTTAGCCATTGGGTGTTTTATTTAAAAAAAATTTATTTTTTTCTATAAATACTAACCTTATTTTCTCATTTTACCACACAACAATCTCTCCAATTCTCTCTTTTCTACTTACTTACATATAATTATTTGTTCTAAATCTCTTAAGTTTGAAGTTTCAAATGTGTTATGCTCGTAGAAGCTTGTGGAAGTTCAAATTTCAGTTTTTGCTTTGGTAAAATTAGTATCTAAATTTTATTTATTTGTCATTTTAGTTTACCTAACTTACATTTTTACTTGCATTTTATAAATATAAATTAACAACATAATGGTACATAATTCATCTTCATTCGAAGCTAGTCAATCTAGTTAGCTCTTTCCGGCCACGTAAAGTTCCTAGAAGAATAGGTAGAGGAGTTGAGCTTAATACCCATGAATGTACTTTTCCAGAACCCAATCCGTCTTTCCCTATACAGACACCTTAAATTGGGAACAAGAGCACGACTACGAGTAGGACTGTCCTAAATCGAGTGGTGATGGGTGTTCTCAAACCAAACCCATACCCACCACAGATGAAACTCAAGCCCGCACCTCTATGGCAGTAGTAGACGTAATACTACCGATATATGGAAACACTTTACACTAGATCGGGAACATCGTAAAGCATATTGTACATTATGTGATCGCCTAAGAGTTTTCAGTCATCCAGTTAATAGTGGGACTGGGCTTTGAAAAGGCACCTACTAAAAAGCCACCAGAACTAAATACAGATAAAACCCAACAAACTCTAGTACAGCAAGCAACTGGTGCGCTTGCTAACTTTAGGTTTACACAAGAAACTAATAGACGTGAATTAATGAGATACGTCGTTGGGTCTGAAAGGCCGTTTACCATCGGTGACGACACTAGATTCGTCCGATACTGACAAACCGAGTTAAACTCCGTCGCTGTAACGGTTCCTTGGAACACTTTGAAGCGGGACACATTTAAAGAATTTATAAATATATAAAAAATAAGCTTCAAGACATTTTAAAGGCGAACACGAGCATGTACTCGTTGATGTCAGACACATGGAAGTTGAAACTAGTGTACCTTTCTTGTGCATAACAGCACATTGAATTAATTCTTCTTATGTTGTGCAAAAACTGATAATTCATCTTTGCCTACTTGAATATTCCCACAGTGCTCATGTAATCAAGGATGTCATTATGGAGGCACGCCGTGAGTGGGGGATAGACTGCAAAATTTTTAGCATTAGTTTTGATAATACTACTAACAACGTTGCATCTGTTAAAGAATTAGTTAGGCATATGAGGCCCATGTTAGATGAGAAATATTTTTATTTATGTTGCATCTGTCATGTACTGCATTTAATAGTAATGGATAGTTTACAACTTGTACATGCTTCTCTTATGTCTTTAAGAGAAGTAGCTAAAGCAATTAAGATATTTAGAACTAGGCAAAGAAGATTTTAAAATCTTTGTGACACACATGGCATCCCTTTTAAAAAATTTAAATTAGATAAATAAAATAGGTGGTCATCCATGATTAATATGTTTGAAATAATAATACCATACAAAGATATTTTAATTGAATTTGTACAGCAAAATCCTTCAAAATAAAGTGATTTAATTTTGAATGTTTAGATTGGAATGTAATTAATAAAATCTGTAAATTTTTTTTTTTAAAATTTTTAAAGATGCTACGAAATTTTTTGGATATTGTTGTCCAACTATTACACAAGCAATATCTAGACATGTAGATATTACTGCTTGGATGGTAGAGAAGTCTTCCAACCACATGTTTCAGAGCTCTATTTCTGCCATGAGGCAAAATTTTTTTAAATATTATTTTGAATTACCACTTGCATATTGTATTACCACCGTTTTTGATCCACGCTATAAACTTATGGGTTTTGCAATTATTTGCAAAAATATTTTTCGGAAAAATAAATCCAGTTTACAAATGCAGCATCTTTTACGGAAAAATATATGTGCTTAATCAGTCTTCGATCCGGTCCGGTCCAAGGCCGAAAAACCCGAAGACTGGACCGAAGACCGATCAACATCCATTACGCATTAAATATTTTGGATAAATAATTTTAATATATAGTTAATATATAATGTATGTATCTAAAAATATTAAATCTTAGAAAATTAAATATTTAATTTTTACTATTTAATAATTATATTAATATCCGTATAACTAACCTTAAATTATATATATATTGTAAATTATACTATTATCGTTATTTTCTAATTTTTAACTTTCGTATAAAAATATTTTTCTTCTTATAAATGAAATTGTTAGATAAAAATCGGTTCAAATCGGTCTAGTCCGGTCCAGACCAGTATCTAACCGGTCTTGGACCGGACTGACTTGGTTTTAATCGGTCTGGTCCTCGATTTTATGATTTGACATACTTTGGTCTTCGGTTCAGTCTAGTCCAGTTCGGTTAGGTCCAATCTTGGACCAATGTGTACCCCTAGGGCTAGGATTCGACCCTCTTATGCTCTCACCCTTTCATAAGAACACCACCATATATATATAGGAAGTGGCTGGACTGAGAATAGAAGTTCAGTGAGAATGTAAGAAAAATAAATCTATACCGTTGGATCTTAAGTAAGATTGATCAATGGTTCTAAGAGACTCATCGTATATCTGGAGCCCTACTATCACCCAATTACCACCGCTGCCACCCCCCCACTGCCGCCGCCGCCGCCCCCCATCGCTAGGGGTGAACAAAAATCGGTCCAGACCGGTGGACCGGACCGACCATATATCTGTCCTGTCCTTAGTCCTAGTATATGTGCTTAATTGGTCTTTCGTCCGGTCCGGTCCAAGACCAAAAAACCCGAAGACCGGACCGAAGACAAATCAACACCAATTACGTATTAAATATTTTGGGTAAATAATTTTAATATATAATTAATATATAATGCATGTATCTAAAAAATATTAAATCTTAGAAAATTAAAATATTTATTTTTTTACAATTTAATAATTATATAAATATCCCGTATAACTAACCTTAAATTATATATATATATATATATGTTGTCTAAATTATACTATTATTGTTATTTTCTAATTTTTAACTTTCGTACAAAAACGTTTTTCCTCTTTTAAATAACTTGTTAGATAAAAGTCGGTCCAAATTGGTCCGGACCGGTTTCTAACCGGTCTTGGACAGAACCGACTCGGTTTTAATCGGTCCGGTCCTCGGTTTTATGATTTGACGTACTTCGTTCTTCAGTCTGGTCCGGTCCGGTCCAGTCTTAGACCGATGTACACCCCTAGCCACCGCCACCTCTCTCTCTCTCTCCATCCCATCTCAGATCCCAACGGTTACCATCGCCGCCGCCCACCATCACCATCACCGCCCCCGCCACTGCCACCACGACCGCCGCGGTGGCGGTGGCTGTGGTGTTAGGTGATGATGATGGTGGCTATAGGGAACTGAGATGGGATAGAGAGAAAGAGAGATGGGTGGTGGTGACAGGGGTGGCGGAAAGGAGTGGCGGCGGCGGTGGTGGGTGGCGGTGGTGGTGACCGTTGGATAGTTGTAAGGCTCTAGACACGATGAGCCTCTGAGAACTATTAATCAATTTTACTTAAGATCCAATAGTGAAGATTTAATTTTCTTATTTTCTCACAAAACTTTCCTTTTTATTCCAACCGCTTCTCATATATATACATATATGTGTGTGTGTGGAGCAAATGTTAAATTTGTCCCCCTTCTTTGTACAATTCCTATATATGTGTTCAAATCCAAATTAATTCTCGTATTAATGTTCAATATTTTTCTTTTAGTATTAAAGAGTTAAATACCAAAAAAATTTTACGGTATAATTCAATACATATTTTTTGCAAATATCAAAGGGTCGGAGGATTTAAAAAAGCCAAATATCAAGCACAGCTAACAGCACATGCAATAATTACAAAATTATGAAACCGAGCGTAACCTTCAAGGCAGTGATAATGATGTTTCTTCTTCCCCACTTCCACCATTATCTTAAACACAAATTAATTAATTTAATGTCTTTTTTATAGTTATATAATGTTTTCCCTATTATTAAATATACAAATTGAATATCCGTATTAGATGAATTTAGTATTTTCATTAACTCTCATAAATTGAGCTTAGTCTTTCTAGGGTCGAGTTTACTAAATGTTAATAGTATTTTTATTTTAAATGTTATATTTTTAGATGGAGAAAATTTCTAGTAAACTAGTATCTAGTTGGCTCGCTTAGCTCACTAAATCAAGGCGGAGCCTACTGAAGCTCAAGTTCGAAACTTGCGAAAAAGTTTAAGCAATAAGTCCATCTTAATTAATTTAATTTATTCATTAGTTTGAATATGTTCATAATGTCAAGTCCAAGGCTAATAAGTGAGCCCCAACTTATACAAACCCAACCAAGTCAAGTCAAGTCAAGCATATGCCTAAGCCATGCTCAAATTTCAAGTTTCTAAACTTGGCAAGCTCGAGCAGAGAGACAAGCTCAGGCATTCAACTGGCATGCACCAGTGATTCAGAATTCATTCTCACCCTTTCATATATATATATATATATGTTCTGCGTATTGGCCGTGGCGGCTTACGGGGTCCAAGTAGAGACGGCGCCACCCAAAAGAAAGCTTGGTGGATTGATATTGGTAAGCTGGAGTTTGGGGAGATTAGCGAGAATAACCCGCATGATCCGTTTTCAATTATGAGGATGAAATTCTCTCAAACCTTGAGAGAATGATGCAGCCCCGCCTTTATAATTGGAAGATAGCTTGTTGGGAGACACTTGGCGAGTCGCTAAGCTTGGCGAGCAGAAAACGCAGTTGGATGAAAGGGGCTAAAAGAGTTTAATACCAATTAGGATGCTTAATTTAGATTAGTAGGTTTCTATTAATTATCTTTGTATTTATCTTTTTTTTATTTTAGTCTTTTATTATAGTAGAATCACACAAATTGCTAGATGAAGCACACAAATTGCGATCTCAACTATTGATCTTAAATTAGGATAAAACATATATCAGAAAAATAAGTAGAAAATAAAAAAGGTTAATAAAGACAATTCTTGGAATCAAAATGAATTTCGTCATTTGTACTCAGGATAAAACAAAATCTAAAATGAAAACTCAAAAAAAAAATGTTAAAAAGAAATAATTTATTTAAAAATAAGGGGAAAAGTCAAAAAAAAAGAACAACGAACAGTTTTTCCAAATTTTGAACAAAAGTAAGTATTTTGAAAATAAATAAAAATAAAAAACAAGTACTCTATTAAAAAAACGTTCTTTTCTCTAAAATGTCCAATATTTTATTTTTTTTGAAAAAAGATCATAGAAAAATTTGTACAATTGTACATAACATTTGACAAATATAATTTAATAATTATTTCCCAGTTTAGCAACAAAATATGGTTTTCAGCATTTATGCACAATATTTATACCATAGTGCATTATTTCTTTGCATAACTTTAAAACACAATTGATTTATATTGAATGGAAGAAAAAAAATTTTTAAAAACTATTATACAGAAAATTTACACCTTATACTTCAATATAAATGTAGTTTATTTTCCTGATTAATTGTCATATAAATTACACATTTTTTAAAAATGTAAAAAATATATGTGCATCACACGGGAACCTACTAAATTAAAAAACCACCCCATTTTCTCTTCTCTTATACCCTTGTACCCTTCTAACCATCCACTGTATATCTCTAATTTAACTATTTACTATCTTTGACTCTAATTTAACAATTTGACTTCTATTTTGTCGTAAAACTCTAATTTCATTTCATTCGTGAACCCTCTTTTGTGCCATATTGTGAGTTTTGAGGTCTTCAACAAATTTCAGGTAAATTGCTCACATAATTTCTAATTTGTTGTTATAATTCCTTATTAAATATCATATGGAATCATAATCATATTCAAACTTTTAACATCATGATTGAATAACAGTTTATTACTAAAGTGTATTAGAACCTTTAGTTTAAAAGCTGAAGAATTGCTTAAAAATAGATAATAAATTAGTATTAAAAATAAATGATAGAACCTTATTTAGTAACAAATATATAAAATTAAACATCTATTTTACTCATTAAAGTCCCCACCATTATCATAGTAAATAAGTAACTGGGTGGGGGTTTAATGAGAAATTATACATCAATTCTAAAGTTACAATACAATCTCAAAGTGAAAAGTAGTTAGTAGCAATAAAATTTCTCTTTTCTATAAAAAAGTGAAGAGTAGTTTGGGTTCAGTGGAAGATTAGTAGTTATTCCGGCATTAAAAGTATTTTTGCTTCACTCTATTCATTGGAGTTTGATAAGAATATTGTATGTATTTTTGTCATGATACTTGTAATTAGTTAGACTATTAGTTAAAGTCTAACTAAATTAATTAGATTGTTATATGAGTTGGTAATTGGATTCTTGTATATAAAGGAAGTGATAAAGGTTGTAAGGGATATCCAAAAGTAATAACAGAAATATCTCTCTTTCCCATAATTCTCTGATCCCTCTCTTTCTCTCTCTTACTTTACTTTCTCATTTCTCTTCTCTTCCCTCTCTGTCCTCCTTCTCAGAACCCTAAATCCCCTTCATTGGCATGCCATGGAAGTAAATCCATGACAATTGGTATCAGAGCTTGATCTTGAGCACCAAAATTTTTTTTTCCTTAACAAAAAAACCCCCTAATTTTGGTCAAACTGGCTCAAGGTAGAAAGAGCCCAACAATGGTGGAAATCGAGAGTTAGATCCAAGGTTTGGTTCAAAAACTTGTAGAATCGCAGCAACGTGCTGAAGAAGATCGGCGACGTGGTGATGAAAAGCATATTGAGCTCCTGGAAGTGATTTATCACAAGGAAGAACACCATAGTTGGATGATGGAAGTGTTACAACAAAAAAAGTACACAAATGTTGGCGTTGATGCAGCAATTGGTGCTGAATTTGTCTCAGTCAACAAATATGGTGAGAAATGATGACGTTGAAGCGAGATTACAAGAGTCCTGAGCCAACGTAGGCCAAAATAGTTTTGGGAAGGCCCCAATTTTGGGCTTGCCCTGACAATGGGGGTAATAAACACACTGACGATGCATGCAAAGGCGGTGGTCACTTCCCCAAAGCTAAGATCGATTTTCTGGCATTCAGGGAGAAAAACCTTAGAAGCTGGGTTCGTTACTGTCAGAGATATTTTTCAATTTACCAAACCTCTGAAGAGATAAAGTTAAAGATAGCTGGGGTCTATTTGGATGACTATACAAACACATGGCTTCAAGGGCTCATATCTGATAAAGGATAATTGAGTTGGAAAGAATTCAAGAAAGAACTGTATGAGAGGTAAGAAGAAAGCGATGAGGCTGATATTGTGACTAAGTTTAATAAGCTAAGGCAGATCGGTTCATTGAAAGAGTATAAGAACGTTTTGAAGAGCTAAGGTCTCATATGCTTTCCACTAATAGTACATTCAGTGAAAGTAACTTTCTCTCCTCTTACATTTCTGGCCTAGATAGCAAGATTCAGCCTCTGGTCAAAGCAGCCAAAACAAAATCCCTGCCCCAAGCCTATTTTAAGGCTAGATTGTACTTTCAATCATCTGAAGCAGTCTTATAGAAGGCAAAAAGCCTCCTTAAGAGCCATAACTCAAAACCACCCCCCCCCCCCCCCCCAAAACTCATTCCATTCACAAAAAATGACCCTTCCCCCTCAAAACCCCATTCAAACTGGACTAGAAATAACACCACGAAGAATTCCGGCCTCTATTACATGTGTAACAAGAGGTATTACCCTAACCATAGGTGTTAAAACCAATCCTTGCATAGTATGGAGGCTGCCGATCTTGATCCTTATCCCAAATTAGATAGTGAGCAAGACATGGTAGAAGAAGAACAGTTTATTAATGCGTGTGATGACAAGGCTGAAGAATTCTATGTCCATACTCTCGCTGGCGGGTTAGCCTCTAGCACTCTAAAAATTCTAGGGCATTTGCATAAATGATCAACTATTATTCTTATTGATAGTGGAAGCACACAGAGCCTCCTTGACCCGAGGCTAGCTAGGGAAGCAGGATTCTATGTGGAGGATGCCCCTCCTCTAGGCATTACTGGCACACATGGCTAGACTATGGTCTCCAGACAACAATGTAAAGCTAAATGGCAAATGCAGAATCACCCTTTCACATATGACATCAGGCTCATGAAGATTGGTGGGTATGATATGTTGTGGGGTGTAGATTGGATGAGGCAGTACAACCTTGTCTCTTTTGATTTCAATCAGCTCAAGCTTAGTTTTGCTATGGAAGGGAAGATGTTGCTGCTCAATGGAATCAGTTAGTCTGGATTCCTCAAGCTGTTGATTGGAAGAAGCTCCAGAAGCTCTGTAACAAGAAAGAAGAATTATATGTCACTACCTTGATGTTAGCACAAGGCCAAGAGCTTGGAGTAAACTCTACCCTCTATAATTCAATCTCTATTAGCTAGTTTTAATGATGTGTTTCAAGAACCTAAGGGGCTACCTCCCCCAAGATCACATGATCACGGCATTCCATTAAAAGAAAATGCCAAACCCATCTCCATTAGACCTTATAGATATCCATATTTCCAAAAGAACGAGATAAAAAATAGGTTCAAGAAAGGCTCCAAAATTCCATTATACAACCCAGCTATTCATCCTTTGCATCTTCTATTCTGTTAGTAAGAAAGAAAGATGGTTTCATGCGATTTTGTGTGGACTATAGGCAATTAAATGACATAACTATCAAAAATAAATTTTCTACTCCCCATATTGATGATCTGTTTGATGAATTGCATTGTGCAATCATATTTTCCAAACTTGATTTAAGGGTTGGCTATTTTCAAGTTCGTGTACATGAGCCAGACATTCAAAAAATAGCTTTCCAAACACACCACAGCCATTTTGAATTCAAGGTAATGCCATTTGGCCTTACCAATGCTCCTGCATCATTTCAAGCCCTTATGAATAACACTTTTGCTTCTTTTCTTAGAAAATTTGTGCTTGTCTTCTTTGATGATATCCTTATGTACAACCCTTCCCTTACCACTCATCTATCTCATCTAAAAACAGTCCTCCAAACTATCAAAGATCACCAACTGCTTGCTAAAAGATCAAAGTGTACCTTTGCCTAACCCCGAATAGAGTATCTTGGACACATCATTACAACTAATGGGGTAGCTATAAACCCTTCCAAAATTGAAGTTATGATCTCTTGGCCAAGGCCTCAAGATGTTAAAGAATTAAGGTTTTTCCTTATGTTAACTAGTATTATAGGAAATTTGTACACCAATGTGGTGTCATTGCTAAGCCCTTAACTGAACTTCTAAAGAAAGGGGGATTTCATTGGTGTGAAAAGACTGAAGCAGCTTTCTAACAGCTCAAGAGAGCCATGAGTAGTGCTCCTGTTTTAACACTATCTGACTTCTCTCAATCCTTCACCCTTTAGACTGATGCTTGTGCCAAGGGGATGGGGGCTATATTAATGTAGCATGGCAGACCAATTGCTTTCTTAAGCAAAGCTTTCGGACCCAAGAATATGGGTCTCTCTACATATGAGAAAGAATTCATGGCTATCTTTATGGTCATTACTAAATGGCAACATTACTTCGAAGTAGGCAGTTTTATAATCAAAATAGACCATCAAGCTCTCAAATACTTACTGAAGCAAAGCATTACCACTGCTATACAAAAGAAGGGCATGTCCAAGTTACTTGGTCTTGATTATAGAATAGTTTACAAGAAGGGTAAAGAGAGCCTAACTGCAGATGCCTTATCCACAAGGCATGAAGGCTCTTTTAACTCTTTGTTGGCCTTAGTTGTTTAGCCCACTTGGGTTAATGAAGTGTCCAAGAGTTATGAGGGTGATGAGCACCACAATTAGCTGCTTACTGAGCTGCTGATACATCCTAATAGTCAGTTAGGCTATATTCTCAAGAATGGTATACTTTGCAAGCAATGAAGGCTAGTCATTAAGATTGGCCATGGTCTCAGGTAGCAACTTGTGCACTCCATCCAGTCATCTCCCACTGGGGGACATTCAGGGGTTCATGCTTCCTTACAAAGGCTTAAGCAATTATTTCATTGGCCTGAAATGAAAAATGATGTTCATCAAATAGTCACAGCTTGTGACATTTGCCAACGCAGTAAATCAGAACACCAGCCCTACCTTGGGCTATTACAACCCCTACAAATGCCAGATCAATGTTGATCTCACATTGCTATGGACTTTATAGAAGGCCTTCCACCATCTGAGGGCAAGGACACTATCCTTGTGATTGTAGATAGGTTGACTAAGTATGCTCACTTTGTCTACTTATCTCATCCAGTTACTTCCCATGTTGCTAGACTCTTTATGGACAATATTCACAAATTACATGGCCTTCCTGTAAGTATTGTTTCTGATAGGGACAAAGTGTTCTTTAGCCAATTTTGGCAAGAACTCTTTCATTTACTGGGTTGCTCACTTGATCTCACAACATCCTACCATCCCCAATCAGATGGACAATATGAAAGGGTAAATCAATGTTCGAAGACACATTTGAGGTACTTTTGTATGGATAGACCTCGAAAGTGGCATAAATGGCTCGCATTGGCTGAGCTATGGTACAATACTAACTTTCACTCAAGCTTGCAACTCACACTCTTTCAAGCCCTGTATGGTTATACCCCTCCTCAGCTTCATATGGAGGATTCTGTGGGCTCTGTTGCTTCAGTAGCAACTATGGAGGACTGGCTTTCTAAACGAGCCATCATGATTCAAGGTCTAAAGCTAACCATTACACATGCCCAGTCAAGTATGAAGCATTTTGCAGACCAAAATAGGTTTGAGAGGGTACTTGAGCATGGAGATTTGGTTGACTTGAAGTTGCAGCCCTATAGACAAACTTCAATAGCCATGTGAAGGAACTTGAAGCTTTCCTCCAAATTATATAGGCCTTTCTTGGTGCTTCAGTAAGTTGGCAAGGTTGCTTACAAGCTACAGTTACCCCCAGGCAGCCTTATACATCCAACATTTTATGTCTCACAGCTGAAAAAGAAGATAGGAGCAGATGTACATGTCAGTTCATTCCTGCTACAAACCTCCCGGCATGGGGAAATAAATATCCAACCAGAAGTAGTATTAGCAAGGAGAATTATTGAATGCAATAATGCAACTGCCACACAATTGTTGATCCAATGGTGCAACTTGGATGCCAGTGAAACTACTTAGGAAGACATTGGCACTCCCAGATCCCAGTTTCCTAAATTTATCACTGAGCATTTCTCCTGAGTCTAATGTATTCTTTTGTTTGGGTTATACTTGTACTTAGTGTTCTCATTGAGTCAATCTGTAGCCATTACATTCATTCTTTAGTTGTAATTCCTGAGTCTGTGCTGATTGGATCCTTGAGGTTAATGATCTTTTGAGGATGAGGTAATATCATGACACTTGTAATTAGTTAGACTATTGGTTAAGGTCTAACCACTAAATCAACTAGGTTGTTATATGAGTTGGTAATTGGATTATTGTATAAAAGGGAAGTGATAAAGGTTGTAAGGGATATCCAAAAGTAATAACAGAGATCCCATAATTCTCTGATCCCGCTCTCTCTCTCTTATTTTACTTTCTCATTTCTCTTCTCTACCCTCTCTCTCCTCCTTCTCAGAATCCTAAATTCCCTTCATTGGCATGCCATGGAAGCAAATCCATGACAATTTTGTCCTAAATTATACGTATACCTGCACAACGGACTCTCGCTATACTTGGGTGCGCTGGAACATTGGGTTTGTTATTTAGGCATTTTCCGACATTATTCACTTTAGCCAATTCATTAGGATTTAGTAGTTTTGTGCATATTTTTTTCCTAAATTATGCATTTTTGTGCACAATGATTCAAATTAGATGTAAAATAGAAAATAAATTACTATGATTCCATTTAGTTGCCCACCAATGACATAGAAATATAAAAATGAAAAATTCAGAAAAAAAAATTTGTTAAATAACAAAATTATTGACAATATGAAGATTGAAAGAATTAAATATATTTACTAAAATATTATAACTTCACTATCTATTTTATGTATTATAATAGCATTTATACAAAATATTCAAATCCAAAATTCTCGGAGAAGGAAAAAAAATCATGAAGAAAATGTATTGGAATAAAATAAAAACTAAAATAGTTAAAAAAATAGAGAGATGAAAAATTTTTTCCTCAAAAATTCAAAACAGAAACCATTCATTTTGAAAAATGAATAAAAAAATAAAAAGATGAGCAAACTAAATTTTCTTGGAGAATAAAATCTCAAATAAAATAATTACCATTAAAAATATAAAAAATAATTACAAAATAATTTATGAAGAAAAAAATGATAATGAAATTAAGAAGTTCAAAAATGTTAGAAATTAAGATGAATATCTAAACATAGCAATCAAATAAGTTTAAATCGAAATTCATAAAAAACTGAAGATATCGTGCCGTGGCAAAAGCCACTGTCCTAAATGACGATTTCACCGCTGCTCCGTGCACACAGTACTATCGGCAGCCATCCACTAGAATTAATACGATCAGACTCTTAACGTACACGTATTACTTGCCGGGTAGAAAAGCCTACTAACTTTGCCCAAAAAATTTTACAGATAGAGAGAATGGCGAAGAGGAGAAAAGAGGAAGAGAAGATTGTTGTTGCTGTTGGATGCTAGAGAGCAGTGTTTATATAAGGAGTGAAGTGACTGTTGGAAGGGTTGTGAAAGCCTTCATCAGTCACCTTGAACACTGGTGACGGTTGGGAAAGGGGAGCGACAGTAATGATGCTATGGGAATGATTCAAACAACAACAAACCCAGTGCCTGCAAGGGCTCCGGCAAAAGCAGGGTCTGGGGGGGTAGATGTACCTAGCCTTCCCCCTTCAGGGGGCTACCCTGAAGAGAGGCTGTTTCCGAGTGCTATGGGAATGATTATGAGATGCATAGGGACATTACATAGCTCTTTGGTTAAAGGCTCAACGGGTGGATGGACAAAGTTTGGCTTACAAAATAAGGACACCCACAACCCCGCTCGAGCACAGCACGGTAGGCGGGCAGAGCGTGCGCGCGTGTGTTCTCCACCATTCTTTTACCCTTAACTTAATTCAAAGACTTGAAGGACATAGCTATATTTTAAGTGAATGATCCTTCCCTCTTTTTTCTATGTCGGATATGAGTTTTGCAATTACTTGGCTAGTATCATCTATCAATTGCTTGTATCATTTTTTTAACAATCCCTCACAAAGGATACAAGCAAGAAAAAGGAAAGAAGAAAGATTGGGCAAAGGTAGTTCAGTCTTTCAGTGCCGATTTTTTTTACCTAAATCGTCACCTAGTGTAGCCCAAGTTTAGGACCAATAACTTGCAAGATCATTTTCATCTTGAACCTAACAAGTGGTTGTATAGCCTACCACTTAGACACTCACCAAACTACAAATCTTGGCAACTCCTACGGTTTGGTGCGTTTTATCGGCCATACGTCCATCCTAGATATTCATAGGTGCTCTAGAAGGCAAGCCATAAACTTTTATAGGGAGCGTCAACACTCCCACACCTACATAGGTTGATCCCATTAAGTGTATGTTACCACACACTACCAAACATATGGCTATGGGTCCATTAAGAGCTAAAGCTCAACCTCACCCCTTAGTAACATAGCGATACTGTCCATCAAGTGCAAGCTTTACTTACACAACCAAACATATGGCTATGGACGCGTCTCAGCACTGCCAACATTATAAGGAGGAAAAACTGTAAAATATAGTGCATTCCTCAAATTAAATTATGACCTTTTCACATTGAACCTGTTAAAACTAGGTTGGATACATCACAATTCATTCATACATAGACTTTAGTCCCATCCCTCTTGATGTTTCTATAATTATTTTAAGACAAAGGCTTTTTGTCAACGGATCCACAAGATTCTTTTAAACTTTATATAGTCCTGTGATATCACTCCACTTTCTAGAAGATCCTTCACGACCTTGTGCCGGAGACGAATGTATCTCCTCTTACCATTGTACACTTTGTTCTTTGCCACAACAAATGCAACCTAACTATCACAGTATAGTGATATTGAAGGGGCTTGCAACCACCACAATGGCACATCTCCCAGTAAGCATTGTAGCCATTCGGCTTTGTGACCCATTAACTGAATTCAGATTCTATAGTAGACGTGTCAGTACAAGATTGCTTAGAGGATTTCCAGGATATAGTACCTCCAGCTAGTGTGAACACATATCCACCAGTGGAATTAATTTCGTCATTATTAGACACCAAGTTGGTGTCACAATATCCTTCTAAAACAGCGGGAAACTTTCCAAAGTGAAGTCCCATATCCATAGTTCCTTTTAAATATTTAACCAAACTTTTTAATGCGTTCCAATGCTCTTGATTAGGATTATGTGTGTATCTATTGAGTCCACTCATAGCATATGCAATGTCAGGTCTAGTGTAATTCATCAGGAATATAACACTATCAAAAATTTTAGCATACTCAGATTGGCTCATAGCAATACCTTTATGTTTAGTTAAATGCACACTAGGATCATAAGGTGTTCTTACAGGATTAACATTAAACATGTCAAACTTTCTAAGTATCTTCTCAACGTAGTGAGACTGGTTTAGACTTATACCTTTAGAGTTTTTTATAATCTTAACTCCTAAGACCACATTTGCCTCACCCAAATTTTTCATATCAAATTTGGAGCTTAGAAAGTTTTTAGTTCCATTCACAACATTCAAGTTTGTGCCAAATATCACCACATCCTTAACATATAGACAAACAATAACGCATCCATTTGAGTCAAACTTAGAATACACATGAGTCACCATCATTCACTCGAAAGTTATTAGTAATTAGCATGCTATTAAATTTCTTGTGTTTTGGTGCATGTTTGAGACCGTATGGAGATTTTTTAAGTTTACATACTTTCTTTTCGTTACCAAGGACAACAAAAACCTCAAGTATTCCATGTAAATCTTTTCATCTAGGTCACCATTAAAGAATATTGTTTTAACGTCATTTGATGCACTACTAAATCATGAACAGACGCAAGGGCTAGTAAAGTTATAATTGTGGCTATTTTAGTGACAGGCGAATAAGTGTCGTAATAGTCAACCCCCTTTTTCTGGATGTAACCCTTAGCCACTGACCTTACCTTGAACTTATCTATTATCCCATCTGCCTTCATATTTCTTTTAAATGCCCCAGTTGTAGCCTATTGATTTACATCCTATAGGAAGAACAACTAATTCCCATGTGTGATTGTTTAGGATTGATCCTAGTTCACTATTAATAGCCTCTTCCTAAAAGGTCGAATCAACTGACCTCACAGCCTCTTCATAGGTTTTGAAACCTTCTTCTACCATATAGACACTTATAATTTCTTCATTTATGAAGTTATCTTCCGTTAGGAAAGTAGTGATAAAATTAGGTCTAAAGTTGGTTTCTTCCCTAGCTCTTTTATTTCTTCGAATTTCAGGAGTGTCTATGTCGTTAATGCAAGTGTAATCATGAATGGTCACCACGTGAGATGGAAGATTAACGGGTTGTGCATCATTAGTTTTCAAGGAAAATATATGTTCAAAAAATTTAGCATATCTAGATTCAACGATACTACCATATGCATATGAATTACTAGATCCCTTGATTAGAAAATGATAAGCAGCACTGTGATAAGCATATCCAATAAAGATTAAATCAATAGTCTTAAGTCCAATATTGCTTCATTTAATGTCTGGTAATCCTACCTTGGCTAAGCACCCCACACATTTCAAGTATTTCAGATTAGGCACATGACCTTTTCACATTTCTTATGGGATCGTATCTAGCCTTTTGTGAGGATTTATATTTAGCACATGACAAGCAGATAATATCGCCTCCCCGCTGGAACCCCCCCCCAAAAAAAAAAGTTATTAGGTAGCCAAGAGCTGATAACAATATCATTTATCATTTTTTTAAAAATCTATTTTTCATTTTAGCAATACCGTTAGATTGTTGACAGTAGGGAGGAGTTCGTTCATGTATTATCCCATTTTCTTGGCAAAATCTTTCTAGTGAAGTTGGGTCATATTCACTCCCTCTATCGGACCTAAGTCTCTTTATCTTTTTTCCTAGTTAATTTTCAACTTCAACTTTGTATTTTAAAAATATTTCTTCTGCTTCATCTTTAATGCTTAAGAGGTCTACGATCGAGTATCTAGAGTAATAGTCTATAAAGGTCATGTAGTATCTTTTACCACCTTTACTCATTGGCTTTTAAAGCCTCCTAAGTCATGTAAACTAACTCAAGGAGTTCAGATTGTCTCTAAATTAATTTAAAGGGGTTTTTAGCATGTTTAGGTTCTACACATACTTCACATTTACTAAAGTTGGTATTACTGAAGTTAGGAATCATATTTATTTTCTTAATTCATTTAATAGACTCGACATTTATGTGTCCTAAGCAAGCATGGCATAGTTTAAGAGATTCAACAAGTTAAGCAAAAGAAGTACTGGCAATATCATTCATGCAAACAACATAAAAAATAAACAGTCCTCATTACAAAATCCCTTACCCATAAATTCCCCGTTCCTAGTTAGGACAAGGCTGTCAGAGTCAAATGGTAGCTTTAAACTAGCTTTAATCAAAAGACTACTTGAAATCAAACTCCTGCACATCTCAGACACATGCAAAACATTTGTTAAAATAAGAAATTTTCCAGAAGTCAGTTTTAAAGAAGTCTTCCCTTTTCCTGAGGATCGGTGTTGCGGTAGAGTTGCACATGTAGACTACCTCTCCATCAGTCACTTTCTGGTATTCCAAGAACATGCCTTGATTTGCGTATATGTGCCTGGTAGTCCCGGTGTCCACTATCCATTCAGCCATATTGTTCACCAGGTTCACCTCTGAAACAACAGCAACAATGTTCTCCGTCTTTACAAGATAGGCTTTGTTCTTCGAGTCCTTAGGTTAGTTCTTATTACTTCTGCAGTCTTTTGCCTTATGTCCACATTTTCTGCAATGGTAACATTCACCTTGAAATTTGCTGCTTGGCTTTTGAATCTTTCCCCCAGGCTTAAGATTAGAATGATATCTTTTCCCTTTATACTTGAACCTGTCAGGCGCACCAGTCCTAGCTTTGACAATATTAGCTTTAGAAAGGTTAGAGTACATTATGCATTAGTTGATTTCTATAGTCCTTCCAGGAAGGTGGAAGCTTCTCAATCAAAACATAAGCTTAAGCAATTTTGCAAATTTTTAGGCCTTCTAATAGAAGAGTGGTGACTATGTTTTCATATTCATGGACTTGGTCAATTATCGGTTTATCATCCACGAATTTGAATTCTAACCATTTACTAACTGCGTATTTCTTAGTCCCTGCATCATCACCACCACATTTTTTTCTAAAGAGAATCCCAAATTTTTTTTGACGAGTCCATTTTTACATAGATATCAAAAAGCCCGTCACTTATATAATATAGCAAATTACGCCTACATGTTCGATTATCTGAGATGAATTTTTCTTCATGTGCCGTATTTTTATTTTCACCCTCAGGTATATTTTTCTTATAGATTACATAATTCATGCTAAGATGCTCCAAGTAGAGTAGCATTTTCTTAGACCACTTTTTATAATTTTTTTGGTTTAGGGGCTCGACTTTAGACATGTTGGAAATAGGTAATTTGGTTACTATGTTTAAGAATAGATATATAAATTGTCTTTTAGATTGTTAGAAATTAAGATAAATATCTAAACACAACAAGCAAATAAGTTTAAATCAAAATTCTTACAAAACTGAAGATATTGTGCCATGGCAAAAGCCACTGTCCTAAAAGATGATTTCGCTATACTGCTTCAGTGAATACAATACTATTGGCGGCCATCCTCTAGGATTAACACGATCCGACTCTTTACGTGCACTCGTTAATTGCTGGATAGGAGAGCCTAAGAACTTAGCCTAAGAACTTAAAAAAATCAAGTTTATTTTCACAAAATAAAACGTGGCATTTACGGTTGTTTCCTTAATAAAACGACATGTTTAACTCTCAGACTTTGTAACTAATGGTTTATGTAATATTATAGCCTATTTTCTAGACATATTCTAGACTACATGGGAATCATATTTCGACATTAGATATTTTAAAATTTAATCATTTATCATTTAGGTGTTTAAATGTTTCAGAATATACACTAAAGTAACCTTAGATTTAAAAAAAATATCATTTAAGAAACTTAAAATTTTAAAATTTTATCAATCAGACTTTCTATTAAAATTCAACAGATTTGCATTGGAATATTCTAAAGTGGAACATGATTGCGAATGAGTAAGTATCTTTATTGAACTTTGATTTCTTGCGAAACAATGCTGACACAACACATAATTTCAACAATATATAGGTAATTTATTCAAATAATGAAATTTGTGGTAATTTATTGATTTTTTGTTAAAGTTATTGATATGATTTGTATATAATATCACGATCATATGCTTTATTAAAACTTAATATAATATTGGTCAAATTGTCACAACATTTCTTAAAATTTAATATATATATATATATAAAACATTCTAAATCTGGAGCATAGTTAGTCAAGCATATTATATGTGTCTATGTATTAAAGTTGTATAATACTCGCGTTTACGTATTTCTCAAAAATATGGAAAAATTTGCGTTTTTTTTAAATATTAAACGTATTATATGCATTTTATGACAAATACTCACTTTTTTTCTAAAAATTCATTGAAACTTAAAAAAGATATTGAAATTTTGAAATAAAAAAATTAGGTTGAACGTATTATACATATTTATAAATGAGGTTCCAAAACGTTGAAATGATTTATGGATATTATTGTATGCATGTACTATATTTGATTTTCTGTATAAAATTTGTTAGATTTCCACAAATATCCCTTAAATTACGACATAAAATACCTACATGATAAAATATTAAAATATTCTCGGTGTATATATTAAAATATCAAGATATTTATGTCATAAATAGTCCAATCTCGAGCTACATAAGTGATAATTTTTCATTAGTTTAGCTTATACATACTCTAATTTTGTAAAAATTGATCCAAAGTTTGAGTCGTATATTTGAAAATGTAACCGTTTTTAAACAAAAATATATCAGTATAAGATTTCTATGAGTCAACCATTTTTCACTAGATTTTTGACCAAACTTTTGGGGTAAAAAGCCAAATAATATTTTAAACTCAATTTTATTTCTGTACCGTATTTAACTAACTATCATTTCAAGTAAGTGATAATTTTTCAATGCTATAATTACTGACAATTAAATTTTGGTTACACAAACAAAATTAACTTCTTAATAAAGGAAGGCGCGTAAAGGAGACGGGGGTGTCCACCTGCCATGCCTTACCCATCTTTTTATACATATATATTTGCAATTATCGGTGGTGTTTAAAATATGAGTAAATTTATATAATATGGTATTTTAAATTTATTTTACAATATATGTACTCTATTAATTATTATTTTAATATGGTAAAAATATAAATGTATCAAAGGAAACTCAACTAATACCAATCTAAAAAGGAATGGATGGCGTATGGATATATTTTGATAATTTACAATTTGTTTGTTGTATTATAATTAGGATACTAAATTAATTAAATTTATCATTTTTCTTATTATAGCCAAAAGTTAGTTTACTGTTACGTTATTTTATTATTTTAATTAATTACAATATATACATATAATAATATGAAGTCATTTTCTATTTTTTTTTCGAAACAAACTAAAAGAAAATAAAAGTTGAAAGATGAATCATAGATCAATTAAGGTCTCGTGGGCTTGCTTTAAGAATAGAAAAGATGAATCTCATATAAACACCATGTAATAAGGCTTGATCCTATTCAAGGGGATTCCGTAAATATTCTATTTTGAAATCGAAAGTTGAAATAATTGGGATCATTTTAGAGATTGGATCCAGTTAGTAATTCATAATTTAGCATGTAAATAATGAAAACTTTATTATCGATAGCCTTTTATTTACTTCTCTTCAATGAAAGTTTTATTTTTCTATAATATATCCTAATATTTGTCCTAAACCTTCTTATCATAGATTCACCCTTTGATCAAAAAGTTATATCTTAGTTATAATTCATCTCTTCAAAAAGTTTAGTAATAGGCATAACAGCCCTGTTCTATGATTACTTTTTGGAAAATTTTCAAATGAAAAATTTTAATAAAATATTTCAATTTCTTACGTTACTATGTTGAACTCTATGTATTATTTTATCTGTAGATTACACTAAATGTACAGAAATAGTTATAAAAATAAGTTAATATAATATTATTTATTATAATTTATTATATCATAATTATGATACTAAATCAATTAAATTTAACACTTTTTGTATCTTTTCCAATATTTTAGTTTTTAAGTTCTTTCCCCAGTTTTCTGTCATAATTCATATTAATATATAATTATTAAAGAGATTTTTTTCCTAAAACTACCTAACTTTTATTTGCGTTTTGAAAAAAATCTATATTTTTTAATTTATCAAAGTCACACTTAACATTTTTAAAATTTTTTCAATGTCGCACCTTAATATTAACATTATTAATATTATTAACATCTGTTAATTTTTACATACATAATTTTTGAGAAAAAAGAAAAGAATTTAAAAAAAATTTGAATTTACAATTAAAAAATTTAAAATATATTAAAAATTTATAAATATCAAAAATAATTTTTATATTTAAAAAGAATATTTTTTAAATGTTTCCTAATTAATACTAATAAATGTTACATAAATAAAAAATTTTACAAAGTTTAAATATAACTTTAAAAATAAAAAAAAATAATTTAATAAAATTACACTTAAAATTTAAATAGATTTTAAGTAAAGAATGTCATTACTAAATTACTATAAAAGTATCACAAGTCAAGTTAGTCCAGCAGTAGATCTACCCTCTCCCCCTCGTTCTCTCTCACTGTCGGCGCCATCTCTCTCTCTCTCTCTCTCTCGCGCATCGCCGACAGTGCTCCAACTGTTTATCCATCCACCGACACCAAATTTCCATTTCTATTTCGCTGATTTCCTTTCTGTGATTCAAAAAAGAAGACCCACATTCTCCTTCGATTCAATTTAATCGTTCAAATTCTATCTCGATTTGATTCGTCTTCTTTCATCCATTCATTCCTTGGATTTGTTCATTTGATGTGTTAATTTCTTGTGTTTTCGATCGGATCTAACTCGCATTTTGGTGGAATGAGTGCGGGGTGAGCAAGAGAGGGAGAGAAAGAAATTTGAGCTCGTTTGATAATGGAGAAGGACGCACAATCTGGGGTCAGTATCTGCACTAGTATAATTGCTTAATTCTTTTTAGATTGTTCTTTAATTTGTTGGATTCAAATTACTTTTATATAAGCTTGTGTTTCTTCAGTTATTGCTTTCGATTTATGTGAAGAATTCCACGTGTAAGCCTACTTGAATTCTACACTGGAATTGCAAGAGAAAAAGATCAATATATAAGTCACTCCGACTAATAATAATTGGGTTTAAGATGAAACTCCACTTAGATATATGTGGATCTCATGCATACCAAATCTACCCGGTAAAAATTTAACACTTACTATTCCGTGTTATGTGATTTGGTAGTTTGCTAAGAAAAGTTCACCCGATCTGCAGATTTTAGTTGTGAGTAATTGAGTAGATCAATTGGAATGAGTCTTCCGAGTTCCATGGATATGGTGAATTACAGCTTTTTAAATGTTAAGAATTCAACGTGTAAGTCTAGTAAAAGATCTCATATTGGAGTTCCCAAAAGGGAGTTCTAGTAGAAAAGTTCACCCGATCTGCAGATTTTAGTTGTGAGTAATTGAGTAGATCAATTGGAATGAGTCTTCCGAGTTCCATGGATATGGTGAATTACAGTTTTTTAAACGTTAAGAATTCAACCTGTAAGTCTAGTAAAAGATCTCATATTGGAGTTCTAGTAGAAAAAAGATCAATATATAAGTTTAGTGAATTATTTCACCTAATATGTGGAACCCACTTGCTCTTGTATGTGGATCTCATATATACTAGTCATGTTTAAATCCGGTGGAACTTTATATTCAAAAGATTTTTGAGAAGGGGAAAGAGACATCCAAGTTTACTTGTTCTATTTTTGAAGCTTCAATTGTTAATAAAAGGAACATGCCCAGTGCCTCAAGGGGGGGGGGGGGGGGCGGATGTACGCAGCCTTCCCCCTTCAGGGTGTTAACCTGAAGAGAGGCTGTTTCCCAGTGCCCCCAACCTGAGGGTGAGGACTTCCCAGAAGGTCACCCATCCTGGTACTACTCTCGCCCAAGCACGCTTAACTTCGGAGTTCTAATGGGATCCGGTGACGGCGTGTTGGTGCCCTCCTTGGTTGAAGCTTCAATTGTTAATAATATCAACAAATATGATTTGAATTGTTATTATTTATTATATTAGTATTCATATTGCTAAAAGATATTATTATGTAGAAGGATCCAATTTGAAATTACTGCTTCAGGTTCCGAAAATGAGCGGTTCCCCAAAATGACCCAAAATAAAAAACTATTACCAAAAATGGCCTATTTTAAAAACTATTTCCCCAAATGGCCTCCACGTCATCAATTTAAAAATATAATTTTTTTTTTGTGTTTTGGGGTACTTGACACTTTAAACGTTTTTAAATTTTTTTATTAATTTTTAATAAATTATTAATTATTAATTAAATTAAATATATTAATTATATTTAGCTAGGTCTTTCGTTTTTGTCCAAAAAAATCATGTTATGTTTAGCTTTATAACATGCGTTTTAGTTAGATTATATATGTAATTTATAATAAAAAATTTAAATTAAGTTGTTTGTTAAATATTAAATAATATTATCTATCATAATTTTTTAATTTACTCATTATTACAATTATATGATAATAGTTGTTTGTTTATATAACCTTTAGTATAAATTATTATTTTTAAAATTATTATAATAGGGAGAGAGGTATTTCCAAAACCAAAAAAAATTCAAATTTGATGACATGGATGCCATTTGGGTAAATATTTTTAAAATAGGGTATATTGGGTAATATTTTTTTTTATTTTGAGCCATTTTGCAATGGCTCCCCGAAAATATTAGGATAGCTCTAAGTGTTAAATTTAACTGGGCCTTTAGGCCCAACCCACGGAGTTGGAACACATGAGATCCACATATAAGCCCAAGTGGGGTTCCATCCTAAAACCAATTGGCTATAGGTGGAGTAACCCATTAGGCTTATAAGGTGATCTATTCTTTCTCTCAACTCTGATGTGGGATTCCACAAGACTCACATGTGGAGTCTTCAACACTCCCCCTCACATGTGAGTCTGTGACAAACGTACCCCTCGCCTTCTCCTATCCAATTGGATCCAACATACTGGAGAGGTCCTTGGCGCACCAAACACAAATGCACCTCCTCTTCATGAGGACAAGTTGCGACAAACACGAGATCGAGATCAACAACCCGCTCTGATACCATGTTAAATTTCACCGGGCCTTTAGGCCCGACCCATAGAGGTAGAACTTACGAGATCCACATATAAGCCCAAGTGGGGTTCCATCCTAAAACCAATTGGCAATAGGTGGAATAATCCACTTGGCTTATAAGGTGATCTTTTCTTTCTGTGAACTCCGATGTGGGATTCCACAAGACTCACATGTGGAGTCTTCAACACTCCCTCTCACATGTGAGTCTGTAACAAACGTACCCCTCGCCTTCTCCGATCCAATTGGATCCAACATACTGGAGAAGCCCTTGGCGCAGCAAACACAATGCACCCCTCTTCATGAGGTACACGGTGCGACAAACAAGGGATCGGGATCATCAACCTGCTCTGATACCATGTTAAATTTAACCGGGCCTTTAGGCCCAACCCACGGAGTTGGAACACATGAGATCCACATATAAGCCCAAGTGGGGTTCCATCCTAAAACCAATTGGCTATAGGTGGAGGAACCCTCTAGGCTTATAAGGTGATCTATTCTTTCTCTCAACTCCGATGTGGGATTCCACAAGACTCACATGTGGAGTCTTCAACACTCCCCCTCGCATGTGAGTCTGTGACAAACGTACCCCTCGCCTTCTCAACAAGAGAAAGAAAAATGTAAAAATGAACTGATGTTAGGTACATTAAGCTTCCAACAATTCGCTCGAAGAAGGTGCTATTAACCCTCTTGCCCCCAAGATCCTTCCTTAGCTTTAATCCTGGTTTAGTTGGGGTTGCAACTGGGTTGCAATTCACCATTTGAAACTTCTCCAAAATTTCCAAAGCATATTTCTTTTGTGTAATGAAGATTCCTAATGATGATTGCACTACTTCAATGCCAAGAAAATAGTGCATCATTCCTAGATCAGTCATCTCAAATTCATCCATCATGGATTTTTTAAAATCATCAAACATTGTTTGATCATTGCCTGTGCAGATAAGATCATCTACATACAAGCAAACAACCAAGAATTTTCCAGCAACACCGAACTTAACAAAAAGGGTATGCTCATAAGGACATTTTTTGAAGCCCGCTTTATTAAAATATGACTCTATACGACTGTACCAAGCTCGAGGTGCTTGTTTCAGTCCGTATAGAGCCTTCTTCAATCTGTATACCTTCTTTTCATGGCCTGGTTGCACATAACCAGGGGGCTGATCAATAAATATTTTCTCATGTAGATCATCGTGTAGGAAAGCCGATTTCACGTCTAACTGAAAAATGGGCCAAGATTTTTGAGCTGCCAATGACACACCCAGTCGTATCGTATCGTGTCTCGCGACTGGAGCAAAAACTTCCTTATAGTCAATGCCAAGTTTCTGCTTGTAACCTTTTGCCACCAGTCGTGCTTTGTGCTTGTCAATTTCTCCCTTCTCATTCAGCTTAGTTTTATAGACCCACGTCACACCAATAGTCTTCTGCCCCTTTGGAAGATTAGTTAGCTCCCAGGTATCATTCTTCTCTATGGCTTTGATTTCTGCATCCGTGGCATTTCGCCATTTTTCATCTTTGACCGCATCTTCGAAACCTATAGGATCACAATCTGCAAATAATGCAAAGTGAACGTTTGTTTCATCGTCAGATAATTCATCTCCAGTTACATAGTCGTTCATCCAAGCCGGCCTTGTTCTTTGGCGTTGAACACTCGGATTGGATGAGCTTGGTAGATGACAATCATTTGGAGGACCTGTGGAGGAATTGGGTGGGTCTTGAATTGGGGATATTAGCTGCTGGTCAATCCCTTCTTCTGCTTCTTCCTCGTCAAGACATGCTGGGATTTGCTGTATCTTAGTGTCATTCCAATCCCATGCATTTTCTTCATCAAATATGACATCACAGCTAATGATTATCTTTTTGGCCATGGGATTATACAACCTGTATGCCTTAGATTCTTCACGGCTAATTTTTACATTTGTTTGTCGCACTGTGTCCTCATGAAGAGGGGTGCATTGTGTTTGGTGCGCCAAGGGCCTCTCCAGTATGTTGGATCTAATTGGATCGGAGAAGGCGAGGGGTACGTTTGTCACAGACTCACATGTGAGGGGGAGTGTTGAAGACTCCACATGTGAGTCTTGTGGAATCCCACATCGGAGTTGAGAGAAAGAAAAGATCACCTTATAAGCCTAGTGGATTATTCCACCTATTGCCAATTGGTTTTAGGATGGAACCCCACTTGGGCTTATATGTGGATCTTGTATGCTCCAACGCTGTGGGTCGGGCCTAAAAAAGCCCGGTGAAATTTAGACTCCACATGTGAGTCTTGTGGAATCCCACATCGGAGTTGAGAGAAAGAAAATATCACCTTAGAAGCCTAGTGGGTTACTCCACCTATAGCCAATTGGTTTTAGGATGGAACCCCACTTGGGCTTATATGCGGATCTCGTAAGTTCCAACTCCATGGATCGGGCTTCAAGGCCCGGTTAAATTTAATAAGGTATCAGAGCAGATAGATGATCCCAATCCCTTGTTTGTTGCACCGTGTCCTCATGAAGAGGGGTGCATTGTGTTTGGTGCGCCAAGGGCCTCTCCAGTATGTTGGATCCAATTGGATCGGAGAAGGCGAGGGGTACGTTTGTCACAGACTCACATGTGAGGGGGAGTTTTGAAGACTCCACATGTGAGTCTTGTGGAATCCCACATCGGAGTTGAGAGAAAGAAAAGATCACCTTATAAGCCTAGTGGGTTACTCCACCTATAGCTAATTGGTTTGAGGATGGAACCCCACTTGGGCTTATATGTGGATCTCATGTATTCCAACTCTGTGGGTTGGGCCTAAAGGCCCTGTGCAATTTAACACTAAGGAGATCCATCTATGATGAAAATTCCTCCCCTTTAACCGTGTGCATTGAGGGCTATTCTTATTCCCCTGAATAACTATGGGTAACAAATCTTGATATAAATATGATCTTCCTTTCCAATCTGCTGAATTTTGCGGTCGTAAAGGTTATTTTGAGTATTTGCGTCCACTACACTGGAACCTGGTGATAATAGGTGCTTCGTTGATTGCTAAAGTTGGATGATACACAAAGCAAACTAAGGTTTGTTCAACTAGACGTGATTTGCTGCACAATTTTGCAAGAGAAGCAATGATTTGATTACAGATCCAATGGAAATGAGATTCACAGGAATCTAAATGTGATTATATCAGAAATCCAATCCAATTTGGTATATTAGTGCAGTGGATCATGATAAATTAATGCACGGGATTGTTTGTGTTTGGAAATCAGGTCCAGTTATCTAACCAATAAACTAATAAAAATTTCACTAATTTCACGAGGAGACTATAAAGTAATTTAGTGTGTTACATTATTATGACACTTCAATAATTTGAAGGATTAAAAAGCAAGACATTCCGTATCCATTTGTTAAATTATAGGATTCGGATTGAGATTCAATCCATTGTCAAACTATGGAATCCGCTTCTTAAATCTATATTAGATTGTTCATTTTGGATTTGGACTAAGATTTCGTCCATTCTCAGGTCTATGTGTGAGACCTTTCATAATTCTTTTCACTGTTACAGGCTATGAGTATATGGATCTGGAATTCATTTCATGGATAGTTGCATCATTCTCCTAATATCCATTGACAAATAGTATTCTTTCTTCAATGCAACTAGAATTTGTTGACTTTAATATGTTCATGTTGTTAGTCACAGAGAAAACATATGACAAAGATCATAATGTTCTCTTACCATTCGATATGTCAAACATAAGACTTAGTCACAATTTATTGCTGATGGCTTATCTCAGATATCATTGCTAACCCTGGATCTTCTGCTTTGTTCTATGATTGAAGCCTGCGAAGCACACAAACGACCAGGTCTGCCAGATCTGTAGTGACAAAGTTGGGACAATTCTAGATGGAGATCCTTTTGTGGCATGCGATGTATGTGCATTTCCTGTTTGTCGTGCCTGTTACGAATATGAGAGGAAAGATGGCAACCAGTCATGTCCACAATGCAAGACCAGATACAAGAGGCATAAAGGTACAGCATGTAACCTTAGCATACAGCTTACATATGGTACATGAAGACATGCCATAGAATGACAATTTGTAGTTCTTTGTTTTCAGGAAGCCCTGCAGTTCGTGGGGATAAGGTGGAAGATTCAGATGTTGATGAAGTGATTAACGATGTCAATGATTCATCTGGAAATCAAGGTCACAAGGAGAAGGCACAAGAGCGGATGCTGAGTTGGCACATGAATCATGGACACGTGGAGGACATTGGACCCCCAAACTTTGATAAAGAGGTTACCATGAACCATATACCTCGACTTTCCAGTGGACGCACGGTAGGTCACTGAGTAGCGCTCTGGCTTTTCATGTTCGTATTTCAAATTTGTGGTAGGTGCTCTGAAAATAATGTTTTCCCTTTGTGTTTAGGTTTCGGGAGACTTGTCAGCTGCATCGCCTGAGCGTTTCTCAATGCCATCACCCGGGGTTGGAGGAGGTAACTGCATGCAACATCTCCTATGAAAGCAGAACTTAATGATCTTTGTCCAGCCATTTGTATTTGATTTACTTAAACTTGAAATTGTCCTCTTTCTGATTAAGATCTGCTCATAGCTTGGGTAAATTATTCATTTTGCAGCTAATATTAGACTGTCGAGAGAATTCGCTTCACCGGGTTTTGGCAATGTGGCCTGGAAAGAGAGAATTGATGGCTGGAAGATGAAGCAAGATAAGAGTCAAGGTCCTCCAAGTGTCAGTCATGCACCTTCGGAGGGAAGGTTTGGTGCTGATATTGATGCAAGCACTGATGTGCTTATGGATGATTCTTTATTGTAAGTTATTCATTTTATGGATTCTTCTCTTCCTTCCCCTTTCTGCAAATATTGGGGTCGTCATTTGGACTCTATTTGTTTGATGGTAAACATTTTCCGTCTCAATTCTATTATTTCTTTGAATAACTTTATAACAACCACCACAAATACGGAAATGTTTTCCTCCACTAAGGAGGAAATCGACTTCCTCTTGACGAAAGGGTAAAACATTTTCATTCATAGAGAGGAAGGCCTTTTCAGTCATAATCTCAAATTATAGTTTCACTTTAACCTCAATTTAGCCTAGTGTGAACCTTACACAAATATATAAGATGATATCATTTTCTTTAGCTAGAAAGATTGAGACTTATAATGAAAAATATTTTAATTGAAAAAATTTTGTGAAGAAAATTTTTTTGTAAGGAAAATGTTATTTTGTTAAACGAAACGGAGTCTTAGAGAATGTGGCCTTTTAATTAAAACATTTATAGAACTATAGGTACCAAGTTTATGCGAGGGAATTCTGTTAAAAGGGGTGGGGAGGAATGAGTGGGATAAGTCCTTGCTCAAGTTTACTCTGAAGATTTTGAAAAATATATATCCCGCATTCTTCATTAGTTGTCATAATTGATTGTTATTTTAGACTGCCGTTAAATTGGTCCTGCAGTGCTTATTTAGGTATGTGGCTAACAACTTATGTTTTAGTGACTGAAATGATGCAAGGTTGTTCCTGATATTAGGGGTCAAAAGCAAGTTTTGCCCATTGCGCCCTTGTTTTGGTAATCAAGGTGTACAAACCAACTTGAGGACACCTCAAATAGTCCACTTTATATTATGATACTAGTTATCACGTGGTCATTTATATTACATATATACATATGCGTTTATAATTCAATATATATAGATTGTTATTTCTCTAATTTTGAATCGTAATATGTGGTAGAAACAAACTAATAATGAAAGTAATATTCTTAAAAGTGGGCTTTGACTACTTGGAGGCCCTATAAACTACTTCTGTTACTTGGGGTCTTGACTGGCCTTGATGTGATCATCTCTTTGCATATCCTAGGTGATTATCCAGCATCTTAGATGCTGGGAGGGATGGCGAGGGAGAAATACAAAGTTAAACTAATATCTAGCAGCACTGCTGGTTTAAAAGCTTAAAGATGTTAACTTACGTTATTCCGTTATCCACAGCAGTGATGAGGTAGCAAACTAGAGTGAAGTTCTGTTAATCATAATCCCAAGTTTCTAAGGTGCATATTTCCCATTTGTAGTCTTTAATGTCTTGTATTCATTTTCTCTTTATGGCATGCAGAAATGATGAAACCCGACAGCCTTTATCAAGGAAGGTTCCCATTTCTTCATCCAGGATAAATCCTTACAGGATGGTAATTGTTCTGCGGCTTGTCATTCTCGGCATCTTCTTGCACTACCGGATAACAAATCCAGTCTCCAACGCCTTTCCTTTGTGGCTGATATCTGTCATTTGTGAGATATGGTTTGCTATATCATGGATATTGGACCAGTTTCCTAAATGGCTGCCTGTGAACCGTGAGACATATCTGGACAGGCTTGCTCTAAGGTATTTGAAGGCCTATGTGTCCAAGTTTCTTTTTTGGAAAATAAATACTTCCTTTAGATTTTGAGAGTGTTTGGTCTAACAATAAGAGCATTCATAAGTGGAAGTAGGAAAATAATGCTTCTTATTTAAAGCAGAAGCAAAAAACATGAATTAAAAATTTTCAAATAAAAATACCCCTACTAACAACACTTTTACAATAGTGCTTCAGCAAAAATTGATTTTTAAACTAGCAGTTTTTCATAGTTTTGTCAAACAAGCTTTAAATGCTTCACGAGTATGCTTTACGATTACATGCTTTGCACTAAAAATATCTGATGCCTCTCTAACGACTCACTTCTCCGTGAAAACAGATACGACCGAGAAGGAGAGCCATCACAGCTGGCTGCTGTGGACATTTTTGTTAGTACTGTGGATCCGTTGAAGGAACCTCCGCTTGTCACTGCCAATACAGTGCTATCCATTCTAGCAGTTGACTACCCTGTTGACAAAGTTTCCTGCTATGTTTCTGATGATGGAGCTGCGATGCTTACTTTTGAAGCTCTTTCAGAAACTGCTGAGTTTGCAAGAAAATGGGTTCCGTTCTGCAAAAAATACAGCATCGAGCCACGAGCTCCAGAATGGTACTTTGCTCAAAAGATTGATTATTTAAAAGACAAGGTTCATCCATCATTTGTGAAAGATCGTCGAGCCATGAAGGTTTGAAACTGATCTTTATTATCAATCTCCTCTTTTTTCTTTTCTGTTCTTTTAGTGCCTTATTTTGTTCGCTTTTGTCCATTGCAGAGAGAGTATGAGGAGTTTAAAATTCGTATTAATGGTCTTGTTGCAAAAGCACAAAAGGTTCCAGAGGGGGGATGGGTCATGCAAGATGGAACACCTTGGCCAGGAAATAATACCAGAGATCATCCAGGAATGATCCAGGTCTTATTCTTCATTCCACACTAGTAGAAATTGATTTCCACCATATTTGAATAATTCTTTTTGTGAATAATTAGTAGAAATAGCCTAGAAGAAAATCTTTTACCCATCAAGGAGATGATGACTTCCTCTCAGAGAAAGGAATTGGGATTTTCATTCCATTTGATCTTACACCCTCAATCTCAAATCACCTTCAAATGGATCAAACATGATTCATATACAAATTTATATAGTAAAATTGGTTTCCTAAATCAAACAAAACAAAATCATGAAGAAAAAATAATTGTCAGTTAAATATCTTCCTAGGAGAAAGATTGTGCAGACGGAAAATGATTTCATCCAACCAAACGAAGCGTATAACGGTGTTTCTTGATTTCACCTGCCAGAATATCATTTTTGAAGCCAACAATAGAAAAATGCTACTTGGCTGAGGAAACGGTGTTTGTGTCTTCTTCAGAATTAGTTTTGGTGCCTCTTTAAGCGCTCTGGGACCCTGCACTCTGCCGCACAACAAGGGAAAAGTGTTTTAAAAACTTTGTTCACCTTAGCCTAAAATTTGCATTATTACGGATTCCTTACATCTATAGACATTTTTGCATTGCAGTCTATAACCAAAAAAAGGGTTTACCGGCCTACAAGACATTTAGGGATGTAAAAGAACCAAATATTCGATTATGGCTAGTTCATGTCTCTTTTGAGAGCTTGATAGCTTATTGATCCAAGTTCAAGAAAGATTGTATATGCTTAGCCAGCCTATTATAGGGTTGCTTGACTCGTTAGTGTTCGGAATATTTTAATAAGGATTGTTAACAGTTCGATAAATACTTGTTAACAGCTCGATAACAGTCGGTATTAGCTTGAAAATAGCTCAATAATGGCTCAATAGTAATTCAAATAGCTCGAATATGTGACAAGCTTGAATAGCAAGCACAATGCTCAACTCAACTCAAGGACAAGCTTAGCTTGTTAGCCTAATCAAGCCAAGTATTGAACACGCTAATATCTTAGCGAAGCATGCTCACTTTCTTTTATGATGTGAATTATGGATTAGTCCTGATAATAATCTGTCGCAATTATTTAAATAGTTTTGCATAATTCACAGGTATTCTTAGGCCAGAGTGGAGGACTTGACACTGATGGCAACGAGCTTCCCCGTCTAGTATATGTTTCTCGTGAGAAGCGCCCTGGGTTTCAACACCATAAGAAAGCTGGTGCTATGAATGCTCTTGTATGTAACTAGCCACAACCCTATAATATTCAGTTTCACAGCATTTTCCATCCTTAAGTAATCTGGTCCATGTGCAGGTTCGTGTGTCAGCAGTCCTTACGAATGGACCGTTCTTGTTGAATCTTGATTGTGACCACTATATAAACAACAGCAAGGCATTACGAGAGGCTATGTGTTTCATGATGGATCCAAACCTGGGGAAATATGTTTGCTATGTTCAGTTTCCACAGAGATTTGATGGTATTGACAGGAATGACCGATATGCTAACCGTAACACTGTCTTCTTTGATGTAAGTCCTATTGCGTATTTTCTCACTTCCAAATTCAATGAGAAGAAAACAAGATAGAAGATTTACATTGTTCGGCATGTTGTACATACGTCCAAGGAGTTGCAATTATCTTTTACTCTCTTTTGGGAAGAATACAAGAGAATTATTCTTTTCTCACATAATAACTCACAAACCCTAGACAAGAGTATGTATAGTCACACAAAGCCCTAGAGCGCTTGAAAACACCCTCATTTGGTTATGGGCCCAAAATAAGCCCAAAAATAATTTTCCCGAGGGCTATGCCCTCAGACACCCAAAAATGCATCCACAAGCACTTGCCAATCAATGATCGCTCCAGATCGGATGTATCAGCCTGTTCTTCTACTCCATGGACAGGGCTCATTACAGAATAAAACCAATCTCTACATAGGAAGCCCAACATAGAGTACACAACATCTACTTTAAAAATGAGATAAGATAGCTGTGGGAATCAACTGTTTAACCGCACCATGGCTAAGGTTGCAGTTCAACTTTTATTGCCCTCCTTTTATGTAATTCTGGTTTCTTATGTAACAGATAAACTTGAGAGGCTTAGATGGCATCCAAGGTCCTGTGTATGTCGGTACGGGATGTGTCTTCAATCGAACAGCCTTGTATGGTTATGAACCGCCTGTTAAGCCAAAGAAGAAGAAACCTGCTTTGTTCTCCTTATGCTTTGGTGGATCACGAAAGAAGAGCTCCAAATCAAGCAAGAAAGATTCCAGCAAGAAGAAATCAAATAAGCATGTGGACCCCACTGTTCCCATATTTAATCTGGAAGATATAGAGGAAGGAGTAGAAGGTAACCTTATTCTTGGCTTCCACAATTTCATTCTTTCAAATTACATAAATGGATATCCTTGTTAGCAAAACAAAACAAAAAGAAAAATTGAACGAGAAAAAGAAGAAAGACACAAAATTGACTTGGCTTGGCCAATTTTGCCTCCATTTATGGAGTTGCAGAGATTTTCCTTTATCTTTTGGGAAGAGTACAAGAGAATTCTCCCTCATATAACTCCTCGCAAATTCTAGGTAGGAGTGTATGTTGTCACTTAAAATCCTGGTGCACTTGAAACTAACCTGAATTGGCTTGGGCCTAAAACAAGCCTGAAAAATATTTCCCTATCAATTCGATCCTCCACTCTGTGGACATTGGCCAATTATAAAATAAAATCAGACTCCTCACAAGAAGCCCAACAATTCTATCTTCAAAAAGTAAGTTAATTTCTAAGCAAGGCTTATGTGTTGTACAACCTTTGCATCTTGCTCTGGAGCTTTTGGTTTCTCTCATGTAGTCATTTGATATAGTGGAACCTAGGTCTAGTCAAGCCTCCAAGCAATCCAAGTGGTTGCTTGAATCCCCCTATGTGTTATGAGCCCCTGTAAAAAATGAATCATATTATTAGTTTGCTTTTATTTCATATCACCATTAATAATTAGAAAAATGAAACGCTTGTTTGTTATGATTCCTATAGATGGGGCTTGAGAAGATTGTAATTATAATAAACCATTAGTTTAGTATATGGAAGTATATGTCATTAGTTTAGTATATGAAGCATATTAGAAATGCTAGTAGCAACAATACGTATGGCATGAGTGTCTTGTATGGCTTGGTTGTTAGTTAGTTAGTTATTTTAGTTTGAATTAGATATTTTCTAGTTAAGTCTGTTGCTAGGCATGTCTTGGTTCAATGTATTAGTTTGCTTATAAGTAGTAGTTCAAGTGTAATAATCAATCATTCAATGATAATCCCAAAATATCTCAATTTGAGATCAATCTCTTTCTCTCATCTAACTCTCTCTATTTCTCCTCTAATTTTCGCTAATTCTCATCTTAATTCACTTCTCTTCTCATCTAAACTCTCATCTATCTTCATCTATCTTAGGTTATGATTTGAGATTCAATCTCGAGCATAACAATTGGTATTAGAGCCTCGTTTGGCTTCCAATCGAGCTCTTAATCAAGAAAATTTGAAATCAGATTGTTGTTGCTGTGCAAGTAACTTTAGATGCTTTGCGTTTGATTTAGTTGAATCAATTCAACTAGATTGAGTTTGTATTGTGTCAAGCCTTGGTGCTAGCTACAATTGATCAACAAAAAAATCAGGTTTTGGTGCTGAATGTTAGTTCATTCCAGCCGATCAAAGTGCAAGAACAAATACATGATCAATTTGATCAATTTCAGTTTGAAGCCTTGCAGTTCTGCTCAATTAGTTGAAGATCTAAGTGCTGCTATAAGTTTGTTTGAGATTTACTGCAGTTCGTAGTTTTTGGTGAAGGTTCAGCTGCGATTGATTCTTGTTCTGCAGGAATCAATTTCTGTTTTGCTAAAATTGATCGAGTAAATTGTGCACCAGTTTCAGATTTGATCTAATACTGCAGTACAAGCTGTGAGTCAAGCTTAGGTTGAGCTCATTATTCAATTCAGAGTTGAATCATTTCAGATTGAGTTGCATCTGCCATTTCAGTTGCATTATAATTGATTCGGTGGTTACAATTGAGCCGATGATTTGAGTTGATTCTGTTCCAGTCATAATTGGCAGTGACACATCCAAAGGAACAAGTTATGGAACTAAATTTCAGTGATGTAATCGAATCACCAGTGCAAGTTACAATTCTGAGCGTAAGGAAGTTGAGAGTTAAGTTCACATCTCAGCTTAACAAAGAAATTAAGCTGATCATTCGCTTAAATCGAAAAAAATGGTATTCAAGCAAGATGATTAGAGCAAAGGAGAGACCAATTGTTGATTATGAAGGAAGTGCTCCGGAGTTTTTACATCTTAGAGCAAATGAGGAAATCTTTGAAAGGTTATATGAGTGCAAAAGGTTGGGATTGAAGCAACCTAAGGTGGTGTTGGTATCCATTGATAGGCTTGAAGCAAGTTCTTGGATCCAAAGAAGTATCAAGAGGGCCAAGAAAGGTTACAAGTCTTGCAACCAAGGTACAAGTTCAGCTTTAGAACAAGAAAGTAGAGAGGCACGGTTGCCAAAAACAGAACAACTTGCTGTTACTTCGGAAGCTGATGCTACTGTTAGTTGTATGCAATGTCCTACTTCGCGTTTCGTTACACATACAGAATTTAAATCAATATTAAATCAGTTTGAAGAGCGGGTTGTAGCAATGTTTCGTTCTTTAGAGGAGGAATGGAATCAGAGATTTGCAGCAATGTTTCGTTATTTAGAGGAGAAAAGGGATCAGAGAATGAAAGAATGGGAACATTCCTTGGAGGAAAGATTGGATCGAATTTTCCAACCAAACCATCTGGAGAAAAATGGCTTACAGGAACCACTTGATGTTCAACTTCCTCCAGGAGAAGCCAGTCCTCAAGGGGAAGTATTACATAGGGACATTGAACAAATTCCAAAAGAGGTATCTCACCTTCCATGTCCTGAAGTGGTAAACTCTCTTGTGTTTGATGAAATGATGCAAAAGAACTCTCAAGTAGAGTATTTGACGTGTTCTGAGGAGGAACTACAGAGTCTTTAGTGCAACAAGAGTGTGATCCTTTATTGAGAATGGATAAATATGAATGTCAACTAGCTGAAAGGTTACAGAAACGAGGTCCAGCAATGAAGTTTGCCTCTGTACAGCACGCTCAGGAGTGGTCACGAGTGTCTGATGGGAAGGTTCAATCCAAGTGCACTTATACGTTCAATTCTACAGTAGGTCTAGCAGGGTTGATACCCTTTGATCCCGGTAAAGATGGATTAAATGTGTGTGGGAAAGATAGACATCCAATGCAGCAGTTCACAGATGGTAATTCAGTTGACAGTTCTGGAGTTTATTTGGAACTGAAGGCTGCAATTGGACACCAAAGAGCAACCTGGTTTTGCGTGGGAACAAGTAAGCAATTGAAACTCAGGGTGCAGGCTGACGTTTGGGGATTACAACTACTGTGTAAGAGGCCCTTATGTGGGATGATTGGAGTCAGAATGTGGCTGCTCTGGATCGGTTATGGTAGATCTCCTGAAGTATACTCCAAATCAGACACAAGACATCTTAGTAGAGCTCAGAAGCAGCTCATCTGTGGGATTATTGTGTTGGAGTTGGCTGATTTGGCATGATGTTGGTAGACTTCTGCATTACTCACGGCTAACAGATATTCGCATTGGGACAGAAGTTGCTTCAGAAGTTGTCTTCAGTTGCAATTTAAGCTGGAAGTTCATCACCATCAACTTCAATTCCTACATCAATTAGTGTTCTTCAAAGCCTCAACTCTCTTCTCGATTCTTGAGGACAAGAATCTCTTAAGGGGGGAGTAATGTTATGATTCCTATGGATGGGGCTTGAGAAGATTGTAATTAGAATAAACCATTAGTGTAGTATATGGAAGTATATGTCATTAGTCTTGTATATGTAGCATATTAGAAATGCTCGCAGCAACAGCACGTATGGCATGAGTGTCTTGTATGGCTTGGTTGTTAGTTAGATATTTTAGTTTGAATTAGATATTTTCTAGTTAAGTCGGTTGCTAGGCTTGTCTTGGTTCAATGTATTAGTTTGCTTAAGGTAGTAGTTCAAGTGTAATAATCAATCATTCAATGATAATCACAAAATATCTCAATTTGAGATCAATCTCTTTCTCTCATCTAACTCTCTCTATTTCTCATCTAATTTTCTTTAATTCTCATCTTAATTTACTTCTCTTCTCATCTAAACTCTTATCTATCTTCATCTATTTTAGGTTGTGGTTTGAGATTCAATCTCGAGCATAACATTGTTTATGATAAATTATAAATGTATATGTCCATATGTCAAATAAAAGACTCATATTAGCTGATATTATAACATAAAGTAGATTATTTCAAAGGGTGCTTAAGATGGCTTGAACACTTCCATTTCCAGAAAGGGGTTGAAAAATCAAAATTTGCTTTGTGTCTCTAAAATCTGGGGACTTCCCCTAATATACGGAAAAAACACTCAAGACATTGTGTATATTGGTGCAGTTATGAGTTAGGAATAATTTTACTTACACAATATAGGCATTCAGTCTGAGTCATTGATTTTGTTTGCTTGCTGCTTTCAGGTGCTGGTTTTGATGATGAGAAATCATTGCTTATGTCACAAATGAGCTTAGAGAAAAGATTTGGCCAGTCAGAGGTGTTTGTTGCTTCTACTCTCATGGAGAATGGTGGTGTTCCGCAATCTGCTACACCTGAGACCCTTCTCAAAGAAGCCATCCATGTTATTAGTTGTGGGTACGAGGACAAGTCTGAGTGGGGATCTGAAGTATGTCTCTTTCTGTCTCAAGTCTCTTATTATTTTGCTTTAGGCCCTATTTGATCAAGCTCATTTCTTTTAAGAGTGTTAGATCCGGAAAGAAAAATGTTTTTAAATAAAAGAAAAAAGTTGTTTTTTTCTGCTTTTAATTGAAAGCGGGAAAACAGTGCTTCTTTAGCAGAAGCAGAAACTAAACACTTTTTAGACAAAAACCCCCCTACCGACAACACTTTCTATGAAGTGCTTCTGCATAAAGTCTTTTTGAAAAAACTGTTTTTCCATAGCTTGGCCGAGCAAGCCCTTGTACCTCATAATTCTAGAGTATTACTTTCTAAGATTGCCTATCTAAGATTGTTAGAGTATTAAACCATTAATAAGGATTCTAACATTTTAAACTTTTGGAATAATTAGTGTCTCAATATAATATTTGAGTCTTTCTGACCCATCGATCTCGAGTTCATATCCCAATAATTGATATACTACTAGTAGGAGGTGTGAAGTGGTGGTGTGCATCAACCATACTTCAAAATGAGTATTAGAGTAAAAGGGCATATAAGAGTATAAAATCACTCCTGAATCTTCACCTAACAATTTTTATGTAGTTCGTTCCTTGAATATGATGCTTAGTTACATGGCATTGTGTAGGGCATTTAATTCTAGGTACGATAGAGTGTCTAGAAGGTCTGATCTTTTTGCCTACCCGTTAACTTCTGGTATATTAACATTTATACTTTCACGGCATTACCTTGTATGCAGCTGACTTCACTTTTTTATTTTTTTATTTTTAATTTTTTATTTTTTTTAATCTGTTGCCATATCCATTCCTTTGATCGTGCGCTCTTGACTTTTCTTACGACACTGACATGGCTTCAAGGTCGCGTGAATGTTAATGACGAAACTTCTCCCAAAAATAAGCTTAAAAATAAAAATCTCACTGTAGTGTTTGAAAAACAATTTTACTAAAATGGTGTTCTCATGACGAATTACGTCCACATGGCTAAATCACTATTGTACACATGGCAAATACGCCAACCTGGACACCATTTTGGGAAATATGTTTTCTCGAACACTAATGGGAATATTTTTTAATTTAAGCATTTTTTTAGGAAACAACTCTTTTGACTCAAATGAGATTTTAGCTGCTCTCTCTGCCAAATCCATTGTGCACCCAAATCAGGTCTTTAACACCTCTTTAGGGTGCATTTGATTTACCTTATTTCAGCTTATCTTTTTGCAACTTATCTATTTTAATAAGATCTATTCATTTAAGATTTGTATCTTTTTACAGTGAAGTGTTTAGTTAAATGCAAGTTTAAAAAACAAATTTATCATCTCAAAAATGACTTCATAATATGAATAAATTAATAATAGTAGATAGGAGAAAATTATAAAAATAGTTGGTCATGATAGTGGAAAGCAATAAATGTAGTGACCCATGGGCATAAAAAGGGTTCTGGTAGGTGGGGGTGGTGATAACAAGTAAAAGTAAGTCATAGTGGTGAAGATTTAATATTAATATAGTCTTTTTAAAGTATTTTTATGAAATAAATTGTGGAAAAGATCCAGTTTTGCATCTTTTTCTACTTAGTTATAAAACAGTTTTTGATCTTTCGATTTACTGTGAAAAAGATGTAAAAAGATCTTTTCTGTCAACCAAACGCAAGCCCTGCGGTCAACTAGATCTTTTTCACAACTTTAAGTTGTTAAAAAGCTGAACCAAAAGCAGCCTTAGTCGACATTACTGGGGCACAGCAGCATATATCACATATCAAATCTAGGTCTTAGAGTACAAATTTATAGACCTTCATCCATCAGTTTAAACTTTTAAGATGGTTAGTTTTTTGATATAGTATCAGAACTTCGGTCATGAGTTCGAATCCCAATAATCCCAACTTTCAATAGTAATAATTGTTAAGCACGGGTATGAAAGTGGACCTGCATTATCAACGGTTCAAGCATAAGGCATTTGTCTGAGGGGGTATGTTATAGTATAAATTCATTCATGGATGTTTACTTAGTAGCTTTTTTAATTTTTTTAAACTTTTGAGATAATTGGATTTTTAACATATAGTATAAGAGACTTGTTGACCGAGATATTACAAGTTCGAATCTCAACAGCTCCACCCTTAGTAGTAATAATTTAACCAAAAGGTATGAAAGTGGATCTATGCATTATCAATGCTTCAAGTCAAAAGGGCATTCATGTGAGAGGGCATGTTAGAATTTAAACTCATTCATGGTCTTTACCTATCAGCTTAAACTTTTGCAATAGTTGGTTTCTTGATGCTAAAATGTTCTTTTTGCCTGCTTTGTACAGATAGGATGGATTTATGGTTCAGTTACAGAGGATATTCTAACAGGATTCAAGATGCATGCCCGAGGATGGAGATCAATCTATTGCATGCCAAAGCGCCCGGCTTTTAAGGGTTCTGCACCAATCAATCTTTCTGATCGTCTGAATCAAGTGCTTCGGTGGGCATTAGGATCAGTCGAAATTCTATTCAGTCGTCACTGTCCCATATGGTACGGTTATGGCGGGCGGTTGAAATGGCTCGAGAGATTTGCTTATGTCAACACCACAATTTATCCCATCACCGCCATTCCTCTTCTTGCGTATTGTACCTTACCCGCTGTTTGTCTGCTTACGGGGAAGTTTATCATTCCTCAGGTAACTAATGTTGGGTTCAACCTATATTTTTGTTTAATTTTGTTTAATTTTGTTAAGTGAAATAAAAAAAGAAAAAGGAAATTAAAAAAAGGAGAAATTGAATGTAGGGGTCCTTGACCCCCACGTATTGTAAGTTTTAAAATGAAGGGGAGTGAGGTTTCGGAACTACAGTGAAAAGGAGAGGAAGAAAAAGAGAGAGAGATTGAGAAAATTGAGAGATAAAATTTGTGAGGTTTGATGTATTAAATTTTAGTTACAATTAGGGATTGTAATTCTATAATTCATAGTAAAAGTTTGATAGCCGGTTGGCTCGTGGTTTTTCTCTTTAGTTGAGAGAGGGTTTTCCACGTAAAATCTCGTGTGTTCCTTAGTTAATTTTGTTTGGTTTTTCCGCTTCCACTTGTGTTCAATTTGTGGATTTTCCCAACACTTAGATATAAAGAGAAACACTAAAAATTACCTTAGGAAGATGTTGTGTAAGAAAAAGAACAAGAAGGCAATACTGTTTATTATATGAATAAGAAGGGTAATCTATTTTGGAAAGAAAATTACAAGAGAAAAGCAACATGTTTAGAAGAAAAGAGCAAGAAGCGCAAAACACCGCTTCAAAATATGTATTCTTTTTTGAAACATGTTGCCTATGTTTTCTTCCTTGAACCGAGACTACGAGTGTAATAGGAGTCTCTGTAGTTGCTTAGGGCCCGAATTTGAGAAGGGCCCCTTCTTAAAAATTAGTTATATTATGTGTTTACTTCTACTACATATAATTATTATTCATAATTAGAGAAATGACATATATGTATAATGAATTATGAACATATATATGTACATAAATAATATAAAGGACTCACATATTAGCTGATATTATAATACATGGTGGATTATTTAAGTTGTGCATGGGTTCACCTTAACACCCTTAAAAACAACTTAGCAGTCAAAACCTACTTTGCACCCCTAAAATCTCGGTGCTGGCCCTAATTGAAAGACGTACTACATATACTTAATTGCCTTTTCTTTATATTAATAAACTACTCAACTTATAAACTGCAGATTAGTAATCTAGCGAGCATTTGGTTCATATCCCTCTTTCTTTCGATCTTCGCAACTGGTATACTCGAAATGAGATGGAGCGGGGTCGGGATCGATGAGTGGTGGAGAAACGAGCAGTTTTGGGTCATTGGAGGTGTTTCCGCCCACCTGTTCGCCGTCTTCCAAGGATTGCTCAAAGTCCTGGCTGGTATTGATACTAATTTCACCGTCACCTCTAAAGCTTCTGATGAAGACGGAGATTATGCCGAGCTCTACATGTTCAAATGGACAACTTTACTCATTCCACCAACCACCCTTCTCATAATCAACCTCGTCGGTGTCGTCGCTGGCATTTCTTATGCCATCAACAGTGGGTACCAGTCTTGGGGGCCGCTCTTCGGGAAACTGTTCTTCGCTTTCTGGGTGATCATCCATCTTTACCCATTCCTTAAGGGGTTGATGGGTCGTCAAAACAGGACGCCCACCATTGTAGTGGTCTGGTCGATTCTTCTTGCTTCTATCTTCTCGTTGTTGTGGGTTCGGGTTGACCCGTTTACTACCCGTGTTACTGGGCCTGACCTTGAGCAATGTGGGATAAATTGCTAGAGATTGGAAAGAACCGACGAACGAAGATCATAAATCCCTTGAAGGTATAATTTATGTTTTTGATTAATTATATAATGTTATAATTGTTGTTGTAAGAATATGCATAAACAGGTAGATGGCTCTGTTGCTGTCCCTGCATTTTCAGGGTCTATATTTATATTTTGATTAGTCATGATGTTATAGTTGAGAAATTATTGTACTGTGAAAAGATTGGCATGTAAGCAACACTGTTGATTTTCTTTTTCATTTTTTTTTTGTTTTCTATGTTTGTGGCAACCACTGACAATCTCATTTTTCTCTCTCCTCTGACACAAAGCAACGTCCACTGATCCCCACCTCTCGCTGCCAACAAGGGATAGTGTATGCTGAGGTCAAAGCCTAGAGAAGGGCCAAGAAAACAATGAAACCAGCACAGCCACACACGCATTGGAGGGATCTGAAGGGAGAAAAGGCCCGAGCCTTTAAAGAAAGAGTCAAGCCTAAGCTGGGAGAGGAGTGTGAGGGAGATGTAAACCTTTTGTGGAACCAAATAGCCCAAAAGATCAGAGATGTGGCACATGGAGTACTAGACGCATCAAAGGATGGGGCACCAAGCAACAGAGATACCTAGTGGTGGTGCAGGGAGGTCCAACAAAGGATTAAAGATAAACGAGATTGCTTCAGAGAGTGAGATCAAAGTGGGGATGAGGAAAAAAGACAACGGTACAAACAAACTAACAAGGAAGCTAAGATAGCAGTAAGAGAGGCATAATATAAAGCCTTCGAGGATTTTTATAAAGGGCTGGACATAGTTAAGGGAGGTAGGGACCTCTATAGAATTGCAAAAGTAAGAGAGAGGAGGACTAGAGACCTGGATGAAGTATGTTGCATTAAGGGGGTTGATAGACTAGTGCTCGTGGACGACCAACAAATTAAAGCTAGGTGGAAATCCCATTTCCACGGCTTGTACAGTGAAGAGAGAGATACAAATGCATCCCCAGGAGAACTACAAGCACCAGTAGAGTAAAGGACCGATTGCTACTGCACTAGAATTAGACCAAAGGAAGTTAGGGAAGCATTGAAGAACTAGAATTAGACCAGAGGAAGTTAGGAAAGCATTGAAGAAGATGGGTAGGGGTAAAGCAGTTGGCCCAGACAAAATACCCATTGAGGCATGGAAATGCATTGGAGAAACGGTTGTCAGGTGGCTGACCAAATTATTCAACCAAATCCTCCAAAGGAAAAAGATGCCTGATGAATGGTGGAGGAGCACATTGGTTCCCGTGTATAAGAACAAAGGCGACATTCAGAGTTGTGCCAACTACAAAGGAATCAAACTAATGAGCCACACCTTGAAGCTCTGGGAGCGAGTCATAGAAAGAAGACTGCGACAGAGAGCAGGGGTTTCAAAGAACCAGTTTTGGATTTATGCCAGGTAGGTTCATGACAGAAGCTATCCATCTCTTGAGGAGGTCCATAGAGTATTACAGAGATAGACAAAAAGACCTCCATATGATCTTCATTTATATGGAGAAGGCATATGATACAGTACCGAGACAGCTCCTATGGAGGGTCTTGGAAAGGAAAGGCATCCCCAAACCTTAGATATAAGTCATCAAAGACAATGTATGAAGACGCCCAAACCAATGTGCGCACAACGGAAGGGGATATGGACGCTTTCCACATTACAATTGGGGTCCAACAAGGATCCGCCTTGAGCCCCTTTTTCTTTATTTTGGCTATGGATGAGCTCATAAGGCACATCCAAGAGGATGTACCTTAGTGCATGCTCTTTATGGACGATATAGTCCTGGTGAGAGAATCTAGGGAGGAGGTAAATGAGAAACTTAAACTGTGGAGGATGGCCCTAAAATCTAAAGGTCTAGGACTCAGTAGGTCTAAGACCGAGTACATGGAGCTCAAGTTCTGCACCTCCACCATGCCGAGAATAGAAGTTGTCAGGATTGGATTGGAGTTCATGCCACATAAAGCATGCTTTAAATACTTGGGTTCCATGGTCTAATAAAACGGCGAAGTGGACGCAGATGTCAACAACAGGATCAAAGTGGGGTGGCATAAATAGAGGATGACCTTTGCAATACTGTGCCATAGGAAGTTCCCGTTAAAGCTAAAGGGTAAATATTATAAGACAGTAGTCAAACCAACTATGTCCTACGGGATAGAGTGCTGGCCAGTTAAGTGCCATCACATGCAGAAGCTAAAGGTGGCTAAGATGAGGATGTTGAGATAGATGTATGGGCACACAAGGAAGGACATAATCAGAAATGACGTTTAAGAAGCAAATTAGGCGTCGCTCCGATAGAGGATAAGTTGAGGGAGCAACGTCTGCGGTGGCTCGGGCATGATAGGAAGAGACCCATCGCAACCCTTGTCAAGAGATACGAACAATTCTATATTACAGATAGGAAGCGAGGGAGAAGATGGCCAAAGAAGAGTTGGGCAGAGACGATCTGACAGGACCTCGCCTATCTCAACCTAAACGGAGAGATGACCCCAGATAGAACTCAGTGGAGGATTAGTATACTTGTAACCGACATAGTGGTATAGGAGCATTGACCACTCGTAAGCTTGCTCAAATACCTAGAAGATACGTATATGCCTGGCTGAGATGCGGTTCTGACATCTGTTAGTCGCTTAGTGCTCCTAAGGTTGGATGGAGAAAATTTGACAGATGTGAAAGAGAGGAAAAGGCCAGCCAAATAAAAGATGGATAAAGACACACCATTGCCCCTATAAGGAGATGCCAACATCCATAATACAGACGGGAAGTGAGGACGAGGCCGGCCAAAGAAGAGTTGGACGAAGACATTGAACAGGACCTCGTCTACCTCAACCTAAATGAAGAGCTGGCCTTACATAGAGCTCAGTCATGGATTAGTATAGGAGTAGTATAGGAATAACCGATTTAGCAGGGTAGTATAGGAGCATCGAGCACCCCTAAGCTAGTTCTATGTAGCATTGGGGTATGTTGGTTGCCTAGAGCTCCTAGGATTCTCTCTCCCTCTCTCTCTATTTCTCTACTTTCTCTTTCTCTCTCGTCCCCTCTCCCTATACGCTTTAGATGCTCTAATCTCCCTGCTCTCTCTACATACTTCTTTGCTTTTACCTTTTACCTTTTACCTTTTACCTTCTACCTTCTACCTTTTGCTCTAGCTGATATGATTCCATGTGTACATACTTATTTGTGTACTTGTCTACTTGCTTACATGCTTGTATGCATACTTACTTAGCAGAATCTCTATACTATATTTTACAAGCTCTTCATACTGGCTATTCATAACTATCAATATCAATATCAAATATCAGGTTGGGGGTCCTAGGAAACAGTCTCTCGTTAGGGTCTCACCCTAATGGGGTAAGGTTGCGTACATCCTACCCCCTAGACCCTGTGTAAGCGGGAGCCTTTAAGGCACTGGGACTTTTGTGTTGTTGCATCTTTGTGGCAACAGGGGGAAAAAAGTTGTATTGAATTACATAATGCTATTTATTAGCAAGTAAATCGCAGAAATATTGTGTTTTTGATTATGTAATGTATTTAGGGTGCGTTTGGCTCAGCTTATTTCAGCTTATCTTTTTTCAGCTTCTCTGTTTCAATGAGATTTGTTCATTTAATAGCCGTATCTTTTTCCAGTAAAGTGTTTGGTTGTGCAGTGCAGAAAGATTTTTTTTACAAAATAAAGCATTTCAATACAAGTCAAAAAAGTAATTTATCTACTATAATCACAAAAATAACTTAATAATATAAATTATCTAATAGTAGGTAAAAGAAAATCATGATAATAGTTGGTCATGGTAGTGAAAAGTGGTGAGTGTAGCGACTAATGACTATAAAAGGTGCGGTGGTCGGTGGGAGTGGTGAGAACAAGTAAAAATAGGTCATGGCGGTAAAAATTTAATGTTAATATAATATTTTAAAAGCATTTTTTTGAAATAAACTCTGAAAAAGATTTAGTTTTGCATCTTTTTCTACTTAGTTATAAAATAATTTTTTCATCTTTCTATTTAATTTGTAAAAAAGATATAAAAAGGTCGTTTTTGCCAACCAAACACAAGCCCTGAAGTTAAAAAGAGCTTTTTCACATCTTTAAGCTGTTAAAAAGCTTAACCAAACGCAGCCTTAGTAGAGGTTTCTGTTAGCTTTCAAATCCAAATTAAGAGCTAAACTAATAGAAGAGAGAAAAGATGAGGAAAGAAGTGAATTAGAGATGAGGAGTAGAGAAAGAGATGAGAAGTAGAGAGAATTTTCAAAAGGAAATCTGAATGTTATTGAATGAATGAAGATATTACATGATTAAGATCTATTTATAATAGATCTTTATACATTGAATCCAAAACCAAGCTCACAACCGACTTCCGCAACTAAAACTGCCAACAAGTGAACCTAGCCGCCACATTTGACTTAATTTGACCCATAACCGACTTTGGCGCCTAAAAAGAACAATTAACTAACATTTGGACTTAACCAATGACACAACCCACGGCTAAACCAGCAACAACAGAGAAATTATTACAAACAAAACTAAGGAAACACAACATTCACAACATTCCCCTCCCTTTGAAAAGCTTCTTGTCCTCAAGGAGAAAAATTTGAAAATTGACTCTTAAAAAATGCAAGTTGCTCCCAAGTGGCAAAATTCTTATCCAAGTTTTACCATTGCACCTAAATTTCATCAACAGCTTGATCTGCAATTTTCAGCTTACAGTTGGCCTTAATAGCAATAGGATGCAGCAGCAGCGATCCATTGGTTCCAACTTCAGGTGGCTCCTTTGAACTTTTAGCTTCTTTTTTCACCTGCTTTTTGAGTAAAGACATATGAAACATTGGGTGAATGTATGAGTTAGGGGGTAAATCAAGCCGGTACGCCACATTGCCAATCCTTTCCGATATTTCATATGGGCCAAAGAAACGAGCACTTAGCTTGCTGACAGCCAAGGAGGACTGTCTATAAGGCTGTAATTTGAGGTAGACCATGTCACCAACTTCATAGTTCTTGTCTGCCCTCTTTTTATCTGCATAGAACTTCATCCTTGCTTGTGCTTGAATGAGATTATCCTTGAGAACTTGCATCATGTTCTTCTTGTTCTGCACTAAATCAGTGGCTTCAGGTGCTGATGAAGTCACCTTTTGTGTCATGAAAGGAGTAGGAGGAGAGTATCCATAGAGAGCTTGGAAAGGAGAAGTGCCAATTGATGTGTGAATATGAGTGTTGAACCAGTACTCAGCCAAAGAAAGCCATTGGTTTCATGCTTTTGGATGCAAGAAAACCATACTTCGGAGGTATTGTTCAATGCATTGATTTACTCTTTCGGTTTGCCCATCTGTTTGGGGATGATAAGACGAGCTAAGAGTCAATGTTGTTCCCAATAATTTGAACAATTCCCTCCAAAAAGGTGCTTGTGAAGATCTTGTCCCAATCAGAAACAATGGATTGAGGCAATCCATGTAATTTGTATATGTTGTCAAGGAAACTTTTGGCCAATTTCACAGCAGTGACAGGTTGGTTTAAGGAAATGAAGTGACTATATTTGGTGAAACGATCCACTACAACCCAAATGACCTCCTTGCCATCTGAATTTGGCAATCCCTCAATGAAATCCATGCTTATGTTAATCCAAGCATCCTCAGGGATAGGGAGTGGCTGTAAAAGACCTTGATAACGATGTTCTCCCAATTTAGTTTGTTGACAAACTTCGCATGCTCTCACATAGTCCGATACTGCCTTCTTCATACCAGGCCAAGTGAAGTGAGCTTTCATCTTTTGATATGTTCCTTCAATTCCGGAGTGACCTCCCCAAGCTGAGTCATGTGAAGCACTGATAATTTGGTCCCTCAAATCTGTTGAAGAACCAATATAAAGCTTATTGTTAAGTAGGATGATGCCTTTGCTGACTGATTGTTTTGCACTATCATTTTCTGCACTGGAATTCTTTATACTGCCTGCAACTATAATCTCTTGAGCACAGGAATCATCTTCATACAAATTTCTTCTATCCATGAAGGTAAAATAATGGACACGGCATAACAGGAACCTTGCTCACAATCTTCAAACTTTCGTGAGAGAGCATCAGCTGCCACATTTTTCTTGCCTCTTCGATACTCAATAGCATAATCAAGACCCAACATTTTCAACAATCCCTTCTTTTGGATTCTTGTCACAATTTTCTGCTCCAGAAGGTGTTTGAGACTCTGATGGTCTGTCCTAATAATGAACTTGTGTCCATCCAAGTAATGTCGCCATTTCTCAACAGGTAAAAGAATAGCCAAATATTCTTTTTCATAGGTAGACATTGCTCGGTGTTTTGGACTAAGAGCTTGACTCAAGTAAGCAATAGGCCTTCCATGTTGGGACATAACTGCTCTGACACTTGAACCACTAGCATCTGTCTCCAGTATGAACTCCTCAACAAAATTAGGCATTGCTAGAACCGGAGCTGTGCACATGGCTGCCTTGAGAGCTATAAAAGCTGACTGAGCTTGATTCGACCACTTAAAGGCATCTTTTTTGAGCAATGCAGTCAAAGGCTTGGCAATAGCTCCACAACCTACAATTAATTTCCTGTAATAGCCGGTCAAACCCAAAAAACCCCTCAATTGCTTTAGTGACACTGGAATGGGCCATTCTTGCATTGCTTGAACTTTAGAAGGATCGGTTGAGACTCCTTTATGTGAGATAACATGGCCCAAGTATTCTAACTGTTGTTGAGCAAAGGAACAATTGGTCAGTTTGGTAAAGAACTGATGATCGCGCATTAATGTGAACACTTCTCTGAGATGCTTGAGATGATCCTCGAAAGTAGAACTGTGTATCAAAATGTCATCAAAGAAGACTAGCACTGATCTCCTCAAGTAAGGCTTGAAAACTTCATTCATAGTAGCTTGAAAAGTGGCCGGAGCATTGGTTAGACTGAATGGCTTAACCACAAACTCAAAGTGTCCATGATGAGTCTGAAAAGCTGTCTTATATATATCTGCCTTGAGGACCCTGATTTGATGATAACCCTATCTGAAATCAAGTTTAGTGAAGAAATGCGCTCCATATAACTCATCAAATAAATCATCTATGACAGGAATAGGAAACTTATCTTTCACTGTTAATGCATTGAGCTTCCTGTAATCGATGCACATCCTAGCCGTTCCATCCTTCTTCTTTACCAGAATAACGGGAGACGCAAAAGGACTATGACTAGGTCTGATGAAGCACATTTTGAGCAATTCCTCCACTTGTTTCTCAATCTCTGTCTTCTGAGCATGAGCATAACGGTAAGGCCTCATCTTGACTGGATCGGAATTTTCCTTAAGAGGAATTGCGTGATCAACATTTCTTTGAGGAGGTAAAGTCTTTGGCTGCTCAAAGATGTCATCAAATTCTTCAATCAAGGCTCGAACTTTAGGCTGGTAATAGAGCCCAACTCAGTAGGGGAAATAACAAACAATTGTCCAATTCATTGCATGGCACTCTTCCTAATACCCCCTTGTAAATTTTTGCCTTTGATTAACTGTAATTGTGCACGGTCGGCCATGCCTTGCATGTGACCTTGATTCCATGAACTTCAAAGGAAACAGTTAGTTTTTCAAAGTCGAACATCATTGGATTAAAAGATCTCATCCAATCAACACCAAGCACCATGTCACAACCACCGCAAAGGAAGAACTCTGAAATCAAAACTGAACTGGTGTTCTTGCATACTCCATTGAAATGCTTGGCACTTGTTCTGAGTGAGGATGGAATTTCCATCAGCCACGATAATAGCTGAAGGATGAGTCTTAAGCACTTCATGCCTCACTTTCTTCACTAATTTAGGATTAACGAAGCTATGAGTACTTCCACTGTCAATAAGAATGGCAATAGAAGTCTTTCCAGCTTTTCCTTTAATTCGAATGGTATTGTGAGCCCCATTCGCTGTCAAAGCTTCATAGAAATCTCAATTTCGTCATCCAACACTTCTTCCTGTGACTCTTGCTCAGAATTATCCTCAGCTGGCTCTATTTCTTCACTATCAGAATCGACATGAACCCCTCTTGCAGACATCAGGAACCTAGAGTTGCATTTGTGGCCAGGTTGATAAGGTTGGCTGCATTTATAACAAAGCCTTGTAGATCTTTTATCAACAGCACGGTTTGTCTTGGAAGCAAAAGAATCTCTGGATTGATGTCTGGAATTTCCTCCCCTGAGCTTACTCTTGTCACTGGATGAAACAATCGTGGCCTCAATCAACTTGACCTTGGCATAAGCTTTAGACAAAGTCCTTGGTCCAATTGCCTTCACCATGTGCTTGATTCTTGGTCTCAATCCACTAATGAAACTAGAGACATAGTATGCCTCAGTAGCTTGTGGATAAGTGGCTATCATGCTAGCTCGTAAGTTCTCAAACCTTGTCATATACTCACTTACTGTGGTCGTTTGATAGACCTTGTTAAAGTTGTCAGCAACATCACCAATGTCCTCTTCACCATATCGTGCACATAGTTCTTCCACAAACTCACCCCAAGAAAGACTTGGATTACTTTTTAATACACTGTAAAACCATACTTCATGGTCTCCATGAAGATGCACAGCTGCCAGTTCTACTTTCTCTGCTTCACTTATGTTGTAAAAGTGAAAATATCGATCACACCTTCTCAACCAAGATTGAGGTTGTTTACCATCAAAAGGTTCAATTTGTACTCGAGGTTGTCTGAAAGCATTGCTCCTATTACCTGAAGTAGCATCATTACTTACTACTCTTCGCTGATAATGCTGATTTGGTGGCCTGTCAGGATGTTCAAAGTCATCGGATGAGTTTCTGTTGTGCAACACAGCCTCTGGAGGTCTGGTATACAGACCTGCATTCTGTCCAGATAACCGAGTTTGTGCTCGCTCTATGGATTGATCTCGAGTCCTTATAGTAGCAGCAACCTCTGGAAGTTGAGTATCAACTGTTCTATTGCGATCTGGTGGTCTAACCTCAGCTTGAATCAAGGGAAATCCACTTTGATTTTGGTCCAAACCTTCAACACTCTCAATATGAACTTGTACCTGCCTAAGTTCTGGTGGAGGAATTAACTGACTAGCGGGTCGCAGAACTCCATTTATGGAAGATTCACCTTGTTTATTGACCTGATTTTGCAATTCAATCAATTTTTCCTTAAAACGCAAGGATTGTAGCTGCACTTGCTCAGCAAACTTCTGATCTTGCTCTAATTTTCGGTTAATTTGATCTTGTAAACCACCAATCTTATCCTCAAGTCTCAGAGTTTGTTGTTGTATTTGATCTGAACTTTTCAGACCGTGTTCATCTTGCACTTGCTGAATTCTATTCATCATCATATCCATTTGTAACTTGTACATTTCATCCATTTGCGCCCTAAACTGAGTTTAAGTGATAAACTCAGGTCTGGCAGCAGTATTACCTGTCACAATCGAAGCAAATGTCTCATTTGGATCAACATTAGCAGCCGCTGCTGCATTTATACCTCTAGATTGAGTATTTGGCCTTCCAGCCATAGATGATTAGACAAATCAGATTCAAATTACACCTAATCAAGGCTCTGATACCAAATGTTAGCTTTCAAATCCAAATTAAGAGCTAAACTAATAGAAGAGAGAAAAGATGAGGAAAGAAGTGAATTAGAGATGAGGAGTAGAGAAAGAGATGAGAAGTAGAGAGAATTTCCAAAAGGAAATCTGAATGTTATTGAATGAATGAAGATATTACATGATTAAAATCTATTTGTAATTGATCTTTATACATTGAATCCAAAACCAAGCTCACAACCGACTCCCACAGCTAAAACTGCCAACAAGTGAACCTAGCCGCCACATTTGACTTAATTTGACCCATAACCGACTTTGGCGCCTAAAAAGAACAACTAACTAACATTTGGACTTAACCAATGGCACAACCCACGACTAAACCAGCAACAATAGTTAAATTATTACAAACAAAACTAAGGAAACACAACATTCACAACAATTTCTTTAGTTGAGTGAGTTAAAATCCCAGTTGCTTTTGGCGATGTCTTGTGTTTGATGCTCATCTACCCTTTTATCAATGTTGTTAATTTGTAATCTATTACTATAGATTCTAAAATTTGGTTTTCTTATTTCTATTATTTGACACATTTCCTGACAAAAAGAATTTTCAAGGGAAAAGCTTTTTCGCTTTGTGCGTGGAAAATGACTTTCTTAGTAAAATGTGGGAAGTTATCATTCCTATAAAAAAATATAGAATGATTGATATAATATATTCTTTTCTATTGCATCCCTAAATCCAACAAAAAAAGATAGCCAATCAAAAGAGGGTATCGAAGATTAAGATATCCCTAATAACATCAATCGTTGAAGGAGTAGTTCCATCATGGCTATCAAAATGACTTCCACACAATCAGATTTAAGGCTTCTTTGGCTAAACTATAAGTCATCAAATTTCTAGAATTATTTTTTGTAGAGACTTTTTTGTAAAAAGTGCTTTTCATAGGAGTATTTTTTCTTGAAAAATTCTTAATATTTCCTTTTGCTTCTACTTATAAGAATAAAACTATCTTTTTCCTTTTATTTAAAACTAGGAAACAACTTTTATTTTTATTTATAAATACCTTTCTTTACATGCCAAATGCTAAATTATGCAAAAACCATGATTTGTTAGGAAAAAAAAAGCACTTTTTTGTACAAAGAAAAGCTTAGCCAAACAGACCCCGAGCTTGTTGGCTTTCATCACTACAATATTGTGCCCTTTTAGTTATATGCTATTAAAATTATTTTTGGATCTTTATTTAATAGCTTAAGTACCGGAAAAAATTGGTTTCCTAATATGGTATAGAGCCTTGTTGAGCTCATGAGTTCCAAGTTAGACATTTGATCTAGTATCATTCGCTTTCTACCCATTTTAAATCCATGATGACTCAATGATTAAAATATCATTTTGCACCTAATGTCAATTTTACTCTATGAATAAATTATATTGGAACTAAATTGGCATTTTAAAAGTACAATGACGAGATTAATATAATGGATGACGTATTTCAAATAACCCTCAAATAAAAAAGAAATGGAAAATGCTATAAATTGATACTTAAGTTAAACAAGTTTTTGAACCTTGCTCGGAATTGGGCTCAACAAAATACTGCTATGTTTGATACTCGACGTTTGACTAGTTAATATAATCAAGTTGAGTCAGGGTTGCTATTGAGCAATGTTTACTATTGATGCGAGTTATTCACATTGGAGCTAAGCTCCCTCTTATGCAAATTCAACTAGTTAAACTAGTGGAGCGAGCCCGATGTTGACTCATTTACTTATTAAACCTTCACATTAAATATAAATAAGCCTTTTATTTTTCAAATAAATAAGCCTTTCATTGATTGAGAATGTGAATATTTTATCAAAGAGTATTTCAAGGAAAGTGATAATACCAGCGCAAAATCTGCTAATGGCGAGGCAGTTGAAATTCTTTGGGAAATGGTACGGATTGGACTCCCCAGCCCCCCCCTTAATGTTTTTAGACCCCTTTAACCATAAATAGACTCTTTTGGACAAAAATGCCCTCCCACCTCACCCCCCCATCCGTCCCCTCTCTCTCTCTCTCTCTTTCTCTCTCCTCATTTAATGCAAGGCAGGCAAAAATACACTCTTTTGACCTTTCACTCTCCTTTTCTTCATTTTTTTTTCCTTTTGAATTTTTTTTTGTCAAAAAAAAAATATAATTTTCAAATTTGCCCTTTCTTCTTCTTCCCTCCCAGACCTTGTTTAGGCGTGCTTGAAGTAATTAATAAAATCATACACTGGGTATGATTCCTTTTAATGGTGTAAAATGAGCTTATTCAGGTGTATCACAAGAAATTAGTGGTAAAAGACTTATCATACACAATGTATGATAGGTTATAATGGCATAAAGTCAACTTTTGCTTTTTGTTTCAAGTAATTAGACGTACAGTTGGATGAAATCGAATCATAGACTGGGTATGATGCGTTTTAATGGTGTAAAATGAACTTATTCAGGTGTATTCCAAGCAATTAGTGGTAAATGACTTTTCATACACAATATATGATAGGTTATAATGGCATAAAATCAACTTTTGCTGTCTTTTTGAAGTAATTAGGGGTATAGTGGTCTGAAATCGAATCATACAATGGGTATGATGAGTTAAAATGGTGTAAAATGAACTTATTCAGGTGTAGTTCAAGCAATTAGTGGTAAATGCCTTGTCATACACAATGTATGATAGGTTATAATGGCAAAAAATCAACTTTTGCTTTTTTTTCAAGTAATTACTGTTACAGTGGGCTGAAATCTAATCATACAATGGGTATGATACTCTGAAATGGTCTAAAATGAACCTTTTCAGGTTTTATTAAAACAATTAGTGGTAAATGACTTATCATACACAATGTATGATAGGTTATAATCGCGCATGAAATCAACTTTTGCTGTTTTTTTTCAAGTAATTAGACGTACAGTGGGATGAAATCGAATCATACACTGGGTATGATGCGTTTTAATGGTGTAAAATGAACTTATTCAGGTGTATTCCAAGCAATTAGTGGTAAATGACTTGTCATACACAATGTATGATGGGTTATAATGGCATAAAATCAACTTTTGCTGTTTTTTTTCAATTAATTACTGTTACAATGGGATGAAATCGAATCATACAATGGGTATGATACATTTTAATGGTGTAAAATGAACTTATTCAGGTTCTTTTCAAGCAATTAGTTATAAATGACTTATCATACACAATGTATGATAGGTTATAATGTCAAAAAATTAACTTTTACTGGTTTTTACTTCTAATTACTGTTACAGAGGGCTGAATCGAATCATACAATGGGTATGATGTGTTTTAATGGTGTAAAATGAACTTATTCAGGTTTATTTCAAGCAATTAGTTGTAAATCACTTATCATACACAATGTATGATACGTTATAATGGCATAAAATTAACTTTTGCTGTTTTTTTCAAGTAATTAGGGGTAAGTGGTCTGAAATCGAATCATACACTGGGTATGATTCGTTTTAATGGTTTAAAATGAGCTTATTCAGGTATATTACAAGAAATTAGTGGTAAATGACTTGTAATACACAACGTATGATAGGTTTAATGGTATAAAATCAACTTTTACTGGTTTTTTCAACTATTTACTGTTACAGTGGGATGAAATCGAATCATGCACTGGGTATGATGCGTTTTAATGGTGTAAAATGAAGTTATTCAGGTTTATTTCAAGGAATTAGTTGTAAATGACTTCTCATACACAATGTATGATACGTTATAATGGCAAAAAATCAACTTTTGCTGTTTTTTCAAGTAATTAGGGGTAAGTGGTCTGAAATTGAATCATACACTGGGTATGATTCGTTTTAATGGTTTGAAATGAGCTTATTCAGGTTTAGTTCTAAATAATTAGTGGTAAATGACGTATCATACCCAATGTATGATAGGTTATAATGGCATAAAATCAACTTTTGCTGTTTTTTTTCAAGTAATTAGGGGTACAGTGGTCTGAAATCGAATCATAAACTGGTTATGATGCTTTATAGTGGTGTAAAGTGACCTTATTCAGGTATATTAGAAGTAATTAGCGGTAAAGAGCTTGTCATACGCAATGTATGATAGGTTTTATTGGCATAAAATCAACTTTTGCTGTTTTTTTTCAAGTTATTAGGGGTACAGGGGTCTGAAATCGAATCATACACTGGGTATGATACGCTTTAATGGTGTAAAGTGAACTTATTCATGTTTAGTTCAAGAAATTAGTGGTAAATGACTTATCATACACAATGTATGATACGTTAAAATGGCATAAAATCAACTTTTGCAGTTTTTTTTCAAATAATTAGGGGTAAGTGGTCTGAAATCGAATTATACACTGGGTATGATTCGTTTTAATGGTGTAAAATGAGGTTATTCAGGTGTAATTCAAGAAATTAATGGTAAATGACTTGTAATACACAATGTATGATAGATTTTAATGGCATAAAATCAACTTTTACTGGTTTTTGCAACTAATTACTGTTACAGTGGGATGAAATCGAATCATACAATGGGTATGATACGTTTTAATGGTGTAAAATGAACTTATTCAGGTGTATTCCAAGCAATTAGTGGTAAATGACTTGTCATACACAATATATGATAGGTTTTAATAGCATAAAATCAACTTTTGCTGTTTTTTTCAAGTAATTAGGGGTACAGTGGTCTGAAATCGAATCATACACTGGGTATGATTCGTTTTAATGGTGTAAAATGACCTTACTTAGGTATAATTGAAGTAATTAGCGGTAAAGATCTTGTCATACACAATGTATGATAGGTTTTAATAGCATAAAATCAACTTTTGCGGGTTTTTCCATTTATTTAAGGGTACAGTGGTCTGAAATCTGCTTATATACGTGTATTTCAAGTTTTATTGGTGTATGATGCACTTCATACACGGTGTATGATGGGTTATATTTGTGTAAAATCAGCGCTTTTTTGTGTACTTTTGGGATGTGTATTTGGAAAAAAATATACATTTTGAGTATATCCGTACGATTTTCCTTCAAAAAGGCCCTCCCATTCACCCCTCCCAACTCGTCCCCTTTCTCTCTCCTCATTTAATGCCATCCCATCCATACCCCTGCTCTCGCCTCATTTACTTGCAGCTGTAAAACCCCTTCCCACCTTTCTGTCTTCCCATAAGCAACTTGTTTTACAAGCCACCAGTCACTCTCCTCTTTCTCTCACCCGTTCATTCTCTCTCTCCTCTTTCCGAATTTGTTCATCCTCTTTCTCCTCTACTTCAGCTGCGATTGTCGTTCCTGTGGGTCTGACCTCTGTTTTCACACCTTCATCCTTGATCTATAGCTGCTCCAGTCTTTAATCACCATTTTCGAAGGTGAGTAAGAGTTATTTTTGTAGGGTTTAGGGTTTTGGTGCTCCAATGTATAATATCCGTTTGTTTCGTACCATTTCCTGAACATAGTGCATAGTATTTGTTAGGGTTTAGGGTTTTGGTGTTAGTGGCTTTGTGATTAGTGTTTTTTATTTGTGTAAAATGATCTTCTGCATGTTTTGTGGTTTTTTTTCACGTAAAATCGACCTTTGTGGTATAATGAACTTCTGCATGTTTCATATGAGCAACCATACAGTGTGTAGGATTGGTTTTAATGGTGTATAACCAACTTGTGTTTCTGTATTATAAGTAATTAGTGGTGGTGTATAATCAATTATACACTCTGTATGATTGATTTCAATGGTGTAGAACCAAAGTGTGTCTGTTTGTGTTCAGTTAATGGTGTATTGCTTTTATTTCAGATGGCATTTTACACACGTAGGAAGAGCCGTCCTGCCGTTGAGGTTGATTACATTTTCCCGAGGGGTTTCTGGAAATTCCTCCAAATCAACCAAATAGGTTTGTCAACCAAGGTTGTTACGGAGATAAAGGAAATCTTGAAGGACGACGAAGCCAAGGTTTGATACCGTATCCATTTTAATTATGTTGACTTTTGACAATGACATTTATGATACCATATTAACTAAAAGTGTTTTGCATTACAGCTTGCCCTTGCCTCACAATACAATGTCGGGCATCTACTTGGGTTGAGTGAGACCAATGTCAGCTTCTGGCATAGTCTCATTCACGTTGTCCTTCTCCACCAGGTGGCCAACCCCAATCCCGAGGAGTTATCATTCTTATTTGGTGGGAAGGTAGTGCACCTTGGGAGGAGGGAGTTTTGCATTCTCACCGGCTTGAGATATGCCGGTGTGGAAGATGTACGAGGTGGTCCCAACAGGCTGGTTGCCAAGTATGGCATGAGGGGGAGGATGACTAGGCAGCAGCTTTTTGATGCATGCAGAACCTGCTCCATCATGGAGAACTAGGTTAAGCTTGCTGTTGCATACCTGGTCGAGGGTCTACTGTTCGCCAAACGCAAGCGAACGGGCATTGACCCGAACATCCTGGCCCTCGTGGACGATGTGGACTCTTTCAATCGTGTTGCATGGGGATCCTTGAGCTGGAAATTCTTGGTGCGGAAGCTCAAGGATTTCGCTGCAAGAATGCACCACGGTTTGGAGAATACCTACTCCGTCCACGGGTTCTACGATGTGGTTTCCATATTTGCCCTGGAAACCCTTCCAGAACTTGCCAAGGTTGGGGCGGTGAGGGTTGGCGACCAGCCTCTTGGGCGGATCCTTAACTGGATGATGTCCGTTAAGGCTCCGTACTCCGCTCTACTCTCAACGGTATTTGATTAGGTAATAAATACACTATGTTGTTATTGTTTTACTACTGTATGTTTCATATATTTTGGGTTAGAAGTGTGTTTTGTAATTTTACTAACGTGTATATGATGTATCTTCCTTTGATCAGCAATTGAATGCCGAACCGATTAGACTGACGAGTGCGGAAGCCGGTCAGCCTAATCTACAAGGCATTCCCTATGCTGAGGATGCTGAGGAGGGGTTTCAATCTCCTGTTATGGCAATGCCAGCAGAGCTTGGTGAGGAGCCACAACCATTGGCAACTCAACCTCCGTTGCCGGCATCCAGGGAGGACCCGTATCCTACGCCAACCAATTCGACGGACCAATCGGTATGATGAATTATTTTGTGTTTATTTAATCGTATTTTTATCCGTGTGGATACTACATTATTCAAATTTGCTGATTATGCCAATTTGGAGGACTTATTGCAGGTTATGGAGAGACTCGAAGCGATGGATAAAGAGGTGCAAATGGTACGGATGCAGCTTGAAGCGCACCAGCGAATGCTGCAAATGTACGAACGACGGTTTGAGGCTCAGGATGCACTGATTAAGGAGCTGCTCTCAGACCGTCAAGCGCAGGCCGCATCGCCGCACTTATGTTCATCGACTTCTGCTCATCCATCCCCGATTGAGCAAGCCATAATAGTTTCTCCTGTACGTACTGGATAAGACACTAGATTCCTTGTTAGTGTCCCAATTTGTTTTGTTTTCATGCATGTTGATGCTTATTGACTTTTGCTATGTGCTATGCCATCTAGGGCCGAGGAAAATGTCTTCAAGGAACCATCGTCACCGCATGTCGAAGGCGTTGAAAACTTGTTGACATTGTCCGAGACAGTGTGTAGTTTGGGGCAAGAGAGGAGGGACCCCAAGCCAAACCCCAAGTACAAAGCTGAGGAATGGACTGCGGAGGGTAAGAGCAAACGGGCAAAAATTACCCATCCTGGACCGGAGCCAGTTCTGCCCTTCAATCCATTCCAGCCTCCCTCCGACAAAGACATAAAAGATTTTGAAGATTTTTACAAAAGTTTCCACGCAACGGTCGCTAAGTGAGTATGATTTTGCACGATACTTTTTGATAATTTGTATGTAAAAGTTTCTAGAATGCATCTTTCTTAGGTGTGTTTCAAGTAATTAGTGGTGTCTGAAAGAAAATCATACACTGTGTATGATGCACTATCATGGTATCAAGTGAACTTATTCAGGTGTATTTCAATTAATTAGTGGTAAATGATTTGTCATACACAATATATGATAGGTTATAATGGCATAAAATCAACTTTTGTTGTTTTATTCAAGTAATTAGGGGTACAGTGGTCTGAAATTGAATCCTACACTGGGTATGATGCGTTTTAATGGTGTAAAATGATTCAATTCAGGTGTATTTTAAGCAATTAGTGGTAAATGACTTGGCATACACAATGTATGATAGGTTTTAATGGCATAAAATCAACGTTTGCAGTTTTTTTATGTAATTACTGTTACAGTGGTCTGAAATTGAATCATACACTGGGTATGACTCGTTTTAATGGTTTAAAATGAGCTTATTCAGGTTTATTACAAGAAATTATTGTTAAAAGACTTGTCATACACAATGTATGATAGGTTTTAATGGCATAAAATTAACTTTTGCTCGTTTTTCAAGTAATTACTGTTACAGTGGTCTGAAATCATCTTTCTTATGGTATGCTTATATATCGTGCTTGGTGTTGTATATTACAGAGATTTGAAGACCCCCTTTCCGTTACCTAATGATCAACGAATGGGTTTCTCTGTTTTGACTGTGACGACGGGTCAATTTTGGTATCGGTTGAGAAACGAGGACGCCTGGCTTACTGATGAGGTATGTTTCCCATCATGATAGTTTTGCCGTTTGTCAACTAATAAGTAAAATCAACCTGTGTTAAATCTACTTATGTTATTGTGTATTAAGTAAGTGTTGTATTACTAGTCATACACCGTGTATGGTTGATGCTAAAGGTGTAAAATCAACCTGTGTTAGTGTGTTTTGAATAAAGAGTGGTGTATGATTAGTCATAGGGTTCAACTGTGTAAAATGAACTTATTTATGTGTGTAAAATCAACTTGTCTCAACTAATTAGTTTTGAATCGCAGGAAATGGATGTAATTCTGCACTACATTTTGGAGAAGAAACATCAGTGGCCAGAGCAATTCGACCAGAGGGCAACATGCACTGACACAACTGTTGCTCCTCAATTTGGACCCCTACTAAAACAGATTCAAAAAAGTGGAATCCCGCTTGAGTCAGCTTTTACTGACTTTGATTCGTTGATCATTAAGTTCCTTGCCGGGGATGCCACGTATGGGGTCAGCTGCCACAACGTGGATCGGATATGCATGCCCATTAATCAACCTAATCAACATTGGTTCCTTGCTGCCATCCATCTTAATGATTGGCGGATACAGGTATTTGATTCCTTGTACGCCGCCAAATCCAGGGCAGCAAGATTAGAACATGTGGAACTAATTGCAAAATTGCTTCCACATGCTCTAGCGTTGGTTAATTTTTGGGATGTCCGAAAGGACCTCATACAGTTCAAGGGCAAGCCTTTCTCGGTAACTTACAAACGGAATGAATGTCCACAACAAGGGGGGTATGACATCTACTTCCCATGCAATTTTACTATTCTGTTCATTTGGACTTTTGGTTATGAAGTGGATGCAAAATAGTCATTACTTGCAATGATGTACAATTTCTGACTGTGAAATCTGTATTAATATTAACTGCAGGTCAGACTGTGGAATTTTTGTTGTAAAGTTCATAGAGTTTTTGCTTACCAAAGGACTGAGCATCTCCCAATGCACGGAAGAGCACATGGGGAAATTGCGGCTGTATACTTCCGTACACTTGTACAAACACGGAAGGAATAAACGGCTTCAATTGCATGCATGTCCATAAAATTATGTTATTCATTATACATTGTTTTCATTATACTGAAAGTTGTATGTAATAAAAATGCATACTTGTACCAAAGGATTTACATTGTATTCATTATGTTGAAAGTTGTATGTAATATTGTATATTTCGATGTTGTTATATGTTCCCATTGATGTATTTTCAAATGTTGTAATAAAAATGTATACTTGTACCAAAGGATTTACATTGTATTCATTATATTGAAAGTTGTATGTAAGTTTACAGATATTTCGATATTGTTGTATTTTCCTATTGATGTATTCACACGTGCAAAGGTTGTTATTAACCACTCAAACTCATCCTACACCATTTATGATTGGTTATACACCACTAAGTACCTAAAACACAATTGTAGAACTTGATTTTTCACCCATATAACTCATCATACATAGCATATTAATGGTGTGACACCAATAATTTCCAACAAACTTAAAAATACATGCACAGCCCGTGATTTTACCATACATAAAACTCGTCATACACTGTGTATGATACGTAGAACTTGACACACATTAAAACCCTGCATACAATTTGCATGACAAACTGGACATATATAACTGCTGGAACTACATACAGTTGTCCCTCTGCATATGTTGTCTGTAAAGTGCATCCACTGCATGCATACAAAGTTCAAGATCCTTATCATGCGGATGAAGTTCACACCATTACAACTCATCGTACACCGTACACCATGTGTGATTGATCATACACCACTAATTGCTTGGTAGGCCGTTGATGAAACATAATCCGTAGAAGTGCCACCTCTCTTTGTGTCTCAGCTGTCACTGGCCCACCACCGCCGCTGCTAGAGCCACTTACATTAGGAATTTAAACGGGTCGATATATTGAGGACCGTATATACTTGGCTTCCTGTTTATCTCATCCCTTTATAGGGGGAGAACCGTGGGAGAGGGGTATGATAAAGTAGGTGGTAGTTGAGGTTATTAAATGCCTTGCTTTGTAGTCCATTATGACCCCCTGAACATTCAATGTTCAACCACCAACCAACCCAACCGGTCAGCCTCATCCATATAAATCAACAAGGGCATTTATATTGCTTGGTACACAATTTCATTGATGGTTGTGGCAATTATAGTGTTTCGAATACTTAGTAGTGTTTTGCTTACCATACATAGTGTATGATGAGTCTTAATGGTGTAAAATCAACTTGTACAAGTGTGTTTCAACTACTTAGTGGTGTATGACTTACCATACTTAGTGTATGACAAGCCTTAATGGTGTGAAATCAACTTGTACAAGTGTGTTTCAACTACTTAGTGGTGTATGACTTACCATACTTAGTGTATGATGAGTCTTAATGGTGTGAAATCAACTTGTACAAGTGTGTTTCAACTACTTAGTGGTGTATGACTTACCATACTTAGTGTATGACAAGTCTTAATGGTGTGAAATCAACTTGTACAAGTGTGTTTCAACTACTTAGTGGTGTATGACTTACCATACTTAGTGTATGATGAGTCTTGATGGTGTGAAATCAACTTGTACAAGTGTGTTTCAACTACTTAGTGGTGTATGACTTACCATACTTAGTGTATGATGAGTCTTAATGGTGTGAAATCAACTTGTACAAGTGTGTTTCAACTACTTAGTGGTGTATGACTTACCATACTTTGTGTATGATGAGTCTTGATGGTGTGAAATCAACTTGTACAAGTGTGTTTCAACTACTTAGTGGTGTATGACTTACCATACTTAGTGTACGACAAGCCTTGATGGTGTGAAATCAACTTGTACAAGTGTGTTTCAACTACTTAGTGGTGTATGACTTACCATACTTAGTGTACGACAAGCCTTAATGGTGTGAAATCAACTTGTACAAGTGTGTTTCAACTACTTAGTGGTGTATGACTTACCATACTTAGTGTATGATGAGTCTTAATGGTGTGAAATCAACTTGTACAAGTGTATTTCAACTACCTAGTGGTGTATGACTTACCATACTTAGTGTATGCCAAGTCTTAATGGTGTGAAATCAACTTCTACAAGTGTGTTTCAACTACTTAGTGGTGTATGACTTACCTTTGATGCTGATACGTGTGGCGATACACCATCCACGCATGTCGACATGCATCGTAACACACTTGAAAAACACATCAACCACTTAGAACACACAATTGGGACCAACTTCAAATCAATTCATTGACAGCTTTCATTATAGGAATATACAACAGTATGGAAATATACACATTTTTCATTACCCTATTACGTACACATCACAACCTTCCGACAATTTTCAGTACACTGGATACAACGTAAATCCTATGGTAATGTACAATGTAAATCCTATGGTAAAACGAAATTATGTAGGTATGTCACAAGTAAAATTTATACATTTGAAGACTATAAGTTAATTTAGAGGAGGGACTTGAGATGGACGGCCGGAGTTGGATGAGGTGCATTCGCCATTAGGATGCAGAGAAATTGGATTCTTGCACGTGGATCGGTTATGCCCGTGTTCCTTGCACCGACTGCACCTTTGATGAACACGCTCCTCACCGACAGACGGAATCCTCCTCTTCCGCCTCCTCCCAGAAGAGGTTCTAACGTCGGGTGGAAGAAGATTCATGTCAGCTACATCACGAGGGATACGCCAGTCACTTATGTGTGGCATCGGGTAGACGACACCTCTATACGACTCGTACCAATATTCTCTACTGTAGTACGACGAGCACAAGTCGTACAGAGCATAAGGACTGTGCTGTACCACTGCTAACGCATGCTCACATGGAAGCTGCTCAAGCTGAAACCTGCGGCAGGTACATGTCCAGAGCGACATATCTATTACAAAGTTTTTCTCCCCATCGATGACGTCGAAAGTATGATCATCAGCTCGCAATATCTGCATTACCACAATAATAGACAAACGCGTCAAACAACCAAGGTGCATGCAAAATACAAAAATATGAGAAAATAAGACAATATGTACGGAGCTTACCGTCATCGTTCTTGCTAACTTGAATCTGTCTTGTAATTTTTTTTCGACGTCGGGGGACATTGTACTGATGCAAGCTTCAGCCTTGGCTCTTCTTTCGTGAAACCACCTCTGCAATAGTAGCCTACACTCATCAACAAGGGCTGTAATTGGATAGCCACGTACCTTGACCAATACAGCATTCATGGATTCCGAAATATTTGTCGTCATTATGTTGTACCGACGGCAAGGGGAGTGGGAACGAGTCCACTTGTCCAGTCCCACATCTTCCAAGTAATCTTTAGCCCCGGGTACAGCACAACATAAACTGAAAAACAAACTATGAAATTCTTGAATGTTGTATGCTTTGGCTGCTTTGTAGTAGTACTGATCCAAATGTTTCCTGTTGCTCTTGAATTTGGCCTTCAAGTTGTTCAGCAAGTGGTACATGCAGAGCCCGTGAAATGTGACAGGGAAAAGTTCTTCCACCGCGCGTTGGATGCTTCGGTGTCTATCGGATACAATGACATAGCCAGCAGGCTCCCCAGTTACTTCCTTCAACCTACTAAGGAACCAATGCCACGATGCATCATTCTCTGAATCACCGATGCCGATAGCAATCAGGAAAATTTGCTGGTTGGCATCGTGGCAAACGCCCATGAACAAAACACCCCTGTACTTTCCCTTCAGATGTGTTGCGTCAATGCTCACAACCGGCCGGCAAAACCAGTACCCATTAAGTGAAGCACCAAACGCAATGAAGAGGTACTGAAACCTACTTTCATCATCTGTCTATAAATAAAATGTGGCACCGGGGTCAGTCTGTTTGAGGACTTGCAGATAGGCAGGCAAGAATGCATAGGACTCTTCGGCCGTACCCAATCTAACATTGTCATATGCAAACTCTCTCGCCCTCCAAGCAACACTGTAGCTGATATCGACACCGTAGCAACTTCGGATGTCATCTATGACATCCCGTGGCTTGAACACTCTCCCGGGGTTCACAAGTTTCTTGCGGACGCACTCCCCGACGACCCAACTGGTTGCCTGCCTGTGTCTAACAGTGGTGAGATCGCTAGGGTGGTTGTGGTTCTTTTCTACTTTTGTAACCATCCAGCAGCCACCATCTGCTACACACGTAGCCCGAACCCTCCATGTGCAGCCCTCTTGTGCGCAGCGGACAACCGTTAAGGATTTGTTCGACTTGTAGCTCCTGAATTCAAATTTTTCCCTAAGCGCAATCACTGCCAGGTTAGTCAACAAGTCCCTCTTCGTCGTAAATATTTGATCGACTTCAATATCCTCAACCATCCGGCCCTGCGCATATACCTCGTTGATCCGGCTCCTCTCATCACCGGAGCCAACCTCATCATCAGAACGAGGATCACCAGCAGCTTGGATGTCAGGGTGGATATTCGGTTAACCGCTGGGTTCCGCATTCTGTTCCAATTCAGGTTCGACAATCAGAGGGTCTTTACGGGAAATATTACGATGCTCATAAGTGTGCCCCTCTGGAGGTGTGGCATCAGGTACAGTCGGTTGCACCTGAGATAAATTGATATTGTCCAAATTATCCCATGCACTTTGATTGGAATTTTCCCAATCTCCACCTGTTGCTGTTGCCTCAACCGTCACAGTAGGCATGTTCAAATCTACATCAGATGCATCTACACGGGCTACTTCTTCCATCCCCGCATCCATACATCCACTAGAAGTCTCGGGAACCTCAGGGTGCGAACGGCCACTATTCTCGTCACCATCGGGAATTGTTTGAAAGGGAGTTCGTTGCCAATTGAAGCTAGGATTCCTGTCACCGGTTGACTCTACAGTTACGATCAAAGGATGCTTCGCCCTATCTTCTTTGGCTAGTGCCTTCCAAAACATAACGGACCTATCGTCAACGACATCGTACAAGGGCACGGCCGGAACAGCGGTGAAAGATTGAAAATGCATCTTTGAACCCGCATCCAACTGAGCACCAATCACCTCCGCCACAGTCCTTTGCAAACCAGCGAAGTCAGTTTTCTCATCCACAAAAATATAAGCCAATTTTTCACCAGCGTACTTTGCCCTCTCCCTAAAGTAGCCACCGTACAGAACGCATGCAATAGCAGCATCACCCATTACTGTGGACAAGAAAAAAACATGATATCAAAGCAAAATTGACATGAAACACACTAGGGTGGAATGAAAGTACAGCATTGAAACCACTAAAAACGGTGTATGATTGGTTTAAAACCATAATACACAAATAACACTACTTTAAGAAAGAATACATGGTGTATGATTTCCGTTACAGTCATAAACAAGTTCATCACACACCTTTTAAAGCAATCATACACGGTCTACGGTTAAGGATACCACATTCTATACACGAAAGACACCAAAACAGGTTCATCCTAGACCAATCAAAGCTATCATACACGGTGTATGGTAAGCCATACACCATTCTGTACTTGAAAGACACCAAAATAAGTTCATCATACACCCTTTGAAGCTCTCATACACAGTGTATGATAGATTATTCACCATTAATTACTTAACATACACAAACACAGGTTGGTTATACACCATTAAACCCAATCCTACACAGTGTATGACTGATTATACACCATTAATTACTTAACATACACATACACAGGTTGGTTATACGCCATTAAACCCAAGCATACACAGTGTATGACTGATTATACACTTAACATACACATACACAGGTTGGTTATACGCCATTAAACCTAATCATACACAGTGTATGGTTGCTCATAAATCACTAATTACTTAAAAAACATCTGCATAAGTTGGTTATACACCATTAAACCCAATCCTACACAGTGTATGACTGATTATACACTTAACATACACATACACAGGTTGGTTATACGCGATTAAACCCAATCCTACACAGTGTATGACTGATTATACACCATTAATTACTTAACATACACATACACAGGTTGGTTATAGGCCATTAAACCCAATCATACACAGTGTATGGTTGCTCATAAACCACTATTTACTTAAAAAACGTCTGCACAAGTTGGTTATACACCATTAAACCCAATCCTACACAGTGTATGACTGATTATACACTTAACATACACATACACAGGTTGGTTATACGCCATTAAACCCAATCCTACACAATATATGACTGATTATACACCATTAATTACTTAACATACACATACACAGGTTGGTTATACGCCATTAAACCCAATCATACACAGTGTATAGTTGCTCATAAACCACTAATTACTTAAAAAATGTCTGCACAAGTTGGTTATACACCATTAAACCCAATCCTACACAGTGTATGACTGATTATACACCATTAATTACTTAACATACACATACACAGGTTGGTTATACACCATTAAAACCAATCATATACAGTGTATGATTGATTATACACCACTAATTACTTAATACACACAAACACAAGTTGGTTATACACCATTAAACCCAATCCTACACAGTGTATGACTGATTATACACCATTAATTACTTAACATACACAAACACAAATTGATTTCACACCATTCAAACCTATCATACACGGTGTATGATAGATCATACAGCACTATTTACATGAAGCACACCTAAACAAGTTGATTTCATACCATTAAAACCTATCATACACGATGTATGACTAATCATACACCACTAATGAGTTCAAACACACCAAAAGAAAGTTATAATACATCATTTAAACCAATCATAAACCATAAACGACTTGTAACACACCGACCTCATAGGACAAGGATACGTTAACGACAATGTCAGCAAATGGTCATGTTACCTTCAGTATCTAATCTGAAAACCGTGAAATGTGTGTAAGGACTCAACGTTGAACCTACAGCAATGCCACGAAGCTTCAAACACGATCTTAAAATGGCTTCTTCTTCTTCTTCTTCCGAGGGCCCAATGTAGCAGATTGAGAGAAAAATGAGAGAAAAATGGACTTGGGGAATTCAGATTAAGAGAAAAGTAACAAATACCATGAATAAGAGGTGAGTAAATGGGCGGAAAATGAGAAGAAGGGAGGAATAGAGTGAGAAGCAAGTTACATGACATAAAGTAAAAATATGTACTTTTGCATTAAATGAAGAGAGAGAAAATGGAGTGGAGAGAGGCTAAAGTACAGTAATCGGCTGCGCATTAAATGAGGAGAGAGAAAGGGGACGGGTTGGGGGGGGTGAATGGGAGGGCCTTTTTGAAGGAAAATCATACGGATTACTATACTCAAAATGTATATTTTTTTTCTAAATACACATTACTAAAATACACAAATACACGTTGATTTTACACAAATATAACCCATCATATACCGTGTATGAAGTGCATCATACACCAATAAAACTTGAACTACACGTATATAGATTCGATTTCAGACCCCTGTATCCCTAATAACTTGAAAAAAAACAGCAAAAGTTGATTTTATGCCAATAAAACCTATCATACATTGTGTATGACAAGCTCTTTACCGCTAATTACTTCTAATATACCTGAATAAGGTCACTTTACACCACTATAAAGCATCATACCCAGTTTATGATTCGATTTCAGACCACTGTACCCCTAATTACTTGAAAAAAAACAGCAAAAGTTGATTTTATGCCATTACAACCTATCATACATTGGGTATGATACGTCATTTACCACTAATTGTTTAGAACTAAACCTGAATAAGCTCATTTCAAACCATTAAAATGAATCATACCCAGTGTATGATTCAATTTCAGACCACTTACCCCTAATTACTTGAAAAAACAGCAAAAGTTGATTTTTTGCCATTATAACGTATCATACATTGTGTATGAGAAGTCATTTACAACTAATTCCTTGAAATAAACCTGAATAAGTTCATTTTACACCATTAAAACGCATCATACCCAGTGCATGATTCGATTTCATCCCACTGTAACAGTAAATAGTTAAAAAAACCAGTAAAAGTTGATTTTATGCCATTAAACCTATCATACGTTGTGTATTATAAGTCATTTACCACTAATTTCTTGTAATACACCTGAATAAGCTCATTTTAAACCATTAAAACGAATCATACCCAGTGTATGATTCGATTTCAGACCACTTACCCCTAATTACTTGAAAAAAACAGCAAAAGTTAATTTTATGCCATTATAACGTATCATACATTGTGTATGATAAGTGATTTACAACTAATTTCTTGAAATAAACCTGAATAAGTTCATTTTACACCATTAAAACACATCATACCCATTGTATGATTCGATTCAGCCCTCTGTAACAGTAATTAGAAGTAAAAACCAGTAAAAGTTAATTTTTTGATATTATAACCTATCATACATTGTGTATGATAAGTCATTTATAACTAATTGCTTGAAAAGAACCTGAATAAGTTCATTTTACACCATTAAAATGTATCATACCCATTGTATGATTCGATTTCATACCACTGTAATAGTAATTAGTTGAAAAAAATAGCAAAAGTTGATTTTATGCCATTATAACCCATCATACATTGTGTATGACAAGTCATTTACCACTAATTGCTTGGAATACACCTGAATAAGTTCATTTTACACCATTAAAACGCATCATACCCAGTGTATGATTCGATTTCATCCCACTGTACGTCTAATTACTTGAAAAAAAACAGCAAAAGTTGATTTCATGCGATTATAACCTATCATACATTGTGTATGATAAGTCATTTACCACTAATTGTTTTAATAAAACCTGAAAAGGTTCATTTTAGACCATTTCAGAGTATCATACCCATTGTATGATTAGATTTCAGCCCACTGTAACAGTAATTACTTGAAAAAAAAGCAAAAGTTGATTTTTTGCCATTATAACCTATCATACATTGTGTATGATAAGGCATTTACCACTAATTGCTTGAACTACACCTGAATAAGTTCATTTTACACCATTTTAACTCATCATACCCATTGTATGATTCGATTTCAGACCACTATACCCCTAATTACTTGAAAAAACCAGCAAAAGTTAATTTTATGCCATTATAACCTATCATATATTGTGTATGAAAAGTCATTTACCACTAATTGCTTGGAATACACCTGAATAGGTTCATTTTACACCATTAAAACGCATCATACCCAGTGTATGATTCGATTTCATCCAACTGTACGTCTAATTACTTGAAACAAAAAGCAAAAGTTGACTTTATGCCATTATAACCTATCATACATTGTGTATGATAAGCCTTTTACCACTAATTTCTTGTGATACACCTGAATAAGCTCATTTTACACCATTAAAAGGAATCATACCCAGTGTATGATTTTATTAATTACTTCAAGCACGCCTAAACAAGGTCTGGGAGGGAAGAAGAAGAAAGGGCAAATTTGAAAATTATATTTTTTTTTTTGGGAAGAAGAAGAAAGGGCAAATTTGAAAATTATATTTTTTTTTTTGACAAAAAAAAATTTAAAAGGAAAAAAAAAATGAAGAAAAGGAGAGTGAAAGGTCAAAAGATTGTACTTTTACCTCCTTGCATTAAATGAAGAGAGAGAAAGAGAGAGAGAGAGAGGGGACGGATGGGGGGGGGGGGGGGGGTGAGGTGGGAGGGTATTTTTATCCAAAAGAGTCTATTTATGGTTAAAGGGGTCTAAAAAACATTAAGCGGGGGCTGGGGGGTCCAATCCGTACGATTTCCGAAATTCTTTGCTTGTAAAATGACAAAGCTACCCCTAACAAATTAACTTTGTTTTCAAGTTTGCTTTTTTTTATCTAAGAAAAAAAAGCTATATTTTTTTTAATTTAACTTTTTAACTCCACCTTTTTTTTTTCGGCTCTCTCTTCTTTCTTTCTCCCAGTACTCCCACTTCCATCTTATGAGAGTTTTCACCGTCAATCATATGCCACAAATATACAAAATGACACTGGGTGTGCTTGTTTACTGCTGATTTTACCAAATTACCTTAATCTTTGCCCTCAAATTCTGGCTAAAGTTAAAAATAAACATAAATATTTCTATTTCTTATTCCATGTTTTGGATATGCTTTCTTTTTTAAGTTGTTGTAGATTGTAAATTTTGGATTTATTTGATATTTAAATTAAATATATGAAAAATAGACAAGTTTATGTCATGTTATTTTTTGTAGCGATCTATTCTCTTACGTTCTCAAGTCATCTTATTTTTAAGAATTATTGTTCTAATCTAATGGATAGTGAGTATAATTGAAGAGTGAAAAGGCTTTATAGAGGTGGAGGGAAGAGTATTAGGTGAAAAAAAGGAAGGAAGAAGAGTTGGTGAAATAGGTGAATGAGTGACCAAAATATAACTCTTTTATTACAATAAAATTGATTTCGAGATTACAAAGAAACAACTTAAACAGATTAATAGAAGGGAAAGAATTACCGAAAAATTGCCGCAACGTGAAGAATCCACTACTCTAAGTTGTTTATGCCCCCACAGAGGTACAACAGGATGAACAACACTTCAACCCCTATGGTTAGCATGGCACCCACCTCAGCAGTGTACTCCGGGGAGATGGGTTGGAGTACGCCCTAACTTGCTCAGTAACGGAGGAAAGAACATTTGAGAGAGAAAGAAAGCGTGAAAGAAAAGGAGAAATTCAGTATTAATTGTATGTTCTGTGTTACTTCCCTACTTTGCAAAACCCTAATGATATGTATTTATAGAGAAAATAGTCGGAGGTTAAGGAAAAGATCATGGCGCAGATATGGGAGCCAAAAAATCTGGTCAGTTATGGAAAAATCAGTTAAAAAAAGAGCGGAAAAAGACGTGGTTACAACACGTATTCGAGCTTGAGCCTATAGCCTCGAGCCTCGAGACAGGTCATATAGCAGTACCTCAAGGCAACACCCTTGAGGTCCACTTAGGATGGACAACATAAGCTCGAGCCAAAGGCCTCAAGCACTATCGAAAACAAGAACTCAACTCGAGTTGGTTTAAAAGACAACTTAAATAGAGACAATAGTTGTAAAAATCAAAGTCCAGGTTAATAAAGGTCCACATTGCGATGTGCCAGCTCGACGAAGCACGACAAGATAGGCATGTGCGTGTGTGGTTCACAAAACCCACTCTAGACCCTTCAAAACTTTACCAAATACAATAACAATGGGATATATAAAATAGAATCTCCTCCTTTAGATTTTCTATGTGGGATAGAAGATTTTTCAAAGGACTTCAAAATTGAAGCACACTACCCCCAAATTTTAATAGAAGATAAAAGCTTTTTTTTTGAGATCAATGAAAGGAAGGTGAAGTTAAAAAATAGAAACAAAAATAGATTGTATTTCTCAAATAGGTGGAAGAAGAAAGAAAGAAAAAAAAAAAGGAGAAGGAAAACTCAACAAGGAAAAAAAATCAATCAACCCTTGTTAAGGGTGGTTTTATCTTTTTACAAGCAAAAAAAAAGTACAACTACCCAGCCACTGGTAGATATTGCTCTGGTATTCTCATTTGTCTATTTCAATTATATTACTAGTTAAAATGGCATCATTTCTTTTTTAAGACAAATGGCAAAGCTTCAAATAAAGAAGATACTCAATTTGGTACTCGGCTAATTTATCCATTTGACACTCAACTTGATATTTGGCTTATTTGATATCCTTAATAAGGTTTTGTTTTTATTTCTTCCATTATTTTACAATTGTTGATTTGTAAAGTTATGCACCAATTTTATCTTCTATCATTGAAAATATATTTTGACGTACATGTATATAATTCAACCAAACTATAAAAATTTATAGTAATCCAAATTTTCTTCTTGTTGCTTTCATGCTTATATGTAATTGATCTGTTTTGTTTTCCAACAATTACTTTCATCAACAATCATTTTTGAAATGCTAGGGATGTTCCTCTTGTTAGTTTTGGTGCCATGTTTTTTATATAATCTCTGGGTAGGGAAACTAATCTCAAATTTTTATTTTTTGGGTTTAACCCCCTTTAGTAGGGATTCTTACTTTTATTTCTAATACATTCTTCTATCAAGGGTCTGCTAACATGCATCCATCTTCTTGAAGGAAATTGAGCGTTTCGTGAAGAAAGAGAAGGAGGTTAGGGATGTGAAGAAGAAGAGAGAGAAAGGGAAAGTCGAGATGAGAAAGAGAGAGATGGCAAGAGATTAGGGAAGATGAAGATACTATTTCATTAGGTCAAGAGCATACATCATTATATCTATCCTATATGTTGGCTAGAATTAACAACCACTAACAACCCTTAATTGGTTAACTAAATCTAACTATTCAAGTAGCCTCTTCTAACTAACATATTGATCATGTTAGAGTATAATGTATAGTGGTTTATGATTGTGTATATTAAGCCCATTGGGCTTTCCTTGCATGTGACATATTCTGTGTATTCTTAAGTCTATAAATATACGAGGGGGCTCTTATTCCAGGTGCTTTCAATACTTTCTCTTTAATAATTCTCACATGGTATTAGAGCAAACCCTAACTCTCTCGTAAAATAAGGCAAACCCTAGCCTCCTTCTTCTTCCTTCTCAAAAACCCTAGCGCTGCTAAGGGTCTTCTTTCCCTCCTCTCATGGGTGACGCAAATTCCTCCACCACCTCTCCCATTGCTGTTGTCCAGACATTGGTCGCCGATGGTTCGTTGACCCTTCCCACGCTGTTTAGCCTCTCAAATATCCGACATCAAATATTGTCTAGACTAGATCTGAATGATCGGTCCACATACTTAGTATGGCACCGATTGTTTCTCTCTACTTGTCAAGGTTATGCTGTGATGACCACCTTGATGACTCTTCCTCTCAACCTGCTGTTTCGGATCCGAACTATCACTATTGGAGATAGGTTGACAATCTTCTCATCTCCTGGAGTTCTTTTCTTATCTAGATCTAAGTATTATCCATGATGTACTTGATAAGACCGACATGCTTTCCTGCAAGCCCATCGCCACACCCACAGATTCCAAGTCCAAACTTTCAATAGATGATGGCGAGCTCATGATTGATCCTACCCTGTATCAATCCATTGTTGGTGTCCTTCAATATCTCACTTTCACTTGCTCCTATATTTCATATGTAGTGCAACAAGTATGTTTGTTCATGCATGCTCCGCGTTTACCTCACTCGACGGCTGCTAAACTCATTCTCAGGTATATTAAGGGCACAATTAATCATGGTTTGACCATTTCTCTTTCTCGTGTGGACCACCTCATGGCATACTCTGATGCAGACTGGGTTGGATGTCCTGATACTTACCATTCTACATCTGATTTTTGTGTTTTTCTAGGGGGTAATATCATTTCTTGATCTTCCAAATGATAGCTAACAATCTCTCGATCCAGTGCTGAGGCTGAATATCGAGCAGTTGCTAATGCCGTCTCCGAATGCTGCTGGCTTTGCTCTCTTCTTAGTGAGCTTGGTCTCTTTCTTCCACGAGCTACTTTAGTTTATTGCTATAATGTCTCCGCCATGTACTTGTCTACTAATCATGTGCAGCATGTTCGCACAAAGCACGTTGAGATCGATATTCATTTTGTCCAGAAACGAGTTCAAATGGGTCTTATTAGAGTTATGCACATTCCTTTGTCTCAATAAATTGCAGATATCTTTACCAAGAGCCTTCCACGGCATCTCTTTTTTCTTTTCAAACACAACATTCACATTTACTTATCTCCTGCTTCGGTTGAGATAGGATATTAGAGTATAATGGATAATGGTTTATGATTGTGTATATTGGGCCCGTTGGGCTTTCCTTGTATGTGACATATTCTATGTAGTCATAAGTCTGTAAATATATGAGAAGGCTCCTACTCTAGGTGCAGTCAATTTCTCTTTAATAATTCTCACAGACCATTCAAGAGTACATTTACATCTATTAGTATCAATCATGACATCTTCCTACCTTCTTGTATACATGTATGAATGGTGAGTAGGGTTACGTTGTAGACAGTCATTCTCATCGTGCAAGACATTCCTTACTTGATGAACATTAATGATCTTACTCGTCCAGTTGTTATCTACATCATATTCAGTCTTTAAGAGTTACTCGGGCTTAAGTTTCTTTGAGAATTGATCATGTGTTCCATTTCGTGCCCAACTTGGTCTGTCCCACTCCTCGCAAATGTATTATTAACCATTATGGTCATATTGTTTGTTGTTGGTTCTTATTGTTGTATCTCCACTCGTTATGTGTCAATTTATTTTGTACTTATAAATGTGCTTTAGTTGTTTATATTTTTTGACATCAAAACTTGATCTAATCAATCTACCTATATTCTTTTCTATATTATTACATGTCTCATAATATATGTTGTGTCAACAATGGTGGATCCTACAAAAAAAAAAGGCCCATGCCAGCGTCATTATGGACATAGCTAGTCATGCTCAACTCAACAAATGATCCAACTTGGCTAGTGCGTGAAACCAAGGGGACCCATGCACCATAGCGCTAGCTAGGTCATAGGTTGTGAATTTTTTGTTTGAACCTAGCTCAGCCCGAATCGCCTAATGATCTACAACCCATGTTTGACCCGTTCGACCCATTGCATGAACATGTCTGACTTGATCTGAAGCATACAAGCCACTTCATTACAACAGTTCTAAATTATTTCAGTTTGCTCTTTTTTTTTTTTTTTTTGCTTTCATGAGAGATATATATGACTTTTATGCTTGTTTTTGAATTTTTTCCCCCTTTTTTGACCCATTAGACCTTGCCTAGTTTGACCTGTTGTATAGATGGGTCTAACCCGATTCGACCAATCTAAACTACATCATTATGACATTTCTAAATTATGTCTTTACTTTTCCTTTTTGTTTTTATAATAGATTTATGGCTTCTGTAACTTGTTTTTGAGTTTTTTTTTTTTTTTTTTTTCATTTTCTTATGAAAGTTTAGAAAATCCCCTCTAAAATTGTAGGATATGGGATTTGGAGAGGTTTGAGAGAGGGAAGCCTTCTCTAATTTTTTCGATAATTAGACAGAGAACTCTTGATATAAAATCATCACATCCACAAAAGTGGAGCCCGAGAAAGCTCACAAGAGCCGAAAAAAATAAAAAAATAAAAAATCTCCTAGATCTAAAAGCAATACACCAAAAACCTAAACTCCTACACTTGTAGGAACTCCTGAGGCACTAAGACCTACGACATCTATAAACAAATATCAAAATTTAACCTATCACTCCTAAATGAAAACACACCAAACCTATGAAGCTTTTCTATAATACATAGTTTTTGAGTTTTGTCCTTTTCCTTATGAAAGTTTAGAAGATCCCCTTTAAAATTTTTCCTTTTCCTTATGAAAGTTTAGAAGACCCCCTCTGGATTTGGAGAGGTTTGAGAGAGGGAAAATTTTTCTATAATATATAGTTTTTGAGTTTTTTTCGTTTTCCTTATGAAAGTTTAGAAGATCCCCTCTAAAATTGTAGGAAATGAGATATGGAGAGGTTTGAGAGAGAGAAAACTTCTCCATAATATATAGAGATTACTCAATATTTTTGTGGGTCAAATATAGTTGTATATTTTGAAATTATATGTAATAAGAAGGATAATTATGTAAATATGTACAAAAGACTAGAAAAAGAAAAATTATTGTTTAAATATCTTGAGATTTGTCCATTTATCAAACAAATGTCCATTTATCCAATAGATATCCCGACGCTTCAATATATATACAATTAGATACCTATAGTTCTAAAGATTTTATCATTTATGTACCCTAAAAGCCTTAAAATTTATCAATTAGATTTTCTTCTACCAAAATTTGACAAATTTTTGTTGAAAAATGCAAAAGAAAACTCGATTTCCACAATACACAAATATCTTCTTAGATTTCCCAACAGATGCTAATATAACATGTAATTCCGCCAATCTGTAGACAACTTATATTAAAATTTAGTGATTGTTTTATCGTGAATTGTTTAAATAAATACTCAAATGTTAGCATGCTTAACAAATCCTTTTTAAAAAAAAGAAGGCTGTCTAAATAAAAGATCCTTATATTTTATCCATTGTGTCCATTTACTCATTTTAGTTTTAATTGTACCAATTTACTCCTTATACTATTTATTTTGTGTTGATTAAATCCTAAAGTAAAATTGACATTAACTTTGTGATAGAATTTTTAATGCTCTAGTTATGGGTGATTTTAAATTGAGTCAACGAGTATACTTATATTGGGTAATTTGCATTTTACATGATCAAATCATTCCAAATTACAGCATTAACTTAACTGAAATTTTTAACATGGGACTATATTGACACAATCTAAATTGTATAGACACTAAATTAATATATTTAATGTTCTCATTTATATATATATATATATATATATATATATATATATATTAAAAATATAAGAACTGATTCAACACAATTAACAAAGTAAGACGCGTAAATAACGAGTAGACTAACCCCCTGTTTGGCAACAGGGTAATGAGCAATAGGGGGGATAAGTGTAATAAGAGGTAAACCCTTACCCCTGTTTGGCAATTTTTGAAGAGCGATAAAAAGGGGTAATGGTGAGTAAAAATTTACCCCCATTACCCCCTTTACCCAGATTTCCTTTAACTCTCAAATTGCAGGTAAAGAGGGAGAGGGTAATTTTTAGAAAAAATTACACAATTTTGCCTTTATTTTAACAATGACTCTCTTTACCCTTGCCCCTTTACCCTATTGTCAAACAAGGTTAACTTATTTATTCCTCTTTATCATTTTTTTGATAATTGAGAATTTATCAATAGTAAATAATCTTAGTATATTATCATCCATACAAACATGAGATTCCAATCAAAACACACTATCCCACTAGTACATCCCAAAAAAAAAAAACACCCAAAAGACAAAAGGACTCATTAACACGAATCTAGCAATTCTAGTCATGGGATGCCGCTCGGCCCCCGGCAATCTATAAACACCATTCACACAACAAACTTCATATAGTACAGAGTAGCTTTGACCCTTGCCTATCCCAAAACACTAGACAAGCCCACTTTGAATCCATGGTCACTGCATAATTTTCCAAACATGAAAAAGGAGCATATTAAGATAGTAACAATGATCACTACTCCCCACCACTTCACCAATAACATCCAAGTACTCCAAGCACATTCACCCAGAATTAACAAGTGGACCAAAGACTTACCAAACTTAAGTACACATGACAACTGCTTTTCTACACCTCCCATTTTACACACCATATTCTTTGACACACACCCAGTACACCCTAAGCAAATCACACTAGAGACCGAACCTGCCACTAAACACTTTACACTTTACTCTTCCTTTTATCTTCCAACTTCTTGCTTCCTTTGACAAGCCTTTTGATTCCCTTAACATTTTTCAATAGCTTTTCTACAATTGAACTCTGCATTTTCTGCCACCTAATGCCCACTGCCTCACCAATCATACAGATCTCCTCAGCCTCCCTGTCGATGATCCTTATGATTCCAGCATTTGATTCCAACTCAGTAAAGTCACTTACTTCATCCGATATTGTAGTTTTCTTCACTCTTGCTGCTCCCTTCTTCTTCCCTTTCTTTCTTCCCCTAGTGCCCAACTCAACCTTGCTCAACGTGGAGTCCTCATTGACATTAACATTATACAGATTCACAAAGTCAGGTGGGAATTCCTCTTCTGAGAGCGAGGTATCCGGGACATCAACACTATCATATCCACAGTCACTCTAGTCAACCATGGAATCAGGCCGACCACCATCCCATGTCCTAGCGCTTCTGTAGACTCATGGACTTACTGCTTCATCAGGCACTGTAATACTCAAGCGAACACTCTCTTCTAAGTTTATCTTTTTGACTTTCATTGCGAGGCTGGGAGCACCCCGCCAACATTTCTCTTTTCCCCTGAGGACTCGGACAGATATCCACCCACTCCCTTACTGGTTTTTTCACCATCTCGTTGACTACATTCAAGGATGGCGATTGAGCCTGATCCTCCATTTCCAAAGAAACTTTTGGTATGCTATCATTAATGGCACCATCATTAACATTCGAAGCCATAACTCAGTCAGTCATCGTGCCTCCACCATCACCACAAGCCAGTGATCCCACAATTGTGCCCCTCCTGAACCACTCCATCATTCTCATTGAATGCATTAACAGGGGCTTCCTTAGACTTTTGCAATCCCATTGCCGTAGCCTCAACTCGGACTTGGGCACTGCAACTAATGAAAATTTCCGTTATTATCTGACCACCTTCCACGATGTAAACTATGTGTCTTCCTTGGCCAACACTAAAGAAAACCTTCTCATGAATATGATGGGGCACCATAGTCTCCACTAAATTCTTCCCAATTTCAGTAAAGCAGTCAGAATTCCGAGCATGTAAGGGCACTCTGTAACACGATAACCGCGCCTTCCTCTTAAGGCTTTGATCAAACTCTGACCACTTCTTCACTTTCATGGACCATCTATTAATCGAACCTTGGGTATTCGACAAAATCCAATCTTAACTTCAATGGACTCAAACGAGATTAGGAATGCAGTCCCTCTCATATGTTGTAAAACATACTCAAGGGCACTATTCTCCTCAATACTTCTCTTCAACAAGCTCACATCAATGTCAATCTCAGCTACTCCAACAATGGTCCTCATTAGTTTCTACTTTTTCTCTCCATCAGCTCTTTCATAGATGGTGTTCTAGTCGGGAGATTGACGATTGCTATTCAGGATTGGGCCTGATCTTCCATCTTCCAATCTCATACTTCTCATTGTATGCCCATCGTCCCCTTGTGCCCTCGCCTATTGCTAGTTTCTCCATCAATCAGTTGAGCATAAGATCTTCCGTCGGTCTATGCCTTCCCCAAGTCCCGCACCAATATCTTCTCACTCTCTAGGCTAGCATCATGGATGATAGGTACGGTTGTAGTCATACCAGGAGCCTCCTTATCCACCCCTGCCCTTACGACCTTAGCACCACTCTACCTTGGTCTCTCAAATCTTGCCACTTGCACCAGAAGTCTGGCATCCCTCAACCAACAGCCATCAGCTTCCACCAATGCCCGCTGGGCCTCCATCCAAGTTCCAAACGTATTGCTAGTGAGGGCCACTTGCACTAGAAGTCTGGCACCTCTCTTTATCCTTACATCTCTTAATCTGTCATATCCAAATAAGGATAGGACAATATATTAACCTTCCCTTTTTATGCTCTCACTCCTTACCCCTCTCTACCTAGTTGTCAAAGAAGACATAAGTGGCCCTCACTCCCTCACCTGCACTTTTCTCCTCAGCCCCATTGTCCACCACATTGCAGAGTCCTCCAAAGCCCCCTACTGAACCGAAGATGTCCCTTAAGGTCCTCACTTTTCTTCTTTCTTCTTCTTCTTCGCCATGGTGGTATATGTCCAAATGAGTATATGGGTCAAGAGTAATGAGGCAGCCTAATAGTGTGCCTTGATTGGGGGGGGGCGAGAAACTCTGTAATTAAGAGTTAGATTGTATTGACAAAAAGGAATCAATAACTTCAAATGTCATGTCCTGTCTCTCTTCCTATCTCTTTAATTTTAATATGTTACTGCTTTGACTTAGTTTCAGACTATTTCTAATTTTACATCATAACATTGGTATTGGAACTAGTCCAATCTCGAACCTCTGATTACCTTGACAATTGACCTGATGGCAATTGCTAGAATTCAAAATACGATAGCAAAAAATATTGAAGAAACTCAAGAGAGTTCTAGAAAATATAGTGAAACGATGATTTTCTACGGAGAATGCCAAATAAAGGTGAACAATTCGACGACAGATCAAGGAGAGGGATTAGAGGATGGTGATGGCGTGGAATTTGAAGTCGAAAATGGTATATACGAAGATAGGAACGTCGAAGTTGAAGTTGAATATGAGTATGAGAGAGATCATGGTGAACTTGAGGTCAAACCTGAAGATGGGGATGATGATGAAGATGTTGTTAATGGAGGAGAGTATGGTTGAAGCTAAAGAAGAAGTGGAAAATGATGAAACTTACGAGGAGATTTGCCTCGATTAATTTCTCTAGTGTTGGTTCCTAGAGTTTTGCCCTTTTGGTGTTACTGTCGTTGGAGGTGGTTGATAAAACAGATAAAATAAATAATTTGAGCAAAGAGATTAGTCCCACATTGGTGGAAAGGCTTGGGAAATATCAATTTATACACCTAAGGAGCTACTTCACCCATTGTTAGTTTTAGGATAGAACCTCATTTGGTATATAACAAAAATAGAGTCCAATTCAGAGATAGAGTAAAGTGTGGAGGAACAGAGCAAAGCCTTGACTACATAGGAGGCGCTGAGCATAAATAGGTGGAGAATGAGATTGGAGATCTCAAAGATAATAGCTGTCAAGGTGAGAAAATTGACCACTGTGAGATGATCAACCACCACCACCACCAAGGTCAGGCATTACTACCACCATTGCCACCATGCATTGCCTAGAGAGAGCACACCTGCCACTGCTTTGCTAGCCAAGAAGACAACCAATGGCCTAGTCAAAGTGGTTCGGGAGGGTGAGTAGGCTAGGGATGGTGCTGCACCAACCTCACATCCGTCGCCATGTGTCACTCATAGTCGGGCCAGGGTCACGCTAGCGAATTTTTAATTACTTAACTGCTCTTAAATATTTAAGGAGAAAAATATTGTATCTGTTGTTAGTTTTTGACATTTTTTAATTCGGTGAAATTCATCCCTATTGTGTTTGATCCCGAATGACCAAAATAGAAGACATATTCTATAATAAAAATGATGGGCATGAAATTTGTCAACCGATTTTACAAACTATGAGATATTATACCTAGACCCTTGAGGACGAGGTTATTTCAATGGGAAACTATTGATACAAGATATAGTATCGCCCATGTTAACTTTTTTGGTGAGTTAGCTTCAGTAAAACTTGATACATGTTGCAAAAAGAAAAAGAAACGAATACTGACTTAAAGATATCAGAAACTAAGGAAAGAACTCAAATAACACCAAGATTTTAACGAGGTTCAAACCCTAACTAGTCCTAGTCCTCGGCTTCCTATTCCTAGAGAGATCTTTACTATTGATATGGTGATTAATGCAAATCACAACTGATTACAGCCGATTGTAACTCAAATCTAGTACATGCAATACCTATACTTAAGATTTACATACTCTTTCTTTAGATTCTAAGATAGAAATTAAAGATCTAACCCTAAATCAGGAATATACCTCTCCAGTAGCTGAATCTTGCACGGATTGTAGGCTTACGAGCTTGGAACCTCCATGGATTTGGCTCAAAGGTTTGATTTTAGGGTTAAGGTTTTATAAGAACATGTGACGGAGAGAAAACCAGAGAGAAGGGGGAGAAGCAAGGTAAAAATGAATAACGCTTCTCTAAAACCCCAAAATCTCAGCTTGTATACCCCCTCACAGTTTAATCCGTGTGCCGGCCCAAAACCTCATCACTGCCGTTCATCTTAGTTTGATCTGGCGGATGAGATTGCCCACAAACAAACACAAAATGCCACCTTTATCCACTGACCATGCGCCCCACATCAACAGTGAGGAAAGGAGTGCTTCAAACGGCCAAGGGAGAAGTGCTTAGAGGCAGGTAGTACAACAATCGGGCTGTGGTAGTACAAGGTTTTGGCAGGTAAAATAGCAAGTAGGGCAGGGGCATTAAGGACAATGTCCTTTAAGCACAATTTGAAATCTGAGCCATGTTTTAAATGTTGCGTTTCACTGAGTCCTAATACATTAAGTGATGCGTTTTATTAGTTTGTAATAATTCTATTAATAGCTAATCGCATTTTAACTTATTTTAAGCCTAATCTATACATTATTAGGCATGGTTTAGGTCATATATTTACTATTTAGGATACAACAGTCTCCACCTTAGTATTTATATGACCTAACCATTGAATCCTCTCTAGAAATAAGGAGCATTTTCACAAACACTTTACCTCGGGTTTCAATCCATTTGGACAAGTTTAATAAAACGTTTAAACTTCTCCAAAAGAAGTGCCTTCATACCCATGTTTGTAGGGTTTGCTTCATTATCAATTTTGAGCATTTCAATTTGGTTATCATCAGTTGATACATGATAAAATATCTTCTCACAGTCAAATGCTTAGTTCTATCATGAAAAACTGGATTTCTACACAAGGTAACTACAGATTGACTATCTGAGTAAATTTTGGGTGATCCTAGGTCAAGCTTAATTTTAGTTAATAAGCCATTCAGCCATATTGCTTCTTTAACTGCATCTGATGAAGCAAGAAATTCTAACTCTGTAGTTGAAAGTGAGGTTAGTGTCTTTAACTTTGACCTCCAACTAATAGCTCCACCAGTTAAAGTAAAGATATACGCTGATGTTGATCTCCTCCTATCTAGGTCACTAGCAAAGTCCAAATCTACATATCCAGTTAGCCTAAGGTCACTTTGGTCTCTACCAAAAATTAGGCCTAAATCTATGGTTTCTTTGATATATCTAAGTAACCATTTCACACCATCCCTGTGTACTTTACCAGGGTTTGACATATACCTTGATAGAACACTCATGAAAAAAGCTAAGTCTGGCCTAGTACAGGTAATTACGTACATTATTGACCCTATAGCATTAGCGTATGGTATAATACTCATTTTAAGCTTTTCCTGTTCTGTTTCAGGACATTATTTTGCTGAAAAATAATACTAAGTTGCCATGGATTGTTTAATAGCCTTAGAATCATACATGTTAAACCTTTTCAAAACTTTAATTAGATAGTAGCTTTGACTCAAGTGGACTGTTTTAAGTGACCTGTTTCTAACGATATCCATCCCTAAAATTTTCTTGGCCTCACCAATGTCCTTCATGTCAAATGTACCATTTAACCTGTCTTTCAGATGTAAAATCTGCTCTTTGGACCTACTGGATAAGAGCATATCATCAACATATATCAGTAGGAAAATTGCATAAAAATAGTCAAAATTCTTGTAATACAAACAAGTATCAAAAACAGACCTAGAAAAGCCATTATCAATCATAAGAGTATCAAATCTCTTATACCACTGTTTAGTGATTGCTTCAACCCATACAATGATCTTTTCAACAAGCACACACAATCAGTCTGATGAGATTCAACAAAACCCTTAGGTTGAGAAATGAGGATCTCTTCCTCAAGTTCTCCATTCAGAAATGCAATGGTCACATCCATTTGATCCAAAAACTTATCAAACTTGATAGTGAAACACATAAAGCCTTTGGATACCAACTTGGCCTTAAACTTGGATAAACCTTCAGGTATTTCAGGTTCTTTAATCCTAAATACCCATTTAGAACCAATTAACTTCTTACCCTTAGGCTTAGGGATCAAAACCCAAGTCTTGTTCTTCCTCAAGCTCTCTATTTCAACAATCATAGCATTTAGCCATTCTGCTGAATGCTTGTTGTTGATAGCTTGATTATAGGACAAAGGCTCGGTTTCGACGTATTATAAGGCAGTATTTAAAGCATAGGAAATACAATCATCAAAATCATACCTATCTAGGGCCCTAATATCCCTTCTTACCCTATCTCTAGCCAATTGGTAATTGTCTAGGTTCTGGTAATCTATTTTAGGTCTGTAGGTTCAGTCGCAGGTCTGTTAGGTTCTGTTTCAGCACTATTTGGTTCATTTTCATCAAAGTTTTCTCAGGTCCAGTTATTAGGTTTATTGGGTTATATGGATTCACTTTAATTCATATAAGTCAGGGTCAAATATCTTAACTACTGAACTATCACTCATTTGTTCTTTAATGTAGGGCATCTCACTCTCATTGATGATGACATCCCTACTAACAATAGTTATAGTTTTGTTACCTTCCTTAATACCTAATCTATAACCATTGACACCTGAAGAATACCCGAGGAAAATGACCTTAACAACCCTAGGTTCAAGTTTACCCTCTCTTTGAAGTGCAAAAGTTGAACAACCAAACACTTTTAGATTTTTGTAGTTAACGAACTTTCTAGTCCAAACATTTTCATGAGCTTTTATTTTTAAAGCTGAACTAGGAGACCATTTAATCAAGTAGGCAGTTGTGTTAATAGGCTCACCCCAAAACTATTATGGCAAACCTGATGAAAATAACATTCAACGGACCCTATCTAAAAGGGTTCTGTTCATCCTTTCATCTACTCCATTCTGTTGGGGAGTTCCTCTAACTGTTTTATGTCTCTTAATACCATATTCAGCATACAAAAGCTCAAATTCCTTGTTCACAAACTCTAGGCATTTGTTAGTTCTCAATGTTTTAAGTTTTCTTCCTATTTGATTCTCAATTAATATTTTCCATTTCACAAAGATTTCATATGCTTCATTTTTATTCTTAAGCAAATAAACCCACACTTTCCTAGAGAAATCATCAACTATGGATAGGAAGTAAGATGCTCCACCCATTGTAGGAACCCTAAAAGGCCCCCACAAGTCAGTATGCACATAGTCTACAATGCCTTCTACAATATGTGAATCAGTGCTAAATGTAATCCTATGATATTTACCATAGATGTAGAAATCATAGAAGTCAATTTGAGACACAATATTAGTTCCAAACACACCTTGTTTAGGTAGTTCTAACAGCCTCCTTTAAGAGATATGCCCTAATCTTCTATACCATGGGCTAGTGTTGTCTTTAGAGTCTTTCTTGGCTACATTTCCTTTGTCACCCTTTAAGGACATATAATCCATTCTTGACCACACCCTTAATCACAACTAGGGCTCCTCTCAGGACTTTTATCTCTCCCTTACTAGCCTTAAGGGTCAATCCACTCGGGTCAAGTTGTCCTAGAGATATGAGGTTCCTTTTCAGTTTTGAGGCATGCCTTACCCCTCTAGGACAAAGCTAGTGCCATCTAACATCCTTACTCTAACAATACCAACACCCACTAACTTACATGCATAGTTATTTCCCAACATTACTTTTCCCTAGTCACAGTTGTATAATTAGAGAAGATGAAAGTTGTAACAAGAATCAAGCATTCATTCATGACATGTAATATTAGCACAAGCAACAAGAACTTCACCACATTCATCATTATTACTAGTATTATTAGCACTACCTTGGTTCTTATTCTTATCTGGACATTATCATCTAATATGACCCATTCTACCACAATTAAAGCATTTTATATTAGACGAGTCTCTCTAGATTGATATTTGTGAACACTTTTTCCACTCTTCTTGTTATAGTTATCTCTAGTCTTAGTTCTTCCTCTCATTGTAAGGCCCTCACGGTTGTTATTGCTACTGCTAACATGGTATTTGCCTTCTTTCTTTAGTTCTACTATTTTGGACCTTAAAGCATCCTCAACCTCAGTGAGTGATATTATTTTCCTTCCATATCTAAAAATATCTTTTAATGACTTAAGATACTTAGGAAAAGACCCCAGAAGTATAATAGCTTGTACTTCATCTCGTATCTCAATCTTTAAAGTTTCTAATTCACCTAATACCCTAAGGAATTCATCAATATTATTTTCTAATAGCTTATTCTCATCCTTTTTAAATAAGTAGAATCTTCCATATACAAAACTCTGTTAGCAAGCGATTTAGGGGCATATAACTTCTCTAACTTTGACCATACAGCATAGGCAATTTTTTCATCAAATACTTAAAGGGAACAACATTATTAAGACAGAGAAGAATGTTACCATGAGCTACCTTATCCATGCTAGCCTTCTCTGCTGTTGTAACTCTTGCTGGTTTGCCCTTCTCCTCCTGGAGAGCAGAGCTAACCCCCCAGTGGCATGAGCAAGGCTTGAACCTTCACCTTCCATAGCTCAAAATCATTCCTACTATTAAACTTTTCTATGTCATGATTAGCTGAGGCCATCTCACCAAGCCTAGTGTTAAAATTGTGGCTCTGATACGACTTGTTAACGTTTTGGTGAGTTAGCTTCAGTTAAACTTGACACACATCGCAAAAAGCAAAAAAAAGTAATACAAACTCAAAGATCTTAGGAACTAAGGCAAGAACTCAAAGAACACCAAGATTTTAATAAGGTCTAGACCCTAACTTATCCTAATCCTCTACTCCCTATTCCTAAAGAGGTCTTTACTACTAAAATGGTGACTATTACAGATTACAACTGATTACAACCGATTCAGTACAGGCAACACCTAGACTCAAGATTTATAGACTCTTTCTTTAGATTCTAAGATAGAAACTAAAGATCTAACCCTAAATCGACAATATACATTTCCAGTAGCTGAATCTTATATGGACCGCAGGCGCACAAGCTTGGAACCTCCATAGATTTGGCTCGTAGGCTTGATTTTAGGGTTAGGATTTCATAAGAACAAGTGACGGAGAGAAACTCGGAGAGATAAAAATGAATACCGCATCTCTAAAGCCCTAAAATCTAGGCTTATATACCCCCTCACAGCTTAATCCGTGTGTAGCCCCAAAACCTCCTTAGTGCCGTTCATCTTACTTTGATCTAACAGATGAGATTGCCCACAAACAAACACAACATGCCACCTTTATCTGTTGAAACACATCCCACATCAACAACGAAGAAAGGAGTACTTCAAACGGCTAAGTAGAAGTACTTACGGGCAGTGTAGTACAATAATCGGGCAGTGGTCGTACAAGGTTTGGGTAGGTAAAATAGCAAGTAGGGCAAGGGCATTAAGGACAATGTCCTTTAAGCACAATTTGAAATCTGACCCATGGTTAAAGTTGCGTTTCACTTAATCCTAATATATTAAGTGATGCGTTCTATTAGTTTGTAATAATTCTATTAATAGCTAAACTCATTTTAACTCATTTAAAGCCTAATCTATACATTATTAGCCATGGTTTAGGTCATATACTTACCAATTGGGATACAACAACCTAGTTCATATGTTTTGGAATTTCCTGCTTTAATTCAAATTTCTCACTCAAATTTGAATTTGGCACCAATAATTCAAATGTTAGTTGATTTTGAGTTGAGTTGTAACTTGGGTTGATTAGTAACTGTAAGCTCTACATAAACAGCATATGTGATGAGAATAATACAAGTCCAAAAATTATAACAATTCAATTTTCTCTCAATTCTTCTATCTCTTCTTAAAATTCCCTCTTCAATCTCCTTGTCCTATATTCTTTACCAAATCTAGTTGAAATTAGGATACAATAATAATTGATTGTATCATTTGGTATCAGAACATACGATTCTCAACCATTATCAAATTCAATTTTAAGCAAGTCAGGAGTGATAACGAGCAAGAATTTAAGTTCGGTGGTTTAATGGTGTTTTATACTAAGCATGGGATGTTGATTCAGAGATCATGTACTGATACACCACAAAAAAAAATGTGGTTGTGAAACGAAAACATAAGCACTCTCTCGAGGTGGCTCAAACTTTGAGGTTCTAGGATGATTTGCCAATCTATTTTTGGGGTGAGTATCTCTCAGCCGTAGCTTACTTGATCAACATTACTCCAACTCCTTTGTTACATAATAAGAGCCCTTATGGAATTTTGTTTGAGAGGTTACATATATATAGTCACTTGAGAGTTTTTGTTGTCTTTGTTACATTCATAATAAGAATCCAAGGATAAATGTGGAAGTCGTGCAAGTCTGCGCTTTTTTATTGGATACTCCGATGGTCAGAAAGGTTATAAAGTTTATAACATGGATGATAGGAAGATCGTAATCTCCCAGGATATCTTATTTTATGAAAGTTCGTTTCCTTATCTTGATAAACAAGAAACAGTTGTGTGTTAGTCAAATGATAACGTTCTTAGTACATCTTTTGAAGAATTGGTGCCGGTTTGTTTGAATAGGGGTGTTTAGAACCAACTGGAATTGACCACTGCCGGCAGTGACATTAGTCAAGACATGCTTTCGGTGGTGGGGCATGATTTGAAGGATGAGGGGATTGCTGCTGATAGTAGCCTTGATGGAACCAGCGGGAACTCTTCACCTATAGAAGGTGGCTGGGAAATGGGTCATGGGACCCAGCGCGCTCGATACCCATAAAATACAAAGACTATGCTTGTGAAATACTTTCACCTATAACCCACCCTCATACTATTGCTATGTTAGCTAACTGAGGTATAGTATACCGTATTTCACATTTTGTATCTAATGCATGCTTTTCTAATACTCGCTTGAAATTTTTAGAAGCCATCACTATTAGTAATAAGCCTAAAAATTTTGACTAGGTAGTTCGGTACAAACATTGGGGACAGGCAATGAAGAAGGAGATCGAGGCTCTTGAGCAAAACTATACTTGGACGCTAGAAGTTTTACCTCTATGAAATAAGACAATAGATTCCAAATGAGTATACAAGATAAAGTACATTTCAGATGAGACTATTGAGCGTTACAAGACCCGTTTGGTTGACTACTCTTGACAAACTGTCAAGGGTCTATTTATATGGAGTTTTTGATCGATGTTGATCCTATAATCAAGGTCGGTATTTTGGGATTATGGATCTTAGACTCGTTAAGTATTTTCTTGGTTTTTAGGTAGCTCGTTCTCCTACTAGGATTATGTTAAGTCAGCAAAAGTATGTTTTAGATATCTTAAGTGAAGTTAGATTATTGGAGGCCAAACCTGCCTCGGCCCTTAATACAAAATCATCGTTTGGCTGACAAAGAGGGAGAACCGATTAAAGACCTTGGAAGATATACGCGACTAGCGGGTTGGTTGCCTTATTTGACCACAACTCGACCTAATATAAGTTATGCAGTTCATGTACTGAGTCAGTTTATACATGATCCTTGAGAACCTCACCTTGAGGTTGTCATACATGTGTCATGTTTTTAAAAGGGGAGTCCCGAGCAAGAATGTGATTTACACTTGCGTGCCTATTATGATGTTGACTAGGCGAGGTGTCCTACTCATTGTTCGACCATAAGTTTTATCGTATTTTTGGGTTAATCTCCTGTTTCATGGAGTTCTTAGAAACAGTTTGCTGTTTCGTGATCTTTTGTCGAGGCCGAGTATCGTGCTATGGCTACCGTTACTAGTGAGTTGGTTTGGCTACATCGCATACTTAATGATCTTGTCTACTAATCTACCAATTTCATTGTTTTGTGATAATCAAGTGGTACTTGATAATGCTTTATATCTTGTATTCATGAGCACACACATAGAGATTGACTGTCATTATGTCCGTGAGTGGCTTTTGGCAAAAAATTATTTCGGCTTCTTTTTTAGTCATCGGGTCAATTGGCCGATCTTTTTACTAAGGCACTCAAATTTCCATCTTTTTCTTTACTCAGTAGCAAGTTAACCACTGTTAATTTGCATGCCCCAATTTGAGGAGTGTTGAAATATGTATTGTATTACAACAACAACAAAAACAGTGCCTCAAGGGCTCCCGTATGCCCAGGGTCAAGGGGCATACGCAGCCTTACCCCTTCACGTTGTTACCCTAAAGGGACGCTGTTTCTGAGGGCCCCCTACCTAAGAAGCATGCAGCCTGAAAGCATGGAAGCAAAGAGAAAAAACACGGCACAAGCAAGCATAATGAAATCATAAAGTAAGCAAAAGGTAAATAGTAGGTAAATAATAAGGCAAATAGGCAAATAAGCAAAAAGGCAAATAGTCAAATAAAACAGCTCCCAACCATATCTTTTTTTTTTTTTTTTAATTAGGCTCCCAGCCATATCAGGTACACCAAAGAGGCAGTCATACAAGCCTAAGAACTCTAGTGTTAGCCAAATTATGCTCCTGTATTCTAAGCTGTTACATTGTCTACCCCTATGCTAGTCCTCCATTGAACTCTATCTAAGGCCATCTCCTCCCGCAGGTTTAGGTGGATGAGGTTGTGTCGGATCGTCTCCAACCATCTTTTCTTTGGCCTACCTCTCCCTCTCCTGCCAAGCATAGTATAGAGTTGTTCGCATCTCCTGATTCGAGCTCTGGTCGGTTTCCTCCTAACATGTCCAAACTACCCAAATGTTGCTCCCTCAATTTATCTTCGATTAGGGCCACCCCTAATTTGCCTATGATGATGTCGTTCCTAATCTTGTCTTTCCTTGTTTGTCTATATATCCACCTCAACATCCTCATCTCTGCCACCTTCATCTTCTAGGTATGATATTGTTTCATTGGCCAATACTCTAACATAGCTGGTCTTGTAGTATTTACCCTTCAACTTTAATGGGAACTTTCAATCGTAAAGTGCCATAGAGGCCATCCTCCATTTATACTAGCCTACTTTAATATGGTTGTTGACATCCTCGTCAACTTCGCCGTCTTGTTGTACCATGAAACCCAAATATCGGAAACACTCCTTTTTTGGTAGGGTCGCCGAACCAATCTTAACGCCTTCTATGCCTAGGCCTGGTGGACGTACCGAATTGGAGTTCAATATACTCGGTCTTAGACCTACTTAATCGTAAACCCTTTGATTCCAAGGTCCTTCTCTAGAGTTCCAGTTTCTCATTTACCTCTTTTCGTGATTCCCACACCAAAACTATGTCATCTGCAAAAGGCATGCGCGAAGGCAAACCTCCTTGGATATGCCTAGTGAGCTCATCAATAACTAGAACGAATAGAAAGGGACTCAAGGTAGATCCATGGTGTACCCCAAATGTAATGAGAAAAGCGTCTCACTCTCCTTCTACTGTACGCACATTAGCTTGGGCATCGTCGTACATGTTTCTAATAATTGCTTGCACTAGTACTTCTAGTTGTCTTGACTTCCTCGTTGGCGCACGTATGGGCACACTTATTCGCTTATCTGTGTACTCGACCACTTGAGCACTTGCGCACTGGCCGATTACTCGCCTGTAGTTACCTTCTATTGAGTTTTGCTTCGTTATACGTGGCTTGTGCTATGTGTAGCTCTAATACTATATTGTTGTCATGCCTACAAGCTACTATACTTCCATGATGACATGCTCCTCAGTTTGGGGGTCCTCGAAATAGCCTCCCTTCAAGGTAGCACCCTCAAGGGGTAAGGCTGTATATATCCACCCGCCCAGACCCTGCTTACGCGGGAGCCCCTATGGCACTGGGACCGTTATTGTTGTCGTTATTGTTGTATTGTCGATATAAGAAACGGGGATGCTTTTCCTCTCCAACACTCTCTATAGGACCTCTCTTGGCACCCTATCATATGCCTTCTCCAAATCAATGAAAACCATGTGGAGATCCTTTTGTTTATCCCTGTAGTGCTCTATCGTCCGCCGTAGGAGATGGATAGCTTCTACTGTTGATCTACCAGGCATAAATCCAAATTGATTCTCAAACATCTATGTTTGTTGTCATATCCTCCTCTCTATGACCCGCTCCCACAGCTTCAGAGTGTGGTACATTAATTTGATATCTTGATAGTTGGCGCAACTCTGGATGTCCCTTTTATTCTTATAAATCAGGATTAATGTTCTCTTCCTTCATTCGCCAGGCATCTTCTTCCCTAAAAGGATTTGGTTAAATAGTTTAGTCAGCCAACTAATATCCTTCTCTCCAAGGCATTTCCATGCCTCTATGGGTATTCCATCTAAGCCGACCGCTTTACCACTCCCCATATGTTTCAGGGCGTCCTTGACTTCCTCAAATCTAATTTACCTACAATAACAATAGTTATGGTGCTCCTTAGATGTTTGGAGATGATCTAGGGATAGATTTGTATCCCCTTGTTCTTTGAACAGACCTTGGAAGTGGGCTTTCCACCTAGCTTTAAGTTGTTGCTCATCCATGAGTACCTGTCCATCCTCCCCTTTTATGTACTTTACTCGATCTAGGTCTCTAGTTTTCCTTTCTCTTGCTTTAGCAATTATATATATATATTGTAGAAAACCTTGTAGGCTTTGGATTGTGCTTCTCTTAGTACTATTTTTGCTTCTTTCTTGGCCTACTTATACTGATGTCTCTTGTCCTCATCTCCACTTCAATCCCACTTCTTGAAACAGTCTCGTGTGGCCTTAATCTTCTCTTGGACCTCCTTGCACCGCCACCATGTTATTTGTTGTTTGTGCCCTGCCCTTCTACACGCCCCGAACTTCGCATGCCAATCCTTTGATCTTTTGGGCCACTTGGTTCCACATGTGGTTTACATCTCCCTCCAACTCCCACTCGAGCTCAGACTCCGCTCTTTCCTTATAAGTTTTATACTTGTCCCTTTCAAATCCGTCCAATGATTATGTATCTATGCTGGTTTCCTAGTTCTTTTACCCTTCCTATTGGCCTTTATATTAGCCCACAACACCCTATGTTGTGTAAAGAGGTCTTCCCCTAGGACCACCTTACAATCCCTGCAGCCTTTTTGTATCCTTTTCCTTAACAGTATGTAGTCAATCTGGGTGCTTGTCCCACTGCATTAACACATGACGATGCGCTCATCATGGTGTTTGAAGGTGTTAGTAATTGTTAGCTCGTAAGTGACCACAAAGTCCAAGAGGGTTTTTCTCTAATCATTCCTGGTTCCAAAACCAAACCCTCCATGGTATGATGTGTAGCCATTCGTGGCTATGCCAACATGCCCATTGAAATCCCCGCCAATCACCACTTGTTCGCTTTGGGGTATTCCTTGCATCGCTATGTCTAAGTCCTCCAAAAATCTAGCCTTCTCGCGTTCTGTTAGTCCAGTCTAAGGTAGGGCACTGATGATGTTCAATTCTTCCCCACTGAAGACCAACTTGATGCCTATGGTCCTATCACCACTCCTGAACACTCCTACTACTTTATCTTTAAGGTTGCTTTCCACCATGATGCCAACCTCAGTCCTACATATTGTCTTGCCTTCATACCACAACTTGTATCCCAACACATCTCTGGCTTTTATGCCAACCCATTTAGTCTCTTGTAAGCACATAATGTTAATCTTTCTCTTCATTATCATTTGGGCGACCTCAAAACTCTTCATTGTTAATGTTTCGATATTTAATGTCCTAAGTCGCAGGTTTCCCTACACACGTTGCCTCACCTTCCTATTGGGAAAAATAACTCTGATACCGACTGTTGGGTTCACGGTTCTCAATTATGGTCACAACAAAAGGCACCTATTAGAGCACTTAGAGTAGGAAACTCTTCTCTTTACCTAAGCCCCAGCTCAGAGAGTCACGCTTCGTGACATCTCACGTGCGAGAGTTCCCAGGAATAGGATTATCTCTATAAATCCCTTTGCTCTAACACCGGTTGTGGGACGAATTTCAAAAATTCTCTCTAATTTTATAAAGTTTACACAGTGGAACGTTCATAATTCATAATTGTAAACCTAAGGTTGATTTAAAATTCCTAATTTTAAATCTGCAGATCTAAATTCTTAATTTAGATCTCTAGGCCTTTTACTCTAATACATTCATAACAATACATAAACTTAAATAGGTATAATAACAAATACTATAAATAAATAGAAAAAAAAAACTAAAAGAAGAAGGAAAGAAGACATACCTGGGATTGCTCCAATATAAGAATACCAAAAAAAAAAAAAAAATCTTCAGAAGAAAACCAAAAATCGAGACCTCCTGATCTTCTATGCAATGACCTCGAGCTGCCCAAAGGGCGAGCTTCGAAAAATATTAAACTGTGGAAAGAAGAATTTCAACAGAAATTTTTTTCTCCAATTAGGTCTCCGAAACAATTTCAGAGACCTAAAATAATTTGTTTCAATTGAATGTCAAACCCTTGGAATAGGTCTCTATTTATAGTAGTTATACCGGAGCAAGAAAAAAGTTGATTCTTTCGATGTGGGACGCGAATAAAAGATGCAAAACATAGTGTTTTACACGATAACGTGCCAAAACGAAGCATTTCGTACACAGTTAAAGCCGTGTCCTTTTGACCCTGCTTTGCGTGCCACGTGACGGGGCCGTGATTGGCCCGCCCATGCTCACGGGGATAGCCCTCGGCTCCCAGCGCGCGACATTGGTTGATCCGTAAGCACACAGATCCCGCCTGGATTTTTCGCATTTTTTCCTTTTTTTGTTTTTGCTTTGTTTACCACATGTAAAAATTCATCTTATGAATTTTAATTTTCCAAAATTATTTTATTTTGTAATTTTAAATTTTTATTCATCTCATGAATAATGCTTGGCAAAAAAAAAATTTATCCATCTCATGAATTCTTTAATATTTTTTCGATGGCATTAAATACAGAGGATTGCTCAGGGACCTCAGGGACAATTTAAATCTAGCTCCAAACAGGTTAAATTAATCATCTTATGATATAATTTGAATACCATTTAATGAGATTTAATTATAATAAATAAATCTCACTGCACTCTAGATTTAAACCATTTATTCGATATTTTCCAAATAGATTGTATTGATGATAACAACCCCTCCACTAGATGTCCACGACAAAAGATAAATATAACTACTACCATTATCCTTCTCACAGCTTCTCTATTAGTTACCGACTCTCTCTTTCCTGAATAATTCATTTATACTTGAATATATTCACAGCATAAATTTCAAATGTCAAACACTTGGAATACTTTAGCCAAAGATTCCGAACTATTTTATTTGTGAATCAACTAAGGGGACATTTGTATCTCATAAAAGACTATAAATTCCCGATTTAATACGTAGTCCTTGTCACACTTCAGGCCGCTACCCAGTGTACGTGGGAATTCAGTCGTGCATTTAGACCTTACTTATAGTACACCAAAGTAACTAATGCTCCATACACAAGTCCAGAATACCCTCAAGATTTTGAGTCATCATTCAAATAGTACAACATGAATCGCTCATCTCTGATAGTAGTCTAGAAACAAGCAACTCACATGGTCCAACTCAGTGTGCCAATCTTATTAAATACACCAATATAACACTTTTGGATCACCATCCACATGACTAATACAAGTCATCTAAAGTGTCAGGTTATAGTCTTAGTATACAAGTGGTCTAAACTTGTCTTCAACTACGAGTCTTTCAAACAATCTATACAATTTGTTTCAAGTCTATCCATGGGTTAATCTCATAAACCACTTAGAAAAAACATGTAAATTGTAGTCTGAGGACTACATTCATCTCATGGATGTTTCCAAAAGGAAAATCACATGCAGTATAAGTGCTCACTTACAAAAATTTAACAAGGAAATGACTGGAACTTCAATTTTATTCATTAATAAAATAATATTAATAGAATAAATCTGGATTTCAATATACTATTCCTAACACTTCCCCCTTCCCAACGCCTTTGGAGATTACCTCAAGTGCTAAGCTTCATAACTAGTAATGTTCATCAACTAACTATAACAAACACAAGTAAGCGAGTCAAAGGCACAAAGCATACCATAAAACATAAGCATGTAGTTAACATTGCAAAGCACAATAATGAGTCGTAATCAAAAATAGTCAAGACCAATGGGGTTCAAAAGTAGATCGAGAGGGGAAGGGAGCAATAAAAAAAATAAAAAATAATAATAATACCCACTAAGACCTCCATACACAATCACGGGAAGGAGAGATCTGACCTGAGAGAGTGCGAAAGTAAAGGAGAGCTCTGACTTGGAGATGGTGTATAATCTAAGTTGGCTAATACTTACCTGGTGCCGGCTGGTAGCGATTTGTGGCTTGCGGTTGTTGGCTGTGATGATCCGGGTTGAGGTTAGGTTTGGGGTTGATATGGTTGGATTGGGCTTGGATTAGCCTTGATGGGTAGGGGTTAGGATTAGGGCAAAGGTTGGCTGAGTGTAGGTTAGGGTTTCGGGTTTGGGGTTCGAAGTCGAGGTTAGGGTGGATCGAGGGGGATGGTTAGGGTTTCAGTTCTGGGGGTATCGAAGGGGGTGGTTAGGGTTTCGATTAGGGTTAGAGGCTGGTGGTGGTTTGTGGTGGCACTGTGCCGGCAATAGGGTGTCGCCGTCATGATCGCAGAGGCCAGCGGTGGCTCAATGGTGTAGGTGAGGGTGCCGCGCGGGGGGGGGGGGGGGGGGGGGGGGGGGGGGTGTGTTGGTCGTTAGAAGTTAGACAAGAGAGAGAGAGAAAGAGATGCTAGAGAGAGCGAGAGATGAAATATGTATTGTATTATATATTTTATATTGTATTTGTTTTATGTAATTAGCATCTTAGTAATTAGGGGCGTTCATTATCGATTAACCATACCGTTTAGCTTATCGGTTCAGTAACCATTTTAAAAATTAGTGAAAATTCAATAATCATTACCACCCGTTTAAATTCGGTTAACCAGAATTTCGGTTTCGGTTAATTCGGTTCGGTTAATCGGTAACCACTTTTTGGAAAAGAAATTTAAGTTTTTTTAATTGATTTTAACCCAAATTTTTTTTAGTTAGAAATATTATTTCCTTGGTTAGAAGCTCATCGATATACCCATCAACTTCTTCCTGTGTTAGCTCATATTCTTTGTCTATTGTATTTATTATTGGAATCGAATTGGTGTTACTACTCGACATCTGAAAAAGTAATCAAGATCCAACAAAAAATATGATGGCAAGTCAAAATGCATAGTATTACTCTTTCAACACGATAAAAATATTGAGATTAAATTTAAAAGTAGTAAAATTGATAAAATTGCACAAATGACTTACCTTTTTGAAGGTACAATTAGAGGCTGAGACTTGACAGGAAAGGTAGAGAGCAAATAGAAGTGGTGTTTGTTTTAGATATAATAAAATAGAGACACTAATTTATATAAACAAGTTATGATGGATTAAGTTTCAAAAGAGATAGTGTTGGTTTGAGATGATAATAAAATACTTGCGTATGATTTTTATTTTTTGTAAAGAAAACTATATACTAATTTATATGAATATGATATGCTGGATTAAGCTTCAAATAGAGGTGGTGTTTCTTTTTTTAATAATAATAAAATACTTTTATATAAATTTAAAAAAAAAAAAAGAAAACGAGATACTAAGTTATATGAATGTGATATGGGGGATCAAGTTTCAAATAGAAGTGGTGCTGGTTTTAGATAATAGTAGAATCCTTTTATATGAATTTTTTTGAAAAAGAAAACTAGATAATAATTTATATGAATATGATATCGTAGATTAAGTTTAAAATAGAGGTGGTGTTTGTATGATATGATAATAAAATCCTTTATATGAATTTTTTTCATAAAAAAACTATATACAAATTATTTACATGAATATGAATATAATATGTTGGATTAAGTTTCAAATAGAGGTGATGTTAATTTAAAATAATAATAAAATCTTTTTATATGAATTTAAAAAAAAAGGAAAAATAGATTCTAGTTTATATGAATATAATATATTGGATTAAGTTTCAAATATAGCTGGTTGTTTGAGATGATGATAAAATCTTTTTATATGAATTTTTTAAATAAAAAAGAAAATTAGATACTAATCTATTGAATATGATATGGTGGATTAAGTTTTGATTTGATTTGCTATACTAATATATAGAGTTTTTTGTTAGCTTGTTAATTGTGAACAAAACAAAAATATAAAAATAAAGTAAAATAATAATAAAAACTTTATGAGAGGCGGAGGCTCAAACCCCGGACCTCTTGAGCCAAAGTACAGGCGCTCGACCACTGGGCTGAATTTGGACATGTGATCCTATAGTTGTTTAAATATATATAATTTGATTTTTTTGGTTAACCGTTTAAGTCAAACCTGCGAACCGAAACCGCCCAAATTAACTAGATTTTTTATCGGTTCGGTAACCGAACCGGACTTTCTAACACAATAACCAAAATTTTTGGCTCGGTTTTCTCGGTTTCGGTTCCCTTTTTTTGGTTTCGATTTTTTATGAACACCCCTAGCCTTCAATAGGTAGCTTTTGTGGTGGCTCTTCATAAGCCATAGGCCTTTATAGCCATCAATTTTTGCTTTCATTCTCTCAATTGCTTTTATTATATTGTCTAGGATCCTAAGTCTTGCAAGACTTCTCATATTCTTGTAAGTAGTATAAATAGGTTGTATTGTTATTGTGAATACTTGTCCAATTTCCAATTTTTTCAAGCGTTGTTGCTTAGTAGTTTATGCTTTGTAGGATATTATCTATCTTAAAATTAATATTAGCTTGATATGATTTAGATATGGTTTAGATTTGATTTGGGAGATATTTGATTAAGATTGGGTTACCTAAATAAGTTTGATGTGAATTGATATTTTAAATCAGAATACATTTAGATAACTCAATTATAAATAGAGGTTGAGAGTTATAGGTTTAATGTGTAGAAAAGTGGAAAAAGAGAAGAAAAAATATGAGGGTTTAAGAGTTTTGTAAAGGGGTGCCTAAGGGGTACCCGGGCAAGGGAGAGAGATTTATGTTGAGAGGATTTGTGATTGAGAGACATTGATGAGAGTTTATAACTTCCTCTATCCAAAGCTACGTTTTGGAGAGTTGGTGGCTCGCCGTGAAGAAGTTACACATTGAAGAGGGTTGGTGACTCGCCGTGCAGTAGTTACACTTTGAGAGGGTTGGTGGTTCACTATGCAGAAGCTACATTGAGGAGGGTTGGTGACTCGCCGTGCAACAGTTACACTTGGAGAGGGCTGGTGACTTACCATGTAATAGTCACATTGATGATGATTGATTGTTGATGATTGATGATGATGATTGTATATGGGGTTGGGGGTTATAATTAGAGATTATAATCCTAGATCTCATAGTAGATTTAGGTATCCATTGAGTCCCATGGTTTTTTCCCTCTAGTTAAGAGAGGGTTTCCACATTAAATGCCGGTGTGTTATTTCGATGTTCTTTTATTGATTTTGCGCTTCCGTTGTACTTGATTGTGTGAATTTTCCCAACATGTCTTTAATAAATTTTTAACACTTATCAAAGTATTTGCAAACATGACAAGTCATGTACCCCCATTCGAATTTAGCTCGTTAAACTTATCAAGTCCACTTAAACTCAATTTAGTAAGCTATCAACCCTCTTAAGCAAACATGAACAAGTCCTAGTTCTCAGACACAATTGGCTCGTTGAATGACTTGTTCATGTACATTCCTATTGACCAGTCCAACCCCTAGTAGTGGTTGGTATTGAATTAACATTGATCACATTCTTTCATATTCCAGTTTCTTCAATCATTGTTTTTATTCCTCTCCTTGCGTTATTTGAAGGAGGTGCAGGATTGTTGTGTATTTCATAGTTATCAAATCCATAGTGAAAATCAGAACCCCTAATGTTAGAATTTGTTACCAAAGACATACCATTACGTGGAATTTCAGCGTTGGAATTGGCCCTTTTTTGTTGAACATAAAATGATCGAGACTTTGAGATAAGAGATTTTAGGTTCAAATCCCCTCATTTCAACCTCACTCATGCACAAGAAAAAAAGGGAAAGAAAAAAAAAACAAAAAAAAGCCACAGGATACTTTGTCCTCATCACTTTGCATTTCTGCTTTGGAATATTAGGTTGAGTATTTTCAGCTCCATGCGTGAATTATTAAGCAATATTGAGGTGTACTCTAGAGTACACTGCAGTTTTAAGCATCGTGTGGTCTAGTTCGTATTGAGACATAAATGACTTTATAGTAGTCCTGAATTCCATGGCACGATAATAATGTTTACTTTTCTTATGTAAGTTCTAATTACTCTCCCCTTATTTTTCTAGTCATTCCAACCTCACTTATCCAAGAAAACAGAAGACAAATCCCCCACGAGAAAGGTTGTACAATCTTTTATCTGACAAACAAGTTATGCAGATCAACAAAATATCAAAACCCAGTTATTTCCTTCAAAAATTATGACTCCCAGGGACTTCTTCAGCTTATTAACTTTGAATCCTGATCTCTGAGAATCCATACAATGTTACAATTACCACAAAACCCAAGCGTGATAAATCACAACTAGAGGTGTAAATGAGTTGAGCCGGCTCGTCATAAAGGTTGAAAAGCTGGACACATTTCAAACTCGAGAAGCTCGAGCCCGTGGGTCACGAGCCTAAATGAGGCTAAATAAGTCTTATCTTAACACAACTTATTAGCTTAAATATGCTCAATCAAGCTAAAATATAGCCTAAATGAGCGTAGATCGAGCATAAATGAGCCTACATAAAGCCAGTTTAGCTTGAAACTCGTTGAGTCGGGTTCGAGCTCAACCGTGTTGAGCCGAGCTTGAGCCTATGATGAGTAGAGCTCTAGCTTAAAGTTTCCAAGCTTGTTGAGCTTTGAGCCAAGCTCAATGCCAACGAGCGGAGTCTCGAGTGATGAACTCGGGCTCGGCTCAGCACATATATGCCCCTAATCATAACTCGATTTGCCTTTCAGCTCTGCTTTATCTCTTGAAGCAATTCAACCACCTTCTTCATCTTGGGTCGTTTTGCAGGTGTACTATCCGTGCATTGTAAGGCAACCTTCAAGGCTCCAAGCATCTCCTTTCTCCAACCAAATGAAACCGTGCTGAGCCGAGCATCGAGTATCTGCTCTGGGGTTTCCCCTCTAGCAGGAGCATTATGAACCCATTTGACTAAGTCTGTTCCCTCACCAAAGGCCTCGTCTACTGGTATATGCGTTGTCAGAATCTCTAGCAAAATGACACCGTAGCTGTACACATTACCTGGCGCTGTGACTTGCATAGTATATGCATATTCTAGCCAAAACAAGAATCATTAGATGAGTTCTAAAATTTTCAATAGATCAAAGGGTGGAAAAAAGGAAAAAAAGCCCCCAATTGGTGTCAAGAATCAATTAAAGGCTCGGTAATGGCTTGGTGTTAGCTCGATAATGGATCAATGGTGGCTTGATAGCAGGGGTGTAAAGGAGCGGAGCTAGCTCACGAGCCCTCACGAGCTGGCTCGTCATAAAGCTCGAAAAGCTTGGCTCGCTTTGAGCTCAAGCCGAGCAGAGCAGGCTCGTTTAGCTTATCAAGCCGAGCCCGAGCCTAGTGAAGCTTGAGCTAGTAGGCTCGCGAGCGTAAACGAGCTTTTTTTAGTAAATAATATATTTGCTTAAATATTGCCCAATGAGCCATATTGGAGACTAAATGAGCCGAGCCCGAGCTGAAACGAGCCTATATTGAGCTTAAATGAGCCGAAATATTGCAAGCCCAATTTGAAGGTCACCGAGCCTAGATTGAGCCCAGCCCAGCCCGAGCTTTTGACAAGCCGAACTCGAGCCTGAACTTTCAAAGCTCGGCAAGTTTCGAGCCGAGCCTTGAGCCTGGCAGGCTCTGTTCGGCTCGACTCAAATACACCCCCTACTTGATAGTAGCTTGAACCCATAGTGAAATTGACTTGATAGCAAGCTCAATTAAATAACCAGTTTGACTCGGCTTGATTAGACCAACAAGCTGAGTATTGAGCCTCCTAATGTTTTATTATACTGAGTTTGAACGAAAGTCTTAAAGCTCAATAAAGGCTCGGCTCAAACTTGAACTCATCAAGGTTTATTAAAGCTCAAGTTCAAACAGGGGGCTACTTAGCTTGGCTTGGCTCATTTAAACCCTTGTGTACAAGTTTCTTCATCCCATGTGATGGAATTATTTTAATATTGAGTGTTAGGCTATCCAGATTTGACCTTCACTGATGGAAGAATTGTTATTAACCCCCCAAAGCTTAAGTTGTTAACTGATTACATTTTTACAATTAGATAGTGTCAACACAAAGTCTAATGTGAATAAAAGGTTGATGAACGAGTCTCAAAGCAGCATATACCTGGAGGGATATAGCCAAATGAGCCAGCAACTGCACTTATACTAGCAGTTCCTTTCAATGGATCAAGGAGTTTCGATATCTCGATCTCTGCTACCCGAGGCCTCATATTGGCATCTAACAGTACATTCCCAGAAGAGATGTCAAGATGAATAACCGCCACGTTATGAAGGAAAGCGAGCCCTTCGGCTACACCCATGGCGATGGAGAGTCTCGTTGGCCAGTCAGGTTCGTACTCAGGTTTATTGCTGTATTCATGAAGGTACCGAGCTAAACTCCCATTAGACATATACTCGTGAAGCAGAAGGGCAGTGTCCTCGTAGATAACAAACCCAATAGGCCTCATAAGGTGATCATGGCACAACCGTCCTAATCTTTCCAGCTCCCTAATCATCTTGTTCTGGTGATGAATTATGGTCTTATCGACAGATTTTAGACTCTTTACAAGGAGAACGAGCCCCGAGGGCATGGTTGCTTTGTAAACCGTGCTGAAAGTCCCGCTACACAGCTTGTTTGAATCCTTGAAAGTTGCTTTCACAACAGCGTCAAAATCTATTGCTTGCCTTAGATTATCGACAAACACGCTTCCTGCTATTATCAATGGCTTACTATTACTGGTAACGTCATCCTCAGTTCCAACATCTTTGGCTGATCTTTCTTGTCTTTCTCTCATCATAAAGAGCAGAACAACAATGGTCACTGACACAAAAACAGCTAATCCAGACCCGATAACCGCTAAGACAATCCTATAAGAGACCTTGCGGGGATAGCCATTTTGATCGTTTCGATCAGGTATGCCACAAGAAGTGCTCAGAGGCTGTCCACAGAGTCCTTTGTTTCCTGCAAAGCTTGAATTTGGACTCTTCTGAAACGGCACAAAAACAGGTACAGGACCTGTGAACTGATTGTTAGAGAAATTTACCTCAATCAGACTCAGCATGCCCTCAAGTGCTGCAGGGATAGTCCCAGATAGCTGATTGTTAGACAAATCAAGAGAAACCAACTTGTCTAGTTTGCCTATTTCGGGTGGGAGCGGTCCATGAAGATGATTGAAGCTCAAATTCAAAGCTACCTGCAAGTTCTTCAAGCGACTGATCTCAGGAGGTACAGTCCCAGTGAGATAGTTACTACCCAGTTCCAATTCCAACAACTTCGCGCAATTCCCAATCTGATGAGGTATTTCTCCTCTAATGGCATTCTGACCCAGTATCAAAAACTGCAGCCTCGACGTATTGCAAATATCCTCTGGTATGGTGCCATTTAATCTATTGTAACTCAGATCAAGCTTGTTGAGGTTCTTGCACTTAACAATTGATTCGGGAATCCCCCCAGAGAGATTATTGCCCGAAATGATCAATTCCTGCAGATTCGCGAGCTGACCAAGCTCCGGCGGAATGATCCCAGACAACCCATTAGAAGCCAGGTTCAAAAGTGTGAGATTTGGGCAATGCGCAAATTCTACAACTACTTCTCCAGACAGATTGTTGTCATTGGCTTCAAAATAAGTTAGGCTACTCACATTCCCGATGGACCGAGGAATCCCACCTTCAAGATTATTGTTCCCAATTCGAATGCTCGAAAGATCCTTACAGTTTCCAACCGATTCCGGGATAATCCCGGTCAAACTATTCTGAGTAAGCACCAAAGCCTGCAACTTGCCTTTAGCAAAAATACTTTCTGGTATAAACCCATTTAGCTGATTTGAGTGAAGATTCAAGACCAGAAGGTCAGACACTAGACCTAAATTATCAGGAATCTCACCACTCAAATGATTCTCATAAGCACTAAAAGTGGTCAAATTAGTCAAATTCCCAACCCACTGTGGGATTGAACCATTCAAATTGTTTCCTGATATCAGAAAATCCTGCAATTTCTCTAAATTTTCAAGTTCATTAGGGATTTCCCCTAGAAGAAGGTTAGAAGAAAGATTCAATGCTCTTAGGTTTTTCAACTTACCCAACTCCTTGGGGATTGAATCCCCAAATCTATTTGATGATAAATCAAGAAATTCAAGCTCAGACAAGTTACCAATAGGAATAGGAATTGACCCAGAAAAGTAATTGTTTGAGAGGTCAAGCCATCTCAATGCCTTCAGCTCAGTGATCAAAGTTATGTTGCCTCTAAGCCACCGGCCGGAGAGATCAAACACCTCCACCTTCCAATTAAGGCCACAGCGAATTCCGGGCCAGGAGCAGTAATCTGAGCCGTTGATGCCCCACCCAGACACGCCAATCTCTTGATTGATTGCAAACATGATGGTCTGATCAGGGAGCTCAAAGTTCACTGGCTGAGCTTTTGCTGGAAACCAAGCCAACGAAAAGCACAAAAAACCCAAAATTGCTAACTTTATGTTGCACCCAATTGTTGGGATCATTGTTGTTTCCTCCTTTGTCACTAAATTCAAAATGGCCACTTAAATTAAACAATGTGAGAAATCTCTCCCCTCAAATGCAGATTGAGCTCATGAACTTAAGAACAGACTTCACCTTTCTGGGTCCAAACACAAACAACAAAAGACTCAAATTATCAAAAGCCAGATGGAATTTTCACTTTCTGGGAAAAACCCATATGAAATTCATCGAATATGTAACATGCAAAGTGCAAGACCATCATAGGTACACACACCCAAACGAATTTGACAGTCTTTTTCCAATTACTTATACAACAGATCCTGTTCAAGTAAGGGCGTATCTTTTAAAAAACAAGAACAAACCCAGAAGAGAAATTGGTTATTACGACATGGTTTTGTCATGAAATGGAGTGTATGAAACTTGAATCAAACACATTGATTGCAGAACTTAGAAAAAGAGAGAGAAGGGAACGCACTAATTGTTTCTGGCAAAGTGTAATTGAAAGGGGAAAAGCAATGAGAAATTCTGTGATTCTCTCTCTCTCTCTCTCTCAGCGTCTGAAGGGGAATCACGAGAAAAGGGAGGAGGAGAGCTAAATTTGCGGTATCAGTGTCACAGGGACCAGGAGGGAGAGAGCGAGAGAGACAGAATAATTTGCAGGGGTAGCCGAGGGCAAAAGCAACCCCCGACATTTGCTTTCTTGTCAGGTTCGTACCCCAAATTATCAATAAAGTATTGCGATTTCTATATTCTTTTAGAATTACACTTCATAATATCAGAAAATTATCATGAGCTTATACAGTGTAAATGGGCAACGGTATCATGGCAAACTTGTTACTGTTACAGTAATGTTATTATTTTTAAGGTAAAATTTTGTGGTTATTGTTTTTAATAAGTTACGGGATTTATGTACTAGACATTAATGCAGCAGATTTTATTAAAACTTTAAAGTTAAATGTGCTTGGGTGAGAGTAATACTAGGATGAGTGACCTTTTAGAAAATCCTCGTATTGCCAACCCTATAAGGTTGGGGTCCTCATAAACAGCCTCTCGGCAGGGTTATACCTTGAAGGGTTAAGGCTGGGTACATCCATCCTCCAGTCCCTGCTTAGGCAGGAGCTCTTGAGGCAATGAGTCTGTTGTTGTTGTATTTTTAATAAGTTACATCATTACTCTGTCAATAATAATTTTTATTTTGAGAATAACAATGCTCTTTATACATTTCATAAATAAATATATGTATATATATAAATAATAACTTTTATAAAATGGTGAGAGTAAAATGGTAAATTCTGAATCACACGTTTAGGTGTTGATATCATCCCGCTTCCGCTTAACATCACTCCCTCCCCCTTTTCAACTAAATGTGTGGTGCTTAATTTATCATATCACTCTCCCCCTTCAAACTTAGGTATCCACCTATACTGAAACTTGTGATTTTTTGTCAAAACTTGGGTTTTACCATAAAATATTCATATAATACATAATTATAATAAAATATATGATTTATATCAATGTTTTCAACAAAAAAAACTAGTGGATTACAAAAAAATTCACAAAATTATGACATAAAATATCTATATATTAGCGAAATAATGTGTTATATTAACATTTTACAATAAAAAACCCTAACATTATGATATATGATACATATATATTGTTATGTTCCACGGTAGCGAATCTAATAAAAACTATTAAATTTTCACAAAGGATATGTAAATTTTCACAAACTATTAAATATTAAGGTACCTAAATGATAAATTTTTTAAAACTTAAGGTATCCTATTATATATATTAAAAAATTAGAATATTTAGGTGATAAATCCTTAAACTTCAAAGTACTTACAAGCTCAATTTTTTTAGTTATGCATGAAAACTTAAGGCTTCTAACTCCTCTAGAAAGCATTACTTAAGATATCTTTATAAAACTGCTCGTTAAAGATAAGAGAAAACATATATGACCAACAAGAAGTGGTCAGGATAAATTATCCAAACTTTATAATGATAAAAAAAAAAAAGGTATCCAAACTTTACAATCTAGTTTAGCAGTGAGAAATTCTGATAGTGTCACCTGTGAACAAGCCATGTAATATCATATTACCTTGAGTATTTTCTAGGAAACAGTAAAGCTCGACTATTAATAGACTCAAACTTGGTTTAGCTCAATCTAAATTCGAAATAATTAAAGTTTTCTGAAATTTATAATGACCAATTTGACAATTTTCGCCTCTAATAATGAAATAATCTTCATAGTTGAGCATCATTCTTCACAACTTTGTAGATTTTTTCATTTAAAATTCACCTGAAATGAGAAGCTCACAATGAGGGCAATAATATATCACAATATAACGTAGTTTGTAGCATTATATTTATTTCCATAAACACAAAAATTGGATTTTAATTTTAGATAAAGCTAATGGGTAATAAATCAGAGGGCATCTGAGGGAGGAGAAACTATAAAAATGCATTGACAATTATGAAAAAAAAAATTACATGCATACAAAAATAAAATTAGAAAAATGATGAAAAAAGCATTAAATTAGTCCTATATAAATTTTTTTAGTATTATATTTTCTAAGTTAAAAAGAAAGATATCTTACTAGTGTTAATCAATTTTTTTGGCACCGCACTAGAAATTGCTAATGTTTTTAGCACTACGTACGTGGTTTGATTTGAAACCCACTTGTCACTATGCAAGTAGGGAAGAATTAAGCACCTTCTATTTTAGAAAAGTATTTTTTTTTTCCTGAAAAGTACCTAAATTTTAAATGCGGTTTAAAAAAACCACATAAAATTTCCAATTTTTTAGCAGCACACTTAAATTTTTCATTATTTTTTGTATTATATCATTAATACCCATTAGTTCTTGCTGCAGTGACATTTTAAAAAAAATTTTTATACAAATATACAAATTATTTTTTTAAATATTTACATTTTTTTACATATTTAAAATAAAATACTTAAATTTTAAATTTATATTGGAATATTTAAAAATTATTTTATTTTTTTTCAAAAGCCATGTCAGCAAAAGATATTAAATTGAAGTATTTTGGAAAGTTTAAATGTGAAATTGAAAAATTAGAAAACTTTTTGTGGTTTTTTAAAACTAAACATGAAATTGAAGTGATTTTTAGTTAAAAGAAAAACTTTTAGTTTTCCCGATTAGAAGGTGCTTAATTCGCGTCGGGTATATTTGCAAAGGGTATATTTGCAAGCCCCACGCACTGCCTAGTTCCGGCGCGTGTGGGCACGTCTCTCGTTTTCCTGGCACCGGCTCTACATCAACGGAATCACCGGCACCTGCAACTTCGCGTCGTACAACTACAAACTCTGTCAGAGTGAAGGTCATCAACCGTGAACCCCTGTTTCACCTGTTCCAGCCTTCGTCTTCCTCCTCCGACAACCTAACAATGGACTCCAGCCATCAACAACATCCAAACCAACACAAAATTGCAGTTTTTCTCTCCAATAAGCTTTATCTCCACCACGGACGTCCTCCACCGCCACCACAAGCAACCACAACCACATCCCTTTCCCCACACTCCTCTCCCAGTCGCGCCGCCTCCAACCACTTAACCACCAAAACCCACTAGATTACCACCGCCAAACGCCACCAAAAACCACCACCATCTCCTCATCCAAACATTTCTCGCTACCGACAGCCTCGACTCATCTGTTTCGCCGACCCAGATCCAGACCAAACCACTAGATTCTGTTTCTTAGTCCCTGTTTTGGGAATTTTAAAGCCTCTCCAAAAGTTCCATTTATTCCCTCACCAATGCCCCGGAAAATGGTGTCCATATTTGTTCATGGCTTACCTGAGAAAACGGCCAACACTTGGCTCAAGTATGTCTTCCGTGATTTCAGGTCAATTTATGATGTTTTCGTTCCTACTAAGAAGAGGCAGAGATCTAGATGCTCGTATGGTTTTGTTCGGTTTCATAACCCGAGGGAAGTTGCAAGAGCAATTTCATCTATGAATGGTAGATGGGTGGTGGATGCCAAGCTTAGGGTTGAATGGGCTAACCCACCAAGAAGATCAACTGAGTCATTAGCCAGGAGCCAGCATCGTTCAAGGGTCTTCCAACAGACCACAGCCACTGTTAGTACACATGATCAGGTTGAGACTTTTCCTTCTCAAGACACAGGTTATGCGGGTTCTGACATTCCAATGATTGTGGTCTCCAACACCAACAAGAATGTAGAGGACTGGTTACAATGGTCTATAATAGCGCACACGTCGGGTGAAGTGAGTCTGGATAATATTCTCACCTTTATCACGGAGAACGATCTACGCGGTTTAACCCCTAAAGGGTTAAGCACCAATACTTTTGTCTTGGTTTGTGATTCCGCTCATAATTTGGAGTCCTACCTCGGCCCTCGTCGTGAGGTTCTTCTTAAAATATTCAGCGAGGTTTCTAAATACTTTGGCGAGATCCTTGGATCAATTAGCAGAAGAGTTTGGATCGAGGTTTTTGGATTACCTGTCCAATGCTGGACTATGGACTGCTTTTCTGACCTCGCAAAATTATGGGGGAAGTTAGTCAGGGTAGACTCCAGGATGTCTGCCATGAGTTGCATTGATGCTGCCAGAATTCTCATCGACACATGTTCCCCATCACTTTTTCATCGATTGATACAAGTCCATTTTAATGGGGCCACCCGATTGGTCTTGGTCAAAGAGGGTAGCACAGAGCTGATTCCAGACTACTCTCCCACTGCTGTTGCTTTGGCAGCATCGGCCAAATTAGCAAGAGAACAGACCTCTTCGGCAATGAATCTGCGACGGGAACAACAGTGCACCACCCTGGCGTGCCATAACACACTGGCTCATCATTCACCTGTTCATAGGATGGCTGACGTGGGCACTATTAGACCAGTGTATGAGGGAGTAAACATAGTCGAGCTGTCGTGGGGTCAACTTGCTTTCCATATTGAAGGTCAATATGTTGGTAGGTGGTCAGTGGAATGCAGCGGGCCACATGTTTCTATTCCCCAACCGTCTCCACAGCGTAATGGTCATACTCCAGTTCAAGAAGTGCGTGGAAACCAACGTCTACCTCCTTTGCTTCAGTGGGTTGAAAGTGACGTTGCTAGTTCAGCTCAACCTCATGATCGGTCTTCATAGCTTGAGCATGTGACTCAAGACCTCGCCAGTGAAGATGATTCTGGGTCCTCGGGGCCTATGTTCCCTCCAGGTTTTGAGCCCTCTGCCTTGAGAAGGTCGGAGCCTTGTATAGAGAGACCTAGTCGAGTTGGGATAAGAAAAGGAAAAGGAATGATGACAAAAAGGGAAAGGAAAGCGTTGAAGCACGAGGAGAAAGAGAATGAAAAGCGGAAGCTTCAGGAATTTCTGAAAGATATGTCGCCTACAAACAACATGTCGAAATCAACCAAGACCTCAGGTAAGCGGAAAAAGGGGAAGGAGGCAAAATGGGGAAATTCGTCAAAGACAGCCGGGAAGAAGAAAAAATAGAATTGGGAGAATCGATGCGATAAGATCTCGGAAAAAGAGTATGATAGGAGGATCATGCAAGCGGAGCGGGCAATAGAGATGGGGAAATTAATAGGTTTTAAGTTTGATGGTTTCGACTCTCCAACCGTGGCAGACTTGCTTGCTAATTGAAGTGGTTGGGTTTTCGGTTGAGGCACCAGTCCTAATCCTGTTTCCCGTGTTGTTCTTCTGATTCTTTTTCTTTTGGGTTCCCTGTTTTTCTTTTGATGCCTGTTTGTTGTTTGTTTGTTCTGGTCTCTTTGTGTGCCCACTTTCGTTTACGGGGTGGCTAAGGCCTCGTCTCTTCGAGTTGCCTATTTGTACTTCGGCTTTGCCAATAATTATCAAAAAAAAAAAAAGGAAGGTGTTTAATTCTTTCTTGCAGGGTGACAAGTGTGTTTCAAACCCCACCGCACAGTGCTAAACAAAATTAATTCATTCCTAATTTGTTAAAAAAATAACTAACACTAGTACAATACTTTTCTTTTTAACTTAACAAGTATAATACTAAAATAATTTATATAGGAAGAGTTTAGTGTTTTTTTCATTATTCTTCTAATAAAATTTAACTAATTCCAGCACTGTAGTAACTTCATTTATGTATCAAAATATAAGTAAAAGTAAAAAAAACATAAAACTTGTTGGTTCCAAACATTTTTTATTTTTTTTTTTTATTTTTTTTGTGATAGTAAAGCCATGGGGAGGGGGGAGGTGGGAAGGGATAAACCCCTTAAAGTCCTCATTAAAGAGGAAACCACTTTGAGCTTTGTGGGATTCGATCCCGGGTCACCTCGTTGGCACCCGGCGATCACGACCACTCGGCTATGTCCCCAAGGGACTGTTGGTTCCAAACATAGTACTACATCAATCTTTTTTTTCTTCTGGAACAAGCAAAAAATTCTCTTTATTTGAACTACCCAACCCAAACCCACAAAATGAAATGATAATGGTTTTGGATCGGGTCAGATTAGACGGGTCAGGTCATGTTAAGCAAACACATAAACTTAAATTTTGAAAATTATGACTTATGTATTTGTATCATGTCCCCTGACATTTTAATAATTCAATAAAATACATCGATGTTTGAATATTTTATCATATTAGGTACCTAATGTTGGAATTTGATAATTTTTATAAGAATCTGACCAATTTCATACATAAAGTGTTTATATTATATATGATTATGATAATATATATATCTCACATCAATATTTTCAGGAAAAATTCAACAAATTACAATAAAAAAATTCACTGAATGTTGATATAAACTATCTAAATATTGCCGAAATCGTGTATAATGTTACCATGTATGGCAAAATATTATGAAATTCTAATAAAGATACCAATATATTGTTAGAATCATGCTCAATTTTAGCATTTTTAAATAAAAATCTATCAAATTTCGATAAAGGGTACTTAATTGATAAAATTTTAAAATTTTAGGGTACTTAAGTGATAAAATGTTTAAATTTCAAGGTACATTATTGTATATAATAAAATATAAGGGTACTTAAATGATAATTTCCCTTTAAATTTTAATTTTTACCCATTTTAATTTGAATTTAATTTTTTTTGATAATTGAGATCTATTAATAGTAAATAATCTTAGTACATTATCATCCATACAAATATGAGATTCCATGCAAAACACACCACTCCACTAGTACACCAAAAAAAAAAAAAAAAAAAAAATTCCATGAAATACACTCACAAAACAAAAAGTACTCATTAACACCAATCTAGCCATGTCAATAATGAATAAACCATATTTCATTTTATATTGAATTTAATGTTATCACATAAGGGCTTGTTTGGGATTGCTTATTTCAGAAAAAAAAAAAAAAGTTTTTTTTTTTTGAAAAATGCTTTTCTGAGATTTGAGGGTGTTTGACAATTGAGAAAAACTGCTTTTTATTAGAAGCAGAAGTTGTTTTTCTGCTTATAAACAGAAGCAGAAATTTGGTGCTTATTTTTTTAAGCAGAAATAGAAAAAAAAACTAAATAATTGAGAAAGTTTGTTTCAGATACCCTAAAATTTGTTAATATATTATAATTTATATATTTCACAAATAGTTTATATATTTTTAAAAATATATTAAATATAAAAAAAAATTTTAACAATTAATAATATATTTATGATGTTTAGAAAATATTTAAATATTTGAAAAAAATATTTTAAATATTTGAAAATTTTTTAATTTTCTTGAAAAATTAAATATTTTCAAAATATTGAGAAAATATTTTATAAATATTAAAAATATTTTAAATAATTATATATTTAGAAAATATTTTAAATATTTAGAATGGTTATGGGTGATTTTTTCAACTATAAAAGACTTCTGTTAGTGTCTTTTCTAGTAATTTTATAGAAAAAAGTACTTTTTTAACATTGGCCAAACACTCACAATAATATCATAAGCACTTCTTTACTGGTTGGCCAAACACAAACTATTTATTTAAAATAGCACTTTTACAAAAGTGCTTTTACAAAAAATACTTCTGAAAAAATCAGTACGCTGAGACTTAAGCATTCATTACCTATGTACCCTGATATTTTAATATATACAATGAGATACCCTAACAATTGATTATTTATCATTCGAGTACCCTATATTGGAATTTGATGAAATTTTCCAAGGATTTGACAAATTTTATATAGAATATGGTGATGTAGTACATGATTGCAATGATATATAAAAGCCATGTCAGTATTTTCGGAAAACCTTTAACGAATTATGATAAAAATTTCACCGAATTTTGATATAGACTACTTACATATTACCAAAATCATGTGTCGTGCAACATTTTTTTGGCAAAATCAAATTTTAATGATGATATTTATATATTATCGGAATCACGTTCCACTTCAACACTTTCCAAAGAAAATTTATCGAATTTCAGAAAAAGGGTACCTAAATGAATAAAATTTTAAAGCATCATGATAGCTAAGTTATAAAATTTTTAAATCTTAAGGTGCCTTATTATATTTATAGAAATATTATGGTACCTAGATTATAAATAGTCGAATCTCGGGGGAGTTTCAAGATTAGCTCGCTTTATTTAGGCTCATTTTAGTTTGATTTAGGCGTGTTTGAACATGTTCCTATATAATCAATGTCTATCCATGGGTATCCCGAAACCCATACCCGATACCCATGGGTACAAAGCCATTTGACCCATTAGACCCACTAAAGAAAATTAACCCAACCCAATTGATATGGTTGGGTGGGTCTTGGGCATTGCCAGGCCCATGTGCACTATACGTCATACAATTCTAACGGTGGATTGGGCCACATTCATGATTACATCGCTTAGCAAAATGGAGCATAACTCTAATATAGGCAACCCTATTACAATTCCTAAGCACCCACTTGAAATATATACAATCAAAAACACAAGTAAGTCTAATAATATCTTTAATTACAGACAAAATAGACCAAGAGGATACACCCCCATTTTAATAGCATTAATCACCTCTAAACAGTCTGATTCTATAATGACATACTTCCAGCCTGAATTAATGGCCAAAAACCAAGCTTCTTTGATAGCAATAACTTCTACCACTAGGGACCCAGACCCAAAAGAACAAGCACCATCCTCCAAATCTTCAAATCAGAGCTACCCCGAGGAGCCGCAGCACACGCAACTTCCTTTCCTTCTTTCTAGGCTACATCTGAATTAATTTTCACAATAAGAATAGGAGGAGACCAGCGAACATCTAGATCAGAGCTGTTGTTGTGAATCTCCTCCCCCCGCTGAGATTCCATATGGGCTGAGCGAAAAATAGCAGTCTCAAGCAAGGCTTTCCTACCAACATGATTAGGACGGAGCTCCTCGTTTCTGAAAACAAGATTACACTTTGATGTCCATAAATTCCAGCACATATAAACACAATTAGAAATAAATATTTTATCAATTTTGAACTCCTCAAACCACATTTTCAACCACACAGAGAAGGCAGGAAACCTGATATGATCGAGTTTAAATCCAATCCCTGACGCCATCCACACGGACCGAGCATATGGGCACAAAAACAGGACGTGCTCCATAGATTCCATATCACTATTACATCAAGGACAATTAAGAGAAATCGTGAGCTTCCTTTTGAAAAGATTTTCCTTCGATGCAATGGCGTTATGGCACGCACTCCACAAGAAAATTTTAATATTTGGCTCACACTTAATTTTCCATAAATGATTAAAAAGACTGTTCATAGTGCAGGATGTAGAAGCTCTATTTCTGTCACTACTTTGGGACCCCTGAGAGGACCACCAGTAATAGCCTTTCTTAACATTATATTGCCTGCCCCCCACATGCTTCCAAGCACAAACATCCTCTATCCCCTGCCCTCCTACAGGTATGCCAGCTATACGTTGAGTCACGTGAGGGGAAAACAACGTTTTGATTTTGTCCAAATTCCACCTTCTACTATTTATGTTTATGAGGTCGAACACTTTGCTAGGACACACATCGTCCAACAATTGTTGAGGCCATGGCTTAAAGTCAATACCCGGAATCCAATTATCATTCCACACATTCACGTGTGAACCATTTCTTAAATGACCAGCATATCTCTCCTTCCTTAAATGCCCTTTTTCCATGAGAAATGCTAGTGACACATGCCTAGTCTACACTCTTCCTCCCAACCCCCCATTAAGCATTACATTGAAGGTAAAAAAATAAGGAAATTATTAGTTAGATACCTTAAAAGTTGACAATTTATCACTTAGGTACCCTGACATTTTAATATATATAATAGGATACCTTGAGTTTTAAACATTTTATCACTTACGTACCCTAAAGTTTTAAATTTTTATCAATTAGATACCCTTTTATCAAAATTTGATAGATTTCTGTCAGAAAATTCTAAAATTCAACACAATTTAGACTATATATTAGTCTTTTCATCAGAATTTGATGATTTTTTTCCCAAAAATACAAAAATTACACATGATTATGGAATATTTAGGTAGTTCACATTAGCTTCTAGTGAATATTTTGTCATAATTCATTGATTTCTTGAAGGGAAACATTGGCATATTTTGTGCATATTATTGTATCGCGTATTATATCAGTATTTTTTGTATAAAATTGATCAAATTCTTACAAAACTTATCAAATTTCGATATAGGGTACCGAAGTGATAAAATTTTCAAACCTTAGGGTACTCCATTATATATATTGAAATGTTACGAAACATAAGTGATAAATGCTTAAACCTTACGGTACCTAAGTGATAATTTTCATAAAAAATAAATAAAAATAGTATATATATTTTTTAAAATTTTAAATAATTTATATTTAATTATAAAACAAAATATTTAATTAAAAATGATTATATCAATAAAATAATTTGATATTATGTAGACTGTGGAAACACATAAATGATTATTATTGAATAAATAATAGAGATACATGAGGGGCCTATTGTATAGGCAAATACAGAGTGGAAAAAGACTAGGCTTGCCCTTAGGTTTGACCTAACCTTAAGGGTATAGTGGTAAAATGCACATTAGGTATATAGATAGGAAGATATGATCTAATCTATTAGAATCAAGAGATATACATTAATATATATGACCTAATCTTCTACAATCATGAGATATACATCAATATAGACGTACATTATTTACGCCATATGCAATTTGTACACTATATTAATTTAATTTTTGTAATTTTAATTATGTAAATTTAGTTATATACAATTTATATTGTATTGTTTTAAAATAAAACTAAAAATTAATAAATGACAGAAAATTTTGCAGGGTAAGGCACCGGTTGGATTTGAATTAGTTCAACAAGTGAGTTTATATTCAGTCACTTTTGTCAGAGCAAATCTTTAAAATACTTCCAAAGTACTTGCAAACGGGTAACCAAAAAATCTCAAGTGCTGAGGCCGTGTAATCACTTTGTTAAGGTTTATTTTGGTATATGAAATATCCTTGGGGATACAACAATAACCAAATATGAAATGAGGATGTGTAAAGGGAGAGATTGACAGAGATGTAGAGAGATTGAAGTTTTGTTAAACTTTTTCTTGAACACAACAACCCGAGAACACAAGTATTTACAATGTTCTTTTGCAATCTCTTTGTTTTTCTTTTTTTCTTTCGATTCAAGTGTTCAAAAGGATACATAAATATGAGAGAATATACTTGTATATAAATGGCCTTAGATGTCCCAAAACAAACAAAGAAGAACCGCCAAAAACCGGGAAAAGTTGCGTAGAAAAACTATTAAAAAAACCAGACTTCCATGTCGACACGCACATCAACACACAAGGTTACTGTAAGATTGTGTGTCGACACACACTGTTTTCCTTCGCGCGCTTCTGTAAAGGGCTGTGTGTCGATACACGGGCCATGTGTGTCAACACACAGCCATTCCCCTGTAGTTCTGTTGAATTGTGTGTCAACACACATGGTCCATGTGTCGACACACACCCCTAAAATGCTTTAAACACTTAAAACAAATACCGGGATAATCTCAAACACATCTTATACACATATTATACAACATTTAACATATTATACTTTACATATTTTGAAAACACATCAACATTCCTCCACTATTTTCAAAATACAATCAATCTCCTTATTAACATCTCGGTTAAAGGAGGCCTTATTGTGCATCAATGAGGGTGTCTCATGATTGAACCCCCAACTAGTGAAAAGACCATACAATTAATCGGGTCGAAAATGGTAGAACAAGCTTTGAACCATACAACCCCTTTGACTAACCGACTATCTAATCATGCACATGGCGCACTCCCCATACACACCCTTCTACTCCCAGATTGACACATTTGTGGCCTTGTGTCCTGGACCCTTCGTGAGTGTTTCAAGAACAAACCCTTAGCCAAAAATCTAGCCATACATCAACACACACTAAGGTGGACCTCATTAATCATGTCCTTGTGACGCAACATTCAATAAGTTCTAAAACTAGGTCCATTAAGAGCATTGGCTCGTTCTCTTAGAATCTTTTATGCAAGTATCAAGCACTTCACACTTGGGATGGAAAATTCTCATTTAGTACTTGCAGTCACACGGATGACAAGTCTCTTTCATTGAACCCGAGACCTAGCGTCATACAAGGCGTCTAGTTGAGGGCCTATCATAGGTGACTAATAACGACAGGTTTCAACCCCATCCCTTCACTTATTTTCAGAACTAAGGCTTTAGCCAGGCATTTTGTAAATAGATCCACTAGATTCTTACTGGTTCCCACGAAGTCCACAGTGAAAACACCCTCTCAAATAACATGTCTCACTATACTATGCCTTACAATGGATAGATATCGGTGAGATCGGCTTAGGCCACAAAGGTATCTCATACAAGAGATCCTTTAACCACTCGGCCTCTTTAGCTGCAGACGTGAGAGCTATAAACTCCCCCGCTATTGTAGAATTAGATATGCAAGTTTGTTTCTTGGAACCTCGAGAAACCGCACTCCCGCCAATTAGGAATACCCATCCACTCGTGGATGCATGATCTTCCACATCGGAGATCCAACTTGCATCAGAGTACCCCTTCAAAATAGGAGGATACCCTACTTAAGAAAGACCATAGTTCATAGACTTCTTAAGGTACTTCAGTACCCGATGCACAGCATCCGAGTGCATCTTACTCGGATTGTTGGTATATCTACTCAGCTTTCCAATAGGAAAGGCGATGTCAGGCCTTGTGCTCATCATGGCTCGTGCATACTCCAGTTGTGACACTGGAGCTCCATCATTCGGTACTAATTTCACACTAGGATCCATCAGAATGGATATTAGTGCATAATCAAAGAAATGGAACTTTTTCAACACATTTTTGACATAGTGAGACTGCGTCAAGGAAATGGTATCACCATTCCTTACAGTCTTTACACCGAGGATTACCTCCGCCTCACCCATATCTTTTATAGCAAAGTTTTCCGAAGGAAACTGTTTAGCTCTCTCTACTTGTTCCACATTAGTACTGAATATCAACATGTCATCGACATACAAATATATAAAGACCCCTTTGCCATTATCAAACTTGCTATAGACACATTTATCTGATTCGTTTATAACGAATCCGTTGTTAAGAACAACTTGATCAAATTTCTGGTGCCATTGCTTCGGGGCTTGCTTTAGCCCATGTAGAGAGTGTATGAGTTTACATACTTTCCTCTCTTGGCCAAGAACAAACAAAATCTTCCGGTTGTTCGATGTACACTTCATCTTCTAGCTCACTATTCAAGAATGCCGTTTTGACATGCATTTGGTGTATCGCTAGTTTATAAATTGAGGCAAGGGCTATCAAAACCCTTATCATCAATATTCTTGCAATGGGGGTATACGTGTCAAGGTAGTCCAACCCATTTTTTTGGGTGAACCCTTTATCCACCAATCGGGCCTTGAACTTATCTATCATTCCATTGACTTTCATCTTCTTTTTGAAGATCCATTTACACCCGATAGGTTTACTGCCTCGTGGAAAATCAAACAATTTCCAGGTATTATTACCAATGATGGAACCTGTCTCATTATTTACTGCCTCTCGCCCAAAGGAGACATCATGAGACTTCATCGCCTCATTAAACGTCATGGGATTAGCTTCCATGACACAACAATATCGAACCACTTGGTCTACATCGTTCCTCGAGCCTTCTACCAAAAACATGTAGAAGTCCGAACTGAAAGATTTCTCTTTCTTTGCTCTCTTACTTCTTCAGAGTTCTAGAGCATTTTCAGGGACATTTTCCCTCTTATGATGAATATCATCGTATGACACTTGAGTATCATTCTCAACTGGCACATAATCCCTCGGTCTAGGGATAGAGGTGAACCGATTCTCATTGAAGATGGCGCCTCTTGATTCTATTATTGTATTTATATTGATATAATCATTACGCTCAATTACATAGAACCGATAGGCCTTACTGATGCATCTATACATAATATATATAGCTACAAATAAATTATCGACTTACACCTGATATTTGTTTACAGATGGTGATGATATCAATCATATGTCCATGTTCTATTCGGGGGAATAAGAGTAAAATAAAAATTGTCTTTTGGAGAGATGGCTGAGTGGTTGAAAGCTCCGGTCTTGAAAACCGGCATAGTCCTTAGGATTATCGAGGGTTCGAATCCCTTTCAATCCTTTTGCTTATTGAATAGATTTGTTTTCTTACGTTTAGGCTCAGCCCCCACACTTTTAGATAGTTGAATTTAGGGGCTCGTTTGTTTCATAATTCATGCGGGGTTATCTTATTTCTCTTATTTGGAACTCTATTCAATATATGACAGGCCGTTAACATTGCCTCACCCTAAAATCCATCGTTGAGAATGGAATAGGATAACAGTGAGTTAACCATTTCAGTTAGAGTCCCGTTTTTCCTCTCAGCCATGCCATTCTGTTGTGGCATATACGGAGCAGTTATCTCATGTATAATTCCGGTGGTCTCGAAATACTTGGGATCATAGTATTCCCCACCACGGTTCAGCCTAAGGCACTTGAGGAAGGTCTCACAGTGTAATTTGGTTTATACTTTATATGCTTTAAATCTATCTAGAGAGTCATCTTTGTGATTTATGAGATATACATAACAAAATCTCGAACAATCATCTATAAATGTTGTAAAATATTGCTTTCCACCTAAACTCGGTGTGTTCTTGAAATCACATAAATCGCTATGTACAAGATCAAGTAAATTAGTCTCTCTTTGCACCGATGGAAACGGCAATCTCGTTATTTTTGTTAACGTGCACGTTTTACATTTATCATCAATCTTATCTGTGTGTGGTATCAACGAAGAATTAACCATTTCATGCAATCTATAAAAATTTACATGACCTAATCTTTGATGCCACAAAAACAACGAGTCAAGCATATAAATAGAATTATTGATTTTATTATCAACGTTAATTTCGAACATCCCATTACATAGACACCTTTGCCAACAATGACCCCTCTTTTTGATAGTACAAATTTGTCAGCCTCGAAGACCAAACTTGAACCCAAACCGATTTAATAGATCACCGGACGCAAGATTCTTCTTCACATCTGGAGCATAACATACATCGGTTAAAGTAAGGGTTTTACCCGAGGTAAAAAACAAATCAACTTTTCCCTTTAACTGGTATAGTTGTCCTATTGCCCATGAACAACACAGTTCTGTTGTCCATGGGTTCAAAATTCGTGAAAAACCCCTTGCTCTTCCACACATGTTTCACGACCCTTGAGTCAACCCACCAAGAGTTATCACTCTTGACTAGGTTGACTTCCGATATCATTGCCACGAAACTATCATTCGAATTTTTGTTCCGATGATCAAGCCCCTTTCCTTTCTTATTTTTAAGGCGGTAATAGTCCCTTCGTAAGTGACCGGGCTTCTGACAAGCCCAACAGACCATTTTCGGCCTCTTGTCATTTTTCTTCTTTTGGAAGTGTCCGGTTCTCTTTGTTCCTTTACTCGACTGGCCTTCTTCTATGATGTTGATTTTCCCAACATCACTGGAGTGGTCCTTGTTGTCATCCTGTACCCTGTAGCCTTCCTCAATGCGTAAATGGTTAGCCGATTCCTCCATTGACATATCTTCCTTCTTATGTTTGAAACTTTTCTTAACGTCTTTCCATGAAGGAGGAAGTTCGTCAATCAAAGATGAAACAATTATGTTATCGTCCATGTTCATACTATGTTGTTTGAAATTATTCAAAATTTGTTCAATTTCATGGAATTGCTCCATGACAGGACGATTATCTACCATTTTATAATTATTAAATTCACTAACCATGAATTTTTTGCTCGTTGCATCCTCGGCCATGTAGCGTGCCTCAAGTACATCCCATAGTTCCTTTGCGGTCGGCACGTTCGAGTAGATGTCAAACAGGGCGTCAGTCATGCCATTACGTATGTGCCCTCTGCAGATATAGTCATCATTTTCCCACTTCAGTCTGGCCTCTGAACGGCCAAGTTCTCCTCCTCCTCAAATGCGGGAACAGGAATGGTGTATTCAACACATACACCACATTCAACGTAGTTATGAGGAAGTGCATCTTCCTCTGCCATCGGCGGAAATTCCCGCCATCAAATCTGTCCAACTTAATGAAATTGGCTATCATTTCCTTAAGTGATGAAGCCATATCCCAAAACAAGAATCTAAACCTTAAGATTGTCAGAGCAAATCTTTAAAATACTTGCAAACGGGTAACCGAAAGATCTCAAGTATTGAGGCCGTGTAATCACTTTCCTTAAGGTTTATTTCGGTAAATGAAATATCCTCGTGGATACAATAACAACCAAATATGAAGTGAGGATGTGTAAAGGGAGAGATTGATAGAGATGTAGAGAGATTAAAGTTTTGTTAAACTTTTCTTGAACACAACCACTCAAAAACACAAGTACTTACAATGTTCTTTTGCAATCTCTTTGTTCTTCTTTCTTTCTTTCTTTTGATTCAAGTGTTCAAAAGCATAAATAAATTTGAGGGAATATACTTGTACATAAATGGCCTTAGGCATCCCAAAACAAACAAGGAAGAACCGCCAAAAATTGGGAAAATTCGCGAAGAAAAAATGTTAAAAAACCAGACCTGTGTGTTGACACACACATCGACACACAGGATTACTGTAAGATTATGTGTCGACACACATTCCATGTATGTCGACACATACTATTTTCCTCCGTGTGCTTCTGTAAAGGGTTGTGTGTCGACACACGGGCCATGTGTGTTGACACACAGCCGTTCCTCTACGGTTCTGTTGAATTGTGTGTCCATATACACCCCTAACATGCTTTAAACACTTAAACAAATATCTAGACAATCTCAAACACCTCTTATACACATATTAAACAACATTTAACATATTAAACTTTACATATTTTGAAAATTCATCAACAACTTTTGCATTTAATATGTCCAAGTTATCAAATATGACGCAATTTACTTAGCTTTAATTTTAATATTAGACTAACTTAACACAATCTTAATTACAAAGAATAAATTAATAAAAGTACAATAAAAATTGACATATTTTATAAAATAATTGTGTAAGTCAGTGTGAAAATATCATATATGAACAAATATATGTACAAGTCTACGAGGGGCATACCCCAAGCCAAGGCCCAAGGCCTACATCAATGAATCAATCTGAAGAAAGAAATCAAAACAACGAAATCAAAAGCCAATATGGCCAAACAAAAAGGACAAAGCCAAAAAGCAAAAAATATAAAGCTAGCGCTCAATCCCCCACTCCTGCAGAAGCTGTGAGTGACGATGAGCACCACGAAGCGTAGGAGCAGCAATGAGACGGCTGCGAACCAATCCTGTGATCTCCTCAGTGACGACTGCAGAAGGCCTGGACTGGGAGCGCTGGATCCTCAGGTTACGCTCATACCAGAGGGTGTAAACCGTCGCTGAAAGACAAAGGCGGGCAAGGATCCGATCGACCCGGCGACCACGGAGTCTGGAAGCAGCTCACTGAACCAGCTCATGCCAAGGAAGCAATGGCCATGCGAAAGAGGTGCGAGAAGACACCCTGGACCAGACAGTAGTAGAGAAGCTGCAGCTGAAGAAGAGATGGCTGTGCGACTCATCATCTGACCCACACAACACACAAGTAGCCCAAACATCCTGCACTCGATGTCTCAGTAGCCTGTCAAACGTCCAAAGCCGCTCACAAGAGGCAAGCCAGAGGATGAAGGAGTGCCTCGAAAAATGCAGCTAGAACCAGAGGAGATGGTGGATGGAGTCCTCCCCCCTCCAACTACAAATCATCTCCCAAGCCGACCTGGTGGAGAAGACCCCAGACGGGTCGCCCATCTACCGAACACTATCAGCTACCCCCGGCCGGGGCCTGAAGTCAACAGAATCCCAGATAGGTAGCAGCTCGGCAATATCCTGTGGGAAGCGCCACTGATCACCCTGAATAATGTCAGAAACATGAGAGCCCAGGTGATGACCAGTGGAGTGAAGTTGGCGAAATGTAAACCGCCGCCCCTCTAAACGTCCGCACGGCAACCAGTAGTCAGACCACAGCGCTGTATCACGGCCGTCACCAATAATATGTCGGAAGGCCCCGGCACACAACGGCCTAACATCCAGGATGCTCCTCCACGACCATGTAATCGAGCCTCGAGGCTGAATATCCCAGAAGGATTTCCCCCGGAGTCGGTTGGCATGGATCCACCGAGGCCAGAGAGAATCACGATCAGTCAAAAGAACCCAAATATGCTTCATGAGAGAAGCATAGTTCATTCAAAAACATTAAAAAATTAGTATATATATATTATTTACAAAATAATGATAACTAAACATTAAAAAATTATAGCACATTTTATAAATAAATTTAGTCCTTATATTTTTAATTGTATCATAATTTTTTTATAATTTACGTTATGCTAATACTAAAGTTAAAATATTCAACATACAATGAAATATGGTTTATTCAATATATAATTAAATGTTGAGGCGAGTGTTCCTAGGATTTCTCTCTTTTTTTTTTTTTTTTTTTTTTTTTTTGTTGATCAACTATCCTCGTTTGTTAACCAGTGCCAATTAGCTTTACCCAAAATGGATAAAAATGAAGTTATTATTGAAAAATAATATTAATTTTTAACATGTATATTAAATACTTAAATATATACTAAATATAACACTTACTAACAACTACTTTCTGTTTGAACCTCAAGTCATACAACAGATATTTTTTTATTTTGAACACAAAAAGATCGACTTTTTATTGTTAAAAAAATTAATATAAATAAAGAGCCACATTTAAATGCTCTGAATCTCTTAAGACCAGCAACCCCGAGGTTAGTCCAAATGCACATAATATAGGTTGAATATTGTATATTAAAAAACGGCTCTTATTTTTTCAAAGCAAATTTCATTATTGCCGAGGCTACAACTCATTTTGTTCTTTTATGGACCAAAATGTCCTTCTATCTCTATTATTTAGTCTTTGAAACCTTTTCACCATTTTTCTTTCATACAAGACCCACAAAGTCTTATAATAATATTAGGTAGCTAAAAATATGCATTATAAATATTATTAATAATTTTATAATACTAAATAATTATTTTAGTATTATTTTTGATGAGTTAAATATTTTATATGATATTATTTGATATATAAAAAAGATATCCAATATTTTTTTTTATCATGTATCAAAATTAGATATATATCATATTATCTTCTATTTTAAATGATACTTTGTTGTGTTCTTTCTATCTAAAATAAGGTTATAGGTACTCAATTTATTGTATACCTAGTATTCATAGCTAAAACATGTTAATTTAGGCTTCATTTGGTTGTTACATGATTTAAATTCCTATGGAAAGTTGTAATTATTTAGAATTCAATTATTGTGTCAACTGTCTAGGAAGTAGGTAAAATATGTTTGGTTACCAGGATGAGAAATAGAACTTTCTTGGAGAGGCTAGTTAAAAACAAAGGAATTAGAACTTATCTAAGTAATTTTCATTTCCCACATCCGGCCAATTTCCTACCAACCGAACAAGAGTAAAAATATGTACTTCCCATAAATTTTTATTTCTGGCATATACTTCTTGCATACCCAAAGAGACCTTGTAATAAAAATAATCATTAAATGTTATGTTTTATAAACTAATTACTTTATACGGTATGATCGAGTACACAAATTAAATATTTTATAATACATTTTGCATCTTCAGACCGTTTAACCACTTTCTCCTTTTTTGCCTCCCTCACTTACCCAGGATAAGCAGGCTTAATGTTTTAAAAAATGGCACATACACTAAGCTTGCTTTTTATTTTTTTTATAATTTGTGAGAGAACTTACAACATAAAATATGGCACACCCTAAGAAACTTAGACCCTGAAAAGAACCAACATGAAATAAGCTTTGCTTATTTCAAAGTCAGAAAATTCGAATTGGAAAGCAAGGAAGAGGAAGAAGGAGAAGATGGCCAAATGTATTAAAAAGCTACTTTTTATAAAAAATAACCCCCAGGTTATGCTTACTGGATGTATTTCCCTCCTCCCCGCCTTACCAATACTAAGAAAAGGAAAATAAATTGATACCATTTTTATTTGTCTAATAATATCATACAAAATTATTGACACATAAAAAGCAAAACTAAAATAATTATTTTATATTAATTAGTAATTTTTATAATGTATATTTTATATATAGATTAAATGCTTAATTGTTGTAAATATTGGATATTTTTTGGGTATAATTTTCATGGTTAATATTAGATATTATCAAATATTATAGAAAATAAAAAATTATGTAAAAGACCTTTATATACACATATACACATATACATATAATATATGTATATATTTATACACGTGGCTAATGCATATAGTGCTTGCAATTTGTATGTAAAATTGCTGAAGTATTTTAGCTGACTATATATGTGAGTATATATATATATATGTATATGTATATATATATATATGTATATATGTATACATATGTATATGTGTATATATATGTATATGTGTATATATATGTATATGTGTGTGTGTATGTGTACTGCAAAAACTTTGAATGTAAGGAAAATTGAAGATAAAATTGAGAAAACTAGAGAAATATTTGAAAAGAGAAAAGTCTTATTCGGTTCTTGAGTTTTGAAATAAAATACTTGTTATTTTCTCTAATCATATTTGAGTTTGTATTTTTATTCTCGTTCTATTGAGTATAATATATACCTAGTTTTATAACATGTTATCAGCTAGCCAGCTGCGATCATTACATACTTGAGGTAAGTTATCATTCCCTAATATTTGTGATTCATAATGGCTAACTTTACTAAGCTTGAATTTACCGCTCTTGATAAACCTGGCAAAAATTATTTGCCATAGACCCTTAATGCTAAGATTCATCTTGATGCTATAAAATTTTGAGGTACAATTAAATTGTGCATCCTTGCAGGATTGGGCTAAAGCAATGATATTTCATAGGCATCATATCTATGAAGAATTAAAAGTTAAGAATCTTACAGTAAAGGACCCGTATCTATATTGGTTGAATTTTAAGGAGACGTTTGATCGACAAAAGTATCTATGATCATCCCTAAAACTCGGTATGAGTTGATTCACCTACAGTTGCAGGATTTTAAAACTGGAAGTGAGTATAACTTTGCAGTATTTAGTATTAACTCCCAATTGAAATTACATGGTGAAAATATTATGAGGAGGATATGTTAGAGGAAACCGTTCTCTAACTTTTATGTCTCGAATACGCTCCTACAACAGTAATATCGAGAATAAGAATTTAAAAAAATATTCAGATTTAATATCATGTCTCCTCGATGCTGAACAAAATAATGAATTGTTGATGAAAAATCATCAGTCATGACCAACTGGGTCAAGACCATTCCCTGAAGTGTTTTATGATATTACGCTTATATTTTTGTTAGTTGCTTATATGTATGTTTGAATATGAATGGTGGAGATTAATGTTTGACATACAGTATAACAACAATGGGTGTTTAAAACTTAACTAAAGGCTCTAGAAGAGCACATATCATGTTTCATGAAGAAGTAATATTTAATTTCGAGATACCCGTTGGGATGGTTAATCAGAAGTTAGCGGACCCGAAGGCTTTTATTTATGACATGACTATTTGAGTCATATGAGAATAAAGATGATTAAGAGAATTGTTGGAAATTCTCTTACCTATCAAAGAACTAGTAGATTCTTTAAAACATTATATGCTGCTTGTATTTAAGACAAAGTTATTACTATGTCATACTCAATTGAAATTGGGTTTTAAGTCTCATATATTTGAAAGGAATACAAATGGGATATATGTGGGCTAATGATTTAATCACGTGAACCAATTTGGTATTTTACGTTTTTAATAGAGGCCTCAAACCATTGGTCACATCCTTGCGAATAATCCACTTGCGATGTGGTATTTGTGAGACTCCTTCATAAATGATCCGACTATGAACTTGAGTCATGGATTATGTGATGTGATAATACAAGGGGATTTACATCCCAAAAATTTAATGATAATTGTATGTCAATTGGGATAACAATTAACTGCCATATAACGCACATATAGATAGAAAATAGTCTTGCCGAATTTTTGAATACCTGTAGCATATGGCTAAACCATTGCTATTGCCTACTTTTATATGGGTACATGCTAAGTTATATGTTACAGCATTGATTCATACTAAACCAACTGATTAACATGGATCTCTTCAGTATAATTTGTCTCTGACATGAACTAGATATATATCACATCTATGAATGTTTGTTATATAATGTATGATCCAATTATTCCACCTCAATGCTGAAAGATAGGTCCAAAACGGGGACTTGGAATTTATTTCATGTTTGAATTCCCATCAAGTACAAATATTTGGAGATATTAACTGAAAACATTTTATAGCATAGTTTGCTGATTGTAGATTTAACGAAATAAGATTTCCAGAATAAGGGGGAGAAAAACAAAAGTTGGGAAATGATAATTTATGTGGAATGCATCATCAAACCATAAGTTCAAAGAATTATTCACTTGTAAACTGTTATAAGCCAATTGTTAGATGCGCTCACTAATAGAAAGAGGGTGACCAAATAGTATGTCCCCATTATAGATGCTCCTGCTCGAATTAATAATCCAATCGAGCGATATTCTAATATATTGACAAATGCATCCATTGAACGCTTGAAGTGCGGTAGACATATCTGTTCCAAAGATATAATTTGAGAAAGAAAAAGGAGCAATAAAAAAGGATTGGTCCCTCTATTGTGAAACTCTTGAGGATAAAAACTCTGCAGAGATAATAGTACAAAGAAAATGTGTATGAATTAAAATTTTCAAGATTATCAGGTACCTGAAAATAGTGAAACTATTGAAGTCATGATGATAAAGAGATCTCTATAAATTATGGGATATGATGGAATCGAAATAAAAATTGATAAAATGCTTGTATATATAGTAGCTACTGATCTGATCAAAGAAATTGAAAACCTTGAACATGAATTCCTTCAAGAATACCAACAAAGAAATGATGGGCTAAAATAGAAAAACGCAATTCAGGCTGAATTAGTCATGTGTAATTTTTGGACCTATAGTCCAAAGGTTTAAAAAGTAAAACTTGTAAGCTACTTGTGGATATTGGCACAAGAGAATGAGCTGGTTTAATGGAAAGCACAATTTGTAGCCCTAGGTCCATTATGGAGACCAGAAATTGATGGTACATGCATATGAGAAATAGATGCAATTGGTTTTACGTTTTCTGTATACTTTTTATTAATGTAGGAACCGTCTATTTGTACATTGGGATGATATTTATATGAGAGTCCCTAAAGGACCAAAGATGTCAGAAGTATATAATGCAAAACCGCGGTACATATCTACCAAAAAGGGATATGTTAATATCATCATTACTGCTAAAGAGATTAAAGAAGTTTTTACGCACCAAAATTAAGAACTTGAGATAAAGGATCTCAGGAAAGGTAAAGTTTTGTCTATACTTGTTGATAGAGTATTACTTTATTAGTCAATTTATGCGAAGTATGGTACTTAAGTGTTTCAATGTATTGTTTAGTGCCTCAATTTTGTTTAATTTAATAATATAGGTAAAGATATATTTAGTCCTTAATGAGGTGATGAATGAATTCTAGATCCTAAAGTACCATACCTTGGTTTAAGTGACATATTGATATAGTTGTCACATAACTAGGTATAGCTTCTTTGGTTAACTTGTCACCGATATATAGTACGACACCAATATGAAGGCATTAGATGTGGTTAAATTGTCTTTCCTAATGGATCAACCAGTATAGCATTATTCTGCTATGTCAAACTTGCAATTAATTTTGTATGGAGTGTTGGTTATTTTGAACAGCACAAGGTAAGTGACAAAGTATGATATTTATTTATATAGCTATATCACTATGGTTTGGCAATCTATTAACACTTGCAGTTACTGTTGAGACACTTACGCTTGATGAGCAAATAGAGAATGAGTGTTGTGAAGGCCTTTGATCCAACTTATTTTGTAAGCTTCCAACAATCCGGGGGAGTCCGATAGCACCATATGAAGACAAGTCTGAGTGTATTGCTCAATTTAAAGAAAGATGACATAACAAAGCACATCTTAAAGAAGGTCTTTTCATTTCAGAGCTTCTGAAGAAGGGTGAAGTGCATGTTGTAAAATTCGCCCAATAACCTGGAAGAATTATTCAGAAAAGTATTTACAGTAAACTCTCGAGAAATTGGTGTACAAGTTTGGCATTGACCAACTCCAAGATATCCTTGGTTAATGTATGCCCATGAGGGGGAATTAAATACGCACTGTACTTATTTTCCCTTCGCTATGATTTTTTCCGCTAGGTTTTTTTCCTTGCAAGATCTTTAACGAGGCAGACGTATATAATTTGGACCCTATAGCCTTTCAAGAGTCTTTGTCCCACAATATTTTTAAAGAGAATATCCAAAGGGGGGTGTTGTAAATACTAGATATTCTTCGGATATAATTTTTATGTTTAATATTAGATATTATCAAATATTTTAGAAAATTAGAAATTATGTAAAAGACCTTTATATACACATATTATGTATATATGTATACACGTGGCTAATGCATACAGTGCTTGCAATTAGCCTGTAAATTTGCCGGAGTATTTTAGCTAACTCATGCTTTAATACATTATATATATATATGTGTGTGTGTGTGTGTGTGTGTTGTGTGTGTATGTGTGTGCGCGCTTCAGAAAGTTTGAATATAAGAAAAGTGAAGATGAAATTGAGAAAACGAGAGAAATATTTGAAAAGAGGAAAATCTTATTTGGTTCTTGAGTTCTAGAATAAAATATTTATTATTTTTTTTCTAATTATATTTGAGTTTGTATTTTTATTTTTGTTCTATTGAGTATAATATGTCCTAGTTTTTTAACATTAACATCATTATTTGAAATACAATATAATACTTTATGAGCCTTACATATAATGGTGTAAAAGCTCAAAAGATTTTGTGCCAAAAAAATGCTCAAAAGATAAAATAATATAAATTGAAGGACATTTTTGTCAAAAGAAAACAAAGTAAATGATTATCCTTGACAATACTAAATGAAATTTATTATTTTCAGATAAAAAATTATTACTATTAAAATAATAATATAACTTATAAAAAGTTATATCTACAAAATTACTTTAAAAATAATAACTTTATGCTAATAATAATAAGCTTGCCTTAGATTTAACATTACACTACTGAATTTTGCCCTAATTTAACATAGCATAAAAGAACTTATTTCCTTTTTACCTGCCTGCTGACCATGATTACAAAAAAAGCAGAAAAAGCAACTTATTATCTGTATTTACATCATTATGCAGGCCATAACTCATGACACTGGCATGATTAAAGCTTAATTAAACAACTATTTTATATGACAAAACATGCTTTGTTTCCCTTCATCATTTTTATTTGACTTTAACATTCCTTTTTTTTTTTTTTAATCTTTTTTACACGGTTATTTTACTAAAGGTCCTCATACTTTTCTCACTATATCAGTTTAATCTTTATATTTTTAATTATGTCAATTTAGACTTTTTGCAAATTATATTATGTGAACTAGTCATTTAATCAAATTCAAATTAAGTTATTGACGTAATTTTTAACGGTACAATCACGTTAGATGCAAGTAACTCACTATAAATATACTAGTTGACTGAACTTAACTCAACCCATGGCCAAACTATTAAAATTTTCATTAACAAACTAACATAAAATTTGCTATGAAAACCAAATTGACACAATATTAATCATATAGCAACTAAATTAACATATTTGGAAAAGTACATAGATTTTTGGTGTAAATAACCCTTATCTTTTTTAAGTCATTGCAAAAGGGAAATTCATGCTTTCACTTAGCTTAATTTTGGTAAGATTCCGTTTGATTCGACTAAAGTTCTTTTTGATCAAATTTATCTTTTCTGCATGTGATTTATTGGCAATAATATGACACAAGGAGAAAGTATATTATACTACAGAAGAAAAAATGACGATCTTCTCCAAAAAAAGGAAGAGATTTTTCTTCATAATTTGGAAAAGTTTTTCTATTTTAATCTACATTTTTAGCCTTATATTGACTTTAAATAGATCAAATGGGAACCCTATATAATTCATATAATGAAACCAACTCCTTGAATTGGATAAAAGGAACTTAAAAAATAATCTTTAGATAAAATTCGTTTTAAAATAAAATATTTTTCCTAAAAAAATGACTTTCCTCCAATTTCCAATTAAGGGTGGCCTAAGTAAGCTAATGTCTAAAGTTTCTATTAATTTTCCCCTCAATGGAGACACACCCTCTTTTACCTTTTGACTATGGACAACAACATGATTTTCATGTTTCCTTCTTTATGAAGGTCACAGTATTTTTAGGAATATACACACTAATGTGCAGCATAGCCAGTGTTTCCTTTCGGGGCCCCGACTTCTGAGGTGTTCCCTTGGTTGTTTGCCACCGCCCTCACTAATTATCGAAACAAAAATGCTAATTTGTTGCATTAGAATTGTGAAAAAATAACAATTAGCTTTATTTATTTATTTTTATTCTCTCTAATAATTAAGATGGAGGAGGAACCTCCAACATACACAAAATGCATACAATGCAACAAAACAAAAACAAAAATAAATATAAGTATAAAACAAGATAAATAACCTAAATCCAAAAGTGGAATTGTGCATCATGTTCAAAGCTAAATATATAGAAAAGCCCGACTTTGAAGGTGGTCCACTACAATGATCTTGACTAAGGGATCCTAGCTAACGGAGTCAAATTAAATATGGGAATGGCCGGGGCAATTAGTTTGTGTAGGTCCTCCAAACAATGGTGGAGGGAGAGGTTGGAGCAACCAAGTAATGCTCGGAATGTTATAACATCCCTCAATTTTTGATTTGTAGAATATGATCCCAATCAGGATGTGAGTTTTGGTAAGAACGTCATAAAATAAGCTTTCTTGCTTAAGCCTCTGATGAAGGTAAATTGCAATTGATGGAAGATGTGTTTGAGATTATTTGAGAAGATGAAAGGGATCACGACCTGCCATCACACAATGACAGTTCAAAGGCTTCATGTGATCCTGCATGTAAAAAAATATGTTTGCAACATTTGTCCTCATTTTATAGAATGAGCATGGAAGTTGGTTAGAGCCTAAAATCTCTATGCGCACTAATCTTTCTTTTGTGGAGAGTATACTTTTGTAGATAATTTTATAGGTTAGTTTATCTGATGACAGCTAGTTTGAAATCAAATCTCATTTAAGTTTGTACATAGATATTACATGTCAATACTGTGGATTATTCCCGAATAAGAAAGTTCATACATATAGCATTATATGCCTTTTTTTTATAATTGGAGGTAGTGTTGAGCATTAGTACAGACAGACAAAGTCTATACAACCTATCCATAGCATGCAAAAGAAAGATACAAAAAACAAGGGGTAAGGGATCAAGATTGAGCTTGTCTTTAAAAATTGGAAGAGCAACAACATGCACGAAAAAAAAAAAAAAAAAACTCAAAACACCTTTATAGACTTGTTCAACATTTACTTGTTACAATCCTACCCTGAGCCAGACCTTGACATGACCTACAACTGCCATGCCTCAACACATAACATTGTACTGATGATCATAGGCTCAAACCACTACCATGTCCAGTCTAACTTTATTGCACAACTCCAAACACCATACATTTGCACTGCTCACCATGACTTGGACAGCTGACACATTGGACCCCATACTTGTTGCCTGCCATCAACTCTGTTAGATTTGCCACCACCAAAACTTGACTCTTAAATTAAACTATAGCATTACTAGTTCCCCTTACTATTAGAAAGAACTAAACATGATATGAGTGCCAATTGTTTATTTTTTTATGCTTAGTATTAAAAGCAAGGTCAATAGAATAAAAAAAATAATTCATATATCCACATGCATCCAAAGGATTAAAACCCATGTACTTTTTTTTTTTTTTTTTTAATTTCTATTTCCTAACGTAATAAACTATGTAAGAAAATTGCCACTCAAATATATATAGAAAGATTATCACTTAGATACTTTTAGGTTTAAAATTTTATTACTTAAGTATATTGTAATATTCTAATATATATAATGAAGTATCATGAATTTTAAAAATATTATCAATTAGGTACCAAAAAGTTTACAAATTTTATCAATTACGTGCTCTTTACTAAAATTCGATAGATTTTTTTTTTAAATTACGAACGTGGAACATGATTATAGCAATACACCTCTCATAGTAGTGTTGTTATTTGTTGTAAAATGCTAATATCAAGCATTATTGTGCTACTATATAGATATTTTTCATCATAATTTTGTGAACTGTTTTCACAATCCGCTTGGTTTTCACTGAAAACATTTATATATCTCACATGTATTGTCGTAATACCTAAGAGGGTACCAACACCCAAGCACCGGATCCCATTAAAACTCTGAAGTTAAGTGTGCTTGGACGAGAGTAGTGCCAAGATGGGTGATCTCCTGGGAAGTCCTCATGTTGCACCCTTCAGGTTGGGGGTTCTCGGAAATAGCCTCTCTTCAGGATAGAACTCGGAAAGGGGAAGGCTGCGTACATCCGTCCTCCAAGACCCTGCATAGGCGGGAACCCTTGGGGTATTGGGAATGTTGCTTGACATATATTGTCGTAAGCATGTACCACATTAATATTTCATGAAAATTGATTAGATTTTAACAAAAATTCACTAAGTTCAACATAAGGAACTTCAGTGATAAAATTTTGAAACTTCATGTAACTCATTATATATATTAAAAAGTCAAAGCATCTATGTGATAATGTCCAAATCTTAGCATACCTAAGCAATAAATTCCAAAATATGTGATATATTTTAATGGTCTCAAGGTATATTAATATTCAAGAGGCACAAAAGTTTATAATAGATTCCAAGTTCAGCTACATCCAGCTTTAAAAAATTACCTTAAGTGTGGTCTAAAAAATAATGTTAGGGGTACTAAATAGATTTATTTGATTTTTAGTACCCCGATGTTTGTGTAAATTATAAAAATGTATCTGACCTTTTCTTTTTATTTTTTTTAGTATCTTAGGTTTGTTCGTATTTATAAATATGACCCTCACCGGCAACTGACAATAAAATTTGGCACCATGATAATTCTTTTGTTCCCTGGGACAAAGAGATGTAGTGTTTGGTTACAATTTGCACTAAAATGACTACGTTTTGTGATCCATTTAAAATAACTCAATTATTAACAAAGGATATTTTGCTCAATATACTTTGTTGGTAATTTAAAGTGATTTGACAGGTTAGCTTTTTCCCGAAAAATGACATCATTGCGCCAATGACGATCCTATTTATTAGTATGATTAAAACCTAAGGTACTAAAAATAAATCATAAAGGTCATATATTTTTTATTATTTTCACAAATCCCTGAGATAGTAAAACGTAACTAATCTTCATAATGAGCTTCTTGGTGTTCAAGAAAAAAAAACTAATCTTCATAATTAAATATAGCCAAAATATTTATTTTTTCAAATAACTTATTTATTTATTTTATTTATTATTGATCAAGAATTCACTCTACATCTTTGGTCCCTCCGCTTCAATTTATTATTAATTTTTTCCTTCACTTTACTTTTTCTTCGGATTAAAGTGTCCCATAGAAAGTTCTTTTTTGCCATAAAAAAACAAACAAAGAGGAATGGGTATTTGGAATTGAATAATTTCGTGAAAAACATATAATTTTAGGTGTTAAATTAATATATATAATTTACATAATAATTATACAAAATATAAAGTTTAATATTTTATTTTCATTAACTTATCTAATTATATTAATTTAAAATATATATATATATATATATATATAGGCGTGGATCCCACAGTAAAGAGTGCATCATTGAAAGACAAGTAGGGTCACAGCATGCCTCTAAGGACAACGACTCGTGTTTTCTCCTTTTCTTTATGGATATAAAAAGTTCAGATAAATGTGTCTTTTTGTTGATCAATTATTCTCTTAAAAATTAAAATAAAAGATTAAAATTTTCTTCAGTCATTTGAACACAAGATGAAATTACAGCTATTGCTCTATTTCTGTGAAAAACATTGCTGAAAAAATATTGATATTAAGTCATATATTAGATAATGAAGTTCATGTATTTTTTAATAGTAAAGACAAATCCTTTAAGTATACCCTCTTTTTAAAGGGATATGTAAAACATTATATAAGAAAAAAGATAGGACGGTCATGTGCCATCCCAACATAATGCCACGAAGCCCCTTGATCTGCGTTTGTTAGCCAATCTACCAATAATATTTGCTTCTGTATCACAATGTTTGAAAAAGGTTGGATTATACAGAGCGTTTAAGAGTTTAATATCCTCCACAATAGTAACAATGTCTACTGAAACTGAGAGCCTATGATTGCTTTAATGACACTGTTGAAAATATAATTTTCTCATATTTTATTTGTACATTTAATTTTCATCTTTGACCAAAATATACATGTAAATGCTTGATTTACTTGCCTTATAATTGTACATTTAGGATGATTTGGGGGTTTTGACTCTTTGCCTTTATGTCATTTAATTATTTGCTTAGGATTCTTTCCTTGTAAGTGTTAGGTTAGTCTTTTGGGTTTTTTTCCTTGTACTTGTATAAATTATGAGTATGATTAGAGAATAAGACCATCCAATTTTCATATTATTTTAAGTGTTCTTCCATTTGTTTGTTTTTGCATTGTTGATTTTTACATGGTATCAGAGCAAGCTTGAATCAGGAGTTGCTCCTTGTTTCAGTCGCCCCTTTGTAAGCCTTTCCCTCTTGTTATTCATGTTTTGTTTGTGTATTTTTTGCGTGTTTCATAATGATGAAGAAAACACTAACCAAACTGTTGCGCCGGTTGTTGTTTCAGGGGGAGTTCCTGATGCGAATTCCCCTTACTACCTGAACCCTCGGATCATCCAGGGCTTGTGTTTGTGCAAGATGTTTTAACAGGCCCCAACTTTCCGACTAGGAGGCGATCAATTTTCAAAGTTTTTAAGGCTAAAAGAAAGATTGGGTTCCTTGATGGAACTATTAAGAAACCGAACTAAGATTCACCGGATTTTGAAAACTGGAGCACGTGTGATTCCATGGTCTCATCATGGCTCACTAATTCAATCTCTAAAGAAATTAACGCTAGCATAGCGTATTTTGAAGCATCGCACGACATTTGGCTAGATTTAAATGAACGGTTTTCTCAAGAAAATGTTCCTCGTGTTTATGAAATTAAACGCTAAATTTCGCATTTAAAACAAGAAAACATGCCAATTTTTGACTACTTCACCAAATTGAGGGCTTTTTGGGATGAACTGTATACCCTACTGGCCATACCTCCGTGTACATGTGGTTTCGCTTAAGCATTTGCGGCCATACGTGATATGGAAAGGTTGCTTGATTTTCTAATGGGTTTAGACCCGTCCTTTTCCACGATCTGATCACAATACTAAACCACTTCCTTCTGTTTCTAATTCTTTTTCAATGCTTTGTCAGGAAAAAAGCAACAAAGCATTGCGTCAGGTAGCATCTTTAATCCAAAGGCTACAGCCCTTCACTACAAAAAAAGTGACCATTGCCAACAGCAGGATTGTTGTTGGCAATAGCAATTTTTTTGTTGGTAAAAGCTTTACCAACAAAAATTGGTCTGTTGGTAGGCTGTCGGTATAGCCACTGTTGGTAAAAGCTTTACCAACAGAAATTCGAAGTTGTTGGTAATAACTCCTTAATAGCCACAGTTGTTAATTGTTGGTCAAAGTTATGCCAATAAAATTTTTCTGTTGGTAAAAGGTATTACCAACAACCAATCTTCTGTTGGTAACAAGTATTCCAACAATAAATTCTGTATTGATAAAAGTTATACCGACAAAAATTATCTGTTGGTAAAAGGTAGTACCAACACAAGTTTTATGTTGGTAAATAGTTTACCAACAACAAGTTCTATATTGGCAAATGGATTACTAATAAAAACTCTGTTGGTAAAAGGCATTGCTAACAAAAAAAATTTTCTATTGATAGAGATTATACCAACAAACACTATATGACGGTAAAAGATATATACCAACAAAGACTGTGAATACCAACAACAAGTTTACATTGACAAGGGAGTTGCTATCAACATTTTCATATAGCTACTCTCTTGATTAATACAAAACAAAACAAATCCATCATAGCATCCAAAATATAACTTCAATATTCATGTCTATTTTAATCCTCAAGAAAAGAAAACCATCCAAAACAAATCCTAAAAGTTCAAATACCTAAAAGGACAAATCAATCATCTACCCAAAAGTTCTTAAGTAATATGTCCAGAACAAATTTAATCAACATCATACATCTTCCTACAAATCATCTCCATCTAAGAGTTCCTCGTCTTCATGTTCCTGATTAAACTCACCATCCAACGACACGCCATTTTCCTGTGACAATGAATAATAGAGACGTTAGATTTACAACTTAAGCTCAATCTCATTCTTTTAGCATATAGGTAAGTTATACATAATTAAAATATTGCATAGAGTTCTAAAAAATGTAATAGTTATGAGCAATCAGATACTGTAATTATGTTGTTACATTTGCACTATTATCATTTGGAATAAGAACATTATACCTATGGCGGATAGGGTCCAGCGATTAGATTTAAAGCCCCAACAAATCATGCTCCTAGAACATTTATACCTATGATTGATATTTAAAATTTTGAGTCCAAGCAAGAAAGGTTCAACAAATTTTTCACTGACCAAATTTTTCATCCGAAAAAGGACACTGTAATGTTCATACAACCATAGAGCACTATGACAATCTCTGGAGATTTGACATGTGCAAATAGCATAAAATGCATTAATGTAACCAACTAATAGACATTGCACTTCCAAAAAAATAAGGTTATAAAATCCTAGAAAAAGGCATATTTAGAAATAATGTTGGCTTGGATTTATTGACTACAATGAACACTATAATCTTTGTTGATAGAACAAAACAATATTTTTGACCTAGGTTCATATCCCAATATCCCAACTATATTTAAAAAAAAAAATTAAAAAAAAAGATCAATTTAAAAGCATCAACCAAGTTCCTTGTAACTGACAAACTTTAGAGCGTACCTGCACAATTAAAAGATATCACAACATCACTCATCTAAAAAAGAGATCTAATTGATGTGTAATGTCATCAAGCTTAACTGTAAAAAGCATATTTGAATTACAACAAGAGGGGCTAGGGATGTACCGAGATGAACGAAACTCACCTAGCAATTGCAACAAATCTTGGCCTTCAAATTCTACATGAGAATGCCTACATTTGTAAACCATATATGACAAATAATGAATTAATTACAAAGAACAATCTTTCAAGAAAATGAAACAAGATATGACAATAATGCAATGAATCAAGGGAAAAAAGGAAAGATAATATGTGAATCTTAAGCCTATATATGTGAACCATTGGTAAACTCACATGTCCCACTTCTTATGTCCATGGGGCTGTACAAAACAAAGCTTTTTCTAGGGCTATTCTCTTCCAATTGTTTCAAGACTTTGTTCATTCTCTACCAATTGCTTCAAGACTTTGTTCATCATGGGTCAAGCTCATAGCTTCTTGAGCCAAGTAAAAGGCCCTAATAAGCCAAGCTCAAGCCCAAGTAACCCAAACATTAAGGCATGGATGTCTCAATGGCCCAATCTAACCATGACACGAGGGGCGTCCTCTAGGCCTCCCACTAAGATGAACACAAATATCCATACTCGCCCCAAATTTCACATCACCATCCACCACAATCACCAATCTCGTTTCCTAGATTTCTCTCTCATTTGCCTCATCCATCCCAATACAATAATCAATAGAATGGTTACAGATATATCAACATGTATTCACACAGAAGGTTTGGGAGAAAAGACTGTCATGATTAGATAAGAAATGTTAAGTAGTAATATGTCCTAAATAACAATCTAGGAGTATAAGTCAAATAAGGTCAAGTATTAGCTGGGTAGTTGCTGTTTAGCTGCTGTTTAGTTGCTATGTAGTTGCTGTTGGTCAAGCTAGCATTTTGGGTTGGTCTTGTTTGGCAACTGTGGATGAAGAGTCGGTTATGACTTGTGTCCAGATGCAATGTCTAAAGTATTTAACTACCATTAGTAGTGTTAGGCTGTATAATATGAGTCTTTCATTGTAATGCAAGGGTGTTGAATGAATGAAATGATCTCTCTCTCTCTTTGAGCTTCAATGCTCTCTATCTCTTGATTCTCATCTCAATTCTTCTATTATCTCATCTAATTCTCGTCTAAATCTATCTTCTTCTCATCTAATTCTTGTGTTCTTCATCTCAATCTATCATTTTCTAGTGTAAATCTCTTGAAACCCTAGGTTATGATCCAAGTTTGAGCTTGAATCATAACAAAGACTAAGGGAGTTCCAAACCAACCACACATCACTTACAAGTGTTATAACATTCAACCACACCGCATAACCGAACTTACAATCAACAACATGTAAACTATACTTACTAAGTCCATCTACACTACAAATATGTAAACTAGGCTTAGTATAAAATAGTTGGATTCTCATGTAATTACATTTATGCAATGATAATGAAAATATCTTCTTCTTCTCTCTACTCAAATTCTCATCTTATTTTCTCTATTTTCTCATCTAATTCTCAATTGTTTCTCATCTCTTATTCTCTTTCCTATGTTATGATCCAAAATTGATCTTGAATCATAACATATTTTTCAGTAACTCTATTTTGACAAAGGAAACCAGAAGCCAAACAAGACTCCTCCTTTCCCTTTCTCTATCAAGTGTATGAAACCTATACTTCTCTAACCATAAATTCAATATAACACTTCAAAAAGTATGTTGGTAAGCAAGAATCGCAAGTAGAATGGATATTTGAAAGTTGATATACAGGCCAAACCATATTTAGAAGTTACTACGCACCTCTAGCCATTGATGCAATACACCTGTCACTTTGGAAATAATTTGCTTATGTCATATTTGAGCCAATTATATTCAAATGTAATCTTCATTTTCGTTGATTATTATTAATGGATTGTTAGAAGAGTGGAAAAGAATTAAATGAACAACAAAATATCTATTCACTAACAAAGGAGCAAAGGATAGTAGTTTGTAAGATATGATTAACTTAACATGCTACTAAATAGGATTTGTATGTTGAACCAACTAAAATAACGAAATCAGTTAATTAGGGTATATCTTTACAAAATACAATTCAGTAATTTTGACAAAAAGAACAAATCAGTTGATTATAGAAGTTCAAAATCATGTCTAGGGTTTAATTTTCTGACATAATTAGCACGGATATGCAAAATCAACAAAAATCAAAGAGAGAACTACCAAAGATGAAGGCAAGATATGAGCAAGAGAGGCACGAAACATAAACTAAAATAGGGTTTAGGGTTCGGTTTTGACCTCAAAACAGTGTCTAGGGTTCAATGTTTAGAGATAACCAGCAAGAATATGCAAAATCAACAAAAATCAAAGAAAAAACTTACAGAAAATGAACGAAAAATGAAAGAGAGAGGTGCGAACAGAGAGAGGAGTTGTGAACCAGCAGTGACGAGCGGGAACCGGCGACTGGCGATGGTGGACGAGCGGCGACCGGCAACGGTGGACGAGCGACGACCGGCGACGTTAGAGTCGGGGAGAGAGGGGGAGGCGCGAGGAGTCAGAGAGAGAGAGAGACAGAGAGCAGGGAGGAGCGAGGTCATGTGTTTGTGTGAACTGTCTATGTATTTTGGAACCCTAATGTTTAAAGCGGGAGTTAGTGAAAATTTTAGCGGGAAGTGATCAATTTTTGGTAAACTACATTTTTTGATAAAAATTTGGTAACTTACATATTCATATTTTAAAATTTAGTGATTTGGTCTATAAATTTTGTTAAATATTATTTTAGTACAACAACAACAACTGTCCCAGTACCTCGCCGTTCCTGCGTTAAATATTATTTGAGTATAAAGTATAATATATTTAACAAAGTCATCTAAATAATGGTATATAAGAATGTAAAAAAAATTATTAATAGTGACACAATATTACAGTTCGTGTAAGTGATGAGGGCAATAGCAAGAGGATTGTAAGTTTACTAATGAATAACAACTTTTGTACGCTTAGACATCGTAATTTTGACTGTTTGATTAAAAAATTATTTCATGAACTCTAGGGACTATAAAATTAATATATTAAACTTCATGGTTTTAATATTTTAATTACTCTAACAAAACTATCTATAAGTTTTAATTTCACCAACAAATTTGTCTATTGGCAAATACATATGTTGGTTTATTTCTGTTGGTATTGATCTAGTCAATACCAACATCATTTAGTTCTATTTGTATTGATCAGGTCGATACCAACAACATTTAATTCTGTTGGTATTGATCTGGTCGATACCAACAGCATTTAGTTCTGTTGGTATTGATCTGGTCGATACCAACAATATTTATTTCTGTTGGTATTAACTTCATCAATACCAACAGAAATTATTTTTTGTTGGGATTAGGTCCTTTTTATTTTCACTTTTTATCCCTTTTGAGTCATTAGCAACAGTAAGTGTTTGTTGTTAGTAATGTATAACCATTACCAACAGAACTTGAAATGTTACTGTTGGTAAAGAACACTTTTTTTGTAGTTTGGTAATAGTTATTAGTAATGAGTGAAGTACAAATATAAAAATAAAATAAGTAAATAAAATTAAAAAATGGAGGGAAAATAAAATTGAAGAGGAAAAATAAAAATTTTTGAAAACATTATTATTATTATTATTATATTATTATTATTATTTAAAGACAATATTATTTAAATATATGTTCAATTATAACTTATTCCGATTATGAGGTGTACTAAGTTTTTAGTTCATAAATTTTGTGAAATAATGTTTTAATACGATAAGTTTCATATGTTTTATAAAATCATCCAAATAGCGGTAAGAAAGAATAAAAATGGGGCATAGTTACACCAATACAGATTGTTATTTGAACTATTTTTTAATTATATTTTTTGACTAAAAAGTTATTTCACAAAAGGCACTATAAAATTGATATATCAAACTTCATGGCATTAATATATAAATTGCTCTAATAAAATTTTTTATAATTACTAATTTTATCAAAAAATTTGTTTATTGATAAATACATCTATTGGTATTAATTTAGTCGATACCAACAAAATTTATTTTATTTAGCAATGATCTAGTCAATACCAACAAAATTTATTTCTACAGACGTTGAGCTAGTCAGTACCAACAACACTTATTTCTATTCGCATTAAGCTAGTCAATACCAACAACACTTATTTCTGTTGGCATTGAGTTAGTCAATACCAACAGTACTTATTTTTATTGGCATTGAGGTAGACAATACCAACAGAAATCTATTCTGCTGGGATTGACTGTATCAATACCAACAGAAATTTATTTTTGTTGGGACTAAGTCTTTATTATTTTAATTTTTTACTCCTTCTAAGTCATTACCAATAGTAACATTTTGTTGTTGGTAATGTACAACCATTACCAACTGAACCTAAAATACTACTGTTGGTAATGGTCACTTTTTTTGTCGTGCTTGTTGCGAATGGGAATAGCTTTGATGTAGGGGGTGGTTCATCGACTTCCAATGGGCCACCACCCAAACGCAATGACCATTTTAGTTGTTCCAATTGTAAGAAACAGGGACACTCAAGAGACCATTGTTACGAATTGATCGGGTATCTCGTTGGGTAGAGGCAGCATAACACGAGCGGCAACAACAGGGCTGCTACAGCTGCTGCGCAGCAGCAGTGTCGGCAGCCGCTGCTACTGCCGGCACCCGGAGGTCCGTCAGCTGGATAAAAGGATGGGAGTCCCCTTGTTGGTCTTTCCGCTTCCCAATATCAACAATTGTTGGCTCTTCTCAACCTGGAAAATAACTCTCCTTGCATAAATCTGACAGGTCAGGGGTTGTTTGGAAATAATTCTTGGATTATTGATAAGGGTGATACAGATCATATGGTTTCGTCGGAGTTTGTTTTGCATGATGTTCGAGTTAATACTAAAGTCAAACTAGTTAGGTTGCCAAACGGCACTTGTTCGTTTGTTTCACATAACGGGCGTGCGTGGGTCACGGATGACATCATCCTCAACAATGTGTTACAAATTCCGGAGTGTCATTGCAACTTATTGTCCATAAGCAAATTAACTAGAGACATAAATTATGCATTGACATTTTATCCAAAATTTTGTGTTATACAGGACCTTCCATCGAGGAGGCTGATTGGAGCGGGTAAAGAAAGAGATGGGCTATATGTGTTGGAGAGCTCCGCTGTTCCGAAGATGGCTCATGTTGGAAGTAACACTGATAAGGGTATTTTGTGGCATCGTAGATTGGGTCATGTCCCGTTTGCTAAAGTTTCTAGTTTTACTAGTTTGGATATTGGTACTAATTTTGATGTTATTTACAATTCATGTCATCGGGCTAAACAGACACGATTGCCCTTTCCTATTTCTGTCAGTAGAACTTCTGCTTGTTTTGAATTGTTAAATTGTGACATTTGGGGTCCATACCGTACTTTATCGATGATAGGAGCACGTTTTTTTTTTCTCACTATTGTTGATGACTTCAGTAGATGTACTTGGGTGTACTTGATGCAAGACAAATTGCAGTCTCATAGAATTCTTATGAATTTTTGTGAATTGGTACAAACTCAGTACAATTTGCGTGTTAAACAAGTTAGAAGTGATAATGGTGTAGAGTTTCTTTTTGGGCTGTTGCTTGATTTCTATGCAGGAAATGGCATACAAGTACAAAATTCGTGCAATGACACACCCCAACAAAATGGGGTTGCTGAAAGAAAGCATCGTCGTCTTCTTGAAGTTGCTTGGGCAATTAGGTTTCAAGCCGGTCTTCCTATCCAGTTTTGGGGAGAGTGTGTTAACAGCTATGTAGTTGATTAATCTCATGCCGACATCAAGACTGCAAAATAAGAGTCCTTACGAAATGTTGCTTGGTAAGACTCTTTCATACAAGCATTTACACGTTTTTCGGTCTTCATGTTACGTTCATAATAAAGATCGTAGTAGAAATTAATTTGGTAGCCAAGCCAATCGTTGTGCTTTTGTTGGTTATCCTCATTGGAAGAAGGGATATAAAGTTGATGATTTGGATAGTAAGAAGTTTGTTATTCTTGTGATGTGATTTTTCATGAAAATGTATATTCGTACCTTGAAGTGAAGGAGCAAAGTAATGAGACTTTTGATTTAATACACTATGTTGAGGATAGGGTTGTTTTACAAGCTCGGAATGTGGGATTTTTACAAGACGCAGCAGCACCATCAAGCGATGGTGCTACGAACACTGACCGAACAGTGTTCGGTCAAAACAGTGACCAAACACTGTTCGGTCAAAACAATGAAGAGGGATGATAGGTGCGCGTCGGGTCCGGGAGACCAAGTCAAGTTCATTCTATGCCTACAAAATATCAAGATTGTGTCTTTGATGTTCCGTCCTCTGTAGGCCATCCTAGTGACACCCCTTCGTTAGTTGACTTAGGCACGGTCTATCCTTTGTCAAATTATGTGTCTAATGCACGATTTACTAACTCTCACTTGGATTTGCTTCAAGCCATCACTTCAAGTGATGAGCCACGGAATTTTGCTTAAGCTGTAGGGTCACAGCATTGGAGAGAAGGGATGGAGAGAGAAATTTAAGCATTGGAACAAAACAAAACGTGGACTCTAGAAGAGTTGCCGCAGGAAAATGTGCCATTGACTCAAAATGGATATACAAAATCAAGTACAAGTCGGATGGTACTATAGAACTATACAAGGCAAGACTAGTTGCCAAAGGTTATACTCAAGTGGAAAGTATAGATTATCATAATACCTTTGCTCCTGTTGCTAAGCTAGTGACATTTCATTGTATTCTTGTAGTTGCAGCAGTTAGAAATTGGATAATACATCAGTTAGATGTAAATAATGCCTTTCGCCATGGAGATTTAGATGAAGAGGTTTATATGAAATTGCCTCAAGGTTTTGCAAGAAAGCATGCGGATAAGGTCTGTCGTCTTCGTAAGTCACTTTATAGACTTAAACAGGCCTCTCATAACTGGATTAAAAAATTCACGAAGTTTCTTGTTGGTATGAGTTTTACGCAATCTAAATCAAATTATTCATTGTTCACCTTTAGAAAGGGAGTTGTATACTGCAATTTTAGTATATGTTGATAATGTGGTTATTATCTGAAGTAACTTGAGTCAAATTCAGGAGCTAAAATCTAGATTAAATGTCGAGTTTGGCATTAAAAATCTAGGTCCTGTTAAATATTTTCTTGGAATGGAAGCGGCACGGTCTAAGAGTGGTCTGGCCTACAATCAATGAAAATATGCTTTTGATATTCTGAGTGAAACCAGTCTTCTAGGAGCTAAACCTGTTTCTCCTCCAATTGTTCAGAACCATCCGCTAAGTGATGAGATAGGGGATCCAGTTGAAGATCCAGGTTAATATACACGGCTAGTAGGGAAGCTTCTTTATCTTTCAATTACTCGTCCTGACATATGTTATGCAGTGCGTATTCTTAGCCAATTCATGCATAATCCGCGGGTATGGCATTTGGAAGCAGCTTTTCGTATCCTTGGGTATATAAAAGGGACACCGGGTCAGGGAATTTTTCTTCCGCACAACTCATTCTAACCTTTATGCCTATTGTGACGCTGACTGGGTAGGTTGTCCTACTAGTAGATGTTCCACTACAGGGTTCGTCGTTTTTCTTGGAGGAGCTCCTATTTCTTGGCGATTTAAGAAATAGTCCATCATTTCTTGGTCCTCGGCGGAAGCAGAATATTGTGCCATGGCCACTGTGACTAGCGAGCTGGTTTGGTTAAGATGTTTGTTGGTTGATCTTGTGGTCAATGTGAAGGAACCAACTATTTTATTCTGTGATAACCAAGTTGCCCTTCACATAGCATCCAACCCAGTTTTTCACGAACACCCGAAGCATATAGAGATTGATTGTCATTTCATTTGGGAGAAATTATTAGCAAAGGAAATATAGACTTCATTTGTGCGCTCTTCAGAACAAGTGGCCGACATCTTTACTAAAGCGCTTGGCTCACCATTATTTTCTTCATTTATTTGCAAGTTGGGCATTGTAAATTTACATGCTTCAACTTGAGGGGGAGTGTTGAAAATATAATCTTCTCATATTTTATTTGTACATTTAATTTTCATGTTTGACCAAGATATACATGTAAATGCTTGACTTACTTGTCTTATAACTGTACATTTAGGATGATTTTGGGGGTTTTGATTCTTTGCCTTTATGTCATGTAATTATTTTCTTAGGATTGTTTCCTTGTAATTGTGAGTATGATTAGAGAATAAGATCATCCAATTCTCATATTATTTTAAGTGTACTTCCATTTGTTTGTTTTAGCATTGTTGATTTTTACAAACACTTCATTACCCCCCTGCAGGATAATTCTTTGAAGTTAGCGTATTGGTAATTGTCCACAATCGTGCAGCATTGAAAAGAATGTCCCTAGTTGCTACTACCTCTACCTCAATGATAGATACGCTGTTAAAGTTGGCGCATTGGCAAATATCCAACCCTTACAGTAGAGATTATGTGTTCGAAACTCATTATTCCAGTGCTTGTTATAATCCATGCCAATTAATCTAAGGAAATGTAACCATTGTTGTAAAAATAGTAATCAAAACCGTAAGCTATCAAACACAACAACGAAAATAGTAAAGTGAGGAAAGATCTTACAAAATGAAAATCTATGCCGTGGTATAAGCCACTATCCTAAAAGACGATTTCGCCACTGCCTAGGGTGCAAACAGAGTTACCGGCGGCCGTCCTCTAGGATTAATGTGATTTGACCTTTAACGTGCACTTGTTAGAATTCGGGTGGGATGTCGAGAGAAATTTGCCCAGACTTAGACTTAGAGAGGAAGTATGAAGCAGAGAGAAGAGAGAGGTTAGAGGAAGAGAAGAGAGAGCTTTTCTATTTTTGGATGGAAAAAAGTATAGTATTAGCCCTAATTGTGACTATTGGGAGCAACCTTAAACTCCCAATGGTTAGCTTTGAAGGGGTGCATCTTGTGGGAACAAGAAGTAGTACTGGAGGTTTTGCTTGGGAGGGACAGACGCGTATTTACGAGGCGCATTGGTAGCCGGTGAGAGAGAAGATAATATTTCCGATAAAAAAGAAAAATAACCATTATAAAAGGGACACACACATCCTCAACCGAACACGGCATGGCGGGCGGGCAGCGCGTGCGTGTGGTTCCAACCATTTTTTTCACCCTTAACTTAATTCAAATCATTGTCTTTACAAGGCCATATGTAAACTACCCCTCCCTTCTCTAAATTATCCGCGTGGGGTGTGGGTTTTAGCTTAGGACTTTAATTATTCAATTTGGCTAAGCTTTGTTATATTTTCAGCAGTCCCCCACAAATGTCACAAAGTTAAAGCAACGAGATCGGTCTAGGCAAAAGGGTGAGCTTAGCTTTTCAATGTCGATGTCTCGCGACTTGAATTGACACCTAGTACGTAACAAGTTTAAGACCAACAGCTTGTCAGGTAACTTTCGTTTTGAACATGACAAGAGGTTGTATAGTATTCCACCTAAGCACATACCCAGCTCAAAATATCTCAGCAAATCCCGCAGTTTGATGCTTTTATCGGCCATGCGTTCATCCTTGATTTTTATAGGTGCTCTAGAAGGCAAGTCTCCAACCTTCATAGAGAGCAGCCACACCCCCACACCTACGTGGGTGGATCCCATTAAGTGCGTGTTACTTCGCACCACTAAATAATGACTATGGGTCCATTAAGAGCTAATGCTTATCCTCATCATCTTAGTAACAATTTCTGGGTTCCATCAAGTGTGGCTCAGCTCACACTACCAAAACTATGGCTATGGATTGCCCAACACTACCAACATCATTGGGAGGGACAATTATTGATTATAGTGTACAATCGAGTTGAATTATAACTTACACATCGAACTTGTATAAACCAGGTTGAGATACGTCACAATCAATTCACTTTACAAACTTTAATCCCATCCCCCTTGATGCATTTCTAATACAATTTTTCGACAAAGTGTTTTTATCAATGGATCTACAAGGTTCTTTTCATACCTTACAAAATTTAGTGATATCAGTTTCTTTCGAGTAGATTGCTTACGATCTTATCCTTGAGATGAATAAGTCTCATAAGAGCATGGAGCTCATCCTTGACATCATGGCAGGTCGGTGTGTCCATCAAGTGTGCTACCTCACACCACCATAACAGGCTATGGACAACATTAAGAGCATTGAGCTCAACCTCAACATTTTAGCAGATTCAACATATCCTTAAGCCACAAAACATCATTTGCTTAGAATGGGCTAGGGTGTCTTAATTACCTTTTCATCTATTTTATCAAATCTTCCCTTCTCAAGAGGCATTTGGTATAAGTCACCTTCTTAAAAGGCCTTTTATTAAGAAGATCTATCAAGCAGTCTCACTCCTAACTCAAGTGAGATCATGAGTGTCCCTTGACACAATAGCTAAGGCAATAGCCCTTAGCTTGCCAAACCCATCAGGTGTGCAATGCCCACACCATCCTTCACGAATTATGGGTAGGTTAACGTTAAGCTCAACCTTCACAAATGCAATTACGACATTGTAAATGAAGAAAACCGGTACTTAAGTTGGTCACTGCCAACATCAGTCATAAGTTGCTCTTATCCCCACATTGAGGCATCTGCAATGAGCTGTTAAACAATCAGCTTCATATCATGCCAACTTCAACAAGAGTCAGTGTAACACAATAGTGGAGCAAATATCATATTAATAAAATCATATCTCCACCCCAAGTACTCGTATAGTGCACACATAGTTGGCAAAACAATTTTATACCGCAGAATATCAGTTTTACATACTAGCGCAAGAGTGAAATTTTTATAATCTTAACTCAACCCAACCACCACTAGTTGGTTCACAAAAGACCATAACCTATAAATTATCTTTCATCATTCAAACTAAGGCAACCTAAGCCTTTGCAAGGCTCTCAAATTCAAGTGTTAGCATTGATAAGTCTCAATTAGTATATAATTTTTTTATATAATTTTAATATATTTTTAAACATTTTACATCAATTTTTATCGCTTTTGCTCGATTTTGCTCTTTTTCGCTCATATTGCCATTTTCTTACAAAAACACTCGTTTTATGCTAAATCTTGCTAGGTTTTATCATTAACATCAACAAGTAAAAGCAAGATACACCAAACCAAAGAAAAAAAATGGGAAAAACATAATAATTGACATGGCTAAAGCAAGAACACAACAAGTTCATGCATAATACAATTCAACTTGCAAAAAAAAGTAACAAAATGCACAAATCAAGTGCAAGGATTAGTTAAACAATGCATTAACATGTCACAGTTGATGTAAACTCCGAATTTAGGTGGGTCTAAGCTCAAAAATTTAAAGAAAATCAGCAAAGAACAGCAAGAACAAAGAAAATGCACCAAGCTCAACCAATCCATTTCAACTTGCAATTTTGTGTGGCAAAATGGACAAATAACATGAAAGAACTTCTTGCACACTTCATTAACATGTTCAAATTGATGTTAAAGCTGATTTTGGACGGTTTAAAGCAATAAAAACATAAAAAAAAATCGAGTTGAACAACCATTGAAAAATCTGGGTGGCGAGGGTGCAGGTGGTGGTGCAATCAGCTTCAACTTATATTTTGGGAGCAAAAACTCAATGGTTTTTTACCCAAATTCATTTTACAAACATACTTTAACATGTATTAACTCATCGTTTGCAAGTTTTGGGCGGTGGAATTCAGACAAAATGAAAAAAAATGGATGAACAAAGTAGCTTCAGCAGCAGCCACACCATTCAGCTAATGAGGATGAAGTTTGATAATTTTTTGCAATTTTTTTAATTCCATCTCTACTAGTATAAATAGGGGATGGTGAGGGGGTGTTTAATCATCAGATTTCAAAACAAAAACCACAAGATTTGAGTGAGAAAAAAGATAAAAATCGTGAGAAAGAGGAAAGGAGAAGGAAGGAAGGAAGTTTGGTTTGTAATTTTGTATTTTTAGTTCTTTCTATCCCTTTTTCTTTTCGAAGTTCATGAATTTTGCGTTTATAATATTTAATATTAAGTTTATCATGAACTAATTTTGTTATTCTAAGGCTATGATGTAGCCTAAATTGTAATATACGCTTATTTCTAATTCAAAGTATTCAATGTTTATGTTATTGTGCTGTTGAAGTGTTTATCATTTTTCTTCATGTGTTTTAAATGCTTGGTCACCATTTGAAGCCTATAATGATTCATAATGAGTCCAAGAGGAGATTTATGATGATTGTTGAGGTGATAAGCACCACAAATTGGGCGAATGCTCGAGTGAGATTAACGCGATTTGTGTAATTTTCAAAAAGGAAAATCATAGAGCTTTAAAAACTCTTTTCTTATTTAAATTCATATACGAAAGTGATGTGTTAATATGTTAAAGAGTATGCTAAATGTTGCTCGAGAGAGAATATTTAGTAAATTAGGATTTTCAACCATCAACACACAGTAATAACGTGAATTTCGAGAATAGAAAAGGTGTATTGATGCAACTAAGGTGAAATCGGATGCCTTAGACTTTATAAACTGATAAAAACCAACAAAAAAATTAGCACATTCTAATATCGTTTTAACTTTTATTTCTTTTTATTTTTATGTTACTTTATTTCATATCAAATCCTAAATTTTTTGGCCTTTAAATAGTATTGAAGCTACTAATTTTGGTATTCACTCAATACAATCCTCGTGGGAATGATACTCTACTCACTTCTATATTACTTAGTACTACTAGTGCACTTGCTAACGCATACGCAAAGTCTGCATCAAGTTTTTGGCGCTGTTGCCGGGGATTGTCTCTATTTGAGTGATATCGATACGAACTAGTTTTGGTGCTAATTTGAAATTGTTAATAATTTGTAAATTTTATTTAAGTTTAAGAAAATTTTCATTTCATTCATTTGTAAAGATAAATTCTTTTTAGTTTTGTGTTATTTTGTTATATTTCTTATAATTTGCCTTTATTTTTATCTTTATTTTGCTATTAAGTTCATTTTGTTAGGGTTTTCAAAAGTTAAATTTGATAATTCTAAGTTTTCAAAAACATTAGGGTTACTACCCTTCTCTTTTTCTTTAAAATATATGTTTTGTTAAAATTTTTGCGTTATACTTTTATAACTTTCTTTTTATTGTTATCCTTACCTTTAACTTTTTAGTTGTTTATTTTTACTTTGTATGCAAAATTTAATTGAAAACGAAATAACTCCTTTTGATCCTGAAATCGAAAGAACTCTTCGACTAATTAGGAAAACAAAAAGGACTAAAACCATGGCTAATAATACTGGAAATGATTATGAAAGGACCTTAAAAGATTATACTGTACCTACTGTTGGAGGGTGCACTTCCAGCATTCAACGTCCACCAATTCAAGCAAACAATTTTGAAATTAAACCAGCTATTATACATATGATTCAACAAACTGTTCAATTTGGTGGCCTACCTAGTGAAGATCCAAACTTGCATATTGCTAACTTTTTAGAGATATGCTATACCTTTAAGCATAATGGAGTTAGCGATGATGCTGTCCACTTAAGATTGTTTCCTTTTTCACTAAGAGATAAAGTCAAAGCATGATTAATGTCATTACCCTCAGGAACCATTACCACCTAGGATGATTTGGCTCAAAAATTTCTGGCAAAATATTTTCCACCAGACAATCAGCTAAGATGAGGAATGACATTACCTCGTTTGTACAATACAATACGGAATCTTTGTATGAGGTGTGGGAACATTACAAAGAACTTTTGAGAAGGTGCCCCCATCATGGTTTACCTGTCTGGATGCAAGTCCAAACTTTTTATAATGGGTTGGCACCTAACACTCAAACGATGGTAGACGTGGCGGCTGGAGGATCGTTGAACTTCAAAACTCCAGAAGATGCATATGAATTGCTAGAAGTAATGGCTAGCAATAACTATGCAAGGGTAACAGAGCAAAAGAAACCTACAGGAATATACGAGCTGGATGCAACAACAAGGTTAACTGCTAAGGTTGCAATGCTTGAAAAACAGATGAACATGAACATGAATGCCATAAATTCTCCTGTACTAACGTGTGAATTTTGTGCAGGGAATCATCCTAGCATAGAATGCCAAACAGGAAATCCTTTCGCCCCATCAACCCATGAACAAGCCAATTTTGTTTCAAATTTTCAAAAAAATAATCCCTATTCCAACACATATAATCCCGGGTGGAGAAACCATCCAAATTTTTCATGGAACAATCAAGGGATACAAAAACAACCTTTTCATCCCCCTGAAAGAAAAACTGATCTCGAGGAATTGTTTAGTAAGTTTATGTAAAACACTGAAGCGACTCTTCGAAATCAAGAAACTTCGACTCGTAATCAAGAAGCGACCATTAGAAACCTTGAGACCCAAATTGAGCAAATTTCAAATCACCTTTCTGATTGATCTTAAGGTTCCTTACCCAGTAACACTGTCATTAACCCATGAGAGCAAGTAAAAGCAATAGAATTACGAAGTGGAAAAATTTTGAAAGAACCAACTCAAGTAGAGAAAACCATGCCAAATGAACAACCCATAATTGACCTGTCTACTAATGTAAATCAGGAGGCGCAAAATGAGGAAGGGACAAAAATTTAAGACGCTAGTGAACCTAAAAGGGATGAACCTCAACCCTACAAACCAAAGGTCCCATTCCCTCAACACCTGAGAAAGACAAAAGCGGACGAGCAATTTGCTAAATTTTTGAAAATTTTCAAAAACTTACAAATTAATTTCCCTTTGCTGACATGTTAGAACAGATGCCTAAATATGCAAAATTCATGAAAGAAATTCTGTCTAACAAAAGGAAGTTAGGAGAGTTCAAAACGGTAGCACTTACTGAAGAATGCAGTGCCATACTGCAAAAGAAGTTGCCTCCCAAGTTAAAAGATCCAGGGAGTTTCACGATACCTTGCACTATTGGCTCTATTAGTTTTGATAAAGTTTTATGTGATTTAGGTGCAAGTATAGAGTTAATGCCTCTCTCTGTTTTCAGGAAGCTTGGATTAGGAGAAGTGAAGCCTGTCACAGTATCTCTCCAACTTGCAGACAGATCAATCAAGTAGCCTAGAGGTGTAATTGAAGACGTCCTTGTGAAGGTCGATAAATTCATCTTCCGGCTAACTTCATAGTACTTGACATGGAGGAGGATCGTGAGATACCTCTTATTGTAGGTCGACCCTTCCTTGCTACAGGAAGGACCTTGATAGACGTACAACAAGGAAAGCTAATCCTAAGGGTACAAGATGAACAGGTAACCTTCAACGTCTTTAATTCCATTCAATTTCCATCTAACATGGATTCTTGTTTTAAGGTTGATATTATAGATGAGTTGGTCACTGAGACATTCAAGTACACATTCCTGAAGTTGCCCCTTGAAGCGTGTCTAACAAAATCTGGGACCATAGACACGGAAGACGAGTTGATAAGGGAATGTGCCCAAGACCTGGAAAGCTGTGAACCTTTTGATTTGCACCGTGAAATAAGAGTGGAAGACATTCAAGCAATTGAAATTCAACAAAAAATGGAAGAAGACGAACCTCCAATTCTTGAGCTCAAGCCATTGCTACCACATCTCAAATATGCCTATCTTGGTAATTCTAACTCTTATCCTCTTATTATTAATGCCTCATTGAGTAACATTGAATAGGAGAGGTTGCTTAGAGTTCTAAGAAAGCATAAATCAGCAATTGGATGGACCCTTTTTTGATATCAAGGGGATTAGCCCTTCCATATGCATGCACAAAATTCTCATGGAGGATAGCTTCAAACCTTCTATACAACCTTAGCGGCGGTTGAAACCTGCCATGAAAGAAGTGGTGAGGAAAGAAGTTGTCAAACTGTTAGATGCCGGGATAGTTTGGGGATAACTGTAGTAGAAAATGAGAACAATATACTCATCCCTACTAGAATTGTCACCGGGTGGAGGGTTTGATAGATTATCAAAAACTTAATGATGCCACCCGAAAGGACCACTTCCCCTTACCATTCATTGATCAAATGTTAGAAAAACTGGCGGGACATTCGTATTGCTGTTTTCTTGATGGATATTCAGGATACAATCAAATTGCCATAGCCCCGGAAGATCAGGAAAAGACCACTTTCACTTGACTTTATGGTACCTTTGCCTATAGGAGAATGCCTTTTGGGTTATGCAATGCTCATGCAACTTTTCAAAGATGTATATGATGGCAATCTTTAGTGATATAGTGGAAAATTTCATTGAAGTATTTATGGATGATTTTTCAGTCTTTGGGACCTCATTCGATGATTATTTGGCTAACTTCTCTATGGTTTTACAAAGCTGCACTAACACTAATCTTGTTTTGAATTGAGAGAAATGTCATTTTATGGTACTAGAAGGAATAGTGTTAGGACATCTGATTTCAAAAAGAGGAATTGATGTTGATAGAGCAAAAACTGAAGTGATAGAATGATTACCACCCCCTACCAATGTCAAGGGCATTCGGAGTTTCTTAGGACATGCAGGTTTCTACAGAAGGTTCATTAAGGACTTCTCTAAGATCGCTAAGCCTCTTTCCAATTCATTGATGAAAGATGTCCCTTTTAACTTTGATAGTGATTGCATGCATGCCTTTGAAACCTTGAAGAAGCAACTAGTGTCAGCACCAATAATTGTAGCACCTGACTAGAATTTACACTTCAAACTTATGTGCGACGCTAGTGATTATGCTGTAGGGGCTGTGCTAGGATAAAGTAGGAACACAAATTTTCATGTAATTTACTATGCTAGTAAAACTTTGACAGATGTACAAATTAATTATGCTACTACCGAGAAAGAGTTACTAGCTGTAGTATTTGCATTTGATAAATTTCGTGCCTACCTGCTCAATTTAAAAGTAATTGTTTACACTGACCATTCTGCTCTGAAATACCTTTTTGCAAAATAGGATGCAAAACCGAGACTAATTAGATGGATTCTCTTACTTTAGGAATTTGATTTAGAAATCTGGGATAAAAGGGGTACAGAAAATGTTGTGGCACATCATCTGTCACTTCTCGAACAGGAGGACAAAGGTCCCTCTATCAACGAAAAATTCCCAGATGATAGTAAGTGAGAATCCCGATTGTCCATGGTACGCTGACATTGTTAACTATTTGGTTGCACAGGAATTGCTCGAAGACATGACTTATCAACAGAAGAAGTTCTTCCCCGACTTAAAGCATTATTTTTGGGAAGAACCATTCTTGTATAAGCATTGTGCAGACCGAATTATCAGAAGATGTGTACCTGAGGAAGAAATGGAAAATATTCTGCGCCACTATCACTCTCTTGAAACTGGTGGCCCTCATGGTGGGACAAAAACTATAACTAAGGTTTTACAATCTGGGTTTTATTGGCCTACACTCTTTAAAGATGCTTTGAAATTTGTTAGTGAATGTGATAGATGTCAAAGGACAGGTAGCATCTCCAAAAGACATGAAATGTCCCTAAACCACATTGTGGTTGTTGAATTATTGGATGTTTGGGGAATTGATTTCATGGGTCCTTTCCCCTCATCATTTTCTAACTGATTTATTTTGGTTGCTATAGATTATGTGTCATAATGGGTCGAAGCAGTTGCTTTTCCGACCAATGATGCTAGAATTGTTGTAAACTTTTTTAGAAAAAAGCATCTTTTCTCGGTTTGGAACTCCTAGAGCACTTATAAGTGATGGCGGAAAACATTTCGTGACCGCCAACTTAAAACTTTATTGAGTAAGTATGGAGTCACACACTATGTGGGTGCTCCATACCATCCTCAAACTAGTGGACAGGTAGAAATTTCAAACCGAGAATTGAAAGTTATTCTTGAAAAAATAGTTAGTGCCTCTAAAAAGGATTGATCGAAAAAGTTAGATGACGCACTTTGGGCATATAGAACAGCATTCAAAACACCTATTGGAATGTCGCCATATCGACTGGTTTATGGCAAGGCATGTCATTTACCAGTTGAATTGGAACAAAAAGCATACTGGGTCATAAAAACCTTAAACTTCAATTTAGCAGCTGCAGGCGAAAAGAGGTTACTACAAATCAATGAGATGGATAAGTTCAGATATGAGGATTATGAAAATGCTCGAATTTACAAAGACCGAACCAAAAGATGGCACGACAAGCACATTCTAAACAAAGAATTTGTAGTGGTACAAAAAGTTATACTGTTTAACTACTACTTATGACTTTTTCCAGGAAAGTTGCGCTCTCGATGGTCAAGACCCTTTATTGTAACCCGCGTTTTTCCATATGGCACGGTTGAGATTTAGGATGAGAAAAAGGATACTTTTAAAGTCAATGGGCAAAGACTGAAAACTTACATTGATGGAGAGTTCGAGCAGCAGAAAACTTTCATTCATCTCAATGATGTCGAATAATCCACTAAGAAAGTCGAGCTAACGACTATAAACTGAGCATTTCTTGGGAGGCAACCCAAGTGCTTCTATCCTTACTTATCTTGTTTTTCCTTTCATTATTTCTATTTATCTCATATTTGTGTATCTTTTGTGTAGCAGGTATTTGGGGGTGGCACGATGTCCACATGCACTATCAAAAGAGCAATCCTCAAACCGGGGAAGTATCTCTCACCCAATTATCTTTCTAGTTTTTTTTAAAAAAATAAAGTTTGGGGGTGGGAAAAGCAATGTTAATAATAAGTATAATAAAATAATAATTAAAATTTTAGAATAAAAAAATTTAAAAAAATTGAAAAGTTTTCCTGTTTTATGTTTTAGAGTCCGCTTCAGTGCCTCCCAGAGTTCAGAGCCTTTGTATGGGGATGTAAATAGTATCGGCCAACAAAAAGAATGTCTATTTCTACATTTTTAATCATTAGTTTAAAAAAATAAAAAATAAAAAAATATAATAAAAAAAACCCCCGCATGTTTTAAAAACTTATCATCATGCTTTTTGGGGAATTTTTCTACTTTTTCTTAGCTCAATTACTTTAATTTGATTTGAATAACCTAAGAATCAATTGTTTTTGTGTTCTAATTGCGAAACAAGATCTAATCTAAGGCATTAACTTGATAAAACCATGGTATTTGACTTCACTAGTTAGCATGACTGTTTTACTTTTCTTTCTGATTAAAAGATGCTCAAATTTGAATAGATTGCATAAAGAGTATTATTTACATAATAGATTTTGAAGAGTTATGCTTAAGTCTAAATAAAAGAAAAATATAATAGAGGGAGAGAATCACTAAGCACCGCTTTCCTGTTAAAAACGTCTATCATTTGGATATGTGCTATGGTGTGATGGTTTTGTGCCTTGGTACCTCGAGCAAGTAGATCCGTAGGGGGGTTTCAACACCTGGTACCCTAGGCCAACTGGAACGGGAGTTGCGGCATTGAAAGCTCGCTACAAGGGGTACTTAGAAAGCTAACAAGGAACCAAGCACCACCGAAAAAAAGGGGAGGAAAACATCTCTAGCACCGCTATCCCATATAAATAAGATATGTACTACCCGTTAAGAGAGCGTCTTAGTGGTGGCTTCTCTTACTTATGGGTTATCGCCCAGGAGTCGGAGCTTGATTCTCGCTGAAGATATGCTCGGGAGGTCATAATACAGGCATCTCAGTGGTGGCTTCTCTTACTCATGGGTCATCGCCCAGGAGTCGGAGCTTGATTCTCGCTGCAGATATGCTTATATTGACTTGAGTAAATAAATTCCTCCAAAGAAAAAAAAATAGTGCAAAAATAATTAGTTTTAGGCATACTTGATAAGTCTTGTTATGAGTGGTATAATTTTTGTCCTCTAGTCGGTTTGAATATCTTAAGATTAGAAAGAACGGATAAACTTAATTTGCTTAGCTAACTTTTGAATTCGATTACCTAAGTAATTGACAGATTTTTCCTTGGGAAAGATGGTTTTGCCTTTAGAACCCTAAACCTTGAGCCTCAGTTATTCTTTTCTGAGTTAGAGTGCACTTGCTTTAAACTGTACTAAAATTCTTTAAAAAACATGAGATCTGGTGCTATAATGTTCATCCTTGCTTGAGGACGAGCAAGATTTAAGTTTGGGGTTATTTTGATAAGTCTAAATTAGTATATAATTTTTTTTATATTATTTTAATATATTTTTAAACATTTTACATCAAATTTGTATCGCTTTTGCTCGATTTTGCTCTTTTTCGCTCATATGGACATTTTCTTGCAAAAACACTCGTTTTATGATAAATATTGCTAGGTTTTATCATTAACATCAACAAGTAAAAGTAAGATACAACAAACCAAAGCAAAAAATGGGCAAAACATAATAATTAACATGGCTAAAGTAAGAACACAACAAGTTCATGCACAATACAATTCAACTTGCAAAAATGGGCAAAAAATGCACAAATCAAGTGCAAGGATTAGTTAAACAATGCATTAACATGTCAAAGTTGATGCAAAATATTAATTTAGGTGGGTCTAAGCTCAAATATTTAAAGAAAATCAGCAAAAAACAGCATGAACAGAGAAAGTGCACCAAGCTCAACCAATCCATTTCAACTTGCAATTTTGGGTGGCAAAATGGACAAATAACATGAAAGAACTTCTTGAAAACTTCATTAACATGTTCAAGTTGATGTTAAAGCTTATTTTGGGCGGTGAAAAGCAATAAAAAAATAAAAAAAATCGAGTTGAACAGCCATTGCAAAATCTGGGCGGCAAGGGTTCAGGTGGTGGTGTAATCAGCTTCAACTTTCATTTTGGGAGAAAAAAATCAAAGATTTTTACCCAAATTCATTTTAAAAAAATAATTTAACATGTATTAACTCATTTTTTTCAATTTTTGGGCGGTGGAATTTAGAAAAAATGAAAAAAAATGGATGAACAAGCATCACCGCTGCTGCTGCAGAAAATTGACAGTTTTGCACAACTTGCTTACTTTGTCCACTTTGGGTGGCTATATTATGCAATATTTTAGCTCAAATTCATTGTATAAACCTTATAAAACATGCACATGATGATTTTGTGTAGGTTTTGGGCGGTGGAATTCAGAAAAATATAAAACAAATGCATGAACAAAGTAGCTTCAGCAGCAGCCGCAACATTCAGCTAATGAGGATGAAGTTCGATATTTTTTTTGCAATTTTTTTAATTCCATCTCAACTACTATAAATAGGGGATGGTGTGGGGGTGTTGAATAATCAGAGTTCAAAACAAAAATCGTAAGATTTGAGTGAGAAAAGAGAGAAAAATCGTGAGAAAGAGGAAAGGAGAAGGAAGGAAGGAAGTTTGGTTAATTTTGTATTTTTAGTTCTTTCTCTCTTTTTTTCTTTCCTAAGTTCATGAATTTTGTGTTTATAATGTTTAATATTAAGTTTATTATGAACTAATTTTGTTATTCTAAGTCTATGATGTAGCCTAAGTTGTAATATACGCTTATTTCTAATTTAAAGTATTCAATGTTTATGAAGTATTTATCATTTTTCTTTATGAGTTTTAAATGCTTGATCACTATTTAAAGCCTATAATGATTCATAATGAGTCCGAGAGGAGATTTATGATGATTGTTGAGGTGATAAGCACCACAAATTAGGCGAATGCTCGAGAGAGATTAACGCGATTTGTGTGGTTTTCAAAAAAGAAAATCATAGAGCGTTAAAATTCTTTTCTTATTTAAATTCATGCACGAGAGTGATGGGTTAATATGTTAAAGAGTATGCTAAATGTTGCTCGAGAGAGAATATTTAGTAAATTAGGATTTTCAACCATCAACACACAGTAACAACTTGAATATCGAGAATAGAAAAGGCGTATTGATGCAACTAAGGTGAAATCGGATGCCTTAGACTTTATGAACTGATAAAAACCAACAAAAAATTCGCACATTCTAATCTCGTTTTAACTTTTAATTCTTTTTATTTTTATTTTACTTTATTTCATATCAAAATCCTTTATTTTTTTATCTTTCAAATAGTATTAAAGCTACTAATTTTGGTATTCACTCAATATAACTCTCGTGGGAACGATACTCTACTCACTTCTATATTACTTGGTACGACTAGTGCACTTGCTAAAGCATAAGCAAAGTTTGCATCAAGCATCATCAAACTATTCGCATTGAATTTGAACGGTCACCACAATAATATTTCCACCATAATCAATTCCCATAAGCTAGCTATAACTAGCGAACCGGGAACATAATAATCACAAGAGATTGCGACCAGACAACATATTTCATAGACTCTTAATTGCTCACACTATCCCTCACAGTGGAATGTATCACTCTACATTCCTGAGCCATTTAATTTTTCTATCTACCAACTTAGACTTTAAGGTAAATTAAGTAGTGCAGGTCTTAGAGGGGTATCTCAAAATATAATTTACTAACAAGCCTAAGCACATAGTTATTAGTAGGATAGTTCTTATCAATATTAGATACCCAATTGGCGTCACATTATCCATTGACATAACATAGAGTCTATTACAATGTAAGCCCCAATCCATAGTACTTCACTGGTACATCAACACTTTCATTATAGACCTACTCATCATGTGAATCACGAGTATATAAACTAGGTTTACTAGATTATGTTATATCAGGATGAGTGTTGTTCTTTATAAACATTATGCTATCAAACACCTTTCTGCATTTTGCATATGATATACAATCAACTTTGTACCTTTATAAGTGAACACTAGAATCATATGGAATCTTAATTAGCTTGTCATCAAGAATGAAAATCCTTAGATGGTCTAATGATCATTGCAGACCAACTTCACCAAAGTCCTTCATGTCAAAGCATGAGATTAAAAGACTTGGCAGCTTACTGATCTTTCAAACTCATGCCAAAATTAAGTATCATATAAACAAAATATGTCACACCCATTGTCATTATTTTTAGAGTACACAAATTCATCTGTGAGTAACAATTATCTCTCTCTTTCTTTTTTAACGCAGTCTTTTAGGAGCTTGTTTAAAATCATCTTCAAGATTTACAACATCATAAAATTTACTTTAAGTCAAAATGCAAGTTTGACACCCATTTGATTGACTGATCGATTTCTGAAAGAAGCAAGAGTTATCAAAACTCTAAAGGTGGAGATCTTAGTCATGGTTGGACAAGTGTCAACGAGGGAGGTCAATTTCATGTTTTTGATTGTATCTCTAGGCCATTAATCTTGCCTTAAACTTATCTTTAGAGTCATCAACTTCCAACCCCTTTTCGGATTCGAACCAATTGATTTACAACATGTAAGAATGTCAACCAATTTTCATGTATAATTACTGAGGATTGACTCCAGTTCATTAATAATGGTCTTATTATAGGTTTTGGCGTCTTTTTCTATTAGGCACGCCCACAAAATTTCTTCATTTATTTTCTTGAGTGAAGAATGTAGTGACAAACCTAGGTCCGAGGCTAGTTACTTTCCTAGCCCATTTGTTCCCTCTAATTTTAGGTATGTTTATGTCATTGTCACAAGCTAGAAAGCACATAACATAAAGATAAAGCAACAGTTGTGTATTAGGGGTGGTATTAGATTTTATGGGAGACATATCGATATCTCTTGACAATACAATAACACCATATGCATGAACGTAATTATTAGTTTTGATAGGGAAGCCATATGAAACACTATGATATGCTTATCCAAATAATTGTCTTTGAAATCAATAACTTAACCTTATCCTGACGCCCCCACATTTTTAAGAATTTTAGGTTAGGATTGTGACCTTTCGGTATGGGATTTTTATAAGGTACCTTATTAAGTACATAACAAGCAAAAAAATTGCCGTTGTCACCTATTACCGAGAAGTCCAAGCAATTAGTATGTGTGTGCTTATGGTAATTTTTTTTTTTTTTTTTTTTTGGCGGAGATATAAGATGGTGTATTTAGAATAATCATCTACATGTATCTTTTTCCACTTTTACTCATTTGATTTTGAAGTCCCCTAAGCTACCGTGAGCTAGCTTAAGAAGTTCAGTTTGTCTCTCAATTGATTTAAAGGGCACTTTTAGATGGTTTAGCTTTCACGCATACTTCGCATTTAGTAATGTCGGCACTACTAAAATTAGGGATTAAAATCAATTTCTTAAGTCATTTAATAGGGTCAAGATTTAGGTGTACTAAGCAAATATGCCATGAGTCAAGAAACTGAAGGATGTAAGTGTGAGAAGTACTAAAGACAACATGCATCATACAAATTTCAAAGTGTGTATTATCAAAGTTTTAGGTCCGTTTAATTTTAAACAACATTTTAAGGACCTGAAATAATACTATCTTTTTTCTTTTCTATTTTAGGACCACTAATATTTTTAATTCAGTATATACCTAATTTGGGCTTCTCTTTCCAAGACAACCCATGAGAGCCTTATATTATTATTACCATTATCTTCTTTTTAATTCCAAGAAGACGCTTTAAAGAACCCAAATTCCAACCCAAGTGTCTCTTCCTATTTCCCATGACCACCTCGACCATCGTTTTGGCATTTCCGGTGAGCTTCTCCACTTAGTCCGGTGAATAGCATTGGTGAAACCCGTCTCCCGAAGGCAGCTAGAAATCTCCCTTATAAGGCAACCTCGGCAAGTGCTTGCCTTCAGTAGGTGGTACATGCAAAAGGTCCCATTTTTTACGCTTCGCTCAACACTTCTCTTGTTGCACTGCAAGTTTTTGTTTGTAGGTAGTTCTATATAACATGTCCCTGATCATCCCAAAAACTCTTCTTTTCCTCCACACTATTCCAATTCACTAATTAATTGTTTTTAATTTTGTCTTATACACATCACTCTTGAAAAATAATCAATTTTCTCCTGGTCTAACTAACCGCATTATTATATCCTAATAGATTATACTAAACTAATTTAGATGTCCAAAATTCGTCTTTTAGATTGTTGTAAAAACAATAATCAAAACCGTAAGCTATCAAACACAGCAACGAAAACAGTAAAGTGAGGAAAGATCGTACAAAATGAAAAACCGCTTCGTGGTATAAGCCACTGTCTTAAAAAAAGATTTCGTCATTGCCTAGGGTGCAAACAGAGTTACCGGTGACCATCCTAAGGATTAACGCGATCCGACCATTAATGTGCACTTGTCAGAAATCGGATGGAATGCTGAGAGAACTTTGCCCGGACTTAGAGAGGAAGTATAAAGCGGGGAAAAGAGAGAGGTTAGAGGAAGAGAAGAGAAAGCTTTTCTATTTTTTTGGATGGATAAAATGGCTGATAAAATTGTAGTATTTATAGCCCCAATTGTGATTGTTGGGAGCAACCTTGAACTCCCAACGTTTAGCTTTGAAAGGGTGCGCCCCATGGGAACAAGAAGTAGTAATGGAGGTCTTGCTTGGGAGTGATTGGGGCATATTTATGAGGCACATTGGTAGCCGGTGAGAGAAAAGAAAATATTTTCAATAAAATAAAAAATACCCATTATAAATGGACACCCACACCCACACTCGAGCACTGTGGGCGCGCAACACACGCACGTGTGGTTCCCACCCTTTTTTTACCCTTAACTTAATTCAAATCATTGTCTTTACAAGGCCATATATAAACTACCCATCCCTTCTCTAAATTATCTATGTGGGATGTGGGTTTTAGCTTAGGACTTCAATTACTCAATTTGGCTAAGCTTTGTTATATTTCCAACAATTATGTATGGAAAAGGTGAGCAAACATTTTGTTTTTTTTTTTGGGTTATTACACCAAAAAAGTCTAAGACACCTAAGTATTTGTTTGGTTTAATGGATATTTTTTTATTTTTTTTCATCTTATTTCTATTAATTTTTTGCATAAATTCTTAGCGGTTTCTATTGTATGAAAAATGTTTTTTCGCCATTGATAAGAAAACATTTTCCTTTTTGGACATAAAAATATTTTTCGTCATAATTTTAATAATATATATTTTATTTTTACCTCAATTTGGATAAGTATGAATCTCCAAATCAAACAAATTCAAACAATCAATTTTTTTCTTTAGCCAAAAAATGAAAATTTTCAACAAACAATACAAATGTAAGGGAAAAAAAAAAGTTACTATATTTTCATTCCTTCAACATGTATATTTTTCTTGCAATCATCAATAATATTGCTATTATTTGCATTCACACGTTCAATTTGTAAGTTGTTAGGGGAACAAAAGTAGCAAGGAAACCATACCTAAGGAAGCATTAACATTGATGACGTTGGAGAAATAGTGTTAATAAGAAAAATATTACACTTAAAACAATCAAATTGAGCCCTCGATGAATTAAACGGATCTTAAGAGTTCCAAAAATGATGAACAGAAACGACTCAAAATACAAACTAAAGAATGGAAAGAATTGACCGAAGAATTGCCGCGCCGTGGAGAATCCACTGCCCTAAGTCGTTCATGTCCCCACAGAGGCACAATGGGATGAATAGCAATCCGACCTCAGGGTTAACATGGCATCCACCTCAGCAGTGTACTCTGGGGAGATGGGTTGGAGTATGCCCCAACTTGCTCAGTGAAGAAGGAGAGAATTATTTTGAGAGAGAAAGAAGGCCATGAAGAAGAAGAAGTATTTTCTGTAATTTTTGTGTGTTTAACAAAGCCCTAAAGTTTGGTATTTATAGAGGAAAAACCTTGCAGGTTAAGGAAATAATCATGGCATAAGAATCTGACTTCAATTGGGAAACTAATGGATATGTGGTCCAAAAATACGGCTTCTGTTAAGGTAAAAAATGATTATGGAAGAGCGGGAATTAAAGCAGCCAAATCGCCTACTCAAGCTCGAGCTTGTAGCCTCGAGCCTCGAGACCCGAAGTATGGACAACCCTCGAAATCAACTAAGAGACACCTCGAATTAGAGCCAAAGTTCTCGAGCAATACTCAAAGACAAGAACTCACGTTAAATTCTTTTACAACAACTAAAATAAAAACAATGGTCGTAAAAAATAAATGTCTAGATTAGAGAAAATCCATACCACACCACACCGTGACGTGCTGGCAAGTCCGGCGCAGCAGGGCATATGTGTGTTAGAAAAATGATACACGCTAAAACCAAATTGGTAGAGAAGTTGTATCTCATTTGGTAGAAGTCCCATTGTATATGCAAAACAAAGTCTCCCTATCCCACATTGATAATTTAAGAGGGGTTAGTTGGGTTTATAAGGGAGAGTATTTTTTAGTCTTCTGAATTAAGCCTTGTGTGAAAGAATGGAGGGAATCACGCGCGCGCGCGCTGCCCGCCATGCTCGGGCGTGGGTGAGGGCGAGTTTTTTATACCGGGTATATTTATTTTACAGAAAAATCATTTTACTGCCACCATCGCCGTTCTGATCTCGCTATTAAAAACATGACTGTTGACAATTAAAATTCAAATAAACATTGCTGTTAAATATAGTTGTAATTACAAGCAACCGTTTAAAGACGTTGCAATTTGACTGTTAAGCATCCCTTAAATACATATCTCTTTTGCTGGAGCATGACTTTTAATATAAATATATGTGCATGCTTGATCATCAAAACACACAACAATACCATCATCTCTAATCTCCACCTTTTCTGCCGTCCTTTCTCTCTTAAATTTATGGTCAAGGTTCTCGATCTCTCCTACCCAACGTTTAACGAGTGCACGTTAAAAGTTGGACCGTGTTAATCCTGGAGGACGGCCGCCGACATCACTGTTTGCACCGGAGCAGCGGCGAAATCGTCTTTTAGGACAGTGGTATTTCCCACGGCACGATATCTTCGGTATTTTCTAATCTACTCTCCCTCTTTCGGTATGTTCATCTATTTGGCTGCTTTTGTATGGTACGCTTTCTATGGAACTTATGCTGCATGTTACCAGATTTAAAGCCAATTTTCACTGTTTTCGTTGCTTAAGTTACTGTAATTTCCAGCTCATTTAACTGCAGGTTCTCGGTTTTCTCTTTTCTGTAATTTTCCAGCAGCAATCAATTCATTATTTCGCTGTAACTTTCGGGCAAAACTCTGATTTATTTTCGGTTAATTTTTCGGCAGTATTATATGCGATATTCATGTAGTATAGTCGTTGTACATGCAATAATTCCAACAATCTAAAAGACGAATTTATCAATTAATCATGAGTAATTTTGTCACTTTCCTTGCACTCTAAGGTGCAATTTGTTTTAATTTGATTTACGTGTGATTAGATATGAACCATAATTCATCATCTTGCACCTTTCTTGTTCTGATCTATAAAAATTTGACCTCTACACTGTGACATTATGTACTTGTTGCTGTTAATGCCTAAACTCATTTCCATATGATGAAAACTAATGGGAATGATGCATCTGATTATTGTATCTCATATTATTGGAGCACCATATTACAGACAGTAAAATAAAGGGAATATTTAACTTAGAAACAGCTATATTTAGAGGAGGGAAAATACAAGTAAACCTCCCAATCATGAAAATACTTGGGCTCTTTACTGAGAATTAACACGGTAGAATATTTATTGGAGCACTGGAATTATTGTAGAATATTTTACTGTCTGATGCAAGTAAACCTCTAAATTTTGTTAGATTGTTTTATTTATGGTTTGCGGGTTGCAGCTCCTCATATTATTGTATCTCATACATCTTCCTAGAATTTAGCCCCTTGAGCCGCTATATTCGGACCTAGAGTTACAAGGAAAAATATGAGTATATACATAAATAACAACTGTCATAGTATTTCAATGTCTAATTATGGTTGATCCATCCCTTGCCACTTTATTAAGTTAATGGGTTCTATAGAATTCATAAAAATAGTGGGAAAAAGAGAAATGCCCCTTGAAGTAAAGGGTTTGACCAGAAAACAATACATGCATATTCACATCCTAAATTTTGATTCATGTATTATGATGTTATTGCATAACGCTAAGTATGTTGCTGAAATTCTCAATTAGTAAAATAGCTTGTAACTAGTTGGCATACTCTTGAATCACGTTGTCAAATAAGGGAAATGGAAAATATTCTCACTTTATAAACTTCATATGTATAACATTTGAAGACAATCGGAGAAGAAGGATAGCCAGAAAGCAAGGTGTGATAGAAAAAGGAGCACATACATATATAAAATGTAGAGAGAGATCACAATGTTGAGTAGGGTCTCTAAAGTTTTTTTATTTTTTTATTTTTTTATAATGAAGCAAGAAAGCTCCATGAGAGAACATCTTGAGCTCCTGAGAGACAGAAAATGGGAGAAGGAAAAGGGACCCTTAGAAATATCTATTTCTTGTGTTTTTGTACAAAGCAGAAGGAAAAAAATACATTTACATTAAAAGAAAATATTTGTGTTGATCCTGGGGCTTGAGGCTGCCATGTGCGAACTAGAGTGAAGCCTAGACAATTAGGCTCCTGCACATGCTATATGTATATAAATAAAAGCAACTATTTATGCAGGCCAAAAACAGAGACCCAAAATAAAACAAAATGGGCTTAATAACATGGGCCAACAAAGGAAATACAAAAACTATTATATTGTAATGATTTTGTCAATTTTCTGTGTGATTGTTGCGGTTAATATATATTCAATGCTTGAGGTCAATTGTGAACTTGAGCCTTGAACCTAGAATTGGCCAATTCTTAGGCTAGGCATGTCTAGTTACACAATCTTGAATCCCATTATGTTGGCTGAACAATGAATATTTGAATGTAACCATGGATTAGATCTTGTATGTGAGAGTTGGATTTTCTTACATAGTTTGGGTGACCTAAGTAAAATAAGTGATTCTTGTAAAGGGCTAATAGGACTTGTGAGTCCTTAGAGATCGTTGTGTGATTTTGTGCATGTTGATGTGTCTCATGCATTTCCCATGGCTATGCTTGAAGCAAGATAAATATGTTATCACTTGTTGCTGGAAGTGATGATAAACATGTTTATGGAGTGTTTTTTTCATACTGAATTTGGTGTTGTTCATATTCGTGTTGGACTGTCTATGGTTGAAAATGCTGCATCTTAGTTGGCTGTGCCGTTTGGCATTGGTTCATGCTGGTCAGGTTTTGAATTATGCAATATTAGAATGTCTTTGCTGAATTTTAGCAAAGAGTTGGGAAATATTGATATGTTTGAGTCATATGTGGACTTGTATTGTCTTGGGAGACTTGCAGGTTCTTAGGCTCATTGCTTCATTCCTTCTTTTCAAGTTTTTGGAAAAAAGGTAAGGTGCAAGCCAAATGATAACCTTAGTTGGTCATATGCTTGGTATTTAGCTTGTGCCTGGATGCTTTGTTTGGGTTATTGTCATATGTTGTGTGCTCATCTTGGCCGTTTGAATGACATATTATATGAACCTAGTGTTCATTTAATGAAAATAAAAATGTGGCAAGGTAATTGATAGCATTATGTTTTTGTTGGCAAATACAACACTCGCCCCGTTATATCATATGTTAGTGGAGGACCTTGTCTACATATATTAATTCAAATGACAAATTTCGACATTGCTCTAGTTGAATTGTCGAAATACTAGTGAGACATCATGAATGGGGTTTACATTATAATAGACTCCTTGTTGTGTTGGGTGTTTGATATCGTTGGGAGACGTTCTATCAATTACAATGAATTTAGGCTCGTTAGTGAGCTATGTTTCTGACACCCCGCTGAAACCTGCATATTTTAGTTGTCCTTTTAACACTGAGTTGGCAGGTAGGAAAATTTAACGGCTTAAGAATGCAGTGTGAGACATTCCATTGTGGGGACTGCTATAAGGTATGTTGTCAGGTTATAATCTTTTCTGACTATTGTGTTTCTACTGTTGTTTGCTAGTTATAGCTAGCTCATGGAAATTCGTTACGGTGGAAATAGCATTTGTCGATTGTCCAAAGTCGATATAAATAGCTTAATGATGCTAAGCACTTGGGTTTGAGAGCCTTGCAGAGGCATGGGTTGCCTTAAGATTGAGTTGTAAAAGGCATCTTGTGAATTATGGTCTTATGAACCTCTTTCTCTTGATTTCACCAAAAATTGGTACAATATTGGTAAGACATGAACTACCCTTAATAGTAATATCGCATGTACGTTAAGTACGATGAAAATGGGTATATGGTCCTTTGTGACCTAAACTAGTGATAATGCTTCACAATTGTGATGAGATATGAAAGTGACAATTTGCGGTATGTGGTTTTCGTGCCAATTGTATATATGATATACGTACTATGTGAGTACTTGAGATGGAGATGTAATTTTACTAATATAATGTGTGCTCCACTAATGTGTTATACTGACTCTTATTGAAGTTGGCAGACAATGGAGCTAGTTGTTTAACAGCTCATTGCAGATACCTGAATGTGGGGGCAAGAGCGTGATTGATGTTGGCAGTAGTCAACTCTGAAGTACCGCTTTATTGTGATACAGTGTTGAAGTGCCTTTGTGGGGGCCTCTAGCTCCATTAATGTCACTTCACTGTGACAGTCAAGCTGCAACGGTTGTGGCAGAGAACAAGGTTCATAATGGCAAGAGGAGACACATTCGTCTTAGGCATAAGATCATGAAAAGATCTACTAGAAAGTGGAGTGATATCACTAGACTATGTAAAGTCTAAAAAGAATCTTGCGGATTCGTTGACAAAAGGCCTTTGTCGTAAAATGATTGTAAAAACATCGAGGGGGAAGGGACTGAAGTCTGTACATGAATAAACTATGATGTATCCAACCTGGGCTTATCAGGTTCAATGTGAAAAGTCATAGTTTCATTCAAGATATGTACTGTGTTTTATGTTGTCCCTCCCTATGGTGTGATAGTGCGGAGACGGGTCCAATGCCGTGTGTTGGCGGTGTAAGCATGACTTGCACATGACGGACACTGTCTGGAGACGGGTCCAATGCTGTATGTTGGCGGTGTGAGCACAACTTGCACATGACAGGACACTGTCTGTATGTTACCAGGGGTAAGGTTGAGCTTTAGCTCTTAATGGACCCATATCCATATGTTTGGTGGTGTGCGGTAACACACACTTGATGGGATCCACCTATATAGGTGTGGGAGTCTGGCTACTCCCTATGAAGGATTAAGACTTGCCTTCTAGAGCGCCTATGAATATCCAGGAAGAGCGCATGGCCGATTAAACGTGCCAAACCGCAGGAGTTGCCGAGATCTGGAGTTCGGTACGTGTCCAAGTGGAAGACTATACAACCCCTTGTGAGGTTCAAGACGAAAGTCACCTTGTAAGATGTTGGTCCTAAATTTGGGTTACACTAGGTGACGATTCAAGTCGCAAGACATCGGCACTGAAAAACATAACTCCCTTTGCCCAATCTATCCCTTTCTTTCTCCTTCGCTTGTATCCTTTGTGGGGGATTGTTAGAAAAATGATACAAGCTAAAACCAAATTGGTAGAGAAGTTGTATATCATTTGGTAGAAGTCCCATTGTATATGCAAAACAAAGTCTCCCTATCCGACATTGATAATTTAAGAGGGGGTAGTTGGGTTTATAAGGGAGAGTATTTTTTAGTCTTCTGAATTAAGCCTTGTGTGAAAGAATGGAGGGAATCACGCGCGCGCGCGCTGCCCGCCATGCTCGGGCGTGGGTGAGGGCGAGTTTTTTATACCGGGTATATTTATTTTACAGAAAAATCATTTTACTGCCACCATCGCCGTTCTGATCTCGCTATTAAAAACATGACTGTTGACAATTAAAATTCAAATAAACATTGCTGTTAAATATAATTGTAATTACAAGCAACCGTTTAAAGACGTTGCAATTTGACTGTTAAGCATCCCTTAAATACATCTCTCTTTTGCTGGAGCATGACTTTTAATATAAATATATGTGCATGCTTGATCATCAAAACACACAACAATACCATCATCTCTAATCTCCACCTTTTCTGCCGTCCTTTCTCTCTTAAATTTATGGTCAAGGTTCTCGATCTCTCCTACCCAACGTTTAACGAGTGCACGTTAAAAGTTGGACGACGGCCGCCGACATCACTGTTTGCACCGGAGCAGCGGCGAAATTGTCTTTTAGGACAGTGGTATTTCCCACGGCACGATATCTTCGGTATTTTCTAATCTACTCTCCCTCTTTCGGTATGTTCATCTATTTGGCTGCTTTTGTATGGTACGCTTTCTATGGAACTTATGCTGCATGTTACCAGATTTAAAGCCAATTTTCACTGTTTTCGTTGCTTAAGTTACTGTAATTTCCAGCTCATTTAATTGCAGGTTCTCGGTTTTCTCTTTTCTGTAATTTTCCAGCAGCAATCAATTCATTATTTCGCTGTAACTTTCGGGCAAAACTCTGATTTATTTTCGGTTAATTTTTCGGCAGTATTATACGCGATATTCATGTAGTATAGTGTGTGTGGCTCACCAAGCCTACTCTAGGCTCACAAGACTTTACCATACACAATGAGGAGGGGGGTATATAAACAAGACATTCCACCTCTCTTCTTCCTATGTGGGATTGAGTTGGTTTTACAAGTTCGTCAAAATTGAAGCACACTACCCCTAAATTCCAACAATCCCTCGCATGGTTCAATTTCGAGAAAAAGAGTGAAAGGAAGAGTATTGCTAAGTAGTGAAACCTACATTTGACAATGCTAATGTCTTTTGGACTTGAATAAGTATCTAGTGACTAAGCATGTCCCACGACCACCCAAGGCGAACATAGTCTTGAACCATGAGAAGTCATTGTGAACAGCATACCTAACCCCTTCATATGGTTCTTGAGGTTGAAACGCACTCCGCGATCAAGACGTATGAGGTTCCTAAAAACATAATCCGAAACTGGGTATTCTCAGGAAAGCTTTAGAAAGTAAGCCCCTTACTCTCGACAGAAGAACTTTCTACCCCCACAATTCTGTAGGTTAATCCATCAGGTGCGTTGCCTCACACCACCATAAAAGGCTATGGACATCATTAAGAGCCTTAGTCTCATCCTCACATCATGGCAGTATGGTGTGTTGCTCCACACCACCATAATGAGTTATGGACAACATTAAAAGCCCTACGCTCAACCATACATCATGAATGTCTTGACAAATCCTAGAGCCACTAATACAATAACATCTTGGGATGGGTTCGAGTGGCTATCACAAATTTCTCCTTTTTTTTTTTTGGTAAGTGGCTATCACAAATTTCTCGGTCTCTGACTTTGTTTGGCCCATTAAACTCAAGAGTAACTCCCGAGAGGGTTATCTATCAGGATTAGGACACACAAATGGGCTTTAGCCCCATTCCCTCCATTGTTTAATCGTTTTTCTTGCAGGCTTTTTGTTAGAGGATCTACTAAATTCTTCTCACTCCTTACAAACTCAAGTGAGACCACATTATTCGTGATCAAATTTCTCAGGACACCATATCTAGGGCAAATATGCCTCGGCTTCCCATTATATACCTCACTTTGAGTAACTTCAATGGTTGCTCGTGAATCACAGTGCAATGACATCAAAGGCGCAGATTTCCCCCCATAATGGAATGTCTCCTGAGACACTCCTCAGCCATTCAACTTTTAAACCTGCCATCTCAAGTGCAATAAATTTGAACTCCATTGTCAATTTAGAGTTACAAGTTTTTTTTAGATGATTTTCATGAAATAGCATAGTTAACAAGTACAAACACGTAACCACTAGTAGAATAAATTTCATCATAATCAAACACCCAACTAGCGTCACAATATCTCACTAACATCGCAAAGAATTTCTTATAGTGTAAAACCCCAATTCATGGTACCTTTAAGATACCTTAGCAGCCTTGTCAATGCACTCCAGTGCTCATTACTAGGGTTATGGGTGTAATAACTAATCTACTAACGGCATAAGCAATATCAGGAAAATTGTAGTTCATTAAGAACATTATGCTACCAATTATCTTAGCGTATTCAGCTTGTAACACACTATATGCTGTGTTTCTTTTCAAATAAACACTAGAATCATAAAGAGTTTTAGCAGGAATGTCATCATATTGACCAAACTTTCTTAATAGTTTTTCCACATAATGAGATTGACTTAAAGTTAGACCCTCTAGTGTTCTACTTATTTTGACACCAAGTATCACAATGGCTTCACCTAGGTCTTTCATGAGCCTAAGAAAGACTTTGTGTCATTCACAACATTCACACTCATGCCAAAGATAAGCATGTCATCAACATAGAAATAAATAATCACACAATCATTATCAACATGCTTAGAATATACACAATAATCACCAATGTTTACAACAAAACCATGCATGACCTGGGTACAATCAAATTTTTGATGCCATTGTTGAGGCGCTTGTTTAAGTCCATGCAAAGATTTTACAAGTTTACACACTTTATGCTTCATGCCAGGAACCTCAAACCCCTTGGGTTGTTCCATATAGATTTGTTCCTCAAGGTCATGATTCAGGAAGGTAGTTTTTATGTTCATTGGCTGTACTATAAGATTATGTATGGATGCTAGAACTAATAGGGTTCTTACAATTGCAATCTTAGTTATGGGTAAGTAGATATTAGAGAAATCCATTCTTTATTTTTGGGTGTACCATTTAGCCATCAGTAGGCTTTAAATTTCATGGAAATTCGTTGCTGCATTCGATGATATGTAACTCTATCACGACAATTTTCATGTTGTTTAAGAACATATACAGTCCCATAGTATAACCTTTACATACACAAACAAAATTTACATATCATCGAATGCAGCAATGGATTTCCATGAAAAAAATAAAGATTTCATTGAATATTCAATATCCAAGTATTAACATTTCATAATTTACATCCAAAGGACACTAAAAGCATACATCTATAATTTGTCACCTAAATTATCAAAAACTACAAATCCAACAGAAGTTCATAAATAAATGTTTGAACGAAAATAAGAATTTCGAAGTCCAAGCGTTCAACACCTACAAAAATAAACACAACATTCATGTTAGAAATTTCTAGTTATCCCAACATCAAATCATTAAAAAAATTAATTAACTATAATTCCTCAAAATAGAAGTTTATTAACAAAAGTTTATCAACGCCTCTTAGAGCGAGCTAGTCGACTTGATATGAAAGGTAAAACAATCTTTTTATGCATGGTGTGGTGAATGGCAACTACATCAAAGATCCCAAACTCGATAACAATTACAAACAACTAAACAATGTATTTTTAAATGAATACCAAAACAATAGCAAATTCAATCTCCACAATATAGAACTCATTCACAGAGTCATAAATTTACAAAATTTTGAAACTCCACATAGAACTCAATCATATAGTCCAACTCTACAATAATTCCAAACAACTCAACAATATATTCTTAATGACTACCAAAGCAATCATAAATAGACAATATCATGGCCGATCAGGAGATTTGAAAACACTAACAACTATAAATTACGTACTGTTGGGACAGAACAATCAAGTGGGCATAAAACTAATACATACAAAATCATAATAATTTTCTTCATTGTCACAGTGCTAAATAACATCTAAGAACATTAGTTATGGACCAAAAAGTTGTGTTTACGCATACACAACTTCTGTATGATCTCTGTGAACATGCAATGGGTAAGTGCATGGTTGACGATTAACAAAGCCAGAAGATTCAAACAACTCAACAATGTATGTTTAATAAATACCAAAACGGTCTCGACTCAAAATCAAACTCCACCATAATCATAGAATTCTAAATCCACGACAATCTCAAACTTCACATAAAACTCAATCACAGAGTCATAAATCCACAACAATCTCAAACTCTACATAAAACTCAATTATAAAGTTGAAATTCACAACAATTCCAAACAACTCAATACAACAACCACCCGCCTGAAAGGCTTCCATCAAGGCATGGTCTGGGGAGGGTGAAATGTACACAACAATCTCAATCTCTATATAAAACTCAATCACAAAGTCAAAATTCACAACAATTCCAAAGAACTCAATACAATAACAACCACCTGCCTGAAAGGCTCCCGTCGAGGCATGGTCTAGGGGGGTGAAATGTACGCAACCTTGCCCCTACAAGGTGCTACCTTGAAGGGAAAATGACTCAATATTGTATTCTTCATGAATTTATCAACAACAAAGATAAGCTAAAACTAAGGCAAGAAGAAGAAAAAGATGATTGCCACAAACCTAATCATTCTTAATCAATGTTCTCATCCATCTTAGTAGATAGAGGAGTATTTGCCTTTTTGTTATGACCTCCATCCTCTAATGCTTTTATTCTAGCTACAACCAGCAAAAGCTTTATTTTCATTTAAAAGGTGCTTTTCTTTCCTTCTCAAATTGATAAAGTTTCTAAAAGTTGCTCGTTAGCTTCTCGAAAACGAAAAGAACAAAAGCGATGTCCAACACACCCCAATATTTTTACTGAAACTTATGACAACAAAGTAAAGTAATAGTTTTCCCCCAATTTCAAGACCAATGATGTCATTTTTACCACAAGAAAAGGAACAACCATTTGGTCAATACAAAAGATGCTTAGGTTCGGAATAATTGCATGCTGTATCGGTTCTATTTGGTGCAGGGTCACAGTAAAACAATTAAGGATTCTGCTATCCAACCTCCATCTATAATCCACATATGAGTTGTAAGATAAAGATATCCTTGGGTGGTACATATAGTCCACACATCACATGTTAAACTTCATCTCCTAGCAAATTAGTGAAATATTTTTTTTTTGGATAGAAATAGGTACAATATTGGCATACAATTTTCCAACATTCAACCTTATTAGAGTTCCTTGATTTGATTTTCACCTCATCATTATGATATACAAGACTATTCTTATATCCTAATATCTCAATCAATTGTATATCTAGGTCTAACAATTGCTTTAGCAAACAAATTATTTTAACTTCGTCAAGCTTACTCTATAACCCATAACTAATGAAGGTTAAGCATGCTTCAAAACTCTAATTCTGTTTACTTCAGGAAGCTTACCCTATAACCCATAACGCAAAACTAAACAATATTTGAGTGACTTTAGTAATTGACCAACCAATTGACATAAAATAAGTAAAAGACTAGGTCCATACTGTTAGGAATAGTATCCTGAAATCCAAATTTATTTTGTAATATTATTTTATTTGTGAATAAAATTGAAGTTGTAGTCGTTTCCTAGTTAAATTTGTGTAAGTGAGCATTTATACTGCATGTGATTTTCTTTTGGGAGACATTCATGAGATGGGTATAGTCCTCAGACTACAATTTGCATGTTTGTTCTAAGTGGTTTATGAGACTAAGCCACAGATAGAATTTGAAAAAATGGTATAGATTGTTGTTTGAAAGACTCGCAGTCGAAGAAAAATTTGGACCACTTGTATGATAAGACTATAACGTGACACTTTAGATGACTCGTCTGGGTTATATGGATGGAGATCCAAAAGTGTTAGGTTAGTGTGTTTAACAAGATTGACACACTGAGTTGGACCATGTGGATTACTTATGTCCAGACTACTATCGGAAATGAGTGATTCACGTTGTACTGTTTGAACGACGACTCTAAATCCTGAGAGTATTCTGGACTTGTGCATGGAGCATTAGTTACTTTGGTGTACTATAAGTAAGGTCTAAATGAATGACTGAAATTTCACGTACACTGGATAATGGCGTGAAGTGTGACAAGGATCAGGTATTCAATAGGGATTCTACAGTCTCTTATGAGATACAGATGCCCCCTTAGTTGATTCGACAATATTTGAATAGTTCGGAAACTTTGTCCAAAGTATTCCAAGTGTTTGACATTTGGAATTTATACTGTGAATGTGTTCAAGTATAAATGAATTATTCAGTGAAGGGTGAGTCGATAACTAATGGAGAAGCTGTTAGAAGGATAATGGTAGTGATTATATTTATCCTTTGTCATGGACATGTAGTGGAGGGGTTGTTGTCATCATTACAGTCTATTAGGGAGATATCGAATAAATAATTTAAGTCTGGAGTGCAGCGAGATTTATTTAGTAGAATTAAGTCTCATTAAGTGGTAATTAATCATGAGATGATTAATTTAACCCATTTGGAGCTAGATTTAAATTGTTGCTGAGGTCCCTGCGCAAGTCACTCTATTTTATTGCCATTGAAAAAATATTAAAGAATTCATGAAATGAATTATTTATCTATAAGATGGGTAAATTAACTTTGCCAAATATCATTCATGAGATGAATAATAAATAAAAAAATATAAAATAAAATAATTTTGGAAAATTAAAATTCATAAGATGGATTTTTATATGCCGGAAAGAAAGCCAAAAAAAAAAAAACAAAATCGCTTATAAAACAGGTTGCGATCCGCGTACTCGCGGATGGGCCAACCAGCGTGTGACACGTGTCGTGCACTGGAGGCCCGGGGGCAGATCCGCTTGCGCCCGCGTCAGCCAATTAGAGCGCGACACGTGGCACGCGGTGACAGGCCCTCACGCGGTTTGTACAGTTTCAAAACGCGGCGTTTTGAGCTGTATTTTAAATGAAACGTTGCGTTTTGATGATAACTGGCTAATCCCACATCGATTTAATTACTTTTTTCGCTCCAGTGTACTCCTATAAATAGAGGTGCTTATTCCGAGGTTTGGCATTCAAGTTGAAATATTTATTTAGGGTTTCTGAAATTGTTTCGGAGGTCTAATTGGGGAGAAAAATTTTTGTTAAAATTTTTTTCCTCAGTTTAATATTTTTCGGGGCCCACCCTCCAGGCAGTTCGAGGTCGTTGCGTAGAAGATCGCGGGGTCTCATTTTTCTTGGTTTTCTTATTTTGGAGCAAATCCAGGTATGTTCTTCTTTCCTTCTCTTTTAGTTTTTGCTTTTCTATTTATTTACAATATTCGTTATTATGTCTGTTTAAATTTATGTATTGTTATGAATGTATTAGAGTAAAAGGCATGTAGGATTAAATTAAAAATTTAGATCCATTGATTTAAATTGCGAATTTAAATCAATAGATTTAAAATTAGGAATTTTAAATCGATCCTAGGTTTAGAGTTATGAATTCTAAACCTATTCCGCTGCGTAAATTTTAGGGAGAATTTTTGAAATCCATCCAGCCAACAGGTATAAGGGCAAAGGTTTATAGAGATAAACCTATTCCTGGGAACTCTCGCACGTGAGGTGTCACGAAGGATGACTCTCCGACTGGAGGCTTAGGTAGAGAGAAGAGTGTCCTACTCTAAGTGCTCTAATAGTAGGAGTGTTCATCGGTCCAAACCCGGACCGGACCAGACCGGACCGAAGACCAAAAATTTGCCAAGTTTGTAGACCGAAGACCCGACCGAATATAACCGGTCCGGTCCTGGACTGGACCGATTACCATATGGACCGGACCGGACCGGACCAATTAGGACCGATTAGCATTTAGGGCATTCGATCACCAAATTGAGAGGAACCAATTTTGTCTTTAAATAAAATATTAGGCACCACTGTAAACAAAAGAAAAGTTGAGGGACTAATTAAAGTTAGAAATATTAGGGACCAATTTAAACAAACTTAAAAGCATCAGGGCCCATCAGTGTATAACTCTAAGTTTGAATAATTTATAAAAATGAAAGATTAGGGATTATTTAGCACAAAATTGATACCCAAGACTTAGAAACACCTAAGAATCTAAATTCTACATCATGGAAGCTAAAATTTGTGAAATGAGAATACAAATCCACACACAATACAATCTACTCTGAGACAAAGCTAAAATCCGTGACATAAAACAACGAACAACTATAACAAAAAAAAAAAAAAATTTAAAAGGGAGAATAAGTGGGTTTTCACCGGAGATGAAGATTGTCGTGGTGGTTGCCATCGTGCGTGGGTTTATGCCAGCGAAAGAAGAATTAGGTCAAACGTTAAGAGTAAATAAAATTAAATATAATTAAATATGGGCCACCTCTATAGTATGGGCTTCTTTTTTTTTTTAATAAATTTATTAAAGTTGGGCTTATGCCACACACATGGGCTTTCTCATCATGGGCTTTTTTTTTTTGGTAAAAGCCTGCCTGGCCTCCGCACACATAAACCCAAAACTACATATAATTATTATAACTTATATCGGGTTTTCGGTACTCTCCTCGGGTTTTTCGGGTTTGGACCGGACCCGACCGAAACCCGAAAAACCATTACTTTAAGGACTGAGGATCGGACCGATATTTAATAGGTCCAGTCCGGTCTTGGATGGAACTTCCGGTTCGGTCTGGTCCAGTTTTTCGGTCCAGACCGGTATTTGAACACCCCTATCTAAGAGGTGCCTATTGTTGTGACCATAGTTGAGAACTGTGAACCCAATAGTTGGCATCAGAGTTTATTTTTCAATAAAATTCATAACTTTTTCCAACAATTGGTATCAGAGCCAGCCTCTGATTGCATTCATAATATACATGACTAGGTATAATAAGATCGAAATAAATAGATTTGCGGTTTAATAAAATAGCAATTTTATTAAGAAGGAAAAACTTGTTTGAATTAGTGATTTAAATTGTTTAAATCATTAAAGTAATTAATTGTTAATTAGATTATTTTAAAGTAATGATTTAAATTGTTTAAATTAGTTAAAAGATTTAATAGTTAACTAGGTTGTTTTTAGTGACGATTTAAATTGTTTAAATAGTTAGAGAATTAATCATTAATTTAGATCTAACGACCTATTAATTCGGGATTACAGAATCTTTATTATGAGACAATGATTGTTTGGTTAAGATTTGTAAAATCAGATAAGATTAATCTAATGAGATTAGATGACGAAATCAGATAAAATTAAACTAATGAGATTAGATTTAATTATAGACTTTAAATTAAATTATTTTAATTTAAATTTTTATTAAAAAAAAATTGTGATTACGTAAGCGGCTGACGTCAGCAGGTCTGGGATGACGTAAGCACTGATGTTTAGCTGAAGTCAGCAAGTTTAAATTTAATTAAAATAATAATAATAATAATAGATTAAATTTATTTATTTAATTTTAGAATGAGATTCTAAAGGGGATTTTAATCCGGGTTGTTAATGCAAGTTAGTTTAAAACCACTAGTTATAAAAATCAAGTGGGAGCGAGGTTTCAATTGTTGTAACCTCACAATCTCCATTACCGGTCTAGCAGTATAGTAGATCGATAGACCTCCCTGCGGAGGATGTCGGTTTGCAGATTACAGGATTAGACTTCTTTTAAGATAAACGAAAGTGCAAAGAAGCGATGCGACCACGCTGCCGTGGAGTATTTCGTATTTGTATTGGAGGTTTAGGTAATGGTTTACACTTGACTAGCGTGATGCATTAGCCTCCCCAAGGAGCTCTGTTGTGTCATGTTAGAGACTAAGGTAAAGCAGTGAGTTAATCATGTTAAGTGAGAGTTACAAGAAAACAAGTTAATTGAGACTAGTTCTCACCTAAACTAGCTTCGTGCGACCCCGCTGCCGGGGAGTAAGGAGTGGTGTGTTTGGGTCATCATTGTATGCATGATACTATATTTTGGTAGATATCTGACTTATTGTGTATGCTAAATTGAAAGAATATATATCACTGCATTATACATGACTCATATAAGGTAGTTACACGATTGTTTGCATTTATAATGTTTTTGGAAAATGGATGCGATTGGTGCACTTCATTCAACTCTGAAAGATAATGCCTTATCTGGGCCAAATTACTTCACCTGGAAAAATAACTTGGACTTAGTTATCACTAATAAAGGACTTACTAGCCACTGGAAAAGAAACTACACTAAGTACTTGGCTTCTCTTCTGACAAAGACTGCTAAGCCATCAAGTGAAGATATATTGACATCTCACTTAGTTGGGTCATGCACAGTTGAGAGTCCATCAGGTTCCTGGTGTGTGGACTTAGGTTCAACTTACCATGTCTGTAATATGTTACAGGGGCTTAAGCTAACCAGGAGACTGTTTGATGGGGAATTGTACCTGACGGTTGGAGATGGTACAAGGGTAGCAGTCTTAGGAGTAGGAGATGTTAGGCTAGTCTTTAGTGGTAAAGTTTTGGTTTTGAAGGATTGTTTGTTTGTACCTGCATTGAGCAGAAATTTGATTTCTATCTCTTGTTTGGTGGATAATGCTTATTCAATAGATTTTAGTTCTGAACTATTCATTATGAGAAATAAATTGTTTATTTGAAAAGGTACAAGTGTGGATGGTCTATTCATGCTATTTTCTGATCGAAACTATGATATTTGTTTAAATGAATCTAACACTAGCTCACTTCTTCAATCTCCTAAGAGAAAACAACCTGAAAGAGATATTGCCTACACTTGGCACCAACGATTAGGTCACATTAATTCGAACAGGATCCAAAGATTAATAAAAGGTGGACTGATAGAACCTTTGGACTTGAAGCCATTACCAACCTCCAAATCCTACATAGAAGGTAAGATGACCAAGTCTGTCTTTAAGAGTAAAGGTAATAGGGTTGGTGACTTACTAGAGCTGGTTCACACAGATGTATGTGGGTCAATGAATGTTCAAGCAAGAGGTGGATATGAGTATTTCATTACTTTCACTGATGATTACTCAAGATATGGATATGTTTACCTAATGAGACATAAGTCGGACTCTTTTGAAAAGTTCAAAGGGTACAAAGCAGAAGTTGAAAAGTAATTAGGTAAACAGGTTAAGTCACTTCGATCAGATCGAGGTGGTGAATATCTTTCAGGTGATTTTTTGGATTTCCTAACTGCAAATGGGATAAGATCTCAACATTCTGCTCCCGATACACCGCAGCAGAATGGTGTTGCAGAAAGAAGGAATAGGACATTGTTAGAGATGGTAAGGTCCATGATGAGTCATGCTACTCTACCAATCTCTTTTTGGGGTTACGCCTTAGAGACATAACATATCTTCTTAACTTGGTTCCATCTAAGTCAATTCCCAAGATACTTGTGGAATTATGGACTGCGCGAAAGCCAAGTCTAGGAGACCTTTGTATTTGGGGGTGCCAAGCGCATGTGTTGAAAAAGAATCCTAACAAGCTGGAATCAAGGACGGAGGTGTGCATGCTTTTTGGTTACCCTAATGGAACAAGGGGTAATCTTTTCTACAGTCCTTCTCATCGAAAGGTTTTTGTAAGTACAAATGTGACATATTTAGAGGAGGATTTTATAGTAGACTACAATAGCAAAAGTAAAGTAATGTTAGACGAATTAAAAGGGAATGACACTTGTTCTGAACAGCCAGGCACAACTCGGGATACAGTGGATGCATTAGATGCACCTGCAGATAGGCTCAAAACTATTCCAGGTACACAAGAGCCTAGGCTTAGTGGGAGGATTGCCAGGGCACCTGATAGGTTCATAGTGGGAGCCTTAATGGTTGATCGTGACATTGAATTTGATCCTCTCAACTACAATGAGGCAATCAAAGACAACGATGCTGACCAATGGGTCTTGGCAATGAAATCTGAGACAGGGTCTATGTATTCTAATCAGGTCTGGGATCTTGTAGAGGCGCCTGTTGGCATTAAACCCATTGGTTGTAAATGGGTCCACAAGAGGAAAAGAGGAGTGGACGGGAAGGTAGAGACCTTCAAAGCAAGGCTGGTTGCTAAGGGTTTTACCCAAAAGAAAGGGATCGATTATGATGAGACCTTCTTGCCAGTAGCCATGCTAAAGTCCATAAGGATACTCCTATCCTTTACAGCTCATTATGATTATGAGATTTGGCAAATGGATGTCAAGACGGCCTTTCAGAATGGTCGTCTTGAAGAAGACATCTATATGGTGCAACCAGATGGTTTTATTGGCAAGAGTCAGGAGCATATGGTATGCAAACTGAAGAAGTCCATATATGGACTAAAACAAGCATCACGCTCATGGAATATTAGATTCAATGAAGCAATTAAGTCTTATGGTTTTGAGCAATCTGTTGATGGACCATGCGTGTATAAACAACATCAAGAGAAAGTAGTGACTTTCTTTGTGTTATATGTCGATGATATACTGCTCATTGGGAATGATGTAGGGGTGTTATCGGCTGTAAAGATTTGGCTGTCAGGTTAGTTCGATATGAAAGATTTAATAGAAGCTAGCCATATTCTTGGGATCAAGCTTTTACGAGATCGTAAAAGTAGGATGCTGGGTCTTTCTCGGGCCACTAAATTGACAAGGTGTTGTCAAGGTATCGAATGGAGGACTCTAAGAAAGGGCTTTTACCTTTCAGGCACAGAGTCCCTCTTTCTTTAGAGCAGTGTCCTAAGACACCTCAAGAGGAGGAGCGGATGAGGAATGTTCCATATGCTTCGGCTGTGGGAAGTCTCATGTATGCCATGTTGTGCACGAGACCAGATATCTGCTATGCTGTTGGTATGGTAAGCAGATATTGGTCTAATCCGGGTCTGACGCATTGAGTGGCAGTGAAGCATATTCTTAAGTACTTGAGAAGAACTAGAGACTATATGCTGATCTTTCAAAGTGATGAGCTGGTTCCAGTTGGCTATACTGATTCATACTTCCAATCAGATAGAGATGTCAGACGTTCGACGTCTGGATATGTCTTTACCCTTGGAGGGGGAGCCATCAGTTGGAGGAGTGTTAAGCAGTCTTGTATTGCTGACTCCACTATGGAGGCCGAGTACGATGCAGCTTCAGAAGCTGCAAAGGAGGCATGTTGGCTCATAAAGTTCCTGTCAGATCTTGAGGTTGTTAGAGATGGTCTGGCACTAGTTACGGTCTTTTGTGATGACTCAGGTACGGTGGCTAATTCTAAAGAGCCTAGAAGTCACAAGACGTCCAAGCACATTGAAAGAAAGTACCACCTCTTTAGAGACTATGTGGAGAAGGGTGAGTTGGCCATCTTGAAGATAGACACGAGCACTAATCTTGCAGATCCTTTTAGAAAGACTCGAACTTAGAAAATTTTGAGTCACATTTAGAGGGGATGGGTATGAAGTATATAGTAAATTGGATTTAGGACAAGTGGGAGATTTTTAGGAATAGTATCCTGAAATCCAAATTTATTTTGTAATATTAGTTTATTTATGAATAAAATTGAAGGTCCAGTTGTTTCCTAGTTAAATTTGTGTAAGTGAGCATTTATACTGCATGTGATTTTCTTTTGGGAGACATCCAGGAGATGGGTGTAGTCCTCAGACTACAATTTACATGTTTGTTCTAAATGGTTTATGAGACTAAGCCATAGATAGACTTGGACCAAATGGTATGGATTGTTGTTTGAAAGACTCATAGTCGAAGACAAGTTTGGACCACTTGTATGTTAAGACTATAATGTGACACTTTAGATGACTTGTCTTGGTCATGTGGATGGAGATCCAAAAGTGTTAGGTTAGTGTGTTTAACAAGATTGACACATTGGGTTGGACCATGTGGATCACTTATGTCTAGACTACTATCGGAGATGAGTGATTCACATTGTACTGTTTGAACGACGACTCTAAATCCTGAGAGTATTCTGGACTTTTGCATGGAGCATTAGTTACTTTGGTGTACTATAAGTAAGGTCTAAACGAATGACTGAAATTTCACGTACTCTGGATAGTTGCGTGAAGTGTGACAAGGATCAGGTATTCAATAGGAAATCTACCGTCTCTTATGAGATACAGATGTCCTCTTAGTTGATTCGCAAATATTTGAATAGTTCGAAAACTTTGGCCAAAGTATTCCAAGTGTTTGACATTTGGAATTTATACTATGAATGTGTTCAAGTATAAATGAATTATTCAGTGAAGGGCGAGTTGGTAACTAATAGAGAAGCTATGAGAAGAATAATGGTAGTAGTTATATTTATCCTTTGTCATGGACATGTAGTGGAGGGGTTGTTGTCATCATTACAGTCTATTAGGGAGATATCGAATAAATAATTTAAGTCTAGAGTGTAGTGAGATTTATTTAGTGGAATTAAGTCTCATTAAGTGGTAATTAAATTATTTCATGAGATGATTAATTTAACCCTTTTGGAGCTAGATTTAAATTGTTGCTGAGGTCCCTGCGCAAGCCACTATATTTTATTGGCATTGAAAAAATATTAAAGAATTCATGAGATAAATTATTTATCTATAAGATGGGTAAATTAACTTTGCCAAATATCATTCATGAGATGAATAATAAATAAAAAATTATAAAATAAAATAATTTTGGAAAAGTAAAATTCATAAGATGAATTTTTACCTGCACGAAGCAAAGCAAACAAAAAAAAAAAAAGGAAAAGAAAATCGTGTATAAAACAGGTTGTGATCCGCGTACTCGCCAATGGGCCAACCAGCACGGGACACGTGTCGCGCGCTGGAGGCCCGGGGGCAGAACAGAGTGCGCCTGCGTCAGCCAATCAGGCCGCGACACATGGCACGCTGTGATAGGCCCTCATGCGGTTTGTACTATTTCAAAAAGCGGCATTTTGAGCTGTATTTTAAATGAAACGACGTTTTTTGATGATAACTGGCGAATCCCACATCGATTTAATTGTTTTTTTCGCTCCGGTGTACTCCTATAAATAGAGGTGCTTATTCTGAGGTTTGACATTCAATTGGAGAGAAATATTTCCGTTGAAATTTTTCTTTCCTTAGTTTAATATTTTTCAGAGCGAACCCTCCGGCAGTTTGAGGTCATTGCGTAGAAGATCGTGGGATCTCATTTTTCTTGGTTTTCTTATTTTGGAACAAATCCAGGTATGTTCTTCTTTCCTTCTCTTTTAGTTTTCGCTTTTCTATTTATTTACAGTATTCATTATTATGTCCGTTTAAGTTTATGTATTGTTATGATTGTATTAGAGTAAAAGGCCTGTAGATCTAAATTAAGAATTTAGATCCATTGATTTAAATTATAAATTTAAGTCAGTAGATTTAAAATTTGGAATTTTAAATCAACCCTAGGTTTAGAGTTATGAATTCTAAACTTATTCCCCGGCGTAAACTTTAGGGAGAATTTTTGAAATCTATCCCAACAACCGGTATTAAGGCAAAGGGTTTATAGAGATAAACCTATTCCCTGGAACTCTCGCACGTGAGGTGTCACAAAGTGTGACTCTCCGACCGAGGGCTTAGGTAGAGAGAAGAGTCTCCTACTCTAAGTGCTCTAATAGGTGCCTATTGTTGTGACCATAGTTGAGAACTGTGAACCCAATAGTCGGCATTAGAGTTTATTTTTCCACAAAATTCATAACTTTTCCCAACACATACAACATTGTTGAGGAGTAACAGGTATAAAGACGCCCTAATAAGTGGCAATTGAGTAGAAGAATGAGAGCTCTCTTGTTGCAAAAACGAAGCATACTAGAGCTACATATATGAGATCATTGAATGCAGAAAGAGTTCAATCATCTCTGTTGGCCTCTTTGATAAAGAATTCAATCATTATCATTCAAACATGTAGATGTATGGGACTATATCATTCACATACCTTTTTGTTTCTACATCACCCTCTCTAGAAACACCCTTGTTGTTCAGTTACAAACTAGAACATACGAGTTCTCAAGGGAAAAAAACACTACAAAAATTAAAGCCATATGATAAGAGTCCTTGATCGCTCTCCACCTCACATACTTAAACCAAAACAGAAGGAGTCAAAAGTACCACTGAAAATACAGTACAAGAATTAAAGAAGGTCTAGTAAGACTTGTAACTTACTCTTGGGCAACCAAATGGAATAAGATCCGAGTCCTCAGTAATTACTGCGTCAACCAGTTTATTAATTGCCAAAAAGGTAATTTGTGCATTTGCCTCATATGGAACCACAATGTAAGAGATGTTTTCTAACATTAAAAACTTGAATATGCAAGAATGCCAATATATTATTGAAGAAATATTTCATTTAGTCACTCAAGGTATAGGATGACAAACAAAAGAATCTGGGGTTCACAACAAGTCCAGAATTGAATCACTGCCCTTGCTAACTCTCAGAGGAACCTTTACTTTGATTTCTTTCTTAACACAAACCCGTCACTCACCAGCACATTTCGACAGTATTCAAAAACCATTTCCATCACATGTTTGAAACACAAAGACCTGTGAGAATAAGCCCTAATAGGGACCCTAACATATAATCTCAAGATTAATCTCAACAATAAGAACAATGTAAGAAATAATCTCTGTTGTGATTTGAGGGTTCAGAAAACAGATTTTAATCTGGTTAAAGTTCTCCAAACACTTCCGTTAATGTTGATCTTTGAGAAAACCGAACCTCTTTAGAACCTAAGTTCAAAACCAGTTGTTTTAACTTTATTGATTTTAGATTATCTTCGTTAAATCTGGTTTTATCTTCAACACTAACTTAGTTCATTTAAGGATCGGTGAAAATGATGGTCTTTAAACTGTGGCTCTAAGCTTTGAGTTGAGATTACAAACGACGATAGAAGACATAAACCAAATAGAGAATATACACGATATTTTAATGTGGTTTGGCCCTAAATGACCTACTCCATGGTCCCCCTACCACTAGAAAGATCTATATTATTAAATATTACAAACCATATTACAAATCACATAAATGTTGCAAGGTGCTTTCCAAAATAACTTAGGCTATTAAGTTACAACCATTTCTCAAAACCAACTTTACAAACCAAAACAGTAAAGTAAGAGAAAGGAGAAAGAAATTATATCAACTCCGAGCTAGCGGCTGCGAGTCTCACGATCCCAGGTCCCACTGTTGGACCAGCCTTTGTGGTTTCCAGCTCCTAGCGAGTCCTCTTCTTACCAGCAAGGGTTTGGCTCCGAAATCTCCTAAGCAAACCCTAGAAAACACCTTGAAAAGGGGAGGAGAAGAACCAGGCGTAGAGAGAGAACCGGATGAAACCCTAAACAAAATGCCTAAAACCCTCTCACTCCCATCAGAACCCCCTCTATTTATAAGCAAAGCCATCCATGTGCAACGAACGTGAGCCATTGCTAAGGCTCAATCCAAAGGCCCAAAATTCACCCAAACAAACACACATAAGGGGCACTGGATGAGGGATGCCCAAATGAATGGCCCAGGTGAGGCCTCCAAAACCAGCAGGTCACAGCACGCCACGTGTCCCTTTGAGCCGAAAAAATAAACGAGCAGGGGAAGCTTCCCTTGGAAGCTTTATCCAGGTGGGGTACAGTAGTACCCCACCAATTTTAAAAAAATAATAATGGTAATAAAATTAACTTATAACATTTGTAATTAATTAATTTATTTTATCTTACTTAATTTAAATTCTATTCAAATTAAGTACAAAAAAAGGTTCATTATCATTTTTGGCGAAAATGCTGATTGTAACGTTAATAACTTAGATCTTATGCCTTGTTGCGGGACATAATTTAGACTATATAGGAACCAAATTCTAACAATTCTCCACGTGGTTCCTATTTATCCTAACTATTGGATTTACTCTAGTAATAGAAGGGCAAAACATTTTGGTTTTGGTCCATCCACCTCCTCCTGAATCCCATGAGTCCTGAACTAATTTAATACACTTTATTAACTTATTCAAGGGTACGCCCTTCGTTCCCATATCCGCTGGGTTATCATCTGTACAAATTTTTTGCAGCTCCACCTTTCTCAACTCCATCTGTTCAGTAACGAAATGTTGCCTGATTGCGAGATGCTTACTCCTATCATGGAATACTGGGTTCTCACTTAACACTAGGGCTGATTGGCGATCTGTAAATATCGTTGGTACCCCTTGGCCTAAGCTTAATTCATCTAGAAGTCCACTTAGCCATATCGCCTCTTTAATGGTATCCATTAGTGCCAAGAGCTCAGCTTCAGTTGTTGACAATGCCGTCAATGACTGGAGCTTAGATCTCCAACTAACAGCCCCTCCATTCAAAGAGAATATGTAGGAGCTCATGGACTTATGCTTGTCAAGGTCTCCACTGAAATCACTATCGGTGTATCCTAGGAGTCTCAAGTCCGTATCTATTTGTCCAAACACAAGTCCTAGCTTCGTGGTACCCTTGGTATATCTCAAGAGCCACTTAACCCCATTCCAGTGCTCTTTCCGTGGATTCATCATGAATCTAGAGAGCACACTAATGGGATAAGCTAGATCAGGCCTAGTGCAAGTTATGGCATACATAATTGAACCTATTGCATTAGCATAAGGAACATTACTCATTTCAGCCACTTCCTGTTCATTTCCTGGACATTGTGCTAGTGAAAATTTGTGATGTGCGTCAATGAGAACTCTAACAGGTTTAGCATCTTTCATGTTAAACCTATGAATGACCTTTTCTAAGTATGAGGTTTGGGATAAGCTTATCATATGTCTAGTACGAACCCTACTTATTTCCATCCCTAAGATCTTCTTAGCTAGACCTAGGTCTTTCATTTTAAAGTTCCGGTTTAACATATCTTTCAATTTCTCAATCTCAGTTAAACGAAGGCTAGCTATCAACATATCATCAACATAAAATAGCAGGTATACAACAGAATCAAAATTCAATTTTTTCACTTAGAAACACAAATCATGTATTAACCTAGAGAACCCAACTTTGGTCATGAAGTGGTGGAACCGCTTGTACCGTTGCCTCGGGGACTGTTTTAGTCCGTACAAGGACTTCCTAAGTCTACATACAAGGTCAGCATTCTTGGGCTTCACAAAACCCTCGGGCTAGGCCATGTAGATCTCCTCATCTAGCTCCCCATGCAAGAAAGCAGTTGTTACATCTAGCTATTCTAATTCTAGGTCAAACTTGGCTGTCAAAACCATCAACACCCTAATGATGGTGTGTTTAACTACCGGCAAAACTATTTCATTCTAATCCACGCCTTCTCGCTGCGTGAAACCTTTAGCTCCAAGCCTAGCCTTAAACCTAGGTTTTTCAGAAGACAAACCAGGTTCCTTAATCTTGAAGATCCACTTAGATCCCACTAGCTTCTTGCCCGCCGGCTTGGGCACTAGTGACCAAGTCCTATTCTTCACTAAGGAGTCCATTTCTGCCTTCATAGCATCCATCCATTCTACTGAGTGCTGGCTGTTAACAGCCTCCTTGAAGCTTAAAGATTCTGACTCTATATACTCTAATGTTGTATTTAGGGCGTAGGCTCTGCAGTCCACATATCCTAACCTCTTAGGGGGTCTCACGTCCCTCCGTGCCTTATCTCTCGACAGTAGATAGTCACCTAACTCATTTTCAGGGATGGTCTCTGTCTCCACTACTGTTTCTGGTTCTGTGCCTATTTCAACACCACCAACATCCTAAGATTGATCTATTTGGGTTTCTGCCGTTTGTTCGGGTTCTATGCCATTTGGTTCTATTTCTGTTCTTGTTTCATTTTCATAGTTTGGTTCAGGTGGGTTCATCTCAAATTTGTAGTAGTCTGGTTCAAACACTCGTTTCTTAGGTGTTAAGCTTTTATCTAAGTAGGGCATTTCATCTGCTTTAAACTTCACATCTCTACTTATGATAATTTTTGTTTTGTTTCCATCCTTAACTCATATTCTGTATCCCTTTACCCCTTCAGCGTAACCAAGGAACACACCTTTGATGGCTCTCGGTTCCAGCTTGCCCTCCGACTGGTGGGCATAGGTTGCACAGCGAAAGACTCTTAATACTGAGAAGTCTGGTGGTTTCCCCGTCCACATTTCTTTAGGTGTTTTTAGGCCAATACCAGGCTAGGGCATCCTATTCAGTAAATAGCAGGCTATATTAATAGCTTCTCCCCAAAACTATTTATCCAGGCCTGATGTGAACAGCGTGCACCGACTTCTACGCTTCGCAACACCATTCAGTTGGGGAGTTCCTCTAACAGTATTGTGATGTATGATTCCGTTTTTCTCACATAACTCATCGAATTCACTGTTTATGTATTCCAGCCCATTGTCAATTCCTAGGTATTTCATTTTTTGTCTTGTTATATTTTCTATCTGAGTTTTCCACCTATTAAAGGTGGGGAAGCAATTGTCTTTATTTTCAGCAAAAAAGTCCAGACTTTGCGTGAGAAATCATCAACAATGGATAGAAAATATAATGCTCCACCTAAGGTCGACACCCTGGCACGTCCCCATAAATCTGAAAGAATACAATCTAATGGCCCATGAGTTATGTGTCTACCGACATTGAACACCAACCTGTGATGTTTACCGAAGATGGAAGATTCACAGAAACCTAATTTTGAGATATCATCTCCACCTAACAGGCCTTGTTTGGCCAACACTTTCAGACCTCTCTCCGACGCATGACCTTACCTCTTATGCCATAGTTCTGTTGGATCTATATTAACTACTGCATTAGACTCTCCCGACATTATCTTACCCTTTAACACGTATAACCCATTTTTCAGCTCACCTTTCAGAACTACCAAGGATCCTTTCATGATCCTCAGTTCTGAGTTCATGGCCCTAAATGACATTCCCTTCAGGTCCAATTGACCTAGGAAAATCAGGTTCCTACGCAGGTCGGGTACATGTCTTACATCCTCAAGTATGTATGCAGTCCCATTAGTTAATTTTATCTTGACAGACCCAACTCCAACTATATTACATCCCTTGTCATCTCCTAGTAGCACCCTTCCCCCATTAACGGCTTTGTAGTTAATGAAATTCGATTAGTGGTTGTCATATGAAAAGTACACCCTAAATCTAACATCCATTCATGCTCTAATGTATTAGACAAAACATTAACATGATCAGAAGTATTACATTTAGACATAGCACGTTCAGGCAATTCACAATTAGCATTCGAATCACACAAATCAGCAGAAATAGTAAGAACTTCAACATTTCCAAATTCAAATGAAACCACATTGTTTGCTGTTCCTGGTGTTTTGTTCCTATCAGGGAAGTTCTTTTTCATATGTCCTAATTTGTTACACCCATAACATTTCATTTTTGTTATGTCTTTCCTTCCTCTTGACTTAGAACGATATTTACTCTTAGATCTTTTCTTGTTATTGTTAGATTGCTTTTCATTTGTTCTTCCTTGCATCACTAATCCCTCACCACTGTTGCTAGACAGTCCATGTTTCCCCTTTCTTTTTAATTCTAGAATTTTACTCCTAAGTGCTTGCTTCACTTCATCTAAAATGATTTTTGTTCTACCATATCTTAGTGTGTCTTTAAAGGCCCTAAGATACTTAGGTAAAGTAGACAGGAAGACTATAGCTGGAACCTCATCCATAATTCCAGCATCTACGTTTTTTAGGTCTTGTAAAATTCTGTTGAATTCATCTAATGTATCTTCTAGGGGTTTATGTTCTGACATTCTATAAGTGAAGAAATTTTCCATATAAAGTATCCTATTACTTAAGGATTCAACTTTATATATTTCTTCTAACTCAGCCCATATCTTAGCTACAGTGGTTTAAGCAGGAACTAAGGGAGGAATATTTTTATCCAAACACATAACAAGAGTACCATACACTCGCTGTTCCATGTCTACCTTATCCTTCTCAGTCAAATGAGAAGGTTGTTTGTCTAGCTCCTGTAGCGCGTTCATGCTCAGGTAAAGAACCACGTCCGTATTTTCACAAGCTGTAAGGCTCTGATACACTTGTTATGATTCGAGGGTCCGAAAAATAGATTTTAATCTGGTTAAAGTTCTCAAAATACTTCCGTTAATATTGATCTTTGATAAAATCGAACCTCGTTAGAACCTAAGTTCAAAACCAGTTGTTTTAACGTTACTGATTTTAGGTTATCTTTGTTAAATCCTGGTTTATCTTCAATACTAACTTAGTTCATTTAAGAATCGGTGAAAATGGTGGTCTTTAAACTGTGGCTCTAAGCTTTGAGTTGAGATTACAAATGACGATAGAAGACATAAACAAAATAGAGAATACACACGATATTTTTAACGTGGTTTGGTCCTAAATGACCTACTCCACGGTCCCCCTACGACTAGAGAGATCTATATTATTAAATATTACAAACTATATTACAAATCATGTAAATGTTACAAGGCACTATCCAAAACAATCTAAGCTATTAAGTTACAACCCTTTCACAAAACCAACTTTACAAACCAAAACAGTAAAGTAAGAGAAAGGAGTAAGAAATTATATTGACTCCGAGCTAGCGGCTGCGAGTTTCACGATCCCAGGTCCCACCGTTGGACCAGCCTTCGTGGTTTCCAGCTCCTAGCGAGTTCTCTTCTTACTAGCAAGGGTTTGGCTCTGAAATCTCCCAAGCAAACCCTAGAAAACACATTGAAAAGGGGAGGAGAAGAACCGGGTGTAGAGAGAGAAAGAGAGAGAGAGAACTGGATGAAACCCTCAACAAAATGCCCAAATCCCTCTCTCTCCCATCAAAACCCCCTCTATGTATGAGCAAACAGTCATCCATGTGCAACGAACGTGAGCCATTGCTAAGGCTCAATCCAAAGGCCCAAAATTCACCCAAACAAACACACATAAGGGGCACTAGATGAGGGACGTGTGTCCCCCTCAACAACCACACGATCCACCGCCCAAATGAATGGCTCAGGCGAGGCCTCCAAAACTAGCAAGTCACAGCACGCCACGTGTCGGTTTGAGCGGGAAAAATAAACGACCTAGGGAAGCTTCCCTTGGAAGTTTTATCCAGGAGGGGTACAGCTGTACCCCACCGATTTTAAAAAAATAATAACGGTAATAAAATTAACTTATAACATATTTAATTAATTATTTTATTTTATCTAACTTAATTTAAAATCTATTTAAATTAAGTACCAAAAAAGGTTCGTTATCATCTTTGACAAATCTGTTTGCCAAGTCTTTGGCTCTTTGTTGCGGACCAGCTTTTCAGGCTGGGGGTCTTCGGAAACAGCCTCTCTTCAGGGTAGCCCCCTGGAGGGGAAAGGCTGCGTACATATACCCTCCCCCCCCCCAAAGACCCTGCTTATGCGGGAGCCCTTGGAGGCAATGGGTTTGTTGTTGTTGTATCATTTTTGACAAAAATGCTGACTGTAACGTTAATAACTTAAATCTCATGCCTTGTTCCGGGACATAGTTTGGACTATATAGGAACCAAATTTTAACAATCTCAAAATTAATGTCTTTATAAATTAGTAATATCCTAATGTATAAATAATCACAAGCTCAAAAAGCAGCATCAAATGTTTGATTTAAGTCATTTACCTTGAAGAGGAATTCGAATCTAATACGCAAGCATGGAGGAGGGACCATAGCGAAGTAGGAGCAAGCATGGTTGAGTAGCTTGAGAATGGTGGGACAATGAAGTGGTGGACGACTGACGAAGGCGAGGCGACGGAGGACTAGGTGTAGCAAACAGAGGTGGTGTTGGAAAACTACACCTAATAAAGCACCAATATTTACAATAACTAATACAAAAAACTTCAATAAATAACAAATACTAACAATGATTGAACTAAAGGCAGAAATTAAATAGAATATAAGTTTAGAAACACCTGTGTGGGTCGAGGCACGCAAAAGTGAGCTCTCCTTAGAATGGAAATGCCCCTCTTGCATGAGTATCACAACACTTGAACTTGAAAGCGCTGCTCTCTCAAGATTCTACAACCTGTCGGACCTCTATCAGTGTAGTAATTAAAGATTCCCGAACCTCAATCACCGGTGCACACAATTTTTTTAAGAGAAAGAGAGGAAGAAGAGTACTGAAAGCAAGTTATTATTTTTTTACTGATGATGTTTTTTTAAAAAACAATGTCATCTTTTACAGCCAAAAAACCATAATTATTATTTTAATTTAATTTTAAGGATTTGGCATTTTAATGGTAATGGTGGCCGAGATCTCTGGCCACTATCTTTGATATACATGGGGATTTTTTTAACTTAAATTCAGATCAAATCCCCCCAATTCTCGCACCTGCAAGAATGGTTGTTAAAATTGTAATTCAAATCGTAGAATCATACAATTCTATGATCTTACTTTAACCTATCAATCAAAATCACTTAAAAAAAGGTACTCGAGTAAAATCGATCCAGAATTGCATCAGAATCGGTAAAAATAGCGATTTTTACCTATTCAGTTCATCGCCAATTTATGTCACGTGCAAATCATGTGTTAAGTATAAAAAATAATATAAAAAATAAAAAGTCCAAAAGTTAGCTTTCTCCCTCATTTCTCAAAGCAAACCCTCCCGACCTCGGTGAACATTGACTCGCCTCCTCCCCTGCTTCGATTCCCTTTCTCCTTCCCTCACCCACTCGTCTCTCTGACGAGTCTCCTCTCATCCAACTGGTCCAACCTCTGGTCTCTTTGTTAGCTGATGTGGTATTGAGTATCGACTCTCGTCCGTGCTCTCCGCCTAACATCCTTGGTCCTTTCTCTCATTAAAAGGTTAGTTTCAATGCCAAAACTCAAATAATTTAGATTTTAATGTATTTTTCTACATCTTTCTATAATATATTAAGCCCTAACTTTCAATAATAATCTCATCTTTGATTTTATATTTTTCATTAACTACTAAAGTAAAAATCTACTAGTAATTGTACATCTTAAGGAGGTTTTACTGTTTTAGTTTTGGTTTTTACTTAGGTCATTCATAGGTTTATATATTACATTTGGGCTTAATTTGTAAAATTACGTTTGGGTTTTTACTGTTTTAGCACTGAAATCGAGAGTGTAACTAATGTTATTTTAGTCCTAGTTCATAGGTTTTTACTTATGTCATTCATATACTCAATTTATACATTTAAGAGTTATACATTTGGGTTTCTTTTATTCAATTGTGATATACTTATAAAATTTTATTTAATTCGTTATTTTAGTTTGTATGGCATTTAATGCAACTTCTTAACCTTCTGTATCTGGAAAATTAAAGAAAAAAATGCTATGGGTCAAAGATTAGATCGAGGTTGGGAGCATGGATTTGGGGTTGATAACATTCCAACAAAGGTCAATTGTCGATATTGTGGAGTTGTTCACTCTAGTGGCATTTTTCGACTAAACCAACATCTTGCCGGTGCTCGTAATAATGTTGAGCCTTGTCTTTAGGTTCCAGATGATGTAAAAAAGAAGTTTCTAAATATTTTGCAAGCTGCCGCAAATGAAACTGAAAAAAAAAAAAAAAAAAACAAAGTTGCATGATATATGAGATGATGCATGTAATGAGAATGAGACCAGAGATATAAAGGGAAAAGGAGCAATGGAAGCATATTTAAGGAGACCAAGAATGACAAAGAGGGAGGAAAGAGATGAAGTTTGTCAACAAATTGCTCGATTTTTCTACACTAGTGCCATTTCCTTTAATGCGGTGAATAATCCAGAATTCACACTTATGTTTGACAAAATTGGAAGGTATGGCATTGGATTTAAACCTCCCTCTTATCATGAAATTCAAGTCACACTTTTGCGAAAAGAAGTTTTATCCACTTTAGAGATGCTTGAAGAGTATAAGTTAGAATGGTAAAAAAGGATGTACTATTATGTCAGATGGTTGGTCCGATGAGAAAAGAAGGTCAATATGCAACTTTCTTGTCAATAGCCCCAAGGCAAAAATTTTTTTATCATCTATTGACACTTCTGATAATTTTAAAATTGCTGAGAGGGTGGTAGGCATGTTAGATGCCATTATTGAAAAGGTGGGAGAAGAAAATGTTGTATGAGTTACCATTGATAATACTTCAAATTATAAAGCAACTGGTGAAAAATTAATAGAAAAGAGGTATAAGTTGATTTGGACTCCTTATGCTACTCATTGCATAGACTTAATATTGGAGAATTTTAACAAGAAAATTAAAGTCCATACTGAAATAATTGCAAAAGTGAGAAGGATAACCACATTTGTTTATTCGAGGACTATGCTTCTTGTGTGGATGCGATAGTTCACACATGGAAAGGAGTTAATTAGGCCTGTTGTCACCCGATTGCAACCTCGTACTTAACATTGCAATGCCTTCATGTGCATAAGGGTGTTTTGCTCACCATGTTTTCACCAAACAAGTGGAAGACCAGTAGAATTTTTAAAGTAACGAAAGGAAAGAATGCTAAAAAAATTGCTTTGGATACACGGGATTTTTGGCCTAATGTTGTTGTATGTTTACGAGCGGCACTACCTCTAGTTAAGGTGCTTCGCATGGTCGACTCTGATACAAACCCTACTATGGGATTTATTTATGAAGCAATGGATAGGGCAAAGGATCAAATCAAAGAAAATTTCAATAACATTTAGAAGAAGTAAGTTTCCACTTTACTGAATTAATTATTTTATGCAATTTAAACGTTTTAAGCTTTTTGGACTTTTATTAGATGTAAATATTTTCATATTTCTTTCTTTATTGTCAATTTGAAAATCTACTTTCTTATTTTTGATATAGCTATGAGCCCATATGGAAAATCATTGATGAGCGATGGAAATTTCAGCTACATAGGCCATTGCATGCTGTAACGTACTGTTTGAATCCTCATTTTCAATATAGTCTAGATTTTAAACCTAGTGTAGAAACAAAAATTTGATAATACAATTGCAAGCAAAGAATGATTTCTGATCCTGAAGAGAGAGTGAAGATAGATCTACAGATTGATGCATTCAAAAATGCAAGGGGGCTTTTTGAAATACCAATAGTAGTGGCCACAAGAACAAAGAAAAACCTAGGTACATTCCATCCTTTGAATTTGTTTTTAGTTCAATGTCAAAAATTTATTAAATTTTGTATATTAAATATAGCTAAGTTGTGGGATTCCTATGGTGAAGAATGTCTTGGGTTGAAGAAGTTTGCTATTAGAACCTTAAGTTTGACATGCAGCTCTTTTGGATGTGAAAGAAATTAGATTGTGTTTGAAATGGTGCACACAAAGGGAAGAAATCGTCTTCATCAACAAAAAAAATGAATGATTTGGTTTTTGTGATGTACAACTTGAAGTTAAGAAATAGACACAAGAAGAGAGCAAGTGTAATTCAATACCCCATTTCTTTTGATGATATTCTTTCTAATGATAAATGGATAACATAGAGAGAGGAACCCGTCCTTCCAACAGAAGCAAATTGGTTAGATATCCTAGATAGGGCTGGTCATAAAGAGGCTAGACAAGTACTTGATAACGAAGGGGATGTAGATGGGCGGGTTCATTTATCCAAATTGAGGGAAGTGGGTAAGTCTATTATATATCTTCACATCTTATTATCTCAATAATATTTTTGTCTAACTTCATTACTTTCTTTTAATAATTGATTTGTGCTCTCTTTTCCTTAAGGTAGAGAGATGGATAATATGAAGATATTTGTTGTTAGTGATAATGATGGTGGTGGTGATGGTGATAGTGATGGTGATAATGAAGTTGATGCAAGTGGAATCATCACCTCAAATGATATGGAAGGTTCGGCTGGAGATGATGCTACCATTGGGGGTGATTCTCTTAATGATGGCGGAAATACAAACACTAGTACTGCAAATGATTTTGACAACAATAACTTTGATTCGGATATGAATTTGATGGTGCTATGAGTTGAGAGGCTTGAGCTTATGTTTTATGTTAGAATGATGTTACTGTTTTTCCTACCTTTGGGTTTCCAATGTATTGTAAAACTATTGTGTTGTGGACTTTTTGATACTCTTTATCATATATTTGAGAATTGTTGTACTAGTTTTGTCAATATAAATAATTTACCTACACATAAAGTAAAATATTAGAATTCTTGATTCGATTCTATGATTCCAATTGTGCTGACCTCTCATCGATTCTACGTAGAATCACGAGTTTGACAACCTTGTCTGCAACATAATGATTTCAAACTTTCATTTATTTAGCTGACCTCTCGTCGATTCTACATAGAATCCCGATTTTGACAACCTTGCCTACAACATAATGATTTCAAACTTTCAATTATTTACTTATTCTTTTTTTCACAAATTTAAATCTAAGTATATATATTTTTAAATAAAATACAAAAAGTAAAAATAATTTTTTAAATCAATAAAATATCATCTTTTTTAACATTCTCCCACGTGATTAAAAAAATTACAAAGTAAACAAAAATTTATGAGCACTTGTATTCCGTTAATAGATGTAGGAACCTTCCAAGTTTGAACCCACGCTTAGTGTTATGAGTTTTAACCTGAAAAATCGTAGTAGCATATATAATGCTTTGAATTGGGTCTTTGTAGCCAGGTCTACTTTCATCACACAAATAGAATACTGGTAATCTAAGGTTCTATCTGTGGGGCGTGTCGCGGTCATGCACGCAAATCTTGTCTCATGAGTGTCGTTAGGGAATAGCCTAGTTCCCATAGTGGAGACCCCATCACCACACTCAAGTAGGTGGACCCTCCAAGGATAACCTATGATCATCACCACACAAACTATATGTCCTTGGGTCCATTTAGAGCTTTAAAACCTGCCTTAACGTCACAAAATAGAGCACTTCACCTTAGGAATGGAACTTGAGAATACCCCACTATAAAATATGTGCTCTTAAAATCACCCATCGGCTTCATTTTTACCTGTTGAACCTCATTCATGGGATCGCCATACTTCTGACAACGGGCCTCCACTGACGGGCCTCCACTGTGGTTACTACTTTTAAGGCTTCAGTCCCATTTCCCTCAATGATTATATAATGTGCTAGCGCACCAGTCCCTTCTTAAGCAAATCTGCAATATTATTGTCCAACCTAACAAAGTCAACAACAATTACAACATGAGTAAGTAAATGCTTTATTGATTCATGCCTTACCCTCAAATGCCTTCTCATCAAAATTTTTATTTCTAATCTTAGGTATTACAATTTGATTGTCACAATGTAACAAAATTGGAAGCATAGGTTTAGGCAATATTGGTATATTAGTCATTAAACTTTTGATCCATTCAGCTTCAATACTAGCAGCATCTAGTGCTCCTAATTCAACTTCCATAGTGGAATGAGAAATAATTGTCCGCTTCACAAACTTTCATGACACCGCACCTCCATCAAGTGTAAACATATAACCACATATAGATTTTGTATCATCAGAATCAGCTATCCAATTAGCATCACTAAATACTTCAATTACAGTAGGAAGACCACAATAATAAATAGCATAGTTTAAAGTTCCTTTTAGATACTTAAATACCCTTCTAAAGCTGCCCAATGTACAATACTTAGGTTGTGTGTATATCTACCTAATCTAGACACAACATGTGATATATCTAGTCGAGTATGATTAGCTAGATGTAACAGCAAACCAATTATTTGAGAATATTTGTGTTGTGAAACACTTTCACTTTCATATTTCTTTAATTTAAATGTTGGATCAAAAGGACTAGTAATAGGAGTCGCATCAACATAGCCAAATGTTTTCAACAATTTTTCAATATAATGCGACTGTGTCAATGCAATTCCATTTCATTCTTAATTAATTTTATACCAAAACAACATCAACATGACCAAGATCTTCCATATTAAAATTACTAGACAAGAAAGACTTGAAGTCCATAATACCACCAAGATTACTTCCAAATATCAATATATCATCAACATATAAACAAAGCATCACATGTGTTACCAGTTTGTTTAATATATACACATTTATCAAATTTATTAGTTTGAAAGCCATAGGAGAACATTACTTTATCAAGCTTTTCATGCCACTGCTTACGCACTTGCCTTAATCCATACAAGGATTTTACTAGCTTACAAAATTTAGATTCTTGCCTAGGAATAATAAAACCTTCTCAGTTCTTCTAAATCACCATTTAAAAATACTATCTTAACATCCATTTGGTGAATTTCTAATTTATATATAGAAGCAAGGGCAAGCAAAAGTCTTATTATAGTAATCTTAGAAACTAGTGAATAAGTTTCAAAGAAATCAATTCCTTCTTATTTAAATTCCTTAGCCACTAATATTATTTTAAACTTATCAATTGAACCATCAGTTCTCAAATTTTTTTTTTCCCTAAAAATCCATTTACACCCTAATGTTGTTCACACCTTGACGGGGAAAACTACAGCCCATATATTGGCAGAGTGGGTCACCGATCTGCATCTAGGGCAAGCATAGCAGGATGGAGCTTGGCGAGACTGGAAGCCGACATGAGGTGATAGGATCCGAGATGGGATCCTATCCAATGAGATCTATCCATGCTGACAAATACGAATCCAACTCTCAAATCTCGATACCAAGGGTTATGGGATAGTTAGATTGCTATCTTGTTTGTATATTTATATTAAGGGGGAGAGATTGAGAAGACAAAGGGAGAGAATAGAGAGAACTTGAGGGCGAGAGAGATAATTCAACACACATTCAACATACTATAACCTTAGCTCATCTCTATCTATTTATACTTAGCAAAACAAATAGAAAATATTTGAACGTTAGTTATGCTGAGCTAGAGGCTGCCGCTGATGTGGCTCCTGAGGATGAAGGAAGGGACAAATCACATGGGCTGGTGGTATTTGCTTGGCCTGGCACTGCGCTGGGCCTGGCGGTAGCTGCACGGGCTGACGCTGAGCTGGGCTCATTCGTAACAATACCCCGATCAAGATAGGACCCTTGTCCACAAGGGTTGAACTATGGGAAGCGGAGTTGAAGATCGTAGAGGAACTTCCAGGTGGCGTCAGTGTGAGAGTGAGTGGTGGCAAGGCACCTCCTACCAACAACCTGGCAATCCAGAAGGTAACGGAGATGAATTGGCGGTGGTTGCCCACGGTGGATTGAATAGTTGTATTAGACCACCATTTGGCTAAAGGAAGCCATTTTCGCCAACTATGGGGGCGCTCGCCGGCAAGACAATGGAGATATGTTTCCAGGCACCTATTAAGCACTTCAGTCTTACCATTGGATTGGGGATGGGAAGAGGAAGAATGATTAAGCTGAGTGCCGAGGCACGAAAAGAGCTCCGGCCAAAAAGTGCTAGTGAAGATCGGATTGCGGTCACTTATGATAGAATCGGGTAAGCCATGGAGCCGGTAAATCTAATCCAAGAACAGCTGGGCGACATCAACAACTGAATAGGGGTGGCAAAGTGCATGAAAATAGGCGTACTTGCTTAAGTGATCAATGACCACCAAAATCACTGTGTACTCGGCAGAAGGCGGGAAGCCTTCGATGCAGTAAAGAGAAATGCTGCTCCACACAGTACTTGGAATTAGTAACGGTTGCAGTTGACCCAGGGCAGCTACAATCTTGTATTTGTTCCGCTAGCAAACGGGGCAGTTACGGACATAGTCTTGAATGTCATGTTTAAAGCTGGGCTAGTAAAAATGTGTCTGAGCTCTTTTGTATGTCACCTCCCTATCGAAATGCCCTCCATGCAGAGAGTCATGCATCCAAAGCAAGATGGTTCGGCAAAGAGACTGATTAGCGCCAACAACAAACTGCCCATGATGGCGAAGTTGATCTTGGTGCCAAGTGAAGTGCGGGTGTGATAGGGGTTTCGCCAACTTGTCAGAAATAATTTGGCGGAGTGCTGGGTCTTAGCGCCAAGGTGGCTGTAGAGTTGCATAGAAGTCGGATGATATAGTTGATAGCGCCATGCATAAAACTTCGGAGCTCGATATGAGGGAGAGAGCATCAGTCGCCAGGTTCTCGGTTCCCTTTTTATAAATGATGTCATAATCGAAGACGATCAGACTCGCCAGCCATAAGAATCGGAGAGAAGTTGAAAGACGCTGCTCCAAGAAAAACTTGAGGCTTTGCTGATGTGTTCGAATGATGAAATGGTGCCCTGTGAGATATTGTTGCCACTTTTCAATTGCAAAGACCACATTGAGAAGCTCACGCTCATAAAAGGATAAGAATTAATGACGTTGGGACAACGTCCTACTGATGAAGGAAATGGGACGTTCATCCTACATCAGCATGGCGCTAATTCCAACTCCCGATGCATCTATTTCAATCAAAAATGTCTTGCCAAAGATGGGAACAACAAATACCGGAGCAGAAGTAAGAGCCCATTTGAGACGTTTAAATCCGACTTCAGCTTCGGGATTCCATCCAAAGTTGTCCTTCTTGAGCAGCGTAGTCAAGGGTGGAGCAATGATCCCATATTCAGCAATAAATCTCTTATAATAGCCAGAGAGTCCCAAAAAGTCTTGAACTTGCTTTATTGTCATTGGACGGGGCCATTTATCTACTACCGCCAACTTTTCCGAATCGGCTAATACACCGTCGCCTGATACAAAGTGACCTAGATACTCAATTCGCCTGGACGTGCATTTCGTCTAAGGCAATGTTGGCAGAGTATTTTCAACATATGGCCAATATGCCCCAAGTGTTGGGACCACGTAGCACTGTAGATGAGCATGTCATCAAGAAAACAAGTACATAGTGATGAAAGAGAGGGCGAAAGATGTCATTCATAAGGCTCTGAAAAGTTGATGGCGCATTGGATAGGCCGAAAGGCATGACGGTGAATTCATAATGGCCCGAATAAGTCCAGAATGCCGTCTTGTAAATGTCATCTAGAACCATATAGATATACCAATAACCTGACTTCAAATGCAGCTTAGTAAAATATGAAGCCCCTCCAAGTTCATCTAATAATTCTTCGACAATCTGTATTGGAAACTTGTCCTTCATTGCCATCTTATTCAGAGCACAGTAATTAATACAGAGCCGCCAAGATCCATCCTCATTCTTCACTAACACAACAAGCAAAAGGGGAAGTATTGTTTCAGATGATGCATGCTTCTAACATTTCTTGAATTAAGGCATCAATGACATCCTTATGGAATACAGGGTGTGGTATGGTCGGAAGTTAATGGGATTTCCGCCCTCTTTTAGTGGTACGCGGTGGTCAAAACCGGGCTGAGATGGCAGGGCTTCAGTACTTGGAAAAAACACATAAGCATATTCCTCTAAAAGTAACTGTACGCTAGGGGCTCTTCGAGCAAGTCAAGATTGGCGGTATGTAGGCTAAGAAGAGAGGGTTAACCCGATTGATCCACTGTTAAGGAAAAGAATGAAATCGGCTGAGAAAGAAGCATTGAGATGGCGTTCTAGGATATTGCCTTAAGAACCGTGTCACTAATACAGCGAAGGGTATACTCCTGATTCGCCAAGCAAAATTTCATAGTGAGAGCATCGAAGTTCAACCAAACGTCCCCCAAAGTATGAAGCCATTGAACCCCTAGGACCATGTCACAACCCGACAGAGGACTTAACAGCATTTTTGAGGAAAAATGGGCATTTTGAAGGGACCAGCGGAATCCACGGCACACGCCCACACATGATATCTGCTTATCGTCAATTATGGTAACAGATGGTTGATGAGCACTGTCAATTACACAACCCAAGCTACGTCCTAGATGAACGTCAAAAAGGTTGTGGGTACTCCCACTATCAACAAGGATACTTAGGCTCCGTTTGTTTCAAAGGAAAAAGATATTCTCGGAAATGATTTTCTTATTTTCCGTTGTTTGGCGCCTAGTTTTTGACGGACAACATTTTCCTAAGGAAAAGCTTTTCCTCTCAACTGAGGAAAATGTTTTCCCTTGTAAAAGAAGGGAAGTTAACATTCCAAGTGCTTTAAAAAGTTTTGGAATATACGTCAGTCGTAATATGACACATTATTTAACTAATATATAGATATATTCCATCATAATTTAGTGAAAGTTTTTGTAATCTTCTGAATTTTGGTTAAAAACGTTGATATAATTATATATATTATTGTAATTATGTACCACATCAACACTCTATAATGAAAATTAATTAGATTTTGATAAAAATTCACCAAGCTCGGTATCTGAATAATAAAATTTTGAAACATCAAGGGGCCCCATTGTATATTTCGAAATATGTAGGTTATGTGGGTGATAAATGGTCAAACTTGAGGTCCCTAAGTGATATATTTCCTGCATTTTTTCATTAAAAATAACTTTTTCATAATCAAAAGAAGCTTATATAACTTATTTGCAACTTTATATTATCTTATAACAATATATAATATGATTGATAGAAGATTATTTTTTATAATAAATGAGCAATATTATAAGAGCATATTTTCAGCCAAAACAACAAGAGAAAATGTTAATCAGAATTTAATTTTCCTTGGAAAACCTATTCGTAAGGAAAATGTATTACGGGGGAAAACTACTTCCCTCGAAACAAACGGAGCGTTAGTGTTCTCTCACCAAAATAGCACTATATCCGTATGGTTTGGCACTGGGATATCCCATGGAGTGCGCGTATAGATATATGTGGATCCGGGGCAGGTTCCAAAGGCTCTAGATCCGGTTCGTCGTCTGTCACCTCAATCCAGAGCATTTGCACATGGCACCACATAGGACAAACGTGACTTGGCGAGAAGGGTTCTCGATAATAGATTGCAGGCCCGTGGATCATCCAAATCAGCTGGTGACAGCCCTCGTAGACGAGCGATTGGCAGATTCCGAGTTCGCGGTGTTGGCAAAGTTAGTGGCCTATTTGGTGGTACTCTGGTTGGTAGGTTAATTGTCCCCTTCGTAGCATTACTCTGTAACAATAACAAGGGTGTGTTTTTGGCAGGATTTTTTCCTGTCACACACTCTAGGTAATCACAATTCTTCTCCTGCAACTGAGTTAGCATGATGCCCTCTTGTAATGTTTTTAGCTTAAACAATTTTAACCAACCCATCAAGTCTTCACACAAGCCCCCCATGAATACGCCAACTCTTTACTCCTCATTGAGCCCACTATGGCTAACCAGGTGCTCAAATGCGGTTGAAGTACTCATCAAGAGTACCTGTTTGTTTAAGCTTGGTAAGCTCGGTAAGGGGGTTTTGAGCAGCCTTAGAAGATCTCTTTCGGATTTCAGCATAATATACATCCCAAGGGATGGCAGCTCCAACCGACCAAGACTGCAAGTAGGCGTTATGCCAACTAAGGGCAGCACCTTCTAAAGCTATGTTAGCATGTATAAATTTCATCTCCTCTGGCTTCTGGTCAAGGATAAAATACCGCTCACACTGGTATATCCAATCAACCACATCACTGCCCCCCTTAAGTCAAGGAAACACTATCTTAGTAAGGCAAGTAGGAAACTGATAGTTACCTCACCACTGATGACAATCGGGGAATGGCGACAAGGATCGATGTTCAGAACTGAAGTCTCTACTACGTTGTAATGGTGGAGCCGGTGGTGCCTAATTGTTGTGATGAAGACCCACCACTGTCCTTATCTGCAGTGATAACCCGTTCATTATACGTCTCTTCTCAGCCATGGCCTCTAGCATCTCATCACAACGTCGATCCATTTTTCATCAAAATCTTTTATGGACATCTATTGCCTGGTGCCGTCTGCCATTGAAGCCGATTAGAGTTCCGATTGTAGCTCCAATTGTAGTTCCAAGGAAGGAATGCCCTGATACCAATTGATAGGTTCCGAGATGGGATCCTATCCGATGAGCTCAATCCACACTTAATTCGCGCTGACAAATACGAATCCAACACTCAAATCTCGATACCAATGGCTACGAGATAGCTAGATGAATATCCCGTTTGTATATTTATATTAAGCTAGTATTAATTACAAGTATTTGGGGAAGAAGGGGAAGAGATTGAGAACAAAAAGGAGGAGAATAGAGAGAACTTTAAGAAAGAGGGAGGGAGAGAAGAGGGGGGGGGGGGGGGGGGGGGGGGGGGGGGAGAAGAGAACTCAACACACATTAAATATACTTTAATCCTAGCTCATCTCTATCTATTTATACTCAGCAAAACAAGAAGAAAATATCTGGAAGTAAGTTATGTTGTGCTGGAGGATGCTGCTAACGTGGCGCCTAAAGATGAAGGAAGGGATGGATCACCTGGGCTAGCAGTACTTGCTTGGGCTGGCGCTGGGCTGCGCCTGGCAGTAATTGCATGGGCTAACGCTGAGCTGGGCCCATCCTTAACATAAGGGAATGCAACTTGGCAAGAGTAGCCCAGAAGATCCATTGACAAATTCAAGGGTGAATTCTCCTTTGGCTAGAGAAGATGATGCAGCCCGCCTTTCACAATTGGCGGGATCCTTGGTGGATGAAGCTTGGCGAGTTGCTCGAGTTTGCTAGGCAGACACGGCCGGAGGATGAGAGAAGATAAGGTTCCACTATAATTAGGAAAACTTAGTTTAGATGAGTAGATTTTATTATCTTTATATTTATCTGTTTTATTTTAGGAAAATCACACGGATTGTAATATCCACCGTTGATCTTTAGATTAGGGCTTCTAGTCTAATTAGGAAAGCTATTCTATTTAAAGGGAGGGCTAGTTAGGGTTTTAGTCATTTAATTGTTTAGAGAATTTATCCCTTTTATGTGTTTTCCCTCCATTCTTAAGGTGTGAGAATTAGGGTAAACTATTTTCCCCTTTGTTTTTATTACTTTCGTAATAAGAATTAAGGGAAGGCTGTTAAACCTTTGGGTTTCCTAAATTTCCATCTACATGCTGCATCACACGCAATTGGTATACACCCATATGGTAAATCAATCAAAATTCAAGTTTTATTAGCCATAATGGATTCAATTTCATTTTTAACTGCTTCTTTCCAAAAAGGAGCATTAAGTGATTTTATTCCTTCCTTATAAGTTCTAGTATCATATTATAGTAAAAGGTATAAAAATTATCATTTAAATTTTTAGTCTTTCCTTCTAGCCCTCTTACTTCTTATAGGTTCACTATGAAATTGATTATCATTATTAAAACCTACAAGGCTAATAGAACAAGAAGAACTACCTTCAAAAGAAATTCTAGATATTTTATTTTCCATTGGAAAAATATTTTCAAAGAAAGTAGCATCACGGGTCTTAATAATAGTATTATTAGAACTTACAAAAAAATTTTAATTTAATACTAAAAGTCTATAAATAGTACCATTTATAAATATCAAACAAGTGCATAATCTACAGTTTTAGGACTTGATTTTCTTTTCTTTATGATAGGTATAGTTACCTTAGCTAAATACCCCTACACTTTAAAATATTTTAAAAGAGAGTTTTTTTTTTTTTTTAATAATAATTTGTGGGGTGTTTTATCAACCTTTTTATCTGGCACCCTATTTAGAATGTGACAAGTAGAGTATAAAGCTTCACCCCTTAAATTATTTTTTAAACCAAAACTAATAAGCACAACAAAGTTATGTTTTTCCTTTCAGCTACATCATTAGATTGAGGACAATAAGGTGGTGATCCTTAATGCACTATACCATGCATTTCACTGAAATCATTCATTTCAGTAAGAGCATATTTACAACCCCTATCAAAATGTAATATTTTTATTTTTCTTTCGAGTTGATTTTTAACTTCTGCTTTATAAATTTTAAATTTATCGAATAACTCACTTTTGGAGTGTATCAAATAAACATAACAATACTTTGAAAAATTATCTATAAAAGTAATAAAGTATCTTTTTCTACCATGAGTCAAAACTTGATTATTATCACAAATATTGCTATAAATTAATTCTAATTATTTAGTTTCTCTTTCTACTTATTTAAAGGTTTTTCTTTGTTGTTTAGCTTGCACACTTATTTCACATATTTTATTTATATTTACATGTGATTTAGGCACATGGTCAATGTTCATCATTCTTTTAATTGTAATTAAATTAACATGACCAAGTCTACAATACTAGATCTCACAATGTTCAATATTTGCAATATACAACAAAGAAATGTTCAAAATACTTAAAAGAAAAAGACCATCTAACAATTATCCTTTACCAATATTTGATCAAAACCTACTAATTACAACCTTATTAGACTGAAAGACAACTTTAAATCCTTGTCAAACTAATAGAGATGCACTAATTAGATTTTTTCTAATGTCGGATACATAGAAGACTCCATCAAAAGCCAGGGATTTTCTGGATGACAACTCTAAACGAACTTGCGCTTGACCTAGGACATGAGCCACACTCCCATTTCCCATACTTACGGTTCTTGTTCCTGATACCTAATAAGATGAAAATGAGTTTCTCTTAGCGTACACGTGAACATTTGCTCCAGAGTCAATCCACTCTTCGTTGAAAATTATTGAATTTAACTATGGGCTACTAACAAAGTACCTGTTAGCAGGGGAATTAGAGTTAGCCCCCACAGTCACCACATTGGCTTGCGGTCTAGAAGTGTTTTGAGATCCGGGCACTTTAGACGGCTGACCATGGTAGCATTACTTAGCTTTATGGTTAGTCTTTCTACAAACCAAACACAAACTTTGAACCAAGTTATTGCCATTAGGCTCGTTATTATTGTTTGTTTTGTTGCTATTACCACCATTATGTCATTTAAAACCTTTTTTTCTTAAATGTTTGCTGTTTAGGCTTATGACTAGTTTCAATATTATGTGCCTTAGCTTGAAATTCAGCTGCAATTGTTGCTTTGGCGAGCAATGCCTATCCTTAATTCTTAAAGCAGCATATAATTCCTCCAATGAAAAATTTTAGGTTTATATTTTAAAGATCAACCAAACTCAGACCATGAAGGTGGTAATTTTTTAATAAGGGATATAACGAGTACAATTTCTGGAATTTCAATCCCTTTTATTTTCATATAAAAAATTAATTTGAAATTCTTGAACTTGTTTAGAAGCTCTTTCCATCAATCATTTGATAATTGTTTTGGTACAAGTTCTTTTAATGGATGGTCAAACTCAAAGCTTTAACTTTTATTCATTAAAGGGTTTGATATAAGAGATATCGTAGATTGAGTAAAAGTGTAGTAAATGGTGGGATGAAGATGAGTGAATTTGTGTCCCTCTTTGGAGCATGAAGGGGGTATTTATAGATGCCCAAGAATTTCATAAGCAGAGGGTAAAGCAGTAAAAAGAAGGAAAAAGGGAATGGGAGAGGGGATATGCATCTCGCCTGTTTCGTGCCAACTCGGGGTGAGATGCGGGGACCCTGTGTCCCTCGATCTTGGGCATTTAGCTCGGCTGTCTTGAGAGAAATGAGGGGTGCATCTCGCCTGCCGGGGGCATCTGGGGCGAGATCCCCAGTTATTCAGGGCTCGGATTGATGCTTTGTATGCCTTAGGGGATATCAATCGGGGATATGTTCTACTTCTACATCTTGGGACCGTGTTCAGTAGGAGTTGCGGTGTGCACGCCTTACCCATCTCGGGGCGAGATGCGGTTGGGTGAGGCGTAGTTGGGCGAGATGCGTGTGGAGCCAGGGCGAGATGTCGTCTGGGCGAGACGAGGTTAGGCAAGATCCTCTGTATCCTTGTTGTTATTTCATGCCTCAGAAACTATTAATGAGTTGTTATCAGTTAGTCCCCCATCATTTTGCAAATGATTTTCTTCTGTGATTTGCAATTGGGTTGGTCTTATAAATATGGGGAGTAGTGGGCAATCCCCTCCACTTTGACCCTCACTCCCTTAACTTTTCAAGCATTGACTTGTCTTTAACACCTTAGCTTCGGTCACCAAATGGCTGACTCTTCGGATGTTACTTTTGAAATTTTTTTCTTATTTTCCCGTGAAGTCCCTTTTGAGGTTTTGGACTCTGTCTCGTTCTCATGCTTTTCATATCCATTCCTGTCATTTCATAGAGGTTCACACCTCTCGCTCTTTGGATCGTTATGCTCACGGGTTCCTGGTTCAATCACGATGCTACATTGAATAAGGCGATGTTTTTGTCTATCCGGTTCTCCTACTAATGGGACAGTTCTGCCTCAGTCCTCTATGGATTTTCTTTTGGGCCATGGGCGAATTATGGGCTGCAATGGCAGCTTGGTCTTATGTCAACACACATTAAATATACTTTAATCCATCCTCATCTCTATCTATTTATACTCAGCAAAACAAGAAGAAAATATCTAGAAGTAAGTTATGTTGTGCTGGAGGATGCTGCTAACGTGGCGCCTAAAGATGAAGGAAGGGATGGATCACCTGGGCTAGCAGTACTTGCTTGGGCTGGCGCTGGGCTGCGCCTGGTGGTAATTGCATGGGCTAACGCTGAGCTGGGCCCATCCTTAACATAAGGGAATACAACTTGGCAAGAGTAGCCCAGAAGATCCATTGACAAATTCAAGGGTGAATTCTCCTTTGGCTAGAGAAGATGATGCAGCCCGCCTTTCACAATTGGCGGGATCCTTGGTGGATGAAGCTTGGCGAGTTGCTCGAGTTTGCTAGGCAGACACGGCCGGAGGATGAGAGAAGATAAGGTTCCACTATAATTAGGAAAACTTAGTTTAGATGAGTAGATTTTATTATCTTTATATTTATCTGTTTTATTTTAGGAAAATCACACGGATTGTAATATCCACCGTTGATCTCTAGATTAGGGCTTCTAGTCTAATTAGGAAAGCTATTCTATTTAAAGGGAGGGCTAGTTAGGGTTTTAGTCATTTAATTGTTTAGAGAATTTATCCCTTTTATGTGTTTTCCCTCCATTCTTAAGGTGTGAGAATTAGGGTAAACTATTTTCCCCTTTGTTTTTATTACTTTCATAATAAGAATTAAGGGAAGGCTGTTAAACCTTTGGGTTTCCTAAATTTCCATCTACATGCTGCATCACACGCAATTGGTATACACCCATATGGTAAATCAATCAAAATTCAAGTTTTATTAGCCATAATGGATTCAATTTCATTTTTAACTGCTTCTTTCCAAAAAGGAGCATTAAGTGATTTTATTCCTTCCTTATAAGTTCTAGTATCATATTATAGTAAAAGGTATAAAAATTATCATTTAAATTTTTAGTCTTTCCTTCTAGCCCTCTTACTTCTTATAGGTTCACTATGAAATTGATTATCATTATTAAAACCTACAAGGCTAATAGAACAAGAAGAACTACCTTCAAAAGAAATTCTAGATATTTTATTTTCCATTGGAAAAATATTTTCAAAGAAAGTAGCATCACGGGTCTTAATAATAGTATTATTAGAACTTACAAAAAAATTTTAATTTAATACTAAAAGTCTATAAATAGTACCATTTATAAATATCAAGCAAGTGCATAATCTACAGTTTTAGGACCTGATTTTCTTTTCTTTATGATAGGTATAGTTACCTTAGCTAAATACCCCTACACTTTAAAATATTTTAAAAGAGAGTTTTTTTTTTTTTAATAATAATTTGTGGGGTGTTTTATCAACCTTTTTATCTGGCACCCTATTTAGAATGTGACAAGTAGAGTATAAAGCTTCACCCCTTAAATTATTTTTTAAACCAAAACTAATAAGCACAACAAAGTTCTGTTTTTCCTTTCAGCTACATCATTAGATTGAGGACAATAAGGTGGTGGTCCTTAATGCACTATACCATGCATTTCACTGAAATCATTCATTTCAGTAAGAGCATATTTACAACCCCTATCAAAATGTAATATTTTTATTTTTCTTTCGAGTTGATTTTTAACTTCTGCTTTATAAATTTTAAATTTATCTAATAACTCACTTTTGGAGTGTATCAAATAAACATAACAATACTTTGAAAAATTATCTATAAAAGTAATAAAGTATCTTTTTCTACCATGAGTCAAAACTTGATTATTATCACAAATATTGCTATAAATTAATTCTAATTATTTAGTTTCTCTTTCTACTTATTTAAAGGTTTTTTTTTGTTGTTTAGCTTGCACACTTATTTCACATATTTTATTTATATTTACATGTGATTTAGGCACATGGTCAATGTTCATCATTCTTTTAATTGTAATTAAATTAACATGACCAAGTCTACAATACTAGATCTCACAATGTTCAATATTTGCAATATACAACAAAGAAATGTTCAAAATACTTAAAAGAAAAAGACCATCTAACAATTATCCTTTACCAATATTTGATCAAAACCTACTAATTACAACCTTATTAGACTGAAAGACAACTTTAAATCCTTGTCAAACTAATAGAGATGCACTAATTAGATTTTTTCTAATATCAGATACATAGAAGACGCCATCCAAAGCCAGGGATTTTCTGGATGACAACTCTAAATGAACTTGCGCTTGACCTAGGACATGAGCCACACTCCCATTTCCCATACTTACGGTTCTTGTTCCTGATACCTAATAAGATGAAAATGAGTTTCTCTTAGCGTACACGTGCACATTTGCTCCAGAGTCAATCCACTATTCGTTGAAAATTATTGAATTTAACTATGGGCTACTAACAAAGTACCTGTTAGCAGGGGAATTAGAGTTAGCCCCCATAGTCACCACATTGGCTTGCGGTCTAGAAGCGTTTTGAGATCCGGGCACTTTAGACGGCTAACCATGGTAGCATTACTTAGCTTTATGGTTAGTCTTTCCACAAACCAAACACAAACTTTGAACCAAGTTATTGCCATTAGGCTCGTTATTATTGTTTGTTTTGTTGCTATTACCACCATTATGTCATTTAAAACCTTTTTTTCTTAAATGTTTGCTGTTTAGGCTTATGACTAGTTTCAATATTATGTGCCTTAGCTTGAAATTCAGCTGCAATTGTTGCTTTGGCGAGCAATGACTATCCTTAATTCTTAAAGCAGCATATAATTCCTCCAATAAAAAATTTTAGGTTTATATTTTAAAGATCAACCAAACTCAGACCATGAAGGTGGTAATTTTTTAATAAGGGATATAACGAGTACAATTTCTGGAATTTCAATCCCTTTTATTTTCATATAAAAAATTAATTTGAAATTCTTGAACTTGTTTAGAAGCTCTTTCCATCAATCATTTGATAATTGTTTTGGTACAAGTTCTTTTAATGGATGGTCAAACTCAAAGCTTTAACTTTTATTCATTAAAGGGTTTGATATAAGAGATATCGTAGATTGAGTAAAAGTGTAATAAATGGTGGGATGAAGATGAGTGAATTTGTGTCCCTCTTTGGAGCATGAAGGGGGTATTTATAGATGCCCAAGAATTTCATAAGCAGAGGGTAAAGCAGTAAAAAGAAGGAAAAAGGGAATGGGAGAGGGGATATGCATCTCGCCTGTTTCGTGCCAACTCGGGGTGAGATGCGGGGACCCTGTGTCCCTCGATCTTGGGCATTTAACTCGGCTGTCTTGAGAGAAATGAGGGGTGCATCTCGCCTGCCGGGGGCATCTGGGGCGAGATCCCCAGTTATTCAGGGCTCGGATTGATGCTTTGTATGCCGTAGGGGATATCAATCGGGGATATGTTCTACTTCTACATCTTGGGACCGTGTTCAGTAGGAGTTGCGGGGTGCACGCCTTACCCATCTCGGGGCGAGATGCGGTTGGGTGAGGCGTAGTTGGGCGAGATGCGTGTGGAGCCAGGGCGAGATGTCGTCTGGGCGAGACGAGGTTAGGCAAGATCCTCTGTATCCTTGTTGTTATTTCATGCCTCAGAAACTATTAATGAGTTGTTATCAGTTAGTCCCCCATCATTTTGCAAATGATTTTCTTCTGTGATTTGCAATTGGGTTGGTCTTATAAATATGGGGAGTAGTGGGCAATCCCCTCCACTTTGACCCTCACTCCCTTAACTTTTCAAGCATTGACTTGTCTTTAACACCTTAGCTTCGGTCACCAAATGGCTGACTCTTCGGATGTTACTTTTGAAATTTTTTTCTTATTTTCCCGTGAAGTCCCTTTTGAGGTTTGGACTCTGTCTCGTTCTCATGCTTTTCATATCCATTCCTGTCATTTCATAGAGGTTCACACCTCTCACTCTTTGGATCGTTGTGCTCACGGGTTCCTGGTTCAATCACGATGCTACATTGAATAAGGCGATGTTTTTGTCTATCCGGTTCTCCTACTAATGGGACAGTTCTGCCTCAGTCCTCTATGGATTTTCTTTTGGGCCATGGGCGAATTATGGGCTGCAATGGCAGCTTGGTCTTATGTCGAGAGGTGGGCCTTTCTTGTTTATCCATCGTCAATCCTGCGACCCGCTTTTACTTTCCTCTGGGCTTGCTGACCGAAGGAATCTTATCCCCTTTCATCCAATGTCCCATGAAAGGTATCTTGGGGTGCCAGAATTCGGCCTCTTGCTTTGGGTGCACCTTTAATTTTCTGGTATATAACGTTACTTTGGGGTCCGTTAGAGAGGAGTGGTCCAATACTCACAAGGTTTTTGAATGGGAATACGGTTGGGCGTATAAGGGCAAGTTATACATTGGGGGGAGGAACTTATTATTTCACATCCTTGTCTGTATTGGTGACCTTATCTACCTAATGTCAGATTGGGGTTCCTATATCTCGGAGCGATCTCCTTTTTCTAGAACCTCTATTGTTCTGTGGGATACTCTTCAAACATCTGCCGACTTTCTGTTTTTCCCTTCGAGGGTTCACTAGAATGTAGCCCGTTGTGATGATGTCGGTCTATTCTGCTGGGATGGCCCTGCAGTTAGGGGTACCTCACTTTGTCTGGTCCTGCTATGCGGTTCTCTTTTCGAGGTGTGGTTGCTACGTGACTGCGATGACTTTACTTCTTGGTTTCTTTATAAGAGTGTTCATTACTTGTTCCTGGTCCCTTGGGATGTCGGCCCTTCGTATGTGGCAGGGTTCTCAATTTTTGGCCGATACTTGATCATTGCATGCGGGGGTGGCTCATACCGCTTTTGCTTGGACGGTCCTGACCACAAAGTTTTGGAGCATTTGGGGTAATACCCTTATCGGGGACTTATCTCCTTGTACCCGTATAGGGGAACTCTTTACCTCGAGTTGCCGGGACCTATGCTCCCTGTTCAGTATGACCTCCTTGGTTCCTTGGTCTTTAGTCTTAGCACGTCTTTAGCTTTTGTCGTGTACTTTTGTGGTAACTTTAGTAGTGGTTGTCTTGTTATTTTTTGGGTTAAGTCTCCTTTTGTAAGTGGATGTACTTAGGATACTTTTGAGAAAGATGGGGTGGCAACTCATCGGATGTATCTTATCTTGGAATGTTTGCTTTTGGAATATTAAGTTGGACATCCATTTTTCAGTGTTTTGAAATTTTAAATCGAGTGTGTTGTTATTGGGGCGTCTCTGGTCTTGCTGAGATTTTCCATATCTTGGACCTCTGGATCTCGGCCCATTCAAATACCGGACGTGTCTCGGGCCTTACCTAGGTCCCTCCAATCGTGGGCTCTAATTCGGCCGTGGTATCGCTAACTTGGGCCTTTCGATCTCTGCCCTATTTCGGGCGCGTCTCGCACTTTTCTCTATTTTGGGAGCATCTCGCCCTTTCCGGCCTCGGGCTCTATTTTGAGAGAGTCTCACTCTTTCTCTTCTCTCTGTTTTTTTTTTACTCAAACCTTTAACTTTACTTTTCTTTCATTTTTTCTCCTTCTTTTCTCCTTCCTTCCTTTTCCCTCTTCTCTTCTCTTTTCCATTTTTCCCTCCCCTTTTTTTCCAAAATTGGAGCTTGCTTTTGGGTCTTTTTACTCTAAATCGAGGAGGGCTTTTGCTTCCTAGAGGTCTTCGGGTGAGTTTTCCTTCTTTTTATTTGTTTTCTGGGTGTTTTTGGGGTTTGATTTTTTGTTTTTTGGGATTATTTTAAAAAGTGAACTCCGGTTTGGGTTTTGTTGGTGCGAACCGCGAGGGTTTCGTCCTCATGGTGTTTCAGGGGTTGGTCCCGAGCAGGTGTAATATTGGTCTTTCTCCAATTTGGGGTAAGGCCCATGTTTGAAGCTTGAAGTGATCTTCTCTCCTCTCCTTCTTTTCTTCGGGTCTCTCTCTCTCTCACCTGAATCTCCCCTCTGTTTTTTTCAGGTTCTTTTGGGCATGATCTTTCCTGTGACCTCCTTGTCTTTTCTCAGGTGAGTCCTCGGTCCTTTGGCTCTTTGAATTCTTTTGTGTAAAATGGCGGGTTTTAGCCCAGAATTGACCAATCACCTTTCCGCTTTGTTTTGCTTGGTCCTTTATCGTTCTTGTGCTGCCCGAATTCTCTCCCCTCTCAGACGCTTGGGGGGGAGGAGTTGAGCGAGGAGGTATTCAGGGAAATCCTCTTGTTGATACAAGACTCCATGATAACTCTGGGAGATAAAGGGATTTCGAGGGTTAGAATCTCCTCTCCGGCAGCAATGTCTAACGTTAACTTCAAAAATTACGGGGTCTTGGGCACAAGTAAGTTTCTTTCGGATTTTTGCTCCCCTTTTTCTGCACGTATGTGTATATGTTCTCTTATTTCACAGTTTTCCCTTTGCTTCCTCGATGGTGCAAAAACATAACTGTGTTGAGGACTCTTCTTCCAAGACTTGGGAGTGAGGACGGCTCATCTTCCAGAGTAGTGGTACTGCCGCGGGTCCATTGAGTCAGTGTTCGCTGAATGAAAATTCTCCTTTATCTACTAAGTTTCTCGAAATCTCTCGTATCTGCCGTTTAGGGAGTTTTATGTCGAGCACCTTAGGTGAGGATGGGGTTTCTGCTATTCGCTCGAAATATTTCTTTCTGGGGGATTATGAGGTCTGGGGGCCTTAGCCGGATGGTTGTCCCTTGTTTCTGCCCAAGGAGGGGAGTTTTTCAATCACCATGGATTCCTTGGAGGTAGGCATCCGATTTTCCCTTCCTCATTTCGTGGAACAACTACTCCAGGGTTGTAATGTTTGTCCAGGGCAGGTTACCCCGAAGGGGTTTAGGAATGTGTATGGCTTCCTAATTGCGTGCTATGTAAATAGTTTTGCCCCTACTTTTAGAATTTTTGACATTCTTTTCAAAATCAGATATTTTAAGCATATAATAACTTTTGAGATTGGAGGAGAGGGGGGGGGGGGGGGGGGGGGGGGGGGGGGGGGCAGTGGCGGGGGTTTATTTTTATAAAGCATAACCCTTCTAATGTAGAGAATTGGGAGAATAAGTTAATTTGGGTGAAACCTCCCTTTCTTCCTTCGTTCCTGACTTCATGGGGCGCAGTCCAACGGCCTTGCCCAACAAAAAGGAGCCTTTTGTCTTCTCGAAAAAAATGGTTTATTCGCTATTTCAACAAGAATTTTGCGGGTGAGAGGTTCTTGGCCTCTAAAGAGTTGCTCAGGCAAGAAATAACACCGTTAAGGATGGTCTTTCTCAAAAGCCTTTCTCAAGTAATTATTGTCTGCTTTCGAAATTGGTTGGCTGTTTGTGTGTTTGATACTTTGTTCTGTTTATTTTTCTGATGGATCTTTACTAACTCCCCCCTCCCCTTTTTCTTTTTAGCTGATGAATTGGCAGGTATAGATATCGCTAATTTTCCCATCCCCACGGAGTCTTCGGACGAATAAGGTTCTCCACCTATCCTGTTTGTCATTGCGACCCCGACTGGAGTGCGGAAGGATTTGTCCCAAGACAGCGGAATCTTCGCCTGAGAGAGCTTCGATGCACCTCCGAACTCTTCCTCAGGAATCTTCTCCAGACGCTGCTGGTGAATATTTTTCTTGTCCTGCAATGGAGAGGGGAATGGAGCCTTCTTCTGGGTTTTTGGCTCCTATGGGATTCCTACTGCCGTATCAAGTCCTTCTGCCTCGAGGTTAGTGGATGAGGTAACTGGAGCTCTTGAGGCTCTAGGTTCTTCTAGTTCGAATTTGATGGAGCCCCCTCCATCTTTCCTTGAGGTGATTCCTTTGCATTTTCCAAATGACCGACGTCCCTTGCCTATGCTTGCTTCTAGAAGGATATTCGATGCTTCCTCGGATCAGGGCAAAGTTCTTTCTCAATTGGCTGGGAAGGGGAAGAAGGTGGATGTAGCGGGTTCCTCTATAGCAGCGGAGGATTTTGGTTCATTTGTCTCCATTTTGGCAAGGGTCAGTACCCCGGTAATTAATTATCATTCCACCTTTAAGGATAACATGAATGCTTTTTAGGAGATGTGTGCTTGCTACCTCTTCCCGGATGACTCTACTTATTTAGATGAGATATCTGTAGTGAATGCAACCGTCCACCTATCACATGTAACCCCTGAATGTATTTAGTATTATATTTATGGGTTTGCATAGTCGGGGAGTATTCTTTTTGCTAATCATGTTGTGTTATGCGTATTTTCTGTTATGGTTTTTTTCCCATTCAGCATCCGTATATATCCGTTGGAGGCAAAGTTATCGGGAGCTGGGGGAGTTACATCAATTGAATGGTGAGCTCAAGTTGTAGCTATCCAAATCATGCCTTGTTTTCATGGAGTAGGGTGATCGTATTTCGGCTAAAAATACTCGTATTTCAGAATTGGAGTCTATTGTTTCATTGCGGGGTGCTCTTGTTTTCGAGCTGGAGGCCTTCATCTCGACGCGAGATGCTTAAGTGTCTGAGCTGAAGTCCCTTGTCATGGTGTGGGATGCTCATGTGTCTGAGCTGGAGTCCCTTGCTTTGACACGAGATGCTCGGATATCTCAATTGAAGGCCCTTACCTTGACTATTCCAAAACAAGTTTCACGTGCCGTCTCAAACTTTAGGGGGGGCCCTGAATTCCAAAACCAGTACTAGAAAGGCTTCGACACCGGGGTCGGCCTTGCTGTGAAAAGGGCGAAACATTTAGACTCTCATCTCGAGGGGTTTTTTTTTTTCCTTCAAGGAGTCTACTAATTTGTTTTGGATGACGCGAAGGAGGGGAGGCTCGGTGTTGCCAGTTTGTTTGATGCCACTCACCCTGCCCGCGGCTAGTGGGAATGCTTCCGTTCATGCTTTTTGTCGCTCCTTTCCTTATGTTTCTTCTGCTTGGGGATTCTTTTGGGCCCTTTTCGTGTATGTATCCCCGTTCTTTTTTTTTTCTTTGTGTATTTTGGTAAACAATGATTTGTTTTGAAATTAATTATGTCGTTTTTGTGTCTGATTGTTGTTTTTGTGATTAGAGGATTTATTTGTGGGTTGTTTTTATTTGCTTTTATTGTATGTCTGGTTTGATTGTTTCGAAAAAGTTGATGGTATTTCACCCGTCTCGGAAGGGCTTACGGCAACTTGTTTCGCCTGCCTAATAAGGGCTTACGGCTTTATGTGATTCACCCACCTCGGAAGGGCTTACGGTTGAACGTAATTCGCCCGCGTCGAAAGGGCTCATGGGTGAACGTGTTCCGCCAGCCTTGGAAGGGCTTGTGGCTTTATGTGATTCGCCTGCCTCGGAATGGCTTAAGGTTGAACGTAATTCACCCACCTCAAAAGGGCTTATGGCTGAACGTAATTCACCCACCACGGAAGGGCTTACGACTGAGCTTGTTTCGCCTGCCTCGGAAGGGCTTATGGCTTTATGTGATTCGCCTGCTACGAAAGGGCTTATGGCTGAACGTAATTTGCCCGCCTTTAAAGGGCTTACGGCTGAATGTGTTTCGCCCGCCTCGGAAGGACTTACGGCTTTATGTGATTCGCCAGCTTCGAAAGGGCTTACGGTTGAACGTAATTCACCCACCTCGGAAGGGCTTACGGTTGAATGTGTTTCACCCACCTTGGAAGGACTTACGGCTTTATGTGATTCGCCTACTGTGAAAGGGCTTACGGTTGAACGTAATTCACCCGCCTCGGAAGGGCTTACAGCTGAATGTGTTTCATCCGCCTCGGAAGGACTTACGGCTTTATGTGATTCGCCTGCCTCTTAAGGGCTTATGGCTGAACATAATTTGCCCACCTCGGAAGAGCTTACAGCTGAACGTGTTTCACCTGGAAGGGCTTACGGCTTTATGTGATTCGCCTGCCTCTTAAGGGCTTATGGCTGAACATAATTTGCCCACCTCGGAAGAGCTTACAGCTGAACGTGTTTCACCTGGAAGGGCTTACGGCTTTATGTGATTCGCCTACCTCGGAAGGGCTTACAGCTGAACGTAATTTGCCAGCCCTAGAAGGGCTTACGGTTGAACGTGTTTCACCCGCCTCAGAAGGGCTTACGACTTTTATGTAATTCGCCACCCTCGGAAGGGCATACGGCTTTACGTGGTTTCATATGTTTCATAAACCGTTCTTTCCGTATTTATAAAGAGGGAGAGAGTTCTTGTGAGGTACAGAACGAGCTTTGTACCCTTTCAAGATTTCATACATAGTATTTTCTTAAATTTAAAATATTCTACACCCTTGGGACGAGTGTCCCATCCAGCTGCTGCAGATGATAGGCTCCTTCCCTGGTAGTCCAGGAGACCCTATAGGGCCTTTCCCAATTGGCAGATAGCTTGCCGAGGTGATGCCCCGAGTCCTTTGTTCGTTTTAGCACTAATTCTCCCTCCTGAAAATCTCTCTTTTTTACCCTGGAATTAAAGTATTTTGCCATTGTTTGTTTTTGGGTGACTATTCCAACCAATGCGTTTTCCCGCGTTTCTTCTATTTCATCTAGCGATTGTCTCAATGATTCTTCGTTGCGTTCCCGGTCATAACACTGTATTCAAAGACTGGGTTCTCCTACCTCTACAGGTAGTACTACTTCCGTTCCGTACACGAGGTTGTACGAGGTTTCTCCCGTGGCATTTCATGTCATTGTTCTATAAGCCCACAATACACTGGGGAGCTCCTCTGCCCAGTTCCCCTTGGCTCGGTCAAGCCAAGGTTTTAGTCCTGAAAGGATTGTTGGCAGATTCTGCCCAAATCGTTGCTTTTCGGGTGTACCACCGAAGCGTAGTTTATTCTAATTCCTAGATTCCCGCAGTAGTTTTGGAAGCTTTGTGAAATGAACTGGGTGCCATTATCGGTAACCAAATTTTGCGGGATTCCAAATCGTGTGATGATTCCTTTCCAAAGGAAGTGCTGGACAACGCGATCAGTGATTTGGGCAACGGGTTCAGCCTCTATCCATTTGCTGAAATAATCTATAGCCATGATGATGTACTTTCTTGACCCGGTCGTCTTAGTATATGGCCCCGAGATATCCCGTCCCCATTGCACGAATTGGATTGGGCTTAATATGGGTTGGAGCATGGACGCGTGGGTATGGATTATCGAGGCATGTTTCTAGCATTTCTTGCATTTTTGTACGAGGCTTTGAGCGTCTTTTTTCATGGTGGCCCAATAGTATCCGAATCGTAAAGCCTTGTTAGTCAATTACTCTCGTGAATTTCGCGCATGACGTATTCCCCTCCTTCCTTGCCTACATAGTTTAACAGCAGGTCACGAAGGATCTCCTATATAGATCCTCATCAATTAACACAAACCAAGGGGCCCGTCTCCGGATCAGCTTTGCCTCTATCTGGCTACTGGGAAGGATTCCATTCTTTATGAACTCTATCATGGGGTGCCACCAGTCGTCTACAGCCCATATTTGCGCAACTTTCTCTGAGAGAGAAGAGGGTGGTGGGCTCCAACATGAAGTTTTGACCTCTTCGACTTGGATGGTGGGGTCTTGGTGCTTCTGTCTTGGTTCTGAACTGACTACTTGGCTTAGCTTGTCAGCTCTAACTTTTTCTGCTCGTGGTGAGGTGAATCTTGAAGTGGGAAAAAGGCTCTTATTGCTTCGTTCACAACCTTTAAATATTCCATCACGGTAGTACTTCGCACTCCGTAGATTCCTTGGATTTGTTTGACGACCAACTAGGAATTGCTAAACACCTCAATCTGTCGGGCTCCTACTCTTTGCACTATTCTTAGCTCTTGGAAGAGTGCCTCGTATTCGGCCTCATTGCTGCTAGCCTTGAATTTCAATCGTATGACATATGAGAAATACTGACCCGTGGGTGAGATGAGTAAGATTCCTGCCCCGCTTCCTTAATTATTAGACGATCCATCTACGGACAATCTCCATGACTCTCCCATGGCATCCCCTGAATCTGTGGTTGGTGTGTTGCTAGCGAATGAACATTCGTCTAAGAAATCAGCCAATGCTTGTGCCTTGATTGCTGTTCTTAACTCGAACAAGATATCTTACTCTGACAGTTCAACTGCCTAAGCTAGCATTCTTCCCGAACATTCCAGCCGCTGAAGCAATTTCTGAAGGGGCGGACTGGTTCGTATCCGGGTTCGATGTGCCCGGAAGTTGGGACGAAGTTTTTGAGCGGCTATAACGGCAGCGTAGGCAAGCTTCTAGATGCTGGGGTATCGTCTCTCAGCATCTCGCAGTATTTAACTCACGAAGTAAACTGGTTCCTGGTCATTCCCTTTCTCAGACACCAATACGGCACTTACCGTGTCGTCCGTTGCCGCTGTGTAAAGGATCAATTCTTCTCCTACTACGCATTTTGATATGGTGGGGAGTTTTTCTGGGTGTTCTTTGAGTTCTTGGAAGGCTTGTGCGCAGGTTTCATTCCACCTGAAGCTCTCTCTGCTGCGCAAGATCTTGAAGAAAGGGAGAGACCGATCTGCTAGGCGACCGATGAACCTATTGAGTGCTGTCAAGCAACCTGTCTGCTTTTGGATATATTTTGCCGTCTTTGGGATCTCCATTCTTAGGATTTTGTTTACTTTGGCAGGATTGGCTTCTATTCCTCTTAAGCTTACTATGAAGCCCAGGATTTTCCCTTCCGGAACAGCGAAGATGCATTTGTCCGGGTTTAACTGCATCCCATGAATCAAGAGCATCTCTAGGGTTTCCTTCAAGTCATTAATGTGGTTTGAGGCTTTTTCGGTTTTCACTACCATATCATCAACGTAAACTTCCAAATTCTTCCCTATCTGTTGTCGGAATATACTATTTACTAATCGTTGGTACGTGGGTCCGGCATTTTTTAACCCGAATGGCATGACTTGGAAACAGTATGTTCCCTCATGGGTGAGGAAGGAAGTTCTCTCTTCGTCCTTTAGTTTCATCGCGATTTGGTGATACCCTGAGATTGCATCTAGAAAGCTGAACAGCTCATTTCTGGCTGTAGAATCAACTAGCTAATCTATCTTGGGTAAGGGGTAAGAGTCTTTGGCATAGGCCTTGTTTAAGTCAGTGAAGTCGATGCACATTTGCCAACTGCCATTTTGCTTTTCTACTAGAACCACATTGTCTAGCCATTCAGGGTACAATACTTGTCGTATGAAATTTGCCTTTATAAATTTCCTAGTCTCTTTGCTTATGGCCTGATTTCGTTCTGCGTAGAAGTTGTGCTTTTTCTTCTTAATTGGTTTTCGTTCGGGTTGGAAATTTAGGTAGTGGCAAATGATCTCTTTGTCTATTCCATGCATTTCATCCACGGAGTATGCGAAGACATCTCGGTATTGTCAGAGCACCTACAAGATTTGATCTTGCATCTCGAGGTTTAGTTGTGCCCAATTCGGACTGATTTCCAGGGCTCGAGTTCGGCTTCAATGGTGTCTTTAGGAATTTGCCCTCCTTCTTCTCTGTCCTTCCTCTTTCATCTCTTAAAAGGGCATTGAGACCTATAGTCCCTAGTGGGTTAACAACTTCTCCAGAGAAACCAGCGAGGCCTCCTGTCGCTGGCCCCAGTTCCTAGTATGAGATTCCCATTTATTTGAGGCAGTGGAGAAAAAGGATGTTGATCAAACTTCCTTGATCCAATAGGACTCTTCGAATGCAGGGCAATGGCCATGGGGCCGTCGTGCAAGGTCCTGACATTGGCGAGATCGTCATGCGTAAAGACAAGGGGCTGGCAGCTTTTGATCTTGATTTCGCCTCTTACCGAGCTTGGGTCATTGATTTCCTTTTGCTTTTGCTTGACCGTGGCTATCACGTGCCTCACGGCATTTTCCAAAGCATTGTGTTTCTCGTGGGATGGTCCCGGGATTCTTGGTTTAATCTTCTTTATGTCCAGGAATTTGCCAAGGTCACCCTTTTTCTCTAGTTCGTCCATTCGGTACTTTAGCACCCGACAGTCTCTGCTGTAGTGCCCGAGCGATTCGTGGTACTCACAGCACTTCTTTAGTCCTACTTTGGACTCGGAGCTCTTAGCGGCCTTGACCTTTGGTACTTTGGGCATTTTTACTTCTAAAAGCAGTTTCGGCATCTTTTGTTGTCCGAAATGGCCGCTTTCTCTCAGGCGTTTCACGGGGCTTTCCCTCTTTGGATAGGGATCATGGACGTCCGCCCTTCTTCTAACAAGTTCGGGCCTGGGTTACCCGGCTTTTGCCATTATGTATGATGTACTTGTTAGCTCTTTCCCATAGCATGTCCACAATGGTAGGGAGGGCTTGTGCTGGGGAGAATTTGAGGTCCCTATTCCGTAACCCGTTGATGAAAGCGGTTATGGCCTTTTCATCCGCGAGGTTCCGGATGTCGATCATTGCCTTAGAGAAGCGTCTAACGAATCCCCTTAGGGATTCATCTTCCGTTTGTCGTAATTGTATTAGCTAGGTGGCGGTCTTTTTTCTCCATTTGCAGCTTAAGAAATGACTGGTGAACTTTTCTGAAAGCTCCGAAAAACTGTGGACTGAACTATTTGGAAGGGAGGCGAACCAGGCGAAGCCGGTCTTCTGATGCATCCCAGATATAGATTCAAGCCACACGAATCCTAAAATGTGATCGTCTGGTCCTTGGGTCCCTTCAAACATCTCTAGATTTGGAATTTTTGCTTTTCCCATAGATGAGGACAATATGTGGGGCGAGAAAGGAAAATGTGTAACGAGGATCCTCCCAAAGCCCTAGACATTGTCCTATCAGGACTAGTATTTACGTTTGACTCTGGCGGGGGTCAGGCTTTTTCAGAGGCATATCCTTGTCCCCAAAGGTGTCGCCCCGCCTCATTCTTATACGTCTGTTTGTCCTATCGTCATGTTCGGTGGAGGCTAACGACCCGGCAGTCCTGTCTGGGTTTTGCCTTGAGGATTGGGGTGGAGGTTTGCTCGATGGGCTTTGATCGGCAAGTTGCATGACTAGCTTTCGGAGTTCGTGCAGTTGAATTTGGGTGACGTATTGGCCTCCTGACTTTTTCGGCAAGGGGGAGACTCCATTGATTTGTTAGGGGAAATCCCACATACGGCACCAATTGTGCTGGTATAGGTTCATTTAATGGAAGGTCAAACCCAAAACTTTAACTTTTATTCATTAATGGATTTGATACAAGAGGTATCGTAGATTGAGTACAAGTGTAATAAATAGAGGGATGAAGATGAGTGAATTCGTGTCCCTCTTTGGAGCATGAAGGCGGGTATTCATAGATGCCCAAGAATGTTATTAGTAGAGAATAAAGCAATAAAAAGAAGGAAAAAGGGAATGGGAGAGGGGATACGCATCTCGTCGGGTTCGTGCCAACTCGGGGCGAGATGCGGGGACCCCGTATCCCTCGATCTCGGGCATTTAACTCGACTATCTTGAGAGAAGTGAGGGGTGCATCTCGCCTGCTGGGGTACCCAGGGCAAGATCCCCTGTTATTCAGGGCTTGGATTGATGCGTTGTATGCAGTGGGGGGTATCAATCAGGGATATGATCTGCTTTTATATCTTGGGACTGTGTTCGGTAGGAGTTGTGGGGTGCATGCCTTACACATCTAGGGGCAAGATGCAGTTGGGTGAGATGCGTGTGGCACCAGGGCAAGATACGGTCTGGGCGCGAAGTGGTCTGAGCAAGATGGGGTTGGGCAAGATCCTCTGTATCCTTGTTGTTATTTCTCGCCTCGGAAACTATTAAGGAGTTGTTATCAATAATCAAGCCAGGCTTCAATAGAATACCTTTTTAATCCTCTTTCTTTAGTGCCATACTGATGATCTAAAGCATTCCGTAATTCTATCGTAGATTTAATGTGACAAAAGCTACTATAGATGTTATCAAACAGAGCACTCAAAATTCTTCCATAGCATAAAATATATTTTTTTTTTCGGTGGATGTAATTTTACTAATGGATGTTGAATGTCCACTAGTAGGTGCACCATTAACCGATTCCGAGGATTTCTCACTACTTTTTTTCTTTATCCCCTAGAATTACCAAAAGTAATCCCAATTCAGTCAGCCAAAACTTTATTTGTTGTTGCTAACAAAGGAAATCTTGTCTAGCAAATGTTTTGGGCTTACTAATTAGGGCTTTAAAGATTTCTATGTTTGCATACATTTTTGTTAATATTTTTTTAATTTAGGTAACGAATTTCATTTCTAAGACTATTAGAAAACTACACCTCATAAAACACTAGAATTCACAATAACTAATACAAAAAAAACTTCGATAAACAACAAATACCAAAAATAATTGAATTATAGATTGAATTTAGAGTATAAATTTAGAAATAAGTGTGTGGGTTGAGGCATGCAAAAGTGTGCTCTCTTTAGAAAGGAAATGTCCCTCCTGCACGAGTATTCCAACACTTGAACCTAAAAGTGCTTCTCTCCCAAGATTCAACAACCCGTTGGGACTCTATCAGTACATGAACTAAAGATCCCCGAACTTCAATCACCACTGCTCACAATATTTTTTAAGAGAAAGAGAGAGGAAGAAGAGCATTGTAAACAGTTAATTTTTTTTTTTTTTAATTACTGATGATGTTTTTTCCAAACACAATATCATCTTTTATAACCAAAAAATTATAATTATTATTTTAATTTAATTTTAAGAATATAGTCTTTTAATGATAATGGTGGCCGATATCTCTGGCCACTATCTTTGTTATACATAGGGATTTTGTTTCACTTAAATTCAGACCACATCATATCATGGGCCATCAATTCCCCCTAAATTCTCGCAACTGAAACAGAATGATTTCAAACTTTCAATTATTTATTTATTTCTTCTTTTTCACAAATTTAAATCTAAGTATATATATTTATATAAAATACAAAAGCTAAAAATAATTTTTTAAATCAATAAAATATCATGTTTTTCAGCAGGTGGGGGCGCAGCGAGCTGGGGAGGGGGGAGGGGGGCGGGGGTTGGTGCTGGATGAGAGGAATGGGGATTAGGGTTTTATTTTGATTTTTTAAGTCAGGTTTTTGTTATGGATTTATGCTTATGGACTAAACTTTTATGTATTTTATTTATCGATTCTTTTTAATTAATATAATTATATTTGAATATATTAAACAAGTAATTATTGAGTACAATTGGATTATAAAAAACAATTGAAATATTGAGTTTGGTATTAAGCTGAGTATTCAATAAAGTACTATCTGATACTCGAACTTAAATTATAATTACAGTGAGGCAAACATCAGATACAAAATAAAAGAGATGGGTGAAAAATTTGACAATGATAAATATAAAAAAGTGCATATTTTGAATGCTTAACAAAATTTAACTTTTCAAGTGAAATAGTTTTTTACATGAGCCCATTAATGACAGTTTGTGGGGAGAATTAATGATTTTATTTAGTGCCTGTAGTTATAAACCCATCGTATACCATTAATGAATGCACTCACAACATGTTTATCAAAGTTATGATGTTCAGAGAAGAAAGCAGTTATAAAATCAAGTCCAAAACTAGCCTCAGTTCGAGCCCTGTTACTTCTTCTAAGTTCTAAAGCTCGAGTTTAGGGGGCTTGTGATTAGATGATGATGCAGATGCAGATGCAACAGGCATAGAATCAGGTATGAAGTATACATATATTCTTTCCTGGGAAATTTATGCTTGAAAAATTTAGCATATTGAGATTCCATAATTTTAGCAAGCCCAGGGCTCGAGTCATTAGTTAGCATGAGTTTATATGTAGCACTGTTTATGGCATAACCGACAAAGATAACATCTACAGTTTTATGACCTAGTTTACTTTTTTTTTAAATTCAGTAATCCTTATTTTAGCTAGATACTCCCACACTTTAAGGTGTTTCAAGTTAGGCATATAGCCATTCCATGGCTTATAAGCGGTCATATCTGACCAGTTATGTGGAACCCTACTAAGTATGTGACATATAGATAATAAGGCTTCCCCCCACAGGCTCGAGAGTAGGCCAGAGCTAATTAACATAGCATTCATCATGTCTTTAAGGGCTTTACTTTTTTTCCTTTCTGCTATCCCATTCTGTTTAGGTTTATAATGGGTTGAGAGTTCATGTATTATGTCAAGTTCCTCACAATGTTTCTAGAGGAAGGTGGTATCTGGGTACGATGAATTTCGTCAATGTACTTATACATCGTTTTGGAGTTACGTATGAGGTGGGATTCGTTAGGATGAGCTAAACTCAAGCTCTAGCCACACACCCGGCTTGATATTCCATGCAATATTTAAACAAACATTTAGAGGGGCCCATGGGGTAACTCACGGGGGAACCCTCTGATACTTAATTCAGTACTAATCTCATGAGATAAAAATGAAAGTGGGTAATAGACATAATAGATATAAAATACTTATCATATGGGGAGTAGGAGGCTTGAACGATCATTGCTCTGGAGAGAAAATCGTGAAGGAAGAGGGAGGAAGAGGCATGACAGAGTAGGGGAGGTGTGGGAGAAATGAGAAGCCTCTTCCCTCCATATATCTTGCCATTCTTTATTCTCCCCCTGCTCCCATTTTACAGAGAATTTCCGCCCTATTGTGGCTAGCTCGTTCTACCTAGCCCTATTGTGGCTTGCCCGTTCTAGCTAGCCCTGTTCTGACTAGCCCCATTCTGGCTAGCCTTATTCTAGCTAGCCTCATTCTAGCTAACCTTGTTCTAGCTAGCTCCTATTCTGTCTAGCCCCGTTTTGGTTAGCCTTGTTTATGCGTGCCGCTTGGTACTACTTATTTGCCACTTATTTGCTTAGGGAGGCTATGACTATAAACATAGCAATTTACCAGGCGAGTAAATACCAGGTCAATAAGAATCGGGGTAGTAAATATCAGGCCAGTATTATAAACATATAGTCACCCCACCATGGACAAACTTAGGTCATTCCAAGTTTGGCCATTGAGTATATTACACATCAGTCTTTTAAACATAGCTTGCTATTGCACAATGTTTTCCCATGCGATGGAGGTGTTCATCGTTTTGTGTAGGCTCTTCGTAGTTCTCATTCATGTGCGTTTTGAGCTTTACCTAAGGTTAATAAAATGAACAGCGCAAACAGGATGTGTAACAAGGTACCTAATGCCTAATAGGGTGTTTATGTTATCACAGCTCTTAATTGGGCGTGCAATCCCTTGTGAACCTTAATAAGGCGTCTAGCCTAATGTACATTTTAGTGGGGTGTTTAGAACATCATTTATTTTGAACAAGGCAATTAGCCTATTAGAGATCTTAATGGAACTTTTTACCTCTTTGTTTGTTTGAATGGAGCAGTTTTAATTTGTGTAGGAATGTTTAAGAGAATCCGAGCCTCTGAGGTCTTCTAAAACTTAGAGTATTTAAAGCATTTCGCTCCCTTATTCCAACAAGTGTTCATGGTAATGAGTATTACACTCGTTACGGTGGTTGCACCAGGGCAGACCACGGTGATTGGTATTGCACCCATTGCGGGTGATTGCACCAGGGAAGACCATGGTGTTAGGTATCGCACCCATTGCGGGACATACTTGGATAAGCTTCAGTTGTCATGTATAGAATACCTGGATAAAGCCAAGCATAATCGGGATAACAAATCAAACCAAACGGGTCAATATAGTATACTTGTTTGATAGTTAATATGCTAAGGATAAATATTAAAATAAAGACAAGTTGCTAGAAATAATACACTTTTAATGTTATTACATGCCAAGTAATTCACCGTCATTTATCCATGGAATGATAAGCCCGGTATGACTTAAGTTGAATAGTTGTAAGTGGACAATTGCACGAATAATCATTAGTAGCATTCATAAGAAGCATTTTGTAAGCGAATATAACACTCACATAATGCGATTCACAACTGATTGTATGAGCACTTGCTAATTTTTTGATGGCAAGTATTTATGCATAATGTGTGACTTAATAATGATGCATCTTTGATAGTGTATGGTGTGTCATCTATGCTAACGTCGAATATTGAAAACTTAACAAGGTCAGTTTGTAATATTCTGAGGATGAAAGGCGCTTAAGGATGCTATTGTTGAGGTGTAAATGTTTTTAACTACATATCAGTCTTTCTATTCTAGTCTCAAAGTTGCAAATTAGTTTTAAGGATTCGATGATCCGTTATTTTGTGTTACCGTGCTGACAGCACGCATTGCTGGATCGCATAGGATATGAAAGGAGTTATAGACTATGTAAGAAAGTTTAAGAATAAGTTATAGTGGGTATTGAACTAGTTCATCCTTTTTGTTATCAATTCATATTGTTAAATTTTGAAGGGTTTTTACTATTGAGTTGTCATTTCATGCCCGTGTATCACCGGCTTGTGATTCTTCATTTTCAGCTGGGTGGCTATAGCTACATTTACTTACTAAGAGATGTTCAAGGAAGTCTTTTTGATTTCTTGATGCCAATTCTCACGTTGGGCATGCTTTATGATGGTTGGGAAGTCACTTTCGAGCCTCGAAGTTATCAATTGTGTGTTGCAAACAACACTTGATAAGTTAATAAAAACTTAAAACATTTTATTTTTCGAAGAGTTCGGTTCAGAGAGCTATAGTCTACAGGATTTGTGTTAAATTTTTTCTGCGCGTACTCCTACATCCATTCCTAACTACCATTTCTTAAGAATTGAATGTCTAGGAGAAGAGGAAGAATTAAGAGATTTAGGGAGGGAAGATATTATCATATTCCCCTATGTAATTTGGTTCTGTGGATAGAGGAACAAGAATAACAAGAAATACAAGGATAAGATGTATTTACCAAATATAGCGTTTGCTTAGTACATATGTGATTATGAAGGTGGCTAAGCAAATAAAAACAACATCTTGCACTCCTCTTACTAAGCTATTGACCAGTAGTGGTACTAAATAACTTAGTAAAAGGTTGGTTAAAGTGCGAATTAATTATGCGCAGTAATGTGCGTGGCCCATGTCGGACTTTCCAGTTGGAAATGTTTTAGCAGGTCGCAATAAGCGGCAAAGTTTCTTAATTATAGTTCAATCTTCGACTTGTAACAAGTAAGGAAGCCTCTTAAATATGTCACGATGTTGTGTTGCATATCATGATTGAGGATGAAGCTCACCAACTTTGAAAGGTGTATCTTATGGATGATTTATTCCCAACTTATAGTCGTTCTAACATGATTAGCATCATGAAAAAGAAATGTACTCTCACTCATTGTTGATTGTGAAGCCTCTCGATTTTGGAATGGTTTACCCTCTGTGATGGAAATGTCGTCTACCCTGTGACCCGGGGGTGGACTCCCTAGCCTTCATGTCATCAATGAAATGAAGTTTGGGTTATGACTAAGGGCGGAGTCCCCTAGCCTTAAAAATGACTTATACCACCAAGATAAGGACATGAAATCCAATTCATAACTAAGGCGAAGTCCCTCAATACGAGAATGATTTACGCCACCATTAAGGACATGAAATCCAATTCATGATTGAGGTGAAGTCCCCTAGTATAAAATGATTCGCGCCACCATGATAATAAGGAAATGAGGTGAAGTCCCCAATCCTAAAATGATTTATACAACCATAAGAAGGAAATAGCTGAGGCGAAGTCCCCCAATCCTAAAATGATTTATGCCACCAAAATAATAAGGAAATGACTGAGGCGAAGTTGCCCAATCCTAAAATGATTTATACCACCATAATAAGAAAATCCTAAAATGATTTATGCCACCAAAATAATAAGGAAATGACTGGAGCAAAGTCCCCTATCCTAAAATGATTTATACCACCATAATAAGGAAATGACTTAGGCGAAGTCCCTGAGTCCTAAAATGGTTTAGCTACCAAAATAAAGAAATGACTGAGGCGAAGTCCTCCGGTCCTAGAATGATTTATGCAACTAAGATAAGAAGGTTTAAGTTGTGAATTGGAGCGAAATCCCCCTGTCCTAAAGTAATTCGTACCACCATTAAAGGAAAGATCGGCTCACCTTAAACTCTATTGGTCTTTGGTTCTACTAAGTTAACTTCATCTCTAGAGGTTGGTTTAAAAGGTATTATGGAATCATCGATGTAAAGAGATGATGAAATTGCTTGGTTAGGCAGGTAGATCGAGTGTGGATGGATTTCATCCTGCAAGTTAAGAAAACCAAAAAGAAATAATAATCTTTAAAATCGAAACCCCGCTATCTTCTACGCAATGAACTCGAGCTGCCCAAGGGTGGGCTCCGAAAATTATTGAACTTGAGGCAAGCAAAATTTCTAAAGAAAATTTTCCCTCCCACTGGATCTCCGAAAGTCAATACTCTCAGAAATTTTTTTTTTTTTTAATTCTAAATTGAATGGCAAACCTTTGGAATAGGTACTTCTATTTATAATAGTATATCGGAGCGAAAAAATCTCTATTTTTCGATGTGAGATGTGCAGACCTAACAGTAAAACGTGTCGTTTTATTTAAAACAAGTTCAAAACGTCGCGTATCACTCACAGTGCAAAACCCGCATGTATTTAACCTCTCTCTATGTGCCACGTGACGCGGATTGCCAGTGGGACATCCTTAGCATGCGACACGTGTCGCTCACTAATTCGTCCAATACGAGGCACACGGATTGCGACTTGTGGAGATATGATTTTTGAATTTTTTTTTTTTTTTTTTTTGCTTTTTACTTTGTTTTCCACATGTAAAAATACATTTTATGAAATTTCATTTTTAAAAATTATTTTATTCTATAATTTTTAACTTTTATTTATCTCATAAATAGTGTTTGGCAAAATAAAATTTACCCGTCTCATGGATAAATAATTCATCTCATGAATTCATTAATATTTTTCCGATGGCAATTTAAATCTAGATTCAAATGGGTTAAATCAATCATCCCATGAAATAATTTAATTACCATTTAATGAGACTTAATTCCACTGAATAAATTTCACTGCATTCCAGACGTAACCATTCATTCGATATCTCCCTAGTAGATTATATTGATGACAACAACTCCTCCACTAGATGCCCATGACAAAGGATAAATATAACTACTACCATTATTCTTCTCAAAGCTTCTCTATTAGTTACCGATTCGCCCTTTACTAAATAATTTATTTATACTTGAACATATTCACAGTATAAATTCCAAATGTCAAGCACTTGGAATACTTTGGCAAAAGTTTCCAAACTATTCAAATATTTGTGAAGCAACTAAGGGGACATCTGTATCTTATAAGATACTATAGATTCGGTATTGAATACCTGATCCTTGTCACACTTCACGCGTGCTACCCAGTGTACATGGGAATACAGTTATGCATTTAGACCTTACTTATAATACACCAAAATAACTAAGGCTTTATGTACAAGTCCAGAGTACTCTCAGGATTTAGAGTTGTCGTTGAAACAGTACAACATGAATCACTCATCCATTATAGTAGTCTAGAAACAAGCAACTCACATGGTCCAACTAAGTGTGTCAATTTCATTAAACACACTAATATAACACTTTTAGATCACCATCTACATGACCAAGACAAGTCATCTAAAGTGTCATGTTATAGTCTTAGCGTACAAGTGGTCTAAACTTGTCTTCAACTACAAGTCTTTCAAACAACAATCCATATCATTTATTCCAAGTTTGTCTGTGGGTTAATCTCATAAACCACTTAGAACAAATATTTAAATTTTAGTATGAAGACTACACCCATCTCATGGATGTTACCAAAAAAAAAAAAAAAAAAAAAAAAAAAAAACACATGCAGTATATATGCTTACTTAAACAAATTTATAGAGGAAACGGCTGGAGCTTCAATTTTGTTTATTAATTAAAATAATATAATCAGAATAAATCTAAATTTCAAGATATTGTTACTAACAATCTCCCACTTATCCTAAATTCAATTTATTACATACTTTATGCTCACCCTCTTTATGTTTGAACCAAAGGTCTAATGATTCCAAGTCTTAGCAAAGTTAATTACTCTATCAAAACCTACATGCCATCATTGCAGCTTCTGAAGCTACAACTTACCTAGCATCTATGGTGAAGTTAACAATACAATACTGCTTGACATTCCTCCCACTAATGGCTCCTACTTCGAGGGTAAAGTCATGCCCAGACGTCGAACGTCTGGCATATGTATCTGACTGGAACTTACAACAATATATCCGACTGGAACCAGCTCGTCACTTTGAAAGATTAGCATATAATCTCTAGTCCTTCTTAAGTACTAGAGAGAATGCTTCATTGCCACCCAGTGCATCGGATCTGTGTTAGACTAACACTTGCTTACTATACCACGACATAGCAGATATCTGGTCTCGTGCATAGCATGGCATATGTGAGGCCTCCCACTGCCAAAACATATGGAATATTCCTCAACTATTTCTCCTCTTGAGATGTCCTGAAACATTGCTCTAAAGAAAGAGGTACTCCATGCCTGAAAGGTAAAAAAACCTTTCTTGAAGTCCTCCATGCTATACTTTGACAATATCTTGTCAACATAAGTGGTTAGAGAAAGACCCTACATCTTACTCTTACGACCTTGCAGAATCTTAATCCTAAGAGTAGAGCTAGCTTCTCCTATGTCCTTCATATCGAGCTACCCTGACAACCAAACCTTTACAACCTATGACACCCCTACATCGTTCTCAATGAGTAGTATATTGTTGACGTGCAATACTGAAAAAGTTACTACTTTCTCTTGATGTCACTTGTACACACATGGTCAGGTCAACTAATTTCTCAAAACCATAAGACTTAATTGTTTCATTGTGGCTAAAAGGATCAGATTCAATGCCACAGTCAACCACTAAGGATTCTGCTATGAACCTGTTAAGTGTCCGGACAATCCTCCCACCACACTAAGCTCTCGTGTACCTGGAACATTCTCGTTCCTATTAGTAGGTGCATCTAATGCATCCATTATGTCTTGAGTTGTGTCTAGCTATTTAGAATTAGTGTCATTTTCTTTTAATTCTTATAATACTGTTTTGTTTTTGCTTTTTCATTTTACTTGCAAAAATCTTTTCTAAGAATTTTGTATTGTATTTACAAAGACCTTTTTAATCAAAAGAATTGTAGAAAAGACCATCCTTGGTCCTTTTATTTGCAACACCATTATGCTTTGGTGTACCTAGAGCAGAAAGCTGAGATCTTATCTCATTTGTAGTTAGGAAATCCAGAAACTCACCTGAAAAATATTCACCACCTCGATCTGATTGAAGTGACTTAACTTGTTTATCTAATAGTTTTTAAACTTCAACTTTCTATTCTTTGAATTTTTTAAAAACGTCTGACTTATGTCTCATTAGGTAAACATATCCACGCCTTGAGTAATCATCACTAAATGTGATTAAGTATTCATACCCACCTCTTGCCTAAACATGCATTGGTCCACATACATATGTGTGAACCAGCTCAATCAAGTCACTAACCTTGTTGCCTTTATTCTTACAGACAAACTTGATCACCTTTCATTCTATGCAGAATTCACAAACTAGTAATGACCTCAAGTCCATAGCCTCTATCAGTCCATCTTTCACCAGTATAGGCAATATCCCTTTCGAGATGTTTTGATTTAGGAGATCGAACAAGTGAGCTTGTGTTAGATTCTTTTAAACAAATATGAGAGTTTTGATCAATAAATAACATGAATAAACCATTTATACAAGTATATTTTCCAAATTTATTTCTTGTTTTAAAAGGTTCATAATCAAAATCAACTGAATAACAATTATTCATAAAACGAGTTACAGAAATCAAATTCTTGTGCAGAGTAGCTACAAATAATCAATCTTTTAAAATAAAAAACTCGAACACTAAAGACTAAGCTAACATCTCCAATACTTAAGACGACTACTCTTGTACGATCCCTAACCATCAGGTGTAGCTTCCCATCATGCAACCTTTGGGTTAGCCTGAGCCCCGGTAACATATTACAGACATGGTTAGTTGAACCTGACTCCACACACCGGGAACCTAGTGGACTCTCAATTGTGCATGGCTGAACTAAGTGAGATATCAACATATCTTCACCAAATGGCTTAATAGTCTTTCTAAGAAGAGAGGTTAAGTACTAAGTGCAATTTTTCATCTAGTGACTAGTCTTCCCACAAAAGAAACACTTTCCTTTTGCCGACTTCTTTATGGACTTCGTTGCTACTATAACAACCTTGTCCTTTCCTTTCTTTCCAGTAGGTCCCTTGTGAGTAATAACTAAGTCCAACTTAGTTTTTCTAGGAAAAGTAATTTGTTCTAATGAGTTCATTATGCGTTAGTAATCAAGTAAAGTTCACCAATCATATCCAATTCAAAATACTGTAAATGCAAACATTCATATAACTATCTAAGTGAAATCTATTCTTTCAATTTAGCACACATAATAAGTCGGATATCCACCAAACTGTACTATCATGCATACAATGATGACCCAAAGGCACCACTACTTACTCCCCGACAGCGGGGTCGCACGAAGCTAATTCGGGTGAGAACTATTCTCAATTAACCTGTTTTCTTGTAAATCTTACTAAACAAGATTAGCTCACCAATTTACCCTAGTCTCTAACATAACACAATAGAGCTCCTCGGGGAGGGCAATGCATCACGCTAGTCAAGTGTAAACCATTTCCTAAACACCATACAAATACATGAAATACTCCACGGCAGTGTGGTCGTACGCTTCTTTGCATTTCGGTTCATCCCAATAGAAGTCTAACCCTATAATCTGCAAATCGACATCTTCCGCCGGGAGGTCTATCAATCTACTGTACTGCTAGACCGGTAATGGAGACCGTGAGGTTGCACCAATTGAAACCTCACTCCCACTTGATTTCTAAAACTAACAGTTTTTAATTAACTTGCATTTGCAACCTGGATTATCTCATAACCCCCGCATTCTAAAATTAACCAAAATTAATTAGTTAATTTATGATTATATTATAATCTTGCTTTAGAATCTCAATTTAAATTTATTCAATAAAATTAATTAATTAATTTTAATTTTAAAAGCAGTATCATAGATTATCTCATAACCTATTTTTTATTTGTTTAAAAATAATACCATAACAATTTAGATTATCACATAATCTACCTTTTAGAATCCAATTCTAAAACTAAACAAATTAATAGAAATTAATTTTTATTTAAAACAGTGCCGTAATTTAGATTATTTTATAATCTATTTTTAGAATCTAATTCTAAAACTAAATTAATTAATAAAAAATTTATTTCAAGTAAAAATCGGTGACTACTTAGAACTTTGACTATCACATAGTCTGCTTTTAAAATCACATTCCAAATAAATAAGCTTAGACTATCTCAGAGTCTTTTTAAATTCTTATTCTAAAATAATTTAAAATAAATTTTATTTAAAACAGCACTAATTCACAACTTAAATTAGCGCATAATCTAATTTAGAATCTCATTCTAAAAGAAAGTAATTATCAAAATAATTAATTTTATAATTATAATGTAAATCAGTATTAACATCTACATGTCCCATAAATAAATAAAATTAAATTAAAAAACTTTTTTTTTGGGTTCTAACGTGCTGATGTCATTGTCAGCTTAACGCCAACGTTGTTGGAATTTTCTAATAAATTAAAATAATTTAATTTCAATTAAATAATTAAATCTAATATCATTAGATTAATTTTATCCGATTTCACAAATCTTGATTAAATAATCATAATCTCATTATACATATTATGTAATCCAAAAATTGTAGGTTGTTAGATCCGAATCAATGATTAATTCTTTAACGATTTAAACAATTTAAGTCATTACTTTAAATAGCCTAGTTAAATATTAGTTCTTTTAACTGATTTAAACAATTAAATTGTTGCAGTAAAAGAAACAATCTAATTAACAATTTATTCTTCAATGATTTAAACAATGTAAATCACTACTTTAAAGAACCTTCCCTTCTTAATAAAAATCTCTATTTTATTAAATTGCAGATCTATTTATTTCGATCTTATTATCTATTTATGCATATTATGAATGTAATCCGAGACTGGCTCTGATACCAATTATTGGGAAAGAATAACTTTTTGTTGGAAAAATAAACTCTAATGCCTACTATTGGGTTCACAGTTCTCAACTATGGTCACAACAGTAGGCACCTATTAGAGCACTTAGAGTAGGAGACTCTTCTCTCTACCAAAGCCCCCAGTCAGACAGTCACGCTTCGTGATAGCTCACGTGCGAGAGCTCTCGGGAATAGGGCTATATCTATAAATCCCTTTACTCTAATACCGGTCGTCTGGACGAATTTTAAAAATTCTCCCTAATTTTAGAAAGTTTACGCAGTAGAACAGATTCAGAATTCATAATTCTAAACCTAGGGTTGATTTAAAATTCCTAATTTTAAATATAAAAATCTAAATTCTTAATTTAGATCTACATGCATTTTAATCTAATATATTCATAACAATACATAAACTTAAACAGGCATAATAATGAATAATATAAATAAATAAAAAAGTGAAAACTAAAAGTGAAGCAAAGAAAACATACCTGGAATTGCTCCAATAATAAGAAAACTCGAAAGAAACAATAATCTTCAAAATCAAGATCCCACGATCTTCTACGCAATAACTGCGAGCTGCCCGAAGGGTGGGCTCAGAAAAATATTAAACTTGAGGAAATAAAATTTTCCAAAGAAACTTTTTGCTCCCACTAGATCTTCAAAAGTCAATACTCTTTGTTCCAAGTCTATATGTGGATTAATCTCATAAACCACTTAGAACAAACATGTGAATTGTAGTCTGAGAACTACACCCATCTCATGGATATTACCAAAAAGAAAATCACATGTAATATATATGCTCACTTACACAAATTTATAGAGGAAATGACTGGAACTTCAATTTTGTTTATTAATTAAAATATTATAATCAGAATAAATTTGAATTTCAGGACATTATTACTAACAGGAGATTCGTGGAACAGTTCAATCAATTATGAATGAAGTGACCTTGCAAGAAGAATCAAATGTTTGAGAGTTTAAAGGCAGTTATGAGGTCTCTTAAAGTCCTTTGAATGAATCAATTTGTTATAGATCCATTTACCGCTTCTACACTTAGCCTTCTTATGTGCTTTTTGACTTGCACTTGCACTTGTGCCCTAGTTTCCGATTATGTGCTCGTCTTAAGATGTTGGAATCATTAAAAGTTGAATTGATGGCTTTGTTCTTCAATTGCCGCCAACCCAGGATTATTGACTTTGATTATCCTAATAGTTGACGAATAAGAACTTCGGTGAAACAAGGTTCTTCATGAGAGAAATTTGGAACGAGTGGCATTCGTCTAGCATAATAGCCGGTGAGCATTAACATGATTTTTTTAATTAGCTTTTCTAGTTACGTCTTTATGAGAGGATATAAGAGTAAGTTCATAATTGAATATCTTAAAGGACGAAAGTATAATAAAAAATTGATTAGAAGTAGTAGCGAGAGTTTGCACAAGCAGAATTTGGTTAAATAGGAACCTATTTAAGTGGAATTATATCAAAGATTAACTCCTTGGAGTTTGATTTAAAGTGGAATTAATGTAGAGATTAGTTAAGTTGGATTTGTAACAATTATTGATTTACCTGGAATTAAATAAGAATTGTGGCGAGAATTTGTTCAACTAGCCAAGGAAATGGTCAATGAGTGGCTGCAACATTTTATAACTTACAAGGCATGTTATTCTCGGAAACAGCCTCTCGCTAGCGTATTACCTTGAATGGGTAAGGCTGCGTACATTCCACCCCTCCCAGACCTTGCTTGTATAGGAGCCCTTGAGGCATTTGGTCTGTTGTTGTTGTTGTTTCACAAGGCATGTTATTTTCAAGCCTTGAGAATATGACTTTAGTTAAACTTTTTGGTTATGACATATTTTGGGTTACTTTACTTATTTGCATATAAAAAGTAGTTCAATCATGGTGGACCTAAACTGGGTTTGTGATGAAAATTGGTCCAATCAAGATTGTATTAAACTAAGATTGTAATGAAAGTAGTTTTAACAAGGGTTGAACTAAATTGAGATTGTCACGAGAATTAGTGCAAACAGGGTTGAATTAAAAGGATGTTGTAACAAAAATTAGTTCAAAAATGGTTGAATTAAATGGATATTCTAACGAGAATTAGCTCAACAAAGGTTGAACTAGACTGAGATTATAACAAGAATTAGTTCAAAAAGGGTTGAATTAAATGGATGTTATAACAAGAATTAGCTCAAACTAGATTGAATTAAATGGATATTGTAACGAGAATTAGCTCAACAAGGGTTGAACTAAACTGAGATTATAACAAGAATTATTTCAAATAGGGTTGAATTAAATGGATGCTATAGCAAGAATTAGCTCAAACTGGATTGAATTAAATGGATATTGTAATGAGAATTAGCACAACGAAGGTTGAACTAAACTAAGAATGTCACGAGAATTAGTTCAAACAAGGTGAGTTAAATGGATATTGTAATGAGAATTAGCTCAAACAAAATTGAATTAAATGGATATTGTAACGAGAATTAGCTCAACGAGGGTTGAACTAAACTGAAATTGTCATAAGAATTAGTTCAAACCGAATTAAATGGATATGTTAACGAGAATTAGCTCAAAAAGGGTTAAATTAAATGGATATTGTAATGAGAATTAGCTCAATGAGGGTTGAACTAAAACTGAGACTGTCACGAGAATTAGTTCAAACAAGGTTGCATTAAACTGATATTGTATCAACAATTGGTTTAACGAGGGTTGAACTAAATTCAGATTTTAATAAGAATTAGCTGAACAAGGTTGAATTAAATGGATATTGTAGCGACAATTGATTCAATAAGGGTTGAACTAAAGTGAAAGTGTAACAAGAATTCTTTCAAGTAAGATTGAGTTAAACGGATATTGTGGCGACAATTTGTTCAACGAGGGTTGAACTAAGCTGAGATTGTAACGAGAATTGGTTCAAACAAGGTTGAGCTAAACTGATATAGTTACAAAAATTAATTCAACAAGAATTGAACTAAATTGAGATTGTAACAAAAATTAACCCATTTAGGGTTGAGTTAAATTAAGATGGTAGTGAAACTTGGTTCAATCGGAATTGACGAAAAGTAATGCATCTAGGGTTGAATTTAATAGGGATTGTAATGAAAAATAATCCTTGAGGGTTGAATTAAACTGAGATTGTGATGAAAATTAGCTCAATGAGGGTTGAACTAAACTGGGATTGGGGCGAAAGTTAATTCAAGTAGGGTTGAACTAAATGAAGATTGTGACAAATTTGACACAACTGGGATTGCGCTAAGTTGAGATTATTATGAAAATTGACCAATATTAGGGTTTGACGAGGAGAGACTCACTGGTAGCAGCAGTGGTGGGTTGTTTTGGTTTAACGGTGGTTGCGTGAAAGAGCCCAGATGATGGCGGTTTTTTGTGAAGACGGTAGCGATTCTGTACAAAAGCGGTGGTGGCTCAAAGATCAGAACACGAAGTTTCGTGTGGTGGGTCGTGTGTGAATAGTGGTTTGATGGTTGCAATTTGAAGCATCAATGTAGTTTTCAACTGTGGGTGGTTGTGGATGTTTGAAATCGGCAGAGGTTAGCAGTACATGGAAGTCAATGCTACAGGGCGGGCAATGGGTCACGATGAGCCACGGGACACGGCGGGCTACGAATCATGACGAGCCAGGAGTCATGGCAAACCATGGGTCATCGTAAGCCACGGGTCACGGCAAACCATGGGTCATGGTGAGCCACGGGTCACGGCGAACTAGGGGACATGACAGGCTACAGATCACGACGAGCTAGGAATCATGGCAAACCAAGAGTCAAGGCGGGTCACAGCGAGCCGCGGGTCAAGGCGAGCCACTGGACATGGCAGGCTACAAATCATGACGGGCCAAGAGTCGCGGTGAGCCAAGGGTCATGGTGGTCCACTGGTCATGGCAGGCGACGTGGTGGAGGATGGCATCCCTCTAGTGGTGGGTGTGTAGTTGGCGGTGGTGGTAATGGAGAGAAGATGACGGTCAAAGCACTTACATGCTGGTCAATACTTTTTTTTTTAAAGTATCATGTAACTTTAAACAGACATAACATTTTATTAATAAGGTGTGTAGTTGGAGTGGTGGTAATGGAGAGAATATGACGGTCAAAGCACTTACATGCTGGTCAACACTTGTTTTTTTTAAAGTATTCTGTAACTTTAAACAGGCATAACTTTTTTTCCATAAGGTGTTATAGAGTGAGTCACATATCAAAACGAAGCTCTTGAAGAGCTATATGCAACCATGCTAGTTTCTTATATTTTACAAAAAGATAAAGCCATGGTGGGATTTTGTCCGATATGGTAGTGATTGGTGACTTATATAACTTGACCCTGAGAAACAAGCATAACTCTTAATCCTGGTAGAGCTACAAGTCAAATCACCTATCAAAATAATGCTCTTGAAGATTTCTATGTGACTAGAATTATTTCTTGAATTTGTTATCAAAGAGAGGATATAAAAGAAGAGGTCGGTGGGCACTGTGCATTTTTGTTTAGCAACATACCATATAGTTTAAAACTGGCATTACATTCAATCCGTAAAGAGTTATGAATCGAACTACATATGAAAATAAAGCTATTGAAGAGTTCCAGGTACTTATGGAAATATTTTGAACTTTTGATCAAATATCATATATGAAAAGGGAAGTGGGCATGCATCATGTGTATAAGTTATATAACTTACCTTGCAACTTAAAACAGGCAATAACATTCCATCCGTGAAGAGTTACAAATTGAATTATATTTCAAAATGAAAATCTTAAAGAGTTCTAGGTACTTATGGTAATGTTTTGAACTTTCAACCAATGAAAGTCTATAAAAAATGAAGTGGGCTTGCACTGCACATACTGGTTAGGAAACATACTTTGTAACTTCAAGCAGGCATAACGTTCAATCCGTTAAGAGTTATGAATCAAATTACATAACAAAATGAAGCTCTTGAAGTTTTCTAGGCATCTATAATGATTTTTGGAGTTTTTGGCTAGAAAAGCACATGGTAACTGAAGTGAGCATGCATTGCACACATAGGTTACATAACTTACCTTGCCATTTAAAACGAGCATAACTTTCAATCCATGAAGAGTTACGGATCAATTTATATATCAAAATGAAGCTCTTGAAGATTTCTAGAAATTTATAGAAATTGGATTTAACTTTGACCAACAGAAATATATAAAAGATGGAGTGGGCGTGCACCGTGTGTACTAGTTAGGCAACTTGCCTTGTAATTTAAAGCAGGCACAACTTTCAATCCGTGAAGAGTTACAGATCAAATTATGTATCAAAATGAAGTTCTTGAAGTGTTCTAGGAGCCCATGATAATTTTTTGAATTTTTGATCAACAAAAAGATTTTAAAAAAAAAGGTGTATAAAAAATGTAGCAATACTTGACTTTACCCAAGCAGAACTCTTTGTTGGCTCAAGAATATGCATTAAAGAGGCATAAAGGGCGTAAAAAGAGTTTATTCAAGCAAATCTCTTTTATTGTTTGACAATATTGGAGAGTTTCTTGACTGCTTTTTCCTAAGTAGGCTCGTTTTTTTTCAGAGAAAATGCAAAGAGACCGAAAATGTTCAAAATTAAATCCCATGATATTAACAATGTTGGAATCTTGCAAGAAATACCAAGCTAAGCGTAAGCATATAATCCTTCCTAGTGACGGTGCCAAATATTTATGATGATTTGGTCAGTATACTTATACATCATTTTAGAGTTTTGTATGAGGTGGGGTTCGTTAGAATTTACTGAACTCAAGCTCTAGCAAAACATCCGGCTTGATATTCCCTTAAGATTCAAACAAATGGCTAGAGGGGTCCTTCGGCGCTCAAGTCAATACTAATCACATGAGATAGTAATGAAAGCAGGTAATTGACATAATAGATATAAAATACTTAGCATAAGGAGAGTAGGAGGCTTGAACAATTTTGCTTCGGAGAGGAAATCATGAAAGAAGAGAGGAGGAAGAGGCGTGAGAGAGAAGGGGAGGTGTGCAAGATGTGAGAATCCTCTTCCCTCCATATATCTTGTCTTCCTTCGTTCTCCCCCTCCTCCCTTTTTATAAAGAATTTCCGCCCTATTCTGGCTAGCCCGTTTTAGCTAGCCTTGTTCTGGAAAGCTCATTCTGGCTAGCTCCTTTTCTAGGTAGCCTTGTTCTGGCTAGTCCTATTTACACATGCCCACTTGGTGCTACTTAATTGCCACTTATTAGCCTGGGGAGTGTGTGACTATAAACATAGCAATATAATGTGAGAGTAAGTACCAGGTCAGTAAGCACAGGGCCAGTAAGTCCCAGGCTGGGCCAATAAGTACCAGGCCAGTATTATAAGCAGTATCATACTCACATCCTCTATTACACTTAATCCTCTTGATCCTATGGTCTAATTGATTTTTAACTTCAGCTTTATATTTGAGGAACATTTCCTCAGTCTTGTCTTTTATACTTAGAAGATACACCTTAGTAAATCTCGAGTGGCCATCTGAGAATTTGATATAATATATTTTACTACCTCTGCTTACGGTGCTCTTAAAGTCACATATATCAATATGTACTAGCTTGAGTAAGGATGACGTTCTTTCCGCTGATTTGTTAAATGCCATTTTAGGATGTTTGGCCTCAACACATATTTCGCATTTGCGTTGTTCGGTTAGATCACAGTCAAGAATTAAACTCATTAGTTTTATGTTTTTTAACCAAATTATAATTTATGTGTTCAAGCCTAGCATGCCACAAATCTAAGAATTCAACAATATAAGCAGAACTCGAGCTAGTTTTATTCATATCATTCATAACATCAATAACAAATAGACCACCGTTACAAAAGCCTTTCCCTACAAAGTTCATGTTCATAGTAAGAATTAACCTGTCAAATTGAAAAGTTAACTTAAAGCCAACCATGCACCCGAGACTAAAGTTTTACGTAAACCAGGAACATGCAGCACATTTTGCAAACATAGAGATTTTCCATAGTTAAGTTTTAGAAGGATCTTTCCCTTGCTATGGACGGGAACGGAACTAGAATTTTCCATGTATGTCTTCTCCCCATTAGTGGTTTCTTATAGTTGTGGAGCATGTCCTTATTGGAGCAGATGTGCCTCATGGCACCAGTATCTACAACCTACTCAACTATGTTCCCAACTGTATTCAGCTCACAAATCATAGCAACAAACACCTCTCCTTCCACGGTGAGATTAACCTAGGGCATGTAATCTTTGTGCTTTCTAGGTCCGAATCCCTTCTTGCAGTTTCTTGAGGTGTGGCCACTGTTTCCATAAGCTCAGCATGTTCTTTTTGTCCTCTTTTGGCTTTCATCATCATTATTCATTGGCCTTTTCCTTGAGATTGGCTTTGCTTGCTACTAGAACCTTCCTCTCGAGCATTAGATATGTCCTTGTTCCAAGGTTTCTTGAACTTTCCTTTCTTTCCTGCAATTCTCAATTCAACAAGGTTAGTTGCTAATGAGGAGTACTCAGAGGACTTTCCCTTGGCTTGTTTGCAGTTCTGATCTTCCAAATTAATGTGGACGTTCAGTTCCCGTAGCTTCATATCCTTCTTTTTGTGTTTTAGTGACACCTTATAATTTTCCCAAGAGGGATGCAGTTTCTCAATTAGGGTGTTAGCTTGAAACGTTTTAAAAAACTTTATTTCCTAATTTAGTATATTGGTGCATAAAGTTTCGTATTCATGGATTTGGTCAAGAATAGGTTTTTCACCAACTATGGTGAAGGCTAACCACCTACTGCAAATGTACTTTTTAGCCGCACTATCATCTAAACTGTACATGTTTAACAACGCTTCCCATAAAAAGGCGTTGTCATGCAGTGGAGAAGCATTGCCCTACAAGTACGGTTATCTTTCTCGAAGTCCTTATTGTACCTCGGTGGGCCTCTATCATTGAACAAAGTATAATGGACCTTTATTTGGCCTAGGAAGAACTCCATCTTATTAGCCCACATCTTGTAGTTCTTCCCAATCAAAGGCTTAGTTTTAGACATATAAGGAATAATAAATCATGCGTGAGCCATATTATGATTACTCATTATTCTAAACGACTTAAATTGCTGGAGACCTAGGGTTAATGAGTGATCAAAATATAGCACTTAAAACAATCAAATTGAGCTCGAGATGAAGTAAACAGATCTTAAGAGTTACAAAACAATGAACAGACACGACCCAAAATATAAGTGACAGAAAGGAAAGAATTGACTGAAGAATTGCTGCACCATGGAGAATCCACTACCCTAAGTCTTTTATGCCCCCATAGAGGTATAGTGGGATGAATGGCACTCCGACCCTAGGGTAAACATGACATCTGCTTCAGTAGTGTACTCCAAGAAGATGGGTTGGAATGCGCCCCAACTTGCTGAGTAAAGAAGGAGAGAATTATTTCGAGAGAGAAAGAAAGCCGTGAAGGAAAATAAGTATTTCTACAATTTCTGTGTGTTTAACAAAGCGAAGGTTAAGTATTTATAGAGAAAAAATGTTGCAGGTTAGAGAAATAATCATGGCCTAAGAATCCAACTTCGATTAGGAAACTAACAATATGGGGTCATAAAATCCAGCTTCTGTTAATGCAAAAAATAGTTATGGAAAGAGTGAGAACTGACACAGTTAAAACATGTGCTTGAGCTCGAGCTTGTAGCCTCAAGGCTCGAGACCCAGAGAATGGACAACCCCTCAAGGTAGCGCCCTTGAAGTCAACTAAGAGACACGTCGAGATTGAGCCTAAGGCCTCAAGCACTACCCAAAGACAAGAACTCGCATCGAGTTCTTTTACAACAACTTAAACGAAAATAGTGGTTGTAAAAATAAAAGTCCAAGTTAGAAAAAGTCCACACCCCACCCCACCGCAACACGCCGGTCGGGCCGACCCAACAAGGTGCACGAGCGTGTGGCCCACCAAGCCCACTCTAGGTCCACAAGACTTTACCAAGTACAATGACAAGGGGATATATAATCAAGAATTCTTACCTTTATTCTTCTTATGTGGGATTGAGTTGGCTTTACAAGCTTGTCAAAATTAAAGCATACTATCCCCAAATTCCAACAAAAGATACTTAAATTGATGTGATAACTTAATTGCTTGGCCAAATGCTGAAAATCACTACCAGAAAACACTGATTTAGGAACAGAAAAAATTGTTTCTTATTCACAAGGAATTTGTAACCAATTGATTTCCATTAGAAATTTCAACTTTGTAATGAATTGAATCTGGTACAAAATAAATTTTCTAAGGGTTTTGTAATAGTTTCTTTTCTCAGTTACGAAAAACCATTACAAATATTTGACAAAATCATTTCAAAATTTTTTTGTTGCTGATTTGTTACTAATTCGTTAGTAATCTAAAACAGATCTTTTCTGTTAATAACTTTACGCTTCTAAATCACTGTTTTCAAGTAGTGAGTATATATTACTAAAGGATATTATTATTCAAATTCATACATACTATTTTACAGGACAATTTCCAATCAAATTTATATCACTGCTTGTATTTTATCTCTAATCCTACATCTTATATACTCTGATTAGAGATATTTAGTCTTTATAATTCGTTTATACTTTCTATATATAACAGAACTTGGGACCTATTTTATTTATTCAATCAAATAGTTTTTTATTTTCACAAACGCACACATTACACATCAAAATATTAAAACTATTATATAAAAATTCTTAGAAAACCTCATATAGCAGTGACAAAATATATATAAATATATATATATATATATATATATATATATATATATCAATATATATGCTTGATAAGCTACTCGACCCAATATTAATATCATATTATATAGGCTTTCTACGGTGTATATCAACTTCTTTCCATTGTCTTCTGGGTTTCAATCGTGTGGTCCCAAAAAGGCTACCCTAGCCTTGATTCGGCCTTTTTGTTTGGAGATTGAGTTTCGGACAACATTCTGCCTTATGTATTTTGGTTGTTTGCCCTTGAGCCTTGCCTTGCACTTAATGCCTCCTCGCACTTATATTTAATTATGGAAGAAAAAGAGATAAGAAGCGAAACTCATTATTAGGATATTATATATCTTCTCTCTCTCTCTCCCCCCCCCCCCCCCCCCCCCCCCCTCTCTATATATGTGGGTGGCGTTCTTATGAGAGCGTGAGAGAGGCGAATCCTGTCCCTCCATTGTAATGGACCGCCAAGATTTGTTGAACATTAAAATAATAATTTACGACCAATACTCCTTCATGAGGTAGAAAAAAAAGGAGGGGTAAGGGAAGAAATTTTTTTGTTTTTTTTAATAGTCAACAAATCTTAGCCGTAAATTGTTATTTCTTTTTAATATCCAACAAATCTTGGTCATCCATTACAATAGAGGGCCATGATTCGCCCCTTTCACGCTCTCACCCCTCATAAGTACGCCACCCTATAGATATGTGTGTGTGTGTGTATGGTACCTCGACAGCAATCCTATTGGTATGCTCTCTAAAATATTTTCTTACATAATTATCCTTTTCCGGTTCTCCCCTCCATGGCGAAACCGTAATCTTCGCCACTCCCTAGGGTTGTTCATGCTGGAGCTTCTGGATCTCCACCTTTATTTTCTTGTGGCATCAAGTTTGATACATGCTTTCTCCTCCTGATATGCAGGATACCAGCGTCTCCTACTAGCCACGCAGAATCCACTCTCGTTGCTCCGCAGTTCCGCTGGTCTTCCTCCTCCCACGATTGAACTCCCCTTCGGGATACCAGCGTCTCCTATTACCCACGCAGAATCCACTCGCGTTGCTCCACTGTTACACTGGTCTTCCTCCTGCCACGATTGAGCTCCCCTTCTTAGGTCGTGAACTTGGTGAATTAACAACTATACTAGATTTTTTTGGTAACTCATGGTCGCGAACCCACCTACTCCCCTCTCCCCTTGTGCGCCACCTTCCCCGATCCTCACCTTATTCTATAAGGATATTTCTATGCCTTCCCTTGTATATTTTTCTCTATGTATATGATAGTTTAACAATCCTATTAGGTATGCTTCTCCCATATTTTCTCACACTCCTAATTCCAACATCAAACAAGAATCATGACTAAAGCAACATACCCAGTGCCCCAAGAGCTCCCACCTAAGCAGGGTCTGGGAGGCGAATGTACGCAGTCTTCCCCTTTCAGGATATTACCCCTGAAGAGAGGCTGTTTTCAAGTACCCCCAACTTAAAGGTGAGGACTTCGTAAGGTCACCCATCCTGGTACTGCTCTTGCCCAAGCACGCTTAGCTTCAGAGTTCTAATGGAATCCGGTGACGGCGTGTTGATACCCTATTTGGTAAACAGGAAACATGATTATGTAACCTATATGATTATTTGCTTAATTACGAGAATATCCTCTTCTGAGTTCTAGTCATTGAAATGAATAAAAAGTACAAGGAAAACATATATATTTATTATAGTATACAACACAGGGTACAAACTATTATTTTAAAACATTAAACAATTAGTTTTTATTAATAGCATTTTTTTATTTATTTACGTTGCGAAGGAATCTAACACCTTAAAAATTACTGTAAATAATTCAATAAAATTTAAATTATTGATTTGATGTCGGGAGCGAATAATATTGGCAGTCAGTATAAGTAAATGGTGTCTAATTGGTGTTTTTAACGAATGTTCCTTTTGATGTTCAGATTGGAGTTAGGACGCCATAAATATAATTATTTAATATCAAAATTAAATTTTATTTTTATTGTCAGTTATCTAATTAACTATGATTTATTGTCATCGTGTAAAGAGTATTTTCCAGTGTGAGACCGGCTATGACTTATGCAGCGGAGTGTCGGCCAACGAAACAACATCATACACAGAAGTTGAAGGTGGCGGAGATGAAGATCCTGTGATAAATGTGCGGACACACTAGGAAGGATAGGATCATGAACGATGTCATAAGAGGCAAATTGGGCGTAGCCTTGATCGAGGATAAATTAAGGGAGCAACGTTTGAGGTGGTTTGGACACGTTAAGAGGAGGCCAACCACTGCTCCAGTCAGGAGATGTGAGCAGCTCCATTCTAAGCTAGGAAGGTGAGGGAGAAGCAGACCAAAGAAGAGATGGCTGGAGACGATCTGACAAGACTTCACCCACCTAAACCTACGAGAGGAGATAGCCTTGGATAGAGCTCGTTGGAGGGTTAGCATAGGGGTAGCTGATATAGCGGCATAAAGTAGCGCTGCGTATTATTGCTAACTCTAGTGTGACTTCGCGTTTTCATATCTTATTCTATATTTACTTGCTTATCTGTTACTTGCCTTTTATTCGTTTGTAGTTGCCTTCTAATAAACTTTTGAATTTGGCTTCTTGGAGCCGGCTTTGTGCTTTGCCATGCGCTTATGTTTTGTGGCTCCATGCTTACAGGCTGACTGGCTTCCATGACAGCACGCGACTCAGGTGGGGGGTCCTCGAAAACAACCTCTCTTCAGGGTAGTACCCTGAAAGGGGAAGGCTACGTACATCTACCCTCCTCCCCCGACCCTGTTTATGAGGGAGCCCTTGAGACACTGGGGCTGTTGTTGTTGTTGTATGTTATGCTTTTCTTTGGCTCGTCTTTGGGCCTCTTTTTTTATTTGTGTTTTAATTACTAAAACAAAAATTATAATTTAAAATGTAATAATAGCAATTTTTCGAAGACATCGAATAAAATTGAAACGACAAAAAAAAAAAAAAAAAAAAAAAGATAGAGTTGTTGAAAAGAAAAAAAAATTCTACTAATAGCATTTTCTTGTTGACGCAGCAAAGGACAGGCAGGACTTGAATAAATCAGCCAACACCATGTGCAGCACTCATGGTGTGCTTGGTTGAGCCTACTTTTGCTACTTATCGCGATTTCCATTCCTATACTGCTTTGGTATTAAATTATCTATTTTAGGCTCCATTATTTTGACGGAAAATTAGAATTTAAGGATTGATTTTTCTTTGAAATAAGTTTTCATAGGAATTATAAAATCCTTAATTTTTCGTTATTTATTTCAAAGGAAAATTTAATTACGCATTATGATATCTTCTTGTATGTTTTAAAATATATATATTTTTCACCAATTATTTTACATCTTGTTAAAGGACAATATAAATAATAACACAACATATATGAAAAGTAAGAAAAAAATAAAATAAATTGACTATTAAAGCTCTATAAATTAGAAAAATTATCTCTTAGGTATTCTAAAATTTGAGTATTTATCAGCTAAATACCCAGGCATTTCAATATATGCAATGAGGTACCTGGAGATCAGAAATTTTATCACTTGCATATACACTGCGTTAAAATCTGGTGAATTTTCATTAAAATTTAGCTAATTTCTTCCCGAAAATTAATGTGATATAAACTGTGACCATATTACCTAATGGTTGTCCCATTCCGACAAAAAATACGTATATATTATCAAAAATATGTGTCAAATTAGCATTTTCGGACAAAGAAATTATCGCATTATGATAAGGATGCATATAGATTGTTATTTTATTTAAAATCTACTAAATTTTCGCAAAAGATAAAATATTCATGACTAAATTTTTAAAATTCAGGGTACATTATATATTACTGAAACTGCATGGTACCTATGTAATAAATGCTAAAATATTAGGGCACCTAGGTAATTTTCTTGTAGAATATTATATAGCAATTCAGCTTGATTAAAATTATTCTATTGCAATTATAACAAGTAACATCCCAGCTGCTTTTAATTACTCGGTCTAATTCTTGTCCAATGTTGTAATGTTAAATGTCTAGAGTCCAGTTTGGTTTATTTCGATTTGATTTAGATTTGCATGATGATGACCTCAAAGATTTTTGCGCCACTTAGAATCATGACTTCCCCTGTTTTAAAAGAAAAGTCATTTTCCTTCATTTGAGAGAAAATGGTTTACAAGCAAAACGTGAACCAAACAATGGAAAAGGGAAAAACCATTTCCTAAAATGTGGTTTTCCCCTTAAATAAACGGAGCCTTAATTTATGTTGTTCAAGATGAAATATAATTTTTGCTATTAATACCTATTTTTAATAAACTAACATTTTTTACCATATATTAGATATATAAGAGTAATGTCATAAACCATATGGAAACTAACCAGATTTTTGTTTCCAATAATTGGAGTAAACAAAATAAAATGCACTAAATGTTATGGAAGACGAAACATGGAAATCGGATAAAAGAAAACATGATCAACTCCCAATTGTTATGACTACCTACAAAACATTAAATGTGAAATCGAAATAGCACAAACACAAGAAGAAAATGGATAAAGTGCAGACGACAAAAAGGGGTAAGCGAGCATTGAAGCACAAGATGAGGGAGAAGGAGAAGCGGGAGCTTCAAGACTTCTTAAAAGACATGTCGCCCTGGAATAGTTCGCGGAATCCTGCTAAGGCCTCTGGCAAGAAGAAAAACAAAAGTAGGGTGAATCAGGATGACAGCGTTATTGATGCGAAGAAGATCGAGGAGGCTATGCGAGTAATGGGTAAAAGATTAGGTCTGAATTTTGATGGCTTCAATCCCCCTAAGGTGAGTACCATGCTCCATAAAAGGATGTGAGGGATCGACTTCGATCAATGTGTCCTCTGTGGTGATCCAACTTTGCTGAGTCCCATGCTTTCGTCAGTTTCAGCGATCCGATGCTAGAACTTCTTGTCGTTTGGTAGCTCCTGTCATCGTTGTCGAGTTTGTTGTTGTCGTGTGTCAGTCGTGTTTTGAGGCGCGTGCTTTACCTGTTTAGTTTTGCTTCCTCTTTTTGTGTTTTTCTGTTATCGCTTTTCGTTCCCGTTCTTTCACGGGTGGACTCAAGTCTCGCTTAGTCGAGTGATTTGTTTTGTACGATCAGCTCTATGCTTTGCCTTTGGGGATTCACACATAGAAGAATATCCTGAAGGTTCCGCATCCCATGGCTCGAAGTGTAAAGAAAAAGAAAGATCACTCGAAAGTTGGTCCACAGACTCCAAAATAGGCCCACAAATATCTCTCGATCGAGTTGGATATCCATCATATCAACTTTGTGCTTTCACAAAGCGTCCTCCATTTTACTTGAACTATAAAAAATGGCGGCAAATAGGGGGAAAAAGATAAAAGAGAGAGAGGCTCAACATTAGTACAAGTGAGCAATAGTTACGACAAAATAAATCCGCAAAATTAACCAATGTTTGTATTGGTAGAAATTTAGAATGGACTTTAGGAGACATGCATCACGAGCTTTGTATCATGATTCGTCTCACATATTTGTTGCATTGAATTGTACAAAATAGATAAGAGAAAGGATCCCACTTCATGTGCCTTCTCTTTCAATATTTTTAAAAAAGAAACTTGGCGAAGGTATAATATATTTAAAAAAAAAAGCATTAAAAAGCAAATTAAATTTTGGATTATTTATGCTAAAGATTTTCTATACTTTGTCCATTGTGTTAATTTAGTCCTTGTATTTTTAAGGATAATATTTATAAAGACCCCCAAACTATTGGTCAAAATTAATGTAACTATCCGAACTTTAAGTTTTATCAAAGACACCCCCAAACTATTGGTGAAAATCAATATGACTACTCAACTTCTAATTTCATTAAAAATACCTCCCGAACTATTGGTAAAAAATCAATGTAACCGCCTCAACTTCTAAATTGTATCAAGGATACCCCCCCAAACTATTAGTAAAAATCAATTTGATACCTAACTTTAAATTTTATCAAAGACTTCTGAAACTATAAAAAGAGTTTTAAAAATTTGGTTGAGGTAACTTGACGTTGGTTAATACATTTTATAGGTTCTCTAGGAGTTAGAATATTTTTGAGCCATACCCTAAACTATCCTAAATTCTTTTTCAAATATTTTCCTCATAACATCATTAGTATTCCGTTAAATAATGTTGATATGACACATAAAATAAAAAGAAAATACCTCAAATATAATTTAACAATCATTTATACACAAAATAATTTTAAAGATTTAAAAGAATTTAAAATTTTAAAAATATAGAACTCCGTAAAACTACCAATAAATAGTTTTGAAAGTAAAAAAATTAAAAATTAATTTTTTTATATGTTTTTGATATTTAAGATTGTTTTAAGTATAAATGGCATATTTTTATTATTTGTATTATTTTTCAAGTGTCAAGTTAGCTTAATTTAACAGAATAGTGTGAAGTTATGAGGATAATATCTGGAAAAATAAAGTGTTACTAAATTTTAGGTTATCATAAAAATATTTAAGACATTAAGACACCTGAAATTTAAAGTATATCACCAAATCTTAGGATAACTAAATGAAATATTTTTAAATATTTTTAATTGATTTCAGATGCCTTTGATATAATTTTTGAAGTTGAAGGACCAAATTAACTTTAGTTAATAGTTTGTGGGTGTCTTTGATGAAATTAAGAGTTGGGGATTACATTGATATTAACCAAATAATTCGGGGGTGTCTTGAAAAATTAAAATTCTGAGGGTCACGTTGATTTTGACCTAAAGTCTTTGATGAAATTAAAAGTTTATGGGTTACTTCGATTTTAAATAATAGTTTAAGGGGTCTCTATGAATATTATCTTATTTTTCATTGGGTCAATTTAGTTCATGTACTTGTGATATGGCAATTTAGTCCTCAGAGTAAAATTGATGTTAGGTTGTCAATAAAAATTGTAATGGATGAATCATGAATTGTATTAAATTAAGTCTACGTGTGCATTTGTAGTGAGTTACTTGCATCTCATGTGATTATGTCGCTAAAAATTACGTCATTAACTTTAATTTCAACATGGTACTAAATTGATGCAATATGAGTGGTCAAGATAAAATCGACACAAGGAGGAAAGTCCATAAATCTTTGGTATAAATAATCCTTAAAGTTACCAAATATATGCAAAAAAGATAACATATACAAATAAAAATGAAAACGAAAACGTGTTTTAAAAAATAAAATTTCCTTATGATTCATCCCTAGGTGTACTTTACAAGAAACAATTCAACGCATATGACCCACTCTGATCAGCTCGCTTGTACTAATTTACGGGGGTAAATGAGCCTTGTTGGCTTGTAATGCTCCCCTCATGAAGCTCGATTCGTTTAGAGCTTGAGCCACGAGCTCCAGTTCAATGAGGTTTAGGTTTGAAGCCTTACTAACCTCAACAAGTACATTTTAAAACAATTATTAGCCTAAATATGTCTAATCAAGCCAAATTTGAACCTAAATAAAATCCAAATGAGCCTAGATCAAGCTCAAGAACCCTAAATAAGGCGAGTTTAGCTTTGTGTTCACCTAGCTATATTCAAGTTTAACTACCAAGAGCTCACGCAACCCAAATAATCATTGAGGGCCTCCAATTTGTTAGTGGCCCCTTTTAAAAATTAATTATACTATTATATTGCTTTATCATAAATCACCTTTTATAATTAAAGAAGTAAGGACCTACGTCTTTTATCAATAATTAGCGACAAAGTCGCAATACAAAACAGGCAACTCGAACAACCAAGGCCTAGGAGAATCCAAATAAACTCGGAAAAAAGAAACACAAAACATATACTCAAGAAAATAGGAAAGCAACAAATAGGGACTACATGGCTATAATCAAGTAATGACCTACATATAACATATTGTAAAAGTAGATGTATATATATAATATAAATGACCCACATATTAACTTTTATGTTGAAGAAATTCAAACTGACGTGTTTTTCTACGTCTATTAAATTTAATATTTAACCATATCTGCTAAACAAACCTAAATTGAAGTGTAGGGTAAGAGTGTGTCGAACCATAGGGGCTAAGAGTACTTGAAATTATTTTATGACTTAAATTATTTTGAATAAAATTGAGAGATTTTTGTGTTAATTAGTCTAAGAAACGACAATCAAACTAAAATAATCTACTTCTAATCGGAAAAGTGGATTAAATTGGAACCTAGGATTTCGAATCTATCGTTAGTCAATTATTTTTGCGTTAACTCTTAACTTGGGGTTATTGATTGTCACACGGGTAGCGGTTTAGGCTACAAGCTTTAACCTACTAAGGTGATATGGTTAGTATCACGTATTGACCCTATCTAACTAAAGCATAGGGAAGATGGGCTCTACATAACGTAGTGTCAATTATCACGTATTGACCCTATCTAACTAAAGCATAGGGAAGATAAGCCTTAATTAACAATTCGGTGAATACTATTGCTTGATTAATTAATCCTAGGGTTACAAGCACAAAGAATTAATTTATAAATATGAACATCAACAACTAAAGGTTACAAACTAAATAATCATCTCAATTAAATAAACAATAAGAACATAACTTCAAAGTATTTATCTCAATCAAGCAATTCAAGTAAACAATCAAATTAATCCAAATTGAAAGTAAACAAAAATAAAGGCTAAGACTTCATCTAACCCTATAGAGCAAGTTAGCTCTGCATCCAAGATGCACCGGTGAAGGAGGAGATGAACAAACTCATGTCGGTCTTCACACTAATTTCGCTCCCTTTCCAATTTAACGAAAAAAATAAAAAAGTAATATAAAAGAAGAAAGAGAAAATTGAGAGAGAGAGAACTCTGGTGAAAAAAAATCCAAAACAGAGAACAAAGACGCTACCTTCAAATCTCAACTCCAAATCCCGCTTAAGTCCTCTCACAACACCGACCCTTCTTCGTATTCTCCAAGCCCTAACAGAGCTGGGCTGAGCTTGGGCCATACACGCGGTGAAGCTGGGCTGAGATATGGTGTTGACCGAGGTCTAGAGATGGGCTGCTGTGCTTGTGCATGAGGTGATGACGGGCTTGGGTGTGCTGCTGGTGACGATGGGCCTGATGAGCTCGTGTTGGTTGGTGATTGTGAACCTAGCGGTGATGATGCCAGTGAAGTTGGGCCGGTGCTGCAGATGACGCGGGCTGTGGGCTTGAGTTGATGAGGTTGAGTCAGTGTTGGTCTGAGTTGGGCCTGAACAGTTCGGATCGGGTTTGAGTTGAAGGTGACGGTGAAGAATGGTGCTGGGCTGTACATTGAGGTTTGACATGGGCTGTGGAGGATTTGAGACTGACATTGGCTTGAGGTGCATGTCGGCAAGTCGTGCTCGGCTTATACGTTCTTGTCCCGAATCTCGATTGACTTGATTTAATTGCTTGCACATTGAATTTGCCTTATTTGCACCAGATTTGACAATTTCTGGGACTTTAATCTTTAAACCTATAAAACATTAAAATTGCCAAAATGAGTAAATAGCTATAATTAAATAGGGGCAAAATAACTTAAATAGCAATTAAAAGATGCGGAAATACGAGACGCATCAATACCCCCACACCTAGCCTTTGCTAGTCCTCTAGCAAAGTATAAGATAAACTCAATTACTCAAGCAATCAACTACCCCAACCTTCACCAAGTTTTCCGAGATTAACACATAATTTAGAATTTCGGACAAGATTCAGTCATCTAGAGCATTCTCCAATTCCATGAATTTAGATGATTAAACTTCAAAACTCGTCATAGAATTTTTTTAACCCTGTATCAACTAATAGAAACGACTCAAGCAATTTAAGCACACAAGTGAACGTGAATGGGATCTCATGTCATAGAATCTCATCAAATTCTCGCATCCAACCAAATATACCAAGGTTTTGTACACCCATATCAAATAATCATCTAAACACATGCCCTTACATAGAGAATTTTAAGTGGCATATAAGTGACCACTTTATAACATTTTTGACCTCGATATAGCACAAAAGAAGAAAACCTTTATCATGAACGTACATCAATTTTTACTTTCTTCTTTTTCTTTTGCTTTGTTTTTTCTTTTTTTTTTTCTTTTCTTTGGAGGAAACTTTTTTTCTTTCTTACTTTTCATTTTTTTTCTTTATTTTCTTTTTTTTTTTTCCTTTCCTTTCTGCTTCTTTTTCTGTCCATTTTTGGACTCTTGCATAACAAGTACCTCAACTTTACAATTGACATTGGTCAACAAGTACTTTACATCGTATCAAGAGGCAAGGATTAGGATAAACCAATGGAGTAAGCCTGAAAAACTCAAGACATATAAGATTGTTTACTAAAATTTTTCAAATTATCCACAACACGAAAGTTCTATGCATAGTGAATATCTGAGCCGCATAAGTAGAACCCATTAATATCGACATTGATCGATAATACTCACTAACAAATATGAAGTAGAATCATTTAGTTTCATGGAATTAAGAGAACGAAATAAACAGTTAATCCTACTATCATCCTAACATACGTGTCAATCAAGAAAAACTTGGCTAAACGATTATAATGCACACTCAAAATGCACAAAAGATGTTCAAAAATTTTTAAAATTTGACCCAAAAATGAGCACATGCAAAGGAGCCTCACTCCCACGCCCAAATCATGCACTGTCCTCAATGCGACAACTTAAATAATTAAAGCACAAGAAATAGGTGAGATAGAGCAATACAACCTAACAAGGCGGCGTGAACATTTATATATGACTCCTTAAACTCGGGACAAGAACCTGAAAATAGAGAAAACAAGTCTCCAAGAAACTAATTAGTTCAAAAACTAAACTAAAAACAAGAATTAACAAAACTTGGGCTGCCTCCTAGTAGAGCTAATTTTTACGCCTTTAGCCAGGCGCAATGGGTCTAATGAAGATCAAGTAATGGCATCAAACAAAGAAACAACTTCACTGAGCTCACCTAAGTCAACATCTACAACAAAATTAGAAGTGTCACACATGATTTCAGGAGGGAGAGAGTCATCGGATGGATGCCTAATGGGAGCAGCAACTAGCGTAGACTGAAGCTTATGAAAAGCTTCTAACCAAGACTCATCGAACTCAAAAGATATGTCCTTAGCAGGCAAACTAGTCAATGGTCTAGCTAATTTCCCGCGGTCCTTAAGGAATCCCTTATAGAAACTCGCATGACCTAGAAAGTCTCCAACCTGCGTCACATTTAAGGGAAGGGGCGAGTTAAAAATCAAATCTATCTTAGCCTTGTCAACCACAATACCCTTCTTAGACAACCTTCGACCTTGCATAATTCCCTCGTGAATCGTAACGTCGTGATTCTTCTCCCAACCCAAAACTTCTTTAATGTCGAGGTTCAACCTTCGTTACATCTCTTTAGAAGGTTTTGCATTCTCATCATTGGGGTCACTAACTAAGGTAGAGGAAAGTGTTTGGTCCACCAAATCATCAGTAATATCTACACAAAAACACTCTAACTCATCCTCACTAGTGGGTGACAAAGAAGCCTTAAAAATGTTCAACCTGGTAGTCATATTTTCAAAGCTAACATCCATTACCCCAGATCTACAGTTAAGGGTAGCATTGGCTGTCACTAAGAAAGGCCGATCTAGAGTGACAAGGGCATGGTTTTTCAAATGAATAGAAGGGTCCATATCAAGCACGAGGAAATTAGCGGGAAACAAGGCTTTGTCTACTCTCACTAGCAAGTTAATCAGCTCACCATGGGGGATCCTAGTTGATTTATCTGCTAACTATAAGGTCACCGTGGTGGGATGCAACTCTCCTAGGCCTAACTTATCATAAACCGAGTAAGGAATAATGGTGACACTCGCTCCTAAGTCGAGTAAAGCTTTATTGATCGGGTATTCTCCAAGTGAACAAGAGATGGTGCGGACACCAGGGTCTTTGTACTTAATTGGAGTGTCACACTTTAGAATAGAGCTCACTTGCTCGGCTAAAAACACTTTTTTTGGCAGATGTGCCCTAGATCACCTTTTTGGGTTCAATACATCCTTAATGAACTTTGCATAGGCCGGTATTTGTTTAATCGCATCAAGAGGGGAAATGTTAATCTTTACTTGCCTAAATGTCTCCAAAATGTCTTCCCACTTCTTGTCCTTCCTATTTGGATGTGGTGCAACTAAAGTCTGAGGAAATGTTACTCTAGGTACGTATGAGGAAGGAAGATCAGAGGTCCTAGGAATAAGAAAAGGGTGCACGACCTCGGCGGTCTCCTCCTCTCTTTCCTTCCTCTTCTCTTGTTCCTCAACACTCGTGGATATTTCACTCTCAGCACTCACCCCATTGTCAACCTCCCTTCCACTTCTTAACACTGTAATGGATTTTACTTGTTCTTGACGGGGAGGATAGTTGTCTTGCCTCACATAGTTCCTAGGGTTCTCTTCAGCTTGGCTAGGAAGTCTTCCCTCATCTCTCCTACTCAAAGCATTAGCTAGTTGACCTATCTGGGTTTCTAGCTTTGAGATTGATTGTGTATGGGAGTGGAGGAGTTGGGAATTAGCTTCTAAACCCTTCAGTGCACTCAAGACCTTCTCTTCAAAATTCAAATTGGAGCTCAAATTAGAAGGTTGAGAGTAGTTAGAAGTATACCCATGTGGTTGGAAACCGAGGGGTCGTGTCATACCAGGTGAGTGAGGTCGTGGGTGAGATTGTTGTGGCACAAACTGTCCTTCTCATCCTTACCTCCAGGAGAAGTTAGGATGGTTTCTCCAGCCCGGATTGTACGTGTTAGAGTATGGGTCGTTTTGTTAGAATCCTTGGGCTGCATTAACTTGTTCCTTCGACCACTCCACATAAGGTGAAGCAGAGGGGCAATAATGTGTAGAATGAGAAACACTAGAACATGAAGAGCAAGCACTATGCGTGTTTGAAACATGAGACATGTTAGGTATAGCAGAGGGGGCTAATGTCATCTTAAATAGGAAAGTTAACTGCTTTACAAAAGAGGCAAGAGAGTTTACTTTCTTATCTAAAATGGAGGTGTGAGCAATTTCATTTACTCCTCTATTTAACCTAGTAGCATTAAGACGTGCATGTGTGGCAGATTGTTGTGAATTCTCATTCAAAAGTTCGAAAACTTCCCATGCCTCATTCTCATTTTTCCTAAGGTGACCACAACATGAGGCATCAATAGTTTGTTGACCCTTTTCATTTAACCAATAATAGGAATTTTGGACTAGTTGCCATTTAGGGGATAGCATGATGTGGACAAGCTCGTAAGAGTTCCCTAAACCTATCCCAACTCTCGTGAAACTCTTCACTCGGAAGTTGGCAAAGGTGTTAATGGCTCTCCTAGTAGTGTTGGTCTTACTAATGGGATAGGATTTCTTACGAAATTCTTGTTGCATTTGAGTCTTGGTACTAATCGTCCCACTAGGTAAGGTGCCTAACCAATACTTAGCCTTGTCCTTCAAAGAGAAAGGAAAAAGACGAAGTAAGATGGCGTCATCACTAATGTTAGGAATCCTAAAGGTTGAGTAAACCTCCATGAAACTGTCCAAGTGTGTGTACGAGTTCTCATAGCCTAAGCCGTGGAATGAAGGAAGCATTTGTATGGTATGTGGCTTAAGCTCGCACTGATGGGCTACAGGTGGCAACCTAATACATGAAGGTGAGGTGTATGTGGTGGAAGTAAAATACTCCATAAGTTGATGTGGTTGTTGTTCATTAGCCATTGCTGTTTGTGCTCGATGTTGGGCTCTAAAGGCTTTTAAGGTCCTTTCAATTTATGGACCGAATCTAGTAAGGTCAAGAGATAAGGAACGACGGCCGAGAATGAGCAAACAACCACAAGAAGCAAGTAAAACTAAAAACTCAAACTAGCAAAACAAACAAAACAAACAATTAAAAAAAAAAAAATAATAAACTGTCTTAAAATCTATCTATGCACGAAATCAGAAGATAAATAATGCTTTAAAAAAATAAATAAATAACCCCCTTTTTTAAGAAAAGTAAAGAAAATAGTTTTTTTTATACTTTTTTCTTTTAAAGAAATAGATAATAACAATTAAAAACAATTAAAGAAAACTAAAAATCAAAGAAAATCACAAAAATAAAATCACGAACGTTGCCTAGTCCCTGGCAATGGTTCCAAAATCTTGATGTGTTTTTCTACATCTATCAAAATTTAATATTTAACCTTATCTTCTAAACCCATATAAATTGAAGCGTAGGGCGACAGGGTGTCGAAGCACAGGGACTAAGAGTACGTGAAATTATTCTATGGCTAAAATTGTTTTGAATAAAATTGAGAGGTTTTTGCGTTAATTAATCTAGGAAATGACAATTAAACTAAAATAATCTACTTCTAATTGGAAAAGTGTATTAAATTGGAACCTAGGGTTTCGAATCCTACATTAGCCAATTATTTTTGCGTTAACTTTTAACTTGGGGTTATTGATTGTCACACGGGTAGCGGTTTAGGCTACAAGCTTCAACCTACTAAGGTGATATTGTTAGTATCGCATATTGACCATATCTAACTAAAGCAAAGGGAAGATAGACTCTATCTAACGTATTGTTAATTATCACGTATTGACCCCATCTAACTAAAGCATTGGGAAGATAGGCTTTAATTAACAATTCGGTGAATACTATTGCTTGATTAATTAATCCTCGGACTACAAGCACAAAGAATTAATTTATAAATATTGACATGAATGACTAAAGGTTACAAACTTAATAATTATCTCAATTGAATAAACAAATAAAAATATAATACTCCAAAGTATTTATCTCAATCAAGCAATTCATGTAAACAATCAAATTAACTCAAATTAAAAGCAAACAAAAGTAAAGGCTAAGACTTTATCTAACCCTAGAGAGCAAGTTAGCTATCCATCCAAGATGAATCGGTGAAGGAGCAGATGAACAAACTCATGTCGGTCTTCACACTAATTTCGTTCCCTTCCCAATTTAACGAATAAATAGAAAAGTAATATAAAAGAAGAGAGAGAGAATTGAGAGAGAGAGAACTCTTGTGAAAAAAATCCAAAACAGAGAACGAAGACGCTGCCCCCAAATCTCAGCTCCAAATCCCACTTAAATCCTCTCACAACACCGATCCTTCTTCGTGTTCTCCAAGCCCTAACAGAGTTGGGCTGAGCTTAGGCTGCATGCTCGGTGAAGCTGGGCCGAGATCTGGTGTTGACGGAGGTCTAGAGATGAGCCGCTGTGCATGTGCATGAGGTGATGACAGGCTTGGGTGTGTTGCTAGTGACGATGGGCCTGATGAGCTCGTGTTGGTTGGTGATTGTGGGCCTGGAAGTGACGACGTCATTGAAGTTGGGTCGGTGCTGCAGATGACACTTGCTGTGGGCTTGAGTTGATGAGGTTGAGTCAGTGTGGGTCTGAGTTGGGCCTGAATAGTTCGAATCGGGTTTGAGTTGGAGGTGACGGTGAAGGATGGTGTTGGGCTGTACGTTAAGGTTTGACGTGGGCTGTGGAGGAGATGAGACTGACAGTGGCTTGAGGTGTGGGGCGACAAGTCAGGCCGGGCTTATATGTTCTTGTCCCAAATCTCGATTGACTTGATTTAATTGCTTGCACATTGAATTTTCCTTATTTGCACCAGATTTGACTATTTCCGGGACTTTAATCTTTGAACCTCTAAAACATTAAAATTTCCAAAGTGAGTAAATAACTATAATTAAATGGGTGCAAAATAACTAAAATAGCAATTAAAAGATGTGGAAATACGAGACGCATCAATAACCAAACGATCTCAGGTGTCGAGGCCGTTTAATCACTTTCCTTAAGGCTTATTTCGGAGTATGAAATATCTTCGGGGATACAACGACAACCAAAAATGATGTGAAAATGTGTAAGGGGAGAGATAGATTGAGATAAATGAGAGTGATGTTTTTCAACACTTTCACAACACTTTCTTATTTGTTCAAGTGTTTCTTTCAATTACTTTCCATAATGTCCTCTCGTAATCATGAGAATGAAAGGATTATTTATAGTTTGCGAGTATCTCTTCAAGAAGGGATATGTCCCTTCATGAAGTGACACTTCCTTTTAATATTTCACAATACCTACAAGCGGACACCTTTCATTTGTCTTCTTCAAAAAACCAGGAGAAAATATATAAGAAAATAAGGTTTAGAAGACGTCCCAAACTTATCAAAATGTTACTGTAATTCTGTAAGATCTATGCGTCGACACACAGGCCCTGTGTGTCAACACACATTTGCTTTTTTCCGGCCCTGTGTGTCGACACACGGGCCTTGTGTATCAACACACACCCCATACAAGTAGAAAATACTTAAAAACCAAGTATGGTATAATCTCTAACACTTTATTCATCACATATATTTTGAAAATATACCAACATTGCCCCACCATTTTCAAAATACCATCATTCTCTAATAACAACATCTCAAATTAAAGGAGGCCCTATTGTGCATCAATGAGGGTGTCTTTCGATTGAACCCCCGGCTGGTGAAGAGACCATACAGTTAATCGGCTCGAAAATGGTAGACCAAGCTTTGAACTATACAACCCATTTGACTAACCGATTATCTAATCACGCACAAGGCATACTCCTTGTACACACCCTATAACCAGATCGACACATTTATAGCCTTGTGTCCTATATCCTTCGCGAGTGTTTCAGGGCCAAATCCTTAGTCAAAGATCACCCCTTAGAAGCGGCCAAACTTCAACACTCACTAAGGTGGACCTCATTGATCATGTCCCTGCGACGCTATATTCAATAAGAATTTAAAAATCAGGTCCATTTAGAACATAGCTCATCCTCTTAGTATCTCCGACGCAGGTACGAAGCACTACACACACGGGATAAAAAATTCTCATTTAGTGCTTGCAGTCACATGGATGATAAGTCTTTCTCATTGAACCCGAATCCTAGTGTCATACTAGGCATCGCGTTGAGGGCCTATCATGGGCGACTAATAGTGACAGGTTTCGCACCATCGCTTCATTTATTTATTACCAAGTCTCTAGCAATGTTTTTAAATAAAAGATCCGTTAGATTCTGACTTATGATTTCAAAGTCCACAGTGATCACTAAATCTTTCATGAGTTATTTCACTTAACAATTTTTGATACTAATGTTTCCAGACTTTCAATGATACATCTCACTCTTATACATTTCGAAGCATAACTCACTATCACAATGGATAGAAATAGTCAACATTGACTTAGGCCATAAAGGAATCTTAAACACAAGATCCTTTAATCATTCCGTTTCTTTATAAGTAGAAACTAGAGTGATAAACTCTATAATCACGGTGGAATTTATAATACGTGTTAGTTTCTTGAAACCTGAGGAACAACATCCCCACCACTTTGTAACATTCACTCGCTTTAGAAGCGTAGTCCCCCTTATCAGATATACAATTGGCATCCAAGCATTCTTCTAACTAGAAAAGTACTCATTAAAAATAACACCATAATTCATGGTCATTCTAGTACCTTATGTACCCACATGCCAGGGATCTTTACTTACATAGCTAGTCATATACACATAGCTATCCAACAACAAAGGCTACATCTAACCTTCTTAAATTCCAATTATACTATTGAAACACTTTTATTTGGTTCTAAATATTCCTACCAAATTTCAACATATAATCAACGTACATATATGCAACGAATCCTCAGTCATTGTTAAACTAGTCATATGCACTTTTCGGATTCATTAATCACGCCTTACAAAAGGCAACATCGCAAGACTTTATAGTCTCATCATAGGATCACAATCTATGACACAATGATATTAAACCTTAACATTCATATTATTTCTAGTTTATTCTTCTAAAGATATACAAGTCTGATAGTTAGGACTTCTTTCATATTCTTTTGCTCTTTCAATTTTTTTGATAAATTTTTACTCTTTTAAAGTTCTAGAGTCTTTCCAGTGATACCCTCAAATATGATTTTCATCATAATATGCTTTAATTCACATTATCACAATGCATTATTCAAGATCAATGAAAGACTCGAAGTCACTTTCTATTTACTCATTTACATTTATATCTTAAGATGTTCAATTCACCCATAATTCAATCATACGAATTTAATTGCCATTTATATGCATCAAAACTTATGGGTAATAAAAGAGTCATCAGAATTCAGTATTTACATATTCTTTAAATTTGTCACTTTGATGACTAACAACATCCTTATATATGAATATAACATCACCCAATAATCTTAGATACCATGCAACAATTGCATATAACTATCACTCAATTTGAGCATTTAACACTGATTCTATAAATGCATTTTGTTTTAACCGATGATAAGAATCGCGATTCTTATACCAACTAATCATGGTTTACTTAACCGTCAAATGCACATGCCCCTTAAAAATGCATGTAGACATTACTTTAACTGTATTAATATGATAGGTGATAAAACTTTTCACATGCATGCCGATTTTCATTGAAGTATTACATCAAGTAACATTGAAAAACCTACCGGGGATACGCGGTCAATTAAGAAATTATGAATCATCATTTCCAAGTGCTTTTATACAACTTCTTTCATCATCCTTAATCATGAACTTCAATTTGATTTTCTTTATATCAGTAATATTAGCGATCAACATATGTAAAATAATCATATATTTTATAACCCACTAATTCCTTTCAAATTCACATCACTTTCACTTATGAAGCACACAAATGGCATTCATTTCATAAATAACCAAGCCGTAAAAATTCATAATCACATTTAAGTTCATGGACATATGGACCTCATAACCACATGTGCATATATGCATCAGCCTCAATTTAATGAAATCATACATTCATAATTATATTAGCATGCATATAAGCATTAATCGTACAATCACATTAACACCCAAGCTTATTCTTTCATATCTACGGACATGCATTTATTAGTTGTATTAATTAACATGCATTAATATTATAACTCCATTAACATATGTAAATACTTCTATTCAAATTCTTTTCATAATTAGGATCATATAGACATTGCCTTTCATGATTTTCCAATTTCTTTTACTCAAATTATATACTCCAAGTACATAAATATGTATTTGTTATGACCTTTTCCTTTCATAATCCAATATTCATATGACATCAAATATCACATAAATTTTATCTTGAACAATAATTTCAATTTCACTCCAATTCAAGCCACTTTCGAATTCACCAAGTAAATATTAATATTCATGTTTACAAATTAAATCCGCAAGGTTTATAATTGCATTAATCATGCATCCATGCATTAAACCTCAACCTAATTACTCATAGTACAAATTCATACAACAATGAATTTACTATACATAATACATAATTCATGCTCTGTTTCGAAATCTGAATGTGTTTTCATATTTCATGAAAAGCCCATTGTTCTTTTCAATTTGTAAAATACAAGTGTCAATATCAGCATACTTCAATCACTTATTTATTATTTTCCGCATCGTCTCGGCTTCTAGTTTCAACAACCACCCAAAACAAGATTCAAAGGCACATTACCAATTTTAACATGCATGTCTTCATAATTTACTTATCATCTAATTAATTAAAATTAGAAATAATTAGTTTCACGTGACTGCAATTTACTATTATCTAAATTTTGCATTACCAACATTAACCGCCAGAAGAATTGCAGTTTCCTCACTCAAAATTCAGAATTAATAAATACTTTTGTTCCCCAATGGACAAGAAGGTAAAAGGTTTAGCGTATAGGCACTCGTTATTGTATCCTTGAGCACGCGGGTTCAATTCCGATTAGCATCATTCTCTTCCCCTTTTTCATTTAATTATTATTAAATATATTTATATTGTACAGATTACACATGAAAGGCAATAGATAATAGGTTGAGAGTGATTCTTTGCCCCTTGGGATCATTGGTTCAAGTCTAGGTAATCGCAAAAATTTGGTTTGTTTATTTTTTTTATTTTTTATTTTTTTTGGGTAAGTCTTCATCTTCATTCCCTTTTTTTTTTTTTTTTTTTTTTTTAATTTCAATTTTCCTTTTTGTTTTCAATCATCAAAAAACAACATCAATTGATTCAAATGCACTTGATGTTAAATCCATGATACGAGTCACAACAAAAAGCCAGAACAAAATGATGCCTATATTGAAAATCATCATGAATTCTTGATTTAGTTTGATTTCACATATAAACTCCATTAAATGCACATCAATTCACATGAATCTCATGATTTCATCCCAAATCAAGTATATAAAATTTCACATAACTTGTTTCTATTAATTGGATGCAGCTCAAAGGGCATAAAGGCATTTTACTATTGTCCTTATACATGCCCATAATCTTGACACGTAAGCATTTGATCCAAAGATTCATAAAACAAATCATCAAACAATGCCTAAACAAAAAATAGGAGCTTTTATCTTTTGAATTTCAACCCCTCAAGTAAATATACTTTCATGCATCAACCACTACTTCTTAGGCATTATAGAGCTTCATGATTAATTTTTATATTAATCTTAAAACTTCATGATTCTTCTTACTCATATTTGAATCAAAAGGACATTCCTTGACCCATAGCAATTTGTGTATAAGTAGGGTCCAAGAATACATACATTCCCCTCTTTGTCAATTTCTCCAATTTCACAACGCTCGCCGTCATTTCACGCAAAGTGAAGAAGCCATTTCAATTAATAAAAATAAGCCTTAAGATTGTTGGAGAAATTCCCAATAAATCGGGAACTGTGTAACCAAACGATCTCAAGTGTCGAAGCCATGTAATCACTTTCCTTAAGGCTTATTTCAGAGGATGAAATATTCTCGGGGATACAACGACAACCAAAAATGAAGTAAAGATGTGTAAGAGGAGAGATCGATTGAGATAAATGAGAATGATGTTTTTCAAGACTTTCACAACACTTTCTTATTCATTCAAGAATTTCTTACAATTACTTTCTATAATCTCATCTCTTAAATATGAGAATGAAGGGGTTATTTATAGTTTGCAAGTGTCTCTTTAAGAAGGGACGTGTCCCTTCATGAAGTGACACTTCATTTTTAATGTTTCACAATACCTAAAAGCAAACACCTTTCATCTATCTTCTTCAAAAAACAAGAGAAAATATATAAGAAAATAAGGTTTAGAAGACGTCTCAAACTTATCAAAACGTTACTATAATTCTGTAAGATCTGTGTGTCGACACACCGGCCCTGTGTGTCAACACACAATTGCATTTTCTGGTTATGTAGGATTGTGTATCGACACACGGGCCCTATGTGTCAGCACACACCCCATACAAGTAGAAAATACTTAAAAACCAAGTATGAGACAATCTTTAACATATATTTTGAAAATACACCAATATTTTATTGTAGCATAAAGTTGATTATTTGCAATATACTTAAATTGATTCAGATACTTTGCTTCATTATGAAGAAAATACCCACCAATTAAAGCTTACTTAAACCCCAAAATTATCAGGACCAACCTTCCACCAGCATTAAAATAAATTAGTATCGAACAAGTTCATTATGATCCAATTATTTTCTTCATGTATTCGAAATATTTAACATTGTAAAAATTAACAAGATAAAGATAAAATTTACTAAATATGAACTCTTGGAGAATTGGAATTTTGGATGATTGTATTAAGAAACTAGCTAACTTATTTATAGCACATCATAAGCATATGAAAAGTCTAAAGCACTAAGAAATTAAACCTAAAAGAATCCTAAGGTAGTTACATCGAAATTCAAGAGACCCTATTGATAGTGGTCTAAAGGGCTCGTCACAAAGCATCAATAGAGGATGAGGAAATGCATCCTTAACTACACCTAATTAAGCAAATGTCTAAAGTATCTAGCTAATTAATTACAATAGAAAAATAGATACATGAAAAATATAAGAAAATGTCAAGTATTCAACACTCCCCCTCAAGTTGGAGCATATAAATTTATAATGCCCAACTTGCAGAAAAGAGAAGAATATGATGGTGAACTGATGTGCCTTAGTGAAAATATCCGCCAAATGTCCCTTCAAACGAACAAAGGTGGTCAATATCTCTTTAGCATATAACTTTTCATGAACAAAATGGCAATCCATTTCTATCTATTTCGTTCTCCAATGAAAATCTGAATTTGCAGCAATATAAAAAGCTGCTTCATTGTCACAAAACAAAATAGCCAGTCTTATGACATCAATTGCAAAATTAGTCATCAACCATTGCAACCACACCAACTCACTAGTAACAGTAGCCATGGCTCAATACTCTGCTTTAACCGAAAATCATGACACCATGGATTGCTACTTCTGCAGCACAACACAGAAGCATTACCTACAATTATCACAAAACCAGTGGTGGAACGTCTACTAGTAAGGCGACCTGCCCAATCTGCATCACAACAGGCTCGAACATTAAAATCACATTCTAAAGGCAAAATTATGCATTGACTAGGCGCCCCTTTATATAAAATGAGATAGGCAGCCTCTAAGTGAGGCATTTGCATATCATATAGAAATTGACTTAGAATTCTCACTGCATAACAAATATCGGGGCGAGTAATAGTCAAATACAACATCCTTCCTACCAAATGACGATACTGTCTTGGGTCACTAACGGGTTCTCCCACTTGATTTGCCAACTGATGATTTTAAACAATGCGAGTGGAAACAAGTTTCGCACCTAATAAACCGTCCTTACTCAAAATATCTAATGGGTATTTCCATTGGTTTAATGCTAGACCTTTCTTAGAACGAGCAACCTCTATCCCTTGGAAATACTTCAAAAGCCCATGGTTCTTAATCCCAAAATCTTGATCAAGCATGGCCTTAACCTTTTCTATATGATCCAAATTGTTACCAATAATAATATCATCATCAACATAAATGAGAACAACAATAAGAATTGAGCTAAAGAAATAGGTAAACAAAGAATAATCTTACTTAGACTGACTAAAACCGAGTTGTGTCAACATGAAGTGAACTTTTGGTTCCAATTTCAAGATGCATGTTTAAGTTCATACAAGGGCTTACGAAGGCGACAAACCTGATGGGAACGTATCTCAAAAACTGTTCCCTAAATGTGCGCAACGGAATACCAAATTTAAAATTTTTAATTTTAAATATAAAGCCTCGATCTAATTAAACTAGTTAAAGAGGCCTAGATCTTACTCTAATAGGTTCATAATATTATAAATAAAAATATTGAATAAAACAATTATAATAATGGCATGTAGAATAAAGGAAAAACAAATTAAACATCACATATTTAATTAAACATATCAGAAGCGCGAATCCCAATTCTGACTTGAAGACCTGAAACTAAAAATCTAATTAAAAAGGTTTCTTGACACCTCAAAATCTTCTTCACAATGACCTCTTCTAGCATCGGGAGTGTGGGCTCCGAAAAATATTTATTTTAGGAAAAATTTTGGAATAAATTTTTCTTTTTAATTTTTTTGAAAAAATAATTTTTAAAAAAATTATGCTAATCAATAATTTAAAAAACCCTATAATAATTTTAGGGTTTTTGTCATGAGAGAAAACCAGATTCCAAAATCCTAAACCATAACTTCCCAATTATATATCTTTATTTTCTATTTTTAATTTAAATCTCGATATGATTTATCGCATTATGTATTCATATTAGGAATATTTGTTTAACATAAAAATTCATTTATCTAATAAATAAATAACTTATCTCATAAATTATTATTTTTGTAAATATTTAAACAGTGCTTAAGTTGAGGTTTGCGAAGTAACCTCAGGAACAATCTATTTCTAGCTCCAAATGGATCAAATCTGATTATCATCTCATGATGACAATTGATTACATGTTAGTAAAACATAATTCCACTAAATAAGTTTTACTGCATCTTAGAATTAAACATATTTACTCAAAAAATTCCCAAATAACTATTATTTCGATAATTAACCCCTCTAATAGATATCCGTGAACAAAAATAACTTTAACAATTCAACAATTCAACAATACAACAATACAGAAATAATTTTCGCATTAATTCCAAATGTCAAACAAACAAATGGAATACTTTCGCTAAGGATTCTGGAATGTGTTTGTATATTGGTGAATCAATTAAGGGGACATCTTTATCTCATTAGAGACTACAGATTCCATGTAAAGCTGTTCCCAGCACACTTCATGCCATTACCAAACGTACGTAAGATTCAAGTCAACGCACTTTGACTAATTCTTTTGGACATGAAAGCAACAAACAATCCATGCACGAGTTCATACTACTTCCTAGATATAGAGTTATCATCTTATATAATTAATTATTTCTGATAACAGTTAAAGAACTAATTAATTCAGGTGGTCCTGCTCAGTATTCCAATCTTATTGACAATAGCAACATAATATTCTTGGATCCTTATTCACAAAATTAAGACAAGTCATCAAAACTATCATATTATAGCCTAATCAGACAAGTTGTCCAAACTTATCACCGACTACGAATATACTTTGATAACATAGTACTAGTTTGATCTTTCTGTGGTTCAATCTCATTGACCAATTAAACCAAACCTGACATGTTATCTTGGACTACATCCATCTCATGGAATATTTTAGAAAACAATCACACACATGTTTGACTCGTAAAATACAATTAGACAATAATAAATAAAATAATTTTATTTATTTAATATTTAAACTCTAACTAATTGGGCTTTCTAGGACACCAATTTCAATAATCTCCCATTTGTCCTTAAACCCAAATAGCCCTATATTGCATAACTATCCCTTAGAGATATGTCATCTCTTTGACTATAAGTTTCAACCAATACTGGTCTGTCACTCTATCATTCTTTTGCTCACACGGTTTCATCTATAAGGAACCTTCTGAGTTAAGTAGTCTACTCAACAACTTCGTAGTTTTCTATTACCCGACTTCTATAGTGAAATAAGAAATACAAGACTGCTTTACTATTCACTATCTAATGAGTCCCACTACAAGGGTAAACAGAAATCCTAATGTCAAATGTCTAAACTCCCTTTTAAAACAAAATGACCCTTGATAAACCCAACATCTTTTCTTTTGAATCTTGCCAAAGCATGACCCTAAGAACATAGTTCGTTCATCTTATGTCTTTCGCTTTTAATTGACTGGACAATTGAACTCTAACAGCTCATAATAATTTACACCACTCTTAATTAGTAGAATGCTGTATATATACAACACGTAGAAAGTCTCTACTTTCTTTTCATATCACTATTACACTGATGGTTCACTAGCCATTGACTCAAATCCCTAGAACTTGATTAGCCATTGTTGAATCTACTATTCAATGAACAAGATACAAATATACTTCCTCAGTTTTCATATTATATGCTCCTGACTCTTGACAACAAAACTTTTCTAGTTGTACCATATACATAAGCATATCGAAATGAACATTCAGAGAATGTTGTCTTGATTTCCATTCCCATACTTCATCACAATGAGATACAATGGATAAGAATAGCCTTATAGACTTAGGCATTGCATCTACCTAGAAGGTTTCATCAAAGATGATTCCTTCTATTAGGGTATAACCCATTGCCATCAATTTAGCCTTAAAGGTCTCTGCCTTCTTATGCACTCAACTCTTCATTCTAACTTGTAGATCCATTTAGATCCAATCTAATGGACTTAATGTCTTTTGATACCTCTACAAGTTTCTAGACTTAGTTAGAATACAATTACTTCAATTCAATCTTTATTGCCCTGACCAATTGGTCTACATCTTTATACTTGAGAGTTTCATTATAGTCTAAAGGATCAAATTCACCATCATGCTTAACCATTAAGACTAAAGATATGAATCTGTTAGGTGACCCTGACAATCCTCCCACGACACCAAAGCTCTCATGTACTTAGTGTGACAATTACCTGATTGAAGATATATCACATCATCGACTCTATAAGTTGTATCAAGCTGTAGAGACACAGTATCTTATACTGTCAGTCTATCCAACACAAGATATCTGTTGTACTTTTAGAACACATTCGAAAACCTCTTACAGAAAAAGCCTTTTGATATGTAAAGTGATTCATCATATGAATCTTACCATATTCTATAAATTATTATTGAACCTTTCTACAACTCTTTGTAATAAGGAAATATTAAGAATTCTCCTAGAACCACCACTTCAATCTAATCAAAGTGATTTGATATAATTACTTAACTGATCCCAACTTAAGTCTTTAATTCTTTGAACCTTTCAAAGAATTCAGGACTTTAGTCTTCATAGGTACATCCATACATTAACTAATTGAGTAGTCATTCATAAACATTTATGAAATACTCATCGCTTCCATTCAGTTGAACTTTTGGCAGTTCATAAACATTTTATGAACAAGTTTGTCACGACCCGAGGAAGTCGAACAGCTATTTTCTTGCTTTTGATTTTTTGTAACAATTATGTAATGTAAATATATAGAATTAGTTAAGTATAAATTAGTTTGAATTTTGAAATTAGAGAGTGGAAGGGGGCCGGTTAGGAGGGAAGAAAAGGAGGCAAGGGGAAAATCAAAATTATAATGATAGGCTATGTATTAGGGTCTAGGTTGCCTTCCCTCCATTTTTTGTCTATTTAAACACTTGTAAGTAAGCCTTTTGAATCATCAATGAAAAATATCAAAATTGCCTCTTCTCTTCCTCTCTCCCTAACCGTCTCTCTCTCCCTTCTAATTCTAACTTCTTCTCCCCTCTAACTCTTCTAATTCTCTCTCTAATTCTACTCTCTTCCTCTAACTCTCATCTATTCTCCCTCTATCTCCAATTCTAACCGAGTCACGGGCCTAGGTTCGTGACAAAGTGGTATCAGAGCCATCTTCCGATCCGGAAAAGGGCTTAACCTATCCTTTTTCTCTCATCCGGTTAAAACCGAATCAAAAAAAAAAAAAAAAAAAAAAAAAGACGGCTATAACAAGAAGCATGTCCTCAACCGGTCACACCGATACCAACGAGTGGGTCGACGCCGTTGATGATCGGATGGTCCGCTTGGAGGAAAGGATGGACCGACTGGAGGAGCAACAAAACCGAAACAACATCGAGATAAGAGCAGACATGGCGGACGTGAAGGCTGACCTGAGGGCCCTAACCGATGCCGTGGGTCGGTTGGTGAAGGCCCAGGAAAAGTGGACCGAGGTGGAGACCGTGGCACCAACCGTGGGAGCCCGTGACCATGCCGCGCCAAGAGGGTCAGGCACGTACCCGAGAACCGGCAATGGGATCCTACCGCCTCCAATACACTCTTCAGAACTCCGAAATAACCCGGCCCCACCGCGAGTCACGGATGAAGGGGACTTTAACCGAAGCCACGGAAGCAACCGCACCTGGACCTCCCATGTGCCCAAGCTCGAGATCCCAAGGTTTGAAGGTACGAACCCGAGAGCCTGGATCCGTAAGTGCCTTAAATACTTTCGTTGGTACCAAGTGCCCGAAACCGAGTGGGTTGAATATGCTTCAAGCCACCTTCATGAACCCGGGGACATTTGGTTCCACGGGCTAGAACTTAGACACCCTCACATGACGTGGACCTTTTTCATGGACGAATTGTGCAAACGTTTTGGGGACCGATCACTCCAAGACATAGTAGAGGAGTTTAGCAAGATGTCACAAAACGGGCCGGTTGAAGATTATATTTTGAAATTTGAAGAATTAAAGAGTTGGATGCTTATCCATCACCCGACATTGAGCGAGGCATACTTTGTCTCGAGCTTTATTAGCGGACTTAAGCTCGCCATTCGAGCATCCGTCAAGGCAAGCCGGCCGACCGAGCTTAGCATGGCCTTTGAACAGGCCAAACTCCAAGAGGTTGCGGTAGCCGAAATCAGGAATGCTGCCAGACCTGTCAACCGACCCAGTTTTAGTGCCCGACCGGTTTCCAGTAGCCGACCAATGTCCTCGGCAGCGTCCCAAGGATGGGCCCAGTCCCACGGGCCCGTGTCCGAAACCAGCGGCAGTAGCAACACGGGTCCCAGCGCCCCAAGACGAGAGCCGGGCCAATGTTACAAGTGCCATGAAAAATACTTTCCGGGGCACGTTTGTAAGAAGGCCTTACAAAGTATGGAAGGAGAAGAGGTCGAAGACGAAGCCCAAGAAGAGGAAGTTGCAGGTGAAGAGCAAACCGAAGGAGAAGACAACGGAGCTATGGAGATTTCTCTAAATGCACTTTCGGGCCGAGTCATGCACAACACCTTGAGATTGAAGGGCCTGATTAAGAAGCGGGAGGTAAATATCTTGATCGATAGCGGGTCCACTAATAGCTTCCTAGACGCTAATGTGGTCCGGGAGCTTCAGCTCGAAACCGTACCCACCGTCGTCATGACCGTGACGGTGGCAAACGGGGAGAGCCTCGTTAGTTATCAAAAATGCCCGGGCATAAGGTGGAAGGTCCAAGGCACAACGTTCGTTGATGACTTGAGGGTATTGGAACTCCGGGGCAGTGACATGGTCCTTGGGGTTGATTGGCTCCAACGATATGGGCCCGTAACATTTGACTTCACCAACCTCAAGTTCGCTTGCTTCAAAGAGGGAAAGGCAGTCCGCTTACAAGGCACATCCGAGAAAGCCGCCTTACAATCAATTTCGGGTAAAAGCCTCGCCAAGCTCTTCAAGAAGGCCGGACATGTGATGGGTCACCTCTTTATGGCTACCGCCGAGGAGGCCTCCGAGTCCATCACTCATCCGGAGATAGAACGCATCCTCGACCGCTATCAAGATGTTTTTGAGGAACCAAGGACCCTTCCTCCTCCTCGCTCATATGATCACCGCATTCCCACCTTGCCCGAAGCGAAGCCCGTGAACATAAGGCCCTACCGCTACCCGCACGGGCAAAAGAACGAGATCAAAAGGCAAGTCAAGGAAATGTTGGAAGCCTCCATCATCCAACCGAGCCGAAGCCCATTTGCTTCCCCGGTGCTCTTGGTCCGCAAAAAGGATGGGTCCTACCGTTTTTGCGTGGACTATCGGCAACTCAACAACATCACCATCAAAGATAAGTTTCCGATACCGGTCATCGACGATTTACTAGATGAGCTCAAGGGGTCTTCCAATTTTTCCAAGATCGATCTCCGCGCCGGTTATCATCAAATCCGAGTGTGTGAAGAAGACCAGCATAAGACCGCCTTCCGGACTCACCAAGGGCATTATGAGTTCCGTGTCATGCCTTTCGGACTCACTAACGCCCCCGCCTCCTTCCAAGCCTTGATGAACGAAGTCTTCGAGCCATATCTACGCAAGTTTGTGCTCGTATTCTTTGATGACATCTTGGTCTATAGCCCGAGCCTTTCCGTACATCTTAGGCACTTAACCGAAGTGCTTGAGACCCTTCGTATGCACCACCTCTATGCTAAACGGAGCAAGTGTACCTTCGGCCAAGATCGGGTAGAATACTTGGGACACGTAATCTCAAGGGAAGGGGTCGCAACCGAAGAAGGTAAGATCGAGGCCATGAAGAAGTGGCCAAGACCGAAGAATGTCAAGAGCCTCCGTGGGTTCTTGGGACTCACCGGATATTACCGGAAGTTCATCCGTGGGTATGGGACCATGAGCAAGCCGTTAACCAACCTCCTCAAGAAAGGGGGATTTCTTTGGGATGAGGAAGCCGATCAAGCATTCGAGGCCTTGAAGGAGGCCATGACAACCGCCCCAGTCCTGGCACTCCCGACTTCTCCAAGCCCTTTGTCCTGGAGACCGATGCTTGCGGGGTAGGGATTGGAGCGGTCCTATCACAAGAGGGCCGACCCCTCGCCTACCTCAGTAAGGCCCTTAGCCCACGCCACTTGGGGCTTTCGGCCTATGAGAAAGAGCTCCTTGCAGTACTCATGGCGGTTGAAAAGTGGAGACACTATTTGATGGACCATCATTTCATCATCAAGCATTCGAGGCCTTGAAGGAGGCCATGACAACCGCCCCAGTCCTGGCACTTCCCGACTTCTCCAAGCCCTTTGTCCTGGAGACCGATGCTTGCGGGGTAGGGATTGGAGCGGTCCTATCACAAGAGGGCCGACCCCTCGCCTACCTCAGTAAGGCCCTTAGCCCACGCCACTTGGGGCTTTCGGCCTATGAGAAAGAGCTCCTTGCAGTACTCATGGCGGTTGAAAAGTGGAGACACTATTTGATGGACCATCATTTCATCATCAAGACCGACCATGCCAGCCTCCGTCACTTACTCGAGCAAAGGATCACCACACAATTACAGCTCAAGGGGATGTCGAAGATGATGGGCCTACATTATAGCATCCTTTACCGCAAGGGACCCGAAAACCGAGCTGCCGATGCACTCTCAAGAAGGGATGAAGACGAAGCTGTCGCCGCCTACGCCTTCATGACCACTTCGGTTCCCCTTTGGATACAAGAGCTCTCCCAAAGTTACGAAGATGAGGCCCATACCACCAAAAGAATAGAGCTCTTGTTCTTGACCCAACAAGCAACAAGCCTTACTCTTTCGAAGGGGGACTCCTCCGATACAAGGGAAGACTTTATGTGGGAAAGGATGGAGAAATGAGAGAAAAGATCCTACAACCACTTCACGACTCTCCCACGGGGGGTCACTCAGGATCCTTTGGCACCTTAATGAGGGTCAAACGCATGTTTTATTGGCCCAACCTCAAAGACAGTGTCCAAGAATGGGTAAAGAAGTGTGATACTTGCCAACGCACCAAGCATGAAAATATGGCTTACCCGGGACTCCTACAACCACTACCCGTGCCCAACCAAGCATGGGAAAGTATTAGTATGGACTTCATCGAAGGCTTGCCCAAGTCCGGGGGCAAGGATGTCATTATGGTGGTTGTGGACCGACTTACCAAGTATGCTCACTTCATCGCCCTGACACATCCGTACACTGCAAGCAAAGTAGCCCAATTGTTCGTGGACCAGGTCTACCGACTTCATGGGTTGCCCAAGGATATTATTTCAGACCGAGACGCATCCTTCCAGAGCCTCTTTTGGAAGGAGCTGATGCGCCTAGCTGGGGTCGCGCTCAGAATGAGTAGTGCCTATCATCCACAATCCGACGGACAAACCGAACGGGTCAATCAGTGTCTCGAAAGTTATCTTCGAACCATGGCCCTCCATAAACCAAAACAGTGGTCTCCCTAGCTTCCTTTGGCAGAATTCTGGTACAACACCCACTATCACTCATCATTGAAAGGGACACCGTTCCGCGCTCTCTACGGTTATGAACCCAAGTTCCTCGCCCTCGACGTCCCTTGCATCTCTACATCCGGGGATGTGGAGGACTTTGTCAATGAAAGGCAGAACTTGATGGCCTGTTAAAGGAGAACTTAAAAGAGGCTCAACACCGCTATAAACAGCAAGCCGACCATCGGAGGACCGAGAGAGTGTTCGAAGCAGGTGACTGGGTGTACCTTAAGCTGCGGCCATATCGACAAACCTCCGTCGCGTTATGAAGAAACCTAAAGCTGGCCGCTCGATACTATGGACCGTACCGAATTAAAGCCCGGATCGGGGAAGTGGCTTACAAACTCGAGCTTCCCGAAGGTTCCAAAATCCATCCAGTCTTCCATGTTTCCCGATTGAAGAAAAAGGTAGGAGACAACATACACATCACTTCGGACCTTCCGCAGATTAACCAAAACGACGAAACCGAAGTCACTCCACAAGACATTCTCAATCAACGGACCGTAACCCGCAACAAAAGGAAAATCAAGCAAGTTCAAGTCCGATGGAAAAACATGGGGGAAGACGCCGTTACTTGGGAAGATTGGACCTTCGTTCGCAAACAATTTCCGACCTTCAATCCTTGAGGACAAGGATGATTTCAAGAGGGAGGGATTGTCCCGACCCGAGGAAGTCGAACAGCTATTTTCTTACTTTTGATTTTTTGTAACAATTATGTAATGTAAATATATAGAATTAGTTAAGTATAAATTAGTTTGAATTTTGAAATTAGAGAGTGGAAGGGGGCCAGTTAGGAGGGAAGAAAGGGAGGCAAGGGGAAAATCAAAATTGTAATGATAGGCTATGTATTAGGGTCTAGGTTGCCTTCCCTCCATTTTTTGTCTATTTAAACACTTGTAAGTAAGCCTTTTGAATCATCAATGAAAAATATCAAAATTGCCTCTTCTCTTCCTCTCTCCCTAACCGTCTCTCTCTTCCTTCTAATTCTAACTTCTTCTCCCTTCTAACTCTTCTAATTCTCTCTCTATTTCTACTCTCTTCCTCTAACTCTCATCTATTCTCCCCTCTATCTCCAATTCTAATCGAGTCATGGGCCTAGGTTCGTGACAAAGTTTTAGAAGCTTAGTGGCTCCATTGCCTTTATCCTTACAGGCTCTTTCAGTCCCCATCAATTCGAATATGATTCACATACCGGTTTTTATTATCATAGAAGATATATCAAACCAGTTAATGTGACCTAATATTAAGTACCACTTAAAAGCTTTATGGTTTCTGGAAATTCTTCTCTTATATGGTCATACAGCCTAGCTTGTATTAGATTAATCAATCGCCATTAACATAGTTTTGATTAAAATAAGTCAATTATCTACCAATGTGTCTTTTAAATAAACATTTTATTTTTATAATGATTAGTCTATTTTTCAAAAAAACCACCAAAAGACTATTTGAAAATAAATAGTGGGTAGAAATCAAATTTCTAAAATACATCAAGATAGTTACTCAAATTCAGAACTACATTACCTGACTTAAATTATGACCTCTTGATGCCCTTACTGAAAACCCATTCACCAGAACACTAGTGAACTACCTACTAGTCACAATTAGAGGAGATAGGATATCAAATACCCTACAATGTTGGCTTTTCGGTCTTGGCAGCAATAGTATCTAAGCATCTAGGCAACTCCTTCAAAGTCCAGCGCTATTATAAAATAGATAAAACTATTTTGACTCATGTTTTATTTTACCCTCTGGAGGTTCCTAATTCATGAGATGGATGTTTACATTAAGTGGACTATTCCCTTAGTTCTCATGACACCTTTTCTCAATAATGAGCAATCTCCATTGCTCAATGTATCCAGCCTAAACCGATTGAAAGACCTTGATAGGCAAATCAAGATCATATCCTATTGAGATTGACTGTTAATATTTTTTCTAAGAATTCCAGTTCAATTTAATAAGGCATCAACATATGGCATGCTCTTAAACTGAACTTTCCTAACACAATCTTGTGTCTCTCATCTTTTTCACTAGTTGTTCTCATGCTACTAGTTCTATAATTAAACACTTCTTTCAAATATCTGATCATCTCTACTATAGTTTAATTTTCAAGTATCTAATACTAGAAAATGTTTGACAACTAATGCCGGAATCTTGCAACTGACTAACTCTTTAGTCCATTCTAACATTTCCAATGTTCTTTTCAACTTAGTAGATCGACTAGCAACAACCTAGAAAACTCTGAGCATCTCCTAATGCTCTGGTTATACTAAAATATATTATATTATGGTGAGCATAACAAAATAGACAAGTAAGACATACCCATAATGATCGGAATGCATAATAATAACAACCAGTTTGAAATCAAAAACTGTAAGACAAGTCATATAACACACATAATTACATTTCTTACTTTTAGCAAACAATCAAAGTTCAGAGTTCACAATCCGACACTTACATATATGTCGTGGCCACCCAACCGAACTACCCAAAACTCCCAGTCGGCGAGGCCGAATTGAGATATCAGAAGGGTGAGAACATTTCTTAGTAAATGTGTTTTCTTATAAACTCTTTACTAAATATATTTAACGCGCCACTTTTTCCTCAGCCTCTAAGGTCCTACAATAGAGCTCCTCTGGGAGGCTAATGTAGACCTTAGTCAAGTGTACACCATTGCCTAAATATCCATACAAGGTCTTGATATACTCCAAATTTGCATGGTTGTACTCAATTGCTTGGACTTCAGTTCATTCTAAGAGATCTAACCTAGTATTCTGCAAATGAAAACTCTCATTAGGGAGTTGCTCGCGCCCACTTGTTATATACTATAGAACCAGAAACGAAGGCCGTGAGCATTCCCTTAGAAGCTTGTTCCCACTTGATATTTTGAGTCTTGTAAACTTTTTAACAATTTTAGCAAACAAACAAGGCATGGATCCACCTAACCATTCTCTGTGTGTGCGCAACAATGAGCTAGCCAATCTACCCGTTACTAGGGAGAGGCATAACAAGTAATTAGTCAAATGCGAACTATTCTTAGTTAATATGTTTCCTAAACATATTTAACTCACCATTTCTTCCTTGGTCTCTAAGAAAGTATCATAACGCTCTCTAGTAGACTATCGTACTATCCTAATCAAGTGTATATAATTTTCTAGACATTAGTTTAAGTAAACAAGATACTCCACGTCAGCGTGGCCGCACTCGTTTTTCCCATACCACTATCATTAAGAAGTCTAACCCTGTATACTACAAACAAACACCCTCCTCGGGGAGTAGTGCCTATCCGCTATACTATCAGACTGGCAATGGAAACCGTAAGGATTTAACTCCTGATCCTCGCTCCCACTTGAAATTTACAATGATGGATCTTTCTTTTATATTTAATTATCTCATAATCAATATTAGAATCACATTCTAAAATTTATTTAACAATCAAAAAAATTCTAATCCAATTGGGTTCCTTTAATTATCCAATCTATGTAATATAATCTTATTAGATAAACTATGAGAATTTTCTTTTTAAATAGTTCAACTATTGAATTATCTAATCATATTAGATCTATTTGAAATAATTCTCCCACTCGATAAAATCAAATATTTCACCAAGTTACATATTCACGTGGCCTTCTAACTTTATTCCTATTATGCATATTTAACACATTTAAATAATATCAAACATGTGAACGAAATTTAATAAATGTCATGTTATCAAACAATTTGAATAACAACACTTAAGGCTTAAAAGGATGGAACAATTAAAAATTATTTTAAACACTTTTAGAAAAAATTATCGCATAATCTAAATTATGATCTCACCCTTATTAATTAGTTGTTTATTCAGATCATTAAAATAATAAAATATAAAAATAATTATTTAATTTGAAGAGGGGCGTGCCCATTATTTATTTTATTATTATTTTTATTATTTATTAAAAAAAATAATTAATTAATTATATCGGATCTTAATATCATTAGATTAAAAACTGAACATCTAATCCAATTAGATATTCTTTGGGATGTTGTACATATCTAAATCATTTAACTATTTGAATATCTAATCTTATTAGATTATTTAGAAATATACTCCCATTTCTTTAATTATAATTCATCCTAATTTAAAAATTTTGAATTTGATGAATAGTAATCTTGTTAATAAACTATTTAATAACACAATCAAGGATTCTTTATTTTGGATTATGATGAAATATTCAATAATTAAATATTTCATACCTAGGTTCAAAATCTAATCTGATCATTAGACTAATAATCTAAATTGTTTAACTCTTTGAATATCTAATCTTATTAGATCTGATTTAGAACTACGCTTTTTGATTGAATCATCTAAAATTTTAAACAATTTAAAACTTTAACGAATATTCAATCTTGTTATTAAGCTCCTTCAACAACAACGTTCAGGATAGTCTTTTTTCCTTTAATAAAATTCCCAATTTCATATTTTTGTAATTCTACATGCTCTAATTTTATCAAACCTGATATTTTTAATGTCAATCATGAATGTATCCAGAGTTGGCTCTGATACCAATTCCAACGGGTGCAGCGGAATACAAATTTAAAATTCTTAATTTAAAATCTAAACTCTGATCTAATTAAACTAATTAATTTGGGCAAGAACTTACTCTAATAAATTCATAATATGACAAATAAAAATATCTAATAAAACACATGTAATAATGGCATATAGAATAACCGAAATAAAGGAAAAACAAATTAAACATAACATATTTAATTAAATATACTTGAGGCGGGAACCCTGATTCTAATTTGAAGATCTGAAATTGGAAGAATGTTTCTTAATACCTCAAGGTCTTCTTTGCAACGACCTCTTCTCACACCAGGAGTGTAGACTCCTAAAATTATTTATTTTAGAAAAAATCTCAGAACAAAATTTTTTCTTTTAATCTTTCCAAAAAATGACTTTTCAGAAATATTATGCTAAATAATAATTTAGACAACTCCTAAAATAATTTTAAGGTTTTCGTTGTGAGAGAAAATTAGGCTCCAAAACCCTAAGCCATAATTTCTCATGGCTCTTACATGCATATGCTACATATGATTGATATATATATATATATATGGTAGCGTTCTCGTGAGAATGTAAGAGTGTGAGAGGGGAAAATCCTGGCTTTCTATTGTAATAGACAGCCAAGATCATTGGACATTACAAAAATTAATAATTTACGGCAAAGATTTGTTGATTATTGAAAAAATAAACAATTTCCCTCTCTTACCCCTTTTTTCTTTCTGCCCCATGAAAAGGTAGGGAGCGTAAATTTTTTTTTTAAATGTTTAACAAATCTTGGCCTTCCATTTCAATGAATAGGCAGGATTTGCCCCTCTCACTCTCTCACCCTCTCAAAAGAATGCCACCCATATAGAGTGGCATTTTTATGAGACTGTGAGAGGGGGAAAGAGTCGAATCCTAGCCCTCCATTGTAATGGACAGTCAAAATTTGTTAGACATTAAAAAAATAACAATTTCTAGCAAAGATTTGTTGAGTATTGGGCGAAAAATAATTTCCTTCCCTTACCTCTTCTTTCTTTCTGCCCCATGAAAAGGTATGGGCCGTAAATTATATTTTTTTAATGTCTAACAAATCTTGGCCGTTCATTACAATGGAGGGCCGGGATTTGCCCCCTCTCATGCTCTCACCCTCTCATAAAAACGTATATATATATATATATATATATATATATGTGTGTGTGTGTGTGTGTGTGTGTGTGTGTGCGTGCGCGCACTTATATATAGGGTGGCGTTCTTATGAGAGCGTGACAGTGTGAGAGGGGCGAATTCTGGCCCTCCATTGTAATAGTTGGCCAATATTTGTTGGACACTAAAAAAATAATAATTTACGGCCCATACCCCTTCATGGGGTAGAAGGAAAGAAGGAATAAGGGAAGGAAGTTTTTTTTTTTTTTTTTTCAATAATCAACAAATCTTGACCGTAAATTATTATTTTTTTAGTGTCCAATAAATCTTAGCCGTCCATTACAATGGAGGGTCAGGATTGACACCTCTTACGCTCTTACCCTCTCATAAAAATGCTACCCTACATATATATTAAATTTTAAGAAATGTTATAACAACTTGACCAATATTATACTAAGTGTTAATATAGCATATGATTGCGATACTATATATAAATCATATAACTTTAGCAAAAAATCAATAAATTACCACAAATTTCACTATTTGAATAAATTACCTATATATTGTTGAAATCATGTGCCATATCAACATTGTTTGGCAAAAAATCAAATTTCTATAAATCATGTTCTACTTTAGAATATTCCAATGCAAATTTGTTGAATTTTGATAGAATGTCTGATTAATAAAATTTTAAAATTTTAAGTTACTTAAACGATAATTTATTTAAATCTAAGGGGACCCTAGTGTATATTCTGAAACATTTGAACACCTAAATGACAAATATTTAAATTTTAAAATATCTAAATTATAATTTTCTTTATATATATATATACAGCATGACTCCAATAAGAAGATAAGAATGCAATGAAACATGAATTATGGACCACTCATTTGGCTGCGGACATATCTTCCATCCACCTAACATCACCCCCTTCCCCCACTTAAACCAAACTAGATTTTCCCCGTACGATGCACGGATGATACACATTTCAATTACTAAAATTTTTATATTGGGGAATGACTTTTATAATATGAATTTTTTTTTTTTTGGGCAATTAACTGGTATCATAATTTGAAAATATGTGTTTTCATGGCAAAATTAATTTCAAATGTTAAGGGCCAAAGATTCTGTAATCTATTTGTATATTCGTGAATCAACTAAGTGGACATCTTTATCTTGTTAGAGAATATAGATTCCATATGAAACAATTGTTTCCCCCAAACTTCATGACGTTACCCAACGTACGTAAGATTCAAGTCAACGCACTTTGACTAATCTTTTTGGCACATCAAGCAACGAGCAATGCATGCACAAGTTTTGACTGTTTCCTGGATTTAGTGTTGTCGTCCTACAGAATTAATTATTTCTTATAATAGTTACGAAATAACTAATTCGGGTGGTCCTGCTCAATGTTCCAATCTTATTGACCACACCAACATAATACTTTTGGATCCTTATCCACATAACCAAAATAAGTCATCAAAAGTATCATATTATAGTCTTATCAGACATGTTGTCCAAACTTTTCACTGACTACGAACATACCTTGACACGTGTCACTAGTTTGATCTAAGTCTTTCTGTGGTTCAATCTTATTGACCACTTAAACCAAACTTGACATGTCATCTTGCACTATGTCCATCTCATGGAATGTTTTAGAAAACAATCACACACATGTTTGAATCATAAAACACAATTTGACAATAAATAAATAAAACAATTTTATTTATTTAATATTTAAAATCTAACTAATTGGATTCTCTAGGACACCAATTCCAACAAAACCTTCCCTGAATGTTGTCACTCAAAACCTTGAGGAAGTTTCATATAAACTTCCTTATCAATCCCCATGGAGAAAAGCATTGTTAACATCTAACTAGTGTATCACCCATTTATGAGCTGTCGCTATAGCTAAAATACATCAAAAAGTAACAAGTTTAATCCAACGGGAGCAAAAGTACAGTAACAATCTATACCCTCTACCTGAATATACCCTTTTGCCTTAAAAGAGCCCTGTACCTCTGAATGGTACCATCCGTTATGTACTTAATTTTATAGACCCATTTAGAGTTGATGGCCCGTTTCCCGGGTGGCAACTCTTCAAGTGTATGTTCTATTTTGTTCAAGCGCCGAAATTTCCTTTTCCATGGCCTCTCTCTAACGTCCAAATTGGACTTCTTGAGAAAAATGACGCGGCTCATCACTAGAAGTGATGGCCCTAAGCAAGGTCTAGTGATAGTTCGTAAACCGTGCATTAAACACAAAATTTGATAAAGGATAAACCATACTAACGTCAACTGAAGAAGCGATAGCACGACGATGGGCTATAGAAGACGGAACATCAACAATATAATCTTGATATTTAACCGGCATAGTACGAACACGACTAGGTCTTCCCGAATCAATGACCCGTTACAACCTCCCCCTCATTGTATTCCTCTCCTGGTGCTGCAACAAGTCATTGAATTGGTGCTGAAACACCGTTGTCTGGTGGCGTCACTGCGCCTGGTGGTGACACAACCAACGGTGGCGGTTCGGCCACTCGAGGTGATCCGACCTCCCCTAAATGATTGTCAACTCCATGGTCAGCATAACGAATAAAATCAAATTCATCACAATAAAAATCATTTATTTCTGGCTCTTCAACATAGGGAAACTTTATTTCCCTTTTTCCCATGTGGATATCCAAAGAAAACACAACTAATGGCATGGTTTCCAAATTTATCCCGGATATATTCTTTATTATGGGCATAACATAATGAGCCAAAAACACGTAAATGACCATAGGAAGAGCCTTACCGAGCAATGCCTCATAAGGACTATGGTCTTGCAAATGCGGAATTGCCATCAAATTAATCAAATAGGCAGTCATAAGAACACATTCTCTTCAAAACTGGATTGGTAATTCGGCCTCAAACCGAGGAGCACGAGCAACTTCCAAAAGATGGCGATGTTTCCTTTCCACAGCAACATTTTTCTGTAGTGTGTCATTACAAGAATTCTAGACATGAATACCCTTTTTTTCACAAAATTCAAGGGGCCAAAAAGGAACTTTGCACCATTGTCACTTCTAACTTGTTTAACATTCAAGTTGCATTGAGTTTGTAATAACTGACAAAAATCTATGAGAATCTTGTGAGACTTGGATTTGTCTCGCATCAAAACTAACCGAGTATACCTACTAAAATCATCAATGATAGTAAGGAAGAAATGGGCACCGGTCCTAAACAAAGAACGATATGCTCCCCAAATATCATAGTGTAGCAGCTCAAAACAAGTACCATTTCTACTAACAAAAATTGGAAAAGCTAAAAGAGTTTGCTTCACCCGACACCATGAATCACAAAGAACATTAAAATTTGTTCCAAAATCCAAATGTGAAAAATCCAACAATTTATTAAATTGGACATGCCCCAACCTATGATGCAATACAACGACCTCCTGGGTAGTGCGACCAACGGGAACAACCTCGGGAACAATCGAGCTCTCCATGAGGTATAGCCAACGCGTTCTCCACCCACTCCAATCAGCTTCGTCGATGGTAGGTCCCTTAGACACAAAATTTAGAGAAAAAGGTCCATGCACAATTTCTATCTCCAGTCAATTTGCTTACAAAGTAAATTGCAACGAAACCCCAGGATCCGTAAAACATTCTCAAGAGTAATATCTCTAGAAATCATGGCATGGCCAATGTGTGAGAAATGGGTAAAGAACAACCATTTGAAGGTCTAATAGGTTTAACCACAGTATTCACGTAAACATCATCCAAAACAAAATCCGATGAAACCATGTGATCGGAAGCACCCATATCAATACTCCATACATTATTAGACAAAGCCCGACCTATAAAATTAACACAGGAAGAACTATCCTCAGGACTGAGAAGCATGAATAGTTGCCGATATTGAGATGCCGAAAGATCCACGATGGGGCTGTCGGTACTATGTCCCGACCCACCAGTAACCAACAATGAAAGAAGCTACTGGTGCTATGGCTGTGTCATGATCCTAGTGTATTGGATGTATGGGGTTAAATACTAATACTCCATGGGTTGTAATAAAGTAGTATAAGTCATTAGTGTAAGTTAGTTTAGTACTTCATTTCGGGCCCAGCCGTGAGCTCATATGTGAAGGAGGGAATATCTGTTAGTGGTTAGTTGGAAGCTGCTCTTGTATTGTCTTGGTGCAAAGTATTAGTTAAGTCGGTTAGGATAAGACTCTTGGTGCATTGTATAGTTCTTAGCCGCCATTAGTGAAGTGTGGTATAAGTAGGTGAGTTCATCACTTGTAAGAAGCATTGAATGATATGATATTGAATCTCTTTCTTCTCTCATCTCTAATTTTCTCTACTTCTTGTCTCTATTCTCCATATTTTCTCATCCTAATCTCAATTCTTTCTTATCTTTTACTCTCTCTCATAGGTTATGATCCAAGATTCATCTTGAATCATACAGGCTACACACCAGCAACAGCTGCCCTAACACCCCCGTTTGAACCTCTTGCTTCCATCTTGTAGGATATCCTATCCACGCAAGCAACAATCCCTTGTATGTCCCTGTCTTTTAAAATGCAAACAAGATAAACGATTATTGCATTTAGGGGTGGCCCATTTGAAAAGAAGAGCCACCTCCTACTTCAACTTTATTCCCTTTAACCACAAGAACGGTGGCTTCGAGAACAACACTACTGGAAGAAACACTTTGTTGCTTCTCTTCTTGATAAAGGGTTGAATACGCACTAGCCACAGAAGGAAGGGGTATGGTATTCATTAATTGGGAACAAATAGTGGAGAAAGATGGGCCTAAACCCATTAGCAAATCAAGAAGCTTCACTATGTCACAAATTTCCACAAAAGCTTAGGTGGACCCACAAAATGGCTACCAAAGTATAGAGTTCATCCCATAACGATCTCCATTTTGTAAAGTAGTCAAAATGGGCATGATCTTTTGTTTTAAATGTGAAATTTCATGTTTAATTTCGTGAACATATGGAACATTTCATTGAGAGAAACATTCAATCAAGTCTAACCAAATGCTTCATTGATTTTGCCAATATATGGGGCAAGTTTATCTAGATTGACTCTAGAATGTCAGCGATGAGGTGCGCTGATGTTGCACGGATACTTATTGAAACATGCTCCCTATCACCGATTCATCAAATGGTCCGAGTACAATTCAATAGGGGAACTCGCATAGTTTTTGTCAAAGAAGGTAAATCTGAATTGATCCCTAATTGCTCCTCAGAGGTAATCACCCTCACCGCCTCTGCCAGGATTTTTGGGGAGATGGCCTCACCTCCTCAATATGGTATTGTCACTAGAGCGTGCTCGTCTCAGGAATCACACCCTCCAGTTGGTCTATCCACGCATGAGCTCCCGTTGGTTGGCTTGGGTGGTTGACAGGTATCTTTGGGTCCACATTCAAGTTTGGCCACAATTATTGTGAGGTGTTTGGAGCGTGATAGGGGCTAGTTTGACCTTTACATTGTTGGTCAATCGGTCGGTAGATGGATCTTGGATCTCATATGCCTACATTTAGTCATTATATCTACCTTTCTCTAGTCAAATCCCCAACTTCCAGTTTTGACTTTTCAATATCCTCTTGACTTACCATGGAGCGATGTCGGCCTGGTTGAATCAATAGGGACCTAAGGCCCCACATCTATTCTTATTGACCAGGTCCAAGATGCCGGTAGTGATATTGATTTTGAGTCTTCTAGACCTGAGTACCCATGAGATTTTCAACCACCTCTGGTAGCAATGTCACATGTCATTGAGTCTAGTGAGACAAGGAAGCAGAAAAGGAAGAGGGTGGCACGTCATCAAGCTATTGGCTTTGTTTCGTCGAAGAAGGGCCGAAGAGCTCAAAAGTGTCAAATGAAACAACAAGCAAAGTGAGACTGCTAGGAATTCATAAAAGATATGTCTCTAGGAAGCAGTGTGAAGAAACTGATCAATCCCTCTAAGAAACAAAAATGGGAAAGTTGGTAAGGAAGGATGACAATGCCAAGAATGTTGATAAGCTTTCTGATGCAAAGCGTAGGTGAGAGTTCGGAAAGAAGCTTGGTTTGGTATATGATGGCGATGAATCGGATATGATTGAGCTTTTTGCAAGGTCGGAGTAGGGTTTTATTTTGTCCAGTCCCTCTGTTAGTCTCTCTCCAACTCTATCATAATTAGGCGCCTTCCCCTACACCGAGCCCAGCCTTTTATTGCCTGTGTTTTATTCTTTTGTGCATATTTGTTATTTTTTCTTTTCTTTCATGCTTTCTTATGTGGCTTCTGTTTAATGTTTCTATTTCCCGAGTTTATTCATGTTTTTTAGGCCCCGCTTGTTCGAGTCGCCCATTATATATTGCGACTTTGTTGCTAATTATTGGGGGGAGAAAGCCATAACGAAACCATTGAATCACAAACACTCCAATTTTCAAAATCCAGTGAATCTTCATCTAGTTTCTTAATAGACCCATCAAGAAAACAAATTTTTCGTTTTGCCTTAAAAACTTTGAAAATTAAACACCTCAAATATGGAAAATTGCTAAAATATCTTGTACAAAAACAAGTCCTGGATGATCCAAAGGATGAAGAATACTTGGTCTACAGAAAAAAGAAAGCCACAGCCATATTGGGGCAAACACAAGGCAAGCACAAACTTTCGGATCTAAATCTGCTCTGATACCATATTAAATTTCACCGGGCCTTTAGGGCTGACCCATAGAGTTGGCATACATGAGATCTACATATCAGCGCAACTAGAGTTCCATCCTAAAACCAATTAGCATTAAGTGGAATAACCTACTAGGATTATAAATTGGTCTCTTCACTCTCACAACTCCTATGCAGGACTCTAATTTCAAGGCTCATATATGGAGCCCCAATACTCCCCCTCACATGTGAGTCTACGACAAATGCAACACTCACCTTCTCCGATCCAATTCAATCCAACAATTACTGGAGAGGCCCTCGGCACAACAAACTCAAATGCATCCCTTTCCACGAGGACACGGTGCGTTTAACAAGAGCTCGGGATCATCCACCCACTCTAATGGCACGTAAAAATTTAACAAGATAAAGATAAAATTAACAGAACAATAAACTAAACACTTGGAATTTTGGATGATTGTATTAAGAAAATAGCTAACGTATTTATAATAAATCATAAGCATATGAAAAGTTCAAACCATTAAAAAACCTAAAAGAAACCTAAGCTAATTACGCAAAAATTCAAGAGACCCCATTGATGGTGGTCTAAAAGGCCGGTTACAAAGCATCAAAAGAGGAAGAGGAAATGCATCCTTAATCACACCTAATTAAGTGATAAAAAAAAAAACTACACCTAATTAAGCACATGTCTAGAGTAAATGCTAGCTAATTAAATACAATATAAAAAATATGAAAAATACAAGAAAATATCAAGTTTTCAACCAACATCAACACAAGATAATGGTGTCCATAGCAGTATAAAAAAATCGACTTGAAACAAGAACAGAAATCTAAAAGCATGGGAAAAAAACTCAAATTGCAGAATAGTAATCAACATTAATCAAATTAAAAAATCGGCCTTATCTCATTATGCATGGGTAAAGAATAAAAAGTTTATATACCATTTTAAAAAAAAAACATTTGTGAGTCATTGATTTAAAGTAAACAAATACCAAACATTGATTAGAATAATTCATATCCGTTTAAAAAAGAAAAAAGATTAGAATAAATGGTGACATGCTAAGAAGGTTTTGTTACAGTTCATAAACAATGCTCAATTTTGGTGGGAAATATCATTGGCGGGAAGAAGCGAAGAAGTTAGTTAGATGTCCTTGGCGGGAATCCTTGGCGGGAAGAGGGAGGAAGTTAGGCTTAGCACATGAGTTAGTTATACCTTGCGATTTATTTTAATTTCTTAATTCTTAATTTCATTTTCTATGTATAGTAAAGGATGTAAAAGATTATCATCATCAAGGAAAATAATAACACATATCATTTTTTTCTCCCTTAAACCTCTATATTCTTTTCTCCCTTAAACCTCTAAGAACTCAATTCCGGTTGGATTGATCTTTTTTTGAGATTGGAATTGGATCTTTGATTCAATAATCAATCTCACTGTATCAAATTGGTATCAGAGCTTTGATCCTCGTGACTGCGGGTAGAATTGTAAGTCCTCCATGGCAGAAAACACCCGATCAGCTACTGAACTAAGCAGGATTGAAGAGATTGTAGCCGCTCAATTCAGGGCTAACAATGAGCAGCAAACCGCAGTGAATGGAGACGTATTGTCAGTTATACAAGAGATTAAGGAGCCGGTAATCACCATGTCCCTACAGCAAGATCGAACTAGACCCCAGGGTGGATTGGCTGAAGGAGGATCCAGCTCTGCCGCTGCCCAACAGCCTGAAGGAATTCAAGTTCAGAATTCTCCAAATGGTACTCAGACTTCACTCCATCATCACGGTAATCAATCCTCTGCACGCCTAAGCAAAAGCGAATTTCCATTATTTCGTGGTGAGAACCTCAATGACTGGTTGTTCTTATGTGATCAATTCTTCTTAATTGATCAAACCCCCGAAACTGATCGCATTAGGCTAGCCTCGATCCACATGAGGGACTGAGCACTTCAATGGCATAGAAAATATCTCATGACTAGAGGAAACCTGGGTTTACCTTCGTGGGCTGAGTATGTTGAAGCTCTCAAAATGAGATTTGGAAATTCATTCGAAGATCCTATCTCTGAGTTGATGAGCCTGAGACAAGATGGACTAGTAAGGGACTACTTGGCTAAATTTGATTCCATATCAGTTCGTGCTGATCTAACAGAATCGCAATTAATTAGCTGCTTCCTCACGGACCTGAGGGAGGATCTAGAGCTGAAGGTACGATCCAAACAACCCACAACCTTGCACCATGCTGTCTGCCTGGCTAAGCTTGTAGAAGCCAAGGTTGAGGCACTCGCCATGCAGCTAAAATATTCCCGAGTTCCACTGCTACCTACTCCCAACACCCAAATATCCACTGTGACTCCATATAGATCTACCCCTACCAAACCACATCAGCAACTTCAAAGCAGTATACCTGTTAACCGACCTCATAAAACCCTGAGTAGAGCTTAATTGCAGGAAAAAAGAGCTAAGGGTCTTTGTTATTTTTGTGATGAGAAATTTGAGGTGGGACACAGGTGCAAGAACAAGAGCCCTCAGCTTTTTGTATTGGAGGTGGATGATACTAATGAGGAGCTTAATCTGGATGAAGCAACTTTAGCTGGAACTGGTGAGGAATCGTTGGACACCACTGCTCACATATCACTACATGCTCTTTCCTGGTCCAAAACCTATCAAACACTAAGGGTGGTTGGGACTATCAGAAGGAGGCCCCTTCATATATTGATCTACTCTGGATCCATACATAATTTCATTGATCAAGATCTGGCACGCAAGCTGGAGTTCTCCTTACAACCAGTAGCACCAATAGCAGTGGCTGTGGCAGATGGAAGTAATATCAGTTGCACACACAGATGTACTGACTTGACTTGGCAAATGTAAGGGGGCACGTATTGCTCGAACTTCCTATTGATTCCTCTAGGAGGCTGCAACATGGTGCTTGGCATAGAGTGGCTCTCTACATTGGGAGACATCAAATGCAACTTTAAACATCTCACCATGACTTACATGCATGAAGGTCAAGTTAAGGAGCTGAAAGGAGATAGATCGAGTCTCTGTAAAACTGTGGGAGCCAAAAGCCTTACAAAAGCTCTTGCAAACTCTCCAATCATTGCCTTACTAAATGTCCTACCAAGGGATGTAGTAGATGCAGCAGGGACTTTGCAATTGAGGGAAGCATCTTCTGAACAGATAGAGCACTCTGCCAGTACTCCTCTTGCTATATCTTAGCTTCTCCACAAATATGCAGCAATCTTTGAAGAACCTCAACAGCTTCCACCAAGTAGAGATCCGTTTGATCATAGAATTTTCCTTAAAGAGGGGACTCAACCTATAAATAAAAGGCCTTATAGGTACCCTTCCCTCCAAAAGGATGTTATGGAAAATTTGACTCAAGAGTTGCTGCAGAAAGGCTATATCCAACATAGTGTCAGCCCCTTTGCTTCAGCCGTAGTCTTAGTAAGGAAGAAGGATGGTGGGTGGAGAATGTGTTTGATTACCGAGACTTGAACAAAGCCACCATCAAAGATAAATTCCCAATTCCCTTGATAGAAGAGTTGTTTGATGAATTAGGAGCTGCTAGAATCTTTACTAAGATCGATTTGAGGTCAGGGTATTATCAAATCAGGATGCATCCTAATGATGTTCAGAGAACAGCATTCAAGACTCATTTTGGCCATTTTGAGTTCTTGGTGATGCCATTTGGTCTTACCAATGCTCCTTCCTCATTTCAGGCACTTATGAATTCTGTGTTTGCTCCTTATCTTCGAAGATTTGTGCTGGTATTCTTCGATGACATCCTCATCTATAGTTCCTCCATGTCTGAACATATCCTTCATTTGGAAACTGTGTTCACTTAATTACTCAAACACCAGCTATACACTAAGAAGAGCAAATGTTCTTTTGCTGCTACAAAGATCGAATATTTAGGCCACATAATAGCAGAAGGCAAGGTGGCTACTGACCCAAAAAAAGTGACAACAGTTCAAGATTGGCCAATCCCCGGCTCATTGAAGCAATTGCGTGGGTTCCTAGGATTGGTTGGCTACTACCGCAGGTTCATACAATGGTTTGGCTCAATAGCTGAACCACTATCAGAAATGACCAAGCGAGACAGGTTGGTTTGGACAGATAAGGCTCACATAGCCTTCAATGAGCTGAAGAAGACACTTACTACAGCTCCAGTCCTTGCATTGCCAAACTTCTCCAAGCCTTTCATTATTGAATTCGACACTTGCAACACAGGATTGGGAGCTGTTCGTCTCCAGGAGGGCCATCCTCTGGCTTATTTCAGTAAAGCACTCAGCCTCAATCAACAGAATTTATCAGTATACGAGAAAGAACTTCTAGCCTTGGTATCTGCAGCACCAAAGTGGCAGCAATACCTCCTTAATAACACTTTCATAATCAGAGCCAATCAAAGAAGCCTCAAATACCTCCTGAAGCAGAAAGTTCACACACACTTTCAGCGTTTGTGGCTTTCCAAGCTCTTAGGATTCATCTATATCATTGAATACAAGAAGGGCAGAGAAAATGTCATTGCTGATGCATTGTCTCGAGTACCTGGACAACAAACAATCTGCAAGCTTCTATCAGTTGTGGACAGCAACTTATACCCGATGATTCAGCTCACATGGAAGACTGATCCAATACTCAAACGGCTTATAGAGCACTTAATAGCTAAATCTTTTGCAACATCCTAAGTTCGCCTGGAAGGATGGACAGCTCAAAAGGAAAGGCAAGCTGGTAGTAGGACAAGAAGAGGCAGTAAAGGCAAAAATTCTCCATTGGTTACACACATCTGCTGCTGGAGGCCGCTCTGGTCGACATGCTACCCTTCAGCGTATCAAGTCACTTTTTTCTGGAGGGGCATGACCAAAGACATAACTGAATCCGTCAAGCTTTTCCCAATTTGCCAGGCTTGTAAACCTGAAAACATCAGAGGTTGTCAACAGGGGTTTGGAGACTTATCTTCAATGTATGTGCTCCACTCATCCTCAACAATGGTCCAAGTGGTTACCACTAGCTGAATGGTGGTAAAACACCACTGTGCACTCTTCCACTCAACGCACTCCTTATGAGATCGTGTATGGACAACCTCCACCCCTGCATATTCCTTATTTGCCTAGCAAAACTCAATTGGAAGTGGTCGATAGAAGCTTGCAAACTCGAGAGGAGGTAATTCAGACCATTAAGTTCCACTTGGCTAGAGCACAAAACCGAATGAAACAGCACGCAGATTTAAAGAGGACATATAGGCAATTTCAACCAGGTAATTGGGTCTACTTGAAGCTTCACTCATAAAGACAAATTACAGTTGCACACAGAAGCAATCACAAGCTGTCTCCAAAATTTTATGGCCCCTTCTTGATTCTAGCAGCAATAGGCAAGGCAGCATACAGACTTGAACTCCCAACCTCAGCTCGCATACATAATGTCTTCCATGTATCTCAGCTTAAACCTCACTGGGGACCTCCTCCACATGTTGTTACACCAATACCGGACGACATCAATACATCGCCACGCAAGGAACCTGAGATAATTTTAGACAGGAAGATGGTCAAACGCAACAATAGAGTAGCCACAAAGCTCCTGGTACAATTGAAGGAACGCCCTCGCACTGAAGCATCATGGGAATACTTATATGATCTCCAACTCAAATATCCAACATTTCACCCTTGAGAACAAGGGTGATACTTGAGGAGGGGAGTATTGTTACAGTTCATAAACAATGCTCAATTCTGGCGGGAAATATCATTGGTAGGAAAGAGTGAAGAAGTTAGCTAGATATCCTTGGCGGGAAGAGTGAGGACGTTAGGCTTAGCACATGAGTTAGTTATACCTTGCGATTTATTTTAATTTCTTAATTCTTAATTTCATTTTCTATATATAGTAAAGGATGTAAAAGATTATCATCATCAAAGAAAATAATAACACATATCATTCTTTTCTCCCTTAAACCTCTAAGAACTCAATTCCGGTTGGATTGATCTTTTTTTGAGATTGGAATTGGATCTTTGATCCAATAATCAATTTCACTGTATCAGGTTTGCATCCAATTTTTTTAAATTTGAAAAATAGTTTGTAACAAAAAAAACTAAATCATTTTTATATTTTAATATTCTAAATTAGAGAAATATAAACAGTGTGTAAAATCAATATTATACATATTAATAGTTTTAATACATAGTATTAAAAAGTATTAAACTTTTTTACATAACTTTTGATATTAGTATTATACACATCATAAGATTTTTTAAAAATACATAAAATAATATAAAATAATAAGATAAATTATTTTTTCACATTACTTAGTAATATAAGGAAATTTGTGGTCTATTTAGGGCACGAGATTAAAATTAGACGTTAGAATTGCGATATTAATTAAAATTTTGATAGAATTAGAATATGAAATAATTGAAATTTTAGTACCCAGATAATCAATAGTATTAAAGATATAAGTTGTATCCTAATTAGTACCCATATATCATATATCATGCCTTAATATAGACTAAGATAAAAATTAGGATTAGTTACAGTAACAAAACGCATCACTTGGATATATAGCCAGACTCACAACGCTACATTTAAATCTAGGTGATTTTACAAAATAGCACGTTTCATGATTTTTATTCCTAAAATAGCACGTAAAAATTTAAAATTATTAAACTGGCATGTGAAAATTTAAAATACCAAAATAATATGCTTAGTCAGCGGCAGAAGGGCCCCACCATAACGCATGGGTTGGGGCAAATTTGTAGATTGTATAATGTAAAAAAAAAAAAAAAAAAGGGGGAAAAAGGAGGGTAGGCAATAACGTGGAGGGGGGGGGGCGGCGCAATTATGATGGGGTATTTTTTTTCTTTTGATGATACGGAATTGATGACATGTGTCATTTTAATTTGACAATAATTAATTAAAAAAATTAACTATTATATATTGATATAATCTATACTGTACACATAATTAAAGATATTGCTATATATTTATTGTTATATTAAATTTGGATAAATTATATTTTGAAATCTATATATATAAATATTATTGTTGCATAAAAAATAAAAATGGACGAGATATAATCATAAAATGACCAAGAGAAAGTAATAAAAATATTTAGCATATCTATAATTATAATAATTTTGCATGATCAACAGATTCCCTATTCTAGTACAGTGGGTAGTATTATGTCTGCAATGGTTTGTACGCGTCCAGATATTGCTTTTGCAGTGAGCAGAGTTAGTAGGTACACGGCGAATCCATGTCAAGAGCATTGGCATGCAGTGAAGTGGATTCTCAGGTACCTTTGTGGAACCTCTGATATTTGTTTGGAATATGAGAAAAGTAAGTGTTATTTGGTTGGGTATGTAGATTCTGATTATGGTGGAGACCTCAATAAAAGGAAATCCACATCAGGGTATGTGTTTTGTTTAGGTGACACAGCTATCAGTTGGAGAGCGTGTTTACAGCCTATTACAGCACAGTCTACTACCGAAGCCGAATATATGGCAGTCACAGAAGCATTCAAAGAAGCCGTCTGATTGAGAAGTTTGATCAGTGAAATTAGTGTTGAGCAGGGCACAGTTAGAATCTACTGTGATAGTCAGTCCGCCATTCACCTAGCGAAAGATCAGATGTCATATCATGACAGAACGAAGCATATAGATGTGAAGCATCATTTCATTAGAGATCTGATTGACAAGCGGAAGGTGGAGTTGAAGAAGATTAGGACCGAAGACAATCCAGCTAACATGTTCACTAAGGTTCTACCAGGGAACAAGTTCGAGCATTGCTGGAATTTGGGGGGTCTTTCAGTTTGATGTGTGTTAGCCCCGGTTGAGGGGGCGTTTGTGGAGAAGGTGGAGTTATTTTATTGTTGATGTTTATTTTGAGCCAAGGTGGAGATTTGTTAGGAAAATGTCTCAAAATATACTTGGTATTTTAGCAGGGATGCCATGAGGATGTCGATCAATCGGGGGAAGCACCGATCGATCGGACACAAGCACAGAATTTAAAGAAAAATGCCGTAGCTGAGCCGATCGATCGGGAACCGCATTTCCTGCGCGGCTATAAATATAGCCGTAGGGCTACGTCACAAGCCATCTAATTCCAAAAGTGAGGTTTTCCCATAGCGGCGCCGCCGCCAAATAAAATTGAGCGTGAGAGAAATATTGTAACTCTTCTTTTGATTCAATAATAAAAGCTCTGATCTTTGCCCGTGGTTTTCTCCCCTTTCGATTGTAAAGGGGTTTCCACGTAAATCATTATATCATTGTTTCTTTTCTTTTTTAGTCCATTTAATTCTCGATTTGTCGTGGTATTTGATTCGATTACATACCGGGAGAATTGTTTATTTACGCACAGAATAAAAATTACCAAACATGCTACTTTGAAAAATTACCCTTTTAAATCTTCTGTGTAAAAATTGGCAAAGTTGTAAATATATGCAAAATCGGGGTAATTTTGTTTTGATTTCGAATTTTCGGCACGTTTGGTCATAGAATTTTCTGCCCCTATCCATTTGCAGCACGTGCCATTTTTCTCAATGCCCAGCTGTTGCGTTTCTTCGTGTTTCATGTCACACTTGTCACTCATCCTTGCCTTGATCTGATGAGGCGGTGCATTTAGGGATGTTAGATCTATTTTTCTTTGAGAAGATCTAGGTCGTCCTTTACAAGCGTTATCAATGGGTGAGATGGGTTTTGGAGGCCTGACATGGATTGAGAGGGTGTGAAGTGTATAAGGTGGATGAAATTAGAGTTTCAGTAATTGACTTCATTTTTCTCGTTTTCTCTCCCCTTTTTTCTCCATCTTTTCCCTTCCTCTGCAGCTCTTGGTGCAAAACCCTAACCCTAATCACTTTGGAAAGCTTTTTCATGGCTGTTTCAAGCTTTAGAGCCTAGTCCATGGTGGTTTCAAGTTATTGTTGAGAAGATCTTGCTAATTTAGGTTTAGAATGTTAAGTTTCTATCTTAGAAACCGATTATAGAGTCTATATTTGAGTTCTTGCATTGTAATTAGTCTGTAAATTTGTAATAATTAGCAATAGTAGAGATATCTTTAAAACTAGAGAGCCCAGGACTAGGACCATCGTTTTTGGGTCTGAACCTCGTAAAAATCCTAGTGTTCTTTGTTTCATTGCTTTAGTTTTGAGATCTCGTGTCTGTATTCGATTCTTTTGCTTTTCGCGACTTGTAATAGTTTAACAAAAGTTATCTCACATTTTTTGATAAATTGCGACAAAGTTGCTAACCAAATCGGCCATTCGCTAGGCGAGGCCTGGGTCCGCCCGCAACAAAACGAGGACCAAAAAAAAGCTAGCACAAAACAATAAAACAGGAACAAAAAACGCTCTCCGCAAAAAACGATACAGCAACCACCGAGCACAGGACCAGAAAAAACATGAGGACAAGAAACACAAGCGGGCACAAGCCCAACACACACAGGGAACCTAGATGAAGAAGAATCAGGAGGCCAACACAAGAACCAGGACAGGGACTGAAGCCACAACTCAAACACCCAACCCAAATAATTGGGCGAGAATGTCAACCACCATAGCCGGGTCAAAACCATCAAAATTGAAACCCACCTTTTCTCCTATCTCTATTACCCGTTCCGCTTTTAGGATCCTCTCGTCATACTCTTCTTCCGTGATCTTTTGGATTCGATTTCCCCTATTCCGTTTTTTCCTCTTTCCGGCTGTCTTAGACGATTTTCCAACATTATTTCTGGGAGACATATCCTTCAGGAAGTCCTGCAACTCCCGCTTTTCTCTTTCCTTTAGCTTGCGCTTGATCACTTTTCTCTCTCTTTTTGTTGTGTGAAATTTTTCCTTTTTCCTCCAGCCTGTGCTAGGCCCTTCCATGGACGGAGCTGAAACTTGCTGATTCTGCGGCAAACCTCAGCTTGAGAGTTACCGATTGCTGTTATAGGCTCGAATCCTGGAGGGAATTCAGGCCCAGATGTTGTTGACTCATTATCACTATTACTTCCACGAGTATCAGTATCAGGTGTGGTTATCTGAGCATAATGTTGATCAGCTGGATCTTCACCATTCACAACCCATGGTAATAGCCGGGGAGAGTATACCACCTGCTGTGGAGCGTAAAGCACGGCATGCAGGAGCGATCGCTGCAGAGCCCATCTCCCAATGATTTGGCCGTTGAGGTGGAGGGAAACATGTCCATACGACTGCCAAGCAATTCCCATCCCTTCATTTGCCAACTGTGGGGTAGGATTTCTAACCTCCTCACTAATAACCGAGCGTTCTGGTACCAGATGCATATAATGCCAGCAATATAGTCTTTGGCAAGTCAATTTGAAAATTGATCAAAGGTGAATATGTACATGTCCACAAGGGGGCATGAACCCCATACAACAATTTAACCTAATCTAACCTAAAATCAAAATGACCCGACCTGAATTTGACATAAACCGTGTTTACCGAATATTAAAAATTAGTTTTATATTAACACATTATATTATATCATATAAATTGAGCCCCACCTCCATATTGAGCCCAAATTGAGCTTTTATTTGACCTCGATTCAACGTGATTCCTATATTCATCATACTCAACTTTGTTAAGATTGGAGACCGATAATATTCTAAACCGTTAATTCATGACTGGATTTATTGGAGCCTAATGATGGTGACTCTTGGGTTGCCAGGAGTTATGAATGTAGAGGCCGATAAATAGGGACCTTTTGTGTATGGTTTAGGTATGGGGTTGAAAGTAAGGGACTAAAGATGTAGTCCAAAAGTGTGAGGTAGAGAGTGAGTGAGAAACTCTGTTGTAATACCTCTGTTATAATAGTGAAATTATATTGCCCCCCGCCCCCCCCCCCCCCCCCACCCCCCGCGCGATGGATGTAGGCTTCGGCTGAACCACGTAAAATTCCGGTGTCTCAATTTTTCCCCCATTCCTTTTATTCCGCACTGCTATTTCGGTTTATGGTTCGGTGATTCTGAGCGGTCCTAACAACTGATATCGGAGAAGGTATTAGTTGTTGTGAAAGGTCCTAACAACTGGTATCAGAGCCCCAGATGGAACCTAAATTGGAGAAGTAGCTGCTTGAGTGGGAGGAAAGGACCGGTGGCTGGATGTACTGTTCCGGCGAGAAAAAAAATAAAAAAATAAAAATGGCGTGCCGGTGGTGCATAGTAGAGCATGGAGTGCACGGTGGCCCGTGATAGGCGCGTGGAGCACATGGGAGGCGCGTGGTGTTGAACGAAAGAGGAAAAAGACTAGATCGGTGTACCTGGGTGGTAGATTGTGGCCAGATCTACAGTAACCATGTGACTCAGGGCCGGGAAAGCAAAGAGGCAGCGGCAGAGGTTCACGGTGGTGGTGGCTCGGGGAGATCTAGTGGTTCTTCGTTCATGTTGTTCAGATCTGATGGGTTACTGTTTAAAACCACCCAGATCTAGTTGTTTTTGAGCTCGTTGACAGAGACCCGTGGTGTCGTCGGAAATCCAACCTCGGCGTTGATGGCCTGGAAGTCGAAGAGATCGGCGGTGGTTGTCGGCGTGGGGCTTCAAGCGTGGCGGAGTTGTGCGTCTCGAGGTGGCCGGCCAGTCCGACGGTGATGCGGTGGTGGTTGCGAGGTTGACGGTGAAGATGAAGATGACAGTGCCGGAAAACCGATCTCGAGTGTTAACTGCAAAATCGAGGTCGAAGGTGAAGCAACAGTGGTGGTTCTCGGCGAGATCAGTCGCCGAAGAGAGGGGCGGTGGTGCCCTGGTGAATCGACGCAGCGGAGAAGCCGAAACCCGGTGGTGCTTTCGAGTGAAAAGAGGTCGAAGATGCCTCTCGGTGGCTGCGCGTTCTTCGCCAGTGGAGGCGATGACGGTGCTAGTGTAGAAATCCAGCGGTGGTTCTCGATAGAAGAGGACCGGTGAGCGTCATCGGTGGTGCTCAACACCGACGGCAAGGACTCGATGCTCCGATGGTGGTTTCGTGGTGGTACGAACGGTGTTTCTTGGTGTCCGGCGAGGTTCGTCGGTGGTCGCTGCACAGTGAGTCAAAGGAACTTTGAGTTTTCATGACAGTAAATATGAAAGTAACTGCACAGTTATTGAGGGAAGAGAGAGAATCTCGAAGAGAGAGAAAGGAAGATGAAAGGATAGGAGAGAGAGAAAAGTCATGCTAGTAAAAGTAATTTTGAAGGTGTAGTGAATTATTTTACTGAAGCTAGGTTTATTTTTTGGGGTCTTGGGTTAAAGTTGAGTTGATCAAAAATTTAAAGACCAAAAAATTAAATTTAGGTTTTCTCTTGTCATATGATTGTTCCGAGTTCGGTTTTATTTTTTTTTGGGGTTTTGATAGTCAACGGGTTTAGGTTGACTGGCTATTGAAGCAAAAAATTTGGACCAGGACAGAAAAATAAAATCAGAGCTGGCACATGTTGATTGCGTGTGAGGGGTGAAGCATGGAGGATTACTGTTACAATGTTGTTTGTGATCCTCATCAGTCTCCAAGTGGGAGATTTTTAAGATTGGAGACCGATGATATTATAAACTGTTAATTCATGACTGGATTTATTGGAGCCTAATGATGGTGACTCTTGGGTTGTCGGGAGTTCTGAATGTAGAGGCCTATAAATAGGGACCTCTTGTGTATGGTTTAGGTATCGGGTTGAAAGTAAGGGACTAAAGATGTAGTCCAAAAGTGTGATGTAGAAAGTGAGTGAGAAACTCTGTTGTAATACCTCTGTTATAATAGTGAAATTATATTGCCCCCACTCCGTGGATGTAGGCTTTGGCTGAACCATGTAAAATTCCGGTGTCTCAATTTTTCCCCCATTCCTTTTATTCCACACTGCAATTTCAGTTTATGGTTCGGCGCTTCTGAGCGGTCCTAACAACTGATATCGGAGAAGATAATAGTTGTTGTGAAAGGTCCTAACAATCTTGACTCGGTTCATTTGTATAATCGACCCAAGCCGACTTTAAGCAAGCTGAGACGACATCATTATCAATCAATTGACGTAGTTTAAGGAGCCAAGCTAGTATAATATTTATTTATCTGATAGAAGAATAAATTAAATTAAGAATAGAAAAGGTGAAGACCGACTTAACAAATCCCAAATACGATAGGTACGTGGAAAAGGAATAAGGTCTATAAATTGTAAAGGTAGCCCATCTTATAACTAAAAATAGAATAAAGTTGCTATGAGTATCAGAAACTAGAGTGAAGAAAAGTAAAGCGAATCTTATGGTTAAGAGATATTTCGAGGGTGGAATTTGATTTCTAATTACTCTCAATGTATGAGGGGTCAGAAATGGGTGTGTGGGATTCGGGATTTGTCAAGGTTGATGTTAAGATGGTTGAAACTCAGAATTATTCATATGGGTGTGCATATTAGAGAAATTCAGGGTGTGAGATACTTTGATTGCTTTATGTGTTATGGTGACAATAGGCTAGAGAAGAGAAGAAAGTTGTGGGGAACTTCGCAGTTTATTAGAGGTGAAACATTGGCTGCCTGGCTATATTTGGGTGAGTTTAATGCTATTTTCCATTTAGATGACCGGCTGGGAGGTACGGATATTACTCTGTATGAAATAAAGGACTTAGGAGAATGTATTGAGGAGATAGGACTAAACTTAAGAGAGTTGGTAAATGAGAGGGGGATGAAATACAAAATCTAGGATTGACTGGGTCTTGGTGACAACTAGATGGCATATGGAGTTTGATGCTCAGACTTTGGTGTTGGATCTAGGGGTGTCTAATCATACACCGATAGTTATCCAATTTTGTAACTCAGGAAAACACGGGAAACAAGCTTTTATGATGGGTAATGGGCTATGTCAGATGGACGATTTTTGGGATGCAGTACCAACTGGTTGGAAACTTCCAAGTTTGTGGGACTCCTCTTTTGGTCCTTCATGAAAAGCTGAAGAATGTCAAGGTGGCCTTGAAGAATTTGCAGCATCGTTTTCCTAGGGCCATTAGACAACAAGTTGAAGAAGCAAGAGGGAAGCTCAGTAAATTACAATAAGAAGAGGATTGAATATAGCTAATATCAAATAGTACAAGCCAATAAGCGACTACAACAGCTAATTAAGGGCCTGTTTGGGATTGTTTATTCTGGGAAAGTGTTTTTTTTTTTTTTCCTGGAAAAAACACTTTTCTGAAATTTGGAGAGCATTTGATAAACATCAAATAGCGCTTTTTATTAAAAGTAAAAGTTGTTTTTCTGCTTATAATCAGAAGCACCAGATTGGTGCTTTTGATTATATGCAAAAGTAGAATCAAAAACATAAAATTTTTAGGATAAAAATACCTCTACTCAAACATTAAAATTATATCATACCAAATCATCTTTCAAAACCTTAACCTTCTACCCAACCAATTTGGTCATTTTCGGTAATTTGAAAAAAAAAGCACTTTTCTTAAGTACTAGCCAAACACTAACAATAATAAAATAAGCAATTCTGACTGGTTGAGCCAAACACAAACTGCTTTTTCAAAACCACACTTTTCACATAAGTGCTTTTACAGAAAGTGCTTTTGAAATAAACAGTTTTTTCACAGCAATCCCAAACGGGCCCTAAGGCAGAGCAAGATTTTCTAGAGCAAAGAGAAAAATCAAAATACTTCAATTTGACATATACGAGATCACAATACTTTTATGATCTAATTGAAGCAACAGCTAAGGAGAATGCAATGTGTTCCATACACAGAGGATGGGCATTGCTTGAAAGACCATAGGAAATTGAGAGAGCTCTCCTTGATTTTTTATAAGTTGTTGCTTGGGTCTGACATAGAACTAAGAAAGCGGGTGGATATCAAAGTGTTGCGCAGAGGCCCATTGCTAAGTGAGGAAGATGTTTCTTGCCTTCTGAAGCCGGTTTTGAATTAAGAAATAAATGAGGCTGTGTGGTCAATTCCTCCAACAAAAGCATAGGGTCCGGATGGTGTACCGTCAAAATTGTAGGTGAGGATTTTTTAGGGCGAATCGTGATTTGTTTAAAGAGAGTAGAATGTTGAAATGCATGAATGCGATTACAATTTTTTTTTTGTTATTAAGATTGATAACCGGCAAAAGGTGGAGGATTTTAGATTTATAGCATGTTGCAACATGCTATATAATGTGATTTCGAAACTATTAGCTGCTCGTTTATCCGGAGTGTTGGGCAAGATTACTAATCCATCTTAAGCAGCTTTTGTCAGGGGAAGAGTGATCTTTCATGACATCCTTCTTGGGCAAGAAACTAATATGGCAGAAATCAAGTTTCTCCACAATGTTTTCTTAAGGTTGACATTAAAAAGGCTTATGCTTCAGTAGCCTAGATTTTCATTGAAGAGATTGTAAAATGACTTCGTTTTCCCGACTGTTTCGTATCTTTAATCATGGAGTGCATCACTAACCCTCATATTCGATTCAGTCAAATGGCAGCTTGGTGGGAGATTTTAAAGGTGCTCGTGGACTCAGGCAAGGTGACCCTTTATCCCCCTATATCTTCATTATATGCCTGGAATACTTATCACGATGGCTAAGTGGTCTTAGCGAAGATGGGGGGTTTGGTTTCCTTCCGAAATGTATATATTGAGATTAACTCATTTGATTTTTTGCCAATGAACTACTTCTATTGATGCGAGAGGACTTAGCATCAGTCGAAGTAGCATGGGAAGCTTTCTGCAAATTTTCGGAGAGCTTTGGTTCAGAAGCAAATAGGATGAAATCTGGTATTTGTACTATGGGTATATCTGAGGGAGAAAAGGAGGCAATTTTTGAATTTTTGGGGTTTAGGGAAGAAAAATTACCAATAAAGTATTTGGGGGTTCCAACTGCCAAAGCTCGACTTAAATTGTCTCAATGTGCTCCTCCACTTAATTGGGTTTGAAAAACGATAGTAGCTTGGCAAAATAGGAAGCTATCATATTTGGAGCAATTGGAGCAGATCAAGTTAGTCTTAGCAGGAGCGTCAGAATATGTGCGCTAGATTCCACTAGTCGGAAGTATTTAGAAGATTAGGGATTACCATCCGCAGCTTGGAGCAAAATATGTTTCCCTAGGGCCCTGTTTGGCACATAGAATTGGAATTGAGCAATGGAATTACAATTTCAATTCTAATTCTAGTAGAATTGAAATTCTGATAAAATTGAATTTCTATTGCTTAGTTTATCAAAGGAATTGGAGGTCGGAATTATAATGCCATAATTATTCAAGTCTCCATGGGTTTTCGGTCAATTGCAAAATATGAAAATGGGTGCAGGCTTTAAAACCGCATACATTTCGAGTTTCAAATCAACCACGATCAGATTTGGTCGGAGCGGTTCACAATGCGTTTGAGTTATTATGGTCGATTGATGCAGTTTTAAAAGTGTTTTAAAACCGTGCACTCGCAAGCGTCCCAGTACGTCGTAGCTAAGTTGGGTATACGGGTATTGTATCCTTAAGGAATCATTATAAAGTTAAAGTTAATGATTACGGAGCAGTTTGAAATTCGGTTTTGTTGAAGGAATGAGTTTGTAAATAAACTAAAAGAATTAAAAGATAAATTAAAGTTGCCAATTGATCAAAGTTAGTTCGGGGTATGAATTTAGGTTATTCCTAACTCGGATTCCTTCATTATATTTTATCGCAACAATGACTATAAAAGTTTAGACTACAAGCTCTAAATGTAGATTAACATTAAACTAGGGCTTAGGGTGATAAATTAGTCTAAGGGTATAACCTATGTTATCACTCTAGGTATAGCATGAATTATTTCAATGGTACTACTAAATTCCTTTGTGACACATAATTTCATGTTAAACCTGGATTAATACTTAAATTAGGGCTTCGGGTAATAAACTACTCTTAGGGCTAACCCATCTTATCATTCTAGGTGTAGCATGGATGCCTCAATAGCACTAACAAATTCTTTGTCAATCTTAATTAAGTATTAGTTTGTATAAAAGATTGTGTTTAGGACTGGGTACAACTTCAACCCTAACAACTCCTGAAGAACATGTTATACTACAGCATAGGCTACAACTACAGGACAACATACGAATAAAATTGAGAATCAAAGTATGGCTAGAAGCACATAATAGAAAGCCAATCTCGAAATATAAAACTCTCCACAAGGGTGTGAAAGTATTATAACAAAAGTCATTATTGAAAATAAAACATAAATCTAGAATTCGGACAGTTACCCGTCCTTCGCTCCTAAACTATGAGTTTACTCCTCTGTGGGAGTTTTAAAAATCACTCATTCAAAAGGGAAAAGGGAAAGAGAACTCACGGATTGATAAACTCCCTTGATCCGTGTTGACTTGACTCTTGCTTTGATTACCCCGTACTCCGACCACTTGTGCTTCGGCTTTCATGAGAATCCGTTCTCTCTCAGCGGGTCGAGAGGGGAGGATAAGTGAATAGAGAGCAAAAGGTGGGAAAAATTAGGTCATCTTCTCTATTTATAGAGGCACATGGTGTGCCCTAGGGACCCAATTCATTGCTCAATTCATGACCCAAATCACGACTCGCTATCAAGGGACCTAAAAATGCAAGATTTGAAAGTCAAATCTTAACCCTATGGGCATTTTTTCCACACGTGGTCGGGTTTCTTTTCAAGTTGCGTTTGCTTCAGTATGCTCCAACCCTATATATAAATAAATTGCAATATAATACACGTGTAATAGCCGAATATGTCATGGAAATGGGTCATAAAATATATAAATTTGAGACACATCATCGATTTACCTTGAATTCGAGTTATTCGCGTTTCGAGCAAATTGGGTCAAGTATCGCATCAAATCATTTGGTTTTCAAGTTATCTCAGATTTCAATAAATTGGGTTAAGTCTTCTTGGGATTCGGGCTACAATCGATCGGCTTTGAGTTGATTTAGGTCACTTCGAGCTCAATTCATCTTAGTTTTGAGACAAATGAGTTGTATCATTTTAAATTTCGAGTCATCTTAAGCTTTGTTTGAGATGGGTTGGGTCATTTTGGGTTTGGGTCATAATACGTTTTGGGTCAATTTAGTCGGATCATTTCCACTTTGTCTTAGCTTGTTTACAGGACATTCAAATCAAGTAGTTGCATTTTTTGGGTTTAAGTCATTTTAAGTTTCGGGTCAATCAGGTTGGGTCTCTTTGGACTTTGTATTAAGTTGATTTTTGTCATTTCAAGTTCAAGTTATTCGATTTAGGTGATTTCAAGCTTCAGATCAATTTTTAGGCTGTATAAGTCTTTTAATTTTGAGTTATGCTAGACCTAGGTAAATGAAGTAAGGTTATTTATGGTTTCAAGTCAATAAAGTTACTATAAAATTATAATTCCTTACCCCAATGCCTAGGAATTAGAAAGTATATTTTCAATTAAAATCTAATTCAATAGAATTTGACGGTAAAATTATAATCCCAATTCAAACAGGTGAGCCAAACAATAAAATTAAAATTATAGACCCCAATTCTAGTCTTAACCCTAATTTCAGGCTCCAATTCCATTCTATAAAGACCTAAAGAAGAAGGGGGTCTAGGCCCTTAAACAAATAGAAGCTTGAAATTTGGCCTATTATGTAAAATAGATATGGAGCATATAAGAAGAAAAAGAGAAGCTATGGGTCCAGTGGATGGATGCATATTATATGAAATGAGTCGACATCTGGCATGTGAAAGGTAGACTAGAAGATCACTCGGCCCAATGAAAAGCAATTTTGGTGGTAAAGGATAGCCTCATAATGAAATTTGTAAATCGCGAGAATGCATGAAATCGACTAAAGAAATGCGTTGTAGAGGGGAGAACAGTCAAATTAAGCAATATTTATGATCTTGTGCGAGCTAAAAAGGATAGGAATGGGTGGAAGAGGACAATCTGGAGTAGTGTTGGGATCCCGAGACACAATTTTTTTTTTTTTTTTTGTGGATGGCAAGCGTGGGTAGTCTTAGTACCGAGAATAGACTTTTAAGAAGAGGTATTCATTTGGCATCAAGGTGTAATCCATGAAAGTCAACTTTAGAAAGTCTAAAACACTTATGTTTTGAGTGTCAATAGTCGAGAGATATGGCAACTTGTATGTGACTTGGGTGGAATAAGGAAGAGTTGGATATGGGATGAAGTAATGCAGTGATATAGAGAGAAAGTAAGTAACAGGCTAGCTGAAAATAGATTAAAAGATTGTGCTTGTCAGTTTTTGTTTGTCATACATGGATAAAGCAAAATAGGAGAACATTTGAAGGTGTGGATCGACAAGTTCAAGGGGTTTGGAGGTAGATTCTTGATCAAATAGTGGATAGGCTTAACTTTTTAAGATTTTGAATTTGATGTGAGGAATGATTTTTGTTTATTCAATTAAGTTATGGTTGAAGTTGTACATATATAGTTTGGAGTGAAATGAAATTTTCTCACTTGCCTTTCGGGAAAAATATATATATTAGTGTATGATTAAATTGTATATTAGTTAAACACTTAGTATTTATAATAAAAAGATATTTATTATTGGAAAATTATTTAGGAATGATTTTCATAATTTTTATATTCTTAGTATAAAAATCGTACAATCAAATAAATATTACAAGAATTACTTGTAATCACCACAATAATTACTTGTAATCACCACAAGAATTACCTATAGTCACCACAAGAATTACATATGATCATTGCAGGAACTTAACTATGATTACCACCCACAATTACCTATGATCACCACTATAATTACAAGTGATCTTCTTATTAATTACATGTATCACCATAAGAATTACATTTGATCACCCTAGGAATAACAAGCGATGAGGATAAACTTTAACAGTGATCACAATTGGAAATTCTTATGATCTCCCTTTTATTTACCAACGATCACTCTATGAATTTCTTGTATCACCATAACAATTATTAGTGATCACTACAAAAATTACCTATACTGACCACACTATTACCCAAAATCACCACGAGAATTACCTACGATCACTATAGGAATTACATGTTATTACCTGGGGAGGTACATCTAGTCACAACAAAAATACGTGTAATGATCATGAGAATTACATGTGAGCACCATGGAAATCACCTATTGTCACCATGGGAATAATTTGTAATCACCAACAGAATTGCCTATGATCATAAGCGGATTACATGTAATCACCACAAGAATTATCTATGATCACCATAAGAATTACTTGTGATCACCGGCGCAATTACCTAGGATCATTGGGCGGAATTACTAGTTATCACCCTATAAATTACTAAAGATCACCCTATGAAATACTTACAACAATATTTACCGGTGATCAACATAACAATTACCAGCAAAATTACCTATGATTCACTAGCAGAGTTACCTCTTCAAGGGTAATACCCTGAAGGGGGAAGGTTGCGTATATCTGCCCCCTCCCCCAAGACCCTGCTTAGGTGAGAGCCCTTGGGGCACGGGGTATTTGCTTGACTAGCAGAATTACATATTGATCACCATGAGAATTACCCATGATCACTACAAGAATTATCCGTGATCACAAGGGAATTACCTATGATCACGAAGTGAATTACCTATGACCAGCATAATCACCTATGATCATCTACGGAATTACTCGTGGTCACCATGGGAATTACCCACAACCACCACTTGAATTTCCCATAATCACCACAGGAATTACCGACGATCGCCACTTAAATTATCCGCTATCACCACAGGAACATGTTTGTTAAAATCGCAATTACGACCTTACGTTAACCTATTGATCCAAATCGCTTAAAAAAATCGAACTTGAGCAGAATCAGTCCAAAATCAATAGAATTGCATCATAATCGGTAAAATCGCGATTCTGAACTGATTCAGCTCAAAGACAATATATGTCACATGCAACTCACGTGTTAAGTTTTAAAAAATGATATAAAAAATATAAATGTCCGGCTTTTTCTTTCATTTTTTCAAAGCAAACCCTTCTCTCACTGAATACTCTCCTCCCCTGCTTCGATTGTCAGTCTCCTTCCCTCACCCCTCGTCTCTCCGACGACTCTCAATCACCGCACTCTCTGACACTGTCCAACCACCATAGTCTCTGCTCGTTGGTCGTCCAACCTTCGGTATCGACTCTCATGGTATCAACCCTTGTCTGTGCTCTCCGCCCAACATCATTAGTCCTTTCTCTCATTAAAAGGTTAGTTTTAACGCCAAAACTCAAATAATTTAGATTTTGATATGTTTTTCTCTATTTTTGTATAATATATTAAGCCTAACTTTCAATATTAATCTCATCTTTGATTTTATTTTTTCTGTTAACGATGGATGTAAAAATCTACTATTAACCGTACATTTTGAGGAAGTTTTACTTTTTACTGCTGAAATTGAGAGTATAACTAATGTAATTTTAGTCCTAGTTTATAGGTTTTTACTTATGTAATTTATAGGTTTTATATGTCATATTTGGGCTTAATTAGGTTTTATATGTTTTACGTTAGAATAATGTTACTCTTTTTCCTACCTTTGGGTTTCCAATGTATTGTAAAACTATTGCGTTGTGGATTTTTTGATATTCTTTATAATATATTTTAGAATTGTTATGCTAATTGTCAATATAAATAATTTACTTACACACAAAGTAAAATCTTACGATTCTCGATTCGATTCTACGACTTGAATTCTGCTGACCCCTCGTCGGTTCTATGTAGAATCCCAGTTTTGACAACCTTGGTCTTTACAATAATATATTAGATAAATTAATTTCTTCTTAGGTTAACCATGTTCTTCCCAATTCATTATTCCTTTCCACATCTAAAAAGAGTTTTTCTTTTTCCTTTTTTTAATTATTGATCGATATAGACTGATGTTACCAGACATAATGTCATAATCATCAAAATAATTACCAAACATGAAAAAAGTATATATACATATATATATATATATATATATATATATACATACATATACATATACATATACATGTATACATATATGTATACACATATGTACACATATACACATATACATACATATGCACGCACACACACACACACACACACACACACACACACATATATACATATATACATATATATATGTGTGTGTGTGTGTGTGTGTGTGCGTGCATATGTATGTATATGTGTATATGTGTACATATGTGTATAAATATATGAACACATGTACATGTATATGTATATGTGTATATATATACATATACACATACACATGTACATATGTATATGTACGCGTGTGCGTGCGTGCGTGCGTGCGTGCGTGAAGCAGATCAAAAGTGGATTGCTCCTCCCTAAATAATAGCCTTGCCACGCTATTTAGCGGTTCTCCACAGTCACACAAACTCTTACTTGAGGATGTGAGCTACACACTTTGTGGACAAGAGTGTCTTTTACCACTTGAACTAGTTGGTTCATATCCGTGGTGCTTGGAGTATCCAGTTTTAGGAGTAAGGGCTTCGAGGCTACACTCCACCAGACAGAGAACCCTGTTATAGCACAAAAAGCCAAAATAAAGTGCATATCCTTAAAATAGGAGTATAAAATAGCATCTTCTAGCCTAAAGGTCTTAATTCGAAAGGTTTCTCTATTAAGATCAGAAAATCCAATCCTTCCATCAGGAGAGTGAAGGACTAGTGTTCTACCTTTTAGCACTGAAATAGTGAAGGGCAGTTGATCTATCAATTTTTTTTTTTTTGGTTCTATCAACAAGGTTATTTGAATAAAGAAAGCACTGAGTAAGGAGGGCGGAGCTTGAGACTTCTCAGCCACAGGAACAGGAAACGAATCCTCCAAAAAAAGGGAATGAGTTCGCAATTACTACCACAAGAAAGCCGCCACCCTCTCCCTTTAGAGATAAGAGCACAATAAAAAGTCTTAAAAAAGGGCGTCGAAGGCCTCAAACTCATTCGGAGTTGGAGAATAAAAAACTTTATTCAACAAGAATGCATCAACAAAACTACCCCTCCATATAGATCGTCGTGGCAAGAACTTTGTCAATTGATTCTTTGTTCCGAACGTCTTCTTATTGATCTTGATTAGTTCTAGCTTAGTTTTTTTGGACCGGACCCGTTTTAAAACCGTCTTCTGAAACACTTGTGTGTGTGTGTATATATATATAATAAAATTCAAACTTTAGGCCCTGTTAGACTCAGGAGGAGATCTTAACTACATTCAAGAGGGACTTGTTCCATCAAAATATTATGAAAAAATATTAGAAAGTTTTCACACAGACAGTGGAGATAAAATGAATATCAAATATAAACTTTCAAATTCTTATATTTGCAATAATGGAGTTTGTTTCAAAACACCATTTATTTTAGTCAAAGATCTTCAACAACAAAATATATTAGGAACTCCTTTTATAAGCCAAATATATCCTTTTACGGTTACAAAAGAAGGAATTCATACTAAAGTTATAGACACCAAAGTAACATTTCAATTCCTAAACCCGATTCAACAATGATCTAAATCTCTTACAATCAACAATATTCAAACAAATAAACCTGATCAGCAACAAGAAAACTCATATTCAGTGTCTTCAAAAGGAAATAGAATATCAAAGGATTGAAAAATAATTAGTCCAGTCAAATAAAAAAATAACCCAATTAACCAACAAAATAATTAAAGAAGCATGCTCTAATCTTCCTAATGCATTTTGGGAAAGAAAAAGGCATATGATTCAATTACCTTAAGAAAAAGATTTTAATGAAAGAAATATTCCATCAAAAGCTAGACCTATTCAAATGAACAAGGAATTATTAGAACATTGCAAAACCGAAATCCAAATGCTTTTAGACAAAAAATTAATAAGACCATCAAAATCTCCTTGGAACTATTCTGCATTTTATGTTAACAAAAAATTAATTTGTACCTACATACATTGCTATAAACATATATTGTTTTAATTTCTCAGAATGGCTTTGTGTTATTCATATGTTGCTAAAATAGATGCATTACTCAAAGGTTTAAACATTGTATTTATTTTTTGTATTTGTTCAAGTTGCATCAACACCTTAGGGTTGCAATGGGCCAAAATGGAAATGGTGCTCTAGATTTAAGCCTCCATGTGACCGAGGCCTCTTCAAAGAGGCCAAAGAACAAAGTTAAAGCATGGAATGATGCCTTGGAGATCCTTACAAATTAGTATTCAAAAAAAAAAAAATTGAGTTCCTTACAAAAGGCACGGGTGTTATTAATGAGGCTATTATGAAGTCTAGGGCTGAATTTGTGAAACCCAAGCAACTTCTTCCAATTGAAGAGAGCAAGATTATAGGTCTTTTAATTGGACTAGGGATCAAATACGATGATTTGGACAATTGTTGTCTTTTCATGCAGATAATCTTGAAAAGTTGAGATTATTACTTGTATATCCACGAGAGAGGCTAGAGCGACTCATATACAAAATGGTTTATGATAATGACATGTAATTTACTTGTTAAGGATATGTTTTTACGTTGGTGATCGAACACCCTTTAGAAGTGGTGTAATAATTTTTTTAATAATTATTATATATAGAACTATTTTGTGGGTATATTTTTAATTTTTTTGTTTAACATTTGATAACATCAAGATCATGATATATGATTATAATATATTTTTTTGAGTAACCATTAAATTGGAATAATACTTCTTTTATATATATATATATATATACACGCAAATCCGCAAAAGAAGTTTTACAAAATGATGTAAAAAATATAGTTTCAAAACAGATTTTTACAAGATGGCAAGTCATCCTTTCTATTTTTGACTTTCAAATTGAATTTATTAGAAGAAAAAATAACTCGTTACCAGACTTTTTCTCTAGAGAATTTCTTCAAAACCATAATTCAATTCAATTACTTTTTCCAGGAGAATGTCAAAAGACAAAGGTAAAGTTAAGATTCAAGCCGCAGAAGATTATGCAATGACCCTTAAGCCCCATCCTCAATCTTCTTCAATCAAAGTCCCAACTCAAAAGCCTTTCGAAATTTAAATGAAGATTTTCCTTTAATCTCCTATTATGCGGCTATTTCAAGACCTCCAAATCCTCTCTTAATCCAACATCCGGCTTCTCCTCAATCCCTTAATCAGAGACTCCAAAACACTTTACCAATTCAAACAAATTAATATTTTCCAAAACCTCAACTCGAACACATTTTCCTCACAAAACATAGAGAACATCTCCCATTAGTTGGAATTCAAAATTTGGTCAAAACCACATTTCCGACAATTTTCAATGGCTTCCAGATGATATTCAAAGGACCCAAAAATTTTATGAATTCATTTTAGATGATTCAGGTTCTGTCGTTATTAAACATGAAAAATGTAACAATGGGCAAATCCAATATTCAAAGTGCAAAATTTTAAATATTTGGAATATCAAAGATTTTGGTTACACTTCTTATACTTCAAAACAAATTTCTCAAACTTTTATTCCAACCGGTTATACTTATCAAGATTACAAAATGACTTGGTTTAGAACCTTTCTTTTCCAACCTTTTGATCATTCTTGGTTCTTCCAATTTCAGAAAAAATCAAGAACATTTCCAGCCTGGTTTTATGAATGGTGGCGCTTTTTGGGAAGCACTACTAACATTTATTCAGCAAATGCCAAAGCATTATTTAATATTTATTCAAAAGAGTTAGAGGACCTTTAAATGCAATTATAAATTTTCATTCAAATTTTCAAATTCCTTGGATACTTTGTTGGTCTTTTAAGACTGCTTAATTTCTGGAACAACCTTATCCCATATCCTTAGTTCGAGAATTCAAAATTAAGTGGTGGAAAAAATACGTCCTTGAACGTGATTGTAACACTGATTCTTTATCAAAATTTTTCAAAAACAAAAATAAGAACATTCAAATTTTCAATCATAATTCTCCAGGAATTCTGAAAACCCCTTCTAAATCTCGTCCTCAAAAAGCCTCACGATCAAACTCTTCCTCAAAATCCAAATCCAAAATCTCAAAGGAACTCCTAACTCAACTTCTTCAACAAATTCAAAATTCTTCCTCGGATGAAGATGATTAAGAACTCAGTTCTAATCAAAGTGATCCGTTTAATCTCTTCTGATATTTCAAAGGAGCTCAATTATTCAACACAGGACAAGGACTAAAGACAAAAGATGCACCGCAATGCTCAATAATTGGAAGTAAGGTCAAAAGACATGTGCTGGATACTATTAAAAGTTCAAATTATTGACGGTTACTCTTTGGATTTCAAATTCTGCATTTCAAATCCGGGGTTACGGATTTCATTTCAAATTCGGGGTGTCGCTTCGTCTATAAATGGGACGTCTGGACTTCATTCAAGGGTAGAACAAAAAATAACTTCTCAAGATACAAAACAATTCAAGAGCGAGTTTTAGTATCAAAGCTTTATTTTGTTATTTTTTTCAAGTGTTGTACTCCAGTCCTCCATATTTAATTTGTAAGTTTTATCTGTATTTTAATTTTATGTTTGTATTTTCTTTCCCAACCTTCAATATGTGTCAGTCATTATACCAAAAGCTTTAAAAAAATACTCCTCCATGGACAGAGGACCATACTGAGATAGTTCAAACCTTAAAAAAAAAAGTCAAAAATACCCTCCTAACCCTGCCCTGGCAGGAGCCTCTCAAAGCACTAGGTTGAGTAAAAATAATAAATTAGGGAATCAAAATTGGACAATGAGGAGGCTATCACGATTCCTTATCTCATGGGTCAAGAAAATTACTTCATTCAATCAAGCCTTGTTTGTTGAGGAAATTAACTATAGACCTTTATATGATGGAGTTGAGTGGTACCCTATCTTTTAATCTCAAAGGGTGAGGTCATAGAGGTCATTTAAAGAAGATAAGGGACAAGATGTTTTCTTATGACTAGTAATAAGGCTCTATGATCTGATGGCTCTCCAATGGCTTTATACCTTCATTGTCAGGATGTCATTAAATATGATCTCATGAAGCTTTTCATAGATTATTTATCTGACCAATGTTATTTGTAATAGTATCACTCTACTTTTATTGCCCTTATTCTCCTCAAATTGTTGTTTGTTAGGTTGAGCAAGATTTCAGAGACTACAATTTCTAAATTTTAATAAGCTTTTTCATGAGGCAAATAAGTTTTAGGCTCCCCATTTGGTGGCCAATGAGACTATGGATGATTTGGTCAATTGGAGGAGTAAGGCGATTTTACTAGAGCTTGACTTCGAAAGGCCTATGATAGGGAAAGTTGGAAGTTTTTGCATCCGATGCTTTTGAAAAATGGTCATGGAGATGGTGCAACTAGATTAAAGGATGATTTGGGAATGTCTCTCATTCAGTTATCATTAATGGGAACTTAAAGTACTAGCTTTCTACCTCATGTGGTTTAACTTTAAGGCAAGGTGACCCCCTCTCTTCAATCTTGTTGTCAATGTTCTAATTTGTATGTTGTCTATATGTCTAGAGCTTAATTTGTTTCAAGGGATGTAAGCATGCAGATAGTTCGTGTTTGTGTCCCACTTGCAATTTGTGACCGTTACTACTCTATTTATGGAGGATAATTTAGAGGATTTCAAGGCAATCTTGATAATCATCTAATCGTTTGAACAATTTTCTGATCATAAAATCAACTTTTGGAAAATCCAAGATATTCGAGTAAATTTAGATGGCTTGACCATAACTGTATACTCTTCTTTGTTTGGTTGCCTGTTTGATCAATCGCCACTCACTTACTGTGGTGTACCTTGGTAATCACAAATCTTCTAGCTTTTGGAAGCTTGAGATTTGGCAATCTGCAAAAAAGATTGGATGGATGGAACATGCATTCTTTTCTTTAGGTGGTTGTCTCACTCTTATCAAGTCCGGTCATATATTATATATCTATTTTAGGATTCTCAAGCTAGTCGCATATTAAGCATGTTATACGAGATTTGCTATGTTGAAGAGTAAAAGAGGACCATTGAGATCATTTAATTAGTTGGGTCAAAGTCTGTGGCAACATAGCCATGGGAGGTCAGGTATTAGCAATTTGGTGTCTAAGAAAATGTCTCCTATAAATGGTTATGGTGATTTCATAATACACTTGATTCCCTTTGGCACATGGTGATTAAAAGTAAGGGCGGTCTCCAAGAGAAATAGTAGGATGCAAGGTTGGTACACACAGTGGGTTGCTCCTCCCCATGGAAGTTTATGTCACAATATATTCCTTCTTTCTTTCCCTACATTTATCTCATTATTAGATTAGGAGACTGTATTTAGTTTTATAAAACAAGCATGGTCGGGGATATTGTTTTTTGCTTATCACTTTCCACTTTTATGTAGACTATCTATCGTTTATGATGTCTCAGTTACTTTCTACCCAACTTGGTAGGATGACTCACTATCTTTCCACCTACACCTTTGTTACAACCCTCGGGTTGGTGACACACGAGATTAGGGTTTAGCTGAGGAAAAGAAGAAGAAAGTTAGAGATGAGAAGAGATAGAGATATTAAGAAACGAGAGAGAGAAAATAGGTTGATAGTATTTCATTGAATGATAGAATATGAGATGAGGAAGAAATAGAGTTAAGTTGAGAAGAGAATAGAGAAAATATTGAGATGGGAGAAGTATTAAGATTTCATTGATATTCAAATTGGATGATGATTACATTGCTCGACCTCACTATTTATACTAAAAGTGCTAGTATAATTTCAAAAAGGAAAATATCAAAAAAACCTAAAATAAATCTGAAAAATTTGGAAAACTGCCAAAATAGAAGGTTCTAGAAGCTTCCTGCAAGTTTTGGAACTTCTAGGCTGATCTAGGAAAAACTGGTCAGCTGGCATACCCAGGAGTTTGTTGGCGTTCCCTGGCTGTGAGCCAAGGAACACGGTGGCAGGCATGACAGGACACTGAAAGGTAATTGGCATTGGCTGTGACGCTGGAAGCTAACAGACGCTGCACAGACACGGACCTTGACACTGTCATAACACTGTCATAGACCAAACTTGACTCCCTCTAACGTGACATACCTTACACCATCCTGGCGCAGCTATGCGCAAGGCATGCGCATCCATGCGCACGCTAGCGCAACCCATACGCAGCCCTTGCGCGACCCTATGCAACACTTGCACAGGTCATGCACATCCCAGCGCATGACACCATTTTCGTAACATTAGACGCAACATCTGTTAAGTCATGGCTCATGTGATATTGTGCACATGACATTCCCTTCCCTTCCAAATCATCCATGTCCTCAAGGATGGAATGACAGTATAACCTCCAACTTTCGGTTCCCTTACGTATGCCTACCCATTTAACACCCGGATACTTACCCGCTATCCCCAGGTCAAAGAAATAATCCTTATCTCTAAGCATTAATTGCCAAGATCGATATCGATGTGTTGATCTTCTTGTACCAATCCCGGTTCTAGGAAAACGTACCCATGCCCGAGTCTTCTGCGCCTTCTTCTTGTCACCATTTAACCCCTTTTTTTTTTGTGATACCATACTCGACCCATGTTTTCAAGGCTCGTGGTTGATGGACTCTAGCCAAGAATTGTTGTCTCTATTTATAAAAAACGTGACCCTTTTTTCGTGGGTCGATAGGTCTAGTGTGCTTACTCTTTTTTTGTATGATTTTCATGTTCTCTGACGGAATGGTGCTCGGCCTCATTTTTCAAGTTAGTGTCCTTACTTGAAAATTCCTTGGTCTCGGGAGAAACAATGGGGTTCTTGAAAATTCATTAATACCTTCACTGTTTCAGGCCATGATTCACGTGATTCCTCAACAATGGGTGACTTAACTTACTTTTCCACAACATCCCAATGCCATTCTTGAGATTGTGGTGGGTGTTCGAGCTTCTTTGCTTGGCTGCCCAAGAATCGGCTCATGGCCTCGGTTAAGGAATCAAGGGAAGACTGTAGCCCTTCACTCCTCTTGTTTCGATCATGTACCGTGGATTCCAATTTGTCCAGCTTCTCCTCGATGGCTAAGAATTTCTCTTGTGACTCGGCTGTCTCCTTGGACAAAAACATGGCTGGCTTTTTTTTTTTTTTTTTGGTTATAATCAGCTTAATGATTGAAAGATAGCACTGATACCAAATGTCACAACCCTCGGGTTGGTGACACACGAGATTAGGGTTTAGGTGAGAAAAAGACGAAGAAAGTTAGAGATGAGAAGAGATAGAGATACTGAGAGACAAGACAAAGAAAATAGGTTGATAGTATTTCATTGAATGATAGAATATAAGATGAGGAAGAAATAGAGTTGAGTTGAGAAGAGAATAGAGAAAATATTGAGATGGGAAAAGTATTAAGATTTCATTGATATTCAAATTGGATGATGATTACATTACCAAACCTCACTATTTATACTAAAAATGCTAGTACAATTTCAAAAAGGAAAATATCTAAAATATTCGAAATAAATCTAAAAGATTTGGAGAACTGCCAAAATAGAAGTTTCTAGAAGCTTCCTGTAGGTTTTGGATTCTTCTAGGCTGATCTGGGAAATCTGGATAGCTGGCAGACCTTGGGGACTGCTGGTGCTCCTTGACTGTGAGCTAAGGAACACGGTGCAGGCATGGTAGGACACTGAAAGGCAATAGGCACTGGCTGTGACGCTGGAAGCTGGCAAACAGATATGGACCTTGATGTTGTCATGACACTGCTATAGACCAGACTTGACTCCCTCCAACGTGACATACCTTGCGCCATCCTCGCGCAGCAATGCGCAACGCATGCACACCCAAGCGCAACAATGCCCAGCTCTTGCGTGACCCTGCGTGACCTTGGGCACAACCCTTGCACGATCCTTGTGCAGGTCATGCGCATCCCAGCGCATGACACCAGCCACTGTTAAGTCATAGCTCAAGTGATATCGTGCACATGACAATCTTCACAAGAATCCTATACTATGAGGGAACTATATGAATTCACACAGTTCAGCCACATGATTGTGTTTGTTGCTTGTTAAGAGGGGTTAAGTGTTGGATGTGTTTGCATTTCACTACTAAATTCTTTTTCCAACCTATTATACAACACAATCAATTTCAAGTTTTCTCATTATGTTCTAAAGTCTGGAAAGCTGAGGAACCCTTGAGAATCGAGGTCTTTATATGGTCTTTAGTTCTTAACAAAATTAATACTCAAGATTGCTACGAGAAACAGAGATCATTTTAAGGATTTGTCTTCAGGATTTGTGTAATGTGCTGCTTCTTTTTTTTTTTTTTTTTTGGTTTTTTGTTTTGTGAACATGTGTGCAATGTGCTTCTAGTGTAGGGAAATGCGCGATATTTATATTTGCAATGTATAGTGCCTTAGGATTTATGGTACAATCTAATCTCACTTTCTGACCATATGGGGATGAACCCAAGATCTATTAAGAATATCCTTTTGATTAAATTTCATAGTATAGGAAAGAGAAAAGAAGTCATAACCTTACTCTTTGTGGCAAAGATTTCGCCTCTAATGAATTTGGATAGAAAGGAATGCAAGGACTTCGAGAGACCAACATACACAAAAGGAATTTCTTATCGGGGGGACTTCGTTAACAGAGTCTTACCTAATCTGCAAAAGGATTTGATGACTTTATGTTAGTAGTTCTTAACTCTCTTGATGTTGCACGGTTTTTTATTTGAGGACATCTTCTCCTTAGTTCTTTGTATATTATATCTTGTAATAATATCTTTTTTTTCGATAAATAACATGTATTACTGCACAACTGGACTGGGTTGGACCAAAGACTAAAACGGATTTGAGTAAAACATATGACCAAATTTAATAACTAGATCGGTTAGCTCATAGATCCAAGCAGGCCCAATCCAGTTTGAGGTCTACATCAGTAGTACTTGAACAACCCTATGAGCAATATTCCTCCCTGCAAAATCCAACTTTCAATTCAAGCTTGGAATCCACCGTCTTGAACTAGAGGTACTCACTGGTCAAACTTGGACTTGATCAAATCGAAAACCAATATAAGTCTTAAGGTTGAACTGAGGGTCAATTGCATAATACTGATACGGTCTGGACTTGGACCAAATTTAATGGGTTCGGACTAGGACTTAGTCCTAACTAGTATTTTATCATGTTTAAGATATTCATCACTCCAAAGTTCAACTAAACAAAATTGAAGACCAATTTAAAGTCCGGGTTGCACAATGGGTGGGATGGGTTGGGTTTGGGCATGAACCAAGGCAACCCATTTAATAGTAGACCCAAACCAGACCAAACCCATAAACCAATTATATTATGGGTTTGGGTTGGCTTGGCTTTTGGTCTTAGTGGTCAACCCATTATGTTGGTATACCTAACCTTTGACTATGTTAAATTTTAGAGGTGTTTACACTAAAGGTCTTTATACTTTATCAATTATGTCAATTTAGTCATTTTGCTCTTAATTATGTCAATTTAATCTCTATACAATTAACATTGTGTCAATTTGGTACTTAGAGTAAAACTTATGTTAAGTTGTTAATGGATTTTTACGGGTTCAGCCATAGATTAGGTTAAATTGAGTCAATTGGTTGATTTGTAATGAGTTACTTACATTTAACGCTATTGTGCTGTTAAAAATTACGTCAACAATTGAACTTAACTTTTGAGCAAAGGACTAAATTGAAACAATGGCCTCATTTCGTATGAAGGAAGTAAACACGGGAAGTAGAAATTTATAGAAAGTACAAATTTGGGCTCTTGTTTAGTTGGTAGAAAGTGGAAATTACTTCAAAATGCAGGAAGTAGCTTACTTAGCTCCCTAGGTAAGTTCTAATTCCTTCGTTCTTAACTAACCTCCTTGAGAAGTTCTATCTCCCATCTTGACAACCAAACATTTTTTTACCAACTTTTAGAGAAGTTGATAAAGGAATTGAATTACTAGAAAATACAACTTGCCGGAGGAATTTAACTAATGTGGCAACCAAATGAGGCCCATATAAATTGTTGAGGGGCTAAATTAACACAATTAAAAGTACAATGATTGAATTGATACAATTAAAAGTACAATGACTCAATTGATACAATAAGAAAAGTACAGTGACATTTAATGTAAATAACTATTTTTAAAGAGAATAGAATTCTATATTCGCAATGGAATTTCGGTATCTTTTTAAGTTATGAATGTAAACAAAGAAGGCAACTATAATGAAATTTGTCAAATTACATTTTACTTCAAGCAATTGTTAAACTATAATAGCATATCTTTTTAATAGATTAGTTTTTTCTTAGACCTAAACATTTAGAATTGATAATGGATCATATCCAAATCCGAAGTAGTAGGCTTCATTAAGTGATTGCTATCCTAATTTGTAAATTTGAATATTTAACGCACAAATTTGTTTTCTTATGAATTCAATTTAAATCTGATTTGTTTTAGGGTTATGTTCTGTAATCAAGCTCAATCAATATTCCCGACATGGTCATACTCGTGTTGGCAAAATATTTTTCGTCCTATAGCCCACTCGGTTATTGTTTTAGCTCATGTTAGACGCTTAATTGAATAATGACACAACATTTTTAATGTTTAAAATTCTAGTTTCGACAATCTTGCAATAAGGAAATTAGAATATCAATGTAATTTCAAAGCAATATATCAAACTAAACGCTCTCCTTGGGTTTGATGGTCTTAAGTACATCAAGGTTTACCCATGGGTAACCTAAAACCCATCCAAATTACTCATGGATATGTGGCATTAGACCAAAAAAAAAAAAAGAGAAAACCCCATACATAATGGGTACCTGACCCAATCTTCTTAGATTGGGTGGATTTTGGGTATATCCAAACCTATGTGCACCCCTACATATAAAGGATCAAGGGCCATACCTAACAACACATAATCCCTATCTTGAGGACTAGAAAGCAACATTCCCTATGCCCCAAGAGCTCCCGCCTAAGCAGAGTCTGGGGGTGGATGTACACATCCTTTCCCCTTCTGGGTGCTACTCTGAAGAGAGACTATTTTCGACAACCTCCAACCTAAGGGTGCAACACGAGGACTTCCCAGGAGGTCACTCATTTTTGGTACTACTCTCGCCACAGCACGCTTAACTTCGGAGTTCTAATGGGATCCAGTGCTTGCGTGTTGGTCACCCATCTTGGGGACCATATCTTTGGAATATATTTTCATAGAATCATATAAAAGAAAATTGTTCTAAATTGTGTTTCTCCTGGTCCAAAAAGTGCCGATATATTGTAAATAGTGATACAAAGGGCAATGGCGAAATATACATACAGGGCCATGGCGAAATATATACACATGGCCGGACAATAACCCCAAGCAACGTAAACAATGACGTGGGGCTTCCAAAGACGATTACATGCAAATTTTCTTGTTTTATTTTTGTAGCGATTGTTATAGCATCAATTGTTAATAATATTAATAAATTTTACGATTAATTTTTTATAATTTAATATGTTAGTACTTATGTTGTTAAAAGAAATGTTATATGGAAAGGGCCCAATTTAAAATGTTTGCTCTAAACCCCGAAAATTTCATGATGGGCCTTGTATATGTAATCATTTTCATAAAACATTGTAAAACAGCTTGTAAGCATACTTTAATATGCTTAAATTGTGATTGGGAGCATGAAAGACATTCATATAGAGAGTAATACTATTACCAGAAAAATAAATTAACCACGAAAAATAAATTAATAACATGTAGAGCACTTATACAATAGTATTATAGTAGGTACTTTTATTTTATTACTAATTAAAATAATTTTTCTTCATAATGGATGTATAATTAAGGTTTCAATGGTCCTCTCCCCTGTTAGTATAAAAGCACTAGGGCTGTATCGACAAAGTACACAATGAATGTTAAGTTGAATCTGCTTCTCCCCCTCTTTGAATTTCTTCCATTTTCCCCCTCAATTTCTATTGTCAATCCTAGTTAAGCTTCAAGTATGACAATTTAGTAACTTTTCCTAGTTCTATCATATATTGTAGGATTAGAAGGATCCAACAGTCGAAATCAAAGATAAAAATCGAGCTCAGCACGAGGAGGAACACAGTTTCTGGTTGTCTGTTAAAAGTAGGGGCAAAATTGTAATATTTTAAATAGCAGGGGTAAAATGTCATTTCCCACTCCAAATTCGAGGGCAGTTAGTTTGTTAGGACTAGGGTTAGATTGTGTTTGGAGCATGGAATTGGAGCCTGGAATTGGGGCTGAGACTGGAATTGGGCCCAGAATTCCAATTCTGTTGTTTGGTTCACATGTTGGAATTGGAATTACAATTCCACTGCCCTATTCCATGGAACTATATTTTAATTGAAAATTATACTTTCCAAATCCATGGGTTTGGGTAAGGAATTATAATTCCATATTAACTTTATTAACCTAAAACAAAAAATGATGTCACGATCCTAAGATGCGTGACTCGGTCATGAGGAAAAGAACTATGAACTTTTAGAGTTTAGGATGAGAAATAAATTTAGAATATGAGATGAGAAAGAAATTAGAATATGAGATGAGAAAGAAGTAAAAGTTAAGACGAGAAGATAGAATATTTCATTGATTGATAATAGGATGATTGATCCATTACATTGGCTTCATACTCATAGTGCTCATACATTAACTACTTAACTTAGACAATGAACTAGCATAATGGCTTACAAAAAAAAAAAAAAAATGCTCACGTGTGGCAAGAACAAGAAAATGGGAGGGAAACCCCTTCAACTCCCCTAGATATTTTCTTAGATATTTCTAAGTGCTATTCTAGAACATTTCATAAGACTTGGCCCAAGGAACTGGTACTAATTGGGCCGGGCCAAAGCAGCGAACTGGGCAGGCTAAGACAAGGGCCTTGACAAGGTCCAAAACACGCGGAAATGAGGAGATGGGCTGGACCTTGACAAGGACTTGACATGGGCTGGACAAGGTGGGTGACAATGCCCTCCCCTTTAAACAATCCTTGTCCTCAAGGATTGAAGCTTGGAAATTGCTTGCGGATGAAGGACCAATCTTCCCATGTGGCTGAGTCTTTGGTCATGTTCTTCCATTGGACTTGGACTTATTTGATTCTTCTCTTGTTACGTGTCACGGTGCGTTGGCTGAGGATGGCTTGCGGTGTCACTTCAGGTTGGTCATCTACATCACACTATGGGAGGTCCGGGTTGCTGTGAACATTCTCCCCTATCTTCTTCTTCAACCTGGAAGCTTGCTGGTAACTTGAGCCGGTATGCAACTTCCCCAATTCGGGCCTCGATTAGATATGGTCCATAGTAACGGGCAGCTAGCTTCAAGTTTCTCTGGAGGGCCATGGAGGTTTGCTTTTAGGGTTGCAATTTGGGGTAGACCCAGTCCCCGATCTCAAAGGTTCTTTCAGTTCTTCTTTAGTCCGCTTGTTGCTTGTAGCATTGTTGTGCCTCCTTCAGATTTTCCGTGAGTAAATTGATTATGTTTTGATGTTCGTTGGTGAAGTCCTCAACGTCCGCAGCAGTGGAGATGCAAGGAATGTCAAGAGCAAGTACCCTTGGTTCGTACCCATAGAGAGCAAGGAAAGGAGTGGCCTTCAAGGAGGAATGATAATGCGTGTTGTACTAAAATTCTGCTAAGGGCAGCCACTGAGACCATTGCTTTGGTTTGTGAAGAGCCATGGCTCGGAGATAGTTTTCTAGGCATTGGTTTACTCGTTCGGTTTGTCCATCTGATTAAGGATGGTATGCACTGCTCATCTTCAGCTCAACTCCTGCCAAGCGCATGAGTGCCTTCCAAAAGAGGCTTTGAAAGGATCCATCCCTGTCTGAAATGATGTCTTTGGGCAGCCCATGGAGACGGTAAACATTGTCTAAGAACAGTTGTGCCACTTTAGTTGCGGTGCATGAGTGGGTCAGGCCCATGAAGTGTGCGTATTTGGTAAGCCTGTTAACGATCACCAAGATGTCATCCTTCCCCCCTGACTTCGGTAGCCCTTCGATGAAGTCTAGGCTGATGCTTTCTCATGCTTGGTTTGGCAAGGGTAGAGGTTGCAAGAGTCCCGGGTAGGCCACGTTCTCATGTTTTGTAGGTTGACAAGTATCACACCTCTCCACCCATTCATGAACACTGTGCTTGAGCTGGGGCCAATAGACTAGACGTCTGACTCACATCAATGTGCCATGCGAACCGGAGTGCCCCTCATGGGAGAGTCATGAAGGGCTTGAAGGATCTTACTTCTCATTTCTCCATCCTTACCCACATAGAGCCTTCCCTTGTACTAGAGGAGGCCTCCTTCATATCAGTGCAGTTTGTTGCTGGCTGGGTTAGAGATGAGTTGTCCTGTCAGCTCGGTGGTGTGTGCCTCATGCCAGTAGTTTTGTGCTATCTCACGCACCCATAGAGGAACAACCGTGGACATGAGTGCATAGGTTGCGCTAAGCCCATCTTTGTCACGCCTTGAGAGCGCGTCAGCCGCTTTGTTCTCTGCTCCCTTATGTACTGGATGCTATAGTGTAGGCCCATTAACTTGGACATACCCTCTAGTTGCAGCTGCGTGGTGACCCGTTTCTCAAGTAAATGGCGTAGGCTGGCGTGATCTGTCTTGATTATGAAGTGGTGGTCCATCAAGTAGTGCCTCCGCTTCTCAACAGCTAAGAGCACCGCTAGAAGCTCCTTCTCATAGACCGAAAGCCCAAGGTGTCGTGGGTTAAGGGCCTTGCTAAGGTAGCCAAGGGGCCTACCTTCTTGTGAAAGAACAGCTCCGATCCCAACTCCACAAGCATCAATTTCAAGAACAAAGGGCTTGGTGAAGTCCGGTAATACAAGGACTGGGCCTGTCATCATAGCCTCTTTCAAGGCCTCAAATGCATGCTGAGCTTCTTCATTCCAGTGAAATTCCCCCTTCTTGAGGAGGTTAGTCAACAGCTTGCTCACTGTCCCGTACCCGCGCACAAACTTCCTACAGTACCTGGTAAGTTCCAAGAAGCCGCGAAGCCCCCAGACACTCGTTGGCCTTGGCCAACTCTTCATGGCCTCAATCTTGCCTTCGTCAGTGGCAACTTCCTCTTTGGATATTACGTGTCCCAAATATTCAACCCGGTCCTGCCCGAATGTGCACTTGCTTCATTTGGCGAAATGTTGGTGTGCACATAGGGTCTATAACACCGTGCCCAAGTGCGCAAGGTGCGTGTGGAGGTCCTAGCCGTAAATCAAGATGTCATTAAAGAATATGAGTACAAATTTGCACAAGTAAGGTCCAAAGACTTCGTTCATCAGGGCCTGGAACGAAGTGGGGGCATTGGTGAGCCCGAAAGGCATCACACGGAACTCATAGTGATCCTGGTGGGTCCTAAAAGCGCTCTTGTGCTGGTGTACTTCACACACTTTAATCTGATGATACCCGACCCAAAGATCTATCTTAGAAAAGATTGCGGCCCCTTTGAGCTCATCAAGTAAGTCATCAATTACCGGTATTGGGAACTTGTCTTTAATCGTGATGTTGTTCAGTTGACGGTAGTCCACGCAAAAGCGGTATGACCCATCTTTCTTCTTGACCAATAGCACCGGAGAAGCAAACGGGCTGCGGCTTGTATGGATTATGGAGGTTGCTAGCATTTCCTTAACTTATTGCTCAATCTCGTTCTTTGTCCCGTGTGGGTAACGGTAGGGCCTGATGTTAACGGGCTTGGCATTTGGTAGCATTGGGATGCGGTGGTCATGGGAGCGTGGTGGCGGAAGGGACCTTGGTATTTCAAATACATCATGATATTGGCGTAGGATGCGCTCAATCTCTGGATGAATGGGCACATTTGGAACCTCCTCAGCCGTGGCCATAAAGAGATGGACCATCACATAACCTGCTTTCTTAAAGAACTTGGATAGGCCTTTTCCAAAGATGGATTGTAAAGAGGCACTTTCGGCAGTCCCTTGCAAATGCACGGCTTTCCCATCCTTGTTGCATGAGAATTTGAGATTAGTGAAGTCTATGGTCACGGGACCATAGCGTTGGAGCCAATCAACCCTAAGAACCATGTCACTGCCTCAAAACTCAAGTACCCTCAAATCGTCCGTGAATGCTGTGCTTTGAACCTTCCATTTCACCATCGGGCATTTCTAATAGCTAATGAGGCTCTCCCCGTTGGCTACTATAACAGTCATGACCATTGTTGGCACGGTCTCAAGTTAGAGTTCTTGGACCACGCTAGCATCAAGGAAGTTGTTTATGCTGCCGCTATCCACCAATATGTTCACCTCGCGCTTTTTGATTTGTCCCTACAATCTCAAAGTATCATGAGAAATTCGGCCCGAGAGTGCTTTGAAGGAGATTTCCATGACCCCGTTTTCTTCTTCAAGAGGTTCCTCCTTCCCCATGTTCTCTTCCTCCGGTTCTTCGTCCTCAGCCTCCTCACCTTCCATGCTTTGTAATTGCTTGACCTTGCAAACGTGACCTGGAAAGTATTGTTCATGGCACTTGTAGCATTGTCCAGGTTTGTGTTTGGGAGCGTTTGACTCGGTATAGGTGCTGGCGCAGGGCCTGGTTCCCCTCGGCTTAGAGACCGAGCCATAGAACCCTAAAATGATACGAACGGCCCCGATCTAGCACTTGATGCGGGCCTGGCACTGAAACCGGGTCTACTTGTGGTTAGCTTGGCCCCGGTAGTGAACTTGATCTCCGTGATGGTCGTTTCTTGAAGTTTGGCTTGCTCAAAAGCCAAGCTGCGGTCTACGGGACGATTGGCCTTGACTGAGGCCTTAATAGCGGGCTTGAGACCGCTAATAAAGCTCGAGACGAAATATGTTTCGCTTAAGGTTGGATGATAAATTAGCATTCGACTCTTTAACTCTTGAAGCTTCATAACGTACTCTTCAACCGGTCCATTTTGGGTCATCTTGCTGAATTCCTCTATAACATCTTGTCGGGAGCAATCTCTAAAGCACTTGGAAAGTTCATTAATGAAGAACTCCCAAGTCGTGTTTTGGTGTCTCATTTCGAGGGCATGATGCCAAATATCTCCATAGTCATGGAGATGGTTAGATGCATATACTCCACCCATTCTTCTACTGGAACTTGGTACCAACGGAAGTACTTGAGGCATTTTCGGATCTAGGCTCTTGTATTGGAACCATCGAACTTCGGTAATTCCAACTTCGGAGTGTGATTGGACCACGTTTGGTTGCTCCCATTGCTTCGGCAATTTTCTCCTTCTTCTATGGCCCAGTTTGGGCCTCGGTTGGTCCTGGGCTCCAAAAGGCATGCTGGTGGTGGCAAGACCCTGCCTCCTCCTAATCGGCCATAATTTCCAGACCCACCAACCTCTCCGTGTGCGGTAAATTCTGGAACATCCTTGGGTAGGATCTTGGGTTCAACCTCGGGCCTCTTTTCTTGACTCTTAACCAACCGATTGACAGCCTCGGTTAGTGCTTCAACGTTTGTACCCATCTTTTCAATGGTTGTCTTCAAATCAGTGTTGGTTCGGTTTTGTTGCTCAAATAAGATTTCCAACCGGTCCTGCCTTTTCTCAACAGAAATAACCCACTCATTAAACACCCTGTTATCACTGGATGAAGGCATACTTGCAGCGGAACAGGAACTCCTTGTAATGGCCAGCTTATATGATCGTAAGATGGCTCTGATGCAACTTTGTCACGATCCTAAGATACGTGAATTGGTCTTAAGGAAAAGAATCGTGAACTTTTAGATTTTGGGATGAGAAAGAAATTTAGAATATGGGATGAGAAAGAAATTAGAGTATGAGATGAGAAAGAAGTGAAAGTTAAGATGAGAAGATAGAATATTTCATTAATTGATAATTGGATGATTAATCCATTATATTGGCTTCATACTTATAGTGCTCATACATTAACTACTTAACTTAGTACAATGAACTAGCATAATGGCTTACACAACAAACAAGGCTTGCGTGTGGCAAGAACAAGAAAATGGGCGGGAAACCCCTTCAACTCCCCTAGATATTTTCCTAGATATTTCACAGTATTAATCTAGAACATTTCATAAGACTTGAGCCAAGGAACCAGTACTAATTGGGCCAGGCCAAAGCAGCAAACTGGGCCGACTAAGAGAAGGGCCTTGACATTTGCCAAGACATGCGGAAATGCGGAGATGGGCTAGACCTTGATAAGGACTTGACATGGGCTGGACAAGGTGCGTGACAAATGACTGCACTTGATTAATCCAAATTCAAGATGACTAAAAATCTATAGACTTAGACATAATCTAAAATTTGTTCCAAACCTCGAAATCACCCAACTCGAATGAATTGAACTTGAAATAACCGAGATCACCTTAGCTCAAAGTCTGAAATGACCTAACCCTGATTGACCCGAAGCACGAGATGACTCAAATCTAGAAATGAAACTACTTGGCTTGAATGTGATGCAAACAAGCTGAGCCAAAGTGAAAATGACCAAACCAAATTAACCCAAAACTTAATAGGACCCATACCCAAAATGACTCGACCCATCTCAAACTCAAGCTCAGATGTCTCTAAATTTAAAATGATTTAACTCATTTGTCCCAAAACTAAGATGACTCGAGCTTGAAATGATCTAAATGAACTCAAACCCGATCATAACTCGTTTGAATCCCGAAATGACCTAACTCAATTAACTGAAAATATGAGATAACTGGAACACCAAATGATCTGACCCAATACTCAACCTGATTTGACTCGAAACTCGAATAACTTGAACTAAAAGTGAATCGCCCGAACCATAATAACTTGAGCGCATGGTGAACCGCTCCGAGCAAAATTTAACCATTGTGATTTAAAACTCAAAATACTTCAACTCAATTGACTTCAAACCCTTAATGATTTGAATCATTATGCAATTATAATTCCGACCTCCAATTCCTTTGATCAACTAAACAATGCAATTTCAATTCCATCAGAATTCCAATTTCATCAAAATTCGAATTGGGATTGCAATTCCTCAGTCCAATTCCATGTGCCAAACAGAGCCTGAGGGTTTTTCTTCTTTAAATTCATTGTAATGCTACATTCATGAATGTAATGCAAAATTGATCTAATTTTCTCCCTTACTTCTTTTTCTCCCTCTGATTTGAATTCTCATTTTTCTCTTCTCCCTCCTGATACAAACCTAACACATACTACCTTGGTGCCTCCTCTCTTACCGCTAGAAGCTCAACTGCCAAGCTTCCCGCTAAGGCCATCTGCATCCCTGCTCTCAGAATTTGGCGACAAAAGTAGCAGCAACGGCTCTCCACTGCCACATCACTAGTAGATATTTTTGCTAGAAGTTTCCAGATATTTTCTCTAGATATTTTATTTATATATAGTAGGGAGTTAGTTAGGATTAGGGTTATGTGATGAATTGTGTGTTATCTTCTTCTTCTCCCCCAAAACCCTAATCTATGTCTTCTCCCTTTTCTTGCTTGTAAAGACTCCATTGTTGGAGCGTATATCAATACATATATATACAAATACTTACAACAGGGCAACCGATACTGCCCCATAGCCCAAATTAAGTTGCGATTTCCATTTAATCGAGTTAGATTTATCTAAGTTCATACCAATTGGTATCAAAGCACTCGATCCTCAGCCTGGAATCTCGCTGGTTTTGATCATAGCTTAGCCATAGTAGAGGGAACACAGACACAATTTACATTGAGAGAGATTGAGGAATCAAACGATCGGCGCCATACCACGTTAAAGAGGTCATTTAATGATCTCCGAGAAGAGCTTCGTGAGGTCCTTAATGGCATCTTAGTGTAAGTAATAGCTCTCACTCACCTGGTGAACAATCGGGTTTAGCTGCCAGCTCTCGGATCCACCGCCCCGCCTTCTCCTCTAGAAAGTGAGGCCGAAACAAAGTTCCTTGCTAATGCGAGAGGTAACTATCAACTTCCCACTCGATTCACTAATATCGAATTCCCTAAATTTTATGGTAGGGGTGCAAGGGGGTGGTTACATCGCTGTGAGAGACACTTTGTCATTGATAGAACACCCGAGGATATGAAAGTCATTCTTGCTGGTGTGGCCTTAAAGGGTGACGCCTAAGAGTGGCATGACTCCTTTGAGCAATCATGGCCTAGGGAGATGGTAGTACCGTGGGGGGTGTATGCCTCGCGAATCCGAGCTAGGTTCACGGAGTTAACTAATAACTCTCTCATAGAGCTCGTGAAACTCTGCCAAATGGGAAATGTTGGCGAATACCTGAGCCAGTTTGAGTCACTAGTGAATAAGTGTGGACTAACTAAAGAACAGAAGGTTAGCGTAATGTTAGACAGCATACATGAAGACCTATCTGGCAATATTCTCATGTTTAAGCCCCGAACGATGCATGACGCCATATTTCTGGCCAAATGGCAAGAGCGCAATTACGCCTATCTTGATAAGATAGCTGGTAAAAGTTCTATAAGATCAACACCCTTATTACCCACACCCAGCCCCTTGAGATCCTACCTCGCCAACCCCCCACCTCGCCCACCACAGTGGTTGTTTTCGCTAACTAGCAGTACACCATGACCCCAACCCTCGGGGCCAACTGAGTCTCACACCGGCAGAACTAGATGATCTCTGCAACCAGAATTTATGTTTTTATGGCCGTGAATGCGTCATGCCAGGACATCAATGCCCTATGTGCAATCGCGCCGAGGTATTCTGGTGAGAAGCAGTACACCACGACCCTAACCCCGAGGCCAGCTGAGTCTCATACCAGCAAAACTAGATGATCTTTGCAACTGGAATTTATGTTTTTACTGCCATGAACGCTTCATGCCAGGACATTAACTCCTGATGCGCAATCGTGCCAGGGTATTTTGGTTAGAAGCTGATAGGGAGGAACCCGTAGTTGATTCGATGGCGCCAAATATAGAACTGGACCCAGACCCAAGTATAGAGCCCCATATTTCCATCCATGCCTTGGAAGGAATCACCCAATGCCAGACAATGCGGGTTATGGGGCAGTGCAGTAAACGTTCACTGAGTATTCTCACAGATAGTGGCAACACTCATAACTTCCTAGACACCAATCTTGCACAATTGCTAGGGTATTCGATTGACTCCGCCATTTAGGCCACGATTACTGTAGCTAAAGACAAATAGGTGTTTTGTGCCGATTTATGTCAAAATTTTTCTTGGCGCCTACTGGATGTGCCGTTTACTTCTAACATGCTACGTATTCCATTATCTGGGTGTGTCATGGTTCTTAGAATTCAGTGGTTGCGCACTCTTGGTAAAGTTAGTCAGGATTTTTCTGAGCTATTGATGGAGTTTACTCTTCAAGGGCACTGTTATACAATTCACGGCATTCGCCCTTCTTCCTTGAAGGCTATTAACGACAGCGAATTGTCTTCACTCTTATCCACCCCGGCTTCATTCTTTGCCTTATCAGTCACAACCATTCCGAAACGCCTTCCCTGTTCTCGGTACAGATGGATTCGCCTGATGGATCAGCGCCGCCTGCACTCCACAAACTTCTTGGCAAATACAAGGACGTCTTCACTCCCACCATCTCGCCAATTTTTTAATCACAGGATTCCGTTGAAAGATGGGAGTAATCCCGTCAACATAAGACCTTACCGTTACCCACTTTTCCAAAAGGACGTTATCGAGTCACTGATCAAGGAGATGTTGCAAGCTGGCGTCATTCAAAACAGCACCTCGCCCTTTGCCTCAGCTGTGGTGCTAGTCAAGAAGGATGGAAGTTGGCACCTCTATGTTTACTATAGGGCTCTTAATAAAATGACTGCAAAGGATAAGTTCCCTGTACCGATTGTCAAAGAGTTGCTTGATGATTTGGGTGGTGCCTTCTCCTTTTCGAGGGCTGATCTTAAATCAAGCTACTAGCAAATCCGAATGGCGGATGAGAATGTTCCAAAGACGGCTTTCCGAACTCGCTCGGGTCATTATGAATTCATAATGATGCCCTTTGGGTTATCCAATGCCCCATCCATGTTTCAAAGTTTAATAAATGACATCTTCTGCCCATATCTTCGAAAATTCGTCCTTGTTTTTTTTAGGACATCTTCGTCTACAACAAAATGTGGCCTGATCATATCTCTCATTTCGAGACAGTTTTGAGAGTCCTACACGCCAACCATCTCACTGCCAATCTCGCCAGATGCACATTTGGGAAGCCTCGTGTTGAATATCTAGGACATTTCATCTCCGGTGATGGAGTCTTCGCCAATCCACGAAAACTTAAGGTTGTCGCCAATTGGCCACGCCCTCAGACTACACCATCCTTTACAAAAAAAGGAAAAGAAAACAAGGCAGCTGATGCCTTATCAAGAAGATTTTCAGACTCATGTATTGCCATTTCTGTTTCTGTTGTTCACCCCACTGGGGTGAATGACCTTGTCAAGAGTTATGAGAATGATACTTTATGTACACAGCTGATAGCTCAACTGCTTATTTCCCCAGATAGCCATCCTGATTATGTTCTTAAAAATGGAGTACTAAGGTTCCATGGCAGATTGTATGTTGGCCAAAACCAAGATCTGAGAGCCCAACATGTCTCTTCTATCCATTCTTCTCCTGTGGGGGGTCACTCTGGCATGAATGCTACTTATCAAAGGTTGAAGAAGCTATTTTACTTGCCTTAATTGAAGGATGATGTCAAGAGAATAGTAGCTGAATGTGATACATGCCAAAGAAGTAAACTAGAGCATGTTGCCGCAACCCTTACCAGCCCCTAGGCAATGTTGGTCTTACATTGCTATGGACTTCATATAAGGGCTTCCCCTTTCAGAAGGAAGAGATACCATCTTGGTGGTGGTCGACAGGTTGACAAAATACTCCCATTTTATGTCATTAACTCATCCTTTTACTGCCACTCATGTGGCAAGAGTGTTCATGGATAAATGTTTACAGGTTGCATGACCTGCCTACGAGCATTGTCTCTGACAGAGACAAGATTTTTCTTAGCTTTTTCTGGAAGGAGCTCTTCAAACTATTGGGGAGTTCCCTCGACATGAGCTCATCATATCACCATCAACCAGATGGATAGTCTGAAAGCGTGAATCAATGCTTGGAGACCTACTTGCATTGCTTTTGTTTGGATAAACCCAACATTGGAATAAATGGCTTTCCCTTGCTGAGCTATGGTATAACACTGGTCATCATAGCAGCATCTAGATCACTCCTTTTGAAGCCTTATATGGCTATGAGGCACCTCAACTGCACCAGGATACCTTATCAAGACTCACACCTGCGGTAGCATCAATTGAGGACTGGTTTAAGGAGAGGAGTTCCACCCTCCAATAGCTGAAGTATAGGCTAGAGCAAGCCAGGTCCTGAATGAAATATTTTGCTGATAAAAACAGGTCTGAAAGGGTCCTACAGCCAGGGGATTGGGTGTTCCTAAAGCTACAACCCTACAGACAGACTTCAGCTGTCATTAGAAGAAATCTTAAGCTTTCATCCAAATTCTATAGTCCCTTCTTGGTGTTACAGAAAGTGGGACAAGTGGCTTACAGAATCCAGCTGCCACAAGATTGCCTCATTCACCCTATCTTCCATGTTTCTCAACTAAAGAAGAAGATTGCCACTAAGGGCCTGATCACTCAACACCTAGCCCAGACAATCTTCCTTGGTGAACTCAAAATTGCTCCTGAAAGAATCTTAGCCAGGTGACTTGTTCAACAACGAAATGCAGCTGCCACACAAGGGCTCATCAAGTGGATGAACTTAAGTGAAGATGAGGCTACATGGGAAGACTCCACTGCCATCCGAGCTCAATTTCTTGATTTTTCTGCTCATCCTTGAGGTCAAGGATGTGATGAGGGAAGGCTATTGTCATGCACTTAGTTGAATATACAATATAATTATACTTCTTGTATTGATAAAGGGATAGTTAGACGTGGTTAGGAGGTTATTTGGTTGTTATGCTGTATTGTTTAGGTATTAATACTGATTGTTGTACTGATTTTTGGTATCCAAAGAATAAAGATCATATTTTGTCTCTCTTACTTTCCAAAATTCTGATCTTTCTCTCGCCTCCCCTTCTCCTCTTCCTTTCTCCTTCCTCCTTATCTCGATCTCCATGGCTGAACTAAGCCTTTCTCTTCTTCTTCTCGTCAAATAAATAGGTTAAACCCTGACATTAGGCTCCATTTGTTTCAGGAAAAAACCACATTCTAGGAAGTGGTTTTCCCCTTTTCCTTTGTTTGGCGCATCATTAGCTCAAGGAAAAAGTTTTCCGACAGAAATTATTTTCCCCCAAATGAGGGAAAATGACTTCCCTTTCAAAATGGAGAAAGTCGTGATTCTAAGTGGCTCAAAAACATTCGCGGTTATCATCATGCAAATCGAGATTGAATCAAAATAAACCGGACCGTACTGTAGACATTTAACCTTAACATCGGACAAGAATTAGACTGAATAATTAAAAGTAGCTTGGATATTACTTTATTATTGTTGCAACAGAACAACTCTAATCAAGTTGAATTATTATATAATATTACAAAAGAAAATTATCTAGGTAATATTTTAGCATTTATTACACAAGTATTGTGATATTTCAGTAATATATAATGATGTAACCTGAAATTTAAAAATTTTCTTATGAATTAGGTATCTTTTGCAAAACTTTAATATATTTTAAATGAAAACAGCAACCTATATGTATCCTATATCATAATGCAATAATTTCTTTTGTCTAAAATGCTAACATGACACGGTTTTGATAATATACAAGTAAATTTTGTTATGATATTTATACCACATCAGTTTTTATCAGAAATTAGCCGAATTTTAATGAAAATTCACCAAATTTTAACACAGCATATACACAAGTGATAAAATTTTTTTATCTCTTGACACCTCATTGTATATAATAAAATGATAGAGTATTTAGATGATAAATGCTCAAATTTTAGAATACCTCAGAAACAATTTTCCTAATTTATACAGCTTTAATAGTTAACTTTTTATTTTGTTACTTCATATATGTTGTATTATTACTTGTGTTGTCCTATAAAAAGATATAAAATGATTGGTAAAAAATATTTTTTTAAAACATATATGAAGACATCACGATAGGAAATTAAGTTTTCCTTTGAAACAAACAACGAAAAATGATACAAGTAATTGAGTGTAATAACATTTTAGTATAAATAGTTACTAGTAATAATCATTTTTGGCAATTAATAAAAAACAATTTTCTCTCTCCTCCTCTCTCTCCCTCTCTCGACAGTTTCTCTATCTCTCTTTCTTTCCACAAATTTCTAACCCTAACTCTCCTTCTTCTTCTATCTCACCTCTATTCTCTCTCAATTTCTTGGTGTAATCCAAGTAAATACATCAATTGGTATCAAATTTCAGGTTATCAGAGTCGTATTTGGTGTCATGTTTCGTTACCGGGGTTGAAAGAACATATTCAATATCCAGTCCTTGTGCTTCAGCCGAGCACCTTAGCCCATGCGAAGCAGTTGGCTCATTTGCAAGAGGCTCATTCGCTCTCTACTCTGCTGGTATTGGAGAGTGACTATGCCTGTTCCACTTCCGTTCGTCCTTTAAGTGGTCCTACCATTTCCTTCTCCACACAGGGTTCGGTTGTCCGCTCTTCTTCGAATTCGGGCATGGATTCCCGTACTCTTAATCGTGAGGGCTATACTATCTCGACGGCTGATATTGAAGATTGTAGAGTAAAAGGCTTATGTTTCTTTTGTAATGAATCATTCACCCCGGGTCATAAGAAATTCTGTAAGGTCAAGAATCCTCAATTAAAGATGATTTCCAGCTCAGTCGGCAATGAGGAAGTGGATCCCGGGGATTTACTGTTAGATCCGGGTGTGCCTTCGGTTGAGGAGATTCCACACATATCGTGTCATGCTTTGGCCGGCGCTTCGTCCTGTGGTACTATGCGGATTACGGGATATTTTCGTCGCCAGCCACTTCTCATCCTTATCGATACTAGGCGTATGCATAATTTCCTAGATTCTGCGAAGGCTTGTTGGTTGGGATGTGTGATCACCCCCATTCCGGTCTTTTCGATTATGGTAGCCGATGGGAATCATATTGTTTGCTCGGAGATGTGTTCTGATTTTCGTTGGACCGCCCAGGGTCATGCATATGTTAGTGACGTTCTGTTAATCACTTTACGAGGCTATGATATGGTCCTCGGCGTTCAATGGTTGACCACTCTCGGTCCGATCGTTTGGGACTTTGACCGTTTACAAATGCAATTCACTTGGAATTCGGAGCACCGTACCTTGTGTGGGCTATACTGAGCTATGTTTTTTGTTTTCTGCCTTTTATTCCTTGAGGACGAGGATCATCTAAAGGGGGAGGGGGGGTATTGATACAAGTAATTGAGTGTAATAACATTTTAGTATAAATAGTTACTTGTAATAATCATTTTTGGCAATTAATAAAAACACTTTTCTCTCTCCTCTTCTCTCCTTCTCTCGACAGTTTCTCTCTTTCTCTTTCTTTCCTCAAATTTCTAACCCTAACTCTCCTTCTTCTTCTATTTCACCTCCTTCTCCCTCTATTCTCTCTCAATTTCTTGGTGTAATCCAAGTGAATACATCAAAAAATCCCACTCGAAATTTATATTTCCTTGGAAAATCTTTTTCGAAGAAAAATTAATTCCTAGATTTTACTTTTCCGTCAAAACAAACAGAGCCTTAATCAAACACCAATCCACCAAAATTTAGATCAATAGAACACTCCAACACAGCAAATCACAGAAAAATAAGAAGGGTTTTGGGAAATGAACTGACCTTCGAGACTGATCCAACCAAAGTTCCTCCTTTCTCTCTCTTGAGACCAAATGCCGTTGATTTGTGATTGGACTTCGGAGACATGAGTGAATGGAGATGTCACCGGCAACTAGGGCAGGAAGGTATAGAGTGAAAATGAGGAGAAGAGAGAGAAAGTGGTGGGCACGTAATAAGAACATACTAAACCCTTTTTTTTAATAAATGTCAATTTAGTTTATATATAATTCATATTTTATTAAAAGTAATATTCAAAAAGATCTTTCGAACTGTTGGTCAAATTCAAAGTGACCGCTTGAACTTTTAATTTTATCAAAGACACCCCAATTTATTAGCTAAAATTAATATGACTCATTAACTTCTAATTTCATCAAAAATATCCTCAAATTATTGGTCAAAAATCAATATGACCCCCCTAATTTCTAATTTAATCAGACACCCTTGAACTACTAAATAAAATCAATTTGATGTCCCAGCTGTAAAAATTATTTCAAAGCCATCTGAAGCAATTAAAATAATTCAAAAAAACTTTGATTCAAAGTTTCTAAAATTTGATAACATACTTCTTAGGTGTCATGAGTTATTAAAATCTTTTTATGATAACATAAATTTTGATAACTTTTTTTAATATACTATCTCTATAACTCCGTTACTATTCTGTTAAATTAAACTAAGTTGCCACTTGAAAAGTAATACAACTAAGGAAAAAAATATCATTTATACTTAAAAACAATCATAAATATTAAAAAAAATTTAATAATTTTAAAAATAAAAAATATGATTTTTATTTGTTTATTTTTAAAATTATTTATTAGTAGGTTTAGAAAGTTATATATTTTCAAAATTCAAATATTATTTTATATATTCACAATTTATTTTAAATACAATGACAATTAAATTATATTTAATATTTTAAAATATTTTTTAGTTACTCTAAATTTTTTGACTTCTTTTTCAAATATTCTCTCTATAACTTTATTAGTATTCCACTAAATTATAATTATATGACAAAAAAAGTAAAAAATAATATCTTGAGCATAATTTAATTATTATTTTTATTTAAAATAAATTTAAATATTCCAAATAATTTTTAAATTTTAAAAAATATAGCACCAGCTAAACCACCAATAAATAATTTTAAAAATAAATAATTAAAAATTATATTTTTTATTTTTAAAATTATTTAAATTTTTTTTTAATATTTATTTTTTTTTAAGTATAAATGGTATTTTTTCCCTTAGTTATATTAATTTACAAGTGGCAAGTTAATTTAATTTAACAGAATACTAACGGAATTATAGAGATAGCACATGAAAAAAGTTATCAAAATTTAGGTTACTGTAAAAAGATTTTAAAAATTTATGACACATGAAAAGTACATTATTAAATTTTAGTAACTATGATTCAAAGTTTTTTTTTTTTTGAATTTCTATAATTATTTCGGATGACTTTAATTAATTTTTGAAGTTGGAAAATTAAATTGATTTTAATTAATAGTTCGGAGGTGTATTTGGTGAAATTAGAAGTTGCACGGGGCCGGGGGGGGGGGGGGGGGGGGGGGGGGGGGGTTGGGGTGTTTGTCCCAGTCAGATTGATTGTGTCTATTAGTTTGGGGAATGTCTTTGATGAAATTAGAAGTTAGGGGGCGGGGGTCAAATTGATTTTGGCCAATAGTTTAGGGGGTGTCTTTGATTAAACTAGAAGTTGGAGGGGTCACATTGATTTTGACCAGTAGTTCGGGAGGTGTCTTTAATGAAAATGAAAGTTCAGGGGGTAACTTTTATTTTGACTAATTGTTCGGGGGGGCGGGGCTTTTTGAATAGTATACTTTTGTTAATTTGGTCCTTAGTAAACTTTATGTGAAGTTGATAATAAAATTTTTAGTAATTCGGCCATGAGTTCAGTTAAATTGAATCAAAGAACGGATTTGTAATAGTTTAAAATTTTAAACTTGATGCTTTTTAGAAGTATGTTTAAAACCATGTACTCACAAGCATACGAGATCGTTGTAGATAAATCATGTATACGGGTCATATCCATAAGAATCAGAGTTAAGTCGGATTTCATTATTAACGAGTGATGAGATTTTGGGTTTTTGTTGGTTTTAATGATTTGTTTACCAAATTAACAAAACTAACGATAAACTAAAGGTGTCAATTCAATTGAGATTATTTTAGGGAATGAATTCAAAGTAGCTTTACTCTTATCTCGTCATTATATTATACTATGACAATAATTTAGAAGGTTTAGGCTACAAGCACTATGCCTGGGTTAATATTTAAATTAGGGCTTAGGGTAATAAATTAGACTAAAAGCATAATCTATCGTATCACCCTACGTGTAGCATAGCTTATCTCATTAGCACTATTTAATTTCTTTCTTACTTCTAATTCAATCCTAAACATGAATTAATACTTAAGTTAGGGCTTAGGGTAATGAACTAGTCTAAAGGCATAACCCATCTTATCATCCTAAGTATAGCATTGATTATCTCAATAGTACTAAAAAATTTCTTTGTCACTTTTAATTAAGTAAATTTGTACAAAGATTGTGTTAGGGTTGGGTACAACCTCAAGCCTTACCACGCGTGAAAACTAGTTATGTTATGGTCTAGGCTATAAGCTCGTAGGCAAATGCTAATAATTTGGAGATCCTAACATGGTTACAAGCACACACAAAGAAAACCAAACAATAATCATAAATTCCCTATAGGGGTGCGTATATAACATAAAAACACCATTGTCGATAACATAATATAAATATAGGATACGGACGGTTACTCATCTTTCATCTCTAAACTAAAAGAGTCTACTCTTCCATGGGAGTTTTACACATCATAAAATCTAAAAAGAGAAAACAATGAATAAAAACTAGGAACTTGAAGACTCCCTGAATTGATGTTGATGTTGATCCTTCCTTTGATTCCCCAGCAATTCCACCACCTGGGCTTCGGCATTTGGGAACATCTTGAATCTTGTAGCGGTTTCGAGAAGGAGCAGAGGTGTGGCAAAAAGATCCAAAATATGAGACTCCCCCTATTTATTTCTACCCACAACATAAACCTACATCGCGGGTACAAGATGGGCCGATAGATGGGCTAAGTGGGCCGATCGATCGGCCTGGTGAGCAATCGGCCGCTAACGACTGAATAATTCGGAAGCCAATCAATCGGTTGGCTCACTGTAGCCAACCGATTGATCAGTTCTGTTGCCAACTGATACCCGAAACTCTACGAGACCTATTTGGGCTAACGAAATATGTCCCAATTAGTCCTTTTTTTGCACACGTGGTCGAGTTTGTCAAAGTAGTCTTCAATTATGCATCGATATTCTTGATTCTGCCACTTTTCAACCTTTGTTTGCTCTATTACAATCTAAGCCAAAATGTACCTAGATTACAACAAAACACACATGTAAAAGCTAAATATATTGCAAAATGAGAAATAAAATTTGTAAATATGAAGCACATCAACATCCCCAAACCCACTCCTTGCTTATCTTCAAGCAAGATTTAGTTCAAACTAGTTAAATATGAAAATTTTGATTAAGCATGTAATGGCAAGAATTAATTGTGAAAAATATTTTCAAGCATATTTGAAAGTGTACCTGAGAATAGAGAATCTTTATGTAATGTTATTATTGGTTCCTACTTGAGTTCTCGTTATTCAAGTCTTTTTGCTGGAAAATGAGTTCAGAACTTCTCTCCCCTTTTTCTTATTTCGAACCCTCCAAATTTAAGAGGAATAAAGAGAATAATCAAGAGAATCAGCTTTCCAAACAATTTGCTTCTAATCAATAAAGAAATCAAAAAGCTTCTCTTTTTTTCTTGTTTCCTTCTTTTTCCTTTTTCTTTTTTTTTTTTAACGAGCTCATGGTCAGTCATATCTCCCTCAGACCCATGTAGTAAGTTTCCGGCCGGCGCCTCCTGATCCAGTTGGCTCAAGGCACCAAATAAAGAGCACTCCTCGGTCCTATAAGGGCTTAAGGGAAAGGGACAAAGGGTTCATAAACCCTCTCTCATGATCCCTCCCTATCAGCAATTAGGGAGGGATCCATGCTCTCCTTCTCAACCTTGACCTCCACATCTCTAAGGTTCCCCTCTCCAAACATTGACACAACCGTAACTTGCTCATGAGGAAGCAAGTTAGGGTTAAAACTAGCCAATCCTGCTGGAATTGTGAGGGGTCAGGATGGTAACCTCCCTTTCTCTCGCCTGTGAAGTACTTCGGTGAATTGCTCTATCTGGTCCTCTAACTTAGCAATAGACTAGGAATGGGATTGGACTAGTTGTGTAGTATCTTCCATGAATCAGAGCAGACGCTCCTCGAACAGAGAAGAATATCCCGGAGGTGGGGGAGGTGGTTAGAATGCAAAACAGGGTGGTTAGGTTGAGAGTTATAACTATGCCCTCCCGAAAAGACAGGAGGATGAACATTACCTACAAAACCAAGATTTTGTTATCTCATGGGTGGATTCTGATGGTCATTCTTACTCTACGAGAGGATTGTAGATGCTTGAGAATGGGTCACCGCTCTTTGAAAAGCATTGCGCAGCAAAAACCTATTCCTGCACAAATTAGGGAAACTGTGAGGCATAAAGGCAGTATAGTATAGGATGGTCAGCGCTAGAAGAAATGCCACGAGTGTTAGCACCATCTCATGACTCAGCAGTGTTAATTGCATGAACATTAGTAGGATTGGCCTCAGATGCCATGATTTGATCAACTTTCGTACTAAGTGCTTCTAACTTAAATGCAATGTCATCTTTTGGTGTCATCCCATAGACACTATGTGTACCTCCCCTAAGCATCCCAGCAGAGGAGGCCTGATTAAGGGAATGCTCATTAAGATGCTTAAAAAGGCTCCACGGTTCATTCTCATCCCGTTGGTTGAATACTCCCTCGCATGAAACATTCACCATTTGTTTGTAGGGCGTAGTGAGACCATCATAGAAATTTTACACTAGGGCTTGTTTAGGGGATCCGTGGTGGGGATAGCTCCTAAGAAACTCCTTAAACCTCTCTTATGATATTGCTCTTGGTCTTTTTGCTCAAAGCCATTGATAGCGCACCTAACAACCATAGTCTTGGCCTTAGGGTAACATTTGACCAAGAATCGTTGTTGGAGGTCCTCCCAAGTTGTGATTTCACACCTTGGTAGGGACTAAAACCATTGTTTGGCTATGTCTTTCAACGAAAATGGAAAAAGGCATAACCTAACCACATTGTGTAAGACACCCCGGTAATGACATGTTTCACAAATTTCGAGAAAGGCATCAAGGTGCTCATACGGGCTCTCAATCGGCTTCTTATACAAAGTGGGAAGCATGTTGATGATCACAGGCTTAGTTTTAAAGTTTTATTAACTACGATGGGTAACACAATGGATGGAGCATGTTATTTCTTATCTATTGTGGATGATTTCTCACGTAAAGTATAGTTTTATCTGCTAAAAAATAAGAATGAGGCATTTGCAATCTTTGGTAAGTGGAAGACTTTAGTTGAGAACCAACAGGTAGAAAAATTAAGGTGCTTAGAACTGACAATGGCTTAGAGTTTGTGAATAAAGAGTTTGATGCACTATGTAATGAATATGGAATTAAAAGACGCACAACAATTAGAAAAACCCCAAACAAAATGGTGTTGCTGAAAGGATGAACATAACACCTCTTGACTGTGTTAGATGCATTGTTTTTTCATCTAGTTTGCAAAATCAGTTCATGGGTGATGCTTTAAAAATGAAAACACCAAAGCATGTATGGATTGGAAAAATTGTAAAGTATGAAAACTTATGCATTTTTGGCTTTTGCACACCAAAGTGAGGGAAATATGGAACCTAGGGCTATTAAGGGCATTTTCTTAGGTTATTCTTATGGGGTTAAAGGTTATAGGTTAGGTATAATGGATAGGAATAGGACTACAACCATTGTTAGTAGGGATGTTACCTTTAATGAGGATGAACTGCTCTACCTAAAAGAACAAATAGGTAATAGTCCAGCTGCTTGTATGAGTTTGAAGTGAACCAACCTAACCCAATCAACCTTAAGGCTGAATTAGAGGACAGCTTAGATGAAAATGAACATGACCCACATGAGAACATAAACTAGTCCAAAACATACCTGAAGCAGAACCAAATAGATCTAGTAATGTTGAACAGGACCAACCTGAGGCTAACCAGAATCTAGCAACTACCAGTTGGCCAGAGATAGGGTAAGAAGGGAAGTTAGGGCTCCTAATAGGTATTTTCATGCAGACTATATTGCCTATGCCCTTAATACTACCTTAGAATACGCAAAGTCTGAACCAATGTCCTACAGTAAGGCCATTAACAATAGGCATTCAGCGGAGTGGTTAAATGCCATGGCTGCTGAAATGGAAAGCTTGAGGAAGAATCAGACTTGGGTTTTAGTCCCTAGGCCAAAGGGTAAGACTTTAATAGGTTCTAAATGGGTATTTAAGGTAAATGAACCTGAAATCCCTGAAGGACTGCCTAGGTTTAAGGCCATGTTAGTGGCCAAGAGTTTCAACCGAAAGGAGAGAGTAGAAAACACTAAAATATTCTCTCCTATTGTGAAACACACTATTATACATTTGCTTATGGTGCTTGACTACCAAATTTGATATGTATCTAGATCAAATGGATGTAACAACTTTGTTTTTACATGGTGAGCTTGAGAAAGAACTCCTCATGGCTCAATCTGATAGTTTTATTGAACCATATCATGCCGATTTAGTATATTTGCTGAAAAAATCTCTATATGGTTTAAAACAGTCACTAAGAAATGGTACAGCTGATTTGATGCTTTCATGCTTGATAATGGTTTTACTAGATCTGTTCATGACACGTGCTTTTTATTTCAAAGATGATGATTGTGATGATGACATGTTCCCACTAATCTATGTTGATGATATGCTCTTAGCAAGTAGGTCCAAGAAACATAATCTAGATTTAAAAATGACGTTAAATAGCTCATTTGACATGAAAGATATGAGGGAAGTTAAGAAAATATTAGGAATGGATACAATCAGGTATAGATATCTAAAAACAATCAGCATAACTCAAAACCATTATCTGATTAAAGTGTTAAAAAAAATTCACCATGTTTGATTCTAAAGTTGTAAAACTACCCATGACATCACTATTGGGAACATATTTCAAAAATATTTCACTAAATGGCTTGAGCGGGCATAAAGGAAAACCAATTTAAAATTCTTAATTTTAAATCTAAAGCGCTAAACCAATTAAACTATGTAATTAGATATAAATCTTACTTAATAGGTTCATAATATGACAAACCAAAATATTGAATTAAATAAGTATAAACATAGTACGTGGAATAAAGGAAATAAAGGAAAAATAAATTAAATATTAAATACTTAATTTGGACATATCCAAGCATGAATTCCAACTCCGACTTGAAGATCTAAAATTAGAAGAAGAATTCAACACCTCAAGGTCTTCTTCGCAACGACCTCTTTTAACACCAAGAGTGTGGGATCCCAAAAATATTTAAATTAGAAAAATTCAAATATTTTTTCAATCTTTTCAAAATACAATTTTTCAGATGCTGAACCATAATTTAGAAAAACCCCTAAAATAATTTTAGGGTTTTTCATCGTGGGAGAAAATCAAGTTCCAACACCCTAAACTTAATTCTTTCTCACGATAAAATATTGTATTTATAAGCAAATAAAACCCCCAACCAAATTCACTAGTAACTTGCGCGTACAAAGCCCCATGTCACTGACGTCCGCGACAACTTTTATTTTTCTTTTTTTATGTTTTGAATTAGACGCCGCTGATAATTACAATTTCAATTTTTTTTAAATTTTATTTTAAAACATGATATTTATTATATTGTATATCCTTCGCATAAATATTTGTTTAACATAAAAATTTATTTACCTCATAAATAAATAATTCATCTCATGAATTTATTTTTTAAATAATTTCAAACGATGCTTAAGTTGAGGCTTACAAAGGGACTTAAGACACAATCTAACTCTAGCTCCAAATGGGTCAAATCTGATTATCATTTCATTATAACAATTAATTAACACTTTAGTAAAACTTAATTCCACTAAATAAGTTTTATGTACTCTAGAATTAAATACATTCACTCAAGAATTTTTCAAATAACTTTTACTATAATAATTAACCCCTCTATTAGATATCCATGAGTAGAAGTAACTTTAGCTACTATTATTACTTTTCTTACATCTCTCACTGTAGTTTCTGACTCACCCTTCTCGAATAATTCAATAATACAAAAACAATTTACGCGTTAATTCTAAATGTCAAATATATGGAATACTTTGGCCAAAGGTTCTAGAATTTATTCATATGCTTGCGAATCAACTAAGGGGACATCTTTATCTCGTTAGAGACTACAGATTCCATGTAAAACAACTATTTCCGCTACACTTCATACTGTTACCCAATGCATGTGAGATTTAAGGCAACACACTTTGACTAATGCTTTTGGCACATTAAAGCAATGAATAATCTATGCACAAGTTCAGAATGTTTCCTGGATTTAGAGTTATTGCCTTACAAAATTAATTATTTCTAATAGTAGTTAAGAAACAAATAATTTAAGCGGTCCTGCTTAGTGTTCCAATCATATAGACAACACCAATATAATACTTTTGGATCTCTATCCACATGACTAAGACAAGCTATCTAAAGTATCATATTATAGTCTTATCAGACAAGTTGTCCAAACTCATCATGGACAATGAACATATACTTTAACAACATATCACTTATTTATTTTAAGTCTATCTGCGGCTCAATCTCATTGACCACTTGAATCAAACCTGACATATTATCTTGGACTACATCTTTCTTATGGAACATTTTAGAACACAATCACACGCATATTTGACTCGTAAAATATAACCAGTTAAATAAATAAATAAAACAATTCCATTTATTTAATATTTAAAACTAACTAATTGGGTTTTTTAGGACACCAATTCAATAATCACAATATAATTTTTCAGCAACTTAGTGTCCAGAATCTGAATAGGAAAGGTTTGGAATGTCTAGTATACCCTATGTCAATGCTATAGGATCGTTGAAGTATGCTATGACATATACCAAGCTAGACCTAGCATTTCCCATGAGTGTATTGTCTAGGTTTGTGGCCAATCCAGGCAAAGTCCATTGGGATGGTGTCAAATGGGTGTTAAGACCTACAAAAAGCACATTAGATTTAGGCTTAACTATTGGTAGAGAGCAAAGTGACCTAAAACTAATAAGGTATGTAAATACTAACTTTACTGGTGATTTAGATAGGAGAAGGCTAACCTCAGCCTATATATTTACCTTAATCGGTGGAGCCATTAGTTGGAGGTCAAAGTTTCATTCCTTAACTTCACTTTTAACAATAAAGTCTGAGTTTATGGCAATTTCTGATGCTATTAAGGAGGAGATATGGCTTAGAGATTTACTATTTGAAATCAGTTTGAACTTAGTACCACCTAAAATCTATTCAGACAGTCAGTCAGCTATTGCATTATGCAAAAACCTAGTATTTTCATGATAGGACAAAACACTTGTAGTTAGGAGGTATTTTATCATGGACCATTTAAATGCAAACCAAGTCGAATTGCTGAAAATTAATTATGAAGACAACCCTGCTGGCATGGGTACAAAATCAATTCCTTTGGAGAAGTTTATAAAGTGTATTAAACTTGTCCAAACAAAATGGAACCCGAGGTAAACAGTTTGTGAAATTGCTCCTTATTATTAGAGAGGGTCTAGTAGATAGAATATATGAATACTAAGGTGGAGATTGTTGAATCATAATTGGTATTCATGTATTCTATGTCATGCCTAAATATAAGATTTAGGTCTGAAATGAGCTAAAATTGAGCTCAATTATAAAATAAGATTATTACAACACATAAAATGCATCATCTTATGTTAAGGAAGGACTCAATGCAACGTATAAATATTTTGTGTAAAGAATGGCATGAGATGTAAATAAGTGCAAAAACGTAGGCAAAATTGTTCTGATTTTAAGTTTTTGGCACGTTTGGCCTCTGTCAAAATTGCCCCTTCCCGTTTGTACTTATTTTTGCCCGAGTCCCCACCCATGCTGCCCAGTCATACTTGTTATCATTTAAAGTAGAGACGCGTGTCTTCATTTGGCCCCTTGATCTAAAGTAAGGCGGTGCATTCTCAGTCCTCGAAATTTTTTTTTTTTTTTTCATTTGTAAGATCTAGGTTGTTTCTTAATGCATTATCAATGGCTGTGATGAGAGCTTGGTGGGTGACACGGATTGTTAGTGGGGGAGGGGGGATATATAAGTCAGGAAATTTAGGGTTTGACAAAACGCTTTCACTTTCTTTATGTTCCCCCCCCCCCCCAAAAAAAAATTCTCTCTAGGTTTTCTGTCTCCCTTGCTCTTCTGTGGCGAAACCCTAACCCTAACCAGAGCAAATTCATGGTGTTTCCAAGCTCAAGAGCCAAGATCCATGGAGGTTCATTGCTACTAGTGAGAAGACATTGTTGATTTATGGTAGAATGTTAGGTTTCTGTCTTACAAGCCATGATTGAGTCTGTATTTTGAGTTCTTGTATTGTAATTCGTTTGTAATTTATAATAATAACCTATATAGTGAAGATCTCTCTAAAAATAGGGAGCCCAAGATTAGAACCAATTTTTTGGGTCTGAACTTTGTAAAAATCCTTGTATTCATTGTTTCATTGCTGTAGTTTTGAGACCTCGTGTATGTAATTCGATCTTTTGGTTTTTTGCAGCTTGTAACAAGTTTAACATATGCTAACTCATGTAATAAGCACCAACAAAAATAAATTCCAACATAAAGTTAAACTAGGAATGGCTTGATCCCTTAAAATAATATGTAGGCAACCTAGTTCAGGTACAACCCTCCAATAAAATAAACCATTTTTCTCCTCTGGGATTAATATTATGTAAACACCCTGATTAGTTGACTAAATGCAATTTGCTCAGGCAACCAACTAAACAACTCTTATGTCCAGTCTAAAATCAAAATAGCTTTATGTAGGGCCTACATCAAAAAAAAAACTTCCATGTTAAACCTAATTCCAAAAGATGACTCTCATGTCAAATTGAAACCCAAATTGAATTTCATTTTGTATCCAATCTAAATTTATTTCCATATCGAGTTCAAACTCAAACCGACCCAAACTCCAATTTGACTTTCATGTTACAGCAAAACCTAAATCCAAATCCAAAACAAATGACTCTCTTGTCAAACTAATGCCTATAAGAAGTCTAAAACCAAATAAACTTCTATGTCATACTTGAATTGAAACTGACTTTTATGCCAAACTCAAATTTAAACAACTCCCATGAAAAACCAAAGTATTAAGCAACTCATATGTCAAACTTAAAATCAAACCCAAATTCCAAAGCCAATTTGAATTCTATGTCAAACCCAAATTCAAAGTGAATCCCACACCAATTTCAAATCCTCAAGGTCAAGCCTAAACCGAAATGACTTCCAAGCAGTGGCAGATCCAAAAAAAATACTCACTGGGGACACATATTATAACGTATAGATCTTACAAAAACTAATAACATTAATATTAGGAAAATATATAAAGGTACATAACCACAATCAGGAAAGGGAAAAAAATTTGTTCACAACTGTCCTCTACAAGTTCTCATATTTTGAAAACGATGCATTACAGATTCATTGGTAATAGTTTCAAGGATTTGCTTTTCTATGGAACATATTAGACAATCATTCAGAAACTGATCACCTATTCGATTCCGCAAATTTGCCTTCACAAAGTTCATTGCCAAAAAACATCTTTCAAAACTTGCAATTGCCATGGGAAAAATCAGCGCCAAATTTAAAAGACGATACACCAAAGGAAAAGAAAGATCCTTCTTTGTCTCCAGTAGTACTTGAGAAAGGTCACAAAGACTATTAAGATTAGCAAATATGTTATCTGTATGTACATCCTCGATATAAGTTTCAAGTTGGTTTTCAATTTTCGACACATCAGTGAAATCATTAGGGTAAAATTGAGCTAATCTCACCAACTTTGAAATATCAAAATTTCGAAATGAATCACTTGGACTCAAGCAAGCCACACAAAGGAGCAACTCTGAATTTGCTTCATTAAAGCGACGATTAAGCTCTCCAAGTTGTTCATCCACAATAGGACAGAATAATTCAACACGATAACGATGTAAATTCTTCTTACCAGTTTTGCGCCATGGTTGATCAGGATCAATATAGTCTTCTTCCATACTAAATATTGGAATATCATACTTATCACAAAAAGAAGAAATCTTACTCTATAGAGGTTCCCATCCATTGTCTCTCAACATTTGCACTCGTCGCTTCGCTAATTTGACAAGTGCCATCACATTAATGATATCTTGATCCTTCCTTTGTAAAGCCAATGACAATTCATGCATGATTCCCAATATACCTTGTATCACATGCAAATGAAAAACAAAGTTGAATATTTGCAAATATCTCAAAACACCACGTGCTTGAGCTCGTTGCACTGAATCTTTAGCTTCATCTCTAACGAATTCAAGCACTTCAACAATAAAAGAATACAATTTTGATAAAATCAAAAGTGCTTTGCAATGGGACCCCCATTGTGTGTCCCCGGGCCTCTGAAGACTAAACTCTTGATTTAATCCTGCCCCAGTTTGAATCTCACCATCCATAACTTCTTGCGTAATCTTCTCCAAATTGCATTCTCGAACCATATCTCGATGCTTACAAGAGGCTCCAACAACATTTAAGATAGTAATTATCACACTAAAAAAAATCGTGTGCATCAAGATTTGTTTTAGCAACAGCTACAAGTGCTAATTGAAGTTGGTGAGCTAAACAATGAATATAATAAACTGATTTGTTCTCATTCAGAATCAAAGTTTTCGAACCTTTAAACTCACCTCGCATATTGCTTGCTCCATCATAGCTTTGACCCCAAACTCTTGATAAACTTAGCCCATATATAGCAAACTAAAAATCAATGGCATCTTTAAGAGCTTCAGCAAAAGTCTCCTTAACATGAATAATACTAATAAACCTCTTTTTCACTATTCCCTTTTTATCAACATATGTTAAGACCAAAGCCATTTGTTCTTTATTGGATACGTCACTAGATTCATCAACCAATAATGCAAACAAATCATTACCTATATCCTCCATGATTGCATTGGATATTTCTTCTGCAAAGCAATGAACAATGTGTTTTTGAATGCTTGGAGCAACCATTTGATGATTTTTTGGAGCACTTTGGAGTATGACCTTACCTGCATCATCATTTTGTTCACCGGTGTACTTAAAAAATTCAAGAAAATTTCCTCTATTATCGGATTCTTAAAACTCATCATGGCCACGAAAAGCTAATCCCTAGTGTAACAAAATTCTAGAAATATTAATTGACGCATTAAGATGAATTCGATATTCATTTTTTACAATATCTGAATGCTTATTAAGAGCAACTTGAATGGATTGATTTTGCTTCATTAACTCTTCGCATCTTTTTAAAGAATGACTGTGAGCACATTGGCGTCACCCCACATGTGTAACCAATCTTTCAGTTTTATTCCAACATGAAAACCCTTCGGTCACAAATACTTCACTCCCACCTTATTTCCCAATTTGGTCTCTACACAAGTAGCAACATAAGCAATACGCTTTATCCTCTTTTATGCTATACTCCAACCATCTTGTATATTGATCAAACTAAGTTGGATTAAAACGCCGCAACTTTTTTCCAATAAACTTTTTAGGAAAATCATGTCCACGGGGCTAAGAAGGCCCTTTAAGCCAATATGCTCGCCTTATCTCATCTCTTTGATTAGATTGATAATCGAAAATCTTTAGCCTATCTGCGGGGTCGGAAGGTAAGTTGTCCAAATCAATTTTCTTTGGCATAGAAGAACAATTAGAGTTATTTCAACTTGAAAGTCCACTTTCACTATCTTGTGTGGATCAATGTTTTATTTTAAAAAATCTCTCCATAATTTTATTTGTCACAAATAATATATATTTATTTAATAATGAAATCTTATACAATCAACAAACTTTATAAACTAATTCTATAATTATAGTTGGTTAACTCAACATTAAAAATATAAATAATACAAATAATGAAATAATTGAAAATTTTGCATAAACACAACTTGGGTAATAAATAATCAAACCTAATAGTACCTAGATGATAAAATCCATAATTGTTATATAATTAAATTCAGTATCCAACCCTATAACATAAGTTTTTACATTAAACTCATATTTTTCTATTTAATATAACAAAACTCTAAACTAATAGAAAAACTAAATACAATAAATTAAGAATTAAAATGCAAGTGAGGGAGTGAGTGAAGACCTATAATTACAAGGAGAGAGAGTGAGTGGGGGACAAGAAATAACCTAGTGGGGTCAGCAGTAGAAAAAGAGAGCGTAGTGTGAGAGAGAAATTTTTGGGGAAAAAATGGGGAGTGGAGAGAGAGAGTGTTGGAGGGGGGGCCGTGTGGGGAGTTTTGGTAGGGACTGTGTGGGAAGTTTTTTGGGGGAGGCATATTATATGGAAGGGGAGGAGCAGGGGCCCACATGGAAAAAAAGATGGGGAAGGAGTGGGGGCCCACTCCTTTTGGGCTTTAATGGGCAAATATGGTTTAATTTTTTGGACTAATGAATTTTTGGGCACTGGGGCCCATGCCCTCAGTCTCTTAATAGTAAATTCGTCCCTGCGTCCAAGTCAATTTCAAATTCAAATGACATCCTGGTCAATCTTAAACCTAAGTCAACCTCGATTTAAAATGACTTTTTGGTCAAACCTAAGTTTGAAACTAGTCTCAAGTTAAACCATGATGACCGTCCAATTATTGAAGACAAGTGTTCTTACAGCTATCATCAACATGTCAATCGTATTCAGAATTGAAGACAGGTGTTCTTCCAGCTGTCACCAACATTCAATTGTATTCAGAGGACGTTTTCAAGTCCGCTACTCCTTAGCTATCAAAGGGGCAATCTCTAACATTCAAGGCAGAGGCAATTTGAGTCATATTTTCAGTTGTCACTTAAAGTTTCCTTTGCTCATAGAACGTGTCGTATTTTTTTTTTTTTATCAAGTTCTACATTCCAGAGTTCTCATTCAATTTTGTAAGTTTATATTACAAACTTTTGTACCTCTATCTTGTATTTTATTTTTAGTCTTGTAATTTCAGATCTTGTAATATATTAAGTTTTAATCTTTGTATTTTCAATCATATCTTTGTTTTAACTGTGATCCTATGAACCTTTTGGTATCAGAGCCAATTAGAAGGACTTTCAACAGTAATTTAACAGAAATATTGTTAAGACCAACTAGGAACGTTGGTAAGCTAGGTGGTAGCTTTGGTCAGCCCGTTTGTCATTGGTCAGTCGTTTAGGTGGTCCTGTAGTGTGGTCCCATCACCATAGCCTAGGTGTTTCAAGTCTGAACAGTGTCTAAATAGTACAACTATATAAGAACTGTTGTGTCTGTACTACTATATCTGCAACCATGTTTAGATCAATTATGGTAGGCTCAATTAGAAGGACGTTTTCAAAACAACCTAATAGTGGTTCAAATGCCTCTAGAACAATTATACCAAAAGAGGTTTTCAAAAACCATTATAAACTCCAAATACATTGTAAATTGGACTATTCCAGATGAAAATTTTGAATCAATCTATCAAATTGACACATTTAATTTCAAAATTGTTTTTTCATGTAAAACACATGAATAATCTATGACTATAAACCAAGAAACTCAAATTGTTCAACTAATTTCAGACATCTCTCTTCAAAACTATATTTCAAAAGGTTTTCATTACATACACTATAGCCTAGTACAAGTTGCAATTAAACATTTGTTAAGAATTGGTCATAATTAACCTGTTATGTTAGCATTAAGAGATTCAACATTTTTAAAATTAGAAGACTCTTTGTTAGCCATTGTTCAAACTAACTTACATAATGGACCAATTTATTTCAATTGTTACCCAAACTTTTTAGTAGACCTTCATGATCCAACAATTTTAAGAACCTTAGCACTTGACATTCGTATGCCAAACATCGTAATAGAGGAAAATAGAAAACATTTTGCTGTTATCTATTGAATCTATCTCACACTTCTAGAAAGCCAACTTAACCCCAAATTTCTCAAACAATCTCCTCCTCGAGAAACTTTATTATTAGAAGTTCAAGCTGATCAAGCTGCTACACTTACTCCAAAATGACTTAAATGGCATGAAATAATCGTTCTAGATATTTGGAAAATTGAAAATCCTCAACCACCAAGAAATATTGCAAAAAGACAAGTCCAACAATATCGAAGAACCTGATGGTAAAATCGCCATAAGATTTGGATCCGGTAAGCAAACCATAATAAGCAATACAAGCTATACAGAATCTTTAGGACATTTAACCTCATTCATACCAACTCAAAAAGAAAATGTTTCCCAACCCAGCCCAAGCTATACCACTTCAATAAAATTTAGGAGAATCCACTTAAATCCCCCTAGCTGAACCTGTTTTTCAAAACGAATCATTCTCAAGTCCCTCTTTCCCAACGTTTATCCAAATGCAACCTCCTTCAATAAATGTTCTCACAAATGAATTCATAATAAATAAAGAATTTTTAAGCAATGATTTTAAATTAGAACACACTAAAGCCAAACACCAATGGTTTTATCAAACTTTTAATAAATAAACGAGAGAAAAAATTAGAGAAATATATTACAAAGAAATTACTAAAATGGCATGTAATGTTCCATTTTTTTTATGTGGTTTTGAATTTACACATCTAGACACCAAACCCTTTTTGAAAAAAACTCAATAAATGTCAACATCACCCCGACAACTAAATGGCTTACAACAGATGGACAAATCATCCAGTCCGTCCATCCTCCACAAGAAATTTGGTAGTTAATGTTTAAAACTAAGACATTCCTGCCACCTCCTTCCACAAGGGTAGAGATGCAGAATCAACACCCACACTAAAAGATATCAAAAAAATCTATGAGCTAGCAAAATAACTATCTAGCTTTAAATCTTAAAACAGTATCAAAACAACTAAATGTATATTAAACAAGGAAAAAACAAACAAGTCCATATCAAATTTTCCAAGATACTCTCCACTAAAATAAGAAGAACCTTAACCTCAATCGATTTCTTTCTTAAAGAGAATGTAGCAACCTTTATTTCAACCATTTAACCTTTGAAAAACAGAACATAAACAAATGAGAGACTTTCAAGCTGATTTATCTGGGGGGAAAAAAAAAAAAAAAAAAACTAGAGGAGATTCCCGAGATCCCTACTTCCTTCTCAAAAACCCCCTTTGTTCAAACCATGTCTAAACATGCAGAAATAACTTTAGAAAATGAATCATCCTCAAGCTCTATTGACAACCGACAAATACAAAATATAGAAGAACAATTTAGTATCATACAAGAACAAGAGCTAACATTAAACAAAATAAGGGAAAGCAATCCTCAAAAGTGGAAATGCAATCCCACAAAGGCTTACTATCTATGACCTTCTCCACCAGATATACAATACTAAAAGTGCAATCAATTACATCAAATTTATACAACGAGCAAGCTACCTATGAATGGAGTATAGATGCCAAGTCTGAATATGAGATCTTAAACACTTTACATCAAATGGCAATGGCAGCAAATGCTTATGAAACACATAACAATTCAAACAAAAATTGCGCAAAATTTATTATTCCAAGATTCGTTAGACAACTCAAATATTGGTGGACAAATATATTAAGTACAGTTGATCGAAATGCAATACTCAATGATACCCACACCGAAAGGGTAATAATAGACCCAGAAGATGTTAACTCTCCATTTTTAGAAATCGAGGTTGAAGATGCAACGGAAACACCAGTTTGGTCAATAGCACTATTCTTTGTTGGAAATCCCACAGAAGAAATGAAATCTTGAAAGATTTTCTTAACAAACCTTCGATACCCTTCACTTCAAGACTTTTGCTGGCATAAAGACATGTTCATGACCCATGTCCTATACCGCAAATATGCAAATCAAATATTTTGGAAAGAAAGATTTGTTATTGGACTTTCAAAATTATTTGCTATAAGAATCATGACCAAATTGCAACAACATAGTGGTAGCGTGACCATTCCTTGGCAAAATAGAACTTCTCATCAATTAATTACATTTGTCAACAAGAAAGCTTTAGAATTATACAAAGAACAAAAATACGTAATAGTCTCAAAGAGGTTCAAACCAAAAAAGAATTAGGATCTTTTTGTGCCCAATATAGGATTCAAGATTTCAAAGCTTTTTCAAGGAAATACCAAAAACCACATTTTCCACAAAAATCTAAAAATTATAAAAAAAAAAAATTAAGAAAAAACAGATATGAACAACCCCCACCCTCTCAATATTATAAGAGAGAAAATATACCAAAAGCAATCAAATCAAGTTTCGATCTGCTATAAATGTAAAAAACTTAGTCATTATAAAAATGAATAAAAGATGAAATAGAAAATCAATAACATCCACGATGAAGAATTGAAAACACATATGATGAATATGTTACTTCAGACTCAAATTTAGAAAATGAAGATTATAACTTTGAAATTCAAGAAAACTCAAATGATGAAGAATCATCCTCTTCCCAAAGTCAAGGCTTATGCTCATGCAAATATTACACAATTAATGCATTAACAAAATCAAACAAAGAAGCTTTGCTAAGTATAGTAGAAAAAAAATTATGATCAAAACTTAAGAAAATAATACTTACTTAAAATAAAAGAAGTAATATCCAAAGAACAAGGATTAACCATTCCAAAATAGCCCCTTACGCTAGAACAAGTATTTGAAAAATATCGAAGTCCAAGCATAATTAAACAAGTTACAATAAGAGAACTTCAAAAAAAAAAAAAATCATGAATTAAAAGGACAACTCAAACAATTACAAAATGAATTATTAACTTTGAAATGGAAACTAAAATATCCTTACTAGAATGAAAACTCAATGATTCATCTAGTCAAGAACCAAAAATAGCCCAATTGGAGAATATTCAAATACCACAAGAATCAGTTTCAAATGATAAATTTCTATAAATAATAGAAAAAATAGAATATCAAAAGTGGTATATCTATATTACTTTACACACTTCAAAAGTTACAAAATGCAAACCATGGCCCTCTTAGACTCAAGAGCTTATCTCAATTGTATTTAAGGATGACTCATTCATTTAAAATACTATAAAAAGACGATAGAAAAATTACACATTGCAAGCGGCTCACGAATGAAGATTAATTAGTAACTTTCAAATGCTTACATATGCAATAATGATATTTGTTTCAAAACTCCATTTATATTAGTAAAAGACCTTCATTAACAGATAATATTAGGCATACCATTCCTTGCTCAAGTATATCCTTTTACAGTCAACACCCATGGAATACATACAAAAGTCATGTGAACCCAAGTAACATTTAATTCTGTTAGCCCAATGTTGCAAAAAGACCTGAATACCCTCCAATCTGCATCAATATTCAAACAAGAATTATTAGAATAACACTTACATATGAAAAGGATTTCAATGAAAAAATATTCCAACAAAATCCCAACCTAGTAAAAATGAATAAAGAATTATTAGAATATTGTAAAAAAGAAATTCAAACACTTTTAGACAAAAAAATTAATTTGACCTTTAATAAACCGGCATAACTAGAAAAAGGAGTCCCTAGACTTGTAATCAATTATAAACCTCTAAACAAAGTCCTCCAATGGATTAGTTACCCAATTCCAAACAAAAATGACTTACTCAATTGACTATATGATGCTAATATCTTTTCAAAATTTGACTTAAAAAGTAGATTTTGGAAAATACAAATTAATGAACATGATTGATACAAAACAACATTCACAGTCCCATTTTGCCATTATGAATCGAATGTGATGCGTTTTGGCCTCAAGAGTGCCACTTCTGAATTTCAAAACATTATGAACGATATTTTTACTCAATATACAGATTTTATCATTATTTACATAGATGATATTCTTGTTTTTTCAAAAAACATTGACCAACATTTCAAACATTTGAACGTTCTTCTAAATGTTATCAAAAGAAATGGATTAGTCATATCTTCTTTGAAAATAAAATTATTTCAAGCTAAGGTCAGATTTTTGGGACATGACATCTTTCAAGGAACAATAAAATCAATTGCAAGAGCAATTGAGTTTGCTGATAAATTTCTAAATCAATTGAAAGACAAAACACATTTAAAAAAAATTTTGGGAAGTTTAAACTATATTTCAAATTTTTTTCCCCAACCTTAGACTAATATGTCAGCCATAGTATCAAAGACTTCGAGAGAATCCACCTCCATGGACTGATGAACATTCAAAGATAAACAAATTGTTAGATTCCATTCAGGTCTTTGGCTAGGACCACAAAAAACCTACTTCACGATAAAAAAATGAAATTTTGTCAATTGTTTTATACTTCTCAAATCTAAGATGATTTATACAACAAAAAATTTCTTTTAAGAATTGATTGCAAATCAGCCAAAAAAGTTTTGTCAAAAATTTGGTTTCAAAATAAATCTTTGCAAGATGGCAAGCAATTCTATCTATTTTTCATTTTGAAATAAAGTTTATCAAAGGAGAAAATAATTCTCTTCCAGATTTTCTGACAAGAGAATTCCTTCAAGGACACAACTCATAAAAAAGTGTTATTTCAGCACAATCTCTAAAGACAAAGGAAAGAAGAAGATTCAATGCTCAAAAGACTATGCCATTCATATAGCTCATCCCTCAATCAAGGTTTCCATTCAAATTCTTACTCAATCCTTTTAGATGACTTCCCCCCACTGTCTTATTCAGCAGCTACAACTAAATCCTCAAACCTTTTCCTTCAAGGCCCCCATACTCCCCAATCACTCAACCAAAGACTTCAAAAACAGTCTTTTCAATCATCTCCTTATTTTCAATCCTCTCAATACTTCTCCTAACCAAACATACTAAACCACTCCCAGTTCATGGAATTCAAAACCTAACAAACTCCACATTCCCAAAAAAATTTCAATGGCTTTCAGATGATATTTAAAGAACCCAAAACTTTTATGAATTCATTTTAATAGATACATAATCAATTCAACTAGATGACAAAAAGGACCAACAAACCGGTCAAATACTCTACTCAACTTTGAAAGTTTTTTCTCATAAACACTTCAAATATATTCCTTTTACTTCAAGACAATTTTCAACCCTTCAATCCAAGTGGTTTTACCTACCAAGATTACAAAATGGCCTGGTTTAGAGCATTCTTATATCGACCTTTTGAACACTCTTGGTTCTTTCAATTCAAAAAAGGTTTCCATCAATTCCCGGCATGGATGTATGAATGGTGGCGCCTCTTTGATAGCACCATTGATATATTCCCTAACAATGCCAAATATCATTTCAACATTTATTCAAAATATTCTGATGAATGCCCAATAGATTCAATTATGTCTTTCCACTCTAATTTTCAAATTCTTTGGATCTTGTGTTGGTCTTTTAAAACTGCTCAAATATTTGAAAACCCATTTCCATTGTCCTTGCCAAGGAATACAAAATTAAATAGTGGGATAAATACATTTTAGAACGAGAATTTATTTCCATAGCGAGTTCAAACTTAAAATGATCTAAACACCAATTTGACTTTCATGTTACCCCAAAACCTAAATCCAAATCCAAAACAAATGACTCTCATGTCAAACTAAAGCCTTTACCAATTCTAAAACCAAATAAACTTCTACGTCATACTTAAATTCAAATCGACTTTTATGCCAAACTCAAATTTAAAACAACTCCCATGAAAAACCACAGTATTAAAGAACTTTGACCATATATTTTTTAACTGCTCTTTCTCTTTAAGGATATGGAGAAGCATCTCAGAGTATTTCAATCTCACGTTGTTTGATTCGCTTAAGGAGGTAACTGTTTGGTTGGGATCTCGGGTTCGCAATAGGCGCAGGCAAAGTAAGATGAAGAGAATTGCTGTCGCTGTGGTGGTTTACAATATTTGGATGGAAAGTGTAAAATTATGAAAAATACTAGAAATATTAGATGGAAGGAAGAATTATCTTTTATTGGATAATCAAAGCATACAAGCAAGCTCCTAATTTATACAAGACTACTAGCTAATGGAAGAGCCCAACACTTCCCAACACTTCCTCTTCCTCTCTATGAGTTACAAGGTAATAAACAAAGCAATAAACAAAGCAATAAAGAACTCATTGAAGGCAATAATGAGCCGGTTACAAGAAGATGAAGAAATAAACATGTGCACTAATTCTATCACTAATTGTCATCACTAATTGCTATACTAACTACTATGTATAAATTCCTATACAAGAAAAATACGTGAATTATACAAAATGAATACACGATATTTACAAAGGACTAAATTCAACACTCCCCCTCAAGTTGGAGCATGTAAATTTACAATGCCCAACTTGCGAAGGAGAGCGGTAAAATCTGCAGAACCGAGCCCTTTAGTAAAAATGTCCGCCACTTGTCCCGATGATCGAACAAAAGAGGGCGCAATTTCCTTGGACAAGAGTTTCTCTCGAATGAAATCACAGTCGATTTCAATATGCTTCGTTCTTTCATAAAAAATGGGATTGGAGGCGATGTGAAGAGCGGCCTGATTATCACAAAATAAAACAGAAGCATAGTCAATGGGAACCATAAGATCAGTCAATAAGTAACGTAACCACACAACTTCACTAGTTGTAGTCGCCATAGACCGATACTCTGCTTCAGCTGAAGAGCGGGAAACCACACTTTGTTTCTTGGAACGCCAAGAGATTGGTGCACCACCTAAAAATGTGACAAAACCTGTGGTAGAACGTCTCGTGGTTGGACATCCCGCCCAATCTGCATCACAATATGCTTTCAAATGTAAATCACTATTGGTGGGCAAAAAAATGCCCTGTCCTGGTGTCCCTTTCAAATACCGTAAAACCTGTGTAGCAGCTTCGAGATGAGGAGCTCTAGGATCATGCATGAACTGACTCAAAATACGAACAGCATAGCTAATGTCTGGTCTAGTTATGGTCAAGTAAAGGAGACGACCCACTAGTCTTCTATACTGACCTTCGTCCTCAATCTTATCCCCAACCTGATCTGCTAAACCATGGTTCTGGACTATGGGTGTAGGAGCTGGCTTCGCCCCCAATAAATCAACCTCACTCAAAATGTCCAATACATACTTTCGTTGACATAAAACAACTCCTTTAGGAGACCGAGAAACCTCGATTCCTAAGAAGTATTTGATGGGTCCTAGGTCTTTAATTCCAAAAGAAGCATTCAAATTCTCCTTCACTTTGGCAATGTGATTTTGATTATTACCAGTGATTATAACATCATCCACATAAATCAAAACCCCGGTGAAAATGCCATCATGATGATACGTGAAAAGTGAATAATCTGCTTTGGATTGTTTAAAGCCAATACTTGGCAAGGTAGAAGTGAACTTATGATTCCAATTACGTGAAGCCTGTTTGAGCCCATATAAAGATTTTCGTAAATGACACACTTTTCCTCTATGTTGTTGTTCAAAACCTTGTGGAAGTTTCATATAAACTTCCTCATCCAAATCTCCATGTAAAAAGGCATTATTCACGCCTAGTTGATTTATTATCCAACTTCTTGCAACAGCAACAGCTAAAATACAACGCACCGTGACTAATTTTGCAACAGGAGCATATGTATCGTGATAATCTATACCTTCTACCTGAGTGTAGCCTTTAGCTACCAACCTTGCCTTGTATCGCTCAATCGACCCATCTGAGTTGTACTTCACTCTATAGACCCACTTCGAGTCAATGGCTTTCTTTCCCATCGGTAAGTCCTCTAATGTCCAAGTTTGGTTCTCCTCCAAAGCACGAATCTCCTTTTCCATTGCATCCCTCCAATGTTTGTATTCTACAGCCTGCTTGAAGGTTTTAGGCTCATCACAAGCCGTGATGGTACTCAAAAAATTGCAATGAGCGTTAGAAAAATGCACATTAGAGGCAAAATTGGAAATAGGATACACTATACCAGAATTGGCTGAAGGAGTGGTAGCAGGAGCATGGGCTATAGAAGATGGAACGTCACATATGTAGTCTTGGTATTTTACCGGTGCAGAACGCAAGCGAGTGCTCTTTCTGATTTCCAAAGTACCTTCCGTATTACCCCGTGAACTTGTGGTACCCAAGACACCTTCTGACACTTCATTCGAGGCGGTACCGAGCTGACCCTCGGCTGGTGACTGGCTGACCGAAGCAGTCTCTGCTGGTTCGGTTTGGTCCTGTTCGGCCGGCTGAACAGCAGGTCCTGGTTCAGCCGGCTGCGCAGTGAGGGCCGGTGGATGATCCGGCCCTTCGGCGTAAGCAAAAGACCCCGGGTTTAGGTGTATATGTTCTGTATTTGTACTGTTGGTTTGCAGGAAAGGAAAAACTTCTTCGTAAAAATGTACGTCTCTCGAAATCACAATTTTATTTTCCTCCCGATTATAAATTTTATAACTCTTTTGCCCATGTGGATAACCAACAAAAATACCTGAAGTAGCTTGGTTATCAAATTTATCACTCGTTCTATCCTTTGTACGGTAATAGCATAAACTCCCAAAAACACGTAAGTGATTGAACACGGGTATTTTTCCAAAAAGTATTTCATATGGGCTTTTGTTATGAAGAACTGAGGAAGGAGTCAAATTTATCAAATAAGCCGCAGTTAAAATACACTCACTCCAAAATCTTTTAGGTAAACCCGCCTGAAACCGAAGTGCTCTACCCACTTCCAAGAGGTGTTTCTGCTTCCGTTCGACTACTCCGTTTTGTTGAGGTGTCCCAACCAAAGAGGATTGGAACTGAATCCCATGACTCGTATAAAAGTCCAAAAGTGGCCCGTACTTGAACTCTTGTCCATTATCGCTCCGTATTTGCTTAACCTGAAACCCAAATTGTGTTTTGACCATACGACAGAAATCCATGAGAATTTTATGTGCTTGGGATTTTTCTCTCATGAGATAAACCCAAGTGCATCTACTAAAATCGTCAACAATTGTCAAAAAATACAGAGCACCAGTTAACGACAAAATTCGATAAGGACCCCAAATGTCACAGTGTATCAAATCAAAACACCCACGAGTCTTAGTAACAGATAAGGGAAAAGGTAAGCGTGCCTGCTTGGCACGATAACAAACATCACAAACGACATCAGTTTTCTTAACACTTAAACTAGGAAACACACATAATTTCTGAAACGAAACATGACCAAGGCGTTGATGCCACAAGACGACATTTTTATTCACTTGAGCTGTGTTGACCGACCCTTCCATGGGCTGCGCTTGCAACAAGCATAGCCCATCTCGTTGCCTATCCGCTCCAATCAGCCTCTTCGAGTGTAGGTCCTGTATGTAACAAAAATCATGGTGACATGTTAATGTGAATTTTTTATTTTGAGTTAGCTTGCTCACTGACAATAAATTGTAATGAAAACCAGGCACATAGAGTACATCATGGAGGACAAAATTCTTTGTGATTTTGACGTTTCCCACATGGGTAACCTTTAACGAAGTTCCATTAGGCAACTTAATAGGGCCAACCAAATTATTTACTTTAACGTCAAACATAACGGATAAAGAGGACACCATATGATCTGTGGCACCCGTGTCTATTATCCAATCACGAAACGACAATGCTTGACCTGTCAAGTTAATGCAAGGGGTAGACGTGGAAGGACCAAGGAGGGACATCAATTGTTGGTATTGCGCAGCGGACAGTCCCAAAATGGCACTGCGTTCTCCACCGAGAGGTTCGGTTTCTGCTGCTGCAGCCATAGAAACCTTCTCCCGGTTTGCATTTCGCTGCCCTTTGTTCTTCCATCCAGGTGGGTAACCGATCAACTCAAAGCATCACTCCTTGGAATGTCCTGTTTCTTGCAATAAGTACACGTAAAACGGGTAGAACGTCGATTTCCCGACACCATTGCCGCTCCACCTTCAGTGGCTTTCGCTGCCAAAACAGCAGCATCCGGGACAACCACCAAGCCTGCTGCTACGCTCCGTTGTTTCTCCTCCTGGCATAATACAGAATATGCACTACCAACAGACATTAAAGGTTTCGTGTTCTTAAGCTGTGAACGCACAGTTGAAAAGGATGGATCAAGACTCATCAAAAGGTCCAACAATTTTTCCATATCACGAATATGCGAAAAGGCTTTAGCATATCCACAAGTGCATGGTGGGATCTCAACTAGCGTATACAATTCATCCCAAAAAGACCTCAACTTAGTAAAATAAGTTGAAACAGGTAAATTGTCTTGCTTCAAATGCTAGATCTCGCGTTTTAATTCATAAATACGAGGGACATTACCTTGAGAAAATCTCTCATGCAAATCAAGCCAAATATCATGCACAGTTTCTAAATAGGTAATACTCTCATTAATCTCTTTAGACACAGATTTTGAGAGCCAAGTTGCAACCATGGAGTCACACGCACTCCAAGTTTCAAAGTCCGGTGAATCTTCATCCAGTTTGGTAATACTACCATCAAGAAATCCAATTTTTCTCTTTGCCTTAAAAACTTTTAGTATAGCCCTTCTCCAAGAAGGATAATTGGGTCCTGTTAAAATGTTTTGAACAAAAATCAAACCGAGATTATCCGAGGGATGCAGATAAAACGGTGAGTTAACATCAATGACTCCCCCTGTCGGGAGAACTGGCATGATAGTTTGATTATCATTAGCTAGAGTAGTCTCATTACTGTTAACACCCGCCATATTCTACCAAATCAAAACACAAAACAAGCACAAGAAGCAAAGGGAAAATAAACAACTCACAAGTGCACTCCAAGAGTGCTTTGGCTGTGAATCAGGAAGAGGAAGACAGCGTCGCTTAATGCAAGATCGAAACTTGCTCTGATACCATGTAAAATTATGAAAAATACTAGAAATATTAGATGGAAGGAAGAATTACCTTTTATTGGATAATCAAAGCATACAAGCAAGCTCCTAATTTATACAAGACTACTAGCTAATGGAAGAGCCCAACACTTCCCAACACTTCCTCTTCCTCTCTATGAGTTACAAGGTAATAAACAAAGCAATAAACAAAGCAATAAATAACTCATTGAAGGCAATAATGAGCTGGTTACAAGAAGATGAAGAAATAAACATGTGCACTAATTCTATCACTAATTGTCATCACTAATTGCTATACTAACTACTATGTATAAATTCCTATACAAGAAAAATACGTGAATTATACAAAATGAATACACGATATTTACAAAGGACTAAATTCAACCGAAAGGAATCGTCGTATTTTTCAAGACCTTAAGCATAGTGAAGTTGATATTATTGAGTCTGTTATTTATCAGGTTTGGTCTCCGTATAATTTCTTGTATAGGGCGTAATGGTGCTAGTCGGTTTGTTGTTTGAGTGTTTTGCTTCTCTTGATTCTTTTGGTTATCTCCTTTGTTTTGTACTCGTTGTTGGTTTGATTACTAATGCATTTTTGCGTTTGCCGTTTGGCAAAAAAAAAAATTTAAAATCAAACCCAAATTCCAAAGCCAAGTTGACTTTTATGTCAAACCCAAATTCAAAATGAATCCCATGCCAATTTCAAATACTAAATGTCAAGTCTAAACTGAAATGACTTCCAAGTTAAGTTCAAATTCACATGACATCCTGACCAATCTTAAACATAAGTCAACCCCAATTTCAAATGATTTCCCATCAAACCTAAATTCGAAATTATTCTGATGTCAAACCAAAGGTAGATTATTTCCAAACCAAACTTAAATCCAATTTACTTGCAAACCAAACCTAAATCTAAATTACTTCCAAATGGAACCTAAATCCAAATTACTTTCAAACTATAACCCAACTCCAATTCAAATGACTCCAAAATGAAACCTAGATCCTATTGACTTTCAAATCAAATCTAAATTCAAACGGTTTCCAAGTCAAACCTAAATCTAAACCAAATCAAGTCCAACATGATTTCCAAGTTAAACATAAACCCAAGTTAACTTCAGTCCCAAAAATTGACTTCCTAGCCAAGCCGTAATTCAAAACACCTTTCGAGTTAAATTAAGTACAAATGACTCCCAAGTCAAGGCTTGACCTAAATGATCTTCAAGCTGAATACAAAACACAAATAAACCTAAAACGTCTCTCGTGGACTTAAATCACTTAATCTTCTCGTCACCTATTCGATTGATTAAAATGTAAACATATTATCAGTCGGAACCAAAGAGTGTTCTCCTAGGGAAGATGTAATTAAGATTGTATATCACCTTAAATGGGGTTATATCCTAAATTAATAGAACACATTACACCGTCTACATAGGAAAATTCATATTCTGCGAATTTCAAACTTTTGTTCAACACACTTCGTTTCTTTGTCTCGTACCACCTTACTTTATTGTGACAATGTCGGTTCTATATATTTTGCTTCTAATCTAGTTCAACTCATGCAAATAAAGCCCGTCAAACTCGATATTCATTACATTCTGGAAAAGATGGCTGTTCGTCAAGTGCAATTATCCATGTTCCCTCATCATTATACTTCACTGATATCTTGACTAAAGGGCATTAACTCTCTATTTGAAGATTTTCATTGCAATTTTCACGTTCGATCTCCTCCCGTTCCGATTGCATTGGGGTTTATGGGCATTAACTCTATATAATGTACAAGTGAAGCTCATTCTTCAATATGTATCAGTTCACTCTTCTTCTAACCCACGTAAAAGAATTCATTCACATTCACATACGGCAAAGCTTAAAAAAGGCTAATTTCTCAAAATGTGGATTTTTCACATTTTATTGAGGTACATCCAAGATCTAGGCAAGCAATTCAAATCTCTTAAGGAGGATAAAGAGGGATAATAGATGTGGCCAGTGGGCCAGGCCACCCGGACAAGGCTCCAGGACCAGCCCGAGCCCTCCCTGTTCCCCCAAAACAAAGGTGAAAAACACATAAGGGTGGGAGGATTCGAACCCCCAACCTCTTATGTGTTAAGCAAAACCCCCATCATATGAGATACAACCTTCTTGTAATATATTAGGATAAAGAACATATTAAATTATATATATCTCAAAACAAAAGGTGACCATCCGAACCTTATATAGTTTGTTTATAAAAAATATTTTGACATATATATGTTTATAAAAAATATTAAAAATATTAAATTAAATAAAGAGGCAGTTGTATTAGGTATGAGTATACCTTATATAGCTTGTTTCTCCAATTAAAAAAAATGAAGCTCGTATGATAATTAGAAAGGTCACATGTAAAAGGTATGGGATTCGAATCCCTTTTGTGTCAATTCTGTGTCAAATTTTTTGTAAAATATCTTAAATTGTACTTTTACTCAATCAAATTTCAAAGAAATTGTATCTCATATGGTAATAATATACTTTATATGTCATGTCATTTTTCTGTCCAATTTTTGTGATATTAAAAAAAAATTGGGAGGGAGGGAGAGCTAGGCTACTACGGCTACCTCTAAGGGAAAATTAAAAAAAAGAGGTAAATAAATTACTCTTATTTAACAATCGAGACAATTGAAAAAAAAAGAATGAGAACAAAAAAATTTATAGTTAAATGAAAAAAAATCCAAAATTCATTTAATTTTACCTTAACACATAAAAAAAAAGGGTAGTGAAGATAAATTTTACCCTGCATCAGCCCCAAGGTTGTCAGAATTGGGATTCTATATAGGATCGGTGAGGGGTCCTCAGGATCGGGATCGTAGAATCGGATCGAGAATCGTAAGATTCTACTTTTTGTGTAAAACACTAGCTTGTATCCATAAAAATCGCATTATAAGCCTCAAATATACAATAAAAACATCAAAAAGTGCAAAAAATATTAGCTTCATAACACATTAAAAATCCATAAGTACGAAATTAATAGAGGTACATCAAGCAAACATACATTCAAACTAGCAACACCATCAAACTAATATTCGAAATAAAAATTGTTGTCATCAATATCATCCGCAGTATTGGTATTTGTATCTCTACTATCATCACCGATAGAAACACCACCATCACCAAGAGAATCACCCCCAATGGTAGCATCATCTGCAAACAAATCCTCCACATTGTTCGTGCCAATGCCACTCGCATCAATAGCACTGACATCATCATCATCATCACTAACAGCACATATCTCCATATTTTCCATCACACCACCTTAAAAGAAAAATTCATAGGACATATCAACTATTAAAAGAAAGGACTAAACTTCGATTAAAAAACGTATTGAGATAATAACATAAGATTAATAATAGACTTACAAGTTCCCCTCAAATTGGATACGTGAACTTGTCCAACTGCACCGTCCTCATTAACTAATGCTTCTTTAGCCTCTTTTCGAGCTGCCCTATCTAAGATACCTAACCATATTGCATCTGTTGGAAGGACAGGTTCCTCTTTTTCCGTTATCCATTCATCATCAGATGAAACATCATCCAAACTTATTGGTTGCTGGATAACACTTGCTCTCTTCTTTTGTCGATTTCTCAACTTTAAGTTATACATTACGAAAGCTAGATCATTCATCTTTTTGTTGGTGAAGACGATTTCTTCTCTTTGTGTGGATCATTTCAAAGGCACTTCAATTTCATTCACAACCTAAAGAGCTGCATGTCAAACTCAAGATTCTTATTGCAAACTTCATCAATTCATGACATTCATAGCCATAGGAGTCCCACCAATCAGCTGCATTTAACATGTCAAGTTAATATATGTTCAAACTTGAAATGTGTTACACTCAGGCTTGAACCACGAACGTAAACTAATATAAAATGCGGATAGATTGAGAATATGAGATGAGAAAGAATTGAAATTGAGATGAGAAAGTAGAGTTTAGAGTTAGATGAGAAAAAGAAGGGAAAAGGAGATGAGAAAGAGAGTTTAATCTCAAATGAGATTGATATTTCAGATTACTTTTCATTCAATGCTTGAAACATTACATCCTTCACTTATTTATAACAATCTAAGCAAGCCAAAACTACTAAGAACAATCTAGAATATATTCTAACTAATTACTGTTCAAATTATTTATTATTGGCGCCAAATTATCAACAAACAACAGCAGTATTAACGGACAGCAGGTAGCAGCAGCAGCTAAGCAGTAACAGATCAGCAGCAACTGAATTTTAACAGATTTTACCGCCAATTAATTTTCCCGCCCATTTCATCCATTTAAATTCGAGTCTTGGATTCTCGGTTTGTAACATTCCCTTTCCCTTGAAAACATTCTTGTCCTCAAGAATGAAAGAGAACGAGACTTGGAAATCACTCATTGGAAGCGTTGCCCTTCCGAAACTGGAGTTTTTTGGACTTGTACAACTTCATAGTCAAGTCGTGCAGTCCTTTCCTTCGAGCTATTGGATCCACTTCATCCTCGCTGTCATTGTCATGATCGGACCCCTCATTCCCGGCGTCATCTTCACCACTTTCGAATTCCACTTCAACATCAACCCCTCTTGCCATCATGAGAAGTTTAGGATTGCACCTATGGCCGGGCACGTAAGGTTGATGGCGTTTAAAACAGAAGATTCACGACACCTTCTCAATGTTTCGAGGGTCTTTATGCTCATCCCATTTCTTGTGGTCTGACCCTTTGTGAGGATGTTGTAAGTTTTCTTCTCGATGCTTGGGCCGATCGAGAAAATGTTTCCCGATGCTTGGGCCGATCAAGAAATGTTAAGTTAGAAACCTCAATCAATTTTGCCTTCGTAAAAGCTTGAGACAAGGAAGTAGGTTCAAGGGCCTTCATCAAGTTCTTGATTTTCGGCTTTAATCCACTGATGAAGCTCGAGACATAAAAGGACTCGGGGGCTCGAGGTGCAATTATAATCATACTGGCTCGGAGATTTTCAAATTTCATCATATAGGCCTTCACGGTAGTGACTTGCGTTAATTTGTTGAAGCTTTCCACGACATCACCCACTTCTTCATCATCATAGCGCTCGCATATCTCGGACACGAACTTGTCCCAAGTAAGAACGGGATTGCTCTTTAACAGGCTGTAGAACCATACTTTGTGATCCCCTTGGAGATAAACCATGGCCAATTCCACCTTTTGATCATCGGGAATGGCATCGAAATGAAAATATCGCTCACATCTTCTTATCCAAGAGTGAGGTTGCTTCCCATCGAAATTTTCCAGCTGAACTCTCGATTGCCGAAAATTATTGTTTCTATTTCCATAAGTGCCTTCATTGCTAAGGTTCGGAACCAATTCAGCTGCATACCATCCAATTTGAGGCTGTTGACCCGATCTTGCACCCGGAACACAATACTCGGCATCCGACCCAACATACAGAAACTGATTCGGACCAGCGCGCACTGAATCTGCAGATCTAAATCTGTTGGGTACAGCAGTGTCCACAGGTCGATAGGGTGGATCGGGAGGGTGATCTTTTGGTCAAAATTCATACTTTCATCTCGGCTTTGCCTCGGATCATTAGCTTGCTCATGAAGGCCATTGATGTTGATGAAATTCCTCAAATTGTTAGCTCTGTCTGCACATGATTGCTTCGGTTCTGCATCTGATTGCTTCGGTTCTGCAGCAACGTTCAGTGTGTGAGTTTGAGGCAAGTTTGAAGCTCCCAAAATCTGACTTAAAGGCAACAATCCTCCGCCATTCGCACCTACATTCATCCCTTGCGCTTGATTTTGCAACGATGCCAATTCTTCACTCACCTGAGCATCAATTGCTTGCTTGTTAATCTCATTAAACCTCTCTTCAAAATTCTGTAATTGTCGGTTTAAATGAGCATCGGTCCTTCCATCAATTTCTTGAAGTTGATGTTGCACATTATCACTAATCTTCTCTTCCAAAGCTTGTAATTGTTGTGACACAAGTTTCTCATTACCTTGGTCATTTTCTCCTTGTTTATCAACTTGATCTAGCAAATGTACAATCTTATCTTCAATTTGTTGCAACCGATCCTGCTTACCTGCGTCACTTTCCAAGAACAACCTCAACATTTGCTGAATACTATTATTTTGCTGCCTGATCTCGGTCATTTGCGTACTCAGCAGCTCAACCTTGTCATTAAGCACCGGATCTCGGTTATTAATCGATGCACCAGCCACCTCTGCATATGTTGCTGGTCGAGCAGCCGCAGCTCGTGTAAGAACACCACCGGAAGACACCAACGCATTGGAGTCCATTCTTGACTTCACAAGCGATACTAATTAATGTTGATCGGATCGGTTGCTGCAGAAAATTGAGCCGAACTGATTTTTTCAGATCAAAAATTGTGAAACAGAAGCTGTTCGGTTGAACTAAGATCTGTATAGCAAGATTGGACGAGTGAACTGATCTTGATTGCACAATGCTAATTTGGATTGACCTTGATCAATTTGTCTCTGCACTTTCCAGATCAATATCTGCACTGGATTCTGATCGGTTATGATCTTGATCAATTCGAGCTGTTGATTGAAGGTGCTGGATCGATCAAATAGTTGAACAACAACACACACTGCACTGCAATTTTGTCCTCGGCAACTTTCAGATCAAGATTTGTGAAGCAAATTCTAAGTGAATCTTGATCAAATCATTGTAACCGACTGATTTTCAACACTGGAACTTACTTCTGAAATTTTTTTTTAATTTTTTTTTGTTTTGTTTTGATTACGCACTCAATCGGAAGCCGAACGAGGCTCTGATACCACTTGTTATGCTCGGGCTTGAACCACGAACGTAAACTAATATAAAATACGGATAGATTGAGAATATGAGATGAAAAAGAATTGAAATTGAGATGAGAAAGTAGAGTTTAGAGTTAGATGAGAGAAAGAAGGGAAAAGGAGATGAGCAGAGAGTTTAATCTCAAATGAGATTGATATTTCATATTACTTTTCATTCAATGCTTGAACCATTACATCCTTCACTTATTTATAACAATCTAAGCAAGCCAAAACTACTAAGAACAATCTAGAATATATTCTAACTAATTAATGTTCAAATTATTTATTATTGGTGCCAAATTATCAACAAACAGCAGCAGTAGTAACGGACAGCAGGTAGCAGCAGCAGCTAAGCAGTAACAGATCAGCAACAACTAAATTTTAACAGATTTTACCGCCAATTAATTTTCCCGCCCATTTCATCCAATTAAATTCGAGTCTCGGATTCTCGGTTTGTAACAAAATGTAAATATACTCTAAGGATTAAATGTACCAGGATTTTTCTTTGTTCTGGTGGCCACTACTGTTGATATTCCAAAAAGTCCTCTTGCATTTTTAAAAGCATCAATTTGCAAATCTATCTTCATTCTCTCCTCAGGACCAGAAACCATCCTTTGTAAACAATTGTATAGTCCAATTTTTATTTCTGCATTAGCTTTAAAGTTTGGACTATACTAAAAATGAGGATTCAAATAATATGCCGCAGCATGTAGTGGCCTATGCAATTGAGACTCCCATCGCTCATCAATGATCTTCAATATCGGCTCATAGCTACATCAAAAAAAAAAAAAAAAAAGATTCAAATAGATAAGAAAGTAATGCAAAAACATTAACACCTAATGAAACATTAAATAAGTATAAATCATTTAAATTTTAATAATAATTAATACAAAATAGAAGCTTACTGTTTTTTAATGTTGTTGAAGTTTTCTTTAATTTGTGCCTTTGCCCTATCCATAGCTTCATAAATAAAGGCCATAGCCGGGTTCTCATCAGAATCCATCATGCGAAGCACCTTAACAAGAGGTAATGCCACTCGTAAACCTTGAACAACAATCGGCGAAAATTCTCAAGTATCTAAAGCAATTTTTTGAACATTCTTCTCTTCTGTTACTTTGATAAATCTACTATTCTTCCGTTTATTATTTGAAAACATGCTAAGCAAAGCACCCTTTTGCTCATTGAGGCATCGTAGTGTCAAGTATGAAGTTGCAAATCGAGTAATGGCGGGCCTAATTAACTCTTGTCCATTTGTGAACTCCCTCATCCATGCAAGAAGTAAAGTCCTAGAATAGATGAATGGTGTTATCCTTTTAGCTTTTGTAATCATTTCATAACGAAGTTGAATTTTTTTGTCAAAGTCCTCCAACGTCAAATCTATGCAGTGAGCAGCACAAGGGATCCAAAATAACATTTTCCTTTTCTCCATCAACCTTTCACCAGCCGCTTTGTAGTTCGAAGCATTGTTAGTAACAACTTGAACTACATGTTCCTCCCCCACCTTTTCAACAAACGCATCTAACATATGCAACACCATTTCAGCATTTTTGGAAATATCAGAGGTATCAATAGATGACAAAAATACAGTTCCCTTAGGGCTATTAACGAGAAAGTTACAAATTGACCTCCGTTTCCCATCGGACCAACCATCTGACATAATAGTGCATCCCATCTTTTTCCATTCAACCTTGTACTCTTCGAGCAACTCTAATATGTGTAAAACTTCTTTTTGTAAAAACTTTTCTCGAATTTCATGATAAGAGGGTGGTTTGAGTCCAATGCCATACCTTGCAATTTGGTCAACCATAAGTGCAAATTCTGGATTGTTTACCGCATTAAATGGAATGGCACTAGTGTAAAAAAATTGCGCTATTTGTTGGCAAATATCATCTTTTTGCTCCCTTTTAATCATTTGATTAAGAGTTGCTTGACTTCTTGGTTTTTTTAGATATGCTTGCATGGATCCCTTTTCCTTATTATCCTTGATCTCATCACATGCACCATTCTCCTATGTCATGTAATTTTCTTTTCCTTTTCTCAGCCTCGTCAACAGCAGCTTGCAAAACATCTACAAACATTTTCTTCACATCATCGGGAACTTGAAGACAAGGCTTAACATTGTTATGGATTCCAGCAAGATGATGTTTTAATCGACATATGCCGCCAAAACGAACAATTCCACAATATTTACATTTCACCTTTTTGGGATTGTTATCAACCTCAATTTCATGCTCCCAATCTATATCTAATCTTTGACCTGGAACATTCTTTTTCTTAGATTTTCCTGAACCGGATAGTTTAGAACTTGCACCAGAAGACACCATTTAAACTATACCAACAAATTAAGGTCAATTTCATAAGTATCAAAATCAAACATAATAGATAAATCTAAAATGTATAAGTTAAATATATATGAATAACACAAGTACAACTTAAAGACTAAAATCGAAAAGAGGAGGCATTCATAATTAGTGAATATGATATTAGTAAGTTAAACAAATTTTTAGTTGAATACATAATATAAATCAACAATCAAGTTAACATTAAAACTAGGGAACAATATATTGCATTATAAAATTGAAGAAATACAATAAAATTAATAAAATTGACTACAATCAAGTAATCAACAATTCAACACAAAAGTTCAAATAGCTATACTTAGAAAACAAAGCAAAACTTCTTTAAAAAAATTAGAAATTAAACAAAGCAAAACAAAACCAAACTTAAAATAAACAAAATGTAAATCAAAATAATTACCAAGTAACTTAATAATATAGTTAAAGAATAAGAAATTAACAAAAATTAGAAATTTTTACCCAAAAAGAAAATAAGCTATAGTTGTGTGTGGCCCTGAGGTTGGTGTCGTGTCAGAACTTGGCTGGCGGCAGTCGGTCGGTGGCGTGGCTAGAGGCAGTTGGTCGGTGGGATGGTGTCGCGTGGCGTGGGTGTGGTGGTTGGTTGGATGTGAAAGTTGGGGTTAGGGTTAAGGGGAAGGGAAAGGGAATGGGTGTAGTGAGTGAGTGGGTGGGGGAGAAGAGTGAAACCGGGGGGGGGGGGGGGGGGGAAGAATCAATCAGAATCGTCGATCCTACTGATCCTACTTTATTTTTTTACCAATTCTACTTTTTTGCAATTTTTTACCATTTTTGTGGCCTTACCACTTTTTATATACCTCTTTCATAAACACGGGATTATAACATTACTCTATTAGTTCCCAATATTTTTGAATTTATTCAAAATAATTTATATTATTCTATTTGATGACAAAAGAACTATTTTAAAAGAAAGAAAAGATTTCGGATAAAATTACAAATATTAAAGACTATTTGAATTTAAAAAAAAGGAACTAAATTTAAGCAAACATAAACATTAGAGACTAATAAAGTAAATAATTCTGTAATAATTCATCTAACCGATTTGAAAAAAAAAAAAAAAAAAAAAAAACTTCTTAACATAAAAAAAAAAAAAGTAACAATGGATACCATGTAGACGCATAAAAAGCACAAATAATTATTTACTCCGGCAATACAATCAATAAACAAATAATCACAACACTATTACAAATGAATGACACACCCCCAAAAAAACCCAAAATCCAAAATAAAACTCAGTCTCTGGTCAAAAAACAAAAATAAACTTAGTGCCTCAACAATGCCAACATAGAGCCCAACAGGGAGAATCCCACGACAACTCCGGAGATGGGCATTGCGAATCCTCCTCCGGTGACAGCAGCTGGTCCTGGAGCTGGTGCTGGGGGCATGTCCATCCCCATTTCCTGCGCGCCAACTGTGGCTGCTACCTTGAGAACCGCTGCAAACAAGCAGAGCGTTGTGAAATTGGAGATTCTCATTGAGAGAATTTGAAGAACAAAAATTAAAAGGAATTGGAAATTTTGGATTTCAAGAAATTGAAGAAAAAATTTAAAAGCAAATATAAGGTGATGTAAACTGCAGGTCTAATTCGGCGAGTATGATTGAGGTCCGGAAGGGAGTATTTATAAGCGGAGTGAGAGTGGCGGGCTCGGTAACGGGCGAAAGACGAGTGGTCCTGGATTTGCCACGTTGCGAGCTGGAATTGGTTGTCAGCGGGATATTTATTGAAGGTTCTTGAAGCGTTATTAATAATGGTAGCGGCGGAATAAAATCTTGGACCCATCAAAAATGTGGTATTGAACATGTTTTTATATTATTTAGCACCCGAGATAATAATAAACATTAATTTTAATTAAGTTTTAAACATTATTAAAAATTTTAAGTAATTTGGTGAAAGTTAGAAAATAATGAATAGAACATGAACCAAAGTATCCTTGTTATAATTTAATACTTTTTAATAAAAATAATATCTCACAAAATTCTATATATATATATATATATATATATATATGAAGGCCCAAAGAGTAACGTAATAAAGAGGTGAATTATGCCCTCTTGATATAATAAAAATTTAAATTTTAAGAACCAAAAGTTAAATTAAAAATAAACAATGTATACGAAATATAAAAATAAATGCAAGAAGAAAATGATGCACAACGATTTTTATAGTAGTTCACATTCAATCCGTAAGCTAGTCCACTCCTCAAGTAACTACTCTATATCACTTAAGCCTTTTACTAAGCTTGATGATCTTTTTTAAAACCTAGACTCAAGATCCAATCTTTACAACCATTCATTTTGTACGTAAGTTCAAGACCTAACCTTCTACAATTGACCATTTTGTAACAACAAAGGATCCAACCTTTTACAATAAAATGAATTAAAGCAATGAAAATTTTCACTTTTTCAAGAGTGAACTGACAATAAATCAAGCTTAGACAATACTAAGGATATGCCAATTAAGCTCAAATAATCAATAATAAAGCAAGCTATTGATGCTCAAGAAAATCTTTAAGAAAAATTCAAAATTAAAACGTTAAAGCACAATAAGAGAATAAGAGCTTCTAATACAAAGTACTTAGAAAGAATTGGGTGATTTAAAACCAATGTATTCAAGCCATATTTATAAGCAAATGAAGGGCTTAGGGACATTTGAATTATTTGGGAAAAGATTAGAAAAGAAATCAAATCAAAAGTAGTTGTTTGAAGCCGTTGTAGGACTGTGTGTCGACACACAGCAGCCTGCTTTGGCTTCCGTATGCTAGTGTGTCAACACAAAGCCTAAGTTAATATTTAAAACCAATGCATTCAAACCTTATCTATACACAAATGAAGTGGCTTAGGGACGTTTGAATTGTTTAGAAAAAGATTAGAAAAGAAATCAAATCAAAAGTACCCATTTGGAGCCGTGGCAGAGATGTGTGTCGACACATAGTAGTCTGCTTTGGCCTTTATATGTCCGTGTGTTGACACATCCCTTTAGTGTGTCGAAATTCATCATGTCTAGGTGGATTTGAATGATTTTGACCTTTTAGCTTGATTGATTTACCATATTAAATATTTTTTGAATTAATTTCTATTTTTGACTTATTTATTTGAATGAATGACTTTCTGATCAAGATAAAATATCTCTCTAATAAAACTTTTGATCTTGTTATTTTTAGGCAGCTTTTCCAATTTATAAAATATTTTTATTGAAAATTTTACTTGGCATGAATTTGAATTTAGTGCTTTCAAAATAAGATTTGGAAATCAACATTTCAAAATATTTTAAAAATATTTTTGTTAGAGCATCATATATCATTATTGAGATTTGACTCAATTGATATATCCCGATCCTAGGTCCAAAAAAATAAAAATAAACAACTTGAACCGCTTAGACTCATATCTTGTTCTCTTGATTTTGGATAAATCTTCTCTTTAACTTTGATCTTTTTTTTTCTTGATCCATCGTCTTGGAAATCTTGATATTAATATGATTAATCTTGATTTTTTCTAACTTTCTTATGAGTCATTAATGCAACTCCGGCAAGTGCGATGTATGTTTGGGGAATAAAGTGGTCCCCAATTGTATGTGGTCCATCGTTGGCCATGGCTGGAGGTGGATTCACACTTGCTTCGTATCGCCTCAAGGTAGATAAAGCCAACTCAATTTTTGGAACGTAAGATAACATTTTTGGGTTGAGTGAGCGTCTACCATGCATACAATATGGAAAACGAGTTGAATTCACTTTGACCACAGCCCTAATGTGAAACAAAAAGAAATAAACAAAAAGAACTAGCTAATCCCTAAATCTAATTTAGCCTACTGATTCCCCGAAAATGGTGCCAAAAACTTGATCGAGTTTTTAAGTAGTGATTTAAAGCAGTCTACTTGCAAGCATACAAGATCGTTGTAGCTTAGTCGAGTATACTGGTTTCGCATTCAAAGGGAATTGATGTTAAGTCGAATTTAGTTATTAGTAAGTTGTTTGATTTTAGTTTTTGTGAGTGAAGTGTACAATTAACAGTACTAACGCAATTAAAATAGTGAAAAGAATGCCAATTCAATTGAGAATAGTTTAGAAAATGAATTCAGGGTAGCTTAACTTATATCCCGTTATTATATTTTACTTAAAACAATGAATTAAGAGGCTTATACCATAAGTACTAAGCCTGAGTTAATATTAAAATTAGGGCTTTTTAGGCATGCTTTTCAATTTATAAAATATTTTTTATTGAGAAATTTTCTTGGCATGAATTTGAATTGAGTGTTTTCAAAATAAGATTTGGAAATCAAAATTTCAAAATATTTAAAAAATATTTTTGTTAGAGCATCATATGTCATTATTGAGATTTTGACTCATTGATATATCCTAATCCTGAGTCCTAAAAAATAAAAATAAATAACTTGAAGATCCTAGACTCAGATCTTGTTCTCTTGATTTTGTATGATTCTTCTATTTAACATTGATCGTTTTCCTCTTGATCCATCGTCTTGGAAATTTTGGTATCAACATGATTAATCTTAGTTTTTCCTAACTTTCTTATGAGTCATTAACGCGACTCTGGTGGGTGCGATGTATGTTTCGGGAGTAAAGTGGTCCCCAATCGTGTATGGTGCATCGTTAGCCATGGTGGGAGGTGGATTTACACTTGCTTTGTATCGCCTCAAGGCAGATAAAGCCAACTCAATTTTCGGAACGTAAGATAACAATTTCGGATTGAGTGAGCGTTTACCGTGTGAACAATACGGAAAGAGAGGTTGAATTCACTTTGACCACAACCCTAAAGTGTAACAAAAGAAATAAACAAAAAGAAAATTAAAAAAAATTCATTAATCCCTAAATCTAACTTAGCCTACTGATTCCTCGGCAACGGTGCCAAAAACTTTACCGAGTTTTAAAGAGTGATTTAAAAACATCTACTCGCAAGCGTACGAGATCATTATAGCTTGGTCGGGTATACGGGTGTCGTATTCATAGGGAATTGTTGTTAAGTCGAATTTAGTTATTAATGAGTGGTTTGAATTTAGGGTTTGTCAGTGAAGTGAGCAATTAACGGTTCCAACGCTATTAAAACAGTGAAGAGGATGTCAATTTGATTGAGGATAGTTTAGGAAATGAATTCAAGGTATCTTAACTAGTATCCCATCATTATATTTTATTTAAGACAATGATTTAAGGGGCTTAGGCTACAAGCACTAAGCCTAAATTAATATTTAAATTAGGACTTAGGATAATAAATTAATTATCAACCTAAGTGTAGAATAGGTTATCTCTTTAGTACTACTTAATTCCTTTCTCGCTCCTAATTTGACATTAACTTATATAACAATTGTGCTCAGGGTCGGGTATAGCCTCAACACTGACCACGCGTAAAAACCTATTATATTATGGTATAGGCTAAAAGCTCATAGACAAACGTTAAATAGTTGGAGATCTAATGACTACAAGCGCACACAAAGAAAACCAAGCAACCAGAGTAATTCTCCGTAGAGGTGCAAAAATAACATAATCAAATCATTGTAAAAGGTATAATACAAATCTGGGATACGGACAGCTACCCGTCATTCATCTCTAAACTAAAAGAGTGTACTCCTCCATGGGAGTTCTAAAAAACATAAAATCTAAAACAGAAAACAATGACTAAAAACTAAAAGTGAAGATTCTCTCAATTGACGTGAATGTTGATCCTTGCTTTGATTCTCCTAGCACTCTGACCACCTGCATTTTGAAAGTTTGAGAACCCTTGGATCTTGCAGCGGCTTCGGGAAGGAGAGGAGGAGAGGAGACGAGGCAAAAATATTTGAAAAATAGGTCTCCCTCTCTCTATTTAAACCTGCGGTGTGACCCGGGTTCCATCCGGGCATTTGACTGATAGATCAGCAGCCCACTATGGGCTACTGATTAATCGGCACAGTTGGCCAATCGATCGGCAGTCCCAATGTAGGATCTGTCCTACCATGGGCTGCTAACGAAGTGGTACTTCGTGCTGATTGGTCATTTAGTACCCAAAACCCTACGGAATTTATTTGGGTTACCGAATTACGATCCAATGGGTCCTTCTTTTACACACATGGTCGAGTTTCTCAGAATAGTCATTAAATAAGCCTAAATTATACTTGATTTTGTCACGTTTCAACCTTTATTTGCTCCGATGTACTCCAAGCCTAAATGTGCCTAGATTAAATTAAAACACACATGCAAAAACCGAATATGTCACAAGAATGATGTATAAAATATGTAAAAATAAGGCATATAAGTCTTTTTCAAACAAGATTAGAGCAATATATATATATATATATATATATATATATATTGACATCATTCATGTTTCCGTAATGATTCCATACATTGATATTTTGAGTTATTTACACTGTTGGTCCCTCATGTTTCTAGTTTTGTTTTAATTAGTTCCTCATCTTTTATTTTGTTCAAATTGGTTCCTTATCTTAGTTATTTATCCTTTTTTGTTCAAAATGGTCTCTCATGTTTTATTTTATGAAAAAATTTGTCCTTCATCTTTATAATTTTTACCTAATTTTTGTCATAAAATAAAATATGAGGAGCCATTTTGAACAAAGAAAAAATAAAGGACTAATTTAAACAAACTTAAAAAGTTGAGAGGCCAATTTGAACCCAAAAAAAAAAAAAAGGATGAGGAACAAATTTGAACAAACTTAAAAAGATAAGGTACTAATGATATAAATAACTCTTGACATTTTCAATGTACAATTGATCAAAATTCTTACAAATATTTATTAAGAGTAACTAGTTGATATAATATTCAACTTCAATTTACTAATTTTATGCATATTAATATATTATGATTCACATTTAATAAATGATTATATTTCAAAATTTCTAAATGATAATTCTTAAGAAGATTTTTTTCCCATGAATAGTGGCAAGGTCGCGATACAAAACAGGTCACTTGACCAAAGTGAGGCCTAGGACAACCCTAAGGAGAAGGGGACCAAAAAAGGGCTAAAACAAGAGAACAAAAAAGCATAACGAAATACAAACAAGCCTAACAAACACTAGAAGACTATAGAAACTAAAAATAAAATAGAGCGTGTCAAGACCGGGTTGGGAGATGAAGCACAGCATCATGACCAGGAGGGATGGGAGGTACTCAAATTAGAAATTACCTATTAATATTCGAATAGTCTTAATATTTCATATTTAACATTTGAAATGATGCTATTAAAATTATATAATTTAATACTAGGTGTTTTCCTGTACGATGCACGGGCAATATTTGTTTTGTAATTTTATGGTTTATTCCTAAAAGTTTATAGTAACGGAAACCAGATAGTTCCTTAGTTGTACAAATTCCACATTTTAGTAAGGATGGAATGCATTTTACAAAATATTTTGAAACTACTAGAAAAAAATCTTCATCAAGTTTCTCCGTCCATTGTGTAGCTCCTTCAATTTCATGTGGTTCCCTACATTGAAAGTATGTTGCTACAAGATCTATACATTTGTCTATGAATAGTAAAATACATTTGCTTATTTGCCTTGTAATTTGCTTGGTTGTGTTTGTTAAACTAAATAGTTAAAAGTGTGCTTTTTTTTGGGAACACTAAAAAGCCAAAAGCGTGTGCATATAGTAAGAAAAATATGTAAATTTTTTATGTTGGGTTTCCAATTTTACAATTTGATTGTGGGGGTTGAAGGCTTTATATTTGATTTCGGATCAGTGCTTCTACACGTTTTGTACATATAACTTAAAATATATTATTTTCAAAATGTAAATTTTTTTCGTTTTATGTCTATGTAGGTATATTTAGAAACAGGTGGCATTGTGCTTTTCATAAATATTTATGTTTACCCAGGAATGTAAAAATGTACATATAGATTGTGATATTATATTCACAAATCAAAATTTTATATATTCTTTTATGTGTATGTATATGTATGTAAAAATGTATATTATGTTTGTTAGTATAAATCTCACAAATACTTGCAAAATCCTTACAAGCGCGTAACCAGAAGATCTTAGGTGTTGAGGCTATGTAATCACTTTTCTTAAGACATATTTCAATGTACGAAATTTCCTCGGGGATACAACAACAACCAAATATTGAGTGAAGATGTGTAACGGGAGAGATTGACAAAGATGTAGAGAGATTGATTAAGTTTAACAATCAAACACTTGGATTTCACCAAAGAACACAAGAACACTTGTAGTTGTTCTTCTTTTTGTAATTCATTTCAAGATGGGATCTGGGTGATGTGTATGTCATTAAAAGAGAAGAGACGTCCCTCCAAAATATACAAAAAGAGCCACCCTAATTTGGGGAAAAACTGTACGAAACCGTCAGAAATTTTGACCTGTGTGTCAACACACAACATTCTGCCATGTGCTTCTGTAAGTCTGTGTGTCGACACACGAGCCATGTGTGTCGACATACACCTATTTTTCAGTGGTTCTGTTGGATTGTGAGTCGACACACATGGCCTATGTGTCGACACACACCCCTCATATATTTTAAACACTTACCGGGATTATCTTATACACAGTTTATACATATATCAAACAATGTTTTACACATTTATCAATGCATATTTTGAAAATGCACCAACATTCCCTCACCATTTTCAAAATACAATCAATCTCAATATAACATCTTGAATAAAGGACGCCACGTCGTACATCAACGTGGGTGTTTCCCGATTGATCCCCTGGCTAGTGAAAGGACCATACAGTTAATCAGATCGAAAATGGTAGACCAAGCTTTGAACCGTAAAACCCATTTCACTAACCGACTATCCAATAACGCACTAGGCGTACTCCCCGTACACACCCTACACCTCCCAGATTGACACATTTGTGGCCTTGTGTCCTGTACCTTTTGTGAGTGTTTTAGGGCCAAACCTTTAGTCAAAAATCACCCCTTTAAAGCAGCCAAACTTTAACACACACTAAGGTAGATCTTATTGATCATGTCCCTGCGACGCGACATTCAATAAGTTCTAGAACCAGGTCCATTAAGAGCATATGCTCATCCTCATAGAATCTCTGACACAGGTATCAACCACTTCACACTCGGGATGATAATTGTCATTTTGCACTTGCAGTCACACAGATGACAAGTCTCTCTCATTGAACCCGAGACCTAGCGTCATACTAGGCGTCGAGTTGAGGGCTTATCATGGGCGACTGAAAAAGACAGGTTTCACACCAATCCCTTCACTTGTTTTCAAAACCAAAGTCTCTAGCTAGGCTTTTTGTAAATGGATCCACTAGATTCTGACTGGTCCTCACGAAATCCACAATGATAACACCCTCTCGAATAAGGTGCCTCACTGTACGCTTTAGATAGTGTAGCCTGACTATCACAATGGATAGATATTGGTGAGATTGGCTTAGGCCACAAAGGTATCTCATACAGTAGATCCTTTAACCACTCGGCTTCCTTAGCAGCAGACGCGAGAGCTATAAACTCCGCTGCCATAGTTGAATCAGTTATGCAAGACTGTTTCTTAGAACCCCAAGAAACCGCAACCCCACCAAGCAGGGATACCCATCCGCTTGTGGATGCATGATCCTCCGCGCTGGAGATCCAACTTGCATTAGAGTATCCCTCCAAAATAGTTCTTGAGGTACTTCAGTACATGATCCACAGCTTTTCAGTGACTCTTACTTGGATTGCTAGTATATCTGCTCAGCTTTTCAACAGCAAAGGCTATATCTGGCCTTGTGCTCGTCATGGCATACATAAGACTACCAATGACCTGAGCATATCTTAGTTGTGACACTGGAGCGCCCTCATTCAGTACTAGTTTCACACTAGGGTCCAATGGAACGGACGCCGGTGCACAGTCATCAAAATGGAACCTTTTTAACACATTTTCAACGTAGTAAGACCGTGCCAAGGCAATGGAATCACCACTCCTTACAATTCTAAAACCGAGGATCACCTCCGCCTCACCCATGTCTTTCATAGCAAAGTTTTCAGAGAGAAACCATTTGGTTCTCTCTACTTGTTCCACATCACTACTGAATATCAGCATATCATCGACATACAAACATATTACGACACCTTTGCCATTATCAAACTTGCTATAGACACACTTATCTGACTCGTTTATAATGAATCCGTTGTTTAGAACAACTTTATCAAATTTCTGATGCCATTGCTTCAGGGGTTGCTTGAGCCCATACAGAGAACATATGAGTTTACACACATTTCTCTCTTGGCCTAGAACAACAAAATCTTCCAGTTGTTCCATGTACACTTCCTCCTCTAGCTCACCATTCAGGAATGTTGTTTTGACATCCATTTGATGTATTGCTAGTTTATTTATAGAAGCAAGAGCAATCAATACCCTTATCGTTGATATTCTTGCCATGAGGGCATACATGTCAAAGCAGTCCAACCCATACTTTTGGGTGAACCCTTTAGCCACCAATCGGGCCTTGAACTTTTCAATCGTTCCATCGACTTTCATCTTCTTTTTGAAGATCCATTTACACCCAAAGGGCTTACTTCCTTGTGGAAGGTCCACAAGGATCCAGGTATTATTACCTAAGATGGAATCCCTCTCATCATTCATAGCCTCTTTCCAAAAAGAAGCATCATGAGACCTCATTGCCTCATTAAACGTCATGGGATCAGCTTCCATGGCACAACAATATGGAGCCACTTGGTCCACATCGTTCCTTGAACCTTCTACCAAGAATGTGTAGAAGTCCGAACCGAAAGATTTCTCTTTCTTTGCTCTCTTACTCCTTCGGAGTTCTAGATCACTTTCAGGGACATCTTCCCTCTCGTGACAAACATCGTCTTATGACACTTGAGTGTCACTTTCAATCGGTACATACTCCCTCGGTCTAAGGATATAGGTAAACCAATTCTTGTCAAATATCGCGTCTCTCGATTTTATTATTGTATTCACATTGATATAATCATTAGGTTCGATTACATAGAACCGATATGCCTTGCTATGACACGCATAACCAACAAAGATGCAATCAATGCCTCTTTCACCTAACTTTTTACGTTTAGGTTCAGAGACTTTAACAACTGCCCTACACCCCCACACTTTTAGATAAGTCAAATTAGGGGCTCGTTTGTTCCACAATTCATATGGAATTATTGTATTTCTCTTATTTGGGACTCTATTCAATATGTGACAAGCTGTTAACATAGCCTCACCCCAAAATCCATCGCTGAGACTGGAATAGGATAACATGGAATTAACCATTTCAATTAGAGTCCGGTTTTTTCTCTCAGCCACGCCATTCTGTTGGAGCAGTTATTTCGTGCATAATTCTAGTGGTTTCAAAATACTTAAGATCGTAGTATTCCTCACCGTGGTCCGACCTAAGGCGTTTGAGGAAGGTCTCACAGTGTAATTCAGCTTCTGCTTCATAAGCTTAAATCTATCAAGCGAATCATCTTTGTGACTTATCAAATATACATACCAAAATCTTGAGCTGTCATCTATAAATGTCACAAAATAATGCTTTCCACCTAAGCTCGGTGTGTGCTTGAACTAGGTCAAGTAGATTAGTCTCTCTTTGCACTTAAGGAAATGGTAATTTTGTTATCTTAGTTAACATGCACGTTTTGCATTTATCATCAATTTTATCTATGTGTGGAATCAACGAAGAATTAACCATTTCATGCAATCTACGAAAATTTACATGACCTAATCTTTGATGCCATAAAAACGACGAATTAAGCATATAAACAGAACTATCAATTATATTATCAGTGTGCATCTTGAACACACCATTGCTCAAGTAACCTTTGCCAATAAAGACTCCTCCCTTTGACAATACAAATTTGTCGGCCTCGAAGACCAACTTGAACCCAAACCGATTTAATAGACCACCAGACACGAGGTTCTTCTTCATTTCCAGAGCGAAGCATACATCGGTTAAAGTAAGAGTTTTTCCAGACGTGAAAAGTAAATCAACTTTTCCCTTCTCTTAACCGGTACTGACGCCCCATTTCCCATGAACAACTGAGTTCTGTTGTCCATGGGCTCAAAAGTCGTGAAGAACCTCTTGTCCGTACACGCACGTCTCGTGACCCCCGAGTCAATGCACCAAGAGACATCACTCTCGACTAGATTGACTTCCGATATCATTGCCACGAACCTCTTGTTCGAATTTTTTGCGCAATGATCAAGCCCCTTGCCTTTATTCTTTTTAAGGCAATAACAGTCCTTACGTAAGTGACCTGGCTTCTGACACTCCCAACAAACCATTTTTGGCCTCTTGTCATTCTTCTTCTTTTGGAAGTATCCAGTTCTCTTAGGTCACTTGCTTTACTGGCCTTCTTCTGTGATATTGATTTTACCAACATCACTAGGGCGGTCTTTATTGTCATCCTGTACCCTATAACCTTCCTCAACAAGTAAATGGTTAGCTAATTCTTCAATTGACATATCCTCCTTCTTGTGTTTAAGACTTTTCTTAACATCTTTCCTAGAAGGAGAAAGTTTGCCAATTAAGGAAGAAACAACTATGGTATCGTCCATGTTCATTTTACGTTGTTTGAAATTATTCAATATTTGATCGATTTCATGGAGTTGCTCCACGACAGGACAATTATCTACCATTTTATAATTATTAAACTAACTAACCAGAAATTTTTAGCTTGTGGCATCCTCGGCCATATAGCGAGCCTCAAAAGCATCCCACAGTTCCTTTGTGGTCGGCACATTTGAGCAGATATCGAACAGGGCATCAGTCATACCATTCAGAATATGCCCTCTACAGATGTAATCATCGCTCTTCCACTTCAATTTGGCCCTCTGCTCGGCCAATGTCTCCTCCACCTTAGAGACGGGGGATGGAAATGGTGTATTAAAGACATACACCATATTCAACGTCGTAATGAGGAAGTGCATCTTCCTCTGCCATAGGCGGAAGTTCCTGCCTTCAAAACTGTCCAACTTCACAAAGTTGGCTGTCATTTCCCTTAGTGATGAAGCCATAACCCAAATTAAAAATTAAGCCTTAAGATTGTTAGTGTAAATCTCACAAATACTAGCAAAACCCTTGCAAACGGGTAATCAGAAGATCTCAGGTGTTGAGGCTATGTAATAACTTTCCTTAAGCTTATTTCGGTGTACGGAATATCATCAGGGATACAACAACAACCAAATATGGAGTGAAGATGTGTAAGAGGAGAGATTGACAAAGATGTAGAGAGATTGATTAAGTTTAACAATCAAACACTTGGATTTCACCAAAGAACACAAGAACACTTGTAGTTGTTCTTCTTTTTGTAATTCATTTCAAGATGGGATTTGGGTGATGTATATGTCATTAAAAGAGAAGAGACGTCCCTCCAAAATATACAAAAAGAGCCACCCTAATTATGGGAAAAACCGCACTAAACTGTCAAAAATTCTAACCTTTGTGTTAACACACAGGGGCTGTGTGTCGACACACTGCTCACTGCAGGATTGTATGTCGACACACAGTCCTTGTGTATTGACACATAACATTCTGTCGTGAGCTTCTGTAAGGCTGTGTGTCGACACACACCTATTCCCCAGTGGTAATGTTGGATTGTGTGTCGACACACATGGCCCATGTGTCGACACACACCCCTCATATGTTTTAAACACTTAAACACTTACCGGGACTATCTCATACACATCTTATACATATATCAAACAATGTTTTACACATTTATCAATACACATTTTGAAAATACACCAACAATGTTTTCTTGTACATGTTTATATTTTCACACACATGAACATGTGCATGTGCATATAAATTAAGAATCTTTGTTTTCGAAGTCAAAATTTTCTTGCCTATTTTAAGTACATGTATATATATGCGAAAATGTATTTTGTTTTTCATTTTGTACATATTTATATGTACACACACAAGGACATCAACATGAAAGTATATTTTCCGAATGTGAACTTGTCTTTCCTCTTTTACATGTATTTATATATATGTTAAGAGGATATATTAAAGTACGTAATTCTCGTTCTCTACCCACTTAGGTGTGGTGTTGAGTTTCACCCTTGTAGGGCGCCGATTTTTGTAGTGATGTTCTTTCACCATTTATCAATAAAAAAGGCTTTAAGTCAATAAACAAAGTTGTACCTTTGATTTGGTAATAACGCCTGCAATTTTGAGTTTTGTGGTTCCGACAGAGTGGTTGAAGTTGTAACGGAAAGTGAGTATGCATAAAGATATATGGGTGAGTGCGAAAAGAATATGCAAAGTGGTTGAAGTTGTAAATGTGAGTTTTAAAGTTTGAGAGACTAGAGCGAATATGATACGTGATAATAATGTGTAGACGATTAATGATTTGTTTTTCTAAATTAATAAATTACTTATAGATGATAGCGTTAGGAAATGACACACACAGAAACCCTAGGTTGGGTTCCAAAATAAGTGAAATCAGGATAAAGAATGAAAATGACACAAAGATTTACGTGGTTCAACCGAAGCCTACATCCACGGTGGGGGAGCAACCAAATTTCACTATAAAAATTCAGAGGTATTATAAGAGTATTTTACTCTCTCATCTCTTCTCTCTCTTTTATTTTTGTTCACTTTGCCCTGCCATTCCATAAGACACAAGGCTCTATTTATAAACCTAAAACAGCCATGGAGCTCAATAATGTCTTCCCATTACTGCCATCAACAGTAGCTAGTTGGTCAACAAAAGTGGGTGAGCATTAAATGTGGAGGAGGAAGAAATCAGCTTCCAAATCTTTGCTGAAACAAATCAGTGTCAAAACAGTCTCCAAGACTTTTGAATTGTAAGGTTTAGTTGTTTAGATTTTTTTTTTTTATGTGATGTTTTGTAATTGTAAATTTTAATGTTTGGGACATTGGAGTGAATAATTTATGAGATAATAATGTGCAGAAAATTAATGTGTAGAAGTAAGTGAAATCATATTGATGAAGTAACTAAGGCTTTTTTTTTTTCAAATAGTATCTTTTCTATATTATTATATGGACACATGTTAGAAAGATTCATATTCTAGCATTTAATTGGCTAAATACAAAGGTAAGAATAATAAATATAGTAATTGACCAATTAAATACTAGAATATGGTGCAATTAATGCACGCATGTGTTAGAAAATTCCGTATTATATTATATGTGAAATTATTTGGAAAATTTAAGTTATTTGCAAAAAAAAAGTGATGCTTTTTTTTTTTTTTTTCTCTAAATTCAATATCACGTGTACTAATTATTGTAAAGTTTAAAAGAGGCATTTGTGAATATTTACTTTTTTAAGTAGGATTTTGAAAATGGGGTGTTTTGGGGAACTTTTCAAAATTATGCGATATTTTTTCCGAAATTAAGAAAATAAAGTTTAATTACAAAATATATTTCGGTGTCTGATATTATCGGCGAATGCACCCCCGCTTTGACTATAATTATTGGGCTGGGTGGACAGGCAATTGACAGCCGTGATATGAGGTGCGGTGCCGTATAAGATTGTGCCACGTCGCACGTTTGTGCTGCTAGTGGGGCCCAGTAAATCAGATGTCGGGCAAATGACAGGTGCCCGACAGCATTCATGTGAGTGGTGGGCCAGTGTGTGACGGGCTTTATAAGGTGTTTGGGCCTTATTGGGCTTTGAAAATAGCTGTAGAGAGAATTTTGAATTTTGACCGTTAAAAGTGAACCTTTACAAAAAGTCCGGCAAAAGAAGGTAAAGCAGATCAAATCCAACGTCTGCTTAGCAATTATTTTGCGCTGTATTAATTTTAATGCTTATATTATTACAAAATCCTCACTTTCTATAAATTTTCCTAAAATTCTTCATTTTAGGAATTATATAATTCTAAGCCACTTTGTTACAAAGTAACTTTTCAAAAAAAAAAAAAAAAAAAAAAACCTAAAGTAACCATTAAGGAAAAGACATATGTCTTAATAAAAAAAAAAAACATGTCTTTTAATAAAAATGTATGTTTCTTTGATTTTTTTTTTTAGTAAAAAGGTATATCTTTTAGTGAAGAGACATGTCTATTAATGAAAAGACGTGTCCATTAACGAAATAACTCGACCATTGGTGTTTTGATGGAAATTATATCCTCTTCTCTATAAATAAGATTCTGGTTTTCTGTCTACCACAACATTTACCCATGAACATAAAAGATAATTAAAAAGCAGTTAAAAGGAAAAAAAAAATAGATTTATTCAGTGTTCATACTTAACAGTCAATCAAGAATTGTTATTAATTAAGGTATATTCTTAATATTAATGTGTAAAAATCATAAAGTTTAAAATCTATTGGAATCTTTCTATGTATTATTATAAAATCTCTCCCTCCTCAAAATCTCTCAAATCCATAAGGCTCCAATTCTAAAGCTCCGTCAAGTCTTCCCTCCCTTAAAAGTCCTCAAATACTAAATGAAATGTTATGTCTCTTAAGGAAAAGACATATATATTTATGAAAGAACATGACTTTTAAAAAATATATTTGTCTCTTTGATATGTTTTTTAGTAAAGATGAAGTTCAAGATCTAAATTGTTATTTTAAGCACTAATATTTTATAGAAAATTAATTATTTAAAATACAAACACATCCTTGCATCGCACGGGATAACACTCATTTATTATTATACTATAAAAATATAATTATTTAAGTAGTATCATTATCGGGAATATCTTATTAACACCAAGTAACATTATCGGGAATATTTTATTGACACCAAATTAATTTCAACATAATAAGAGTTTTAAGTCTTTTATTATTGTCATGTAATTAATAAAAATTGTCCTTACAATAACACTACTTTATTTAATACGGAGGGCAAGAGCCTGTTGCATGTCGAGGTTCAAGACTACTGGGAAATAGCAGAAGAGTAAATAACTTACTTGAAACATACAAAGAATGTTGTTGTATTGTGGAGTTGACTACTATTCTGAAGTCATTTACGCTCCCACACTAGAATTATGAGTACAATTGACACTTTGACCTTCAAGTTCGTGACTTTAGTATTCTCTTTTTTTGATAGTTAGCAGCATAGTCGCTATACAAAGCAGGCGACTCGAGCGAGCGAAGCCTAAGAGAACCCGAATAAATCGGGAAATAGAAACATGAAAACAGGAAAGCAGGGTAGAAACAAAAAAAAAAAAAAAAAAAAAGGCACAAAAAGAACAACAACAGGTACCACATGTTTAAAACAGCACTGAGAGCGATGGCCTTGGAGTAGGAAAGACAACGAATAATGACAGACTTTAGTATTCTCTAAAATGATGAACTAGATGCATCTTAATTTGCTCAATTGAATTATAATAATCAAAGAGAAAAAAAAAAGAGGTTGAATGCTTGACAGAGAGAAATTGAGCTCACGATGATGTGAGGGATTCTGTGTGTGTGTTTCAACCAAAGAAAAAGACCTAGTGATTAATGGACCACAATCATGAAAGCAATTGGAGCCTAATTCAATTCTCGAACTTAGTTACAATGATAATACATGAAAAAGAGGTAAATAGAACGGATCACAAAATGTCCATACTATACTACACTTTGACACACACGTACGGCTCAACATAAATTTTCTGCAATATGGAACGAGGTTTCCATGCTAAAATTGAAGCAATACCCAATAAGGACAAAGTAGTAAGGTTGAAAGTGCACCAGGAAAGATAGAGGTGTAATGGCAAGCATGATGTGGTGGCAGCAAAAGGCAACGAGGATTTGAATAATGACACTCTTATTGATGATATAGCAAAGGTGAAGCAAGGGTAAAATTGAGCAGGAAAATGGTTTTCTGTTATTTGCACTTGGTGCTTCAATGTTGGCCTTGATGTCTTTGAGGTGATCGTGTTTCAAACAGGAGTTCACATCTAGATTTTATGAGTGTATCTATAGGAATAAATGATGTCTCTATGCGCATTTGGTACATTGAACCTGTGTCGTCGAAAGAAGGAAGTGGAAGGGGTGGCCAAACTGGCCAAACAAAAGATTTGGCAAAATCGACCTCCAATTAGCTGAATGTGGCATCATTTTTCGGTCTTAAAGAAACTAGTTCTTTATCCCTTGATATCTTTGACTCTTCAAGTCTCTCTACTTCTACATCATATATTTTAAGTATTCTTTGGAGTTATAAAGAAATTTGTTCATCTCTCTAATTGCCCAATTTTATTGATATCTAGTGTCGTTTTTCTTTTATATATATATATATATATATATATATGAGAAATTAGATCCATGTATCTTAAAATTTGGTAATATATTTTTCAAATGCCTTGAAGTTTTGAAACTTTTTGAGATAACTTGAGCTCTAGTAAATTTTCTTTTTAGGTACCCTCCTTACAACTCCGTTAGGGTTACATTATGTAACACTTAAAAAAAAAACCTAAAAAGTAATTTAAAATAAGACTAATAGTTATTTACATTTATAAATTTTAAATTTTACATTACTTTAAATATTTAAAATGATATATTTACTGTTTTAAATAGAATTTTAGATTTTAAAACATGCATTAATATTTTTAAAATATATTTAAGAATTTTAAAAATATTGAAATATTTATAAGATAATTTATTATAAAACTTTTAAAATATTTTTAATATTTACAAAATTTTACAAATATTAGAATATATTTTTCAACGTTTACATTTTTTTTGCACATAATATATTTTTTTAAATATTTAATATAATTTCAAAATACTTTAAATACTTTTTAGAATTTTAAAATAGTTTTTGGAATACCTAAAATATATTTAATATTCAAAAGATTGTTTATATATTTCAAATATTTTTAAATTTTCAAAGTATTTTAAATATAAATATCTTTTATCCTTTCGATATAATTAATTTGAGATTAATAGGTGTCAATGGGTTGGAGCAATGGCACTGCCCCTTGCCATTGCAATGGCCATAAAAAGGTCAGAGGGGAAACTTTCTTAGCTTGAGAGGTTTACATATCATAAAAAATATTTTTTATATTTAAAAAATATTTTAAATATTTCATATTAGAATTTTGAGTATTTAAAAATATTTTAAGTATTTAGAAAAGTATTTAAATATATAAAAATATTTAATACATTTAAAAAATCATAAACATCTAGTCAAGAGTTTAAATATTTAAAAAATATTCCAAATGTATAAATTTTTTAAATATTACAAAAATATTTTAAATATATAACAATAATTTGAATATTAGAAAAAATATTTTATATTTAAAAAATGTTTCAATATTTAAAAAATATTCAAATAGTTTAAATATTTAAACAAACTAATAGAAGGCATGAGAGATCTATGATGGCGATGTTGTTTGTATCTAGAGGACACTGACAGCGGTGGCGCTGTTGGGGTATGCCTTCCACGTTGTGGGACGGATTTTCTTTTTTCAAAATAAATCAAAATTAAAGTTTTTAATTCAAAACGTATCGTTCATTAAATAAATGTTAATTTTCAAATATTTCAATAAATGGTCATGATTTATGATGTTATAATTGTATTAAGGAAATGAAAACCAACATATGAAATAAAGTAACTTATAAAATAGAAAAGAAGTTATATTACACTCAATTCAGTAATAAATAAAGATTTATGGGCTAGTTATTAGTTATTTAAAAGTTGTATAACAAAACACGGTAAAAGGAAAAAGGTTTTCAGGGAGTTATTGTTATCCATTAACAATAATACCAAAGATTCCCTCCTTTTTTAACAGAAAATCACACATGTCCTCGCTTAAATTATTTGTTAGCTATTTTCTTTTTTAAAGTATCAGATAATCAGTATAAATTGATAGAACCCTAAAGGAGTTATGAGAAGGATATTTGAAAAAAGTTACCAAGGTTTATAATGCCTTAATAATAGAATTGGGCTTATGGTAAATCTCGAGTTTGTAAGAGGTGAGAAGAATTTTGTAGAATTCCTCTTTAAAGGTCTTTCTAAAAAGGTGGTAGCAGGAATGGGGCTTAATGTCAGGGGACAGTTTTTAACACCTTTGTCAAGCCCGTGTGCCACTTAGCTTTGCTCTTAAAGTCCCTCACTAAGTCAGGCTACCCGACAACCCGGAGGTTATGTTTATGCGGAATAATATAATGCTGAAGTATTTAACACAAGGAAGCGTTTAGAAAGCAAGGGAAAATATTAGGGACACAAGTGTGATTCACACGGTTTAAGTATTTGGAACAAAAGAGAGAGAGAGAGAGTTTGGATGAATTGGGTTGATCATGGTCACCCTTGGCCAAATCCACTTCTCTTATTTATACTCAAGCATATTTACAAATAAAGGAATACATCTCTTCACCAAAAGACATAACTCTACCTATGTACATGCACTACACAAATGGGACACAACTCCTCATGCCAATCGTGTACAATGCATCCTAATCTAAGTACATCAATCTTAAATAATAAGTATGGGACGTGTCCCCTTAGAGCAAGCCGTGTCAATGAACCAAGTCAAAGTTCATTGGACACATCTCTACTTGTCAAAGGACATGCCTCTATGGAAGGGATGTGACCCCTCATGAGGCCCACGCACTTGGACCATGTCAAGGACCCAAGGGACGCGTCTCTCCATGCCAAGAGACACATCTCTCCCACATACACGCATCTAACCAAGGAAGGGCCATGTCCATTCCCAAAGGCCCGTGTGCATGGACCTTGTCAAGGCCCCACGGGACACGTCGTTTGCACCAAGGGACATGACTCTTCATACATGAACTTAAACTCAAAACACACGTACGAATACTCTTGAAGGCACTAGCACGTCCTAGGCCCTTCTAGAAGATTCTTAAGTACAAGGCCTACTTAAGTAAAAATTCTACTACGATAGGCGGTCCGTGACATTAAGCCCACTTGTGTGTTTTGATCTTGGTGGATACTTGTCTCGGGAATATTCTCGATATTCAATGTGTCAAATGAAGCCAATGTTGAGTTATTTGTGATTAAGCTACCTTAACCCCTGCTTAGATAATGCTATTGGTGACTTGGATCTGTCAAATCTGCAATGACGTTTTAGGTTGAGCTCCATGCTCTTAATGTCTTCCATAGCCCTTTGTGGTGGTGTGGACAACACACTTGATGGACACACCACTACTACCATGAATTAAAGATGAGCTTGAGGCTCTTAATATTGTCCATAGCCCGTAGTTGTGGTGAGAGGCAGCGCACTTGATGCACTCACTGACCTGCAGAGGATGAGCTCTATACTCTTAGTGCAGTCTATAGCCTATGATGGTGGTATGGGGCAACAACTTGATGGACTCTCCTACGAGAATATGGGGTGGTAAAACATCCCCTGTTCAGAGTAAGGGCTTACTCTCCAAACCGTTCTTGAGTATCCAAGTATCGGATTTGTTTTGATTGATAAGGACCTCATATGTCCGGATTGCGGAGTGCATTTCAACCCGAGAACCACATGAAGGGGATGTGTATGCTCTTCACAATGACCGCTCATGGTTCAAGACTATGTTCACTATTGTGTGGTTTTAGGAAATGCATGTTCACGAGGTGTCGATTCAAGTCCAAAAGACATTGGTATTATCAAGTGTGGGTCTCATTGCTCAGTAACATACTTTCTTTCTTCCTTTCCTCAAAAATTGAATCATGTGGGGGATTGTTGGACTATTGGGCTAGTGTGCTTCAATTTTGCCTATCTTGTGTTTTGTCTCTATCCTACATAGGAAGAGTAGTGATTGGGGCTCTAGTTAATATATCCCCTTTTCCTTGTACTTGGTACCTAGAGTGGATTTTGTGAACTACACGCGCACTTTCGCCCGCCCTGCCTCGCCGAGCTCATGGGAGTTCTGGAACCTTCATTTTTCTAACTTGAACCTTCATTTTTGCGGACATTATATTTAATTTATCGTAACAAACTCTATGGGAGTTCTAGGACTAGTGTCGAGCTCATGGGTTTGAGCTCGACCTCGGGGCTCCTCTTGTGCCCAACCTCGAGGTTGTTATGCTCGAGTATTTGTCCATTAGTCTAGGTTTCAGTTTGAGGCTGCAAGCTCAAGCTCGAGGTATGCATTTTGACCGCATATCTGTCCACTTCGTTCTATAGTCGTTTTTGCCTTGGTTGTGCCCGAATTTTGCCCTCTTCCATATCTGCTGATACGGATGATTTTTGCATATTTTATTTCGCATTTTTGTCATATATTCAGCCTCTACATGTGTGTTCGGTTGTTATTCAGGTACATTTTCATTTGAAACACATCAAAGCGGACGAAAGAAGAATTCTGGCAAAATCAAGCATTATTGAGGCACTTTTGAAGACTGATGGGAGAAAACCAACCACTTGTGTAGAAGAAAGATCCATTGGATCATAATTTGGTGAATCGAGTACATTCCATAGCACTTCGATGCTTAATCAAGAATAGGGGCTCGAAAAACCGATCGATCAGCAGCTCCCGATTGTGGAAACTAACCAAGGGCTTGCCGATCGATCGGCCAAAAGCACCGATCGATCGGGAACTTTACGTGAGCTCACCGATCAATCGTATTGCCGATCGATGGGCATTATTCCCTATCGATCGGGATGGTTCCGTACGGAACCCTAATTCCTCTTGCGCCTATAAATAGAGAAGGGAAAGTCAGCCTTGGGGACGCTTTCCTGGTCGCACGTCCTCCCTTTTCTCTCCCTCCCGAAGCCCGCTACGAGATCCAAAGGGTTCTCAAACGCCGAAGTGCAGGTGGTCGGAGTACTGGTGGAATCAAACCAAGGATCAACGTCAACATCAATTGGGGGATTTTTCAAATCCTTAGTTTTATTAATATTGCTTTCTTTCTTGGATTTCATGATATTTAGATCTCCTATGGAGGAGTAGACTTTCTTAGTTTAGGGATGAAGGGCGGGTAGCCGCCCGTATCCCAGATTTATATTATACTTCTGACGATTGGTTTAGTTATGTTATATTCGCACCCCTATGGAGAGTTTTTCATGATTGTTGGATATTTTTGTATGTGTGCTTGTAGCCATAACTAGGTCTCCAACTTTGCAGCAATTTGTCTTGTGCTTGTAGCCTAGACCATAACATAACAGGAATTCACGTGTGGTCAGGGTTGGGGTAGTACCCAACCCTGAACCCAATCTTTTATATAAGTTAATATTGAATTAGGAGTAACAAAGGAATTAAGTAGTGATAATGAGATAACCTATGCTACATCTAAGGTGCTAAGATAGGTTATGGCTTTAGACTAGTTCATTACCCTAAGCCCTAATTTATATAATAACCCAGGCTTAGAGCTTGAAGCCTAAGTCCTTCAAATCATCGTCTGAAATAGAATATAATGACGGGATACGTGTTAATCTACCCTAAATTCACTCCCTAAACTAACCTCAATTGAATTATCGCATTCACTTTATATTCAGTTTTAGTAATTTAGCTAAAGACTTATTCAACAATAACAAAAACCCAAAAATTCAAACCGCTCGTTAATCACTAAATCTAACTTAACACGATTCCCTGTGGATACAACCTGTATACCCGACAAAGCTACGACGATCTCGTACGCTTGCGAGTAAACGGTTTTAAACACACTTTTAAAACACATCATCTACCACTTTCCTAATTTGGCTGCATTTCTCGCCCATAATCCTTAACCGATTCTAACTTGCACATTAAGTATTTTTGCCTATAAATACCATGCTTTGGGGCATTGTTCTATACACTCAAAAATATCTAAATTCAAGAAAAAAAAATTTTTCCCTTCTTTTCGTTATTCTCCATCCTCTAGTTATTGAGCAAGTTAGAGTATACTCCAACCCATCACCCGAGAGTACACTCTTGTATAGGGTGCCGTGTTAATCCTGGGAGTAGGAGTGTTTGACGATCTCGTTTGTATCTTAGCGAGGCATAAACGACTTAGGGCAGTGGTGAACCCCATGGCGCAGCGACTTCCTTCGGTTCAATACCTCTCCTCTAAATCTTTTAATTTTAGTTGTTCAATTATCTTGTCTTAAGTCAAGTTAATGTAATAAGAGGTTTATTGAGTTTGGCTTTGTCTTTGTGTCGTTTAAGTTTTAGTTGCCCCCATCTCGAGTTAATCTTGGTATCTCGAATTTGAAAATTTGGTGATGCAGCGTGTGAGTGAGAAAATAAGGAAACAGGAAGGATTTAACAGCCTTTTCTTTAATTTTATTAATCGCTAATAAAAATTATAAAGGAAAGATAAAATTTATCCTAATTCTCACACTTGAGAAAAGAGAGAACCAAACACTCAAAATAATTCTAAACAATTGCGTTAGAACCCTAGCTTTCTCCTTATATATATAGAGGTGACAAAGAAAATCAGAATTAAGCAACAAAGGAAAGAAAATAAGCTAAAACGGAAAGAAATTGAAATCAAATCCCAAGAATTGCACCTTGAATCTTGCCTTGAATCCCGCCATTGCCTTCGCTTGTGAGCCGCGTCTCAGCCATGCTGCCAAAATAACTCATGCCGCCAACTCATCGCTTGTTGTGTATTGCCATAGTCGAGTCAGGTACCATTCGTGCCGCCAACCGATCCTTGCCACCAACCTTTTTGCATATCACCATAACTGCCAAGGTGTGGCCAGATTAGCTATGGCTTCAACATTCGCGCCCCCATAGCCGCCAACCCAAAGTACTGCCGCCAAGCTACCTGCTACATGAGGTGGGGCAGCATCATTTTCTCCGGCTTTTGAGAGAATTTGTCCTCGAATTCGTTCGCTGATCATCTGGGTTAATTCCGCCCAACCATTTTTCCTCGCACCTAGACAACGTCATGCCAAACTTACCCACTTGGGGTTCAATGTCCCGACTTGCCAAGACTGCATCATTCTCTTAGGGTAGATGAGAATTCACCCTCGAATTTGCCAAGGGGTCTTCTCGGTTATCCCTACCAAGTTGAGTTTCCTCCAGCATACAGTTCGCCATTTGCCCCGGCAAAGTGTGGACGGTAACTCACTTCCCGGTATTTGATCCTTCTACCTTGGATTTTTCCCTATCGCTAACACAGCTCTCGGCAACCCTTTCGGCATTCCAATCTTCTCTGTTTTGCCATCAAGGTATTCTCGCCAACTTCCATCCTTTGTTGGTGTTAGTATAGCGAATCCGACCTTCTGTCTTGCCCGGATGTAAATCATAACAAGCAGCTTCCGCATTTGGCGCAAGACATCCTCATGCACCTCAAGGTCTACTCGGCTTTGAAGCTGTCCACTCAGTAAGGCATTGTCATGAATCCAGTCTTCCCGGTGTTGCTCCTTCGTTGTTAACAATAGTAAGTATGCCAACCCTCCTAGACGAAGCTCCTTTGATAGAACCCCTACTTTATCCGACTCCTTCCTCTCACCATAAAGAGGATCATCAAACTTGGGTTCTCCACTAGTGACGTCTACTGGTTTAGATGCCAAACCTGACTCGCCAAATTCATTGTTGTGCATGGCTCTTTCATTCAGTTTTGGGTTCTCGGATTTCAAAACACTTGGTGCTTCAACTTTCTTGGGCAATAAGATGATCCTCGTTCCCTCGAACATGAAACTATAGGTGTTGTATCATCCATCATGGATGGCGCCTCTATCGTACTGCCATGGTCTCCCCAACCACAAGTGGCTAGCATCCATGGTCACCAAGTCACACCACATGCCATCTTTGTATTTCGAGTTCACCAAGCAATGTTTAGACACAGTTACCTGGTCTTTGCTCTCGAGCCATGATATCTTGTAAGGATTCAGATGCTTTTCTGTCTCCAACCCTAGCTTTTGAACGGCTTCTTCGGAGATGGCGTTCTTACAACTCCTAGAGTCGATGAGTAGGCGGCATAGTCTTGCGCCAATGGTACACATCGTCTAGTATATGTTGTGTTGTAGCCAATCATCCCCTTCTGCTTCTTTAAGCGTGAAGCTAACTCTCCTAACCAACAACAAGTGACCTTTGTCACCCGCTATCTCCACCTCGCCAAATAACGCTAACTCGTCCTGAGTCTCGTCGACCACTACGGCCCCTCATTCTTACCAGACATGGCATCTAAATACACTATAAAAAAAAGAAATGGGGAAGAAGGGATGGAGGGAGGGAAAAAAGGGGAAAATGGGGATCTTGATAATCCTTAAAAACTTTGAGTTTCGCATCTTCAAAATCACCTACTAAACACTACAAACACACGCCTCATTGGAAGGCACCCATTCCCACCATCACCTCTCCGGAGCAATAATTGTTCAAGCGCCTTATTCCTCTCACGCTAAGTATTTTATCTCTATTATTTTATTTATCACTTGTCCTTATTTACTGTTTTATAATATTGATACTAACTTGAGTATCGGAGGTGGCACCCGTGGGCTACTCCACAAGCTCCTCTAACCGTTTGTTTGATCTCGTAGGAAATTTCAAGTCAGGTGTGGAGCTAGAGCTTGAGTTCAGCTCATCCTAAAGAACCCCACCTCATACAGAACCCTAAAATGATGAATAAACTCATTGACCAAATTCATTGCAAACATAATGGTGCCGTCTATGGGAAGGATTATAAGCTCACGCTTGGCTTTGTGTTTCTTGTAAGATTCATACATTTTTAATGTCATTCGAGTTAATTTTCAACACTTTTAAGCATATCCATACATGCAAAGAGGTATGTTGGAGTAAGTCAAGTATTGTGACATATTCTTACCTCTTTTTTACCTTTTCTTTGATCAAAAATTTAAAAAAAAAAAAATCATAGCTAAATAGAACTCTTCAAGAGCTTTGTTTTAATATATAATTGAATCCATAGCTCTTCACGGGTTACAAGTTATTCTTGTTTTAAGTTACAAGGTACGTTATATAGCTACCATAATCGGAATTCGCCCGGTTCATTTTTTTACCTCCTTTTCATATTCTTTTTAATCCAAAGCCTTAAAAATCATTATAGTCATATACAACTCTTCAAGAGCTTCATTTTAATATATAAATCAATCTGTAACTCTTCATGGGTTAAAAGTTGTCCTTGTTTTAAGTTACAAGGTACGTTATACAACAACCACAACCGGAATTCGCCTGGTCCATTTTTTCACCTCCTTTTCATGTTTTCTTTGATTCAAAGCCTTAAAATTCACTATAATTACATAAAACTCTTCAAGAGTTTCATTTTGATATTAACTCAATCAATAACTCTTCACAGGTTAAAAGTTATTCTTGTTTAAAGTTACAAGGTACGTTATACAATAACCACAACCGGAATTCACCCGGTTCATCTTTTCACCTCCTTTTTATGTTCTCTTTGATCCAAAGCATTAAAAAGCATTATAGTTATATAGGAATCTTCAAGAGATTTGTTTTGATATATAACTCAATCCATAACTCTTCACGGGTTAAAAGTTATCTTTGTTTTAAGTTACAAGGTACATTATATAACAACCACAACCGGAATTCATCCGGTTCATCTTTTCACCTCCGTTTAATGTTCTCTTTGATCCAAAGCCTTAAAAATAATTATAGTTATATAGAACTCTTCAAGAGCTTCATTTTGATATCGACTCAATCCATAACTCTTCACGGGTTAAAATTTATCCTTGTTTTAAGTTACAAGGTACGTTATACAACAACCACAACCGGAATTCGCCTGGTTCATCTTTTCACCTTTTTTTCATGTTCTCTTTCCATAAAAATCATTATAGTTACATAGAAATCTTCAAGAACTTCGTTTTGATATGTAACCCAATCCATAACTCTTCACGGGTTAAAAGTATCCTGGTTTTAAGTTACAAGGTATGTTATACAGCAACCACAATCACAATTCGCCCAGTTCATATTTTCACCTACTTTTCATAGTCTCTTTGATCCAAAACTTAAAACCTCATTATAGTTAACTAAAATACTTCCTGAGCTTTACTTTGACAACTGACTCGGTCCATAGCTACTCGCAGATTGAAAGTTATGCTCATTTTAAGTCAAAGGGTCAAGCTATATAACTATTACAAGAGGAAAACGCCCACTTCATCTTTTTTACCTCTTTTTACGTTTTTCTTTGATCAAAAACTTTATAAATCATCATAGTTACATAAAACGTATCAAGAGCTTCACTTTGACAGGTAATTCAATCTGTAACTCCTCACAGATTAAAAGTTATGTATGTCTTAAGTCATAAGGTCAAGTTAATTCATTGACGTTACCCACAACCAAGCGTCATCCCTAAAACCTGGTACTATCCCCGACACTTGGCTTACCGCATGACAATCACTGTCCCAAGCCGCCATCGTCATTGTCACTAATGACCTTCACTTCCGCGACGCTTGGGAGTTCAACCACCGTCCTCTTCAAAGTTGCCACCGCGTGATGCTTCGTTCATCTCGTGTGAAGCTTCATCTTCCACCACCACTATCAGTATTCCCGTCACATGTTGGCACCGACATGACATCGATAATCACCACTGCCCTCGGTTGCACAAAAGCCGCTACTGGCACGCCGATTGTCACTAGTCGTTCGCCACCCACCATGGTCAAACCGTTGCTCTCTCCTTCAAACCCGAATTTGGGTCAATTCTTATTACAATCTTAATCTAAATCAACTTTGAAAGATTCATTTTCCTTATAGTCTTAATTCAATTTGACTCTAAATGAGTCAATTTTTGCTACCATCTTGGTTTACTTCAACCCCAAATGAGCCATTTTCTATTACAATCCTTGTTTAAATCAACCATAAGTGCGTTAATTGTCGTTACAATCCTGGTTCGATCCAATCTTGATTTTTTCCATTCTCGTTCAAATTAACCCCTAATTGGATCACTTTTCATCATGATCCTACTTCAAGTCAACTCTAGTTAAGTAAATTTTTTATAATTCTGGTTCGACTAAGTTATACTTCGCCGGATCCTTACCCGTAAATCGTCAAATTAACAATTAGACACAAATATTCTAAATTAAGGGTAACGGAACAAGGTCAGCGATCCTACCCTTAATGAGTTTGAAATACAAAACGCACATTATCCAACAACAAAACATGAGTGCAAATCAAAGAACATATATAAGTACTGAGTTGTAGGATAGTAAAAGTACTTATAACAGGATAGCTAATTTACACGATTCATTCCAAGGATTTTGTTTGGGCACGTAAGAGGCCTAATAACTCCTTTGGGATTCACAAGGCATGTCTGCTATCTCTCTCCATCCATGACTAGTCCACTTACTCCATGAATTTCTTATTGGCATATTCTAAACACCTACAAAGAAAATCCCAAAGCAAACAATTCATCCAAGGGGAACTCAATATGTTGTTATTGCACAAGCTACTCGTCGTGTGCCAGCAAGGCAATTATTCACCTACAAAACACTAGCAAGAGTTATTTAGTCAAAAAGACGGAATCTCACCACACTTGACTTGCTTCATAAGTTGCGTGATATCACATTCTCTCAAAATCGGACGTGCTTGTATGCTAAGTACCTTTTGGAAAATGCAGTTTAGCTTAGCTAAATCCAGTAAGATCAAATTTCAAAATGCGTCCGCGTTAAAAATCATTTCATAAGTGGCAGGAGCTGGAAGACCTTGTCTTCATTCGTGATTCCTTATCCTAATGTACAAATCATTTTAGGACTGGGGGACTTTGTCCCTGTACACAGTCCCAACTTCATTTCAACGATAGTACAAATCATTTTAGTATTGGGGGACTTCTGCCCTATTTGTGTGTAGAGTGCATTACATGAATACTACTAATCACTATTCGTGCAATTGTTTATCTACAACCGCTAAATAGGAGGCATATCAAGCTCGCCAGTTCATAGATGAATGCTAGAGGTAAACCAATGCTAGTCAAAGCCATCCTTTGAGAATAATATGCCATATGCTTGATTTACTTTTTGCTTGGCATGTAGCAGCCCTCAAGGTGTGTTAATTCTAGCAATCTGCCTTTACTTTGATAATATCAGAAAAGAATACTACCATGTATGGTTTTACTATCTGGATTATGCATGCTACCTTGACTGTATCTATGTATTTTATACATGACACTTAACATTTACCAAGTGCATACTCATCATCATGGTCCGCCCTGGTACAATCACCCGTAACGGGTGCGGCATTTATCACCGTGGTCCACCCTAGTGCAATCACCCGCAACGGGTGAAACATTTATCACCATGGCCCGCCCTAATGCAATCACCCACAACGGATGCAACATTCATTAGCTAGTCCACTCTTGTGCAATTACCCGCAACGGGTGCAACATTCCTCACCATGGTCCGTCTTGGTGCAATCACCCGCAATGAGCACAACACCCCTCAGGGACATACTCATCACGTTAACTACATTGCGGTACATTACATACTGTTTGCTCGGGCAGTAAACAAACAATACAATATATTTGGCACTTTAATCTTGTCTAAATAGGCTACCCCTATCACCAGTATACCGACCAGGTATATGAATTCAACCACATCTGGCTCTAGCTAGAAGTGTCTTTGCCTATCAAAGTAATATGAGCTACGTTCATGGCTTTGTGGATGCTACTGACCAAATGCAAATATACCTAGTAGCTAGTCATAATAGTGATATCCTTACATGTTTGTCACATATAGCTTGAATTGCTGTGAATGCTCACTGATATAAAGGGGCAAAATGCTTGAGTACTCTAAGTTTCAAAAGACCTTAGAGGCCCGAACTCCTATAAACATTGTTAGACCAATAAGAGCTACAGCATAAAATGCTCTACCAAGATTCACGATTACGCTAAATGCCCTATTAAAATTCATGATGGGTCATGTGCCCAGTTACAAGTCGTAATGGATTAAACATCCTATTAAGTGCCAAATACCTCGTTACACATCTTATTCAGATCGTACGCTTTATTAATTTCGTGTAAAAATCAAAATACACATGAGTGGCAATTATAAAAGGCCAAAACAGAATACTGAAGTTCGCCCAGTAAGGGTAAAACAACACAATTCGCCCAATAGGTGCATTCGCGCAGTAAGGGTAAAATCAACACAGTTCACCCAGTAGGGGTAAAATCGACATAATTACCCCGTAGATGTAAAAACCAACACAATTCGCCCAGTACAGGTAAAATCAGCTCAATTCGCCCAGTAGGGGTAAAATCAACATAATTCGTCCCGCAGAGGTAAAAACAAACACAATTCACTCAGTAGGGGTGGAATCAACATAGTTCGCTCAATAAAGGTAAAACCAATGCAATTTTCCCAGCAAAGGTAAAACAACACAATTCGCCTAGGAGGTGCAATTGGTCCAGTAAGGGTAAAACAAAATAATTCGCCAGTAGGTGCAATTCGCCCAGTAAGGGTAAAATCAATACAATTCATCTAATAGGGATAAAATCAACATAATTAGCCCCGTAGAGGCAAAAACCAACACAATTTTTCCAGTATAGGTAAAATCAACACAATTCGTCCAGTATGGGTAAAATAAACATAATTCGCCTCGTAGAGGTAAAAACCAACACAATTCCCCCAATAGGGATAAAATCAACATAATTCGCCTAGTAGAGGTAAAACCAACACAATTGGCCCAGTAGAGGTAAAAATCAACACAATTCGCCCATTAGGTCCCTTTCAACGTGATTCGCCCACCTTAACATATTTAATATAACCCACCTACTTTATCCTTTTGAAACATACCAAAAAAGATAGATAAGGATTGAATAAGTAAAATAAACATGTAAAAAGTAAGGGGACACTTGTCCCCTCATTCTTCCAAGACAAGGCACCTAAATACATTATAAAAAAGAAATGGGGAGAAGGGAAGGAGGGATGGGGAAGGGGAGAAAAAAGGGATCTTGATAATCCTTAAGGATCCTTGAGTTTAGCTTCTTCCAAATTACCTACTAAACACCACAAACACACTCCTTGGAAGGCACCCATTCCCACGTTCACCTTTCCAAAGCAATAATCGTTCAAACACCTTATTCCTCTCAGGCTAAGTATTTTATCTCTATTATTTCATTTATTACTAGCATTTATTTACTATTTCATAATATTGATACTAACTTGAGCATCGGAGGGGTCCCCCTGTGGGCTACTCCACGGGCCCATCTAACCATTTGTTTGATCTCATAGGAAATATCAAGTCGGGCATGTAGCTAGAGCTTGAGTTCAGCTCATCCTAACGAACCCCACCTCATACAAAACTCCAAAATGATGAATAAGCTTACTTACCAAATTCATCACAAACATTAGTGTTAATGGGCGTTGGGGCTAGATTCCCTGTTCCAAATCGGGATTTGCCCCCAGTTGAATCAAGCAACTCTTGATTCGCTGGAATCTCACTTCTAAGTCCTCTAATCTCCCCTCGTTCTACCATTGAACATTATGGTCAAGAACGTCTTTGACAGTGGGGTACCTCGATCGCCCACGGGTCATCTCAGAAGTCGTTATGAGCTCTGATACGAACTGATTCAACATGTGAGTGAGAAAATAGAGAAACGGGAAGGATTCAATAGCCTTCCCTTTAATTTTATTAATCTCTAATAAAAATTATAAGGGAAAAGATAAAATTCATCATAATTCTCTCACTTAGAATAGAAAGAACTGAAAACTCAAAACAATTCTAAACAATTCACCATAGAACCCTAGCTTTCTCCTCATATATATAGAGGTGATAAAGAAAATCAGAATTAAGCTAAAAAAAAGGAAAGAAACAAGCTAAAACGGAAAGAAATTAAAATTGCAATCAAATCCCTTGAATCGCGCCTTAAATCGCTCCTTGAATCTTGCCTTGAATCCTGCCTTTGCCTTGTGAGCCACATCCCAACCGTGCTGCCAAAATAACTCATGCCGCTAACTCGTCGACTACCGTGTATTGCCGTAGCCGAGCTGCGTACCATTCGTGCCGCCAGCCGATCTTTGCCGCCAATCTTTCCGCTTATCACCATAACTGCCAAGGTGTCGCCGGATTAGCTGCGACTTCAACATCCGTGCCTCCATATCCACCAACCCAAAGTACTGCTGCCAAGCTACCTGCCACATGAGGCGAGGCTGCATCATTTGGTTGCTCATTTGCCTTTGTTTTCCAGCACCTACTTCTTGGGAAGTTTACACGGGATTTGAATTATCAAGAAATATATCTTTCCGCAAAAGTTTAATTTATATGGCAATCAAACGAGGTTGTTAGTCTTTCTATTTTTCTTATCTTATATTGATATGAAGCATTGATTTTATTAATACAAATGGAGGGGCGTCCTATTACATAACCACAAAACAGCAAGAAAAATATTACATAACTGCAACAGATTTGTTTTGAGACATGGTTCTAGCCAGTGGTGAATTCAAAATTTTTTTTCGCTTAGAACATATACCCATAGTGATTGCGACAATGCTCTTCAATATATTACTTAGATGTGATAAACTTAATCTTATTATGTGTTTGTTATTACATTACATAATCATTGAACACATCTAGTCTACATAAATATGTCTTCTTTAAGATGTATTCAAAAATTGTATAAACAAATAGATATAACATATAATAGTACTTTCTTGATAAGTAACATATAATAATATTGTATATACCAACTTCTAAAGTTTTCTAATAGAGCCTAAAAGCATGAACAAACATATATATATTACAATTTTTTAGGACCAACTGAAAGAAAGGAATTGTGGAATAATTGGATACTCATAGAATGGGAGCCCTCTCATATATTTATATTAAATGTAGAGAATATTAATGACAAATATGGAAGGCTTGATTTATATACAAATATAACCCACTATACAAATATACTCTAACATCCCTCCTCAACCGAAGCGTGAGATAAACGAATGCAAAGGTTGTGCCTGAATAGGAGAAAGAGTTGCCACGGCAGATTCTTAGTGAAGATATCAGCTATTTGTTGTGACGAAGGAATGTGGAGAACTCGAACAAGACCCATGTGGATGCGCTCTCTAACAAAATGAATATCTATCTCAATATGCTTGGTACGAACATGTTGCACTGGGTTAGTAGACATGTACATAGCTGAGATATTATCACAATAAAGCAAGGTGGCGTGTGGAAGAAGAAGATCGAGCTCACCAAGAAGCAAGCGAAGCCAACAACACTCAGAAACGACATTTGCGACCGCCCCTATACTCTGCCTCGGCACTGGAGCGAGAGACTGTAGGTTGGCATTTAGAGGACCAGGAAATAATATTACCTCTTAGGAAAACACAAAGCCCTGAGGTAGAATGGCAAGTATCAGGACATCCGGCCCAGTTTGCATCAAAGTATGCTACAATTTGATCCACACGAGGAGGAGAAACAGTTAGCCCATAATCAATGGTGCCCTTGATGTACTAAAGAATACGTTTAACTGCCATCCAATAAGGTAAGCGTGAAGCATGCATAAACAAACATACTTGCTGCACAGCATAAGAGATATCGGGGCGAGTGAAAGTGAGATATTGAAGAGCACCAACTGTAGATCGATATAAGGTGGGGTCAGTCATAAGATCGCTGTCATTGATTGAAAGTTTGGACTTGGAATCTGTAGGTGTAGCTACAGGCTTGCAGGAAAGCATGTTGGTCTTATCAAGCAGATCATGAGCATACTTGGACTGAGACAAGAAAAGACCACCTGAAGAGTAAGTAACCGAGATCCCAAGAAAATAATTAAGACGACCCAAATTTGTCATATCGAATTCAGCGCGTAGAGAACGAAGTATAGCTTGAAGAAGTATGGTAGAAGATGCAATAAGAACTATATCATCCACATAAACCAACAATATAGCCATGTCACTACCACGACGTAAGACAAATAGGGATGAGTCAGACTTACAACCAGTGAAGCCAAGTGTGTTGAGAAAGGTAGCGAAGCGAGTGTACCACGCCCGGGGTGCCTGCTTAAGACCATGGAGAGACTTGTTGAACTTGCAAACATGATCAGGAAATTGAGACTTAATGAAACCTGGAGGTTGCTTCATATAGACTTCTTCATTAAGATATACATTCAAAAAGGCATTTTTAACATCAAGCTGATGAATGGGCCACCGGCGTGAAGTGGCTAGAGCGAGAATCGTGCGAACTGTAGCAGGCTTAACAACGGGACTAAAGGTTTCACCATAGTCAATGCCATACCTCTGTGTGAAACCTTGTGCAACCAATTGAGCTTTATATTGTTCAATTTCACCTATAGAAGTTTGCTTAATGTGATAAACCCATTTAGAGCCAACAATGTTGCCATGAGCAGATGGAGGAACAAGATCCCATGTGTGATTATGAATTAGGGCATTATATTCATCAAGCATTGCGTTCTTCTAATTATCATCTGTAAGGGCCTGCTTATAAGAGAAGGGAACCTCGGGCAACATTTTATGAGCAAGCATAGAGGGTTTAAGAAGGGGCTTTACAATACCAGCTTTGGAGCGTGTCATCATAGGATGAAGGTTTCGGGAAGTTGTCACACTCCTCGGATTTGTGATTCCATTTCAGATCGGACTTCGAACGTGAATTGATTGATAGATGATTATTATAATAGCTAATGTCTTCTATTTATAGATAAAGCTAGGGAACTATTCTAGAATATTCTAGAACAACCATTTAGGCGGGAAATAACTACCTATTCAAATATTAGCGGGAAAAGGGAATTATTGAAATATTGGCAGGAAATAACTAACTAAGTAAAAGGCGGGAAAGTGATTTAAATTCAAATAAAGAGCGGAAAAAGCGGTTGGAGAATATTCTAGAACCAGGTCCCACTTCTGGAAAAAGCGGTTGGAGAATATTCTAGAACCAGGTCCCACTTCTGGAGCGCGTCCTGGCTGTTGCTGGGCTATCCGGTACCGGATCCACCATGCTTCCACTACACAAGACCTTGTCACGGCTAGGGTCGTGACATTCCCTTCCCCTTCAGTTTGTCCTTGTCCTCAAGGACGTTATTCAGTTTCTAACTATTACACGTATATTTTCCTAATACATGTACTACTAATATTTCTCTATCATCTACTAATTGATACTAAGTACTTAGTTTTTTTTTTTTTATTACATCATATTAACTACTAAGTAATTATGTACACTAATAGTTACTACCCGATCCCTTTTTTTGCGGTCAAGTCAGGACAAGGTAGGTTTAGGTGAGCTGCGTTTTTAGTGCCAATTCCAGTCCGTGGGAAGCGCTCCCATAATCGTGCCTTGACATTGGCTTTGACAATGTAACCTTGTAACCCTCCTAGCTCCGCTGGTCCCTTCTGTTGGACATGAGCACGGTTGTGTTGGGCACCACTACGCTGTTGTTGCGCTGTTTTCTTTGTTCTAGTCACGGCAGTGCTAGTGCCCTGCTGTGGACTGTCACTTACTTGCGGCACGGCCACTATGTCGCCCACAGCCACTATCTTAATGTCAACATCCAAGTCCTCATCAAGGTCATCTTCGTGCTTGGCATTTTTTGGCACTAAGTCTTTAATAGTTATTATTTCAATATTAAGGTCATCTTTGAGTTTCTCCTCAACAACATCACCATCTGAATTGGCAACCTCTTTCTCTAATTTTGAACTTATTGTCGTGGCCTCATCATCAAGAGTGTTGTCTTGATCTTTTCCGATTGTGATTCCTTGATTGCGCATGTAATGCTTCATCATTTCATGTAACGAATTGAGTGTAGCTTTTACCTCCTTGAAATCGGTGACGATCTCTTTGTGAATCCGATTGTACTCTTCACTAGATGAATCCATGGATGCACGGATCTAGCTTCCTTTTTTTTTTTTTTTTTGATGATCACAATATTTAATGATCGTTGGTGATCATGTTGAAGTGAAATTTGAAGTTTTCGCAGCGTGTAGATATTTTTTTTTTTTTTTTTTAATGATGAGATCTTTGATCTCAGGATGAATGAAATGAGTGCAGCGGAATTTTTTTTTTTAAGATAATGAGCCTCTTGATCGAAAATGGCTCTGATACCACTTGTCAGGTTCCTTGGTTCGTGATCTTGCCTTGTCACGTTCCTAAGTTCATGACCTCGAGATAATAGCTCGAGATGTGAATTGATAGTGAGAATTGATAGAGTTTTAGAGAGCATGGGATGAGAAAGAATGTGAATAAGACTTAGATGAGAAAAGAATTAGAATTAAGATGAGAGATAGAATTAAAATTAAGATGAGAATAGAAATAGAGTTTAGGTGAGAGAGAGAAATAGACAGAATACTTGAGATGAGAAAGAAAGATGGAGTTCATCCATTCTTTACATTTTGATTGATTGAATTGATTGATAGATGATTATTACAATAGTTAATGTCTTCTATTTATAGAGAAAGCTAGGGAACTATTTTAGAATATTCTAGAACAACCATTTAGGCGGGAAATAACTACCTATTCAAATATTGGCGGGAAAAGAAAATTATTCAAATATTGGAGGGAAATAGCTAACGAAGTAAAAGGCGGGAAATTCGGTTGGGGAATCTTCCAGAAGCGGGTCCCACTTAGGCGCGTCTTTGGAGCTAGGCAACCGGGTACCGAGCCACCGGCTGAGGGACATGGACTTGACACTGCTGGGCTCGGCTCCTTGACACTTGCTGGGCTCGGCTCCTTGGCTCGGTTGCTGACCTTTCTTCATCTCGTCACGGTTAGGGTCGTGACAATCCCTTCCCCTTCAATTTGTCCTTGTCCTCAAGGATGTTATTAACTTTCTAGCTATTACAATATGCTTTCCTAATATATGTACTACTAGCATCTTTTACTAAGTACTTAAATTTTATTTTTTTTTATCCTTTATTTCTTACATCATATTAACCACTAAGTACTTAAGTACACAAAGAGTTCTACCCGATCCCTTTTCTTGAGGTCAAGTCAGGACAAGGTAGGTTTAGATGAGCTGCGTTTCCAGTGCCAATTCCAGTCCGAGGGAAGCCCTCCCATACTCGGGCCTTGACATTGGCATTGACAGTGTAACCTTGTAGCCTTTCCTGCTGCGCTGATTCTTCCTATTGGACAAGAGCACGGTTGCGCTGGTCATTAGGCCCAGCTTTGGACAACGCTTCGTCTATTGTCATGGTTGAGCTTAGGTCCGGTTGGAGGTTGTCATTCACTTGATGCATTTCCTCATCTAAGTGCGCGAGGATGCCCACATCAACATCCTTTCCGTGTGTCTTTTCCACGGTGACGTGTTCCGGCAATTTGGTTCATACAAACTCTTGACATTTTTCTTGGCTTCGAGTTGCCTTGTCCTCACAGGTTCCAGCGGTGCTATTTCGAGTTCTAACTCCGGCCTTTTCTCCATCCTTCGAATTGCTTGCTATAACCCCTTGATGGCTTCTGCCACAATGTCTACTGAAGCTTTAACCTCTGTCACTCCCGACTCCAATCTTTGGCAAGAGGATCTAAGGTTTTTGTTGATGCGGTGCTGCTCCTCCCTATCCTTTGCTCGGTCTTGTTGCCATGTGTGAGACATGACGTCAAGGCATTTTTCAATGACTGCAATTCTCTCTTGAGTTGCACTGGACTCTTCGGATGAGGACATTGCATTACGAACCTAGTTGATTACAACTCACTTCAACACAATTTTTCACCCTTTTTTTTCTTTTTTAAATCAGATCAGATCTGAATTCGAACCAGGTGAGCAATTTTTTTTTTTTCCAAGCAGTGGAACCTTGATCTGTACAACAACTGATTTCTAGCCGATCAGATCGAGCGGAGTTGATTTCGGACCTAGCTCCAACTGAATTGACTCAATCGCTGCGTCCTTCGGGTGGATCCTCAGGTTGACAGTGCCGGATCAATGGTTCCCTGTCTACGTAGCACCTCAACAGCACTGGTTCGGTTCTGTTGAACCTGATCAGTTCTGAATTTTTTTATGTTTTTATTTATTATTATTTTTTTTTTTTTTTTGTTGGTGATGAGATCCTTGATCTCAAGATGAATGAAATGAGTGCAGCGGAATTTTTTTTTTTTTTTTTTTTTGATAACGAGCCTTTTGATCGAAGATGGCTCTGATACCACTTGTCACGTTCCTCGGTTCGTGATCTTGCCTTGTCACATTCCTAAGTTCGTGACCTCGAGATAATAACTCGAGATGTGAATTGATAGTGAGAATTGATAGAGTTTTAGAGAGTATGGGATGAGAAAGGATGTGAATAAGACTTAGATCGGAAAAGAATTAGAATTAAGATGAGAATAGAAATAGAGTTTAGGTAAGAGAGAGAAATAGAAAGAATACTTGAGATGAGAAAGAAAAATAGAGTTCATCCATTCTTTACATTTTGATTGATTGAATTGATTGATAGATAATTATTATAATAGCTAATGTCTTCTATTTATAGAGAAAGCTAGGGAACTATTCTAGAATATTCTAGAACAACCATTTAGGTGGGAAATTACTACCTATTCAAATATTGGTGGAAAAAGGGAATTATTCAAATATTGGAGGGAAATAGCTAACGAAGTAAAAGGCGGGAAATTCGGTTGGGGAATATTCTAGAACCGGGTCCCACTTCTGGAGCGCGTCCTGGCTATTGCTGGGTTATCGGGTACCGGATCCACCATGCTTCTGCTACACAAGACTTTGTCACGGCTAGGGTCGTGACAGAAGCATCCCGAGGTGGGCTCGGCGCATCCGTTATGAATGGAAAAGGAGGCGAACCGGGCACCGGTGTGGTGACCCGTGATGTAGCGGGCTCGGCTGGTGTAGGAGGCAAACCGGGCACAATTGTGGTGACTGGTGGCGGTACAGTAGGTTGCAGGGAGGGTGGTGCGGTTGGTGGAACGGGGGCGGTGCCGGCGAAAGGGGAAGAGGCAAGAGGGGATGAGAACACCTGATTGAGACGTTTCATTGTGTCCTGAGAAAAGGTACCTAGCCGAGCGAAAGGAAAATCTGTTTCATCAAACACAACATGCCTCGAAATGACGACTTTGTTAGTAGAAAGGTTTGAACATTTGTACCCCTTATGATTTGGTGGATAGCCCAGAAAACACATGAAATAGACCTAGGTGCAAGTTTATGTGGAGCAGTAGCAGTTAAATTAGGATAGCAGGCACTTCCGAAAACACAAAGGTGAGTATAATCAATCTTTTGTTTATATAGGCGTTGAAATGGGATCTTTTTCTTAATAGCAGTAGAGGGCAATAAGTTGATAATATGAGTAGCAATAGAGACAGCCTTAACCCAATACTCCAAAGGCATGCAAGCCTGAAAAAGAAGAGTTTGCATCATATTACCAATAGTTCTGTGCATACGTTCAGCTTTCCCGTTCTGTTGGGAGGTGTGAGGGCAGGAAAGCCTACCGAGAATGCCCCTTTGCAGAAAAAGACCATTAAAGTCACAGTTGATATATTCAGTCACATTATCACATTGAAAATTTTTTATTTCCACACCAAATTGATTCAAAACAAGATTACAAAACTGAACAAACAAGTCAAAAACCTCAGATTTGGCACACATAAGATAAATCCACACAAAATGAGAATAATCATCCAGTAATAACAAATAATACTTAAAACCACTCAAACTGATTGCAGGTGATGTCCACACATCAGAATGAACAATATCGAAAGGATGCGTAGTACTAGTTACAGACTTTTGAAAAGGTAAACCACTATGCTTACCGAGTTGGCAAGCATGACACAAACTGGACTCAGAGAAACTCAAACAAGAAATAAATTTTTGTTTAACTAAAGTGGACAAGACTGGCTCCCCGGGATGGCCAAGTCGACGATGCTAGAGAGATTGTGTGTTTTTGGAAGCAACTAGGGAAACATTTGGGGAGGATGCCACCGGTAGTCCGGGTTGACCAAGTCGACTGATTGAGTTTGGTTTGGGAACAGAGAAAAGAGGCCCCGAGCTAGCACAACGAATAATGAGGGACATCGTTTTAGCATTTTTAATGGAGAAACCACCCTCGTCAAATTCTAAAAGGCAAGAATTATCTTTACAGAATTGGCGAACAGAGATTAAATTAGTGGAAAGACCAGGGACATAGAAGACATTATGCAAATTGAAATGACCAATAGGTATAATAAGAGAACCAGATCCAATCCTAGCAATCGATAAACAAGCGTCATTACCGACTAATATTTTATCATAACCATGATAAGGACGAAAAGACGTTAGCAAACTGGGGTTATTAGTCATATGAGACGATGCACCACTATCCATTATCCAGGGAAAATCAACTATAGGAGTAGAATGAGCAGTAAGAGATTGAAAAATAGTTTGAGGAGACGCAAATCCTGAATAAAAGTTAGATCCAGTGGCATAAGTATTAATTACAGGATGAAAAAGTGATGGACATAACATATGCTCACCATAAATTGGAGCACCGAAGAAAGGTAGCCCGGGTTGTAAAGTAGAACCAATCATTGGGTTGAGCATAATTGTGCTGATACCGCAAGTCCTCTTCTTTGGTGAGAACTGGATTCGCAAGCCCAGAAATCTAATCACAAAGAAGACAAGCAGTAGATTTGCGTTGTAAGCCAATATGCAGAAATTATTCTTTTGTGAGAACTGGATTCGCAAGTCCTCTTCCTCCTAATGTTGCTGTTGAGTTTGTTAAGGTTGATTAGAACATGCTGTTCGATCTCATCATGGCGGCGGCGGCGGCGGCGGCTGCTAGGGTTAGCCGGGTTGGGGTTTCGGTGTTCTCTCTCTCTCTCCTTTTTTTTTTTTTTTTGGAAAAGAATGAAAAGAAAAGGGAGGCTAGAGTTTGCCTTTACGAGAAGACTCGGGAGAGCTCTGATACCATGAAAGAAAGGAATTGTGGAATAATTGGATACTCCTAGAATAGGAACCCTCTCGTATATTTATATTAAATGTAGAGAATATTATAGAGAATTTTACACATAATATTACACAGAATATTAATGACAAATATGGAAGGCTTGATTTATATACAAATATAACCCACTATACAAATATACTCTAACACCAACAACAACATAAAAACATATTTGTCATCTTAGTAGCTAAAGAAGAATAGATATATAAAGTTCGACTAGAAAATTTTGACAAATGTCCAAAAATAATTTTAACTTTTTTATACAAATAAATGTATACTTGTTAAATCTACAACGTTTTTATACCAAAATCATTTGGAGCAAATTGCCTCAATGCCAAAAGCATGGCTTTGCAATGGTTCTAGGTTATGACAGTGGAGGGAAAGAGGAGTTTGCATAGTGATAGTCGGAGTTTATTTCCAAGTGTTTTATGTTGAGCTGTCAGGCCTCTTTTAACCTACACTAGAGTCTTAAAGGAGCGAATGTAGTTCCACCTTGCAGACATTTATTAGTTCTTTCACTATTGTATTTTTTCTGTCTTAAATTGTATTAATTTTGTTCTTTTTGTATTATGGATGGATTGTGCTAACTTTTTATGCTATTTTGAATGTCCACTGTATATTATTGCGAAGCATACACTCAATTATTAAAATAAATAGGGCCCTTATGACAAAAATAATATGACAGTTTCTAACTACCTCTTGTGAAGATTTTAGATCACTCATTATATTTTTTTATATCAGTATTGTAAACCATATAAAAGAGGCCCAGCTGGGATTCTTACTTAAAATTTGAACCTTTTTTTTTTTTTTTGTGCAACCAATTAATATAAGTAAATCCCATTAACAAAAGGAAGAAATATCCACAAAACCTTCTAATACAAAGTTGCTTTTGCCATTAAGGGCATCATGTGTTTACTTGTCTAGTTTGTTTACATTGTCGTTATTCTAATGAAATAAATTTTGTATAAGGAAGTCATATTTTAAGCGCACGCAGTTAAGCTCAACTAATCACTTATGTGTTTTAGTGTTTTTTAATGCATTTGACTTCAGTTTGTAATTATTGCATGGATCAAATCATTGTTCCAAATAATGAGACTTTCAATAGTTTTGTGTGTGAAAATGTAAACATATGTAAACGGTCCAAGCATCAATTATGAAGGAGCGCATAAAGTTAGGTATATAGTAATAATAATAATTATACTAATAGATATGCTATTTTTACTGGATATAATATTTTTTATAATTTAATGAAATCAAGTATATTAAATAATAGTATCCGTATAATATAATATAAAAAATTTATACAACACATACTTTCTTTTTTACATTTACGTGAAACTTGTCGCATCCATTTGAAAAAAACAAAATTTATTTTTTTAATTTTGAAAATGTAAAAAAGACAAAACACTCCTGCTTAGTCAGTAGCCTGCCATGTGGCATGCTAACAGGCCTGCTATTTTGGAAGTTTTCAGTTTTCTCTTGTTATTTTGAAAATTTTAAATTTGTACGCCCTATTTTGGGAATAAAAATACAAAAATTTACTACTTTAGAAAATCACCCGCTTAATCTTGTCCTCTATGACTTGAATTCTCCTCTTGGCCTTAAAGCTCTTTTCAGAATAGCCCTTGAGAACGATTTGCTCATGTTCAGGGATATTTTTGACGCCATAGCTATTAAAGCCATGGTCATGACTACTTTCTCCTGCTCAAGAAGGGTGGACGTCGTCTAGTTGGTGTACATGATGTGGCTCAAGTGGAGGGGATTCCTCGATTTGTACACCTTCGAGGGTGGTTAATTATGTTTCAAATACTATCCATGCACAAAGTTGGATTCCCATTTCCATCGCCAAAGAAGATTTGTTTGCATGACTAGTTTATCTATATGATCGCTATGAATTTGAGAAAACAAAGTTGCTCGATGATTTACCTCTACTTAGCAATAAATCAAACTTGAATCGTATGTCGTTAACCTCAACCAATTACTATTGTATGTTATAATGTTTTTGGTGGATTCAACCTTGAGATGCAATTTTTGCATGGATCTAGCCAATGCCCAAATTAAGGGGATTTATTATGAATTTGTGTTCCAATATATATTACGTGTGAAAAATATAAATATATAGACTCACCCCAAGCGGCAGTTGGTAGAACAGTATAGGGCACTCCTCACACACTTTATCTCGAACGCTTAAGAGCTAAGAACTAGGATGGAAAGAAGTTTGAAAGCTCAACAGCCTATCTTGATCCTGATTTAATTAAGTCTACGCCCAACAACATTGACTCAAGATAGCTCAAGTAAGATCAAACTTAACAAGACATAGGTAGAGTGAACCAAATTGGGTCACTAATCTATGATCAACGCATTCAAGCTCGAAGTTTGATTGTCAAAACCTTGGATCAATTAAGTAAGTATATCTTCTCAAACAGCATAACTGGCACTCTAATTGTATTTGTAAATGCAAACGAAGGCTACAAGTATGACTACTCCTACGAAAAAAGAAAACAAAAACGGAAGGGTGCGTTAAAGGATATACTAAAGAATTTGTATGTGGTCTTTGGACCATGTGCTAAGTTATCGGTTTCCTTGTTTGTAGGCTAAATATCTAGCTATTGCTCTTAATTTCCCACAAGTGCACAAGCATGTATCCAGACCTCAAGCCCACATGATCTGTCGGTATTTATTCCGAAAAGGCACATGTTGAGGTCAACTTCATTCTTTTCCACGTCTCCTGGAAACTCTTTCGTAGCTACCCTTGAGCTAGGCTCGTGCTTCTTTTAGTGTCTCAGGTAATTGCTTGGAGTTGGGGGAATTTATGCAGCACCCCAGATAACAACCTCAACGTCAAGCGTTTGACCTTCAGTAGGATCTCTGATATCCGCCTCGAACACCTTCTTACCTCAAATTATTTCTTAATCACGAGCAAGACATGTGCCTCAATTAACAAAACATAATCATTTCGAGCCCGTTAATTTTGGTCGGTAAACGTGTTGGCTTTAGAAGAAAGGGCCAATAGTCACTTCTTTAGAATTTTTGTCCATTTCTGCTGTTCAATATCAAAAATATAGTTGGCTAAGTACGAAAAGTGTTGCAGTAGTTCCCTCCCATGCAACAGTTTTAACACAATATTAAAAAATAAAAAAAGGATTATTAATAGAGGAATCGATTAACTTGAGCTGTAGCTGGTTGAACCCAAAACCGAGCCCCATTCAATTCTCTAATGTCTCCGACATGAACCAACCTACTCTTTGATGTAGCCCCGCCTTCTACCTGGCGGATAGCCAGGCGTCTGAAGCTTGGCAGATACAACAGGAGGTTGAACGGCAGAAAGGGAAGAACGGGGTTAACCTTGGCGGATCATTATTGGCGGCATCATGGATTGGCAGCTATGGAGATGCGGAGTTGGAGTTGAACGCGACAATTAGGAGTTTGATTTTAAATAGGATTAGTTTTTAGATTTAAATTTTGAATTATCTTTTAGTATTTTATTCTTAGTCAACTAGCTTATCTATTTAAACAAGAGAAAATTTATGGTTAGTTTAGCATTCATAATTTTCAGATTTTATTATCAATTTCAAGGGTTTTCTCTCTTTCTCGAGTTGCGAGAAATTGAGCAACTATTTCCCCCTTGTTTTTATTATTTTTGTATTAAAATTAGAGGGAAGGTTGTTGAACCTTCCCGTTCCCAAATCCCACTTTTACACACTATATCAGTTGGTATCAGAGCTCAGAACGACTTCTGAGATGGCCCGTGGACGACATAATACTCCGCCATTGGAGACGTTTATGAGCGAGATGTACAATGGCAGAATGAGAGGAGGTTTGAGGAAATCGAAGAGAAATTCTGGCGAATCAAGCATTGCTTGATTCAATTGGGGGCAAATTCCGAGCAGGAGCCGGGGACCCGGCCCCAACACCAGCCAACGCCGGGTGACGAGAACAAAACGGACAAAAGTTTCCAAAATCCATTTCCAGATGTTGAACTACCGAACTGAAGATTGAGGAGGAATCGTCCAATACCGGCAGCACTAACGATTTTGGTGATTGGAGGTGGGAATCCGGTCTCTGGATTGATATTCCGGAATTCAATGGCGGAAGTCGCCCAGAGGAGTTATAGGATTCGCTTGAGACAGCGGAGGTTCCAGAGAAGAAATAAGCTCCATTGGTTGCTACCCGACTACGGGGTAGGGCAGCTGCCTGGTGGCAGCAGTGAAGCATTTGAGGCTTTGACAAGGAATTGCGGGAATTGAGACGTGGGAGAAGATGAAGAAGCACATGAGAGGCACCTTCCTTCCTCATAATCATGCCAAGGTGCTGTATCAACGCCTTTAGAACTTACGACAGGGTTCTCGTACCATGGAGTACACGACGGAATTCTACTCCTTAATCGCCAGGAATGACTTGGCAGAATAGGAGGAGCAGCTGGCGGATCGATATTTTGGGGGGTTGAAGGAGTCGATACAAGAGGTATTGAACATGTTCGACTTCTTTTCGGTCCCGGAAGCAAGTCAGAGGGCAATGAACGCCGAGAAGCAACAGTGGCATCGTCAAGTTGGCAGTGCTGGGAACACCCAGGATAGTGGGCGTGACCAGGTACGATTAATCAACTTGGATACGCAAGGGAAGCCAGTTGCCTCCAACCTTGGGAAGGAATCAGTGAGCAACTCCATAAATTGTTGTTTCAAGTGTGGAGAGCTGGGACACCGTGCTGCTAAGTGTTGGAAGAGTAATAGACCGAGCAAGGGGTTACACAGTGAGGGTCTCCAAGCTGAAGATAGCGAGGTAGTTGAGGAAGAGGCCAGCGATAAGTTAGCGCCACAGGGCAAAGAAGCAATTACAGGCAATGAGGGCCATCTACCTGTGGTGAGGCGAGTCTGTTTTGTGCCGAAGGAAGAAGAGGGAGACAACTGGCTGAGGAGTAACATCTTGCAGAAGACTTACACTATTAGCGAGAGGATATTCCGCTGGCTTGACTCGGGAAGCTGTGAGAATGTCATCTTCGAAGAGACTGGGCAAAAGCTTGGGTTGAAGACGGAGGATCATCCAAATCCATATAAGTTGTCTTGGCTCAAGAAAAGAAACTAGGTAATCATCTCAAAACGATATCAGGTTTGCTTTTCCATTGGATCGAAGTATCGAGATGAGGTGTGGTGTGACGTGGTGGTCATGGATGCATGTCATCTGCTATTGGGACAACCATGACAATTTGATAGAGGCGTCATCCTCGATGGATGACAAAACACCTATAGCTTCTTGTTTGAGGGCACAAGGATAGTCTTGTTGCCTAAGAAGGATAAAGCTCCACGACAAAAGGAAAACAAGGATCTGAAGTCCCCGATTAGAGCCTTGCTCACCAAAGATGCTGACAGGAGCAAAGAAGCCATTGTGCCGACAGTGGGGACACGCCAAGCAAAACAGGTTGAAGAGATGGAAGAGGTATCGAGAGTTATGTTGGCAGTAGGGAAAAGTCCACAGTGGAAGCGTCAGATTTCGGGAGGAGAGTTACCGAGTAGGCTCCATCAACGAGTGCGCCTTGCAAAGCTTTAGGATTCCGGGCTTCAAGGGTTCATAGCACTTTTTCCATTCAGGAGAGACGAGACATAGCGGGAGGATGCTGGCAGCAGGTCTATCAATGGGGTCACCATATATCTTTGCATCACTATCGAATATTCTAGCAAAGGTGGCGAGAAGAATATTGGGTCCCTTAATCCGATATGTTGCCACCAAGCACATTAGGAGTTGGGGGAAAAAATTATGTCACGCCAAGTTGGTATTTCACAACCCGATAATTCGCAGCACGAGGCTTCCACTGCTTAGGATTAGCAATGACGTTCATCATTCACCAGTAGATGTTTCGCCAATGTCCCATCTTCTTTGTCCACATGAGAGGACACGAGAATTCATCTCCAAACAGCAGGCAAGACTTGTATAGACTCATAGAACGCTGCTTGAGGCTCACGCCAGACACAAGAAGGTGCGGATAATGATTTTCGCCACACTAACAAGGGTGGCCCAAACAATTTTGTGCCAGATTCGTGGACAAATTCTTTCTCATCTGGGGAGAGTGATGCAGGCCGCGACCTAGTAGAATGGGCTACAACACACACCTTGGCAGAGCAGATCAACAATCCACAGCCGGGACAAACATGGCAAGGGGAAGATATGCGGGAGTGGGAGCTGGTGTGAGGAGACGCAACTTGACAAGAGTAACCCAAAAAGTCCATTGACGAATTTGAGGGCGAATTTTCTCCAACCCAAAGAAGATGATGCAGCCCCGTCTTCTACCGGGCGAATAGCCTAGCGGCTGAAGCATGGTGGGTGCGGCAGGAGGTGTGAACGGCAGAAAGGGAGGCACAAGGCTTGGCGGATCAATATTGGCGGGATCATGGGTTGGCAACTGTGGAGATGCGAAGCTGGAGTTGAATGCGGCAATTAGGAGTTTAATTTTTAAATAGGATTAGTTTTCAGACTTAAATTTTGAATTGTCTTTTAGTAATTTATTCTTAATCAACTAGCTCCTCTATTTAAATAAGAGAAAATCTAGGGTTAGTTTAGCATTTGTAATTTTCAGATTTTGTTATCAATTTTTTAAGATTTTCTATCTTTCTCGAGTTGTAAGTAATTGATTAAGTATTTCCCCTTATTTTTGTTATTTTCATAACAAAATTAAAGGGAAGGCCGTTGAACTTTCTCATTCCTAAATCCCATTTTTACGCGTTGCATCAATCTTTTAACCTATAGTCATGCAGTTAATGCAATAAAAGTCTAATCCTTGTAGTCAGCAAGACCCATTGGCCCCACCGAAGCCGTGACTCAAATTTGGTAAACCATGGATAGACTGGTGACAACTCAATGAGTTGAGTTGGATCAATCGATTCTCGCCTTTGATGTAATCCTTGTGCAAATATTAGTTCACATATCCATGCTCTCATCCCGGCATGTGAACCACCTTTTGACCCATAGTTTGTTGATGTATTTTGAAAATATATGTGATGAATAAAGTGTTTAAGATTATCCTAATACTTGTCTTTATGTATATATAACTTGCACGGGATGTCTGTGTGTCAACACATAAGGCCAGTGTATTGACACACAATCCTATAGAACCGAGAAAATGCAGTTGTGTGTCGACACATAGGGCCTGTGCGTCGATACACAAATCTTACAAAAGTGCAGGAAAGGCTTTGTGTGTCGACGCATAGGCTTACAATAAGGTGTGTGTTGAAGTCTATTTCGACACAAAGCTTTACAGTGAGCTGTGGGTCGAAACACAACTTCAAAACACAAGACAATTTTGACCATTATTTGCTGGGTTTTTTTTTATTATTTTTTGTGGTTCTTTTTGGGATGGTTTTGGGACATCTTTCTTCATGTTTTACACATAAATATTCCCCTCATTGATTGGTTTAGACACTTAAAATATTTGCAAAAGGATTGGGTGCAAGATCAAAAGAAAAGACTTGTGTTTTGTGCGTGAAAGTCTTGCAAACTTCGTTCTCTACATCTCACTTAATCTCTCCTCTTACACATCCTCACTTTTTCGTTCTTACTTGTCGTTGTAGCCCCGAGACTATTTCATATACTAAAATAAGTCTTAAGAAAGTGATTACACGACCTCGACATCTGAGATCTTAGAATACCCGATTTGCATGGATTTGCAGAGTTTGTACCAACAATCTTAAGACTTATCTTTTGATATTGACATGGCTTCATCATTTGTGAGAAATGACAGTCAATTTCATGAAGTTGGACTGGTTTGATGACGGTAACTTCCACCAATGGCAGAGGACGATGCATTTCCTAATCACAACCCTGAATGTGGTGTATATTCTGAATACAATAACTCCTGAACCCACTTCTGAGGAGGAGGAGACGCTGGCCGAGCAACGAGCCCTGTTGAAATGGGAGAATGACGACTACATCTGTAGCGAGCATTTTTTGAACAACATGACTGATGCCCTCGTTGATATCTGCTCAAACGTGCCGACGTCTAGGGAACTGCGCTACATGACTGAGGATGCGACGAGTAAGAAGTTCCTGGTTACTCAATTTAATAACTATAAAATGGCAGATAATCGTCCTGTTATAGAGCAATTCTATAAAATAGAAAGAATCTTGAATAACTTTAAACAACATAATATGAGTATGGACAATACGATAGTTATTTCTTCCTTAATTGACAAACTTCCGTCGTCGTGGAGAGACGTTAAGAAAAGTCTCAAACACAAGAAGGAAGATATATCAATTGAGGAATTGGCTAACCATTTGTGTGTTGAGGGAGGATATAGGGTACAGGATGACAACAGAGCCCCGATAACGTTTGAAAGATCAATGTCACAGAAGAAGGCCGAAGCCTGTTTGTTGGGAGTGTCAGAAGCCTAATCACCTAAGAAGGGACTGTTTTTGCCTTAAAAACAAGAAAGAGAAGGAGCTTGATCATCGCGCCAAAAGTCAAATGATAGATTCGTGGCAATGATATCGGAGATCAACTTAGTCTAGAGTGATGACTCTTGGTGGGTTAACTCGGGGGCCACAAAGCATGTTTGTGGGCACAAGGGATTCTTCACAATTTTTGAACACATAGACAATGGAACTGTGTTATTTATGGACAATGGTGCGACTATACCGGTTAAAGGGAAGGAAAAGTTGATTTACTTTTCACCTCTGGAAAAACCCTTACTTCAATTGATGTATGCTACACTCCGGACATAAAGAACAATCTCGTGTCCGGTGGTCTGCTTAATCGGTTTGGGTTCAAGTTGGTCTTCAAGGCCGACAAGTTTGTACTGTCGAGCGAGTTAAATGTTGATAATAAAATTTCTAGTTCGGTTTATATGCTTGACTCTTCATTTTTATGGTATCAAAGATTAGGTCATGTGAACTTTCATAGGATGCATGAAATGGTAACTCTTCGTTGATGCCACATATTGATAAGGTTGATGATAAATGTAAAATGTGTATGTTAACGAAAATAACGAGGTTACCATTTCCTTTGGTGCAAACACAAACTAATTTACTTTACCTAGTACATAGTGATTTATGCGATTTCAAGAACACCCTGACTTTAGGTGGAAATAGATACTTCATAACTTTCATAGATGATTGTTCTAGATTTTGCTATGTGTATCTCATAAATCACAAAGATGAATCACTAGATGATTTAAAGCATATAATGCGGAAACCGAACTACATTGTGAGTCTTTCCTCAAAATCCTTAGATCGGACCATGGTGGGGAATATTATGATCCCAAATATTTCGAAACCACGGGTATTGTACATGAGGTCATAGCACCTTATACGCCACAACAGAGTAACCGAGATGGTAAATGCCATGTTATCCTATTCCGGTCTTAGGGATGGATTTTGGGGTGAGGCTATGTTGACAGCTTGTCATATATTGAATCGTGCTCCAAACAAGGAAAGTAAAACAACCCCGTATGAACATTGGGACAATAGAGCCCCAAATTTGAACTATCTTAAAATGTGGGGGTGTAGGACAGTCGTTAAAGCCCCTGAACTTAAACGTAAAAAGTTAGGTGAAAGAGGCATCGATTGTATATTTGTAGGATATGCGCCTCATAGTAAGGCATATTGGTTCTATGTAATTGAATCCAATGACTATATCAGTGTAAATACTATAATAGAATCAAGAGATGCCATCTTCGATGAGAATCGGTTTACTTCTATCCCTAGACCAAGGGACTATGTACTGGTTGAGCATGACATTCCAATGTCATATGATGATGATCATCATGAGAGGGAAGAAATACCTGAAAGTTCTCTAGAACTCCAAAAGAGTAAGAGAGTAAGAAAAGAGAAATCTTTCGGTTCAAACTTCTACACGTTTTTGGTAAAAGGTACGAGGAACGATATGGACTATGTAACTCCATATTGTTGTGTCATGGAAGCTGATCCCATGACGTTTGATGAGGCTATGAGGTCTCATGTTGCCTTCTTTTGGCGAGAAGTGGTGAATGATGAGATGGAATCCATCATGGGTAATAATACCTAGATCTTAGTGGATCTTCCACGAGGTAAAAAACCCATCGGGTGTAAATAGATCTTCAAAAAGAAGATGAAAGTCGATGGAACGATAGATAAGTTTAAGGCCCGATTGGTGGCTAAAGGGTTCACCCAAAACATGAGTTGGACTACTTTGACACATATGCCCCGATGGCAAGAATCTCAACAATCAGAGTTTTAATAGCTCTTGCCTCAATTTACAAGCTAGCGATTCACCAAATAGATGTCAAAATGGCATTCCTAAACAGTAAGCTAGAAGAGGAGGTGTATATGGAACAATCGGAAGGTTTCATTGTTTCGAGTCAAGAGAGAAAAGTATGTAAGCTCATACGTTCTCTTTATGGGCTAAAGCAAGCCCCAAAGCAATGGCACCAGAAATTTGATCAAGTTGTTCTAAACAATGGATTCATTATAAATGAATCAGATAAATGTGTCTATAGCAAGTTCAATAATGGCAAAGGGGTCATTATATATTTGTATGTCGATGACATGCTGATATTCGGTACTGATGTGGAACAAGTAGAGAAAACTAAACAGTTTCTCTTGAAGAACTTTGATATGAAGGATATGGGTGAGGCAGAGGTAATCCTCGATATAAGGATTGTAAGGAATGGTGATGCCATTTCCTTGACACAGTCTTACTATATTGAAAGTTCGTTGAATAAATTCAACTTTTGGTGTTTGTGCACCAATGTCCATTCCCATAGATCCAAGTGTAAAGCTAGTACCAAATGCGGGAGCTCCAACGCCACAATTGGATTATGCCCGAGTCATTGGTTGTCTTATGCATGCCATGACTAGCACAAGGCCTGATATAGCCTTTGCTGTTGGAAAGCTAAGTAGGTATACTAGCAATTCTAGTAAGCAACATTAGCAGGCAATGTATCGTGTGCTGAAGTATCTTAAGAAGACCATGGATTATGGTATTTCTTATGTATGGTATCCTCCTATTTTGGAGGGTTACTCTGATGCAAGTTGGATCCTTAATGTTTAAGGTCATGCATCCATAAGCGGATGGGTATTCTTGCTTAGTGGGGGTGTAGTTTCTTGGGGTTCCATTAAATAAACGTGTATATCTAATTCCACTATGACGGCAGAGTTTATAGCTCTTACGTCTACGTCAAAAGTAGCCGAGTGGTTAAAGGATCTCTTGTATGAGATTCCTTTGTGGCCTAAGCCGATCTCACCGATTTCTATCCACTGTGATAGTCAGGCTATGCTCTCTAAGTCATATAGTGACGTATATAATGGAAAGTCCAGACACATTGTGTAAGGCATAGTATAGTGAGCCAACTTATTCGAGAAGGTGTCATCATTATGGACTTTGTGAGAATAAGTCAGAATCTAGTGGATCCATTTACGAAAGGCCTAGCTAGAGACTTGGTTCTGAAAACTAGTTAAGGGATGGGATTGAAACCTATCATTATTAGTTGCCCATGATAGGCCCTCGACTCGACGCCTAGTATAATGCTAGGTCTCGAGTTCAATGAGAGAGACTTATCATCTGTGTAACTGCAAGCACTAAATGAGAATTTTCCATCTCGTGTGTGAAGTGCTTGGAACCTGCATTAGAGATACTAAGAGGACGAGCTATGCTCTTAATGGACCTGAGTTTAAATTATTATTGAATGTCGCGTCGCAAGGACATAATCAATGAGGTCCAGCTTAGTGAGTGTGAAGTTTGGCCACTTCAAGAAGTGATTTTTGACAAGGGTTTGGCTCTAAAACACTCACGAAGGGTACATAACACAAGGCCACAAATGTGTCGATCTGGGAGTTGTAGGGTTTATACGGGGAGTGCGCCTTGTGCGTGGAGATGTAGTCGGTTAGTCAAATTGGTCGTATGGTTCAAAGCTTGGTCTACCATTTTTTATCCGATTAACTGTATGTTGTCTTCACTAGCTGAGGGTTCAATCGAAAGACACTCTCATTGATGCACAATAAAGCCTCCTTTAACTTGAGATGTTGTTATTTAAGAATGATTGTATTTTGAAAATGGTGGAAAATTGTTGGTGTATTTTCAAAATATATGTAATGAATAAAGTGTTTAAGATTGTCCCAATACTTGTTTTTATGTATATATGGCTTGCATGGGGTGTGTTTTGACACACAGGGCCGGTGCGTCGACACACAATCCTACAGAACCGAGAAAATGCAAAAGGGTGTCGACACATAGAGCCCGTATATTAACACACAGATCTTACAGAAGCGCAAGAAAGGCTCTATGTGTCGACACAGGCGCTTACAGTAAGGTTTGTGTTGAAGTGTGTTTCGACACACAGCTTCAAAGCACAGGACAGTTTTGAAAGTTATTTGCGCGGTTTTTTTCGGTTTTTGGCTGTTCTTTTTGGGATGTTTTTGAGACGTCTTTCTTCATGTTTTACACATAAATATTCCCCTCATTGATTGGTTTACACACTTAAAAGATTTGCAAAAGTATTGTGTGCAAGATCAAAAGAAAAGACTTGTGTTTTGTGTGTGAAAGTCTTGCAAAGTTCATTCTCTACATCTCACTCAATCTCTCCTCTTGCACGTCCTCACTTCGTCATTTTTTGTTGTCATTGTATCCCCGAGAATATTTCGTACACCGAAATAAGTCTTAAGGAAAGAAATTACATGGCCTTAACACCTGAGATCTTGGGATACCTAATTTGCAAGGATTTGCAAGTATTTGAAGAGTTTGTACCAACATAATTGACCTATTTTATCCTAGTTGGCAACTGCCCCTTTTCCGGCTACATTTTTCCCTGAGTCTAAGCTGTGAACTAATATGACGATGGATCTTGTTCATAGGTCAAGGACTCAAGGCTGGTCAAAAACTACCCAATTCTTTGATTTTTTTTTTAAGGGTTTCTAAATTGTAGGTTTCTAAATTGTAAGGTTCTTAATTTAACACAGCCATAAATTTCTATTTCATAATATGTTATACAACACAACAACGAACCTAGTGCCATTAGGGCTCCCGCTAATACAATATTTAGGAGGGTGAGATGTATACAACCTTACTTCTTCAGGGTGTTACCCTAAAGGAAGGTTGTGTTTGAGGACCCCCAACCTCAAAACATAAAAGCAATCGGGATAGAGAGAGCATAAAGCAACAATAAGCTGTAAACCAATAAGCAGCAAAACACAAAGCACCGTGGAGCAACAAAACACTGCACTAGCAGCAAGCAACAAGCAACCAACAACACACAACAATAGCAAATCTAAGCAGAACAAGCATGCATATAGGCCTTAGTTATGTTCCTCGATTCTAACCCACCAGTCAAATTTTATAGGTCTATATGTGTGCTTGTTCTACTTATATTACCAGTTAACCGACTTTCATTAAATCGGTAATTCGGTTTAGTTATGCCTGTTAACCAACAGCCGAAAAAATAATACATCACCTCTTTTATTTTATATGATATATTTCCTTCGGGTTTGTAAATGCCCAAAAAATGCATAAACGTGAGAATATTCAACAAATTAAGAGCATTTAATCAAATTCTAAAAAGCTAAACGAATAGTATCTCATTTTAATCAACATGTGCGCAAATGAGTAGCACTGAATTGTAATGAAGTAGTTCTTAGTATTTGGGATATAACAATGCGGCACAAGTACTCTATGATAAGTACTCTATGATAAGTACTCTACAATAGGAGATGAAATTTGGGAAAAAAAAGATAATGTTGATCATGTATTATGGAATGGTTCACTTATATGCTACAAAAGCATACATTATTGAGTATTATAATATTATAAACATATACAAATATTTACATATTATATATTATTTCAGTAAATCGGTTAATAAAAATGGACAAAATCACTAATTGTTACCATCCCTAAATATCTCAAATATTGTCGGTTCAGTTAACCAAACAGGAAATTAGGTATGGTTAACCGCATTTACGAGTCGGTATTTTGAAAATTCGGTTACGGTATTTTGGAAATTTCTGCTAATTATTGACCTATAAATTTGACCTTAACTAGTGAGTTAGTATAAGTATAGTCTATTCTAAATCCTTATATCGACTGGACTTATACTAACTCACCAATCAAGGTCAAATTTATAGGTCAATAATTAGCAGAAATTTCTTCAATACAAATATATGCATATACAATCATATTAAAGTACTTACAACAGACTGAAAGAGTAGCAGCAAAAGGAAGAATTTGATCCCGAAACATGTTTGCTGCCTTCACGGATCAGGACTCCATCATAACTCATGATAATCATGGAAAATGCATTAAACGACAAAACAAAGATAAAAATTACTCACCAGTGTTTTCTGATCTATCACAGCAATTCTCTTGGACTTGCATCCCAGCACACGGAAAACTAGCTCAACTCCAACCTAAAACTTTTTCTAGACGACGCGTTGATGACAAGTTGAGCGATCAACACCTACAAGGGTTTGAGCATAATGTTAGGAAGAGATTGACTAATACCCCTATTAGGAAATATGAACAGCTACATAACATATATTGGAGGAGAGGTACAAGCTAGCCAAAGAAAAGTTGGATGAAAATAATTAGACATGACTTTACCTCCTAAATCTTAATGAGGAGATTACCTTAAACAAAATTAGATAAAAATTAAAAAGACATGTGGCGGATATAGTTTTTAGGAGAGAGGAGCACAATACTGCTAGTCCAAGTGCAATGTCTGATAACTTTCTTTTATTAAAAAAAAAAAAAGGTATTTTTTAATAAAAAAAGGCACTTTTTACGGATACAGATGTGTTTGGCTTGAAAAAATTATTTTTAAATAAAAAGTATAGGTTTTCCCCCCCCTTTTAAGCAAAAGGAAAATGATGCTTCTTTAAAGAAGAAACATAAATAGAAACTATAAATTTTCTGACAAAATACCTCTATCTAGTTAGTACTTACACAAATAATGCTTCTATAAAAAGTACTTTTAAAAAAACAATTTGTTCGTAGTTTGACCAAACAAGCCTTAAATAGAGCTAAGCAATTAGCTGGAGTTCTGATCAAGAGGATATAAGCAGTAAGAGTGAAGTTTTGAACTCGGTGTTCAAAAAAAGCTTTTGAACTCAACCAAGTCAAGCCAAAAGCAAGTTTCCAATGAAATACAATCAGAAAACTTGACTTATTTACATGCCTATGGTGAAATATTTACGAAAAAAGTCCACTAATAGGGCTAAATCATCACATTAATGGATAAATGATTACATTTATCAAATTTCGTCAAGTCTTAAGTGCGGCCCACAAAGTTGAGACTAATTTATCAAATTGGCATCATTTGAAAAACAAAAATAGAAATCTGACATGTCAGAAAAAAAAAATTTAGCAAAATGGCACACCTATACAGTAATTGCCTTATGCACAACTTTCAAAATGGCGTGCATTTCATGCAAGCCATGTTGCACACTATTTTGAATGGCTTATGTACTCCATTTGCAATGGCGTGCACAAAGTAAACGACATTTCAAATAACGTGCATGCAAAGCAGAAATGGCTTATGTACTCCATTATGCACTCTATGAACGCCATTTCAAATAGCATGTGTTCTTAACTACGCCATTTCAAATACCGTCCCTAACTTTTCAGCTATACGATATGCTATTTCGCTAAAATTTTTTGTTGACATATATAAAATTATATGTAAGTCCAAGTTTCATCCTCCAATCAATCGACATTGACCCACTAGGCTTGTATTTTAATCTCTTTTCTACCAGAACTATGATGTGAGACCTTTCAACTATATTTACATGTAAAATTCTCAACCGCATTACAATTAACACAAATTTCATTTCGAAGAGTTTATTTCAGCACATCCAAAAAACATTAAACACTTCTCCAATATACAACAAACATTTAGCATTCAACCTCTTTTTACAGTTCCAATCAAGCAAACTCCCACCAAGAAAACTCCAAACCCCATTAAAAAAAAAAAAAACACAAACTAGACAAAAAAAAAAAAAAAAAAGAAACATCTTCCCACAAGCCACATCAAAGGAAGTTGCTGACTTTTTTTGGTCCCTAATATTTTTAAATTTATTCAAATTAGTTTCTCATATTTATCTTTGCTCAAACTAATCCCTTGTTTAGACATTTGTTCAAATTGGTCCCTCACTCTTACTAGTTTAAAAGAGTCCCTCGCATTATTTTATAACAAAATTAATCCTTCATCCTTTAAATCTTTTACGTAACTGCAATCACTATATGAGAGACCAATTTTGTGATAAAATAAAACATTAGGGACTATTTTGAACAAAAAAGGGGATAAATGACCAATTTGAACAAACTTACAATCATTAGGGACCTCTTTGAACAAAATAAAAAAGATAAGGAACTAATTTGAACAAATTTGTAAACATCAAGAACCAACGGAGTAAATAAGTCCCACATCATGCAAATGGACACAAACTAGATAATAAGCTCTAAACACCCTTAGTAGATTTCTGAGCTGCAACAAGGCTTTTTGTCAACCATATTGCAGTTTCCCTTGATGATACAGTTTCTTCCCCAAAGGGTCTCAAAACCCCAGCTAACTCATCAATTTTATCCTCTTTCAGCAACCGAGCACAAAGCTCGAGCAGCGACTCTAACGCGTCTGCCCTCTGCTGACCCGGGATCTCAAACCCGCCTTTTGCATGCTCTCGTATGGCGTTTAGGGTACGCATCAACGAGATCTTGCTCAGTGTTTGGTTTTCTGCGGTGTTAGTTTCTTTCTCTGATTGCACTGAGGGATATGTGTCATGCGCTTCCAGTTCAGATTTCAATGGAAGCAAATCGGTTGCCTCAGATGACATAGAGTTCATGGGATGCTGTTCTATGTGAATTTCACGATTCCCAGTTTCTTGTAAATCTGAACTGGATTCACCGTTTTGAAACTTGGAACTTTTCTCAGATGATTGAGACGTACTAATTCCATCACACCCAACATTACAAGCTTCTTCATCAGCCACTGCTACATTCCCGTTACTGTCGGGATTTGACTCTTTGCTTCTGTTCCGAGTCACCCCAGAATCTTGTTCATTGCTGTGTTCGCTCACATCTTTCTCAGCCACGTTCTTGATGTTCAAATCGACCCATCGTTGAAGAGTTTCAGTACTTGTACTCATACCCTCTTGTCCCTTACGCTGAGAACTCAAACCGTTGCTTGTTTCTTTGTCATCCTCTGCGGCGCAAACAATCGTTTCAAAGCTCATAGACTCACACTTTGAACTTTCACTAGTATCAAAAGTTTCCTTAGAATAGCTAATAGGATCAACCCTCTTGGTTTCTAGATTCTCCTCTGATGTTCCTGAGGTCGTTGACTTGTCGCATTTCTGGTGATTTGAACTCGTTTTTTCACAGGTGTCAAAATTTAGCGCTGGTTTCAGTGCTCGTTGCTCAATGACATTCAAAGATTTGCGTCTACTTGGTTTGGCGGGTGATGGCTTTCTCGGTGTCTTTTCTTTTGAGTTTGGTGACTTTACAGGAAGATAAACAGGGGATGTAGCACGACAGCGCACCAGGTAGGGCTGCAGATGTGGGTGTCGCAGTAGTTCTGCAGCCTACAATTCATGACAAGCACGTGATCAGAATGGATAAAAGAGATCCAATTAATCGTCTTAGAAGAACTTTAAACTCACAGTTGGCCGGTGCTCTGGGCTTTTCCTTAGCATGCACTTGATGATTTGTTTCCTGTCAATAAAAATGGAAGCTTAAATGTCTAATGATTTCTTGAATACGGGGATTAACCATTCCAACTTAACATTTAGGCTCCATTTGGTTGAACAAAAACAATTTTCTAACATACATAATATTTTCAATAGAAAGGTTTTTTTTTTTTTTTCCTTAAATGTCTGTCTTTCTAGCTAAAGGAAATGGTTTCATTAAAAAGTTTGTATGAGGTTCATGGTTAGCTAAGTTGAGGTCCAAGTAAGACGTATTACGTGAGACTCATTGCGAAAAATGTTTTTCCCTTCATGGAATGACAAATTAGAATTGAATTGGAAAAGATTTTCCGTGAAAACAAACCGACTACTAATAAAAAAAAAATAAAAATAAAAAACCATTAACCCTAGAAAAACTTTTAGGTTTTGCTTATCTAAAAAAATTTTCAGATCTTTTCAACTATGGGTGTTGCACTCTCCACCTTGAAGTAAAACATTTCGGGTAGTGAAGTTTGAGGTTAAAAGAAGGTTAATGATTATAATAGTAACCGTAGAATTTCACTAGGCCTTTAGGCCCGACTAACAAAATTAGTACACATGAGATCCACATATAAACCCAAGTGGGGTTCCATTCTAAAACCAATTGGCATTAGATGGAGTAACCCACTAGGCTTAAATGTTGATCTCTTCTCTTTTATAAGTTCAATATGAGATTCAACTACACGCATACATGGAGTTCTTAACAGTCACTATGAGCACCCTTTACTTGAAAACCAAATGCGAACCAAAACGGAAACAAAAATCACACATGAATCTTAAACCCTACAAAAACATATTCAAAGAAAGTCCAGTCCCATTATACGAAGTACACTTACAATGTAGAAGAATACACAATTGGAAGTGGAGATATCAACGACCTGTTGATCTTATTTATAAGACCTGTCATGTCCTATTTTATGTCACAGAAAAAATAAATTACAAGAAAATCCAAGTATTTTTCACCAAAATCTCGCTTTTACATCCAATCGAAACCAATGTTATTTTTCATTAATCAAGCCCAAACTTACAGGAGCTCTAAATGCGGGTTGATGAGCAGCGATCTCAAACATACAACAACCTGAAGTTTCGAAAAAGCTGGACCTGTCATGTCAAGAATGTCATAATGGGAAAAATTAGAGGGCGTCTCTAATACTTACCAAGTGACCATATGTCTGATTTGTAGCCATAAGGTATATCAGCAAGGAGCTCTGGACACATGTAATTTGGTGTTCCAACAACCTATACACATCAATATAGAGTTCCATATGAAAAGGTAGAATGAGCATTGTCACTCAGAGGTTGAAAAGAACAAGCAAGACGAGCAACCTTTTTCCACTAGAAAGATTCGCAATTGCCATTATTAGACACTAAGGCTCCAGTTGGTAAAAGGAAAAATATGATTCTAAAAAGTCATTTTCCCTTTTTCCATTGTTTCACATAAAGTAGTAACCAGAAACTTATTTCTGAAAGAAAGTGTCTTTTCTCGAATGTCGTTCGACATCAATTTTCTCCACAAAATTCCATTTTTTGGTCCGGTTTTGAAGTCAACTCCCTGAAGTAGGGAGGTTTACTGATTCAAACTTGGATCTTAATTGATAGAAGATTAGTAAATGTCTAAAATTTCAAACCAAAGCTTGGACCAAATAATTCCAATCCGGTCCATCATGTGATCAATTATCTAGTCAAGTCTTGATTTTAGTCTAGACGGTAAATACATTAAATATCTTCATTAATTTAAACTCAAACAAAGCCAAAGAGACTAATGCTTTAACCGAACAAAAGGAAATGAAAACTAGATTATACTCTCCTTGGAAAATGTGTTCCAAGTGAACTTTTTGCTATGAAAACGTTTGCCCTTTTTGACAAAGGAAGCCTAACTGAACAAGATCACTTAAAGTACACTTAAAAGGAGTAAGCCATCCATACCGAAGAAGCAAGGTCATCTGGGTTGAGCAGTTTTGCAAGTCCAAAGTCACCTGTATAATCAAAAGTATCATAAATGTTGCTCAGCCAATGCTAGAACTAGATGACAAAAAAGTTCTTCAAAAATTTGAAAGTATATATTTGCTTCCTTACCTACACGTACATCGTTTTCCTTCGTAAGGAATAGGTTGGAACACTGACATGTAAATAGTCATTAAAACAATAAGCAATAATGACACTCTGTTTTGTATAAAGATCTAGAATATCTCAGGAAATAAGCATGTAATGAACCTTAAGATCTCTGTGTAGAATGCGGTTGGAGTGCAGGTAATCTACCGCTAGCAACAACTGAGTCATCCATTTGCACACTCTCTGGATATAAGATCGAAGCATTAGGGACAACTTATTTATTTCAATTCGGTTTCACACATTTTCTCTTATTACCTCCTCAGGGAAGAACGTTCCTTTCGCCTTCTTAATTGTCTCAGCCCTGCGATCCCCCAAAAACATGTGTATCTTGATTTAGTTAACTATTGGGTCCACTTTTGGTAACCAAGGGGCAAGACAAACTTAAGAACACCTCAAGTAATTCACTTTATCATCTAACATATGGATCCTTTATATTGTATTATGTATTTACATGTTTTTATAATGTATCACACATAGGTCATTGTTTTCCAATTATAAATTGTGATATGAGTATAAGCAAACTAATAGTGTAACAACTTTTTAAAAGGACCCTGAACAAATAGGGGGCCCAAGTATATGCTATTATAGAAAGTGCTCTAATAAGAGGTCATATATACATTTAAAAAATGGCCATTGTGGATGCTCCTATGCTTACAAATATACAACATCTATAGCAATTATTACAAGATCTTCCCTTTTACAACCATAAAGTAAAGAGTCTACATGTCACAAAACACTAGAAAAATGCAGAAAATACAGGGAAATGATCGCTTACATATCCCCTCCTTCACAATAGCTGGTCACAATGCATACGCAACATTCCTATAAGGTAAAAGAAGAACAAGAACTCTCGTTTAGACGATATTCTGAAATTACATTGGGCTTTAGGCTCGACCCATGGAGTTGGAATATATGAGATCCACATATATGTCGAAGTGGGTTTCCATCCTCAAACCAATCAGCATTAGGTGGAGAACTCATTCAGTTTATATGTTGATCTTATTTCTCACACAACTCTAACGTAGGATGCTTTAACTATACTCATATGAATAGTTCTCAATAGATATTGTTAAGAAGCTTGACTATCAATTTAGAGACTCCAAAACTCAAGGGGTCGCCTCAAGTGGTCGATGATATCATTAGGCACAAACAATTATCTGAGTCCGCCCACTGGGTCTATGGGCCCCCAACTTATGCTTTGTTACATCAGAAAACTTTTAAATGACGACGCATGTAGTTGGAGGATTAGTCAAGGTGCAGATAAGCTAGCTCAGGCACCCAGATTACCCAAAAAGAGAAACTTACAGACTCCAACTATGGCTATTTATTCCCAATGTCGATTCCTCCTACATGGCCAGTTGAATCTGTTGGGTTGATCCTTAGAGGAATTTAACTAAACAATTAGAACAGTACTAAATTTATGAATTAGTTACTTCGTTAATTCCTAATCTTTGTAATATTGTTCAAATTAGTTCCTCGTCTTCTTTTATTCAAAATAGTCCTTCATATTTTATTTTATTCATTCCCCAATAATGACATTGACTAAAAATTTTAAATGCCGGACCAATTTTTTAAAAAAAAAATTAAAGCATGAATGATTATGTAAACAAAAAAGAATGAGAGACCGTTTTGAATAAACTTACATATATTAGGGACCAACCGACTAAATAATTGCAGAATTTACCTTGTCCACCCAAGAATCTTTATGCTCAACAATGTATGGATTATTTAGCTTGGAAATCAATTCCATCTGCATAAAACAACAAAAAGATCTCACCAAATTCATTGTTGCATAAGCTCAACTGACATTAATTGGAACCAAATTAGTATTCTTAAAAAGTGAATTGAATTTTGGTTCAACTAAACATAAATCAATATGGTAATACAGGGATGGACCTCCTGATGCGCTGTGCGCTTAAACTTCTCTGTTTGCTTGGCTAACCGAATCTTCTTCATCACATACCTGCAATAAACATGAAAAACCAATAATCACACATATTAAGGGTCTAATTGGTATCTCTTGTTGTTTGCAATTTTTGGTTTGTAAGAAACTCAAAATCAATTTTAGAAAATGGCCTTTTTCTTAATTTTTTGTTTACTGTTTTCAATTGAAGGAAACATATTATAAGACTATAATGAAATTGGCTATGTCATATAGTGTGGAACATTAGCCGGTTAAACGGCACTGCACTTAGACATTAAAGGTGGCACAGATTCGGTACATGTGTGGACATACTAGGAAAAACATGATATGAAATGACATTAGAAGAAACAAATTAGGCGCGGCTCCCATCAAGGATAAGTTGACGGAAAGACGTCTGCAATGGTTTGGGCATGTTCAAAGGAGATAGACTACCATCCTTATTAGAAAAAGCAACTACCGCCCTTATCAAAAAATGCAAACAACTACATCACACACAATGGAAAAGAGGCAGAGGCGGACCCAAGAAAAGCTGGATGGAGACAATTGGACTTGACCTTACCCACTTAGATCTTACCGACGAGATGACCTTAAATAGAATTAGTGGTCGACACTGCGGTTATAAGATAGGAGTGCGGTGCTTCTAGGCATGCATGTCGATTATTGTTATTGTTTGGTTGTTTTATCGTTGCTTGCTTGCTTGATATTGCTTTAATTGACCTATTTTTTTAATATTCTTCCTTTTCTTCTTCTCTCCCTTTTCGTTTCTTTCTTTTGAGGTTGGGGTCCCTCGGAAACAACCTTTCTCCAAGGTGACACCCTTTAAGGTTAAGGTTGTGAACATCTAGGACCCCCCCCCCCCCCTCCTCTCCTCGCTCCTACTCCCCTCCACCGGCCGTGCCGTGTCGGGAGCCTCTATGAGGCACTGGGATGTTACTGTTGTTAGTTAGTTAGTTTTTCAGTTTTCACTTAAATTAGGAGAAAATTGAATACAAGAAACCAAGCACCAAAAAAATTGTTTCCAAAATATGGTTTTTAATTTCTAAAAAACCAAAAAACTGCAAATAGAAAACAATACCGAACAACCCTAACAGAAAATAATCCTTCCCTCACCCGCCGCCCACAAAAAACAGCACCGTTGGTATTTCCGGTCAAGAAAATCTGTAACCCAGATATATTAGTTGTTCTAGGGCATAACTATCTGTAAAGGTATTAATTATCCAAAAACTTTAAATCTTTAAATGAAGGCTCTATAATAGATTTATCCACTAACATATCCCACACAAATGTGATTGGCTTAGGAGCTTGAATAATGCACAAACTACCTCATTCCTTATGGTTGAATTATATTGGCATTTATTAAAAATAGGGGTAGCTTGGATTTGCTCCTAACCTCTCAGTCAAAGACGTCGAGATACCAAATCAATTATCGAAAGCTTAGGATATTAGGAAAAGGTCATGAATGATTTTATATTCTAACAATATTCTTTAAAATAATATTTTGACATAATATCAGTCAAGGAATCAACTATTCTAAAAAGTTTAAGCTATAGGAGAAAGAAATGATTGTGTACTCTAACATATCCCTTAGGCGGGAAGGGTAGATAGTGCACAAGTTCACCCCATATCTTGTGTTAAAATTAATTAATATTGAGAACGAGGGATGCTAGAACACCTCTCCAACAAAGCTCTAATACCATATCAAGAAATCAACTATCGCAGAAACCTAAGCGGATAGATAAGGGCCCAAAATGGTTTTACACCAACATTGCTGCACTAAGTGACAACTTTCACTTGGCTTTCAGCAAGACCCATAGAGTTGGAATATATGAGGTCCTAATATAAGCACAAGTGAGATTCAATCTTAAAACCAATTGTTATTAGGTAGAGTAAACCACTTATGTTGATCTCTTCTCTGAAACGTGAATTTAACTAGAATCACAAGTGAAGTCCTTTTAACACTAAATCACAGTAATTTACTAGGGCAAGTACAATAACACTGAATTTACACAAAAAAGCTCAAATAACAACAAACAAAAAATGAAAAAAGAAAAAAAGAGAAGCATACTTCTTTTGCTCAGTTTTGTGAAGAACAAGAAAAGCAGCACCAAATGCCCCTCTCCCAATTTGCTCTATCACTTCATAATCCTCCATTTTCGACCGCATCTCCCCATTTTCCCCTTCCATAGAAGAAACCCTAATTCCCAAATCCGAACCCCACAAACAAACTATACAAAATCAAAGAATTTGAGGCCAGAAATTGAACAGAAATGAAGAACTTAAAGGGTTTAATCAGCAATTTTGTTTGAAGATTCAAGTGGGTTGGTGGGGTTTTGGGGGATTGAAGAAAAGATAAACCCACATTCCACAATGATGATGGATTTTGGAGAAAATAATTAGAGAGAGAGGTGAAGGAAAAGATGGGAGAAAAGCAGCAAAAGTGGTGCTAATTCATGGGAAAAAAACGACGAGTAAATATATGAAGTAAGGAGGGAGAGAGAGAGAGAGAGAGGGGGGTAAGAAGACACACTCAGGTCTCAAGTAAAAGCATCTGAGAATGCAAATTCATAGAGTTCCTTCTTTTTTCAAATTTTTTTTTTTCTTTATTATTCTTCGATCTCTGATTTGTCCCAAAGGTTGAGAAGATTGTTGATCAACTTCGGAATATAGGTTTGGATTCGGGATCTCCCTTCCCGAGATACTACCGGTGTAAAATGAAATAGAATTCCTTTTTAAGAGCCTAGTTAGATGTTGCTATTGTCACAATAAATATATTATCCTTAGAATAATAATATAACTTAATGTGAACAAATAGCTGCATATTTTTTAAAAAACTACTTTAACATTACCCCATTGCTAAATCGTCAAGTATTAATTAAGAATGATATTCCTATTATTAAATTTATGAAAGACATGGTTATTATTGTACTATGATATTTCTTTATTAATATTATGACAAATAATTGGGAAATGTTATTATGAGAGTAAATATGTTAATAATAGAATAATTTTATAAAAATTTGTGGATATTATTTATTATATAAGTTATATTATTGTCCTTATAATAATATTTTTTGTCATGTCACTAAGAACATCCAATATATATTTCTATTATATTATTGTTAAATTATTTTTTCCTCCACAAAAGCCTTCAAATCCTAAATCATGTAATTCTAAAGCTTCATATATAAAATAATAAAAAAGAAAAGGAAAAAAATAATGAGTATGTTGTAAGAATAATTATATCCCACTTGATATTACAAAGAATAATTTATCAAGTATTCATATTGTACTTGATAATTAAGTGATTTAAGTTAATACTTAATCCAATTGATTTGTGAAGCGATATGATTCTTAATAAAAGGTTATGTCTTTTAAGGAAAAGACATTTGTCTTATTGAAAGAATATGTTTTTTATTAAGGAGGTATGTCTCTTTGATATTTTTTCTATTAAAGAGACATATTTTTTAATGAATAGACATATCTATTAACGACAAGACATGTCTAGTAATGAAGACGTGTCTTAACAAAGAGACACGATCATTGGTATTTTGATGGAAGACACCTCTTTCTCTTCTATAAATAAAAGTTTGGTCATCTCTCTACCACAACATATAAACGCATGAATATGAAAGGTAATTAAAAGTACGATACTCTATACTACATCGTACATTAAAGAAAGTGGTTAAGAGGGAGAAATTAGATTTCTTTGGTGTCCATACTCAACGGTCAATTAAAGATTGTTATTAATTAAGGTTTGTTCTTAATGTTAATGGGTGAAAAATCATGAAGTTCAAGATCTATAAAAATTGTTATTTTGTGGAATAATGTTTATGAATTTTTATTTTGTGGAATAGTATTTATGCACATAAGTTAAGTTATACATGTTTATGATATAATATAAAACTTATAAAGCAAATACGATTGACAAAATAAAACAGGGAAGAAAAAGCAAGACTTAATATAATTGCAATGTGATAATATAGAAAATTAAAAATTACAAACACCTCCATGCATCGCACAAGATAGCATTCGTAATATTTAAGGATTTATTTAGTATTAAATTTTGTTAGTAATTTTTAGCATTTACAAATTAAATATTAGGGTTTCTAGTGTCAAATGTCCATATAATTTATTTAGTATGTTAATTTAGGCCATGTAATTTTAATTGTTTGAATTTAGGCCTGGTTTGGTATGCCGAAAATAAACGTAGGAAATACAAAATCATGTGAAGTATATATTTGGGCTCTTGCTTGATTGGTGGGAAGTTGGCAGAATACGGGAAGTAAAAATTGCTTAGCATTTTTCATTTCTTTCAAAATGCATGAAGTAACTTACCTAGCCCCCGTTAGGCAAGTTCCAATTCCTTTGCGTTTAACTAACCTCCCCTAGAAAGTTCAATTTCCTATCCTAACTAACAAACATCTTTTACCTACTTTTTGTGAAGTTGATACAAGAATTGAATTTTGGGAAATATAATTTCTCATAGGAATTTAATTTCATATGGCAACCAAACGAGGCCTTATTTGGTGTATCAGTTACATTATCTCAATTTGGTCCTTGAGTAAATTTAGCAGTGAAAATTTTAATGGCTAGGTCACTGGTTGGTTTATTTGGGTCAACATGTATGTGGAATTTGTATTAGCTTATCTGCATATAACATGACTGTATCGTTAAAAGTTTACGTCATCAATTAAACTTCAATTTGATCATTGGATTAAATTAAGACAATTTAATTGTACAAAGACTAAATTCACACATTTAAAAGTAAAAGACCAAATTGACACAAAGTAAAAAGTACATGAACATTTAAATCTCGTTTGGTACGTAGGAATTAGATGCGGAAAGAAGAAATTCATGGGATGTACGAATTTTGACTCTTGTTTGGTTCGCATGAAGTAGGCAGAATGCGAGAAGTGAAAATTGCTAAATAATTTTCAATTCCTTCAATATGCAGTAAGAATTAACTTACCTAGCCCCTCTTAGGTAAGTTCTAATTCCTTTATTTTTAACTAATCTTTCAAAAGAAGTTATATTTCTCATCCTAACAACCAAACATGTTTTACCTACTTCATGAAAAGTTGACATAGGAATTGACTTTCTAAAAAATATAACTATATCAAGAAATTCAATTCATGTGGCAACCAAATGAGAGTGTAAATAACTGTAAAAATTATAGTTTGAAAATAAATTTTTCCTTTTGTTTTACTTTTCTGTTTCTTAGTTTTTTTCGTTGTAAGCAACCCAAAAAAAAAAAACTCATTTTAAAAAAAACTCATTTTTTAAATTTAAAAAAAAAACTCAAATAAAATACCATTATTCTAATATTATTTTGACACTAATATAAAGTAAACGTTGATGTCCTTATAATAAAAGCATTAAAACCCATTTTTATTTTCATGATAAATAACTAATTCTTTAGGGTGAATAATTACATAACTAGTGCAACATTATCATGATATTCTTTGAATGCTAACTAATGAAAAATTCGCATGTCTCGCCTTCGGGCTTCCTTTGTCCAAAAAAAAAAAAAATTAATTCACATGTCACTAAACTTTACAAAAATTGTCCTTATAAAACAGTTAACTTGACCCTTATACAAGCATTTTAATAATGACAATATTCTGTAAAAATAATAAATATAATGTTTATTTAAGCTTATAAGAAATATAATAATACATATTAATTTTTAGGGTTATTTTATTCCAAAGGCCCTTATATTTTATTCATTATATTAATTTAATTCTTATATTTTAATAATATTAATTTAATCACTACATAAGTCACAAATAACCCTAATTTTATTGTTAGCCTATAATAGGCTAAACAATAATAACGAATAGTAATAAAAATTTTTCTAACATGTGTCCAGGACCATTTATTACACTAAATTTTTATATTTTATTGATCCGTATAAAATAATAATATTTTCTCTTCTTAATGTTTGCATAATTTAATAAAAATTCAATAAATACAAGTACAATAAATATTTTTTAACATATGTTACCTAATTTAAAATGAACCATTCAATAAATAATAAAAAAATAAATACTTTTGGAGCATTAATTAGTACTTACCAATATTTAAATGGAAATGGTAGGAAATGGAGACATATAAAGAAAAGGGAGAGGTGGAAAGATCAACTCAATTAAAGTGACACACCACATTATTAATGTGCCCCATTCATTTATTTAAATTCTCTGATGTTATCATAATGCCCAACTTATGATAATGCACATATTATTTTTAAAAAAAAAAGGGTTGTGTACTGTATTTTTTAATTTAATTTTTATATTTTTATTAGATTAATTTAGTGTTTGTATAATTCAAGTTGTATTAGTTTAGTTTTAGCATAAAATTGCGTTAAATTGACAACAAAACTTTTTAGGATGCAGTTATGGGTAAGTTTAAATTGAATATGTTAAAAACTATGTCAATAATTTAATTTTAATTTCAGTATAGGACTAAATTATCACAATATGTCTAATAATTAAATTGAGATGACTAAAAGTAAAAACAAATTACTCTTAGAAAAGTAAAAGAATTGGATTGATAAGTGAACAAATGCCTTGTTTGGTTATCACGGGAATTGAATTTAAGTAGAAAGTTGTATAAAATGTTTAGTTGTCAGGATAAAAAGTGAAATTTCACAGGAATTATAACTTACCTAACTTTCTATCTAAGTTACTTCCGTATAACAAAACAATTGTAATTGCTGATAAATTTTCACTTATTACATTCTATAAATTTTTTAATAAACAAATAAGATGACAAATATATAATTTCACATGAATTATACAAAGTCATAAAATATGAAGACATTTAACATAAATAATTTTAAAAGGTTGAAAAAGAGAGGGAAAGAAAAATAAAAGGTAGGACCTTTGCTTTGAATTGCAGAATTTGGGAGTAAGGGGGATAGAATTTTCATAAACAAGCAGTTGGCATGTCCCCATCGTCGGCTGAAATTTGTTCATTCCAACCCCCCCCCCCCCCCAAAAAAAAAAAGTGGCTTCTTTTTCTCAATCATTTTATTTTTCTCTAAATTGTTTATCGATATTCCATATATTCGGATAATTTTCCTACATATAATAAAATAAATTATATTCATAGGTCCGACGGTGATACCAAGAAATTGTGTAGACCCAGCTTTAGAATCATTAAGTTTTGATGATGGATAATATACATATCATTTTATACCTTATGCTTATAAGTATATATTATTTTGATAGATCAACAATCACAAACAAACGAATTCAATGGTATACGAGGCAGTAAACTGCTGTCCCGTTGTGTATTTAGTATATATATATGTATAAGTCTCCTGTAGTGGAGTGAGTATTCACAAGTACAGTTTGGGGGGGGGGGGGGGGGGTAGGGTGGAGAGAGAGAACATCAACTCAAATTAACATAACCTCTAATTAACCCTAGTCCTCTTATTTTATAAGAGATACTATTTAGATAACTAGGCTTGTCACCTCAGCAAGGATGACGTTGCACTACGGACTCGGGGCTGCGTCACTCGACCGAAGTATAAGGCTCGAGAATATCTGTATCAATACCTCCCATGAGTCAACCCTTTTCCTCGAGGATCGAAAGTGGGAAAGCGAAGCTAAAAATCATGAAGATACTCCCATGTAGCATTGTCGGCGGCATGACTGGACCATTGGACCAAAATCTGAGTGGCAGCAACACGACAGCGTTTGACAATGCGACGATCAAGAATGGCCAACAGTTGTGGTGGCACAACAGCCAGAGGCCAAACATGAGGAAGTGGAGTGCTCGTAGCCGGAATGGACATGCACCATTTCAGAAGGGATACATGAATGGTGTGATGAATAGAAGCATGCACTAGTAGATCTAACTGGTAGGCAACTGGTTCTACCCGATCAACAATACAAAAAGGGCCGTAGAAACGATGAGAGAGTTTGTGGGATCAATGTGTGGCAATGCTATGCTAGCAATAAGGTTGTGACTTCAACCAAACATAGTCACCAATCTGAAACTCGTAGTCAATGTGGTTGTGGTTGGCTAGTTGCTTCATGCGGTTCTATGCTTGGAATAAGTGATGACAGAGACCCTGAGTGGTCTCCTCCCGTGCAGTCAAAGTGCAATCCATGGCCTCAATGAACGACTCTCCCGACCAATAAGGGAGATGGAGAGGAGGTGGTTGGCCATACAAAAGCTCGAAGAGAGTGGCCTGAGCAGCGAACTGAAAGGTGGTGTTACACCACCACTCAGCTAAAGGAAGCCAACCGCGCCAATGGTGCGGGTGCTCACTGACCATGCACCGCAAATAAGTCTCGAGACAACAATTAAGGACTTCCGTTTGGTCGTCTGACTGCAGGTGTTAGGACGAAGAGAGATTGAGCTGCGTGTCCAAGCGAGAAAATAGTTCACACTAGAATGTGCTAGTGAAGATGAGGTCCCGATCACTAATGATGTTATCCAAGAAAAGCTGGGCCACAGATGCCGCCGTATATGGATGAGGAAGGGAATGGAAATAAGCATACTTCGTGAGCTAGTCGACAATGATAAGGATGACCGAATGACCCTCGGATAATTGTAGACCCTCGATAAAATCCACAGAGATACTGCTCTAGACAGATGTGGGGACTGGTAACATTGAAGGAGACCCGCAGGGGCCGTTGTGTCATATTTGTGCTGTTGGCACGTCAAGCACTTCTGAATTTAAATCTTTATATCATGTCGAAGACCCTTCCAATAAAAGAGAGTGCGAATGCGGCGATAAGTGGCCTCCACTCCCGAATGGTCCCCTTGAGCTGAATCAAGAATCCATAAGAAAATCAAATGGCACTGGTCAGGATCGTGGCCCACGACGAGTCGGCCATGATAACGTAAATGATCACGATACCAAGAGTAACGTGGATGGGAGAGAGAATTGGCCAACTTGTCGGCTATGATGCAGTCAAGGACGGAATCGGTTTTCCACGATTGGCGGAGGCGATCAAGGAAATCTGATGAAATCGAAGATAAAGCCATACAAAGGCCCTCGGTGTCGGTCAACCGTGGGAGTGCGTCAACGGCTTTATTCTTGGACCTCTTCTTTTAGACAATGTCATACTTGAATCCGATAAGTCAAGACACCCATAAATGCTGAAAAGAAGTGGAAAGACGATGCTTGAGGAGGAACTTAAGACTCTATTGGTTGATTCTGATAATTAAATGACGACCCTTGAGATACTGTTCCCATTTCTCAACGGCAAATACAATGGGCAAGGAGTTCCCGCTCATAAAAGGAGAGTCCCTGATGCCGCGGAGCAAGTGTGTGGCTGATAAATGCAATTGGACGACCCTCTTGCACAAGAACCATACAGATACTTGTGCCAGATGCATCGGTCTCCACAACAAAGGTCTTGGAGAAATCCCGGAGAGCTAATACCAAGGCGGATGAAAGGGCATGTTTTAAGATCTCAAAAGCAACTTTGGTGGCTAGAGTCCAAAAAAATTGTCCTTCTTTAAAAGATCCATAAGAGGACGAGCGATCAGGCCATAATGGGCAATAAAGCACCGGTAGTAACCGGAAAGCCGGAGCAATCCACAGAGTTGCTTCAAAGACGTAGGAAGCGGCCAAAGGGCAACCATTTGGAGCTTTTGAGGATCGGCTTTGACCCGATCACCCGATACAAAATGACCTAAGTACTTAATACGTCTAGCATTGAAGGTACATTTGTCTCGGTTAGCGGTGACATGGTTCACCCGAAGAACCTCAAGGACACAACAGAGTTGGTCCAAGTGAGATGACCATGTAGCGCTACTGATGAGAATATCATCGAAGAAAACCAATATAAAGTGCCGAAGGAAGGGTGGAAGGGATCATTCATGAGACTTTGGAAGGTAGACGGATCGAAGGGCATCACGGTGAACTTGAAATGGCCGAAGTGGGCCGTAAATGCCATCTTATGAATATCATCGGCCACCATATATATTTGCCAGTATCCGGATTTGAGGTCCAATTTGGAGAAAAATGTAACACCACCTAACTCATCGAGTAACTCTTCCACAATTGGAATTGAAAACTTATCCTTCGCAGTCATCTTGTTAAGAGCCGGATAATCGACGCAAGGGTGCCATGTCCCATCTTTCTTCTTGTCAAGAATGATGGGTGAAGTAAATGGTTACGTGCTATTACGTATGACCCCAGCTTGGATCATCTCCTTAATTAATGAATCAATGATGTCTTTCTAAAACATCAGGTACCGATAAGGACATAAATTGACCTGGTCACTACCCTCCTTGAGGGGTATACGATGGTCAAAGGTCGACCAAGAAGGCGGAAGACCTGAAAGAGGAAGGAACACTTCAGCGTATCCATTTAAAACCTGCTGCAGGCCGGCCGAAACAGGGGAGCTGTTAGGTTCTGTTGTAATCAAAAAATGCGCAGCCTAGAACAGTGTAGTGGATACCAAAATAGCAAAGAACGAATTAGAGAGCAACACTAACAGGGTGCTATCGGTTACTATTTTAAGTGCTGAATTACGGATACCGCGGAGAGTGTAGCGACGATCGTAAAGTGTAAACTCCATAAGTAAAGCCGAAAAATCCCAAGTAATCTTGCCCAATGTCCGAAGCCATTGGATGAGCAAAACCATGTCACAACCTGAAAGTGGAATGAGTAACATTCGGAGCAAAACGAAGCATCCTGAAGCATCCAAAAAAATCTCGACAAATGCCAGCACAAAAAAAGGCTTAGCATCAATGACGGTGACTGAAAGCTGAATGGAAGTATATATGGAGCAACCCAAAAGCAGAGCAAGAGTGGCATCAAGGAAGTTGTGGATGCTACCATTGTCAATGAGGTTGCTCAAACTATGGCAACCACTTTGTCCTGTCACTCTCATGGTCAGACACTGAGTGATACCTTCCATAACATGGATCGAGATATGGGGATCAGTGCCGGCTCAGGATTCGGATCACGATTTGCGGCTCCGTTGGTATGTCCTCATCATCAGACTCCAACCAAAAAACCCAATCTCGGTTACGCATAGCACATTGATGACTGAGGAAAAAAAACGTTCCCGACAATGGCAGCACAAATTTCGGGCACGAAGATCATCTAACACAGCAGGAGTTAAGCTCAACTGACCCCGTGAAGTTGGCCGAGTACTGGTCCCTAGTGCTGGTAGCAACTGAAAAGGGGGGGCGCGGTGGCGGAAGGGTGGGAAGGGCCCTCAATGACTTGGTGATGGAAGTAATGGTGCTTATTTCAGGGGGGTTTTACCCGTCACTATTTCGATATATGCACAATCCTGCTCTTGCTATTTTTCCAACAACATAGCGTCATGTAAAGAGTGAGAACGAAACATATGAGTATGACACGAATTCTCCTCACCAAGACCCCCCAATAGAACACCAATCTTTTGATCTTCACTCAATCCACAACGGTTCACCAAAGACTCAAGCCGGCTCAAATACTCATTCACACTACCCAATTGTCTCAATTTCATAAGTTCAGTGAGGATTATCTGCGGATTCCGCGAATCTAGTTCGGATTCATGGTGCACAAACCTCCCACTGAATGTTAACATCATGTGGCCATGATTCCTCAAAGGAATCATGCCACTCTTGGGCATCATTCTCTAGAGCAACACTAGCAAGCATAACTTTCAACTCATTTGGAGTCTGGTTGATGTTAAAGTACCTCTCACAATGATGGAGCCAACCCTCCACACCTTTACCACTAAACCTCGGAAAGTCAATCTTAGTAAACTGAGTAGGGTTGATAATTACCTCATGCGAAGATTGGAATCAGAATCCCATGCTCACTGCTCCGAGGTGAGGCCGGTGCTGCTACAGGCGGCACACAATCAGGGGCCGTAGGAGGTGCCCGATCATGGACCAAATGGGCAAGACCCCGCAGCTGCACAGATATACGGTTTACTACCTCTCAGACTCGGAGATCAGTAATGGATCATTTAAGTGCAGTGAACCGGCGTTCATTCTATTCGTCCATTCTTGCAGCAAGACTTGCGATCAAGCTCCATCTGCCATTGCCGATCACAATCAGAGCTACCCAGCCGAGTAGCGCGAGCTCTGATACCAATTGATAGATCAACAATTACAATCACAATCAAATGAACCCAAATCATAGGATCACAATGAGTTCAATGGTATATAGGGCAGTAAACGGCTGCCCTGTTATGTAATTTGTATATATGTGTGTATAAGTCTCCTATAATGGAGTTTTCACAAGTAAGTAAAGTTTGTAAGAGAACGGGAAGAAGAGAGGGGGGGGGGGGGGGGGTTAGTACATAGAGAATTAGAGCGGAGAGAGAGAACATCAACTCAAATTAACATAACCTCTAATTAATTCTAATCCCCTTATTTAAGAGATTCTAAGTAGATAACTAGGCTTGCCACCTCAACAACAATGATGTGGCAATGCTGGCTCGGGACTGCGTCACTCGGCTGAAGTATAAGGCTAGGGATCGGGCTCAGGAATATCTATATCATATATATATATAGTGGAGTTCATTGAGATTTGAACTCGTAAATTCTCGGTCGACAAGGTTTGATACCATATCAAAAATTAAACTTTGCCAAAAGTTTAAGTTTATGAGTAAAAGGCCATTAATAGTTTTATATTTTAATATTATGCTCATATAGAGTAATAAAGAAAAGGAGAACAAAACTGAAGGAGGTGGATACATAATTATAAACAGTGAAACTATATCCTAAGAAGAACGTGAGACGAATTATGATTAAAGCTACGCAGGAAAATGATATGATTTGAAAACTTCTTGTTTTGGAAAATGATGTGGTACAAAATTTATTTCTCTACGAAAATGAATCAATAAGTATCAAATATTGAATCTTATTAACAAAAACCTCCACTTACATGGACTAACATTCGAATTGCTCACTCAATTCACAACGCAAATGGAATCTAAATCAATAATGAGGTGACAAACTGTTAGATTATAAAACCAATTATAAATTCACTCATCAACTTAAACTTTTGAAAAAGTTGGTTCTTTGACCTAGTACTAGAGCCTTATTAACTAAGAGATCACATGTTTGAATCCTAATAGCCACCACTTTGAATATTAATAATTTAAGTATAATATATGAGGTTGACTTCTGTAATATCTACGTTTCAAACCCAATAGTCATTTACATGACGGGATATATTAGAATATAGACCAATCATGAGTCTTCACTCATCCATTTGAACTTTTTAAAAAGTTAATTTTTAAATTTTAACACAGAGAAACCATTCTCAAGAAAGTGAAACATCCAACACACCAAATTAATTACAACCAAGAAAAAATAATTTATTGATTAGATTATCATAAAAATAAATTGTAACCTCATGAAGGGATTATTATGGAATTTTAAGAAATTTACATCGAAAGTTGTAAAATGAAGCTATAATAAGGTTATAATCTATAACTTGTCCTTTGTTTTATGGTAGTACAAGTGGGAAGCTAAGGTACGAGAGGCGGAAACTTACAACAATTGTTGACTCAAAGGGCACATGCTAACTCTGTTATTTTACACTCCCCTATACAAAAATATAAATAAATAACAATCCCCTAGGAATATACCATTAGGCCCTCACTTTTTTTTACCATAATTGATATAATATAGAGTTCATTTACCAGGCACTAATATATCGGATCCTATTAGAACTCCGAAATTAAGCATCTTTGGACGAGAGTAATACCAGGATGGGTGACCTCCTGATAAGTCCTCGTGTTGACAATCCTATAAGGTTGGGGATCCTCGGAAGCAGCCTCTCGACAAGGTTATACCCTGAAAGGGTAAGACTGCGTGCATCCAAACCCCAACTCCCGCTTAGGCAGGAGCCCTTGAGGCATTGGGTCCATTGTGTATAAGGGGAAACAAAATAAAAAATAAAAAAACAACATATTTAAAAAAAGAGAGAGAGAGAGAGGAGCTAGCCTGGTGTCGCATATCCTCTAAGAGGTCAAAACACCATGCCCACAACACTATTAATATATTTTTAAAATAAAATATTTTAGATGTGTTTTGGTCTAGATATGGTGTTTGTCAACACGCATATTCTAGTAAGGTACACCAAATGGTGTGTGTCAACACACAGGAATTGTAAGTCGACACACAACTTCCAAAAAGCAACAGAACCAAATGTTCTGTATTGTGTGTCATCACATAGGGCAATGTTCCTTGTTACTTGTCGTAGTTTTTTGTGTCATTTGGAAGAGCTTTTCGATGTCCTTGGGAAGAAATGTGTTTCTTCCAAAGGACTATATTTCCCCTTATTTTTAGATTAAATTACTTGAAAATCATATCATTTTCTTGTCATTTGAATCTCAAAATTGACTTAATGACATAAACCAACCAATACGGGTATGTGGTAGTGATGGCCATTCATAGGGGTGGGATGGATTATATGGGTTTGCCAAGCAATGATGATGGATAATAGCAAGCCTTAAAGGATAGTAGTCATGGAGCAGTTATGGTGATCATGGAGTGACCTCTTGGTAGAGGTTAACCACGCAGTGCCAAGTTATGATGGGCGTGGAGGTGGATCATAGAGGTGAAGTGAAATTATGAGGATCCATGCTGGTGGAATAATGGTGGGTGATGGAAGTGCACTATGGTGATGGTTAATGATAAAAGGAATGCTTGCCACGGTGAAAGGGAGGTGATGTGTCATATGGGAATTATGAGTGAATCATATGGCAATGACTAATCATTGTTGAAAAGGATGGGAAATGTAACGACCCATAGTTTGGAAGAATTGATAGTAGGTGAGGGGGGCGGTAAAAATGAAAGTAAGTTATTACAGTAAAAATTTAAGATTAATATAATTTTTTTAAAACATATTTCTCAAATAAACTGGGGAAAAATTCATTTTTACATCTTTTTCTGATTAATTGTAAAATAATTTTTTCATCTTCCTATTTAAATTGTGAAAATAATTGGGAAAAAAAAAAGAGAAATTTTTTTTCAATCAACCCAAACACAAGTCTTATAGTTATCTATAGTTTTTTTACAGCTTTGATTTGTTAAAAAACTGAACCAAAATGCAACCCAAATTGACGCAATAGACCAAATATAAGAGGATTAAATTGATATAACAAATAAAGTACATGACTATTGATGTAAAGGATTGCTAACTAACTTAATAAATTCATGTAGTGATCTCTTTTTCTTCACTATTTTTAGTTATTAGACTTAAATATAGCAATCTTCGTCGCATCAACCAACCATTCAATTATATGATTTGCTTGCAACTTTTGTAGTGATTCTATGTACATGATAATGTTGTCCTTTTTTTCTACAAAAGAAAAAGGATGTACCCTCATAAAATAGGAATATTTTGTAATAAATAACAACAAAAACTCAATGGGTATAAATTTTGTTTACCAAACCACAATAAGCAAAACAGAGCATTTTTATGACCATACTAAGACTACGTTTATTGAAATACAGGTGTGATCTGTGCGTTGTATGAACGATTTTAAAGTGTTTCTTTGACTCAATTAATTTTTAACATTTTTTGTTTTATCATAATTCATGTTATTTTTGCATTAATGTATATTAATGCCAATATTATTAGTATAATATCCTATAGTAGTATTTATCTGTACTATATTAGCTTAAGGGCTCTTCTGTAATTTACATACTTTGTATATTTCTCTATATACATGCCTCAACAATCCTATTGGGTTAAGCTCTCATAATTATTCTCTCACATAGCATCAGAGCGTACCAAACCCTAAACAATTCTTTCCCTTCCCACGTGCTGTGCCGCCACTAACGCTAGCACCCAAAATAAACCCTAGCTCCGGTGCCGCTCTTCATCCCAAAGAAACCCTAAATCCGGCGCCGCCCCTTCCCTCCCTTCTCTGCAGTGACCCCCACCCCATGCGTGGTGCATTAAATCTCGATTATTGATCGGTGACTCCATGGCTGCGAATCCCAACCTCTCTTCCCCTTCGTCTCCTTCGTCCCTTGTTGTTTAGACCTCCTGTCTCCAACCTCCCTCGGCCAACCACCGCACCTCTGCCCACGCCTCCTCACCTAGGCTCCCTGCCCCCATCGGCCTCAGCCCCTGTCTTCTCCAATCCCAATTACGGGCTCTCGTACCCCACCTCTACCTTTCCCGGCGGGTATCCCGGTTCATCTTCAATGATCCCTGGTTTTGAGCATGTCTCCTCCTTCCCTGGCCCCTCTCTCCCGCCTTTCTTCGGGTCTCCATACTACCCGGCTCCCTCTTTTCCCTCGGCCCCTCTCCGCACCTCCCCCATTACCAGCCTTGTTGCTGTTAAACTTGATGCTCCGACCAATTACACAACTTGGCGAGAACAAGTCTCCATGCTTCTCTATGCTTATCGACTTATGGGCTTTATTGATGGCTCTTTACCTTGCCCTCCCCCTTAGATTCAAACTTCGACAGGTACTTTTATCTCCAACCCTGACTATCAAACCTAGTCCTGTGTTGACCAAAGCATTAGGGCATGCTTATCGGCCTCCCTTGCCCTCCCCGTTCTTAATGATGTCATACATCACCCAACTTCCAAAGACATGTGGGATGCCCTTGTCAAAAATGTTTCGTGACCACTCCCTTGGCAAAGAATTCAACCTATGGTCTCAACTTGTCACTCTCTGAAAAGATAACAAAACCATGACTACCTACCTTACTGAACTCAAAACAATAGCTGATGACCTTGCCGCCATTGATGCACAGGTCTCGAATAGAGAATTAATGCACTATGCCCTCTTTGGTTTACCACCGGAGTACGCTACCTTTAATACTTTTACTCGGAATTCCTCTCATAATCTTACTTTTGAGTTGGCATTGTTGGATAAAGAAGCTACCCTCTCTCGGATTCAAGCCCGCTTGACCCTCGATCACGTTCATGCCCTCGCTGCATCGGGCTCCTCATCTGATTACATAGGTAATGGACGTGGTTGTGGTGGATGTGGCCACAAAGGCCGTGGACGTAACTCCAACCGTCAAGGAAATCAAGGAGCTTGTGGTGGGTCACATGGTGAACCGCAACACACTGGGCCGGGTTCGGTTGTCTCTGGCGTCGTACCCCCACCCCAATAGCATTGGGGAAGAAATGCAAGTATGGTTCCTCGTCAGTCTCATGATGGTATACTCGAAGTTGGGCCCCTTGTTTGTCAGATTTGTCATTAAGTAGGTCATGCCGCCTCCCTTTGTCCCCACAGCTATGTTAACACAAATCTCTCTCATTCCTTTTCGGCCATGTCTATTACTGATTCCGCTGACCCTACATGGTACCCTGACTTGGGGGCGTCTAACCATATGACTCCCAACTCAGGTATTTTGCAAAATTCTTCTTCTTATACTGGTTTTAAATCTATTCAAGTTGGCAATGGTTCCCTCTTACCAGTGACGCATGTAGGCTCCTATAAACTTCGTGTGTCACCACATGATTTAATACTTTCTAATGTACTGTTGGTTCCTGGTCTTACTTACAACCTCCTATCTATTAAACAGTTGTGTCGTGACAATAACTGCTTTGTAGAATCTGACTCCTCCTCTTTTTGTGTCAAGGACAAGGCTACTGGGATACCCCACCTCAAGATACATAGTAATGGACCTCTCTATGGCTTCTCTGCACACTTCACTGGACTCATTGCACGAACTGCTCCCGCAGAACTATGGCACAGGCGCTTAGGTCATTTAGGAAATTCAGTTTTCAATACTTTGAGGACTCGTTGTTTACTTAGTTCTAGTTCTAATTCAATAAAACACTGTCACGCATGTTGCTCAGGAAAGTCATGTTGTTTACCATTTTCTCGTGTTTTGCATACTACTACAACATCTTTGCAATTAATACATTCTGATGTTTGGCAATCTCCTGTTAAATATGATTCTGTTTTTCGATATTATGTGTTGTTTATTGATGATTACTCGCGATTTACTGGGCTCTATCCGATGCAACAGAAAGACGAATTCTACTCCATCTTTTCAGATTTTAAGGCTTTTGTTGAAAACCAGTTTAACACAACAATCAAATGTTTTCAAAGTGATGGAGGCCGTGAGATTGACAATCGGCACATGTTGGCTCTTTGTCGCACTCATGGCATTCACTTCCGTCTTTCTTGTCCTGATACTCTACAACAAAATGGAGTGGTGGACCGTAAGCATCAACATTTAAGTGAAATGGTACGGACCCTACTTTTTCGGGCGTATCTTTCATACAAGTTTTGGGTTGATGCCGCATGCACCGCGTGTTTTATTATTAATCGATTTTAAACAAGTACCTAACTATGACATTTTTTGGGTCTTTAGGTATGCATACTACCCTAACATCACATCCCGTGCCCCTCATAAATTAGTCCCACGCTTCTCGGCTTATGTTTTCCTTAGCTATGCGGGACGGTACAAGGGTTATCGATGCTTGGACTGCACCATGGGTCGTGTCCATATTAGTCGTCATGTCCACTTTGTTGAGCATTTATTTTCATTTAATGACTTAGTCTCTAGTTGCACAGCGCCGTCTCATAGTCCTCTCGTGGAGGTCCCTCTTCTTCTTCCTGCCTTGCCTCGTCCGCCTATAATGGCTTTCTCCACCCAAACTCCGACCCCGTGCCTAGGTGTTGACCCCCGTCTCACGAATGTCCCTCCGGTGTTCACGAGTGTCACTGACACCATGTGCCCATTGGGTGCTGTGGCCTCTTCCCGTACAGACCTAGGGGGAGTCTCACCGAATCCACCTAGCGACTTGCCCCGAACCACCATGGCCGGTCCCCCATCGAACCTCCAGTTCCTCTGGAGCCATTCCAGTCCCCAGTATACATCCTATGCGTACCTGTCTTAAGGATGGTATTTGCAAATCTAAGCACGTTCTTTCCCTTAGTTCTGTTGTGGTTGTCAAGGACCCACTAGCTTTTCACAAGCTGTTAAAAACCCTGAATGGCAAGAGGCCATGGCTGAGGAGTTTAATGTACTTATTCAAAATCAAACTTAGGATCTCGTTCCCCCATCGTCTTCACAAAACATAGTTAGGAGCACCTGGAAATATAAGGTCAAATATAAGTCGGATGGGTCAGTCGATCGATTCAAGGCCCGCCTCGTTGCACAAAGTTTTCATTAACGTGAAGGCCTTGACTATTTTGAAACTTTTAGTCCGGTTGTTAAGCCCACCACCATACGGTTTATACTTGCTCTTGCCGTCACTAACTCTTGGGCCATTTGCCAACTTGATGTCAGAAACGCGTTTTTACATGGTTTTTTAAAAAAGAGGTGTACATGCGGCAACCGCCTGGGTTCATACACCCTAAGCTCCCTACGCATATAAGCCGTTTACGAAGGCACTTTATGGTCTCAAACATGCCCCTCGGCCATGGTTTCACAGGTTTAGCTCATTTCTTTATAGTCTTGGGTTCTATTGTAGCAAAGCGGATCCATCCCTTTTCATCCATCGCTCACCTAGTAGCATTGTGAATACCCATAGAGGCATGGAAATGCCTTGGATAGAGGGGCATCAGTTGGTTGACTAAATTATTTAACCAAATCCTTCTGGGAAAAAAGATGCCTGACGAATGGAGGAAGAGTACATTGATCCCGATCTATAAGAACAAATACGACATCCAGAGTTGTGCCAACTATCAGAGTATTAAGCTAATGTGCCACACTCTGAAGCTATGGGAGTGGATCATAGAGAGGAGGTTACGGCAACTGACAGAGGTGTCCGAGAACCAATTCGGATTTATGCCCGGGAGATCAACAATAGAAGTCATCCACCTCCTAAGGAAGACAATAGAGCAATACAGGGAGAGAAAAAAGGATCTCCACATGGTTTTCATTGATCTGGAGAAGACATATGACAGAGTACCAAGAGGGGTCCTATGGAAGGTGCTGGATAGGAAAGGAATTCCAGTGCCATATATCAGGGCCGTTAGAGACATGTATGACGATGCACAAACTAATGAGCGTACATCGAAAGGATAGACAGAAGCTTTCCCAGTAACAGTAGGGGTACACCAAGGATCTGCCTTTCTGTCTGTTCTGGTAATGGATGAGCTTGTGCCTTTGGTGCATGCTTTTTGCAGATGACACAGTTTTGGTAGGGGAATCTCGAGAAGAGGTAAACGAGAAGTTGGAATTATGGAGAAGGGTATTGAAATCGAAGGGCTTACGGATCAGTAGATCCAAGACCGAGTACATGGAACTTAAGTTCAGTACCGAAAACACGACCAACACAACAGACATCAATGTAGGATCTGAGACCATACAGAGAAAAGAGAGTTTCAGATACTTAGGTTCCATGGTTCAGCACAATGTCGGAGTGGACGATGATGTCAACAACCGGATTAAAGTAGGTTGGCATAAATGGAGGATGGCTTCCGCGGTACTTTACGACAGAAGGTTCCCATTAAAGCTAAAGGGAAAATACTACAAGACGGTAGTGAGACTAGCTATGTCTTATGGGACTGAGTGTTGGCCAATGAAACAACATCGTACACAGAGGACGAAGGTCGCGGAGATGAGGATGCTGTGATGGATGTGCAGACACACGAGGAAGGATAGGATCAAGAATGATATCATAAGAGGCAAATTCAGCATAGCATCGATTGAGGATAAATTAAGGGAGCAACATTTGAGGTGGTTCGTTCATGTTAGGAGGAGACTAGCCGCTGTTCCAGTCAGGAGATGCGAGCAGCTACATACTACACTAGGGTGGAGAAGAAAGGCAGGCCAAAGAAGAGATAGATAGAGATGATTCAACAGGACCTCACCCACCTAAACCTACGAGAGGAAATGGCCTTAGATAGAGCCCGGTGGAGGGTTAGCATAGGGATAGCTGATATAGCGGCTTAGCGTAGTGCATCATTTACGCTTACACTAGTGTTTCTAGGTGTCTTGACTTCCTCTTTGGCGCACGTATTAGAGCACTTATTTGTATATTGGTGTACTTGACCACTTCCATGCCTTTGATTTGCCTTGTAGTTGCCTTCTATGGAGCTTTGCTTCGTAATGCCGCTTTATGCTATGTCTTGCTCTTATGCTTCGTTGCTCTCTTGCTTACAAGCTTCCATGCTCCCATGACGACAAGCTTATCAGGTTGGGGGTCCTCAGAAACAGCCTCCTTTCACCAAGAGGGGAGAAGGCTGCATACATCCAACCCCCCAGACCCTACTTAGGCGGGAGCCCTTGAGGCACTGGGACTATTGTTGTTGCTCACCTACTAGCATTGTGTGTCTTCTCCTCTGTGTTGATGACATTATCCTCACCGGTTCCAACCCTACTCTTCTCACAAAATTAACTACTTCTCTGTCCACTCAATTTGCAATGAAAGACCTTGGACCGCTTCATTACTTCCTTAGCATTGCGGCTAAACGCACTCGACATGGCTTATTTCTCTCACAACACAAATATACCATGGACCTCCTTGGCAAACATGACATGCTTGAAGCCAAACCTATTCAAACTCCCATACCGGCTCGAGTGCAACCTTCGGTGACCGACGAGACCTTACACATGGATCCAACTGAGTTCGGTGTGCGGTGGGTGCTCTCCAGTATCTCACTATGACTCACCCTGACATCCGCTCTACTATTAACCGTGTGTCTCAGTTCATGCATGCCTCTACGACTTCCGATTGGCAAATGGTGAAACGTATTATGCGCTACCTTATGTCCATGCCCGACCATGGCCTCACCATCACTCCTGGCTCCTACACTTCTGTCATTGCCTATGCCGATGCTGACTGGGGTGGTTGCCTTGATACACGTCGCTCTACTACTGGGTTTCGCTTTAGTCCTTGGGCTTAACCTCATCTCCTAGAGTGCGAAGAAGCAACCCACAGTTGCTAAGTCCACTACTGAGTCTGAGTATCGGGCCGTTGCTAAGGTAGTTGCTGAGTGTGACTGGATCAGGTACCTTATGCATGACTTGGGCTTACGGCACTCTGGTCCAATTGTCGTCTATTGTGACAATGTTTTTGCTACCTACTTGGCTGCGAATCCTATCTCCAGTGATCGCAGCAAACACGTTGAGGTGGATTTCCATTATGTTCATGAAAAGGTTGTTTAAGGGTGACATCCAGGTTCGATTTACACCTACTACCAACAGGTTGCTGACATATTCACTAAAGGATTGGCCAAAGATCGCTTCCACTTTCACAGAACCAATCCGCACGTTGGTCCCCATGTACAAATTGGGGGGGGGGGGGGGGGGGGGGGGGGGGGGGGAGTATTACTATAATATCCTATATTAGTATTTATTTGTACTATATTAACCGAAGGATTCTTCTGTAATTTACATACTTTGTATACCTCTATATCTACATGCATCAGCAACCCAATTGGGTTAAGCTCTCATAATTATTCTCTCACAAATATAATTTAATGATTTCTTTTTTTTATATATATTTTAGAAAATAAAGGCTCACCTTTTTAAATAGCAAGAATTGAGGGTTTGAGAGACTTTAGAAAGGGAAGAGACTTGACAATTATATAATGTACTAGTGTTATCCCGTGCAATGTATGGATGATGTTTATATTTTTAAATATAATTTATATATAATGACATTGTAATTTTATTTAATTTTATAAAAGATATAATATTATATACTTTGTAAAATTATATATTAAATATATTAAATTTCTTTTTTTTTTTCCCTATAACCTCGAATATTAAATGACTATATCTTAAAATTGCTTATATTGAAATTTAGATGTTTTTGGTGACACTCCTTTAGAATTACTTGAATTAGTGTTTAAAGGCTTTTGAGATAGGGATACTTGACAATAATGTATAAAAGATAAATATAAATAAAAACTACTAAAAATTGCTACTTTTGGTGTTAGTTGGAGCTAGGGGTGTAAATTAGCCGAGCCGAGCCCGAGCTTATTAGGCTTGAGGCTCGGCTTGTTAACATTTAGCTCTGCTTGGGCTCGGCTTGAAGCTCAGTGAGCTTGGAAATTTTGGGCTCGAGCTCGGCTCATTGTGGGCTCAGGCTCGGCTCGGCATAGGCTCGAGCTTGGCTTGTCAATGATTCAAGCTCAAACTAATTTCTATCTATTACATAAATAATAGTTATACATAAAAATAATCAGTACTTATCATCTAAAATCAAAATAAGTTATACAAAAAATAGAAACAAGTCAAATAAATTCACAACATATCTTAAAAGAATGTATAGTATAGTATATTTAATTTAACTAGATATAGAACAATGACAAGATAAATAAAATAAATATACAAAATTATTTGATCTTTATTTTGCATCTTTAAAAAGCAAAACAAGCCGCAATAATTCAATATCATAAGAAAAATTAAGAGAGAAAATATACCTATTTTAAAATTTTAATGACGTGATTATAAGCCTAAAAGATCATCTAAAAGTTTTTTTTTTTTTTTTTTGGGTTTTTGCTTAATTTTATAAGTAAGCTAAAATGGAAGATTGAATTAAAAAAAATGAAACTTCATTATATTTGAAACGGCGTTAGAAAAAAAAAGGGAAGCTCAAGGGTCATAGCAATTAATGGGTGCTGTTGGGATGCTGTCTATGCGTATGACTTTTTTTTTTCAATAAAAATATTATAACTAAAATTAAAATTATATTATTTTATATTTAGATTCGTGAGTTCACGAGCTCGAGCTTTATCGGGCTCAGGCTCGGCTCGTTCATCTTAACGAGCCGGCTCGACTCGACTTGTTTATCTTAACGAGCCGGCTCGGCTCGGCTCGAGCTCGTGATGAGCCGAGCTATACGAGCTTTATATCAAGCCGGCTCAACTCATTTACACCCCTAGTTGGAGCTACCAGAAATCAATTAGTATAGGTATTATCAATAATGATTGTGCACGAGTATTATATAGTAAGGAACAAGATTCTATTCTCCTTTCATGGAAGGGACTGGCGGTCTTTTCTTTTCTTTTCTTTTTTTCCTTTTTTCCCCCTTTTTGTGAGTTGAGTGATAGAATTGTGATAATGCAATTTATTAATGAGTGGCAAATACAATAGGTTGTAGTCCTAAGTATATATACAGAGTACAATAAAGATAAAACTATATAAGTAATCTTGACCTAAACTAAGAGGATACATCTAAATCATAATAATACTCTAATATGCCTCTCAATCTGTATGGGAGGGACAAACTGCAAATTAGACTTGTGAAAATGAAAGCGATTTGTGAGCAATCTGCTTGGTAGTAGGAGTATATCAAACCTGGGTATCACCTTTTAAAATTGTTTCTCGCAAATAATACTAATTAACACCAACATGTTATACGCAATCATGAGAAATAAATGGTAGAAACATTTTGATAATACACTATGACAAGATCAGTGTGATGCAAAAGAAGATCCCACATTACGTGTCAAACCTAGTCACTCTCGGCAATGACTTGGCTGCAATTAGTACTGAGACTCCATGTGGACTTAGCAAGGGTAACTGCTTCTTGATCCTCCAAGAGATCACATTTGGACCAAGGAAGAGTACATAACCAAGTCTACATTAGCATAGGAAATAATGGTAGTGTAGAATCCAAGAAGAATGGATAAGTCACGATCAAGTGCATTCAACAACTTACAAATGTGAGGATCTGGAAGCATGTATAAATAGAGAGGCAAGCCTAACAATATAGTACATATTAGATAGTCATCGTCAAGTATAGGAGGGCCCCAAACACATGCCTATACTTAGTAGGATTTGTAAATAGTTCCCCTTAACTAAGAGAAGTTGCCCTGAGGCTGGCAGTGAACTTTTAACAAGTTCACTCTCTTGCATATTATGTTTGGTAAGAAGGTCCGGTGTGTATTTATGTTGATAGAAAAATGCCTTTTTGTCATGTTTGGATTTTATATCAAGAAAGTGGTGGAAGGGTCCTACTCCATAGCAAATTGAGCTGAAAGATTATTTTTTTTTTCAATGGTAATGATGGACCACTTTAGGCTCATTAACGATGGACAAGGGATCCTAAAGTATCGACACAAATGTGAGAGAGGAGAGCCTTGGATAAACTAGAGCCCGAGTACCCCAAGTTGCAAGCCAGTTCGTAGACCTATTAGCTTCTCAATAGCAGTGGTTGAAATTGATCTGAGCACACAAATGCTAATAGTATGATTATCTTCCACAACAATGAGGATATCCATTAGAGAAGCATATGTACCCCTAATAGCCTTCATAAACACTTCATTTAAGTGACAGTGAGGATAATACAATCCACATATAAAAGAAGGCAAATCAAGTCATTTTTAGTTAGCCGTATAAAGAGAGATGGGTTAGCTCAACTACAAATGAACCCCTGACTACACAACAAGGTTCTAGACCTATTGAACCATGCTTAGTGGACCTGCCTGAGTCCATAGAGGACCTTTGAGTCGACACACATGACTAGTTCATTTGGGATGAAAAAAGTTCTTTAGGCTAACACATGTAAACCTCTTCAATCAGGTGACTGAGAAGGAGCACATTTTTAACATCAAATTGACAAATAGGTTAAGAGCGAGTAACAACTAGTGATAGGATGAATTAGACCATGGAAGGTTGTACAAGAGTGCTAAAGATTTCATGATAGTTTTTCCCTTCATGCTGATGGAATCCTTGCGAAACAACGTAGCCTTGAAATGCTTGATATAACCTTTGTATTTGTAATTTAGTCTGTATTTCCACATACTACCCTACAATGTTTTTGGTTGGACCATAAGGGATCAATTTCCTTGTGTTATTTTGCATTAGCACATTGAATTCGTTGATCAAAGTTTCTTTCCATTGAGGGTTCTTAACTTCCTTCGAGTAACATGTAGGTTCCTGAACAATGATTAGTGATGATAGGGTTAGAAGATAATTGGGTTTTTGAATGCCATCCTTAAGGCGTGTCTGGATAGGGTGAGTGTTGAGAGTGTTATGCCCATGAGTCAAAAGTTTTTTGTCCTAGAGGAGTTTTGGTAGGCTGGATCGGGGAACCATGAAGTAGCAGAGTGTGGGGTATTGTTGGTGTGGGATATGATCCTAGCAGGGGTTGAAGCGTCGCCAACATTGGCGGTCTCATGGTGCATATAGGGGGCGTTTGCTACAACACGTTGCGGTCAATGGGTGACCGAGGGAGATGCTGATCTCATTGCATGGCTAAAGGGGGTGTTTGTCTCATTGGGATGGTCTCCTTAAGTAGGAAGTGGCGCTAAAAGGAGTATTTGGTGAGCATCCAATAGAGGACCAACCGGCCCACATTGCGGCCCGTCGACATTCACAGTGGCACAAGTCAAGGGTTTACTAGGGATTATCTTGGAAGAGGTAAGAAGAGGGATATCCGCGACCTCCTTGGAAGATACAAGAGGCATGGGACTAGGTGGAGTAAGGTCAGGATAGGAAAACTAGAATCTTCAAAGTGGATATGCAGACTAATATAGATTCTTCTTGTTTTGGGATCTAATTAATGATACCCTATTTAGCTGGACACATAATCGAGAAAAATGCGGAACAGGATACTAATATGTGAAGGGCAGGGGATGCGAGGTTGGGCAAACACGCACATCCAAAGACGTGAAAAAATTCACAATGTGAAGTTTTTGTAAGAGTTTTTCAAAGAGTGAAGCATTTCCGAAGACGAGGGTGGGATGATTGATAATATAGCATACGATACAAAAGACATTATCCCAAAAACAGAAAGGAAGGCGAACATAAGGAAGCATTCATGAAATTTCACTTAGATGTCTATGCTTGCACTCCACCTTTCCATTTTGTTATGGAGTATGAAGATAAGAAAGGTGAAGAAGGGATGTTGTAAGCTTGACATAAAACACTTATGCACCTATGGTCATACTCACCACATCCATTATTTTGAGATGTTTTAGTCGACGCATTGAATTGATTTTGAACTAGTTTTCCAAAAGTGATGAAATGTCAGAGACTTTTGATTTTTGTTGCATTGGGTATAGTTAGGGATGTAAATAAATTGAATGTTCGATTGAATACTCATGTTCAAAATCAGTTAGGGCTCATTCGTATTCATTATGAGGGCTCGATAGCTTATTGAACCGAGTTCGAGCAGGCTCGATAAGCTTAATGAGTTAAGTACGAATAGAGGCGTGCTCTGCTTATTAATGCTCACTCAGTTTGGTAAGAGCTTGATAAGAGCTCATTAAGGGGCTCAATAAGAGTTCAGTAAAAGCTCATTAAGGGATCATTAAAAGCTCATTAACAGTTGATATTGGTTCAAAAGTAGTTCAATATGTTAAATAAATAACGCGTACAATGAAAAATACAGCGTAAAATACTTGCAAAAATACCGCGTAAAATACTGATAAATACAGCGCAAAATACTGCTGAAAATACTGCTAAAAATACAGAAAAATAATCTGCTAATTTTTGTAAATTGAACAGCGAAGATTAAACCGAAAATTGCTGTAAATTTGTAAAAAATCAAGCTATCAAAATCTCAGTAAAATGCGGTAAAAATTGCAGGAAAATTTCGGTCGAAAATTGCAAAGAATTCCAGTAATTTTGCCACTGAAACAGTAGTAACGGTGAGCGAAAATACTAGTGCAAAAGTGCAACAAAATACCTAAACATGACAATCAAATAATACCGAAAAAGGGGAAGTTGATTAGATTGACAAAATACCGAAGATATCGTGCCGTGGGAAATACCATTGTCCTCAAAGACGATTTCGCCGCTACTCCGGTGCAAACAGTGATGTTGGCGGCCATCCTCTAGGATTAATACGGTCCAACTTTTAACGTGCACTCGTTAAACGTTGGGTAGGAGAGAGCTAGAACTTTGCCCAGGTACTTGGAGATAGAGAGAGAAAGCTGAGTGGAGAAAGGAGATGAAGACGCAATTGTTTTTCTGGGATGATTTCTAAAATGGTGAATATGGTCTAATTTATAGCAAAAATTCAAGAGGCAATAGCACTAATCATGTAGCCCAATAGCTAGTAACGTTTTTTGTGTATTAAAACCGAGCCCAACAGCTATTAACAGCTAGTTAGGGTAAATACAGGGTTTAAAAGAATAATTTCTGTAAAATGAATATGGCCGTTAACAATAAAATCCCCACGCCCATGTCCGAGCACAGCGCGGCAGGAGGCGCGCTCGTATGGTTCCCACCATTCTTTCACCCATGGCTTAATTCAAATGAGTTGAGGGCATATACCCTTATAAACTCAACTAACCCCCCTTAATTTGTCTATGTGGAATAGAGTGCTTTTATTTATTCTCAAATTGGAATGTAATTTTCCCATAATATTTAAGTTAGCTTGTATCATTTTTCCAATACAATAATGACTCGATAGTAACTTGAAAAGATCCACTCCATAGCGAGCTCAACTCGGTGGCAAGCTCAGCTTGATTGGGCTCGATAATGAGCTCGACTTGGCTCGATAAGCCTAACAAGCCGAGCCAAGTATCGAACACACTAAAATCTTATTGAACTGAGCTCGAACAAGGGCTTAAAAGGCTCGATAAAAGCTCGGCTTAAGCTCGAGCTTGATAAGCCTTATCGAGCTCAGGCTCAAACAAGGGTGTGCTCGGCTTGTTTACACCCCTACATATAGCCATGAGAAACGTGAGAAATCATCAATGAAGAGAACATAATATTTAAAATTTTTACTAGATTAGAATGGATAAGTTGTAACTATGTAGTAGAAAAATGTTTAACATGCTTGAAAGGTAAAAGTTTACATTTACTAAACAACAAGAATGACAAGCGTTCGAAAAAGTATCAGGGCTAAAAATATGACGGCACTTAAAGCACTTAGAACATCTCCTAAACGACCAAGTCATTGATGGCATACATGTCCCAATCTACTATGAGCTAAAAGGGTGGTTGTTTGAAGTGTTAAGCCATAGAATGGTTCTTTATTGTGTACCCAAAAGAGCATCATCCCTAGTGTTCCGGAAAAAAAAAAAAAAAAAAAAAAAGAGCATCATTTTTATAGCTTTGTTCTTGACACAGAAAAAATCAATCTTCTTTAACTAAATATTAACAATTACTGTCACGACATATTATTTATGAGAAAGTAAATTATGTGTTAGTTGTGGTACTTGCATAACATGCTTAAGGGACAGAGGACGGGAGCTTGTTTTAATAGAAGCGGAACCAACATTCATAACAAGTAAAAAAGCATCATCACCAACAAGGACACTTTTGTGTGACAGAAAAATAGGGTCGAGGATATTATAAATAATACCTAAATCTGGGTAACAATTATAGGTAAAGGTGCACCAACAAACGTGGCCAAAGATTGGGAGAGATTAGGAGTTGGTGGTTGGTCATATCGATGGGGGTAATTAATTGTCAAGTGTGGTTGCAAATCTAACATACAAGAGGTCATGGCCCTGGTAAACTTCGACAAGAGTAAGGAGGGAAGTTACCTGTAGATCTCACCCAAGAAGAAGGATGTAGTGAGGAAACACCAATAGATGACGAACTCGAACCTCCAAGGTTAAAGAAACCTAGTGGGTATTGCTAAGACTTTCCTTGACTATCTATTCTGCCTCCACCACCTCCACCAAGGTTATTACTGTGTCCTTGACCTCCTTTTCCACATCTGCTACTTCCGCCCTAATGCATACCATGGTTATTTGTACCAAACCCTACCATGGCATGAATTGGATAAGAGGTGGATTAATTTTGGAAACTATTCAAAGTTGTTTTGAGATATCATGGGAAATTTCTCACTAAAATGAAAAAGAAACTTTATTCAGAAATAATCCAAAAATGGAATAGTAGACTGGATACAAGAGAATCAATGGCGACATGGTTGCTGATTATTGATTTGAGTTCAAAACGATAGGCATCCATTGATTTATCATCTTTTCATAGGAGAGCAAGTTGGGTACATAAATCGAATTTTCTGGCCATCACGTTGTCACGTAACTACTTAGCCAAGACATCTTAAATGGCTTTTTGTTTTCGGTGACCAATAACATTAGTAAGAATGGGCATGCTAGTGTAGTAGCAATACATAAACGTATGCTTTGATTAATTCAGGTCCATTCTACATGTTCAGAATTAATTTATGTAGATCTAGAATTGGTGAAAGTATAGGTGAGGGGACACGAATAGGATGCATCAACGTATTAATATTGAGTATGAAATGAGTATCTTATTAAATTGCTCGCACTAAGTGAGATAATCAATAGAATTTTCTAGTTTAATTCTAATGAAAATTTTAAAAATAGATGTAGGTAGAAGTGATTGAGGGGCAAGTAGCACATTGCCATAATCCCTCTGTACAGACCGAAGGACCCAGCCTAGGACGATGACATTGCCATAATAGATGCATTATCCGGAAGTTTTGGAGGGGTAAAATTTTCTGTTATTTGGCGTGGTGTTTTGTGTCTTTTAGAAAGAGTTGTGTCCTTTGGGACTTCCCCGAGACAATTAATTCCTTATAAATAGTTCCCCCTCATTTTCAAGATGGCACATGAAATCCATACCATTCTCTAGATCTTTTTTGAACCTAATTCTCTAGATTTTTTGGTGGAACTAAACACAAAAAATATTATACAAAAGTATAAAATAGAAAGATATTACCAATAACTCGTAAAGATGATGAAATACCAATAATATAACAGTTAAGCGAGAAGCGGATCATGCTATCTTTAAGACGGTTTCGCGCCCCTTTCGGATCTAAGTCGGTACAGTAGGTACTGGCGCTCCGCCTCCAGGATACAACGTCCAACTACAGTTCACACTTTCTAGGTTTGCACAAAGTTAAAACTAAAGCCTTCTCAACACAATTAGCCAAAAAAAAAAAAGCCTCGAGGAAAGAGGGAAAAATTAAAAACATGAAATTTTTATTTGACCAAGTAAAATATCAATGCTCAATTCTTCTTTTCTGTATTTCTTTGCAAGAGCTCAAGAATTGAAAACTTTAAATAGATAAATGTATGCTTTTTTCTATCCAAATATTACCGTTGGCATTAAGCACAAAGTACACCAAGATTTGTAACATTACTTTACTATTGGTCAAAACATTATTTGCATTTAAAGAAAATATATATTTACATTTAACTAAATTCAATATTTTATATATATATATAAGATATAATTGCATAGCAATTTACCAATAATTTGAAAAACATAAAAAAAACATCACCAAGATAGCAATTAAATGTATATTTTTATTAAAACATCCAACATATTTAAATTTCAAAAATTTGTTCTCACTACAAACACTCCAAAGTAAAGGTGTCCTTATATCCCGAGACTATTTCTTAAGGATAAAATAGGTCTTAAGTATTCATGAAACAAGGCCTTGAGTAGTGTTTGATGAGAAATTATAGTGTATTTAGAAAGTAAGTCTTATGTGTGAGATATTTTCAATCCGTCAAATGGGATATATTGTTCAAAGACGTAGTCTACTGTATTATTTTGATTGACTATAACATATTTTCGTTAGGTAAAAGTTCAATCTCAAGACACATACAAACTTTCTTTTTTTATTTTCAGAGATCTTATATTTGAGAATGCAAATTTTGTAAATGGTGGAGAAATGTTGAAGCATTTTCAAAATACCATCATTTTGGCTCAGATACGGTGTATATTGACACATAAAATGTTGTGTGCTGACACAACACAAGATTTGTGAGTCGACACAAAACTTACAAAAAGCAACAAAATCTAGAAAATTGGGATGTGTGTTGACAAACAAGGTTTACCCGTTATTTGGCGTGGTTTTTCATGTCCTTTAGAAAAGAGTTGTGTCCTTTGGGGCTACCATGAGATACTTGATTTCCTATAAATAGCTCCCCTTCGTTCTCAAGATGACACATGAAATTCATGCCATTCTCTTGTTCTTTAAATTTCAAAATTTATTCTCTACAAACACTCCATAGTAAATGTTTTATTGTATCCCGAGACTATTTCTTAAGATGAAATATTCTTAAGAATAGTGGTTCTCTATACACCTTGAAGTCTCATTTAGTACCCTTTAAATACAATTTCCCTAACTGACTTATTCTTGTACTATCACATTGTCAAGTAACCAATTGTCTTAAAAGTTCAAACATGATGGATGAGGTCCATAAATTATTTTATTGTCAAATATGCTCTCTCACAAAATAGATCACTACGGTTAAAGAATAATTGCACACGTCTACCCTGTATCTTGCGCTATTCATAATGAGGTGGGGGCTGTTGGAATTTGAACTTGGACTCCTTCGTCAACAAGGCTCTGATGTGATTTTAAAGTGTGTTTTATAACCGTCTACTCGCAAGCGTACAAGAACGTTGTAGCTTTGTCGGGTATACGGGTTGTATCCACAGGGAATCGGTGTTAAGTCAGACTTAGTGATTAACGAGCAGTTGAAATCGTGTTTTTGTGTGGTTTAAGTGATTTATTTACTAAATTAACAAAACTAGCGATAAATTAAAAGTGTCAATTCAATTGAGTTGAGTTTGGGAAGTGAATTTAGGGTAGCATTACTCGTATCCCATCATTATACTCGATTATGACAATGATTTAGGAGGCTTACGCTACAAGCACTAAGTCTTGGTTAATATTTAAACTAAGGCTTAAGGTAATGAACTAGTCTAAAGGCATAACCTATCATATCTCCCTAAGTGTAGCATAGGTTATCTCATTAGTACTACTTAATTTCTTTCTTAATCTTAATTCAATATTAAACCTGAATTAGTATATAAATTAAGGTTTAGGGTAATAAGCTAATCTAAATGCATAACCTATCTTATTACCCTAAGTCTGGCATAGGTTATCTCATTAGCGTTACTTATTTCCTTTCTTACTCCTAATTCAATATTAATTGTTTCAAAAGATTGGGTGCAGGGTTGGGTACAACCTCAACCTTGACTACACGTGAAACCCTGTTATGACAAGGCCTAGGCTACAAGCACATGACCAATCGCTAAAAAGTCGGAGATTTAGACATGACTACAAGCACACATACAAAAATACCCAACAAGCATGAAGAACTCCCCATAGGGGTGCGAATTTAACATTAAGAAACCATTGTCAATAACGTAATATAAATCTGGGGTGTGGGCGGCTACCCGCCCTTCATCCCTAAACTAAAAATATACTCCTCTATGGGAGTTTTACACATCATGAAATCTAAAATAGAAAACAATATTGTCTAAAACTAAGGACTAAAAGACTCCCCCAATTGACGTTGATGTGATCCTTGCTTTGATCCTTCCAGTACTCCGACCACCTGTGCTTCAGCATTTGAGAACCCTTTGGATCTTGTAGCGGCTTCGGAAAGGAGAGGAGGAAGAGAGGCGTGGCCAAAGATCCCTCACATAATTAGGTTTTCGATATTTAAATCCCGTCTGCGACCGGGTCATGTGTGTTCCCCCTCTCTCCGTCTCTTTTTATATTTATATATATTATAATATAATATATAATATTATATTATATATATAATATAATATAATATATTAACTTTACGAGACCTATTTGGGTTACCGAATTACAATCCGATTGGTCATTCTTTTTCACATGTGGTCAGATTTCTCAAAGTAGTCTTCAATTATGCCTCAATTACGTTTGACTCAACAACTTTTTAACTTTTGTTTGCTTCGTTGCACTCTAAGCCAAAATGTACCTAAATTATAACAAAACACACGTGTAAAAGCAAGATATGTCGCAAGAATGAAGAATAAAATATGTAAATATAAGGCACATCAACATCCCCAAACCTAGTCCTTGCTTGACCTCAAGCAAGATTCAGCTCCAACTAGCTAAAAATAAAAATTTTTACTCGGGCATGCAATGGCAAGAATAACTTGTGAAAACTATTTTTCGATCATATTTGAAGGTGCACTTGAGAGTAGAGAATCTTTATATAATGTTATTATTATACTGGTTCTAACTCAAGTTCCCGTTATTGAAGTATTTTCACTAGCGAGTGAGTTTAGAACTTCTCTCCCCTTCATCTTATTTCAAAACCTTCAAGTTTAAGGTGACATAGAGAGAATTAGCAAAAGAATCAGTTAACCTAACCCTTTCACCGCTAATTAACAATGAAATTAAAAAAATTTCTCTTTTCTCTCTTATTTAACCCTTTTTTTTCACGATCAGATGTGTCTCCCTCAGACCCATGTAGCGAGTTTTAAAGCCGGCAGCTCCCGATCCAATTGGCTCAAAGTACCAGGTTTTAAGAGACCCCTATGGACCTAATGGCTCGAGTCTAAGAAATTCACACCCTAATCCGTTAGTACATACCCTTTTCTTTTTCTTTTTTCCTTTTTTTAGGTATTAGTGCTTATTACAGTAACCTAAGCTGGCAGATCCTTCTTAAGCTTTCCTTGTAGCCCATGTAGTGAGCTTTGGATCGGCAGCTCCCGACCCTGTTGGCTCAACGTACCAGGTGTTAAGACACCCCTACGGACTTACTTGCTTGAGACATAGGGGGTTACAAGAACCAACAAATCACAAGAAACCCTTTTTTATTTTTTGGAATCACTCAAGATAAAGAGATAGGAAATTCATTTCAACATTGTTAGGAGTAAAATGGTGGATTCAAATTCCTAAAATTATTTCCGCTATGTCAACTTAAAAAGTAGGATATGTTACAAGATTAAAGATGAAAAATAATAATCTCTCTAACGAGTTAAATGACAAAAATACATATTCAAAAATCAGATTCAGAAATAATTTCATTACATAAATATTCTAATCATTATAGTACATCTTAAATTTGATCTTCAATAGAAGTCACAAACAATTTTATGCTCATTCATGCAAAAACTTATCTAATTTAAGCAAAAACAATGCTAAAAGGGCAATCAAGAGTTCAAACCATTCTTGCCATCCCCAAACCCAAACCTTGCATTGTTCTCAATGTACATTGACGAAAATAAATATAAGCAAGGAAAGGAAAGAGACGACCTTAGGTGTGGCATATTCAGCCATACGCGGTGAGTAAACCAAAAAGGGAAAACAGAAGTAGCAAGGTACAATCGATCACATAGAAGACAGAATACTAAACAAACTTGTTAATAGTGTTAGAAATAAGGATAGTACAAGTGTTTAGTACAAGAGAAACAAAGTTAGCATGGTAGGGACAACAAAAGGATCTGCAATTGAGAGAGAGTTCATGTCGAAAAACAAACTAAAACAAAATTAATAGTAGGTTGGGTTGCCTGCCAAGAGTGCTAAGTTTAACGTCTTCAGCCGAACGTAATTTAAAGCACAATGTCAACCAAAATCCGAGGCAGTGTCTGCCATAGAAATCAGGTTGAGCCAATAGGGATGATCCCCAAACCTAATAGCATTTCGAGACTCGTGACTATCAAAGAGGGAAACATTACCAACATCGGGGTCTTGAATCTCTATCCTACTAGGTGTAGGTGATGAAGCACAGCTATTGACACAGACAGGGACACTATTACAATAATCACTTTTAGTAGAATCGAGCTTACCCGGCTCTACCAAAGGGTCAATATCATTAATGCTATAGCATTCCAACTCGTCCTCAGGCTCAGGGTGTCGAACAAAGTTCGAGACCTTCAATTTGCCCTTGAGGTTTCCAAAAGAAACATCCAATACTCCCGTCCTACGGTGAATCACAGCGTTGGCCGTTGCTAGGAACTATCAACCTAGAATAATGGAAGCGCTGTGCTTTTTCCTAGGAGGGGAAGACAAACTTATCAACCTGGACAAGTACATCTTCCACTACCCCACGAGGTACTCGCTTTGTCCCATCGGCCAACTGAAGTGTAACATACGTTGGCTTAAGGTCTCCTATACCCAATTCCCAAAAAAACTGAGTAAGGGATGAGGTTTACACTCACTTCTAGATCTAGCAAGGCTCTGCTAGTGTAATGCTCTCCTAAAACACATAGAACTGTAAAAGTCCCGGGGTCTCGAAACTTGGGTGAGGCGCCTGATACTAAAATGTTGCTCGCCTTCTCCGTGAGCCGAACCTTCTTCAGGATATGCACTTGTGCGTACTTCATTTTGGTGCAAAGGTCTTTGAGGAACTTGACATACATTGGAATGTGTTTAATAGCTTCGATCAACGGCAAGTTGATCTTCATGTCCTTCAACACATCTCTAAGCTTAGCCCACTTTGGGTCGTCCTTCTTCTTCGGTCCTATGAGGGCCAAAGGAAAAGGGACAACGGGTTCAAAAACCCTTTCTTATGATCTCTCTCTATCAGCAGTTGGAGGGGGAGTCATATCCTTCTCAGTTTCAACCTCAACTTCCCTAAGGTTCTCCTCTTCTGAAACCAACACAACCTGAGCTTGCTCACGAATGAGCAAGCTAGGGTTAGAACTAGTTGATCCTGTGGGGTTTGTAAGTGGTTGGGAGGGTAACCTCCCTTCTTTTATCCTATTCAATGCGTGGGTCAACTGTCCTATTTGGTTCTCTAATTTTGCGATAGATAGTGAGTGAGATCGAACTAGTTGTGTGTTGTCCTCCATAAAGTGGAGCATACGCTGCTCGAACTGTGACGTACATCCTAGAGGTGGAGGAGGAGGGTTATTATGAGCAATATTGGAGTGAGGTTGAACATCATAAAGCCGGGATCTTGTTGTTTTGTGGGTTGATATTGATTGGCATCCTGCTTCCACAAGAAGTTCGGATGATCGCACCACCTGAAATTGTAGGTGTTTGAGAACGGGTTGATATTTCTCGAATATCCTTGAGCTACATGTACCTATTCCTACGTGTATTCAGGTAATTGTGACGCATATAAACAATTAAGCACAGAATGGTCGTCACCTCGAACAAATGTCACACGGAGTAATACCACTTGATGACTCAACTGCATTGACCATGTGCACATTAGTAAGATTCAATGCAAGCTCATAATCTGATCCATTTTCCTATTAAGGGCATCTAGTCTACGGTTGATGTCATCGTTAGGTGCTACTTCGTAGACACCATGTGCACCCACTCTCACCATCCTCATAGAAGAGGATTGGTTGAGAGTGTTCGCTGAGGCGCTCAAATAGCATCCACCCCTCGTCCTCGTCTTGTTGGTTAAACGCTCCCCCACACGAAGCATTAACCATTTGTTTGTTACATGCACAAAGACCATCCTAAAAATTTTGCACTAGAGCCCACTTGAGAGTCCCGTGGCGGGGACAGCTTCTAAGAAGCTCCTTGAATCTGTCCCAATTTCATGAAATTGCTCCTGATCCTTTTGTTCAAAACTATTAATTGCACGCCTAACAGACATAGTTTTGACTTTAGGAAAAAACTTGATCATAAACTTTTGTTCGAGGTTAGCCCAAGTGGTTATTTCACCTCTCAGAAAAGACTGAAACCACCTTTTGGCTACGTCCTTTAACGATAATAGAAAAAGGCGCAGCCTAATAGCATCAGTCGTGACATCTTGATAGTGACAAGTTTCGCAAATTTCTATAAATGCATCAAGGTGCTCGTATTGGCTCTCTATTGGCTTGTCGTAGAAAGCAAGAAGCATGATGATGATCTCAGGCTTAAGCTCCAAGTTGACATTAGCCACAATGGGTAACGTAACCCCGGCGGGTGCAATGTACGTTTGGGGGATGAAGTGGTCCGCAATCGTATACGGTGTGAAGTTAGCCATAGAGAAAAATAAACCAATGAAAAATATAAGTAGGTTTTTTTTTTTTTTTTGAAAACAAAGAAAATAGAAATAAAAATAAAAATAGAAAATAACTCGTTAATTTCCAAATCAACTTAGCCTACCGATTTTCCGGCAACGACGTCAAAAACTTGATGTGATTTTAAAGTGCATTTTAAAACCGTCTACTCGCAAGCGTACGAGATCGTCGTAGCCTTGTCAGGTATACGGGTCGTATCCATAGGAAATCGGTGTTAAGTCAGACTGAGTGATTAACGAGTAGTTGAAATCGTGTTTTCGTGTGGTTTAAATGATTTATTTACTAAATTAACAAAATTAGCGATAAACTAAAAGTGTCAATTCAATTGAGTTTATTTTAGGGAGTGAATTTAGGATAGCTTTACTCGTATTCCGTCATTATACTTGATTATGACAATGATTTAGGGAGCCTTAGTTAATATTTAAAATAAGGCTTAAGGTAATGAACTAGTCTAAAGGCATAACGTATCATATCATCCTAAGTGTAGCATAGGTTATCTTATTAACACTACTTAATTCCTTTCTTGCTCTTAATTCAATATTAAACCCGAATTAATATATAAATTAGGGTTTAGGGTAATGAACTAATCTAAAGGCATAACCTATCTTATCACCCTAAGTATAGCATAGGTTATCTCATTAGCATTATTTAATTCCTTTCTTACTCCTAATTCAATATTAATTGTTATAAAAAATTGGGTGCAGGGTTGGGTACAACCTCAACCCTGACCATGCGTGAAACCCTGTTATGTTAAGGCCTAGGTGACAAGCACAAGGCCAATTGCTAAAAAGTTGGAGATCTAGACATGGCTACAAGCACACATACAAAAATACCCAACAAGCATTAAGAACTCTCCACAGGGGTGCGAATTTAACATAACGAAACCATTATCAATAATGTAATATAAATCTGGGTAGGGGCGGCTACCCGCCCTTCATCCCTAAACTAAAAATCTACTCCTCCATGGGAGTTTTACACATCATGAAATCTAAAATAGAAAACAATATTGTCTAAAACTAAGGACTAGAAGACTCCCCCAATTGACGTGGACGTGATCCTTGCTTTGATCCTTCCAGCACTCCAACCACCTGTGCTTCGGCGTTTGAGAATCCTTTGGATCTCATAGCGGCTTCGGAAAGGAGAGGAGGAAGAGTGATACAGTGAAAAAAATATAGTAGTTAAGTGAGGGATAATTTAGGTATAAATAAATTTAAGTTAAGTAGTTAATTACGATAATACCCTCCCCTAACTCTATAAATAGAGGGTTAGAGGAAGATGAGAGGCATGCCAAAAATGTTAAACAATCTATCGCACTCCTCCTAATTTCTCTCTAACTCTCCCCCTATCTATCTTCTTCTACTTTTCTCCCCTTCTCTCTTAAAATCTATGTAATCCTCTCCTTTTTAGGGTTTATCAATATAATCTTAGTTCTTGGTATATTGATTCGTGTTTGAGGGTCTGATCGGGTTTTGCCCTGTAATATTGGTATCAGAGCTTTGATCCTCTGACCTAGGGGTGCTGAATTTTGGTATTCATAAACAGAGGTCTAAATTGGTCTATCAGGAATACAACTCGAGTATATATTGAAATGGCTTGACAAATTTGAAAAGAAAACTGAAGAAATCAAATAGCAACTGGGGAATTTCGGACAAAAAATGGAGAAAAAATTTGACGAAGTTAAAACTTAGCGCGAAGAGGAGTACTCACAAGTAAAGGATCAATTTGAGACTTGTTGTAGCAGTATCGAGGTAGATGAAGCTCCGGAGCCACCAGATCTGGCCGAAAATGGAGCTGAGGTTGAGGCTTCGGAACCTCTGTCACCGAGCATCAATTTCAGCAGCGAAGAGACCGGAAATTAGGATGGAATGGACGATTGGACCCAAGAGAGGGCGCTGAAGCCTTCGGGAGTAGACGAGCCGTCGCCGATCGTCGAGGAACCACGTCCTACGTGCGTACTGGCCGTCATTTCAGAGGAGGGGTACAATGCCACGACTATCGAGACTCATCACCACCTCCTTCAGACCGGTTCGCACCTTACTCGCCACCGTCTCCTCAACAACGCGCCACCCAATGACGCCGGAACACCGATCTTCTGCTTTGGTGGTGTTAGGGTTAGGGTTTCGAAGGTTGGGGTGGAGCAGCGCAGGAGAAAGAAGGCCGAGGGTTTTGAATTTGCAAGCCATAATTACATTTCTACCCTTAGCATTTTAGTTATATTTTACATAAAAATTTTAATGTTTGTAAGTTTAGTATTTGACCCCGGAGGGTCACTAATTCAAGTATCAATACCTAGATCCTTGAGGACAAGGATCTTTAAAGGGGAAAGGTATTGATACAGTGAAAAATATAGTAGTTAAGTGAGGAATAATTTAGGTATAAATAAATAAAGGTTAAGTAGTTAACTACGATAATACCATCCCCTAACTCTATAAATAGAAGGTTAGAGGAAGATGAGAGGCATGCCAAAAATGTTAAATAATCTATCTCTCTCCCCCTAATTTCTCTCTAACTCTCCCCCTGTCTATCTTCTTTTACTTCTCTCCCATTCTCTCTTAAAATCTATGTAATCCTCCCCTTTTTAGGGTTTATCAATATAATCTCAATTTTTGGTATGTTGATTCGTGTTTGAGGGTTTGATCGGGTTTTGCCCTGTAACAAAGAGAGGCATGGCAAAAGATCCCTTAAATAATTAGGTTTTCAATATTTAAATCCCGCATGCGTCCAGGTAGTGTGCGTCCCCCCTCTCCGTCTCTTTTCTTTATTTATATATATAATAATATAATATAATATATATATATTAACTATTTATGAGACCTATTTGGGTTACCGAATTACAACCCGATTGGTCATTTTTTTTCACTTGTGGTCAGGTTTCTCAAAGTAGTCTTCAATTATGCCTCAATTACGTTTGACTCTGCCACTTTTTAACCTTTGTTTGCTCTGTTGCACTCTAAGCCAAAATGTACCTAAATTACAACAAAACATACGTGTAAAAGCCGAATATGTAGCTAGAATGAAGAATAAAATATGTAAATATAAAGCACATCAGCCTCCAATATCATTGTTAAGAAACTAACAATCCAAAAAATTTAGGCTGATGAATAAAGGTCGAGAGAAATAATTTTATATTATAACATACACACACTCCAAATATGCGGCATGATTTTGACGTATTAGACCGCAAAATTGACATAATTGAATGCTTTGATTCTTAGTGATGGTTGCTGGCCAGAGCTATGATATTAATTAATTTATGTTTGATTCAAAATTGATGTAATACCATATCTAATTAAATTAGACTAGGTATTATAATATATAAAATCTACAGTAATTAAATTGGGCTAGTCATTATAATATGTGAAACCCACACTAAATAAATTGGGTAGGTATTATAATACAATTAAAACTGACTAATATTTAAAATGGGCTATAAATAAAATATTGTGTTGATTTTAAAAAGGGCTCATTATTAATACTAGAGTTATACATGTATATATATATATATAAGAGAAGAGAAGATTTAAACCCTAGTTTTGTCCTTCCCCTCTTCCAATTGATTATCTCTCTCTTTAAAGAGGCAATCATCATTTCGATTTCTCTCCCTTGATAGGTTTTCGAAACTAATTTATAATAAATTTCGAATATTGGATTAGAAAATAGTTAAGGTAAGTATACCACTTCCCTTGCTTGTTTGTGAATTATAAAAATTGTTTTATATGCCTTGATATATAAGACTTATGTTTAAGTGATTTATTATTTTGTTAAAATAGGGTCCGGCATATGAGTTTCTTTGATTGTGTGTTTACTACTCAGTTCATAAGTTGATTTGATAACAGAATATGTGAATTTTTGTAAGAATTATGTGTTTGAATGATTGTCTATATACTACTCTTATTATTTGAAATTATAGTATTTTATATATTAATTTAACGATAGAATATGTGAATTATTGAAAGAATCTATACTTGAGATAATGTGGATGAAATTATCGTGAACATGTTGAAGTTATATCGAATTTAACCAATTTAATAAATTCTAAAAAGAACTTGTATGATCGACGAATTGAATTCTAAAAAGGCGTGTGTCGCCGACGAATTCAATGCATTCTAAAAAGCCGTGTGTCGCTGACGAACTAAATGTATTCTAAAAAGGCATGTTGCTAACGAATTGAATGCATTCTAAAAGAGCGTCTGTCGCTCACGAATTTAATGAATTCTAAAAGGGTGTGTGATGCCGACGAATTGAATGTATTCCAAAAGAGCGTGTGTCGCCGACAAATTGAATACATTCTAAAAGATCGTACGTCGCTCAACGAATTAAATGCATTCTAAAAGAGTGTGTGCCCCTCACGAATTTAATGAATTCTAAAAAGGGCATGTGTTGCCGACGAATTGAATGTATTCTATATGATCGTGTGTCCTTGACAAATTGAATACATTCAAAAACAGCGTGTGTTGCTTAAAGAAATAATTGCATTCTAAAAGAACGTGTGCCGCCAACGAATTGAATGCATTGTAAGAGCGTGTGTAGCTGACGAACTTAATGTGAATTATGCAAAAGCTGATACATGGCCTTGTTGTGGGGTATAGTACTGACCAAAAATCTCTGTTTGATCTGTGGGTTAAATTGAGAAACATTCGTAAAATAAATTTAACTATAATATGATGTTTTATGCCTCTTGTGATATGATTATTGAGGATAAACTAGATTTTCTTATTTACATTGAATTTCTTCTTTTCCTATTTTAAATAATATGCCCGGTCCGGGTAGGGTGTGTAGTGTACTTGCTGAGCGTGTTGTTTGCTCACCCAATTCCTTTACTTTCTAGATTAGTAACTCATGGCAAACTCCATAAGGACAAGAAAGACGGAGCAGCTTTCTATATTGAAAATTAGTTTAATTTTCGTAGTTTAAGTATTAAATAAACTCTGTAATAGATATTATGGACTATTAGAGATATTGTACTTTTGACCTTTCGTACTATTAGTTTTAAGTTGTTGGTGAGGTTATATTTGAATTTGATTTTCATAAATGTTTGGGAACATTTATGGAAATTTGAGGAATTGTGAATGATAAAGTTTTCAGGTTTCGTACTATGATGAGGGGTTTCATTATAGCACGGCCGTATAGCGCCCTTTTGATTTAAGCATATTCGATATAATGTTTGGATGCGTTACATAAAGTGGTATCAGAGCACTAGGTTATGAATTATTGGGAAATTTGGGTTTTAAGATGAGAGCTTAGGTTATAAATTATTAAAAAATTTGGGTGTTAAGATAAGTTACATGCTACTAATTATTGAGAGATTTAAGCATTGAGATGAGAGCGTAGGTTAATATCCTATCCGACTAAATTAAGAATGTAAGTTTCAAGGACGAAACTTTTATTTAAGGAGGTGAGGATGTAATACCCGGTTTAATTAAATTGAGGATGCAAGTTTCGGGGACAAAACTTTTATTTAAGGTGGCAAAGAAGTAAATACTTGGTCTAATTAAATTGGACTAGATATTACAAAATGTGAAATCCAGGGTAATTAAATTGAGCTAGTCATTATAATATGTGAAACCCGATCTAAATAAATTGGGTAGGTATTATAATATAATTAAAACTGACTAATATTTGGAATGGGCTATAAATAAAATATTGGGTTAATTTTAAAAAGAGCTCATTATTAATACTAGAGTTATACATGTATATATATATATATAAGAGAAGAGTTAAACCCTAGTTTTCTCCTTCCCCTCTTCCAATTGATTATCTCTCTCTTTCAAGAGGCAATCATCATTTCGATTCCTTTCCCTTGATGGGTTTTCGAAGCTAATTCATAATAAATTTCGAATATTGGATTAGAAAATAGTAAAGGTAAGTATACCAGTTCTCTTACTTGTTTGTGATTTATAAAAATTGTTTTATATGACTTGATATATAAGACTTATGTTTAATTGATTTATTATTTTGTTAAAATAGGGTTTGACATATGTGTTTCTTTGATTATGTGATTACTACACTTACGATTTGAAATTTACTGGCTCATACGTTGATTTGATAACATAATATGTGAATTTTCGTAAGAATCATATGTTTGAATGATTGTCTGTATACTACTCTTATGATTTGAAATTATAGTGATTTATACATCGATTTAATGATAGAGTATGTGAATTATTGAATGAATCTATACTTGAGATAATGTGGATGAAATTATAATGAACATGTTGAAGTTATATCGATTTTAACCAATTTAATGAATTCTAAAAAGGACTTGTATGATAGACGAATTGAATTCTAAAAAGGCGTGTGTCGCCGACGAATTCAATGCATTCTAAAAAGGCGTGTGTCGCCAACAAACTGAATTCTAAAAAGGCGTGTCGCCAACGAATTGAATGCTTTCTAAAAGTGCGTGTGTCGCTCACGAATTTAATGAATTCTAAAAGGGCGTGTGTCGCCGACGAATTGAATGTATTCTAAAAGAGCGTGTGTCGCCGACAAATTGAATACATTTTAAAAGAGCGTGTGTCACTCAACGAATTAATGCATTCTAAAAGAGCGTGTGTCGCCTATGATTTGAATGTATTCTAAAAGAGCGTGTGTCACTCACAAATTTAATGAATTGTAAAAAGGGCGTGTGTCGCTGACAAATTAAATACATTCTAAAAGAGCGCGTGTCGCTTAACGAATTAAATGCGTTTTAAAAGAGTGTGTGTTGCCAACGAATTGAAGGCATTGTAAAGGAACTTGTGCCACTAACGAATTTAATGTGAATTACGCAAAAGCTGATACATGGCCCTGTTGTGGGGCATTAATACCGACCAAAAATCTCTGTTTGATCTGTGGGTTAAATTGAGAAACTTTCGTGAAATAAATTTAAATATAATATGATGTTTTATGCCTCTTGTGATATGATTATTGAGGATAAACTGGATTTTCTTATTTACACTGAATTCCTTCTTTTCCTATTTTAAATAATATGTCTGGTCCAAGTAAGGTGTGTAGTGTACTTGTTGAGCTTGTTGTTTGCTCACCCAGTTCTTTGACTTTTTAGATTAGAAGCTCATGGCAAATTCCATAAGGACAAGAAAGACGGAGCAGCTTTCTATATTAAGAATTAGTTTAATTTTCGTTGTTTAAGTATTAAATAAACTATGTAGTAAGACATTATGGACTATTTGAGATATTGTAATTTTGACCTTTCGTACTATTAGTTTTAAGTCGTTGGTGAGGTTGTATTTGGTTTTGATTTTCATAAATGTTTGGGAACTTATATGGAAATTTGAGGAATTGTGAATGATAAAGTTTCGGGCTTTGTACTATGATGAGGGGTTTCACAATAGTGGGGTTTCATCATAGTACGGTCATGCAACGCCCTTTTGATTTAAACATATTCGGTATAATGTTTGGGGCGTTACATAAATTGGTATCAGAGCACTAGGTTATTAATTATTGAGAAATTTGGGTTTTAAGATGAGAGCATAGGTTATAAATTGTTGAAAATTTTGGGTGTTAAGATGAGTTACTTGCTACTAATTATTGAGAGATTTAAGCATTGAGATGAGAACCTAGGTTAATGTCCGGTCTAACTAAATTAAGAATGTAAGTTTCGAGGAAGAAACTTTTATTTAAGGGGGTGAGGATGTAATACCCTATTTAACTAAATGGAGTATGTAAGTTTCACGGACGTAATTTTTATCTCAGGGGGTAAGGATGTAAATACCCAGTCTAATTAAATTGGACTAGATATTATAATATGTGAAATCTATGGTAATTAAATTAGGCTAGTCAATATAATATGTGAAACCCGGTCTAAATAAATTGGGTAAAGTATTATAATACAATTAAAACTGACTAATATTTGGAATGGGCTATAAATAAAATATTGGGTTAATTTTAAAAAGGGTCCATTATATATATATATATATATGTATAAAAGAGAAGGTTTAAACCCTAGTTTTCTCCTTCACCTCTTCCAATTGATTATCTCTCTCTTTCAAGATGCAATCATCATTTCTATTCCTCTCCCTTGATAGGTTTTTAAAGCTAATACATGATAAAGTTCGAACATTGGATTAGAAATAGTGAAGGTAAGTATACCACTTCTCTTGCTTGTTTGTAAATTATAAAAATTGTTTTATATGACTTGATATATAAGACTTATATTTAAGTGATTTATTATTTTGCTAAAATAAGGTCCGGCATGTGTGTTTCTTTGATTGTGTGAATACTACTCTTACGATTTGAAATTAACTGGTTCATACGTTGATTTGATAACAGAAATGTTAATTTTCGTAAGAATTATGTGTTTGAATGATTGTCTGTATACTACTCTTATTATTTGAAATTATAGTGATTTATACATTGATTTAATGATAGAGCATGTGAATTATTGAAAGAATCTATATTTGAGATAATGTGGATGAAATTATCGTGAATATGTTGAAGTTATATCGAAGTTAACCAATTTAATGAATTCTTAAAAGGACTTGTACGATCAACGAATTTAATTCTAAAAAGGCGTGTGTTGCCGACAAATTCAATGCATTCCAAAAAAACGTGTCGCCGACGAACTGAATGCATTCTAAAAAGGCATGCCACCAACGAATTGAATATATTCTAAAAGAATGTGTGTTGCTCACAAATTTAATGAATTCTAAAGGGACGTGTGTCGCTGACGAATTAAATATATTCTAAAGGAGCGTGTGTCGCCAACAAATTGAATACATTTTAAAAGAGTGTGTGTTGCTCAATGAATTAAATTCATTCTGAAAGAGCGTATCACTCACGAATTTAATGAGTTCTATAAAGGGCGTGTGTCACTGACGAATTGAATGTATTCTAAAAGAGCGTGTGTCACCTAACGAATTAAATGCATTCTAAAAGAGCACGTGTCGCCAACGAATTAAATGCATTGTAAAAAAACGTGTGTCGCTTACGAATTTAATGTGAATTATGCAAAAGCTGATACATGGCCTCGTTGTGGGGTACAAAACCAACCAAAAATCTCTGTTTGATCTGTGGGTAAAATTGAGAAACTTTCGTGAAATAAATTTAAATATAATATGATGTTTTATGCCTCTTGTGATATGATTATTGAGGATAAACTAGATTTTCTTATTTACATTGAATTCCATCTTTTCCTATTTTAAATAATATACCTGATCCGAGTAAGGCGTGTAATGTACTTAGTGAGCGTGTTGTTTGCTCACCCAATTCTTTTACTTTACAGATTAGTAGCTCATAACAAATTCAATAAGGACAAGAAAGACGGAGCAGCTTTCTATATTGAGAATTAGTTTAATTTTCGTAGTTTAAGTATTAAATAAACTTTGTAGTAAGATATCATGAACTATTTGAGATATTGTAATTTCAACCTTTCGTACTATTAGTTTTAAGTCGTTGGTTAGGCTGTATTTTGATTTGATTTTCATAAATGTTTGGGAACTTTTATGAAAATTTGAGGAATTGTGAATGATAAAGTTTTCAGACTTCATACTATGATGAGGGATTTTATTATAGTATGACTGGGTAGCACCCTTTTGATGTAAGCCTATTCGATATAATGTTTGGGGGCGTTGCAATTAACGCCATGCCTGGTACACTATTATTTTTTCTTCGATAATTACCGACAAGAACCACAATACAAAATAGACAAATGTGCAAGAGCAAGGCCAGAGTCAACAAACGTAAAAGCGTGCAGAAAAAAAGGACAAAACAAACAACACAATCTGAAAAACAAGAATTAAAGAGAAAACACAGACAATGCTAAACGGCGCTGCTTGCAGTTTTGATTTTTAAAGCAAAACTAATGTTTTCTTGCGTTCATTGATGTTCTGTTCTCAGTTGGTGACTTTGTGTATTCTGAATATTCATTTGTCTCAAAACTAAGATGACTCAAGCTTGAAGTGACCTAAATAAACTCAAATCTGATCGTAACTAGCCTGAATCCTGAAAAGACCAAACCTAATTAACTGAAACTTTGAAATAACTTGAACACCGAAGGATCCAACGTGATACTCCACCCGATTTGACTCGAGCTCGAACAACTCAAACTTAAAGTGAATCACTCCGACCATAATAACTTAAATGCAATGTGAACTACTCTGACCATAATCTGACCGTAGCTGATTTAAAACTCGAAATACTCCAACTCTATTGACCAGAAACCCTTGATGGTTCGAATCATTAAGCAATTATACTTCCGACCTGCAATTCCTTTGATAGACCAAATAGTGGAATTTCAATTCCATCAAAATTCCAATTGGAATTGCAATTCCACCAAAATTAGAATTGGAATTGCAATTACACAGTCCAATTCTAATTCCATGTGCCAAATAAGGCCTAATTATCAAAAGAAATATCAGATATGAGCGCATGTACACAAGAACAAATTTACCCGTACTTATGGCTGCAATATCCAACTGGTGAAATTTCTCCGGGCCTTAGGCCCAACTCAAAAAATTGGCATATATGAGGTCCATACATAAGCCCAAGTGAGGTTTCATTGTTAAATCAATTGACATTAGATGAAATAGCTCTCTAAGCTTATATATTAATCTCCTCTCTCATAACTAAAATGGAGTACAATTCAACTATACTATGCAGTTCTCAACACAAACAACCATTTAACAAACCAGAAGATCATGATACCAATCAAACAATTAAGCGCCAGTAAAACAGCCAAAAAATACAGAAACCCCAAATTAAGACGAAGAGGGTTGAAACTATAGAAAGATCACTGCACTCATATTATTTTCCGAACAAAAAGTCAACAGTATCAAAACCCTTATTTCACTAAAGCAACACCGACATTATCAACAACAATGAGAGAAAACTGAGCTCAGTACACTCTAAACCCTAAAACTCGAAAGCAGAAGAACGAGAATGAGTATCCATAAACATTTTTTCCCAAGGAAATGAACTTTTGACAAAAATTTTCACATATAAAGCAAAATAATGCACGTACATATTAAATCTCGTCTAATTCTCATGTTGTATTTTACTTAACTATGGCGAGTCCTTCTCCGTATAAGGCGCTGAGGTCAAGAAGCAAAGCCAAAATAGGTGCAATGCATGCCATAAACACGTAGGTTTGATCGGTTTTAGGTGCAAGTACGGGAGCCTATTCTGTGCAATTCGTCACTACACGGATAAGCATGGCTGCCCCTTTGATGACCATGCTGCTGCTCGGGATGCCATTAGTCAAGCAAATCTAGTAGTCAAGGCAGAGAAATTTGACAAAATCTAGAGGTGGGCATCAAAAGTGCAGGTACTTAATGGAGCCCTCGATGTCTCAGCTTGAGTCATACTAGTTTGTTGCTTCTCTATTTTTGAGATTGCTTGTGGTTATATATATGTCTAAAGGTTACACTATGCTTGCATGCAAGTTTCTATATGGCTTGTAACTGGTATGTGGGCGTACATTGATGTGTTAGGCTACCCCTCTCTAAGAGCGAGCTCCTAACGGGTTTCTTCACTTCTATTCAAAAATATGGGTATATATATTCCATCTCGTGTTTTATAGTGTGCCTTTTTGATATTCTATGAGTTCCTGATGCCTCAGTTTATCTTGTTGGGTCATCTCTTCAGCCTGAAAAATTTTAATATCATACAATAAGGTCCGCTATAGTTTTAAACTTTAATTATTTAGGTACCTTGATATTTAAAAATGTTATCATCTGGGTAACTTCTACAAGAACTCTAGGAATTTTTGATAAAAATTGCTGAGTTGGCACAATCCCAATAATATATGATATCCTTCATTGAAATCCATTGTATTTCCCCCTGAGATGCTAACACCGAATATGGTTTTTGACAATATATAGGTAGTCTAATGACTTTTTGTTGAAATTCACATGATTAAGACAACCCTTACCTCATAAAGACTCTTGCCACAACAAGGTAAGGTCGAGCGGGGGCACGGGGGGTTGGTGCTACTTGGATTAAGATGATACTGTCAAAATATTGCAAAATGATCGATCAAGTGGACCGCTAAGCAGTTAAACTACCCAACCCGCCATTCAATCAATAGAATCCATTAACTTACAAGTTGGGTTCCCACAATCAAAATTTGAACCTTCAATTTGCTGCAAAAGTAAGCTAAATTACAACGTGAAGATAAAAAGAGACAACTCTATCGTATTCCGAATGCAACAAAAAGATACCAAAATTCAAGACAGATAAAACGCATGATAAGGGTAAAGCAAGCCTCAGCCCCATGTGTGTTTTAGTTAAGAAAATGATTTATACACAAACCTTTCATAGCTTCCAACACTAGATGACATCTACACTTGAAGTAACGTAGTTGGAACCTATCGTTTCATTTCACTAACACACATTCCAACCTTAATCACCAAAAAACAAAATTATTTCCCCAAGTGATTTTGATAGTGGAGCATTGATTAATCTGTTAAGGACTGATTCCACATGTGAGTCAAACAAGAATCCCACATTGGAGTTGTGAGAGAAAAAAGATCAACATATAAACCTTGTTAGCTACTCCACCGTAATGCCAAGTGGTTTTCGAATGAAACCCCCTACTTAGGCTTATATCTAGACTTCATATGTGCCAACTCCTAGGGTCAATGCCTAAGGCCTAATGTAGTCTAACATAATCTGCAGCTGGTAGATCTTCTCCAAAATGGTCACTGGAACAGCCCATAAACAAGGAAATTTCGCAGCCCCACTAGAGAAAAAAAAACCCATGGAAATTATGTAAGCAAAATATTCGGCTAACTGACTCTACAAACACATTGACATGTGGAACTGCAGCATTCCAATCCTAGAAAAGTAGTTCAGGCCTCAAGTCCAAACCATTTGGAAGCTGAGACAATGCCCAGATCGTTACGCCTTTTGTGTGGGTCTTAGCAGGCTAGCTACCTCTACCTCGTCAGGTCAGACAACCCTCAAGAACAAGACATAAACCACCCGCGGCAGGGCTCAGCTTAGGAGTGTTTGTGGCACTCCCAAATCATGCATGAATTAATTAACGTCATGCTATATGCCACAAATCTTCTACTACAACAAACTTAGTGCCTCAAAATGGCTTCTGCCAAGGTAGGGTATGGGGAGGATAAGATGTACGTAGCTTTACCCCCAAAGGTGTGTTGTCCTGTAAGGACGCTATTTTTGAAGCACAAATCTTCTATTGTCCAGAAAATATATTGCAGCATTGACAAGTAGAGATGCAGCATTGACAAGTAGAGACATAGATAATGAACACTGAACACATCTTGACGCAGCCAATGCATAGAAAATAGATTCAATTAACTTGATCATCCAAGCAGAAGCAATGAACGCACTGCAAAGCCCAGGGTAACTAAATGTGGCCAAATGGCCTCAATGTTCTTCCTCATGTTCTAAACGCAAAAATGTCAAAGTCTGAAGCTCCGTTTATTCAAAGAAAAGCATTTTCCCGGCATAAAATTTTTCTTCACAAAACATTTTCAATTAAAAACATTTTAAAAAAAAAATTCATCTTTTTTTGCAAACAAAAATGGTTCATTTTATAAGTTTGTATAAGATTCATGCTTGGGCAAGTTGAAGTCAAAGTGCTGCATATAACTTGAGATAGGAACAAAGGAACATGAGATAACTTGAGATAACCATGGAAAATGTTCTCCTTTTTATGAAAGAGAATGTTTTCCGTTTTCATTGAGGTGAAGCCAAACTTTCCCTCAGTAGAGCAAAACATTTTATATATTTGTGGTTGTGCAGTTATGCAAAGAAATAGTAAAATTGAAATGGAAAAAATTTTCTGTCAAAACAAATGTAGCCTTATTCATTGCATCCTTAACGGAACCCTTTTGGAACGATCCCACAGATTCCTTTACTCTAGTAGTAGCACCCATCTTCATAATAGCCCATTCTCCAGTAACCAGGTAGGTATCTATAACCTTTTCTTTGGACAAATAAAATTCATTCAATTTTAGCACCTCTCTTGTGCCACCATGAAAGTCTTTCACCTTTCAACATGAAATTTATGTTCTTCCTCTAGTTTAAATGGGGACAATATGGATAAAACCATTGATGCCAAAACCCTTTTTCAATAACAAATGAAACTATATCAAGTGAGAAAAATTATGCAATATGTTAAGAACAAGATATAAGAAAGCCCTTTCTGCAAATCTATCAAGGCTACAACAACAATAACAACAACAACAAACCCAGTGCCTACAAGGGCTCCCACAACAGCAGGGTCTGGGGAGGGTAGATGTACGCAGCCTTCCCCCTTCAGGGGGCTACCCTGAAGAGAGGCTGTTTTCAAGGACCCCCAACCTGAGATACTGGTCTGCCGCCAAAAGCATGTGACCTGGCAACAGGAAAGCAACAAAGCGATCAAGACAACAAACACAAAGCACACAAGACCCAAGACACAAGACACCAAGCATCAAACAGAAATCAAATGACTAAAAATCAAATGAAAGGTAGGCAGGTATGCATGCATGCATGTAGTAGCTCATGGGAGCAAGTACACAACCTAAATGCACCAGGAGGATAACACAGTCTAGTACTAAAAAGCTAGACTACCCCACTCCAACTGGCGCATCTATAACTCCTATACTAGCCCTCCATTAGGCTCTATCTAAGGCCATCTCCTCCCGAAGGTTCAGGTGGGTGAGGTCTTGTCGGATCGTCTCCATCCATCTCTTCTTTGGCCTGCCACTTCCTCTCCTGCCTAGTGTAGTAAGGGGTTGTTCGCACCTCCTTACTGAAGCGTTATTCGGTCTCCTTCTAACATGTTCGAACCACCTCAAACGTTGCTCTCTCAATTTATCTTCAATGGGAGCTACGCCCAATTTGTCTCTTATAACGTCGTTTCTGATCCTATCCTTTCTTGTGTGTCCGCACATCCACCTCAGCATTCGCATCTCCGCCACATTCATCTTCTGTGTGTGTTGTTGTTTCATCGCCCTGCACTCCGCCCCATACGTCATGGTAGGCCTCACAACCGTCTTATAGTATCTTCCCTTTAGTTTCAAGGGGAACCTTCTATCACAAAGTACCGCGGAGGCCAACCTCCACTTGTGCCATCCCGCTTTAATCCGGTTGTTGAAAATTCACCACCTAATGCCATAAAAATTCACAAGCATGTATTGGTTCTTGAAAATTCTGGCATGTTGACAAAAAAAACCCTTCTACCATAGCTCCACTCAAACACAACCCTCTTTCCTTTCATCTATTTAGTAAACCCGTCCACTAATTATTAGTCTATACTTCATTTCTCTATATGCAAAAAGTAACTATAACGTTTTCTCTACAACAATAATATGCATTCATATAATTGGAGCTCACTTGTTGCAACCGAAAGATCGGGTAAGAAACATGAACCTACAATGCAACCCAAAAGCATGACACCGCCAGATAACTAAGAGTAAAAAGAAGACTATGCCCGACTAGTTGATCACAGTCTACACGTAGTAACCCAACATGGTAAAGAATACTGGGAAAGTTTCAAGTGGCCATAGGCCCAACCCAACCCACCTTCTTGGCACAAATGAGGTCCATCTATTTAAGCACAAGTGGGCTTTAAACCTAAAGCCAATTGGCATTAGCTAGCGTAGCTCATTACGCTCATACGTTGATATTATTTTCCTTTTACAACTCCAATGTAGAACATTTTAACTATACTCAAGTGTGAGTCTATTTGACATTTAGATGCTCCCTTGAACCCTTAATTTTCCAAGGGAAAGGGCATCCTTATGTTTTAGATTTGTTGGCCACAATGATGGGCAATAAGGAGTAATTGAAGCCAGGAATCTCAAGCCCGCTCTGACCCATGTGAGAGTTGCACCGAGCCTTAGGCAGAGTAGCTCATTAGGCTCATATGTTGATCTCTTTGTTCGTACAATTCCAATGTGGGACATTTTAACCATAGTTGCACAAAGCGGAAGTGGGGGCAGGAGTGGAGATGCAAGCGGGAACAGGGAAGCAAACAATCATAAAAGTTTCTAAGGTTGGGAGCATTGAGGGAGCACTATTACTATTTATTATATATACAAGGAAAAGTAATGAAATGTTATCAATTGAGCCATTAAAATATAAATCCCAAAGCAAAATAAACATTAAGGAATAACCCAAAAAATTTACTCCAATGAATAAGAAATAGAAAATTGACTCCAATATGTCTACACAATTCAATCATTTTTTAAAAAGGTGAGTGATATAATTAACCAACAAATCATTTAATAAGTATTTTTTTATCAAAATAATTACATGATTCTTCAAATTGTGTTTCCATAGAGTTTGACTTTCAAACGCGGAATCACGTTTCCAAAGCGTGAAATATTTGCATTTTAGGAGTTTCTTGCAACTAGATTTAAGCTAAACTCAAACATGAAGTTCTCAACAAATACTGAGAAAAGTATCATTGTTGATAGAAACTAGATACTCGGAAAATTACTCCCGCTCATAAAACCAGCACACAGCAAATAGTCTACTCTATGCTGAGTCACCCAAAGTTCCAAACTAAATTGATTAGGATATTGTACTATGGTGTGAAGGCAAAAAATGAGAACCTCCAACCTAAATAGACAAAATAACAAGAACGTCGAAGCCTATATCTCATATGACCATACAAAACAACATTCATGATTGCAAAGATGCAATACTCGGATTGATCACAAGTCAGATATCCACCAAATGCTAAACACCTAACCGCACAGCTAAATAAAGCCACACTGGCAGCAGTATCACAGTGTGCATCATCCCAATAAAAAGAGAGTTGTATCCTGCAATCTGAACTGAGGATAGTGTCACACTAAAATACCAAAAAAGCATTAGCCCTCACTGAAAAGGAGGTGATCCAATATCTATATTAGATATTCTAGTAAAAGGTCTAATCTCGGGAGGACATGTATTTCAATCACTATGAAATTCATAAATGAATGGTGCAGTAATCAAATTAAACCACAAGTTTGACATATTTCGAGCATTGCTTGCACTAATACCCATTAGTTATGAAGTTTATGCATAATTCAAGCCATACTTTCTGAGTTTTCCCGGATTCAACTGGAATTTAGCCTAGTTATTAAAAGAGATATTAGATACAAGTGCATGTACACAAGAACAAGTTTACCCATCTTCATGACCGCAATAACCCACAGGTGAAATTTCTTAGGGCCTTAGGCCCCAACCCATGAAATTGGTATACATGAGGTCCACACTACAGTTACATTGTAAAATCAATTAAAATTAGATGGAATGGCTCACTAAGCTTATATGTTAATCTCTCACAACTGAAATGGATGAAATTTTAACTATACTCTGAAGTTCTCAACATAAACAACCATTTAAAAATCTAGAAGATCATGATACCAATCAAACAATACAGAAACCCTAAATTAAGACGGAGAGGGTTGAAACTATAAAGAAATCAATGCACCCAGATAAATTTCCTGAAACAAAAAGTCAGCAGTATCGAAATCCTTATTTCACTAAACAAACACCCACATTATCAACACTGTTAGAAAACCGAGCTCAGTACCCTCTGAACCCTAAAACTCCACAACAGAAGAAATAGATAACGATTATAAGGCGAAAATTTGTAACCAAAAAGAGCGAGAATTACTCAGAAGAGTCCGAAGACGCACCCATCTGCTGCGCTTGGATCCGCTCGAGTGCTTTCTGGTGCGCCCATGTCTCAATAGTGAGATCAGGCTTGGCGTTGAGCCCAACGCCAAGGATGACGATGGTGAGGAAGCTGGTGATGTAGCAAGGAAGCTCCCAGTCCTCCCACTTGCGGGACTGACCGGGCGGGGGCGGAGGGCGGTTGAAGAGGTACCCGTTGGGGCGCTGCTGGTGGCCCGGTATGGTCCACCGGCTTGCACCTCCACCGCCGCCTCTGGTGCGGAGGGCTTGGATCAGGCGCGCGCGGAGGGTGCCGGAGGCTGATGCCAAGGGGCTCGGGGACGCCATTGTTGTGATGGGTCCACAAAGAAGAGAGAGAAATAGAGAGAGGGAGGGTAGGGTAATTGAAAAGTTGTGGGATCGAGTCGAGGAAAAATGGGCAATGCTAGTGTTCTCAATACGCTGTCGTTTCGTGTAGCATGTGCTAGTGGTGTTCGCACGACTGTTAGCAAAATACGGTACAGTAATTAATCAGGATCAGATATTATTATGCATTTTTTGAATATATATATATATAAATATATGAAAATGTTGTAAGTTGTTCATTAACTTATAAAAGTAAAAAATAATATAGTTGCAATAGCACAAATCGAAACGTAATACATAGTAAATGATATGCTACAATTAATAATTTAAGGGTTGAAGTAATAAATTTAGCAAAATATAAATGGTTATTTACATTTTACTACCATGATCTTTTTGCTAATTATAAAAAAACCCTGATATTTTGAAATTATTAAAAAGGACTCCGAGGTTTTATCGTATTAATAAAAAAGACCCTCTTCGGCAAATAAGGGTAAATGACTGCTTTCAAAACGGGGAAAATCATGATTCTGAGTTGCCCAAAAACCTTTACGGTAATTATCATACAAATCCAAATCGAATCGAAATAAACCAGATGGCCCAAAAAACTTTCAAAATGACGTCAGATGGCCGGAGAAGGTCATTTTTATTAAAACGATAAAACCTTGGGGTCCTTTTTAATAATTCCAAAACGTCAGGGTCCTTTTTATAATTACCAAAAAGGTCAGGGTAGTAAAATATAAATAACCCAAATATAAAATAAGGATATTTAATTTAGTTATAGGTATTGAATATTTTCAATTATTATTTATTTTTTAAATGGAAAAAATATAAATACGTGTTATAATACATGGATAACATAAAAAATAAAGCATATTTTACCGCATTATTGACAATGATATGTAAAAACCATTTTTAAACGAGATAGTACAAATATGAGGCCAAAGCATATATTATACACGAATTTTACTATCATAGGAAGAAAAAGAGGCAATGCGCATGTTCTCAAATATGATGTTGTTTCCTGTAGTATCTATTTGTTAGTGGTGGTCGAAAAATGAGGAAAATGGGGTTAACTGATCATGTAGTATCTATCGTCCCTCCACTTTTGAGTTGTCTAACTCATTCACTATGGGCCGCCATGGCAACTTATGAACTCCCGAATTAAATACATACAAATTATCCCACCTGTTTACACCCCAAACTTGAGGGAGTTGGGACGACGCTGTTTTAGAGTAAAACGTCACGCTCTTTTCACATGAGGCCATCCTTGAGGGATGCTAGGCCTTTATATGTTAAGACAATAACGTCTCGAGCCCAGTTGCTTGAGAAGTTTAAACTCTTTAAAGGGTGTAAACCATTCGAGGTGGTTAGAGGAGTAAAGGAGGCTCGAGCTTGAGGGACTCCTAGAAGGCTACAAGAGAGGTTGTTCTGAAGCTCGAGATAGTTACTTGGAGTACAATTCCAAATACGTGAGTCGCAAGCCTATCCAACATAACATGGGCATCTAGAAGGAACCCCAGCGAGTTATGCTAACGTGGGGCTTCCAGAAAGACACTCGCGTACACAATTTCAGGGCACGTTCAATGCCCGTTCATTGCGCTAAAGGATCTTGGAGGCAGACGTGGGAGGGAAATGTCGGAGAAGTAGGATGCAGCAGCTATTTCTGTTTTCTATAATTAAGAGACGCTATTATAGTTATAAAGTATCCAGTACCACCATACAAACTTCTTTAAGTTTCTTTACAACACACTTGTGCTTTTTACCTAGGAGTAGCATAACTTAGCCTAGCTTAGCTTAGCATAGCTTAACATAGATCTTCATTGTACTTGCTTTCTTTAGAGTAATACAATTCTTCGAGTTTCAAATATGAACTTTGTGTTTTAATTTGTTCCCACAATCGACGAGTTGAGAATTGAAGTGTTGGTTTAAGGCTTTGACAACCAAGGCTTGACCTTGATTGCGTTAGTCTTAACATTGGTGTCACTACTTAATAAGTCAGGCGAACTTAGGTTTGCGTTATTGTTTAAGGGCTTTGACAGCCAAGGCTTGACCTTAATTGCGTTGGTCATCATCCAGTAACCTAGATACGGTTTACCCTATCTAAATCTTGTCACAGTCTAACTCATTCGAGCTATTACAAGTCAAGGGTGTCAGGCCTAAAAATCTGATTGACACGGGCTTGTAAGTGGACTACTGAGCTCTTGAGTTTGTCTCTACCCCAGTTCCAAACTTTCAAGTGTATGAGGAAATATGTCTGTATATATATATATCCACAAAAATATGAAAAGCCTCCTTAATTGGAGAATAAGTAGAATAATTAATTGCTAATTGAAGTCAGATTCACTAAAAGCACCATCTCTTTTCCTTAAGAAGGTGATTGGTTGAGGTTAAACACATGCAACGTCGCTGCGAGCCCCATTTTTACATGTTTGTTTGATTTGTATTTAAGGCAACCACACATACACTAAGCAAACACGCCTTTTAGCGACTACAATGGGAGGCTTAACATAAGACGCCATTGTCTTTAACCCCATTATGGATTATCAAACTATAGTCTTAGACCATTCACGAATGGTCAAAACAAGAAGATTTGGTGCGCTTGAACTTGAGGAACCTGAAGGGTTAGCCTTAATCTGGTCTCCAATTGAGCACCCCTTAGAGCAAATTCCTGTGTCATGAGGGGATGAAACTAATCACAACTGCAGTAACGAAAGCAAAAGTGATGACGACATCCCAGAAGTTGAGCATATTAGGCTCAACGTGAAAACTCATTGATCAAAGGATTGAATAAGCTATGAAATAGGTCTATGAAAAACAACACACTGAAAATAGAGCGTGTCTAGTGGCTCAGCGTGAAAACTCTGCTGCAATGTGAGCTATCATCAATGACGTTGGGACCTCAATGAAAGAAAGACTTCATAAAGAAACCAATAGAGTCTTGGTTGAGATGAACTTAACCCTGTCTTCTACCGCTACCCTTATAGCTAAGGATGTGGCAAGACAAACAATAGTTGAAGTTGAGCCTATCTTAGTTAGGCGGGCTGAGACTCATAACAGCTTAGTTCAAGCCGTTAGAGATGACATTAGGCAACTAAGGCCTCATTCTTCGTCAATTCCCACTGGATACCCTCGTGATGTTCCTTTAACCTTACAAAGGTGAGTGGCTCAGGTTGACAACACAGTCCCTAAGAGAATAGGAAATCCAACCATGGGTAACCCAGGTGCTACTCACTTGGACTCTGGCCATAGGAGTGATTGAGCAACCTTGGGGGTTGCTGGCCCTTTGAACTAAGGATATAACTTTGGCTTTGAGAGACTTCCAACACCAATGTTCAGGTCATGCTTATCCTTGAGACAGGGGCGCATAACTGTTCACACCCTCCTCGCGCTGGAGAGGCTATCTTGAGGCCTAACTAAAGCCTCGAAGTAGGTGTCCAAGCAGGTTCCCAGCACTGGGGACCAAGGTCTTCTTCCTAGGCCTCTTTCCACATATGAGATTGGGAGACAAGCTAACTTCCTACGTTCTCAAGATCAGACCTTGGGGATTGATTAGGCAAGAATGTCCTAACAGCCTGTTATTGTAGGAGTGCCTTTAGGCATTTCACATATCCAAGGATCAGTTGGTACATAGTCCAATGGCTAGAATGATCAAGGGAGTTACTACACTTCGTATGTGGGTCAACAAACATTCCCACATCTGATTATTATGGGAGCTCAGGGGTATCCTGTTGATCCCCCACAAGATCCTCAACCACTTGAGGGGGCAGTGGCAGGCGCGTAACCATGTGCCAAACCTACCCCTCCAACATTAATTGCCTCCCTTATCGAGTAGATGTATGGCCTAGGCCTCAGAAGGGTAAATAGACCCCTGTATAGCACAACCATACCCTGACTACATTGACATGGATTATCCTTTCCCTCGAGAATACAGAATCCTCGAGTTCACCCTTTTCTCAGGAGAAGGAAGCATGAGTGCTCTCGAACATTTGGCAAGATTCAACTGCCAATGCAAGGAAGTGGTTGACGACCCATAAACTTAGGTTGTTCCCTAGTTCTTCGATAGAGATTGCCTTCAGTGGTACATTAGTTTACCACCTAATTCCGTTTACGATTGGGTTGACATGGCCAGACAATTTCCCCAATTCCCAAGAATGAAACTAGGAACCTCTGTGTCTAACTTGGCTTGAATGAGACAAAAGCCAGGTGAATTCATAGAGGATTATATTGACCGGTTCAAAGGAGCCAGGTTAAAATGCACAGTGGCTCTCCCTGAGGTTGAATATGCCAAGCTAGCTTTAAATGGCTTGGATATTGAGTTCAGGAAGAAGTTTAAAGGCTCAAACTTCATAACTCTCCTTCAATAGGTAGAATATGCCGCTAGGTATGAGGTTGTCTTGATGGAGGAAAGCCTCAAGGAAAATAACGTGTATGGAACCTACATACATAATCTGATTGATGAGGAGGAAGATCCTCCTTATAAAATTGACGTTGCTGAATACGTCAAGAGGCCTCCTATGGTTTGTAATCTTTATTTAAGACGGATATTAAAGCCATGTAGTCAATCTAGTCCCAAGACTTGAGAAAGTACTCATTTGACCTCTCAAGAGCCAACATTACATTTGATTGGCTTAAAGCAAATAGTAAGCTCAAGATTAGAGGGAAACATAGCAAACCTGACCCCATAAATTAAAGGGGAACATATACAGTAAATGGCATGATTCGTTTACTTACTTAATAATGAACAGTGTAATCTTCAAAAACATAGTTCAAGATGCCATTGATGCCAGTGAATTAATCTTCCTTGGAGAAGGACATATGGGGATTCATAAAGACCCTTTCCCTAGTCCTCTTGAAGATAACATTATTGATACCTTCGCCTAGCATAATCGAAGCGTTGTTCGAAATAACCATTTTCCCTCTTTCAGGAGAGCAATGGCCTTGAACGATACTTAGAAGACAAGGATTGTAAACAGCCTATTCCATAGATTCGCTTTTGAGGGAATATTAGAATTCCCATCATCTGAGCCTACGTTGGATGGCGAGATATGCTGTCAGCACATCATTGAGCTTCATCCCACCAACAAATGTTCATTCTTCAAAAACCTACTTATAAAACTCCGTAGCAAGTCAGTCATTTCGTTGTCAGTGGTTGAAGAATTGGCTATGGAAGTCAACAGTATTTCTGAATAAATAGAGAGAGGATATCTCGAGACTTGGAAAGGGTATCCTACAAGGTCTGCTGTGACTGTGTGGGAAGATACAAGGGGTAATGAGGAAACTCAAACTCCTCCCTCAGTACATTTCCCCTGTTGATCCACACTTGTAGGTAAAAACGCCATTTGAGAAGTCCTACATGTACAAGCCAACTAGAGATCCTACATCGGGGGCTCGACTAGTCCATGAGGATTGGGCATCCAAAAGGAACCCAAACTATCACCTGATTGAAGTGGACACCAATCAAGGACTATGACAACTAGGACAACAACCTTCAGGGGTTCGCTTTGGTAATGTATAGAGGAGAAACCAGCTTAAGCAAGAAGATACTGGTCATTCCAACCTTACGCGAACTCGAAAGAGGAGGCTGCTTCAAAAGAAGGCAGGAAAATGCAGACTTTACTTGATACTTGTCTGGCACAGTGAAGGTCCAAATAGCAACCTAAGAGAGAGGGGGGGGGGGGGGGTGAATCAGGTTCTTTAGTGATAAATGAAAATTTAAATTTTTGAACCAAAAATTTAATTAAAAGCTAAGCAATAAATGTCAAATAAAAAAGATAAAGACAAAAATAAAAGGGATGGTCAAACATTTTTATAGTGGTTCACTTAAAAACCAGAAGCTAGTCCACTTCTCAAGTGACTACTCTTAGTCACTTGAACCTTTAACTAAGCTTGATGATCCTTTTTAAAAACAGGCTCAGGATCCAACCTTTACAACTGATCTTTTTGTACGTAGGCTCAAGACCAACCTTTTACAATCGATCCTTTTGTAATAGTAGGCTCAGGATCCAACCTTTACAATGCAACAAATTTGAATAAAGCAATGAACGAATTAAAGCACTCAAATTCTTCACTCGTTCAAGAGTGAATTGACACTTGATCAAGCTTAGCCAAAGCTAAGGATATGCCAATAAAGCTCAAGGATCAACAATAAGAGAACAAGCGATGCTCTAATTAAAGTTTTAAACAAAACTTAAAAACAAACCTTTAAAGCTCAAATATGTAAGAGAACTTCTTATCAAAGAATGCTTAGAGAGTATTGGATGATTTCAACCAAAGCATTCAAGCCCTATTTACAGGCAAATGAGGGCTAATAAGACGTTCAAAAAGTTGGGAAAAGGCTTTGGAAAGAAATTAAGTCAAAAGTAGCTGTTTTGAGCTTTTTCAGTCTGTGTGTCGACACACAGCAGCTCTTGGTGGCTACTGTAAGCTTGTGTGTCGACGCATACCATCTGTGTGTCGACACTCAGCTGACCCGGGTGCATTTACACGTTTTGATCAATTTGCTTGATTGGTGGGATACTTTTATTACATTTCCTAAGTTAAAAAATTGATTGATTGATTGCTATATTTGTTCAATTTTTTGAATTTATTTCCCACTTTACTTGATCGTAAAAATGATTGGTTCCATAAATCAAGCTAAATCATCACCCATTAAAATTTTATCTTTATTTGATTTGATCATACTTTTCAAAGTACAAATCTTAAAAAATATTTTAATTAATAAACTAGATTGGTTTAATTTTGACTTGAATATTTTTCAAATAAAATTTGATAAACCAACTTTCTAAAATATTTTTCAAAAACAGTTTTGTAAGAGCATCACATGTCAATGTTGAGACTTGGACTCAATTGATATATCCCGATCCTAAGTCCTAGACAATAAAAATAAATAACTTTAGGATGCTCGGACTCGGATCACGTTTTCTTCAATTTGGATAAATCTTCTCTTCAGCTTTTATCTCTTTCCTCTTGATTTATCATCTTTTGGAAAGCTTCGTATCCATGATTAATCTAGATGTTCCCAACTTTCTTATAAGTCACTTAAAAACAAGATTAGAACAATTTAAATCCCATGACTCACTAAATGGTTGTTATCATCAAAATTACAATAATATTGGCTTTAGGGCCAATAATCTTCCCCTTTTTGATGATGACAAACATTTGGTGTTTTCACTTGGAAATGTGAAAGTTGAAGCATAGATTTCACCATAAAAGTATTCACTTATTGAAACATACACATGATTATGAACTTATGGAGCAATGTATATCATGATTAAGGTTCAAACTCAATTGCTCCCCCTAAGTTGATGTATTTTAGGGATCATTTTTAACATTTCTCAATCAAGCACATAACTATGTATGAATATTACAGACTAATTTTTCTCCCCCTTTGTCATCAACAAAAAGCACAAGATGAGGGATAGAAAATGTCAGCGCAAGCATAAATAAACACAAGGATGAATCATAACATTGCAACACTTAAAGTATAGTGTTTGTACAATAATGTCAATGTAGCTCCAAATTTTTTTTTTAAGAGGAAAAGAAAATAAATCTAAGGAGTAGGGGGGTCTTTGTCTGCATACAAAAAAGTCGAACAGCTTTTGAAAGGTGGATGGTGTTTCTTGTCAAAATTCTTCAATAGTGGATTGTAAGGTGGACTGTTGTGCTTGAATGGAAGACATTTGTTCTTCTAAACAAGTAAGTCGGTCATCTACACTCCTTCTTTTCGGAGATCCCAGTTGAGGTTCATCCTTGTTAACTTCATTTCCCATATCAAAATTTTCCTCTTCCTCTTCCTCGTCTTGAATTTCATCTATTTCTTCTATCCTCCTAACTCCTTTTTGCTTTTTTACCCATTCATGATTTTTGAATTCGAAACCCATCTTTCTCGAAGATGTCTCAATAGAGTCATCTTGATAGCGAAAGGGGTTTTTAAAATATGAGCGAGTTAAGGTGCATTGAAAAATACGGGTAAGAAGCATGCCATACGCGGGATTAGTCTTTCTAGAGTCAATATGGAACATGAATTTTAAGACTAAGTCCCCTAGATTGATCTTGTTGCCGTTTAGGAGTCGGGATAGTAGGAATGGGTGTAGGTTTGAGACCGAGTCGTAGCCACCTGATCTTGGAGTGATGTTCGTACAAATTAATTTATGGGCTAATTTAAGAACCACTCCTAGATCATTTGAATTAGGCCTTGTTGGTTTGGAAATTGGTATATCACCCCAAACTTGTCTAAGTAGGGAGTGTCGGATACATTCGGGGAGCAAGAATTGGTGGAGGTCTTTGGGATAATTAAAGTCACCCTCTATATTAAAATTAAAACCAAGCAAATTATTTATATAAGCAGCAGTAAGTTTGATTTCTTGACCTGAAATAACAGAGGATAGTTCTAAAGGAGTAGATTTAGAAATGTTTAAGTTGAAATAAAATTCTCTTACTAATTCTGGATATACCGGTTCCTTTCTAGAGTAAATTTCAGTCCAACCTACTCCTTCAAACAGAGAAAATAATTCTCCCAAGTTATGAGTCCTAATCCAAGTCCAGTCAATGAATCTACCGAATAAGACCTTCTTTTCGAGGAAGTGGTTGGAGGAATTTACCGAGCTAGGACCTCGAGAAGAAGAAGCCCCTTCAGCATGTCCAGATCTCTTCTTGGCAATGGTTTTGGGACCCATTGATGAATAACTTTGAGGAGATTTAGAAGAAAAGAGGGTGAAAAAAAAAATGAAGGGAAAATAAAGAAAATCGGAGGTTGGTTAGGGTTTTTTGAAAAAGAAATGAGTTTGTGAAAGAAAATGAAATGGTAGTGAAAGTAGAGTGTTTTTAACTTGAAAAATGAAGAAAAGGGAAGAAAAACCAACATCATTTTTCTTCAAATTTCTTCCAAACTTTTACTAGAAATCAAGTTTCTAACTACATTTCAACATCAAAACCTTCAATTTTTGTCAAAACTCATCTTTTCCACAAAACCTAACCCAAACCCGAAACAACTTTTGCTCATATTTATGGTTTTTGAAGAAAAAATTGAAGGAAAAGTGTTAGGGTTTGAGAGAGAGAGAGAGAGTGTGTGTTGAAGATGAATGAAGAGAGGCTAAGATTGGGAAGTGAAAGAAAAAAAAAAGGTTATATTTTTTTTTTCTTTGTGTGTCGACACACACTATTTGTGTGTCAACACACAGATGCAGAGCAGCAGTATTGCTGCTCTGTGTGTCGACACACAAAAGACAGAACTGCGCTCTATTTCTCTGTGTGTGTGTATGTGTTTTTTTTTAAATATTTTTAAAAAATGGTCCAAGTTCCCATATCCATGAATTGGATAAGAATACTTGGTCCATTGGAGCTCTTTTACGATGAATATTAAAACTCAATATTAAATGCAAATGACTCATGTATGCAATCAAGGTCAAGATGATAGATTACACATGCCAATTTTACTTCTAATGTTGCAAAAGATTTCTTCACCTAGAGGTTTAGTAAAAATATCCGCTAATTGGCCATTAATGGGAACAAATTTTACAATGACATCTCCTTTGAGTACATGATCACGAATGAAATGATGTCGAACCTCAATATGCTTTGTTCTTGAATGCTGAGTTGGGTTTTTAGTTGGGCATATAGCACTAGTGTTATCACACATTAAGGGAGCATGGTTAATATGAATGCCATAGTCATTTAATTGGTGCATTAACCGTAACATTTGAGCACAACAATTGCCACATGCAACATATTCAGCCTCGGCCTCGGCCTCGGCCTCGGCAACGGCAATGGAAAAAGCAACGGAATTTTGCTTTTGCTAAACCATGATACCAAAGCATGACCAAGGAATTGACAAGTACCACTAGTCGATTTTCGATCCACTTTGTATCAGGAAAAATCTGCATCACTATATCCAACTAAATCAAAGAAATCACATTTAGGGTAAAATATGCCTAAAGTAGGAGTACTAACTAGGCATCGAAATATTTTTTCACGGCACATAGATGAGATTCCTTGGGACATGCTTGAAATCTTGCATATAAACATACATTGAACAATATATCAAGTCTACTAGCGGTAAGGTAAAGAAGGGATCCGATCATACCTCGATATAGCTTTTGGTCTACCTTTTTACCTTTTTCATCTATATCTAACTTAAGAGTTGAGCTCATTGGTGTTGATATTGCCTTGGAATTTTCCATGCCAAATTTCTTGAGCATTTCCTTTATGTACTTGGCTTGGTCGATGAAAATTCCTTCATTGCCTTGGTTGATGAAATTTTCTTCCTTGCCTTGGTTGATTTGTAATCCAAGGAAGTAGTTGAGTTCTCCCATCATACTCATTTCGAATTCCCTACTCATAATATTTGCAAATTCTTCACAAAGAGTTGGATTAATAGCACCAAACACTATATAACAACATAAATTTGTATGCTTAGAATGTCATGTTTAAACTGTTTGATAATAAGTGTGGTGTCAACTTTTCCTCTTGAAAATCCATTTTGCATTAAAAAGGAACTCAATCTCTCATACCAAGCTCTAGGAGCTTGTTTCAATCCATAGAGTGCCTTTTTGAGTTTGAAAACATGATTGAAAAATTTGTCATCCTCAAATCCGGGTGGTTGTTCAACATAAACCTCTTCTTCAATAAAGCCATTTAAAAACGCACCTTTAACATCCATTTGAAAAAGTTTGAAATCTTTAAATGAAGCAAATGCACATAAGAGTCTAATAGCTTCTAGCCTAGCAACGAGAGTAAAGGGTTCCTCATAGTCTATACCTTCTTCTTGGTTATAGCCTTTAGCTACCAACCTTGCCTTATTTCTTACCACGTTACCTTCCTCATCTTTCTTGTTGCGATAGACCCACTTGGTATCTATGACTTGATGATCTTGGGGTCTATCTACAAGTTCCCATACATCACTTGTCTTAAATTGGTTGAGCTCTTTCTCCATTACCATTATCCAATTTGCGTCATTAAGAGCTTCTTTTATGCTCTTGGGTTCTTCAAGAGAGATAATGCGGCTAAATGATAATATTCCGTTAATGTATGCCTAGTTTTTACACCTTGAGAGGGATCACTAATGATTTGACTTGTTGGTTGATCCTTCAAGTATTTTCAATCTCGTGGTAAGTTTTCCTCTTTGGATTCTGCATTTTGGTTATCTCCTTTTGATTCATTCATTTGAGTGTTAGATATAATCTTCTCTTGCTCATTGGATGAGTGTGTGATGTCTCTTGGTGTGATTACTATATCATCATCATCATAAGGAGTTTTAGTGGACAAGACATTAGTTTCATCAAAAACTACATGTATAGACTCCTCTACAACCTTTGTCTTTTTATTATAGACTCTATACGATTTGCTTGTTAAAGAGTATCCAATAAAAATACCTTCATCAACTCGTGAATTAAATTTTCCAAGATTTGTTTTGCCATTGTTGTGAATGAAGCATTTGCACGCAATGCAATGTTTGGCTTTCTACCTTTATAAAGTTCATATGGTGTTTTCTTTAAAATTGGTCTTATTAAAGCTCGATTTAAAATATAACAAGCGGTGTTGATAGCTTCGGCCAAAAAAGATTTAGGCAAGTTATTTTTACAAATCATTGTTCTTGCCATTTCTTCAAGAGTTTTATTTTTTTCTTTCAACCACTCCATTTTGTTGAGGAGTTCGAGGAGCCGAAAAATTGTGATCAATTCCAAAGTAATCACAATAAACTTCAAAATCATCATTTTGAAATTCCCTTCCATGATCGCTTCTAACCGAAACAATTTTCAAATCATTTTTATTTTGTACCTTTTTACAAAATTTTTTAAATTTATCAAATGTTTCACTCTTATAAGAAAGGAATAGGACCCAAGTAAAGCGGGAGTAATCATCAACAATTACAAGTCCATATCGCTTTCCACCAAGGCTTAAATGACGAGTAGGACCAAACAAGTCTGTATGTAAGAGTTCAAGATGCCTTGATGTTGAAACTACGTTCTTGGGCTTGAATGATTATCTAGTTTGTTTTCCATATTGACATGCATCACAAATATGATCCTTTTCAAATTTTAGCTTTGGTAAACCTCTAACAAGATCATTTTTTGGAAGTTTTGAAATTAAATCCATACTAGCATGTCCAAATCGTCTATGCCAAATCCAAGGATCATTTTCATCCAAGACACTAAAACACTTTAATGAGTCTACAGAATCAAGATCAATCATATAGACATTTTCACATCGTAGACCAACAAGCAAAATTTCATTTGTTTTAGCATGTTTAACTAATGCTTAGCAAGTTGTGCTTAAGACCTTCCACAAGTAAGGCATCTTCAATGCGAGGAGAGGAGTTAGAAGCAACATTACCGATACCAATTATTTTTCCTTTCTTATTGTTGCCAAACGTAACATTCCTTTTCTTAGCATTAGTGAAGTGACCTTGGATTTATCTCCGGTCATGTGTCTTGAGCAACCACTATCCAAGTACCACTTTTATTTTTTGCTTTGGATTTTCATACACACCTATCACAATTCAGACACTTTTAAGTACCCAAATTTTCTTGGGTCTTTTGTTGTTAGCCTTGTCATTTGGTGGTTGAGATCCTTTTGGGACCCAAACCATCTTTGTATTTTTCAAATTTCTTTCGAAAGTACATTGGTAAATGATGTGCCCATGGTCACCACAATAGTTGCACCTTACAGAGTTTGTTGAAGGTGATTAGGCTTTAACAAAAAGAACATTCAAAATTTTCTTTTAGACATTTCCATTATAACCATTTCCTTATTTGTTATAAATTGGCTTTTGAGATGCAAGAATTTTGTCAAGTGTTTCTTGACTTTTAAAAAATTTGCTCGATATTTTAGAAAGTTCTTCCTTTTTCTCTTTCAAAGACTCATTTTCCTTTAAAAGTGATTCATCTTCCTTGGATTTTCCTTTCTCATTTTCCTTTAAAGCAAGAAGATACTGGTCATTCCGACCTTACGCGAACTCAAAAGAGGAGGCTGCTTCAAAAGAAGGCAGTAAAATGCGGACTTTACTTGATAATTGTCTGGCCAATTGAAGGAAAAAATAGCAACCTATGAATTAGGTTCTTTAGTGATAAATGAAATTTTAAATTTATGAACCAAAAATTTAATTAAAAGCTAAACAATAAATGTCAAATGAAAAAGATAAAGGCAAAAATAAAAGGGATGTACAAAGATTTTTATAGTAGTTCACTTCCAAACCGGAAGCTAGTCCACTTCTTAAGTGACTACTCTTAGTCACTTGAGCCTTTAACTAAGCTCGATGATCCTTTTTAAAAAACAGGCTCAGGATCCAACCTTTATAGGCGGTCTTTTTGTACGTAGGCTCAAGACCAACCTTTTACAACCAATCATTTTGTAACTGTAGGCTCAAGATCCAACCTCTACAATGCAACAAATTTGAATAAAGTAATGAAAGAATTAAAGCACTCAAATTCTTCACTCTTTCAAGAGTGAATTGACACTTGATGAAGCTTAGCCAAAGCTAAGGATATGCCAATAAAGCTCAAAGATCAACAATAAAAGAACAAGTGATGCTCTAATAAAAGTTTTAAAAAAAACTTAAAAACAAACCTTTAAAACGCAAGTATGTAAGAGAACTTTTTATCAAAGAATGCTTAGAGAGTATTTGATGATTTCAACCAAAGTATTCAAGCCCTATTTATAAGCAAATGAGGGCCAATAAGATGTTCAAAAGGTTGGGAAAAGGTTTTAGAAAGAAATCAAGTCAAAAGTAGTTGTTTTGAGCTTTTTCAGTCTGTGTGTTGACACACAGCAGCTCTTGGTGGCTACTGTAAGCCTGTGTGTCGGCACGTACCATCTATTTTTTGACACACAGCCTACTCGGGTATATTTACACGTTTTGATCAATTTTCTTGATTGGTGGGATACTTTTATCACATTCCCTAAGTTAAAAAATTGATTGATTGATTACTATATTTGTTCAATTTTTTTGAATTTATTTCTCACTTAACTTTGATCATAAAAATGATTGGTTCCATAAATCAAGCTAAATCATTACCCATTAAAATTTTATCTTTATTTGATTTGATCATACTTTTCAAAGTACCAATCTTTAAAAATATTTTAATTGATAAGCTAGGTTGGTTTAATTTTAACTCATTTATTTTTTCAAATAAAATTTGATAAATCAACCTTCTAAAATATTTTTCAAAAACATTTTTGTAAGAGCATCACATATCAATATTGAGACTTGGACTCAATTGATATATCCCGATCCTAAGTCCTAGACAATAAAAATAAATATTTTAGGATGCTCGGACTTGGATTACGTTCTCTTCAATTTGGATAAATCTTCTCTTCAGCTTTTATCTCTTTTCCTCTTGATTTATCATCTTTTGGAAAGCTTCTTTTCCATGATTAATCTTGATGTTCCTAGCTTTCTTATAAGTCACTTAAAAACAAGATTGGAATAATTTAAATCCCATGACTCACTAAATGGTTGTTATCATCAAAATTATAATAATATTGGCTTTAGGGCCAACATTAAGGATTCTGATGAAGAAGACAAAGGTCACGAGAACAAGTGTACTGAGTCCATGGATCTTGAAGATCCAAGAGGTGAATCAAGACCTTTAGCTACCAATGCTAAAGGTGAGCCATGTAAAAAGCATGGGCTAGTTTCTCTTCTTCTGAAGGAAAAGAATCTTGGTGGGACCAGCTTGCCAAGAATTCGATGTGCTTTGTGTGCTGCTTAGCAAGTGCACTAAATAGAAATGAATAGAGTATCATTTCACGAGGATTGTTATTAAATGAGTACCAAAATTAGTAGTTCTAGCATTATTTGAAATACCAAAACTTGAAAATTTTGATATGAAACAAAACAAAATGAAAAAGAACAAAAATGGTTACTGATTTTTTATGAAAAGTGTTATGATTTTAGAAGATTTTCATGATTTAATAAGATTCAATGCATCCGATTTCACCTAGTTGCATCAACACGCCTTTCTATTCTTGATATTCAAGTTGTTATTATATATTGATGGTCGAAAACCCTAATTTACTAAATATTTGCTCTCGGTCAACATTTAGCATGCTCTTTTATATATTAACTCATCAATCTCTTGCATGAATTTAAATAAGAAAGGAGTTTTGAAGATCCATAGTTTTTACTTAAGACCACACAAATCGCGTTAATCTATCTTTAATATTCGCACAATTTGTGGTGTTTATCAATTTAGCATTCATCATAAATCTCCTCTCGAATTCATTATGAATCATTATAGGCCTTGAATGGTGATAAAGCATTCAAAACTCATGAAGAACAATGATAAACACTCAAACAACGCAATAAACAAACTTTGAATACATTGAATTAGAAAAGATCGTATATTACAACTTAGGCAACATTGTAGCCTTAAAAAAACAACATTAGTTCTTGGTAAACATAATATAAAGCTAAATTAAGACAAAATCCATGAACTTAAAGAATAAATGGAAAGAAAAGAACTTGGAATTGAAAAATTACAAACAAAATTCTTTTTTTTCTTTCCCTTTCTCTTCTATCCGAATTTTTTCTATTTTTGTTACTTTGTATTGGTTTTTTTCCTAAATGAACTGATGATTAGACACTTTCCCAACACCCCTATTTATAGTACATAAGGTAGGGAATTTGTAAAAAATTTCACAAGCTTCATTCTCATTTGCTACTTTTGCCACCCTTCTTTGTAACTTGCTTACAACTTGCTTCATTCTTCATATTTTTTTTCTTCGTTTTGCCACCAAAATTCAGCTTTTCTTGCAGGTTGGATGCATTCATAAAGTGTTTAAGAAGTTCTTGCACTTGATTTGCTTATTTGGCTGCCCATATTTGCAAGTTGTAACAAGTTGCGTAAATTATTGTTGTTTCCTTGCTAAACCGTGTGCTTTTGGTGTGTTTAGCCATTTTTTGCTTTTGTTTGATGTATCTTGCATTCACTTGTTGATGTTGATGATAAAAGCTAGCAAGAATTAGTATAAAATGAGTGCTTTTGCAAGAAAATAACGATAGGAGCAAAATAGAGCAAAAGCAAGCAAAAAAGATGAACATTTGATGTAAAATAGTTAGAAAATGAATGTAAATAATATGAATAATTATATACTAAATTAGACTTATCAAAATACCCCCAAACTTAAATCTTGCTCGTCCTTGAGCAAGGCTAAACATTAAAGCGCATGATCTCATGCATTTTAAGAATTTTTAACTCACAAAGCGAGACTACTTCTGTTAGGAAAGAATGATCGAGGCTCAAAATTTAAGGTTCTAAAGGCAAATTAGTCTTTCTAAGGAAAACCAGTCAATCACCTAGGTAACGGAGTTCAACAATTGGCTAAGCAGAACAAGTTTATCCATTCTTTCTAATGTTAAGACATTCAAACCGAATAGAAGATAAAAATTATGCCATTTATAACTAGACTTCTCAGGTATGTCCAAGACTAAAAGTTATTCACAAAATTTTCTCACCTTTTTTTATTTTTTTATTTTTTTTACTTACGGGGGATTGATCTGCCCTAATCAACCTCGGCCCATGAGTATATCTTTCAGCAATAATTGAACTCTTGACCCTTGGGCGATGACCGCATGGGTAAGAGATGCCACCACTAAGACGCCCTCAATATGACCGTGTGAGTGTATCTTCAACGAGAATCGAACTCCTGACCCCTGGGTGATGACCGCATAGGTAATAGACGCTACCATTGAGATGCCTTCATGTTGGGAAGCACATATCTTGAAATATTTATATGACATAACGGTGCTAGAGATGCCTCCCTCGTTTTCTCTCTCTCTCTCTCTCTCTTTTTTCATATTTTTCTTTAGACTTAGGCATTACTCTTCAAAGTCTATTATGCGAATAATAATCATAATGTTATCCATTCAAATTTAAGTATCTTTTAAGCAAAAAGAAAGGTAAAATAGCCATGTTAACTATTGAACTCAAATACCATGGTTTTATCAAGATAGTGCCTTAGAATAGATCATGTTTTGCAATTAGAACACAAAAATAATTGATTCTCATGTAATTCAAATCTAATTAAAGTAAACGAGCTAAAAAGAGCAAAAAAATTGCCTAAAAAGCATAATGATAAGATCTTAAAATTTTTGTATGATTTTAACTTAGTTTAAATTAAAATTTAAAAAGACTAATAATCTATACTATAGAAAATAGAAAATCTTTTCGTTGGCTGACTCTATCTACATCTCTAGACAAAGGCTCTGAACTCTAGAATGCATTGAAGCCGGCTCTAAAAATAAAATAGGACTAGAGCCAAAAATATTTTGAAAAATTTTGTTGAAATTTTAAAAAATGTGACGAAATATCTCTCCCACCCCCCAAACTTAAAGTTAACATTATCCTCAATGTTAAAAGAAATGCAAGGAATGAAGCAGTAGGTGAGAAATACTTCATAGGTTTGAGGATTGCTTTTTTTATGGTAAATGTTGTTATCTGGTTAGCCCTAAACTTGTTTTAAAAACATGTTGAACAAAATATAAAAAAAAATTAAAACATAATAAAAATTAAAGGAAATTAAAAGAAAAGAAGTAAGGAAAGGAAAATTTGGGTTGCCTCCCAAGAAGCGCTTAAGTTATAGTCAATTGGTTGACTTTTTGATTATGTTCTGTCTTGTATCCTAAAGGAGAATGGAGTTTCCTCCATTCACCCTCAATGACCATTTCCGTTCGTGGATCTTCTTTGTACCCTTCTTTACATGGCCACCTCCACCTTCTTTAAACATGGGGTCCTTAAGCCTAATGTGCCACAACTTGAATTTCCTTTTCCGATCTTTTCTGCATTTTTTCATAAAGTCATCCTTGGCTCTGAAAACCTCTGACTTTATTAGACAAGCTCGACACTCTAATTCGATCACTGGTGGTGGTGGGTCGGTCAAGATGGGCTTGGTCATTGGTGGCAATGAGTCGATCAAGGGGGTTATGTCACATTGAGACGGTTCTTCTAGTGTGTCCCCATCCCTCAATGCTAAAGCGTTAGTTTGTTCCCCTGGGTTAGTGATGGTATTGAAAAGCAAGGAATCTTTGGACCTTTTAGCAAGTTTCTCTAATGAAGCCCCTACTTGAGTTTCTAAATTTTGGATGGAAGCTTCTTGATTTCTAAAGAGAGCCTTGGTTTCTTGAGCAAAATATGTACATTCATGCATGAACTCCCTAAACGTCTCTTCTAAGTCATAATTCTTTTCTTGCAGTGGATGAATGGGTGACCAGGGTGCTTCATGATTGATCTAAGAAAATTTAGAAGGGTTTATCCATCCTTGATTGTAGGTGTTAGAGTAGGGGTTGTATTGGGCTTGTTGATAATTTAACATGCAGTTATCATGTTCAAACCTAATGAGGAAAAACTTGTGCGCACTTGGCATTCCGTACTAGCATGGTTACCCGCACAAAATTCACATCTAGCTATGGGAGTATGAGCAATTCTGAGACTTATGTTATCCAATTGGTTTTGAATTAGTGAGAGTTGAGCAAATAACACATTAATTTCATGAATTTCCAGTGGTGTTCTTGGTACAGCTTGATATTGAGGTCTCATATAGTTGTTGCTGGCCATCCCCTCTAGTAACATTCTGTGTTAAATTTTTACAAAAGAAAAAAAAAAAAACTTAAAAGTTAAAAGAAAGGTAAAAATAATGAGAAAGTATAAAATACAACACTATAACACAAAACTTTAACAAAAACCAATTTTTTTAGGGGGTGTTTTTTTTTTGGGGGGGGGGGGGGGGGGGGGGAGGGGATAGTAATACTAATATTTTGAAAAGCTTAAAAATACAAAATTAAATTTGAAAAACTTATCTAGGTGAATTAAAAAGTTGAAAAAAAAGAAGATAAAATTAATAAGAAAACTTAGAAATACAACAATCTAATACAAAAAAACTTAACAAAAACCAAATTTTAAGAGGCGATAGTAACACTAATGTTTTGAAGATCTTACAAATAACAATTTTTTCAAAGTGAACTTATAAGTAAAAAAAGTTGAAAATAAAGAGAAACCATAAGGAAAACAACAACAGAACACCACTTTAACAAATCTTAACAAAAACACAATTTTAAGGGGGTGTTGTATACGAATTTGAAAAAATAACTTTACAAATTAAAAAAAGTGAATGAAATAAAAGACTCTTCTTCAAATATAAACAAAATTTACAAGTTTTTACTGAACAACTTCAAATTGGTACCAAAACTAGCTAGTATCGATATCACTCAAATAAGAACAATCCCTGGCAATGGTGCCAAAAACTTGATGTGCTTTGTTTGTTGCTTAGCAAGTGCACTAAGTCGTATCAAGTAATATAGAAATGAGTGGAGGATAGTCCCATGAGGATTGTTATTGAAAGAGTACCAAAATTAGTAGTTCTAACACTATTTGAAAGACCGAAATTTGAAGGTTTTAATATGAAACAAAACAAAATGAAAAAGAACAAAAATGGTTGCTGATTTTTTTTGAAAAGTGTTGTGATTTTAGATGATTTTTATGATTTAATAAGATCCAAGGCACCCGATTAACACTCATTTTCTACTAAATCTTTCTAGGTTTTATCTTCAACATCAACAAGTGAATGCAAGATACATCAAACAAAAGCACAAAATGGGTAAAACATATCAATTTCCCATGGCTAAGCAAGGAAATATAAAGTTCGTGTACAATTCATTTCAACTTGCAATTTTGGGTGGCAAAAGTAGCAAATCAAGTTCAAAAACTTCATAAACACTTCATAACACATAAAACTTGATGTGAATAATGAAATTTGGGTGGTGGAAAGAAGAAAAAACTAAGCAAAAATAGCAACTTGATGCAAAAGCTGAACATGGGCGGCGATAGGTGGCAAGATGAACGAATAAGAATAAAGCTTATATAATTTTTTATTTCATGTAATTCTAACCCCAAATACTATAAACAGGCATATTAGGGAAGTGTTTTATCATAATTCATTCAGCAAAAAAACACAATACATAGTAGAGAAAAGGAGAGAAAACCGTGAGGGAAAGTAGAAGAGGGAAGGAAGGAAAGTTTGGTTTGTAGTTTTACACTTTTAAGTTCTTTCTATCCTTTCCTTCTTTAAGTTAATGGATTTCGGTTTAGTTTTGTTTTATATTATGTATACCATGAACTAATTTTGTCGTTCCAAGGCTACGATGTAGCCTAAGTTGTAATATACGCTCTTTTATAATTCAGCGTATTCAAAATTTGTTTATTGTGTTGTTTGAGTGTTTATCATTGTTCTTCATGAGTTTTAAATGCTTGATCGCCATTCAAAGCCTATAATAATTCATAATGAGTCTGAAAGGATATTTATGATGAATGCTAAATTGATAAATACTACAAATTGAGCAAATGTTCGAAATAGATTAACGCGGATTGTGTGGTCTTAAATGAAGACCATGGATCTTCGAAACTCTTTTCTTATTTAAATTCATGTAAGAGATTGATGAGTTAATATGTAAAAGAGCATGCTAAATGATGTCGAGAGAGAATGTTTAGTAAATTAGGGTTTTCGACCATCAACACATAATGAGAACTTGAATATCAAGAATATAAAGGTGTATTGATGCAACTAGGTGAAATCGGATGCCTTGGATCTTAGTAATACTAATATTTTGAAAAGCTTAAAAATACAAAATTAAATTTGAAAAACTTATCTAGGTGAATTAAAAAGTTAAAAAAAAAGAAGATAAAATTAATAAGAAAACTTAGAAATACAACAATCTAATACAAAAAAACTTAACAAAAACCAAATTTTAAGAGGCGATAGTAACACTAATGTTTTGAAGATCTTACAAATAACAATTTTTTCAAAGTGAACTTATAAGTAAAAAAAGTTGAAAATAAAGAGAAACCATAAGGAAAACAACAACAGAACACCACTTTAACAAATCTTAACAAAAACACAATTTTAAGGGGGTGTTGTATACGAATTTGAAAAAATAACTTTACAAATTAAAAAAAGTGAATGAAATAAAAGACTCTTCTTCAAATATAAACAAAATTTACAAGTTTTTACTGAACAACTTCAAATTGGTACCAAAACTAGCTAGTATCGATATCACTCAAATAAGAACAATCCCTGGCAATGGTGCCAAAAACTTGATGTGCTTTGTTTGTTGCTTAGCAAGTGCACTAAGTCGTATCAAGTAATATAGAAATGAGTGAAGGATCGTCCCATGAGGATTGTTATTGAAAGAGTACCAAAATTAGTAGTTCTAACACTATTTGAAAGACCGAAATTTGAAGGTTTTAATATGAAACAAAACAAAATGAAAAAGAACAAAAATGGTTGCTGATTTTTTTTGAAAAGTGTTGTGATTTTAGATGATTTTTATGATTTAATAAGATCCAAGGCACCCGATTAACACTCATTTTCTACTAAATCTTTCTAGGTTTTATCTTCAACATCAACAAGTGAATGCAAGATACATCAAACAAAAGCACAAAATGGGTAAAACATATCAATTTCCCATGGCTAAGCAAGGAAATATAAAGTTCGTGTACAATTCATTTTAACTTGCAATTTTGGGTGGCAAAAGTAGCAAATCAAGTTCAAAAACTTCATAAACACTTCATAACACATAAAACTTGATGTGAATAATGAAATTTGGGTGGTGGAAAGAAGAAAAAACTAAGCAAAAATAGCAACTTGATGCAAAAGCTGAACATGGGCGGCGATAGGTGGCAAGATGAACGAATAAGAATAAAGCTTATATAATTTTTTATTTCATGTAATTCTAACCCCAAATACTATAAACAGGCATATTAGGGAAGTGTTTTATCATAATTCATTCAGCAAAAAAACACAATACATAGTAGAGAAAAGGAGAGAAAACCGTGAGGGAAAGTAGAAGAGGGAAGGAAGGAAAGTTTGGTTTGTAGTTTTACACTTTTAAGTTCTTTCTATCCTTTCCTTCTTTAAGTTAATGGATTTCGGTTTAGTTTTGTTTTATATTATGTATACCATGAACTAATTTTGTCGTTCCAAGGCTACGATGTAGCCTAAGTTGTAATATACGCTCTTTTATAATTCAGCGTATTCAAAATTTGTTTATTGTGTTGTTTGAGTGTTTATCATTGTTCTTCATGAGTTTTAAATGCTTGATCGCCATTCAAAGCCTATAATAATTCATAATGAGTCTGAAAGGATATTTATGATGAATGCTAAATTGATAAATACTACAAATTGAGCAAATGTTCGAAATAGATTAACGCGGATTGTGTGGTCTTAAATGAAGACCATGGATCTTCGAAACTCTTTTCTTATTTAAATTCATGTAAGAGATTGATGAGTTAATATGTAAAAGAGCATGCTAAATGATGTCGAGAGAGAATGTTTAGTAAATTAGGGTTTTCGACCATCAACACATAATGAGAACTTGAATATCAAGAATATAAAGGTGTATTGATGCAACTAGGTGAAATCGGATGCCTTGGATCTTATTAACTCATTAAAACCTTCAATAATTATCAAACCTTTCATAAAAATTATTAAACATTTGTATTCTTTTTCATTATGTTTTTTTTTTCATATCAAAAACCACAAATTTCGGTCTTTCAAATAGTGCTGAAACTACTAATTTTGATTCTCATTCAATAAACAATCCTCGTGGGACGATACTCTAATCATTCTATATTACTTGATACGACTTAGTGCACTTGCTAAGCAAATACCAAGCACATCAATTTTGTGGTGCCATTGCCGAGGATTGTTTTTACTTGAGTGATATCGATACCAACCAGTTTTAGCATTAATTTGAAATTGTTTTTGTTAAAATTTGTAAATTTTTCTTAAGTTTAAAAAAAAAAAAATTTCTTTTCTTTCATTTATTTCATTCACTTGATTTTATTTGTAAAGTCATTTTTTATTTTCGTATAAAACACCCCCTAAAAATGTGTTTTTGTTAAAGTTTTATTAAGTTTGTGTTATTTTGTTGATTTTCTTCTTTTTTTTTCCCTTTGTTTTCATCTTTCTTTTACTTATAAGTTAACTTTGATAAATTTTTGAAAGTTCATGAGAGAATGAAAATGTGGGAATATTTGGTACCCCTAAAACATGAGCCCTCTCGTATATATGTAGACATATAGACTTGATACAAGGTGGGCCCAATGGGCCTAATACGTACAATCATATATACAATTATAACCCAATACTCTAACATTCCCCCCCAATCGAAGCAAGAGATAAACAAAGGCAAAGGTTGTGTCTGAACAGAAGAAAGAGTTGCCGCGGTTGATTTTTGGTAAAGATGTTAGCTGTATGTTGTGAGGAAGTAATGTGGAGAAACCAAACAAAACTTGCGGATGCACTGTCGAACAAAATGAATGTCAATCTCAATATACTTGGTGCGAGCGTGCTGCACAGGATTAGTGGACAAAGACAAAGCCGGGATGTTATCATAATAAAGTAAGGTAGCACGTGGGAGAAGAAGACCAAGCTCACCAAGAAGAGAGTGAAGCCAACAACACTCAGAGGCCACATTTGCAACTGCCCTATACTCGGCCTCAGTGCTGGAGCATGAAACTGTAGGCTGACATTTAAAAGACCAGGAAATAAGGTTACCTCTAAGGAAAACACAAAACCCAGATGTAGATCAACGAGTATTAGGACATCAGGCCCAGTCTGCATCAGAGTACGCCACAGGTTGATCCACACCAGAAGGAGAACTGGTTAATCCATAAGCAATGGTGCACTTGATGTATCTTAGAATGCGTTTAACAGTCATCCAATGAGGTAAACACGGAACATGCATAAACCAACATACATGTTGCACGGCATAAGAGATATCGGGGCGAGCGAAAGTAAGATACTGAAGAGCGCCAACTATAGATCGATATAAGGTAGGATCGGGCATGAGATCTCCATTATCTAACGAAAGTTTAGACTTGGAATTTGTAGGTGTAGCTACAGGCTTGCACGAGAGCATGTTGGTCTTATCAAGCAGATTGTGAGCATACTTGGCCTGAGATAAGAAGAGGCCATCTGAAGAGTGTGAAACCAAGATTCCAAGAAAATAATTAAGCCGGCCCAAATCAGTCATATCGAATTCAAAACGTAGAGAGTGAAGTATAGCTTGAAGAAGCATAGTAGAAGATGCAGTACGAACGATATCATCCACATAAAAAAACAGCAGAGCCATGTTGCCGCCACGACGTAAAACAAATGGTGAAGAATCAGACTTACAACCAGTGAAGCCAAGCGTGCATAGAAAAGAAGCGAAGCAATTATACCATGCTTGGGGTGCCTGCTTAAGACCATAAAGGGACTTATTTAACTTGCACACATGATTAGGAAATTGAGAATTGATGAATCCTGGAGGTTGCTTCATATAGACCTCTTCATTAAGATAACCATTCAAAAAGGCATTCTTAACATCAAGTTGATGAATAGGCCATTGATGAGAAGTAGCTAGTGCTAGAACTGTACGAACGATAGCTGGCTTAACAACAGGGTTGAAAGTTTCACCATAGTTGATGCCATACCTTTGTGTGAAACCATGTGCAACCAACCGAGCTTTATATTGTTCAATTTCACCTATAGAAGTTTGCTTAATGCGAAAAACCCATTTAGAGCCAACAATGTTACCATGAGCAGGTGGAGGAACAAGATCCCATGTGTGATTACGAATAAGGGCATTATATTCATCAAGCATAGTGTTTTTCCAATTGTGGTATGTAAGAGCATGCTTATAAGAGAAAGGAATCTCGGGCAATCTAGTATGAGCAAGCATAGAAGGTTTAAGAAGGGGTTTCACAATACTAGCTTTGGAACGTGTGACCATAGGATGAAGAGATCGGGAAGCATCCCGAGGCAGGCATGGTGCGTCGCTGACGGCTGGAATACGGCGTGAACTGGGCACCGGTGTGGTGACCCGTGGTGAGACATCCGGCAGCGGTGGTGCTACGGGCGGTGGAACGGGGGTTGTGTCGGCGAAAGGGGAAGAAGAAAGATGTGATGAGAACACCCCGATGGAGACGAGTCATTGTTTCTTGGGAAAAGGTACCCAACCGAGCGAAAGAAAAATATGTTTCATCAAACACAACATATCTCGAAATAATGACTCTGTTAGTAGAAAGATCTACGCATTTGCACCCCTAGATAGCCCAAGAAAACACATAAAGTAGATCGAGGTGCAAGTTTATGTGGAGCAGTTGCAGTCAAATTAGGATAGCAGGCGCTTCCAAAAACACGAAGATGATCATAATCAACCTTTTGTTTATATAAGCGTTGATATGGGATCTTTTTCTTAATTGGAGTAGAGGGTAATAAGTTGATAATATGAGTAACAGCAGAAACAGCCTCAACCCAATACTTCAGAGGTATACTAGCTTGAAAAAGGAGAGATCGCATCATATTACCAATAATTCTATGCATATGTTCAACTTTCTCATTTTGTTGGAATGTATGAGGGCACGAGACCCGACTAAGAATACCCCGTTGTATAAAAATTCCATTTAAATCACGATTAATATATTCAGTCTTGTTGTCACACTGAAACTATTTGATTTCCACACCAAATTGATTTAAGATAACCGCATGGAATTGAAGAAACAAATCAAACAACTCTGATTTGGAACGCATTGGGTAAATCCACACAAAATGAGAATAATCATCCAAAAATAACAAATAATATTTATAACCGCTGAAACTAACAGCAGGTGGTGTCCATACATCAGAGCGAACAATGTCAAAAGGACGCCTAGTACTAGAAACAGACTTTGGGAAAGGTAAATGACTATGCTTGCTTAGTTGGCAAGTATGACACAAACTAGACAGACTCTAAAGGACTGGAACATGAAATAAATTTGTGCTTGACTAATGATGACAGAACTGGCTCTCTTGGATGGCCTAAGCAATGGTACCAACGAGGAGAGGAGACTCGTGAAGCAACGAACGTTGTAGTGATGGTAGGTAGTCCTAGTACTGTAAAAAGGGGTTCCAACCTGACACAACAGATGATAGTTGACTTTAGTTTAGGATCCTTAACAGAAAAATCAAAACAGTCAAATTTGAGAAGACAATTATTATTTAAACAAAATTGAAGAACAGAAAGTAAATTTTTGGATAGGCCAGGAACAACTAGGACTTTGATTAAAACAAAGCGACCTGCAGGAGTAGATATGAAATAGGACCCAATACCAACAATAGAAAGACAGGCATCATTACCAACTAAAATTTTATCAGACCTGGTATATAGAGACAAGGACGTTAAGATACCTAGATTATTTGTCATGTGGGAGGAGGCCCCGCTATCCATGACCCAAGAAGGGTCAAGAGTAGGGATGGAGTAATATTGTGGAGAGAACTGACTCACATCAAAGGCTTGGTAGAAACCAGAGCCAGTGGTATAAACATTGTTTGTAGGATGAAATTGTGGGTTAAAAACGTTAACACCCAAGGGAACAGAACCAAATTGAGGAGGCCAATATTGCGTGTTGAACTACAGAATAAACGGCATCTGCTAAAATTAGATCCCCACATATTTCGCATCCTCTGATTTCCATAACCACAACCATTACCACCACCCCCACGATGGTTACCACCACCCCCAAGACCACGACCGTTACCACGGCCATTACCATACTGATTTTCAAAACCGGACTGCTGTTGTTGAGCAGGAAAGGCTGCCTACTGATCGGTGGCTTGTGGCTGGGGTGGGGCTGGTACGGTCGGTGAGGCCGTGACCGGCGGAGAAGCCGTGTGGGCACCCGAGGCACCGGCTGTGAGAAAAACAGATGAAATACCTGCATTGGCATTCTTAAGATGAGATTCCTCGTTCATTAACATAGAATGGGCCTCAATAAAGGACGGGAAGGGAGCACGTGACATAATAGATGTACAAACAGCACTGAAATCCTTTTCATCAGAAAGTCCATCCACAGCAGCTAGAACCATATCAACATCAGTGATAGAGGCATTAACAAATTTGTGATTATCAGCCAGACATTTAATCCTTGTGAGATAAGCTAACATGGAGATATTGCCTTCCTTAATGTTTGTTAATTCACGTTTAAATTGCAACTGACACGATTGTGAGAAATTAGTAAAAGGTCGGGAGATATAACCCCAAAGCGATGCAGCAGTTACATCATCATCGATACCACACATAGCACTAGCGAGATCAGGAGAAATGGTATCGAGAATCCAGGATATGAGAAGATTACCAATCTGTCTCCAATAGCGATAGTTTGGATCTGAAACATCAGGTTGAGAGGAGGTGCCATCAAGGTGATCATCTACAACAGAACCTCTATAAGCAGAGAGAAAAGATCAGCGCCATACTAGATATGTGGATGGACCATTTAGATCTAAAGTAGAAGTAATCCGATGTATAATATTTGAGATGCCAAAAGAGGTTGGAAGAGATGGGCCACCAGCGACAGGGGCCGGATGGCGGCGATGGGTGTAGTTGTGGAGGAGGTGGTGTCACCCATGGGGAAGGATTTCGGTGAGGGTTGGAGGCAGGGTGGCGCTGTGCTAGGGTTCGGATTGAGATGGGCGGCGCTAGGGTTTTTAAAAGAAAAGAAGATCGGCTAGTGTTTGCCTTATTTTACGAGAGTGCTGGGGTTAGCTCTGATATCATGAAAGAATGTAAATGTGAAAATATTTGGTACCCCTAGAATAGGAGCCCTCTCGTATATATATATAGACATAGAGACTTGATGCAAGGTGGGTCCAATGGGCCTAATACATATAATCATATATACAATTATAACCCAATACTCTAATAGTTAAAATTGTTATTTTTAAGTTTTTCTGAATATTAGAGTTATCTTTCTTAGGTTTTTGTTAAAAAATTTTTTGTAAGGTTTTTGTATTCGATTGTTGTATTTTAAGTTTTCTTATTAGTTTTATCTTTCTTTTAACTTTATAACACTTTTAAATTTTGGTTTAGTTAAGCTTTGTATTATATTGTAGTATTTTGGTTCTTTCTTATTATTGTTATCTTTCTTTTGACTTTTAAGTTTGTGTTTCTTACTTTGTATGCAAAATAAAAACGAAAATGAAATGATCCCTTTGGATCCTAAAATCGAAAAAACACTTCGACAAATCCGGAAAACCAAACAAACTGAACTAATGACTAATAAAAATAATGATAATGAAAGAGCTTTAAAGGATTATGATGTCCCAACTGTTAGAGGATGCACTTTTAGCATCTGACGCCCACCCATAAAAGCGAACAATTTTGAAATAAAACCCACGATAATACAAATGATTCAATACACTGTTCAGTTTGGCGGTCTACCAAGTGAGAACCCGAATCTACATATCACTAACTTTCTAGAGATATGTGATACATTTAAGCATAATGGCATCAGTGATGATGCCATTCGCTTAAGACTATTCGCATTCTCACTAAGAGAAAAGGCCAAGGCATGGTTAATGTCATTGCCACCAGATATCATCATCACATGGGATGATTTGGCACAAAAATTTCTTGCTATATATTTTTGACCAGCCAAATCAGCAAAAATGGGGAATGACATCACCTCTTTTACGCAATATGACATGGAATCATTGTATGACGCATGGAGACGCTATAAAGAGCTTTTAAGAAGGTGACCACACCATGGCTTACCAGTTTGGATGCACGTCCAAATGTTTTACAATGGTTTGACACCTAATACCCAAACAATGGTGGATGCGGCTGCTGGAGGTGCCCAAAACAACAAGACACCAGGCGAAGCATACAAGTTGCTAGAAGTAATGGCTAGCAACAATTATGTGAAAACAAGTGATCGAATAGTGCAAAGGAAACCTGCAGGTATTCACAAGGTAGGCGCATTAACCACATTATCCACTCAAATTTCGATGATTCAGAATTAGTTGGGTAACATAGGTGTTAATGCCATACAATCTCCTATGCTAACATGCGAGTTTTGTGCAGGAAATCATGTGAGCATAGAATGTCAGACAGGGAACCCCTTTGCCATAGCCTCTTCAAATCACGAGTAAGCCAATTTAGTTTCAAAAGTTTCAAAATCACAACACAATCCTTATTCCAACACTTACAATTCCGGGTGGAGAAACCACCCAAATTTTTTGTGGAGTAACCAAGGGATTCAGAAATAACCCATTCACGCACAACAAAAAAAGAAAATTGATCTCGAAGCTGCTATTAGAAACCTCGAGACCCAAATTAAACAAATTGCAAACCATCTCTCTCAAAGGTCTCAAGGTTCCTTGCCTAGTAACATAGTTACGAACCCACGAGAGCACTCCAAGCCATTAAATTAAGAAATGGAAAAACTCTAAATGAACCAACTCAGGTAACCAAGACCGCTGAAAACAAACAACCCCTAATCGACTTGTCCACAGACACGAACCAAGAAACTGAAAATGTGGAACGGACAAAAATCCAAAACGAAGATGAATCAAAAAGGGCTGAACCTCAACCCCACAAACCGAAAGTCCCGTTTCCTCAACGTTTGAAAAAGACAAAAGTGGACGAGCAACTTGCTAAATTTTTGGAAGTTTTAAAAAAATTACATATCAATGTCCCTTATGCTGATATGTTAGAGCAGATGCCTAAATATGCAAAATTTATGAAGGAAATTTTATCTAACAAAAGGAAGTTGGACGAATTCGAAACAATGACACTAACTGAAGAATGCAGTGCCATACTCCAAAAGAAGTTACCTCCCAAGCTAAAAGATACAGGGAGTTTCACTATATGTTTCACCATTGGCACCATTAGCTTTGATAAAGTTTTATGTGATTTAGGTGCAAGCATTAATTTAATGTCTCTCTCTGTGTTAGGAAGCTTGGCTTAGGGGACGTGAAGCCCATTACAGGATCTCTCCAACTAGCAGATAGATCGATCAAGTATCCAAGAGGTGTGATTAAAGACATCTTAGTGAAGGTTGACAAATTTATCAACCCGGCCGATTTCATAGTACTTGACATGGAATAGGATCGAGAGATACCTCTCCTTGGCCACTTCAAACATGCCCCCGAGGGCCCTACTTTGAGTCATTGTCTTTTGAACCCTTTGTAGCTAATTCTTTGACGACCCTTCCTTGCTAAAGGAAGGACCATGATCGATGTGCAACAAGGGAAGCTTATTTTAAGGGCGCAAGATGAACAGGTAACCTTCAACATTTTTAATGCTATGAAATTCCCCACTGACATGAATTCTTGTTTTGAGGTTGATATTATAGACAATTCGGTAGCAGAGAAGTTCAGGGACACATTCCCTAAGTTGCCACTTGAAGCGTGTCTAACCAAGTCAGGGACCTTAGACACTGAGAATGAATTGATAAGGGAATGTGCCCAATACCTGGAGGATTGTGAACCTTTCGATTCGTACCATAAAGCAAGAGTGGAGGACATACAGGAGATTTAAACTCAGCAGAGAATAAGGGAGGATGAGCCCCCAAATCTCGAGCTCAAGCCCGTCTCATCTCATGTATGCTTATCTTGGTAATTCTAACACTTATCCTTTTACTATTAATACTTCTTTGAGTAATGTCAAACAGGAAAGGTTGCTTAGAGTTCTAAGGGAGTATAAATCAGTCATCGGATGAACCCTTTTAGATATCAAGGGAATCAGTCCTTCCTTATGCAATCATAAGATTCTCATGGAAGATAGCTTCAAGCCTATTGTGCAACCAGAATGTCGATTAAATCCTGCTATGAAGGAGGTGGTAAGGAAAGAAGTTGTCAAGTTATTAGACGCCGGGATCACTTATCCAACATCTGATAGTCCGTGGGTAAGTCCAGTACAAGTAGGGCCAAAGAAAGGGGGCATAACTATAGTGAAAAATAAGAACAATGAGCTCATCCCTACTAGGATCGTCACAGGGTAGAGGGTATGTATAGATTACAGAAAACTTAATGATGCCATCCAAAAAGACCATTTTCCCTTACTATTCATTGATCAATTGTTAGAAAAACTTGCGGGCCATTCATATTACTGTTTTTATGATGGTTATTTAGCATCGAAAGATCAGAAAAATACCACTTTTACTTGTCCATATGGTACCGTTGCCTATGGCAGAATGCATTTTGGATTATGCAATGCTGCTGCCACATTTCAGTGGTATATGATGGCAATCTTTAGTAACATGGTGGAAATTTTCATAGAAGTATTTATGGATGATTTTTCAGTGTTTAGTGCCTTATTTGATAATTGTTTAGCTAACCTCTCTATGGTCTTACAAAGACGCACTGACACTAATCTTGTTTTGAATTGGCAGAAATTTCATTTCATGGTGCAAGATGGGATTGTGTTAGGGCATATGATTTTAAAAAGAGGAATTGAGATTGATAAAGCAAAAACTGAAGTGATAGAGCGATTACCACCCCTTACTAATGTCAAAGGCATTCAAGGTTTCTTGGTCATGCAGGTTTCTATAGAAGGTTTATTAAGGACTTCTCTAAGATCCCTAAGCCTCTATGCAATTTATTACTGAAGGATGTCCCTTTGAACTTTGATAATGATTGTAAGCATGCCTTTAAAACTTTGAAGGAAAAACTAGTGTTAGCACTAATAATTGTAGCACCCGTTTGGACCATGCACTTTGAGCTCATGTGCGATGCTAGTGACTATGCAGTAGGGGCCCGTCTAGGGCAAAGAAGGGACAAAAATTTTCATGTAATTTACTATGCTAGTAAGATTTTAACAGACACACAGGTTAATTATGCTACCATCGACAAGGAATTACTAGCTATTGTTTTTGCATTTGATAAATTTCGTTCCCACTTTCTAAATTCTAAGTTAATTGTTACACTAATCATTCTGATCTTAAATACGTCTTTGCAAAATAGAACGCAAAACCGAGACTGCTAAGATGAATTTTGTTGCTTCAGGAATACGATTTAGAAATTTGGGACAAGAAAGGAACAAAGAATGTTATGGCGGATCATTTATCATGCCTTGAACGAGAGGAATAAAGTCCCTCTATCAATGAAAATTTCCCAGATCGAAGTCTTATGATGGTAAATGAAAATCCTAATTATCCATAGTATGCTGACATTGTCAACTATTTGTTTGCATAGGAACTATCCAAGGATATGACATATCAACAAAAGAAGAAGTTCTTCTCAGATTTAAAGCACTAATTTTGGGATGAGCCATTCTTATATAAGCATTGTGCGGACCAAATCATTAGGAGGTGTGTATCTGAAGAAGAAATGGAAGACATTTTGCTTCATTGCCATTCCTTGGAAACTGGTGGTCATTATGGTGGAATAAGGACTGCAGCTAAGATTTTACAATCAGAGTTTTATTGGCCTACAATTTTTAACGATCCTTTCAAATTTGTTAATATTTCCGAGAGACATGAAATGCCCATAAACAACATTTTAGCTGTTGAATTATTTGAGGCTTGGGGGATTGATTTCATGGGTCCTTTTCCTTCATCATTTTCTAACAGATTTACTTTGGTTGTTGTAGATTATGTATCAAAGCAGGTTGAAGCAGCTGTTTTTCGGACCAATGTCAACTTTGTAAGAAAGAACATATTTTCTCGATTTGGAACTCTTAGAGCAATTATAAGTTATGGCGGGAAACACTTTCGTAATGGTCAACTTAAAGCTTTATTGAGTAAGGCTGGAGTCACACACAATGTGGGTGCCCCATACCATCCTCAAACAAGCGGTAAAGTGAAAATTTCAAATTGAGAATTGAAAACTATTCTTAAAAATTCCGTTAGTGCTTCTAGAAAAGATTGGTCGAAAAAAATTAGATGACGCCCTTTGGGCATATAGAACAACATTCAAAACGCCAATTGGAATGTCTCCATATCGACTGGTTTATGGCAAGCATGTCATTTACCAGCAGAATTGGAGCATAAAGCATATTGGGCCTAAAAACATTGAATTTTAACTTAGGAGCTACAGGAGAGAAGAGGTTACTGCAAATCAATGAAATGGATGAGTTTAGGAACGAAGCCCATAAAAATGCTTGAATTTACAAGGTTCAAGCCAAAAGATGGCATGACAAGCACATTTTGAATAGAGAATTCATAGTCGGGCAAAAAGTTTTACTTCTCAACTCCCAATTACAAATTTTCCCAGGGAAATTGCTGTCCAGATGGTCGGGAACCTTCATTATAACTCGTGTCTTTCCATATGGCATAGTCGAGAGTCAAGATGAGAAGAAGGGCACATTCAAAGTTAATGTTTAAAAGCTGAAACCTTATTGATGAAGAGCTCGAGCCACAGAAGTCCTCTATTCATCTCAATGAAGTCAAATGATCCACCCAAAAAGTCGAGCTAACGACTATAACTCAAGTGCTTCTTGGGAGGCAACCCAAGTTTTCCTTTAATTATTTTTCTTATTTTTTTTTTGTACATTTTGTTCAACATGTTTTTGAAACAAGTTTGGGGGTAACCTGATAACAACATTCACCATTTAAAAGTAATCCTCAAACCTGGCAAGTATCCCTCACCTACTACTTCGTTCCTTGTATTTCTTTTAACATTGAGGACACTGTTAACTCTAAGTTTGGGGGTGGGAAAGACATTTTGTCACATTTTTTAAATTTTGAACAAAATTTTTTGAAAAGTTTTCATGTCTAGTCCTATTTTATCTTTTAGAGTTGGTTTTAGTGCCTCTCAGAGTTCGGAGCCTACCAAAAGATTTTCTATTTTATATAGTTTAGATCAGTAGTATTTTAATTTTTATTGCACATTTTAAGCCAAGTTAAAATCATAATTTTTTTTTTTTTGAGATCTTATCATCATCCTTTTTACGCAATTTTTCTACTCTTTTTAGCTCATTTACTTTAATTAGACTTGAATAACTTTTGAATTAATTGTTTTTATGTTCTAATTGCGAAGCATGATATATTCTAAGGCACTGTCTTGATAAAACTATGGTATCTGAGTTCACTAGTTAGCATGGCTGTTTTACCTTTCTTTCTGATTAAAACATGCTCAAATTTGAATAGATTGCACTAAGATTATCATTTACATAATAGACTTTGAAGATTCATGCGTAAGTCTAAAGAAAAATATGAAAAAAAAAATAGAGAAAAGGAGGGAAGCACATCTAGCACCGCTATCCCATATAAACATTTTAAGATATGTGTTGCTCATCATGAGGGTTTCTCTGTGGTTGCATCTCTTAACCATGTAGTCATCGCCCAAGGGTCAGGAGTTCAATTCTCACTGAAGATATACTCGTGAAGTCATAATGAGGGCGTATCAGTAGTGGCTTATCTTACCCTTGCGGTCATTGTCCAAGGATTAGGATAATGCGGTGATATTGGGAGCGTCTCAGTGGTGGCTTCTCTTACCCATGCGGCCATCGCCCAGGAGTAGGAGTTTGACTCTCGCTGAAGATATACTCACGCGGTGATATTGAGAGTGTCTCAGTGGTGGGCTTCTCTAACCCATGCTGTCATCGCCTAGGGGTTAGGAGTTTGATTCTCGCTATAGATATACTCATGGACCGGGATCGATTGGGCCAGATTAGTCCCTCATAAATAATTTAAAAAAAAGGAGAAAATTTGGTGAATAACTTTTAGTCTTGGGCATACCTGAAAAGTTTTGTTATGAGTGACATGATTTTTGTGATATATTCAGTTTAAATGTCTTAAGATTAGAAAAAATGGATAAACTTAATTTTCTTAGCCAACTGTTGAATTCAGTTACCTAGGTGATTGACGGGGTTTTCCTTAGAAAGATTGTTTTGCCTTTAGAACCTTATGCTTTGAGTTTTGATCATTCTTTTCTAATAGAAGTATTCTTGCTTTGAATTGTGATAGATTCTTAAAAAGCATGAGGTCCTGCGCTTTAATGTTTAGCCTTACTCGAGGACGAGCAAGATTTAAGTTTAGGGTAATTTTGATAAGTCTAATTTAGTATATAATTATTCATATCATTTAGGTTCATTTTCTAACCATTGAACATCAAATTTTTATTGCTTTTAGTCACTTTTGCTCTTTTTTTTTTTTATCCCATTGCTATTTCTTTGCAAAAATACACATTTTATGCTAAATCTCACTAGTTTTTATCTTCAACATCAATAAGTGAATGCAAGATACATCAAACAAAAGCAAAAAAGTGGGCAAAACACATCAATTTCACATGGCTAAGCAAGGAAACAAGTTCATGTACAATTTATTTCAACTTGCAATTTTGGGCTGCAAAAGTAGCAAATCAAGTTCAAGAAATTCATAAAAACTTCATAAAACATACAACTTGATGTGAAGACTGAAATTTTGGTGGTGGAAAGAAGAAAAAACTGAGAAAAAACAGCAACTTGATGCAAAAGCTGAACATGGGAGGCAATGGGTGGCAAGATGAACAAATAAGAATAAAGCTTATCTAATTTTTTATTTCATGTAATTCTAACATCAAATACTATAAATAGGCATGTTAGGGAAGTGTTTTATCATCATTCATTCAGAAAAAAAAACACAATACAAAGCAGAGAAAAGGACAAAAAACTGTGAGGGAAAGAAGGAAGGAAGGAAAATTTGGTTTGTAATTTTGCATTTTTAAATTCTTTCTATACGTTTCTTCTTTAAGTCATGGATTTTGTTATAGTTTTTCTTTATATTATGTATACCATGAACTAATTTTGTTTTTCCAAGGCTATGATGTAGCCTAAGTTGTAATATACGCTGTTTTCTAATTCAACGTATCCAAAGTTTGTTTATTGTGCTATTTGAGTGTTTATCATTGTTCTTCATGAGTTTTGAATGCTTGATCACCAGTCAAAGCCTATAATGATGTATAATGAATCTGAGAGGAGATTTATGATGAATGCTAAAGTGATAAACATTACAAATTGAGCGAATGCTAGACATAGATTAACATAATTTGTGGGGTCTTAAATGAAAACCATGGATCTTCAAAACTCTTTTCTCATTTAAATTCGCGCAAGAGATTGATGAGTTAATATGTAAAAGAGCATGCTAAATGTTGCTCGAGAGAGAATGTTTAGTAAATTAGGATTTTTGACCATCAACACATAATAACAATTTGAATATCGAGAATAGAAAGACGTATTGATGCAACTAGGTAAAATCAGATGCCTTAGATCTTATTAAATCATTAAAACCTTTAAAAATCAGTAAATGTTTCATAAAAATTAGAAAACATTTGTATTCTTTTTCATTTTGTTTTGTTTCATTTCAAAAACCACAAATTTCGGTCTTTCAAATAGTGCTGAAACTACTAATTTCGGTACTCATTCAATAAAAAATCCTCATGGGACAATACTCTACTCATTCTATATTACTTGATATGACTTAATGCACTTGCTAAGCAAATACCAAGCACATCACTTACAACTTCCTTCTTTCTTCATTTTTTGCTACTTTTTGCCGCCCAAATTTAGCTTTTCTTGTAGGTTGGATGTGTTTAAGAAGTTCTTGCACTTGATTTTCTCATTTGGCCGCCCATTTTTGTAAGTTGTAACAAATTGTGTAAGTTGTTGTTGTTTCCTTGCTAAACCATGTGCTTTTGGTGTGTTTAGCCCTTTTTTTTGCTTTTGTTTAAAATATCTTGCATTCACTTATTGATGTTGATGATAGAACCTAGCAAGCATTAGCATAAAAAGAGTACTTTAGCAAGGAAATAATGATAGGAGCGAAATAGAGCAAAAACGAGCAAAAGAGATGAACATTGGATGTAAAATGGTTAGAAAATCAATCTAAATGATATGAATAATTATATATCAGAATTTGTGGGCTCAATGAACATTTTACAATGAAGAGGATTACAGTCTCCTCAGCATTAACTTCGTGGAACCTTTAGACCATGTCAATCCAACATGGTCTGATATAGAGAAGACTTTCATGAGGAAGACCTCTCCAAACCAATAGAGGAGTCTCAAACCCTCGAGGTTGAACCAAAAGATCAACCTCAAGACCACGATATGCAAATAGACAGCAGTCCAAAAAAACAGACAAGCCAGGGGATCCAGATACAGTTTGGGCCACTTCCTGAATAAGCTGTTGTTAGAACTACCTTGCACCTCCCCTTGGAGTTCTTGGAAACTGAGACACAGGGGAGCCTCGAAGGGGATGTAATAGCAACAGATGAAGATCCCCAAGTGGAGCTTGTGGCTGAAGTAATAGCCCCTAATGGTAATTCTGATCTTCTGTCTTTTAAAGTTGTAATGCCAACATCGAAATCAACCGATAACCTTTGTGACGTGATGAAGATGATGTTTGATGGTCCTACAACTGCCAACAAACACATTAAGCCTCTCTGTATAAAAGCCAAATTTGATGGCATCTTGGTGAATAGGGTCTTAGTGAATAATGGAGCGACTATCAATGTTTTGCCTTCTTACATGTTGGGGGTCATTGGTAAATCTCGAGATGACTTGATAACTTCAGATGTGGCAATCTGTGGATTTTCAGGGCCACCACCAAGTCTGAAAGGGTTTCCCGATTGAATTAACTGTTAGCAACTTGAATAAGCTAACAACCTTCTTTGTAGTGGATACCTCTTCAAGCTATAATGCCTTGCTTGGGAGATATTGGCTACATGCCAACTATTGTATCCCTTCTTCACTTTACCAGTTGTTAATCTTCTGGAACCATGACAAATATGAGGTTGTTATGGCAGATGACAAGCCATTCATGGCTTGCTCCAACTTCGTTGAGGTAGAGTTTTATGAGGAGGCGTGGGACCATTAGCTATGAAAAGGACCACTCCTCAAATTGCCCAACATGAAGAACATATAGCCATCCTTGAGAGCCCGCTTACTAAAGTTGAGGTTGATCAAGTTGATGTGGAGTCAGATGGCTCTAACTTCTGGGGATGCATAAGATCCCTTCTTGATGAAGGGGGCATTCAAGGCGAGTCAGAAGCCTTATAGAGGGAAGCCAAGACTTTTGAATGAATGCCCAAAGGGCCATTTCCTCAGTCATTGCAAAGCTGGTGGCTTGGCATGCTGAGAATTAGTTGTGGGTAGAGCAACCATTTATCTCTAAGAATGGCATTGAAGTCTAGCCAGTACTAGAAAAAGAACTAGAGTTGTCTTACCTAAGAGCAACACCAGCTAAAATAGAGAACTTGAGGCCTGAAGTATAAGACCCTCTCCTCAAGGTTAACTTAGGCTCAGTTGAGTGCTCTGCTTCTTGAAGAGCTGAGGAAGCAAATATGTCCTTGCTTCTCGAGTTCAAGGATTGCTTTGCTTGGGACCATCCCTAGATGCCTGGTCTAGACAGAAAAGTAGTTGGGCATAAGCTGCCGATCAAGCTAGGCTCAAGGCCCATAATTTAGCCCAGAGAAAAAATGTCCCAACAAGTGATAGATTTGATTAAAGAGCAAATTGAGAGACTTTTAAAGGCTAAATTCATCAGAACAGCTAGGTATGTTGAGTGGTTGGCAAATATTATTCCTGTTATTAAAAAGAATGGCAATATTGGAGTCTATATTGATTTCAAAGAACTAAATGCAACTACCCCGAAGGATGACATGCTTATAGCTGATATTCTCATTGATTCTGCATCGAGGCAAGAGGTTTTGTCTTTTATGGATGGCTATTGCGGGTATTACTGAGTCATTGGCTAGGAGGATACCCACGAAACTATATTTAGGTGTCCTGGGTGGCTATGCCATTTGGAGTAAAAAATGCTAGTGCCACTTACCAAAGAGCCATGAACATGATCTTTCATGACCTTAGTGGTAAGACCATGGAAGTCTACATAGATGACATCGTGGTCAAATCAAAGTCCTAAGTTGAACAATTGGAGGACAGGAGAGGAGCAGTTGCTTCGAATGAGGAACCATAACCTCAAGATGAACCCATTGAAATGTGCCTTTGGAATTCATGCTAGGAATTTTCTTGGCTTCTTGGTGCACCAGAGAGGAGTTGAGATCGATATATAAGAAACTAAGTCCATTCAAGAGGCCAAACTGCCTTCGAGCAAATAGAAGCTCCAACACTTCTTAGGGCAGGTTAATTTCCTAAGGTGTTTCATTTCAAATGTCGTAAGAAAGACTAAAGTCTTCTCTCCACTACTAGTGCTCAGGTCTTACAAGGATTTCAAGTGGGAGGAGCCACACTAAGTAACTTTTGAGGCCATTTAGGATTACTTGATTAGGCCACCAGTGTTGATCCAACATAAGCAGGGCAAACTGTTGAAGATTTATGACTCTACTTCTGAGAAGTCAATTGGTTGTCTGCTTGTACAAGACAATAAGCAGGCGTATGGACAGGTTGTGATCTACATAAACCATTGTTTAAATGAGCGTGAAATAAGGTATTCTTCCATTGAGAAATTGTTTTTATCTCTGTATTATTCATCTGTAAAGTTGAAATGTTACTTCTTAGCATTTACCACATATGTGGTGCTCAGACAGATGTCGTTAAGTATATTTTGGATAGACCTTTAATGAGAAGGAGATTATATAAGTAGAGTATTACTCTACTTTAGTTTGAATTAATCTATGTGTCATAAAAAGTTTGTAAAGTGTCAAGCTCTAGTAGACTTCTTAACTGACCATCCAAATATTCAAACTGACACAAGCTATGAGCCAGGTCAGCTCTTGGTTGTTGAAATGGCCCCTTGGAAACTATATTTCTATAGTACAAAGACCAAATCATGTGCCGAAGTAGGAATTTTGATTAAATCCCGTACTAGGATCATCATTAAGCTTGCTGTCAACTTTGTAGGCAAGTGTTCTAACAATATGACTGAGTATGAGGCAGTGATTATTGGCCTACAAACTCTCCTCGAGATGCAAGTCCTTAACATAGTAGTGAGACGGGATTCACAATTGGTGATTTGCCAACTAAAAGGACAATTTTAGTGTTTAAGTGACACCTTGAATAAGTATATCTCAATAGTGTAAGGACTGTTCACCAAGTTTAGGACTTAGAATCAGTATATATCAATTGAGTCAAAATCTCAATATTAATATATGATGCTCCGACAAAAATGTTTTTGAAATATTTTTGCACTTTGATTTCCAAATATTATTTGAAAAACACTAACTTCATCCAAGCCAGTTAAATTTTTCAATAAGGATATTTTATAAATTGGCATTATGAAATTATGCCCAATATAACAAGATCAAGAAAGTTTTATTAGGGTGGCATTTTAGCTTGATTAGAAAATTATTCATTCAAAAAAAATAAGCTAAACAAGGTAAACAAATCAAGCTAATGATCAAAATGTTCAAAAAGCATCCGGGCATGCTGACTGTCGACACATAGACAAACAATAGGCAAAGTGAACTGTTATGTGTCGACACACAGCCCTGCGACAGCTCTAACGGCTACTTTTTAAATCCGATTTCTTTCCAATTTTTTTTTTAAGTTTCCCAATGGCTCTTATGTCTTCTTAGCTTATAAATAGGGCTTAAATTCTTTGATAAAATCATCCAATTATTCAAGCTTTCATTGATAAAAAAGTTCTTGTGTTCTACTTGTGCTTTAACGTTTTAACCTATTTTTTTCTTGAAGATTTCTTAAGCATCAGTAGTTCTCTTTTTATTGAGTATTTGAGCTCAATTAGCATATCTTTAGCTTTGGCTAAGCTTGATTTATTGTCAATTTACTCTTGAATAGAGTGAGAATTTCACTGCTTTATTTCATTTTAGTATAAAGGTTGGATCCTGAGCTTACTGTTACAAAATGGTCAATTATAAAAGGTTGGGTCTTGAGCCTATGTACAAAAAGGCCAGTTGCAAAAGTTGGAACCTGAGCCTAGGTTTTTAAAAATGATCATCAAACTTAGTAAAAGGCTCAAGTGACAAGGAGTAGTTGCTTGAGGAGTGGGCTAGCTTTTGCTAGCTTCAGGGTTGGAAGTGAACCACTATTAGCTTGACTTGGATCCACTATGGCCTCCCCTAGTATAAATTTAACAGGTTAGGTTGTGACGTCTTCTTTGAGTTGGATTATTGACACAGGGTCTAGCAACCACATGGTCTCATCTTTGTCCTTAATATTCAATGTTATTGTTAATGTCACTATGGGCCCCGTTAGATTGCCTAACGGGCCAAGTATGCCGGTCTCCCACACGGAAAAATTTCGTGTTTCATATTATCTCATTCTCAATGATGTTCTATACGTGTCTAGTTTTCAGTACAATTTATTATCCATGAGTAAACTAACACGTCATGAAAATTGTGCATTTACGTTTCATCCCATTTTTGTTATATACAGGACCTACACTTGAAGAAATTGATTGGAGTTGGTAGGCTAAGGGATGGGCTATACCACATGGAGGTTCGGTCGGCAGGTTCCTCTTCATCATTGGCATCGTCTTCAGTTTTAGTTCAGAATAAGATGGCCGTTTTGTGGCATTTATGTTTGGGGCACCTGCCTTTCTCAAAGTTATCTGTTTTTCCGCATTTGAATGTTAAAAGGACAAATTTTGTTTATAATTCTTGTCACCTTGCCAAGCAGGCACGTTTACCTTTTCCTTTATCAATTTCAAGGACAAGTGTTTGTTTTGAGCTAATACATTGTGATATCTAGGGGCCTTATCATACTGCGTCATTAACAAGGGCACGATATTTCCTTACTATTATTGATGATTTCAATCATTGTACATGGGTTTACTTGATGAGGGAAAAATCCCAAGCTCATAGAATACTCATGGATTTTTGTAGAATGGTTGGTACACCATTTAGTTTTCAGGTTAAACAAGTAAGGAGCAACAATGGACAAGAATTTAAGTACAGGCCTCTATTGGATTTTTATGCTCAACATGGGATCTAATTTCAAACCTTTTTGACTGGAACACCTCAACAAAATGGAGTTGTTGAGTGTAAACACAAGCATCTCTTGGAAGTCGGTAGAGCACTTTGTTTTCAAGCTTGTTTGTTAAAAGGTTTTGGGGTGAGTGTATTTTGACAACAGCTTATCTTATAAATTTAACACCTTCTGTTTCACTTGAAAACAAAAGTCCATATGAGATTTTGATGGGTAAAATACCCTCTTATGATCATTTGCGAGTTTTCGGGTGTCGATGTTATTTTCATAATAAAACACACGATAAGTTTGATATTCGTGCAACTCCAGGGATATTTGTTGGGTAACCCCATGGCCAAAAGGGGTACAAGGTTTATAGTGTCGAAGATAACAAAATAGTTCTTTCAAGGGATGTTTGGTTTTATGAAGATGATTTTCCTTACCTTAAACTCATTATTACCTAACCCACATTAGATGGGAATTTACCTAACATTGTTTGGGATCATGTTTCTATTGAAGAGACACCGGTTCATGTTGAGTCGGTCACTGTGCAGGAAGAGACCCTTGCGCAGGATACCTTGGTCAGTATTCAAGGAGACACACCGGCCACAACGGTTCGGACCGGGATGCAGAAATTGGGACAGCCTGTGGTCACAATGACCATCGGCTTGATTCGAATGGGGAAGACAGCCCCGATCTCAGTTCGGACATTATTACTAGAAGAAGTGGTCATATATGGTCTATTTTGGTGAAGTACAAGGATTATGTTTGCGATGTGCCTTCCTCTATAGCCCATACTCTTACTACTGTTCCATTCGCTAATTCGGGTATAGTTTATTTAATCTCAAATTTTGTATCTAATGCAGAATTTTCTAACGCTCATGTTACTCTTTTAAACGGCATCACTTCAAGCGATGAGGCAAAACTTTTCACCAGGCCGTACAGTTCAAGCATTGGAGAGATGCTATGGAAAAGGAGATACAGGTTCTAGAACAAAATCACACTTGGACGTTAGAGAATTTGCCTCATGGCAAGAAAGCCGTAGATTCAAAGTGGGTATACAAAGTGAAGCATAAGTTAGATGGGACGATTGAATGATATAAGGCTCGCCTTGTATCGAAGGGCTTCACTCAAGTAGAAGGTATTGACTATCATGATACTTTTACTTTAGTCGCTAAGTTGGTAATTGTTCGTCGTGTTTTAGTGGTTGCCTTGGCTTGTAACTGGATTATACATCAATTAGATGTTAAAAACACTTTTCTTCATGGAGATCTAAGTGAAGAATTATATATGAAATTGCCTTTAGGTTTTAAGCTTCGAAATAACGGGAAAGTTTGTCGTCTTCGTAAATCTCTTTATGGGCTAAAATAAGGCTCTCGTAACTGGAATGAAAATTTTCACTTCCACATTAGTAGGGATTGGTTTCGATCAATCGAAATCGGATTATTCTCTTTTTAAGTTTTTCCATGAAAATGTCTATACCATTGTTTTAATATATATGGACGACGTGATAATTACGAGTAATAATATAGAGCACATAGCAAAAAGTAAAGGGGATTTTGAATAAATCTTTTGGAATTAAGGACTTAGGACTCGTTAAGTACTTCTTAGGGAGATAGAGGTTGTTCGTTTTCCTAAATGAATCATGCTATGTCAAAGAAAGTATGTTCTAGACATCCTCAGTGCGGTCGGAATGTTGGGAGCCAAATTGGTTTCCACACTGATTGTTCAAAATCACGGTTGAGCTGATGGAGTTAGTAACTCTATGATAGATATAGGTCAATATAGGCGGTTGGTAGGGTGGTTGTTGTGTCTCACCATTACTCGTCCTAATATTTGTTATGCCGTTCGAATTTTGAGTATGCATGATCCAAGATAGCCTCATGTTGATGCTGCCATGCGGGTATTGCGGTACCTAAAGGGTATGCCGGGACAGGGTATATTTCTGCCTTTGGATAATGATTTTTTGCTTCATGGCTATTGTGATGCCAATTGGGCTGGTTGCCCAACCACGAGGCATCCTACGACAAGTGATGTTGCCTTCTTATGTGGGGTGCCAATTTCATGGAGATCAAAGAAACAAATAGTCGTTTGACGTTTCATCGGCTGAAGCTGAATATCATTCTGTGGCCACCATTACTAGTGAGATTGTTTGGTTAAGGCATTTATTATCTGATATGATTGTGCCTAATAACGATCCTTTGTTCTTGTTTTGTGACAATCAAGCAGCTTTACATATCGCCTCTAATCCCTTTTTCATGAAAGGACAAAGCATATTGAGATTCATTGTCATTTTATTTGTGAAAAGTTGTTGACTAAAGAAATTGCAACGTCCTTTGTTCGTTCAAAGGATCAAGTTGCGGATGTTTTCACCAAATCATTGGGTTCTTCCAACTATTTGACACCTCTTCACAAGTTGGGCATAGTGAATGTCCATGCTTCAACTTAAGGGGGAGTGTTAAATCCTAGTATTATTTTCTTGTGTAATGCCATGTATTTTGTACATGTATTTTACTTTTGAACATAGTATGTAGCATAGCATATTCCTTAGGTATCTTTCCTTAATAGCCTAGCATCCAGTATGGCATGATTTCCTCTCTTTCCTTGCTTTGTAACCAGCCAATATTGGCTTTGATTAGGTGATTATTAGCATTATTTTAGGATCCTAGTGTTGATTTTGTCTCCTGTAATTTTGTTATAATTTTGCTATTTAAGTAGAGGTGGATTGTATCTTCAATTATAAAATCAAAAAGGAAGAATTATTCCTCATACTGTTTCTCTTTACTTGGATTATTCAATTTTACAACTGTAATTAAGGGAAAAAAGTATGACATTAGTAAGAAATAGTAAATTATTCTTTATGATATATAATTTATAAATACTGCAAAATAAAATAGTACAATGTTGTGATGTTCAAGTATTGCTGTTGTATGCAAAACAAAAATAAAACCTTATTTATTAATACTTCGAAACATAATATATTATTTATCATCAAATTCAGACTGCTAGAATTTCTCCATCATTACTGTAACAACGAGAAAAATTTGAAAATGATATAAACATAATATATTATTTTTTAATAGTGCAAATAAATTCGTACTGTGTTATGATGTTTAGGCATTGCCATTGTTTTTTGCTCAGCGCTCTTGTTCCTTTCTCCTCTGTTAGATTGTCTTATTATGACCCTTTTTCTTACAAAAATTGCACATCATTGTTCGTGCTCCACTATTTCCATCCATCTTGTTTTGGGTAGGCTTACACTGAGGCCAACCCTGTGATCATTTCAAATTGAAATCTAGTATGATTTTTGGGTCATCATATTGTATTCATACCCTTCATCCGGTATCGGATGAAGTCGCGGCCTGTATGAATCCATGTACATTGAAAGACTGTAGTATGCGTCCAAGTAAGGCAAATGGTCAAGATTTCCTTCACGACAAGCGCAAACACTAGGGATATACTTGATTGTTTGCTTCAATACAGACAACTATTAATAATGCGCCCTTATACTTGCCATACGAACATGTTCTGTTAATTGAAATGACGGGCCTACAAAACCTGAAAACTCTTTTGGCTGCCCCGAATGTCCAAAAAGCTTTGTCAAAAACTGCAACAGGAGGGTAGGATGTTGGGTTCTACTTCACCCAAGCTTTAGTCCTAACATTCAACAGTTTCAACACTTTTGAGTACTGGGGAAGCTTGCCATAGGAATCCTCGTAGGTTTTGAAAGTTTCTGTAAATGCCAGCTAACGAGCCTGCCAAGCAACTTTATACATGATGCTATAATTGAAATCATTAGAAATACTTTGAACAATGGCAAGTGGCATAATTGATAAATGTGTCCTGATGAGATCTAGTTTTCTGTATTGCAACGAATTCAGAGCTCATCACACGATGATTGAGACAACATTTCCAGTGCCCCGAGGGCTCCCTCCTAAGCAGGGTCCGGGGGGTTGGATGTACGCAGCCTTGAAGGGAGGCTGTTTCCAAGAACCTCCAACCTGAGGGATGTAACATGAAGACTTCCCAGGAGGTCACCTATCTTGGTACTGCTCTCGCCCAAGCACGTTTAACTTCGGAGTTTTAATGGGATCCGGTGCTTGCTTGTTGGTACAGTCTTAGATTGGTACTACTCTCACCATCACATGATGATTGCCATTCATAAAACGATTTAAAAAAGTGAGGAGCTTCATAGTTAACTATTGTGAACATAGGGTACTATAAATCCTTCACTTGCGCACGTAGACGCCAAGGTCAATGACTTCCTTTCTCGCACTTTAGTATGATAAGCTCTAGAGTCGGTGCTATCTGTCATGTAAACTTGGTTTCTTGTAATGCAATACTTTTTCATAGCATACGACAATGCTTTCTTCATAATGTATTTATTTAAATATGAATAAATTATAAAAACTTTATTTTTGTAATGTATTTATTTTAACCTTATAATTATATATTAAAATTACATACATATAAAAAATATGACAAAAAAGGGGCCAAGTGCTCCACATTTATCTAAACACATACAAGGGAATAAAGGGACCGAATGACAACTATAAAATTTTACTCTTTCATACAAACGTCAACTAGGTTCAACAAAGATGTCTTTCCCCGATGACATGGCATTCAAAGTTTTTTCATGGCTACCTGCAAAATCCTTGCACAAGTTTGTTACGTTTGTGATCGAATCTCAAACGTAAGCTAAGAATAAGAGAGTATAGGATGAGAAAGAAGTGAAGGGAGATGAGAAGATAGAGAGAGAATAAGATGAGAAGAGAAGTTGATCTCAAAGAGATTGGTAAATTTTCATTGAATGAATTCCAATTACACAAGATCACCCTACTTATATGAACTAGATACAATGAATCAATGCTTAACCGACTTAAAACAGCCGCCAAACAAGACTAGTTGCACCTAACGGCCAAAAAGGACTTTGGCGCCAAAAAATAGAATTCAAATGCTACAAGCTTATTACATTCAAACAAGTAAGAAACATAACAATCCCCTCCCCTTAAAACATTCTTGTCCTCAAGAATGAAAAGAAGGAAATTAACTCGACAAAAAACACTGTCTTCCCATGTGGTAAAAGCTTCATCCAAATTGCACCAGCTAACACGTAATTTTTGGCCTTGGGCATCAGCTGCTGCTGCTTGCTTCACTTCCATTATTGCAGCTGGCTGTAACATCAATGAACCGTTGGAACCTACCTCTGGAGGAGCTGAGGAAGGTCTGTGACCATCTTGAACCTGCTTTTTAAGAAGTGACACATGAAAAACCGGGTGAATGTAAGAGTCGGGTGGAAGCTCTAATTTGTAGGCCACCTTACCAATTCTCTCCAACACCTTGTAAGGCCCAAAAAACCTGGCACAAAGCTTGACATTTCTTCTCACTGCTGCTGTTGATTGCCTATATGGCTGCAATTTTAGGTATACCATATCTCCTACATCAAAATTTCGATCAACTCTCTTCCTATCAGCATACCATTTCATTCGGGCTTGGGATTCACTGAGGTTATGCTTCAGCTGTTGCATAACATGTTTCCTCTGGTGCACCAGCTCACCTACTTCAGCCACATTTGCCCCATCCCCTTGCAACATCAAGGGAGTTGGAGGATCATACCCATACAATGCCTTGAAGGGTGTAGTGCCAATTGAAGCATGGAAATGAGTATTATACCAAAACTCCACTAACGATAGCCATCTTGCCCACACCTTGGGATGACTAAACACCATGCTTCTAAGATATTGCTCAATGCATTGGTTGACCCTCTCTGTCTGACCGTCAGTTTGAGGGTGGTAGGAAGAACTAAGGGCCAAAGTCGTTCCCAAGAGTCCAAACAACTCTTTCCAAAGCCGACTTGTGAAGAGCTTGTCTCTATCAGAAATTATGGATTGGTGCAATCCATGAAGCTTGTAAATGTTGTCTAAGAACACATGGGCTTACTTTTCTGCAGTCACAGGTCGAGCCAATGCAATGAAGTGCCCAGATTTGGTGAACTGATCAACAACTACCCAGATTACCTCTTTCCCTTCTGATTTAGGCAACCCCTCGATGAAATCTATGCTTATGTGTTACCATATACCGTCAAGAACAGGCAAGGGCTGGAGAAGTCCTTGGTATCTATGATTACCAAGTTTAGTTTGTTGACAAACCTCACAACTTTGGACAAAGCTAGTCACTTCCTTCTTCATCCCGGGCCAACTAAAATGAAACTTCAATCTCTGATATGTCCCCTCAATGCCTGAGTGACCTCCCCATGAAGAATCATGAGCAGCACTGATGACTTGGTGTCTAAGACCAGTAGAGTTGCCAACATACAACTTCCCCTGGATTCTGATAACACCCCGGATCACAGAAATTTAAGCACCAGCAGCCAGATTGCACGCCTTGTCTATACTAGCAGCAGCTATACATTCTTGCGTAAATGAATCATTCTCATAGGACTGATGTAACTCTTCCATCCAAGCAGGAGAAATCACGGAAACAGCCCCAAGGGAACCCTGCTCATAGTCCTTAAACTTGCGTGACGTTGCATTTGCAGCTAAGTTCTTCTTCCCTTTCTTGTATTCAATGTCATAATCCAACCCTAACATCTTTATCAGCCCTTTTCTTTGTATCCTTGTGACAATCTTCTGCTCTAACAAGTGCTTAAGACTTTGATGATCAATCTTAATGATGAAATGATGCCCATCCAAGTAGTGCCTCCACTTATCAACCGTAAGCAAGATTGCAAGGTACTCCTTCTCATACGTTGAAAGAGCTTGATGTTTTACACTCAATGCCTGGCTGAGTTATGCTATAGGTCTTCCCCCTTGAGACAACACTGCACCAATTCCAATTCCACTTGCATCTGTCCCCAAAATGAAGCTTGCAGAAAAATCAGGCATTGCCAAAACTGGTGCTCTGCACATTCCAGCTTTGAGAGCATCAAAAGCATTTTGAGCTTCATCTGACCATCTGAAGGAATCCTTCTTAAGTAGATCTGTCAGTGGCTTGGCTAAGGCACCATAGTTAGCTACAAACTTACGGTAATAGCCAGTTAACCCCAAAAATCCCCTCAATTGTTTCAAAGTAACCGGAATAGCCCATTCCTTCATGGCTAGGACTTTTGAAGGATCGGTTGCAACTCCATCACAAGAGATCACATGGCCAAGATATTCCAGATGTGTTTCAGCAAAAGAACACTTGGCCAACTTAGCATACAATTTATGCTCACGCATGACCAAAAATACCTCCCTCAAATGCTCCAAATGCTCCTCAAACGATGCACTGTAAATGAGGATGTCGTCAAAGAAAACCAACACAAATTTCCTAAGAAATTGTTTGAAGACATCATTAATAAGAGCCTGGAACATTGCTGGCGCGTTGGTCAAGCCAAATGGCATGACCACAACCTCAAAGTGTCCATGATGCGTCCGGAATGCAGTCTTATACACATCATGCTCTCCCACTCTAATCTGATGATATCCATGCCAAAGATCCAGCTTGGAAAAGACTTGAGCTCTATATAATTCATCCAACAAATCATCTATAAATGGTATAGGAAACTTGTCCTTCGCAGTCATAGAGTTGAGTTGCCTATAATCAATACACATAGGAGCCGTACCATCTTTCTTCTTGACAAGAATGACCGGAGAAGCAAAGGGGCTATGGCTTGCTTGTATGAAGTTAGTCTTAAGCAATTCATCCACTTGCTTCTCAATCTCTGTCTTCTGAGCGTGAGGATATCTATAAGGTCTTATCTTCACCGGTTCTGCACCCTCTTTGAGAGGAATTACATGATCCAAACTCCCCTTGGGAGGTAAGGATTTAGGCACCTCGAATACATCCTCAAACTCAGTAACCAGAGCCTGCACTTCTGGTTTGGTAATGTCGACCATTTCAGCAGAGGAAATAGCAAACAACTGGCCCAGCCACTGGTATGCACAGCTCTGAAAGCCCTTCTTCAACTTACTTCCCTTCATAACTTGAGGTTGAGCTTGCTCCGCAATGCCATGTAGAGTGACTTTGGAGCCTTGAACTTCAAAGGAGACTGTGAGATTTGCATAATCAAATAGCACAGGGCTATGAGTTCTCATCCAATCAACCCCGAGCACCATGTCACAACCTCCTAGGGGAAGGATCATCAAGTCCTAGTTGAACTTACGGTCTTGCATCAGCCACACAAACCCCTGGCACTTGTTTTGTGTAGTGACATTTTTACCATCAGCCACGGTAACAGCAAGTGGGTGAGTTTTTATCACTTCATGACCCACCTTATTGACTACTTTGGGATCAACAAAGCTATGAGTACTCCCACTATCAATGAGAATGATAATAGACCTTTTTCCAACCTTCCCTTTGATTCGGATCGTGCCATGAGCCCCATAACCGGTCAATGCTGTCACTGAGATCTCTACTACAACATCCTCCAAATCTTCTTCGATTTCTTGATCAGAATCGGTATTATCCTCTGCAATTTCTTCATCATCAGAGAGCTCACCAGCATTAGTTCCTTCAACAGCCATGAGGAACTTGGGATTACACTTGTGGCCAAATTGGTAAGGCTGATTACAACGATAACACAATTTCTGTTGCGGGCTGTCATCAATTCGGTTGGTTCTGTTTCTGCTTGAGCCTTGCTGAAATTTGGAACTACTCCCATGAGGTCTGGAAGCATCACTTGCTGCTAGGCTCGTGGATTCATAAAGCTTGGCTTTAGCAAAGGCCATAGACAAATCAGTAGGATCAACGGCTTTAACCAAGTTCTTCAACTTAGGCTTCAAACCACTTATAAAAGCTGATACATAATAAGACTCAGAGGCCTCAATTTCAGTCACAATGCTAGCCCGGAGATTCTCAAATCTGGTCATGTACTCCTTCACAGTCGTCTCTTGCTTCACTTTATTGAATTTATCCACAATATCACTATCATCCTCATCACTATACCGAGCACACAAAGCCTTGGCAAACTCATTCCATGAAATGGAAGGTTTACTTCTTATCAAACTATAGAACCACACCTCATGATCACCAAGCAAATACACAGCCGCAATTTGTACCTTCTCTGATTCATCAATGTGATAGAAGTGGAAATAACGCTCGCACCTCCTTAGCCAAGAGTGAGGTTGTTTACCTTCAAATGCATCGATCTGCACCCGAGGTTGTCTATGGCTGTTATTTCTGCTATTGGATGACTCTTCATTACTTCCTGATCGTTGCTGCTGCCAATAATCAGGTGGTCGATCTAATTGATCAGCATTTACTTCTCGAGGTCTGAAAGTGTGCTCCATTTCCTGAACTCTATCACCAGATACAGCATTCCAGTTTGAAGGTCGAGATTGTACATGCTCGCTGTGCCTTTGCCTGTCAGTAATATCAGCTTCTTGTGCCCTAACCGGAGCTCTAGCTTCACCCTCACGATTTAATGTCTCAGCTCTTAATGAGGGATTAGTTTGTAGCACACTCGCTGGAATCAATGGATCCGGTACAATAGGAGGATTTGGCCTCCTGAATTGCTCACGAATTTCAGCTAATTTTGCTTCCAACTGCTGCATTTCCCGATCAAATCTCAAGGTAATCCTTTCCTCCAATTCTTATGCTTGCCGTGTGAACTAATCAGAGACCATAAGTTCAACCTGCTGAGATCGTTGATCAAGCTTCACATCCAATTGTTGATGTATCTGCTGACTTATATCAGCATTAGCTTCGTTGATTTGAACAAGCAAGTGAGCACTCATCGCCTTCAATTGACTGTCCAATTGCGCATTTGTGACACCATCCTGACCTGCAACATCATTGCCTCCAACCACATCAGCATATGAAGATCTGGCAGCTGCCTTAGCTGCTGCCGATCTGGCGGTGACTCCACTGCTCAATGCCGCCTCGGTTAAGTCCATGGATACTTGATATCAAATCTGTTTGAATTGAAAGCCAAACGAGGCTCTGATACCAATTGTTACGTTTATGATCGAATCTCAAATGTAAGCTAAGCATAAGAGAGTATGGGATGAGAAAGAAGTGAAGGGAGATGAGAAGATAGAGAGAGAATAAGATGAGAAGAGAAGTTGATCTCAAAGAGATTGGTAAATTTTCATTGAATGAATTCCAATTACACAAGATCACCCTACTTATATGAACTAGATACATTGAATCAATGCTTAACCGACTTAAAACAGCTGCCAAACAAGACTAGCTGCACCTAACAGCCAAAACAGACTTTGGCGCCAAAAAACAAAATTCAAATGCTACAAGCTTATTACATTCAAACAAGTAAGAAACATAACAAAGTTCTCCACTGTTTCTACAAACCATGTTGAGTACAACAACATACCCAATGCCCCAAGGGCTCCTGCTCGAGCGGGGTCTGGGAGGGGTAAGATTTACGTTGCCTTACCCCAACAGGGTGAGACCCTGATGGGAGACTATTTTCGAGGACCCCCAACCTAAAAATTTGGCCCAATTTGGGTGAGTGCGTAGCATGCCCGCAGGTGTACAATCACTCAACCCTAATGAGGAAGAACAGGAGAAAAGAGAAGGGAGAACAACAAATACCAGGCAGGCATATAAGCACATAATTAGATAAGTATGTATGTATGTATGTATGTAAGTAGGTAAGTAAGCATGTATACATGTATGTATGCGCATGTGCACACAGCGTACGAGGCATGGGATGAAACGAGGGAGAGAGATATGGGGATGTAGAGAGCGCGAGAGAGGGAGATAGATAAAGAGAGAAGATAGAGAGAGAGAGAGAGAGAGGGAGAATTAGAGAGAGTGTATGAGAGGGTGTAGCGAGTATCGTAGAGAGTGAAGTGAAATAGGGTAAAGAGTAAATCCTAGGAGTCCTAAGCGCCCTACACGCGCCCGCACTATGTGTCTACAAACTAGCCTGAGATAGCCTACTGATGCATAAATACTCCTATACAGCTATAATAGGTATCCATAAGCTCAAAATAGGGTCATTTTTTCACTTAGGTTGGGGTAGGCGAGGTCCTGTCCACTTGTCTTCATGGAATTCTTCTTTAATTTCTTTTATAATTTCTTTGTCTTTGGTGAAGGAATAGGTGTCTTTGTAGGTGGACGTTCACATTCCTGGCCGCGTTTCTAATCAACTCTTGATTTGCCTGCTTCTTCCTCCATGTGCATCTGTCGAGTTGACTCCATCCAACCGTAGGAGCACCAAGCAATTCAAGCCGGAACCATTGCCAAGCATCCTCGTGTTATCAAAACGAGCCCGCTATAGTGGGATGCTCCTACACTGCTACGTCTGGTACACCTATACTAATCCTCCACTGAGTTCTATGTAGAGCCATCTCCTCCCTCATGTTGAGATATGCGAGGTCTCGTCAGATCGACTCCATCCAGCTCTTCTTTGGCCGTCCTCTCCCCCTTTTGCCATCTGTAGTATGGAGTTGCTCGCATCTCCTCACTGGGGCATTTGTGGGTCTCCTCCTAACATGTCCAAACCATCGTAGTCATTGCTCTCTCAACTTGTCCTCTATTGGGGTGATGCCTAATTTACTTCTTATGACGTCATTTCTAATCCTGTCCAACCTTGTGTGTCCACACATCCATCTTAACATCCTCATCTCCGCCACTTTCATCTTCTACTTGTGTTGGCATTTTACAGGCTAGCACTCTGCTCCGTAGGTCATAGTTGGTCTCACTACTGTCTTGTAGTACTTACCCTTTAAGTTTAATGGGAACTTCCTATCGTACAGTACTGTGGAGCCCATCCTCCATTTATGTCATCCCGCCTTAATCCTGTTGTTGACATCTGCATCCACTTCTCCATCTTGTTTAACCATGGAACCCAAGTATTTAAAACATGCCTTCTGTTGTATACACTCCAATCCAATTTTAAAAACCATGTTGGGTAATTGTCAAAATCTTGTTTTATCCAAAAACAAACTATACACTCATTATATAAGCTGGAGGATGGTTTTGTTTTTTTTTTTTTTTTTTAATGCAACTAGCATCACACGCCGTATTTATAAATCAAACTCGAACTTTGCCCTCTTCCCAGGAATTAATCATCCATGGGCGTGCCTGACGAGTCTATGGACTTTCTAGTAAAAAATGGGCGTGTTTTAGGGTCTAGCGATGGACTAATTTTATGTAGCGATGTTAACTCCTAGGGTCCATGGAGTTGTTCTTATGCAACCTAGCAACAAGGACTTGACACCCTATTAAATTGAACACAACAAATAATGATTTGTTATATCAAAATTCATCCCCAAACATAGTTTTGGAATGCAAAAATGACAATGTTGCATTTCCAAATAATTACGCATTATACTTATTTATATATGATTTTGCTCATTATTATGGGTGAAACACATGGTCATTAATATTAGTATGAAATATTTTCGTTTGAGGTGCGAGAATAGGTGTAAAAAAGAAGAATTGATACAAGAGGTAAGAATTGATACAAGAGGTAGGAACTTGCTCCTTGATAGAGCAATTTGCTGCAATTGTTTAGTGTACATCCTCTCTGAAGTAGGTTATTTCACAAAAGCCTCTTCTTACTATGACCCTCATTAGGGCATTACGTTAATGAAACTTCCGAAATAGGTATGTAAGAAGATTGAATGTAGCAATAATATGAATATTTTTCCATGGGGAAGTGAGGTTCGAAGCCATTACTTTACCTTATGCCTTGTTGATGTATTTTCAAATTGTGTAATGAAAATTGTAAATGAAGTGTTTTGAAGTTGGTCCCAAATGTGTGTTCTAAGTGTTTGACATATTTTTGAAGTGTGTTAGGATGTGTGTCGACACACAGGGATGGTGTGTCGATACACATTCTTGCAGAACATGGATGCAGAGGTGTATGTCAACACATAGGGCCCGTGTTTCGACACACAGATCAATAGAACCGTGTCTGCAGAGCTGTGTGTCGACACACAGGGACGGTTTTTGCCAGGTTTTCGCACGTTAACTTCCTGGGTTTTGCACCCCTCTTTGGGGTATGTTTTGGGATGTCTTCTTTTACTTGATTTACTATATATACCCACTAGTTTGACTGCTAAATAATGATGAAATAAGTTCTTGTTTGTGAAAAATGGTCATTCTCTTACATCTCCTTGTATCTCCCTTTACATACTTTCACTCTATATTTTTGGTTATCGTTGTATCCCCGAGACTATTTCATACGCTGAAATAAGTCTTAAGGAAAGTGACAACACGCCTCGGAACCTGTAGATCGAAAAGTTACCCGTTTACTTGATTTTGCAAGTATTTACACCAAGAATCTTAAGACTTAGTTTTCACGTTTGGGATCTTGGGTTTGTTATGGCTTCGTCACCGAGAGAGACGACCGCGAATTTCGTAAAGTTGGATCGTTTTGATGGCGGGAATTTCCACCGTTGGCAAAGGAAGATGCACTTCCTGATAACAACGCTCAATGTGGTGTATGTCCTGAATACACCATATCCTGCACCCCCCGCTGCTGAGGGGGAGGAGACATCGGCAGAGCAATGAGCTCGGCTGAAATGGGAGAATGATTACTACATATGCCGAGGGCACATACTCAATGGGATGACTGACGCCCTCTTCTTCATCTACTCCAACGTCCCGACCGCTAAGGAACTGTGGGACGTGCTCGAGGCTCGGTACATGGCAGAAGATGCCACAAGTAAGAAATTTTTAGTTTGTGAATTTAATAACTATAAAATGGTGGATGGTTGTCTGGTCATGAAGCAATTCCATGAAATTAAATGAATTTTGAATAATTTTAAACAACATAATATGAACATGGACGACACCATTATTGTTTCGTCTTTGATTGACAAACTTCCCCCTTCTTGGAGAGACATTAAGAAGTCTCTCAAGCACAAAAAGGAAGACATGTCAATCGAAGAATTTGCTAACCATTTGAGAATTAAGGAAGGATACAGATTACAAGATGAGAACAAGGACCGCCCCAGTGACATTGGAAAGATCAATGTTATTGAAGAAGGCAAGACGAGTAAGAGGACCAAACGAACCGGACACTTTCACAAGAAACGCAACGAAAAGAAAACCAAGTTGGTTTGTTGGGAGTGTCATGTGCCTGGTCACTTGAGGAGGGACTATATCCGCCTTAAGAACAATAAGGGGAAGGGGCAGGATCATCGCAACAAAAATTCGAATGAGAAGTTCGTGGTGATGATCTCGGAGATCAACCTAGTCGAAAGTGATGACTCTTGGGGGGTTGACTCGGTGGCCACAAAACACGTATGTAAAGACAAAGGTTTCTTTACAGAATTGGAGCCCGTGAACAACGGTACTGTATTGTTCATGGGCAATGGAGCGAGTATACCGGTAAAGGGGAAGGGAAACGTTAATTTACTTTTCACTTCAGGAAAAACCCTTACCCTAACCGATATATACTATGCCCCGGATGTCAAGAAGAACCTTGTGTCTAGTGGCCTACTAAATAGGTTCGGGTTTAAACTGGTCTTCGAGTCTGACAAGGTTGTACTGTCTAAGGGGGGCGTGTTTGTTGGAAAGGGGTATCTCTGTAACTGTATGTTTAAATTAAATATCGATAATAAAAGTGCTAGTTCTGTTTATTTGCTTGACTCTACTTATTTATGGCACCATAGATTAGGACATGTGAATTATCGTAAAATGCGTGAAATGGCTACTTCGATGTTGATTCCACATGTTGAAAAAGTATATGATAAATGCAAAACTTGTATGCTAATGAAAATAACTAAGTTACCGTTTTCATCGGTACAAAGAGAAACAAATTTACTTGACTTGATACATAGCGACTTGTGTGACTTCAAAAGTACCCCTAACATAGGGGCAAAACAATATTTTATCACTTTCATTGATGACTGCTCGAGATATTGCTATGTATATGTGATTCATTATAAAGATGAGTCGTTAGAAAGATTTAAAGCATGTAAGGCCGAAACAGAACGACATTGTGAAGCCTTCCTCAAACGACTTAGGTCGGATCGTGGTGGAGAGTACTATGACCCCAAGTATTTCAAATCCACCGGTATAGTGCATGAAATTACTGCACCGTATACTCCACAACAGAATGGCGTGGCTGAGAGGAAAAACCGGACTCTTACTGAGATGGTTAATTCAACGTTGTCATACTCCGATCTCAGTGATGGGTTTTGGGGTGAGGCTATGTTAACAGCCTGTCACATTTTGAACCGTGTTCCGAATAAGAAAAGTAAAATGACCCCATATGAACACTGGAACGGTAGACCCCCTAGGTTGAGTCATCTTAAAGTGTGGGGGTATAGGGCTGTAGTTAGAGTCCCTGGACCTAAACTTAAAAAGTTAGATGAAAGAGGCATCGATAGCATATTTGTTGGGTATGCACAGCACAGTAAGGCGTATCGATTCTATGCAATTGAGCCAAATGATTATGTCGGTATTACTACTATAATAGAGTCGAGAGATGCCATCTTTGATGAGAATCGGTTCACCTCTATCCCTAGACCGAGGGATTATGTACCGGTTGATAACGACACACCGGTGTCGTATGGTGATGATGATGTTCACCATGAGAGGGAACAAACCTCTGATTTTACTCCAGAACTCCGAAGGAGTAAGAGATTAAGGAAAGAGAAATCTTTCAGACTGTACTTCTATACCTTTTTGGTAAAAGGTTCGAGAAATGATGTGGACTCTCTTGTACCACGTTGTTATGTCATGGAGGCTAACCCTATGACGTTTGATGAGGCTATAAGGTCTCATGATGCCGCCTTTTGGAAAGAGGCAATTAATGATGAGATGGATTCCATCATGGGCAATAATACCTGGATATTAGTAGATCTTCCACAAGGTAGTAAGCCAATTGGGTGTAAATTGATCTTCAAGAAGAAGATGAAAATCGATGGGACTATTGATAAGTTCAAGGCCCGATTGGTGGCTAAAGGGTTTACCCAGAAACAAGGGTTCGACTACTTTGACACTTATGCCCCCGTGGCGAGGATATCGACTATAAGATTGTTGATCGCTCTTGCCTCTATGTATAAACTCGTAATTCACCAAATGGATGTGAAAACGGCCTTTCTGAATGGTGAATTGGAAGACAAAGTGTACATGAAACAACCTGAAGGGTTTGTTGTACCGGGCCAAGAGAGGAAGGTATGTAAACTCATACGCTCTTTGTATGGGCTAAAGCAAGCCCCAAAACAATAGCATCAAAAAGTTGATGAGGTTGTTCTGAACAACGGGTTCATGATAAATGAATCGGATAAGTGTGTATATAGCAAGTTCGAGAATGACAAAGGTGTCATAATTTGCTTGTATGTGGATGACATGCTGATATTCAGTACGGATCTAGAGCAAGTAGAGAGGACTAAAAGGTTTCTCTCTGAGAACTTTGCTATGAAAGACATGGGTGATGCTGAGGTAATCCTTGGTATAAGGATTGTAAGGAATGGGGACTCCATATCCTTGACTCAATCCCACTATGTGGAGAGTGTGTTGAAGAGATTCAACTGTGGTGCACGTGCACCGATGCTCACACCCATGTACCCAAGTATGAAATTGGTACCAAATAGGGGCCCACCTGTTTATTAGTTGGATTATGCCGGAGTCATTGGTGTCTGATGTACGCCATGACGAGCACTAGGCCCAACATAGCCTATGCTGTTGGAAAGCTTAGTAGATATACTAGCAATCTGAGTAAGGTACATTGGCAAGCGGTCTATAAAGTACTGAAGTACCTAAAGAGGACCATAGACTATGGTATTTCGTATGTGGGGTATCCTCCGATTTTGGAGGGATACTTGGATGCCAGTTGGATCTCCCACGGGGAGGATCATGCATCCACGAGTGGATGGGTTTTCTTACTCGGTGGAGGTGCAATTTCTTGGGGTTCCAAGAAACAAACCTGTATTGCTGATTCTACGATGACAGCGAAGTTTATAGCTCTTGCTTCCATGGCTAAAGAAGCCGAATGGTTAAAGGATCTCTTGTACGAGATACCTTTGTGGCCTAAGCCGATCTCACCGATCTTTATCCATTGTGATAGTCAAGCTACGCTTTCTAAAGCGTACAGTGAGGTGTACAATGGGAAGTCTCGACATATTGGTATGAGACACAGTATATTGAGGCATCTGATTCGAGAAGGTGTCATCACTGTGGATTTTGTCAGGACAAGTCAGAATCTAGCAGATCCGTTCACAAAAGGCTTTGCTAGAGACTTAGTCCTAAAAACGTGCACAGGGATGGAGTTGAAACCTGTCATTTTTAGTCACCCATGATTACCCCTCAACTCGGCGCCTAGTCGTTCGCCAGGTCTCAGGTTCAATGAGTGAGTTTTATCATCCGTGTGGCTGCAAGCACAAAAGAATTTTTCCATCCTGTGTGTGAAGTGCTTGGTACTACGTCAGAGATTTAAAGGATGAGCGTAAGCTCTTAATGGACCCCGGCCTTGATAATCCTGTAACAGAATGTCGGTCACAGGACATGATCTGTTGGGGTCCACCTTAGTGAGTGTGAAGTTTAGCCGCTTCAAGGGGTGATTTTTGACAAAGGGTTTGGCCCTGATACACTCGCCAAGGGTACAGGATACACGGCATCATATGTGTCGCTCTGGGAGGTGTAAGGTATGTACGGGGAGTAGATTGCCTAGTGCGGGGTGATGTGTGCAGTTAGTCAAAAGGGTTGAGTGGTTCAAAGCGTAGTGTCACGGGATGAGCGTAGATCACCCGTGCGGCGCCCGGGCCCTGAGGCTAGGGCTGGGCCAGCCTACCCCCTATGGTCAACAAGCAGCAATATGCACCTTCAAGAGACGAAATACACGGCATACCACGGACATACCTGAATACAATCAATGCGCATTAGTATCGGACAGGCTTAGGAGACCCCATATGGCATATGTCTGCTTATTGAGCACTGGGGACAGTGTCAGCCAAAGGTGGCCCGTGACAGTAGTCTACCATCTTCGATCCGATTAATTGCAAACATGTCATCACTAGCTGGGGGGTTTAATCGATAGACACCCTTATTGATGTGCGACATGGCCTCCTTTAATTTAGAGATGTCTTTTGTGAGAATGACTGTACTTTGAAATTAGTGGGGGGAATGTTGATGTATTTTTAAATTGTGTAATGAAAATTATGAATGAAGTGTTTTGAAGTTGGTCCCAAATGTGTGTTCTAAGTGTTTGACATGTTTTTGAAGTGTGTTAGGATGTGTGTCGACACACAGGGATGGTGTGTCGACACACATTCTTATAGAATAGGGATGCAGAGGTGTGTGTCGACACACAGATCAACAGAACCGTGTCTGCAGAACTGTGTGTTGACATACAGGGACAGTTTTTGCCAGGTTTTCGCGCATTAACTTTTCGGGTTTTGCACCCCTCTTTTGGGGTATGTTTTGGGACGTCTTCTTTCATTTGATTTACTATATATACCCACTAGTTTGATTGTTAAATAATGATGAAATAAGTTCTTATTTGTGAAAAAGGTCATTCTCTTATATCTTCCTATATCTCCCTTTACATACTTTCACTCCATATTTTTGGTTATTGTTGTATCCCCGAGACTATTTTATACGCTGAAATAAGTCTTAAGGAAAGTGATAACACATCTCGGAACCTGTAGATCGAAAAGTTACCCGTTTACTTGATTTTGCAAGTATTCACAAAAACATGCCTTGTGATACAACTAAGGTCAGTTTTCACTGTTTGGGTTTCGGTGGATGTTTTAAACCCAAATTCATGAATTCGACTACGAAATATCTATGTTAGAGCACTAAGCATCAAAGGGAGGAATAATCCATTAATAGCGGGTTTTACAATGGTGGGGCAACACTTCATCTTTGCCACTACCACTACGGTTTATCAGCTCACAGTAATGGAAGTAGATCAAAGCCAAAGACCAATAGAGTTGTGTGAGCATAAATGTGGATGTCGAGTACGGTTTGATGCTTATTCAGGTACTATTCATCCATTTAAATTTGCTCAAAGAAATGCTGTGTTCGTTATTATAGTATAGGGTAAATTACCGAAAACTCCCTGACTTTTACTTTTATAATAGAAAACCTCCTTACAAATTAAATCACTCATTAAACCCTCTCATTTTTTAAAATTTATCACTTTGCCCCCAAATAACTTTTTTCTGACCATTTTGCTCTTCAAAATAAAATAGTTAAGTATTTAATTTTACTTTTAGGTAAAATTTCATGTTTTAAGGAAAAATAAATTTTTTTTTATATTTTTTTAAAAATAGAGTTTTCTGTATTTATAAAAATTATTATTTTAATTAGTTATATACTAGTAATATTATAATATCAATAAAAATATTATATTTTATCTCATAACATTTTTTATAAAAATTTTAAAAATATTTTTAATCTTCTAAACTTATAATATCATTACTATAATTAAAATAATTACATTTTTTATAAATATAGAAATTTCCTTTAATTCTATTCTAAAAAACATAAAATTTTTCTAATTTTTGCCTAGTAATATAAATCCATTTCTAAAAACATAACTAAACATTTAACCCATTAATTTTGAGGGGCAAAATGGTAAAAAAAAAGTAACATGGGGTTAAGTGATAAATTTTTTAAATTGATGGAGTTTTGTGAGTACTTTTATTTGTTAGAGAAGTTTTCTATTTTTGAAGTAAAAGATAAAAAATTTTATGTAATTTACTCTATAATATATAATATTTTTTATTTTTTAGAAAAATATTACGTATCAACATGCATTTTGGCATCATTTGATGACTACGATGTTCTTTTTTTTTTCTTTTTTTTTTTTTGGTGGGTGGGGTAAATGCACATGTTATTGCTTTTACGTTATTTTTTGGTAATTTCTAGAAAAACATTATTTTTTGCTAATTTTGTTTTCATGTTATTTCTTTGACCATGTTATGTTGGCTCAAAGAAAATACCGCGTTGCCAAAGCCCTCCTGGCCCAAAGGTTGGGTAGGCGTGCTGCCACCCCGGGATCCAATGTTCGAGGTTCGGCATCCCCCTTCCCCTTCCTTACTAAAGGAGTTTGTACTGTTCAAAAAAAAATACCACGTTTCTCATGATAGTATTTAGTGTATTTTTATTTTTATAGAAAAAAAAATATGTATGAACGTGTACTTTTTCATCATTTGATGACTACTATTTTTTTTTTTAATGCTCCATGATAATAATACACAATGTATTTTTATTTTTGATGCACATTTAATTTTTTTATTTTATATTGTGCTTTAAAGAGAATAATTTATGTTTAATGTACTATGAATGGACCACTAGGACCAAATAGTTTTAGTAATGAGTGAAACTATAGAATTATGTATAAATATATAATTTAAATATTAAATAAATAATTTAATTTTGATTATTTATTATAATTTATAAACATAATTTAAATTTAATTTCAAAACTATAGTCCTAATGATGATACATAAATAAAGTCAAATATTACGTGATAATAAAAATATCAATTTATATTGTTAATATAATTAACAATTTTATTAAATAATTACATTAGTACTATATAATTACAATACTAGAAAGTTAAATTAAAAAAATTAATGATGTACATGCATGCACACACAGAGGGAGGTTTTCATGAAATTCAAAAAAAAAAAAAAAGAAAAAGAAAAGATGCAACATGATGTGGCAACCACGTGGACAAGCATTGTCATTCTACCCATTATTTTTTGGAGGACAATGCTATATACACCACGAGTTTTCAAGCCACAAATTACACAAAAAAAAAGAAAATAACAAAAAAAGCTGCAGAAAACTGCAATTTGTGCAACTTTCTCTTTTTTTTTTCCTTTTAAATGCTTCGTTGCAATTCATGGCTTGGGAACTCGTGTTCCCAAGCATTTTCCTTTTTTAAAATGTGTCATTTTTTACTATTTTTTTATGTTATTTCAAAAAACGGCTATGTTTGGTTAATTTAGTTTTTCCAACTTTTCTTAGTTTTTCTGATACACTAAGAAATAGGAATAGGAAGAACAAGTAAGAACAATTAGAGTATTTATAAATTGAAGAACAAGAAGAGAGTTGAGGGAGAGGAAGAATAAGAGAAATTGGAGGGAGAAAGAGAATTTGAGGTTATTCATTTGCATACCATTCACAATACAACATTTTCCCTTTTATATGACGTCTAACTGCCTAAACAACTTGGCTCTAACAACTTCAACTACTTCACATGTGGCCTAACTACTTCTTAATATGGTTTAGTACAAGAATTACAAGAATGAAATACAAGTAATGCTTTAAATTCCTCATATAACTACTTCTTGCTGTATCAATAGTCCCTCGGTGAACTTCACACTTGTCCTCAAGTGTGGAACTCAGGATAGCGTTTTCGGATGTCAAACAAGAATTCCCAAGTAGCCTCTTCCTTAGGAGCATCCTGCCACTGAATTAAGACCTTAGTAGCAGCCTTATTTCCACGTTGAACCAACTGTCTTGCCAATATGGCTGTTGGTGTTCTGCACTTGATGTACTCTTGCAGATCAGGAAGTGGAGTGATGGTGTCTGGAAGTGGGCGGTGATGAAGTTTCAGCTGAGAAACATGAAACACGTTGTGTATTTGAGCTATAGGGGGTAAGTCCAATCGATATGCTACCTTGCCAATGATCTCAGTGATGAGAAATGGGCCAAAGTACCTCGGTGCAAGCTTCACGTTAGCCCTGCCAGTCACTGTAATCTGTTTATAAGCATGTAGCTTGAGGTAGACCCAATCCCCCAACTGAAAGGTCCTATCTGTACTTTTTTTATTTGCCTGCTAGATCATTCTATTCTAAGTGCGGTGCAAATGATACTTCAAGACCTTAATCATCTCTTCTCGTTGCACCAGACTTCGATCTACTGACTCCACATTGCTTGCTCCGGCTAAGTATGGCATATGTAAGGGAGGTGGCTGGCCATATACCAGCTCATAAGGTGTTTTGCGTGCTGCAAAGTGCCATGTGGTGTTATACCACCATTCCGCTAGTGGCAACCACTTGACCCAGTCTGCTGGAGCAGTGCTACACATACATAGGAGATAGGTTTCTAACCCTCGATTGACCACCTCAGTTTGGCCATCCGTTTGAGGATGGTAGGCAGTGGAAAGTAAGAGATCAACACCTTGAATGGAAAAGAGAGACGGCCAGAAATTGCTTTGAAAAACTGGATCCTGATCACTCACTATGGTGCTGGGTAAACCATGTAACTTGTAGATGTTATCCATGTAGGCCTGTGCAACAGATAAGGCAGTATATGGGTGTGATAAAGGCACAAAATGGGCAGCTTTACTCAACCGGCCGACTACTACAAAGATCACATCTTTGCCAAAGGATCGTGGCAAACCATAAATGAAATCCATTGATATATCGGTCCAGATTGTGTCGGGGATAGGCAGAGGTTGGATGAGCCCTGGATATGCAACTGTCTCGTTCTTGCAAGCCTGACAAACAGCACAGTTTTTAACAAACATCTTCACTGAATTGGATAATCCCTTCCAATAGAAGAGAGACTTTATGCATTTGATAGTGGCATCTCTTCCCGAGTGGCCTCCACTTGGTGAAGTGTGTAACCACTGCAGTATTTTGGTATGGAGTGATTCATCTTGGCCCACTACCAATTTTCCCTTTCTCTTCAGCTGATCATTCTGCCAAGAGTAATGAGGATGACTTTGAGCATTTTGCTGAATCTGTTGGATTAATTGCTGCAGGAAAGGATTGGTCTGCCAAGCCAGTTGCAGCATAGGATATAGGTTGCTTTCAACGGAAGATAGAAGCATACATACTACTTCTTGGCTAGGAATACGGGAAAGTGCATCAGCCACAATGTTTTCCTTGCCTTTCTTGTATTCCAATACATAGTTGAAGCCTAGCAGTTTAGACAACCAAACCCTTTGAAAATGAGTGTTGATCCTTTGCTCCAGCAGGAATTTGAGGCTTTTTCGATCAGTTCTTATGACAAAAATGTTATTGATCAAATACTGTTGCCACTTCTAGACAGCAAAGACAACTGAGAGCAATTCCTTTTCATACACAGAGTACAGCTGCTGCTTTTGGCTCAAATGCTTGCTGATGAATGCCAATGGATGATTCTCTTGGAGTAGTACAGCTCCAATATCGGTATTGCTAGCATTTGTTTCAACTGTAAATTGTTTGAAAAAATCAGGTAAGGCTAATACAGGAGCAGAACAGACAGCCTTCTTCAAAGCATCAAAGGCCAATTGAGCCTCTTGGGACCAATTCCATCTTTTTTTCTTCAGCAACATGGTTAGAGGTCTCGCTATAACCCCATATCCTTGAATAAACCGACGATAATACCCTGTCAAGCCTAAAAACCCTCTGATATGCTTGATGTTCTATGGTGGAGGCCAATTCAGCATTGTTGCTGTCTTCTTGGGGTCTGTTGCTACCCCTTTATCAAATATAATATGGCCTAAATATTCCACCTGAGCCACTGCAAAAGCACATTTACTCTTTTTTTGCAAAGAGTTGATGTTGTCTAAGCAATTCTATAGTGAGCTGTAAATGTGTAACATGAGAAGTTAGTGATGTGTAACATGAGAAGTTAGTGATGTACTATATATCATAATGTCATCGAAGAAAACCAAGATGAACTTCCTGAGATAAGGTGAAAAGATGGAATTCATCAACGATTGAAATGTAGAGGAAGCATTTGTTAAGCCGAATGGCATTACGCAGAACTCATAATGTCCCAGGTGCGTCTTAAAGGCAGTTTTATGGATGTCTTCTTTATGCATGAGGATCTGATGGTACCCAGACCTTAGATCAATCTTGGAAAAGAACTTGGCTCCACCCCATTCATCTAACAATTCCTCTATGAGTGGAATAGGAAATTTATCCTTTATTGTTGCTTGATTCAGCTCTCTGTAATCAATACACATGCGCCATCCTCCATCCTTCTTTTTGACCAAAACCACCGGAGAGGCATAGGGGCTCATACTGTGTTGGATATGACCCTTATCAATCAGTTCATCAACCATGCGTTCAATCACATCCTTCTGCAAGTTCGGGTATCTGTAAGTTCTTTTGTTGATTGGTTGAGTACCAACCTTGACATGGATTCTATGATCGAAGGGTGGTCTAGAAGGAGGTAATTGTTGTGGCTCATTGAAGATATCAACATATTGTTCAAGCACTGCTTACACCTCTGGAATTGGAGTGCTATCAGCTGCTACACTAGGGTCACTGCCTAGCATCATTAGTTCATATGCCATCTGATCATGTCCCTTGGGAATTATCTACAGTAAGGTGATACATGGGCATCCAGATAATGCCTTATTGATCGATTTAGCACTCACAATTTTGCAATCCTTAGCACCTTCTCCTTGCAACATAATTTGGGAATCACTCATGGTATAAGACATAGTGAGGTCCTTGAAGTTACATCGAATATCCCCTAAGGTGGAGAGCCATTCCACCCCAAAACCATATCACACCCACCCAATGGGATGAGCATGAAGTCTGCAGCATAGCTAAATCCCTGCATCTGCCATATAAGTCCTCGGCATTGAGTATCACACAGCAACTTACTACCATCAGCCACTGCTATTGCAATAGGTTCTCTCTTTACAAGATTACAGCACAACTTAGATGCAGTCTGCACATCTATAAAGCTGTGGGTAGACCCAGAGTCCAATAATATATGCAAGGATCTCTTGTTTACATTTCCTGTCACTCTTAAGGTCTGGAAATTCTGAGTGCCTGCCAAGGCGTGTACTGAAATATGGCATGTAGGTTCAACAGTGACTAATTCTTCACATTCTTCCAGCACCTCAGATTGGGAATCTTCACATTCTTCTTCTCCCACATCTATGATAAAGATACGTGGGCCTTTGGGGTTACATTTATGACCCAACTCATATTTCTGATCACAAAAATAACACAAACCCTTGGCTCTCTTTTCTTGGAGTTCAGTTCTAGACAAAGTATGGTGGTTTTTATTGGATGGGAAGGGAGTTAATGGGTTTGTATTGGAGGGAGGGTATGGGTTTGTATTGGAGGGAAGGTAAGGTGTTTTGTTTCTATTGCTGTTGTGGCCTTGATATTTGGGAAATTTGGGAATACCAGGAGTGGGTAATAGGGGTATCTTTGAGTACTTAATTTGCTTTGATAGAGCATCAATCTTAGCCTCAGTCAATTTAGCCAAACAGGAAGCATGTTGCAATTTATCAGGTCTTCTTGCTCTAACATCCAGCCCAATGTCTTCTCTCAATCCAGTCAAGAAACAGCTCACCAGCTTCTTTCAGATCTGTTCTAACAGCTATAGCATCAAACCTTGCTAGATATTCTTTTACAGATCCTTCTTGCCTTAGCTTCATTAATTCAGAAACAGGATCCTCATAGGGATTCCCAAATCTCTGATGGAGTGCTTCTACGTAATCATGCCAAGACATTGGTATATGAATGGGTTTGTTTTTCATCAGTTGTTGATGCCATTATAGGGCTAGGCCTCTCATATGAATGGAGGCTAATTTTATCTTATCAAAGTCAGGTGTGTCATCAATCGAAAAGAATTGTTCACATATGTAGAGCCAATTATTAAGATCTTCTCCATGGAATAAGGGAAACTCGATCTTGCTCAATCTAGCTGAGTACATGTGCATACCTGCAGCCCTTTGCTGTTGTACTACTGGCTGCACTGGCACTGTATAAGGCTGGTTCAAACTTCCATCAACACTTCTTTCCCTTTCCAGAGGTCTGCTTTGTTGAAGTGACATTGCTATGAGCATCTCACGCAACTCCTGCATTGAAGATTTAAGGTCCTTTACCGAATGCTCCACTGTCTCATTGGTGGACTTGATTTGCGATGTCAAGGTCTTCTCAATCCTACGAATCTCACTCATTGATCGTGTGTTTTCTGCCATAATCTCCACAGATCAGAGGATCTTGAAGCTCTGATACCAATGATACACTAAGAATTAGGAATAGGAAGAACAAGTAAGAACAATTAGAGTATTTGTAAATTGAAGAACAAGAAGAGAGTTGAGGGAGAGAAAGAATTAGAGAAATTGGAGGGAGAAAGAGAATTTGAGTTTATTCATTTGCATACCATTCACAATACAACATTTTCCCTTTTATATGATGTCTAATTGCCTGAACAACTTGGCTCTAACAACTTCAACTACTTCACATGTGGCCAAACTACTTCTTAATATGGTTTAGTACAAGAATTACAAGAATGAAATACAAGTAATGCTTTAAATTCCTCATATAACTACTTCTTGCTATATCATTTTCCCACTTTTCACATATTTGGTCTATCACTCAAAAGTAAAGGGAAATTAGACAATTTGGGTCCTATAATAAATTTATTTATTTTTAGATTTTTTTGAGTTTTGCTAAATTCTACTCACTTTTTTGGGACTAATTTGTGGGAAAAACTAGAAAACGTATAAAAAAAAAAAAAGAGTTTTACTCTGCTTTGCCCAATTCTACTTTTTCCAGCTCTACTCTTTATTAACCAAACATGACCAATTTTTAGGCTTACATAGTTTGGTTAGTTTTTCCTAGTTTAATCTTCGCTAGAACTTAACCAATTGTTGTGGGTTCATTTAGTCTTGGACATCTGCCTAACAACACTCAGCTCTTGCAAGTGATATTGATGTTGTAACCGAGGTTGTTAGAATCAGGATTTTACTTAGGATTGCTATGGGTTTATAGCATCGGAATTGTAGGATCGAATCGAAAATCGTAAGATTCTACTTTTAAGACATAAAATAAATATTGAACCTTCACCCATCAGTTTAACCTCTTTGAAAAGTTGGTTCTTTGATATAATATTGGAGTTTTATTGACCAAAAGATGACGAGTTCAAATCCCAATAACCTCCACTTTTAATATTAAATAATTTAACCACAACATATAATGTTATAACTTAAAACTAAGTTTAGTTTAAGTTTCTTGAGAACGTATAAACATTTAATTTAACTTTCTTTTACTTCAGGTTAAAAAAGTACGTTCATTTATAATATATGCATGAAATTTTTGCTTTTTAACTTTTTATGTATGCATGGTAGGATCGAGGTAGGATCGGTAGAATCGTAAAATCGTATTACGATCCTATTCGTTAGTTTTGTTTAATATCAATGGATCGTAAGATTCTACAAAATTAAGATTCTACTTAGGATCCGGATCGATCGACGATTGTGGGATCGTAGAATCGTAAGATTCTAAGAGCCGGATCGGGAGTTTAATAACCATGGTTGTAACAGTGACCCTAAACTAAGGGTCTATTTGATATCATTTTTTGTATGTTGTTTTTGGTTATAAAAACTAAAACTAGATTTTGAAAATGATTTTTTATTTTTGATTTTTAATTTCCAATTTTTAGCCAAATTAGGGAACAAAACTAAGATAAATAATAAAAAAAATTCGAGAAAATTATTTTTAAAATTGATGGGTAATTTACCCAAAAAGTAAATAGACAACTTTTGAAGATAAGTTGTAACCTAAAACTACAACGCTTAAAGCGGCACATTACTCAGATTCTCACCAACGCATCTCCACTTGATCTCCCTTTTCACCTTCTCTGCTACTTGTTATGTAGAACTATTTCTCAAAAATTTGCTCTCTCAAAGATTTTCGTATTTCGAATCTTCCAGATGGAATGTGTACATGTAGCTATATCGGCCAACTTCACCTTCTTGTCACTATAGTGCTTCAGCATCCGTATCATCCAATGTGCACACTGGTTATGAACATAAATCTCAGATAAGCTTCAAAAATGCCTTTGGAAGAGGTGCAATCGAAGAACAAATGTGCTTCAGTTTCAAGTACTAATGTAAATGAACTAAGTTGGCTCGCGAGGCTTGTAATAAAGGGTGAAAGGCTTGGCATGCTTTCAGCTTAAGCCCAGCTGGGCTAAGCCGACTTGTTTAACTTACCAAGCCAAGGCCAATAGTGGCAGATCTATATTGAGGGTACGGTGGGGGTACACTCTAACTTTACCACCCGACCTTTAAAAGAGTTTATATTAGTATAGAAAATTTAGATAGTGTGTGTGTATATATATATATATCGCGACGTGAACCCGCAGCTTTGGAGTCTTAATTTAATGGCCAGGAAACCTCACTCCCACTTTATGGTCGCGGGTTTGATTCCCGAATGCGCTTCATATCAAATTTTCCCTTTCTTTTGCTTCCTATTCATCTATACTCCCCCACTGTTGTATAGCTTAATAATTTTTAATACAATTTTATTAGATGTATATGTATGTATGTATGTATGTATGTATATATATATATATATATATAGTATGACTCTTATAGGAGGGCGAGAGATGAGAGGAGAAAATAATAACCATTGGATCCAATCAAGGGCCAAGATTTCAAAATTACTTTTACACTTCACATTAAAATCAATGGCTTAGATTTTTTGACTTATTTCCTAATATTTTACCATCTCATATACAAGTATGTATATGTTTTTAGCTTTTAAATTAACTAAATTACATATTCTAGATTATTTATGTCAAAAATTCTCTTGTAATTTTTTCTACTGTATCATATGGTTCTAGTTTTAATCTTAACAACTTATCTTTGAACAATTTAGATTATGTCAATATAGTCATATGGTGAAACTAAAATTAAGTTAATGGTATAATTTTTTATGGTCCTTCATGTTAGATACAAACGATACAATACAAATCTATCAGTTGACCTATTCTAAAGCCAATCATGACCCTATCATTAAAATTTTCATTGCTAATTTTTCGTGAACCTTATTGTACGTATGACAAATTGATACACTTACCTAAAAAAAGACTAAATTAATGCAATATAAGATATCAAAAATAAAATTGATAAAACTAAAAATATAGTAGTATAAATACTTATGATAAAAATCCTATAATTATTTTTTTTTAATTTTTTGTTATATATAGACCCAGCATCGTTAAGTTTTTAGATCCGTCAAGGAAGCCCAAGCCTATTGACGCTTGAGCCCATAGGCTGACGAGCTTAAACAAATTTATTTTAATATAATTTATTAACTTCAATTTGCTAAATGAGCCAAACTCAAGCACAAAGGTGCCTATATTGAGCTTATATGAAGCTAATAAGTCAAGCTTAGTTCTGAACTCATCGACCTAGGTTCAAGCTCAATTGAACCGAGCCGAGCCCGACCAAGCCCGAGCTCATGATTAGCCGAGCTTGAGCTTCAAGTTTCCAAGCTCGGTGAGCTTCAAGTCAAGCCTAAGCCAAAGCTAAAGCCTAACAAGCTGAGGCTCACCTTGGCTCATATTCACCCCTAGCAAGTGATAGTATCAAATGGTACTAGAGCAAACGAGGAAAAAGCGCGCACTTGGCAAGCATCCTTTGGTTCATGAGAACGCACCAGATAAAAGAGTTATTAGGGGCATTTCACGAGCTCCAGAATGATTTTTCTACTATATATAAAACGGAATTGAGGCCATACCGTTTGGAGGCATTATCAGTGGAGTATTATCCCTTCATCTGACGTTGTGAACCCATCTAACACAGATAGATCCATCATTTGTAACAACTGGAGAGGACTCGCTTAGCGCAGCCTTGTTCTTACCCCGCCAGCTCTTTTGAGCTAGCAATCAGTTTCTCATAAGATAGGACATCTCTTTCTTTTCAAATCTGGCCTTTGCAGAAACCAGAATATTTGTTGTGAGACGCAGATGTCTAGATATATGATATTGTAGCAGGAGCTAAAAGTGTTATTTATCAATGTTCTCTCGATCTCACCAATAGTCTCCACAAGAACAAATTCCACCAACAATATGATGGAACCGATTTTTATCCCTCAAGGAAACTTCTCTTTGGTAGAGCTTTGACACAAACTTGGCGAAATTGTGGCAATCAACACAAATCCGAAGGTTTTTTATGACTCTAAGGGGCACGAATTCATGCGTACTAATAATCCCGAATGCCAAAGCTAACTTTTCACTATGTCCCAAAAGTATCTTCTCCTTCTGCTCCTCATCCACATCATACAAAACACAACTGAGATCTGGTTCATAACCTGCCTCCTTGAACTCGATTGCCAATTCTTTTACCTTGGCATGTATCTCGCCCTTTCTCGGGTGTGACCTATCGCTTGCGTGGAATGTATGAAGAGCCTTATCAAGCTCAATCCAGCTTCGTCCTGGCTCTTTCATCACCGCCTTCTCCTTCATCAAATCCCTTAGAGCTCTCACATCGTCCCATCTCCCTGCAGAAGCATATAAGTTTGATAAAATGACGTAATTTCCAGCATTTTCAGGCTCGATTTCAAGAAGTCGACGCCCCACAAACTCCCCGGTTTCGACATTCGAGTGAACACTGCACGCGCCCAAGAGCGAGCCCCATAAGGCAGCGGTTGGTTCAAAAGGCATCTCCTTGACTAAGCTCAAAGCTCGGTCCATCTGTCCCGAACGCCCAAGTAAATCAATAACACAACCATAATGCTCAATATTTGGCTCAACCCCGTCCTTTTGTCTCACCATATCATCGAAAATCTTGAGCCCTGTGTCTTCCATTCCTCCATGGCTGCAACCAGATAAAACCGCCAAGTACGTGACATTGTCAGGTTTGACATTTTTCTTGTCTCTCATAAGTTTAAAAAGCTCAACCACTTGTGCTCCCATCCCATGTTTACTATACCCTACCAGCATGGTGTTCCAGGTGATAACAGTTCTGTCGAGCATGTTATTGAAAACCCTCCTAGCATATGTAAGGTTCCCACATTTGGCATACATATCAATCATAGCATTCTGGAGAACAACGTATGAGGTGACTTGGCACCGCAAAACATGGTTGTGAACTTCCTTACCATGGTTCAATGCAGCTATTCCTGATAAGGCAGTTAGAACACTGGCATATGTAACGTAATTCGAATTCATTCCTTCCTTCCACAACGTACGAAATAGCTCTATTGCCTCTTCATCGAAACCCAATTGAGCATAGCCTGAGATTAAGGCAGTACAAGAAACGACATCCCTCTCTGGCAAACCTTCGAAAATTGTTCTAGCTTCATGGATTCTTTCTGCTTTGGCGTACATGTCAAGAAGCGAACTTCCAACGTATATATGCGAGTCATAGTTACGTTTTATTACAAGGGAATGGATTTGTCTTCCACTCTTCAAGCCACAATCACCCGTACTGGAAGTCAAAATAGTGGCAAAAGTGAACTCATTTGGCTCTGTACCTGCAAGGATTCCTTGATTTATCAGCACAACCGAACGATATTGAGCGACCAAGAAGCCATAGTGCTGAACATAAATAAGCCATGTTGTTCCTCAGTAAAAATCCAAGATATTAACTTACTGAGTATTAATGATATTTTTTCTCTGTGACCAATAACACTTCGAAAATACCGTAGGCCACCACAGCTAATGGCCTAACATAATAAGTTTAAACTTCAGGCTCATAGATTCACTAGGAGTTTATCATAGAGGATGAATTTGAGAACATCTTCTTCAAGACCCAATCAGACATAGGGATGTAAAGAGTTGAGCTCAAGCCTAGTAAGGCTCGAAATCGTAGGGTTCGGAGCCTAAATAAGCCTATCTTAATGCAATTTATTAGCTTAAATATGTCCAACTGAACCTAGTTTGAGCCCGGTGAACCCAAATAAGCCAAGATCGAGCTTAAGAGCCTAAATAAGACAGAAACTTGCCGAGTTGGGTTCAAGCACAACCAAGCCCAGCCTAAGACTATGTGACTAGCCAAACTCGAGTTTGAAGTTTCCAAGCTTTGCGATCTTTGAACCAAGCCTGAGCCAGGCTAAATGCAAGCGAGCTCGGCCTTGAGCTGGATGAGCTTGCGCTTGACTGGGCGCATATACACCCTTCAGGCAAATAGGTAGCAAGCTATATATATATATATATATATAGTCGACATCTTATGAAGCCATAATATGAAACACATCCATTTGCTGGCTTATACGAGGAACACCAAAAGATTTGGCACCCCTTAATGTTATACACATAAAAGAGTGAAATTCAGAGCACTCCTATCAATTAACATTCAGCGTAGATGATGTAAGAAATGACATGCCACTGTAGAATACGAAGGGTCCAAATAATTCCTCAATGAGCCCTTAGTCCAGTCATAAAAACAATACAATGTTGAGTTTATGTTCAAGTTACCTCAAATCTGAGTCAGTTTTCTTAACAAAAAGACGAATTTCTCATTTAGATACTTGAGGTTTAAGGGATTTTACCTAGATACCCAGACCTTTACAACAACAACTCAGTGCAAGGCTCCCGCTATGGTGGGTAGATGTACGCAACCTTAACCTTACAGGGTGCTACCCTCAAGAGAGGCTATTTCCTAGCAACGTACCCAAACTTTTCAATATATAAAATAATTAAATTTTATCATTTAGATATCCTCATCAAGTGAATTTGTCCATAATTCAACGAATTTTAGATGGAAAATGGTTATTTTTGTACACGATTACCGCAATATATATGTCATTTCAACATTTTTTTCAACAGCAATTTATTGAATTCAAACAAGAAGTCACTGTTGGAGAAATATGGGCAAACAAGTAATCAAATTCTCAAATTCAAGATATCAAGACTAACTCGGGATGGGGGCAAATAAACTTAAACGATACAATTGCAAAGATGAACTCAATAAAACTCTTTATTATACCAACTTGACTTGAGATAGGAAACAACTGAAATATGAAAGATTTGGAGGGGAAAGATTGAACCGAAGGAAGTCGCCGTGCCGTGGAGTTCAGCACTGCCCCAAGTCGTGTATGCCCCCGCTACAGTACAAACGGGATCGTCAGGCACTCCGACTCCCAGGGTTAACACGGCACCCAATATAGGAGTGTACTCTCGGGTGATGCATTGCAGTAAGCATCAACTTGCTCAGTAACCAGAATAGAACAAAGAGAATTTCAAAGGGAAGAAGATGAATGATTTCTATATCTTTCGTGTATTTCGGTGTTTCTCAGAGTGAAGAACAATGCCACAAAGCACGGTATTTATAGGCAAAAATACTTAGCGTGCAAGCAAGAATCAGTTAAGGAATGTGGGCAAGAAATTCAGCCATAATAAGGAAACTGGCTGATATGGAAGAGAACAAAATCCGGGCACAATCAAGGCACAAACGGTTATGGAAAGGAGTGGGTGAAGACACGATCAAACACATATCCGGAGCTCGAGCAAGGGCCCTCGAGCTCGAACCAATACCAATGGAAAAAGGCTCGAGCTGAACAATCTTGAGGTTGGACATACAGGACCCTTGAGCTCGAGCATACAGCCTCGAGCATGGACCCAAGAACCCCCTGGAGTTCATCAACAATAAATTAAAATAAGGTGTCCATAAAAATAAAAGTCCGGGTTAAAAAAAGTCCACACCACACCACACCGCGACGCAGCTCGGCGAGGCGAGGCAGGGCAGGCGCACCTGCGTGCGTGTGGTTCACAAAACCCACTCTAGGCCCACAATACTTTACCAAGTACAAGGAGAAGGAGGTATATAAACTAGACACCCCTTCACTATTTTTCCAATATGGGATAGAGGTATTGAGCAATGAGACCCACACTTAGCGATACCAATATCTTTTGAACTTGAATTGGCACCTAGTGAACGCGCATGTCCCACAACCACCCAATGGTGAATATAGTCTTGAACCATGAGTGATCATAGTGAAGAGCACACACCAGTGTTGTCAAAGGCGTGAGGCGCATTGAAGCGCAAATGCTCCCCAAGGTTGAAGCGCGAGGCGCAAAACAAAGGCACATGCTTCTTGGATATGAGCCGCATTAAAGGTTGTTCACATTCAAATTTCCTAAGAATTGACTTAGTGCCCTATAAATAAAAAATTATAAGGGTTATTTACACCAAAGGTCCCTATACTTTGCCCATTGTGTCAATTTGGTCCTTGTACTTTTAATTGTGTCAATTTAGTCCCTGAATAATTCAAAATCAAAATTTAGTCCTTTGGTCAAATTTAAGTTATGGTAATGACGTAATTTTGAACGGTAAAATTATGTTAGATGCAAGTAACTTATTATAAATTAATCTGTTTACTTAATTTAATCCAATTTGTGGCCGAACTATTAAAAATATCATTAAGAACTTAACATAAAATTTTCTATAAGGACCAAATAGACACATTTTGAATTGTACAGGGGCTAAATTGACACAATTAAGGACTAAATTGACACAATGGACAATATATAGGGACCTTTGGCATAAATAGCCCAAATTATAATGTAATGAGCTTCACCTGAGGCGAACGCTTCACGCTTGCTGTAATTTATCAGGGAGGCGCTCGCCTTTGTGCACTTCAGGTAAAACGCCTCGCCTGAGGTTGTCATAGGCGGCTGAGCTGCTGCCTCTCGCCCAAGGCGCGGCTAAAGCGCTCTTTAACAACACTAGCACACACATCCCCTTCATGTGGTTCTCGGGTTGAAACGCACTCCGCAATCCGAAAGTATGAGGTCCTTCTCTACAAAACAGATCCAATATCTGGGTACTCAGGAATGCTCTAGAGAGTCAGCCCTTACTCTCAACAGAGGATGTTTTACCAGCCCCACATTCCCGTAGGTGAGTCCATCAAGTGTGTTGCCTCACACCAGCATCATAAGCTATAAGCTATGGACTACATTAAGAGCAGAGCTCATCCTTAACATCATGGCAGGTCAGTGAGTCCATCAAGTGCGTTGCCCCGCACCACCACTACGGGTCATGGACAATATTAAGAGCCTCAAGCTTATCCTTACATCATGGCAGTAGCGGTATGCCCATTAGGTGTGCTGTCATTACACCACCACAATGGGCTATGGACAACATTAAGAGCATGGAGCTTAGCCTAAAACGTCATGGCAGATTCGACAAATCCAAGCCACCAGCAGCAATATCTTGGAAGGTGCTAGGGTGGCTTAATCACAAATAGCACAACCTTGGCTTCATTTGACCAATTGAACATGGAGAATACTCCGGAGATGGGTATCCACTAAGATCAAGACACACAAGTGGGCTTAAGCCCCATTTCCTCTGTTGTATCATACACCGCCTTCTTAGAAAGGCCTTTAGTAAGGGGATATGCCAAATTCTTCTCACTCCTTACAAACTCAAGCGAGATCACATTATTCTCAATAACGTGCCTTACTACACCATGCCTTGGACGAATATGACTGCGCTTGCCATTATACACCTCACTTTGAGCAAATCCAATGGCTGCTTGAGAGTCACAGTGCATCGAGAGTGACAGTGTGGGCTTCCCCGTAGTGGAATGTCTCCCATCACATTCCTCAGCCATTCAGCTTCCAAACCTGCCATCTCAAGAGTAATAAATTCCGACTCTATGGTCGATTTAGCAATGCAGGTCTGTTTACAAGATTTCCAAGAAACAGCACTATTAGTAAGCATAAAAACATAGCCACTAGTAGAGGTAGTCTCATCACTGTCAGATACCTAATTGGCATCACATTATCCCTCTAAAACAATAGGGAATCGTTATAACAAAGACCCCAGTCCATGGTACCTCGAAGGTATCTCAAAAGCCTGACTAGAGCAACCCAATGCTCATCACTTGGACTATGGGTATAAAGACTCAATCTACTAACAACATAGGCAATATTAGGATGAGTGCAATTCATCAAAAACATCACGCTACCAATAATTTTAGTGTATTTGGCCGGTGACCCAATATAACCTGTGTTCCTTCACAATTGAACATTTGGGTCGTAGGGAGTCTTAACAAGAGTGTCATCAAAGTGACCAAACTTCCTCAATATTGTCTCCACATAGTGGGATTGGCTCAAAGTCAAACCCTTAGGTGATCTAACAATTTCAATTTCAAGTATCAGATCAGCCTCGCCTAGGTCTTTCATATCAAAGCATGAACTCAAGAAAGACTTTTTAGCATTTACAATATCCACACGTGTGCCAAAAATAAGCATGTGATCAACATATAAGCAGATAATCACACAAGTACACACATGCATTAGCATTGTTCACAACAAAACCATGCATGACCAAAGTGCAATCAAACTTTTGACACCATTGCTTAGGAGCTCGCTTAAGACCATATAAGGACTTTACAAGTTTACAAACTTTATGCTCCATACTTGGAACCTTGAACCCCTCCGGTTGTTCCGTGTAAATTTCCGCCTTAAGGTCACCATTCAAGAATGAAATTTTGACGTCTCCATCTGATGTACTACAAGGTTATGTACGGACGTTAAAGCAATCAAAGCTCTCACAATGGCTATCTTAGTCACGGGTGAGTAGGTCTCAAAGAAGTCTATACCTTGTTTTTGAGTATACCCCTTAGCCACTAATTTGGCCTTAAATTTATCAATTGACCCATCAGCCCTCAATTTCTTTTTAAAAACCCATTCACACCCTATGGGCTTACATCTCCTAGGAAGTTCCACTAACACCCAAGAGTTATTACTCATGATCGAGTCTAGCTCATTATTAACGGCCTCACTCCAAAGTGGAATGTCTATGGATCTCATGGCCTCATGATAGGTCTTAGGATCTTCCTCTAACATGAATGCACTTACAACATGGTCATCAAAATCAAGGTGTTCAGATAGAAATGCATTAACGAAGTCAGGTCCAAAACTAGCCTCAGTTCGAGCCCTTTTACCTCTTCTAAGTTCCTAAACCTCGAGTTCAGGGGGCGAATGACTAGATGGAGTAGATGCATCAGGCAAAGAAACAGACAATGGCACATGCACAGATTCTTTCATGGGAAACACATGCTCGAAGAACTAAGCATATCGAGACTCCATGATCTTACCGAGCCTGGGGCTCGAGCTATTCAATAACATGAATCTATATGCAGCACTATTCATAGCATAACCAACATACAGCATCTATGGTATTGAGACCTATTTTACTGCTTTTAAATTCTGGTACCCTAACTTTAGCTAGACATCCCCATACTTTGAGGTATTGAAGGTTAGGTGCATAACCCCTCCATAATGCATAAGGTGTTCTATCTAAGCCTTTTATGTGGAACCCTATTAAGCACATGGCATGCAGACAACATGGACTCCCCCCACAAGCTCAAGGGTAGGCCTGAGCTGATTAACATAGCGTTCATCATCTCTTTCAGGGTTCTAATTTTTCCTTCAGCTATACCGTTCTGTTAGGGTGTATAAGGGGCTGAAACTTCATGAATTATGCCACATTTATCACAATGTTTCTAAATGAAGGTAGTATCATACTCACCTCCTCTATCAGACCTAACCCTTTTGATTCTACGGTCTTATTGGTTCTCAACTTCTTCCTTATACTTGAGGAACATCTCCTTAGTCTCATCCTAAGAACTCAGGAGATACACCTTGGTGAATCTCGCGTGGTCATCTACGAAGGTAATGTAATACCTCTTACCACCTCTACTCAGAGTGTTCTTAAAGTCACATACGTCAGTATGCACGAGTTCAGGTAGGCTAGATGTCCGTTCTACTGAATTGTTAAAAGGCTTTTTAGGGTGCTTGGCCTCGACACATATACCACACTTGTCAGGTTCGATTAAAGTACAATTAGGAATTAAACTCATTTGTTAAGTCTCTTAACCAAATTATAATTAATATGTCTGAGCCTAGCATGCCACAAATCCAGAGACAACAATATAAGCAAAAGTAGATGCATTCTCATTCATTTCAACTCAAGTACAAAGGGACCCCCATTACAGAAACCTTTCCCCACAAAGTTGGTAGCTTTTGTGATAACAAGCTTATCAGATTCAAAGGACAATTTAAAACCAACTTTATTTAGCAATGCACTAGAAACAAGATTTCTACGCAAATTAGGGACATGCAACACATTTTGCAAACATAGAAACTTTTCAAAGTTAAGTTTCAGAAGGACCTTTCCTTTGCCAAGAACATGGACTGAACTGCCCATGAACACACACTCCCTCACATCGGCTTTTTCATACTCCTAGAACAGGTCCTTATTCGTGTAGATGTGCCTTGTTGCACCAGTATCTACAATCGACTCGACCATGTTCCCAAGCATATTCACCTTGGAGATCATGGCCACAAAGATATCTCCATTCTCCGTGAGGTTGGCCTGGGGTTTGTTCTTTAGGCTTTCCTAGTCCAAATCCCTTCTTGCAGTCTCTTGAGGTATGGCCTATCTCGCCACAGGTCCAGTATGTTCCCTTCCCTCGTTTCTTTCCACCTTCGGGGTTGTTTTGAGGTCTTGCCGCGGGTCTGCTTCTACTTTGAGTTCAAGCTCGAGCTCGAGCCTTGGTTGGAACATCTCTTGTTCCACGGCTTCTTAACTCATTCTTTCCTGTACCCTTAGACTCAACTAGGTTAGCAGACATAGATGAGAGCTCAAAGGACCTCTCTTTTACTTGTTTTCGATTTGGTACTCGAGATTAATGTGGGAAACTAGATCTTGTAAAGTTATGTCTTTTTTTTTATGTTTCAATTGAGCCTTATAGTTTTCCCATTAAGGAGCAATTTCTCAATGACACAATTTGCTTGAAACTTCTCACACATTTTCATTCCTTCGTTAAGTATATCAGCACACAAATTCTCATACTCGTGGATCTGATCTAGAACAGGTTTATCATTAGTCATGGTGAAAGATAACCACTTAGCACATACATACTTCTTAGTGGTGCTATCATCCATCCCATACTTATTATGCAAAGCCTCCTAGATTTCCTTAGAATTTTCAGCTTACCATAAATCTGGTATAAAGGAGTTGTCATGTAATGCAGCAACATTCCCCTACAGGTTTGATTATCTTTCTTGAAGTCTCGGCTAAACCTAGGAGGAGCCCTATCACTCGAGAGCGTGTAATGGACATCAATTTGTCCAAGAAAAAACTCCATTTTGTCAAACAAAATTTTATATTTTTTCCCGTCTAAAGATTCAGTCTTTGACATGTTGGGTATGATAAAACCAGCATTAGCCATGTTTTGATTACTCATTTTGATAAACGACTTAGATTGTTGGAGAAATATGGGCAAACAAGTAATCAAATTCTCAAATTCGATATATCAAGACAACTCAAGATGGGGGCAAATAAATTTAAACGACACAACAACAAAGCTGAACTCAATAAACCTCTTATTACAACAACTTGACTTGAGACAGGATAATTAAACAACTGAACTATAAAATATTCAGAGGGGAAAGATTGAAATGAAAGGAAGTTGCCGTGCCGTGGAGTTCACATTGCCCTCAGTCGTTTATGCCCCCCCACTACGGTATAAATGGGATCGCCAGGCACTCCGACTCCTAGGGTTAACACGACACCCGACACATAAGCGTACTCTCGAGTGATGGGTTGGAGTACGCCAAACTTGCTCAGTAACCAGGGTAGAACAGAGAGAATTTCAGAGGGAAGAAGAAGAATGATTTTTGTATCTTTTGTGTAGTTATGTGTTTCTCAGTGTCAAGAACAATACCCCAAAGCACAGTATTTATAGGCAAAAATACTTAGCATGCAAGCAAGAATCAGTCAAGGAATGTGGGCAAGAAATCCGGCCATAAAAAGGAAATTGACGGGTATGGAAGAGAACAAAATCCAGGCACAATCAAGGCACAAACAGTTATAGAAAGAAGTGTATGAAGACGCGGTCAAAAGCGTATCTCGAGCTCAAGCAAGGGCCCTCAAGTTCGAAACAAAAACAAAAGACAAAGGCTCGAGCTGAACAGCCTCGAGGTTGGACACAAGGACCCTTGAGCTCGAGCATAACAGCCTCAAGCATGGACCCAAGAACCCCCTTGGAGTTCATTAACAATAAATTAAAATAAGGTGTCCACAAAAATAAAAGCCTGGGTTAGAAAAAGTCCACAACACACTGTGGCTTGGCGAGGTAAGGCGGGCGCGCGTGCGCGTGTGTGGTTCACAAAACCTACTCTAAGCCTACAAGACTTTACCAAGTACAAGGAGAAAAAGGTGTATAAACTAGACACCCCTTCACTACTTTTTCAATATGGAATAGAGGTAAAATCACAAGACTTCAAACTTGAAGCATACTACCCCAATAATCCAACAGTCACTAGACTTGAAGCACAAAATCATTTTTCCTGTTAGCAACTACAAACCAAAATGCACTAGATTCCGGCATAGATTACCCATATATTGTAGGAATCATTTACTAAATTAGCATTTGCTGACGAATATCTATGTAATAAAATTTTTCAACATTAAAATACCCAAGTGATAGAACTTTTAAATCATAGAATATCTTATTATATCTATTGAACATCAAGTACCTATATCTTACCTAAGGGCTTGTCTGGTGCGATTTATTTGTTTATAATTTTGGGTTTTTAGAAACTAAATATCATGTTTTCAAAATGAAAGTTTTTTCTTATTGTTGATGTTCTATTTTCAATTTTCGCTCAAATTCAACTACAGAAAACCAAAAACCAAAGCAATTATTTTCAAAATATAGATTTTAGTTAAAAAAAAAAAACCCCTAAAAACTAAAAACAAAAAACAATACCAAACACACCCTAATAGATACATTAGCCGTTTAGATAGCAAGAGAATTTCAAGAGAAAAAAAAATACCTGATCTCAACATCCCCACAAAAAGACTCAAAGCCTCACTTGCAAACCCCAACTTAGAATATCCAGAAATCATAGCAGTCCAAGACACCACATTTCTCTCAGGCATTTCATCGAACACCTCCCGTGCATCCTTCGACCACTCACACTTACAGTACAACACAATCAACCGAGTCCTGAGATACACCGGTGGAAGATAACGAGTTTTAATCATATGGGCATGCACTCTTTGTCCTTCTCTAATTGCCCTCTTCTTCACACATTCATTCAATATTGTATCGTACTCTCTGAACCTCATTTCTAGCCCTTGATTCCCCATTTCCAGCATTGCTTTATTCAGCTGACCTTTGGAGCATAGGGTTTTTAAATTTGATGAAATTTGCGGGGTTGATGCGTCGAAAAGTTGGGGCGAGAAAGCGTTAATACGTTTGGTAGCTGAGAAATTAGTTTTGATTTTTCCCAGCATTTTCTAGTTTCTTGAGGAAATTGGAAGCCTGTAGCGATACCCTGTATTAAAAAAATTTATATTATACATAATCTATGTTATATATTAGAGTTATTGACATTTTAATATTTTGATATTTTTAAAAATAATAAAAAGAATCCTAATTTTTTTAATTTATTAAAAAAGCCTCTTAGTTTTTATGATGTTAATATAAAGGCCTCTCACAAGTGTAAAGACGTCATTTTTGATTGATAGAGCTGATGTGGCAATTGCTTTTATTAATACTCCAAAAAAATGAACTAACATACACTTCAACACTTTTATTTTTATTGTATAGAGTACTTTTGTCATTTTACTGTAGTATTAATAAACTGCAGCTGTTACGCCAGATTTATGGACTAAAAATGACATTATTATGTGAGAGATGGACCTTTTTATTAATGCAATAAAAACTTAGGTGTCTTTTTATTAATATGACAAAAACTTAGGAGCTTTTTTAATAATTCAAAAAGGTCAAGGTCCTTTTTATTATTTCTAAAAATGTCATGTAATAAAATGTAAATCACCCTATATATTACCTAAGAAGGTACCAACAAGCAAGTATAGGATAGAACTCTGAAATTAAGCGTGCTTGGGCGAAAATAGTACCAGGATGGGTGACCTCCTAGAAAGTCCTCGTATTGCACCCCCTCAGGTTGGAAGTTCTCGAAAATAGGGGGAAGGCCGTCTACATCCACCCCCCAGACCCTGCTTAGGCGAGAGCCCTTGAGGCAATAAAAATGTTGCTTTTGCTTAATCTATGTTATATATTATTGCAAAGCCTCCATATCTCTCAAAGACGTCCAAACCCCAATTCTAATCATTTTAGGCCATAGCTTCTCCAACAATAAATTCACTGTTGCATTTAAGCATGAGGTTAATTACACATATTGCACTTTCAATTTTTCAAATGGAGAAAAGGAACAAAAACAATATTCAAATCATTCTTTGTTTAGTATATAATCTATGTTATATATTATTGTAAAGTCCCCATATCTCTAACACTACTACGTAAAAGGCCATATGGAACGGTTAAAAACCGTTGTGAATGGACTAAAATTGTTGCAATACATCTAATACAACGGTTCGTGAACCGTTGCATACGCGACCGTGGCATTAGCCTTTTGCAGCAGTTTACAGAACTATTGTTGCAGTTCGGAAATCGTTGCATTTGATTTCCTAATGTAGCGATTCCTCTATAGCTAATGCAATGGTTATTTACAGCTAATGCAGCGATTTTTGATAGCTAATGCAACGGTTAAATGGACCTATAGCAGCGGTTCTATTACACCTAATGCAACGGTTTTTTGAACCACTGCATAGCCTAGTTTTATGCAACGGTTGTCAAAACCGCTTCATATGACCTAGTTTATACAACGATTTTAAAACCGCTGCATAAGCCGATCCTGATGCAACGGTTTTTAAACCGCGGCAAAAACCAGCACATATTATCATATAATGCAACGGTTTTGTAAACGTGAGAAAACCGTTGCATAAACATAGGCATAAGCAACAATTTCAGAATCGATGCAAAAAAACTGTTGCATATAACCCATTATGTAGTAGTGTCAAAGGCCTCCAAAGCCCAATTCTAATCATTTTAGGCCATGACTTCTCCAATAATAAATTCACCATTGCATTTAAGCATGAGGTTAATTATACATATTGTGTTTTCAATTTTCCAAATAAAAAAAAAAGGAACAAAAATAATATTCATATCATTCTTTATTTAGTATACGAATCTATGTTTCATATGTTATTACAAAGTCCCTATATCTCTCAAAGAACCCCAAACCCCAATTCTAATAATTTTAGGCCATGACTTCTCCAACAATATCCATGACTTCTCCAACAATAAATTCACCATTGTATTTAAGTATGAGGTTAATTACACATATTGTGTTTTTAATTTTTCAAATGGAAAAAAATAGGAACAAAAACAATATTCATGTCATTTTTTATTTAGTATATGAAATGACACAATATAAAACTACGAAATTTATCACTTAGTTACTCTGATGTGCATAATTAGCATACAACAACAACAACAATCCCAGTGCCTCAAGGGCTCCCGCAAAAGCGGGGTCGAGGGAGGGGTAGATGTACGCAGCCTTCCTCCTTCAGGGTGTCAAACTGAAGAGAGGTTGTTTCTGAGGACCCCCAACCTGAGAGGAAAGTCTTCATCGCCTCATGAAGACTTGTGAGCAATGAGTTGTGAGCAATATGTCATGAAAGTAAAAGAATAAGCTATAGCATAAAAATGCCTTAAAGGAGACTATGAGGCAAAACCTTTCCTACAAGGCAGCTAGTATAAACAAATATGCCAAATAAACAAATAAGCAAATAGGCCGATAGTAGACAGATAGGCGTATAGGTAGATTGGTACAGCCTAATAAGCCTATATGCCTATGAACACATAAATAGCAGAATAAGCAGCAGTGTGAGGCCGCTACCTCTGCTACTCCTATGCTAGTCCTCCCTCGAGCTCCAGCTCTATCTATTGTACACTACAATCTATTATAGAGAAGTCCTCACTTCTTTCAAAACCATTCTAAGTCTAATCTGGATAATTTGAAAGAGGGCCCTTTCAACTTATATATGATTTAATAGACAATATGCTCTTCCAAACAAGAATTACAACTTGAAAAGTAGTGAATACACTCAATACAACAATTAAGCTCAATATTTACCCAATTGCAAGACATGAAGCAATTATGAAACCGATGAAACTCAATCTTGGGAAATTATCACTTAGGTATCTAAGATTTGACCATTCATTACCTAGGTATCTTGAGGTTTCAATAAATACAATGAGGTACCCCAAGGTTTAAAAATTTTATCACTTAGGTACCCTGCAATTTTATAGTTTTATTAATTAGGTACCATTCTTTTGAAACTCGATCAATTTCTATTGAAAAATGCTAAAATAAAGCATGATTATGACAATCTATAAGTATGCTTATTAGAATTTTGATGATTTTTTTACCAAAAATGCTAAAACTATATATGAATTTGACAATATAAGGTAATTTACATCGAAATTCGGTGATAGATACAAGTACAAGTCGATTACCAAAATCAACATCATTATCTAACTCGTATTGAAAACTATCAAATACATCAAAATAACTCAAGTCTAAAAATATAAGAGATTAAATTTTATCCCAATAAAAAGGTGATAGATACAAGTCTATTACAAAAATCAACATCATTATCTAAGTCATATTGAAAACTATCAAATACATCAAAATAACTCAATGTAGGGAAAAAATAATAATAATATTTTCCATGTAAATCTAAAATAAATCTTTGATCTCATATAAGATACACTTTACAACAAAAATGAAATAATATATTCATTCTATAATCTAAAAGGAATAACATTTTTCTCTTCTCTCTCACACTCCTTCTCTCTTCTCTCTGATACTCTTTCTCTCTCCTCTCAACGGCTATCTCTCGTCAGCCAGCTCGCCAACAACCATTGACACCCAAAGCCAGTGACGCCTACTTGACGGTGACGACCCACCGCTGGTCAGCGTAGCCTTCCCGCCTGCCCTCCTCCTCCACCCGCCCTCCTCCCTCCACCCACCACCCATCACAACCGGGCACCACCGCCACCGACCACCATCGGTTCCCACCACTATCGTCACCCGCCACCGGTACCCACCCCACCCTCACACCCACTCACCCCCCTACAAGCCCATCCAGCCCCCCACCCCACCCCACCCCACTGGTACCCACCCACACCACCACCACCACCACTATCGCCACCACCCACCACCCACCATCGGTACCCACCTTACCTCCACACCCACCCCCCACGAAACCCAACCCCCCCCCCCCCCCCCTCTCGAACCACACCCCACTGGTACCCACCACCAACCCACACCACAGCCCACCCACCACTACCTACAGACCCACACCTCACCCTACCCACCCACTAACACCAACCCCCACCCTCCACCGAGATCCCTAACCTAACCCTACTCAACCAACCGCACCACACCCCGCGCCACCACCACCACCACCACTAAGTCGTAGCTAGCAGCCTGCAATCAGTAGCCAAGAGTAGGCCTAGGTAAGTATTAGCCGGGTAAAATCATCAACTATGCACTAGCCCCAGGTTTGATCTATCCTTTATTACTGTGGGGTGGTATTTTTAATTTTTCGGCTGTTGGGTTTATTTTGATTTTACTTGATTTGATTTGCTCCGTGCTCCTCTTTATTACTTTGAACTGTGTTGATCTGATTGTGATTGACTGTAGTGGTAATTACGCATGTATATGTGGTAGTAAGCTTTGTTTTGTATGCTCGTTTACCTAAGATAGTCATAGCTAGTTGATGAACGTTGCTAGTTATGGAACCTAGAGATTGAGGCCATCTTCAAAGGGGTTGGGGAGGGGGAGGGCTAAGCAAAAGGGGCAAGGAAATTTGCGACTTGGGATGCTAAATGTCGGGACACTAACAAAGAAGAGTTTCGAGGTGGCCCAAATGATGATGAAACAAAAGATCAACATCATTTGTCTGCAAGAGACTAAATGGGTTGGCATGAAAGCCTGGGATGTGTTGGGTTACAAGTTGTGGTATGCGGGCAAAGCCAGTGGCAGGAATGAAGTTGGCATCATTGTGGATAGCACCCTTAAGGATAAAGTAGTTAGAGTGTTCAAGACTGGCAATAGGATCATAAGCATCAAGATGGTACTAGATGGGGAGGTATTGAACGTCATCAGTGCCTACGCATCATAAACTGGACTAACAGAGCGCGAGAAGGCAACATTCTAGGAGGACTTAGACACAACAATGTAAGGCGTACCCCAAACTGAACAAGTGATGATTGGCAGGGATTTTAATGGGCATGACGGCAGGACTTAGGGTGGTTACGCACCATACTATGGAGGATTTGGTTTTAGAGCCAGGAATGCAGAGGGCAAAGCCCTCCTAGATTTTGTATTCACTTACGATCTAACGGTTGCCAACACCTTCTTTAGAAAGCAGGACGAACACATCATCACGTATCAAAACGGTGACAAGGACATAGATTGACTACATACTACTAAGGAAAAAGGTGCAAAGTGACTGTAGGGATTATAAGGTTATCCCAGGAGAAGACATTTCTACACAACATAGGGTATTGTGGACTGACATAAAGGCCAAGAAGAGGGCCAAAGAACTAGCAAACCCGCGCATACACATACTCGCTGGAGGGATTTGAGGGGCAGAAGTATAAAGTATATAAGGCAAGAGCAGAGTCTGAGCTCGAGTGGGACTGTGAGTGATACAAACCAAATGTGGAACTAACTGGCCCAAAAGATTAAGGGGTTGGCATGGGAAGTTCTGGGCGTGTTAAAGGGAGGGGCACCAAGCAACAGAGAGTTCTGGTGGTGGTCCGAGGAGGTCCAAGAGAATATTAAAGCCAAACGAGACTATTTCAAAGAGTGGGATCGTAGTGGAGATGAAGACAAGTGACTTTTGTATCAGCAATCTAGGAAAGAAGCAAAGAGAGCAGTCAGAGAAGCACAATCAAGAGCCTATAAGGAGTTCTGTAAGAGGCTGGGGACCAAGGAGGGAGCTAGAGATATATATAAAATTGCCAAAGTGAGAGAAAAGAAGACAAGGAACCTGGACCGGGTACAATGCATAAGAGGGGAAGATGGACAGGCAACTAATTAAAGCTAGGTGGAGAGCCTACTTCCACGATCTATTTAATGAACAGGGGGATACAGAGATATCCCTAGGTGATCTTCAAACATCTGAGGAGCACCAGAACCGCTGTTATTGCAGGAAAATTAGCATCGAGGAAGTCAAGGAAGCTCTAAAATATATGGGAAGGGGTAAATCAGTTGGCCCAGATGACATATACCCATAGAGGTAAGGAAATGCCTTGAACAGAAGGCCATCAGTTGGTTGACTAAATTATTTAACCAAATCCTTCTGGGGAGAAGATGTCTGATGAATGGAGGAAGGGCATATTGATCCCAATCTATAAGAACAAAGGCGACATCTAGAGTTGCGCCAACTATCAAAATATCAAACTAATATGCCACACTCTGAAGCTATGGGAGCAGGTCATAGAGGGGAGGTTATGGTAACAGATAGAGGTGTCTAAGAACTAATTCGGATTTATGCATGGAAGATCAACAATAGAATCCATCCACATCCTAAGAAGGAAGACAGAGCACTACAAGGAGAGACAAAAGAACCTACACATGGTTTTTATTGATCTGGAGAAGGCCTAAGATAGAGTACCAAGGGAGGTTCTATGGAGGGTTTTGGATAGGAAAGGCATCCCCGTGCCATATATTCGGGCTATTAAAGACATGTATGAGGATGCATACACTAGGGTGCGCACAGTAGAAGGGAGACAGTTGCTTTCCTGATAATAATCGTTGTACACCAAGGATTTGGTTTGAGCCCCTATTTGTTCATTTTGGTAATGGATGAGCTTACTAGGAACATCCAAGGAGGTGTACCGTGGTGCCTGCTGTTCGTAGATGACATAGTGCTGGTTGAGGAATTGCGGGAAGAGGTTAAAAAAAAGCTAAAACTATGGAGAAGGGTATTGGAATAGAAGGGCTTACAACTTAGTAGATCCAAGACCGAGTATATGAAGCTTAAGTTCAAACCCTCTACCACTCCTAGTAGAGAAGACGTCAAGATTAGTTCTGAGCCTATACCAAGAAAGGAGAGTTTCAGATACATGGGGTCCGTAATACAACACAATAGCGAAGTTGACGAGGATGTCAACAACTGGATTAGAGTAGAGTGGCATAAATGGAGGATGGCCTTCACGGTACTTTGTGATAGAAAGTTTTTGTTAATGCTAAAGGGAAGATACTATAAGACATTAGTGAGGCCAACTATGTCTTATAGGGCGGAGTGTAGGGCGATGAAACAGCAATATACACAGAAAGTGAAGGTAGCAGAGATGAGGACACTTCGGTGGATGTGCGGACACACAAGGAATGATAGGATCAGGAATGATATCATAAGAGGCAAATTGGGTGTGGCCTCCATTGAGGATAAATTAAGGGGGGCAACGTTTGAGGTGGTTTGGACATGTTAGGAGGAGACCGAGCACTGCTCCAATCAAGAGATGCCAACAGCCCCATACTGTGCTCGGCCGAAGAGGGAGAAGTGAGCCAAAGAAGAGATGGCTGGAGATGATTAGACAAGACCTTACCCACCTAAACCTTTGAAAGGAGATGGCCTTAGATAGAGCCCAATGGAGGGCTAACATAGGGGTAGCAGATGTAGGGGCGTACAGTTGGGTTGTCCGGTTTATTAGTGGTATCACCCGTGTTTCTAGGCCTTTCACTTCCTCTTTAACGCACTTATGTGTATATTTGATATTCTGATTTACGATCTACTATCTATTTACTATCTACTTATCGGCTTATTTGCGAACTGCAACTGCAACTGCAACTGCTATTTCTCTGCCTATTATTTGCGTAGCTTGCTTGCATTGAGTTTGCTCGTAATGCCTGCCTCTTGCTTTGCCCGACTCATATGCTTACCACTCTCTCGATGCCAGGCTATCATGCTTCGATGCTGCGGACTAGTGTTTCAGGTCGGGGGTCCTCGGAAACAGCCTCCCTTCACGGTAGCTCCCGGAAGGGGGAAAACTGCGTACGTTTACCTCCCCAGATCCTACTTATGCAGGAGCCCTTTGTGGCACTGGGTTTGTTGTTGTTTTGTTTTTAGAAGGAAGAATTACAAATAATTTCAAAAATAGGAGTACAATACAATTAAGACACCATTTAAAAAATTCCATTTGATAATACACCAAAAGAATATTTTTAAACGAAAACGCAGCCATGCATCGTATGGGATCGCACTAGTATAAAGAGCTCTTTTTTGTAAAATATTCTTTTCACTTGAAAATAGTATAAAGAATAAATAATATTTAAACTAATAAAATATATAATTTTCCAACAATCCCTCACATGATTTAAAAATTATAAAACTTAGCGAGCATTGTATCCCGTTAATACATGTAGGTACCTTTTGGGTTTGAACTAACACTTACTGCGAATGAGTTTCAACATAAAGAAACCATAGCAGCGTAAGTTCTTAGAACTAGGTCCCTCATAATAAGGTCTATACACATCCCACACACAGAATACTGGTATTTGTGAAGTTTTATCGGTGGGGTGCATTACGATCATGCACGCAAATCTTGTCTCATGAGTGTTGTTATGGAATAGCCTATTTCCCACAGTGGCGACCCCATCACCACACTCACTTAGGTGAACCCTCTAAGGGTGATCTGTGATAACTAGCCGCTAATAATATGCCTTCGAGTTCATTTAGAGTTCAAAAACTCTGCCTTAAACATTACAATAAAGGGCAACTCACCTTAGGAATGGGACCCGAAAATACCCCACTATACATAATATAATTTGTGCTCTTTCAACCACCCATCAGTTTTGTTTTTACCTGTTTAACCTCATTCATGGGATTGACATACCACTGAGGATGGGTTTCCACTGTGGTGATTAATTTTATGGATAGGCACGTCTGCCCTTTTGTAAGCGGATCCGCAAATTTTTCCTTCTTCTGATAAGATATTCATCATCATTGTTTGTTGCATCCACTTCAATCAACTTTGACTTTATGATGGAACAAGCTTTTCTTTCTTGCACTCAGTGGAATTCCATAGTGTAGCACTTCCATTAGTAATCATTTAATTCACCTAGATCAAAAATTAATTAGAACCTACACCTATCATAACATAATAAACACCAAGGATTAGTCATTCATAATGATTTTCAAATTTTTAGACAATCTTAGGCACTTCATATGGCACAAACTCATAAGAATGGCTTTAAGCAAAGCTCTTAAAGAAATACCAATTTGCATTTCTCAAAGGCATTTCATTATTATACTAAATAGTATTTAATTTCTGTAAAACATTAACATATGAAGTGTTTACTTTCCCCTTATTGCTTTCTATTTTCGCCCATCAATACTTCTTTCAAAATTATCCATGCATTTAGTGAGTAAATATGTTGAACAAAATTCATAAAATATCAAATAAGTATTAGTGAAAGTTGACCACATCAACTCCCATCAATATAAAACTGACTTGAATTCACAACATTAACTCTCATCAATATAAAACTGACTTGAATTCAAAACATTAACTCGGTTAACAATCCATTGATTAACTTTAATATATAACCACAAATTGTGGTTTGTATGCTAGATAAAGAACTACCCAACATTTTTTTCAACTAAACCAAGTTTTGAACCAAACTAGTTTTCTTCAAAGCGTTATAATTGGTTCTTGGTTTGATATCTTTAGGAAACATAATACTATTTTTCTTTATTCAAGAAGTAAGCTACCCCCCGTATTTTAGTAGTCATGTCTAGATCTATATAGACATCATATTGGCTCTAACTATACTCACATATATATAATACAGGTGCTGCTTGACATATCATATTATTCACAAATCTTACCTCTTTCTTACATAGTGCTCAAAAGTATGCAAATATAAACAATGAGTGAAAGCCATCAACTCATATTTTTGAGCATATCTATGTACATATAACTATCCAAACTTTATTTATTTATTTTTTGTCAATTCTAAATCTCAATCGGCACATATCATATATTTTATTCTAAATATTACATATGTAAATATCACATATCTCAATTGAGCATACATTAAAAATCTTTACATATGTTGGAGAAATTTTTTTTTTCATGAGAAAACGTCATCTTATTTTCCTTCTTTTTTTTTCTTTCCGTCATCAAATCTTCACATGCATATTTGGTTTAGCCAATAGACTCAAATTATAAAAACAAATCACATATTCATATATGGATTTGTGAATATGCATTCAACATCCCATCAACTTGCCAGCTAATACAAAGAGGCTATGCTTCAGCTTCTTATTAACTGTGCGCTTACAAACATGAACTGGGACATGTATAGCCATCAACATAAGCCATATCATCAAAAATTATAAACAGCTTTTGAAAATCTAAACAGACAAGTAATATTAACATTACCTCACTGCAGTAATAAAGTACATGCATATTGTATTATAATTGCAAATATTCATATGCATAAACAACAACTTAAGCATCTTCCCTTACAGAGAATCAGACCACATTTTTTTTTTTTACTTAACCTCAACAAAGTGCGAATTTAGAAAATCATTTAAGCAAATTTTCCAACTTTTTTCTTTTTTTTTTTTGGCTTATATAACAACTTATAAACTCATATTTAATAAATAAACCTTTGGGGTTAAGCAACACAAAACCAACTTGTAACATGAACATCTTCTTTGCAAATTTTCTTCAAAAATTTTCAAACTACAACTTGGTTATAGTTTTTCAAGTACCAATAATAAACTCAAGAAGATTTCCTTTTCCATTTTCTTTCTAATTTTACTCAATTTTATAGACCAAAAGTCACAATCCCAATACTTTGCTAGCTCAAGCCAAATTCATATCAATCTAAGGCAAATATGAGAAAATATTTATAAATGTGGCAAATTAATGCACATATAATCATATTGAAGAAAAATCACTTATGTCATCAAAACATAATTATATTTCTCTTTGTATATAGGAGCATGTATAGATACATATATCATATAGGATAATTCAATCTTTTTCTTTTATTTGTTTATCTTAAAATCATAAATATTCTAAATGTCTATCTTTTATGCTCATACCAACTTAATTAGCTTCCTATTAAGACCAAACGAAGCTCCCCTTTGTTTCCAGCTACTTGTATTGTAATTATCTTTTCACTATTCTTGTGTCTTCATTCATGTAGGATAAAACTCATATATGGTTTCTATAAATTAATACCATTAGCAATTGGCAGCAAATACATACAAGAATATTACATGGATGTATGGTTAGCAAAGGCCAACTAATTTATTTATCAGCAAGAATATTTCGTGCCACCAACACCCATATCAACATAAATCTTATATGCCATATGAAGATCCAAAGAGAAATAGGCTTAAATTTAATATTAAACCGGGCTTTGTTTGTTACGCGATGACTGGTGTTAGAGTGAAATAAATATTGAACTTATTGGTTAAGATAGCAGCAAAGAAATGAAGGTATTTATTAGCTGGAATATCAATATGTTGAGTAAAACAGGCGAAAGCCATTACGCCTCCAGAAGAGCGGACAACGAATGGAAAAACACAAATCAGTAACTACACAATTAACACAACATCAACTTAATTTGCACCTATCTACGTCTTTACCCAATTATTGACAGTCGGAGGAAATTGATCCATGACATTATATGGTGGCAATCCCTACTAAAATAAGGATTTAAAACCTTAGTGCATTAGCTTATCGGTAAATGTGAGTTTTCCTTTCTAAACTGTTGGAAATATTTTATAATAATCATCAAATAATACCATCTACTACAATATGAATAATATCTATTTATATATATCAACCTAAAACTAACATCAGAATATGAAATATTTATACAAATAAAAATACAATACAACTTCATATAATCAAATCATACCCAACAACTCAAAATTAACAAAAATGATATAAAATAAATTAAAGAGAAAAGAGTTTAGAAAAACATATATTTGGGTTGAGGCATGTTATTGATTTTATCAAAGAGTACATCCTACATAGGTTTGGTATCCCTGAAACTACAACTGTGGACCAAGCCAAGGTGTTCAGTGGGCACCAAGAGTTTAGATATAGAAATCTTGAACTCAAGCCCCTACTAGGCTCAAGCTAATGGCCAAGTAGAGTAAACGAATAAGATTTTGAAGGTCAACATTGAGAAAATGATTAAAGACAACCCCTAGAAGTGGCATGAATTATTGCTGGATGCTCTTTCAGCTTACAGAACATCCAAACGTGATGCAACTTGGCCAACTCCCTTCCATCTAACGTATGGCCATGATGCCATGCTCCCAATGGAAGTCACAATTTAGTCTATTAGGGAAGCATATCAAGGGAAGTTTTTTATACTTGAGTGTGAACAGGCTATGCTAGACAAACTAACTAACTTAGACCAAGTTAGGCTTGATGCCCTTCACAAGTTGGAAAAACAATAGTAGAAGTTGGGTAAAGCCTATAACAAAAAAGACAAGCCTAGGTCTTTTGACTAAGGAGATTTAGTTTGAAAAGTGGTTCTGCTAATTGTCCAGAAAGATTGTGCCTTTAGAAAATGGTCTCTAATTTGGGAAGGCCCACTTAGAGTCATAGAGGTATTTGGAGGCAATGCTTACTTACTCGAAGACCTAGATGAAATAACTCACCCAAGGGCCATTAATGGAAGTTTCCTAAAAAAATATGTGTCATCAATCTAGGATTCTAATAAGGAAGTCCTTAAGTATAGATTCCCTGAATTATGAGCTCATTTTCAATATTAATGTCTTGAGGATCAACTCCATGATATTTAAGAAAATAAAGAGGTGTCTGTTTACCTGATTGTGCCTTTCGTGTAGTTGGTCTGATGTTGATTGGTTGGCCTCCTCTCAATTTGGAACCTACAAGCTCAAACAAAGATGTAAAATATTGCTTGGCACCTTTGGCCACCAAAGAAGACCAATAGGCTTGTAACCAAGCTATAAACGAGGTGTGGCACATGGGATGTACCTGCAGAAAATAGGTACCCATAAAAGGATTTGACTTCTGAGTTCAACTCGCAAAGCTCTGTATACTGAGGGAGTTGGATGGAGATCCTTTTAGCCCACCAAACATTTTTGGTCCTTAGACTGGGAAAGGGAATGTCTTGAACCATTCTAAATTGCCTAGCAAACAACCAAGGTCTGTAAGTTTCTATACCAGGATGTGTGCGGTGATAGAAAAATAGATCTTCAGGGCATAAGATTTCCTGCTAGGTCTGAGAGTTTATGTCTCTAGAGACATCATGATAAAGGTCTAGTTTTCTGAACCAACGTGGACTAAGACTTCTCTCCTTGAAAGAAGTCCATTGAGTTTATCGCCTACCACAAGGAGACATTAATCTCTGAAAGCATTGATCAAAAGACCATCTTGAGGGTAAGAGGACCTCACGACAAGAAAATTGGTCTCCAAAGCAAGAGACCCCCTTGCCTGTGGGAACTTAGGGGCCTCTTGGGCAGAGCTTGGGGAAGCAGGCTTGGGCCCACAAGTAGACTAGCCACAAGAATCCACCTATTTAGACAGCATAGTTCTTAACTATGATATGCCTAAGGCATCCTTACACTTGGGCCAAAAATAATGGTCCCAAGGCTAATGGGTCAGCACAAAAGACTAGGCTGACAGCCATGGTCTTGAGCAACTTGAGAACTGAGTTGGAGGAGTTAGCCAAGAAAAACTTGTCCCTATGACAAACATCTTAGCAAAGGACTCATAACCACTAGGCAAATCGGTTACAGAGAAGAAAGAGGCAAAGGCTTCAACCTCTAAAGAAATAAAAGAATCAAGATGCAATTCTTCTCCTCTTGGTGAAAGACCTGTCAAGGCCGCTGTGTCTTCTAAAGTAATACCAAGAAAACCCTCTGGGAGAAAAAAAGCATTATAACAGGCGTTCCAACAGCAAGTCAGTGGTGTCATGATGGGATGATCATACCTGAGGGCAACTGTGGAAAGCCTGATGGCTTCGCTGATACGGACGTTCTTCCATTTTTCTCCAAGGGTTAACATCAATCTGTCAACCCATTCGGTGTAACTCTTCATTAGAAATGTCCATCCTTTGAATTATGCCACTTCTTTGCAGATGCGTCTTCCTCCTTAAGATTGGCCTGCAGAGGCTGTACAAAGTAAAGAAGATTCCTCAGTTTCTAGAAATACGCCTTGAAGACTAGGGATGTCATAAGACGAGTCAAAGATGGGCCATGGAGCATAAGACATGAAGGCAGATGAAGGGTCAATCTTTGGTAACCAAGAAAGATTCTCCTTAATGACGTTGAGATCAGTTGGCCTCTGAAGCACATTAGAGACCATTGAAGTTTTTGATTGGAACAAAAGCATCAATTGCTCAATAAGGCTATCAGCATGAGGAAGGGGAGCAGAGATGGCAAAAGAAATTTGGGCAATTGTCGAATTGGTTTCAAGAAGATGCAAAGGAACGGGGAGTAGATTGAATCGAGAATCGAAGATTCAAGAACAATGAAGAGAAAGTGTTTCAAAAATGCTTGATTACTGCACAGAGGGGGAGAGAGAGCACATAGTAGAAAAGTGAAAATTTCAAACCCTAACTGTCATACTTATAGACACATGGGAAAGAAGAGCAAAAGGCAAACAATGTTCTCTCGAGCTCCCTGTAGCCGTTAAGGGTCAAATCAAGTAGATTTTTTACTCGTTGTAAATTTGAACTCACTGACTGCTAAAAAGTGGGCATTTGTTTACATCCTAATTTTGAGGGAGCTGGGGCGATACCGTTTTGAGAAAAGTGTCACGTGCTTACCACGTGTGGTCCTCGTCGAGGGGAAGTAGACCTTTAGGTGCTAAGGTAACTACATCTCAAGCCCAGCATCATGAGAAATTTATCACCCTAACGAGGGTATCAACCACTTGAGGCTCAAGATGGTTGAAGAGTAAAGGGAGCTTGAGCTCAATGGACTGCCAAGAAGGCTGAAAGAAAGGTGGTTACAAGGTTCGACACAGTTACTTGGAGCGCAAAGCTTAAACTAAGAGAAAGTGGGACTTCTAGAAGGGACTCCAGCTAAAAATATGGACGTGGGCTCCAAGGAACTCCCTCCAATATTGAATCACGGACACGGTCATTGATCCTTCATGCACAAGAAAGAGCTTAGTAGCCTGACGTGGGGAAAAAATGCCGCGGAATTAGGGAGCAGCCATTATTTAGTTTTCTCTATAAATAAGAGACTCCGTGAGAGTCCAAAAGAGTACATACATTCAATACAAAATTTCTTCAAGGTTTCTTTACAGCATACTTGTGCTCTTCTCTTAGGATAGCGTAACTTAACGTAGCTTAGCTTAACATAGAACTTGCTGTACTTGCTTCTTCGATAATACAGTCTTTTGGGCTTCATGTATGAACTTCTTGTTTTAATCTGTTCCCAAATTTCGATGAGTTAAGAATTGAGGCTCTTGTTTAAGACTTTGATGGCCAAGGCTTAACCTTGATTGCGTTGGTCTTAACACTACTGTCACTGCTTGATAAGTCAAGTGAACTTAAGTTCATGCCATTGATTAGGGCTTTGACAGCCAAGGCTTGACCTTGATTGCATTGGTCCTAATCCAGTGACCTAAATATGGTTCACTCCACCTCGATCTTGTCTGACATAAACTCATTTGAGTTATTATAAATCAATGCTGCCAGGCTTTAAAACCTTATTAACTCTGGCTTGTAAGTAGATTACTGAGCTCTTGGGTTTGTCTCAACCGTAGTGTCTCACTTTTTAGTGTACGTGGAAAGGTGTCCATGGGCCCTGCTCCGTCACTATAACTGCCACTTGAGTTAGGTCCATATCCCTTTTATTTTCTATCAATATATATATACAAAAAAATGCACAAATATATTTAACCAAGTCTTCTTAATTGAACCATAAGCTGAACTCATAATATAACTAAAGTCAGATACACCAAAATATTACAACCTTTTCTTTTAAAATGGTGAGTGATTGAGGTCAAAGACGTGTCGTTCGAATTTAGGCTCACTCCTCAGTCGAAGTGAGTCTCTTTGCATGTTTGTTTTGTTTTCATTTTACGACGACCGCGTCACACTTAATTACAAACACAATAGAGCAAGCATGCCGTAGATGGGGCAGTGGTGAAGCCAAGGTAGGTGGCTAGGTTCACTAAGTAGTGTCCATGGGTGGAGCAGCATGAGTTGAAGTTAAAATTAGGGTTAGGTTTGCATTTTAGTCTGAATTACAAACGTACCCCTCTAGTTAGCTATAATTACCAAGTTAACCTTTATTTTAATATTTTAAATAAAAAATTATGACATCTTTTATTAATTATAGAAAATCTAATTGGTTAAAATTTGTAGTTATGGTAATTGACCTTGGAGAATTACCAATTTAGATATCAATATCTTAACCCTTAAAGACAAGGGTCGTTAGAAGGGGAAGATATTGATACAAACCAAGATAGTAGTTAAGCGAGGAGTAGTTTAAGTATTAATAAATATGCTATATCCTTTATTCCAACTATACACCTCCCCAAACTTTATATGCAGGGGCGTTAGTGTGGAAGGGAGGTATGGATGAATGGTGTTGAATCTTTCTCCCCCATTTATCTCTAGGTCTCTCCCTCCCCTTCTCTGTAAGTATGGATGAATAGTGTTGAATCTTTCTCCCCCCTCTATCTCTAGGTCTTTCTCTCCCCTTCTCTCTAAGTATGGATGAATGGTGTTGAATCTTTCTCCCCCCTCTATCTCTAGGTCTTTCTCTCCCCTTCTCTCTATTAGTCTCTGTCTTCCCGTACTTTCCCCAATCCTTTATCTAATACTTGTAAATCTTCGTCTATATTGAATATATACAAGTATATTATTTTGATTCATGGATTTGTTGATTGATTTGGTTGATTTGTGGATTGGATTGATATGGTTTGTAACAGCTTATCTATTTGATAAAACATTCCAACCTCACAATATCTTTTTCTTTTTTGAACGGAAACCTCACAGTATCTCTTGTGTGTGTGTGTGTATATATATATAGATGTCATGTTTCCTAAGTGATAAATGGTAAAACTTTAATATACCTAACTAATAATCTCACTTATTATTATTTTAAGTTGACATCGGCAGGATTGATGCTTGGAAAAATTGCTACGTAAGAGTGTTAATCTGTTTGGCAGGTAAAAAATTACTTTGGATTTTCGTCTTTATTTTTTGTTTCTCTGGCTACATAATTTTTGTCTTTATTTATTTAGGTATTTTTTACATAGTTGTCGACCAACGAAAGCTCACAGCAGTTCCTGTACTAAATAAAACAGGATTAATAATGCTAATATATAGATAAGTGAGTCTATTCGAGCTCACTGTCGAGCCAAGTATAGTAGCACACGTTATCGAACCGAGTCGAGTACATAATTGACCGAACATATCGAGTCAAACTTGTCATCAAATTAAGTTATTCAAGTTACTATCGATTAATTATTGAATCATTTTCAAACTTATATTAGCTATTAATGGGTACTTAATGAGCTCTTAGTAAATTCTTAGCGAGTTCGTATCAAGCCATCAACGAGCCAAGCACCTTGGCTCGTTAATCATATCCAGCATACTTCAACTTGGCTCCAGAAGCTATCATGATCCAATGATAACCGTGAAGGAGTGGTATTTGATTTGGAACACGAGTAGTTCATCAATCATTCGGCTCGTTTACACTCCTAGCCACCGCTCAAATGGGTCAAGGTTGGCTGCTAAGTAGGTAAAATGTGTTTAACCAAAATTTAAGTTATATCCTAAAGTTTAGTGTATTACTCTTTTGATTCACGAAATTTGTGAAGTAATTTTTTCATCCAAAAGATGCATGTTTTTAGTGTATTTCAAACTGCAGTGCATAAGGGTGCAAGATATTTCTCTTGTCCAATTCTTCTTTATTCTTCTTTATTAGACGTGTTATAATATTGCGGTTTGTGTGTGGGATGAGGGGAATAATGAGTGGATGGTGGGGTTACCTAGAGGTGGCAAATCCAAACCGACCTGAAAAACCGACCAGAAAAATCAGTAAACTGCACCCACCTGAACCGAAAATTTGTCGTAAATAATTGAACCCGAAGTTAAATTGACCCGACCTACAACTAACCAGACCTGTTCTTTGCTTGACCTAAAAATAACCCTATATTAAATTTGACTCGACCTGCCCCATTATTGACCCGAAGCAACCCAACACAAAATGACCTAAACCCGAACCCAACCTGACCTGAAACTTGAATTAACCCTAGTTTTTTAAATGTAATGTGAGTTGTTACTTGTAAAGAGTACTATTGAACTTCATAAAACATAATTGAACACCTTTATTGATAATATAATATATATGTTGGTGAAAATATGAATATTTGGAGTAGAATTTTAAAATTTTTCATGCATTAAGGCACCAAAATAGTAGAATTATGATGATCTAAAGCCCGTGTAACCTGACCCATGATTGACCTGAACCCATGACCACCTGAAGTAAATGTGACCCCAACACAAAATAACTTGACCCAGACCCAACCCGACCCGGTTATAAGTGAAACCCGAAAGTGGCCCAAGCCTAAATGGGTTGACCTGAGCCCGAGCCAGCTTGAGTTTATTGTAAATCGTAAATGACCTAAACCTAAATGGGTACACCCAAACCCGACTCGGATGACCAATTGCCACCTCTAGGGTTACCAACAAATAACGACAATTTTTGCATCATTTTACACCATTGTTTATTTTATTAAACATACATAACATTTGAACAAAAAACAAAAAAAAATTTCACAAAGTTTGTGTACTAACAAGTTATACTCTAAACCTCATGGTACTAATATTTAATTTACCCTTTTTTTTTGTGGGATAGCAAAGATTAAATTGAGGGACAGAATGAGGATTAATTTAGCGAATTGGCATATTTTGGAAAAAAAAAGGAATACGGCACATCACCAAAAAATTTAGCGAAATGGCATACCCGTACGGTAGAATATTTGTGTACGCCATTTTTAATAGCGTACAGAAAGCTACATATTTATGAACAATGCGACAATCTAGTGTAGGTGACGATTCAGTCCATAAGGGTAGCTAACTAAGGAAAACTCTCAGGGCTTGATTACAAGCATGCCATGATGGATGAGATCAATAATCTTGAACATGATAGGCTTGATGCTCTACACAAGCTCAAGATACAAAAGAAAAGTTTGGCTAAGGCTATAACAAAAAGGTCAAACCAAAGTCTTTTGATATAGGAGATTTTGGAAAGTCAACCTATCAATAAAGGGAAAAGACCGTATCTTTGGAAAATTGTCCATTAATTATGAAGGACCATTTATTGTTGTTATTGTTGTTATTTTACTTGTTATTACTATTATTATTATTTTTAACGAAGGCAAGTGCTACTTTCATTAATTTACAAATGAATCAACCATGTACAAGGTAAAAACCCCACAACTTTGTGTTGGAGTTTTGGGGTAGTGTCTTCAATTTTGGTATCTTGTTTTGCCTCTATCCCACAGAGAAAGAGTAGTGAAGCGAAGACTAGTTTATGTATCTCCTTCTCCTTGTACTTGGTAAAGTATTGTGGGCCTAGAGTGGGTTTTGTGAACAACACAGGAGTGCGCATGTGCCCGCTCTGCCTTGGAGAGCCGCGTCACGATGTGGTATGTGCTTTTTCTAAACCCATACTTTTATTTTGTGGTCACTATATTTTAATTTATCATTAATGAACCCCAAGGGAGTTCTTGGATTGCGCTCGGGGCTGTTATGCTCAAGCTAGAGGGTCCTCGAGTGTTTGACCTCGAGACTGTTTAGCTCGAGCATTTGTCCATTAGTCCAGGCTCAAGTTCAAGGCTACAAGCTCAAGTTTGAGGTACACGTTTTGACCATGTACCTGCCCACTACTTTGCATAACTGTTTTTACTTTGATTGTGCCTGGATTTCGTGTTCTTCTATATCCGTCACTTTCCTAATTGAGGCCGGATTTCTTACCCACGATCCTTAACTGATTCTTGCTTGCAGGTTCTGTATTTCTGCCAATAAATACCGTGTTTTGGGGTGTTATTTAATACACTAAAAAATACCTAAATATAAGAAATTATCTTCTCCTCTTTCTGTTCTTCTTCATACTCTGGTTACTAAGTAAGTTGGGGGGTACTCCAGCCCATAATCTGAGAGTACACTCCTGTGTTGGGTGTCAAGTTAACCCTGAGTGTTGGAGTGCCTGATGATCCCGTTTATACCGTAGCGGGGGCATAAATGACTTAGGGAAGTGGTGAACTCCATGATGTGGCGACTTCCTTCGGTTCAATTCCTCTTCCCTTGATCTTTTATTTTCAGTTGATTAATTATCTTGTTTCAAGTCAAGTTGGTGTAATAAGAGGTTTATTGAGTTCAGTTTTGTCATTGTGTCGTTTAATTTTTATTTGACCCCATCTCGTGTTAGTCTTGGTGTCTCGAATTTGAGAATTTGGTTGCTCATCTGCCAATATTTCCAACAGACTAAGTCGTTTATTAAAACAAGTAATTAAAACATGGCTAACGCTTGTTTTATCATACCCGACATGTCAAAGACTGAACCTTTAGGTGGGAAAAACTATAAATTTGGTCTGATAAGATGGAGTTTTTTGCTTGGGAAAATTGATGTCCATTGCACCCTCTTGAGTAATAGAGCTCTTTCTAGGTCGAGCCGTGACTTTGAGAAAGATAATCGAACCTGTAGGGGAATGTTACTGTATTACATGACAACCCCTCTGTACCAGATTTATAGTAAGATGAAAAATGCTAAAGAAATATGGGAGGCCTTGCATAGTAAGTATGGAATGGATGATGGCGCTGTTAAGAAATTTGTATGCGGTAAGTAGTTGTCCTTCACCATGCTTGATGATAAGCCTGTCTTAGATCAAATCCACTAATATGAGAACTCGTGTGCTGACATACTTAATGAAGGAATGAAAATGTGGGAGACGTTTCAGGCAAATTGTCTCATTGAGAAATTGCCTCCTATGTGGGAAAACTATAAGGCTCAACTGAAACACAAAAGGAAGGACATGACTTTATAAGAACTAGTTTTCCATATTAATGTCAAGGACCAAAACCAAAAGCAAGAAAAAGAAAGGTCCTCTGAGCATTGATCTATGTCTACTAACCTGGTTGAGTCTAAGAGTATAGAAAAGAATGACAGGTTTAAGAAGCCATGGAATAAGAGATGTTCCAGCCTAGGCTTGAGCTCAAACTCAAAGCAGAGCAGACCCGTGGCAAGAGACCTCAAAATAACCTCGAAGGTCGACAGAAACGAGTCAAGGGAATATGCTGGACTTGTGGTGAGATAGGCCATACCTCGAGAGACTGCAAGAGGGATTTGGACCAGGAAAGCCTAAAGAACACAAACCCTGGGCCAACCTCACCGAGAGTGGAGATATCTTTGTGGCCATAATCTCGGAGGTGAATATGGTTGGGAACATGGTCGAATGGGTTGTAGATACCGATGTCACGAGGCACATGTGCATCAATAAGGACCTATTCCAGGAATATAAAAAAGCCACTGTTGGGGAGTGTGTCTTCATGGGTAATTCTAGTTCAGTCCTTGTTCTTGGCAAGCGAAAGGTCCTTTAAAACTTAACAATGGATAGTCTTTATCTTTGTAAAATGTGCTGCATGTCCTTGACAGCGTAGAAATATTCTTTTGGTGTTTTGTTTAACAAAGCTGGTTTTAAATTGTCCTTTGAATCTGATAAGCTTGTTATCACCAAAAAACCAACTTTGTGGGGGAAGGGTTTTTGTAATGGGAGTCTCTTTGTGCTTGATGTGGAAATGAGTAAAAATGCATATACTTCTTCTTATGTTGTTGAGTTCTTAGATTTATGCATGCTAGGCTTGGACATGTGAATTATAATTCGGTTAAGAAGCTTTAACAATTGAGTTCAATTCCCAACCACAGTCTAACTGAACCTAACAAATGTGGTATATGTGTCAAGGCCAAGCACCCTAAAAAGCCCTTTAACAAATGTGGTATTATTAAAGTCACCTATGTTGTTCTTTTTTTTTTTTTTGTTTATCGAAAAAAAACTTAGGTGACTTTAAAAATACCCTGAGCAGAGGTGGTATGAGGTATTATATTACCTTGGTCGATGACCACTCGAGATTCACCAAGGTGTATCTCCTGAGTTCTAAGGACGAGGCTAAGGAGATGTTCCTCAAGTATAAGACAAAAGTTGAAAACGAATTAGACCATATAATCAAAAGGATTAAGTCTGATAGAGGAGGTGAGCATGATACTACCTTCCTTAAGAAACATTGTGATGAATGTGGCATAATTCATGAAGTATCAGCCCCATATACACCCCAATAGAACGGTATAGCTGAAAGAAAGAATAGAACCCTTCAAGAGATGATGAACGCTATGTTGATTAGCTTGGACCTGCCCTCAAACTTGTGGGGGGGAGCCATGTTGTCTACATGCCATATGCTTAATAGGGTTCCACATAAAAAGTTAGATAGAACACCTTATGAATTGTGGAAGGCTATGCGCTTGACCTTCAATACCTCAAAGTGTGGGGGTATCTAGCTAAAGTTGGAGTACCATAATTTAAAAGAAGTAAATTAGGTCTCAAAACTGTAGATGCTTTGTTTGTTTGTTATGCTGTGAACATTGCTGCACATAGATTCACGTTATTGAATAGCTCGAGCCCTGGGCTCGGTAAGATCATGGAAATGCTGAGTTGTTTGAGCATGTATTTCACATGAAAGAATCTATGCATGTGCCATTGTCTGCTTCTTTGCTTAAGGCATCTACTCCTTCGTCTAGTCATTTTCCCCCTGAACTAAAGGCTCAAGAATTTAGAAGAAGTAAGAGGGCTCGAACTGATACTAGTTTTGAACTTAACTTCATAAATGCATTTCTGTCCGAGCACCCTGATTTTGATGAGCATGTTGTTAGTGTATTCATGCTAGAGGAAGAACCTAAGACTTATCATGAGGCCATGAGATCCATAGATGCTCCACTTTGGAGAGAGGCCGTTAATAATTAGCTAGACTCAATTATGAGTAACAACACTTGTGTGCTAATGAACCTTCCTAGGGGATGCAAACCCATATGGTGTAAATGGGTGCTCAAAAATAAATTGATGGCTTATGGGTCCATTGGTAAGTTTAAGGCCACATTAGTGGCTAAGGGGTACACACAAAAGCAAGGTATAAATTTCTTTGATACCTATTCATCCATGACTAAGATAGCCACTGTGAGAGCTTTGATTACTCTAGCGTCTGTACATGACCATATAGTACATCAAATGACATCAAAACCTCATTCTTAAATGGTGAACTTAAGGAGGAAATTTACATGGAGCAACCCGAGGGGTTCGAGGTATGGAGCATAAAGTTTGTAAACTTGTAAAGTCCTTGTTTGGTCTTAAGTAAGCTCTTAAACAACGGCATCAAAAGTTTGATTTCACTTTGTTCACGCATGGTTTGTTGTGAACAGTGGTGATGCATGCGTGTACTCTAAGCATGTTGTTAATGATCGTGTGATTGTCTGCTTATATATTGATGACATGCTTATTTTTTATACGAGTGTGAATGTAGTGAACGCTAATAAGTCTTTCTTGAGTTCATGCTTTGATTTGAAAGATCTAGGTGAGGTCGATGTGATACTTGGAATTAAAATTGTTAGATCACCTGTGGATTTGACTTTAAATCAATCCACTAGGTGGAAAAATTATTGAGGAAGTTTCGTCACTTCGACGACACTCTTGCTAAAACTCCCTATGATCTGAATGTTTGCTTGAAAGGGAACATAGGTGATAGTGTGTCACAGGCCAAATACGCTAAAATTATTGGTAGCGTGATGTTTTTGATGAATTACATTTGTCCTGACATTGCCTATGTTGTTAGTAGATTGAGTTGTTATACCCATAGTTCGAGTGTTGAGCACTGGGTTGCTCTGATTAGGCTTTTGAAATACCTTCAAGGTACCATGGACTGGGGTGTTTGTTTTAAATGATTCTCAGCTATTTTAGAGGGATATTGTAATGCGAATTGGGTATGTGACAGTGATGAGATTAACTCTACTAGTGGCTATGTTTTTATGCTTGTTAACGGTGTTCTGTCTTAGAAATCTTGTAAACAGACCTACATTGCTCAATCGACCATGGATTTAGAATTTATTGCTCTTGAGATGGTAGGTTTGGAAGTCGAATGGCTGAGAAATATGCTGGGAGACATTCCATTGTGGGGGAAGCCCACGCCATCAGTCTTAATGCACTATGACTCACAAGTAGCCTTTGGAGTTGTTCAATGTGAGGTGTATAATAGCAAGCATAGGCACATTCTCCTAAGGCATGGTGTAGTAAGGCACCTTATTGAGAATAATGAGATCTCACTCGAGTTAGTAAGGAGTTAGATGAATTTGTCAGATCCTCTTAGTAAAGACCTTTCTAAGAAGGCGGTATGTGATACAGCAGAGGGAATAGAGCTTAATCCAACTTGTGTGTCTTGATCTTGGTGGACACCAAGTCTCAAAAGTATTCTCGATGTTCAATAACGAAGCCAAGGTTAAGCAATTTGTGATTAAGCCACCCTAGCCCCTTCCGAGATAATGTTGCTGGTCGCTTGGATCTGTCAAATCTACCATGATGTTTAGGTTGAGCTTTACGCTCTTAATGTTGTCCATAACCTGTTGTGTTGGTGTGAGGCTGCACACGTGATGGACATACCACTACTTCCATGATGTGAGGATGAGCTTGAGGCTCTTAATGTTGTTCATAGCCTGTAGTGGTGGTGCAAGGCAACGCACTTGATGGACTCACTGACCTGCGATGATATTAAGGATTAGATCTATGGTCTTAATGGTGTTCATAGCCTACGATGGTGGTGTGGGACAACACACTTGATGGACTCACCAATTGGAACATGGGGTGGCAAGACATCCTATGTTGAGAGTAAGGGTGAAGTGCTTAATGTTTGCTTAGCAAGTGCACTAAGTCATATCAAGCAAAATAGAATGAGTAGAGTATCGTCCCATGAGAATTGTTATTAAATGAGTATCGAAATTATTAGTTTCAACACTATTTAAAAGACCGAAATTTGTAGTTTTTGATATAAAACAAAACAAAATGAAAAATAAAAAAAATGGTTACTTATTTTTATGAAAAGTGTTCTAATTTTAAATGATATATATGATTTAATAAGATCCAAGGCATCTGATTTCACCTAGTTGCATCAATACGCTTTTCTATTCTCGATATTCAAGTTGTTATTGCATGTTGATGGTCCAAAATCCTAATTTACTAAATATTCTCTCTCGAGCTACATTGAGCATGCTCTTTTACATATTAACTAATCAATCTCATGCATGAATTTAAATATGAAAAGAGTTTTGAACATCTATGGTTTTCACTTAAGACTACACAAATCGTGTTAATCTATCTTTAACATCCGCTCAATTTGTGGTGTTTATCACTTTAACATTCATCATAAATCTTCTCTTAGGCTCATTATAAGTCATTAAAGGCTTTGAATGGTGATCAAGCTTTCAAAACTCATGAAGAATAATGATAAACACTCAAATAGCGCAATAAACAAACTTTGAATACGTTAAATTAGAAAAGAGCGTATATTAAAACTTAGGCTACATTGTAGCCTTGGAAAGATAAAATTAGTTCATGGTATACATAATATAAAGTAAAACTAAGACAAAATCCATGAACTTAAAGAAGAAAAGGATAGAAAGGAACTTAAAATGAAAAGTAACAAACCAACTTCTTTCTTTTCTTCCTTTCTCCTTTCGTCTCGGTTTCTACCTAGTTTTTCTACTTTGTTTTGGATTTTTGCTGAATCAATTGATGCTAAAAGACTCCCAAATATCCATATTTATAGTACATAAGGTTGGAAATACGTGAAATAAAAAAAAAATAACAATCCTTCATGCTCATTTGTTCTTCTTGCCACCCACCTTCACAACTTGCAATTTCTTTTCATTTTCTTCACTTTGCACCACCCAAAATCAGTCTTTCTTGTAGGTTGAACATGTTTTTGAAGTGTACAATGCATCTTTGCCTTTAGTTTATTCAATTTGCCACCCAAATTTGCAATTTGTAACCAATTGTACATGTTCTTGTTGTTTCCTTGCTAAAACTGTGTTCTTTTGGTGTGTTTAGCCCATTTTTTGTTTTTGTTTGATGTATCTTGTATTTAATTGTTGATGTTGATGATAAAGCCGAGCAAGAATTAGCATAAAATGAGTTTTTTTGCAAGGAAATAGCAATAGGAGCAAAAAAGAGCAAAAACGATAAAAACTTGATGTAAAATGGTTAGAAAATGAACCTAAATAGGCTAAACATGAAAGCGCAAGGTCTCATTCCTTTTAAGAATTTGTCACAATTCAAAGCAAGACTACTTCTATTAGAAGAGAATAACTGAGGCCTAAAGTTAAGGTTCTAAAAGTTTCTAAGGAAAAACCTATCAATCACCTAGGTGACCGAATTTAAAAGTTTGCTAAGCAAATTAAGTCAATCCATTCTCTCTAATCTTAAGACATTCTAACCGAATATATGAAAAAAATCATGCCATTCATAACAAGATTTCTCAGGTATTGCCCAAGATTAAAAGTTATTCACAACATTTTCTCTTCATTTTTTTTTTTCATTTTTTTGTTTTTGTTTTATGAGGGACTAATCTGCCCTAGTCAACCCCAGCCCATGAGTATATCTCCCACAAGAATCGAAATCCTGACCCCTGGGCGATAACCGCATGGGCAAGAGATGCCACCACTAGGACGCGCTGATGTTGGGCAGCACATATCTTGAAATGTTTATAGGGGATAGCAGTACTTGAAATGCCTACCTCATTTCCTTTGTCCACCTTTTCCATATTTTTCTTTGGATTTAGGCATTACTCTTTAAAGCCTATTATGCAAATGATAATCTTAATATAATCTATTTAAATTTGAGCATCTTTTAATAAGAAAGAAAGGTAAAACATCAATGCTGACAAGTGAACTCAAATACCACGATTTTATCATGATAATGCCTCATGTTTTGCAATTAGAACACAAAAATAATTGATTCTTAGATTGTTCAAAACCTTATTAAAGTAAATGGGCTAAAAAGAGTAGAAAAAGTGCCTAAAAAACATGATGATAAAATCTAATTAAAAAAAATTATGATTTCAAATTGGTTCAAAATGTACAATAAAAATTTAAAAGACTAATGATTTAAACTATAGAAAAAAGAAAATTTTTTTGTTGGCTGACACTATCTACATCCCCATATAAAGGCTCTAAACTCTGGGAGACATTAAAGCCGACTCTAAAAGATAAAATAGGACTAGACAAGAAAAAGTTTTTGAAAAATTTTGTTTAAAAATTTTAAAAAATGTGACAAAATGTCTCTCCCACCCCCAACTTAAAGTTTAACATCATCCTCAACGTTAAAAGAAATTCAAGGAATGAAGCCGTATGTGAGAAATACTTCCCAGGTTTGAGGATCGCTTTTTGATGATGAATGTTGATTTCATGCTTCCCCCAAACTTGTTTCAAAAAAAAAAAAAATGTCAAACAAAATGTACAAAAACATAAGAAAATAATTGAAGGAGATTAAAAGAAAAAAAGTAAGATAGAAAATTGGGTTGCCTTCTAGGAAGCGCTTAAGTTATAGTCGTTAGCTTGATTTTTTGGCCATGATCTATCCCGTGTCCTGAAGGAGAATGGAGTTTCCTGTATCTACCCTCAATGACCATTTCCTTCCGTGGATCTTCTTTAGTGGCAATGAGTCAATCAAGGGGGTTATGTCACAATGAGATGGTTCTTCTAATGTGTCCCTATCCCTTAATGCTATGTTGCTAGTTTGTTTCCCTAGGTTGGTGATGGTGTTGACAGGCAAGGAATCTTTGGACATCTTAGAAAGTTGCTCTAATATACTCCCTACTTGAGTTTCTAAATTTTGGGTGGAGGCTTCTTGGTTTCTAAAGATAGCCCTGGTTTCTTGAGTAAAATTTGTCGTTTCAGGCTAAACTATCTAAACATATCTTCGAAGTCATATTTCTTTTCTTGAGGTGAATAAATGAGTGGCCAAGGTACTTCGTGATGCTCCAATAAAAGTTAGAAGGGTTCATCCATCCTTGACTATAGGTGCTAGAGTAAGGTTGTATTGGGTTTGTTGATAATTTAACATACAGTTATCCTATTCAAAATTCAATGAGGAAAAACTGTTCCCACTTGGAACTCCATATTAGCGTGGTTACCTGTACAAAATTCATATCTAGGAGTACGAGCAACTTTGACATTTATGTTATCTAGTTGTTTTTGAATTAGTGAGAGTTGAGCAGTTAACGTATTAATTTCATGAATTCTTTATGGTGTTCTTGGTACAGTTTGATATTAATGTCTCATATAGTTGTTGCTAGCCGTCACCTCTAACAACATTCTTTGCTAAGTTTTTAGATCTAAGGGAGTAATATAAAAAATAAACTTAAAAGTCAGAGGAAGATAAAAATAATGAGAAAGTACTATAACACAAAATTTAAAAAGAACCAAATTTTAGGGGGAGGGAGGGTAGTAATACTAATGTTTTGAAAACTTACAAATACAACTTAATTTTAAAAAACTTGTCTAGATGAATTAATAAGTTAAAAGAAAGATAATATTAATAAGAAAACTTAAAAATTCAACAATCTAATACAAAAACTTAACAAAACCCAAATTTTAAAGGAGGGGGGGGGGGGGGGGGGGGGGGGGGGGGGGGGGGGGGGGGATTGGGGGATGTAATGCTAATGTTTTATAAATATTATAAATAATAATTTTAAATTTTAAAGTTTTATCAAAGTGAACTTATAAATAAAAGAAAAATAAAAATAACGAGAAAGCACAAGAAAAACTACAAAATAACACAAACTTACAAAACTTAACAAAAACACAATTTTAAAGGGGGTGCTATAAGAATTTTACAAGTAAAAAAGGCTTTACAAATAAATCAAGTGAATGAAATAAATGAAAGAAAATAAATTTCTTCTTCAAACTTAAACAAAATTTACAAGTTTTACCAAAACAACTTCAAATTAGTACCAAAACTAGTCAGTATCAATATCACTCAAGTAAAAACAATCCTCGGCATCGGCGCTGAAAACTTGATTTGCTTATTGTTCGCTTAGCAAGTGCAATAAGTCATATCAAGTAATATAGGATGATAGAGTATCGTCCCACGAGGATTGTTATTGAATGAGTACAGAAATTTGTAGTTTTTGATATAAAACAAAACAAAATAAAAAAGAACAAAAATAGGTACTGATTTTTATGAAAAGTGTTATGATTTTAAATGGTTTTTATGATTTAATAAGATCCAAGGCATCTGATTTCACCTAATTGCATTAATACACCTCTCTTATTCTCGATATTCAAGTTGTTATTACGTGTTCATAGTCGAAAACCCTAATTTACTAAATGTTCTCTCTCGAGCAACATTTAGTATGCCCTTTTACATATTAACTCATCAATATCTTGCATGAATTTAAATAAGAAAAGATTTTTGAAGGTCCATAGTTTTCACTTAAGACCGCACAAATTGTGTTAGTCTATCTCTAGCATTCGCTCAATTTGTGATGCTTATCACTTTGGCATTCATCATAAATCTCCTGTTGGACACATTATGAGTCATTATAGGCTTTGAATGGTGATAAAGCATTCAAAACTCATGACGAATAATGATAAACACTCAAACAACACAATAACAAACTTTGAATATGTTGAATTAGAAAAGAGCATATATTACAACTTAGGCTACATCATAGCCTTGGAAAGACAAAATCAGTTCATGGGATACATAATATAAAACAAAACTAAGATGAAATCCATGAATTTAAAGAATAAAAGGATAGAAAAGAACTTAAAATGAAAAATTACAAGCCAACTTCTTTCTTTTCTTCCTTTCTCATTTCCTCTCGGTTTCTACCTAGTTTTTCTACTTTGTTTTGGGTTTTTTCTGAATGAATTGGGGCTAAAAGACATCCCAAATGTCCCTATTTATAGTACATAAGGTTGGAAATACATTAAATAAAAAAATAAAGCAACTTCATGCTCATTTGTTCTTCTTGCCGCCCACCTTCACAACTTGCTACAATTTGCAATATCTTTTCATTTTCTTCACTTTGCACCACCCAACATAAGTCTTTCTTGCAGGTTGAACATGTTATTGAAGTGTACAATACATCTTTGCCTTTATTTTATTTAATTTGTAGCCTGACTTTGCAATTTGTAACCAATTGTAAATGTTCTGGTTGTTTCCTTGCTAAAACCGTGTGCTTTTCGTGTGTTTAGCCCATTTTTTGCTTTTATTTGATGTATATTGCATTTACTTGTTGATGTTAATGATAAAACCTAGCAAGAATTCACATAAAATGAGTGTTTTTGCAAGGAAATAGCAATAGGAGCAAAAAAGAGCAAAAGCGATAAAAACTTGATGTAAAATGATTAGAAAATGAACCTAAATGATTTGAATAATTATATACTAAATTAGACTTATCAAAGGGCTTACTCTCTAGAGCGTTCCTGAGTATCCAGGCATCAGATCTATCTAATTGAGAAGGACCTCATGCTTCCGGATTGCAGAGTACGTTTCAGCTCGAGAACCACATGAAGGGGATGTATGTGCTCTTCACAATGACCGCTCATTGTTCAAGACTATGTTCACTATTGGGTGGTTGTGGGACATGCTTATTCACTAGGTGCCGATTCAAGTTCAAAAGACATTGGTATCGTCAAGTGTGGGTCTTATTTACTCAGTAACTTCTTTTCTTTCTTCCTTTCTTAAAAAAAAATAAAAAAAAAATAAAAAAACCAAAAAAAAAAAAAATATGGAATCATATGGGGGATTGTTCGAGTTTTGAGGTAGTCTGCTTCAAATTTGGTATCTTGTGTTTTGCCTTTATCCCACATAGGAAGTGGAGTGAAGGGAAGACTAATTTATATATATATCCCCTTTTACTTGTAATTGGTAAAGTATTGTGGGCCTAGATTGGGTTTTGTGAGACACATGCAAGCGCGCGTGCGTGCCCGCCTCAGAGAACCGCATCACCTCACAGAGCCGCGTCGCGATGTGGTGTGGTATGGACTTTTTCTTACTGGGACTTTTTATTTTTGCGGACCATATTTTAATTTATCATCAACGAATTCCATGGGTGTTCTTGGACTGTGCTCGAGGCTATTATGCTCGAGCTCAAGGGTCCTCGAGTGTCTGACCTCTAGGATGTTTAGCTCGAGTATTTTTCCTTTAGTCTAGGCTCGAATTTGAGGCTGCAAGCTCGAGGTCAAGGTATGCGCTTTGACCGCATATCTGCCCACTACTTTCCATAACTATTTTTACTTTGATTATGCTCAGATTTCGCGCTCTTCCATATCCACCACTTTCCTAATTGAGGCCGGATTTCTCACCCATAATCCTTAACTTATTCTTGCTTGCACGTTAAGTATTTCTGTCTATAAATACTGTGCTTTGGGACGTTGTTTAATACATTGAAAATTATTTGAATTTAAGAAATTCTCTTCTCCTCTTTCTATTCTTCTTCATACTCTGGTTATTGAGCAAGTTAGGGCATGCTCCAACCCATCACCCGAGAGTGTTGGGTGCCATGTTGACCTTGGGAGTCGGAGTGCTTGACGAACCCGTTTGTACCATAGTGGGGGCATAAATGACTTAGAGCAGTGGTGAATTCCATGGCACGGCAACTTCCTTCGGTTCAATTCCTCTTACCTGAGTCTTTTATTTTCAGTTGTTTAATTATCTTGTCTCTAGTCAAGTTGGTTTAATAAGAGGTTTGTCGAGTTTAGTTTTGTCTTTATGTCGTTTAAGTTTTATTTTCCCCCTTCTCGAGTTAATTTTGGTGTCTTAAATTTGAAATTTTGATTGCTCATTTGTCCATATTTTCCAACAACCTCCCAAAAAACAAAATTACCAAAACAAACTCATACTATCCCCGCAATCCTAAAAAAATTAAGTCAAAGTCCAACATATAATTTTTTTTTTAATCTCATGAGCAGTTTTCTCAACCGAGAGCTTTACTTCCTTTAATCTTCTCGAATTCCTTTCCTTCCATATGATACAAACAGAAGTTGCCACCACTTACCTCTTAACTTTGCTGGCTACAATGTGATTTCTAATAACCTCTTTGAACCATCTCAAGCTTCCTCATAACGAGTTAATCATTGATATTGCTCCAATGACATATCTCCCTCCAAACCCACTCCACCTGGGAGAAACAAAAAAAAATGCGTGCTCAACAGTCTCAGCATTTATCTTACTGAAGTAGCACCGGCTAATCAAACTGTCCCCATTCCCTATGGGCTTCTTGTCAGTTGTTAGACACATTCTTGCCTCCAAACACAATATGAAGCTATGTTTGGGATAATCTAGATTCCACTAGATCATCCTCTTCCAATGGAACACTTTTGCTTTCTCTCTGATCATGTTACAAGCTTTCTCAAGGCAAACCCTGTTTGATGCTATGGTCATATAGTTTCTTTTCCACATCAATATCTCTACACATCGGTACACTTTTCCAATCACTAGACTCAATTCTTTTGCGCATCCCAAATAAGGGACCCTTTCATATACTTATTGTGTTACCCAATTTACCCACAAAATGTCCTTTTAATCATGAGTATTCCATAACATTTTATAAAGTGAGCCACATTTAGATTTTCTAATTGTTGTTATTATTGTTGTCGCTGCTGCTACTGCTGCTGTTGTTGTACAAAAGTTCTTACAAGATCGGATAAAATTTTGGTCAAACACTCCAAAGAGTAAGAACTCCATATATGAGTTAAAATGTGAATCCCACAAAGGAGAGTTGAGAGTGAAGGGATCAATTTATAAGACTAGTGGTTTACTCCATTTGTTGCCATTTGATGTTTCTAGACAGCAAACCTGTAGAAAAGATAGAATTCTATGATATATATATTTTTGAGAAGGCCGGACTAAAGCAAGCACCCTATTTTTTTACTAATAAGAAATTGGGCTCGAAAGCAACAAGCAACGGTTCCAATTTCTTATATCTTCTCAATAAAGGCGAAATCTTTCTTTTATTTCATACAAGAAAAGCATTCTATTAGAAAGTAAGGCGCCTTAGCCGGCTACCTTTCTTGCTCGTTAGCGCTTTAGCTTTCACTAAGGACTTTTTTTGAAAGGGCTTTTTCACCTTACTCTGCAACAGCGGACCGTTAGCAGGGTGCCGTGGTTTGTGGGCTTGAAAGACTTAGCACTGTGACAAGTGGTATCAGAGCTAAAGAAGCCGTGGCTAGTGCCGTCGAAGAGGCTCGACGGGAGCGGACTCGTGATCGTCTAGATTGCCTTGTTACACAATGGAAGGGAAAGATTTCGAGCGAGCGGGTTGCTTCTCTGGAGAAAGATGGGCTGGTTAGGCAGACCATGATAGAAGGCCAAGGACAGGGGGTCGTGAAAGTGTTTTGAGCTTTACTAATAGATAGAGGTGGCAAGCTTTAGAGAGTAGGAGCGAGGTCACCATACTATAGAAGACCGTAAGCAGTGACTCGACGAAGACGAATCAAGCGAAACCAAAAAAAAAAGGCATTCGTTGGCACCCGAAATGCTAAAGATCGAAGACTTTTAGGATATGGAGCGGCTTGTCGGACTACGCCCGGGGAGGCGTCGGTGAATACGGCTGCCATCTATCTTGATGGTTCAGCCAAGTTCTGGTAGCAGACCAAAAGACGTAAAGAATGCAGAGCGCCCGATCGGATTGAATAAGCTACTAATGTTTAAATCTCTCTCTTTGCTCTTATTAATGCTAATGAAATCATTTCCATAGCCTTCTCCTTACTCTGCAGGGGGCGATGCAAGGTGCGTAGCGGTCTCCCACGGGGCCCTTCCTTGAATTATTCGGTCATGCAATACTTATTGAATACAAAGAAGAAAATGCATTTCGATCCCGTCCTAGTTCTCAATCATTTCGTGGCACCGGGCGTGGCTGAACCATCTACGATGAAGAGAGCTAATGCACAGGGAAGAAGCTTAGATAAGAGAATACGTTCTCGCATTTGGGCTTATATGCAGATCTCATATGTTCCAACTTCATGGGTCGAGCCAAAAAGACTCGATTAAATTTAACATGGTATGAGAGTAAGTTTCAATCATGTGTTGATCATCTCTTGCATTTTCATGCCTCAGCTGAGAACTAGATGTAGTGACAGAAGCATTCACCTGCGTTTTTCCTTCTCAGTCGTAGCACTACTGCAGTGCAATTTTTTTTTTTTTTTTTGTGAGCCTTCATCTTTGCCTTCTCTTGTTTCATTGTGTTATTTTACGTTCTTTTAATAGATCATGGCGAATGGTAACAATCAGACGAAAACATTAACACACAATCAAATACTGGTCAAGTTATTGTGCCGGCTCCCACGACAGGGGGAGTCTTTGATGTTAACTCTCCGTTTTATCTACACCTCTAGGATAATCCAAGGTTGATTTTCATTCAAAATATTTTAATGGGACTTAACTATCAATCTTTGAGAAGGTCCATTCTTAAGATTTTTAAAGGCAAGGGAAAAGTTGGATTTCTTGATGGAAGCATCACAAAACCGAATGATGACTCTCCGGATTTTGAAAATTGGAGTGCTTGTGACTCCATGGTTGCAACTTGGCTCTCAAACTCTGTTTTAAAGGAGATAAACGAGAGTAGCACATATTTAGAGACTGTGTGTGAAATTTGGTTATATTTGCTTTAGAGGTTTTCTCAAGGCAACATTCCCCTTATCTACGAATTAAAGCACAAAATCTTGAATTTGAAGAAAATTTACCTATGTCAATCTATTTCACAAAATTGAGATCTTTGTGAGATGAGTTGTACACCATTGTTGAAATACCACCTTGCACTTGTGCTCATGCTAAGGCGATTTCCCAAATTTATGACATAGAAAAATTATTGGATTTGTTAATGGGTCTCAACCCATCCTTTTCGACTGTTCATTCCCCACTCATGAATACGAAGCCTTTAACATCTGTTGGAAGTGCTTATTCCATTCTGTGTTAGGAAGAAAAACAACAGAGTAGAGTTGCGAGTTCGGTTGTCACACACCAGGCTGTAGGGTTGGCAACCAAGGTGTCGGCTGTCACTGGAGGCACCAGTGGGAACTTGGGGAGGAATCCTTATCATACTAATCATTTTAATTATTCTCACGGTAAAAAGTAGGGACATACCAAAGATCGGTGTTTTGAACTGATAGGATATCCTCCTAGTTGGAAAACCAAGGCATCAGGGAACGCGTCTCGGGGTGTGGTGGTTGCGGTTGCAGCACCAGCAGCCGACCACCTTTTGGTTGGTGATAGCCCCGTGACTGGGTTGTCGTCCACTCAATATCAACAACTTCTTGCCTTGCTCGGACCCGGTTCTGCGTCTCCTAGTGTAAGTTTGACAGGTCGAGTTTCATCCTCTAGTGATTGGATTATTGATATGAGTGCTACTGATCATATGGTCTCTTTATTGGACTTAATGTTTGATGCCAAAGTGAATGATTTAGTTGGACCCATAAAATTTCCCAATGGGTCAACATTTAAGTTATCCATGGGAAAGGTTAAGATTTACGAGAATTTTATTCTTCATGGTGTCCTCTACGTGCTTGGTTTTCGATTTAATTTACTTTCAGTTAGTAAACCAATTGAAATTGGAAAATGTGCATCGGTTTTTCAATGTGATTTTTGCTATATACAGGACCTGTACTTGAAGAGGCTGACTTGAGCGGGTAAGCAACGAGATGCGCTATACTTGTTGCAAGTGTAGCCTGTTGTTCTCTCGACCCTCACTGTTCAAAGAAATAAGGATGTCATTTTGTGGCATCATCGCCTTGGTCATGTTTCTTTTTAGAAATTGCGTGTTTTGCCTCATTTGGATGTTAAGACGACTGATGTAGTTTGTGACATTTGTCATTGTGCCAAGCAGGCACATTTACCTTTTCCTTTATCTTTCTCAAACACTCATGGTTGTTTTGATTTAATACATTGCGATATTTGGGGGCCTTATCGAGTTTTGTCCTTAACCGGGGCTCGGTATTTTCTCATGATTGTGTATGATTTCAGTCGATGTACATGGGTTTACTTGATGAGGGAGAAATCCCAAGCACATACGATAATTATGGATTTTTTTTAGTATGGCAAGTACACAATTTGGTTTGCAGGTCAAACAAGTAAGAAGCAATAATGAGCTGGAATTCAAATATGGACCATTACTGGATTTTTAGGCACAGCATGGGATCCAGTTTCAAACTTCATTAACCGGGACTCTTCAATAGAACGGTATGGTAGAGCGGAAGCATAAACACCTACTTGAAGTCAAACGGGCGCTTCGTTTTCAGGCCGGGTTGCCCAAACATTTCTTGGGCGATTGCATTTTAACTGCAGCATATCTTATTAATTTGACACCCTCACCTATCCTTAAAATCAAAAGTTGTTATGAATTGCTATTTGGAAAAGTGCCGAAACATGAACATTTTCGTGTTTTTGGGAGTCATTGCTACTATCATATAAAGGATAGGACTAATGATAAATTTGAAAAATGGGATGCATCAGAAATGTTTATTGGGAATTCGCTTGGTCAGAAGGGGTACAAACTTTACAATCCTGAGGAGAACAAAATTGTTGTGTCCTGGGATGTTCGGTTTTATGAAAATTCATTTCACTAAATTAAAACTCAAGAAAACAGCCCTAAACACATTCCCTAAAATTTAGTACCAATTTTATATGGTGATGAGCCGGTTCAACGATTACCAACCCAAGTACCGGTCAAAGCCGACACGTAGCCGCCAACCACCAGACCATTGAAGTTGGAGAGGACATAAGTCGACTAGATCCTGGGGTTACTAGAAGAAGTGCTCGTTTACGCTCCGCACCCGCCAAGTATCAACATTACATTTGTGACATGCCCACATCTATAGCCCATATTCTTGCTCCCAATCAGTCAGCTAATTCTAGTATAGTGTATCCCATCTCAAATTTTGTGTCCAATGTGCATTTTTCTAATGCTCACTGTAACCTTTTAAATGCCATCATGTCATGTGATGAGCCAAAAAATTTTAAACAAGCAATCGAACATAGGCTTTGGAGGGATGCTATGGAGAAGGAAATTCAAGCTTTGGAGCAAAATCGGACTTGGACCCTTGAGGAGTTACTTGAGGGTAAGAGGGTGATAGACTCGAAATGGGCATACAAGGTCAAGTACAACTCAGACGGGCCCGTAGAGCATTACAAAGCAAGGTTGGTCGCCAAAGGGTTCACTCAATTTGAAGGTATCGATTACCATGATACTTTTGCTCCTGTCGGAAAGCTGGTTACAGTTCATTGTGTCTTAGCCGTAGCCGTTGCGAGAAGTTGGGTAGTCCAACAATTAGACATAAATGATGCTTTTCTCTAGGGTGATCTGGATGAGGAAGTTTACATGAAACTTCCACAGGGTTTTGAACAAAAGCATAAAGGAAAAGTTTGTCTTTTACAAAAATCCCTTTATGGACTTAAACAGGCCTCACGTAATTGGAACCAAAAATTTACCTCCACCCTATTAAGTATGGGTTTCATCAGTCCAAGTTACACTACTCACTATTTATATTTCACAATGAAGAAATATTTACTGCCATTTTAATATATATGGATGATGTTATCATTACCGGTAACAATCTTGAGCATATCACCCAAGTTAAGAGAAGTTTTGATTAAGTCTTTCAAAATTAAAGACTTAGGACCCATGAAATACTTTCTAGGTATTGAGGTGGCTTGGTCTTCGAGTGGGATTGTCTTGAGCCTACGGAAATATGTGTTAGACATTTTGAGTGAGGTGTGGCTACAAAACAGGCCCTCACTCCCATAGTTCAAAATCATGGACGAACGGATCAGGTTGGGGAGGAAATTGAGGACATGGGCAGGTACCGAGGGCTTGTTCGATGCCTCCTATATTTAACCATAACTCGGCCCGATATTAGCTACATAGTTCATATTCTAAGTTAATTTATGCATGACTCGAGGCGTCCACATCTAAAAGCTGTAATCCATGTGTTACGATATCTAAAGGGGACGCTTGGACAAGGAGTTTTCTTGCCCTCAGAAAATGATTTTCAGTTAAAAGGGTATTGTGATGCAGATTGAGTAGGCTACCCCACCATTGGACATTCCACTACAGGGTTTTTCTGGGAGGGGCACCAATTTCATGGAGGTCAAAGAAACAAAGTGTTGTGTCTCGTTCTTTAGCTGAGGTCGAGTATCGTTCTATGGCTACTACTACAAGTGAACTCATATGGTTACGACTTTTGTTAACTGGTCTTATTGTTCCAATTAATGATGCATCTATTTTTATTTTGTGATAATCAAGTAGCTCTCCACATTGCCTCTAATCCAGGTTTTCACGAGAGGAAAAAACACATTAAGATCGATAGCCACTTCATACGGGAAAAGCTGCTATCCAAGAAGATTGTAATGTCCTTCATTCGATCTTCAGGACAAATTGCCGACGTTTTCACCAAAGCTTTTGGTCATTTTGAGTTATTGGCCCTTTGCTCCAACTTGAGGGGGAGTGTTGAGCTTTGCTTTTTGGTTTTTTGTAAATACTTTTTATTTTCCTATACATGTACGTATTTATGTTTTATACTCTAGAATATTCTTTGTAATTAAGTAGATCTAGAACATTCTTTGTAATTAGGTAGTGTTCATTTGCTCTTCTCTTTCCTTTGCTATTCGAACTAGCCATTAAGGCCTATTTACTAGGATTTTATGATTTGTAACTTGTCATGTATTAAGGTCATGAGTCATGGCTTTTCATCTAGCTTAAGTGTAGTATAAGTAGCCTAGCTTGTATCCAAGTTTATCATCTAATAAAAATACTAATTCCTTCTTACTTTCTTATTTGTTTGATCTATTTTAAATTTAAAATGGTATCAGAACGGATTGATGATCTCGATCTCTTATTTGTCGCACTGTGTCCTTGTAAAGAAGAGTGTATTTGAATTTGTTGCATCGAAGACCTCTCCAATTCCAAATAGATTGGAGAAGGCGAGTGGTGCGTTTGTCATAGACTCACATGTGAGGCGGAGACTTAAGAGTAAGAACTCCACATGTCGGTTAAAATGTGAATTCCACATAGAAGAGTTGAGAGCAAAGGGATCAATTTATAAGACTAGCCGGTTACTCCACCTATTGCTAATTGGTTTTAGGATGGAACCCCACTTGGGCTTATATATGGATCTCGTATGTTCCAACTCCATGGGTCGAGCCTAAAAGACCCAGTTAAATTTAACAAACACCCTAAAATTCTGTAATATATTTTTTAGGTGCATGGGGTTTTGAAATATGTTCTATAGATACGATTTGCATAACATTAAAAGACATGTTATTTATTATGGAGATGGCATCCAAGAAAAGACAAATGGTTAGAAGAAACTTTCTCGGTGACGCATACAAATGAAAAAAAGAAATAGAAAATTAGATAGACATGAAAGTGTTGGGATAAAGACAGGTCTGCACAGAAATCAAGAATCCCTTCGCGGTGTGGTAGACGGTACCAATCCCAGTAATAACTGGCTAACATTGGCAGCAGGCAACCAGTGGCAAACGAGCAATAATTGGGAAAAACATCACACCCAAAAAACTGCCTACATGGCTCCCCCAATCACAATCAGCAAACCGTGGTACCTCGTGCTTGCCATACCACCATAGGGCCATGTCACCAACTAATACTGAGGCCATAGACAATCCCTGACCTACCCAGTAGTATAATAATAGCCGCCAAGGAAGAAGTGACGACCACCTAAGCCTCCAAATGGAAAATTTACCCGTAGTTCCCCGTCAAGCCCACCAAGGGTCTTCGGTCAGGCAAGCCCACCAAAAGTCTTCAGTTAGCAACAGCTCAAGCCTATCTCCATGCCCTTATAAATGCTAAGCCAGGATAGTGTAAAGTGGGAGAAAAAAAAAGATAGAAACCAAAAAGAAAGGAAAGAGAGAAAGAGGAAAGAATTCAAGGGCTTTGAGCACGGTCCTCCCTTCGCAAACCCATCCAGCAGACTTACTCAGTCTTATTAGGGACAAATCGAGATAGGCCTACTGACCTAAGTAACCTGCTCAGTTTATCCTGAAACAAGTGGCACAGTCCGTGGGAAAGGGAAAAAAAAACCTTTCCTCTATGCAAAATTCCAGCCAACATACTAGCCCCTCAGTGGGGCCAGAAAACCCTGAACATTTCACCAGAGCTCAGTTTGAGAAATTACAGCAACAAGTTGAATAGATTCTTTCACAAATGTATAATGATGTTAGTAATGGAGTGAATCTGGCAGGAAGAACCTTGGGTCCCGATCAGTTTGCAGCAGCCTACACGGAATTCCAACCCACACAAGTACAAGCCTCAAATGAAGTTACCGAGATGCCAGCCAGTGCTTACCGTGATCCTAACCAAGGCAATAAGAGAAACGGGGAGAGGCGGGGAAGGCCTGGTATAATACCTCAAATACCAGGCACACATTTGCCTTTTACTCTCAGGATCTTAATGGCCCTAGTAGGGAAGACAAAAATCCCGAACATTGAACTATTCGACGGACCTCAAGACCAGGAGGATCATTTAGCAGGCCTTATGGGCGTGGATGTACTTACAAGACGTAGGTGAGGACGTTTGGTGCAAGTGCTTTCCTGCCACTTTGAAGGGGTAGCCCAAAACTGGTTTGCGTCACACCCGAACTCATCCATTAAAAGCTTTGCTTAGCTATCAGAAAGGTTCATTCGTCACTTTGTCGGTAACAAAAGAAGAAGGAAAACTGCCACGCATCTACTCAAGTTACAACATCACGAATACGAATCACTGAGAGGTTATGTGCACCGATTTACCCGCACCATGATTGACATCGCCAACCTAGCCGATGAAACAGTCATAACCGCTTTTATCAACGGGCTGCAAAATTTGAGTTTAGATTGCCCTTGCTAAGGGGCAAATTTCTACAATTGATCAACTATGGAACAAGGCCAATTAGTACATCTCTGCCCAGGACGTAGTACGGTCCATACCAAGGCAAGCAGACGCCCATTAGGGTAACCCCTTTAGTCAAAGGGAAAACCCAAAGCGGCCGCAGAGGAATACATATTGAACCACAAGACACGTGCAAAACTCCCCTCCCAAACATAGAGCCTCCCGACCTCTTATGGAGGTAAAGAAGAAGGCCACGCAAAGAAAACCTCAAGAGGCCCTATCATGTGCCGAGGATGGGGAGGCTAGATGGTGCCAGTACCATCAGGTACCTAGCCATAATACCACTGAGTGTCGGGCCCTTGAGTTTAAAATGGAAGAAGCCAAACGAGTGGAATAGTGGGGGGCGTATACCGATCTAAAAAGGCTCAAGACCGGTGGAGGGAAGTGACGAGCCTATCAAGGACCTTGGAGGCCCAGTACCAAAGGTGATTGCCACAATTACCCCTAAAGCCAAGCATTATTGTGTACATCAGCACGATGGCATGGCAGCAAGGGACCCGACGTCGGTCCTATTGCCCATGGGAGAGCAGATTGATGTACGTTTTACCGAGGAAGATGCCAAGGGGATCGCCGCACCCCTTGAGCACCCGCTGGTGATAACAGCCGAAATCCAGGGCTATACAATGCATCGGATATGAATTGACCAAGGGAGTCGGTGGACATACTCTTTTGTGGGTGTTAAAATAAAATGGAATTCCGTCAGCAACACTAGCGCCTGTCCCATACCAAGTGGTGGGATTCTCAGGAAGCCCCATATCTCCCTTGGGGAAGCTGGCGTTAGCTACAATTTTTTGTGATAAGCGGAAGCAGTGCGAAATGGAGGTGGATTATTTGGTGGTTGATGTCTCTTCAGCGTACAAAGTGATTTTGGGTAGACCCACACTAAACCGGCTTCATGCTATTGTTTCCATGTATCACTTGGCTATGAAGTTTTAGGCAGATAATGGTGAAATTATGTATGTCAGGGGAAGCCAAAGTCTTGCTAAAGAGTGTTATCAGGTGTCCCATGTGCCAACCATCTTGACAGCAGGGCCCACACGTTCTCAGACATCCTCAGAGCAGAAGGCAGCCGGAGAGCTTCCCCTTCCGTTGTTAGAAAAGTATGAACTTGCGATACGACGACACGTAAACCTAGGCATTGGACTAACCCCCAACTTGCGGCAGCAAATCGGGGGGTTGGTGGCACAATACTGTGATGTTTTCACCTTTGCTACCAAAGAAATGCCTAGAATACCAACAGAAGTGGTTACCCACCAGCTTAATGTACGAACCGGCAGGACACCCGTTAGACAGAAGAGGCGCAGTTCTTGCACTGAAACAAATAATGCCATAATAGCTGAAATGAAGCGGCTAATGCATGTTGGGTTCATTAGGGAGGTCTTATACCCAGAATGGCTAGCCAACGTAGTGCTGGCGAAAAAACCTAACGGGAGCTGGAGAATGTGCATAGATTTTACAAACCTTAAAGCGGCATGCCCAAAGGATTGATATCCGCTGCCTAAAATTGATAGATTGGTGGACTCAATGGCGAGCTATGAGCTGTTTAGCTTTATGGACGCATTATCCAGATACCACAAGATACGTATGCATCCCTACAACGAAGAAAAGACGTCTTTCATAAAGGTAGATGGGACATACTGCTACAGGGTCATGTCTTTCGGCCTTAAGAACACCGGAGCGGCCTATCAGCGGGTTGTAACAAGATCTTCACCCCACAGATTGGTTGTAATGTGGAGGTATATGTGGACAACATGATAGTCAAGTCCCAACGAAGGCAGGAGCATGTCAAGGATTTGAGAGCAATCTTGGAAGCCCTTAGAAAATATCGGATGAAGTTAAACCTCGAAAAATGTTCGTTTGGGGTACCAGAAGAGAAGTTCTTAGGATTCATTGTAAGTTCACTAGGAATTGAAGCAAACCCTAGGAAGGTTCGTGTGGTTCTGGATATGAGCTCTTTTAAGACAGAGAAGGACGTTCAAAAACTCACAGTAAGCATGGCCTCGCTAGCTCGATTTATAAGTAAATGGTAGAAAAGGCCCTCCCCTTCTTCAAGAAATTAAGAAAGAAGCAGCCTTTCCACTTGAATGAAGGCTGTGAATATGCCTTCACATAGTTAAAGCAATACCTTCTGCATGTTCCAACTGTTACTAAGCCTGAACCTAATGAAGCAATATACGTATACCTTGCCACTTTTGAAGATGTGGCGAGAGCAATCTTAGTGGCAGATAGAGAGGGACGCCAGTTTCTAGTATACTTTGTAAGCCAGATTCTTAAGGACTCGAAGAAAAGGTATCCAAACTACAAAAAAATAGTGCTCACCCTAATTGTAGCCACCCGCAAACTGAGGCCATATTTCCAAGTGCAACCGATAATAGTGCTCGCTAATTTTCCCTTTCGGAAGTTACTGTTAAGGCTAGATTGCTTGGTAAGAATGTTTTCGTGGTGGTAGAATTATCAGAGTATGATATCCACTACCTTCCCCTCCGAGCTATACAGGCTCAAGCCTTGGCTGACTCCTTAGTGTAGTTTACTTTTGAAGTCAACCCAGAAGGACCCCTGGTGTCACCCCAAGAAGAGCTCCCTTGGAAAATATTTGTTGATGACTCTGCTAATCAAAGCAGATGTGGCATAGGCATAGTAATGGTAGATCCCGATGAAGAGCTGGCAGAGTACTCAATCAGGCTAAATTTCAAGGCAACAAGCAATGAAGCTGAGTATTAAGCCATGCTCTATAGAATCGATTTTTCAAAAGTAGTCGGCGCACGACGCCTCATCACCCTGAGCGATTCAAAGGTCGTGGTAAACTAGGTGTTAGAAAAATATGAAGCTAAGGAACCACACCTGTTACGGTATCTGAACCTTGTGCAGAACGGGGTATCCAAATTGAAGGGCTATGCTATTCAAGGAATTCCACGGGAAGACAATATATGAGCGGACGAATTAAGCTGCCAAGCTAGCATGGAGCATATGGACAGGAGCTGGGAAGGGTATTATGATTCTAGATGTTGGGGATTATGGAATTAACTACTAATAATGCATGGGTTGTAATAAGTTGCATAAGTAATTAGTTAAGTCATGTATTGGCTTATGTTGGTATGTTGTCAGCTAGTAATTGTTGCAAGGTCAAGATGTTAGCTTGTAAAAGTCAAGTATGGCAGCTAAGAGGTGGTTAAGTCGGTTAGCATAGTGTCTAGGCTCAACGTATCCACAAGTCATGCAATTAGTATAAGTAGGTGAATCTCTTGTAAGCTTGAGGTTATGTTGAATGATAATTGATGTTTTCTCTCTCTTATCTCTAATTCTCTCTACTTCACATCTAAATTCTTCTAATTTCTCATCTCATATTCTACTATCCCTAGGTTATGATCAAGATTTATCTTGAATCATAACAGTGGTATTAGAGCCTTGATTTACTTCCAAATCAAGTGTGAATTGATATCAAATATCCTTGATCACATTGCGAATTAGGTAGGAATTCAATTTTGGATTCTGGATTGAGAAGCTTGCAGTTACTATTTGTATACAGCTACATCTTCACAGTTGCTTGGTGAATTGCATTTGATTTAGTTGAAGTTACTTCAATTAAATTGAGTTTGTATTGAATCAAGCATGATTTACAATATAAATCAAGTTATTAGAGTAGGAAGTGCTACAGTTGATGCATTGCAACTAGAACAGGCAGCTCGTGTTCAACTGCAGGTGCAACATCTCACGCAAGATTGTACACTTACCTTACCTCGATTAGAACCGCAATATTTGTAAAGGCAGCTACAATTTCAGTAGCAAAATCTTGGAACACTAGAGCACAATAGTGAGGAAGTGAGATCAGAGGTGGTCGCAATACAAGAGTGTGGATTGAGACAAGGAAAAGCCAATTCTATCACCAACATTGCTGGTGTTAGACTGGATTATGATGCTACGGATCAGGTTATGGTGGATTCAAGGTTAGGATGTGTGCATGAGGGAATATTATGGAACTATGGTGTTGAGAATGTTGAGTTTAAAGAGGATCGAGTTCAATTAAGTTTGAATTCAGTTAATAATTGACTAAAAACTGCTGAAGGTGAGCTGAGCAAGAAGATTGATGAAAATTTTCTGTAAGCTGCACTGAAGTTACTCCAGCTTTTGGATGAGTATAAGATGACAGCAAGATAAATAGAACTTCAATCTGAAATGGAAGCATCACTGCCTGAAGTGCAAGAAGTTGAATCACATGAAGTTGTTTCTCTTGTGCGAATTGAGATCTAGAGCGTTAGGAAGTTGAGAGTAAAGTATACAATTCAGCACGGTAAGGAGATCAGCTTGTTCGTCTATTTAAATCTCAAGAAATGTAACTCAAGCAAGAGGTTAAGAGCAATAGAAATGCCAATATTGGTTTACAAGGGGAAACCTCTAGATTTCCTACACCTAAAATCAAATAATAAGATTCTTGATAAGCTTGATGTTAGCGAGAACAAGAAATTAAAAAGGCATGAGATGGTTATGTTGTCATTAGATAGACTTGAGGTTGGTGCTTGGATCCGAAGAACGCTTGAGAGGGCTAGGGGGGAGAAGAACTCTAACGGCAACAACGCAATCTCCGCAAGAGATCAGGATGTTGCTACTGCAGTGCATTCAGATTTGAGAAAACACGACATGGTTGTTGATGCAAGACAGCAGATTCTGAGAAAATTTGTGCAAAGACATTAAGGTAGTGAGGAGAAGAGTACAATTTATCAGGAGAATGTGATACTTCCATAAAATCATCAGCAAGATCAATTGCAACAGGGGAGAATTTCAGCAGTTAAATTCATGCCGGTGAAGTAGCCTTATATGCTATTGCAAGAGTTGGGCAGAGAAGCTCAAGCAAATAACACTCAAGATATTGTTAGAGTGGCAACCCAAACTTGTTGGAGAACTTTTGATCCAGGGAAGGAGTTTGGAGAAGCGTTTAGAAGTAAACAAGATCTAATGGGATGTAACTGTGCTAAGAATAACGAATCTAGTGACAATGGTGATCTAATGAGCTAGAATTCAATCAACCTTGAGCAAATAACTGCTGGAACATCAAGTAATTCGGAAGCATCTTCAAGTGAGGATGTGATTGGAGTATCTTGTTCATAGATTGGTGTGTTACAAACTGAATCTTTGATTCAATTGACTCAGTTGTGTGATTCAGGCAGTATAATGGGTGATGGTGTTGGTCTTGAAGTCCACCATAAGTATTTGTGCTATACATAAGCTAGGCTCACTTAAGAGGCATGAGGTGCTGAGGAAGTGTGCCAAGTGGGTTGATTCAGGGGTTCTTCCTGCAATTCGACCCTATGTTAGACCTTCAGAATACTTGTTGTTGCTTACTTCATTGTAAATGTAACAAGGAGCAAGTTGTTAAGGCCAACTGTGTTGAATTTAGCAACATAGGAACATTAGTCAACAAGTTAGATGGGCAATCTCACCTTTGGAGACTCATTGGTGGAATTAATCAGCGCCTAATTTGCTACAAGGTGAAGTGTAAGAAGAGGAAGCTCCAAGGGAGATTGTGTGATGAGGCAAAGCAGAGTTTGAAGGCTCTTTGTGCTGAATTAACAAGGAGTTTGGATCAAAAGTTAGATGCTTTGGTTAGACAAGCCAAAAGTAAAGAACACCTTCCTCGAATACAAGCTAATTGGTTTCATCTGCTACAGTGTTTTGCATTCAGACTTGTGCTCGTTGTTGTGGGACTGGAAATGGTTCGTTTGAATCAAATCAATTGCAGAGAAGCAATTATGCACAGATGCAAAAAGGGAACTCAAATAGAAGCTGAAGACCTTGTCCATAATTTGGAATTTGTGAGCTGTAAGATAGGGGCTGTTAGTTATGTAATCTTGATGATTCAACCCTTGAAGGAATCTCTTGGGAGTTTAATTGTGAAGCGTGAGAACTTATCTTTGTGGAGGAAATTTCGAAAGTTACAAGACAAGGGTTCAATTGCTCAAGAACCTCAACTGGAATGTCGTGCTAGGATGCAAATTGTTGGGTGTGTTTTATACACTCCTTTAATGTTTTAGCAAGGAAAGGAAGTGGAAGTTTGTAGTAAGGTTGATGATGATCAAAGTCCAGTTGTGGTTGAATGTGCGAGAGCTTGGGAAAAGGAAGACAAGACTTCCATAACTTTGATGTTTCAGCATAAGGCACAGCTTTTTGCAAAAGTTGATATGAGTTCACTATTTAGCCCATTGCATTCGTTGGAAGCAGCATTCAAAGATGTTAATTGGGTAAGGGAGTGTGCTAGCTGGGTGCTTAGAAGCCCTGACAACTTGGGGACAACTGAAGTTTCTTCTTTAACTGAACAATTTAAGGATTCTGAAAGATTCAAAGCGGTATAGCAATTGGATTTTGCATGAATAGACAATGGAAGTTCATAAAAGAGGTGGCTATTCCGGGGCTTCTGCTGTTGCTCTAAAGTCATCAGTGCTTAGAAGATTGTTCCGATGCAAAGGAAGGAATTGAGTTTGAAGGGATTAACAGCTTGGGGTCAATAAAGGAAGAGTTTGAGCCATAAAACCTCAAATTGGGAATAAAAGTTCTATGGTTGCAGTTGCATCATTATTGGTCTTCTGTGACCCTCAGTTACAGGTTGTTGTTGTTGTTGGGCTGCAATTGTTGCTACACTAAGTTAATCTGAGAGGCTAAGGGTTGCACTAAAGATAAAAAAGTATGGTATGACAGGGGTAGACCACCCGAGACATGACTTGATATGTGCAGTTGGCTGAAGCTCAGGTCATTTCCTCATACTACAGCAACAGGAGTTGCAACAACAATAAAAGTAGACCCTAGTTGAACTAGCAAGTTGCAGCAAGTACAAGTTGCAGTTTAGATTCAATTCAGGGGTTCAAATTTTAGATATGCACATCACATTGATCAGTTCTCTTCAGCTGCAAATTTCAGCAGGAAGTTCTTGAGGACAAGAATCCTCTGAAAGGAAGAAGTATTGTATTGATTCTACATGTTGGGGATTATGGAATTAACTACTAATAATCCATGGGTTGTAATAAATAGCACAAGTCATTAGTTAAGTCATGTATTAGATTGTGTTAGTATGATTTCAGCTTGTAATTGGTGCAAGGTCAAGATGTTAGCTTGTAAGAGTTAAGTATGGCGGCTAAGAGGTGGTTAAGTTGGTTAGCATAGTGTCTAGGCTCAATGTATCTACAAGTCATGTAATTAGTATAAGTAGGTGACTCTCTTGTAAGCTTGAGGTTATGTTGAATGATAATTGATGTTTTCTCTCTCTCTCATCTCTAATTCTCTCTACTTCTCATCTACATTCCTCTAATTTCTCATCTCATATTCTACTATCCCTAGGTTATGATCAAGATTTATCTTGAATCATAACAAAGGGCATCTTAACCTTTGGGAGACCAGCGTTAGATACCCGGACAAGTTAGAATTGAGTAAGGTAATGCAGGTGCAGAATTCAAAAAAATGGATGAACCCCCTCCATGACTACATAATCCATGATCAGTTTCCTTCAGATAAGGGTGAGGCGTGAAAGATTCGCATGCGTGTAGCCCATTTCGTCATAATTAATAACCAACTCTACAAGAGGTCCTTCACCCACCCCTTGTTAAAATGTTTGACATGCGTAGAAGGAAAGTACGTGCTAAGAGAGATCCATGAGGGCATATGTGGTTCCCATGTTGGCCGGTGGACTTTATACGGGATGCCTCTGCGAGCAGATTATTTCTGGCCCGCCAAGAGAAAGGATGCGGATGTGTTAGTCCGAAGCTGTGATAAATGCCAAAGGTTCGCACCTCTAATCCACATCCCGGTAACCGCTTTGCACCCAATTGTTGATCCCATACCGTTCTCGCAGTGGGGAATGGATATCTTAGGACCTTTTCCTTTAGCCAGTGTCCAGAGGAAGTTCCTCATTGTAGCAATGAATTACTTCCGCAAGTAGGTGGAAGCTGAGCCGGTTGCGAGCATCACGAACAGTGTCACTCGTCAGTTTTTGTGGAAAAACATCATCACTCTTTTGGGGATCCCTTGGGGGTTGATAACAACTAATGGCACACAGTTTAACACGCCCCAATTCCGTGATTATAGTCAATACATGAGCATTGAAGTCCACTTCGCATCCGTGGCATACCCGCAAAGTAATGGACAAGCCGAAGCTGAGAATAAGCAAATACTCGGTGGACTCAAAATGACGACTAGACAAGGGTAAGGGGAAATGGGTGGACGAGCTACCGAGCGTTCTTTAGGCACACCATACATTGTACTGGGTAGCCACAAGGTGAAACGCCATTCATGTTAACGTATGGTGTAGAGGAAGTTATTCCTGTGGAAATAGCGGAGCCATGCTAGCAAGTATAGCATTATCGTGAGCCAAAGAAAATTGAATTATGGCGGCAATTACTTGATCTAGTGGACAAAGTACGAGAGGACACACTCCTTCGGATAACTGCTTAAAACCCGAGGATATCCCAGTACTTTGACAAGCATGTATGCCCTAGGCCCCTCAATGAGGGAGGCCTGGTACTCTGGCGGGTTAACCTAACTCGAAGAGGAAAAATGTCCACAAACTTGGAGGGCCCCTACCGTGTCGCCCATAAACTGGGAGAGGGAAGCTACAAGTGGAAACAAATGGACGGTTCAAAAATCCCTTGGACATGAATATCCAAAATCTCAAGAAATATTATGCCTAGATAGCGGCATAGTGGTTCAGGAAGAAGATGCGTTAGAATACCACATTATAAGCCAAAGTTGCTGCCGTTAGAATAGAGTGTGTGAAGGGACGCTAGTAGGAACATACATAAGAGTTAGGTTGTGTGTAAAGACCCAGTTGTAATAACTCAAAAATATTTATGTTAAAATAAAATGAAAGCACATTGCAAGCATGGTAAAATAACCACAAGTAAACTAGCATCCATCCATTTCTTAGGAGCAAACATATCCTAATACAATGATTAGTGCTTGGAACTCCCCTAAGCATCCAACTCTCAAAATTGGGCACTTCCAAAAAAAAAAAAAATTAAAAAAATAAAGGAAGTGTAAACCTCCTATCTAGGAGGAACTGCCCCCTAGGCTGAAATATCACGGTGGACCTGATCAGCAATCTGCTGAAGGAAGTCATGGCTAAGGTCGGGTCTACTTCGCATTAGATGCCAGGCAAACCTGGAAAGTCTAGGGGAGAACCCTGTCCAATACGAGGAGTTTTGAAGATTAAGGAGCTCCTCTCTCGCCTTAAATTGAGCTACGGCCTCCGCAGCCATGGTAGCTGCCTCACCCTTATAATGCTCCACCGCCTCCTCCAGGTCCTTTAAGCAAATGGCATAATCCCGCTCCTTAGAGGTTAGCCTCTCGCCTAGCTGCTGAAATTCGTGTGTAATCCGCTCCTTCTTGTCTTCAGCTGAGGAGAGCTTGGCTTTAATTATTGGAGCTTATCAACCATCTCCCTCTTCTCAAGTTCCGCAGTGGACAACTTCTCCTTTAGCTCCTTGAACCTACTGGCTGCCTCTTCTTTCTCATGTTCGGAGGAGGCCAATTTTTCTTGTAGTTGTTGAAGTCAACCGGCCATCTCAACTCCCTCACGCGCCCACAGGCTAGCCATGGAGCTAACCCAAGAGCATATTTGCATATAATAACTTAGAACTTAGAATGCGAAGATGGTTAGCAGTTAGAATTAGTGCGTTCAAATTGCTACCTTCTGGGCATATACGGTGGCAATGTCAGGGTTATTGTCACCTAAGCTATCCCTTTGCGGGTGAAAAATCCTGCCCTCATCCCGTAAAAGAGGAAAAGTGGAGAAATAGGAGGGTCAATATGGAACAAGCAAGGAATAACGCCGCTAGCTGGCAGCTCTACACTCCCTTCCACACTTGAAGGCGGTCTTTCAACTGCCTACATAAGCAACGGCTCCCCTGCCTCACTTCTTGTTCGCTCAGGCAATGGCCCTACCGGCTCGCCCTACGGTAACCCTGTCGTTGCCTGCTCCACGGGAGCCTCCATTGTCCCACTTCTTTCTTACTCCTTGGAAAACCCCGTAACTGCAGCTTCCACCTACCAGCCCAGCATGTTGGAGGCTCCATCTTGTGCCTGGTCAAGTGACGGCCCTATAGCTTCGGTCCCTGTCTGTTCTAAAGGAGATTTGCGAACTCGCTCTGGATATCCCCAGAAGACGTCCCTTTTACCTTGCTCCTTGTTCTCTCAGAAAAGGACCCTGCTCCTTCACCCCCTGATGGTTCAGCAACTGGCCCCTCAGATGCACCCATGAATCACCCAGCCGGTACATCAGCCATAACAGTTTCTGCCGGCATGGAGCTGGGCGCTAGAAGAGCAGACTTCTCCATGGCTGAAGATGCTTGCACAATGGGGACCTTGGAGACTTCCTCTTGAGATATGGGAATGGGGGACGTTGCTCTTCTAACTTGAGGCACTGTTTTCTTCGTCTTCTTGGAATAAGGGGCTTAGCGGCCACGCCTTTCTCCCCACCAGCTGCCGCCTTTCCGCCTTCCTTGCGTGTCCTACCTTGACCCGAATCCTTGGGTTTGCTCCCCTTCTTCCGAAGATTCCTAGCTTCTTTTTGGCCGTAAAAATCTCCCAAGGCTCTAATGTCAACATCAGGCTCATTCCCTAAAAACAGGAAAGAGGGGAGAAACAGGGTCAGAAAGAATTCATGGAACTGGACACACTAAAAAGATCTCCCCTTAAGTCACCAATTTACTGCCAATTGGCCATGAGCATAGCCTGGCTTTGAATAGAACCCTCTCTTGCTCCAGCAACTCCTTAGTTGCCAGAAACCGAGTATTAGGGTCCTTGTCAAAGTAAGCAACCACCTCCTTTTCAAACTGGGACAGCTCGTCCTCCTGAGGTGGGTTGGTTTTATTTAAAGTGGTCCAGTACGTTGGATAGTTGGGTGTACGTGGGAGTTTAACCCACACAAATTTATTTTGCCAAAAATTCAACTTAAAGGAACTACTCAAGACAAGTTTAACCCCTGCTTTGCCCTCAAAGGAGAGGACTCCTCTCAACTACTTCGCTCTAAGTAAATAATCAAAACTGCATGCGAAGGGGGACAGATCCACTGCAAAGCATGTAATCAAATAGCCATTAATATTTCGAAAACCATTCGGGCTAATTTGGACCGAGCACAAGAAATATTGCCTAAAAATCCATTCTACAATGCTGGGAAGAGGAAATCTCAACCAGCATCCAAAGAATCCACGGTAACCACAAGGTATCCAACCTCAGGTGGGTACAGGAGACAATCCTGCTCCCCGGGGCCACACACTTCATAATCCCTGGGAAAATAGTACTTCTCTCTGAACTGCCTCATGCCTTCCTCCTTGCTGAGCCGGGAAGCAAATGACTTCAGGGGGTAGGTAGAAGCCGCCTCTAGAAACTGAGCCCTCAGCGCCATCTCCTCAGGAGTCCTGGGGGGAGAAGGGGGAGCCCGAGAAAGAGGCTCTACCACCAAACCGTCCTCAGCTTGGGGCTCCTCACCCTCCTGAGTAGAAAATGGGGCTCGCGTATGCTTCGGAGCCATCCGTTAAACACCAAACACCCAGAAAACAAAAAGTTAGAAAACGAAGGGCCTTGCCCAGTGAGAGGACTGACATCTCATTTAGAGGCACATCAGCACCCAAAAAGGAAGACGTAGAGGGTAAATTCGCCTGATTGAACCCCTAAAGAATAGGCAAACCTCCGGGATCGAGGAGCAGGTCACCCTCCATTGGCAGATCTCCCATGGGGGAGAAAATGGGGTAATAGGCTACTTTCTCAAGTATTTCATCTACAATCTAAGAGTTTTGATTAGGGCCCCCCATGGAGGCCATAATCTTCTAATTTAGGTTGTTGGCCCTAAAGCCAATATTATTGTAATTTTGCTGATAACAACTCTTTAGTGAGTCATGGGATTTAAATTGTCTAATCTTGTTTTTAAGTCAATAGTGAGTCATGCTGATAACAATATTATTGTTTCTAAGAACATCAAGATTAATCATGGATACGACGCTTTCCAAAAGATAATAAATCAAGAGGAAAAAAAAAAAAATAAAAGCTGAAGAGAGGATTCATCCAAATTGAAGAGAACAAGATCCGAGTCCGAGAATCCTAAAGTTATTTATTTTTATTGTCTAGGACTTAGGATCGGGACATGTCAATTGAATCCAAGTCTCAATATTGATATGTGATGCTCTTACAAAAATGTTTTTGAAAAATATTTTGGAAAGTCGATATACCAAATTTTATTTGAAAAATATTCAAGTCAAAATTAAACCAATATTGCTTATTAATTAAATTTTTTTTAAGATTGGTACTTTGAAAGGTGTGATAAAATCAAATAAAGATAAAAATTTTAATGGGTGATAATTTAGCTTGATTTATGGAACCAATCATTTTTATGATCAAAGTAAAGTGGTAAATAAATAAAAAAAACAAATATAGCAATCAATCAATCAATTTTTTAACTTAGGGAATGTGATAAAAGTATCCCACCAATCAAGCAAATTGATCAAAATGTGTAAATGCACCCGGGTTCGACACATAGATGGTATTTGTTGACACACAGGCTTACAGTAGTCACTAAGAGCTGCTGTGTGTCAACAGTGTGTGTCAACACATAGACAGAAAAAGTTCAAAACCACTACTTTTGACTTGATTTCTTTCCAAAACCTTTTCCCAACTTTTTAAACGTCTTATTGGGCCTCATTGGCCTAGAAATAGGGCTTTAATGCTTTGGTTGAAACCATCCAATATTCTCTAAGCATTCTTTGATAAAAAGTTCTCTTACATACTTGCGCTTTAAAGGTTTGTTTTTAAGTTTTGTTTAAAACTTTTATTAGAGCATCACTTGTTCTCTTATTGTTGATCTTTGAGCTTTATTGGCATATCCTTAGCTTTGGCTAAGCTTGTATCAAGTGTCAATTCACTCTTGAAAGAGTGAAGAATTTGAGTGCTTTAATTCTTTCATTGCTTTATTTAAATTTGTTGCATTGTAAAGGTTGGATCCTGAGCCTTTGGTTACAAAAGGATTAGTTGAAAGGTTGGTCTTGAGACTATGTACAAAAGACCGGTTGTAAAGGTTGGATCCTGAGCCTGTTTTTAAAAAGGATCATCGAGCTTAGTTAAAGGCTCCGATGACTCAGAGTAGTCACTTGAGAAGTGGACTAGCTTCCGGTTTGGAAGTGAACCACTATAAAAATCTTTGTGCATCCTTTTTTTTTTCTTTATCTTTTTTATTTGACATTTATTGTTTAGCTTTTATTAAATTTTTGGTTCATAAATTTAAATTTTCATTTATCACTAAAGAACCTAATTCACCTCCCCTCTTAGGTTGCTATTTGGACCTTCAATTGGTATCGGAGCCCGTGCTCTAATTTTTTTGGGTCTAACAACCTTATAGTGATCTTATGGCAACTTTTACTCCAATCTTAGCTGAGGGTCAATCGACCAACAAGCCTCCTCTTTTTGATGGGAAACACTTTCCCTATTGGAAGCTAAGAATGAGACTCATATTACATCCATTGATTTCGACTTATGGCTTATAACAAAAAATGGTGACTATGTAACCTCAAAGAAACAAGGTGAGAAAACTATTAAAAAAGAAGAAAATGACCTTTTGCAAGATGACAAAGAAAAACTTGCAAAAAATGCAAAAGCTCATTATCAACTCTTATGTGCTATTGCCCCAAATATCTTTAACCCTGTGTCCGGTTGTCAATCGGCAAAAGAAATTTGGGACAAGCTAGAGGTCACCTGTGAAGGTACAGATCAGGTTAAATCTTCTAAAATAAATATGTTGGTAAGAGCTTACGAACTTTTCAAAATGAAACCGCTGGAATCAATAAAAGAGATGTACACTAGACTTTCGGATATTACTAAAAAACTCCAAGCTCTTGGAAAAATGTTTTCAAATGAGGAGCAAGTTAGTAAAATTCTTCGATGTCCCTATTTCATGGCAAGGCAAGGTTACTGCTCTTCGGGTAGCTCATAACCTCTCTACTTATATACTTGATCAACTAATTGAAAATCTCATGACCCATGAGATTTACATGGAAGAGTTTAAAGAAGAGAAAAAACAAAGACATAGCATTTAAATCATCTCTAAGTGACGAAAGTGACGAAAGTGATGATGAAGTTGTTATGTGAGCAAAAATATTTTACAAACGTCTTGAAAAGAAAAGATTAAATAAAAATTTCAAAAAGGGTTCATCTTTCATCCAAAGATGAACCAACTTGCTATGAGTGTGGAGAAGTTGGACATCTTAAAAGAGATTGTCCCAAGCTAAAAAATAAGAAGTTCCTCAACAAACTCAAAAAGAAAGACAAAAAGGAAGAACGGAAGAAAGCTTTTGCAGCTTGGGAAGATAGCGACAATGAATCCAATGAAGAAAGTGAAGTGGAAGTAGCTAACTTTTATCTCATGGCTATTGACGACGATAGCGCTGAAGAGGATGAGGTAAACAATCTACCTTATGATGAACCTTTGGTTGGTTTTCAATAATTATATGAGAAATATAAAAAATTTAAAAAACAACACAATATTTTTGTAAAAGGTCTTGAAAAGACGGGATTGGAACATGATTCAAAACAACATTTAGTGCTTGAACTTGAAAATGAATCCCTAAAGAAAAAGAACGAGTCTTTAAATAATGAGATCATTAGATTAAAAAATGAAAAGAAATCCATGGAAGAAACACTTCATACTTTAAAGGAAAATAAGAAAGGAAAATCCAAGGAAGACGAATCACTTTTAAAAGAAAATGAGTCTTTTAAACAGAAAATGGAAGAACTTTCGAAAATATCAAGCAAAATTTTTAAAGGTCATGAAACACTTGACAAAATTCTTGCATCTCAAAAGCCAATTTATAACAAAGAATGAATATGTTATAATAGAAATGTCCAAAGGACAATTTTGAATGTTCTTTTTGTTAAAGCCTCATTACCTTCAACAAACTTTATAAGGTGCAATTATTGTGGTGACCATGGGCACATCATTTACCAATGTTCTTTCAAAAGAAATTTGAAAAAGACAAAGATGGCTTGGCTCCTAAAAGGATCTCGACCATCAAATGTAAAGGCTAACAACAAAGGACCCAACAAAATTTGGGTACCTAAAAGTGTCTGAATTGTGATAGGTGTGTATGAAAATCCAAAGCAAAAAACAAAAGTGGTGCTTGGATAGTGGTTGCTCAAGACACATGATTGGAGATAAATCCAAGTTCTCTTCACTAAAGCCAAGAAAAAGAAATGTCGCCTTTGGTGACAATAAGAAAGGAAAAATAATCAATATCGGTAATGTTCCTTCTAACTCTTCTCCTTGTGCTGAAGATGTCTTACTTGTGGAAGGTCTTAAGCGCAACCTGCTAAGCATTAGTCAATTATGTGATAAAGGCTATTGTGTGAACTTTGAATCATCTAGATGCATAGTTAAACATGCCAAAACAAATGAAATTTTGCTTGTAGGTCTACGATGTGAAAATGTCTATATGATTGATCTTGATTGTGTAGACTTATTAAAATGTTTTAGTGTCTTGGATGAAAATGATCCTTGGATTTGGCATAGAAGACATAGACATGCTAGTATGGATTTAATTTTAAAACTTTCAACCAAAGCTAAAATTTGAAAAGATCATATTTGTGATGCATGTCAATATGGCAAACAAACTAGATCATCATTCAAACCCAAGAACGTAGTTTCAACATCAAGGCATCTTGAACTCTTACATATAGACTTGTTTGGTCCTACTTGTCATTTGAGCCTTGGTGGAAAGCCATATGGACTTGTAATTGTTGATGATTACTCCCGCTTGACTTGGGTCCTATTCCTTTCTCATAAGAGTGAAGCATTTGATAAATTTGAAAAATTTTATAAAAAGATACAAAAAGAAAATGATTTGAAAATTGTTTCGGTTAGAAGCGATCATGGAAGGAAATTTGAAAATGATGATTTTGAAATTTGTTGTGATTACTTTGGAATTGATCACAATTTTTCAGCACCTCGAACTCCGCAACAAAATGGAATGGTTGAAAGAAAAAATAGAACTCTTGAAGAAATGGCAAGAACAATGATTTGTGAAAATAACGTGCCTAAATCTTTTTGGGCCAAAGCCGTCAACACTGCTTGCTATATTTTAAATCGAGCTTTAATAAGAACGATTTTAAAGAAAACACCATATGAACTTTATAAAGGTAGAAAGTCAAACATTGAATATTTTAAACCATTTGGGTGCAAATGCTTCATTCACAACAATGGAAAAACAAATCTTAGAAAATTTGATTCACGAGTTGATGAAGGTATTTTCATTGGATGCTCTTTAACAAGCAAAGCATATAGAGCCTATAATCAAAAGACAAAGGTTGTAGAAGAGTCTATACATGTAGTTTTCGATGAAACTAATGTCTTGTCCTCTAGAACTCCTTGTGATGATGATGAAATAGTAATCAAACCAATAAACATCACACACTCATCTAATGAGCAAGAAAAGGTTATATCTAATGTTCAAATGAATGAATCAAAAGAAGATAACCAAAATGTAGAATCGAAAGAGGAAAACTTACCATGAGATTGGAAATACTTGAAGGATCACCCAACACGTCAAATCATTGGTGATCCCTCTCAAGGTGTAAAAACTAGGCATGCATTAATGAAATATTGTCATTTAGCCACATTCATCTCTCTTGAAGATCCCAAGAACATAAAAGAAGCTCTTAATGACGCAAATTGGATAATGGCAATGGAGGAGAGCTCAACCAATTCAAGAGAAGTGATGTATGGGAACTTGTAGATAGACCTCAAAATCATCAAGTCATAGGTACCAAGTGGGTCTACTGCAACAAAAAGGATGAGGAAGGTAACATGGTAAGAAATAAGGCAAGGTTGGTAGCTAAAGGCTATAACCAAGAAGAAGGTATAGACTATGAGGAAACCTTTGCTCCCGTTGCTAGGCTAGAAGCTATTAGACTCTTATGTACATTTGCTTCATTTAAAGATTTCAAACCTTTTCAAATAGATGTTAAAAGTGAATTTTTAAATGGTCTTATTGAAAAAGAGTTTTATGTTGAATAACTACCCGGATTTGAGGATGACAAATTTTCCAATCATGTTTTCTAACTCAAAAAGGCACTCTATGGATTGAAACAAGCTCCTAGAGCTTGGTATGAGAGATTGAGTTCCTTTTTAATGCAAAATGGATTTTCAAGAGAAAAAGTTGACACCACACTTTTTATCAAACATTCTAAACATGACATTCTTATCATACAAATTTATGCTGATGATATAGTGTTTGGTGCTACTAATCCATCTCTTTATGAAGAATTTGCAAATCTTATGAGTAGGGAATTCGAAATAAGTATGATGGGAGAACTCAACTACTTCCTTGGATTACAAATCAAGCAAGGCAAGGAAGGATTTTTAACCAACCAAGCCAAGTACATAAAGGAAATGCTCAAGAAATTTGGCATGGAAAATTCCAAGGCAATAACAACACCAATGAGCTTAACTCTTAAGTTAGATATGGATGAAAAAGGTAAAAAGGTTGACCAAAAGCTATATCGAGGTATGATTGGATCCCTTCTTGACCTTACCGCTAGTAGACCTAATATATTGTTCAGTGTATGTTTATGTGCTAGATTTCAAGCATGTCCCAAGGAATCTCATCTATGTGCCGTGAAAAGAATATTTCGATACCTAGTTGGTACTTCTACTTTAGGCATATTTTACCCCAAATGTGATTTCTTTGATTTAGTTGCATATTGTGATGCAGATTTTGCCGGATACAAAGTGGATCGAAAATCGACTAGTGGTACTTGCCAATACCTTGGTCACGCTTTGGTATCATGGTTTAGCAAAAGGCAAAATTCCGTTGCTTTATCCACTGCTGAGGCCGAATATGTTGCACGTGGTAGTTGTTGTGCCACAATGTTATGGTTAATGCACCAATTAAATGACTATGGTATTCATATTGACCATGCTCCCATAATGCGTGATGACACTAGTGCTATATGCCTAACTAAAACCCCGGCTCAACATTAAAGAACAAAGCATATTAAGGTTCGACATCATTTCATTCGTGACCATGTACTCAAAAGAGATGTCATTGTAAAATTTGTTCCCACCAATGACCAATTAGCGGACATTTTTACTAAACCTCTAGGTGAAGAAATCTTTTGCAACATTAGAAGTAAAATTACATACATGAGTAATTTGCATTTAATATTGAGTTTTAATACTCATCATAAAAGAGCTCCAATGGACCAAGTATTCTTATCCAATTCATGGATATATGAACCTGGACAAATTTTTAAAAATATTTAAAAAAAACACATACACACACAGAGAAACAGAGCGCAATTCTGTCTTCTGTGTGTCGACACATAGAGCAGCAGTACTGCTGCTCTGCATCTGTGTGTCGACAAATAGATAATGTGTATCGACACACAAAGAAAAAAAACAAAACCTTTTTTTTCTTTCACTTCCCAATCTTAACCCCTCTTCATTTCATCTTCAACACACACACACACTCTCTCTCTCTCAAACCCTAACAGCTTTCCTTCTAATTTTCTCCAAAAACCATCATTTTTCTTCAAATTTCTTCCAAATTTTTACTAGAAATCAAGTTTTTAACTATATTTCAACATCAAAACCTTCAATTTTTGTACCGAGATCTCTGAAAGAAAGAGTGTAGATGACCGACTTACTTGTTTAGAAGAAAAAATGTCTTCTATTCAAGCACAACAGTCCACCTTACAATACACTATTAAAGAGTTTCGACAAGAAACACGATCCACCTTTCAAAAGCTTTTCAACTTTCTTGCATGCAGACAAAGACCCCCTACTCCTTAGATTTATTTTATTTTCCTCTTTGAAAAAAATAAAATTGGAGCTACATTATCATTATTGTACAAACAATATACTTTAAGTGTTGCAATGTTATGACTCATCCTTGTGTTTATTTATGCTCGTGCTGACATTTTCTATCCCTCATCTTGTGCTTTTTGTTGATGACAAAGGGGGAGAAAAATTGGTGTGTAATATTTATACATAGCTATGTACTTGATTAAGAAATGTTAAAAATGATCCCTAAAATGCATCAACTTAGGGGGAGCAATTGAATTTGAACCTTAATCATGATATACATTGCTCCATAATCTCATAGGCATGTGTATGCTTCAATAAGTGAATACTTTTATGGTGAAATCTATACTTCAATTTTCACATTTCCAAGAGAAAATACCAAATGTTTGGCATCATCAAAAAGAGGGAGATTGTCGGCCCTAAACCCAATATTATTGTAATTTTGATGATAACAACGATTTAGTGAGTCATTGGATTTAAATTGTTCTAATCTTGTTTTTAAGTGACTTATAAGAAACCTAGGAATATCAAGATTAATCATGGATATGAAGCTTTCCAAAAGATGATAAATCAAAAGAAAAAGAGATAAAAGCTAAAGAGAAGATTCATTCAAATTGAAGAGAATATGATCCGAGTACAACCATCCTAAAGTTATTTATTTTTATTGTCTAGAATTTAGGATTGGGATATATCAATTGAGTCCAAGTCTCAATATTGATATGTGATGCTCTTACAAAAATGTTTTTGAAAAATATTTTAGAGAGTTGATTTATCAAATTTTATTTGAAAAATATTGAAGTCAAAATTAAACCAATCTAGCTTATTAATTAAAATATTTTTTATGATTGGTACTTTAAAAGTATGATCAAATCAAATTAAGATAAATTTTAATGGGTAATGATTTAGCTTGATTTAATGAACCAATCATTTTTATGATCAAAATAAAGTGGGAAATAAATTCAAAAAAATAAAATTGAATGAATATAGCAATCAATCAATCAATTTTTTACTTAGGAAATGTGATAAAAGTATCCCACCAATCAAACAAATTGATCAAAAGGTGTAAATGCACCCAGGTAGGCTGAGTGTTGACACACAGATAGTATGTGTCGATACACAGGCTTACAGTAGCCACCAAGAGCTGCTGTGTATCAACACACAGCCCTTGTGTGTCGACACACAGACTGAAAAAGCTCAAAACGGCTACTTTCGACTTGATTTCTTTCCAAAAACTTTTCCTAACTTTTTGAACGTCCCATTGGCCCTCATTTGCCTATAAATAGGGCTTGAATGCTTTGGTTGAAATCATCCAATACTCTCTAAGCATTCTTTCATAAAAAGTTCTGTTATATACTTGCGCTTTAAAGGTTTGTTTCTAAGTTTTACTTAAAAGTTTTATTAGAGCATCACTTGTTCTCTTATTGTTGATCTTTGAGCTTTATGGCATATCCTTAGCTTTGGTTAAGCTTGATCAAGTGTTAATTTACTCTTTAAAGAGTGAAGAATTTGAGTGCTTTAATTTTTTCATTGTTTTATTCAAATTTGTTGCATTGTAGAGGTTGGATCCTAAGCCTACGGTTACAAAAGTATTGGTTGTAAAAGGTTGGTCTTGAGCCTATGTACAAAATGATCGGTTGTAAAGGTCGGATCCTGAGCCAGTTTTTAAAAAGGATCATCGAGCTTAGTCAAAGGCTCAAGTGATTGGGAGTAGTCACTTGAGAAGTGGACTAGCTTCCGGTTTGAAAGTGAACCACTATAAAAATCTTTGTGCATCCCTTTTATTTTTTGTCTTTATCCTTTTCATTTGACATTTATTGTTTAGCTTCTAATTAAAATTTTGGTTCATAAATTTAAATTTTCATTTATCACTAAATAATCTAATTCACGCCTCCTCTTAGGTTGCTATTTGGACCTTCATAGGGCAATCTGAGGAATAGAAGAAAGAGGAAAAAACCCTAATTTGATTGCGCGACTGCCTCTTTATAGCCCGCTTTTCTGTCGCCATCAATGGCGAACTCCAGGGTTTCTTCCGCTCCAGCCGAGGTGTACGTTAGGGTGACCCTCTCTCTCCTTATTTGTTTGTTATCGCTATGGAGGGTCTCCGAGGACTGCTCCGTCGTGCTATCGATGACCCGCGTTTCCACTATCATCCATTCTGCTGTCGTACTGGGTTGACACACCTGTGTTTTGCTAATGACCTGATGATCTTCTGCCGGGGTGATATGGGTAGTGTATCCGTTGTTCGCGAGGTTTTAGATCGCTTTGGGGCTGTCCTCGAATGCAGTGAAGAGCTCGGTTTTTCTAGCAGGGGTGGACTCATCGACTTAGCGGGACATTTTGGGTGTTCTTGGTCTCAGCCTTGGGTAGTGCCCAGTTCGATATCTGGGAGTACCACTTATCACTTCTCGGCTGCAGTATGTTGACTGCAAGCCACTGCTGAATCGTATTTCCTCTCGTATACGGCTTTGGACCTCCCATTCTCTATCGTATGCTGGTCGTCTGCAGCTTATACGATATTTTCTTTTCGCCACTCAGGTCTACTGGTCATCGATCTTCATGCTCCCAAAGATGATGATCAGGAAGATCGAGTCGACTCTTGTGACGTTCCTTTGGAGAGGATCTTCATTGGCCCCGGGTGGGCGAAGGTTGCTTGGAGGCCTTTGTGTTACCCTCGGCGGGAGGGAGGCCTTGGGCTCCGTCGTCTTGCTGAGTGGAACTAGGCTTCGATTGTAAAGCATATCCGGTTCCTCCTTTCTGACCCTTCCTCGCTATGGCCACGCTGGGTTCATCTGAACCGGCTTCGAGGGAGGTGCTTCTGGACTATTCGGGCGACGAGTTCTGCTTCTTGGTGCTGGCGTCAGATTCTATCGGTTCTCCGCCTCTGCTTTGGTGCGATCTATCATGTCATAGGCGATGGCCTTAACACTGCCCTTTGGATTGATTATTGGCTGCCATGTGGTCGTCTTTCGAAGCGCTTCCCTGCTCGACTTCTCACCTCCTTTGGACTTCTTTGGGATTTTCGGGTCTTATCCATCATTGAGGGTTGTAAGTGGAGATTCCTACAGGGTTGTTTGGAGCTCCGACCCATCTGGGACATAATTGTTTCCAGCCCGCGGGCTGGTGTAGCGGATTCCATCCGGTGGTTGGGTGACCCTTCGGGGAAATTCACCACCAAGTCTGCCTGGGAGATGTTACGGAGTAGGAGACAGGAGGACACTATTCATCACCTTCTGTGGTTTCATAGGCACATACCGAGGCACTCCTTCATTCTCTGGCTCACTTCTCGGAAGTGACTTTAGACCCGGGACCGACTTCTGTGCTTCGGAGCATTGGAGGTTCAAAGTGCTTGTGTTCTCTGTGGCGCTGCTGATGAGACTCATGAGCACCTCTTCTTCTCGTGTTCTTTTTTCGCCTCGGTCTGGAGCTCCTTTACTCCGAGTACATCAATCGCTTGGCCTATCCTTCCTTGGGACAATCTCGTCACTTGGGCTGCTCAGCATCTCAGGGGGCGAGAGATTGGCAGTATCATCGCTCGACTCTGCCTCTCTGCGACTGTGTATACTATCTGGTATGAGTGCAACCTTCGGGTTCAGCGTTCTCAGTACAGATCAGTTGCGGCCGTACGAGAGGAGATTGTGGGTTTGGTCAGGAGCCGCTTACTTACTGCTCCTTCGTTCAAAGGAGCTCATCGCCACACCTCCTTGCTTCGGCACTGGGGGTTTGCGCCTTAGTTTCTTTTTTGTTCCTTAGTTGTACTTTGGTTGCCTTCTATATGGACTCTGTCTGGACCATATTTGACGTTGTTTCATATTTGTAGGCTTCGGCCGTGTCCTGGGGTATGCCCCTTGTAGCTTGTACTATTTTTCTTTTCATCTATATATTTCACTGACTTACCAAAAAAAAAAAAAAAAAAGGAAAAAACCCTAATTTGATTCCAAAGCTTGGGAAGGGATTACAAACGGATGATTTAAAATAACTTCCCTTAAATCTAGACAAAAGTTAAATAGGAAGCTAATGGAAGGAGAGCTGAAACTAAGAAGCTGAAGCAAGAGAACGCCGGAGAAGATTGTAGAGCAAATATCACAAAAAATGAGGAGTAAAAACGAAAAAGTAACAAGGAAACAGCGCATTTATGGTGCCTGACAGGTAAAGCATGTTGAAGGAAATTAGGACGCATGGCGGGAAGCTAGCATAAGGCTAACGGTTACTATGTATGATATGCTCCATCCCACCTCACAGCCGAGGGCAGGGGGCTGACAGTTGCTATGTATGGTACGCTCCACCCTGGCTCACAGTCTAGGGCAAGGGGCTGATGGTTGCTATGTATGATACGCTCCACCCCGGCACATAGCCGAGGGCAGGGCTAATGGTTGCTACGTACGATACATTCCACCCCGGCTCACGGCCGTGGGTAGGGAGTTAAAGCTCCATTACACATACCATGCTTACAAGGGCACGGATAGGAATTTGCAAATCAATAATAAATACCTAAAATAACAATATAAGGTAACACAATAACTTTATTACATACAGCCCTTCCAAGGCAAAAGTACAAATATAAACAACAGAATACAAACATAAGTACAGAACCTACTACAAGATATTACAAAGCTGTATGATTAAAAAAAATTATACCGCACCTAATCAAAAAGATCATAAGGGATCAAGGGCTCTTCACCAAAGCAAAATATTGAGCTGGAATAAGAGAACAACTGCGTTGGAATATTACAACTGTGGTTCCCTAGGAGTAGGATACGCCCCGTTGAGTCCCCATGAAGGGTACTGCGATACACCCCATCAGCGGTAGTAAAAACAAGATAATCACGGAACACGGTGAATCCGGTAATATCCGGATTCCACCTACCCCCCAGTCTAAGGTAGATGGATGAACAAGCGATAATGCTTCACCCAAGATGATGGATCACTCATGTCAGACCAAGTCCACACAGTAAACACTAAGCTGCGTAGTGTTACCAGACACAGGGTAGGCGGCTCGGTAGAGGTTTCCCACCACTTGGAGATCCTAGCGGTACTGTAGGGAAGCAGGTTCTCACAAACCGAGGTAGGGACGGGGACCCTTAGCGCGGTGCCTGACCTCATGCACCAACGTACCAAATAGGGCTGGTCAGAGCACCCGGTAAGGTACCGCCCTGACTCAGATAGGAAGAACAGATCCCCACCCAAGCACACATGGTCCGAGAAGGATATGTTCCGGGGGCCAACATCAACCGAACTATGACAGACCCTTTCCCCTTCCCACGAGTACACTTGGTACTCATTCATCCAATAACAGGTGCTAATGGGGAATTCCAGGAACAAAATCGAAATAACAAGTAAAATAAAAAACGAGGAGCAGAGTCAGAACAGAAAAAAAATACTAAATTTAATGGGTAATCCTAAGAAACCTTCTCAGGGAGCCTTATTAGTTGGCGCAGCCATAGTGCAGGATTACACACCAACAACTGAGGGGCGTCGTAGGGATTAAAGTCCTGACATAAGACTAAACCCCCGCTGGAATCAACAACCCGCATATTGTTTGTAAGTATTTCCGTCGTGTTAGGGGGTATGAAGGAGGAAAAATCCCTCGAGGAATAGAACATTTCTAAGTTGTGTCGCGTAATATCAACGTCAGGTTGAAGTAAATAACCATCTGCGTGACGGTTAAGAGACTGGAATGATTGCTGCTCTACAAAACTATGTTCTAAAAACATGTTTAAGTATTGATGCGATTTTTTTACTAACAAGCGCACTAGTCGCTTAAAGTAATATATAGTGAGTAGAGTATCGTCCCACGAGGATTGCTAAGTGATTACCAAAATTAGTAGTTTTAATACTATTTGAAAAATCGAAAATTTAGGGATTTTGATATGAAATAAAGTAAAATAAAATAAAATAAAAATAAAAGTTAAAACTAGACTATAATGAGCCGATTTAAGTTATTTTTTTTATTAGTTAATAAAGTCTAAGGCATCCAATTTCACTTTAGTTGCATCAATACGCCTTTTCTATTCTCGATATTCAAGTTGTTACTGTGTGTTGATTGTTGAAAATCCTAATTTACTAAACATTCTCTCTCGAGCAACATTTAGCGTACTCTTTAACATATTAATCCATCACTTTCGTGCATGAATTTAAATAAGAAAAGAGTTATAAAAGCTCTATGATTTTCTTTTAAAAACCACACAAATCGCGTTAATCTCTTTCGAGCATTCGCTCAATATGTGGTTCTTATCACCTCAGCACTGATCATAAATCTCCTTTCGGTCTCATTATGAATCGTTATAGGTCTTAAATGGTGATCAAGCATTGAAAACTCACGAGAAACAATGATAAACACTTCAACAACGCAATAACATAAACATTGAATACCTTGAATTAGAAATGAGCGTATTTTACAACTTAGGCTACATCGTAGCCTTAGATTAACAAAATTAGTTCATTTTAAGCTTAACATTAAACATTGCAAACATCAAAATACATGAACTAATGAAGAAAAATGATAAAACTAACAAAAATAACAAAAAAATTACCCAAAGAATCAGGTCTACAGATGCACAACCCGACCTGTTCTCTCCCGTTTCTCACTCGATTTGTTTGTCATTTTTGAGCTGAAAACTTGATGCTTCAACTCCTTGCATCCTCCCCTATTTATACAAGTAGTATTGGGATAAAAAAAGTTGAAAAAAAAATCAAAAATCAGCTCCCATTTGTGCTTCCTGAGGCAGATCTGCAGATCTGATTTTTTGCCATTTTTCTTGCTTTTTCTACACTCCACCACCCAAATTCTTCACAAAAACATCATATTGATGTTTTTTGATGCTTGAAAAACGAATTTGGCTTAAAAAAATTGAGTTTTAATTGCCAAAATGCAAGTTGTTCTTGAAAAGCTGTAATCTGCCGCCCAGTTTCTGCATCAGAATTCAAACTTGATTTTCTTCATTTTTTCATGAAATCCTCCACCCAAATGCTGCAATAAAATGTTAAAAAGATTTTAAATAACTTATTTAATCTTTTTTTCAGTGAATTTAGTTGAAAAAAATAAAAAAAATCGAGCTGCAAATTTGCTTCCTGAGGCAGACTGCAAGTTGCTTTGCAACTTGTAATTTTTTTATATTTTTCGATTTTTTTTCTGGTTTTTTATATAAAAGAATGATTAAAATAGATTTAACTAATGTTTAATTGTATTATACAATACATAAAGGATGAATAATGAGGAAAAAAGCTTGAATTTTTGCTAAAAATTGATGCAAAACTTGTGAAATAGGGTGTAAGTCAGGTGTTCTTGGTAATTTTGTACAATTTTTGTTATTATTTTGCAATTTTTTGATTTATCTTGCTTTTACTTATTGATATTAATGATAAAAATAGCAAGATTTAATACAAAATTGGTGTTTTTGCAAGAAAGTGGGTGAAATAGTCAAAACCGAGCAAAAACGAGCAAAAGTGATAAAAATTAGAAGTAAAATGGTTAAAAATATATTAAAATGATATAGATAAATATATACTAATTTAAGGTTATCAAGTATGATCAGGAGACAGAGGCAAATCTCAAAAGGGACTTAACAGAAAGCCATGAAAATATTTCGTAACTTATATCATCTACGTGAGACTCCATTTTCCAAGGATACAAGCAAATGAGCCTCCACACCATAATTTATAGGAGGGGCACACGGTTCAAGGCCAAAATAGATCGTTCTAGCCTCGAAGCAAGGATGATATTTTGGGATAATGACAAGACCGCACAAAAATCAAGAAGCCCTCCATGGCGTGGCAGACGGTACCAATCCCAGCAATAACCGGCTAACATTGGCAGCAGGCAACCAGCGGCAAACTAGAAATAACCGGCATAAGCACCACACCCAAAAAACCACCTACATTGCCCCCCCAATCACAATCAGCGAACCGCGATACACCGTGCTTGCCATACCACCATAGGGCCATGTCACCAACTAATACCGAGGCCATAGATAATCCTTGACCTGCTCGGTAGTATAATAATAGCTGCCAAGGAAGAAGTGACGACCACCTAAGCCTCCAAACAGCAAACTTACCCGTAGTTCCCGATCAAGCCCTCCAAAGGTCTTCGGTCAAGCCCACCAAAGGTTTTCGGTCAGGCAAGCCCCCCAAAAGTCTTCGGTCAAGCCCACCAAGGGTCTTCGGTCAGGCAAGCCCACCAAAACTCTTATGTCAGCAACAGCTCAAGCCTATCTCCATGCCCTTATAAATGCAAAGCCAGGAGAGAGTAAAGGGGCAAACAAAAGGATAGAAACAAAAAGAAAGGAAAGAGAGAAAAAGGAAAGAATTCAAGGGCTTTGAGCACGGTCCTCCCTTCGCGAACTCATCCAGCAGACTTACTCAGTCTTGTTAGGGGCAAATCAAGATAGGCCTACCAACCTAAGCAACCTGATCGGTTTATCATGAAATAGAAAGGATGAAAAATAAAGAGATACAAAATTGAAGAGACACAATCTTGATCTTGTGAAAAGAGTAGAGAAAGAAAAAGAGTATATACGACCGCAAAAACTAGAAAAAAAAAAAGTAAAAAAAAATAACACATAAAACTAGTATTCGAGAGAAAAGAGAAATAAGAAAAAAGACAAAAAATAAAGAGCATGAACTATTGAAGGCATTTATAAAAAGAAAAAAAAGGGAGAACAAAATCGAACACACATAATGACGAAAATATAAATAGATAAAAAGTAGAATAGCCACTAAATGACGAAAAAAAGTAAAATAATTACAAAGTGATAAGGCATTTACTACTTGAAACTTGAAACTTTTAAATACCAATAATAAAAATGGAAGACAAAGCATAAGTGCGAGAAATAAAAGTAAAGGGGAGAAGAGAATAATGCACCATGACTTTTATGGTGGCTGACTTCTAACTTGGAAGCTAGTACACTTTCTAGGTGACTACATTTTATCACTTAAGTCTTATACTAATTTTGATGTTCCTTTTTAAACTTAAGCTTAAGGTCCAACCTTTCACAACTGATCTTTTTGTACGTAGGCTCAAGTCCCATTCTTTTACAATTGATCCTTTGTAACATAGGCTCAGGACCCAATCTTTTACAGTCGATCCTTTTGTAATGCAGGTTTAGGATCTAATCTTTACGAGAAAGTAAATTCAAGCAATGAAACTCTCACTCTTGAAATAGTGATTTGACAATTTATCAAGCTTAGAAAAAGCTAATAATATGCCAATAAAGCTCAATATACTCAATAACAATGAGAACTAGTGATGCTCAATAAAAATAAAAAACAAGATACTAAAATTTATAAGAGTAAGTAGCACACAGAAGAATTTGCCAAAGCATTCCAACTCTATTTATAGGCCAAGGAGACCCAAGAAGCCATTGGAGAGGTTTTGGGGAAAAAAAAGGAAAGAAATTGGATTTAAAAAGGTAACCGTCTGGACTTGTTACAAGGCTGTGTGTCGACACACAGCAGCCAAGTTTGGCTGTTGTTTGTCTATGTGTCAACACATGCTTCTTATGTGTCGAAACTCAGCATGTCCAGGTGTTTTTGAATCTTTTTTACCATTGGGTTTGATTTGTCACTATTTTAACCTTATTTTTTTAAAAAAAATTCTTCTAATCGAGCCAGAATATCATCATAATAAATTTTTCTTGATCTCGTTATTTTAAGCATGCCTCCGATAATGCCAATTTATAAAATATTTTTATTTAAGAATTGGCTCGTATTTGAATTGAATACTTTTTAAATAAGATTTGAAAATCAAATTTCAAAATCTTTCAAAAAATATTTTTGTTAGAGCATCATAAATAGATATTGAGATACTTAAATCAATCAATGTATTTCGATCCTAAGTCCTAAAAAACAAAAAAGTAACTTCTTCAATTGCCTGGACTTGGATCTCTTTCCCTTGATTATGGACCAATCTTCTCTTCAATGTTGATTATTTTTCTCTTGATCCATCATCGTGGAAAACTTGATATCAACCTAATCAGTTCTTGATTTTTCTTGCTTTTTCATAAGTCATTTTCAGCAAGGTTAGAACAATTAAATACAATAACTCACTAAATTATTATTATCATCAAATTACAATATAAATGGTCTTTAGAGCCAAGAATCTCCTTCTTTTTTATGATGACAAACATTTGATATTTTTTTAAAAATATGAAAATTGCAGTACCTTACAAGCTTTGGATAAGCTTTTGTATCAATAGCAAGTCATGCAATCATTTGCACGAGAGTATCCGTTCTACAATATGGTCATATAGTATTTCGCAACAAATCTAACATTCAAACTAAATGACCAATCATGAAACATTATCTCCCCCAATTATGATGCATTTAAGTGATTAAACATTGAATAACATTGATTTTCTCTTTCTCCCAATGTGTCATAAAAAAGAATTGGATAAATCAATTTAAAACGCTATCTTTCAATGTTACTCTCCTCTTTGTCAAGCATAGCATTTATTTTTCATATCATAATGATTTGCACAATGCTTAAGACAAGTATTACAACATGCATCACGCATAAGTGAAACCAACTTATCTCCCCTTTGTCATCAACAAAGAGGGAATTAAGCAATTCGACATACTGTTTTTGATATTTCTTTCCCCTTCATGATATATTGTAAATATTTTGACAAGAAATGATTTGTACAATGTAATACGTGAGGGGAATAACATTGGCTTTTTCTCCCCCTATCAACAGACAATATTGGAAATGGAGAGATCTCTACATTGATGGTCAAAATGTAAAAGTAGCATTTGCAAATGTAGCTCAATATGTTAAAGGATAGTTTCCCCTCTTTCATCACTAATATTTTCGTATATCTCAATGGGATTAACGTGAATAATTTTTTTACAAAGCTAGAGTTTTAAATTTGGTTGAAGTTTTTCATTTCTCATAACACATTTACAATTTGATTGGTAGAAAGAATTTATACAAAATTTGAGAGAATATTCAACTTAATCAACTATTGGAGGGATTTTGTTCAAAGTAGAGATGGAAGGTAAGTCTAATTTTAATGTTTCCTTTAAGAAAAAGATTTTCAAGCACTAATATCAATTGATTTGGATAAGAATATTTGGACAATTAAGCATGTTAAATCTTTGAGACTCATCTTCAATCTTACCATGCATAATAAAATAATGCACACAAGTAGTCATCATCAAGTAATCATATTTCATCTAGCCGATCCTACTTCTAATGTCACAAAATAGTTCCACATAGAGGCTTAGTAAAAGTATTTACTTATTAATTGTTTGTACAGTCAAATTTTACAATGACATCTCCTTTAAACACATGATCATAATTGAAATGATGTCAACCTCTATGTGATTGGTTCTAGAATGTTAAGTCGTAGTTTTGGTTAAGCATAATGCACTAGTATTATTACACATAAAGGAAGTATGATCGATATCAATGCCATGATCATATAATTGATGCATTAATTACATAATTTGAGCACAACAACTTCCACAAGCTATATATTCGACCCTAGAGGTGGATAAGGCAACGAAAGTTTACTTTCTGCTAAACGATGACACCAAAGCATGACCAAGAAATTGACAAGTGTCAATAATTGATTTCTGGTCTACTTTATATACGGCAAACTCCACAGTACCAACTAGGTATCAAAAAAATTATTTTCACCTCACACAAATGCGATTCTTTTGGACATGTTTAAAAATGAGCATATAAGTATACTCTAAACAAGATATCAGGCCTACTAGCGGTAAGGTAAATAAGGGATCCAATCATACCTCTGTATAGCTTTTTATCCACCTTTTACCGTTTCATCCATATCTAGCTTGAGTGTTGAGCTCATTGGAGTTGCATCGCTTTGGAATTTTTCATGCCAAACTTCTTAATCATTTCCTTAATGTACTTGGCTTGGTCGTAGAAAATTCCTTCCTTGATTTGCAGTGCACGAAAGTTGTTCACCTCTTCCATCATACTTATTTCGAATTCCCTACTCATAAGATTTGGAAATTATTCACAAAGAGGTGGCTTAGTAGCAGCAAACACTATATCATCGGCATATCTTTGAACAATGAGAATATCACTTCTAGAGTGTTTGATAAAAAAATGTGGTGTCAACCTTCCTTTTTAAATATCCGTTATACATTAAAAATGAACTCAATCTCTCATACTAGGCTTTGCGAGCTTGTTTCAATTTGTAAAGAGCCTTTTTGAGTTTAAAAACATGATAAGGAAATTTGTCATTCTTAAACCAGGTGGTTGTTCTACATAAACTTCTACTACAATAAAACTATTCAAAAATGCAATTTTCATATCCATTTAAAAAAGTTTAAAAGTTTTAAATAAAGCAAAGGCACATAGGAGTCTAATAGCTTCTAATGTAGCAATGGGTGCAAAGGTCTCTTCACACTCTATACCTTGCTCTTGGTTATAGCCCTTACCTACTACCTTGCCTTGTTTCATACCACATTACCTTCATCATCTTTCTTGTTGTGGTAAACCCACTTGGTACTGATGACTTCATGATCTTTGGGTCTACCCACAAATTTATTTCTCTTGAATTAATTGAGCTCTTCTTCCATTGCCATGATCCAATTTGCATCAGTGAGAGCTTCTTCTATGTTCTTGGGTTCTTCAAGAGAGATGAAAGCAGCTATATGGAAATACTCAGTCAAGACATGTCTTGTTCTTACAGCTTGGGAGGGATTACTGATGATTTGACTTGTGGGTTGATCCTTCAAGAACTTCTGATCATGTGGTACGTCTTTCTCGTTGGGTTCTACATTTTCAACATTTCCTTTCAGTTCGTCAATTGGAGCTTCGAGTTGAGCCTTTTCTTGCTCTTTGGATGAGAGTGTGATGTTTATTGGTTGGTTCACTATATAATCATCAACACAAGGAATTCTAAAGGACAAAGTGTTAGTTTCATCAAATACTGCATTATAGACTCTTCTATTACCCATGCTTTGTTAATAAGAAAGTATCCAATAAATACGTCTTCATCCACTCTTTGATAAATTTACCAAGATTTGTTTTATCATTTTGTGGATGAAGCATTCACAAACAAATGGTTTGAAAATATGCAATATTTTTTTTCTTTTTTTTTTGTAAGGTTCATAGGGAGTTTTTTTTTTTTTTTTTTTCCAAAATAGCCCTTATCACAGCTCGATTTAGAATGGAGCAAGTGGTGTTAAAAGCTTCAGCCCATAAAGATTTCGGCAATTTATTTTCAGAAACCATGGCTCTTGCCATTTTTTCAAGGGTTCTATTTTTGTCTTTCAACCACTTCGTTTTGTCAACTAGTGCTAGGAATCAAAAAATTGTGGTCAATTCAAAAATAATCATAATATTTTTTTCGTAAGTCAGTTTGATACCATATATAAAAGAATATATGTATAAGTCTACAAGGGGCATACCCTAAGTCATGGCAAGAGAGGCCTCAATCAAAGAATCAAAACAAAGGAAACAAAGGTAATGCTCAATCCCCCATTCCTGCAAAAGCCAAGAATGACTATGAGCACCACGGAGAAACAATGAGACGGCTGTGAACCAATCCTATGATCTCCTCAATAACAACTGAAGAAGATCTGGACTGTGAGATCAGGTTACGCTTGTACCAGAGGACGTAAACCGTCAGAAAGGGGCAAAGGCGGGATAGGGGAGCTTGATCAAGTTGTTTCTGTGGTTGATACCATTACTTGATCTTCGCTAGACCCATTGCGCCCGGCCGAAGGCGTAAAACTTAGCGCTCCTAGGAGGCAGCCTTGGTTTGTTATTTCTTGTTTTAATTTAGTTCTGACTTAATTAGTTGCTTCGAGGCTTGTTTTCTCTCATTTTAGGTTCTTGTGCAAGGTTGAAGGAATCATATATATATGTCCACGTCGTCTCGCCAGGTTCTATTGCTCCATCTCACCTATCTCTTGTGCTTTAATGATTGATGTTGTTGCATTGAGGCAATGCATGATTTAGGTGTAGGAGTGAGGCTCATTTGCATGTGCCCATTTTTGGTCGAATTTCTAAAATTTTGAACATCTTTTGTACATTTTAAGCATGCATTATAACCGTTTAGCCAAGTTTTCCTTGACCGACGCGTATGTTATGATGACAGTGAGATTAGTTGCTTATTTTGTTCTCTTAATTCCATGAAATTAAATGATTCTACTTCATACTTGTTAATGAGTATTGTTGACTATTGTTCATATTAATGGGTTCTACTAATGCCGCTCACATATTCACTAAGCACAGGACTTTCATGTTGCAAAAAATTTGAAGAATTTGAGTAAAAACCTTATATATCTTGAGTTTTGCAAGCCTTCCCTATTGGCTTATCCTAATCCTTACCCTTGATGTTATGTAAAGTATTGGTTGGTTAATATCAATTGTAATAATGAAGTACGAGTATTAAAAAAAAGGGTCCAAAAATGGACAGAAAAGAAAGAGGAAACAAAAAGAAAAAAAAATGAAAAGGCAAAAAAAGAAAAAAAAAAAAAAGGTTTCCTCCAAAAGAAAAAGAAAAATTGAAAATTGTTGTACGTTTGTAATAAAGTTTCTTTTGTGCTATATCGAGGTCAGAATGTTGTAAAGTGGTCACTCATATGCCACTTAAAATTTTTCTATGTATAGGCACGTGTTTAGGTGATTCAATAGTGCGGATACACAAAACCTTTATATATTTGGTTGGGAGCGAGAATTTGAGGAGATTCTGTGGCATGAAATCCTAATCACTTTCACTTGTGTGCTTAAATTGCTTAAGTAGTCATTATTAGTTGATACAAGGTTATGAAATTCTATGACGAGTTTTGAAGTTTAATCATCTAAATTCATGGAATTGGAGAATGCTCTAAATGATTTAATAGGAACATACCCAGTGCCTCAAGGGCTCACGCCTACGCAGGGTCAGGGGGGAGGTGAATGTACGCAGCCTTCTCCCTTCAGGGTGTTAACCTGAAGAGAGGCTGTTTCCCAGTACCCCCAACCTGAGGGTGAGGACTTCCTAGGAGATTACCTATCCTGGTACTACTCTCACCCAAGCACGCTTAACTTCGGAGTTCTCATGGGATCCGGTGACGGTGTGTTGGTGCCTGCTAAATGATTTAATCTTGTCTTGAATTGTAATATAGGTGTTAATCTTGAAAAATTGGGTGAACGTTGGGATGGTTGGGGTAGTTGGTTATTGTAGTTTTTATGTTAAATCATATGCTTTGCTCGAGGACTAGTAAAGGTTAGATGTGGGGGTGTTGATGCATTTCAGATTTACCCATCTTTTAAGTGTCATTTTAATTATTTTGCACCTATTTAATTATAATTTTACACTCATTTTGGCAATTTTTATGCTTAGCAGGTTTGAAATTAAAGTTTCGAAAATTGTCAAATGTTGGTGCAAATAAGACAAATTCGATGCGTAAACAATTAAATCAAGTCAATCGAGATTCGGGACAAGAACGTATAAGCTCGACCCGCATCGACCTGAACCATCACTGCTCATCACCTCCTGCCCAGACCAACTCCACCTGCCCAACAAATAGCCAGCCCGTCAACCACAAGCCCGTAGCTCATCATCGACACATTCCAGCTCCGGCCCACCAACAGTAACACCAGGCCCAGACCGTGGTCGCCGAGCCTCGACTTAACTCTGACACCAGCAAGCTCGGCCCATCATCAACCTCAAGCTCACCTCCAGCCCAACGACAGCCACACCAGCTGACCAAACAAGTTCGGCCCAGCCCATGCCAGTACACGTAGGGTTCAGGAATGGGAGAAAGGAAGTTTGGGGGAAGGATTTAAGGGGTTTTTGTCTCTGGTTCGGGGTGGACGGCCTCTCTCTTTCTCAGTCCCTGTTTTTCTCTCTCCTCTCAGCTCTCCCTCAGATTTCTTTTATTTTATTTTTCTTTCTTTTTCGTCAAATTGGAACGAGAGCGAAATTAGCGTGAAGATCGATATGAGTTCGCTCATCTCCTCCTTCACCGGATCATCCTTAATGGAGAGCTAACTTGCTCTCTGGGGTTAGATGAAATCTTAGTCTTTACTTTTGTTTACTTTTAATTTGGGTTAATTTGATTGTTTACAAGAATTGATTGGTTGAGATAAATACTTTGAAGTATTATATTTTTATTGTTTATTCAATAGATATGATTATTGAGTTTGTAACCTTTAATTGTTGATATTGATATTTATAAATTAATTCTTTATGCTTGTAGCCTTAGGATTAATTAATCAAGCAATAGTATTAACAGAATTGTTAATTCAAGTCTATCTTCTCTATGCTTTAGTTAGATAGGGTCAATTCGTAATAATTAACAATACATTAAGTAGAGCCTATTTTCCTTATGCTTTAGTTAGATAGGGTCAATACGCAATACTAACTACATTATCATAGTAGGTTGAAGCTTGTAGCTTAAACCACTACCCATGTGATAATCAATAATCCCAATTTAAGAGTTAACGCAAAAATAATTGGCTAGTGATGGATTCGAAACCCTAGGCTCCAATTTAATACACGTTCTCGATTAGTAGTAGATTACTTTAGTTTAATTGTCATTTTCTATATTAATTGACACAAAAATATCACTTTTCCTTAAATTGATTTAGATCATAGATTAAATTCATGCACTCTTAGTCCCTGTGGTTTGACACCCTCTCACCCTACACTTCAATTTATATGTGTTTAATAGATAGGGTTTCATATTAAATTTTGATAGACGTAGAAAATTACATCAAGATTTTGGCACCGTTGCCGGGGACTAGGAAACGTTCGTGATTTTATTTTTGTGATTTTCTTTGATTTTTAATTGTCTTAAATTGGTTTTAATTGTTATTGTCCCTTTCTTTAAAAAAAATTAAAAAAAATTAAAAAAAAATTCTTCACTTTTCCTTTTTTTAAAAAGGTCTATTTATTTATTTATTTATCTATTTATTTATTTATTTTTAAAGCATTATTGATCTTGTGATTTTCGTGCATACGTTGATTTTAGGATAGTTTATTATTTGTTTTCTTTTGTTGTTCTTTTTAAGTGTTTTTTTTGTTTGTTTTGCTAGTTCTAGTTTTTAGTTTCATTTGCTTCTTGTGATTGTTTATTTATGCACGATGGCCGTTCTTTGTCTCTTGACCTTACTAGATTCGAACCTGATATTGAAAGAACTTTAAGAGACCGTAGAGCCCAACACCGAGCACAAGTCGCAATGGCATACGAACAACAACCACGTACACTTATGGACTACTTTACTCCCACCACATACGCTTCACCCTCATGCATTAGGTTGCCACCTGTAGCCCATCAGTTCGATCTTAAGCCACATACCATACAGATGCTTCCTTCATTCCACGGCTTAGGAAATGAGAACCCGTACACATACTTGGACAGTTTCATCGAGGTTTGCTATTCATAACGTTAGTGATGACGCCATTTTGCTTCGCCTCTTTCCTTTCTCTTTAAAGGAAAACGCTAAGCATTGGTTAGGTACCTTACCTAGTGGTACAATTAGTACTTGGACTCAAATGCAACAAGAATTTCTTAAGAAATTCTATCCCATTAGTAAGACTAACACTTCTAGAAGAGCCATTAACACCTTCACCCAACTCCCTACTAAGGAGTTTCACAAGAGTTGGGATAGGTTTAGGAAACTCTTACGAGCTTGTCCATATCATGCTATCCCTAAATGACAACTAGTCCAAAATTTCTATTATGGGTTAAACAAGAAGGGTCAACAAACTGTTGATGCCTCATGTGGTGGTCAGTTCCTTAGAAAGAATGAGGATAAAGCACGGGAATTGTTCGAACTTTTGAATGAGAATTCACAACAATCTGCCGCACATGCATGTCTTAATGCTACTAGGTTAAATAGAGGAGTGAATGAGATTGCTCACATGTCCATGTTCGATAAGAAAGTAGACTCTCTTGCCTCTTTCATAGAGCAGTTAACTTCCCTGTTTAAGATGACATTAGCCCCCTCTACTGTAACTAATGTGTCTTATGTTTTAAATGTGCATAGTGCTTGCACTTCATGTTCTAGTGTCTCTCATTCTACACATGACTGCCCCTCTGCTTCACCTTATGTGGAGTGGTCGGAGGAACAAGTCAATGTAGCCCTAGGATTCTCTCGAAACGACCCATACTCTAATACGTACAATCCGGGCTGGAGAAACCATCCTAACTTCTCCTGGAGGCAAGGAGGAGAAGGATAATTTGTGCCATAACAATCTCAACCACGACCTCACTCACCTGGTATGACACGACCCGTCGGTTTTCAACCGCAAGGGTATGCTTCCAACTACTCTCAACCTCCTAATTTGAGCTCTAATTCGAATTTTGAAGAGAAGGTTTTGAGTGTGTTGAAGGGTTTGGAAGCTAATTCCCAAGTCCTCCACTCCCATACACAATCGATTGTAAAGCTAGAAACCCAAATAGGTCAACTAGCTAACACTCTGAGTAGGAGAGATGAGGGAAGACTCCCTAGCCAGGCTATAGAGAACCCTAGGAACTGTGTAAGGCAAGACAACTATCCTCCCCATCAAGAACAAGCAAGGTCCATTATAGTGTTAAGATGTGGGACTGAGGTTGACAATTGAGTGAGTGTTGAGAGTGATGTACCCATAAGGGGTGAGAGAGAAGAGAAGAGAAGAGCAAGGAAAGGGAGAAGGCAACCGATGAGGTCATGTACCCTTCTCTTATTTTTAGGACCTCTGATCTTCCTTCCTCATATGTACCGAGAGTGCCCTTCCCCCAAGCTTTAGTTGCACCACATCCAAATGGGAAGGACAAAAAGTGGGAAGATATTTTGGAGACATTTAGGCAAGTAAAGATTAACATTCCCCTTCTTGATGCAATTAAACATATCCCGGCCTATGCGAAGTTCATTAAGGATCTACTGAACCAAAAGAGGCCATCTAGAGCACATCGACCTAAAAAAGTGTTTTTAGCCGAGAAAGTGAGCTCTACTCTGAAGTGCGACACTCTAATTAAGTATAAAGACCCCGGTGTCCCCACCATCTCTTATTCACTTGGAGACTACCCGATTGATAAAGCTTTACTGGACTTAGGAGCGAGTGTCAACATTATTCCTTACTTGGTTTATGAGGACTTAGGCTGAGGGGAGTTGCAACCCACAACGGTAACCTTGCAGTTAGTGGATAGATCAACTAGGATTCCCCGTGGTGAGCTTACTAAAGTACTAGTGAACATAGACAAAGCCATGTTTCCAGCTGAATTTCTTGTGCTTGACATGGAACCTGCTAGCCATCCAAAAAACCATATCCCTGTCGTTCTAGGTCGGCCTTTCTTAGCAACGGCCAATGCCACTATTAATTATAGATCTGGGGTAATGGATGTTAGCTTTGCAAACATGACTATCAGTTTAAATATTTTTTAAGGCTTCAACGTCACCCACTAGTGAGGATGAGTCAGAGTGTTTTTGTGTAGATGTTGTCAATGATTTGGTGGACCAAACACTCTCCTCTACCCTAGTTAGCGACCCCAATGATGAGAATGCAAAACCTTCTAAAGAGATGCGATGAAGGTTAAACCCAGACAAGAAAGAAGCCTTGGGTTGGGAGAAGAATCACGATATTATGGTTCAGGAGGAAATTGTACTAGGCCATAGGTTGTCTAAAGAGGGTATTGAGGTTGATAGAGCTATGATAGATTTGAATGCGAACTGGCCCCCTCCCTCAAATGTGAAGCAAGTTAGAGACTTTCTGGGTCAGACGAGTTTCTATAACGGATTCCTTAAAGACCGTGGGAAGTTGACTAGACCATTGACTAGTGCACTATGTAAGGACATATCAGTTGAGCACGATGAGTCTTGGTTAGAAGATGTTCATAAGTTTCGATCTACACTTTTTGCTGCTCCCATTAGGCATCCATCCAACTGCTCTCTCCCTCCTGAAATCACATGTGACACCTCTGATTGTGCTGCAGATGTTGTCTTAGGTGAGCTCGATGAAGTTGTTTCTTTGGTTGATGTCATTACTTGATCTTCGCTAGACCCATTGCGCCCAGCTGAAGGCGTAAAACTTAGCGCTCCTAGGAGACAGCCTAGGTTCTTTATTTCTTGTTTTAATTTAGTTTTGACTTAATTAGTTGCTTCGAGGTTTGTTTTCTCTCTTTTCAGGTTCTTGTGCCAAGTCGAAGGAATCATAAATACATGTCCACGCCGTCTCGCCAGGTTGTATTGCTCCATCTCACCTATCTCTTGTGCTTTAATGATTGATGTTGTTTCATTGAGGACAACGCATGATTTAGGTGTGAGGGTGAGGCTCATTTGCATATGCCCATTTTTGGTCGAATTTTTAAAATTTTGAACATCTTTTTGTGCATTTTGAGCGTGAATTATAACCGTTTAGCCAAGTTTTCCTTGACCGATGCGTATGTTATGATGACAGTGGGATTAGTTGCTTATTTTGTTCTCTTAATTCAATGAAATTAAATAATTCTACTTCATACTTGTTAATGAGTGTTGTTGACTATTGTCGATATTAATGGGTTCTACTCATGCCGCTCACATATTCACTGAGCACAACACTTTCATGTTGCAAAAAATCTAAAGAATTTGAGTAAACAACCTTATATATCTTGAGTTTTACAAGCCTGCCCTATTGGCTTATCCTAATCCTTTCCCTTGATGTTATGTAAAGTACTGGTTGGTCACTGTCAATTGTAATGATGAAGTACGAGTTTTTTTTTTAAAAAAAAAAAAAGGGTCCAAAAATGGACAGAAAAGAAAGAGGAAACAAAAAGAAAAAAAAAAGGAAAAGGAAAAAAAAAAAGAAAAAAAAAGGGTTTCCTCCAAAAGAAAAAGAAAAATTGAAAATTGATGTACGTTCGTGATAAAGTTTCTTTTGTGCTATATCGAGGTCAGAATGTTGTAAAGTGGTCATTCATATGCCACTTAACATTACTCTATGTATAGGCATGTGTTTAGGTGATTCAATGGTGCGGGTGCACAAAACCTTTATATATTTGGTTGGGAGCGAGAATTTGAGGAGATTCTGTGGCATGAAATCCTAATCACTTTCACTTGTGCGCTTAAATTGCTTGAGTAGTCCCTATTAGTTGATACAAGGTTAATGAAATTTTATGACGAGTTTTGAATTTTAATTATCTAAATTCATGGAATTGGAGAATGCTCTAAATGATTTAATAGGAACATACCCAGTGCCTCAAGGGCTCCCACCTACTCAGGGTCTTTTGGGGGGGGGGGGGGGGGGGGGGGGCGGGCGGATGTACGCAGCCTTCCCCCTTTAGGGTGTTAACCTGAAGAGAGGCTGTTTCCTAGTGCCCCCAACCTGAGAGTGAGGACTTCCCAAGAGGTTACTTATCCTAGTACTACTCTCGCCCAAGCACGCTTAACTTCGGAGTTCTCATGGGATCCAGTGACGACGTGTTGGTGCCCTCTAAATGATTTAATCTTGTCTTGAATTGTATTAGAGGTGTTAATCTGGGAAAATTGGGTGAAGGTTGGGATGGTTGGGGTAGTTGGTTATGGCAGTTTTTATGTTAAATCATATACTTTGCTAGAGGACTAGTGAAAGTTAGGTGTGGGGGTGCTGATGCATCTCAGATTTACGCATCTTTTAAGTGTTATTTTAATTATTTTGCACCTATTTGATTATAATTTTACACTCATTTTGGCAATTTTTATATTTAGCAGGTTTGAAATTAAAGCTTCGAAAATTGTCAAATGTTGGTGCAAATAAGACAAATTCGATGCGTAAATAATTAAATTAAGTCAATCGAGATTCGGGACAAGAACGTATAAGCTCGACCCAAATCGTCACTGTTTATCACCTACTGCCTAGACCAACTCCACTGGCCCAACAAACAGCCAGCCCGTCAACAACCAGCCCGCAGCTCATCATTGACACAGTCCAGCTCCGGCCCACCAACAGCAACACCGGGCCCAGACCATCATCGCCGAGCCTCGACTCAACTCTGACACCAGCAAGCTCGGCCCGAAATCAACCTCAAGCTCACCTCTAGCCCAACGACAGCCACACCAGCCAGCCAAACAAGCTCAGCCCAGCCCACGCCAGTACACGTAGGGTTCAGGAAAGGGAGAAAGGTGGTTTAAGGGAAGGATTTAAGGGGTTTTTCATCTCTGGTTCAGGGTGGACGGCCTTTCTCTTTCTCGGCCCCTGTTTTTCTCTCTCCTCTCAGCTCTTCCTCGGATTTCTTTTATTTTATTTTTATTTCTTTTTCGTTAAATTGGAACAAGAGCGAAATTAGAGTGAAGACCGACATGAGTTCGTTCATCTCTGCCTTCACTGGAGAGGCCCTCGGTGTCATGTGAGGGGGAGTGTTGAGACTCCACATGTGAGCCTAATAATTAGAATTTCACATTGAAATTGTGAGAGAGAAGAGATCACCTTATAAGCCCAAGTGGGGTTCCATCCTAAAACCAATTGGCAATAGGTGGAGTAACTGATGCATCTCGTATTTACGCATCTTTTAATTGTTATTTTAATTATTTTACACCTGTTTAATTATAGTTCTGCACTCATTTTGGCAATTTTTATGTTTAATAGGTTTGAAATTAAAGTTCTGAAAATTGTCAAATTTTGGTGCAAATATGGCAAATTCTATGCATAAACAATTAAATCAAGTCAATCGAGATTCGGGACATCCTCAACCTTAAGCCCCAAGTGCAGGCCCAACTCCAGCCCAACACACACAACATCACCACCAGCCTCAGCCCAGCTCACATCATCACCAGCATCACCACCAGCCACGGCCCAGCCCACATCGTCACCAGCATCACCTTCGGCCAAACTCCGGCTTGATTCGACCACCAGCAACACCATCACCGACCCAGGCCCAGCACGTCATCATCAACCTCGGCCCAAACATGGCCCATCTTCACCGGCCCATTGTCCCAGTCCTCTGGCCCACCACTAGCACCGATGTTAGGGTTGACGACACAGCAGGTCGAAGGGGTTTTTCTGTTCGATTTTGAGGGTTCCTCTCTTTGGCTGGTTCACGGCCCCTGTTTTCTCTCTCTCCTCTCAGCTCTCTCTCTCTCTCTCTCTCTCTTTCAGATTTTTATTTTTCCTTTCTTTTCGTTAAATTGGAACAAGAGCAAAATTAGCATGAAGACCGGCATGAGTTCATCATCTCCTCCTTCACCGGATCATCCTTTATGGAAAGCTAACTTGCTCTCTGGGGTTAGATAAAATCTTAGCCTTGACTTTTGTTTACTTTTAATTTGGGTTAATTTGATTGTTTACGAGAATTGATTGGTTGAGATAAATACTTTGAAGTATTATATTTTTATTGTTTATTCAATTGATATGATTATTGAGTTTGTAAACTTTAATTGTTGATATTGATATTTAAAAATTAATTCCTTGTGCTTGTAGCCTTAAGATTAATTAATCAAGTAATAGTATGAACCGAATTATTAATTAAAGCCTAGCTTCCCTATGCTGTAGTTAGATAGGGTCAATACGTAATAATTAATAATATGTTAGGTAGAGCCTATTTTCTTTATGCTTTAGTTAGATAGGGTCAATACGCAATGCTAACTATATTATCTTAGTAGGTTGAAGCTTGTAACTTAAACCACTACCCGTATGGCAATCAATAATCACAATTTAAGAGTTAACACAAAAATAATTGGCTAATGCTGGATTCGAAACCCTAGGCTCCAATTTAATACACGTTCCCAATTAGTAGTAGATTACTTTAGATTAATTGTCGTTTTCTAGATTAATTAACACAAAAATATCACTTTTCCTCAAATCAATTTAGATCATAGATTAAATTCGCGCACTCTTAATCCCTGTGGTTCGACACCCTCTCGCCCTACACTTTAATTTAGGTGTGTTTAATAGATAGGGTTTTATATTAAATTTTGATAGATGTAGAAAAACACATCACCTGTGAACCACAGTCTTATGCAAGCTCCATACCTCTGTTATGATCTAAGTTGGTCTTAGATCATAACCTAGGAGAGAGAATATGAGATGAGAAAGAATTGAGAGAATTGAGATGTGAAGAGAATATATTTTTCTATTACTTGGATGAGCGTTACAATGATGTATCAAGATTACTTATATCATACAAACATAAGGAGGGAACAACAAAAATATCTAAGTGGCTTAACTACTTTTACCACCACTGCACAATTCAAAACCATTCAATACAATTTCATACTATATGTAACAATACTTCCCCCATTAAGAGATTCTTGCCTTAAGAATCTAAGGTAGAAAATTGGCTTCAAATGAACTTGAAGTCTTCCTAAGCTACATCTTCTGTGCAAAGATTGGTCCACTAAACCAACACTTACTTAACTTCTTTGCCTTGATGCTGCACTATGCGTGAATCAAGAATTTGGACTGGTTCTTGCAGAACCATACGACTAGAAGATGCCTGAGGAGGATCAGTAGAGCTAATGACACCATAAGTAACCTGTTTCTTCAGCAGGGACACATGAAAGACCGGGTTTATGGATGCATCAGGAGGCAGTTCCAAGTGATAAGCTATAGGTCCTAGCTTCTATAAGACCTTGTAGGGACCAAAATAACGAGCACACAGCTTCACATTCTTGTGAATTGCTACTAAGGATAGTCTATAGGGTTGTAATTTCAAATACACATAATCTCCCACTTGGAAATATCGTTCAGATTGCTTTCTATCACTGAAAAACTTCATCCTAGCCTGTGCTATCTGCAAATTATCCCTGAGCTATTGTACCAATTACTTCCTTTATTACAGCAATTCATTTACTTCCACTATAGAAGTAGCATTGTTTTAGGACACAATAAGAAAGGCTGGATCATAACCATGCAAGGCTTTGAAAGGATGTGTGCCCAAGGATGAATGTGCATGAGTGTTATATGAAAATTTAGCCAAGGAGAGCCATCTACCCCACTATTTAGGATTATGAAATGTCATGCCTTTCAAATATTGTTCTAAACACTTGTTCAGCCTTTCAGTTTGGCGATCCATTTGTGGATGGTAAGAAGAACTCAGTGCTAAGCAAGATCCCAATAATCTAAACAATTCTCGCCAAAAATTGCTCGTGAACAGCTTATCCCTATCTGAAATGATGGTCTGAGGAAGACCATGGAGCTTGTAGAAGTTATCCAAGAATACCTTTGATAGTTTCTCAGTTAACAACGGATGACTAAGAGCGATGAAATGTCCATACTTAGTGAATCGATCCCCCACCACCCAAATGATGTCCTTACCCTTAGACCTTGGCAACAATTCTATAAAGTTCATACTTAATGTGTTGCCAAGCTTGTTCAGGGATAGGAAGGGGTTGCAAAAACCCTGTGTATGGAACATGTTTAGGTTTTGTTTGTTGACATACATCACAAGACTTCACATATCCATGAACATCGTTCTTCATTACCACCCACTGAAAATACTGGTTAAGCCTTTGATAAGTGCCTTCAATGCCTGAATGCCCACCTAAGGCTGAAGAGTGAAATGCAACAATGATACGCTTCCTCAAATCAGTAGCTGAACCAACATAAATTCTGCCCTTAAGTCTCACAATGCCATTTAGCATTCTAACATCAGAAGTATCTGAAGCTGAGGACTTATTGATGGCTAAGGCTGTGATGCAAATTGATCATCTTCATAAGATTTGTTAATTTCCTCCATCTAGGCATGTAATACTGCAGTTATAGCAGAATAATGGGCCACAACCTCCTATTCAGGCCTCTTAAACAATGCATCTGCAGCAACATTCTCCCTATCCTTGCGATATTCAATAGCATAGTCCAATCCTAGCATCCTCATAAGCCCTTTTCTTTATACCCTTGTAGTGATCTTTTGCTCCAATAGGTACTTCAAGCTTTAGTGATCTTTTTTTATTATAAAGTGATGTCTTTGAAGATAGTGTCACCACTTTTGCACTACCATCAATATAGCTAAATAGCTAAGAGATTGGCTAAGGAAAGCAATCAGCCTCCCTTTTTGTGATAGGACTACCCTACTTCAATGTTGCAGGCATCAGTCTCAATGACAAAGGATTCACATAAATCTGGCATGGCTAAAATAGGAGCTACACACATGGCAGCTTTTAGCCTTTCACAAGCTTCTTGAGCTTCCTCGCTCCACTTAAAAGCATCTTTCTTTAAGAGATCTGTAAGAGGCTTAGCAGTGATGTCATACTCACCAGTGAACTTCCTATAATAACCAGTCAACCCCAAAAACCCTCTCAATGATGAATGTAAGAATGGGCCAATCTCTTATAGACTGAACCTTAGAAGCATCAGTAAAGACTCCCTTGAAAGAAATTACATGTCCTAAGTACTCTACTTGAGTTTGTGTAAAGATACGTTTTGAGAGTTCAGCAAAGAGTTTATGATTTCTAATTGTTTGACACTCTTTGTGAAGATGGGAAATATGGGATTTCAGGGTTGGGCTATAGATTAGAACGTCATCAAAAAAACACTAGGACAAACTTCCTTAAGAGGTTTGAGAATGGAATTCATCAAGGCTTGAAAAGTAGCAGGAGCATTTGATAAATCGAATGGCATAACCACAAATTCAAAGTGTTCATGATGTGTTCTAAAGGCAGTCTTATGAATGCCTTGTTCCATCACTCGAATTAGATGATAGCCTTCTCTGAGATCTAATTTGGAGAAGTAAACCGATCCAAAGAGTTCATCTAAGAGATCATCTATTATTGGGATGGGGAACTTATCTTTGATTGTGAGAATATGGGATGAGAAAGAATAGAGAGAATTGAGATGAGAAGAGGAGATATTTTTCTCTTACTTGAATGAATCTTACAATGATGGATCAAGACTACTTATACAATCCACTACAATATGCAGCAAAAGCAACTCAAAAATATCTAAGCAACTACCAAAGGAATATCTAACTCACATTAACTAACTATAACTGACACTCCCTTCAAAACATACAATTCCTAATACACACTATTACTTGGCTAATACAACTGAAGAATTAAGCTAGTACTAATAAAGAAACTACTTAACCAAGGAATATAATTCACAACAATACTCCCCTTTTTGAAAATATTCTTGTCTCAAGAATGAAAAGTTGAAAATAGACTCTCAAAGAACTTCAATTCCTTCCAAGGTGCATCTTTTTGGCTGAAATTAAACTAATGAACCAATGCTTACTAAATCTTTTTTCCACTTTGTAGGACAATTCATGAATCCAAGATAGTCAAAGATCTTGGAGGATGAAACCACTTGATGAAACTGCTAGGTATCCTTCTGAACCATTTGTATCCGCAACAACATACTCCTTTTTAACTATCAGCTAAGACCTTATTCTTGACTGAGCTAACTGCAAATGGTCCCTTAACTGTTCTACTAACTGTTTCCCTTGTTGTTGTGTACACTCCCTCACCTTCTTTTCCTTGTCCTTCCAATGGGAATGCTTCTCAACTCTTTGATGAATGCCTTCAATGCTCGAGTGCTCTCCCCAAGCTAAAGAATGGAAGGCTATGATAATTTGCTTCCTCAATTCAAATGTAAACACAATGTAAACTTTTCCCTTCTCTCACGCAATGTCATTAATCAAGATAACCACAGATGTAGCAGGCTCCACAGAAGACTCTCCTATGCTTAAAACTAAATTTCCCTCTTCTTGCCTTCCAAATAGTACATCATTTATTGCATTTCTGTTCCTTTTACTGTATTCCAAGTAACAATCCAATCCTAGCATCTTCCTTAACCCTATGTGTTGGCCATAAAGCCATTTATATTGTAATTTTGATGACAACAACCATTTAGTGAGCCATAGTGTTTAAATTGTTCTAATCTTGTTTCTAAGTGATTCATAAGAAAGCTAGGAAAATCAAGGTTATTCATGCAGATACGAAACTTTCTAAGATGATGAATCAAGAAGAAAATAGATCAAATTTGAAGAGAAGATTCAGCTGAATTGAAGAGAACATGATCCGAGTCCAATCACCTTAAAGTTATTTATTTTTATTGTCTAGGACTTAGGATTAGAATATATTGATTGAGTCCAAGTCTCAATATTGATATGTGATACCCTAACAAAAATATTTTTGAAATATGTTTGGAAATTGATTTTCAAATTTTATTTGAAAAATATTCAAGTCAAAATTAAATGAATCTAGCTTATCAATTAAAATATATTTTCAATGATTGGTATTTCAAAAAAAGCATGATCAAATTAATTAAGATAAAATTTAAATAGGTGATGATTTAGCTTAATTTATGCAATCAATTATCCTAATGATCAAAGCAAAGTGGGAAATTAATTCAAAATTTTGAACTACTATGGCAATCAATTAATCGCTTTAGCTAATATGGTAAAATTATCCCATTAATTAAGCCAATTGATCAAAAATATGCAAATCCATCCAGGCACGCTGAGTGTCGACACACAGAAGGTATGTGTCAACACACAGGCTTACAGTAGCCACCGGGAGCTACTGTGTGTCGACACATAGATCAGAAAAAGATCTAAACGGCAACTTTTGACTTGATTTCTTTCCTAATATTTTTTCTAACCTTTTGAAAGTCCCCTTGGCCCTCATTTGCCTATAAATTGGGCTTGAATGCTTTGGTTCAAATCATCCAACACTCTCTAAGCATTCTTTGATAAAAGTACTCGTATAGTCTTGTGCTTTAACGGTTTGGTTTTATGTTTTGTTTAAGGTTTTTATTTGAGCATCACTTGTTCTCTTATTGTTGATCATTGAGCTTAATTGGCATATTCTTAGCTTTGTCTAAGCTTGATCAAGTGCCAATTCACTCTTGAAAGAGTGAAAAGTCTAATTGCTTTCCTTCTTCCATTGCTTTATTTCTATTATTCATTGTAAAGGTTGGATCCTGACCCTGCAGTTATAAAAGGATCATTTGTAAAGGTTGGGTCTTGAGCCTTTGCACAAAAAGATCGATTGTAGAGGCTAGATCCTAAGCCTGATTTAAAAAAGAGCAAAAAACTTAGTTAGAGGCTCAAGTGACAATAAGTAGGCACTTGAGAAGTGGACTCGCTTCCAGTTTGGAAGTGAACCACTATAAAAATCTTTGCGCATCGCTTTTATTCTTGCCTTTATCTTTATCATTTCATAGTTATTATCTATCTCTCAATTTAATTTTAAGTTCATAAATTTAATTTTTTATTTATTACTAAAGAACCTAATTCACCCCCCTCTTAGGTTGCTCTTTGGACCTGCAATTGATATCAGAGCTAGTACTCTATTTATTTTTTTGGGTCTAACAACCTTAGAGTGATCATGTGGCAACCTTCACTTCAATCTTAGCTGAGGACCAATCGACCAACAAGCCTCCTCTTTTTGATGGGAAAATTTCCTCTATTGGAAGCTTAGAATGAGACTTTACATTACAGCCATTGATTTTGATTTATGACTTATAATAAAAAATGGTGATTATGTACCTTCAAAAAAGCAAGGTGAGAAAACCACTGAAAAAAAAAAGAAAATGAGCTTATGCAAGATGATAAAGAAAAACTTGCAAAAAATGCAAAAGCTCATTATCAACTATTGTGTGCTCCAAATGTCTTTAATCATGTGTCCAGTTGTAAATTAGCAAAAGATATTTGGGACAAGCTAAGAGGTCACCTATGAAGGTACAGATTAAGTAAAGTCCTCAAATATAAACATGTTGGTAAGAGTATACGAACTTGTTAAAATGAAACTGGAGGAATCAATAAAAGAGATGTAAACTAGATTTTCCGATATTGCTAACAAACTCCAAGCTCTTTGAAAAATGTATTCAAATGAGGAGCAAGTTAGGAAAATCCTTAGATGTCTTCCTATTTCATGACAAGGCAAGGTTACCACTATTCGAGAAGCTCATAACCTCTCCGCTTATAAACTTGATCAACTAATTGGAAATCTCATGACCCATGAGATTGACATGGTTGAATTTAAAGAAGAAGAAAAACAAAAGAAAAGTAAAGACATATCATTTAAATCATCTCTAAATGATGAAAGTGACGAAAGTTATGATGAAGTTGTTATGTTAGCAAAAAGGTTTTACAAACATCTTGAAAAGAAAAGGTTTAATAAAAACTTTAAAAAGGGTTGATCTTCCTCCAAAGATGAACCAACTTGTAACAAGTGTGGAGAAATCGGACATCTCAAGAGAGATTGTCCCAAGCTAAAAAATAAGAAATTCTTTAACAAGTTCAAAAAGAAGGACAAAAAGGAAGAACGGAAGAAAGCATTTGTGGCTTGGGGAGACAGCGACGATGATTCCAATGAAGAAAGTGAAGATGAAGTAGCTAACTTTTGTCTCATGGCTATTGACGATGATAGCATTGAAGAAGATGAGGTATCCTATCTATTATATAATGAACTTGTTGGTTTTCAAGAATTGTATTAGAAATATAAAAAATTAAAAAATGACACAATGCTTTCATAAAGGGTATTGAAAAGACAAGATTGGAAAAAGATTCAAAACAACGTTTATTGCTTGTACTTGAAAATGAATCACTAAAGAAAAGAATGAGTCCTTAAATGGAGAAATCATAAAACTAACTAATAAAAACAATCCTTGGAAGAAACACTTCATATTTTCAAGGAAAATGAAAAAGGAAAATCCAAGGAGGAGGAGTCACTCTTGAAGGAGAATTAATCCTTAAAAGAGAGAATGGAAGAACTTTCAAAAATCTCAATCAAATTTTTCGAAGGGCAAGAAACACTTGAAAAAATTCTTTTATCTAAAAAACCGGTCTATAATAAAGAAGGAATATGTTATAATGGAAATGTTCAAAAGAAAATTTTGAATGTTCTTTTTGTTAAAGCCTCATCACCTCCAAATAACTCTATAAGATGGCACTATTGTGGTGACCATGGGCATGTCATGTACCAATGTCCTTTCAAAAGAAATATGAGAAAGATAAGTATGGTTTGGGTCCCAAAAGGATCTCAATCACCTAATGTAAAGGCTAACAACAAAGGACCTAAGAAAATTTGGATACCTAAAACTGTTTGAATTGTAGTAGGTGCTGTTTGTGATGAATTTGGTCAGTGTGCTTATTCATCAATTTGGAGTTCTATATGAGGTGGTTAGTTGGGATAAGCTGAACTCAAGCTTCAGCTACACGCCCGACTTGATATTCACTGCAAGATCAAACAAACGATTAGAGGGGCCAGTGGAGCAATCCACAGGGGACCTCTTCGACGCTCAAGTTAATATCCATATTATGAAATAGCAAATAACGGCAAGCAATAAATGAAATAACGGAGGTAAAATACTTAGCCTGAGGAGAATAAGGCATTTGAACAATTATTGCTCCAGGGAGATGATCATGGGAGTCGATGATCTTGAAGGAGGCATGTAGCCCCCCTTTTTATAGAAGAAGAATGATTTTGGATGCGTATCCCCTTTTTGGATAAGTATCACTTTATGTTTGATTCTGTCTTTTGTACTTGTGTATGAGTATGTTTTTCTTCTGGGCGAATTGTGTTGTTTTTCAACTAGGCGAATTGCATTGTATTTCTACTAGGTGAATTGCATTGTTCTTCTACTGGGCGAATTGCGTTTTTTTCTACTGGGCGAATTGCGTTGTATTTCTACTGGACGAATTGCGTTATTTTTCTACTAGGTGAATTTTGTTGATTTTCCTTCTACTTAACGAATTGTGTTGATTTTCCCTCTACTGGGCAAATTATGTTGATTTTGCCTCTACTGGGCATATTGTGTTGATTTTGCTTTAATTTTTGTCCAATTAATTATCTGTACAACCTACTTGCCCATCTACAGTAGCAAGCTGCTCAATTATAGTTTACCAATAGGTGTGTATGAAAATTCAAAGCAAAAACCAAAACTGGTACTTGGATAATGGTTGCTTAAGGCACATGACCAGAGATAGATCTAAGTTCAATTTACTAATGTCAAGAATAGAAAATGTCACTTTTGGCGACAGCAAGAAAGGAAAAATAATCAGTATTGGTAACGTTGCTTCTAACTCTTCTCCTTGCATTGAAGATGCCTTACTCGTGGAAAGTCTTAGGCACAATTTGCTAAGCATTATTCAATTATTTGATAAAGGCTATTGTGTGAACTTTGAATCATCTAAATGTATATAGTTAAACATGCTAAAACAAATGAAATTTTGATTGTTGGTCTACGATAAGATAATGTCTAAATGATTGATCTTGATTGTGTAGATTCACTAAAGTGTTTTAGTGTCTTGAATGAAAATGATCCTTGGATTTAGCATAGAAGATTTGGACATGCTAGTATGGATTTGATTTCAAAACTTTCAAAAAATGATCTCGTTAGAAGATTAGCAAAGTTAAAATTTGAAAAAGATGATATTTGTAATGCATGTCAATATGGCAAACAAACTATATCTTCATTCAAAGCCAAGAATGTAGTTTCAACATCAAGGCATCTTGAACTCTTGCATATAGACTTGTTTGGTCCCACTCGTCATTTGAGCCTTGGTGGAAAGCGATATGGACTTGTAATTGTTGATGGTTACTTGGGTCCTATTCCTTTATCATAACAGTGAAGCATTTGAGAAATATGAAAAATTTTGCAAAAAGGTGCAAAATAAAAATGATCTGAAAATTATTTCGGTTAGAAGTGATCATGAAAGGGAATTTGAAAATAACGATTTTGAAACTTACTGTGATTACTTTGAAATTGACCACAATTTTTTGGCACCTAGAATTCCTCAACAAAATGGAGTCGTTGAAAGAAAAAAATAGAACATGTTCGTGATGAATTTGGTCAGTGTGCTTATTTATCATTTTGGAGTTCTGTATGAGGTGGAGTTAGTTAGGATAAGTTGAACTCAATCTCTAGCTACACGCTTGACTTGATAGTCCCTGCAAAATCAAACAAATGGTTAGAGGGGCCCGTGGAGCAATCCACGGGGGACCCCTCCAACGCTCAAGTTAGTATCCATATTATGAAATAGTAAATAAGGGTAAGTTACAAATGAAATAATAGAGATAAAATATTTAGCCTAAGGAGAATAAGGCGTTTGAATAATTATTGCTCCAGGAAAATGATCGTAGGAGTCGATGATCATAAAGGCGGCATGTAGGCCCCCCTTTTTATAGAGGAAGAATGCTTTTGGATGGGTATATCTTTTTTGGATAAGTATCACTTCATGTTTGAACCTATCTTTTGTACTTGTGTTTAAGTATGTTTTTCTACTTGGCGAATTGCATTGTTTTTCCACTGGGCAAATTGCATTGTAGTTCTGCTGGGCAAATTGCGTTGTTTTTCTACTGGGGGAATTGCGTTGTTTTTCTACGGGGCGAATTGTGTTATTTTTCTACTCGGCGAATTGCGTTGTAAAAGAATCTATACATGTAGTTTTTGATGAAACTAGTGTCTTGTCCTCTAGAACTCCTTGTGATGATGATGATATAGTAATCAAACCAATAAACATCACACACTCATTCGAGGAGCAAGAAAAATATAAACTTAAAGCTTAAATGGATGAACCAAAAGGAGATAACCAAAATGTAGAATCCAAAGAGGAAGACTTACCACGAGATTGGAAATACTTGAAGGATCACCAATAAGTCAAATCATTGGAGATCCTTCTCAAGGTGTAAAAATAAGGCATGCATTAATCGAATATTGTCATTTAGCCGCATTTATCTCTCTTGAAGAACCCAAGAACATAAAAGAAGCTCTTACTAACTCAAATTGGATAATGGCACTGGAGGAAGAGCTAAATCAATTCAAGAGGAGTGTGGGAACTTGTGGATAGACCTCAAGATCATCAAGTCATCGGTACCAAGTGGGTCTACCGCAACAAGAAGGATGAGGAAGGTAACGTGGTAAGAAACAAGGCAAGGTTTGTAGCTAAATGATATAACTAAGAGGAAGGTATAGAATATGAGGAAACCTTTGCTCCCATTGTTAGATTAGAAGCTATTAGACTCTTATATGCATTTGCATCATTTAAAGATTTCAAACTTTTTTAAATAGATGTAAAAAGTGCATTTTTAAATGGCCTTATTGAAGAAGAGGTTTATGTTGAACAACCACTTGGATTTGAGGTTGACAATTTTTCCAACCATGTTTTCAAACTCAAAAAGGCTCTTTATGGACTGAAACAAGCTCCTAAAGCTTGGTATAAGAGATTGAATTCATTTTTAATACAAAATGAATTTTCAAGAGGAAAGGTTGACACCACCCTCTTTATTAAACACTCTAGACATCATATTCTTATTGTGCAAATTTATGTTGATGATATAGTGTTTGGTGCTACTAATCCATCTCTTTGTGAAGAATTTTCAAATCTTATGAGTAGGGAATTCGAAATGAGTATGATGGGTGAACTCAACTACTTCCTTGGATTTCAAATCAAGCAAGGCAAGGAAAGAATTTTCATCAACCAAGCTAAGTACATCAAAAAAAATGCTTAAAAAATTTGGCATGAAAAATTCCAAGGCAATCACAGCACCAACAAGCTCAACTCTTAAATTGGCCATGCATGAAAAGGGTGAAAAGGTGGACCAAAAGCTATATCAAGATTTGATCGGATCCCTTCTTTACCTTACCGCTAGTGGGCCTGATGTTCAGTGTAATTTATGTGCTAGATTTCAAGCATATCCTAAGGAATCTCATTTATATGCCATGAAAAGAATATTTCTTTACCTAGTTGGTACTCCCACATTAGGCATATTTTACCCTAAATGTAATTTCTTTGATTTAGTTGGATATAGTGATGCGGATTTTTTCAGATACAAAGTGGACCGAAAATTGACCAATGGTACTTGTCAATTTCTTGGTCACGCTTTGATGTCAGGGTTTAGCAAAAAGCAAAATTTTGTTGCTTTATCCACTACCGAGGCTAAATATGTTGCATGTGGAAGTTGTGCTCAAATGTTGTGGTTAAAGCATCAATTAAATGACTATGGCATTAATATTGACCATGCTTTTATAATATGCAATAATACTAGTGCTATATGCTTAACTAAAAATCCTGCTCAACATTCTAGAACAAAGCATATTGAGGTTAGACATAACTTCATTCGTGATCATGTGCTTAAAGGAGATGTCATTGTGAAATTTGTTCCCACCAATGACCAATTAGCAGACACACAAAGCGACAATGACGCTGCTCTGTTTCTATGTGTCGACACACAAGGGGACCTCACGAGTTCTACAGTAACACTGCACATACCCCTCTTTGTCCCCTTTCTTCACATCTTCACCTCATTTTCACACCTTTATCTTAACTCTCTCTCTCTCTCTCTCTCTCTCTCTCTCTCTCTCTCAAATCCTAACCTTCTTCTTTCAAAATCTCTCAAAAATCCTCCAAAACCATAACTTTTCTTCAAATTTTTGCTAGAAATCAAGTTTCTACCAATATTTTAACATTAAAAACTTAGATGTTTGTCAAAAAAAAATTCATCTTTTTCACACACCCTAACACAAAAACCAAACCACTCATAGTTCTCTTTCTTCACTTTTCTTGCTTTTGTAAGTTACAAATCATGTGTAATTAATCACACCAAATATTTGTCATCATGAAAAAGGGGGAGTTTGTTGGCCCTAAAGCCATTTATATTATAATTTTGACGATAAACACCATTTAATGAGTCATAGTATTTAAATTGTTCTAATATTGTTTCTAAGTGACTCATAAGAAATTAGGAAAGTCAATGTTATTAATGTTGATACGAAGCTTACTATGATAATGAATCATGAGGAAAACAGATTAAAATTGAAGAGAAGATTCATCCAAATTGAAGAGAATGTTATACGAGTCCAAGCGCCTTAAAGTTATTTATTTTTATTATCTAGGAGGATTGGGATATATCATTTGAGTTCAAGTCTTACTATTGATATGTGATGCTCTAACAAAAATGTTTTCGAAATATTTTTGAAAATTGATTTTCAAATTTTATTTGAAAAATATTCAAGTCAAAATTAAACCAATCTAGCTTATCAATTAAAATATTTTTTCAAGATTGGTATCTTAAAAAAAGTATGATCAAATCAATTAAGATAAAATCTAAATGGGTGATGATTTAGCTTGATTTATGTAATCAATTATCCTTATAATCAAAGCAAAATGGGAAATTAATTCAAAATTTTGAGCTAACATGGCAATGAATTAATCAACTTAAAATTATCCCATCAATCTAGCTAATTGATCGAAAACTTGCAAATCCACTCAGGCATTTTGAGTGTCGACATACAGAAGGTATGTGTCGACACATAAGCTTACAGTAGCCACAGGGAGCTACTGTGTGTCAACACACATATCAAAAAAAGCTCGAAACGGCTACTTTTGACTTTATTTCTTTCCTAATTTTTTTTCCAACCTTTTGAACTTCCTCTTGGCCCTCATTTGCCCATAAATAGGGCTTGAATGCTTTGTTTCAAATTATCCAACACTCTCTAAGCATTCTTTGATAAAGGTTCTCTTACATTCTTCCGCTTTAACAATTTGATTTTAAGTTTTATTTAAAGTTTTTTTTTAGCATCACTTGTTCTCTTATTATTGTTCATTGAGCTTAATTGGCATATTCTTAGCTTTAGCTATGCTTGATCAATTGTCAATTCACTCTTGAAAGAGTGAAAAGTCTAATTGCTTTAGATCTTCCTTTGTTTTATTTCTATTACTCATTGTAAAGGTTGGATCTTGACCGTATGGTTACAAAATGATCGTTTGTAAAGATTGGGTCTTGAGCCTACTTACAAAAAGACCAATTGTAAAGGTTAGATCCTTAGTCTAATTTTAAAAAGGATCATCAAGGTTAGTTAAATGCTCAAGTGACAAAGAGTAGTCACTTGAGAAGTGGACTAGCTTCCAGTTTGGAAGTGAATCACTATAAAAGTCTTTGTGCATTGCTTTTATTCTTGCCTAATCTTTGTCATTTCATATTTATTGTCTATCTTTCAATTTAATTTTTTATTTATTACTAAAGAACCTAATTCACCCCCCCCCCTCCCCCTAGGTTGCTCTTTGGACCTTCACTATGTTATGCACAACTATATTCATCATTTGATCCATAAAATAATTCAGACTTGGATTATCTGATTCAATTATGAAATGGTGATCTTCAATATACTGCCTCCACTTCTGAATTTTTATAAGAATGGCCAATTGCTCCTGCTCCGCAATTAACAGCTCAAATGTTTTAGATTAATGGATTGGCTGGGGAAAGCTATTAGTCTTTCCTTTCAAGATAGATCCGTGTTATGATCGTGCTGCAGAAGTCCTTGGTGGTTGTTGTTGCTATTTAGCTTTTGATAATTGAAGCTTATTTTGATTAGTTGATGGTTGTTATCTTAGTCGCTTGTTGTGTTAGGTTTGAATTGTTAGTTTGGCACCAAGTCTTGTATTAGTTGGTTAAGTCGGTTAAGTCAAGTGACAGTCTAATGTGGTGGCTGAGCTAGTGTTAGTCATTTTGTTCTTATCTTAATTCACTGTAACTAGATTTCTGTAAGTAGTAGGCTTAAGTGTAAGATTGATGCATGCAATGAAATACAACCAATCTCTTTGAGATATTTTTCTCTCTGTCATCTAGTTCTCTCTCTAATTTCTCATCTCCTTCACTTCTTTTCTCATCTAAACTCTCTTTTCTACAAGATTAGACTTCTAGTTCAACTAGAGGCTTAATAATTAGTATCAGAGCCTCATTTTAGGCTATCCATTAAGTTGAATTACTTCAATTTGATTGTTTACGCTTAGATCATGGTGATTTTGATCTTTTTCTTTATAAATTAGAATCGACAAAGCGCAAGAATCAGCAATTAGTAATGTCTAGTGGTGTTACTACATGATCAGGAGCTGGAGCTGGAGCTGGAAATCCAGCTACATTTGTTGACCCTAATGTCTCCGATGCTGCAACGGTTGGTGCAACTGCAGCAAGAGAGGTACAGTTTGTTACGAATGATCAACTATCATTGCAAATGGAACAAATGTTCAACCAGATTCAGCAGCAGAGGCAAGAGAATAAAGATCTAATGCTTCAACAGATGAGGCAGGTTCTTAGAGAAAACGATCAAGGTAATGAAGGCCTAGTGTCTCAACAACTGCAAGGTTTTGAGGAAAAGATAACTGGTCATGTGAATCAGTAAGCTCAAGAGTTTGAGGAGAGGATCACAGACAGGTTGAATCAACAGACAGAAAACATTGAAGAGAAGTTCAACGAGTTGCGCAACCAATTCGATAAGTAAAATGTGTCATATGCTCCTGAACCTCTAATTCCTACTAGTCTGATACACATAAATCAATAGAGGAGGCTTCCTGATGAGGTGAATCCTCAAATGCCAAATGTTGCTGCTAGACCTCAAGATCGTGCTCCAGTGGCTTCTGTTAGATCTCAGGATCAGATTGAAGAAGCTGAGGTAACTGCTAGAGCACACGATCGACCATATGATCAAGTTCAGTCATGAGCTACCAGCTCAATTCTAGGATAGAATGATCGACCTCTTGGTCATCCAATTCTCTTCAGATCTGCTAATTCTAATGCTGACCAACTTGATCATCCACATGATTAGTGGCACCAACAACGTTCAGGAAGTAATGAGACTGCATCCAATAACAGAAGTAGTGGTTATAGGCAGTCAAGAGTTCAGATAGATCCTTTCGATGGGAAGCAACCTCATTCATGGTTGAGAAGATGTGATCGTTATTTCCATTTCTACCACACTGATGATTCGAAGAAGGTGTAGATAGCATTTATGTATCTTCTAGGAGACCATGTAGTGTGGTTTTACAGTTTATTGAAGAGCAATCCTACACTTTCTTGGGCTGAATTTGTGAAAGAGCTTTGTGAGCGATATGGAGAGGAAGATTCCAGTGATATTATTGATAGATTTAATAAAGTGATACAATAAACTTTGGTCAAGGAGTATATGACAAGGTTTCAGAAACTTGGAGCAAGCATGATAACTGCCAATCCTCAAGTTACTGAGTCATACTATGTCTTAAGCTTCATAAGTGGCTTAAAGCCCAAAGTTATGAACCTTGTTAAGGCTGTTGATCCTGCAACACTGTCTAAGGCTTATGCTAAGGCCAAGCTGTTTGAGGCAACAGTTCTTGATTCAAATGAAGGATCAAGGTATCGTGGAAGCAGTTCTCATCAACAGAAAGGGGTTTTTAAGTCTAAGGCTAGTCGATCAAGTGAGAAGAAGCCACAAAGGCCTTGTTTTAAGTGCAATCATCCTTATCAATTTGGCCATAAATGCAACCCAAAAGTCCTCATGTCAGCTAGGGGAAAGAGTGATGGGGAATAGTCTGGTAGTGAAGAATCTGAAGTGAATAATGATAGTTCAGAACAAGAGTCACTAAAGGAACTTAGTGAATTTGAAGTTGGAATTTCTATGAAAGCATTAACTGGAAATGGAACTCATAACACTGTAAGGATCAAGGGGAAAGCAGGGAAGAGATCAATCATAATTTTGATTGATAGTGGAAGCACCCATAGTTTTGTTGATCCAAAAGTGGTGAAGAAGGTGGGACATGAAGTAATCAAGACACATCCTTTGGCAATGACAGTTGCAGATGGGAATTCAGTGTTAACTCAAAACAAATGCCGAGGATTCCAGTGGTTGATGCAAGACCGCAAGTTTGATTATGACTTCAGGATCTTATCTTTGGGTGGATGTCACATGGTCCTTGGGGTAGATTGGATGAGATCTTATAGTTTAGTTCTCTTTGACTTTGCTAAGTTGACAATCTCATTTGAGATTCAAGGATCTAAAGTTACTTTGCAAGGTATGGCAGATCAGGCTCAATTACAGACTATGAATGGCAAGAAGTTGGAGAAAGGATTCAAGAAATGTGCTTATCAGTGGGTAGGACAATTGTTTGCTATATCTCTAACTGAAGTGGTGAAGATTACTCAGCCTGAAGTTCAAGCAATGATAGAGGAATTTGAGGATTCATTTAAACTGCCCAAGGCCTTACCTCCGAAGAGGAGCTTAGATCATGCTATCCCTCTTAAGTCTAAAGTAGAACCCATGAAGATAAGACCATACACGTATCCTCATGCTCAAAAAACGAAAATTAAGAAGCAGGTGGATGAGTTACTCAAGACAAGTTTCATAAGGCAGAGTCACGGCCCTTTTGCTTCTCTTGTAATCCTTGTTAAGAAGAAAGATGGAACAGCAAGGATGTGCATAAACTACAGATAGCTAAATTCAATGACAGTGAAGGATTAGTTTCCAATTCCTGTCATAGATGACTTACTTGATGAATTATATGGAGCACAAGTCTTCTCCAAGCTGGATTTGAGGCAAGGCTATCACCAAATCAGAGTGTTGGAGCAAGATGTGTATAAAACTACGTTCAGAACACATCACAGGCACTTTGAATTTATGCTCATGCCATTTGGACTAACCAATACTCCAGCTACCTTCCAGGCTCTTGTGAATGATGTTTTCAAGCAGTTCATAAGGAAGTTTGTATTGGTATTCTTCGATGACATTCTGATTTACAGCACCTCGCTTGAAGAACATCTGAAGCATTTAAGGGAAGTGTTCTTGGTCATGCGCAAGCATAAGTTATATGCCAAATTGGCTAAGTTTTCCTTTGCTCAAACTCATTTAGAGTATTTGGGCCATGTGATATCTTATGAAGGAGTCTCTACTGATCCTTCCAAAGTGTAAGCTATGGTGGATTGGCCTATACCTGTGACTTTAAAGTAGTTGAGAGGATTCTTGGGCTTGAAAGGTTATTATTGAAAGTTTGTTGCCAACTATGGAGCTATGGCAAAACCTCTAATTGAATTGTTGAAGAAGGATTCCTTTAAGTGGTCAAACAAAGCTCAAGAAGCATTCAAAGCCTTGAAATCTACAATATGTAAGGCACCAGTTCTAGCAATGCCTGACTTCACTTTGAGATTCATCCTGGAAACAGATGCTTGTGGAAGTGGAATTGGGCTTGTTCTGTCTCAAAAAGGGAAGTCAATAGCTGACCTCAGCCAAGCTTTGAGTCCTAAGCACCAAGTTTTATCCACTTATGAAAAGGAGTACCTCGCGATTCTACTTGCTGTTGATAAATGGAGGCATTACTTAGATGGGCATCATTTCACAATTAAGACAAATCATCAAAGTCTGAAACATCTTTTGGAGCAGAAAATTGTTATAAGAATCTAGAAGAAAGGATTAATGAAGATTTTGGGGCTTGATTGTGACATTGAATACAAGAAAGGGAAAGATAATGCTGCAGCTGATATATTATCTCGAAGATTGGAAGATTACGAGTTAGCATTTTGTGGAGTAGTATCAATTGTACTTCCAGCTTGGGTTGATGAGGTATATAAGTCTTATGAAGATGATCCTTTAGCACAAGAATGCATTAATGCTTTCAATGTGAGCAAGACTAGCAATGAAGTCACTGATGCAGAGGTGTCTGTTGTGAAAGGAATTATTAGATTGAAGGGCAAGTTGTATATTGGCTCTTCCACTAATTTAAGGCAACACGTCATTAGTTCCTCACATGAGTCAATAATGGGGCGGAAACTTTGGAGTTGAAGGCACCTACCAAAGGCTTAAAGCTTATTTCTGTTGGACAGGCATGAAGAAGGCAGCTGCTGATTTTGTTCAAACTTGTGAGGTCTGTCAGTAAACTAAGCTGGGAGATCATAGATATCAAGGTCTTCTCCAACCTTTACCAGTACCTGAAGGAGCTTGGCAAAACATTAGCATGGACTTTATTAAAGGTTTTCCCAAGTCAGAAGGCAAGGAGGTTATATGGATTGTGGTGGATCGATTTACTAAATTCAGTCATTTCATTGGCTTGGCTAGACCAGTAACAGCTGAGAAATTAGCTAAGAGCTTCTTGGATAACATCTATAAGTTACATGGGTTGCCTCAATCTATTGTATCAGATCGTGACAGGATTTTTACTAGCTATTTCTGGAAAGAATTGTTCAACTTGATGGAAGAACCTTGGCTCTTAGTTCATCATACCATCCCCAAACTGATGGACAAATTGAAAGAGTCAATCATCCTAAGGTGTGGAGTAAGTGGTTATCTTTGGCGGAGTACTGGTACAATACTCATGCTCATGCTTCCATTGGAACTACTCCATTCAAAGCTCTCTATGCCTATGATGCCCCAACACCCTTGATGTTGCAAGGCATTGTGTCAACTGTACCTAAAGTGGCTGATTTACTTCAGTAGAGGAGGCAATTGATGCAAGTGTTAAAGGACAATCTCCATCAAGCACAAGCTAGAATGAAGTTTTATGCAAATAGGAAGCGTGTGGACAGAAATTTTGAAGTTGGAGATATAGCCTATCTAAAGTTATAGCCTTATAGACAATCAAACATGGCTTAAGCAGGAATGCGAAGTTGTGTGCTAGGTTCTTTGGACCACAAAAGATCTTAGAAAAGATTGGCAAAGTAGCTTACAAGCTTGACTTACCACCTAACTCTTACATTCATCCTTTTTTCATGCGTCCTTCCTCAAGAAACATGTGAAGAGAGGTTGTGAAAGCTCAATTCAACATCCTAACATAGCCTTAAATGGAGCTATTTTGCTGGAACCTGTTGTTGTGCTTGATTCTCGCAAGATGGAAGATGGTGACAGAATCAGACAAGAGGTTCTAGTGCAATGGGACAATCTAGATGTCAAATTTTCGACATGGAAGGAGCTTCAATTCTTGAAGAGTTAATTTCCTAGCTTCCATTCTTGAGAACAAGAATGTTTTTAAGAGGAAGGGAGTGTTATGATCATGCTGTAGAAGTCCTTGGTGGTTGCTCCTGTTGTTTAGCTTTTGATAATTGAAGCTTGTTTTGATTAGCTGCTGGTTGTTAACTTAGTCGCTTGTTGTGTTAGGTTTGAATTGTTAGTTTGGCGCCAAGTCTTGTATTAGTTGGTTAAGTCGGTTAAGTAAGTCAAGTGATGGTTTAATGTGGCGGCTAAGCTAGTGTTATTCGGTTTGTTCTTGTCTTGATTCATTGTAACTAGATTTCTGTAAGTAGTAGACTTAGGTCTAAGATTCATGTATGCAATGAAATACAACCAATCTCTTTGAGATATTTTTCTCTCCTCATTTAATTCTCTCTCTAATTTCTCATCTCCTTCACTTCTTTTCTCATCTAAACTCTCTCTTCCACAAGGTTAGACTTCTTGTTCAACAAGAGGCTTAACAATCTGCCACATTCCCATCTTACAAAAATCAGGCATTCTCATGCTAGGGTTTGAACGATTTGCTGCTTTCACATTTTCAAAAATCTTTTGAACTGAACTGGTCCATACCAAGGCATCCTTCTCAACTTTCAAAGGTGCTACATTAAGGGAAAACATCTGACCATTCCCTTGATAAGCTTTTTTCTTGATCACACTTTCCAACTTCTTACCACTCATCCCATGTAATTTTCCTTGTTCAACTATGCCTTGCAGCTTAATTAATGCGTCAGTCCTTTCAAAAGATACTATTAGTTGAACAAAATCAAAAACCAATAGACTGATTGTCTTCAGTGAATCAACACCAAGAACCATATCGCAGCCTCCAAGTTTCGGCACCCTAAAGTTGTATACAAACTGATGGCCCTATATTTCCCATCTAAATTGTTTACATTTAGTCTCAGTTAGTATTTAATTTCCATCAGCCACTGTAACAACAAGTGGGCTTGTCTTGATTAACTCAAGACCCACCAATTTAACAATCTTAGGATCCTAGAAGCTATGTGGGCTATCACTATCAATTAAAATCAACAAGGGTTTGAGACTTACCTCTCCTTTAATTCTTATTGTGTAGTGAGACCCATTTCCAGTCAAGGCCTCCACTGAAATCTCTATCTCATAATCATCTAGATCTTCTTGAACCTCCTCTACCAAAACATTGGAATTTGGTGCCTCATCCAGCTCCTCCTCAACTTCAGCACCAATAACAGCCATCAATAACTTAGGATTACACTTATGTATGAAGAAATATTTCTCATTGCACTTGAAACTTAACCATTCCACACTCAAGGGTTTGGGGCCCTTGATTTTGATTGTTGCCGGGGTAGACTTGGATGCATACTCATTTTCCTTTATTGTCCTCCTTCTAGTGAGACTAATATCATGGACTCCAACAATCTTGCCTTGGCATAGGCCTTAGACAAAGTCTGTGGATTCAATGCTTTCACTAGATTTTGATCTTAGGCTTTAGACCACTAATGAAGCTAGAGATATAATAGGCCTCACTTGCACGTGGATTAACAGCCATCATTCATGCTTTCAATGCTCAACAACATCTTCTGGATCTTCATCCTCATACCTCTCACACAACTCATCTACAAACTCATGCGAAGGGACAGAAGGATTGCTAAGTATCAGACAATGAAACCAAACTTCTTGATCTCCATGTAAGTGAATTACAGCTAATTCAAACTTTTGTGAATCTTGAATATCATAGAAACGAAAATACCTTTCACGTCTTCTAATCCAAGATTGAGGTTGCACACCATCAAAGGTATCGATCTCTACTTTGGGCTGGTGAAATCTAGTGTTTCTAACCAAGGCAATTCCCTCACCACTTTCTTCATTCTATTTAGGATATAAGGGTCTGGAGGCCTTTCATGACAATTTCTTGATGGCCAAATTCTGGCCCCAGCAAGTGCAGATTTCCTATTAATCTGTTCTTGCGTCCTTGCTAGCTGCTGCAGAACTTGCTGCTGAGATTGGTGCATATTGCCCACTTCAAGAATCAAATCTTACAACTATTGCAGCAATTGAGCCATTTGCTCAGTTTGATTCGAATTAGTAGCTACCTCTCCAGCCATAGAAGCTTGTTTCTTCCTCTTGGCCAGCTTGATTGTTGCTAATTTCATAAGCTCTGAGTGAATTTGTAGTTCATCAAAGAGATCATCTATTATTGTTACATGTTGTATGAAATTGTATGAAATTACATTTAATGGTTTTGAATTGTGAGGGAATTTAATTATCTATAATCGATGCACATTTCTAGAAGTTCCATCTTTCTTTTAAGCTAGAACGACATGGGAAGCAAATGGACTGTGACTATGCCTGATAAAATTGGTTTTCAAAAGCTCCTGCACTTGGGTCTCAATCTCATTCTTTTGTGGGTGAGGGTACTTGTAAGGCCTGAGATCATGGGATTGGAATTAACTTTTAGTAGTATAGCATGGTCTAAGGCTCTTTTGGGAGATAGATTTCTGGGTTGCTCAAATAGATCCTTATAATCATGTAATAACTTGCTAATAAAGGGATCAGAATTCACCTGAGCTCCTAAAGATTTAGCACTAAGGGAGTGTAGATGGCCAATCCACTTGTAACCATTCTTCTTTATCACTCCTTATAACCTTTTGAAACATGAACTGCAATTGAGCTTGTTTCTCTACTCCATGATCGCTTGTCCCTCCATTTATTGCTTCTATATGGATACTAGATCCTGGGATTTCCTCTTGGCCCCTTTCTACTTCGGTGCTTAGTACAAACACTGGTGCCTTGAATTTGAATCTATGCCCAAGAAAGTGCTTTTGATTGCATATGAAACAGAACTTTAGGGTTTCTTTTCCTTCCAAGCTCAAGGGTTTGGATGTTTCTGGAGTTACTTGCTACAAGGAAAGATTAGAGTGAATGATCAACTTGCTTTTCTGTCCCCCTTCCTGGTAAACTAAAACCGAGGATTCAAATATCCTTGCCTTTGAATATGCCTCAGACAATGTTTGAGTATTAAGAGACTTAACTAGATTCTTGTTCTTGGGTTTGAGACCACCAATGAAACTAGAAACATAGTAAGCCTCACTTGCTCCTGGATTGATGATCATCATTCTTGCCTTCAATTTCTCAAATCGAGTCATATACTCCTTAACATAATCCACTTGGGCCACTTTATTGAATTTGTCTACCACCTCTAAAGGATCATCATCACCATATCTTTCACATACTTCATCTACAAACCTTTGCTAAGATATAGTGGGATTCCTAAAGATCAAATTATGAAACCATACCTCTTGATCCCCATATAAATGAAAGGCTGCCAATCTCACTTTTCGTGAATCATGAAAGGCCTACCGTTAGTGTTCATAGATGAATAAACTCTTGCTCCACCCGATTGAGCCTATATACCAATTTGATTTTACATTCCCATAACCTGCAATTAGATTTTCTTTTATGATTGATGCATAATTCGTACTGCTGCACCGAAGTCCTAAAGTTGTTGTTGTAATTTAGAAAATTGCTCTGACTGCATCAAACCATTAGATGAACCCCCAGCCATGGCAGCTTGCTATTGTCCTTGACCAGCATGATGGATTGCAATTACACAAGCTCTAATACCAATTGTTGTGATCTACGTTGGTCTTAGATAATAACCTAGGAGAGAGAATATGGAAAGAAAAAAAATAGAGAAAATTGAGATGAGAAGAGGAGATTTTTTCTATTACTTGAATGAGCATTACAATGATGTATCAAGATTACTTATACCATACAAACATAAGACGACAACAACAAAAATATCTAAGTGGCTTAACTACTTTTACCGCCACTGGACAATTCAAAACGATTCAGTACAATTTCATACAACTTCATACAATATGTAACAACCTCCTTCCAGGAGCACGTACCATAATCATTGAAGAGATCGTTGGAGGTATGACCTCGTCATCTGGCTTTCAAATCCTTGATGTCCAAACCATAGTTGGTTCTAACATACAAGTATTGTTCTTCCGAAGTCCCCTTGAGGAAGGCATTCCAGTGGCTGAAGTGCCAGTAGAGGTTCCTCCTGCACCTCTGACTGAGGTTCTAAAGTTAGGACTTAGTCTAACTCCTTCTGTTGTTGCCCCTTTTTCAAGTTACACCACCAAGAGTTACTTCTCCTCTAATCTTAGAAAGGATGCCATCCCCTTTGAAGAAGTTAAAAGTAAGTGGAAGTCTGGCCTTCCAGCAGTAGGACCATGGCTTCCCAAGACTCTAAAGGCTGAGAGAGATTGTACACCTCCATGTTTTAACCCTGACTGAGGGAGCCACTTTCCAAGAGGCTATATCTCTGTTGAAGGCCTTAAAGAAGGACCCTAAGGTGGCAGCAGCCACTACCAGAGAACTTAAGGCTCTAGAGGAGGTGCTTGTGAAAGTGAATCAGGAGGTCCCATCACTTCTCCAGAAGAAATGGCGCTATCAAGATGCCATTAGGGACTTGAGGCATTCAGCTAGCCTAGGTGGCCTGCAGCTTTTGTTTGAAGAACTCCAAGCAGGCCAGTAATTTCGGAGCCAACAAGCTCAAGAGATTAAAGGCCTAGAAAATGAGATTCATTACTTGGAGGAGAGACTGAGCCATCTCAAAGAAGAACTGTTCTCGCTCAGACAACAGCATACTTCTCAAAGCTCAATGGTTAGGGAGCTCGAGAAAGATACCATAGAAGCCTAAAGGAACAATCAAGCTCTTCAAGAAGAGGCAGTCTACTTCGATCAAGAGCTGAATGAAGCCACCAGCCACCTTTCTACCATAGAGGAATTTTAGTGAGAATTAAGGCTCAACTCTTTTCATTTTCTTATGTAAAGAAGTTTTGGGTATACAAGTTACTTGCTTTTATTATTTTTATGTAAGCCATGTACTCCTCAACAATATTAATGAAATACGCATTTTTGTCAAATACGTCTCTCAGTTTGGCGGTTCCCTTTTTTCTTCTATTTTTCTAGCTTGAGGATTATGAATTGATCCTCAAGACATTGATATTGAAACTGAGCCCTTAATTTAGGGTATCTAAACTTAAGGACTTCATGGTTAGAATCCCAAATTGATGGCACCTACTTCTTTAGGAACCTTCCACTGATGGCCCTGGTTGAGTTCTTCCATCTAGGTCTTGGAATAAGTAGGCATTACCTCCTAGTTTGGAGACCATTTCCCAAAGACATAGTCTTTTTGGCCAATGGGTAGAACCACTATCCAGACTAAATCCCCTAAGTCAAAAGACCTGGATTTGGCCCTTTTATTGTAGGCTTTAGCCACCCTCTTCTTTTGTTTTTCTAACTTGTGAAGGGCGTCAAGCTTAACTTGGTCCAAGTTAGTAGCAATTTATGCCATTTCCTAGGATTGTCCTCAATTATTTTCTCAATATTGGCCTTCAGAATCTTGTTTGTTGACTCTGCATGGCCATTAGCTTGAGTGTAATAGGGTGTTGAGTTCAAGATTCTATATTGAAACTCTTGGTGAACTCCCTAATCTCACCCTATTAAACACCTTAGCTTGGTCCACAATAATGGTTTATAGGATTCCAAACCTACTTAGGAAGTATTCGTTGATAAAATCAATCACATCTTACTAATTAATGTTCCTATATAGTTTAGCCTTCACTCATTTGTGAAATAATCTGTGGCCGTAAGGATGTAAGAGTGATGCTTGCTAGATGGCAGATTCATCTCCCCTATAATATACATTGCCCAACCTCTGAATGGCCATGGTTTGACAATAGCATACATCTCTGCTACAGGGAATCTTGGCACATGACCATGTCTTTGGCAATGCTCCGCACCCTTTGGTGTACTTTATGCAATCATCCATCATTGATGGTCAATAATAGCCATAACATCTTATGAGCCAATCCATTTTGTTTCCTGTTAGATGAGATCCACAGATACTCTCATGGGCTCCTACCATGACTAGCATCGCTTCATCCAAGTCAAGACACTTGAAAAGCACTCCACTAACGTCCCTCTTGTATAACTCTCCTGATTCATCATCCAGATGGAATCTATGAGCTCTTACTTTTCATCGTTCTTTCTTTAATGTGGTCTTGAGGGCTCTTGAAGTAATCCATTAAAGTTTTTCTCCAGTCCTCACGTTACTTGTGACAGTTTGATGGGTTTCGATCCAGTCTAAGTGTTCACTTGGTGTGACTATGCTCTCAACTCTAAAACACTCAGTGAATTCAATGTCATGGTCTAAAACTTTAGTCTTGATGACCATGGTTTCTTCACACCAAGTCCTAGGCAACTTGTACCCTGAATCTAACTAAGCCAAGTCATTGGCTGCTTTGTTTTGTTCTCTGAGGATATGTTCAAATTGCACACCATCGAATCTGTTTAATAGTTTTTACACTGCTGAAAAATATTTGTTCAAGATATCGCTTAAACACTGAAATTCCCCTTTTACTTGGCAATTGACCATTGTGAATCCCTTTTAATGAAGACATTTGGAACCTGGGTCTCTAAGAGAGTCCGCAGGCCTATGATTAATGCCTCATACTCTGTCATGTTGTTAGAGCACTTGCCAACCAATGTAACAGCTAATTTGGTGGTGATCCTAGTAGGGGAATCAATTATGATCCCAACTCTGGTGCTTGAATTGGTCCTTGATCTATCAAAGTACAACTTCCAAAGAACCATTTCCACCATTAGGAGTTGGTCTGGCTCGTAGCCCAAGCCAATATGAATGTTTGGATGGTCAGCTAAAAAGTATGCGAAGACTTAACCCTTGACTGACTTTTGTGATAGTAGACCAACTCAAACTAAAGGAGAGCAATACTCCACTTGTTTAATCTTCTCCTCATCAAGGATTTATCTAACATGCATTTAAGGACATCTGTCCGAGCAACCATGTATATGGTAAATGCTAAGAATTAATGTTTCAATTTCACTGATGTCTAGAACAAAGATAGACAAAATTTCTAAATTGAGGATTATTTTTTTTCACATCCATTTAAGCAACAACTAAGGTAGAACACAGCTTGTTCAAATTCTTGCTCATTGTCTTGTACCAAAAAACAACCAATAGATTCATCATTTTGCTCTTCTTTCCAGCGTGTCTATAAGTACGACGTTAGGGTTTGAAATTTTCACTTTTCTACTATATGCTCTCTCTCTCTCTCTCTCTTTGTGTGCTGTAATCAAGCATTCTTGAAACACTTGCTCTTCATAGTTTTTGAATCTTTGATTCTCGATTCAATCTCCTCCCTATTCCTTTGCATCTTCTTAAAACCAATTCAACAATTGCCTAAATTTCTTTTGCCATCTCTTCTACCGTTCCTCAGGCTGATAGGCCTATTGAGCAAGTGATGCTTTTGTTCCATTTAAATACTTCAATGGTCTCTAATGTGCTTTAGAGTCCAACTGATCTCAACATCATTAAGGAGGATCTTTCTTAGTTACAAGAGAATGACCCTTCATCTTCCTTTGCATTTTATGCTCTAGGACCCATCTCATGAGGTCCCTAGTCTTCAAGGCGTATTTCTAGAAACTGACAAATCTCCTTTACTTTGTACAGCCTCTGCAGGTCAATCTTTAGGAGGAAAATGCATCTGCAAAGAAGCAGCGCAATTCAAAGGATGGACGTTTCTAATGAACAGGTACGTCGAATGGATTAACAGATTGATGTTAACCCTTGGGGAAAAATGGAAGAACCTTCGTATCTATGAAGCCATCAGGCTTTCAACAATTGCCCTCTGGTATGATCATCCCATCATGATGCCACTGACCTACTATTGGAATGCATGTTATAATGCTTTTGTTCTCCTAGAGGACTTTCTAGGTATTACTTTGGAAAACATAGCAGCCACGACAAGTCTTTCACCAAGAGGAGAAGAATTACATCTTGATTCTTTTATTTCTTCAAAGGTTGAAGTCTTTGCCTCTTTCTTCTCTGTAATCGATTTTCCTAGTGGTTATGATTCCTTTGTTAAGATATTTGTCATAGGGACAAGTTTTTCTTTGCTAATTCCTCCAACTCAGTTCTTAAGTTCCTTAAGACCACGGCTGTCAACTTGGTCTTTTGTACTAATCCATTAGCCTTGGGACCATTATTTTTGGCCCAAGTGTAAGGATGTCTTAGGGATATCATAGTTAAGAACTATGCCTCCCAAATAGGTGGACTCTTGTGGCTAGTCTGGCTTTGGGCCCAAGCCTGTTCCCCCGAGCTCTGCCCCAAAGGCCCCCCCCATGTTCCCATAGGCGAGGGGGTCTCTTGCTTTGAAGACTAACTTGCTTGTCATGAGATCCTTTTACCCTCAAGATGGTCTTTTGATCAATGCTTTCAGAGATTAATGTCTCCTCCTGGTAGGCGACGGACTCAATGGACTTCTTTCAAGGAGAGAAATCTTAGTCCACGTTGGTTCAGAAAACTAGATCTTCATCATGATGTCTCTATAGACATAAACTCACAGACCTAGTAGGAAATCTTATGCCCTCAAGATCTATTTTTTGATCACCACACACACCCTAGTATAGAAACTTACAGGCCTTGGTTGTTTGCTAGGCAATTTGGAATGGTCCAAGACATTCACTTTTCCAGTCTAAGGACCAAAAATGTTTGGTGGGCTAAAAGGATCTCCATCCAACTCCCTCAGTATAGAGAGCTTCGCGAGTTGAACCAAGAAGGCAAATCCTTTTATGGGTACCTTATTTTCTGCAGGTAAATCCTGTGTGCCACACCTCGCTTTATAGCTTGGTTACAAGCCTATTGGTCTTCTTTGGAGGCCAAAGGCACCAAGCAGTATTTTACTTCTTCCTTTGAGCTTGTAGGTTCCAAACTGAGAGGAGGCCAAGCAATCAGCATCAGGCCAACTCCACGGAAGGCACAATTAGGTAAACAGCCACCCCTTTATTTAGCTTGAGCCTAGTAGGGGGTTGAGTTCAAGATTTCTATATCTAAACACTTAGTGCCCAATGAACACCTTGGCTTGGTCCAGAGTTATGGTTTCAAGGAAACCAAACCTATGTAGGATGTACGCTTTGATAAAATCAATCACTTCTTACTGATTGATGTTCCTATATGGCTTAGCCTGCACCCATTTTGTGAAATAATAAGTGGCCACAATAATGTAAGAGTGTTGCTTGATAGAAGGGGGTTAATTTCCCCTATGATGACCATTACCCAACCTTTGAAGGGCCATGGCTTGACAATAGCATGCATCTCAGCTGCAAGGACTCTTTGCACTTGATCATGTCCTTGGCATGCTCTACGCCCCTTGGCATACTTTATGCAGTCATGTATCATTGATGGCCAATAATAGCCATAACGTTTGATGAGCCAATTCATTTTTTTGCTAGCTAGATAGGATCCACATATACCCTCATGGGCTCCTACCATTACTAGCATTGTTTCATCCAAGTCAAGGCACTTGAGAAGCACTACACTGCGTCCCTTCTATAAAACTCTCCAGATTCATTATCTAGATGGAAGCTATGAGCTCTCATTTTCATCTTTATGGCCTTAATATAGTCCTGAGGATTCTTGAAGTAATCCATTAAAGGCTTCCTCCGGTCCTCGGGTTGACTTAGGACAACTTGATAAGTTTCAAAGAAATCTAAGTGTTCACTAGGCATGACTTCGCTCTCAAAACTGGAAGACTCATTGAATTCAATGTCATGTCTAAAACCTCAGTTTTGATGACCATGGCTTCTTCACACCAAGTCCTGGGCAACTTGCACCCTGAAGCTAACTGAGCCAAGTCATTGGCTGCTTTATTTTATTCTCTGGGGTCATGTTCAAATTGCACACCATCAAATTTGCCCGATAGTTTTTGTACTACTGAAATGTATTTGTTTGAGGAATCTTAAACACTAAAATCCCCCTTTTATTTGGAAAATGACAAAATGTTAATCCCCTTTAATTATGACATTAAGGACTTGCATTTCCAAAAGAGTCTGCAGGCCTATTATCAATACCTCATACTCTACCATATTGTTGTAACATTTTCCAACTAAAGTAATAGCTATTTTGGTGATGATCCCAGCAGGAGATTTTATCACGATTCTAACTCTAGCACTTAAATTGGTCCTTGATCCATCAAAATATAGTTTCCAAGGGACCATTTCCACCACTAGGATTTGGTGTGGCTCATAGTTTAAGCCAGTATGAATGTTCGGGTATTCACCTAAAAAGTTTGCTAAGGCTTGGCCCTTGACTGCTTTTCGGGACACATAGACCAACTCAAAATGAGGTAGAGAAATACTCCACTTGCTCAATAACCCCCTCATCAACAGTCTATCTAGCATATATTTAAGGACGTCTGTTTGAGCAACCACATATATGGTAAATGCGAAGAAGTAATGTCTCAATTTTACTGATATGTAGAACAAAGATAGAAATAATTTATCAATTGAGGAGTATCTTATTTCACATTCATTTAATCAATGACTAAGGTAGAACCCAACCTAGTTAAACCCTTACTCATTATCTTATGCAAGAAAACAACCAATAGATTCCTCTGAAGCAAAGACATAAATCTTCAAAGCGCTGCCTTTCTGTGTTGGAATGAGAATTGATAGCTTGATCAACTACTTCTTGATGGCCTTGAAGGCTGCTTAATATGGCTCCTCCCACTTGAAGTCCTTTTGAGACTTTAGTCTCAATAGTGGAGAGAATACTTTAGTTTTTCTGCAACATTTGAAATGAAACGTCTCAGGAAGTTAACCTGCCCCAAGAAGCATTGAAGCTCCTTTTTGCTCCAACACAGTTTAGCCTTTTGAATGGCCTTAGTCTTATTAATGTCCACTTTGATGCCAAAACTAACAAAGTTTCCAGCACGTATGCCAAAGGCACACTTTAATGGATTCATCTTGAGGTTATGGGTCCTCGTTCTAAAGAACGCCCCTCAAGTCCTCTAAGTGTTTGACCTAAGACTTTGATTTGACCGTGATATTGTCCATGTAGATTTCTATGGCCTTGCCAATGAGGCTATGAAAGATCATATTTGTGGCCCTCTGGTAGGTGATGCCAGCGTTCTTCAAACCGAATGGCATAGCCACCCACTCAAAGGTCCCTATTGACCCAGGACACCTTAATGCTATTTTGTGGGTATCCTAACGAAGCAATCATAACTTGGTAGTAACCACAATAGCCATCCATAAAGGATAAGACCTCATGCCTCGAGGTTGAATCAATGAGTACATCAGCGACTGGCATTGGGCATTCATCTTTTTGGGGTGGCAGAATTCAGATATCTGAAATCAATACAGACTCTGATTTTACCCTTTTTCTTAATGACAGGAACAATGTTTGCCAACCTTTTAACATACCTGGCAGTCCTGATAATTTTGATCTTTAAGAATCTTTCAATTTCCTCTTTGACCAAATCAATTACTTGTTTGGACATTCTCCTCTCGGCCTAAATGACGGTTCTAGTGCCTGGCTTGATAGGAAGCCTATGCTCAACCACTTTCTGACTAGACCAGGCATCTCGTGATGATCCCAAGAAAAGCAGTCCTTGAACTCATAAAGCAGGATTAAATACTGCTCTTTCTACTTCTCAGAAAGCAGAGTGCTCAAATAGGTAGGTCTTGGGTCCTCTGTTGAGCCCAAGTTAACCTCAAGGAGGTGGTCTTGAACTTCAGCCCTTAAATCCTCCATCTTTGCTAGTGCTACTCTTAAGTCAGATAGCTCCAGCTCTTTTTCTTACATCATCTAGACAATGAAGCCATTGAATGAATGTTCAGTCCAAAGTTGATTCTTAGCATGCCAAGCAAGAAGCATTGCTAGCGCTGAGGAAATGGCCTCTTGGGCCATTAAGGGGGGGGTCTTGGCCCCTCCGCATAAGGCTTCTAATGTGCCTTAGAGATTTCCCTCTTCAAGAAGGGCTCTCATCCCTAGAGATCAGAGTCATCCAACTCCACATTAACTTGACCAACCTTAGCTTTAGTGAGGGGGCTGTCAAGGATGGATTTCATGTCCTGCCGTTAGGCAGACTATGGAGTGGTCCCACAACATCTTTGTAGAATTTTGCCTCAATATAGTTGCAACAAGACATAAATGGCCTGTTATCTGCCATAACAACCTTATACTTGTCATGGTTCCAGAAGATTAACAACTGGTGTAGTGAGGACGAGACACAATAATTGGCATGTAACCAATCTGTCCCAAGCAAAGCATTGTAGCTTAAGGTAGTATCCACTACAAAGAAAGTTGTTAGCTTGCTTAAACTCCCAACAGTTAACTCAATCGAGATGACCCTTTATACTTAGTAGTAGCTCCAAAAAAGACACAAATCACAACATTTGAAGCAAGCAAATCATCTCGAGATTTACCAGAGATCCCCGACATATATGAAGATAAGACATTGATGGTTGCTCCATTATCCACCAAGACCCTGTTCACCAAAATGCCATCAAATTTGGCCTCGATGTATAGGAGCTTAATGTGTTTATTGGAATTATTAGGCCCATCAAACATCGTCTTCATTATGTCAGGTGTATCTTCAAGTGATTTGGACATTGGGGTAGTAATTTTAGAAGACAAATGATCAGGGTTACCTTTGGTAGCTATTACTTCAGCCACAAGCTCATTCTGGGATCTTCGTCCGATGTTAGCACATCTCCCTCGAGGCCCTCTTGAGTATTAGTTGCCATGAACTCCAAAGGGAGGAGCAGGGCAGTTCTAACATCAACCTTCTCAAGGAGAATCCCAAATTGTATTTGAACCCCTTGATTAGTTTCCTTTATAGGGCTTTCATCCATTGGCGCATCTTGATCTTGCTTTCGAGGACCACCATCAGGTAGCTTATCCTATTCTAGAGGTTCATCTTGAGGATCAACCCCCTGGAGTTTGAGACTCCTCCACAGGTTGGGGAAGTCCTCCTCATTGAAGCCATTCTCAATGTTAGACCATGTCTGGTTAACATGGTCAAGAGTTTCCACTATATCGATACTGAGAAGGGAATACTCCTCTTCATCATCCGATGACCTCCGAGCCAGTGAATTCTTGGCAAGCTAGTCTCACCAAGATTTATGTCCTTCAGAAGATGAGAGACTAGTCCATCTCTCAAGCTTCTTGCATGGTTTCCCTTTACTAGTAGTAGTAAAAGGCCTGGGCTCAATTGTTGGATCTTCAAGAACCATAGGCACAGCTTGCTTGCCCTCACAGACCCTTGCTACTTCTTCAGAGAGCCTAGTTAAGCAAGAAACGAGTACAGCCCTTTGTTATGCTACTTTCTTTCACAGCCGCATCCTCTTCTGAGTTTGAGTAAGATTGAAGGAACTAAAATCCTCTTGACCGAGGTGGTTCCTCCTCCAGACATTACCAAAACGGACCCCAGAAGGCTGGTATCCTGACTATGGCGGCCCCTGGCTAGCATCCACATCTAATAGGTGGTAGTTTGGAATTCTCTTTGGATGCCTAGTCCTCATGATGGTTTGCCTTTTGGAGGAGGATCCTCAGTAGACTCATATCCATGGGACTTCTCATATGGCATTTTTAGTTCCAAGAGAGGGTTCACAAGGGAAATGTATTGTGGAAGGAGTCTGAGTTTCCACATTGTTGCTTGTATTTTCCCGCAACATTGACGGCATGCTATAGAATGTCCTTTCTAGATCTCGAGATATTCCTCTCAGTTTGTAAGGCCTAAAGTGGGCCCATGGTTGCTACTGATTTCCATAGCTAACTCTTCGGCCATAGTCAGCGTAATGGCTGAGTTGTTGCAAAGTTTGACCAACAAGTTTTTGAAAATCACACATTTGTTCATGGGATGTAGTTCAGTAATATGCCAGCGTCAAATTCAATCATCCAACATGCCCACAAGTCTTGGGAAGCCTAGTATTCCCTTAATGACCAACCGTTCAAATAAGTGGTTTTCCACCCTTGCCTTCTAAATGTCATTTAGGACCATTTTTCTCCTGTAAAAGGGAAAAGGGTTAGTCTGGACACTATAGAGGTTATCTTCAGCAATATTGTCAATAACATTGACCTGAAGAGGACTAAGGAAAGGGTCTTTGTCAATGTCCATTTGTCCTTCTCTGGGGACGATCAATTCCCTTGCCTCTATGGCATCCTGAACCACGTTTCTAAAGATCACGTAGTTCTTTGTTGAGTGGGTCAACGAATCATGCCATTTATAATATACCTTTCCCTTAGTGGAATTTGGGTTAGGCTTGCTATTTTTACCCCTGATCTTGAGTTTGTTATTTTCCTTAAGTCAATCAAATATTACATCAGCTCTTGAGAGGTCAAACGAGTATTTTCTCAAGTCTTGGACTGATAAGAGTTCCCAGCTTTAATGTCCTTCTTGACCAAAGGATTGTAAACCATAGGAGGTCCCTCTATGTATTCAGTGACGTCAATCTCATAGTGAGTATCCTCATCCTCTTCTATTAAATCGTGTCTGTAACTCCAATACACGCTATTTTTCTTGAGGATTTCTTCTTTTATGAAGGCCTCATACCTAGAAGCACATTCTGCCAGCTGAAGGAGAGTCATGAAGTTATAGCCTTTAAACTTCTTCCTAAATTCAATGTCCAAGCCATTCAAGGCTAGCTTGGCATATTCTACCTGAGGAAGGGCTACATTGCACTTTAACCTGGCTCTTCTGAACCGGTTCTTCCATTGATTCACCTAGCTTTTGTTTTATTTGAGCCAAGTCAGACATGAAAGTTCCTAGTTCCATTCTTGAGAACTAAGACTGGAATTACCTGGCCATGTCATCCCAAAACAATAAATGGAATTAGGAGGTAGGCTAATGTATCACTGAAAAGCGGTCCTTGTTAAAGAACTAGGGAATAGCCTAAGCTTAAGGTATTGATTGTCACCTACTTCTCTACACTCTACACTGACAATTGAACCTTGCCAAGTGCTCGAGGGCAAACACAACTTCTTCTCCTGAGAAAAGGGTAAACTCATGGATTTCATATCCTTGAGGAAAAGTGTAATCCCTGTCTATGTAATCAGGGTAAGGATTACTATACAAGGGTCTATTAACCCTCACGAGGCCTAGCCCGTACATCTGTTCGATAAGGGTGGCCAATTAGTCATGGAGGGGATGGTTAGGCATATGATTATGTACCTACCATTGCCCCCCAAGTTGGCAAGGAACTCAAGGAGGATCTGCAGGATACACCTGAGTACCCATCACAATTGGTTATGGGAACTGTGTTTGCGCTGCAAACCGAGGGTAACCCCCTTGATCATTTTGGCCATATGTTTGGTTGGCCAGGACCTAAGTTATATGGTATGCCTGAGACCGTACCAATATTAGCAAGCTGTTGATTCATCCTTGCTTGATCAATCCCCGAGTTATAATCTTGAGAACGTGGGTGGTTAGCTTGCCCCCCCCCCCCCCCCCCCCCCAACTGTGATACGCATGAAGAGGCCTAGGGAGGCACGTCTGGTCCCCAGCAATGAGTACCTATCCTTGCACTCCTATTTCAAGGCCTTAAGTCAGCCTTGAGGCAGCCTCCCATATTTGAGGAGGGTATGGAAGGTTATATCCCCCAATCTCAGGGACAGGGGACATCGACACATTGGCGTTGAGATCCCTCGAAGGCAGAGAGAATCCCTGATTCAAAGGCCCAACAACCCCAAGGGGCATGTTGTCATTCCTATGGCTGGGTTCCAAGTGTGTGACACTTGGGTTAGCCATAACTAGGTTTTCCATTCTCTCAAGGATAATGTAGTCAACCTGAGCAACTATTAATCTTGAGCTTGAAGGAGCATCACGAGGATATCCAGTTGGGACTGATGGAGAAGGTAGTTGCCCGATGTCCTCTCTAACAGCTTGAACCAAGCCATTGTGAGTCTCAGCATGTCCAACCAAGATTGCCTCGACCTCAACTATTGTCTATCGTTCACATCCTTTGCAATAAAGTTAGCAGTAGAAGACAAGGTTGAGTTCATTTCGACTAAGACCCTATCAGTCTTTTTAAGAAGCCTTTCATTCATTGAGGTTCCAACGTCGTTTAACATGGCTCTCATAGCGATAGAGTTTTCACGCTGGGCCACTAGATTGCGCTATGTTTCAGCATGTTGTCTCTCAAAGGCCTCTCACATTATTTGTTGGAACCTTTGATCCACAATTTCTAAACAGTGTTTGACCATAGCCATGAAACTCTTTCAAGAATGGCCATCTAGCACAATGTGTTCATCTTTTGGGATGTCATCATCACCACCGCTTTCACTGTCGTGGCTGTGACTTGACTTATCCCTTCATGTCATAGGGCTTTGTTCAAGAGGATGCTCAAGTGAGGATCCATTCAACGCTAAACCTTCTGGTTCCTCATGCTCAAGAGTATGGGACCTCCTAGTTCTAACCATCGGTGAATGGTCTGCAATTACATTTTGGTAATCCACGACGGCTAAAGACAACAAAGTCTTACTTTAAGCCTCCCATTTTGGAAGCCAAAAGGTGTGTTTGCTTTATTTTTTTTCAATTAAGTGTAATGTGGTCGCCATAAAAATTTTAACAAAACAAATGTGCAAAAGGGACTCACTGCGCCTTGAGAGTGAGCTTAAATTCGAACTGCATGTCTTTAACCTCAACCACTCACTATTTTCAAAGAGATGGTTATGATATTTTGGTGTATCTAACTTCGGTTATACCATGAGTTCAGCTTATGCTTCAATTAAGAAGACTTGGGTAAATATTTTGTGGATTTTTATATGTTAATTGACAACAAAAAAAAAATAAAGGGATATGGACCTAACTTAAGTGGTAGTTACAGTGACGAAGCAGGGCCCACATACACCTTTCTTCATACACTTAAAAGTTAGGAACTTGGGTGAAAACAAACCCAAGAGCTCAGCAATTCACTTTCAAGGCCGAGTCAATCAGGTTTTTAAGCCCTGCACCCTTAACTTCTAATAACTCGAATGAGTTTAGGTCTGATAAGATTAAGGTGGAGAAAACTATATTCAGGTTACTAGATTATGACCAACGCAATTAAGGTCAAGCCTGGCCGTCAAAACCCTAATCAATGGCACGAACCTAAGTTCACCTAACTTATTAAGTAGTGACAGTACTTTCAAGACCAACGCAATCAAGGTCAAGCCTTGGTTGTCAAAGCCTCAAACTAAAACCTCAATTCTTAACTTGTCAAAATTTGGGAACATATTAAAACCGGTAGTTCATACATGAAGCCCGAAAGATTGTATTATTGAAGAAGCAAGCGCAGCAAGATCCATGCTAAGCTAAGCTATGTTAAGTTAAGCCACTCCTAGAAAAAGAGCATAAGTGTGTTTTTTTTTTTTTTTTTTTTTTTTTTTGTAAGTTAGTGAGATATATCATGTATGAGAGAAATATATATGTACAAGTCTATGAGGGGCATTCCCCTACGTTAAAGAATCAAATACCAAGCACAAAGGAAACTTCAAGCTAAAAAATAGCAACAAAGGTCAACATGACCAACAAAGCAAAAGCTAACAAAGGGAAGAAGGCCAAACAAAACCAATGCTTAATCCACCAATCCAGCAAAAGCTGAGAATGGCAGTGAGCACCACTTAATGAGATGATTGCGAACAAATCCAGTGATCTCCTCAACCACAGGAAGAAGGTCTGGACTGAGAACACTGGATCCTTAGGTTACACTCATACCAGATGATGTAGACCGTCATAGAGAGGCAAAGGCGGGTGAGAACTCAATCTATCCCACAACCACGGAGCCGCACAGTGGCCCAAGACACGAGCTCACACCAAGGGAGCACGGGCCAACCAAAGGATCCAAACAGAAGCCGAGAAGGGGCAGGCGAAGAAAAGGTGGCTCCGTGGCTTGTCAACTAAACCACACATCACACATGAAGCCTAGATGTCCTGAACCTGATGTCTTAAGAGTCTGTCATGGGTCTTACAAGAGGCAAGCCAAAGAAGGAACGAAGGCCTCAGAATGTGCAATGGAAACCAAAGAAGATGATGGATGGAGTCCTCCTCCCTCCTACTACAGATCATCTCACACACTGATCTAGAGGTGAATATCCTTGAATGGGTGACCTGGACGGGGCCTAAAATCCACAGTATCCTAAATATGCACTAGCCTAACCCTCTCGTGGGGAACCTCCACTAATTGCCCTCAATGATATCTGAAACATGAGAGCCCTAGCCAGAAGAGGTCAAAAGGCAGGTCAAAAACCGACCTTGTAGACAACCACAAGGCAACCAATAATCAGCCCAAAGTGCAATGTCACATCCATCCTAATGATGTGTCTAAATGCCCCATCACACAAAGGTCGAACACTAAGGATGCTCCTCCAAGACCAAGGAATTGACCAAGTCAGCTGAACCTCCCAAAAACCCTTCCCTTGGAGTCGGTTTTGATGAATCCACCGAGGCTAGAGAGAAGTGCGATCCATGAGAAGAAATTAGATGTGCTTCATGATGGAAGCCTTGTTCCACTCAGTCAAGTGGTGAATCCTAAGACCACCCTCTCTACACAGGTAACAAATAGCACAATTGTGCTATAAAGAAAGCTTAAAAGAGTTCTGTATTGAGCGTATGTACTACTTTGGACAGTCGCACAGTCTCTTATCCATAGAAAAACTAAATAACTACTACCCCGTAATTCCATGGAATTTTCTCCCCACATCAGACCACTAAGCTCCTTCTTGCACATGAGTGATGCTTGAGGGAATTTCTTGGAGCCCACGTCCATATTTTCAGCTGAAGTCTCTTCTACAAGCCCCACATTTTCTTGATTAAGCTTAGCACCCAAGTATTTGAGATTGGACTCCAAGTAACACTCTCGAGCTTGGAAACCATCTGTCTGGTAGCCTTCTTGGTAATCCCTAGAGCTTGAGCTCTCTTCACCCTTCAACCAGCTCGAGCGGTTGGTACGCTTACTGGGGTGACAAACTTCTCAGGATGCTAGGCTCGAGATGCCGCTATCTTAGCACTTAAAGGTTTAATTCCCCTCGAGGAGGACCTCATGTGGTAAGCACGTGGCACTTTGCTCAAAATGGCGTCATCCCAGCTCCCTCAAAATTATGGTGTAAACACTGACAAAATTATTTTTCGAAGGTTTTGAAATAAAGTTCATACTAGCATGTCCAAACCTTCCATGTCAAATCCAAGGATTATTTTCATTCAAAATACTATAACATTTCACAAAGTTTATACATTCAAGATCAATCATATAGACATTATCACATCCTAATCGATCAAGTAATACTACATTCATCTATGCAAGTGCCACTATGCATTTACTTGACTAAGAATGCACACAATAATCTTTAACATATAGTTGACTAATGTTTAGAAGATTATGTGTTAGACCATCAACAAGTAAACCATAATCTACACAAGAAGAGTTAGGAGCAACAATATCGATACAAAAAATTTCCTTTCTTCTTGTCAAAAGCGAGATTTTCTTTCTTTGGTTTGATGGAAGTGGACTTGGACTTATCTCAAGTTATATGACTTGTGGAAAAACTATCCAAGCGCCACTTTCGATTTTTTTCTCAGTCTTCAAGTACACCTACACAATTTAACATACTTTCAGTACCCAAATTTTATTGGGTCCTTCGTTGTTAGTCATAACCTTAGGCGGTCGAAATCCCTTTGGAACCCAAACCACCTGAGTTTTTCTCAAATTTATTTTGAAAGAACAACGATATTCAATGTGCCCATGATCACCACAATTGTAGAACCTTGTAGAGTTTTTTTTTTTTTTTTTTTTTTTTGGATAAGGCTTTAACAAAGAGTAAATTAAAATTTTTCTTTTAAATGTTTCCGTTATAGTCAATTCTCTCTTTATTGTAAGCAAGCCTTTGAAAAGAGAGTATTTTTTTTCAAGTGTTTCTTGCCCTTGAAAAACTTACTTGAAATTTGTGTGAGTTCCTCTACTTTGTCTTTCAAAGACTCATTTTCTTTTAGCAGTGACTCATCTTCTTTGGATTCTTCATTTTTAATTTTTGTTTGAAAGGTGCTTTTCTTCCAAGGATTTTTTTTTTCATTAATTAATTTTGGGTTATTTATACCAAAAGTTCATGTACTTTGTTCATGGTGTCATTTTGGTCCTTATACTTTTAATTGTGTCAATTTAGTCCCTGACAATTCAAAATATGTCAATTTAGTCCTTTAAGTTAAGTTAATGACGTAATTTTGAATGATAAAATTATGTTAGAATCAAGTAACATATTATAAGTTCATCTGTTTACTCAATTTAACACAATTTATGGCCGAACCATTAAAAATTTCTTTAAAAACTTAACATAAATTTTTTTTTTAAGGACCAAATTTGACACATTTTGAATTGTACCGGGATTAAATTAATACAATTAAAAGTATAAGGACTAAATTGAACAAAGTACAAGGACTTTTGGCGTAAATAACCCATTAATTTTTCAATTTGATCATTCAGAGACTCTATTTTTGATTTCAAAGATTAGTTTTCATACTTAGACACTAAACATTATTTTCACCCTATTTCTAGCTCCTTTATCATGGAAGAGTATTTGGTTTTCAATTTTTCAAATTCACCATATAACTCATGAAAACTAACCACGAGCTACACATAAGATAAATCATTTACCTCATCTTCTTCAAATTCTTCTTCTTTAGATTCAATGGCCATGAGACAAGGATTCACTTGCCCTTATTCACTTGTATCAAGGGGTTCTTCATCCATCTTTCTTTCAAATGTAGCTTCAACTTTGTCCTAGGTCTCATTCGTGGTATTTCAACCTTTAACATATATAAACATATTGGGAGTAATAGCACCTAATAATTGGCAGTGAGCCCTTGCATTTTTCTCAATTTTGTCTTGTCATATTGGACAAGCTCACTCTCTAGTTTCTCGATAATTTCATTTCTTTCTTTCTTTGAAGAAACAAAGTCACTATTTTAGTGATTGGCCATGAGTCATGATTAGTAGATATAATGCAAAGTCTCATGCTAAGTTTCTAATAGCAAAATTTTTTACCATAGAAAATTGGAGGCTTGTCGGTCGGTTGACCCATAGTGGGAGCAAAGGTAACCACAAGGATCACTCTAAGGTTCTTGAATCAAATAAAAAATACTACTAGCTCTAATACCAATTGAAGTCCCAAAGAACAACCTGAGGGGGGGGGGGGGGGAAGGGATTCTTTTGCAGTAAATCAGAAACTTTAAACTTTAAAAGCTAATAATTGAAATGGAAGACACAAAATAAGTGGAAGAAATAAATGTAAAGGGAAGAAGAGAAATATGCACCGCGATTGTAATAGTGGTTTACTTCCAACTAGGGAGCTTGTCCACTCCCCAAGTGAGCCTTTCACTAAGCTTGATGATCCTTTTTAAACTTAAGCTTAGAATCGAACCTTTTACAACTGGTCTTTTTGTATATAGGCTCAAAACCAAATCTTTTACACTTGATCCTTTTATAACATCGGTTAAGGACCCAATTTTTTATAATTGATCTTTTTTTTAATGTAGGCTTAAGATTCAACCTTTACAAGAAAGTATATTTACGCAATGAAACTCTCACTCTTGAAAGAGTGATTTAACAATTGGCTCATATACCAAATAACAACAAGAACTAGTTATGCTCATGAAAATTTTTCAAAAAACAAGAGATTAAAACTTTAAAGCACAAGTAGAAAAATACAGATTTTGATCAAAGAGGGCTTGGCGAACTAGATTAATTTACCAAAACACTCAAGCTCTATTTAATAGGCCAAGGAAACCAAAGAAGCCATTGGAGAGGTTTTGGGGAAAAAAGGAAAGAAATTGAATTTTAAAACGTAGCCATTTGGACTTGTCGCAGGATTGTGTGTCGACACATAGTAGCCAAGTTTGGCTATTGTTTTTCTGTGTGTCGACGCATGCTTCTTATGTGTCGATACTCAACATGCCGCGGTGTTTTCAAACCTTTTCACCATTGGGCTTGATTTATTACCATTTTTAACCTTATTTTTTCAAAAAATATTTTTTTTTAGTCAAGCCAAAATATCAACCTAACGAATTTTTTCTGATCTGATTAGTTTAGGTATGCCTCTGATAATGCCAATTTATAAACTATTTTTATTTAAGAAGGGAATCGGCTAGAAGTTAAATTGAATGCTTTTTAAATAAGATTTGGAAACCAAACTTCAAAACATTTCAAAAACATTTTTTAGAGCATCACAAATCAAAAGAGATAACTCAATCGATATGTCTCGAACCTAAGTCCTAAAAAATAAAAAGGAACTTCTTGAAACGCACTGACTTGAATCTTGTTCTCTTAATTATATATCAATCTTATCTTCAACTTTGATCATTTTTCTCTTGATCCATCATCTTGGAATACTGATATCAACATGATCATTCATGATTTTTCTTACTTTCTCATGTGTCATTTTTAAACAGGTTAGAACAATTAAATATAATGACTTACTAAATGATGTCATCAAAATTACTTTGTAAGTAGCTTTTGGAGCCATTAATTTCCAATCATCTCATAGTTTCTCCCGAAATATTCAGCTAAAAAATAATGTTAACAGCACAGTTACAAATATAAGTACAATAGCAATAAACCTCAAAAACCATCCCAAATCATCCCATAATATCTCTTAAACAAAACACCAACAACATTGTTATCCCATGTATGTAGTGACAATGCACCGTGTAGAATAGCCATCTACAACATATTCTTCAAGGTAAGAACACCTACTTATTTGTCTATAGCACTCTGGTTGAACTTCTGATTTTGTGCCGACCACCACTAGCTATTGCCAACAACATGGGTTCAGATGATGGACGTGACCATTACACACCGCAGCCAGGCAGTTTGATCACAGGGGAGGAAATGGGACTTGGGAGGTTAGGCTTCTAGCATGGACGGGGCCATAAAATAGTTACAAAGTAGGTTATAAGCCCAAGATGTCATCTTCAATTGGAGATGTAGGCTCCCACACAGAACATCCGTGTCACAAAAGAAAGTGGGGGTAAAACAACCGTGCCAAACACACAATATAGTCACACGTGATTTAGCATTTTATGAACAAAACACCAAACAATGGTGTTAGACCTACGTTAGGTCACACCTATACAATTGAATAAGGTTTGTGTACACACTAACGAAAATTTTCTCACAAATTAAATCTGACAGAGGTGGTTGAGCATTCGCAATTAAGCATTCCACCTAGGTTTGAGACACTTCCCTTTCAAATAATACTCATAATTTCTAAGCATTTTCAATATGAAAATTAAATAGTTATACTGTATATACTTTTAAGTATTAATTTATAACTACAACTGCAATATTTATATTACATTTTAGTACCTCGACGTTTTTGTAAAAAATAAAAAGGAACTTGACCTTTATGAACTAATAAAAAGGCTCCCAAATTTTTATCGTATTAATAAAAAGGCCTCTGTCCGGCGTGATGACATCATTTTCTGTTGATAGAACCTGACATGTCAACTGCTTTTTTATTATGCTACATTAGGGCCTCATTTGTTTAGGGGAAAAACCACATTCTCGAAATTGATTTTCCCCTTTTTCATTATTTGGCGCGTGTTTTTTGACAAAAAAGGTCTTTTAAAGGAAAAAGCTTTTCCCTCAAATGAGGGAAAATGACTTCCCTTTCAAAAGGAGGAAAGTCGTCATTCTAATCGATCCAAAAACTTATGAAGGTATACATTGGTTTGAACACGGATTAGACCAAAATGAACTTGGTGGGATATTAGATCGCTATAGGTAATAATATGGACAAGAACTGGACAAAGAATGATCACTGAGCTCTAAATGTAGTTCCATTTGATTTTCATTTGTCATTGATAGTTATATTTGAAACACCTTTACTTATTCACGCTATAATGAATATTATAATTAGTTAATAATATTTTTTTTTTTTGGTAAGTCAGAGAAATATATAAATGAAATGAAAAAAAAATGAAAAAAAAGAAAAAAAATATGAAAAATAGATAATAATAATGTTTACATAAAACCAAGCACAAAAAACTATTTATAGATTATTTTTTTTAGAAAGTACTTTATTTTAATATATACTTTTAAATGTTTGACCATTTATCACCGAGGTACCCTAACATTTCAATGCATACAAATGGGGCACCTCAAGTTTAAACATTTTATCATTTAGGTACCTTAAAATTTTAAAATTTTATCTTTTGTTGAAATTCAATAGATTTTCGATAGAAAATGTTAAAATAGAACATGATTCCAATAGTATATCATTATTTTCATTAGAGTTTGATGGTTTTTTCACTAAAAAATGCTAACGTAATACGTGATTTCTTCCTTCTTTAGGAAGTTTGCATTAACATATGAGGAACTTTTTACCATAATTTTCTAAAAACGTTGACATGGCTTGTAAATATTATCATAATAATGTATTATATTGGCATTATTGAGTAAAATTGGTCAGATTATTACAAAAATTCATCAAATTTTGACAGAGAGTACCTATGTCCAACTTAGGATACCTTATTGTATATATTGACATATCGAGATAGGTGATAAATGCTTAAATCTCAGCATACCTTAGTAAGAATTTCACAATCACACGAAATTAGGATATTTTTAAAAATATTGTACTACTATTTATATTATTCTATGACAAGGTGTGATTGGCAGAAGATGATTCCTTTAAAATAAACAAGGAGTATTGCGATTCAAGAGCATGCTTTTCGTTGAAATAAACAACGAAAAACCTCAACAGGTATTGTACTTTCAATGGAAAACCTTTTTCCAATGAAAAATGCTTTCTAGGGAAGAGTACTTCCCTCGAAACAAACAAAGACTAAAATAACAAAAGGATCCTTGAATGCCCTTATTCTTACTTTGTAAGTACGAAATTTGAGATAACGTATTATGTAGAAAATATTTGTTTTCACTAAATTTGTTCAAAAATATGATTATTGAAGGGTATTTTTGTCATTTTACTATAGGATTAATAAAAATGCAGCTGCCACGTTGGCACTTTTGATGGAAAATGACTTTGTCAGGCCGGAGAGGGACCTTTTTATTAATACAACAAAACTTAAGATTTTTTTTTTATACTTCAAAAAGCTTATAGCATTTTTTATCATTTCCAAAAATATAGAGGTACTAAAATGTAAATAACCCTATTGATAGAAGTAGTAGCAGTATTTATCTGGACTATATTTCTCAAGGAAAATGTAAACCAGAGCTAAAGGAAAACATACCCAATTGGATTGTTGAGCACTATATATGTAGAGAAGTAAATATAACACAAAAACAATGATGTCATTGATCTAGATAAAGGGAATAAATAGATAAAATGAACCTAGTCTATATCATAGATACATTGCACCGACGAGATCTATGCTATAGAATATTACAAGAGATAAACATGATACAGGATATATTGTCCTAATATACCCCTCTTAATTTGAATGGGTGGACCAAAGTGCAGTTGGCTTTGTTGTAAGGAAGCGAGTAGTAAACAAGTCTTTCATAAATGTCAAAATACTATTTTGATAGTTGGAGTGTACCGAACTTGAATTTCACCCTTCATCACATTTGGGTGAACATAATAAAAATCAACATCAACATGTTTATTGTGATACTTGGAAATCAGATTTGTAGCCAAATATGTAGCTAACATCTTGCACAGTACATGAGAACGGGCCCTGAATGACAAAGGCCAAGGTCATGCATGAGGTAGTTAATCAAATCACACTATTAGACCACCTGATATAGAACAGTACTCGAACTTAGTGGTAAACTTAGCAATCGTGGATTACTTTTTGCCATGAGAGGAGAATAGGACTAAGAATTAAGGCAAACCCAGTAGTGAAACGTCTAATATCAGGGCACCCAACCCAGTCAGCATCAGCAGATGCAATAATGGTTGTACAAAAATCTAGCTTAATGTTAAAGCCATGATCAGTAGTTTGCTTGATGTATAGAAGGATACACATACACAAAAAAGGTAAATAATGCGATTTACATAAACAACACGCATTACAATGCTTAAGTAATAAAGACAAGCATAAGTAAATAATGTCTCTCCAGAACATCTAAACAGTGTTATGTAAATGCCTTAGATGCCTATGCAAGACATCAATGTTGACAATTTAATCCACTAGTGGTGTGGAAAGAAGCCATAAACCGATTTCTTACTGTGAAAATTATTAATCTTGATTCTCTCAACTAGTGGACAAGAAAGAACACAAAACTATAATTGAAAATCGAGGAATAAAAAACTGAATAAAACCCTAAAAATTTAGCTTTCCAAACTATGCTTAAAGACGAAAATAAATCATGATAAATAAAAAATAAAACATAGCTTTAGCTAAACATAATGCTATCTTTAAGGTGAATCTAATTTGCATGAAGCTCTCCTTCTAGAAAGTAAACTATCCTGCGCAGGCACGCCTCCTACTCGTCCGCCCTCCAACCCGCCAAGATATGGGCTGCATCATCCTCTTCGGCCAGGACAGAATTCGCTTGTGATTTGTCAAGGTCGTTCTCACCAAAGTAGGGAACGAGGTGTTTAATGTTGAAGACATCTGAAGTCCTCGTTCCACTTCGCAGCTGTAGGCAGTATGTATTGTAGTTGATCTTCTCGATAATACGCAGTGGTCCAATCTTTCGGGCTGTTAATTTGTTGTACTCTTACGCCGAAAACCAATCTTTAGTCAGAATTACCCATACCTAGTCACCAATCTAAAGCTCTATAGCTTGGCACCACTTGTCACTCGCTGACTTGTACTTGGTGCTTGCCTCTTGTAACTGCGCTCGAGTCTGCTCACGTATCTCTCGAAGGTTGGAAACAAAATCTTCCCCCTTTCCATGTTGGAGAATCTGGTCCATAATTGGTGCAAGGTCTATTAACAAACGTGGAACAAAGCCGTAGACTATCAGAAATGGCGAAAACCCAGTGCTCCGATTTATCGGTCATTTATAGGCGAACTTGGCTTGGCACAACTTCTGGTCCCACTCATTAATATTCTCGGCAACGAGACACTAGTAAGAGAGGTATTCGTAATCTCCCACAAAATCTTCTAGAAATGATTCACAAAGCGTACGTCCCTATCTGACTTAATGCTGGTGGGGTAACCTGTGTAGCCCATAGACCTCCCAAAAATACAATTGCACCACATAAACTACATTGGCAGCCTTCTTGAAACCCAATAAATGCACCATCTTGGAGAATCGATCCATAGCAATGAAGATCGAATTAAATCTTCTATGTGTCTTTGGCAATCCCAATATGAAGTCCATACAGATGACTGCCCATGGTTGACTAGGAATGGGTAGCGGTAAATATAGACTATTGTTAGTCATTGCCCCCTTAGAAACCTGGCAAATCCAGCACCTCTTAACAAATCTTTCAATCTCTCTCCTCATCGTTGGCCAATAATATGTACTGCTCACAAGCTTGAGTGTCTTGACTCGCCCCATGTGCTCCTCGTTATGCTTCTCCTGAATCATCTTGAGGCACAAACTTGAAGTTGGAATGCACAATTGGTTCCCCTTGAAGAGAAATCCCTCATGGATGGAATATCCTGGTATTGTTCTTGATTTCACTTCTTGCCAAATGTCCCCAAAGGCAAGATCATCCTAGTATTGTTCCGCCAACCTTTCAAAACCAAGTGCGATGATTCGACTGTCAGTCAAGACCACTGTACACCTGCTCAAGGTGTCCCAACTCTATTCAATGCCCCGGACTTGTGCTTGATTACAAAGTGAAAGAGTTGAATTTAACTTGCCCACTTCGCATGTCACTCAGAAAGCTTATCTTGGCAATTGATGTACATCAATGCAACATTCTCTGAGTATAAGATGAACTCCTTATTAGCGAGATACAATTTCCAGTGCCTCAAGGCTCTCACCCCTGCATAGAACTCGATGTCATAAGTTAAATAATTCAACTTGCTTCCACCAAGCTTCTCATTGACATATGCAATCGGGCACCCGTCTTGACTAAGCATAGCGGCAATGCCAATCTTCAAGGCGTTAGTGTGTAACTTCAACATCTTCTGAAAATATGTTAAAGCTAATACCAAAGCTGTAGTCGGCCTCCACTTCACCTTCTCCAAGGTAGCAGATGCCTCCTGAGTCCAACTTAAGCTAATGCCTTTCATAAATTCCATAATTGGCACCATGATTGTGCTAAAACTTGGTACGAACCTCTGGTAAAAATATGCAAGACCATGGAAGCTACATACCTCAGTTATTGAATTTGGTTGTGCCCAACTCTGAATCGCCTAAACCTTGCTTTCATCTGCTGTAATCCCATTCGTGGATACTACAAAACCAAGGAATGTCACCCTATCATTCCTAAAGTCACACTCCTTCAAAGCGGCAAACAAGTCTTGTTCTCTTAGGGTTATTAAGACCGCCCTAAGATGTTCTAGATGCTCTTCCCTATTTGGATTGTAGATCAGAATGTCATCAAAGTAGAGCACCACAAATTGTCTGATAAAGGGCCACAGTACCTAGTTCATAACATCATAAACACAAGTGCATTAAAAAGCCCAAACAGTATCACCAACCACTCATATAACCCTTGTCGGGTTTTGAGCACAGTCTTCCACTCGTCTCTTAGAAAGATATGAATTTTGTGGTATCTGCTCTTTTAGTCCAACTTACTAAACACCTTAATCTAATAAATCGTCTAATCTCATAATAGAAAATCAATAACGTACCATGATCTTATTGATGACTCTACTGTCAATGTGCATCCATCAAGTTTTGTCCTTCTTTGGCATCAAGAGAGCTGGAACCACACATGGACTTAAACTCTTTTGAATAAAACCCTTGATGAGTAATTGCGCAACTTGGCACCTAAGCTCCCCATGCTCCGCGGGACTCATTTGGTAATGCGACCTATTTGGTAAGGCGGCTCCTAGAAACCAGGTCTATCTAGTGCTAGATGTCTCTCAATGGCAGTAAAGTACTCGAAAACTCTTCCGGGAAAACACCAACAAATTCCTAAACAAGTTTTCTACTTCTTCCGGTACCTTCCCCTGTTCCGCCTGGCACTCCTTGCCAATCAACAAAAACACCACTTTGGTCTCGCTGACTTCTTTGGTGAACATGGCCCTAGTATGGAGATTCGAGTTTTTGGCTAACACCGAACGTGACACTTCGTCCCTCTTGGGCAACAAGACTATCTTTGTGCCCTGAAACATGAAGCGGTAGGTGTCCATCTTCTGTCATGGGTGACGCCTCTATTGAATTACCATGGTCCAAGTAACAATTGACACGCATCCATGAAAACCACATCGCACCATACCCCATCCCGATATTTCGCCCCAATCGAAAAGTTAACCAGACAACGTTTAAACACAGCTACTTGGTTTCTTTTCTTAAGCCAAGACAACTTGTAAGAAGGGTGCTCCTCTATCTAGAACCCCAATTTCTTGACTACTTCCTTAGAAATAACGTTTTCACAACTACCAGAATCGATAACTAGGAGGTATGCCTTCCTGCCTATGGTAGGTTGGTTGGAAGATATTATTCCTGATCCATCCATCTCCTTATGCTTCTTTAGGCGCGAAACAAACTTGCCTGACCACTAGTAGGTGGCTCTCGTCACCGGCAACCTCCTCTTCACCACTTGGCACTAACTTATCATGTTCCTCATCCTCAACGATCTCACCATCTCCAATATTAAGAGCTTCGCTATACAACCCCTGACCAGGTCTATCACTCTTCCAACACTTGGCAGCATGGTGACCCAACTGACCACATTGAAAGCTATGAGTCTTCGAACTACCCGCCTGATCCTGGTCACTCGGTGTACTAGGGTTGGCGATAACTGGCCTCCCCACTTGCCCCTACTCCTGCATTGGTTGGAGGTCGTACTTGATCACACCCACCAATTAGGGCATTCCAAGTTCCACTAGCATGACGTTGCCTCTATAGCTTTCAATGTTTAAGGCCCTCTGACTTGCCTACAAAACAGAAAAGATGTTGAACATGTTCAACACTTCTTAGATCGACTCCCTCAATCCGCCAACATACATATCTTCCAACTACTCCTCAGATTCCGCTAAGTCATTCATGGTGACTAAATCATTGAATTCCGCCATGTAGCCTTCCACAGACCGAGACCCTTAACGTAAATTTTGGAGACGCTAGTACATAATCGTTGTGTGATTATGGAGAAGGAAGACACTATGCATGTGTTTCTTCATCTTCTCCCAAGTCTCAATTTTTGCCTTCCCCTGTCTAAGTTGGGTGTGCTTCAATTGTTGCCAACAGGCAGCAACTCTACCACTTAACTGAGTAGCCACCAAAGGCACTTGTTTGTGCTTTGTAACTTCCTTGAATTCAAGCACCTCCACTATCGAAGCTAACCAATCCCAGAACTCCTCGGGTTATCTTCCACCATGGAACCTCGAAATCTCAATCCGAAGCCCAGATTCGCATAATTGATCCTCCGAATATTTGAAAAGGCCAAAATTCAGCCTTTTTCTTCTAATATTCAGTCCTTGGTTGCCAACCCTCTCAAACAGGTTGTTGAAGCTTTCTTCAGAATCATCCTCCCACGCCGGGTGGTTATTAAGGCTGAGCCATCTAGTTAGGCATCATACCCAATTGCTCCAAACTTAGCTCGATGCGCCAGAATCTCTCATCTATCTCCTCGAACCTTCTATCGATATGGTGCTAAAGGTCTCTCTAGTACACATCTCCAACGGCTGTGAATCTCTGTCGGCCACATGCCATCACAAATATGATTTGAGATCTGATACCAATTGATGCAACACCAAAAGAAAATAGATCGAAAACAAAAGGATTCAACAACCTTCCTTTAATTTCTATTGCAAAAGCTAAGGGAAACAAAGAGAAAAATTCTTAATCTGGATTCTTTCAACTAGAGAACAAGAAAGAACACAAAACTATAATTGAAAATCTAGGAATAAAAAAATTAAATAAAACCCTACTTAGCTTTGCAGAGTAGCTTTCCTAACTATGCTTAAATACTAAAATAAATTAAGATCAATAAAAAATAAAAATACAATTTTATCTAAACATAATCCTATCCTGAAGGTGAACCTAATCTGCATCAAGCTTTCCTTCTAGAAGGTAAACTCCCTTGCATGGGCATACCTCCTTCTCGCCTGCCCTCCAACCTGCTAAGATACAGGCTGCATCACAAAGTTGTTTAATTTAAAGAAGGTTGTAAGGAATGTCAAAGATTAATAGAACAAGAGAACGAGAGAGGTGACATCCCTTGGTGCAAATAGTGGGTGATCCAACATGACTAATTGATAAAAGAGAGCCATTACAAACTTGAAAAGACTTTGAACCATGATATGGAAAAGTATTATGTAAAATATCTATGTTTGGTTACATTAGACACCTTAGAGTTAGGATACCATGTGTAGTTTGTGGGCTCATTGACAAACATGGTTGTGAGAGAGTGGAAGAGATCAATTTGAGCATACTAATGTGGATCATGTGATGCAGCATGACCTGATTGTTAACAAAATAGATAGACAAGGGGTCTCCTCCCGAGTATATGCTATCATTATACTAGCGAGAAAAGTTACCTGTGTTATGTGCCTAAGGTTGGAAGTGTGGCAAGAGCACACTAGGCTAAGTCAGACCCGCCCATCTTGTGGTGGGCTGTCACCGGGTGATTACTGTTGTCGTTGCTCACATGCTCCTTTATGGCCGCCAAATCCACCATTACGATTGGAATTGCACCCTTGAAAGCCACAGACTCGGCATGTACTTGGGTTATCCTAAGTTTATCCAGATGCTGCATGACCATGGTCTTGGTTGGTGCAGCCGTATAAGTGAGTTCAGGCTACTTCTCCATTAAGGAAAGAGGTTTTAAGTTCTTCAAATCGCAGTGAGTGAGGGGAATTGCGCATTGAAGTAGCAGAAGGACCATATTTGACAAGAAGTCCGAACAAGGCATAGGGAATTAATTCCTTATAAGAGACAAGGGAGCCAATGGTTGAAAGGTCACCTGCTATGGATTTAAGCTCCGAGAGATAGGCACTAATGGTTTTATTATCCTTATAAAAGAAGGCAAGTTGGGTGCGGAGATTAAATTCATTGGCGAGGGAATGATCAAAGAATCATTTGGCTAGGGCACACCATAAAGCTTTGGAAGTGGGGGGTTGGATTACAATGTTGAGGACATTACAAGCTAGGATAATAACGATGTAGGAGCGGATATTTTAATCCCTACAACTCTAGGCAATACGGTTAGTTTTAGGTCAATAGGTATCATTAGGGCTAACAATATGAGTGGTAGGGTAAGGAAAGGTGCTATCCACGTAACACATGATATAGTTGGACATGAGAATTGTGGAAATGTGTTCTTGTTGTGTAGGGTAATAATCTGGAGTATTGAGTTTTATCATCGCTAGGTAATAGCTGAGGTTAAGAGCCACTAAGGACAAAAGGTAGATAGTGGGTAAGGGGGGAAGAAAAGTAGGGCTTTGGTAAAGAAAAGGGGTTAGGGTAGGCATTGGCCACAACATTGACATTGAAAAAGAAGGGTTAATGAGCTCGCTTATTGATTTGGGATTAGAGGAGACAACACTATTATTGTTGCCCTCCAATCCCATTGATTAGCTAAATTGATTAGGAAGTAGCTAACTCACTCGCCATGAAAGGACTAGAAATCGGTCGTTCAATTATAGGAGAAGATGTACCCAGGTTGAAAGAACCAAGTTGCAATGGAGGAATGGAGGTGGGATGTGTCAGAGGCTAACTGGTGGTGGTTGATGGGAGCAACAATGAGGTGACTGAGCAAACGCTAAGGGAAGGAAGGGTAAGAGGTTGTTATTAATTCTCCATCTCTAAATTAGAATTTATGAAATTAGGGTATGATTTTTGAAGGAGGAAGAGGGCCAACTGAGAGGAGAAAAGAAGAGAGATGATTAGGGGAGCTAATAGAAATCATATCCAATATAGTTGCTAACACGATATATAGAAGAAAATAATATATCACAGCTGTAATGATGTTTCTAATATAGATAGAGGGATAGCATAGATACAATGAACCTAAACCATAACATAGATATATTGAACCTAGGTGAGATCTACACTACAGAGTGTTATAAGAGATAAACATAATTTAGGATATATAATCCTAATATAAAAACATATAAAATAAATTGCTATATTCAAATCATAATAGGATAATTAAGATGACATATATATCTAGAATTTATAACTAAGTTGGACTAGACTTTGATAAATTGTTCTAAATTTTCCTATTTTGTGATGTAGCGCCAAAAAGATGAAAATTGAGAATGAAAGGATTCAACCGCTTTTCTTTAAATTTTTATTGCTAAAGCGAATAAGAAATAAAGGAAAAATTTAATTCTTAATTCTCACAATGTGAGAATAAGGAAGAACACATTAAAATGATTAAAATCTAGAAAATTGAATGACTAAACCCTGATTAGCCCCCTTCTTTAAATAGAGGAGCTTTACTAACTAAACTTAAAGACTAAAAATAAAATAGGATAAATAAAAATATAAAACATTGCTTTATCTAAACATAATCCTATCTTTAATGTGAATGTAATCCACATCAAACTCTCTTTCTAGAAGGTAAACTACTTGCCCTACTCGCCTGCTCTCCAACCAGCCAAGATACGAGTTGCATCATCCTCCCCGACCTAGAGAAAATTTGCCCTTGAATTCGTCCAGTTAGTCTTGCTAGAGGATGAAGATGGCCTCGAGGAAAGTCAAAGGGTCCCAATTAAGGTCGTGTTAAAGTTTTCCAACGTAGGGTTTTATTTATTAATGCTTGTGATGGTGGTTGAGTGAATGAAATTTTTGATGAAGCTAATGGTGATGGTTGAGATAGAATTGGGTGTGATTTATAGATGATGGGAAAAATTAGTGTCAATGGATGGGATGAGAGAAGTTTTGTCAATGATGGTGGAACTGGGTTTAGGAGCTTAATGTCCTCAATTTTCTCCTCATCATAGGTGGGTTCATCAAAGATTGGTGGAGAAGAAAAATCATGAAAAGGCTCATCATCCGTTGTTGTTGGTGGGTGAAATGGAGCAGGTGAATCATGGTGGGTTAGTGGTGGTGATGGTGCGGTTGTGGAGGATGATCGACGGTAGTGGTTGTTGAAGCTTCCCTCTATGCTTGTTTCATAACCTTCACATTGGGCATGAGTTCGAGGTAGATGACGAAGCCTCGATAACTCCTTGCTTCATCTTCAACTCGATAAGTCGGAATCTCTCCTCTATCTCCTCTAATCTCCTATCAATCTGACGTTGATGTTCTCTCTCATACACGTCTTCGATGGCGGCATACCTGTGTTACCCATGGGCCATCACAGGAAACGTTATGAGCTCTGATGCCAATTGATGCAGTGCCCAAACGATGAAAATTGGGAGCGAATGATTCAACAGCCTTCCTTTAAATTTCTTTTGCTAAAGCGATTATGAAACGAAGGGGAAATTCAATTCTTAATTCTCATAGTCCATGAATAAGAAAGAAAATATAAAAGTAATTAAAATCTAAAAAATTGAATGACTAAACCCTAGTTAGCCCCTTCTTTAAATAGAGGACCTTTCCTAACTAAACTTGAAGACTAAAAATTAAACAGGATAAATAAAAATATAAAACACAGCTTCATCTAAACATAATCCTATCTTTAAGGTGAATCTAATTTACATCCAACTTTCTTTCTAGAAGAAAAACTCCTTGCCTAGGCATGTCCCTACTCGCCCACTCTCTAACCCGCCAAGATACAGGTTGCATCATCTTGCTTGCTTTATCTCAACTTCTCTATCCTAATGGAGTAGATTAGATACATGGTACATCTTTATATTTGTACTCGCTATCGAAATCCTTATGTCATCCTTATACCCGACCCACTCCCGCTCCATCCCTTGCGAGTATCCAATGGGGTCTTCCTAAGTGCCCTGTACGGGCCACAACGTGGGTACTCGACCATTACTTACGTCCATAATCATTTAATCTTACTTGTTGAATTATAGTTTGCCTCGTTGAATATATGTAATAAATACATTTGCTATTTTTTTTTTCTTTGAATTAGTTAAATACAAACTAGAGTAGGCAGTGCAAGGTGTATGAGGTTGGGTGTGTTCAGCATATGGTGGTACATGATGGATATGGTACAAGGGAAGTAAATCATTATTTCCGTACTCACCTCGTTCGCATAGCAGATATCATCACTCTGTATTTGTTACTCATGTCACTTTTACTATACCTGCCTCCAACTAGATAGGAATTTGAGAATGGCAAGTTTTATTGCTCCATTGTCATTCTATATACTACCCTTAATTGAGTAGTTAGGTTTGGTGTAATGGCTAAGCTATCTTCCTTTAAGCATGAGATTCTAGGTTCGAGGCTCATCTTCCCTCTACCGGATTATTGGTGGCTCTTATTAGGCCAGTGTTATACTCCTTACTATTACAAAAAAAAAAAAAAAAAAAAAAAAAAAAACCCCTACCCTTAATTAGAATTTTGTATTTATTTTCCTTTTTGAAAATAACTAAAGAAAAACTTTGGGTTGAATCGGATTACAAGGAAGTGATTTCCATCATCAACAACAATTTTGAAACTTCGCCTTGGCAATTACAAGCTATACTTTCTGACATTAAATTGTTTTGTTAGATTTTGAGTTTATTTCATTTGGTTGGACTCATAGATCGGCTAATGAGGTTGCTTATGAAATGGCTAAGCATCATAGTATAGGTCATTATATACATGATTGGCTTAACTCGCTCGTTCCTAGGGTTGTACTAGCTCTTTTGAATGACAACGATGAATAGTTCCGGCCTCTAGCCTTTTAAGTTCAAAAAAAAAAAAAGAGAGAGAGAAAAACTTAGGGTAGTACTTTGATAGTTGGTGTATTACCTTTTTAGTTCACGGACTTTGTAAAATAGTTTTTTAATTCAAAATATTACATACATTTAATAAAGTATTTCAAATAGTAAAGGCGCAAATTTAGGCATTGCTTTCATTCTTTTACACTATTGTTTGGACTATCTGATTCAATATTTGTAATGTTTTGACTAAAAAATTATTTTTAAAGTTTGTGAACTAAAAAATAAAAATACTAAACTTTATAATATTAATATATAATTCATCCCCAAAAAGAAAGAAAAAACCTTAAAACTTAGCATAATTTTGGGCTTTGGGCCAAGATAGCAGAAGAAAAGAGCCCATTTCCGAGTCAAGTCCCAGCCGAAAATAACAAAATAATTTCAAAATTCAAATTCGTTCAAAATCCCGCCCTTCAGACAAAAATGTTTGAAGCTCAGCTCAAAATTTTTGAATTCCCAAATTCAAGCGAAAGTTTTGGGATGTACATACTTCAAAACCACCATAAAACCGCCCAATTCTGACTTTGAAAGTCACCATTATGCCCTAGCCCACCCTTTTCTCTCTCTTTTCTGTCTGCTCTCTATCAACGCCAAATCAAGAATCCTCTGCTAAATCCCTAGCCAATATATCCAGAAATCTTATCTGGGTATGATTTATTTTATCTTTTTATCGGTATTTTTGCTCTGGGTTTGAGTTTTTGTACAGTTAGAGTTTTGATTCTTGTGGACTTGTAGCTTCTTGTTTATTCTATCTGAGTCATTGTTAAGTTTATTTATCATATTCTACTCTTCATTTGTCGGTTGATTAATGTTTTCTTATGTTAATTTCGTATTCAGATGAACCATAATTGTAGCTCAAAAGCCAATTGTGCAGTTGGGTTCACATTCTCTTGTTAGAATACAGAACCCATTTTTGACTTTCATCGATCAATTTAAACTTTTTGGACATTTAATTCATTGACATAATAGCAGAGCCTAGTTAACAAAGAGGTCACATGTTCAAATCTCAATAACCTCCTTACAATATTAACATAATTTAAGCTTATGATATGAGATGGGTTTGTATAATATCCAAGCTTTAAGCCCAATGAGCATTTCTGTGATGGGGTATGTTAGAGTACAAAATCAATCTTATACCCTCACTATTGGCTTAAAATTTTGGGACAGTTGGTTCCTTGACACTTATACAAGTGTTCCTTTAACAATGTGATAATGGATTGCAAATTAGGTCAATTGATTCAAATTTTCTTCTTTTGAATGCATTTCAGTTGAATATATCACAATGTCAGTATCGAGAGACCGATTGCCAAGGCCCATTGACATCTCAGCATTGCTCGTGGGTGCTGCTCGCAAGGTAGACCTTATAGTTGACGAGCCTGGGCTAAAGCACTATGGCTTATCTGGTGGTCCAGCGAGGAAACGCTCTCCCACGAGCACATTGTCGGTGCAAGGTGGCAATGGAAGCAGTCGACAACGCAGGGAGAGGGGGAGGGTCCAATGGGTGGGGTTGGGTCGAGGCAGAAATTTCAGGAGAACTCAGATAGGCAGGGAAAATCGGGTGGCAACCACTGGTTGGCGGGAAAGAGGGCAAAGCAGAAGTGCTTTGCCTTCTTGGTACCCTAGGACACCTCTTCGGGACATCACTGCAGTCGTGAGGGTATTCTTCTCAACTTTCTCGAGTACTTTATCTATTGTGTTAATTTATTTGTGTATATATAGTGGCTCTTTGTTTTGGATTTGATGAATGAGCTGTGTTTTATGACTGTTCCGTAGAGATGCATTTGAATCAAAAGCTAACCCTTGGTCAAGTACCAATTAATCCATAAGCTGAAGTTATTAGTGAGGTTATTATTCAAGAAATAACTCATAGTCAAGTACCAATAATGCACATGCCTACTTATATCTTTTGCTTGAAATATATGAATACTTAGAGGGGTGGCTGTTGGATATCGAACTTTAGAATTCTCGGTCATTGACTTTGATATCGTGTTTAAGTTAACAATGATCCAAAAGACCCATTATTGGTTCTATACTCAACACTCGTGTACTCATTTACTACTAATTGTATTAAATAGTATTAAATAATATCTGAATAAGATTGGCACATCAGATTCCAAGTGTTCATGAATTCTATAGGTTTCCATCTAACCATATATTTTGGGTAATTCAGATTGCTTTTCAGCTCCGAGTTTGGTGGTTCTTTTAAGTGTGTTAACCCTTTTTAGAGCTTTTTTGCTTTGGATTCCCTTGTAATGTAGATAATGTGCTGGGTTTTTTTTTTTTTAATATGTTTTTTTCCTTGGAGCAATTTGTGGGTTTAAAGTGAGGTGCAACTTGATTGGTGGTTTCTTGTAGCAATTGGTTCAGAGCTGGGCGAACCATATGCTTGATAATTGCTCTCTCTCTTGGCCAAATGATGTCTCATTTATGGGTTTTCTTTAATGGAACTTCAGCATAGCTTGGCCAATTTATTGCAGGAAGAGTAATAAATTTAGTATTTAATAAAGGCAGATCAGTTCTCTTTTATTGGTACATTGGCGCATTATATTGTCTATATTAGAATTACTTCATGTTCAAAGCTAGGTTGAAGTTAATGGTGCGAATTGAACTTTTTGTAATTAACTTATAACACTGTTGCATGAGCTTTAAATCAAACCAAAATATAGTCTCAATATTTACACTTTGCAGCTTAGAAAGTCATTTTGATAATATTCAGCTGATGTGGACTTGTGTTTGTCAAGGCACCAACTCTCTCTCAAAAGTTTAAGATGATTGGTAAAAGTCTTAAAAATGGTTTTATACTATAACATATACCCCTTATGTTAAAGCTCATTATACTTGGAGCAAAGACTTGCCTCATATCTTTTACTGAAATTATATTAATGTCGAGATTGAAAGTTAATGGGATTTAAACTCGTAATTTCTTCATTAACAAGGCTCCAAATACTATATTGAGGAACCAACTCTTTCAAATGTTGAGATAAAGGAAAAAATTACTTTTGAGCTGTTAGTTATAGGTGAAAGGTACAACATGAAATGGTTCTTGCTCAAAACATGCTTTATGTTGATACTGCATAGCAAATGCACTCTCTAATTTCACTAATGGACCACAGATTCTTTGGAAGTGCCAGAAATGGAAAATGAGAATTATATTTCTTGTTTCGTGTTGCTTATTTTATTAGACAAATATATGTCATGTCTTGTGGAAAAACTCCATCCGTAGCGAGGGGTAGGATGGTTGTGGTAGCCTCAACAACTGTAGCCGTAGGGATCCTGAGGTCTATGCAATGTAGAAAACACATGCAAAATGTACGCAAAAGGGACGAGAACATAAGCTCTTCAATGGAAGGGCTGGGCATTGTGATATGACCAGGGTTTGCAGAGGGATGCTTTTGGAAGCACGAACAACCACCAAATCCTAAATTGAAATAAGCAAACAAAGATGCAAGGGATCAGGGGAAAAATTGAGAAATCAAAGTTTACAAGGTACGGTAGAAGTCTATGTTTGAGGGGAGCATCAACATTTACTATATTAACCGAGTTATTACAATAGTGTTTACACTCACTGTTTTTGCTTCGATTCATTTAATTCATACTAGCTCATGAGAAAAACCATTGTGGCCTTGTTTGGCTTAACACATGAACTAAATTTCTATAGAAAGTTTTATTGTCAAGGAGTTCAATTTTTGTGTCAACTTCTCAAAAAGGAGGTACAAAATGTTTGGTTAGGATGGGGAGAAAAAAAAAAAAAGAACTTTATAGGAACAAGAATTGAACTAGCCCCCTAGGTAAGTTAATTGCTGTTTAATAAACGAATTGTAAATTACTAAAAGATTTCACTTCCCATACCATATGAATTTCCTGTTAACCAATTAAGAAGATAGATACCCACTTTAAATGACTATCAAATTCCTATATTTCTTCCCGGTAAACAACCCCCACGATTGTTGTAATACTTGGTTCAAATCTAACAATCCTGGCCCTTTAATGATGCATAAGGCAATTGAAAGGAGAAGAGCTCTACTCCACACTGATAGAGACACGCAAGTTCTTCAACAGGATAACAACGGAGATGCAACAGCAGGTGGAACAAGTGCTCCACTCGAGCACGAAATTTCTGTCAAGACGCCTATCCCCACAATTGGAACCAAGCCTCACCACGTGGCTCTCAGCAATGTCAAGGGATCAGAATCCGGGTTCCTTACCCCGCAAACCCCACAAAGGAAGCTTCTGATGTCGATTGAACACGTTAGAGATGCGTGGCTCGAGGATCAGCACAAACTAGAGCGAACACCAACGGCTAGGAGGATGGAGAGAGAGAGAAAGGTACGTACTTTGATGGCAATGAGATGACTCAAAGCATGCTAGAAACGTAATGGGTTGAGGGTAAAATGGTCTAGAGATCATCTTCTAGTGATCAAATATCAGTACGATGGTTCGATATTGGTACCATTTAGAGTTGTTAGCCACTGCTTACAACATAGGAGTACGAATACTATGACATGCCAAAGCTCATTGGCTTATATAGGATAGGCCTAGAAGGCTTTGTTACATTTCTTTTTTGGTAGTGGCATTCTATGTAAATAAGTCTGGTTTACATTCCTTGTTTGTCATGCTCTAGATTTTTCATGTACTATCGGTTTATACTCATCAATGAACTGCGGGTATGTGTTGTTTTTTTTGCTATTCTGCCCCCTTCAGTTTCGTGTGGATGAGATGAATAGAAGAAGAATGTGGCACCAAAATTGAGGGCTATACATAGGGGTAAAAACAAGCTAAGTTAACTTGCAAGGGCTTGTATGCTGGCTTGTCATAAAACTTGGAAAACTTAGCTTGTTTAGTTCATCAAGCTGAGCCCAAGCCTATAAAACTCAATTTCATGGGATTGCAAGCTTAAGCTAGTCAATCTTAATGTAATTTACTATCTTAAATATGTTCAATCGAGTTAAGTTTTAGCTTAAATGAGTCTTAGATTGAGCTTAAGCACAGTAAGCTTAGTACAGAGCTCATTGAGTTGGGTTTTAGCTCAAATGGGCTGAGCTTAAGCTTGAAGTTCCTTACATTGGTGAGCTTTGAGTTAAGTCTTGAGCCTGATAAGCTCAAGCTTGGCTCGATTTGGCCCAAATACACCTCATACATTAAATTGATGCCATCTATTGTGATCTCTGATTTTAGAACATGTCGCTTCTACCAACAAGCCATTTTAAAACACATTAATCCCAAGAACAAAGTGTTGGGACTCGAGTCTCGCATACTTTTTAAGGCTTTTTATCATTATATGAGAACTGATTACTTGGGCAAAGTAGTTATTAGGGGTGCAATTGAGCCAAGTTGGCTCATGAGCAGGCTTGTCATAAAGCTCAAAAAGCTTGGGTCATTTTGAACTCAGATCAAGTCAAGCCGGCTTGTTTAGTTTATTGAATCGAGCTTAAGCCTACTGAAGCGAGCTCGTAAGCTCGCGAACTTAAAAGAGCCGTGTCAATTTATTATTAGCTTAAATATACCCAATTAAGCCAAGTTTGAGCTCAAATGAGCCAAGCCAAAGCTTAAATAAGCCCAAACAAGACTAAATTGTGCTAATGAACTAAAAATTTGCAAGTTTAGTTCAAAACTTACCTAGCCAAGTTCGAGCTCAACCGAGCCTATAAGCTCAGCTCGAGCATGAAGTCCCTAAGCTCAACGAGCTTTGAGCCAAGTAAAATGTAAATGAGCCAAGCCTCAAGCTTGACAAGCCTGGGCTCAGTTCGGTTCAAACTCATCCCTAGTTGTCATATGATATAGAGAATGTTCCTTTGAGTCTACGACGGTTCCATGCAGATGCCAACATACAAAATATGTCAAAAGGGAAACTAATCATTGGATATATGACACAATTTAAATCAGCTTCTTACACCATATGTTCATATCGAGCACTTGTTATTTGTTAAGTACAACAACAATAACACAACAGTCCCAGTGTCTCAAGGGCTCCCGCTTACGCAGGATCTTTGGGGGGGGGGGGGGGGGGGGGGGGGGGGGGGGGGGGGGGGGGGGGGTAGGATGTACGCAGCCTTACTCCATCAGGGTGAGACTCTGACGAAAGACTGTTTCCGAGAATTCCCAACTGATTATTTGATATTGATATTGATAGTTATGAATAGCCTGTATGAAGAGCATGTAAAGTATAGTATAGAGATTCTACTAAGCAAGTATGCATGCAAACATGTACGCATGGAATCATATCAGTCAGAGCAAAAGGTAAAAGGTGAAATCTAAAAGATAAAAGCAAAGAAGCATGCATAGAGGGTAGGGAGATTAGAGCAGAGTTTTAGGCTATTTATCATACTTGTAAAAAGGAAAAAATGTATATCAACATTGGTAATTTCCACCTCCTTGGACACACATTGCCGAGCAGAGTTTTAGGCTATTTATCATACTTGGAACTGATTAATTGACCAAAGTGCATCACTATAATCTATTCTACATCACTATAATCTGTTTCTTTGACAATTCCATTCAGTAGCTGCAGTTTATATCACACAGATGAAGTTTAAGATATTCTACCATTCAGTCATCATCTAGTCATACAAGATGCATATCAAAAAGAGAAACATTCCGTATATGACAGCACTATGAAATCAGCCTCAGTAAGCACATTAAGTAGTTATCAGTTACAATGTTTAAAATGATAGACCTTGCAATTTCCACATTGTTGGATCGACCTTGCAGAGCGGCTCAACAAATCTGAATGCGTGCTACAGAGCCTTTGCTGATTTATCTCCTAGTCTATTTCTTTTGTATCCGCTGAGAATAAAGAGTCCCAAATTTCTTTCCCCGATCAAAACACGATCACAAAAATACAGTCGGTATCCCAATTTTCCCTCATAGACACTTTACGTGTCTAAGTTGTAGTTACCTTGGCTCTTGATTCAGGCCAAAGATACCAATGTCATATAAGGATACATGGAAGCTAGTACAATACTTGTACACTGCTAATTAGACTAAAACCACGGAAAATAATTAGTCGAGTCTAACCACTTGAATGCGCCCAAATTTTACAGTCTGAGTGTAGGTCAATGGGTCAAAAGTTCATGGTTTTCCAGTACCAGCCAACTGTTCCAGTAAGGGAAGGAAAAGTTAAGACTTACTTTTTTTTTTTTTTTTTTTTTTCTTTTTTTTGGTCAAGAGAAAAGTTAGGCATACTGATGCAACAATGAATAAGATATTTCGTGATTGTAAAAGACATAATATTTTATTAAGCTATTTGATAAGATTACAATAGTTCATACCTTTTTAGCCAATAAGGATACCAAATTGATGTAGCACAACTTGTTACTAAAAAACTAAACTCAATTTTATTTCTTCCAAAACAGAAATTAATAAGTTACAAAACTAGATTTATAGGCAAAAATGGATTCTTATCGAATAACTAAAGAAATAAATATGAAATTAATTAGGAAACTACTTTTGTAAACAAAAAAACAACTAAATTATCCTATTAATCAAAATAAAGATACCTAAAATATCCTATTAACTAAAACTATATATTCTATTCTAATCCTATCAAATTACCTAGTAAAATCTAATAAGATATTGTCTTTTACATTCATTAAATCTCTTTTTCAGTGTTGCATCAGGTGCACAATCAAATAACATCTCCTTGGCCGTTCTGTGAAGTTGATAAGGCTGAATCTTCAACTCCAGTAAAATCTTCATCAAGCAGCATGACCCTGAAAACAGCATAATGATGATTCAAACTTTTCTCTCCCTGCAATCTGTGAACGCTTCCCAATGCACCGGTGTTTGGATTTGGAAGAGCGTAAAATATACGCCTAATCCGTTGATGAACCAGTGCCATAGCGCACATCACACACGGTTCCCATGCTATATAAATGTCATAACCAGTACATAAATAAGGACTACCTGACTTGGAACTCGAACCATTTGGAGCCTCATGATCCATTTTACTGCGCTTTCTAGAGGGAGATTTCACTGGATCCTCTTCGGGTGATTTCTCCACAGCATTTTCCATAGAAAGGTAGATCTGTTTATCCCTTGCAGCGGAACTTTCGATGGCCACCATGGCAGCGTGTCGTAAAGGGTGAAAAGAATGAGATTTAGATGCAGACAAATGCTGTTGTGACCATTGCCATGGGTTTAAACAACCAACACTGGCATAAGATTGTTTATCTACAACGTTTGAAAGCGAATTTATAGAAGGATATAACCCATTGACAAAATGATTAGAAGCCAAGTACTCATCTTGTTTAGTAGTGTCATCCCCAGCATGCCATGAGTAGATCTCATCGCACCCACTAGCGATTACTTGATTAACCGATGGATCAACAATAAACGCAGCATTAACGACATGATCCTTTTCACTGTTTGCCAAAGCCAAAGCAAGCTTCATGTAATTGATCACTCTCTTTGAGTCTTCTTCGCTAAAACCACTGATGCCCTCAATGCTGTATGTTGGTGGATGAAACGACGTTGGCCATAACTTACACTGCTCTTCCCAATCCTCCTTCGATGTTGCTGCGTATTTCGAAACTTTCGAAACAAATGGGGTCAGATTGTATGAATTGATTAGCTCAACCATATCTTTAGGCAAGCCATCATCATCTCCGACTACAGATAGGATGATTGACAACTGGATTTTTCCTTCAAAATGAATCTTACGAACCCGTTTCACATGGTGAAGATTCTCCAATGGTGCTATCTGATTCAATCTTCTTACTAAAGTGTTGGCCAATTTGGGTTCTATGATTGATGCAAAGACACTTACAGTTGGCTGAGAAGCAGGAGACATGGGTGGCTTTCCAGGGATGTAAACAATTTTCCCATTATTGTTATAATTACTCATCCTCACAATTTCATAATAGGGCTTAAACCCTAACCTGTATCATCAGTTTCTCACAATCAATACCACAAACATCCATATTTATATTTTAGGTATATTACACATTAGTAATGTGAGAAAAGAGGGCACCAACACGCCGTCACCGGATCCCATTAGAACTCCGAAGTTAAGCGTGCTTGGGCGAGAGTAGTACTAGGTTGGGTGACCTCCTGGGAAATCTCACTCTCAGGTTGGGGGAACTGGGAAACAGCCTCTCTTTAGGTTAACACCCTGAAGGGGGAAGGCTGCATACATCCGCCCCCCCAGACCCTGCATAGGTGGGAGCTCTTGAGGCACTAGGTACGTTCCTCCTTTTTTACACATTAGTAATGTGAGAATTGATGTACTGAATTTTTTTTTTTTTTTTTAAATACAGATGTACTGATTTTTAGTCTATAAACTTCGTGAAATAATATTTGAGTTCAATAGTTACATATATTTAACAAAATAGTCCAAACGGACATTGTGTAAAGGTGTACATAGATCATTCATCAACTCTTCTTCATTCTAATGTCATGATATTGTGGCTCATGTGTGAATGAGGGGAATAGCAAGGGGATGGTGTGTTTACCCACAAATAACCATAAGTTTTATATCCTTTCATACCACCATTTCAACTATTTTTTTAAACAGAGGTAACTTTTAAACTAAAAAATCAATTCACAAAGTTTATGGATTAAATAATTAATACACTAAAACTTGGGAATAATATGTAATTATACCCATCAATTTTAACAAAGAGAAGCTAATTTCAAGGATACAGGCACAAAGTTTAGCATTTTGTCCGCGCTAAGTAAATGCAAAAGAAGCAAAAATTGACAGGAACTGGTTTGTTTAAGCTTGTTTAGGCTTCCGAGCCTAAGAGATCGAGCTCTATTCTCACTCGTTAAACCAAATGAGCCCAGCCAGCTCGGCTCGAGCTTGAAACTTGGGGAGCTTTTCGAGCATTATGACAAGGGGCTCGCGAACTGGCTCGGCTCATTTACACCCCTATTAGTAGGTAATTTAACCACCAAATTTAACAAAGAAAGACAAATTTTAGCACTCTTTTGGAGTCCAATTAGATGCAAAAGGAGCAATAATTGACAGGAGATTCTAACAACCAATTAAAGAAATGTCCAGTAGGAGAGAGAGAACAAAACCCTAAACTGAGCGTCGTGGTTGCTCGTGTCGATAATGGAGGTTGAAAATGGTGGCGTCGTCGACGATTGGGCGCCGCGGGTGAGTGACAGTGGCCGGCCTTCCACGGCGGCGAGAGAGACGAGAGAGTCTGAGAAGGGAAACGCGAGATAGAGAGAGAACTGAAAGGTGGGGCTAATGCTGCGAGTTATTTAGTTATTTAAGTTTAAAAAAAAAAATTGAAGGATCAAAAACAGGAATTATGTAGAAAATAATAACAATAATACAAGTATTAAAAAGGAATTCACTTTGTCATTCGATAATTAAATTTGTATGAGAGCTAATTTATTTATAATAAACAAAACTAGATGAAGAGCCATGCTTAATGACCTTAACTAATCAAGAGGTTACAAGAAATAAAAATACTAGTAAAAGGCCATCAAGGGCCGGTTGGGAATAGGAAGCGAGGGAGGAGGAAAATGAATGCTACTTAACTAGCTAATTACAATATAATTTTTTAGAACTAGTTAATTACAAGGAATATTCTAAAAGTATAAATACATATACAAATACGAAAATACAAAATATTTACAAATACGAAAATAATGCTCAACACTCTCCCTTAAGTTTGAGCATGTACATTTACAATTCCCAACTTGCGAAGGAAAGCCGAGAAGTCAGAATAACCAAGTGCTTTGGTGAAAACGTCGGCAATTTGTCCGGAAGACCGAATGAACGAGATTGCAATCTCCTTGGAAAATAGCTTCTCTCGTATAAAATGACAATCAATCTCAATGTGCTTCATCCTTTCATAAAATACCGGATTAGAGGTGACGTGAAGAACTGCTTGATTATCACAAAACAAGATAGAAGCATCATTAATGGGAACAATAAGATTAGTTAACAACCATATGAGTTCACTTGTGGTGGTAGCCATAGAACAATACTCAGCCTCAGCTGAAGAGTGAGATACAAGACTCTAGTCCTTGGACCTCCAAGAAATGGGCAACCCTCCTTGAAAAGTCATGAATCCCGTGGTCAATTGTCTAGTGGTGGGGCAATCTGCCCAATCAGTATCACAATATCCCTGTACACTACAACATAAATGGACATAGGCAAAGGAAAACTTGCAACGGTAGTAAAAAATGTTGCCTAAACTAGTCAAAGGCAACACTTTCTATGGTGTTGCCTTCATCCTCAAATTTGATGTATAAATTTCATGGCAATGGTTCCAAAACCGTTGCCTTTGATGTTGAAGGCAACAAAAGTGAAAAACCGTTGCATTTGCTCAACTAAAGGTAACGGTTAGTTGAGTGTTGCAGTAATAGGCAACACTTTCTAACTTGTTGCTTTTGTTGTTAGCTATGCGGCATCAACTTTTAAATGTTTCCTTTTTACCACGAGTCAATTTTTCATTACTCCAAGTAATTAATTAATTTCGGATCATGTGACAATGAGTTCATTATATATTTTTTATTGATTAAATTGATTAATTAACTTATTGGTAAAATTGGATAGATATATAAGTGATATAAATTTCATTGAATCCTATTTGATGTATAGAATTTGAATGCGGATTTGGGCAAAGGGTGAGGTTGAAATTGAGGGCCATAATTCCATTTTTTTTGTCGGCTTCATTAATTATAATTACAATTTCACTGTCCAGTTCCATTTAATTGGGTTTTAATTAAAAAGCATATAGTCCAAGTTCTTAATTACGAAATGTAATTCTTTATTAACTCTACTGATATGAAGCCCTGAATGTTGTAACTCAGTTATAAATATAGAAACCCAAGATGACTTGAAATAGGAATGCTTGACCCAATCTTTACTCAAAACTCAAAATGATTGTATTTGAGTATTTGAACCCAAAATGACATAACATGACCTCAGCCAGATCCGGTCTAACTCAAAATTCAAAGTGGCCAAATTGATATACGCAAAATTGTAGATGATTTAAATATAAACTGACACTAACTGATTCAAGTCTGACCCAAAACAAGTTTCTTTGCTGAATTTGGATGCCTTTTCTTGTCTGAAGGGTTGTATAGGTTGGATTAGGCTAACATCTAGACTTCTGATGTTTGCCTTTACAGTTGTTTCTCTCACTAGTTAAATTTCTGATGAAATCAAGTAGAGTCAATTTGGATGAAGGAAGTATAGACATATAGTCTTTGTGGGAGGGAAGGGATTCATGTGAATCCTTTTGCTTGTTGAAGAGGTGCATATGTATTTTTTCCGTGTTGAAAGAACACTGCTTCTTGCTCATAATTTATCAGTTTCAGTATTTTTTTTTTTTTTTTTGCTTTCTATCATTGACAGTTCTTATATGATTTGCTTCAAACCCCATTGAAACAGTTGGAATTGCTTCTTGTCCAAATTAGAAGATATTAATTTGAATTTACTAAACCGTGAAGAAGATTAGAGGTTACCTCTTGGTCTATCATTCTTTTAGGGCGTGAGGTAGAAGGTAATTATTTTGCATAAAAGTGGTTAGAAATTAGAAAGGATGTGATTCTGGAAGGTATAGATGCTTAGAGGACTTTGTGATTTTGGTACCTTAGGGCTTAGAAAAGACGCAAACATTTTGTATATTGTAAAAGGTGTTTCAAGGATTATGGGAGTTTGCATTTCCGGCTTTAGGTTTGAGATGGACTCGTAGTCTAGAGACAAAAGGTAGCGTTCAACTCTAATACATTCTAACTATCTTAGCTAGTACTAATGAGTTGAGTACATATAGTATTCATGACAAGCAATTGCTCTACTAATACTATGACTTGAATCCAAATCTATATAAAGCTTCCTTGTCTTTTTCTTATGTTGTCATTTCCAACGGGCTTCTTATAGAAAAGCATCATTCTATTGTCAGCATTTCGTGTATAATTTTTATTTTGATTGAAGCATTTCAATATAACGAAGACCACAAAATTTAGGCTATCTCTTAAAAATTTGTCTTTCTAACCAAATAAAATCACTACAAAATAATGACTTTAATGCGGCAAAAATCAAGTGCCGTATTAATTGGATACCAAGGGTATCTACTAAGGCATAAAAGCTGATGCCGCATTAGGTTATCATGGGAGTACCTACTACGGCATCTTTTGATGACGTATTAGACCTTAGTAGAATTTAATTATTACAGAAAACTAATGCGCCATAAGAAGGCTTCGTGTTAATCTCTACTATAAAACTAATTAGGCACTGAAATTTGCCGCATTAGAGTAGGAACCATAGACTTAATACGTCATTATTTAATGCCTTATTTGATCTTACTAAAATTTAAGAAATAAGGCAAAAGTATGTGCCTTATTAAACCTTCATAATTTTAAGCCTAATAAAGCACTCTATTTTGCCATTTTATATATAGGTTTTACAGAATTAATACGACACTACGTAATGTTTTATTAGATCTTACAAGAATTTTAAATAATAAGGCAAAATGAAGCGTCTTATTAAGCCTTCATAATTTTAGTTATACAGTAAGCCTAATAAAACTCTATATTTTGCTGTATTACTTCTATATTGAAAAAGCTTAATACGTCATAATTGTTTGCCGTAATAGACCTTACTAAAATTTTAAGTAATAAGGCAAAATTAAGCGTCTAGCCTTTATAATTTTAGTTTTATAGTAACTCTAATGAGGCGTTCTATTTGTAGTATTATATATATGTTTAATATGTTTAATAAGGCATAATTTATTGCCTTAATAGACCATTACTATATCTTAAGTAATAAGGCAAAAATATGTTGCTGCATTAGATAGTTCCCTATATCACTCACTGGGGTTTCTTTTCCCGCTCATTTCTCTCGTTTCCCTCTCACTTCGCTCATTTCCCGTGCAGCACTCCATCATTTCTCGCTTTGCTTCCCATTGTAAGCTTCATCACTTCCGACTCATTTCTCGCGTTTACTTCGCTTCATCAGCATCATCGCGGTGTAAGTTTTTCTTTCTAGATTGCGATTTTCTCTCATTTTAGCTTCATCTTTGTCATTCTAGGTCAAAATCCGAGTTTTACATAAGCTTTGGTGAGTTTTCGTGGTCTCCAGTGTTGATTGTGTAAGTTTTTGTTCTAAATCACAATTTTTTCTTATTTTCGCCTAATTAAGGTCAAAATCGGAGGTTTTACATCAGTTTTCGTGAGTTTTTGTCGTCTCCGGTGTTTATTATGTAAGTTTTTGTTCTAAATCGTAATTTTCTTTTATTGAAGCTGAATCTAGGTCAAAATCGGAAGTTTTACATCAGTTTTCGTGAGTTTTCGTCATCTTCGGCGTTGATTGTGTAAGTTTTTGTTCTAAATCGCAATTTTCTCTTATTTTTGCCTAATCTAGGTCAAAATCGGAGGTTTCACTTCAATTTTCGTGAGTTTTCGTGGTCTCTGGTGTTGATTGTGTAAGTTTTGTTTCTAAATCGCAATTTTCTCTTATTTTCGCCTAATCTAGGTCAAAATCGGAGGTTTCACATTAATTTTCGTGAGTTTTCGTGGTCTCCGTTGTTGATTGTGTAAGTTTTTGTTCTAAATCTCAATTTTCTCTTATTTTTGCCTAATCTAGGTCAAAATCGGAGGTTTCACTTCAATTTTCGTGGGTTTTTGTGGCCTCTGGTGTTGATTGTGTAAGTTTTTGTTCTATAGCATCATTTGAAAGTGTCTATAGCATGGTCATCCCCTTGATTACATAGACATGAGATTTGAGGTAGGCTTGTTGGAGAGTTGTGTGAAGGAAAATATTTTCTTCTTTTCTTAAAACTAAGGCAGCTTCTTCTGTATGGATGATAACCAACCTGTAGTTCAATTCTAGTTCAGCATCATTTTGAGTCATCTCTAGGTTTCAATCAATTCTTTCAAGTTGTTATAGATGCCTAATTGATGAGCTTGTCTAAATATTTCAATTCTTTCACTGTAACACCATGCAGAGTTTAACTATATGGCAAGTCTCAGCACTTCTGACCACACTTATGAGGTTGGCCCATTGCGGTCTTGTATGTTTGCTACAACTATTTCTTTTAATTTTATAGTGAATTACTCATGATAATGTGTGATTTGAAGCATTACATTATACAGGGTGTGACAATATTGAGAGCCGAGCCCTATCTGACCACACCAATGAGGCTAGCCCATCACAACCGAGCCCCGTCTGACCACACCAATGAGGCTAGCCCATCACAACTTAGCATGTTTCTCTATTACCTTATTACTTACATTACTCATGTATTAGTATGAGTTGTTTGGGGGATTTCATTCATAGGGATTTGGAAGATTTTTCTGTACATCTTTGAACTTGTTACAACGAGGAAGTTCCTATATTGAAACCCATGACATTCAACTCATATGTAGTTGTAACTTTTCTGATGTCAACTTGACTGGTTGTGCTTGTTTTTAACTTGGCATAGTAATAGATTCAGTGTATGGGACTTTGTTGCTCGATCTATATAGTAAATACTTAAAACGTCATGCCAATCTCTTTGAGAAATTCTTCATTAGAGCCACATTATGGTATATTGCACCCCCCCCCCCCCCCCCCCCCCCCCCCCCCCCAACACACTCATATAGAGGGACTTTCAGATATTGACGCTGACATTATTTTCAAAGTAATTTCTAAAGCGAAGGTAATTTTTCAAGCTCTTCTTTTGTCTCTTTATATGTTTTTCTTAGTTTTCTGAAGTGTTCGTAATTTGGCTTTTAGCAGAGATTTATGCATGTTAACTGATTGTTAGTTGAAGCTTCTTTTATGCTTATTGATGATTAAATGAAGCAAAGTTTAAATTATTTTGCTAAACATAGTACATGTTTATTTTCAAAAGTCTCCAGCAAAAATATTATTTGTTACCAAGAAATTCGTTCACCATATCCTATCCATTTGCCAAGGCACTTCACAAATTTTAGCCATGGGAACATCACGTTTACACATCTTTGTGAGAGTTCCCTTCCCAAATTAGCATTGGAAATGCATCAAACACGGCAAATTGCAACCATGAGAATATTTAATTCTCTTTGTCTCTCCATAAGACTTTACAGTTGTTTCTCTCACTAGTTAAATTTTTGATGAAGTCAATTAGAGTCAATTTGGATGAAGGAAGTGTAGACATATAGTCTCAGTGGGAGGGAAGGGATCCATGTGAATCATTTTGCTTGTTGAAGAGATGCATATGTATTTTTTCCCTGCTGAAAGAACACTGCTTCTTGCTCATGATTTATCAGTTTCAGTTTTTTTTTTTTTTTTGCGTTCTATCATTGATAGTTCTTATATGATTTGCTTCAAACCCCATTGAAACAGTTGGAATTGCTTCCTGGCTGAATTAGAAGATATTAACTTGAATTTACTAAATCGTGAAAAAGATTAGAGGTTACCTCTTGGTCTATCCTTCTTTTAGGGTGTGAGATAGAAGGTAATTATTTTGCATAAAAGTGGTTAGAAATTAGAAAGGATGTGATTCTAGAAGGTATAGATGCTTAGAGGACTTTGCGATTTTGGTACCTTAAGCGCTTAGAAAAGACCCAAATATTTTGTATATTGTAAAAGGTGTTCAAGGATTATGGGAGTTTGCGTTTCCGGCTTTAGGTTTGAGATGGACTCGTAGTCTAGAGACAAAAGGTAGCGTTCAAATCTAATACATTCTAACTATCTTAACTAATAATAATGAGTTGAGTACATATAGTATTCATGACAAGCAATTGCTCTACTAATACTACGACTTGAATCCAAACCTTAACATCATGTTATTAATGTGAAATAATTTATATTGCTCATCTTTTTGAAAGAGGTCATAGAAATCTTTCCATGTAACTTAAATATATACGCATTTTAAATTAAGTGATATCATGAATCTTGTGACTACTATATGATAATTATTGATTGTGGTATTACGTTATGCCTTTGAATACATGTTTAAAACTGTTTATTCTAAAGCATGTGTTATACTGTAGGAGATGCAATCTATGGAAGAAGAGGATGAAGAAGAAGATGATGAAGAGATTTAGCTTTTGAGAACAATGTTAAATTTGAAATTTGTCTCCTAAACCATTTGTATTTTGAATATTTAAGTATAGTTATTGCTCATATTTCAATTCTAAGTTGTTACTTTTTGGAACACGAGACATGTATTTTGTCACTTACCAACTAGTGTTGATTATTTGTGCAAATCAGTTTATGCAATTCATATAGATTTGATTGGTTGTATTTGCAGTTTGGATTCTTTGTTATGCAACAATTCTTATCTTTGATACGACATAGGCAATGTTTTGGTTTCGTTGTACATGAAAGGCAATGGTTTGTTACCATTACCTAATAAGTTATGGGCAACGGTTTGTAATTTGTTGCTTTAGAAAGACAATAGTTTGTAATGTGTTGCCTATTAAAGGCAACAATTTTTGTGTGTTACATAATATAGGCAACAGTTATTGTGTGTTACCAAATATAGGCAACAGTTTTCTAATTGTTGCCTAGAACTGTTGCCTAAAACCGTTGCCTATTTGGTAAAATTTTGAAGCTGTTGCCTATTGTTGAAAAAGCGTTGCCTATACAGTAGAAGACGCTTTCTAATGCAACGGTCATGCAATTGCCACCTTAGACATAATGCAACGGTTATTTGTGAATATGCAACGCTTTTTGACTGTTGGGTTAGGCCATTTATGTTGTAGTGGTAAACGAAGATCATTCTCAGATGGTAAGAAAATTCCCTGTCCCGGTGTCCCTTTTAAATAGCGTAACACACGCATAATGACTTCTAGATGCGGACCTCGAGGATCATGCATAAATTGACTTAAAATGCAAACTGCTAACTGCTATTAGGTCGAGTCATGGTCAAATATAAAAGACGCCCCACAAGCCTCTTATTCCGCCCCCCATCTTCAATTTTCTCCCCAACCTGATCTTCTAGCCATGATTTTGTATTGTGGGAGTGGGAGCTGGTTTTGCTCCTAATAAACCAACCTCATTGAGTCCGTTGGCTCAAAAAAATCCCGTTAGGAGATCAAGCCACCTTGATTCCTAGAAAATATTTTATGGGCCCTAAGTCCTTAATTCCGAAAGACTTATTCAAAACCTCCTTAACCTTAGTAATGTGATGTAGATTGTTACCGGTAATGATAACATCATCCACATAGATTAATATGGCAAAAGCGAGTAGTCCAAATCGAACTGACGAAAACCGGCACCCAACAAGGTAGAGGTAAATTTTTGGTTCTAGTTACGTGAGGCCTGTTTAAGTCCATAAAGTGATTGCCATAGGCAACAAACTTTCCCTTTATGCTTTTGTTCAAAACCTTCTGGAAGTTTCATGTAAACCTCCTCATCTAGATCTCTGCGGAGAAAAGCGTTATTCACATCTAATTGTTGGATTACCCAACTTCTAGTAATAGTTACGGATAAAACACAATGAACCGTAATTAGCTTGGCAACAGGAACGAAGGTGTCATGACAATCGATACCTTCTATTTGTGTGAAACCTTTTGTGACCAATCTTGCCTTGTAACACTCTATGGACCCGTCTGACTTGTATTTCACCTTGTATACCCACTTCGAGTCAATCGCCCTCTTACCCTTGGGTAAGTCCTCAAGGGTCCAGGTCTGATTTTGTTCCAAAGCTTGAATCTCCTTTTCCATAGCGTCTCTCCAATGCTTGAATTCCACAGCCTTTTTAAACGTTTTCGGCTCACCACATGAAGTGATGGCGTTTAGATGATTACAGTGGGCATTAGAAAAATGCAAATTAGACACAAAGTTTGAAATTGGGTACACTATACCAAAATTGGCTGATGGATCGGGAGTAGGAGCATGGGCTATAGATGAAGGCATGTCACAAATGTAATCCTAATACTTTACGAGAGTGAAGTTGAAATGAGTGCTTCTTCTAATAACTCTGGGATCTCCCCTACTTCACCTCAACATCCTCCGACTGGTGGCTGTCACTGCCACCAGCCCTTGCTGCTGTTTCGGCAAAAACACTAGCGGGTGGTTCTGTCGCCGGCACTCTGCTGGCTTCGGTTGGAGCAGGGGCCAGTTGAACCGGCCCATTTTCATAGAAAAATGGTACTGAATTTTGAGGTATATGTGTAGGGTTATTTTCATGGGTTTTAAGGTAAGGACATGAGTCTTCATAAAACCAAACATCCCGATACACAACAATTTTGTTTTCTTCACGATTATAAATTTTGTACCCTTTTTGACCATGTGGATACCCAGCAAAAATCCTCGCAGCCTGGTTTTCAAATTTATCATTAGTTCTATGCTTGACATGGTAGTAACAAAGGCTCCCAAAAACTCGTAAATGCTCATATTTTGGTGTTTTCCCAAACAACAACTGGTAAGGACTTTTATTCTTAAGAAGAGGTGAGGGTGTCAAATTAATAAGATATGCCGCGGTTAGAATACACTCACCCTAAAAAATTTTAGGCAGCCCAGCGTGAAACCGAAGAGCCCATCCGACCTCAAGTAAGTGCTTATGCTTCCGTTCTACCACACCGTTCTATTGAGGAGTCCCGGTTAGAGAAGTCTGAAATTGGATTGTGTGTTGTGCATAAAAGTCCAATAATTGCCCATATTTGAATTCCTGCTCGTTATTGTTTCTCACTTGTTTGACCTGCAAACCGGATTGTGTACTTGCCATACTACAAAAATCCATAAGAATTCTATGTGCTTGGGATTTCTGCCTCATCAAGTAAACCCGAGTATATCGATTGAAATCAGCCATAATAGTGAGAAAATACCTAGCCCCCTTTAAAGACAAAACCTGATAGGATTCCTTGATATCGTAATGTATTAAATCAAAACAACAGTGAATTTTTGTGACAGATAACGAAAAAGGTCAACGTACCTGTTTGGGACAATGACAAATGTCACAAACAACATTAGTCTTCTTAACATCCAAATGAGGAAACACACACTACTTCTGAAAGGAAGCATTACCAAGACGACGATGCCACAAAACAACATCCTTATTTCCTTAAATGGCGAGAGCCGAGGGGATCACTGGCTACACTTGTAAAAAGTATAGCCCATCTCGTTACTTACGCACTCCAATCAGCCTCTTCGAGCTAGGTCCTACATATAGCAAAAATCACGATGAAATGTTAATGCGCATTTTCCTCCATTAGTTAGTTTACTTACTGATAGTAAATTATATCGAAAGTTAGGCACATAGAGAACATTATGGAGAATAAAATTCTCGAAAATTTTAACCTTTCCCACATGGGTAACTATTAATCTTGACGTGTTGGGTAATTTTACGGGTCCAACCAAATCATTCACTTTAACATCAAACATTATGGCCAATGAAGAGACCATATGATCTGTAGCACCTGTGTTAACAATCCAATTGCAAGAGGACGAAACTCGACCTATTAAATTCACATTAGGGGAAGCCAAACAGGGTCCGAGAAAGGCAAGAAGTTGTTGGTACTGCACGGATGAAGTCCGGTCATTGGACTATCGCCACCCGAGAGGGGATCAGCTGCCGGTGCTGCAACCGCAGCCATGACACCCTGAGACAAGCTTCCCGATGTCTTGGTTTTCCATCCAAGTGGGTAGCCTATTAGTTTAGAACACCACTCTTTGATGCGTCCTTATTTCTTATAATGAGAATAAGTAAAACAATTAGTTCGACGGGGATTGCTCCCCAAAACAGCCACAGCTCCTCTAGTGATAGCCGAGGCCTTAGTTGTCAAAATGACAACCTTGGGTGCAACAACCGATCCCGTAGCCACACTCTATTTGTTTTTCCTTCTGATGTAGAATGGAATAAGCACTACCCACAGATGTTAAAGGCTTGCTGTTCATCAGGTGGGAACGAACAATTGAAAAAGACAGGTTAAGGCCCAGCAACAAGTCCAATAATTTCTCCATATCACGAATTTGGGAAAAAGCCTTAGCATCCTCCAATGACAGCCGAGGCCTTAGCTATCAAAACAGTTGCCTTGGGTGCAACAACCGATCCTGTAGCCACACTCTATTTGTTTTTGCTACTGATATAGAATGGATTAAGCACTACCCACAGATGTTAAAAGGCTTGTTGTTCATCAGTTGGGAATGAACAATTGAAAAAGACAGGTCAAGGCCCATTAACAAGTCCAGTAATTTCTCCATATCACGAATTTGGGAAAAAGCCTTAGCATGTTCACAAGTATAAGGTGGAATCTCAACAAGAGCATGTAACTCATCCCACAAGGATCTTAACTTCGTTAAATAAGTTGACAAGGTTGAGTTTTTTTTGCTTCAAATTCAAGATTTCGCGTTTTAATTCGTATATACAAGAGACGTTGCCTTGAGAAAACTCTCATGCAAATCTAACCAAATTTCATGTGCAATCTCTAAATATGTGATACTCTCATTTATCTCCTTTGAAACGGAGTTTGAAAGAAAAGTCGCAACCATGGAATCGTAAGCGCTCCAATTTTTAAAATCCAGAGAGTCATCGTCTGGTTTTATGATGCTAGCATCAAGAAATTCAACTTTCCTCTTTGCTTTAAAAACCTTAAAAATGGACCTTCTCCAAGATTGGTAGTTAGGTCCTATTAAAACATTTTGAACAAAAATCAACCCCGGATTTTCCGAGGGGTGAAGGTAAAACGGGGAGTTAACATCAATAACTCCCTCTATTATGGGAGCTGACATAACAACTTGATTAGTATTTGCTTGTGTACTAATGTTATCGTTTTTATCGTTAACGTCCACCATAATCTATGATTCCAAAACACAAATAAAACACAAATGAAGCAAGAGAGGGAAAGAGATGAACTCACAAAAGCACCACAATAGTGCTCGGCCAAAACAAGTCGCAAGAGATGATCAACACAAGACCGGAACTCGCTTGGTACTATGTAGAAAATAAAAACAATTGAATAGAAGTATTAAAAAGGAATTCACTTTGTGATTGGATGATTAAACTTGTACAAGAGCTAATCTGTATATACTAAACAAAACTAGATGAAGAGCAATGTCTAATGACCTTCCTAATCAAGAGATTACAAGAAATAAAAATACTAGTAAAAGGCCATTAAGGGCCAGTTGGGAAGAGGAAGGGAGGGAGGAGAGAATGAATGCTATCTACCTAGCCAATTACAATGGAATTATCTAGAATTAGTTAATTACAAGGAATATTCTAAAAGCATAAATACATATACAAATACAAAAATACAAAATATTTACAAATATGAAAACAATGCTCAACAAATTAACAAAGGAAGAAGCAAAAAATTGTTCATTTTGTGGAGAAATGAACGAAGAATCTGGAAGAAATCAAGAACTTGTCTTCATTTTATTTTCTCTCTTTTAGTTTATAATTGCAAGGAAAAATAATATATATGAAAGAAAGCAAAAGACATACAGCTGTAGACCATTACTAAGCATTAAAAAATGGCAAATGTTAAAACTAAAATATCAAATTGTAATACGCCCCTCTAGTTGGAGTATGAATAGTACAAACACCCAACTTGTGCATGAAGGTGGATAACACCGGAAACGATAGAGGCCTGGTAGGTACATCGGTGAGCTGATAACAAAAACCAAGATGAAACACCTTGAGAACACCATGATGAATCTTATCACGAATGAAGTAAAGATCAATTTCAATGTATTTGGTCTGTTCGTGGTAAACATGATTCTAAGTAATATAAATCGCAGCCTGATTGCCACAAAAAAGAAGGGATGAACTCCGAAATTGAACAGGGAAGTTACGAAGCAAACTCGAAAGCCAAACAATTTCACAGTGGAAGCTGCCATACTATAATATTTGGCCTCAGCAGATGAACGAGAAATAGCCTGTTATTTCTTGGAACGCCAAGAAATCAAAGAAGACCCAAGAAAAACACAATACCCAGTGACAGATCGTTGAGAATAGGGACAACTAGCCCAATTAGCATCAAGGAAGGTGAATAATTGGAGATTAGAATTGGCCGAGAATAGAACAACCCTTGGGCCGGTGCAACTTTAAGGTAGCGTAGAATACAAAATGTTGCTTGGTAATGACAAAGACGAGGAGTGGCCAAGTACTGACTTAATTTGTTAACAACGAAGCAAATATCAAGCCATGTAATGGTCAAGTATAAGAGTTGACCAATAAGACGACGAAATATAGTAAGGTCAGTGAGCAAGTCACCATCATCCTTAGAGAGGTGAACATTAGTATCCATTAGGGTAGCACAAGGCCGAGTACCCAGAAGCTAATAAGATGACAGTAAATCGAGAGCATTTTTCCTTTAACAAAGATGGACGCCTAAGGGAGACCGAGCAATCTCAAGCCCCAGAAAAAACCAAAGCTGACCAAGATCTTTCAAACAAAAAAGAGAATGAAGAGTCTCTTTGAGCAAGGTGGCATCTTGAATGTCATTACTAGCAACCACAATATCATCAACATAGACAAGCAAAGCAATAAAGGAGAAACCACGATGGTGAGTAAAAAGGCTATAATCATGTTGAGACTGAACATAACCCATGGTTAGTAACACAGATGAAAGCTTGGCAAACCATTGATGGCTAGCTTGCCGAAGCCCATAGAGACTCTTATGTAAACGACAAACTAAAGGTCCATACACCCACCCAAGGAGGAATAGTCATATAGATCTCCTCATGAAGATCTCCATGTAAAAATGCATTGTTAATGTCTAACTGAAGTAAGTGCTAGTTTTGGGTAGCAGCGAGGGCTCGGAGAGTACGAATGGTTGTAAGTTTGGCAACAGAGGAGAATGTGTCTAAAAAATCACTACCCTTTCTTTGGGTGAATCCATTGGCAACTAAACGAGCTTTATAACATTCAATAGTACCATTAGCATGTCGTTTGATTTTAAAAACCCATTTAAAACCAATGGGTCGTTTCCCTGGGGGAAGGGAGACAACCGACCAAGTATTCTTTTCCCGAAGGGCATCCAATTCTTGGTGCATGGTGGCATGCCAGTTGGGGGAGAGAGAACGAGAGGCGGAAGGTGGATTGGGTGGAGGAGAGTTATGTGTAAGTAACAATGATAATCATTGAGCTATGAGGCCATGTTGGATAGTTGAGTGGAACGACGAAGACTAGCAGGAACTAAAGGGACTTGGGTTTGAGAATGGGGTGGTACACCACAACCATCAAGTAGGGAAGAAGAATTTCTGTTGTGGGAGATGAAATGGTATTAGGAGGTGTAGTTGTTTCTTGGGGTTGGGCAATAAGAACATTATTATTGGATAAGGCATGAGTAGAAGTGGCCATGAATCGGGCCTAGGCCTAGGCCTAGCCTTGGCCTAGCAAGCCCGCCCTTTTTTTCCCCCTGAAATATATATATATATACGAGTGTTATCATGTGCAATGCACAGAGATATTTATTTTTTAATTTTTTATATTATCGCATTACAATTGTATTATGCATAAATATTAGTGCCTAAAATAAAAATTACGATAGATCTTGAACTGTATGATTTTCATGCATTAAGATTCCGTACATGCCTTAATTAATAGCAATTTTTGATTGACCGTTGAGTATAGACACCGAAGAAATCTGATCTCTCTCTTAACCACTTTTTAATTATCTTTCATGTTCATAGGTTTATATGTTGTGGTAGATAAAGAATTAGAATCTTATTTATAGAGGAGGAGTTGACTTCCATCAAAACACCAATGGTCATGTCCTTTTGTTAATAAACACGTCTTTTATTAATAGACACATCTCTTCATTAATAAATATGTCTCTTTAGTAAAAGATGTGTCTTTTTACTAAGAAATATATAAAGAAACATACCTCTTTATTAAAAGATATGCCCTTTCATCAAGAGATATGTCTTTTTCTTAATAGGTGATTTAAGGTTTTGTTCTTTTTTTTTTTTTTTTTTTTTTTTGGGGAAAAATTCACTTTGTGATGAAATGGCCTAGAATTGTAAGATTATTAGAATAAAAAATTTTAAGGGGGTTTATGGGGAGTGATAGTTTTGTAATAATATAATAGATAGATATATTATATAAATAATATAACATACAATACAATTATAATAGTGCCTTATAAAATTATAAATATATTTTATAAAATGATATGTATTATAACTTTTAAAAAAAATACAACTATAATAATATAATAGTATCCTATAAAAATTATAAGTATATTTTATAAAAAATAAAATGTATTACAATTTATTAAAAAAATTATAATTATGAAAATATAAAAAAAAATACAATTATAAAATAAGTTATAGTATTCAAACGGGCACTAGCCATTGGGGGCCCAATGGGCAGGCATGAGTTTCTGTTAAAATTGGAGCAAGAGGTTCAACTGTTTCTGTTGTGGTGTTTTAGTCATTAGGTGGTGTTGATTCATGAATGGAAGAGGGTACAGGCAAATTTTGGCAATTTTGTGAACTATTATAAGGCAAAGTAGTGGATGAAGATCGAGGAAGTACAATGGAAGTAAAGGGATTTGGAGATGGGGAATTAGATCAGAAAGGGAAGATAAACTCATGAAAAACCACATTACGAGAAATATAAATTTGTTTGGTATTGACATCAAGTAATTTGTATCTTTTACCCCAAAAGGATACCCAAGAAAACTAAAGGTGTAGCCCGAGAATCAAACTTGTGACAATTGGTCCGATTTGTAGTGGCAAAACATAAACACCGAAAAATACGTAAGTGATCATACGTAAGTGATGAATAATGTAAATGTTTATTTGGACAGTCTATATATTGAAGTCATCATTCCACTGCGTGCCCAAGACGAGCAAGCCCCTCCCATTTTATTTTCATTTAACAATACTGGTGTAGGTATATCTGTATGAACAGATCTCGATACTACTGGTAAAAGAACTGAACTATCAGCATGTAATGTTGTCACATTAGAACAATGATCAACGGTACTAGATGCTAGGACAAGGAGGTTTCCATGCCTAACACCCATCCTAATCACTTGAGAGTGAGTGCGGTCCTGAATTATGCAAATGGAACATGTAAAAACACAAGTCAGGTCATCATTTTGTAGTAGTTGGGGAATGGAGACTAGGTTGAATATGAAATGTGGCACATATAAGGGGTTAAACAATGTAAGTAATGAGTTAAGGCGCACTGTCCCTTTAAGTTCAACATTCACACTCGTCACGGTGGGTAGAGTGACGGTAGTTGGTGCACAGGCATGTATACATGTGAACATACTTCTCTGTCCACATATATGACTCGTTGCGCCAAAGTCAAATACCCAACCAGAGGATGAGAAACATGATGAGCTATGTGTCAAGCTTGAAAAACAATATGAAGGGAATATATCAGCCATAGAAATTCCTGCAACATCCATGAGCACTTTCATGAAAGAATGGAAGCAGCATTCTAATTTTGTAAGTAAGTAGGGAGTGAAACTATCCTTTGGTTGATCAGTTGCTAATCATGTCTGTGATTCTACCATTGAAGGCTTAAAAGTCCAATTTCTTAATTTAATTCAAGAAAATCAGGAAGGCAGCAAAAAATCCCCAAAATTAAGATTTCGAAGAGTGATTCAGGAGAAGAAATCCATCTTCAACCTAAACGAATATTGCCAATGATTATGGAAGCAAATTCTCGCTTTGATACCATATTAAAGTAAAAAATGAATGATAAAAAACAGGAATAAACAAAGAAAGAAGAAAAAAAATGTTTAGCTTTTGGAGAAAAGAATGAAGAATTTGGGAGAAAGTTCTCATTTTATTTTCTCTCCCTTACTTTACAATTGCAGAGGAAAAACACTATGACTTTTTTAGCAAAATGGCACAAAGACAAAAAATATTTAGCAAATTAGCATAGTTGGAAAAATATTTAGCAAAATGGCACACTTTATTATTCATAACCCGTTACACACCATATCGGATAGATTACAAGAAGTTGCTGTATGTTACACGACGTTGGAGTCGTCATGCAACGGGGGTGCACGACATTTGAGATGTCATGCACCCATGTGCATTGTTGCACGACAATTCTAAAATTGTGCAACAATGCACAATTATATATACATTTTTTATTTTTTAAGTATTATATCGTTATTTGAGCTATTTTATTAGATACATAGTTTATAACTAAAAAATAATCATATTAGTTGGGTTTCTTTTTGATAATTTTTTAAAATTATATATTAGTTCATAAACTATATGAAATGCTTTTTTTTTTTTTTTGTGTTTGAGTTACATGTATCTAATAAAATAGTTCAAATAATAAATATAAATACATAAATTTGTAATTTTTTTTGTTGGAAACATCACAATCTCCTTATTTATATCTTCGTTAATAATAGTATTGTGATGTCATAGTTCTCGTATGAAACCAACAACAACAACAATCACAATGCCAAAAGGGCTCTTGCATAAGCAGGGTTTGGGAGGATGGATGTATGCAGCCTTTTCTCTTTAGGGTGCTACACTGAACGTGTCCCTCATTTAATAATAAACATATCACCATCTCCTCATTTAAACATGTCCCTCATTTACATCTTTCTTATTAATAGTTTAAATAATGATATGCATATACCTTTTAATTTAAAAAGTACATGTATTTAGTGATTCAAATTATAAAATAAAAAATTATTTTAAATTAAAAATTTATTTTAAATAAATTTATTTTAATTTTAACAATATAACACTTAAAAAAAATAAAGAAAACATATAATTGTGCATTGTTGCACGACTTGAGAATTGTCGTGCAACAGCGCACATGGTTGCACATCTCAAATGTCGTGCACCCTGTTGCACAACGACTTGAACGTCGTGTAACATACATCAACTTCTTGTAATCTATACGAAATGACATGCAACAGGTCATGAACAGTAAATTGTGCCATTTTGCTAAATATTTTTCTAACTATGCCAATTTGTTAATTTTTTTTTTGTTTTTGTGCCATTTTGCTAAAAAAGTCAAACAATATATATGAAACAAAGCAAAAGACATACAATAGTACACCACCACTAAGCATTATACAAAAAAAAAGAAAAGAAAAGAAAAAGATAAAATATCAAAACGAAAATATCAAATTGTAATATTATTTTTGTTTGACAATTAGGTATATGAGTAAGGATAAAAAGAGTTATAATTAAAATAAGGATAAAATTAACTATGTTTCTAAAAAGAATTATCCTCCCCGTCTTTACTTCGAAATTGGAAGTGTAGTGATAACTCCAAAAATGGCATCTGGATAAGTGACACGTGGCGACTGAGGACGAGGCTGCAACTCGGACCGAGATGCACCCCTGGAGGCTGGGCCCGGAATTCTGCTTACAATCTGGAAGAAAGAGGACACGATACAACCCGAAATTCGAGTAGGTGAAGAAGGGAGCACGCCCACCCAGACGCAGGTGCATCTCGGATCGTGATGCACCCTCGTAGACCGACTCCTGAACTTAGGCAGCACCCGTGAAGATAGGGATGCATCCGGCTGACAGGGAGCATTCTAACCCTTGGACAGCCTAGCGATAACACCTTAATGAAGCACGAACCCCGGCTTCGAGGGGGCATCTCGGCCTGAGATGCCCTCTTCCCCGAAAGACAACCAAGCAGCATCAATTATCTGGAACCTTGACCCAGACCAGCGATAGCCCGAAGCACAGTACCTGAAGAGCCCTGTGATGGCACCCCAATGCAACGCTCACTTCGACTCTTGGACAGCATCTCGCCCCGAGATGCCCATTTCCTCGGAGGTCCACCAGCAACTGCCCCCAGCTCCATGAGTCGGATGGATGATGACCCGAAGTCATAGGCCCCATGGCTAAGGGTATCTCACCCCGGTTCCGTACAGGGTGAGATACACCTCTTAATACGAGGCACAACTCTTTAAGGGGAAAGCTCTATAAATATGGCTCAGACCCCTAAAGAAAAGATAAGCTCACTGCTCTCCCTTTACTCTCAGCTGAAGGACCCCCATAGCAGCTGTGCCCCTCCTTTTTCTTTCTTTTTTCTCTTGTAATCTCATAAAAACCCCTGTAATAAAAATCTTAATTAATAAAAACCTAATAAAAGATAAAGGGCTTGAGTTTCGGTCCTCCATTAAAAAAACCTATACCAAAATAGTTGGCACTGTCTGTGGGAAATGGAAACTTTTCCTCAAAATAACTTTGCAGGATCTCCCCCCTCCCCGAGGTGGTCCAGAGATCACTACGTCACTCACACCCAGCTCCATGAGCTCCGCACACTCATCTCGCAACTCGTCGATCATGATCACTATAGCAAGATGACGCTGCCTCCTACACCACCGAATCCAGACGTGGTCGTCGAGTCCCTTGCCTCCATGGAGCATGGAAGCCGCCACAACCACGAAGGAATAGAGAGCGAGAAGACGCCTCGCTGCACCAATCGGCTTGGGGATGTCCTGGCATGGCACCTCCTTCATTCGATGCGGGCTCCGACACCGACTCAGAGGACTCGGCGTATAGGCTTATGGGGAGAATTTTGATCATGAATTTTTCCTTCACCCCTCGCATACTCGCCGCTCCCATGGGGAAAGTGAAGATGCCAAATCTGGAGCTATTTGATAGGACACAGGACCCGAACGACCACATCTTTGGATTAGCACGCATGTACATACAAGATGCCTTTAAGGACGTGTGGTGCAAATGATTCCTGGCCACCCTCAAAAGCATGGCTCAGGATTGGTTTGCCTCTCTCCTTTATGGGTCCATTCGAAGCTTCAAGGAGTTGTCCGAGAAGTTCACTTGCTATTTCCTCAGCAACAAAAATAGAAAGAAGATCGCTGCCCAGTTGATCTAGCTACAACAAACTGAGGATGAGTCCTTAAGGGCTTTTGTTCGATGATTCTCGAAGGCCATGATCAGCATCCCTCCGAAATAGTGACTTCAAGTTCTCTCTTGCCAAGGCACTCCTCACGAATGTGGTTGCTCTTTGGACCAAAGCCGATAAGTACATTATCACCAAAGACATGATGGACAAAACGGAGCCTCTTGGGCGTGAGTACCAAAAGTGCAGGTCACACGCCCCAAAGTTGAACCCAAAGAATTAAAAAGCCATAAAGAATGTAAGGGGAACTGCAACGCGGGCCCAAGGATACCCCCCAGATTGCTCTATGAAGTAAGGAGACCGAAAACGGGAAGAGACCGGGCCCCCGCAGGCCCAGAGGTCCGGTGCACCCCGAACCAGTGGTGCGAGTACCATGAATCGTCGGGGCATGACACAAAAAATTGTCAAGTACTCTGGGACCGAATAGATGAATTGAAGAGAAGAGGCAACCTTGGGAAGTTCGTGGACCTGAAGGGGCTCAAGACCAAAGCTTTGGGACTCGCCATGATGAGCTGAACGATGCAACTCACGTGCCAAGGCATATGATTGCGGCCATAAAACAAAAACGGGAGGACACAAGTCTTGCTACTGCACAAAGAGTCTGAGGCAAAGTCAAGAAATGTCGACCCCTAACCTTCTCGCAAGAAGACCTTGAAAACGTCAAGACTCTGCATGAAGATCTCATGGTCATCACCATGGAAGTTCATGATTACTCCCTCCAAAGGGTCTTGGTGGATCAAGGAAGCTCGGCCAATATCCTTTTCCTTCATTACTTTGAGCAAATGGGAATACCGCTCGAGACGTTGCTCTCCATGGCCGGTACCCTCATAGGATTCTCCAATGAGATGGTTGATCCTTTAGGCACCATAAGGCTTGATATCTTCTTGGGAGATGGGAAAGAAAGGCATGCACTTAATGCTGAATTTTACATCATGGCAACCCGCTTGGTGTTCAATGCTATCCTAGGGCGCTCAATGCAAAATTTTTTAGGTGTCGTGGTGTCAACTTACCACCTTGCCATGAAGTTCAAAACTGACGAAGCAGATGTTATGACCGTGAGAGGCTTTCAGTAAATGGCCAGCAAATGTTGCCACACCCAAGACATACCCGAGGTGAGGGAGACGGAAAGTGAAGAGAAGATGGGATGAGGACCAGAGGAAACTATTCAGGTCGAGATAGAACCTAGAAAATCGGTCCAGGTTGGGGCGCAGTCAAGCACGGATGTGAGGGACCAAATCCAACAAGTATCCCGGTAGTACCAAGAAGTGTTCGTGTATTTTATGGATGAAGTGCCAGGGATAGATAGTTGGATTATCAGCCATTACCTGAATGACTCACCCGAAAAGAAGCCGGTGAAACAAAAGAAGCGCAACTTCTGTGCCGAATGGAACAAGGTTATAAGCGGAGAAATACACAAACTCCTAAAAGCCGGCTTCATATTAGAAGTACTGTATCCAGATTGGTTAGCAAATGTGGTCTTGGTGAAGAAGCCAAACGGAAGATGGCGGATGTGCGTGGACTTCACTAATCTGAACAAGGTTTTCTCGAAGGACTCGTTCCCCCCTTCCCAAGATAGACTAGCTGGTTGACTCTATGGCAGGGAATGTGTTGTTCAGTTTCCCAGACGCTTTTTCTGGATACCACCAGATCACGATGGACCTGGAGGACGAGGAGAAGATGCCTTTTATCCCCCATGATGGCACATATTGCTTCTGAGTCATGCCGTTCAGACTGAATAATGCCGGAACCACTTACGAATTCCCGGTGAACCGTGTCTTTCTGCAACAGATTGGAAAGAATTTGGAGGTGCACGTTGATGTCATAATCATAAAAACCAAGAAGGCCTTTAACCATGTGAACGATTTGAGGGAAACCATGGAAGCACTTAAAGCTCATGTGATGCATCTTATTCCGGACAATTGCACATTTGCCGTACCGGAAGGAAAGTTCCTGGGTTTCATTGTTAGCGCGTGCGCGATAGGAATAGAGGCCAACCCCGCCAAGTTAGACGCCATACTTAGGATGTAAACCCCAAAAACCCGGAGGTGTATTCAAAAGCTAACTGGCTATCTTGCCGCATTCAATAGGTTCAACAGTCGGTTAGCGGATCGATTGTCCCCATTCTTTAAAGTGCTACGAAGAAGAAAAGCCTTCAACTGGGATGAGACTTGTGAACAAGCTCTCTAGGAACTCAGGGAACACTTGGCTAAGCTTCCAATTATGTCCAAACCCTTTCCGGGGGAAGAGTTAATCCTCTAAGTTTCGACATCCGACGACATGGTAAGTGCTGTGTTAATATCCGAAAGGGAGAACCTCCAGTTGCCTATCTACTTCGTAAGTTAGATATTGAGGGACACCGAAACACGATACCCTTACATCGAGAAGCTGGCCTATGCTGTCATCATAGTTGCACGGAAGCTCTGACCTTACTTTCAGGTGCGACCATCCCTTGCAAAAGTTACTTCAACGATTGGTGTGTTCAAGAAGAATGCTGTCGTGGGCAGTCGAACTCTTCGAGTATGACATCTTGTTCAAGTCACGAACCGTGACCAAGGCATAGGCCCTAGCTGATTTCTTAGCGAAATGCTCGTTCACCAATATGGCATCACCGAGCTCCGAGTCATGAAATACCCCGGAGGGAGCATGGAAATTGTACGTACATGGATCTTCCAACAACCAAGGGAGTGGAGCAGGCATTCTACTAATCTCGCCTGAAAGGCAACACTTCCCTTACGCCTTGAGGTTCAAGTTCGGAACTAGTAATAATGAGGACGAATATGATGTTCTCTTCCACGGACTGAGAGTGGCCCGAAAAGCGGGAGCCCGCCAGGTGGAGGTATTCAGCTACTCTCAGCTAGTCGTCAAGCAGGTCCAAGGGATTCACGGAGCAAGAGCACTACAATGAAGGAGTATCTGGAAGTGGTGAACAAAGAAGCGGAAAGTTTCTCCTTCTTTAGAATCCACCTCATTCCGAGAGATAAGAATGTCAAAGCTGACGAGCTCAGCCGGATCACCAGCTCAGAGACAGAGGAGAAAGGACTAGAACACGCCATTCGGATAGAAGAGATTCGGACATCGTGCCAAAGTTTGCCGTAGCTCTAGGGAATCGCTCATATACAATACTTGAACGACTAACGTCGTCCCCTCATCGAATTCATAAAAAAATGGAACTCTGCCCGAAGTCCCACTAGAGGCGAGGCATATCAAAAGGCGCGCGCCATGGTTCGTGATAGTGGATGAAGACCTCTACAAGAGATCATTTGTGAATCCCCTATTGAAGTGCATTGGAGAAGAAGAAGGGAAGTACGTCTTGTGAGAAATCCATGAAGGCGTTTATGAACCGAGCTTTGACTAACAAAGCTCTATGATCAGGGTACTATTGGCCCTCCTAGAAGCACGCTCCAATAATTCACGTACCAGTGTCTTTACTATAGCCTATACTTAACCCCATCCCCTTCGCTCAATGGGAGATGGACATATCGGGACCGTACCCCAAGGCACCTGGACAACGAAAGTACATCATCGTGGCCGTAGATTTTTTTAGCAAATGGATAAAAGTGGAGCCCGCTTCATGAATTACGGACTAGGCCATCCAGCGTTTCCTCTGGAAGGGGATCATCACTCGGTATGGAATTTTGCAAGTCTTGGTTGTAGACAACGGCACTCAGTTCAGCTCACAGAGATTCCACGACCACTGCAAGAGTTTGGGAATTAAGACACACTACGCTTTCTTAGCACATCCCCAGAGTAACGGATAGGCGGAATCCACGACAAAAACACATACTAAAGGGTTTGAAGCAGCGCTTGGATGAAGCAAAGGGAAATTGGGCAGAAGAGTAACCTAGCGTATTATGGGCCTTCTGGACGACGACGAGGAATGCCACAAGGGAAACCCCGTATAACTTATCATACAGCATAGAGGCGGTACTACTCGTGGAGATCATAGAGCATAGTCTCCGAAATTCAAAGCCACGACTGGGAGTGCAATGAAGAAGCACTGAGACAATTGCTGGATGAGGTGGAGGAGACCCGCGAAAGAGCGCTAGTTAAGATGATCGCTCAGAAACAAAAAATGGCAAAGTACTTCAACTCCAAAACCAAATGAAGAGCCTTTCAAGACGGAGAGTTGGTCCTGAGACTAACAGAATAGGCCCGACATCGCTATGGGAAGCTGTCAGCTAACTGGGAAGGACCTTACCAAGTCTCTCCGACAAACCGGGAAGGGGCTTATCTCCTATGACAACTGGACGGAACCCTGGTCCCACGTACATGGAACATTATGAACCTAAAGCAATGCTTTGTATAAAAACCGATTGAGGTAAAATAAAGGAATGCTTCATCTTTTGTAAGAAATTTTTCCAAAAAATATATATATGTAATAATATAATAATGTATGTAAATAGACGACTAAAAAATCAAACCTTTAGAAAATTGGACGGAACATAAGTACAAAGTATATATACATAAGTCATCGAATCAACGATCATGGTCAATAAATCCTCAAAAAAGCATAATTAACCAAAAAATATCAAAAAATGTAAATGGTTGCGCCAAAATAATTTCAAAAACAATCGGCACAAATGCTTAAGTCATGAGGGTCGGCCGCATCGAGCTCACCTCGTCGGTCTTGCCCCCGGGCCCACCAACTCTATGAAGCGTTTAAACCGCCAGTCCTTCTGAGAAAGGGGGGTTTACATGCTTAAGCCGTGAGTGCAGTCCGCCTTGGGCAATCAAACCCACCGGTTTCGCCCATGGTTCTTAAAAGCCTGTGAACCTATCCACGACATCAGATCGTAAGTCTGTCAGTGGCAGGTGAAACCCGTATACTGGCACACTTCCCGTAAGCCCTAAAGGATTCGGAACTGCCGGTTGGTCGCACCCTTGGCAAAATATGTGCTCTTTCGAAAGCGGGCATTACAGAACTAGCTCGAATCTCAATAGCTTGGTTAATCTACACGCCCTTACAAAGTGGGTCAAATATAAAAGCCCGGATGGCTCTATACTCCGACATCTCATAAGTCTGTTTGTGGCAGGCTAAAGTCCGAATGGCTTTGTACACAGGCAAACAACCCGTAAGTCCAAACGGATTCCAAACCCGTAAGCCCATGAGTGCAAACCCGTGGATCTATCTGTGGTGAACAAAAACAGTAAGCCAGTGGCACAGCCTGTGGCAAGATGCAAACACATGGATCTGTGAAAAAAGACCGTAAGCCCGCGCTAGGGTGCAGGCCTATGGATCCGTCCGCAATGAACACATACCATAAGTCCATAGGTTCGTCTATGGCAGGCTAAAGCTGTTGGATCTGTCTGCGGCAAACCAAGACCGTAATACTGTAGATCAGTCTACGACAGGCTTGAAGCCCACAGGTCCTCCTGTGGCAAGCTAAATCGATTTTGACAGGTATCTCACCGGTACTCACAAATGGAAGCCCACTCAAAGCGGAGAAGACATGCAAGCCGTAAGCCCACCCAATGCAGGCAAGGAACCGACGCATGAAATTACACACCCCCATGGGATGAGAAAAATATATCAACAAAAGGCAAAGGACCACACGCACAGCAAAGCGACCCAATGACCTTACATAATGGCGCAACCCGGAGGTCCGTACACCGCAACAGAAGGCGAGGGACTACACGCACCAATACAAGCCAAGGACCTCACGCAACAGTGCAACCCAAAGGTCCGCATGCCGCAATGCAAGACGGAAGACCATACGCAACGACGCGACCCGAGGACCTCTCACAACAATGCAAGCCCGAAGCCTGCAAGAGGCAGTACAAGTCACAAGCCCATGAAGGACAAAGCAACAAGTCTTCTCGAAACATGGGAAGCTCCCATACTTAGTCTAAAAATGTGTAAGATACCAAAGAAGAACCAAAAAGCGGATAGGCATTACATTGATAAAATGACAAAGTACACTTCGGTTACAAACTGTTCCATTTGTATACAAAGTACATTCAGAATCAAGGACGGAACTATCAAAAAACAAAAGTACAAAAAGAGACCATCACCGGAAGCCCTAAAAGACTAGCCTATCCTTCACCTCTTACTAAACAAAAGGGAGGGACAAAAAATGAAACAACGAAATGGAGCCCTACTAAGGAGGGGCCGGGGTAGTGCCCTTCGAGGTATCCGACGATGAGGCCGCGCCAAGATCCCCACCCTTTACATCTTCAACAAAAAATGACAAACTTGCTCGAGGAAGGGGATCCCTGGATGTGCTCCAAGGATTTCATCGTTCTTGCAGTGAGACTAACTTCCGTATCGAAGCCCTTCCAATATTGGGTGATGCCATAATCTAAGAACTCAGGGCCCTCCTTGAACTCAATGAAGGCATTAGCGACTTGCTCCGGAATTCAAGAAATGATAGCATCTTGTTCGGACACACGGAGCTCTAACTTTCGGAACCGAGCATCCTGTCCCGCAATATGAGCCTACATTGCTGAGTAAGACGAATAGCACTCCCTAACCTCCTGCTCTCTTCGCCTCCAGCTCGAGAGGGCAAACTCCGATCACCCAAAGAGCTAACAAAAACAAAACACACCAAGGGCACGAGTTAGAGAAAGACAAAGAAAAAATAAAAGACGACAAAAGGAATGACGGAGGTATGATAAACTAACTGAGAAAAGAAAATGGGCGTGTTCTCGGAGGACATCTCAGACAAGTGCGCCACATCCATAGGAAAAAGGAACTGTGCACACATTCCTCAATAGGCCATAGCGTCACTCGAAAAGGCGGACCCCCGCTAAACCATAGAAGGAGCAGTTCCCCCAAATCCGAGACATATGGTCCAAAGCCTCCCGTGCCACCAGAAGATTCCGAAAATACCTCCAATTTTCCCTTCAAAGCACATGAAGATGACGTTCTCTCCGGCTCACGAAAAGCACCAAGAATCCCTTCGATTTTCGGCCCGGAAGTGGGATGCCTGAGGAAATGCACGTCAAGACCCCCGAAACGGGAAGGCATGAGTTCCATTGTATTTGAACCTGACAAACCCATGACCTCGGTCATAACCAAAGTCCCCTCGACTCCACCCGGATCGGAAATTCCGTCACAACCCCCAGAATCCCTATCGAGATGATAGGCTCCGGCACCACTTCACTGCCAACCGAAAGTGAGACCGCTTCCCCTTGCCCATTTCGTGGACATTTGGAGGCCCGCGAAGAAGAAGAATCAACAGAAGGAATTGGAGCGGGGACATCCACCGACACCCCAAGCTCCCGAGAAAGGTCCTTTCACCCAACAGCCGGCGAAAACAATCATGACCGGCACCGAAGCGGGACCCCGCTCCACGGAGGGATTTGACGGAGGAAACATGCGGGCGGCACCGACACTCGCAAGCTCATCAACTGAGAGAAATACAAGAAAAAGAGGAGGAAAGGTCAATACGATACGACAAATGAAAAACGACGAAAGCGCGTATAACACATGTACCATCAAAACGAAATAATAATAATAACAACAACAACAACAACAACAACAACAACAGCAACAACAACAACAAACACAAACGGAGCTACCAAACAATAGTGATGACGACAAGCAAACAAGCAAACCCAAAAAGAGCGACCGGGGGGGGGGGGGGGGGGGTGGAGGGGCGCGAGAACGGGCAACCAATTACTTGAAAAAGGCTTTTGGGAAAACCCGGCCTTAACAAGCATGATTTCCTTCTCAAGTAGCTCCTTATAAGCGATGAATCTCTTGCTCACGGAGTTCTTGTCAGAATAACGAACAATCTGCTTTTCAAGGAAGTCAGGACTTTCCCTTTCACTGGACGCAGGCATTTCAGTGAACCCCACGTCCTAAGAAATGACGGGATTGAGGGAAACTTATTCTCCCAATTCTTCATATTGGTAGGGTTGTATGTCACAAAGGAAAACCCTCCCCGACTCTCAAAGGCAGCCATATGCCTAAAATACCTAATCTTAAAAAGAATATCAAAAACCCGTGAAGAGGGGGTGAAACCATTTACATAACAACGCAAGTAAAAAACCATATACATTCCTAAAATCGTTGGGGGTAACTTGCTCTAGGCATACGTTACAATGAAGGAGCAATTCCTCCACCAAGGAAGGCAGGGAAAAACGAATGCCTGCCTCCAATGAATCTACATGAATGCAAAAACTACCCTCTATCATAGGAAATAATGGACAATCGTAGTCCTTCGGGAAATAATACTTAGAGTGAATCATAGAGATACCGGCCTCGCCTAAAGTACTCGACACGAAAGTCCTTAACGGATGAATTCGAGATATCTCCAAAAACCTAAACTATAAGGGTGAGCTTTCGTCCGGGGAACACCGATTTAACGGCTCCGTGACTATAGCCTCAATATCGGGAGATGAGCTGCCCTTGCTCCGAACCTTCGAAGGAGAAGCCTCCGCAAAACTCCGCTTGTGTTCTATCAAGAGAGGAGAAACTTGTACAAGACAAACAAAAATAAGATACGTATGAAAGATTTAGAAGACTTACTTGAATACGGAAGACTAGGGTAGGTGGCAGTAGGCGTAGACGTGGCTACCACGGTGCCCTCAATCCAAAAAAGGACCCTGTCCGGCATCTCTTCTTTCGACCCCCTTTACCGTGAATGGTCAAGAGAAAAGAGAATGGGGTGGCGTGTCCACCTCGGCCCAAGCAACCCGGGTTTCAGATGAACAAGACTAAATAAACTCTGCCACTGAGCAATCTTCCGCAAAATATGAAAAACAGGAACCCAAAGAACTCCCTAGCAGAAAGGAAGGCAAAAGTCAAACGAAGGCCAAAAATGAGCTCGCTCTCTCTCTCTCTTCCTCTGACTCACCCTCAATTACCATTAATATATATATATTTATATATGTATGTATGTATGTATGTATGTATGTATGTATATGTATATGTATGTATATAAACCAGCGCAAAACCCCATGCATGTCCCCGAAACCGAGTCCCCACTCAAAAAAACCCTGGAAACGACCCTATTCTGGTCAAACAACTAAAAGCACACTTATGAGAAGAGACCTGGGGCAAAAAGCAATTTTCCACAAAAAAGGGGCCCATTTCGCCCCCAAAAGCTCCAAACAAGGGAAAACGTACTTTATGGCCGAGTTCACCTGAAACTTGTACTTAAAAGCTGCAAAAAGGGAAAAAATGAGGCAAAAATCCGAAGTAAAGAAAGAAAAGGGGAGGGGGGGTAGTGAAGAGAAAGAAAGAAGAGAAGAAAAAGAAGATAAAGTTAACCTTAACTTTAATATTTGAAAAGGTAAAAGACTAAGTTTTACAATAAAATGAAACAAGGTCTGATTGTTTTTCTCAAAAAACTGATACATATAAACATAGTAAACAAAAACCAAGTACGGCAAAGAAGAATGAATTAGAAAAATGTAAAATATAAATCGAGCAAGTTAGTTTGTGAATTATCTCGGACCACATGAAGATAAAAAAAAAAAAAGAAGCAATAATTTTTAACAACAAAGGATGAGAAACGCCTTAAGCATAAAGTTCATTAAAGATCATGTCGTCCCTTACAACAGTCAACATACATCTCCCTGCCGGGAATGACAAGTAACGAAAGCCCGAAGGCAACTAAAAAGGGGGGGGGGGGGGGGGGGGAAGACAACAACAAAGCACTGCATCTTAAAACGACAAGGCAGGACCCGGCAGCTCGGGGTATAGAGTCCCTAAGTATGGAAATAGAGAAAGCAAGCCCCGGTACAGATATTGCCCTATGCGCTCCAGCATTCCATGCTCCGGCCCATCCATGCGACAACGATACAGTCCGCCTCCACAGGCCATGATCAAGTATCGGCCCGAGACGCAAAACCCAACAAGATGAAAACCGCTGAAAGCATTTGAGATCGGGAAACAGTACTCAGTGCTACTATAGGGGAATAAAGAGGAGAAGTCGCTGCAGTCACAAAGCAATCACACTCCGAAAAGGGAGCCACTAAGCAAGACAAGACAGAGCCAAGCACCGAAGTCGAAGGGCCGGTCCAGCAAAATAAGCAAGAAGTGTCACTCCGGCAATGCTCCTATTAGGAATAGTGACATGAAATCTAGATTAATAAAATTAAAGTCCCAGTCATTTCCTAGTTAAATTTGTGTAAGCAAGCATTTATACTAAATATGATGATAATATATATATATATATATGGACATCCATGAGATGGGTGTGGTCCTCGGACTATAATTTATATGTTTGTTCTAAGTGATTTATGAGACTAAGCCTTAGATAGACTTGAAATAAATGGTATGGATTGCTGTTTGAAAGGCTCATAGTCGAAGACAAGTTCGGACCACTTGTATGTTAAGACTATAACGTGATACTTTAGATGACTTGTCTTGGTTATGTGGATGGAGATCCAAAATTGTTGGGTTCGTGTGTTTAGTAAGATTGACACACTGAGTTGGACCATGTTGGTTACTTATTTCTAGACTACTATCGGAGATGGGTGATTGACGTTGTATTGTTTGAACGAGGACTCTAAATCTTGAGGGTATTCCGGACTTGTGCATGGAGCATTAGTGTTATGATCCGGAGTTGATTAGAAGAGAATTAAGTCTTGATGCTGCTGTTTTTGTTATTGCTTTTTTAATTGGTAATAAGCTAGTGAAGTGTTGCATTTTATCCATATTTTGTTATGTCTCTAGCTAGTGATTGGCGCCAAGAGTTGTAATAGGTGGTTAAGTCGGTTAGTGGTCAAGCTTTGGTCAATATTGGCTGCTTGGGTGTAGTTAGTCGGTTAAGGCTTAGTCTCTATGCAATGTACTTAGATCAAGTATAAGTAGCTCAATTCTTGTAACGTCTTTCATTCAATCAAATATACAAACTATCTCTTTGAGATATTTTCTCTCTTTCTTATCTAACTTTCTCTATTATCTCATCTCCTTCACTTCTTTTCTCATCTGTACTCTTTCTTTCACAATGTTGATCTTCTAGGTAATCTAGAGGCTTGACAATCGGTATCAGAGCCTCGTTTGGCTTCCAAATCAAACGTGATTTGATATCAAATATCCTAATTGAAAACATAAAATATGGAATTGATTCAAAAAAGTTGAAAAACAATGGCAAGTCAATCCGCACCAGGAGTTACAACAAGATCAGAAGCTACTAGAGCAACAGCTAATCCTTCATATGCTAACGTTGTTAGTGCTAGTGCTTTAGTAGACCAGGAATTTGTCATGAATGCACAATTGAGTTTCTAGATGAAGGAGTTCTTTGTTCAGTTTCAGCAGTTGCAAAGTGAAGCCTTAAGACAGTCACAAAGTGAAATCTTACTTTAGTTTAATCAACGATTCAAGGATCAGTTTGATCATCGAGCTCAGCAAATTCAATAAAAGATTTTTGATCGCGTTAAGCAACAATCACAGGAGTTTGAGGAGTGGTTTAACAATCAATTTAGTCAGCAAATGCAACAAATTGATGAGAAATTTGTTAAACTACGAGAGCAATTTAGGAGACAATATGTGCTTGCTGCTTTGAAACCTTTAACACCTACCAGTATGTTGCATGCAAATCAGCAGATAAAACCTCTGGAAGATGTGAATCATCAAATGTCTAACATGACAGTTAGAACTCAAGATCGAGCTCTAGCGGCTGAAGTTAGAGTGCAAGATCGAACTCAAGAAGTTGAGGTAACTGCCAGAGCACAGGATCAGTCATTTAATCCAGCTCATTCATGATCTGTAAGTATGAATTTAGGACAGAGCGATCATCTTGCTGATCAAGTAGGTCAGCTTAGATCTACCTGCTTAAATGTGGAAGAATTGGATCGGCCACCTGATCAGTGGCATCAGCAGCGTTCAGGGAGTAATGATGTGACATCCAATAAGAGAAGTAATGGTTAGAGAAAGCCAAGAGTTCAAATTGATCCGTTTGATGGACAACAACCTCATTCTTGGTTAAGCAAGTGCGATTGTTATTTTCACTTAGACCGCATTGATGAGGTTGAAAAGGTGCAGATAGCTGCTGTGTATCTCCTTTAAGATTATGAGGTATGGCTGTACAGTTTATTAAAAAGTATTCCTACACTGACTTTGGCTGATTTTGTGAAAGAACTTTGTGAGCGATATGGTGATGAAGATTCTAGTGACATTGTTGATAAATTTAATAAAGTGATGCAAGAAACATCTGTGAAGGAGTATATGACAATATTTGAGAACCTTAGAGCTAGCATGATAACTGCTTATCCTTAAACGACTGAGGCATATTATGTCTCAAGCTTCATTAGTGGTTTAAAGCCCAAAATTAAGAATCTTGTTAAGGCGGTTGGTCCCAAAACTTTGTCCAAGGCTTATGCTAAGGCCAAGCTCTATGAAGCAACAATTCTTGCCACAAATGATGGGACAAGATATAGAGCCAGTGGTTCTAAACAACAGAAGAAATTCATTGGATTTAAGACCAACCTAAAGCATGAAAAGAAAGCTTAAAGGCTTTGCTTCAAGTGCAATCAGCCATATCAATTTGGGCACAAGTGCAATCCAAAATTCCTTATGTCTGTTCAAGGAATCAATGCTGAAGAACTAGTTGATAGTGATGAATCTGAAGCTGAGGGCGACAGTTTAGATTTAGAATCACAAGAGGAATTGATTGAGGATGAAGCTGAGATTTCAGTGAAGGCTTTGACAGGCAATGAGCTCACAATACAAATACGATCAAAGGAAAGGCGGCAATAGGTCTTTGATTATCTTGATTGATAGTGGAAGCACTCATTGCTTCATTGATCCTAAAGTGGTGAAGAAAGTAGGCCATGAGGTGATAAAAACTTACTCCTTAGCAGTGACTGTTGCAAATGGGAAGTCCATTTTTCACTCAGAACAAATGCCAGGGGTTTCAGTGGATTATGTAAGACCATAAGTTTGATTATGACTTTAGAATACTGCCCTTGGGTGGATGTGACATGGTTTGGGGGGTAGACTGGATGAGATCCTTTAGCCCTGTGATGTTCGATTTTGCAAATCTGACCGTGGCATTTGCGATTCAAGGCTCCAAAGTTGTCTTAAAAGGAATGACAGATCAAGCTCAGTTGCAAGAAATCAAAGGCAAGAATTTAAAAGGAGGATTAAAGAAGAGTGTTTACCATTGGGTAGGACAGTTGTTTGCTATGTATCTTACTGATTTGGGAGACAATCTTCCGCCTAAAGTTAGAGCCTTGATTGAAGAGTTTGAGGACTTGTTTGAACGACCAAAGACATTACCTCCTAAGAGATAGTTGGACTATGCTATTCCTCTTAAGCCAAACTCCGAGGCTGTTAAGCTAAGGCCTTACAAGTATCCTCACGCTCAGAAGACTGAGATTGAGAGGCAGGTAGATGAGCTGCTCAAGGCATGCTTTGTGAGGCCAAGTCACAGCCCATTTGCTTCAACAGTCATTCTAGTTAAGAAGAAAGATGGCACGACTAGGATGTGTGTGGACTACTGACAGCTTAACTCCTTGACAATGAAAGATAAGTTTCCAATTATGGTCATTGATGATCTGTTGGATGAGCTCATGGAGCTGGTATCTTTTCCAAGCTTGATCTGAGGCAGGGGTATCATCAAATCAGAGTATGGGAGCAAGATGTGCACAAGACTGCTTTCATGACACATCATGGCCACTTTGAGTTTGTAGTTATGCCTTTTGGCTTAGCTAATGCTCCAGCTACATTTCAAGCAGTGATGAACGAGGTCTTAAAGCAGTTTTTAAGGAAATTTGCATTGGTTTTCTTCGATGATATTTTAATCTATAGTTCCTCAATTGAAGACCATTTAATGCATCTAAGGGAAGTCTACCTAATCATGTGCAAGCATAAGCTATTTGCAAAATTGACTAAATGTTATTTTGCTCAGACCCAATTGGAATATTTGGGCCATGTTATTTCTCAAGTACCTCAAAGGTTCAATCAGTGAAAGAATGGCCTGAATCAGTAACTTTGAAGCAATTGCGAGGTCTGTTGGGCTTGACTGGTTACTACCAGAAGTTTATTGTTGGTTATGGTTCCATAGCCAAACCTTTAACTCAGTTGCTATAGAAAGACTCATTCAAGTGGTTAGAGAAAGCCCAAGCTACTTTTGAATCCTTGAAAACTGCAATGTGTGGAGCCCTTGTTTTGGCTATGCTAGATTTTGCTGCTGAGTTCATTTTGGAGACTGATGCTTGTGGGAATGGAATTGGTGCTGTTTTATCTCAAGAGGGCAGGCTCATAGCCTACCTTAGTTGGGCTTTAAGCCCAAAACATCAGGCATTATCTATATATGAGAAAGAATACTCAGCAATTGCTAACTGTGGATAGATGGAGACATTACTTGGATGGGCATCGATTTAGGATCAAAACTGATCATCAAAGCTTGAAATGCCTTCTTGAACAAGAAATTGTGACAAGGATTCAGAAGAAGGGGTTAATGAAGATGTTTGGCCTGGATTATGTCATTAAATACAAGAAAGGAAAAGAAAATGCTACTACTGATGCTTTGTCACGCAGATTAGAGGACTGTGAGCAACGTTCTTATGGAGCAATATCTGTGATACTTCCCACTTGGATTGAAGAGGTGTACAAATCTTATGAAGGTGATACTTTTACACAGGATTGCATTATAGCATTCAGTGTGAACAGAACAAGTCAGCCTTTCTATGGTGAAGGGTGTCATTCGATTGAAAGGCAAGTTGTACATTGGCTCTTCCACAGATTTGAGACAGTAGATCATTAGAGCTTCCTATGATTCAGCTTGGGGAGGTCATTCTGGGGTGGAAGGAACTTATCAAAGGCTTAAGGCTTATTTCAGGTGGTCTAGTATGAAGAAATTAGTGACTGAATTCGTGCAATCATGTGAAGTTTGCCAACAAACTAAGCTTGGTGATCATAGGTATCAAGGTCTCCTTTAACCTTTACCTATTCCAGAGGGTTCTTGGCAAAATATAAGCATAGAAATTTATGAAAGATTGCCAAAGTTAGAAGGAAAAGAATTAATCTGGGTTATGGTTGATTGGTTTCCCAAATTCAGTCATTTTATTGTATTTGCCAGACCTGTTATGGCTGAGAAGTTGGCTAGGAGTTTCATGGATAATATCTACAAACTTCATGGCTTGCCACTATCCATTGTTTCAGATCGAGATAGGATCTTGACTAGCCACTTTTGGAGAGAATTGTTCAATCTTGTGGGGACAACATTGGCCCTTAGCTCATCTTATCATCCTCAAACCGATGGGCAAACTGAAAGAGTAAATTAGTGCATTGAGCAATACCTTAGAAGTATGGTGTTCACTCATCTCAGGTGTGGAGCAAGTGGTTATCTCTGGCAGAACCATGGTATAACACACATGCTCACCCTTCCATTGGGATTACTCCATTCAAAGCTCTATATGGTTATGATTCTCTAACACCAATGACATTGCAAGGATTGGTGTCATCTGCTCCTGAGGTTACTGATTTTGTGATGTAGAGGAGGCAATTGATGCAATAATTGAAAGACAATCTTCATCATGCACAAGCAAGGATGAAGTTATATGCTGATAGGAAGTGTGTGGATAGACATTTTGAGGTTGGAGATTTCGTTTATCTGAAATTGCAACCTTATAGACAAGCAACCGTGGTTGTGAGGAAGAATGTGAAGTTGTGTGCAAGGTTTTTCGGGCCTTACAAGATCCTCGAGAAGATCGGCAAAGTGGCTTAAAAGCTTGATTTACCCCCTAACTCATACATTTATCCTGTTTTTCATGTTTCCTTTCTTAAAAAACAGGTGAAAAAGGGTCATGAATGTTCATTCCATCCTTCGGACATTGGCTCAAATGGTGCTTGACTCTTGCAACCTGCTGCTAACCAGGATTCAAGTGAAGTAAAGTTTGCTGACAGATCAATTCAGGAAGTTCTTGTACAATGGACTAACTTGGATGAACATGATGCAACTTGGGAATAGTTTAAATTTTTGAAGAGTCAATTTCCTTACTTTCATTCTTGAGGACAAGATCGTTTTCAAGAGGAGAGGATTGTTATGATCCGAAGTTGATCAGAAGAGAATTAAGTCTTGATGTTGCTGTTTTTGTTATTGTTTTGTTAATATGTAATAAGCATAGTGAAGTGTTGTGTTTTATCCATATTTTGTTATGTCTCTAGCTAGTGATTGGCGCCAAGAGTTGTAATAGGTGGTTAAGTCGGCTAGTGGTCAAGCTTTGGTCAATATTGGCTGCTTGGGTTTAGTTAGTCGGTTAAGGCTTAGTCTCTATGCAATGTACTTAGATCAAGTATAAGTAGCTCAATTCTTGTAATGTTTTTCATTCAATCAAATGTACAAACTATCTTTTTGAGATATTTTCTCTCTTTCTCTTCTAACTTTCTCTATTATCTCATCTCCTTCACTTCTTTTCTCATATATACTCTCTCTTTCATAATATTGATCTCTAGGTAATCTAGAGGCTTAACAGTTAGTTACATTGGTGTATTATAGGTAAGGTCTAAACGCATGACTGAATTCCCACATACACAGGGTAGTAGCGTAAAGTGTGACAAGGATTAGATATTTAATAGGGAATCTGCAGTCTCTTATGAGATACAGATGACCCCTTAGTTGATTCACAAATATTTGAATAATTCAAAAATTTTGGCCAAAGTATTCCATGTGTTTGACATTAATGAATATGTTCAAGTATAAATGAATTATTCAGTGAAGGGTGAGTCGATAACTAATGGAAAAGCTGTGAGAAGGATAATGGTAGTGAGTATATTTATCCTTTGTCTTGGACTTCTAGTGGAGGAGTTGTTGTCATCAATACAATCTATTAGAGAGATATCATATAAATGGTTTAAGTCTGGAGTGCAGTGAGATTTATGTAGTGGAATTAAGTCTCATTAAATGGTAATTAAATTATTTCATAAGATAATTAATTTAACCCATTTGGAGCTAGATTTAAATGTCCTGGAGGTCCCTATGCAAGCCTCTGTATTTATTGCCATCGAAAAAATATTAAAGAATTCCTAAGAAGAATTATTTATCCATAAGATGGATAAATTAATTTTGCCAAATATTATTCATGAGATGAGTAAACTAAAAAATTATAAAAAAAAATAATTTTGAAAATTTAAAATTAATAAGATGGATTTTTAAATGTGGAAAAAAAAAAAAAAACGAAAACAGTGCACAGGGGTCACAATCCATGTGACTTGAATTGGACGAACCAGCGTGCGACACGTGTCTTGTGCTGGCGCGCTCTTGGATGATCCGCGTGCCATAAAGCGGGCCAATCATGGCCCGCCACGTGGCATGCTAATTCAAAACAAGGTGTGGGTTTTTTGTAGTGAAATACAGTGTTTTGAGTTGTTTTCTAAATGAAACAATGCGTTTTGTTTTAAACTAGGCGATTCCCACATAAAAAAATTGAGAGTTTTTCGCTCTAGTAGCCTACTATAAATAGAGGTACCTATTCCAGAGATTTGGTATTCAATCAAAAAAATTATTTTGGATTTTTGAAAATTGTTTCGGAGACCTAATTGGAGAGAAAAATTTCCGTTGAAAATTTTTTTTCCTCAGTTTAATATTTTTCAGAGCCCGCCCTCTGGGCAGTTCGAGGTCATTGCGTAGAAGATCGAGGGGTCTTGTTTTTCTTGATATTCTTTATTATTGGAGCAATTCTAGGTATGTTCTTTCCTTTTTCTTTTCTTTTTCACTTTTCTATTTATTTACAATATTCGTTATTATGCTTGTTTAAGTTTATATATGGTTATGAATGTTTTAGTGTAAGAGGCCTATAAATCTAAATTATGAATATAGATTTGTTGATTCAAATTATGAATTTAAGTTAGTAGATTTAAAATTAAGAATTTTAAATCGACCCTAGGTTTAGAGTTATGAATTCTAAACCTATTCTACTATGTAAACTTTAAAAAACTAGGAAGAATTTTTGAAATTCGTTCCAACAACTAGTATTAGAGCAAAGGGTTTATAGAGATAAACCTATTCCAGGGAACTCTCGCGTGTGAGGTGTCACGAAGTGTAACTCTCCGACCGGGGGCTTAGGAAGAGAGGAGAGTCTCCTACTCTAGGTGCTCTAATAGGTGCCTTTTATTGTGACCACGGTTTAGAACTGTGAACCTAATAGTTGGCATCAGAGTTTATTTTCCTGCAAAATTTTAAATCTTTTCCCAACAATTGGTATCAGAGCCAGTCTTTTGTTACATTCATAATATACATAAACAGTTATAATAAAATTGAAAATAAATAGATTTGCGTTTAATAAAATAGAGATTTTATTAAAGAAGGAAAAACTTGTTTGAATTAGTTATTTAAATTGTTTAAATCATTAATTTAATTAATTGTTAATTGGATTGTTTTTTTTTATAACGATTTAAATTGTTAAAGATTTAATAGTTAACTAGGGTGTTTATAGTGACGATTTAAGTTATTTAAATCATTAACGAATTAATTAATTCAGAATAACCTATAAATTTGCGATTATGTTGTTCGTATAATGAGATTATACGTTCTTAGTCATGATTTATGAAATCAGATAAAATTGATCTAATGAGATTAGATTCAAGTAAGTTTTATAAAATTGAACAAAATTGATCTAATAAGATTAGATTCAAATTTTTAACAAATTGGATAAAGTTGATCTAATTAGATTAGATTCAATTATTTTTTACGAAATCGGATAAAATTGATCTAGTAGAGATTGGATTCAATTTATTTTAAAATTAAATATTTTAATTTAAAAAAATTGTCAGCAGACGCTTACATCATGCTAACGTCAGTACCTACTGCTGACGTCTGATAGCTGATGTCAACGCCTGATGTCTAATGTCAGCAATAAAAAATAAAAAAATAAAACTTTTTATTATTTTATTTTTGGGACGTGTAGACGTCAGTACTAATTTATATAATAATTATAAATTAATTATTTAATTAATTAATTTCATTTTAGATTGAGATTATTATGGTTTAATCTAAGTTGTGAATTAGTATTATTTTAAATAAAAGTTATTTTAAAATATTTTAGAATAAGATTCTGAAACAAACTATATGGTAGTCTGAGTTAACTTTATTTTTAAAATAAAAGTTAAATTTTATTAATTAAATTTAGTATAAGATTCTAAATTAGACTATTGGATAATCTAAGCTTGTTTAATTTTAGAATGAGATTCTTAAAATAGACTATTGGACAGTCTGAGCACAAAATCGCTATTGATTTTAAATAAAATTATTTAAATTTAATTTTGGAATTATATTTTGAAAAGTAGATTATGTGATAATCTAAATTAGATGTTGGTATTATTTTATTTTAATTAATTAATTAATTTTATTGGTTAGTTTTAGAATGAGATTCTAATGCAAGATTATGAGATAATCTATATTGTAAAACGATAGTGTTTTTAAATAAATAAACTAATTAATTTTGGAATGAGATTCTAAACGAGATTATGAGATAATCCAGGTTGTAAATGCAATTTAATTAAAAACCACTAGTTATAAAAATCAAGTGCGAGCGAGGTTTCAATTGTTGTAACCTCACGGTCTCCTTGACCGGTCTAGTAGTATAGTAGATCGATAGACCTCCTTGCAAAGGATGTCTGTTTGCAGATTACAGGGTTAGACTTCTATTGGGATAAACCAAAGTGCAAAGAAGCGATGCGACTACGCTGCCATGGAGTATTTTGTGTATTTGCATGGAGGTTTAGATAATAGTTTACACTTGAGTGGCATGATACATTAGCCTCCCCGAGGAGCTCTGTTGTGTCATGCTAGAGACTAAGGTAAAATGGTGAGTTAATCATGTCTAGTAAGAGTTTTCACCCGAACTAGTAGAGGTGGCCAATGGGCCGGGCTTGCCCGGAAACCGCACCAGCCCAGCCCGTGTTTGGTCAGGCCCGAGGTCCCCCGGGCTGGGCCTCAGGCCTTTTTTTCATTCAGCAGAGCCCGGCCCGGCCCTGCCACTGATGCGGGCCTGGCCCGACCCGGACCCAGGCTCCAACGGCTCTAAAAAGAGCCGTTGGGGCCCAACTACTTTGCCAGTTCAACGGCTCTTTTGTAAAGAGCAGCTGAACGGCTATTTTATTAAAAAAAAATTTTTTTTACATTTTTTTTTCCCTATAAATGCTTAAACCTTCCCAACTCATTTTCTCTCCCATTTTTCAATCCTCTCTTCTCTCTCTATACATTCATCTTCTCTAACTTTGCTAATTGCAAAAATTGTGCTCTAAAGTTTGAAGTTCGTAAAGTATTTGGCTGAAGTTCGAATTTCATTGTTCTCTCGTTTCGGTAATTTTAGTATTGCAATTTTATTTGATTCGCATTTTTATTTATTTAATTTGCATTGCTACTTGCATTTTATAAATACTAATCACTTATACTAATATGGCACACAACTCTTCATCATCCTCTGGAGCCGGTCGTGCTAGTTCTAGCTCTTCTCGGCCACCCAGAATCCCTAAAAGGAGTAGAATTGTCTTACTTAATACTGAAGAACGAGCTTTTATACAACCAGACCCAACACCCCCATACACTGATGATAGCATAGATTATGACTTTTTACAACAACAAGGTTATCATGAGTCAAGTGGTGGTGGGGTTGGAGACTCACAAACTGATGAGGAACCCACCCCCACCACCGAAGCCAAGCCTGAAACTAGTACCTCTACTAGTAGGAGTACAACTAGTGGGGTATGGAAGCACTTTACCCTTTATAAGACAATTAATAAAGCAACTTGTAAATTATGTGACCCACCTAAGGATTTTAGCCATCAACCTAGTAGTGGGATGGGCATATTAAATAGGCATATACTTAGGTGCCACCCTGAGCAATTCCCAGAAAAGAGCCAACAACGTCTAGTATAGCAAACAATCGGTGCACTTGCTAATTTTAGGTTCTCTCAGGAGAGCAACCGAAAGGGGCGAGCTAAATATATAATTATGAGTGAAAGGCCTTTTAATACCGGTGAAGACCCAAATTTCATCAACTACCTCCAACGAAATGTGAATTCCGCCATTGTGAGTATTCCTCGGAACACCGTAAAGCGGGATGCTTTAACATTGTACCACGGGATGAAAACTGGAGTCTTCACATATTTTGCGACGAACACAAGCATGTTCTCGTTGATGTCGGACGTATGGACGTCGAAACCCGACCAACCTTATATGTGCATAACGGCACACTAGACCGATGAATCCTTCATCATGCAAAAGCGGATAACTCATTTTGGACTTTAGATTGCCCCCACAATGCCGAGGTAATTACGGGTGTGATTATGTTGGTAGTCCGCCACTGGGGCATAGAGCGACGTATCTTCAGTATTACGTTCGACAATGCTACCTATAACACTGTAGCCGTTACACATTTAATTAGGCAAATGAGACCCATGTTAGGTGGGAAGTGTTTCCATATTCATTGCGTTTGTCACATTTTGCATTTAATGGTAACAGATGGTTTAGATCTTATAAAAGCATCCCTTATCACCTTAAGGTCGGCAATAATATCTGTAAAATCATCCAGCACTAGAAAAAGAAAATTTAGAAATTTATGTAGGTTGCATAACATAGAATATAAACAATTCAAATTAGACTCACAAACTAGGTGGTCGTCTACGGTAGAAATGTTAGAGCGCCTTCTACCATACAAAGACGTTCTAATGGAATACGCCCAGGAAAATCGTGCAGAATGGAGCGATTACATCCTGGCCGGTATAAATTGGGAGACAATAGATCAAATTTGTAACTTTTTTAGCATGTTTAAAGAGGCAACAACATTTTTTTCGGGTTGCTACTATCCGACCACGCCTCAAGCAATATCAAGATTGCTTGATATTGTCAATTGGATGGTGGGTAATGAATCCAACCCCATTTTGTTCGCATCGATTCAGGCAATGAAAGAAAAGTTTGCCAAATATTATTTTGAACTACCTCTTACATACTGCTTTGCAACTATTTTAGACCTTCGTTGTAAACGCTCGGGTTTCAACTTGTTTTGCCAACATTTTTTCACGTATTTGAATCCTACTCTTAATATCGACACTTTCATTGTCGATGTCGATAACAACTTGCATAGTTTATTTTCTCAATATTCCCGTCAATTAGCGTCCAATAATCCTAGTACTGCTGCAGTAGGATCTTCCATATCTAGTGGAAGTAGTTCACACACGTCATATTCGTGGATGCTGTTGGAGTAATTTACGGCCACAGCAGCCCCCACATCATGTGACGAGTTAGATTATTGTTTGCGGACACCGATGGTCCATATTTTCGGGCTGCCGACCAACCCGAATTTTGAACTGTTACAATGGTGGAACACAAACCAAACCCAGTATCCCGTGCTTTCCACCATGACACATGATATACTAAGTTGTCCGGTGTCTTCACTAGCATCGGAGTGTGCTTTCAGTCTCGGTGGCAGGTTGCTTGGAACGAAGAGGGCGAAGCTATCGCCATCAAGCCTGGAGATGTCCGTGTGCTTGAAGGATTGGCTGCTAGTAGAGGCAAGAGAACAACAGAGATTGAAGTTGAATTCATTGAGGGATGAAGAAGACGACCGTACAACCGATACCTCAAATGATGGCCTAGATACCCCCCAAGGCGACTGATATCAATACTTTTGTATGTCAATTATTTACTTTTAAATATTGACGTCAAGAGACGACCGCACCACCCATATACCTCAAAAGACGACCGCACCCCCCATATGTCAAACTTTGTATTTGTACTTATATTTGTTACGTTATTTATGTATCATTATTTTTTTGATAAGATATTTACCATTACTTATTGTGTATTTTATTTTGTTACATATATTTAATGTATATTTAGCATCATTAGTGTTTAAAAAAAAGTATTTGTATCTCATATTATTTATCAATGAATTACAATAATTTTAGTACAAAACGACTTTGTATTATTAAATTTTTTTTCTTTTAAATAGCCGGGCCTAGGCCTGGCCCGGACCGGCCCGCCGGTACCGAAGCCCAGTCCCCCGGCCCGACCCGCCCGTTGGCCACCTCTACGAACTAGCTTCGTGCGACCTCGCTGCTAGGGAGTAAGGAGTGGTATGTTTGGGTCATTATTGTATGCAAGATAGTCTAGTTTGATGGATATTTGACTTATTGTACATGCTAAATTGAAAGAATATATATCACTGCATTATACATACTAGATAGTTACAGGAATGTTTGCATTTACAGTATTTTATATGGATAGGGCTGGCAAACTTCACTTGATTTTTAATACATAATGTACTCACTGAACCAAATTACTTCGCCTTGTAAATTAAGTTAGACTTGGTTATTACTCACAAGGGACCTAATAGAAAGAAAGGAAGGGGCAAGGTTGCTATTGTAGCAAACAAGTCCATAAGGAAGTCAGCAAAAGAAAAGTGTTTCTTTTGCAAGAAAACTAGGCCACTGGGGGAGGAACTGCACTAAGTACATAGCTACTCTTCCTATAAAGACTGCTAAGCCATCTGGTGAAGGTATGTTGATATCTCACTTAGTTGAATCATGCGTAGTTGAGAGTTCACCAGGTTCCTAGTAGGATGGACTCGGGTTTAACTGACCATATCTACAATATGTTACAGGAGCTCAGGTTAGGCTAAAGGCTACACGATGGGTGTTGTACCTGATGGTAAGGGATAGTACAATAATAGTAGTCTTAAGTGTAGGAGATGTTAGCTTAGACTTTAGTGATAGAGTTTTGTTTTAAAGGATCGATTATTTAAACCTTTGCTGTACAGGAATTTGATTTCTCTATTTCGATTCACTACAAAAAAAGTGACCAATAGTAACAGGATCAATTCTATTGCTATTGGCTGTTCTTTTGTGACTATAACTTTTAGCAACAAAATTTTGTCTGTTGCTACGCTGTTTCTGTTGCAGCTGTTACTAAAGGTTATAGTAACAGCAAATGAGTGTTGTTGCAACTGTGCCCTAATAGCAACAAACACCTGTTTGTTGCTAGTTTTGTTTCTATTGCTTTTTAGAACAACATAAGAATTTGTTGCTATTACCTATAGCAACAAAGCGCTTTCTGTCGCTATTACATATAACAACAAAGCGCTTTCTGTTGCAATTGGGTTTTTTTGTTATTATTTTTAGCAACGCCCTCATGGTTCTGTCACTATTGCTATTAATAATAACATCATACTTTTGTTCCTTTTACTTATAGCAACAATCCATTATGTTGCCATTGCTTTTATTATAAACATATACTTGCATGTCCTAACTAGCTAAATTTCATATTTTCAACCAAATAAAACACATAATTGAACGTGACAATGATTATAAGTCGATAAGAACTTTACACATCATCATCATACTAACAACTTTGTCATGCATTACATCCAGGGACAGTCATCCATAAATTAAAAAAAAAAAAATACACACCCAAAATAGTCAAAAATAATTCTTCCCATCATTTGCAAGTTTAGCCAAAATACATAATGTCCAACAAATGGGAGAGTCGGTAGAAAGCAGTTCAAAATAAGTTTCTTGGCAAATGTACGATGAACAATCATTCATATGGCTCATCTTCCACTGCATCATATATCCTCATCTTCAAAGCCATCATCCCCGTCTTGTTCCTCATAATAAACTTCATTGTCACCAGACGAACTAGCTTCCTGTAAAACAAATATAAACATGAAATTCAAGCTAAACATGCAATGCATTTAGCATTCATAGTGGCCAAATCAACTCATACATTGCATCAAAAGACTCTACCATAAACAGCATCCATAACAACCCATCATGAGCATACAACTTACGACCACAACCCAAATAAGGTATCTAGACACAAGCTAAATACCAATCCTATGGTCAATAAAGTTTCTCATATTTGACCTATACCTTACCCTTTTCCAAAAAATAAAAAAGAAGGCATGAAACAGTGATCCTAAGGATATAATAGCCTCCAAAGACAATAACAAGTCCACATATGAATTAAACATATCATTTTTTTTCCTAACCACATGTTGGAATTCAACAAAACACAGCAAATTGCAATAATTTCAGCAACATACAGTCCAAAACCTGAAGTAAAATTATTATTGACAGCAACTTATAATAGCTAATAGCCATAATATGCATAAAAGCAATATGGACAGCAACTCACAGCAGCAATCATTCCATAAAAACATGTTTATCATCACTTCAAGCAAAATGTAGCAATATATTCATCTTGCTTCAAACATAGCTATGGGAAATATATGACACCTCAATATAGAGACAAATATATAAAATCATCACATAGTGATTTTCACAAAAGCTCATAAGTTTTCTAAGCCCTTTACTTCCTAATCACAAGAACTGTCATTGTTTGTAAGTCATATCATTGCCCTGATAATCACAATTTTGTATTATGTGGAATTTTAAAGCAATGCAAAAGCAAACTAACCTTTCTTCCCCTTTTCGTCATATTTGCCATTAAAAAATCTACCCTCTCAGATACAGATTTCAAGCTTTCTTTTACGTCTTTAAGCTCGGCCTCCAACTTCCTGTTTTTCTCCTGCTTTTGAGCTAGGAGAGAGCGTTTCACGCCAGATCGAGGGACTTTTACGCCTAACCCATAGGTTTTCGCGTATCCATTCTTGTCCTCTCCCGCAACTGCTACATATTTTTTTTTTGTTCCTCTATTCTTGTTGTCTCATTAAGATCCTGTGGCAGCTCTTCCAATCTTCTATCAATCTCCGCCTGATATCATATTAAGAAATGATAACCATAATTTTTAGAAGTGTCATGGAAAAAAATTGAAATACAAAATAACTATAGATAAACCATACCATAGCAGCGACAGTTCCTGCATCATGTTTTCGATGAAGACTTCGGCATATGGGTTTGTTGAAACATTGTGAGCTCATCTGGTTCTTTCCCATCATTTATCATCTATACACATATGGAACGTACACTTTTTAATAAAAATTCCTCAAAATCAAACCCCATGATTCAAAGCAAACTAAAAGACCAAATCAACCTTCTCATTGCGTCGTCTAGCAAGAGTCTTTGTGCCACAATAATGCCTCAGTTTTGATCTTTTTTGGTTTTCGATGCCTCTCTCGCGGCGTTTCTAAACCCAAAAACATGACAAGTGAATACTATATAACAGAATATACTATGATACTATACTTATGGAAACATATTAATATACCTGTCCTTCTTCAGAAAAGCAAAATTCAACAAAATTCTTCCATTGTTGAACAGGTGTAAGAGTAGGCCTATTCTTTATAGCTTGGTCCTTCGTCTTTCCTTCAACGGGTTGTTTCTCTAACGACATTTGTTACTTCTCCATGATTGATCTAGCTTTGATTTCACCCATTCATACGGCTCTTTCCCTTCTGGGAAGTAGTATGATTCCTATATACAATCAAGGAACAATCAACATGTACACTTTATTGGCATATCTTTTCGTTCCACAGTTATTATAATATTAAAACCGATGTTGCTAAGTCCTTCAAATTTACATGATAAATAGAAAATGCATTACCTTCACTACATCCCATACATGGGTAATCCTCCATTCTGGCATACTCTTCCATTCCTTAACATCGATCGGCAATGTTCTAGGATCATGTGCGTAAAATCCTATTAAAGAGGACATTTTCCTTTGTGTATCTGAGCAGGGCTGGCCATATTCGTTAACATCAACCAAAATGGGCTCCTTAGGGGTGTGGACTTTGTTTCTTCCCCTCCTCTTTTCACTTGTTTGTGATCCTACAAATTCAATGTAGATTTTTTAGTATAATTTTAAACCCAAGTAGAAGATCATTAACCCATCAAGCTTAAAAAGCATAAATGATAAAATCATTAACATGTCGGAGACTTTATACATATAATATAGTTGTGTATATTAATTACTCATTTCCCATACAATTGTGTAACATAACCTGTATCTTGACCATCATCAGTCACTTGTGTTTCCTCTCGGGATGAAGTGCGAACATGACTTTCAGAACCTATATAAATGATAAAATCATCATAAAAGTCAAAATCCATTTCAAATGAGAAAAAGGCTAATAAGTAGAGAACATAAATGAATTGTAAAATAATATGTATATTAAACAAGAAACTACACAAATAAGATTGTTTAACCTGTTCCATGGGAACTCCCAACATGTCCCTCTCCTTGAGGACAAACGGTATCACCGCATTCAAAAGCTTAAAGATAAAAAATATTATAATATAGTTAGAAAGCATGATTAAATTATAAATTGACCAAGATGAATACAACCAACAAATAGAATGGATAAGCTCACCATTTGGAGTCACTTGGACTTCTGAATCTCGCCTAATATCTTCTTGCACTTGTTGAAATTTCCTAGGGCTTCTTCTAAGAGTAGAAGTTTGAAAAAGGGCACGTCGAGCTTGGGTAACAGGTTCCGATCCACTTGGATGTTGTGGTAGCAGGTTTTTTGGTATATTCTAGGTCATCTCTACAGCATTTCCATGTTGTGGTAGATTCTTAATAAGAGGCTCAACATCTCTTTGATTCCTAGGTAAAGTGGAAGAAACCAACCTAGGACTACGCCTCATTTGTAGAGAAGATTGTTGAAGTTTGTTCTTTTTAGACTCCATAATACGCTACATAAAGATATCATCTCAGTTTCAAAAAATAATGTTACAACAACAAAATAGAAAAATAATTTTAAGATATGAGTCATACCTTTAAATCAGATGCCGTTACCATCTTTCTCTTACCCTTGTTACTCTCAATGGGTGCCATGGCGTCCTTCACAATTTAGAATTAGAAAATGATGCAACATAATAGTATACATACAACGATAGAATTCACCATTCCAAAGCTCAATGACACAACTAAACCAAATATCACAACATTTAAACAAACAATAAGGAAATTAGAGAATGAAGAAAACGGAAAATGTTGAAATCGTTTAATCATTCAAATACAAAAAGTTTGTCATAAGCATATAAAGATATTGATAACATATCTCCTCAAACTTTAGTGTCAATCATAATCATATAGGGTATCATCTTCTTCACTATCACTATAGTACAAGTACTCCTCATTATTTTTGTCAAGTAAATTAGCGTCATTTATAGGTATGTCAACCATTGCCCCTTCAATAGCTTCTCTAACAATTTCAATGTCATCAACATTAATAGCCATCATTGTTGTAGACGGAATACAATCTATTTCAGGCATGTTTTCCTCTCCCATGTCAAATAAGTCTCTTGGTTTTGTCGTAGTGACAACATGCCATTCTTTTCTCTCATCATCAGGAGTGTAGAACACTTGCAATGAATGGGAAGCTAGCACAAAAGGTTCATCTGTTTTCCACAATGCTTTTAGGTTGACAAGAGTAAATCCAAGTCGATCTTTCTTGACACCCTTATTAGGATCAACCCAATCACATCTAAAAAGAATGATCTTCCTTCCTTGATGATAGTTTAATTCCAATATTTCTGTTAGCACACCATAACATGTCACCAAACCACTTGTATGTGTACTAGCAGTGACAACACCACCGGAATTTTGAGTTACGGCTTTGGTGTCTACAGTTTTGACACGAAATCTAAAACCATTGCAAGTGATTCGTGTCATTGTCTTTATCTCCATGCTAGGCCATTTACTCAACCACTGTAGGTCTTCTACTACAACAGTCTCCGCAGGCAGATGAAGCTTTACCTAAAAAATTAAATATAAATTAGACTAATTCATGTATTTAAAACGTTGGAGTCACTTGATAATTTTGGTGCCCAATATTATACCGTCTTAGAACTTACATTAGATTCAAACCAAGTACAAAAGTCTTTTTTGTGAATTTCTTCGATATCTAATTGACTCATCTGCGGATTTTCAATTGAAAGCAGTTGTTTATGCTCTCTGTAAAAAAACCAACATAACATAATCAAAACGGATGATTGAATTAATATGATAAGAGGATTCAAATATTATGAGTCATGGAAATGACTTACTCGATGTAGATGTGGATTTCTTCACAATTGAACAAAACAAACCTATGTGCTTCTTCTCTCAATTCGTCGGAAGCAACTACATTCTTCTTTGATGTGTAACGACTTTTGAGGGAGAATATTGATAATCCTTTACTCACTTCACCATCATCTAAGTCTTTATTTCTCTTAGAATGAGTCTCTCTTGTCTCAACACTTTGTAAGTACCTTGAGCAAAAACTTAAACACTCTTCTGCAAGGTATCCTTCGGCAATAGATCCTTCGGGCCGACTTCTATTACCCACATAATCTTTAAGCCTATGTAGGAACCTAGAACAACATATACTAAGTAATTAACAATACATTATTAGAAAAGTAAGCATTGATTATATTAAACGCTACAAAATCAAACAGACATACCTCTCTATTGGATACATCCAGCGAAAATGTACCGTGCCAGCAACCTTTTCCTCATATGCTAAATGAATGGCTAGGTGCACCATTATATCAAAGAAGGAAGGGGGTAATATTTGTTCAAGATCGCAAAAAACTATCTTCATGTGTTCTTCTAAGCACTCAAACTCATGTTGCGTCGCCACTTTTGAGCATAACTCTCTTAAACAATTGCATAGCTCAATTATTATCCGACTTACCTCCTTATTTTTCATTTTTCGAACTGCTAATGGCAACAATTGTTGCATCAAAATATGATGATCATGGCTTTTCAATCCATATATCTTACGTTCCTTCATGTGCACACATCGTGCAATGTTGGATGCATATCCATCAGGGACCTTAATCCTAGCCAAGACATTCATAAGTTCCTTCTTCTCTTCACCGCTTAATGTAAAGCATGATGGAGGTAAAACTATCCTTTCTCTTTCTGCTTTTGGGTGAAGATGCTTCCGAATATTCATATCCTGAAGGTCAAGGCGTGATTGCAATGTATCTTTTGTTTTTCCTTCAATATCAAAAAGAGTCCCGATCAAATTTTCAGAGATATTTTTCTCAATATGTATAACATCCAAATTATGCCGTATTAGAAGATGTTCCCAATATGGGAGCTGGAAGAATATGCTCTTCTTCTTCCAGGGTCCAACTTCATTTGCCCTTCTCTTGTTCTTTTGTTGAGATACAAGACCCTTGCCTAGAGTCACATTTAACCCTACCATCTGTTTCAACAACTCTAACCCTAATCTTAAATTCGGAGCATGCCTCCTGTCACTGGTTCCATTAAATGATTTCCTATTGCGTCGATATTTATGATCATCGCTAAGAAAGCGTCGATGTTCCTGATAACATAATTTCCCACTCCTTTTCAAGTAATGAGAACATGTATCTATGTTACAATGGGGACATGCAAATTTTCCTTTAACCTTATATCCAGACAAATTACCATAAGCAGGAAAGTCATTGATTGTCCACAATAATGCAGCTTGTAATGAGAAAGTCTCATTCTTCAAGGCATCATATGTCTCCACGCCAGTCTCCCACAACTCACTTAATTCCTGGATCAAAGGTTGTAAGTAAACATCAATATCATTGCCTGGTGCCTTGGGCCCAGGCATGAGCAAAGAAATCATGAAGTACTCTTGCTTCATACACATCCATGGGGGTAAGTTATACATCATCAGAACAACTGGCCATATACTATATTGTGTACCCATTATCCCAAAGGGATTGAACCCATCACTTGATAGACCAAGCCTAACATTGCGTGGGTCTGAAGAGAAATTAGGTTAACGTTCATCCAAATGTTTCCAAGCCGCAGTGTCTGCTGGATGCCTAAGCTTACCATCTTTTGTGCGCTCATCTGCATGCCATATCATGTATCCAGCTGTTTTGGATGACATAAACATCCTCTTCAATCTTGGTATCAAGAGAAAATGGCGAAGCACTTTGCTAGGAACTTTAGCACCGTTAACTAGTGATACCACAACCCCACCATTTGTAGTTTTCCATCTTAATGAACCTCAAACTGGACATGTGTCGCAATCTTTCAACTCCTTCCAAAATAGCACACAGTCGTTGGGGCAAGCATCAATCTTTTTGTAGCCTAGACCCAACTTTCGAATTATGCTTTTTGTTTTATAAAAAGAGTTCGGCAATGTCTCACCTTTTGGAAGAGCTCTTTTAAAAATCTTTAGAAAAGCATCAAATCCAGCATTAGTCACTCCACGCAAGCATTTAAGATGATATAATTCAACAATTAAGGAGAGCTTTGTAAATTCATCACATCCAGGATACAAGGGTGTATCTGCATCATCTATGAGTTTATATAGATTTTCATCCTCAACATTGCGTCCCTTTTCAGGTGGTTCCAATGATTCACTCAAATTAGGACTATGCAATTCATAAGCATCTTCTAACATTTCATGCATGCCATCATCTGACGATTCATCAGAAGTATCCATTTCACTAGCAAAATCATTTAGCTCGGGATACTCCAGCTCCCCATGGAGATACCACTTGCTACGTGCATAATTATCATCCATGCCTTTAAGTGCAAGGTAAAGTTTTACTCTATCTATGTCCAACTCATATCGATTTGCACAAGTCTTACATGGGCAACGTATCGACTCATCCACACCCACAATAGCAAGTGCATCAGTAAGAAATGCTTCCACACCATCGCGAAATTCAGGTGAAACTCGTGAGCTTGTCACCCAAGCTTTGTTTTTAAACACATCCATACAGACAATTCCTACACTTAGAATGTATAAATATCATTAGAATAGGGCAGAATATTAGTAAAAGTACATTAATTACATATATTAATCTCTTATTGACCATAGGAACAATGTAAGATTTGTTACTAGACTCAAATTCCATGTAATTTGTATTTTACTAACTATAATCTGAATCAACAACTCAAATTCACTACACAAGCACCGAAACAAATTAAAAGCTAAAAAATGTGACAAAAACAGAACTCATCATCATGAAGCATCAAACATTATAATCTAATACAATAGAACTCATTGAAATCTACATTTTTAAGAGAAGAAATATCTTAAAACACTATATGCTTAGTTCATATTTTCTCAAAATCAAGCAAAAATTGAACAAACTAATCATTATAGCATACATCAAAACTAACACTACACCAAACACTAACACATTAGATAATCATATATTAAACTATTCAATCCTCAACAAATTGACAGTAATCTTACATTAAACTACTTAATCTTCAACAAATTAACAAAAATCTTACATTAACCCTATTTTATTACATGCTAACCCTATTTTGTTACTGTAACAAAAGAATGATGAAACAAAAGAGTGAAGACCTGAACATGAGATTTATAATACCTTCAAACAATGTAAACCTAGAATAATGAGATAGCGAACTACAAATTAAACTATATCACAACAGAAATTGAATTAAAGAAGTGAAGAGCCAAGTGAAGGGACGAGCGAAAGAGAGAGAGTAGAAACGAGCAAGAGACAGATAGCGTACAGGAGCGAGAGACAGAGTGAAGCGAGCGAGAGAGCTACAAACAGGAGAGAGAAAGTGCGAACGGGAGAGAGTGAGCTTGGAACGGGAGAGAGAGAGAGCTACTGCGAACCAGAGCACCGAAGCAGGAGGCGGAGGGGGAACGCGTACCGGAGGGGTGAGTGAGGGGATGATTTAGGGTTATAAAGTATTAATTAAATTTTCAATACCTAATTTTGAGATTTGGAGGGAATTTTGGAGCCAAAATTTTATGGATTGACAAAAAATTTTAAAATTTTGCCAATATTAAGTTTATTTAATGTATTTAGAGGACAAAAAAATTAATATAATTAAATTATCTATGTGTCTTTGACAAATTTTTTTAATTTTTTTAGAACGTAATATTGGAGGAAAGTGAAAATTCGTTTCTTACGTCATGAAATATAAAAAATTTTCTAATAAAATACCATTACTAATAAACACTAGTGTACTGTTGGTAATGTTATATAGAATACCAACAGACTGATTTTCTGTTACAAAAGGGGTCAGTTTTGTATGAGATTTTGTATTTGCAACAAAAGAAAATTTTTGTTGCTATTGGTAACTCAATTGTAACAGAAATTTTTCTAGTTTGTTACTGTTGGTCACTTTTTTTGTAGTGATTAATGAATAATTGTTATTTAGTTGATTTTGATAATGAAGATTTTAATACAAGAAATAAATTATTTATTTACCAATTTACATGAATAAATTATTTATTCATGCTATTTCCTTATTAAAACTCTGGTATTTATTTAAATGAATATAATACAAGTTCATTTGTTTAATCTCCGAAAAGAAAATACCCTGAAAGGGAGAATGCCTAAACATGGGGACCAATGATTAGGCCACACTAATTCGAACAGGATCCAAAGACTGGTGAAAGATAAAGTCATAAGGCTTTGGACTTAAGGTCATTACCAGTCAGCAAATCCTGCATAGAAAGAAAGATGACAAAGTTTATCTTTAAGAGTAAAGGTAACATGGTTGGTGGCTTGCTTGAGCTAGTTCACATAGATGTATGTGGACCAAAACATGTTTAGGCAAGAGGTGTGCATGAGTACTTAATCACATTTAGTGATGATTACCCAAGATATGTATATGTTTACCAAATTAGAAGCTAGTGGGACTCTTTTGAAAAGTTCATAGAGTATAAAGTTGATGTTGAAAAGCAATAAGGTAAACAAGTTAAGTCACTTCGATCAGATCGAATTGGTGAATATTTTTTGGGGCAAATTTCTTGATTTCTAAACTGCAAATGAGATAAGATCATAGCTTTCTACTGTGGTACACCACAACAAAATGGTGCTGCAATGCAAAAAGGGTTTCTCTATAGTTTTTTATTATAAAAAAGGGTTTTTGTAAATACAATGCAAAATACTTAGAGAAGGATTTTGCAAGTAAACTACAAAAACAAAAAATGTAATAATATTATAAGAATTAAAAGACAATGACACTAATTCTGAACAGCTAGACACAACTCAAGAGATAGTGGATGCATTAGATACACCTACTAATAGGAACGAGAATGTTCCAGGTACATGAGAGCTTAGGTGTGGTGGGAGAATTGTCAGGACACCTGACATGTTCATAGTGGGAACTTTTAGTGGTTAACTGTAGGATTAAATATGATCCATTTAGTCACAATGAAGCAATTAAGTCTTATAGTTTTAAGAAATTGGTTGAACGAACAATGCGTGTACAAACAACATTAAGATAAAATAGTGACCTTCTTGGTATTGTATGTCAACAACATGCTACTCATTAGGAGTGATGTGGGGGTCTCATTGGCTGTAAAACCTTGGTTGTCATGATAGCTCAATATGAAAGACATAGGGGAAGCCAGCTCTGCTGTTAGGATTAATCTTCTGCGAGGTTTTAAGAGTAGGATGTTAGGTCTTTGTTTAGTCACGTACATTGACAAAATGTTGTCAAGGCATTGCATGGAGGATTAAGAAAGGACTTTTACCTTTCAGGCATGGAGTTCCTTTTTCTCTTTAGAGCAGTGTTCTATGACACCTCAAGAGGAGGAATAGTTGAGGAATACTCCACATGCTTTGATAGTAGGAGCCTCATGTATGCCTTGTTGTGCATGAGACCAGATATTTGCTATGCTGTGGTATAGTAAGCAGGTGTTAGTCTAACCTGGGTCTAATGGACTAGGTGGCAATGAAGTGTTTTCTCTAGTTCTTGAGAAGATCTAGAGATCCTATACTGATCTTTCAAAGTGACGAGCTGATTCCAGTTGGCTATATTGTTTTAAGACTTTCAGTCAGATATATATGCCAGAAGTTCGGCGTCTGAGCATGACTTTACCCTTGGAGTGGGAGCTATTAGTGGGAGGAATGTCAAGCAGTATTGTATTGCTGACTTCACCATAGAGGCTAAGTAAGTTGTAGCTTTAGAAGCAACAGAGAAGGCATGTTGGTTCACATAGAGTAATTGACCTCACTAAGAGTTAGACTTAGTGAACTTTTGGTTCAAAATTAAAAGGGGTAAGTATGGACTTAGTCATAAATTGGATTTAGAATAAGTGTTGTTAGTAACAATGTCTTGAAATCCAGATTAATAAAATTGAAGTCCCAATCATTTCTTAGTTAAATTTGTGTAAGCGAGCATTTATACTATATGTGATTTTCTTTTGGAAAATATCCATGAGATGGGTGTAGTCCGTGGACTACAATTTACATGTTTGGTCTAAGTGGTTTATGAGACTAAGCCACAGATAGACTTGGAACAAATGGTATGGATTGTTGTTTGAAAGGTTTGTAGTAGAAGACAAGTTTGGACCACTTGTATGCTAAGACTATAACGTGACACTTTAGATGACTTGTCATGGTCATGCGGATAAAGATCCAAAAGTGTTGGGTTGGTGTGTTTAATAAGATTGGCACACTGGGTTGGATCATGTGGGTTACTTATTTCTAGACTACTATCGGTGATGGGTAATTCACGTTGTACTGTTTGAACGACAACTCTAAATCCTGAGGGTATTTTGGACTTTTGCATGGAGCGTTAGTTACTTTGATGTACTATAAGTAAGGTCTAAATGCATGACTGAATTCCCACGTACACAGGTTAGCGGAGTGAAGCGTGACAAGGATTAGGTATTCAATAGGGAATCTACAGTCTCTTATGAGATACAGATGTCCCATTAGTTCATTAGCAAATATTTGAATAGTTCAGAAACTTTGGCCAAAGTATCCAAGTGTTTGACATTTGGAATTTATACTATGAACATGATCAAGTATAAATGAATTACTTAGTGAAGGGCGAGTCGGTAACTAATGGAGAAGCTATAAGAAGAATAATGGTAGTAGTTATATTATCCTTTGTCATGGACATCTAGTGGGGGGTTATTGTTATCAATACAGTTTATTATAAAGATATCGAATAAATAGTTTAAGTCTGGAGTGCAATGAGATTCATTTAGTAGAATCAAGTCTCATTAAATTGTAATTAAATTATTTAATGAGATGATTAATTTAACACATTTGGACTTAGATTTAAATTGTCCCCGAGGTTCCTATGTAAGCCTCTGTATTTATTGCCATCGAAAAAATATTAAAGAATTTCTAAGATGAATTATTTATCCATAAGATGGGTAAATTAATTTTGCCAAACATTGTTCATGAGATGAATAAAATTAAAAATTATAAAATAAAATAATTTTGAAAATTTAAAATTCATAAGATGAATTTTTACATGTGAAAAACAAAGCAAAAAAAAAATAAAAATAGAAAGAAAATCGGGCATAGGGGTCACAATCCGTGCGACCTGAATCGGATGAACAAGCGCGCGACACATGTCTCACGCTGGCTCGCTCCTGGACGATCCACGTGCCATAAAGCGGGCCAATCATGGCCCGCTACATGGCATGCTAATTCAAAACAAAGGGTGGATTTTTGGTTATGAAACGCAGCATTTTCAGTTATTTTCTAAATGAAATGATGCGTTTTGTTTTAAACTAGGCGATTCTGACATTGAAAAATTGAGAGGTTTTCGCTCCGGTGGCCTACTATAAATAGAGGTACCTATTCCAAAGGTTTGGTATTCAATCAAATAAATTATTTTGGATTTCTGAAAATTATTTCGGAGACCTAATAGGAGAGAAAAATTTCCGTTGAAAATTTTCTTCTCTCAGTTTAATATTTTTTGGAGCCCACCCTCCGGGCAGCTCAAGGTCATTGCGTAGAAGATCGCAGGGTCTCAATTTTCTTGGTATTCTTTATCATTGGAGTAATTCCAGGTATGTTCTTCTTTCCGTTGTCTTTTAGTTTTCGCTTTTCTATGTATTTACAATATTTGTTATTATGCCTGTTTAAGTGTATGTATTGTTATGAATGTTTTAGAGTAAGAGGTCTGTAGATCTAAATTATGAATTTAGATCTGTTGATTTAAATTATGAATTTAAGTAAGTAGATTTAAAATTAGGAATTTTAAATCGATCCTAGGTTTAGAGTTATGAATTCTAAACCTGTTCTGCTACATAAACTTTATAAACTAGGGAAAATTTTTGAAATTCGTCTCAACAACCAGTATTAGATAAAAGGGTTTATAGAGATAAACTTATTCTCCAGGATTCTCGCACGTGAGGTGCCACAAAGCGTGATTCTCCGACTGCGGGCTTAGGTAGAGAGGAGAGTCCCTGCTCTAAGTGCTCTAATAGGTGCCTATTGTTGTGCCAACAGTTGAGAACTATGAATCCAATAGTTGGCATCAGAGTTTATTTTCAAACAAAATTTTAAATCTTTTCCCAACAGCTCCGATGAACCCAGGACGGAAAAATAGAAACTCTACCGTACTCATAACCGTCTTCCAACGGACTACGTACGTCCAATAAAAAGGAGACTGCTCCGAGAGGTAGGGACCCAAGTTCGACATCAAGAAGATCATGCCATTGACGAAAGCAGGGATGTGGAATAACAAGTTCTGCCCTCCGGTGTAAATATCGCCCTTATAGACACAGTCGTCCTCCCAGGCGAACACGTTGTTTGAGTTCAACCATTCTCCTTTGTCGGACTCTAAGGCAGAATTGTAGACCAACAGATGGACCAATAAGTTGAATGATTCGGCCGAATCCCGACACCCAAGAATGGCCGTCATAGGAAATCAAATCAGTAGGGCCAACACTCCCTCCGCCAGGGAACCCAGCGGAAGATAAAAGCGAGTAGCGGATTGAAGATAGAAAGCCATGAGGGACCCGTCGGGTTGAACTCTCGGCACAGAACCAGCCCTCTGTGACATCCAAGAATCCTCCTATACTCAGATAGTAATTCCACCAAAGACTTAGGGATGACCCTTCCCGTAGTAGGCGTACCAAGAAAGGCACAGGTATTGTTCGGGTCCACATAACGCAGAGACTGGACCAGCACGCCGTCGACATATCGAAATAAAGAATGTGTTGCTTGAGCATTGATAAAGCAACGTGTCCTAATGTGGTGGGAATGAAAGTGAGACAGAGTTTGAAGTCATAGAAGAGACTTTGGTGGGAGATGTGAGAAAATCTCAAAAGTAATGTCTTCCGTGTCATCCATTGATTAACCAAAACAGTTGTTGAAGATGGGTAATTCAAAGGAGAGAGAGTTGGTGAAGATGGGTAGTCCCTTGCCCCCATATTTATAAAGTTAAGCCTCCAAAAACCAAGTCGCAAATGAGAATCATTTGTAAACTGGCGGGGGACTAACTGATAACTCCAAAAATGGCATCTGGATAAGTGACACGTGGCCACCGGGGACGAGGCTGCAACTCGGGTAGAGATGCACCGCCAGAGGCTGGGCTTGGAACTCCACTTACGATCTGGAAGAAAGAGGCCCATCTTGCTGACAAGATACATTTCAAAATCCGAGTAGGCGAAAAGGAAGCATGCCCACCTAGGCGCAGGTGCATCTCGGACCGAGATGAACTCTCGGAGAACGACTCCAGAACTTAGGTAGCACCCATGAAGATAGGGACGCATTCAGCCGACAGGGAGTATTTTGACCGTCGGACAGCCTCGCAACGACACCACAAAGAAGCATGCGCCCCCAGCTCCAAGGGTGCATCTCGGTCCGAGATGCCCTCTTCCCCGAAAAATGACCAAGCAACATCAACTATGCCGCACCTCGACCCAGGCCAACGAAGCTCGAAGCGCCGTACCTGAAGAGCCTCGTGATAGCAACCCAACGCTACGCTCACTTTGACACCTAGAGGGCATCTCGTCCTGAGATGCTCGTTTCCCCGGAGGTCCGCCAACAACCGTCCCCGGCCCCATGAGTCGGATGGATGACGACCCGAAGTCATAGGCCCCACGGCCAAGGGTATCTTGACCCCAGTTCTGTACCATGCGAGATACACCTCTTAATATGAGGCATAGCACTTCAGGGGGAAATCTCTATAAATAGGCTCAGACCCCTAAAGAAAAGATAAGCTCACTGCTCTCCCTTCACTCTTAGCTGAAGGAACCCCAAAGCAGCTATGCCTCTCGATTTTTTTTCCCCCTCTTGTAATCTCATAAAAAACCCTTGTAATAAAACCGTTAATTAATAAAAACCTAATAAAAGACAAAGAGATTGAGTTTCGATCCTCCATTAAAAGAACCTGCACCAAAACATGTAGAAAATAGAGTAAAAAAGGCTAAAAACTTACCTTCCATTATTTCTCATTACCCCACTTCACCCCTCTTAAAAGTTTGTCAAATGAAAAGATTTTATCTCATATTACCCTTTCCCCATTTACCTCATTGCAAAACACGGCGTAAGTACTTTTTGGGCATTAACGTGAAAATTTTTTTTCCTGATACACTTTTTTTAAAACACTTCTATAAAGAATAATGTTTTATTGAACAAGTAGGTGTTTAGTCTAACGGATTAGAAAATGCTTATGATATTATTATGAGCGTTTGACCCAATGTTTAAGAAAAATATATATATATATATATTTTTTTCTGTGGAATTGCCAAAATTTCATTCTAGAAGTGGTTTTGTAATAAAAAATATTTGGATACATAATTGATTTTAAATAGTATCTTTTAATATTTGTTGGTCATTTTAGATTTTAATGTTCTTGCGAAAATTGAGATATTATACAAATATACTTTTTAAATACCTTTTAATTTTAAGTAGAAATTATAGTTCTTTGACCGTACAAGAAATGAATAGAAAAATGAGGCTTGCATATGGATTATTTGTTAGAAAGGATTGTGTGGCTTACATTTCATAATCTCAAAGTCATACAAACAATTAAAATGAACTTATACATTCCCAAAATTATATATGTTTCGGGGTTTTTTGGTTGGGATCTTTTAAGGGAGAACCGGGCTCAAGTTCTTTGCCTTTTTGTTGGAATTCTGGCTATATTTATAGTAGATGGGGACGGGTTTGTTGGCGTTATGTAGGAGGAAAGAGTACCGCCTAGGGGTGATGGAGGAATCCAGGAGAGTTACTTGGGTGCCTTTGTTCTAATGTTATTGGGCCAGGGTTATGATAAACACTTGGGGTGAATGTTTATCGAGACCCGTTAGTGCGGATTTAAACGGGGTGGCAGTTTTCTTAGCAGTTGGCGCCTCTCTTAACTGTTAGCCCCCCACTTTGGGGTAAAAAGGTGCTTTTTTATCCTCAAAGTATTTTGTTATAAATACCCCTAAGTTGTGGGGTTAGTATCCCTCAAGGTCTTTGGTTGAAGAGGTGTGTCTTAGTTGGCTAGTTTTTAAGTGTCCAAGTTGACTAAAAAAGAACTTTTGAACTTTTGTTTTTCCCTTGCTTACTTCCCTCCTTTTTATTATGGATGATATTACTTGTGAAATTTCGTTGCGGCTTCCTGCCAAATCAATCTTAAGGTTTACTTGCATATCTCCTATTGCTCGTGACCTGCTTTTTGATTATGAATTTGTTAGAAGGCAATCTTTTCCTTCTTTGTGCCGTACTACTGACGAATTTTTTCTGCAGCCTGAAACTGACTCTCGTTGGGATAATTTGGAGGTTTTTTCTTTTTCTGGAGATTTTTCTCCAGTTGTCCCTGCTGAAGTGTTGGTGGTCTTGACCGATAATGTCCGCGTTTTGGGCATGGAAGGCGGTTTACTGCTGTGCCGTGATTATAATCTTTCCCAGTTGTTTGTTTGTAACCCAGCTGTGGGGGTGCATCAACTGGTTCCTCTTCCTGACGGAGTTTGCATGGGTTATGCGGATTCTCCTTTGAATTTGGTATTTGGGTGCTTTGATACTGCTGCGGATTTTGGTTTCTACCTTTACCTCTTGGTACTGGATTTATTTTAGTCTTACTGGGGTCCTTAGCCTAGCATGTATCATGTATACTTTTGGGAGGGTAGCTGGAACTTTTGGGGGAGTCTTGATGGGGGTCCTAGGAACGTCTCTCTCGTGGACTACGTTTGTTTGGGCGGAGAATTGTATTTTTTGTCGGACTGGGGACATTATTTGTGGGATGCTCAAGCCTACCCTTATATAGTTTGATGGAATACAACTATCGGTACTTCCTGCAGGATGCCGTTTCCTGTTGCAGTTTGTGAGAATCTTTTTTCCTGTCGAGATGCTAAGATTTCTAAGTGGTGGGAGACTTCAGCGGATTCGCCTATCCTTTGTTTGGTTACGCTGAGGAGTCCTGTTTTTACCGTGTGGACGTTGTCTCGTTCAGAGGATCCTTTTTCTTGGGAGAGATGGGTTCGCTTATACGTTCGACTGCCTTGGTCGGGAGGTAGATGGGATCCGGTCATTACTAGTTTTACCGTGGCGAGGGAGCACTTGGCTTTCACCGCTCATAATCAAGTATTTTGGCTCTTCATGGGGATTCGCGTGGGAATACAGTGTATTTGGGAAATCATCGTTATGACTCCCAAGCGCAGCTGTTCTCTTATTCCGGGTCCTTATTTCGTTGCGGTGCTGATCCTATAGTGCCCTTTGCGGCCTTTGTGTAAAAGGTCTCACGGTTTTATAAAGATCTAATATGGTAGTGGTGGGCGACTTGTTGCTTTTTGGATGGGTGTTGACTTCCCTTGTGCCAGGCTCACTTCGTTATGATATCTAACCTTGTGTAATATTGTTTTGTATAGTGGTACTCCTAGTGGTTTATTTTGTTAAGGAGTGTATCCTGCTTGGTTTTTATATAGGTTTTCGCTAGTGTCCGGAATGTGGCTGAGTTTTTAGGTCCAATTCTTTCTCCTTTTACTTATGCTTTTCATTTGTGCTGGAGGGGATGTTATTTGACGGTTTTTTTTGGACGACGTGCTGTGAATTTGGTGGGCTACCTTCTGCCACTGGTGATCTACCATTTACTTGGGGCAGGGGCCACTTCAATTATGGATTTTTATGCTAGCGGGTGTGTACCGCCAGTCCCGATGTTAGGTGGGACTTATGTGACTGCGGACTCTGTACTGGAGAGAGTATACCGCCAGTCCCGATGTTAGGTGGGACTTGTACAACTGCGGATCCTCCACTCGAGAGAGTATACCGCCAGTCCTGATGTTAGGTGGGACTCGTACAACTGCGGATCCTCTACTGGAGAGAGTGTACCGCCAGTCCTGATATTAGGTGGGACTCGTACAACTACGGATCCTCTACTGGAGAAATTATACCGCTAGTTCTGATGTTAGGTGGGACTCGTACAATTGCGGATCCTCTACTGGAGAGATTATACCGCCAGTCCCAATGTTAGGTGGGACTCGTACAATTACGGATCCTCTACTGGAAAGATTATACCCCAAGTCACAATGTTAGGTGGGACTCGTACAACTGCGGACCCTCTACTGGAGAGATTACACCACTAGTCCCGATGTTAGGTGGGACTTATGCGTAGTTTCTTGTTTCGTAGAAAGCCTTCCAGTGGGTGGAGGTTAGAACTAAAATAAATAGCTTAAGTAGAGCGGTAAAAACCTCAGTTAGTAAAGGGGTTAGGTTGACTAAAATCATTTAAAACTAAATTATTGAGGCAAAATAACCAAATGCCCCAAGCCGGTAGAAGGCTGGGAAATCTGTTTAATCCTAAGCAACGTTAAACCAAAAGCCCCCAGCTGGTAAAAGCTGGGTAAAACAAAACAAGGCATTTAAACCAAGGTAAATCAAGTGGGTAGCGCAAAATAGAGAAGCCCCCAGCTGGTAAAGGTTGGGGAAAACAAAACAATGCATTTAAAGTAAACAAAGTGGATAACGTTAAATAGAGAAGCCCTCAGCCGGTAAAGGCTGGAAAAACAAAACAATGCAATTAAAGTAAACAAATTGCATAACGTTAAATGAAGAAGCCCCTAGCTGGTAAAGCCTGGGAAAATAAAACAATGCATTTAAAGTAAGCAAATTGGATAACGTTAAAGGGAGAAGCCCCCAGCCGGTAAAGGCTGGAAAAATAAAACAATGCATTCAAAGTAAACAAATAGGATAACGTTAAATGGAGAGGCCCCCAGCCGGTAAAGGCTGGGAAAAACAAAACAATGCATTTAAAGTAAACAAATTGGATAACGTTAAATGGAGAGGCCCCCAGCCGGTAAAGGCTGGGAAAAACAAAACAATGCATCTAAAGAAAACAAATTGGATAACGTTAAATAGAGAGGACCCCAGCCGGTAATGGCTGGGAAAAACAAAGCAATGCATTTAAAGTAAACAAATTCGATAACGTTAAATGGAGAGGCCCCCAGCTGGTAAAGGCTGGAAAAATAAAACAATGCATTTAAAGTAAACAAATTGGATAATGTTAAATGGAGAAGCCCCCAATCAGTAAAGGCTTGGAAAATAAAACAATTCATTTGAAGTAAACAAATTGGATAACGTTAAATGGAGAAGCCCCCAGCCGGTAAAGGATAGGAAAAACAAAACAATGCATTTAAAGTAAACAAATTGGATAACGTTAAATGGAGAAGCCCCCAGCCAGTAAAGGCTAAAAAAAAAAGACAATGCATTTAAAGTAAATAAATTGGATAACGTTAAATGGCGAAGCCCCTAGCTGGTAAAGGCTGGGAAAAACAAAACAATGCTTTTAAAGTAAACAAATTGGATAACGTTAAATGGAGAAGTCCCCAGCCGGTAAAGGCTGGGAATAACAAAACAATGCATTTAAAGTAAACAAATTATATAACGTTAAATGGAGAAGCCCCTAGCCGGTAATGGCTGGGAAAAACAAAACAATGCATTTAAAGTAAACAAATTAGATAACATTAAATGGAGAAGCCCCCAGCCGATAAAGGCTGGGAAAAACAAAACAATGCATTTTAAGTAAACAAATTGGGTAACGTTATATGGAGAAGCCCCCAGCCGATAAAGGCTGGAAAAATAAAACAATGCATTTAAAGTAAACAAATTGGATAACGTTAAATGGAGAAGCCCCCAATCGGTAAAGGCTGGGAAAAACAAAACAGTGCATTTAAAGTAAACAAATTGGATAACGTTAAATGAAGAAGCCCCCAGCCGGTAAAGGCTGGGAAATAAAAATTATGCATTTAAAGTAAACAAATTGGATAACGTTAAATGGAGAGGCCCCCAGCCGGTAAAGGCTGGGTTCTGGGTTTACTTAAGGGCGCAGTATTCAAGGTCTCTTAAATGTGATGCGACGTGTAGCCACGTCCTTCCCTTGGTTGTCATTTCTTAATGACTTGCTTTATTTCTAAAACCCTAAACCCCTTTTCTCTCTCCAGGGACCCCTTCTCCTTTCCTCAGAAACCCATCCCTTTCGTCTATTTATACTCGGTTTTTACCCTGATTCGATGGTAATTTATTGTTAGTTTGATGGTATTTTGATGGACTTAAAGTTTGATTTTGGTTTTTTTTTTTTAGCATTTTCCTTATTTTCCCAATGTTTTCGAACTTCAAACAGTTTTGTCAGGGTTTTCATGGGAGAATCTGATGAAAATGTCCAAATTATCAATAAATTTCTTCCGAATTTGGCTACGAGCCCGGTAATAAAGGTGGGGTGCTTCTTGATCAAGCGGTGTCTCCTTCTGTTTGCTGTCCCAGTTTTGGGAACGCCTCCTTGTCCTCTGAGACAATTGCTTTTGATTTGCCCATAGAGCGCTCTGGTGAGCGGCCCCAAAATTATCAGGGTAAGGCTCTCTTATCTGACATTTTCTCTTCCTTTTCATTTTTAGAGGATGGCTCCGAAAAGGGCACAGCAAGGTCGTGGCTGCCAGGGTGGAACCGGGGGGATTTATGTGGAAGAGGGTTTGATGGTAGAGCCGTTTTCGTGGCTAGCTCCTTTACCTACACAGTCCCCAAAGGAGGAGGCGGTTCGTGCCCAATTTTCGGATGTGGCGCTAACGCTTCCTTTGGGGTCGTTTGTACCTTCTTTGTCTACCGCTGAGGGGATTAAGAAATTTCAAGATAAGTTCTACTTCCCTAATGATTATGAGATTATAGGATCGGGGGAGAACGACATTATTTTGTTCCCACATCATCCTTGCTCTTTTTCGGTTACCGTGGATTCTTTGGAGGCAGGGTTGAGATTTCCCTTGCCGAGTATACTGGAATGGGTTTTTAGACAGTATTCTTTATGCCCTAGTCAAATTAGCCCCAATGGATTTAGGAACATTTATGGGTACTTGATCACTGATTACGTGGCGGGACTAACCCCTTCTACATGCAGTTTTGATTATTTATTTAGGGTTAGGCAAATAAGGGGTGTAGTGACGTTTGAGGGCAAGGCGGGTGTGAAGTTTGTGGAAAATAATCTCTCTAAGGTGAATTTTTGGCAGAGCAAATTTGTTTGGGTGAGGCCTTCACACCCTCTACTCCTTCCTACATATTGGACTAAAGTGAATAAGAGCAATATCCCTTCAAAAGTTGAACTTTACCCTCTTGATAAGGAGGTGGTTCGATACTTTGAGACAAATTTAGGCTCACAGTTTGCTGCCGTCAAGGAAGTTTTGGCTCAGGAGACTGTGCTTATAAAAGCAGGTTTATGTACTCGACAGGTTAGCGGTAAGCGAATTCTTTGCTCAAGGGAAGAAGTTCTTGCTGTTCTTTTTGGTTTATCGTAACTTGCTTTTGGTTGTCGTTTTTGCAAGGCAGGAGGCTGATGTGGATATCGTTCAGCTCACGGAAGCTTACCGCCAAGGCGCCAGCAAGGTTGAGGAGAGAGGAAAAAGGGTTACCGTTGAAGGCCAGAAGGTTTCCAAGAAGGGAAAAAGAGCTTCTGTTGAAAGCAGAGAAGGGTCCTCCAGGGAGTCTCAGCGTTTAAAGAAACATAGAAAAATCAGAAGCGAGGCTCAAGTGGAGGGGCCTTCTATGAGAACATCTGCCTCTCCAGGAGGTGTGCGGAGAGTCTCTGTCATACAAGCTTCTCTTGCTTTGGAGAGGCCTCCTTCTGCCTTGAGTACTGATGAGGCGGTACCTGAAGCGCCTCATTTGGAAAGGAGTGCCCCTTGCCCTGAATCTCAATCAATAGAGGCGGTACCCGTGCCCAGTCCTGGTGATGAGTTGCCGGTGCTTCACCTGAGGCCTTAGTTTATTCATTAGGAAACGTAACCGTTACCGTGGCCATGGATCCGGTTGAGCCTTCGCCTCCTCCATCAAGAAGGTCAGCCGAAACCGTGCCCGTCACTGTCATTATGGAACCGGTTGAGCCTTTGCCTGGTGGTATAGAGACTATGGCCACTACCGTCTCTGTGAAGCCCCCAGTTTTTTTGTCGGGGGATACAATAGAAAATGCCCCTGCCGTTACTGTGACAGAGGCGATTGAGTTCAGCACTCAGGGTGAGGCCCCAAGGGTAGGCGAGGGAACGACGGTTGAAGGAGCCCCTGAAGTGTTTGCTCAACGTGGAGTGATTTCAGGGGAAGATGTATTGGGAAGGGTTTCATCCTTTGTTGTGCTGCCAAGCCGAATACCTCCTTCCAATCCTTTGTTTGGTGATGTAGACTTTGGAGTTGGTTGTGGTTCTGATAGGTTTCCTCCTTCTTTCATAATTGATCTTTCAGCCATACCGGATCCTTTTCACGGTATTCCTGTCAGGTCAGGACCTCCCCCGTTTGGCGGAGCAGCCGTTGGTGGTGGGAGCTTTTCTCTTGGAGTCCCTTCTCTTGATAGTTCTTCTATCCTTTCCCCTCGCGGTGGTGTGGATCTTATTCGAAGAGCGAGCCTAGCTATACTTCCTTCAGAAGTGCCACCGATTGCTATGGGAGATACGGTTGCCACTTATGCCTTAAAGGTAGCGTACCTACTATGTTTTGATATTTTATGGCCGCTTTTGGACTTACATGTTGTGGTGTGGCTGCAGATTAGTTTGTGGTCTTCTGCCGTGGTTTTGGGGTGGTTTCAAGAGAAAGAGGCAGCAACTAGGGAGCTCGCCCGCTTGGAAGGAGAAAACAAGTACTTAGCCGTAGAGATACAGGGAATGAGGACGGCTAGGGAAGAAGAGGCCCAAACACTTTTGTTGCTGCAGAAAGAGAAGGTCGCGGCAGTGGAAGAGGCGCCGAGAATTCGTTAAGAGAAGGAGAGAGCAGTGACGGAGGCCCAAAGTCTCCGAGAAGCGCATGGACTAAGGGAGGAGTTAACGTCCTGTCAGGCGCGTTTAGAGAAGCTTCAAGACGAGGTGCGATGCCACCAGGCGGAGGGGTCTAGGGCTATGGAGAGTGCCGCAGGGGCCGTTTCTCAATTCAAAGCTAGTGAGGAGTTTCATGGCATGATGAACTCTTCTTACTGGCGGGGTTTGACCTCAGGTCTTTCCCGTTTTGCTCGCTGTTTGCTTCAGAGTCGTCCAGGTTTAGGTCAGGAGTTACTTCAGCAAGTGGTTGACCAACTTCACCAGGATATCACGCTCAAGAGAGGGAACTGGTGGTGGACCTTCTTAGTCGTTTCTCGTTTTTGCGTTTTGTGATCCTCAACCCCCCCCCCCCCCCCCCCCCCCCCCCCCCCCTTCCTCTTCTTTTTTTGAGAGGGCATGTAATTATACCTTTGAGATAGACATGGGTCTCCCCTACGATGGGAGGAATCCACCTCTTTTTGGGCACATATTTTTGCCTTCCTTGTAACTATGGTGTATGCGTACATTTTGTCCTGCCGTGTTTCAAGGGTGACGTTCTAATTGTCGTTTATAAGTTGTAACACATAATATTATATATACTAACATATCAACGTACATTTTGAGACACTCATACCTGCTACTTTAGGATAGCTAAGTGCTTCATGAAATCTTGTTGAAGTACGTATGATAGAAGAGACACGGTCTACTATATGTAGTATTTCTTAAGATTTTTCATGTTCCACGTTCACGGTACTTCAGTTCCGTCAGGGCATTGTAACTTGTAGCTTCTGTTTCCTAATTCTGCGCTCACACGATAGGGACCTTCCTAGTTGGCAGCTACCTTCCCTAATCCGATACCGTGAGTAATGCTTGCTCGACGTAGAACTAGATCTCCTAACTCCATGCTCCTAGGCCTTACATGTTTATTGTAGTGCTGGGATATTCATTGTTTTTGAGCCGTTATACAGAGGAGAGCATTTTCCCTGATTTCGTTGATCAGATCAAGGGAGTGTCTTTGCAATTCTCCATTTTCAGGTTGACGGTAACTCTAGACCCGGTGGCGACCTCGGCTCCGTAAACTAACATGAAAGGGGTTTCGCCTGTGGCCACTTGGTAGACTATGCGATGGGCTCAAAGAACACTGGGTAGCTCTTCTAGCCACTTACCTTTTGCGTCGTCCAATCTTCGTTGTAATCCAACAAATTATCTGTTTGTTTTCAGCCTCTACTTGTCCATTACTTTGCGGGTAGGCCACGGATGCAAAGTGGAGGGCAATCTTCATGTACTGGCAGTAGTTGCAAAATCATGGTGAGCTGACCTGTGTTCCGTTATCCGTTATGATGGCTTGTGGAATTCCGAAACGTGTTATAAGGTTTTTCCACAGGAATTGGCGGGTGATATTATCCGTGATCTTAGCTACCGTCTCTACTTCTACCCATTTACTGAAGTATTGGATCAATGGGAATGGACCCAGAATATCCACCCCCCATTGATCAAAAGGTATTGGATCAATGATGGGGTGTAGTGGTACTGCCGGGGCATGAATTAGCGGTGCAAATTTCTGGCACTTATCACACTTTTGGACCAATGTGCCGGCATCCTTTTCCATGGTAGGCCAAAAGTATCCAGTCCTAAATGCCATCCTTGTTAATCTTTGCTTCCCAATGTGTACTCCGCAAATTCCTTCGTGGATTTCCCTTAGCACATAATTTCCTGCTTCTTGGGTTAGGCATTTCAGTAGAGGGTATGTGAATGATCTTTTATAGAGTTGTTGGTTGATTATCACAAAACGGGTTGCTTGCCTTTGTAGCTTTCACGCTTCATTTTTGTCTGTGGGTATCTTGTTCTGAAGAACGAAGTCCAAAATGGGACGCATCCACCCCTCTTCATATTGTATTTGCATTACGTCCGTATGAGGGGATTGGTTTGGGTATTTTACGTTGACCTCTTGTATCTGTACGTTTCCTTCCTCCCTCTCCACTGTGTGCTTGAGGCCAGCAAGCCGACTTAGCTTGTTAGCGCGTTTGTTGTCTTCTCGGGAGATTCCTCGTATACTGAAGCTTTCTAGTCTGAAGATTCTTAGCTAGACCAGGCCAAGGTACTGTGCCAGGTGGGGTTCTTTTACTCCGTACTTTCCAGTTACTTGGTTTACTACCAGTTCTGAGTCACTGAAAATCTCAACATGCTTAGCGCCTGCGGCCCTGGCGTAGTCGATACCTAGAAGCAGGGCCTCATATTCGATCTCATTATTAGTGGCATCAAAATTAAGCCTTACTGCATACTCTGTGTATTCTCCTTTTGGATTTATTAGCACAATTCCTACACTGTTGCCCCCTTGGTTGATAGAACCGTTAATGAATAGTTTCCAAAGATGATTTTCCCCAGGGGGAGTTGCTAGCTCAGGCATTTCGAAATCACATTCTATTAAGAAGTCGGCCAGGGCCTGTGCCTTGATGGCCTGGTGATGCGTCCCATATTTATGCATCTTTTAATTGTTATTTTTAATTATTTTGCACCTATTTAATTATAATTCTACATTTATTTTGGCAATTTTTATGTTTAGCAGGTCTGAAATTAAAGTTCTGGAAATAGTCAAATGTTGGTGCAAATAAGACAAATTCGATACGTAAACAATTAAATCAAGTCAATCAAGATTCGGGATAAGAACGTAAAAGCTCCACCCTCACCGCTACAGTACCCGGGCCAGCACTGTTCATCATCTTCACCCCCCAGCCGCACCGCTATAGTAACCGTTTTCAGCCCAGCCCAGACTCCGGCCCAACGTCCTGCCAACGACAGCCCAAGTCCACCAGCCGCAGACCCCAGCTCGACCCATCGACCACCGGCCCAACACGCAGCATCGACTCACCTCCAGGCCATCGACCACCGGCCCAACACCGATATCATCACCTCCGGCCCAACACCAGCCCGACCCACACCAGCACGGCCCAACGGCACCGACTTAGGGTTAGTTTCAATTTAAAAGAAAGAGGGCGGTTCGGGGGGTCCCGGGGTTCTCGAATCCTCACCGCCCCTGTTCTCTTAGTCTTCTCTCTCTCTCTCTCTCATTTGTATTTTCTTTTCTTCTATTTTTTTTCGTTAAATTAGAATGAGAGTGAAATTAGCGTGGAGATCAACATGAGTTTGTTCAACTTCTTCTTCATCGGATCATCCTTAATGGAGAGCTAACTTGCTCTCTGGGGTTAGATAAAATCTTAGCCTTTACTTTTGTTTACTTTTAATTCGAGTTAATTTGATTGTTTACATGAATTGCTTGGTTGAGATAAATACTTTGAAGTATTATATTTGTATTGTTTATTCAATTGATATGATTATTGAGTTTGTAACCTTCAATTGTTGATATTGATATTTATAAATTAATTCTTTGTGCTTGTAGCCTTAGGATTAATTAATCAAGCAATAGTATTAGCCGAATTGTTAATTAAAGCCTATCTTCCCTATGCTTTAGTTAGATAGGGTTAATACGTAATAATTAACAATACGTTAGGTAAAGTCTATTTTCCGTATGCTTTAGTTAGATAGGGTCAATACACACTACTAACAACAATATCTTAGTAGGTTGAAGCTTGTAGCCTAAACCTCTACCCGTGTAACAATTAATAATCCGAAGTTAGAAGTTAAAAGTTAACGCAAAAGTAATTAACTAACGATGGATTCGAAACCCCAGGTTCTAATTTAATACACTTTTTTGATTAGAAGTAGATTACTTTAGTTTAATTGGTATTTCCTTAGATTAATTAATACAAAATAATCTCTCAATTTTATTCAAATCAATTCAAGTCACAGAGTAAATTTACGCACTCTTTGTCCCTGTGATTCGACACCCTCTCGCCCTACACTTCAATTTAGGTGTGTTTAATAGATAGGATTTTATATTAAATTTTGATAGACGTAGAAAAACACATCAAGATTTTGGCGCCGTTGTTGGGGACTAGGCAACATTCGTGATTTTATTTTTTGTGATTTTCTTTGATTTTTAACTTTCTATTCCTTCTTTAATTTTAAATTAATTTATTTTATTTTTTTTTATCCAGGATTTGAAATCTAAACTTTATTCTTAATTTATGATTTTTAATTTTTAATTCTCTTAAATTGTTATTGTCTCTTTTATTAAAAAAAAAAATCTTTTCATTAGCATTATTTTTCTTGTGATTTTCGTGCATAAGTAGATTTTAGGGTATCTTTTTATTTGTCTTTTCTTTTCAGTATTTGTTTCATCTGTTTTATCTATTTTGCTTATTTAATTTTTAATTTACTTGCTTTGTGTGGTTCATTGTTCATACACGGACGTCGTTCTTTGTCTCTGGACCTTACTAGATTCGACCCTAAAATTGAAAGAACTTTAAGAGACCTTAGAGCCTAACACCGAGCACAAACCATAATGGCTGACGGACAACAACCACGTACACTTACTCCCACCACTTACGCTTCACCCTCCTGCATTAGGTTTCCACCTGTAGCCCATCAGTTCGAGCTTAAGCCACATACTATACAAATGCTTCCTTCATTCCACGGCTTAGGTAATGAGAACCCGTACACGCACTTGGACAGTTTCATGGAGGTTTGCTCAAATTTTAGGATTCCTAACGTCAGTGATGACGCCATCTTACTTCACCTCTTTTCTTTCTCTTTAAAGGAAAAGGTTGAATATTGGTTAGGCACCTTACCTAGTGGGAAAATTAGTACTTGGACCCAAATGCAAGAAGAATTTCTTATGAAATTCTATCCCATTAGCAAGGCTAACACCGCCAGGAACACCTTTGCCCAACTTCCTACTGAGGAGTTTCACGAGAGTTGGGATAGGTTTAGGGAACTCTTACGAGCTTGTCCACATCATGCTATCCCTAAATGGCGGCTAGTCCTGAATTTTTATTATGGGTTGAATGAGAAGGGGCAACAAACTATTGATGCCTTGTGTGGTGGTCATTTCCTTAGAAAGAATGAGGACAAGGTGTGGGAACTATTTGAAATTTTGAATGAGAATTCACAACAATTTGCCGCACATGCAAGTCTTAATGCTACTAGGTTAAATAGAAAAGTGAATGAGATTGCTCACACTTCCATCTTAGATAAGAAAGTAGACTCTCTTGCCTCTTCCGTAGAGCAGTTAACTTCCCTATTTAAAATGACATTGGCCCCCTTTACTGTACCTATTTTGTCTCATGTTTCAAATGTGCATAATGCTTGCTCTTCATGCTCTAGTGTCTCTAATTCTACACATGACTGCTCCTCTGCTTCACCTTATGTGGAGTGGTTGAAGGAACAAGTCAATGCAGCCCAAGGATTCCCACGAAACGACCCATACTCTAACACATACAATCCGGGATGGAGAAATCATCCTAACTTCTCTTGGAGGCAAGGAGGAGAAGGATAGTTTGCGCCACAACAATCTCACCCATGACCTCAACAATCTAGTATGCCCTAACCTCTAGGTTTTCAACCGCAGTGGCATGCTTCTAACTACTCTCAACCTCCTAATTTGAGCGCTAATTCGAATTTTGAAGAGAAGGTTTTGAGTGCACTGAAAGGTTTAGAAGCCAACTCCCAACTGCTCCACTCCCATACACAATCAATCTCTAAGTTAGAAACCCAGATAGGTCAACTAGCTAACACTTTGAGTAGGAGAGATGAGGGAAGACTCCCCAGCCAAGCGGAAGAGAACCCTAGGAACTATGTGAGGCAAGAAAACTATCCTCCCCGTCAAGAACAAGTAAAATCCATTACAATGTTAAAAAGTGGGAGGGAGGTTGACAATGGAGTGAGTGTTGAGAGTGAAGTACCCATAAGTGGCGAGGGAGAAGAGAAGAGCAAGGAAGGAGAGAAGGCGACCGATGAGGTCATGCGCCCTTCTTCCGCTCCTAAGACCTCTGATCTTCCTTGCCCAGTATATAACGAGAGTGCCCTTACCCCAAGCTTTAGTTTCACCACATCCAAATGGGAAGGATAAGAAGTGGGAAGATATTTTGGAGACATTTAGGCAAGTAAAGATAAACATTCCCCTTCTTGATGCGATTAAATAGATCCCGGCTATGCGAAGTTCATTAAGGATCTACTGAACCAAAAGAGGCGATCTAGAGCACATCTGCCTAAAAAATTGTTCTTAGCCGAGCAAGTGAGCTCTATTCTGAAGTGTGACACTCCAGTTAAGTACAAAGACCCTGGTGTCCCCACCAACTCTTGTTCACTTGGGGACTACCCGATCGATAAAGCCTTACTGGACATAGGAGCAAGTGTCAACATAATTCCTTACTCAGTTTATGAGAAGTTAGGCCTGGGAGAGTTGCAACCCACCACGGTGACCTTGCAATTAGCAGATAGATCAATTAGGATTCCCCATGGTGAGCTGATTAATGTACTAGTGAAGGTAGACAAAGCCATGTTTCCTGCTGATTTCCTCGTGCTTGACATTGAACCTTCTAGTCATCCGAAAAACCATATCCCTGTCATTCTAGGTCGGCCTTTCTTAGCGACGGCCAGTGCTACCATCAATTGTAGATCTGGGGTAATGGATGTTAGCTTTGCCAATATGACTATTAGGTTGAATATTTTTAAGGCTTCGTTGTCACCCACTAGTGAGGATGAGTCAGAATGTTTTTGTGTGGATATTGCTGATGATTTGGTGGACCAAACACTCTCCTCTACCCTAGTTAGCGACACTCTTGATAAAAATGCAAAACCTTCGAAAGAGATGCAACGAAGGTTAAACCCGGACATGAAAGAAGTCTTGGGTTGGGAGAAGAATCACGATGTTATGGTTCAGGAGGAAATTGTACTAGGCCATAGGTTGTCTAAGGAGGGTATTAAGGTTTATAGAGCTGCGATAGATTTGAATGTGAACTTGCCCCCTTCCTCAAATGTGAAACAAGTTAGAGTATTTCTAGATCATGCGAGTTTGTATAAGGGATTCCTTAAGGATCGTGGGAAGTTAGCAAAACCATTGACTAGTGTGAGATCTAAGGACATATCAGCTGAGCTCAATGAGTCTTGGTTAGACGCTTTTCACAAGCTTCGATCTACACTTGTTGTTGCCCACATTAGGCATCCACCCGACTACTCTCTCCCTCCTAAAATCACGTCTGACACTACTGATTATGCTGTAGATCTTGTTTTAGGTGAGCTCGGTGAAGTTGCTTCTTTGGTTGATGCCATTAGTTGATTTTCGTTGGACCCATTACGCCCGGCTGAAGGCGTAAAACTTAGCGCTCCTAGGAGGCAACCTAGGTTTGTTGTTTCTTGTTTTTAATTTCGTTTTGACCTAATTAGTTGCTTCGAGGCTTGTTTTCTCTCTTTTCAGGTTCTTGTGCCAGGTTGAAGGAATCATATATACATGTCCGCACCGTCCTGTCAGGTTGTATTGCTCCATCTCACATCTCACTTGTGCTTTAATGATTGATGTTGTTGCATTGACGACAATGCATGATTTAGGTGTGGGGGTGAGGCTCATTTGCATGTGCTTATTTTTGGTCAAATTTTTAAAATTTTGAACATCGTTTTGTGCATTTTGAGCGTGCATTATAACCGTTTAGCTAAGTTTTCCTTGATCGATGCGTATGTTGTGATGACAGTGGGATTAGTTGTTTATTTCGTTCTCTTAATTCCATGAAATTAAATGATTCTACTTCATACTTGTTAATGAGTGTTGTTGATTATTGTTGATATTAATAGGTTTTACTCATGCCGCTCACATATTCACTGAGCACAGGACTTTCATGTGACTGAAAATCTGAAGAATTTGAGTAAACAACCTTATATATCTTGAGTTTTGCAAACCTGCCCTATTGGCTTATCCTAATCCTTGCCCTTGATGTTATGTAAAGTACTGGTTGGTCAATGTCAGTTGTAATGATGAAGTACGTGTTATTAAAAAAAAAATTTCCAAAAATGGATAGAAAAGAAAGAGGAAACAAAAAGAAAAAAATGAGAAGAAAAGAAAAAAAAGAAAAAAAGAAACAAAAATAGGGTTTCCTCCAAAAGAAAAAGACAAAAGAAAAAGAAAAAGTGAAAAATTGATGTATGTTCGTGATAAAGTTTTTTTTGCGCTATATCAAGGTTAAAATGTTGTAAAGTGGTCGCTCATATGCCACTTAAAATTTCTCTATGTATAGGCATATGTTTAGGTGATTCAATGGTGTGGGCGCACAAAACCTTTATATATTAGGTTGGGAGCGAGAATTTGAGGAGATTCTGTGGCATGAAATCCTATTCACTTACACTTGTGCGTTGCTTGAGTAATTCCTATTAGTTGATACAAGGTTAATGAAATTCTATGACGAGTTTTGAAGTTTAATCATCTAAATTTATAGAATTGAAGAATGCTTTAAATGATTTAATCTTATCTTGAATTGTAATATAGGTGTTAATCTCGAAAAACTTGGTAAAGGTTGGGATGGTTGAGGTAGTTGGTCACTTTAGTCTATATGTTAAACCATATGCCTTGCTCGAGGACTTGCAAAGATTAGGTGTGGGGGTGTTGATGCGTCTCATATTTACACATCTTTTAATTGTTATTTTTAATTATTTTGCACCTATTTAATTATAATTCCACACTCATTTTGGCAATTTTTATGTTTAGCAGGTCTGAAATTAAAGTTTTGAAAATTGTCAAATGTTGGTGTAAATAAGAAAAATTCGATGTGAAAACAATTACATCAAGTCAATCGAGATTCGGGACAAGAACGTAAAAGCTCGACCCGCACCACTATAGTACCCTGGCCAGCACTGTTCATCATCTTCAACCCCTAGCCGCACCGCTACAATAACCGTTTTCAGCCCAGCCCAACCTCCAGCCCAGACTCCGACCCAACATCCTGCCACTGACAGCCCAAGTCCACCAGCCGCAAACGCCAGCTCGACCCATCTACCACCGGCGCAACAAGCAGCATCGACTCACCTCCAGGCCATCGACCACTGGCCCAACACCGACATCATCACCTCCGGTCCAACACCAGCCTGACCCGCACTAGCACGGCCCAACGGCACCGACTTAAGGTTAGTTTCGATTTAAAATGAAGATGGGGGTTCCGGAGGTCCCGGGGTTTTCGGATCCTCACCACCCCTATTCTCTCAACCTTCTCTCTCTCTCTCTCGCGCATTTGTATTTTCTTTTCTTCTATTTTTTTTCTTTTCATTTTTTCGTTAAATTGGAACGAGAGCAAAATTAGCGTGGAGATCAACATGAGTTTGTTCAACTTCTTCTTCACCGGATCATCCTTGATGGAGAGCTAACATGCTCTTTGGGGTTAGATGAAATCTTAGCCTTTACTTTTGTTTACTTTTAATTCGGGTTAATTTGATTGTTTACATAAATTGCTTAGTTGAAATAAATACTTTGAAGTATTATATTTTTATTGTTTATTCAATTGATATGATTATTGAGTTTGTAACCTTTAATTGTTGATATTGATATTTACAAATTAATTCTTTGTGCTTGTAGCCTTAGGATTAATTAATCAAGCAATAGTATTAACCGAATTATTAATTAAAGCTTATCTTCCATATGCTTTAGTTAGATAGGGTCAATACGTAATAATTAACAATACGTTAGGTAAAGCCTATCTTCCTTATGCTTTAGTTAGATAGGGTCAACACGCAATACTAACAACATTATCTTAGTAGGTTGAAGCTTGTAGCCTAAACCCCTACCCGTGTAACAATTAATAATCCCAAGTTAAAAATTAACGCAAAAGTAATTGGCTAACGATGGATTCAAAACCCTAGGTTCCAATTTAATACACTTTTTCGATTAGAAGTAGATTATTTTAGTTTAATTGTTATTTTCTTACGTTAATTAATACAAAAAAAAATCTCTCAATTTTAGTCAAATCAATTCAAGTCATGGGAGACAGGGCTCCTTCCCCTTTTTCTCAGTTTCTTGTTTTTTGCTTACGAATGGCTCCCCCTTAATGATGGCCGCAATGACCTAAGGTGTTGTTTTGCTTGGGCCTGGGTCATTACAATCTTCCCCGCGAGCTTTCCATGTTTTTATTCTTTTCAAGTCCGCGTATTTCACCCACTGACCCATGCGCTTTGCTTCTTCCTACGGGATTCTAAGACGCGGCATTCGGCAGTGTTGTGGGTGGTCATTTGGTGATAAGCGCACCCACTATCTTTTTTGTCTTTGGAGTTTTTTGGCTGCACTTTTGTTTTTATTGATAGCAGCGGTCGTGCGGTTTCTTATGGGATTTGAGTTTTAAAGAAGGACTTGCGTCTTTTTGGTGGGCGGGTATTTTTTGGCGGTGGCCTAGAATTCTCTTTTGGTCCTAGAGAGGCCCCTACCTGAGCTACTTCAGGTCTTGGGGTTACTTGCATTATATCCTCAGCGGTAATATACTTATTAGCTTTATGCCACAATTCATCAATTGTTGAAGGCGGTCCCTTGGCCAGTGCAAATTTGAAATTGGAGTTTTGTAATCTAATTATAAAGGCGGTAATAGCCGTTTCATCAGAGAGGTTGGCGACATCGATCATGGCATGTGTGAACCGTCGTACATAACTCCTCAAGGATTCCAACTCATTATGTTGTAGCTTGAGAAGATGCGAAGCTGTTTTTCTTCTTCTTTTGTTGCTTACGAAGTGACGCACAAACCGCTCCGAGAGCTCTAAAAATCCATCAATGGATGAGCCTGGGAGAGATGCGAACCAATTTGTGCAAGCCCTTTCAGGGTGGCTGGAAAGCATTTACACCATATATCCTCCCTTACACCTTGTAGGTACATTCGCGCCATAAAACCAGCCAAGTGATCCTCAGGATCTTGAGTCCCATCAAATGAATCAATGTTAGGAATTTTTACCTTCCATATAGGTGGCAGGAGAAGTCGGGACGTAAAAGGTGAATGGGTTCCTAGTACTGGAGGCGTTATTACTGACTCGGTAGCCTTCCTGTGGTTTCCGCCTTTGTGGTTATGGTAAGTGCTTGTACTGGATTCGGTAACTGGGTTTTGGCTTTGAGTCAGGGTGAGCCGGGAGGTTCTGTGAGTGGCGGTGAATTGGCTAGGGTTGGGGACCCTTGCGGTGTCATTATTCGTCGTTTGCGCTAAGAATTGGCGTATTTGGTGTTGTAGTTGATTGAATTGTTATTGGGTCACATAATCTGGATTGTGGTATTCCCTGTTGGGAGAGGTGGAATGACTAGTACTTGACATGGGAAAGTATTAGTGCCCTTTCCCACAGACGGCGCTAAATGTTTTGGGGTTTTTTGCTTGGGATCTTTTAAGGGAGAACCGGGCTCAAGTTCCTTGCCTTCTTGTTGTAATTCTGGCTATATTTATAGTAGATGGTGACGGGTTTGTTGGCGTTATGTAGGAAGAAAGACTACAGCCTAGGGGTGATGGAGGAAAGAGTACCGCCTAGGGGTGATGGAGGAAAGGAGTACCGCCTAGGGGTGATGGAGGAAAGAGTACTGCCTAGGGGTGATGGAGGTATCCAGGAGAGTTACTTGGGTGCTTTTGTTCTAATGTTATTGGGCCAGGGTTATGATAAACACTTGGGGTGAATGTTTACCGAGACCCGTTAGTATGGATTTAAATGGGGTGGTGGGTTTTTTAGCAGTTGGCGCCTCTCTTAACAATATATATTCTAATCTCTAATTCTATCGTGAATTAAATCCATTTCAGTGGTGGCTCTCTCTTCCATTGGTTGTAGAAGATCAAAATTCCCATCGTCTTCCTCTGTCTCTAGTCCATCATCATCATCAAGATAACGAATAAATTCAATATCCCTGGACATGTGTCGTTGTATAAAATATGTATAGCGATATTGGATGAGACAATATGAACTTTAGTCTCAAACTTAAATGACGACATTGAGTGCAAGATAACAAATCTATTTTCTATATTCCAAATATTCCCTCTATTTTATTCGTATATCGCAACCTAGAGTGGCAATAGTTAAAAACATCATTTGCATTTTTGAACTAGTGGCATGTCTAAAATCAGGATGATGATAAGATTCACAATTACAAAGGTCCTAAATAGCAAATAGGTGCATAATAGCCAACATCTACCAAGTAATATTTCTTAAACACAAAAAATAAACACATTGACCGTAGGATGTGTTTGGTTTTGGGTTAAAAAAGGGAAATTTTTTAATGGTACAATTATTAATAGAGTGACCATTCCCCATGAAATTTTGTTTACTTTCACCTTGCTTGATTGTGCAACTTTTAAAAGAATAATCATTAGCCAATAAATCTTTCTTTATGTTTGATTTTAGTATGACATGTCTTTTATCTTTTGCATGCTACTTTATTTCTTATATTACTTTTTAATGTATTTAATTTAATTATAACAAATAAAGTATAACTACTTATATTACAGTTTTATATTTTCATTTGTAGTTCAAATTTTTTTTTTTTTAGTTTGTTATTTTCAGTTTTAAGTTTGCTGATGTTTTTCCATTTTTATTGTTTAGCTGGCATTTTCAGTTTTCGATTTTTTCTTTGATTCATTGCAATATGTAAAGCCTTGTACAGCTGTATTTCATTATTCAATTCAACAAAATATTTTTTTTCTTTTGTGTTCCTGGAGCCCTAGAAGCAGGGATGTTTACTTCAGGTCCCGTTCTTGTCTTCTTCGTCAAGTAAATCCCAGGTTTGAGCTTCAATCTCAACAAAGTCTAGAGCAAACACTGTTAAATTGCAAATTTGTCATGGTATCAGAGCAGAATTACACTTTCGATCTCTTATTTTTCCTTCTTGCTTTGATTTTGGCTCTTCTTTCTCTCTTTTTCGCGTTCTTTACTTCGAGCTTTGCTCTCAAGCATCATGATATAGTGCGTAAAGTGGGAAAAATAAGGGTACGGGAAGGTTCAATGGCCTTCTCTTTAATTTTATTAATTGATAATAAAAGTAAAAAGCTAAAAGATAACTCGTTTCTCGCAACTCGAGAAAAGAGAATCAAAATATAATTTAAATTCTGAAAATTAACTAACTTTGAACCTAGTTCGTCTTCACCTGCCAAGCATGTTGACCTTGCTTGCCAATTTCGGAGCTGCAGCTCATTCCGCCAAGGGGTGATCATCTATTCGGCATTTGGGTTTTGTCCCACTAAGGTGTGGGCTGCATCATCCTCCTCGGGTTGGAAAGAATTTGTCCTCAAATTGGCCACCGAATAGCCTAAACCATCCTTGTCAGTGTGCTTGAGACCCCGAATCCCACAATGTTGGGCTTGTCGCCAACAAACTCCCACCATGCCTTATTCCTGTGTGGTGTCCATGGTGCTGTGAGCCCTGGGGGCTTGTACTCTGGAATCATTTCTAGGCTCAATTGAAGTTGTGGCATGCATAGTAGTTCTCCTCTCTGTATCTGGCTCTTCCTTCACGAGCTTGTTTCTACCGCCACACAACTCTCGGTGCCTCTTTACACACCTCTGCTTGGCGTATGACTTTCTCCGGCACGGTTGCTTCTCTGCTTCCACCAATGTCATTGGCCAATAATGCTCTAGCCGGTGTCTTGGGGTCTTTCTCCTCCTCTGGTTTCGGTGCTTCGTCCCTCTTTGGTAGCAAGACTATCCGTGCATCCCCAAACACAAAATTGTAGGTGTTTCGTCAACCATCATGGGTTGCGCCCCTATCAAATTGCCATGGCCTCCCCAATAGCAGATGACAGGCGTCCATATTTACCACGTCACACCACACCTCGTCCTTGTACTTCGCCCCAATTGAAAAGTGAGCCAGACAACATTTTGAGACGGTTACCTGGTTTCTCTTCTTGAGCCAAGACAACTTATATGGATTCGGATGGTCTTTCATCTTCAGCCCAAGTTTCTGCACAACCTCCTCGGAGATAACATTCTCGTAGCTCCCCAAGTTGATCACTAGGCGGCATACTCTTCCGCCAACAGTGCACATTGTTTGAAATATGCTACTCCTGAGCCAGTCATCTCCCTACTCTACTCTTGGTGCGAAGCAAGTTTGCCTCACCACAAGCAAATGGCCCTCGTCCCCTGCAACAGCTTCCTCGTCCTATGGTGCCAACTCATCACCAGCCTCTTCCTCAATGGTCCCTCTAACTTCTTCATGGAGTCCCTCGAAGTCAAGACCCTTACCTGGTCTATCACCCTTACAACACTCAGCAGCACGGTGTCCCACCTCTCTACACTTTAAGCAATGGGTTTGGGAGCTACTCGCCAAGTCTTTCCCAGTGTTGACGGTAATTGGCTTCCCCTGTGTATCCGAGTTGGTTGTTAGTTGTACCTGGTCACGCCTACTTTCTTGGACGTTCCAAGCACTACCAACGTGGCAACGCCTCTGTTGCTTCTTCAAGACCATTACCCTCTGACTTGCTTCCAACACGGTAAAGATGTCGAACATGTTTAACACCTCTTGTATTGACTCTCTTAACCCACCAATGTATGTGTTCGCCAACTGTTCCTGCGATTCCGCCAAGTTGATTCTGGCGATTAAGGACTAGAAGTCAATCGCTTAATCCTCCACGGTACGAGATCCTTAGCGTAAGCTTTGGAGGCGTTGATACATGATCTTGGCGTGGTTTTAAGGCAAGCAGGCGCCTCTCAGGTGCTTCTTCATCTTCTCCCACAATTCTCGCCTTTCCTTGTCATAACCACAAGTGCTTCAGTTGTTGCCACCAGGTGGCTACCCTTCCCCGAAACCATAGCGACCAGCGGCGCCTGTTTCTTCTTCGAAACCCCCTTAAACTCGAGGATCTCCTCTACTGCCGCCAACCAGTCCCAAACCTTGTCTTGGTTTCTCCTGCCATGAAACTCCGGTATTTCAACCCGGAGTCCAAACTCCCACCACCGATCATCCCGATCATCAATGTACTCGGTATTAATGCATTATCGCCTAGGCCTAAGATCCGGTAGCTCATCATCCAAGAATGGATTTTGTTGGAAAATAAACTCTGATGCCGACTATTGGGTTCACAGTTCTCAACTATGGTCACAACAATAGGCACCTATTAGAGCACTTAGAGTAATAGACTCTTCTCTCTACCAAAGTCCCCGGTCGAAGACTCACGCTTCGTGATACCTCACATGCGAGAGTTCCTGGGAATGGGTTTATCTCTATAAACCCTTGTTCCTAATACCGGTTGTTGGGATGAATTTCAAAAATTCTCCCTAAAGATTATGCAGCGGAACAGGTTTAGAATTCATAACTCTAAACCTAGGGTTGATTTAAAATTCCTAATTTTAAATCTATTGACTTAAATTCATAATTTAAGTCATCATATCTAAATTCTTAATTTAGATCTACAGGCCTTTTTACTCTAATACATTCATAACAATACATAAACTTAAACGGGCATAATAATGAATACTGTAAATAAATAGAAAAGCGAAAAGGAATAAGGAAAGAAGAACATACCTGGAATTGCTCCAATAAAAGAAAAACCAGATAGACAATAATATTCTTCAAAATCGAGACCCCTAGATCTTCTACGTAATGACCTCGAACTGCCGGGAGGGTGGGCTCCGAAAAATATTAAACTGGATCTCCGAAACAATTTCAAAAACCCTAAGTAAATATTTTAACTCAATTGTCAAACCTCGGAATAAGCCCCTCTATTTATAGAACTATACCGGGGTGAAAAAATCTAATTATAATAAAAAAAGGATTCGCAGTTTAAGTCAAAACGCAGCATTTTATTTAAAAAAAATGTTCAAAACGCCGCATTTAGTAACAGTGCAACAGCCTCTGAGGGCCTGTCACCGTGTGCCACGTGTCGGCACATGATTGGCTCATACCGGGGTACACGAATCTCCCCATAGGGCCGTCGTGCACTCGTTGGCCCATCCGCGAATACGTGGTTCGCGATTGTTTTAACTGTGTTTTTGATAATTTTTTTTCTTTGTTTCCCACATGTAAAAATTCATCTTATGAATTTTGATTTTCCAAAATTATTTTATTTTATAATTTTTAACTTTTATTCATCTTATGAATAATATGGCAAAATTAATTTACCCATCTTATGGATAGATAATTCATCTCATGAATTCTTTAATATTTTTTCTAATGGCAATAAATACAGAGGCTTGCGTAGGGACCTCGGGGACAATTTAAATCTAGCTCCAAATGGGTTAAATTAAATCATCTCATGATATTAATTTAATTACCATTTAATGAGACTTAATTCTACTAAATAAATCTCACTGCACTCTAGACTTAAATTATTTATTCGATATCTCCCTAATATACTGTATTGATGACAACAACCCCTCCACTAGATGTCTATGACAAATGATAGATATAACTACTACCATTATCCTTCTCACAGTTTCTCCATTAGTTACCGACTCGCCCTTCACTGAATAATTCACTTGTACTTGAACATATTCGTAGTATAAATTCCAAATGTCAAACACTTGGAATACTTTGGGCAAAGTTTCCAAACTATTCAAATATTTGCGAATCAATTAAGAGGACATTTGTATCTCATAAGAGATTGTAGATTCCATATTGAATACCTGATCCTTATCACACTTCACACCGCTACCCAGTGTACGTGGGATTTCAGTCATTCATTTTAGACCTTACTTATAGTACACCAAAGTAACTAACGCTCCATGCACAAGTCCAGAATACCCTCAGGATTTAGAGTCGTCTTTCAAACAATACAACGTGAATCACTCGTCTCCCATAGTAGTCTAGAAATAAGTAACCCACGTGGTCCAACTCAGTGTGTCAAACACACTAACTTAACACTTTTGGATCTCCATCCACATGACTAAGACAAGCCATCTAAAGTGTCTTGTTATAGTCTTAACATACAAGTGGTCCAAACTTGTCTTCGACAACGAGTCTTTCAAACAACAATCCATACCATTTGTTCCAAGTCTATCTGTGGCTTAGTCTCATAAACCACTTAGAACAAACATGTAAATTATAGTCTGAGGACTACACCCATCTCATGGATGTCTCCCAAAAGAAAATCACATGCAGTATAAATGCTCAAATACACGAATTTAACTAGGAAACGACTGGAACTTCAATTTTATTTATTAATTAAAATAATATATCCAAAACAAATCTTGATTTCAGGACACTGTTCCTAACAATCCCGTCTTTCATGCCGTGAATCACTACGTCCCATGCGTCCCGCCTTCACCTTCTTCTGTGATGTTGCCAACCTGGGGTGCCGCCAAGAATGAGCCCCCACGGTTGCCCATGTCTATCCTTTTTGACATCCGCCAGCTCCTTATTGTTGCCTCTTGCCATGAAACATGCCAACCTTGAACACACGGCTGCATCCTCCCGTGGAGCCGACCCCGCCAAGCTACTTGCCATGGTGATGCCGTCCTGCCTGTGTTGGCCCGCCAATAGTAGGTTGGCGGTTGCATCATTCTCTCCGGGTTGGAGAAAATTGCCCCTCGAATTCATCCTGGGATCTTCTTGACTGCTCTTACCACATAGAGTTTCCTCTCTTCATCTGCCAAGCATGTTGATCTTGCTTGCCAATGCCGGGGCTGTAGCTCATTCCGCCAAGGGGTGATCATCATTGGCGTTTGGGTTTTATCCCGCCAGGGTGCAGGCTGCATCACATCAATGGCAGAATCTGACTCAAAATCCTTTAGCAATTGTTTCATCCGAAGAAGAGGATACATCCTCTCTATATTTTCTTGCTCATCCGAGAGTAATATTAGTCAGCCAGCCTCTTATAAGAAGAGAATTGTTGAGCAGTTGGAGCAAATAAGTAAAATATGTTTTATGTGCCAAGAACAAAATATCTTTCATCAATGGAGAAATTAAGTGTGAAGAACAAACAGATCATGTTGATAAGTGGCATGGTAATATCCTGGATTATCAACTCGGTTTCAAAGGAAATCAGTGCGAGTATGTATTTTGGACTAGCTTACAAAATTTGGAAGGAAATCAAGGACTAGTATGGTAGAAGTAATATACCTAGGATTCTTCAGCTAAGGAAGCCAATTGCAGAATTTAAAGAAAGTTCACTTCCTATTATTGTCTATTATACAAAACTAAAGACTCAATGGGAGGAATTACACGTGCTTGATCCTCTTCTGGTATGCTTTTGCGGTGAATTAAGGATTATAAATGCAATTTGATGAGAGATGTTGCTGAAGGTAGAAAGCAAGACTATATCATGATCTTACTCCAGGGATCAAATGAAGCTTTTACTCAAATTCATGATTAGCTCTTGTATTCTGAACTGGCTCCGATGACCAACATTGTTTTCGCAAAAGTGATAGAGCATGGAAATCAACTAGGCCTCTCTCAAGGTACTATGAAGAGCTTAGATGAGAATTTCGCCATGTATAGCAAGAATCTACTGGGAAAGCAAGGAAAACCTGGACGACTTGGACATATTGTTGGACAAGTGCTTTAAGCTTTGTGGCTTTGGCCTTGGGTATAAACCCAAGGGAAGGCAATACAATCAGCCACAAACTCCTCTGGATCACGTTGTTGTAAATGGCATTGTCTATGAAAGCATCATCAATTCAGGACAACCAAGTTCCTCTGTTCCACAGTTTACTTCTTCCCTATATCAATAACTTCTTGCTTAAGCATACAACTAGCGGGTCAAAGTTCTGGTGGCAATCTGCATGCTGTTGAAATGAACGGTCAAACAATCTTTGCTAGTGTTTCTGTTGCTAGTGACGCTCTACTTGTTTGCCTAAATTGCTCTACGTCGCATACGGAACATAATAATTTGGAGTGGATTCTTGATTCAGGTGCTAGGAGTCATTTTTCTGGCAATCTGAATCTATTTACTGATCTTGAATAGTGCTCTCCTACGCTGTTACTCTACCCTTAGGGATGAGCGTTAGTATTATGTCTAAGGGAATGGTTCAAGTTACTCCATCATTGACACTACTTAATATGTTATATGTGCCAGATTTCTATTTTAATCTTGTGTTCATCCCTAAACTCCTAGGTGATAATAGCTTCACATGTTTGTTTACATCATCCGCTTGTTTCATACAGGACCCTAGTCATTCATAAACGACGGGGAAGGGTGTCAGAAGAGGCAACTTGTATTTTTAAACCCCGATTTACCCCCCAAAACTACTAATCCACTCGTGGCTCCTCATGTTGCAGCACACTTTGCCAATACTACATTAGAAAGTACACCATCATTTTCTAATAAATACATGGGGACCATATGGCACATGCGCCTTGGGCACCTAGCTCTTGCCCGAATATGGTCCTTAGGCCTATAAAATAATGCTTATAATGATGATGTTTCTCACCCTTGAATGCTATGCCCAATGACTAAACAAAAACTTTGCCCTTTCCCAACAACAATCATTTGCGTAGAGCTTATTCGTTGTGATGTGTGGGGTCTCTATCATTTCCTTTTACAAATGACTATCATTCTTTCTTACTATAGGTGATCATTCTAAAGTAACTTGGGTACATATGATGCAACATAAATCAGAGGTGTCTCATCACATTCCCAATTCATTTTCTCTTGTACAAAACCAATATGGGAAACTATTAAAGGCGTACGAAGTGATAATGGGTTGAATCTTAAACTATTAAGAGACTTCTTTCGTAGACATGGCATCTTGCATCAATTATCATGTGTAGACACTCCCGAACAAAATGGAATAGTTGAAACTAGGCATTAACATTTGTTAAATGTGGCTCGTGCCCTTTTTTTGCAATCCCACATACCGCTTGCCTTGTGGAGTTCTTTTTTTGACTGCTACTCACTTCATCAATCTTCCTTCTTCACCTCTATTAAATGATGGATCCCCTATTGAGGTTCCAATTGGGAAAGCACCCTCTTATGATGAATTACACACCTTTGGTTGTTTATGTTTTGCTTCTACCATGCGTTCTAATCGCCATAAATTTTCACATAAAGCTTGAGCTGCCATATATTAGATGACGAGCACTCTTCATCATATCCCTAGGACATGATAATATCTCTGGGATATGATATGAGATGATACCACAAATAATCTCATATCACTTTGATATTTTTCCTTATTGTAACTTTTTCTTTATTGTATTGTTGCTTTCCCCTATAAATAGGGATCTTTTGTACACCTTCAATCATAAAAAGTAAATACAATTATATTTAATTTTCTTTTACTTTTCTTAATTTTCATATGGTATCAGAGCATCTTAAATCACTCTTTATGGTTTTCTTTTCTTCTTATTCTTTTCTCTTACAGCTAATTCAAGTTGTTATTTGCTATTGGTTTAATTTTTTATTATTATGGTAGCCTTAAACCCTACCCCTAACCCTACCCCATCCCCAAGGCAAACATCACCCCCGCTCCCTCACCATTGCGACAGCCACTTCACCGGCACTACCTATGCCTCTACGCTCACCTGTAAGCCCTGCCCTCCCCCATGGCATTGCAACCTCCTGGGACTCGCTCTATATCTGCAAAATGGGGTGGTGGCCGACCATTACCATCTTGGCAACACTGTGCCTCCCACCTTCCTCATCGGACAACATGACGCCGGCATCGCCGTCTCTAGTATATTGTTTCCCACTCTGAGGTTAACAGTGAGTCAAATCCTAGGCTTGGGCATCTCTTCTTCCCTCCCCCCTTTTACTCTTCGTTATTCGATTGGCACTACCGGCGCCACCGCTCATAGCAGTAGCACGACCACCGGCGCCACCGCTCATAGCAGTAGCACGACCACCGGCAGCCCATGCTCCCAGGGCATTCTCCCCTCCCTGACCCCGCAAGCCCTCGGGTTTAAAGCAACCCAAATGCAAAATCCTCCACTTCTCCTTTCCCTCTCTAATATTACTAATATTGTAACCATAAAACTTGAAAATACATTTGATTATCTAGGATGGAGAGCACTTTTACATGTTGCTCATCGCCCATCAACTATTTGGTTACATAGATGGTATGATTTCATGTCCCCTTCCCACAATAACTCACTTAAATGGAACCCCTCTCCCCAATCCTGACCATATAACTTGGGTTAGGATAGACCAAAGCTTACACTCTTGCATTGCTGCAACCTTATCTTGATCCCTCATCAATGATGTTATATGTCAACCCACATCAAAAAGCCATGTGGGATGCCCTAGCCAAAAGTTTTAGAGATCACTTGTTGACCAAGGAGTTTGACCTCCACAAACAACTCCAAAACCTTAAGAAAGATGGCAAAACTATGGACAAATACCTCTCGGACCTTAAAAACATAATTGATAACCTTGTTGCCATGGACTGACCAATTTCAAATATAGAACTACTTCATCATGCTCTTTATGGGCTTCCCCCGGAGTATGCCGCTTTCGGTTCATTTATGCGGCAATCGTCTCGTCACTTGACTTATGAGGAATTCAAAACCGCTCTCCTCAATGAGGAGGCTGCGGTCAAACGCTAAAGCACCGGTACTACTACTGACCCATCCCATGTTTTAGTTGTAACAAGTGCAGAATCAATTGGTTAGAACCAAGGTCATGGAGGTTGAGGCTCAGGAGGAAAAGGATGCTTAAATAACCGCCGTGGTGGTAAAGGGGACCGAAATAGAGGACAAGGCCAATCTCTGTCCTATCAACCAGGGTCATACAACTCAGGTGAATCTCATTATGGTATACCATCCTCTCACTCTAACTCTTTGAGCTCTGCAGGACCTCTCTCATACAATCCCAGAAATGGCATACATGCTCCAAACCCATAAATTTGCCAAATCTATGGCCACCCAGGACACGTGGCGCTCTCTTGCCCACATCGGTTCCACTAGACAACCTTCCCTGATCCCTAGCTGTCGTTCTCTGCCATGCCTATTCAAGAGTCTCATGATTAAAACTGGTATCCGGACTCGGGAGCATGGAACGATGTGACTTCAAACCCAGGTATCGTTTGTAACCCTCTTCCTTATAATGGCTACAAATGCATTGAAGTTGGTAATGGTGCTTTACTACCCGTAACTCATGTTGAGTCTTCCACTTTATCAACTAACATGATCCCTTAACCCTTAAAAATGTGCTTCTTGTACCTCACCTCACATATAATCTACAAGCCATTAAACACCTATGTCAAAATAATAACTGCACAATTGAATTTGACTCTAAGTTTTTTCTGTGTCAAGGTCAAGGCTACGGGGACACTGGTACTTCGAGTTCACAGTAATAGACCTCTTAATGGCTTTTCGCCCCACTCAGCTGGTCTCGCCGCTCAAGCCCATACAACACAACTTTGGCATAATCGGTTAGGTCATCTAGACAGTAATGTTTTACTAATTCTATGCAATCGCAATCATATGTCTAGTAATAAATTTATGCAAATTTGTCAAATATGTTGTCTAGGAAAGTCTCATCACTTACCTTTTGAGTGTGCCATTCATCACACCTCCCATCCCCTTCAATTAATTCACTTGGACACATAGCAATCCCCCATGTTCTCAACTTCGCAAAATAAATATTATGTTATATTTGTCAACGACTTCACTCGTTTTACATGGTACTTCCCAATGCAACAAAAATCGGATGTTTTTGAAATTTTTAAAACACTTGTTTAAAACCAATGTAACACAACAATTAATATTTTTCAAAGTGATAGTGGAGGTGAATTTGACCATCATCGCATGAACACTCTATGCAAGCAACTTGGAATTCTTTTTCGCTTGTCATGTCCCGATACTCCACAACAAAATGGAGTAGCGGAACGCAAGCATGCGGTGAATTTTCATGTATTACTTGTTAAATCTCGTACTACATTGTAATTCATTACTTGTTAAGTCTTGTATTCCATTGTAATTCCCTTGTAAATTGAGTATTGTGTAACCGTGAGCAAGGGACGGAAGGTTAATTCAAGTGTATTCAAGTTAGTTAGTTAGTTAGAGCTTGGGTTAGATATTCTTGGTAGTTGCAAGAGTACAAATAGCTTAATTCTTGTATTGAGAAGGCATTAAATGAAAAAAAAAAAAAAAACTTTCTTCTTCCCCTAATTCTCTCTATTCTCTTCTTCTCTCAACTCTATCTTCTATCTCTCACCTAGGTATTGATTCAAGATTCAACTTGAATCATTACAAGTGGTATCAGAGCTTGTGGTTGCATTTGATTGGCTCGTAATCCAAGTGATCATGCTGGCTAGGAACAAGAAACAAGCTCCAATGGCTAACAATTCAGCTGCTGAGGTTGGTCAAAATGATCAATTAGCCCAGCTCCAGCAACAGATGTAGGACATGCTTCATGTGATGAGTGTAGATCTTCAACAGCTAGTTCAGACGCAACAAAATATGGAACAATGGCTGGATGGAATGCAGGAGCAGACTCATAGATAGTCCTTACCCGTTGATGCTGGTGTGCTTCCTCAAGTTCCTCCCCAAGGGAGACCTCCCAATGTGGTTGATCACAGAGAGGTGATACCTGCAGCATAGAACTCAAGGTTTCGACAACCCAAGGTGGAGATTGACACCTTTGATGGAACACATCCTGAATCTTAGATAAGGAGATGTGAAAGGTACTTTAGATTTTATGCAATTACTGAATCTCAGAAGGTTGAATTAGTGGCAGTGCATTTGCAAGGTGATTATGAAGTTTGCTACCATGGGTTAATCTTGGGTAATCTGAGTGTTACTTCGAGGGAATTTATGGATGAGTTTTGTGATAGATATGGGGATGAGGACATGGGAGATGTGATTGATAAGTTTAACAAGGTGTCACAAGTAGGAAGTGTTAAAGAGTACATGTCTCGGTTTGAGAATTTGAAAGCAAGAATGATGGCAGTTCATCCGGGAGCAAAGGAGAAGTATTATGTGTCTAGCTTCATAAGTGGGTTAAAACCCAAGATCAAGAATCTAATTAAGGCCCTCAACCCTCCCACAGTGTCTAAGGCTTATTCTAAAGCTCGATTGTTGGAATCCTCAGCTGCAAATTCGTATGAATCTAGATAGAAGGCAAGAATGGTGGCTCCTTTGCAGCAAGTAGAACCAAATTCATCCAGACCCTTGAGCATTGAAGAAAAGAGAGCACAGAAGTTGTGCTTCAAACATAATCAAAAGTATTTTTTTGATCATAAGTGCAACTCCAAAGCAACTAATGACAGTCATTGGCAGTGAGGAAGTAGATGAAGATCAGGAGTATTATGTTGAATGTGAGGATGAATTCATAGAGACTCAAGAAGTGGAGGAGGATTAGGATGAGGCAGAGATCTCGGTAAGAGCTCTAACTGGCAGAAGAGCCCACAACACCATTAGAATCAAAGGGATTGCAAACCGCAAGTCCTTACTAATCTTGATTGATAGTGGACGCACCCATAGCTTCTTGGATCCCAAGATAGCTAGATTAGTAGGGCATGAACTTATCAAGACCTCTCTCTTGGATGTAACAGTAGCAGATGGCAATTCCATTTTAACACAAATGAAGTGCAAAGAGTTCAAATGGGAGATGCAAGGTCATTCATTCACTTACGATTTCAGGGTCTTGAAGCTAGGGGGCTGTGACATGGTATTGGGGGTGGATTGGATGAAAACTTTCAGTCCTATTATCTTTAATTTCATGCAGCTAATTGTCTCATTTGAAAGAGAAGGCAAAACAGTGCAGCTACAGGGATCAGTGGAGCAAGGAAGCCTACAACTCATGAGTTGTAAGAAGTTGCAAGGGGTGCTTAAGAAAAGCAAGGTACAATGGATTGGCCAATTGTTCTCTATTAGTGCAGATCTGGACGATGCTCAGGTTGTATCTAACCCCTTTATTAGGCAGCTATTACATAACTTTGAAGATCGATTTGAGCCACCAACTACCTTACTTCCTAAAAGAAATCTTGATCATACCATTCCACTCAAAGACAATTCTAATCCAATCAACTTAAGACCATACAAATACCGACATTCCCAAAAGAATGAGATTGAAAAACAAGTGAATGAGCTATTGAAAACCAATTTTATCAGGCATAGCCATAGTCCATTTGCTTCACCAGTCATTCTTGTTAAAAAGAAAGATGGAACATCTCGCATGTGTATAGCCTATAGGCAACTAAATTCCTTAACCGTTAAACATAAATTTCCAATTCCTATCATTGCTGACCTATTAGATGAATTACATGGTGCTATTTACTTCTCAAAACTTGATTTGAGGCAAGGATATCATCAAATAAGAGTGGTTGACTTTGACATATACAAAACAACTTTTAGAACCCACCATGGCCATTTTGAGTTTGTGGTTATGCCATTTGGATTATCAAACACTCTTGCCACTTTTCAAGCTCTAACGAACTCGGTTTTTAAGCCTTTCCTTAGGAAATTTGTCCTTGTATTCTTTGACGACATCTTAGTTTACAACCCAAATTTGAAAGAACATGTTGCACACTTGAACATTGTATTTCTTACCATGCACAAACACAAACTATATGCTAAACTATCCAAATGCACTTTTGCCCAAACTCAAGTAGAGTATTTCGTTCATGTAATCTCTTATGAAGGGGTAGCCACTGATGCATTTAAGGTTCAAGCTATGAAACAATGGCCAACTCCCACTAGAGTTAAGCAATTGAGAAGTTTTCTGGGCCTAACAAGTTACTACAGGAAGTTTATTCAAGGATATGGGGTCCTTGCTTAACCCTTGAATGATCTTCTTAAGAAGAACTCTTTTCGTTGGATTGCTGCAGCACAGGAGGCATTTGATAGCTTAAAACTAGCAATGTGTGTAGCTCAGGTATTGAGGATGCCTGATTTTACTCAATCCTTTGAGATTGAGATTGATGCATGTAGTTTTGGATTGGGTGTAGTATTGTCCCAACAAGGACGGCTAATTGCTTTCCTAAGCCAAGCTATTAAGCCACGCCACATGAGCTTGTCTATATATGAAAAAGAGTACTTAGCCATTCTCTTAGTTGTGCAGAAATGGAGACAATATCTTGAAGGGCATCATTTTGTGATCAAAACAGATCACCAAAGTCTGAAGTTCTTGTTGGAGCAAAGGATAACAACAAGGGTTCAAAGGAAAGGCCTTATGAAGATGTTAGGCTTGGATTATGCAATTGAATATAGGAAAGGGAGGGAGAATTTGGCTGCGGATGCCTTGTCAAGGAGGTAGGAGAATGCAGTTGAAGCTTCATGCTTGGCAATCACCACTGTCATTCCTGCTTGGAGGTAGGAAATCTTCAAGTCATATGAGAATGATTAGTTTGCTTAAGAGCATTGACAGTGCTTAGCATTCCAAATACTGGTGCTGGTTCACCTGCTAATGATGTATCCTTAGTTAATGGCATTCTGAGAATCAAGGGAAAGATCTATATTGGGAATGCTACTGAGCTAAGAAAACAAATTATGTTAGCCTTCCATGCTTCAACATTGGGCGGCCATTCTGGAATTGAAGGTTCCTACCAAAGACTGAAGCAGAATTTCACTTGACAAGGTATGAAGCGTGATGTGATTGAAATGGTGCAGAGTTGTGAAGTTTGTCAGCATACCAAGAGTGCTCACACTCCCTATCCTGGGGTATTACAGCCCCTACCAATTCCAGACGGTGTTTAGCAGCAAATTAGTATGGATTTTATTGAAGGGCTGCCAAAATCAGAGGGGAAAGAGATTATTTGGGTAGTGATTGATCGTTTTACAAAGTATGGTCATTTCATAGCTCTTAATCATCCTATTTGTGTTGAGAAGCTTGCTAAGTTGTTCTTGCATAACATTTATAAGATCCATGGCTTGCCACAAACCATTTTATCTGATAGAGATCGTTTGTTCACAAGTACATTTTGGAAAGAATTGTTCAAATTTTTGGGATCAACATTGTCTTTGAGCTCAGCTTACCAACCCCAAACCAATGGTCAAATTGAGAGGTTGAACCACAGTGTAGAGCAATACTTGAGAAGCATGACTTTCAACAATCCTAAATAGTGGTGCAAGTGGCTTTCGCTAGTTGAATACTGGTACAACACTCACGCACACTCATCATTGGGTACCACTCCTTTCAAAGCCATATATGGCTTGTAATACTCATGTGGCTGAAGTTAAGGAGCTATTGCAGCAAAGGAAACACATAGTCCATCAGTTGAAGGACAATTTGCAGCTTGCACAAGCGGGGCAGAAATTATTTGATGATGAGAGGAGGGTTGAACGATCCTTTGGGGTTGGAGACATGGTGTACTTGAAATTACAGCCTTATAGGCAGTCATCAGTGGCAATCCGCAAGAATGTTAAACTTAGTGCAAGGCACTTTGGCCCATACAAGGTATTGCACAAGGTTGAAGCAGTGGCATACATATTAGATCTCCCTCCAAATACAACCATTCATTCGGTGTTCCATGTCTCTCTTTTGAAGAAGCATGTTGCAGCCGGGAAGACATGTTCTACACAATCTCCAAACGCTTCATCCAATGGCATTTTACTTCAGGAACCCATTGCTATACTAGATTCTAGAGTAATACAGCAACAAGGCAAGAGGGTTCAGCAAGTATTGGTTCAACGGGCCAATTTGGACCATTCTATGGCCACATGGGAAGAGCTCAAGTTTCTCAAAAGCCAATTTCCTGAGTTAGATTCTTGAGACAAGAATCTTTTCAATAAGGGAGGAGTATTGTAATTAATTATCATGTATTACTTGTTAAGTCTTGTATTCCATTGTAATTCATTACTTGTTGAGTCTTATATTCCATTGTAATTCCCTTGTAAATTGAGTATTGTGTAACCATTAGCAAGGGAGGGAAGGTTAGTTCACGTGTATTCAAGTTAGTTAGTTAGTTAGAGCTTGGGTTTGATATTCTTGGTAGTTGAAAGAGTACAAATAGCTTAATTCTTGTATTGAGAAGGCATTCAATGAAAAAAAAGACTCTCTTCTTCCCCTAATTCTCTCTGTTCTCTTCTTCTTTCAATCATATGTTCTATCTCTCACCTAGGTATTGATTCAAGATTCAACTTGAATCATTACAAAGCACCAACATCTTGTTGGAATGGCTCGAACTTTACTACTTCCATCCAAACTTCCATACGAATTTTGGGACGATGCAGTTTGTACGACCTATTTTATAATAAACCGTTTACCCACTACTCTTCTCCAAAATGCATCTCCGTTCGATAAACTATTTCAAAAACCACTGGACTACTCTCGGTTTCGTGTTTTCGGATGTGCTTGATACCCAAATTTAACTTCCAGGTCCCCTCACAAACTCACTCCTCGTTCCACCCCATGTGCCTTCTTAGAATATGCCGCATGTTACAAAGGCTACCATTGTCTCGAACCTAAGGCCTAACTTATTTACATAAATTGCCATGTATTTTTGACGAAAATAGGTTTCCCTGCCTTGAACTTGGCCATGCCACTACTTCTGCCACTCGCGTCACATTGCTTCCGGTCCCACTTCACATTAACCTCACTCTGCCCGCAATCAACCCTGAACCTCCTGTTGACCATGGGCCACCAGTTGTTACCCAGCTGTCGGCTGTGGCTTTTCACAACCCCAACCCTAGCTCTCCCTCCCAATCAACTAGTGGCGCTGCCACTACAAGCACAAACCCCACCACCCTTGTTGTTATTCCAACTACAACAGCCGAACCTCAACCACCCAACCCAGGTTAGCCTATCGCGACCTTCCCACTTCTTGAATCCCCAGCTTCAATCACCACTAGCGCGGGTGACAAGAACAACTTAGAACATCAACACCATTCCCCTACTCGCACATCTCAAACTGAGCCCAACAACAGTGAACCCATTGGCCCAACCAATAGTCATCCTATGCGAGGTAGACTTAAGGATGGCATACGTAAACCACAATATTCTGTATCCCTCTCCTCTATTACAGTCAACAGGGACCGACATGCTACTCTCAAGCAATTAAGAACCCCAAATGGCAAGAAGCAATGACTAACAATTTTAACACTTTAATATTAAGTCACATGTGGGACCTTGTTCCATATGACCCTAACAAAAGCATAGTAGGAGGCACCTAGAAATACATGTGAAATATAAAGTTGATGGATCAGTTGATCGGTTTAAAACCTGATTAGTCGCCCAAGGGTTTTTTCAATGTGAGGGAATAGATTTTAAAGAAACTTTTAGTCCTGTTGTTAATCCCTCCACTATTCCTTTTATACTTTCACTTGCTATAACCAATGCTTGGCCCATCAGGCAGCTCGATGTTAAGAATGCTTTTTTACATGGTTATCTCAAGGAAGAGGTTTACATGTGACAACCTCAAAGGTCCATAAACCCACAATTTCCAAGTCGTGTGTGTGGTCTTCGCATGGCCCTCTATGGCCTCAAACAATCCCCCTGAGCTTGGTTCTAGTGTTTTAGCACTTTCCTTTACAGCATTGGGTTCACATGTAGTAGGGCTGACCCCTCCCTCTTTCTTCGCCGCAATAACTTTGATTTAACTTGCTTATTGCTTTATGTTAATGACATTATTCTTACAGGTACACATACTCTAGGCATCCTCATTCATACTCTTTCCTCTCTATTTGCAATGAAAGACCTAGGACCCCTTCACTACTTCCTAGGCATTGAAGCAAAATGTGATCAAAAAGGCCTTTTTTTAACCTAACACAAATACGCCTTTGTTCTACTCACTCGCCTCAACATACATGACGCAAAGCCCATAAAAACACCCCTATCCACCCGAACACACTTATCCTTAACTGAGGAAGATCTCCTAACAGATCCCACTGGGTATAGAAGTGTAGTGGATGGCCTTTAATACTTTACCATGACTCGTCCTGACATTTGTTATGCAGTTAATCTAGTCACTGGCAGGTTGTAAAGCGCATCCTTCGCTACCTCAAAGGCATTCCAAACCACGGCCTAATGCTTTGTCCAGGCTCATGCACTTCAGTTGAAGCTTTTGCTGATGCAGATTGGGGTGGCTATTCGAATACTCGCCGTTCTACCACAGGCTACACTCCCTTCCTTGGACCAAATCTCATATCCTGGAAGGCCAAGAAGCAAATCACCATGTCCAAGTCAAAAACTGAATCGGATGATGTGTTTTTCTACGTCTATCAAAATTTAATATAAAACCCTATCTATTAAACACACCTAAATTGAAGTGTAGGGCGAGAGGGTGTCGAACCACAGGGACTAAGAGTGCGTAAATTTTATTCTATGACTTAAATTAATTTGAATGAAATTGAGAGGTTTTTGTATTACTTAACCTAAGGAAGCAACAATTAAACTAAAGAAATCTACTTCTAATCGAAAAAGTGTATTAAATTGGAACCTAGGGTTTCGAATCCATCGTTAGCCAATTACTTTTGTGTTAACTTTTAACTTGGGATTATTAATTGTTACACGGGTAGTGGTTTAGGCTACAAGCTTCAACCTATTAAGGTAATGTTAGTATTGCGTATTGACCCTATGTAACTAAAGCATAAGGAAAATAGGCTCTACCTAACGTATTATTAATTATCACGTATTGACCCTATCTAACTAAAGCATAGGAAAGATAGGCTTTAATTAACAATTTGGTTAATACTATTGCTTGATTAATTAATGTTAAGGCTATAAGCACAAAAAATTAATTTATAAATATCAATATCAACAAATTAAGGTTATAAACTTAATAATCATATCAATTGAATAGACAATAAAAATATAATACTTTAAGTATTTATCTCAACCAAGCAATTCATGTAAACAATTAAATTAACCCGAATTAAAAGTAAACAAAAGTAAAGGCTAAGATTTCATCTAACCCCAGAGAGCAAGTTAGCTCTCCATCAAGGACGATCCGGTGAAGGAGGAGATGAACGAACTCATGTCGGTCTTCACGTTAATTTTCCTCTCGTTCCAATTTAACGAGAAATTAAAATAAAGTAAAGAAAGAAAAAAGAAAAGAATGAACAGAGAGAGAGCAGGGGCAGATCGAGAAGGCCGGTCCCAGAGGCGAACCAGAACTCCCCTTTTTAAATCGAAGCTTAACGAAACCCTAAGTCGGTGCCGGTGGTCGGGCCGTACCCTGGTGGGCCGAGGTGGCGACGGGCTGGTGCGTGGCTGTGCGGGAGTCTGGGCCGAGGTTGAACAGGGCCGGCGACGATGAAGGTGTGGGTCGGTTGGGCTGGGCTGTGGACGGTGATGGGCCGATTTGGGCTGGGCTGTTGTTGGTTGTTGTGGGCCGCGTTGAACAGTAACAGGAGCTAGGTGTTGAAGACGATGAACAGTACCGGGGGTACTGTAGCGGTGCGGTCGAGCTTTTACGTTCTTGTCCTGATTCTCGATTGTCTTGATTTAATTATTTCCGCATCGAATCTATCTTATTTGCACTAACATTTGGCAATTTTCGGAACTTTAATTTCAAATCTGTTAAACATAAAAATTGCCAAAATGAGTATAGAATTATAATTAAATAAGTGAAAAATAATTAAAATAACAATTAAAAGATGCGTAAAAATAAGACGCATCATCAGAATACCGTGGCGTGGCTCAAGCTGTTGCTGAAAGTGGCTGGGTTTGGCACCTTATGCGTGACCTTGGTCTCAGACACACAGGACCTCTCATCATTTATTGTGACAATGTGTTTGCATCATGTGACATTGACTATCACTATGTAAGCGAAAAGGTTCTCAAAAGTGATCTCCAGGTTCGCTACACGACTACCGCTAGACAAGTCGCTGACATCTTCACAAAAGGACTTTCTGCTGACTACTTTCTCTATCACAAGGCCAATCTTCACGTTATTCCACCCCATTCAGATTGAAGGGTATTAGATGACAAGCACTCTTCATCATATCCCTTGGGATCTGATAATATCGCTAGGATATGATATGAGATGATTCCACAAATCATCTCATATCTCTTGGATATTTTTCCTTATTGTATTATCTCCTTGATACTTTTCCTTTATTGTAGTGCTGCTTTTCCCTATAAATAGGGATCGTTTATACTCCTTCTATCATAAAAGGTAAATATAATTATATTCACTTTTCTTACTTTTCTCAGTTTTCACACCATATTCATTGGTCGTCTTTTTGGTTGTTTAAGTGTCTTACTTCCATTACTCCTAAAAAAAATTATAAAAGCGTACTCCTCATTACCGTTATTAGTTTTTACGACATTATCCCATTGTCAAACATATGGTAAGGATTCATTTTTCATGGCCTAAGTTCAATGGCTCCTATGTATTCCGTTATAGCAATTATTTTCTTCTGCACCATAGAAATTAAACTGTAATTCTCATTTAGAAAAAGAAAAAGAACTTACACACTCTGTTGCTGCCCAGGATCGAACTGGGGACCTTCAGTGTGTAAGACTGACGTGATAACCACTACACCACAGCAACTTTGGTGCTTGTCTTATACTTACGTTGTTAAAATGTAAAAAATGTGTGTTCCATGAAACTGCTGATAAAACCCAAGCATGGATACAGTAACATATATATTTTTGTTTTTTCCTTTCACTTAATTTTCATCACAGTGTTTGCAAGACAAAAGCTCCTCATACAGAATCGCAGAGTTAGGACTTGAAGTCGATGGGGTCAATTATAATAGGAATTATTATTTTAGTACTCTAATGTGGGCAATTGACAATTATCTTTTATATTACTTATAATCATGCAATACAATTAAATGTATTTTACTACTCCGATGTGAGAAATTTCCCATTCTCACTTATACGTGGCTCCACCACTGCCTATATAGGAGAAAACCATGACCAATAAAAAATTGAGTATAGTGTGCATTTCATTTCCTCTTATGAGAGTATGTCAACAAAGGGTGTTTCTAAGTTGTTGCATGCCAATCTTATATATTAGTTTCTCAAATGCTATTGTAGGTATGTTTTGTGAATACATTTGTTAGGTTCTCACTTGATTGAATTCGATGAATATTTATTTCACCTTTCTTCTAAAAATCGTGTCAAAAAGAACTTCGGTGAGAAGTGTTTGATTCTGTGACCTATAATATAAGAGTTGCCTTTGATTTTAATAATACTTGCAGCATTTTCTTCATATAATATTGTTTGGCTCCCCCTAATTGTTGAAAGATTGCACTCTTCTTGAATATTTCGAACAAATAATATCAACCGTACATATTCCCTACTTGCTTTCAGATGTGCCAGTATTGCAGCATGAATTGAAGTAGCTGTAATGGACTGCTTTGCAGATTGCTAATTTATAGCAGCATCATTATATGTGACTATATGTCTTCTTTGTTAATGTTCTTTGTGATAACGAGACAAATGACAACATATGCATGTTCATTAAAATAATGGGGCAGCTTTTTAAATATAGTAGCCCATATCAGTTGTTCCACGAAGATAACAAGATATATGTTTAACCCAATTTTAATGTCTTTGTGTTGGTGACAAACTATATCTTGCTAGTAGATAAATTGAAAAAGCTATATCTGGTGTTGTGTAGTTAGCAAAATGTATTAAATGCATCATTTATACTAATGTACAATACTTTTAGAATAAGAATTTCTTCGTTGTCGTCTCAAGGACGAAGAGGCGTTTATTTATAATGAATGATCAAACAACTATTGGGGCACTCAATGGATGCAACATATCCATGTCAAAATGTTTGTCCACTTTCTTTATGAATTGATAACTAAAATTCCACCTAATATGTGCTCAATTTGCAGACCGAGGCAAAATTTTGTCTTTTTTAGATCCTTCATCTCAATTCTTTGTTTAGGTGTGTAACAACTTCTATAAGCTTTTCAAGAGTCTCAATGGTGTCAAAATCATCTGCATTATGATGATTAGAAATCCCAAGCTAAATGGAATTATTAAGATATCCCTCTTTCATTAGATAATAATTAAGATGACTGTATCACATATACCTAAAATGTTTCAATCCATGCAAAGATCTTTTTAATTTGATTGAATATAGCTCTTGAGGTTTTAAGCTACATACTTATGATATCTTTATTGTTTGAGGGACTTTCATAAAATTTCATTATCAAGTATTCCATAAAAATAAGTGTTCCACATCCGGAAGAGCTATATGAAGTCTGTCATAGACCACAAGACTAATTAAAAACCTAAGTTTAGTGACATCCATTATTAGTGAATGCGTCTCCACTTAATTAATTCCTATTCTTGGAGTTACTTTGAGCTGCAAGTCGTGCTTTTTATCTACCAATCTCATCCTTTTAATATCTTTTATGCACAAACACTCATTTGTAACCTACAAGTTTTTTTTTCTGGGCATAGATTACAGGACCAAAATCGTATATTTTGTGAGTCTAGTTACATTGGAACGAGATCTTTCTATTTTGACCAATCATTTCTTTGTTCGAATTTTTTGGGTTCAAGCCTTTCACTTTGTTTTGTCAAATTAGTAGCTATTGTTTATGTAAATATTTGATCAATGACAATCTTATTTTGGTTTAGTTGTATCCTAGTAGTATATAATTTATTGAGATCTCTTCATTTTTGATATTTCTAGTATTTTCACTAGTTTTAGGTACCTGACATCCTTGATGACTCATTTTATCCTCTATATTTCCTCCTTATTTTTGCATTATTACCTCTATAGGGGTTTCTTTTTTGAGAGTGTTATAAATGATGGAAGGAATAACTTGCTTATTTGCTCCCTTTTCTTTGTTTGGAATTTTCTTTGGAATCGATATGTCTACCATTCTTCTAGCATGGAATACATGCATTTGTCATTGTCTTAAAAGATTAGTTATTTGGGATATTAGTTTGAGCAGGAACGTTTATAATTGGGATATGCGACTTGGTCACTCTCTTTGTAGTAGTGAATGCATCTGATAATTGGTTTGCAATCTTTTACAAGTGAATGATTTTCTAAACTTCAGTTCACATGATTATATGTGGATTAGAATGACATCAATGATGCATTCGACATAAGTTTATGCTTTTCGAATTTTTAATTTTCTCCCTTAATTCTGTAAACATATTTTTGTCATATTTACAAACAACATTTATGTGTAAAAACATCTGCAATTAATTGTTCGAGATATTTAATAACTGATGAAAAATTCAAACCCCACAAAAATTCTTAGTTTCCATTGTGGAGCCATCATTGTATCCTGTGGTGGAGCAATCGCGAAATACACTCCACAACCTACAATGCTTAGGTGCAATATATTAGGTTCTGTCCAGAGATAAGCTTTAATGGAAAGCATATACAGTAAGTAGTTAGCGTAGTACGAATTATTGTTGGAGCATATTATGTAATATGTCTCTATGTAGAACTAGGCAACTCTATTTTTTATAAGTAGTGGCCCGGCAATTTGTTGTAGGTGTTTAATCAAGAATTTTGTAAAACTGTTTTTTGTTTTTACGTGACGAGTGGAAGACTATAATTGCAGCTGACACACAATAGTCAGTCATTACTTCTATAAAGTCCCTTGCACTATGAAAGCAAATGTTCTTGATTACATAATCGGGAATTGAGCTCGTAATTGAAATATTTTTGCAAGGAGTCTTGCAAATGTTACGTTATATGTGGGTAATAGACGAAACATGTGATCAATGAGTTGGGACATCTATTAACATCATAAAATATTGAAACAATCCACATGATGGAATAATGGACCACATGGGAAGTCATTTGATAAAAGAATCTTTTGGTTCTTTGATAAGTGTGGATGAGAGTTTTTAGTGATTCATCTCATCATTGTTACACCCGGGTATCCCAAGTAGTCATGTCATAATGAAAAGTCATGTCATATGTGAGCCCCTGTAAAATATTACAGATATGGTCAGTTGAATCTGAGTCCACAGACCCGGAACCTAGTAGACTCTCAACAACACATGACTCAATTAGGTGAGATATCAACAAACTTCACCATGCCTTAGAAATGTTTGTAGGAAGTGCAGTTAAGTCCTTCGTGTAGTCCCCTTTCCAATGGCCCATTTCTCCACAACAGAAACATGGTCCTTTGACTTGCTGACTGTTACGCATCCCTAATTCTGGGGCACTTCGGCCCCGCATTATGCCCTCTATTGCTTGCAACTCTTTCATTAGTTCAGGCAACAAATAGATTTTATTGTTCATGCAAAAAATTAGCCTGAACTGAGTGAATGAGCTAGACAAAGAACTGAGGATAATATCCTACTTAGTTTGACTATCAAACTCAGCTCCGAGGATTTTCGATTCAAAAAATCATGCCATGAAATTCATTATGTGTTCTTCAACTGGTATTCCTTTGGACATCCTCATGTTGAGCAGCATTCTTTATGAGTTCTTGCCTTGCTGCTTTGTATTGCTTCGCGGACATTTCTCCTATATGTTCAACCATCTCAGCTGCAATTCGCTTCTCAAGCATCTGATGCCTGAGTACTTTTGACACTGAGGTCAATATATAGCACTTGGCTAACTCGTTAGCCCTGTGCCAGCATTCCTAATGCTCTTTTTCAGTAGCTGTGCAATTGATGTGATTCTCTATGTCTATCAAAATTTAATACAAAACCCTATCTATTAAACACACCTAAATTGAAGTGTAGGGCGAGAGGGTGTCGAACTACAGGGACTAAGGGTGCATGAATTTAATCTATGACCTAAATTGATTTAAGGAGAAGTGATATCTTTCTGTTAATTAATCAAGAAAATGACAATTAAACTAAAGTAATCTACTACTAATCGGGAACGTGTATTAAATTGGAGCCTAGGGTTTCTAATCCTTCATTAGCCAATTATTTTTGCGTTAACTCTTAAATTGGGATTATTAATTGTCACACGGGTAGTGGTTTAGGCTACAAGCTTTAACCTACTGAGGTAAGGTTGTTAGTATTACGTATCGATCCTATCTAACTAAAGCATCAGGAAAAATAGGCTCTACCTAACATGTTGTTAATTATTACGTATTGACTCTATCTAACTAAATCATAGGAAGATAGGCTTTAATTAATAATTCGGTTAATACTATTGCTTGATTAATTAATCCTAAGGCTACAAGCACAAAGAATTAATTTATAAATATCAATATCAACAATTAAAGGTTACAAACTCATTAATCAAATCAATTGAATAAACAATAAAAATATAATACTTCAAAGTATTTGTCTCAACTAAGCAATTTATGTAAATAATCAAATTAACCCGAATTAAAAGTAAACAAAAGTCAAGACTAAGATTTCATCTAACCCCAGAGAGCAAGTTAGCTCTCCATCAAGGATGATCCGGTGAAGGAGGAGATGAACAAACTCAAGTCGGTCTTCACGCTAATTTCGCTCCCGTCCCAATTTAACGAAAAAATAGAAAACGGAATTGAGAAGCTGAGAGGAAAGAGAGAAAACATGGCCCCCGTTCCAGAACTCAAAAGAGAACTTATGTCCCCTCTCGAAACCGACTTTCCCTTTCGTTGAACCCTATGAGTACTGGTGTGGGCTTGGACCTGAGATGCAGCGATTGGGCTGCAACAGGCTAAGGTCGGTGGTTGAAGATGATGCTGCAGGTGGAGATGATTGGTCGGGTTTACTTAATTATAGTTAGAATTAGGTTAGAATAGGATTATTTTTTAATTTTGTTTGAACTAGGAATAGTTAGAGTTGAGCTAGAATGTAATTGCTCTTAGATTCTGATTTGAAATCGGGGTAGGAGAATGCCTATAGATTGGTCATTAGTTGTTTATTTTAGGAAGCTTTTGATTATTTGAAATAATTTAATGAGATTATGTTTAGAGTTGATTTTCATAATTTTTTTTTGAAAGAGTTTAATAAAATTACATGGCTCCTTTTTGGATTATTGCTCGAACATTCTCTGAATCAACGAGTTTTAGCCAACTCCTCTTAATCCGACATCGTTGGGTACGATCAATGGGCTAGAGAAACCCTATCTTTTCTACCATGCCTCGTTGAGGTTTAAGGTTTGAGATTGTGGATCGGATCTTTAGACTAATTTGCATCAGAAGATATTTCTAGTAACATCTTTTGTAAAATTTAATTTGCAAATATAAATTAGTATTTTTCTCCAAGTGGCCGTTCTAGCATATTTCAAGGTCCATGTGGTGAAGGTGCATTATGTGAAGTAACAACGGAAGAAGCAAAAATAAAATTTTAGGGTGACGTTAAAGGTACCTATATTTTGCTCGTACTGTTACTTTAGTCCTTTTTTTCGACAATTAGCTATGGAGTAGCGATATAAAGCAGGAAACTCGAACAAACGAGCCCTAAGTCAACCCCTATAAGGATGGGGATCAAACAACAGAAACAGTACAAGCAAAAATACAAAGCAAAAACAGGAAGATACTAAAAGCCTCAAACACCACTAGAGAGACTCGAAAATAGGGCAAACCAAAAGATAGAAATATAGGACAGTCCTTATATTTTTAACTGTGTCAATTTAATTAATATGTAATTGATATTGTACCAATTTAGCCCCTGTACAATGTATATTATGTCAATTTTGTCCTTGGGGTAAAATATGAGTTAAATTGTCAATGAAATTTTTAATAGTTATGCTATGGGTTTCGTTAAATTGAGTCGGGTGGATTTTGTGGGAGGTTATTGCTTCAAACAGAATTGTGTCATTGAAAATTATGTCAATAACTTAACTAAAATTTAACCAAAAGATTAAATTACCAAAATATAACTTGTAAAAGAACTAAATTAACACAATTAAAAATATAAAAACTAAATTAATATAATAAAAAAGTATAGGAATCTTTGGTGTTGATAACCCTAAATTTTATTATTAAAAGCAAAATAAAAGGACGAAAAAGGGGGGAGCGAGGGAGGCTTAAAGCACGTGGTGGTTGGCCAACGAGTCAAATGGAGCCCCTCTATATTGACTGAATGTGTCGCGGTTCCTTCACTTTCGCTATTTAAGTGGCAACCCAACATCTTGAACTTGGTTCCATTGACTTTATTTTTATATTGGCAACTAGATTTATAAAGTTTGTGAATAAGCTAAAGATATCGTTAGTATTAGGATAAAAATTGATTAAAATAATTTTATAAAAATTTATGATTGTTATTTATATGTTGGCAATTTTTTCTTTTAACTTTGTAGTGGAGCGAGCTTATTATAAAACGATTATAAAAATTTGCTTCCAATGGTACTGACCGAAAGTTTAAATAGTGGGGGTCAGTATGATGCAACGCGTAAGTGAGATTTTTGGGAACGGAAAGGATTCAACAGCATTCCTCTCAATTTTATTAATAACTAATAAAAACAAAGAAAAACATATAATTCAATTCTAATTCTCACCCTTGAGAATAGAAAGAACTAAAGAACTCATAAAATAAATCTAAACAATTGAATGAGCAAAATAACCTAATTCCTCTTTTGTTTATAGAAGAGCTAGTTGACTCTAAATAAACATTAAAAGATAAATAAAATGCTAAAAAATATATATATAAACAATAAAAGATAAATCTAAAATTTAAACTAATCCTAATCTAAGTCAATCTCTATCTTCACTGCTAGTCAAACGCTATCTTCACCACGTTCAAAGTTCACCACATCCCAGCCATGCCGCCAACCCATCTCCTATCGTGTATCGCCATAGCCGAACCTCCAACCAACCCTTGCCACCATGCTATCCACCAAAGGAGGCAAGGCTGCATCACAATATAACAAAAGGCCTTCAGAGGTACGTGTGCACCAATTCCATTTACTTTTTTTAAATAAGGTTGAAAGCACATAGAACTAGTTATATCTAACTATTTTGCTTGGCATCTTTTATTGAGATCCTGACATTTATGGAAAGTAAGATGTTAGATCTCCGAACCATATAGGGGCCATCAATTGAAGTAAACTTCAGAACGGATTGTTTTGGTGACAATTTATGGTGTTCATTTAGTAGCTAAGCACACATAAAATATGAGAATTCACTAGGCCATTTTGGTGCATTATACTCTAATTATCTAACGATTTTGCGGAATTGCCATCTGGCTTCTATTCTACTTGTTAGTGGCCATATCTAAAATGTGAATGTAGACTTGACAGCTCCGGCCTTGATAGGTTGGATGTAGAGTATTATCACACATCCTGCTCGATAAGGCATCCTATATGAAAAGTAGAGGAATATATGTGATAAATGGTGTCACTGACATCGGTGTTACAAAGAGGCACTTTGTGAGATAATAGTCTTGTTAAACCTAACAGTTAGAATATAATGTATAGATACAAATATTGTATATTGGGCCTTGTGGGCCCTAGGCTTGTATATCGTCTATTGTACTCTTTCCCTATAAATATACGAGAGGGCTCCCAGAATTCAATGGGTTCCTCATTATCTTACATGGTATCAAAGCATGAACCAATCCCAGCAATAGATAGAGATGCACCATTCCCAACTAAAATGCGATCAAGACCACAATAAGGAGATAATGACGTAAGGATACCCGAGTTATTTGTCATGTGAAATGACGCCCCACTATCCATAACCTAGGAGGGGTTAAGGGTAGGGGTAGTGTAAGACTGTGGAGGAAACTGAGAAGCATCAAAACCTGGATAAAAGCTATAACCAGTGGTAAAATCATTATTAGGTGAATGATACTGTGGATAAGCAGATACGTTACTACCTTGAGGAGGTGTGCCAAAATAGGGAGCTCAGTAAGGCGAATAAACAGGAGGCATAGGCCACGTCATGCCTAGAAAAGTTGGACCCCACATATGTTGATTCCACTGCTCACCCTAACCTCGGCCATGACATCTACGGCCTCGGTCCCATCGGCCGGGAGCCCGACCATCACCATTCTGTTGACCATAACTTGCTTGACCATAACCTGCTTTTTGTGAATGCTGGTTAGCCGATAGTGCCACCAGTTGTTCAGTAGAAACCGATCGTTCTTTAGCAGGAGCAGGTGGGACTGCGGGATTAGTGACCCCATTATCAGATAAAGGAGTCCTTATTGCATCTAATACAATCGAAGAACTAGACCTATCAATCTTAATGCAGAACTCTTCATTCATAAGCATTGATCAAACCTCAATAAAAGACGGAAAAGGAATACAGGATGTGATAGCAGTACAAACAGCATTTAAATCCTTGTCATCAGAAAGTCCATCTACAGCAGCCAGTACCATATCAACATCATTAATTGAAGCATTAAAAGACCGAAGATTATCAGATAAAGACTTGATTTTAGTGAGATATGCAAGCATTGTCAGGCTTCCTTTCTTTATATTAGTCAATTCTCGCTTAGATTGCAATTGACGTGATTGCACAAAATTAGTAAAGAGATGAGAAATCGAACCCCAAAGCATAGCAGCAATTAAATCATCATCATTACCACAAACAGTACTAGCAAGATCAGAAGAGATTGTACCAAGTATCCAAGATATGAGTAGGTTATCGATCTGACGCTAATGACGATAGGTGAGATCAGTTGGAGCCGGTGAGACTGAAGACCCATCAAGGTGATCATCAACGGCATAGCCCCGACATGCAGAAAGAAAAGATCGACGCCAAACAAGATAGGTAGACGAATCGTTCAGATCTAATGTAGAGGAGATCTGATGACGAATGTTTGAAACACTAAACGGACTAGGGAGAGTCGGAGATCCGCCAGCTTCGGTGGTCATTAGCCTGGATTCCAGTGGGGTTCATGCTCTCTTTCTATTCCAGTTGGTCGTTTCACTCTAAAGAATGTCTTGTTTGTCCCGGGTCTCTCCAAAATTTACTTTCTGTTCATCAATTTTGTTTAGATAATAACTGTCATCTTGAATTTGACTCGTGTGGTTTTTCTGTCAAGGATCCTCAATCAAAGTCCGTGATCATCAGATGTGTTAGCCCGGGACCTCTCTTCGCCGTACCTGCGTCATCGGCCCAACCCACGTCTCTCATTGCGTCCTGAGTCTCTCCTCGCTGTGGCATCACCATCTAGGACATGTCGGGGTACCAGTTTTTTCTTCATTTGTTAAATAAAAATATATTTCTTGTTTTTGTGTCTCGTCCGAGTCCAGTGTCTATCATGCTTGTCAATTAGGTAAGCATAGTCGTTTACCTTTTCAGCAGTCTGTCACAAACACAAGTCGTCCTTTTGATATTGTTCAATTCGATGTTTGGACATCGCCTATGCTAAGCTTCAGTGGTTTTAATTATTATTTGCTATTTTTTGATGATTACTCTCATTTTGTGTGGATTTATCCTATGTGTGCCAAATCTGAGATGTTTGATTTATTTGTACAAGTTCATAATCTCATCTTAAATCAGTTTGGCATTGAGATTAAGCATTTTCAATTTGACAATAGAACCGAATATATTAATCGAGATTTCAATAGTCTTTTTGCACAATGGGGTATTCGAAATCGAATTTCATGTCCTCACACCTCACAACAGAATGGTAAGGTGGAGCGTATGCATTGAACAGTCGGAAATATGATGCGGTCTCTTCTATTCCAGGCATGTATGCCTTTAGAGTATTGGGTTGAAGCTGTGCTTGTTACAACACACACTATTAATCTCTTGCCCTCTACTTCAATCAAGAAAAATATTCCATTTCAACGCCTTTATAAAAAGAAAGTAGCACATGATCTTCTTCGGGTTTTCAGTTGTGCTTGTTATCCAAATTTAAGTGCTACTGCACCCCATAAACTTGCCCCTTGATCTAGCTTGTGTGTTTTCTTGGGATATCCACTTAATCACAAGGGCTATAAATGTCTTGATCTGTCTACTAACAAAGTGATTATTTCTAGACGTGTCATCTTTGATGAGACAGATTTTTTGTTTGCTTGGCTAGGGGCTCTCTCACAGGTTACAATGCATCATCTTCAACAAGTATTCTCCTCTCCGCTTGCCTCTTCTCCTTTTGTTGGGACAACGCCACCCATCATTCACCCGATCCCTGCCCCTATTGTCACCCATGAGCCTCCCATGGGTACTGCCTCCTTGCGCCCCTCGCCGATGCATACAGAAGCCATCACAAGTGATATACCTACTTATGCGCAGTTCCCGCCACCTGTCGCACCAAGTGCTACCGGTCCTTTTGTTCATCCTATGGTCACTCGTTCTAAGTCGGGTATTGTAAAGCCTCTACTTAAACCTTCTATGCTTGCTCATACTGCTTTGCCCGATATTCCATACTCTTATAGCAGGCTCTTGAGGATGAAAATTGGAAAGATGCAATGCTTGATGAATATCAAGCTCTTTTACACAACAATACCTCTTCGTGATCATTCTAATGTTGTCAGATCCAAATGGGTTTATCGAGTCAAGCAGACTCCAACAGGTCAGATTGAACACTATAAAGCTTGTTTGGTGGCTCAGGGGTTCACACAACGTTATGGCATTGATTATGGTGAAACTTTCAGTCCTTTTGTCAAGCCTGCAATAGTTTGTATTGTTCTCTCTATCGCCACCTCTCGTAATTGGCCTATTCATCAACTTGACGTTAAAAATGTCTTCTTGCATGGTACTTCGCATGAAGAAGTTTACATGAAGCAACCACCTAGTTTTGTGGATTCCTAGTTTCCTGACTTTGTTTGCAAGTTGAACAAATCTCTATATGGCCTCAAGCAAGCACCTCGTGCATGGTATAATTGCTTTGCTTCGTTTCTTCATCGTCTTGGCTTTCACAGTTGTAAGTCTGATTCATCATTATTTGTTTTACGTCGAGGGGCTGATATCGTTATCCTATTGGTGTATGTGGACGATATTGTTATCACTGCCTCTTTTGATTCATTGCTTCATGCTTTACTTCACTCCCTTCGCTGTGAGTTTGATATGACAGATTTGGGCCGCCTTAACTATTTTCTCGGGATTTCAGTCTCTCATCTCTCTACAGGTCTTTTTCTGTCTCAGTCGAAGTATGTCCACGATCTCCTTGATAGGACTGATATGCTCTCATGCAAACCCGTTGCCACGCTTACTGATTCCAAGTCAAAACTTTCGCTAACTGATGGTGATCTTATGACCGATCCTTCTTTGTATTGGTCTGTTGTTGGTGCCCTGCAGTATCTTACTTTTACACGTCCTGACATCTCTTATGCAGGGCAACAAGTGTGTCTTTTCATGCATGCTCTTCGCCTTCCACATTGGATCACTGTAAAATGGATTCTTCGCTACATTAAGGGTACCTTGGATCATGGTTTGACCATATCTCCTACTTCCCTAGATCAACTTGTGGCTTATTCTGATGCGGATTGAGTAGGTTGTCCCAATACTCGCCGCTCTACATCTGGCTTCTGTGTTTTGCTTGGTAGTAATCTCATCTCTTGGTCTTCTAAATGTCAGCCTACTATCTCTCGCTCCAGTGCAGAAGCTGAATATCGTGCTATTGCTAATGCTGTTTCAGAATGTTGTTGGCTTCGCTCCCTATTACATGAGGTTGGTGTTTCTATTACTCGAGCTACTTTGGTTTATTGTGATAATATTTCAGCTACATACTTATCTACTAGTCCAGTGCAGCATGTTCGTACTAAACATATTGAAATTGACATTCACTTTATTCGAGAGCGTGTTCAGATGGGTCTGGTTCGAGTTCTTCATGTTCCCTCTTTCCAACATATTGCCGATATTTTTACAAAGAGTCTTCCACATCATTTATTTCTTATATTTAGAAACAATCTACCCATTCATTTATCTCCTGCTTTAATTGAGGGGGGAATGTTAGAATATAATGTATAGGTACAAATATTGTATATTGGGCCTTGTGAGCCCTGGGCTTGTATATCCTCTATTGTACTCTTCCTCTATAAATATATGAGAGGGCTCCTATAATTCAATGGGTTCCTCATTATTTTACACTAATTCCTTCTTTTTATAAATGCTACTATGATGTGGCCTATGATTTTGCGGTTAACAACTACTGAGAGTCACATAGTGCGAAAGATTCAAGGAAGATACAATAAAAAGCCCTTTATTAGGGTTGATAAAAACTCTGTGAAGAGGAAGCTTATGAAAACCATTTTGGTATTGTCTGGAATGGCACTAAGTCCTCATTGATATGGCGAATTCTTGGAAAAAGTTATATCTTGTGAAATAGTATCACTTATATGATATTATTGGTAGCACCACTGCAATGAGAAAAGTGCATGATAATTGTTGTACTAGTATATCCATATCTTTGGAATATAGTAAGCTAATATCTAACTAATGGCGCCATCAATATTATGTGAATTATATGATGATCTTTTTTTATGACAGCTTTAGCTACATTTGAGATCGAGATGACATCGAGGGGGATAGGACCAAGCCCAACAAAGAATAAATCATCCATGAGGCTACCCTGAAAAGGGACAAACAAATCATGGAGTGGTTCGATTAGCATGCATCATATTTGAGTTGAATTAACAAGTCTATCCTTATGGCATCAAGCATGCTTACTTGTGTCCGTAACAGAGGTTGAGCAAATATATATAGCTCTTAATATGGTCTGTAGCCCATACGGTTGGGATGTGTGGCCACAAGCACATCCTTCACAGACCAACCCATATAAGTGTGGAAGTAAAAGCCGCTTCTATGAGTTCAGGCTAGCTCTCTAAAGCCCCCACGAAATCCAGGTAATGCACAAGGCTATAACGTGCAAACTTCCAAAACTAACATACACTTCAAAATTTCATATGTGTGATGTATTCTATGTGCCCTCAAGCAGCCGAAGTTTCAAGGCTAATTCTACTTTGGCTCTAATACGGAAACCGCTAAAACGCTAGTAATGGCTTCAAGGCAAAGCCACCCTTATGATGCATGATAGTTCTATTTAGCTTAAATTTTTAAAATAAGCGAGAATTGTTGGAATATTTTAAAATTTTCAAATATAATCATAATGAAGAAAATATTTTTATCTAATTTTTTAATTGAATTTGGCTTGAATTGTTTTAAATAAGGCTTTGAATGGTTTTGTTTGCAGTGGTAAAAACTTTAATTTGTTTAAGGAGTGAAAACGCATCTTTCTAGTATGTTATTGTCAAATCTCTCCCCTTCTCAAAAGCCTTCAAATTCTAAATCGTGCAACTAAAGCCCCACCAAGTCTCCCCTCCCTCAAAAGATTATGTCTCTTAAGAAAAAATGCATATGTCTTGATAAGAGAACACACAACAACAAATCAAGTTCCTTCAAGGCTCCTCCTAATGCAGGGTCCCGGGGGTGAGAAATACGCAGCCTTACCTCTTCAAGGTACTACCCTCAAGGGAGGCTGTGTTCAAAAGAACATATTTTCAATAAAAATGCATGTCTCTTCTATGTGTTTGCTAGTGCAATTTATGGAGAATTGTAAGGATTTAAATCAACTAATTGAGGTGAGATTTGAAGAGGTTATTGCATGCTACTTTTATACAAGGCTGCAGCTTTGTTAAAAACAGATACATAGAAGATTAATATTTTTCACTTTCAATTTCTCCCATTTAAGGAATAATTTGGGCTAAAAGTGTAGGATAGTTTTGGCCTCTTGGATCAATGTAGGGTTTGAAAGTGGTAGCAAGGGCTAAGCGTTGTATTCTAGCGTGTTGTATACCTACTGTATCGAGTTTTACTCATAAAAGCGTGGAAACCATCTTAAAATGAGCGTGATCCGCACCTCGCTCAGTTATTACTTCACCGGTATTTAATCATTTTTACTTGTTTTAGGTAATATCTTTCCTTTATTGTATGCTTTGGGCAATATTTTTAGCATTTTTTCCAACGCAAGTTAAATTCCTACTCTAATAATTACATTTTTTTATTCTAACAATAGTAACACTGTATGAAAATAATTTAGACAAAAAAAGATTATTGAGCCTAAGCTTAGAAAGTAGACACAAAACATATAAATAAACATCTAAACTATATCATTAAGCTAAATCGCTCCAAACAACAAATTTAAAAATTGAATACAATCTGCTCTTTTTTATTTAATTAATTAAAAAACAATCTCTAACCTATGTTTTTTTGAAATTGTATAGTAAGAAGTGACTTATGAATCTGATGTGTAGGGGTGGGTATTCATTTTATACTTGTGATAAATAATAGAGCGGGTAATTGGTATATTTATGAATTCAGGCGGTGGATACGAGTATAAAGGAGGCACCCCGTACCCGCCGCGCCCTGCCCCGCCTTGCCCCATTTTCCATCCCTAATATAATACAAATATAGATACACATATAATCGTTTTATATGCTAACTTACGTGGTCCTTTTATGTGCTATTAACCTTGAAGGTCATTACTGTGATATCGTTCATCCCAATATGATGCTAAGAACCATGAAGTGTTTGGATAACCAATATCAATACAAAGACTTAATCCGCAATTAATTAGTCATATTAATAACCATTGATAGTAACATGCAAGAGTTTGAAAGAAAGACAAATAGAATGATGAAGTGAATAAGGAAAAAGAAAAAAAACTAGAAACAAGAGGTTAAATAAACAAAAAGATAGAGAATGATGATGAAATTAAAGAGAATGGGAGGAGATACGAGAAAAACATGAAGGGGAAAACTTATAGTGAACTATTTTTCAAAAGAATAAAGAAATTGTTGTAAATATTTAATATTTTTCAGGTACAAATTTTAAAGTTGAGTTTAGATATTATTAAATATTATAAAAAATTAAAAATTATATAAAATATCTATTTATATATATGTACATATACATATATATAAATGAATATTTGTATAAATCGTGACACACGTCATATTCTGAGCCATTATTTGATGACTCATAGTCCCCTTTTGTGTGTGTATATATATATATATATATATATATATAACACACAGCACACAGCACAAAAAAAACCGGAAAGAAAAAAGGAAAAGAAAAAGGAAAGAAAAGAAAAGGAAAAGAAAAGAAAAGAGAGAGAAAAAAAAGAAAGAAACGAGAGAAAAAAAGAAAAGAAATTAAATAAAAATTATCTCGTTCTGATATAAAATACTTGTCATTTTTTTTTCAATTATATTTGGGTTTCTCTTTTTATTTTCTTCCAATAGAGTATATTATCTTTATAATTTTATAACACGTTATCAGTACGAGTCTCTAACCAACTGATTGTTCTATACTTGAGGTAAGTTTTTAATCCCTAATCTTTGTGATTTATAATTTAACTAATTTTGAGTTTATTTGCTCTTAATATATCAGGTAAAAAATTATTTGCCATGGACCCTTAATGTTGAGGTTCACCCTCATACTGTGAATCTCGGACAATTAAAAGGGTAAATAGCACATTCCTGTAGGATCGCGTTAAAGCAATAATATTTCTCAGGATCATATCCCTGAAGGATTGAAAGCCAAGTATATTACAGTAAAGGACCCTGTATGTCCTTTGACTGAATTTAAAGGAGAGGTTTGATCATCAGAAATATGTGATCCCCTCCTAAAGCTCACTCTGAATGGATTCACCTGCGGCTGTAGGATTTTAAACTGTCAGCGAGTATAACTCTGCAGTGTTTAGTATTAACTTCCGGCCACAATTATACGGTGAAAATATTACTGAGGAGGATATATTAGAGAAAATATTCTCTACTTTTCATATCTCAAATATGCTCTTATAGTAGCAATATCAAGAACGAGAATTTAAAAAATACTCATAGTTGATATCTGTCTCCTCATTGCTGAACAAGCAATCAATTTTTGATGAAAATCGTCAGACACGACCAACTGGATTCGAACCATTCCCATTGTTGATGAAAAATCATCAGACATGACCAACTGGATTTGAACCATTCCCTGAAGTGAATGCTTTGACATATGACCAGCAGGGATATGGTCAAGGTTGTACACGTGGACATGGTCAGGGCCGTGGACAAGGTTATAGTCGCGGTCATAATAACTGACATTATGATACCTTGAATGGACCAAAATTTAAGAAGTCCACTAATGACGAGGAGATGAAGGAAAGAGAAACTTTAGTTTCTCATATTTTCTATTTTGCATATTCATGGCTGGTTAAACCACATACTTTTTATTACTCGTTCATTATTTATATGGTCGGCTATGCGGCCTACTTATTATTAGTCATTCATATGATCGGCTATGCCGCCTACTTATTATTAGTTATTCATATGGTTATATTTCTTAGCCAATATATTTGATACTTTATTAAAGGCTCCAGAAGAGCGTATATCACGTTTCCTGAAGAAACAATAATTTTAATAAGTATGGCTATCTATTTAATTTGGAGATACCTATTGGAATAGTTAACCAAAAGTTAACATACCCAAAAGAGACTTTTTTATTTTATGACATGACTATTTGAGTCACCTGGGTATACATATGATTAAGAGAATCGTTGGAAACTCTCACACCCATTAAATAACCAGAAAATTCTTATATCAGATGTTTCAAATTTGGTTGGAGGCTACGGAAGAGCAAATGTTATGTTCCCTAAAATGGCAAAACTAAGCATAAGCGATGCTCTGTTTTTCAGTAGATCACAGAGAAACCTAATCAGTTTTTGAGATATTCGTCGCAATAGTTATCATATTGAGACAATAAATAAGGACAATAAAGAATATCTTTATATTACGTCGCTTACTTCAGGAAAAAAGAAAATAGTGGAAAAATTGTCACCAGTTTCTTCCGGGTCATATTATATTTACATAAACCCGATTGAATCAAGTACAGTGGTTAACCAGAAGTTAACTGATTATAAAACGTTCACCCTGTGGCATGACTGCTCGGGCCATCCAGGTGTAACAATGATGAGAAAAATTATTAAAAGTTCTTATGGGCACTTATTAAAGTACCTAAAGATTTTTTCTCCTGATGAGATTTCATGTACCACTTGTGCTACTTAAGGCGAAGCAATTACTATATACTCAATTGAAATAATTTGGTATGTTATGACATTAATAGAGGCCTCTACTCGTTGGTTCCGTGAGTCTGGATAATACACTTGTGATGTGGCATTTATGAAACTCCTTGCATAAATGATCCTACTATGAGCTCAAGTCGTAGATTGTATGATATTGTAGGAGAAATTACCTCCCAAGAATTTAACAATTATTGTACGGGATGCATTGCCATGTAGCCCACGTACAGATACAAAATAGTCTTATGATTAAATGCCTGCAGTGAAAGGCCAGACTATTATTATTGCCAAATTTTACATAGGTACATGTTATGATACATGCTGTAGCACTAATTATAGATCTCTCCGGTATAACTTGTCTCTGACAAGATCTAGATATATATCCCATCTATGAATACCGTATGTCTCAATTATTCCACCTCAATGAGAAAAGATGGCTCTAAATAAGGGGACTTTGAATTTATCTGGAGAAGTTAACTGGAAACATTTTACAGCATAGTTTTGTTAATTGTCAATTTGACAAAACAGGGTTTCCAGAATCAGGGGGGAGAAATACGAAAATTGGAAAATGAGAATTTATATAGAATGCGTCATCAAACCAAAAGTTCAAAGAGTTGTTCACTTGTAAATTATTACAAGCCAATTCACAGATGTATTCACTTATGGAAAGAGGGTAACCAAATAATATGTCCCCACTATATATGCTCCTGCTCGAATGCGAGTGATATTCTAATATATTGAATAACACATCCATTGCACGCCAGAAGCGTGGTAAATATATCGGTTCCCAAGATTTGAATCTGAGAAAGAAAAAGGAGCAATAGAAAAGATTGGTCCCTCTATTATAAATTTTGAGGAGAAAAATTCTGTAAAGATAATAATATGTGTAAATGAAAATTCCTCAAGATTATCAGGTACCTGGAGCTACCTGAGTCTATTGAAATTATGTTGATAAAGAGATCTCTATGGAACCAAAATGAAAATTGATCAAATGTTTGCATAAACCGTAGTTAATGATCTGACCAAAGAAATTAAAAATCTTGAACACGAGTTCGTTCAAAAATGCTAACAAAGAAATGATTGGCTCGAATTGAAAGACACAATTCAGGCTGAATTAGCCATGTGTAGTCTTTGGACCTGTAGTCCAAATGCCTAAAAATTAAAACCTATATGCTACATGCGAATGTTAGTGCAGGAGATAATGAGGTGGTGAAAAGCACCATTTATAGCCCAAGGTTTATGATAGGGACCAGAAATGGATGGGACATACATAAGGATGGATGCAATTAATATGGCCGTCTCTATATGTGTCATATACTTATAAATGATAACAACTTATTTGTATGATGATATTTATATGAAAGTCCCTGAAGGACCAAACATGTCAGAAGCATGTAGTTCAAAACCGCGGTACATATCTACTAAAAGAGAGATATGTTAATATCATCATTACTCTTGAAGAGTTGGAAGAAGCTATCATAAACTAAAACTGAGAATTCAAGATTGAGAATCTTGGAAAAGGAAAGATTTTGTCTCGACTTATAGATCGAGCATTAATATGATAGAGTATTACTCTATTTGTCAACTTTACGACTACGGCACTTAAGTGTTTACTTATGTTGTTTAGTGCTCAATTAATTCCTTAATAAATATAAAGACCTTTTTCAGTCCTCAATGAGGTAACGGATAAATTCCTGACCCCACCATACCTTGGTTTAAGTGACGCATTGATATAGCTGTCACACAACCAAATATGGCCTCTTTGGTGAACTTGTCACTAATATGTGATATGTGGTTAAATGTTTATCTTGATGTATTAACCAGTATACATTATTATATTATGTCAAACTTGCAATTAATATGTATGCAAGTGTTGATCAGAATCCGCCAAGTGACAAGAATGCTATTTTGTCATATAATTGTATTGCTATGTTTTGGCAATCTACTTACAATTGCAGTTACTACTGAGACACTTGCGCTTTATGAGCAAGTAGAGAACGGGTGACGTGAAGGCCCTTGATCCAACATATTTCATAAAGCTTCCAATGATCAGGGGGAGTGCAAGAGTACTATATGAAGATAAGTCTGCATTGTTCAAGCAAAAGAGTGTTCATAGAACTAGTTCACTTCAAAGAAGTTCTCTCACTCTCAATCTTCTAAAGAAAGATAAAGTAAATGTTCGCTCAAGAATATAGAAAAGTTATTCAAAAACCGGCACAAGATTGGCATTCGCCAACTCCGAGACATCCTTGATTAATGTGCGCCCCTGAAGAAGAGTTAACGCACTATACTCCTTTTCCTTGGCTATGGTTTTTTTCACTAGGTTTTTTCCTAGCGAAATATTTTTTAACGAGGCAGTTCAAGAAGCGTATATAACTCGGACAATATACACTTTTAAGAGTGTTATGTCCCACACATATTTTAAGAAAGGCCACAGAACTAAGCATATCTCACCGAAGTCCTTTTTTACACACGAGTTTCAGAAGATGGGTGAATAGATGTTCAACAAGTCCGCTCAAGTGAGAATCTAGCAGATTTGTTCACGAAGGTATTGCCAACAACAACTTTTGAGAAGTTAGTTCACAAGATTGGTATGCGTTGACTCAGGAACGCCTCTCACTAATTTGTTCAAATGAGGGGAAGTTAAATATGAGCTGTACTCTGTTTTCCTTTGCTATAGTTTTTTTCACTGGGTTTTCCTGGCAAGGTTTTTAACGAGGCAGGCATATTTAGCATGGATACTGTGTCCCGTTATAACGGAAAATATCCAAAGGGGGAGTGTTGTAAATATTGAATATTTTTCGGGTACGAATTTTAGAGTCGAGTTTAGATATTATTAAATATTATAGAAAATTAAAAATTATGTAAAATACTTATTTACTTATATGTACATATACATATATATAAATGAATATTTGTACAAATCGTAACACGTGTTATATTCTGAGCCATCTTTTGATGACTCATATTCCCCCCTTACTTTGTATATATATACAACACAGCACACGGCACAAAAACAACAAGAAGGGAAAAAGGAAAGAAAAAAAAGGAAAAGAAAAGGAAAGAGGGAGAAAAAAAAGAAGAAATTAAATAAAAATTATCTCATTTTGATATAAAATATTTATTATTTTTATTTAATTATATTTGGGGTTGTCATTTTATTTTCTTCCTCTCTATAATTTTATAACAGAAATGGATTTTTGAATAACTTTTTAAATTTTCAATTTTTTTTATAAAATTAATAAAACAACCTAAAAATTTTATGTTTGTCCATTAGCGTCTCCATTCTCCATCTATTTAACAGATAAGAACTTCGGATATTGCAACTCAAAAATGCGTATATATATATACATGCACAATAATGAATGCCTCCTCACAAAACCCACACCATGGATAAGCAAGTCTTCTTGGACACCTCTCTTTTCCTTTTCTCTCTTCTCCTCTTCTTCAACCTCTCCTTCTCTGCAGACCTCTGCAACCCGAATGACAAAAAAGTGCTTCTCCAAATCAAAAATTTCTTCGGCAACCCTTACCTTCTCGCCTCTTGGACCCCCACCACTGACTGCTGCAAAGATTGGTATCAGGTCGAGTGCGACCCCACTTCCCACCGCATCACCTCCCTTACCATCTTTTCAGGCCAACTTTCCGGCCAAATCCCTGACGCCATTGGCGACCTCCCTTTTCTCCGAACCCTCGTCCTCCGCAAGCTCTCCAACCTCACCGGCCCCATCCCAGTCGCCCTCTCTAAACTAACTAAGCTCCAAGAAATCCGGCTCAGCTGGACCAATCTCTCCGGCCCGGTTCCCTCCTTTTTCAGCCGGCTCAAAAATTTGAATTATCTTGATCTCTCCTTCAACAATCTCTCCGGTTCGATCCCACCTTCTCTCGCCACGCTCCCGAACCTCCGTACTCTACATCTAGACAGGAACCACCTTTCAGGTACAATCCCATACTCCTTTGGCTCGTTCCAAACTGGTGATTTCTACATCTATTTGTCCCACAATCAGTTGTCCGGTCCGATCCCCAGATCGTTAGGGAAGGTGTACTTTACGCTAGTGGATTTTTCGAGGAATCGGTTAACAGGAGATGCGTCATTTCTGTTAGGGAAGAACAAGGGATTGCAGCAAATTGACCTATCAAGGAACCGATTGTCGTTTGACTTTACGAAATTGGAGTTCGATTCGAGCTTGATATCGCTGGATTTGAATCATAATGCGATATATGGGGGGATCCCTACGAGTTTGACGACGGTTCCGAATTTGCAGTTGTTTAATGTGAGCTACAACAGGTTGTGCGGCGAGATTCCGACGGGTGGGAGGCTGCAAAGGTTTACTCAGTTTGAGTATTTTCATAACAAGTGCCTTTGTGGCGCTCCTTTGTCATCTTGCAAATGATGGTTTACTTAGAAAATGAACCCAAAAAAAAAAAAAAAAAAGTTATAGGACTGATACCAAAAAAATAAAAATAATGATTAAATATATTGTCATTGTATTTGATCTCCTAGATTAGTTTATTTCTTTTAAATTAGTAGTGTAGATGTTGAATTATGTTGATTTGTATTGGAAAATTTTAATTATGTAAATTACTCCAAACTATAACAAAAAGTCATTGAACTCTAATAAATGATAGATATATAATACAGTGCATAATATCAATAATTTTGGACAAAAAAAGTACTACAATATATATATATATATATATATATATATATATATATATATATATATATATATATTATTGCAATCACATGCATTTTTTTGGTGAAAATTGATAGATGCTAGTACAACTAGCAAACAATGTCTATGTGAAAATGCTTTTAAATCTATATTTACCACATTGTATATATTAAGTTATTAGGGTAATTGTGTTCAAAAAGCCTATTAGGGTAACTAAATGTTAAATATCTAAGTGTTCAATACTTGGATGATATATTTTCAAATAATTATTAGCTATTATATTTCAATAATTCAATAAATTATTGGGTATATTGCAAAAACGCTTTATTTAGGCTTAAATAATAACAATTCCATCTTAAAAACACATTTTATGCAACTTTATTTTTTTTCAAAAATGTATCATTTTATCTCAATAAGTTAAGTTGACTGCTGACTCATGTTTTTGTAATTACTTGGCCAGTTTAAAATGCCAGGGGAAATGTGTTTGATTTTATTAAAGAATGGGGAGTTTTAGTTTTTAGCAAAAAGGGATCTTATGATCTAACTAAAAATACTCTTTAGAGTACTACATATATTTTTAAAATTTTCTACCTTATTTATAACAAAATTTCTTCTAGTGATATTTCATAATGTTCCACTCTTCAGCGCCCCCCGACGACCCCCCGAATCCGAAACGTTCCACTCAATTGTAATAATAATAAGGGTAATATTTAAAAAGACCCTGATGCAGCCAGCCAAGGATTGGTGACAAGCTAGCGTTGGTGAGAAGGAAGCTTGGTGTGACTCCAGTTTCAACGCGATACTAGCTCACAGATGGATTCTAGCCATAATTTTTGCGATTTTAACCGAGATTCTTAACAAATTTGTTCATTTCCTTAATTTGATTTGATTTATTTTAAATATGAATTCAAATTATTTTCAAGTCTTCCTCTATATTTGGGGGGAGGGAGGGGAGGATTAGTGTTAGGGTCAGCCAATTTTTTCCAGATTCAAAGAGTTACTTCTTTGTATTCTCGATTTCTCGGGTTGTGAGAAATAAGTATATCAAACCTCTTTGCTATTTTATTTAACATCTCAACAAAAATTCAAAGGGAAGGCCAATGAACCTTCTTATACCCCTATTTATTCATTGACGCACTGCAACAGTTGGTATCAGAGCTCATAACGTTTTCTTAGATGGCCTCGAGACGTTAAAGGAATTGCACGTTGAAGACGTGTATGACGTCAAACGCCAATAGCAGACCGAAAGGAGGGTAGCGGAATTGGAGGAGCAATTCCGGTGAATTGAGCGTTGCTTGATCTAACTCGAGGCAAATCCTGATCTCCCACCGGGAAATCGGCCCATCAGAGGTGGGAATCCCACCTTCGGATTGTGATCCCGGAGTTTAGTGGAGGAGGATGTCCAGATGAGTTCTTAGATTGGCTTGTTGCCATCAAACAGGTCCTTGAGTTTAGAGAGGTACTGGAGAAGAAGCAGACGCCACTTGTCGCTACTCACCTTCAGGGTAAGGCACCCACTTGGTGGCACCAGTTAAAGCAGACATGGTTCCGGCATGGGAAGTCAAAGGTTGAGTCTTGGGAGAAGATGAAGAAGCACTTAAGAGGTGCCTTCTTGCCTCATAACCATGCCCAGATGATGTATCGGTGCCTGTAGGGGTTATGCCAAGGCTCAAGGTTCTTGGAGGAATATGTTGTAGAGTTTATTTCCCTAGTCGCAGAAATGACTTGGCAGAATTAGGAGAGCAACTGGTGGATTGTTATATTGGCGGTTTGAGAGAATCCATTCAAGATGTGCTCAACATGTTTGATATCTTCACCGTCTAAAAATTAGCCCAAAAAGCCATGAATGTGGATTGGCAGCAAAGGCGCCGACAAGTTGGCGGGTCCTAGAACACACAAGTTAGCGGAGAGATCTGAACTGAGCACCTCCAACCCAAAACGCCCCAAACAGACCACCACCCACCAACACCGAAAAACATCTGAGTCAAGAGGTGATAGGTTCCTCAAGAATTCGTTGCTTCAAGTGTGGAGAGATGGGTCACCGTGACACCAACTGCCACAAAGGTGACAGACCGGGAAAAGCACTTTTCGTCGATGAACCAAAGGAAGAGGAGGATGTGGCCATTGATGAAGATGGTCAAGAAGAATTGGTGGATCAGGGGGCAGATATTGTAAAAGGTGATGAAGGGCGTTTGCTAGTCGTAAGGCGTGTCTACTTCATGCCTAGGGAGGAACAGGGAGATAGTTGGCAGAGAAACAAATCTTCCAAACAACTTGCACAATTGGCGGTAGAGTTGCCACCTAGTTATTGAATTCGGGAGCTGCAAGAACATGATCTCAGAGGAAGTAGTAGCCAAGTCAGGGTTAAAGACAGAGGCACATCCCCATCCTTACAAGCTCTCGCAGTTGAAGAAACGGATCCAGATGACAGTTTCTAAGCGTTGTTTAGTTGATTTCTCGATTGGAGCTAAGTATAAGGAGAGAGTTTGGTGCGACGTCGTTGCCATGGACACCTGCCACTTGCTTTTAGGATCCCCTTGGCAATATGACAGGGGTGCTATTCATGATAGAAGGAAGAACACGTACAGCTTCGTCTTCGAGGGGACAAAGACCGTGTTGTAATCAAAGAAGGAGGAGAAGCCAAAGGTCCCCGATGTTCAGCATCCCAATGTTCAGGGCCATGCCTTGTTTGCCAGGGAGGTTGGTGAGACCAAAGTTGTAATCATCTTGATCGGGAAGGAAAGTACTCTCATTCCTAAAGAGTTACCGAGTGAGGTCATGACATTATTGGAGGAATATGTTGATGTATTCCCAGAAGAGCTACCAGCTACACTACCGCCTTTAAGAGATGTTCAGCACCTTATTGGTCTGGTTCCTAGCGCCTCTTTACCAAATAGGCATGATTACCTCATGATCCCAACTGAGCACGAAGACCTGAGGCGCTAAATGGAAGAGCTTCTTGCCAGAGGCTTCATCAAAAAGGGTTTGAGCCCTTCAACCATTCTAGCTTTGATGACACCCAAGAAAAATGGAAGCTGGAGGATGTGTGTGGATAATAGAGCCATAAACAAGATCACGGTATGTTACGGCTTCCACAGTCCAAGGTTGGATGGCTTACTAGATCAATTACAATGCGTTAAGGTGTTTACAAAGCTGGATCTCAAGAGTGGCTACCACCAAATCCGGATCTCTCCCGAGGATGAATGGAAGACGGCTTTCATGACGAGAGAGGGACTTTATGAGTAAAGTTCGTCGTTGTTTATTTTGATGGCATTTTGATCTACAATTAAGACAGGAGTGAGCATGTTAGTCATCTGAGAGAGGTGCTTCACACCTTAAAAGCTCAAAATTTATTCGCTGCCTTATAAGAAATGTGAGTTCATAGGAGATAAAGTGACCTTCCTTAAGTTCGTTGTATCCAAGGATGGAATTTCCACTGATGAGGGAAAGATCGAAGCTATCCGTGACTGGCCTCAACCAAGGAAAATTGGTGAGGCTCATAGCTTCCATGGGTTGGCGTCATAAGGCGTTTCGCTCCTAGCTTTAGTTCAATTGTGGCGCTAATCACTAACTGTTTGAAGAGAGGGTCCTTCGTGTGGACGCCTTAGGCAGCAGACGCTTTTAACAAGATCAAGGAGAAGTCGATCACGACACCAATGTTAGCCCTTCCCGACTTTTAGAAGACATTTAAACTGCACATCGACGCTTTAAAGATTGGGATTGGCTCAATGCTTAATCAAGAGGGAAAGCCAATCACCTATTTCAGTGAGAAGCTCAATGGGAGCAAGTTATACTACCCAACGTATGACTTAGAGTTCTACACCTTAGTGAGAGCATTAAGGCATTGGAAATCATACTTAGCAAATTGGGAGGTCATCTTATATTTTGATAACATTTCCCTTAAGTACATTAATAGCCAAGATAAGCTCTCGGATAGACACGCCAAGTGGGCCCGCTACTTGCAACTTCTTCATTTCATCATCAAGCACAAATCCGGTGTGTTGAAAGTAGCAGACATGCTAAGCAGGCGTAATCTAATCTTGGCACAAAGCAAGGTCGAAGTAATAGGGTTTGAATAGATGGCGGAGCTATACAGTGATGATCCCATATTTGGTGGCATTTGGTGTGATGTACAATTAGGTTCAGTTCCTGAGTACTTCGTTCATGGCAGGTTCTTGTTCAAGGGGAATCAGTTGTGTATCCCAAACTCAAGTTGGTGGCCTAAAATCATAGAAGAAAAGAACAATTCAAGGCATGTTGGTCAGGGCAAGACACTCAAGCTCGTTACCACCAACTACTATTGGCCATCTGTTTGCAAAGAAGTTGAGAGGTATCTCAAAACATTGTCATATTTGTCAAATCTCTAAGGGTGGGGTAACAAATGCTGGGCTTTACATGCCGTTAGTGGTACCAAGTCAGCCATGGGCGGACGTTGGCATGGATTTTGTGTTCGGCTTACCGAGAACCATTGGGCGGGGTTGATTCCATTTTTGTTGTAGTTGACCATTTTTCAAAGATGGCGCACTTCATTAGTTGCAACAAGGTCGCAAATGCCATTCACGTTGAGGGTCCTTACTTCAACAAAGTATACAGATTGCATGGCTTACCGTCTATCATTATGTCCTATAGGGACGTCTGCTTTATCAACCATTTCCGGAGGACTATGTGGATAATGGCAAACACTTCACTAGCCTTCAGCACAATCCATCATCCCCAAACAGATGGAAAAACTAAGGTCATCAACCGTTCTTTGGGTAATCTCCTTCGGTGTCTAGTAGCAGAGAACACCAAGGGGTAGGCGATGAAGCTTCATCAAGCCGAATTCGCCTACATTAGTTCAGTAAATAAGAGTACAAGGTTCGCACCCATTTCATGTCGTTTATGGTTTTGTGCGTCATGTTCCAATTGATTTGGTGCCAGTACCAAACTTGACATGTCCCCATGGAAGGCAGAGGACTCCATTTCGTCACTTCAGGACATTCACGATCAGACGCAAGCTCGGTTACTGAAAACCAACACCAAGTACGAAGCAGACCATGAAAGAAAACGGCGAGAAATTCAGTTCCAAGTTGGCGAAAAGGTATGGGCAGTATCAACTCGAGAATGATTCCCAGTTTGGGAGTACAATAAGCTCACGGCTCGCAAGGCAGCCTCATTGACGCTTCTAGAGAAAATCAACGACAACGCCCTATTGTCTTCAACTTCCACTAAACATGTGGACCTCCAATGTCTTCAACATTAAGCACCTTGCTCCTTATTTTAGCAACAACGATAGTGTTGATCCCCAAGAGAATTTGAGGACAAAATTCTCTCCAACCCGAAGAGGATGATGCAGCCAGCCAAGGGCTGGTGACAAGCTAGCATTGGCGAGAGGGTTGGCAATAAGGAAGCTTGGTGTGATGCCCAGGTTCAACGGGGTACCAGCTCACAGTAAAATTCTAGTCATAATTTTTGCCATTTTTGCCAAGATTCTTAACAAATTTGCTCATTTCCTTTATTTTATCTCTTTCCTAATTATTGTAAATTTGAATTCAAATCTCCTTCAAGTCTTCCTCTATATAAAAGGGGGTGATTCGTGTTAGGGTTAGCCAATTTTTTTAGATTTAAAGTGCTATTTCTTTGCATTCTCAATTTTCTGGGTTGTCAGAAACAAGTCTATCAAACCTCTTTGTTATTTTATTTATCATCTCAATAAAATTCAAAGGGAAGACCGTTGAACCTTTCCGTACCCCTATTTATCCATTACACGCGCTGCATCAGACCCCTCAAACTATTGGTCAAAATCAAAGCGACCTCCCCTAAACTTTCAATTTCATCAAAGATGTATCCCATCTCCATCTCCCCCCCCCCCCCCCCCCCCCCCCCCCAAAAAAAAAAAAAACATTTTATTTCATTAAATACACTCCTAGGAATATTGGTGAAAGTCAATGTAACCCCCTCAACTTTTAAATTATATCAAGGACACCTCCAAACTATTAACGAAAACCAATTTAATCCAAAACTTTAAATTTTAATAAAAATAATTGAAACTGTTAAAAAAAAAGAGAGAAAAAAAAATTAGTTTGGATACCCCGACATTTGTCAATATATTTTATAGAGACCCTAGGATTTTAAAATATTTTTGAGTTACTTCAAACTTTTTAACTTATTTTTCAAATAATCTCTCTATAATTGTACTATTATTCCGCTAAATTATGCTGATATGACAAATAAAATAAAAAGAAATGATCTTAAACATAATTTAATTATCACTTATATTTAAATTAAATTTAAATATTTAAAATAATTTTAAGATTTTATAAAATATAGAACTCGCTAAAACCCACCAATAAATAATTTTGAAAGTTATCAATAGAATTATATTTTTATTTTTAAAATTATTTTAAACTTGTTTATATTTTATAATTGGTTTAAGTAAATGACAGTTTCTTCCTTAGTTATATTAGTTTTCAAGTGTCAAGTTAGTTTAGTTTAACATAATACTAATGGAGTTATAGCGATAGTACATGGAAAAAAGTTATCAAAATTTAGGTTATTGTAAAAATATTTTAAAAACACATGACACCTAAAAACTATATTATCAAATTTTAGGAACTTTGAATCAAAGTCTTTTTTATTTTTTTTTAATTGTTTCATATGTTTTTGATAAAATTTTTGAAGTTGAGAGATCAAATTCAACAACAACAGCAACTATAACAGACCCAATGTCTCAAGGGCTCCCGCATAAGCGGGATCTGGGAGGGGTGGATGTACACAGCCTTACCCCTTCAGGGTATAACCATGTCGGGAGGTTGTTTCCGAGGACCCCCAACCTTATTAGGTTGGCAACACGAGGACTTCCCAGTAGGTCACCCATCCTGGTACTACTCTCACTCGAGTACACGTAACTTCGGAGTTCTAATGGGATCCGGTGCCTTAATGCCTGGTAAATGAACCCTAGGGTCAAATTCATTTTAGTTAATAGTTCGAGGATATCTTTGATGAAATGAGAAATTAGGGATCATATTAATTTTGACCAATAGTTTAGGAGGTGTATTTGATAAAATTAGAAGTTGCAGGGTCATGTTAATTTTGGCCAATAGTTTAGGGGTGTGTTTGATAAAGTTAGAAGTTTGTTTTTTTTTTTGGGGGGGGGGGGGGGGGGGGGGGGGGGCGGCGGGTACGATCACAATTATTTTGACCAATAGTTCGGGGTGTGTTTTGGGAAAATTTGGTTGGAGCAGACAGCTTAAGCTGAGAGCCAGACCTAAGTGCCCCGATTAACAAATATTTGTAGGTTCTGGATGAGAGCTGGGCTTAAGCTCTCGTTGGAAGGCAGCTGCTGGCGCGTTTAACCTGAGCATACCTACAAAATGAGCAAGGCCGTCAGAGGGACCTGTGGTGGTTTGGACCGCGGGGAACCCCTCTGATAATTAAGTCAGTAAGATAAGTGATAGCAGCAATAAGTATGCGTAAAATAAATAATACCTCATAAGTATGGGCCGGCTCAAAGAGAGAGGAGCACACGAGGGTGGCAACCTTGGAAGGGAGGGAGCAAACCCGTGCCTTAGGAAGGAGAGAGAGGGGAGGTCCCTTGGGAGAGCAGAGGATGTGTGGAGAGAGAAGGGGAAGAGAGCCTTGTGGATTGTTGTAAGTGAGAGAGAAAAAAAGGCCCAATTGGGCTTGGCTTGGATGAAGGGAGGGGAAGAGATATTTATAGATGGTGGTAGGAGATGGTACTAGCATGGTGGCCAGACGGTATGGGTGGTAGGAGGCAAGGGTACCAGCGTGGTGACCGGACGGCCCGGGTGGTAGGAGGCAGTACCGGCATGGTGGCCGGACGGCACGGGTGGTAGGAGGCGGTACTGGTGTGGTGGCCAGACGATGCGGGCGATAGAAGGCGGTACTGGTGGTGGTGGGCGGTACAGGTTGTAGGAGGCGGTACCAGTGGTGGTGGACGGTACTGGTAGTAGGAGGCGGTACCAGGGAGGTATGGGCGGTGCTGGCGGTAGGAGGCGGGGGTACCGTGGAGGTATGGGCAGTGCCGGTGGTGGTGGGCGGTACCAATTGGGCGGTGAGGAGTCTGGTGGGCCGAAGAGATTCACGGTGGAGGGGGAGAGATAAAGAGAATAAGGTCTTGAGAAAAAAGAAAAAGAAAATGAATATATTAATGAGGAGATAGAAATTAGAAAGGGGCGAGGAGAGAGGGGATGGGGGGAGTCTACGATTCTTGGGAGAGGTGAGAGAAAATAGAAAAAAAGGAGGATGGGAAAGAGGAGATAGGAGAGAGAAAAAGGAAAAATGGGGAAGGAGACCATTTTTTGTCGTTTTGTGAGTATTTGCTTTTTAGTTAATTCAAGCTCATTATTTCATTATCCCATTTTAATACTAATCTGGTTATTTTTAGTCTTAATAGCGTGTATCTTTGATGAAATGGAAAGTTTAAAGAGTCACTTTGATTTTGACCAATTGTTTGAAAGCTCTTTTTTAATGTTGTCCTAACAATAATAATATAAATCTAAACGATATTTTAAATGTCAAAAGTGCCTATGTGGTAAAGGCAGTTCCAGGTGTTAGAGAAATAATGTTTAAATGGAGTACCAAATTAACAAAATGACTTTGAGGCATGTAAGTTAGCCACTTTTTTCAAAAAATAGTCTCGAAATTGTATTTCTTTCTTGTTAAAATTGTCTGGAGGAAATAATGAAAACTTATAAGAAAGTGAAAGCATACACAGAGATAATAATTTTTGGTATTCAAATAATAAAGCAAAATGAACGTGGTGGTAGGCCAAACAATCAAAGAGGACATGTTGATGATGACTAAAGTGGTCATACTTCAATTTCATTGAAAAGCGGTGAGCCAACAACTTGGACAATAATTATATATATATTACATGGATAGATCAATTCTGTAAAAATTAAAATAACAAAATTCAAACACAAGAATTAAAATGGAATTTGCTTTTCGTTGGATGATTAAACTTGTGTACAAACTGAGTTATTTATAAATTACAAATCTAAGAAGAGCCATACTAACCTAGATAAAGAGCCAAGAATGCTCTTCCAAGTAATGAGTTACAAGAATTAAGAATGCTAGTAATGAGGCCATTTTGGCTAGTTGGGAAGAGCAAGAGAAGAGGGAGAAAATGAATGCTAAGCCTAGTTAATTACGAGGAATATTCTAAGGCATAAACACTTGTACAAATACAAAAATGCAAAGTATTTACATAACGTAATACTATAGTTCAACACTCCCCCTCAAGTTGGAGTATGTAGATTTATGATACCCAACTTGCGAGGGAGAGCCGAGAAATTAGGGCACCCAAGTGCTTTGGAAAATATATCGGCAATTTGCCCGGATGATCGAACAAAGGAAGTTGTAATCTCTTTGAATAACAGCTCCTCTCGTATGAAATGACAGTCGATCTCAATGTGCCTCGTCCTCTCATGAAATACAAGATTAAAGGAAATGTATAAAGCTGCTTAATTATTAGAAAACAAAATAGAAGCATTGTTAATGGGAACCACAAGATAGGTTAATAAGCATCATAACTATATGAGCTCACTCGTGGTGGGAACCATAGAGTGATACTCGGCTTCAGCCGAAGAGCGATATGCAACACTTTGTTTTTTGGACCTCCAAGAAATGGGCGCCCCTCTTAGAAAAGTCACAAATCCCGTGGTTCAACGTCTAGTAGTGGGGCAGCCTGCCCATTCAGCATCACAATACCCCCGAAATTGAAAATTATTTTTAGAAGGCAAGAAAATTCCTTGTCCCGATGTTCCTTTTAAATACTACAACCCACGTATAACGGCATCTAGATGTGAACTTCTAGGATCATGCATAAACTGACTCAAAATACGAACTGTGCAGCCAATGTTGGGTCGAGTTATAGATAAATACAAAAAACGGACCACAGGCCTACGGTATCAACCCCCATCTTAAATTATATCCCCGACCTAATCTGCTAGGCCATGATTTTGCATTATAGGTGCGGGGGCCAGTTTTGCTTCCAACAAACCGACCTCACTGAGTATGTCTAACACATATTTCCGTTGGCTCAAAAACAATCCCATTAGGAGATCGAGCCGCCTCAATTCCTAGGGAATATTTATGGGCCCTAAGTCCTTAATCCTGAATGACTTATTCAATACTTAAAAAACTTGGGCAATGTGGTCCACAATGTTATTGGTAGGATAACGTCATCCACATAGATTAATATGGCAGTAAAAATCCCAACATTATTAAATGTAAAAAGTGAGTAGTCCGACTTGGACTGATGGAAACCGACACTTAACAAGGTGGAAGTAAATTTTTTATTCTAGTTGCACGAATCCTATTTAAGACTGTATAACAATTTTTGTAGACGACAAACTTTGCCCTTATATTTTTGTTCAAAACCTTGTGGAATTTTCATATAAACCCCCTCATCTAGGTCTTCATGGAGAAAAGCACTATTCACATCTAGTTGTTGGATTACCTAAATTCTTGCAGCGGCTACAGCTAAAACACAACAAACCGTAACTAGCTTGGCAATAGGAGAAAAGGTTTCATTGTAATTGATACCTTCCACTTAGGTGAATCATTTTGCGATCAATCTCACCTTGTATCACTCTATGGACCCATCTGACTTGTACTTCACCTTGTATAACCACTTCGAGTCTATCACCCTCTTACCTTTGAGTAAGTCCTCGAGTGTCTAAGTCTGATTTTGTTCTAAGGCTTGAATCTCCTTATCCATAGCTTCACTCCAACGCTCATATTCGACAGCCTGTTTAAATGTTTTCGGCTCATCTCAAGAAGTGATGGAGTTTAAAAGATCACAGTAAAAATGCACATTAGACACAAAGTTCGAAATAGGACACACTAAATAAGAATTGGCCGATGAATTGGGTGCAGCAGCATGGGCTATAGAAGAAGGCATGTCACAAATGTAATCTTGATATCTAATGGGCGCGGAGCGTTAACGAGTGCTTCGGGGCCTGACCCATTTACCTCATTTTCAATAACATCCAGTTGGTGGTCAAAATCACCACCAGCCGTTGTAGGTGCACCGGCCGAACCACCAGCTCACGGTCGGCTTCGGCCTGAACAGGGGCCAGTTCCTGTTGAGCCGGCCCATCTTCATAAAATTATGGTATTGAATTTTGTGCTATGTGTATAAGGCTATTCTCGAGGCACCGTCCCATCTTCATGAAATGATGGTAATGAATTTTTGCTATGTGTCTAGGGCTATTCTCGTGGGCTTTAAGGTAACGAAATGAGTCTTTATAAAAATGAACATCCTGGGACAAAACTATCTTGTTTTCTTCATTGTTATAGACTTTATACACCTTTTGACTATGTGGGTACTGTTTACGACAGATTTGACTAGTGAGTTCACGTGTTGCAGTGGAGTTCGATGTGAGGTGGAGGTCGTAAGGATAAGCTGAACCCAAGCTTTCAGAGGTAAAGAAACCCCCAAGCTTCCTCTCTCCTTTTGGGTGCTACTGCCTTGACTTTACTTCTCATTGCCTTGGGTATTTTTAGGCTTTCGGCTGTCTGCTTCTAAGAGCCTTTTTCTAGCTCTCCGGCATCTAGCTCGTCGGTGTCTAGCTCACCAGTGCCCAGCTCGCCTCTGTCTAGCTCGCCAGTGCCCAGCTTGCCTCTGTCTAGCTCGTCGGTGTCTAACCCGCCAGAGCCCAGCTCGCTTGTGTCTAGCCCGCCGGTGCCTAGCTTGCCTTTGTCTAGCTCCCCGGTTTGGGGGGTGGGTAAGTATAACATAGTAGCCCCCCCACTTTCTGAATAAAAGTTAGTTTGTTTGGAAAGTGTATCATTATAAGTACCTTGCTTTACATCATCCTTGTCATTGTACTTATACACTTTTACTAGCTTGCCTCATTTCATCCTTGTTATTTTACTTGTACGATTTTACTAGCTTGCCTTACTTCATCCTTGTTATTCTACTTGTATGTTTTTTCCAGCTTGCCTTACTTCATTCTTGTTATTCAACTTATACATTTTTATCCTTCCACTTCGTTTTTTGCCTTTTACTGATGGCAATTTTTCCCCAAGATCTTCTCCTGCTTGTGTTTTCTTAGCCTTCTACCAAGATTTTGTGTCGGTTTCGTCTTGTATCTCAACGCCTATGCAGTCTTTTTCTTCGTGAGGATTTCATGAAGGAGTAGGCTTTGACTTGTTTTAAACGTCCTGCCGATGGAGTTTTTATACAAAATGGGTACTGGCCTCCTTATGGGCGTTATGTGAAGGCCTATACTTTGGGTTGTCCATGTTCTTCTCCCAATACCCCCATTGAGCCTTTGGAGTTTTTGTCATATTATAAGGAAATAGTGAATGTGAGTAACAATTTGGTTTATGTCGGGACACTTCTTTTTTCTGGTCTTCGGTCCTGGAGGTGTGTAACCTAATTACCCGAACCTTCTTACCTATTTTCCTTCCAGACGAGTTTCATTTCTGAGGCTCGTCTTTGAAAATAATTTTTGCTTGTGTCGATGATGTCAAGCTATACCCACTAAATTATCACATCTTTCTTTTTATTTTTAATATGGATGTTGTTTTTAGAGCGAAATGCCAACTTTTTTTTTTTTTTTGATGTATCTTGCTTTCACTTGTTGATGTTGATGATCAGACCTAGAAAGATTTAGCAACAAAATAAGTATTTTTGCAAGAAAATGGCAATATAAGTAAGAAATAGCAAACCCAAGCAAAAGTGATAAAAGTTTGATGTAAAGTGGTTAAAAATATATCAAAATGATATAAATAATTATATACTAAATTAGACTTATTAATTTTTTTGCAAAACCTTTTTCCAACCTTTTGAATGTCCTATTAGCCCTCCTTTGCCTATAAATAGGGCTTGAATGCCTTGGTTCAAAACATCCAATACTCTCTAAGCATTCTTTGATAAAAGGTCTCTTACATTCTTGTGCTTTAATGGTTAGATTTTAAGTTTTCTTTAAAGTTTTATTTGAGCATCACTTGTTCTCTCATTCTTGATCTTCGAGCTTAATTGGCATATTCTTAGCTTTGGCTAAGCTTGATCAAGTGTCAATTCACTCTTGAAAGAGTGAAGAAATTAAGTGCTATGATTCTTCCATTACTTTATTCTAATTCATTTTGTTGTAAAGGTTGGATCCTTAGCCTACGGTTACAAAAGGATCGGTTGTAAAGGTTGGGTCTTGAGCCTACGTACAAACAGACCGGTTGTGGAGGTTGGATCCTAAACCTGATTTTAAAAAGGATCATCAAGCTTATTTAAAGGCTCAATTGACTAAGGGCAGTCACTTGAGAAGTGGACTAGCTTCCGGTTTGGAAGTAAATCGCTATAAAAATCTTTGTGCATCGCTTTTATTGTTGCCTTTATTTTTGTCATTTCATATGTATTGTCTATCTTTTAATTTAATTCTAGGTTCATAAACTTAATTTTTCACTTATTACTAAAGAACCTAATTCATCCCCTCTTAGGTTGCTCTTTGGATCTTCAATTGGTATCGTTGCTAGTACTCTAATTTTTTCGGGTCTAGCGACCTTGGAGTGATCCTATGACAACCTTCACTCCAATCTTGGCTGAGGGTCAATTGACCAACAAGCCTCCTCTTTTTGATGGGGAAAATTTCCCCCATTGGAAGTTTGGAATGAGACTTTACATTACGTCCATTGATTTTGATTTATGGCTTATAACAAAAAATGGTGATTATGCACCTTCAAAGAAACAAGGTGAGAAAACCATTGAAAAATTAAGCTTATGCATGATGATAAAGAAAAACTTGCAAAAAATACAGAAGCTCATTATCAACTATTGTGTGCTATTGGCCCAAATGCCTTTAATCATATGGCCGGTTGTCAATCTGCAAAAGATATTTGGGACAAGCTAGAGGTGAGCTATGAAGGTACGGATCAAGTAAAGTCTTCAAAAATAAACATGTTGGTAAGAGCTTACGAACTTTTCAAAATGAAACCAGAGGAGTCAATAATAGAGATGTACATTAGGTTTTCTGATATTACTAACAAACTCCAAGCTCTTGGAAAAATGTACTCAAATGAAGAACAAGTTAGTAAACTCCTTAGATGTATTCCTATTTCATAGCAAGGCGAGGTTACTGCTATTCGAGAAGCTCATAGCCTCTCCACTTATAAACTTGATCAACTAATTGGAAATCTCATGACCCATGAGACATGGAAGAATTTAAAGATGAAGAAAAACAAAAGAAAAATAAAGACATAGCATTTAAATCATCTTTAAGTGACGAAAGTGATGATGAAGTTGTTATGGTGGCAAAGAGGTTTTGCAAACGTTTTGAAAAGAAGAGGTTTAAGAAAAATTTTAAAAAGAGTTCATGTTTCACCAAAGATGAACCAACTTACTACGAGTGTAAAGAAATCGAACATCTCAAAAGAGATTGTCCCAAGCCAAAAAATTAGAAATTCTTCAAGAAGTTCAAAAAGAAGGACAAAAAGGAAGAACGGAAGAAAACATTTGCAGCTTAGGGAGATAGCGATGATGATGCCGATGAAGAAAGTGAAGAGGAAGTAGCTAACTTTTGTCTCATGGCTATTAACGATGATAGCATTGAAGAAGATGAGGTAAACGATCTATCTTATGATAAACTTATTGTTGGTTTTTAAGGATTGTATAAGAAATATAAAAAATTTAAAAAATGACAAGAATTGTAAAAGAAATATAAAAAATTAAAAAAAAATGACACAATGCTTTTACAACATTTGTTGCTTGAACTTCAAAATGAATAGCTAAAGAAAAAGAACGAGTCTTTGAATAATGAAATCACTAAACTAACCAATGAAAGCAATCCTTGGAAGAAATACTTCATATTTTAAATGAAAAAGAAAAAGTCTAAGGAAGATGAATAACTTTTGAAAGAAAATGAGTCATTAAAAGAAAGAATGGAAAAACTTTCAAAAATCTCAAGCAAATTTTTCAAAGGGAAAGAAGCACTTGACAAAATTCTTTCATCTCGAAAACCGGTCTGTAACAAAGAAGGAATTGGTTATAATGGAAATGTTAAAAAGAAAAGCTTGAATGTGCTTTTTGTTAAAACCTCGTCACCTTTAACAAACTTTATAAGGTGCAACTATTGTGGTGACCATGGGCACATCGTTTACCAATGTTCTTTCAAAAGAAATTTCAGGAAGACAAAGATGGTTTTGGTCCCAAAAGGATCTTAACCACCTAATGTAAAGGCTAACAATAGAGGACGCACTAAAATTTGGGTTCCTAAAAGCGTGTGAATTGTGATAGGTGTGGTTGAAAATCCAAAGCAAAAACAAAAAATGGTACTTGGTAAGTAGGTGCTCAAGACACATGATCGGAGATAAATCCAAGTTCACTTCACTAATGTCAAAAAAGGAAATGTAACTTTTGGCGATAATAAGAAAGGAAAAATAATAAGTATTGGTAATGTTGCTTGTAACTCTTCTCCTTGCATTGAGGATGTCTTACTTATGGAAGGTCTTAAGCACAATTTGCTAAGCATTAGTCAATTATGTGATAAAGGCAATTGTGTGAACTTTGAATCATCTAGATGCATAGTTAAACATTTTAGAACAAATGAAATTTTGCTTGTTGGTCTACGGTGTGAAAATGTCTATATGATTAACCTTAATTGTGTAGATTCATTAAAATGTTTTAGTGTTGTGGATGAAAATGATCTTTGGATTTCGCATAGAAGATTTGGGCATGCGAGTATAGATTTGATTTCAAAACTCTCAAAAAATGATCTTGTTGGAGGATTACCAAAGCTAAAATTTGAAAAAGATCATATTTGCGATGCATGTCAATATGGCAATCAAACTAGATCTTCATTCAAACCCAAGAATGTAGTTTCAACATGAAGGCATCTTGAACTCTTGCATATAGACTTATTTGGCCCCACTAGTCACTTGAGCCTTGGTGGAAAGCAATATGGACTTGTAATTATTGATGATTACTCTTGTTTTACTTGGGTTCCTTTCCTTTCTTATAAGAGTGAAACATTTGATAAATTTGAAAATTTTTGCAAAAAGGTGCACTATGAAAGCGGTTTGAAAATTATTTCAATTAGAAGTGATCACGGAAGAGAATTTGAAAATGATGAATTAAAAAATTATTGTGATTACTTTAGAATTGACCACAATTTTTCGGCACCTAGAATTCCTCAACAAAATGGAGTAGTTGAAAGGAAAAATAGAACACTTGAAGAAATAGCAAGAATCATGATTTGTGAAAACAACTTGCCTAAATCATTTTGGGCCGAAGCAGTTAACACTGCTTGCTACATTTTAAATCGAGCTTAATAAGACCAATTTTGAAGAAAACATCATATGAACTTTATAAAGGTAGAAAACCAAGCATTACATATTTTAAACCTTTTGGCACAAATTCTTCATTCACAACAACGGCAAAACAAATCTTGGGAAATTTGATTCACGAGTTCATGAAGGTATTTTCATTGGATACTCCGTAACAAGCAAAGCATATAGAGTCTACAATAAAAAGACAAAGGTTGTAGAAGAGTCTATGCAAGTAGTCTTTGAGGAATCTAATGTCTTGTCCTCTAGAACTCCTTGTGATGATGATGATATAGTAATTAAACCAATAAACATCACACACTCATCCGATGAGCAAGAAAATGATACACATAAAGCTCAAATGGATGAACCAAAACGAGATAACCAAAATGTAGAATCCAAAGAGGAAGACTTGCCACGAGATTGGAAATACATAAAGGATCACCCAATAAGTCAAATCATTGGTGATCCCTCTGGAGGTGTAAAAACAAGGCATGCATTAACCGAATATTGTCATTTAGCTGCATTCATCTCTCTTGAAGAACCCAATAATATAAAAGAAGCTCTTAACGACGCAAATTGGATAATGGCAATAGAGGAAGAGCTCAACCAATTCAAGAGAAGTGATGTACAGGAACTTGTGGATAGATCCCAAGATCATCAAGTCATAGTTACCTAGTGGATCTACCGCAACACGAAGGATGAGGAAGGTAAAATGGTAAGAAGCAAGGCAAGGTTAGTAGCTAAAGGCAATGACCAAGAAGAAGAAATAGACTATGAGGAAACTTTTGCTCTTGTTGCTAGGCTAGAAGCTATTAGACTCTTATGTGCATTTGGTTCATTTAAAGATTTCAAACTTTTTCAAATGGATGTAAAAAGTGCATATTTAAATGGTCTCATTGAAGAAGAAGTTTATGTTGAAAAACCACCCGGATTTGAGGATGAGAAATTTCCTAACCACGTTTTTAAACCCAAAAAGGCTCTCTATGGATTGAAACAAGCTCCTAGAGCTTGGTATGAGATATTGAGTTCCTTTTTTATGCAAAATGGATTTTCAAGAGAAAAGGGTGACACCACACTTTTTATCAAACATTCTAGACATGACATTCTTATTGTGCAAATTTATGTTGATGATATAGTGTTTGGTGCTGCTAATCTATCTCTTTGTGAAGAATTTGCAAATCTTATGAGTAGGGAATTCGAAATGAGTATGATGGGAGAACTCAACTACTTCCTCAGATTGCAAATCAAGCAAGGCAAGGAAGGAATCTTTATCAACCAAGCCGAGTATATCAAAGAAATGCTTAAAAAATTTGGCATGGAAAATTCCAACGCAACAGCAACACCAATGAGCTCAACTCCCAAGTTAGATATGGATGAAAAAGATAAAAAGGTGAACCAAAAGCTATATTGAGGTATGATCGGATCCCTTCTTTACTTTACCAGTAGTAGGCCTGATATATTGTTCAGTGTATATTTATGTGCTAGATTTCAAGCATGTCCTAAGGAATCTCACTTGTGTGCCGTGAAAAGAATATTTTGATACCTAGTTGGTACTCTTACCTTAGGCATATTCTATCATAAATGTGATTTCTTTGATTTAGTTAGATATAGTGATGCGGATTTTGCCGGATACAAAGTGGACCCAAAAACAACTAGTGGTAATTGTCAATTTCTTGGTCACGCTTTGGTGTCATGGTTTAGCAAAAAGCACAATTCCGTTGCTTTATCCACCACCGAGGCCGAATATGTTGCATGTGGAAGTTGTTGTGCTGCAATGTTGTGGTTAAAGCATCAATTAAATGACTGTGGCATTAATATTGACCATGCTCCAATAATGTGTGATAATGCTAGTGCTATATGCTTAACTAAAAATTCGGTTCAGCACTTTAGAACAAAGCATATTGAGGTTAGACATCATTTCTTTCATGATCATGTGCTTAAGGGAGATGCCATTGTGAAATTTGTTCCCACCAATGACCAAATAGGGGACATTTTTACTAAAACTCTAGGTGAAGAAATTTTATGTGATATTAGAACTAGAATTGGCATGTGCAATTTGACTTCTTAACTTTGATTGCTTATATTTGACATTGAGTTTTGATACTCAACATGAAAAAGGGCGCCAATGGATCAAGCATTCTTATCTAATTCATGGACATAGGAACTTAGCCTTTTTAAATAAATTAAATTAAAAAAGGGTAAACACACAGAAAAACAAAGCCAAATTCTGTATATTGTGTGTCGACACATAGAGCAGCAGTATTGCTACTCTCCATCTGTGAGTCGACACACTAGATAAATATAGAACCCTTCATTTGAACTCACGAGTCACTTTACACCTCCTCTATCTTCATCTCCAACAATACCTAAATGTTTTTTTTCAAACCCTAGGTCTTTTCTTTCAAAATCTCATCAAAAATCACCATTTTTCTTTCAATTTTTTACTCGGAATCAAGTTTCTAACTACATTTTAACATCAAACTGTAAGATTTTTTTTTTTTTCAAAAACTCATCTTTTCCACGAACCCTAACCCAAAAACCGAACCCACACCATCTCTTCTAAAACTTGTTTGTTTTTCTTCACTTTTCTTGCTAAAAACACACTATTTTCACCACCATTTCATTTTCTTTTACAAACTCGCTTTTTTTTCTTTAAAAAAAAAATGGGCCACATTTTACTTCTTGTACAACATTCTCTTTTACATTATGCAATGTATCTATGTTCTCCTTTTTCTTGTGTCCATACATGCTCTTATTGTCATTTTATTTATCTTCATTCTTGTGCATTTTGTTGATGACAAAGAGGGAGAAAGATTGGTGTTTAGTTGTTTCATGGTTCACGCTTCATTGTGCTATGCTAACCCCTTGAACAAATAATGCTAGATATAACAATGATGTTAACTTATAGTTCCTATAATGCATCTCTGAAATACATCATCATGTGTATGTTTCTGTGGTGATTTCTATACCTTAACTTTCATATTTTTAAGATAAAATACCAAATATTTGTCATCATCAAAAAAGGGGAGATTGTGGGCCTTAAAGCCATTTATATTGTAATTTTGATGATAACAACCATTTAGTGAGTCATAGTATTTAAATTGCTCCAATCTTGTTTTTAAGTGACTCACAAGAAAGTTAGAAAAATCAAGATTAATCATGTTGATACGAAGTTTTCTATGATGATGAATCAAGAGGAAAAGAGGTCAAAGTTGAAAGAGAAGATTCATCCAAATTGAAAAGAACATGATCCGAGTCCAAGCGTCTTAAAATTATTTATTTTTATTGTCTAGGACTTAGAATCAGGATATATCATTTGAGTCCAAGTCTCAATATTGATATGTGATGCTCCAACAAAAAATGTTTTTGAAATAGTTTGAAAATTGATTTTCAAATTTTATTTAAAAAATATTTAAGTCAGAATTACACCAATCTATCTTATCAATTAAAATATTTTTTAAGATTGCTACTTTGAAAAGTATGATCAAATCAAATAAAGATAAAATTTTAATGGGTGAGGATTTTGCTTGATTTATGGAACCAATTATTATGATCAAAGCAAAGTAGGAAAAAATTCAAAAAATTTGAATTAATATGGCAATCAATCAATCAATTAATCAATTTGGCCAACATGGTAAAAATATCCCATTAATCAAGCTAATTGATCAAAACCGTGAAAATCCACCCAAGCAAGTTAAGTGTCGACACACAGATGGTATGTGTCAACACACAGGCTTATAGTAGCCACCGAGAGCTACTGCGTGTCGACACACAGACCGAAAAAGCTCAGACTTGATTTCTTTCCAAAACCTTTTCCAACCTTTTGAACGTCCCCTTGGCCCTCATTTGCCTATAAATAGGGTTTGAATGCTTTGGTTCAGATTATCCAACACTTTTTAAGCATTCTTTGATAAAAGTTCTCTTACATTCCTTCGCTTTAATGGTTTGATTTTTAAGTTTTATTTAAAGTTTTTATTTGAGCATCACTTGCTCTCTTATGGTTGATCATTGAGCTTAATTGGCATATTCGTAGCTTTGGCTAAGCTTGATTAAGTGTCAATTCACTCTTGAAAGTGTGAAGAAATTAAATGCTTTAATTCCTCCATTACTTTATTCTAATTCATTTTATTATAAAACATTAGACTCTAAGCCTACAGTTACAAAAGGATCGGTTGTAAAAGTTGGGTCGTGAGCCTATGTTCAAAAAGACTGGTAGTAAAGGTTGGATCCTGAGCTTGATTTTAAAAAGCATCATCAAGCTTAATTAAAGGCTCAAGTGACTAAGAATAGTCACTTGAGAAGTGGACTAACTTCCGGATTGGAAGTGAACTACAAAAAAATCTTTGTGCATCGCTTTTATTATTGCCTTTATTTTTGTCATTTCATATTTATTTTCTATCTTTTAATTTAATTCTAGGTTCATAAATTTAATTTTTCATTTATTACCCCAAAACCTAATGCAACCCCACCCCCCCCCCCCCCCCAGGCTGCTCTTTGGACCTTCGAGGGGGAAGGAGTATCCACGATTAAGAATTCCACTTTCGCCCTTCTCACTGCCTCATATCCGCGAAACAAAGTGTCCATAACAATTGTTCCCATGGGTTGAACCATTTCCCTTGTAAAACTGACCACGCGATATCCTACCGGCATGATTCAACTAGTTCGAATTTTCATTTGCTGAAAACATTGATAAAAAATAACATTGACAGCCCTTCCTTGACTAACTGGAACTCGATGTATTCGGCATTGTTCAACGTCAACCGATATGATAAGGGGATCGTCGTGGGGTATCTAGCCATTTTCTAGTTCCTCATCCGTAAAGGTTATTTCAAGAATGGATTTTCTCCTCTTAGTCGGTCTATTTGGCAAGTGAGTCAGGCCTTTGGATTGGGCTTGCGTAATCATGGCAATCATCTTTTTCAGTATTTCTACCATTTCCTTGGATGGCATTGGTACTTTGGCCTTGCTGTCTGTTAGCTCTCGCGAGCTTCCTGAGGCCGGAAGCTCTCTGCTTGGCTCCTGGGCCTGCTTGTGCCTAGCCCTGCACTCTTCTATAGCACGTTCGTAAAATCTATGGAATTCACACCACTTGGTTCTAGCTTTAGAATTGAAATATCGTTTAGGCGGAGTGGTCTTTTTAAAAGAGGGGGGATGGTGCATACGCTTTCTGTCTATCTCATAAGCCATTCGTCTCAAGGGTCGATGTACCTGAATTCTTGGAAGAAATATTGGTGTGGAGGGTTTTTCTCTTACCAAGTGCATAGCTTCATGCCTTTCTTTAGGTTTTCCGGTGACTCCCAGTCGAAAATTTCCTATTGTGCTCATTACATCATCCGTAGACATGTATTTGTTGGCTTTGTCCCATAGTTCATCAGCCGCCAGGGGTTGTTTTTTGCTAGCACAAATTTATAGTCGAAATTTCGTAGTCCATTAACAAAGGCACTTATTGCCGTCTCGTACGCCAAACCAGGTGTATCAATAATTTCTCTAGCAAATCTTTTGACAAAGTCCCTTAGGGATTCTGACTCTCTTTGTTGTAGTTGCATCAACTGAGCGGCCTTCGTTTTCCTTCATTTGTTACTCAAGAAATGATAGGAGAACTTCTCTGTAAGCTGTGCAAAGCTGTCAATTATGCCTGCGAGCAAGGACGTAAACAATGATTGCTCAACTCCTTTAACAGTGGCGGGGAAACATTTACACCAGACCTCTCTCGAAACTTTCGGTATATACATTTATCACTTATCACTTGAGCCTTGGGCAATGCCCAGTTCGTTATCTGGGGGTACCACTTATCACTTCTTAGCTACGATACGTTGACTGCAAGCCACTGCTAGATCGCATTCTCTCTCGTATACGGCTCTGGACCTCCCGTTCTCTATCGTATGCTGGTCGTCTGCAACTTATCCGATCTGTTCTTTTCGCCGCTCAAGTCTACTGGTCATCAGTCTTCATGCTTCCAAAGACGATGATCAGGAAGATTGAGTCGACTCTTGCGGCGTTCCTTCGGAGAGGATCTTCTTTGGCCCCGGGAGGGGAGAAGGTTGCTTGGAGGCATCTGTGTTACCCTCGGCGGGAGGGTGGTCTTGGGCTCCGTCTCCTTGCTGAGTGGAACCAGGCTTCGATTATGAAGCATATCTGGTTCCTCCTCTCTGACCCTTCCTCGTTATGGCCGCGTTGGGTTCATCTGAACCGGCTTCGAGGGTGGAGCTTCTAGACTATTCGGGACACGAGTTCAGATTCTTTCGGTCCACCGCTTCTGCTCTGGTGCGATCTACCATGTCATTGGTGATGGCCTTGACACTGCTCTTTGGACTGATTATTGGCTGCCATGTCGTCGTCTTTCGGAGCGCTTCCCGGCTCGATTGCTCACCTCCTCTGGACTTCATTGGGATTCTCGGGTCTCATCCATTATTGAGGGTGGTCAGTGGAGATTTCCACAGGGTTGTTTGGAGCTCCGACCCATCTGGGACACGATTGATTTTAGCCTCCAAGCTGGTGTAGCGGACTCCATCCGGTGGTTGGGTGACCCCTCGGGGAACTTCACCACCAAGTCCGCTTGGGAGATGCTGCGGAGTAGGACAGGGCAGGATACCATTCATCACCTTCTGTGGTTTCAGATGCATATACCGAGGCACTCCTTCATTCTCTGGCTCGCCTCTCGGCAACGACTTTGGACCTGGGACCAACTTCGACGTTTCGGAGCACTGGAGGTTCAGAGTGTCTGTGTTCTTTGTGATTCTGCTGACGAGACTCATGAGCCTCTTCTTCGCCTGTTCCTTTTCCGCCTCGGTCTGGAGCTCTGTCACTTCGAGTACATCTATCGCTTGGCCTACCCTTCCTTAGGATGATCTTGTCACTTAGGCTGCTCAGCATCTCAGGGGGCGAGAGATTGGCAGTACCATTGCCCGACTCTGCCTCTCTGCGACTGTGTATACTGTTTGGTACAAGCACAACCTTCGGGTCCAGCGTTCTCAGTCCAGACCAATTGCAGCCGTTCGAGAGGAGATTGCGGGTTTGGTCAGGAGTCGCTTGCTTGCTGCTTCTTCGTTCAGAGGAGCTCATCGTCACACCTCCTTGCTTCGGCACTGGGGTACTGAGACTTAGTTTCTTCTTTGTTTCCTTTGTTGTTCTTTGGTTGTTTTTTGTATGGACTTTGTCTGGCTCTTTTGAAGCTATTTCATATTTGTAGGCTTCGGCTGTGTCCTGGGGTATGCCCCTTGTAGCTTGTACTATTTTTCTTTTCATCTATATATTACGCTAACTTACCAAAAATATATATATATATATATATATACATTTGAGATTTAAATCCAGAAAGGTGATCCTTGGGATCTTAGGTTCCATCGAAGAGGTCTATATTTGGAATTTTGACCTTTCTTACTAGGAAAGATAGAATTCTCTTGGAGAATAGGGAATGAGCGCTTCAAGCCTTTGGTGCCTTACCTGTCTTATTTTCCCTTGGAAGGAAGTTAACTCCCCATTACCAGTTATCCGTGTCTCCGATAGACTTATTTTTCAATTTGCTTCCTCCCATAGGGTGGGGTTGGTATGTATTTTTCTCACTTCTTTTCAGTCTCCCAAGTTTCCCACTCTTCCTCCTGCCCAAGTGATCCGTTATGCCCTTGGCTCATTACTTAAGGGTTTTTATCCTCGGACAACTCGAGTGTATGTAGTAGTTGCTCTTCTAACCAGTGCAGCAAACGACCAAGTAAGCTTTGAACCTCTTTTAGCTGCTACTTTGACGTATACTCAGCTTCTTCGCTCGACTTAGTGGGATCAGGGGGTTCTGGTGGTTCTGTCATGGCCCCGATCCTTCCCACAAATGGCGCCCATTATGTTTACGACAGATTTGACCAGTGTGTTTACGTGTTGTAGTGGAGTTCGGCGTAGGATGGGAGTCGTAAGGATAAGCTGAACTCAAACTTTCGGAGGTAAGGAAACCACCAAGCTTCATCTCTCCTATGAGTGCTACTCCCTTGCCTTTACTTCTCATTCCCTTGGCTATTTATAGGCTTTTGGCTGTCTGCTTCTGGCCGCCTTTTTCTAGCTTGCCGGTACCTAGCTCACTGTTGCCCAGCCCGCCGGTGCCCCGCTCGCCTCTGTCTAGCTCGCTAGTGTCTAGCTTGCCGGTGTCTAGCACGCCGGGGCCCAGCTACCCTCTGCCTAGCTTGCCGATTGGGGGGGGGGGGGGGGGGGGGGGGGGTTTGAATATAACAGGTACCCAACCAAAATCCCCGATGTAGGCCAGTTTTCGAACTTATTATTAGTTTTATCCTTAACAAGATAATAAAGAGGCTTCTAAAAACCCGTAAATGCACATAATTTGGCGTTTTCTCAAATTACAGCCTGTAAGAACTTTTATTTTTAAGGAGAGGTGATGTTGTCAAATTAATGAGATATGCCGCGGTTAAAATACACTCAACCCAAAAAATTTTAGGCAGTCCCGCCTAAAACGGAAGGGCTCGTCTGACCTCAAGTAAGTGCTTATGCTTCCATTCCACACCATTCTATTAAGGAGTCCCAGTTAGGGAAGTTTGGAATTGGATCCCGTCTTGTGCATAAAATCCCAACAACGGCCTATATTGAATTCTGACCTATTATCGCTACTCACTTGTTTGGCCTGCAAACCAAGCTATGTGCTCGCCATACGACAAAAATCCATGAGAATTCTATGTTATTAGGATTTCTCCCTCATCATGTAAATCCAAGTGCGTCGATTATAATCGTCCAATAGTGAGAAAGTACCGAGCCCCAGTTAAAGACAAAACCCGATAGGGCTCCCAAATATCGCAATGTATTAAATCAAAATGAACACGAGTTTTTGAGAAAGATAACGGAAAAGGTAAACATGCCTGCTTGGCATGATGGAAAACATCGCAAATAACCTCAGTCTTCTTAACATCCAAATGAGGAAAAATACACAACTTTTGAAAAGAAATATGACCCAAATGATGGTGCCACAAAATAGTATCTTTATTTCCATGAATGGTGAGAGCTGAGGGAGTTGTTTCCAGGACTTATAATAGGTATAGCCCATCCCGCTGCTTACCCGCTCCAATTAGCCTCTTCGAGCATATGTCCCGTGCATAGCAAAAATCACGGTGAAACGTTAATGCGCATTTTCTTTCACCGGTTAGTTTACTCACTAACAATAAATTATATCGAAAACTAGGCATGTAGAGAACATTATGGAGAATAAAATTCTCAAAATTTTTAACCTTTCCCACATAGATAGCTGATAAACTCGACTCGTTGGGTAATTTTACGGGTCCAACCACATCATTCACTTTAACATTAGACATGATGGCCAATGAGGAGACCATATGATCTGCAGCACCTATGTCAATAATCCAATCATAAGAGGATGAAACTGGACCTGTTAGATTCGCAATAGGGGAGGCCGAAGTGGGTTCGAGCAAGCCAAGGACCTGTTGGTACTACGCAGGTGATAGTCCAGCCACGAGACTTCACTTTTGGTAAGAGGCTTGGCTACCGGTGCTGCAGCCGTAGCCATGACGCCTGGTGATGACCTCCCTGATGCCTTGTTTTTCCACCTGGGAGGATAACCGATTAATTCAAAACACAGCTCGTTGGTATTTCCCTATTTCTTATAGTAAGAATAAGTGAAACGATTAGTTTGATGGGGACTACTCCCCACGATACCCGCAGCACCTCCAACCAAGGCCTTGGCTATAAGAACTACAGCCTTGGGTGCAACCACCGAACCTGCAGCCACTCTTTGTTGTTTTTCCTCCTATCACAAAATGGAATAAGTACTACCCACATAAGTTAAAGGCTTGGTGTTCTTGAGTTGGGAACGAACGGTAGAAAATGACGGGTCAGGACCCATCAACAAGTCTAATAGCTTCTCCATGTCTCGAATTTGGGAAAAAGCCTTGTCATGTCCACAAGTACAAGGTAGAATCTCAACAAGAGTATATAATTCATCCCACAAGGGTCTCAACTTAGTGAAATAAATTGACATAGGTGAGTTTTTTTGCTTCAATGCGAGATTTCGCGTTATAATTCGTAGATACGAGGGACGTTGCCTTGATAAAACCTCTCATGAAAATCTTACCAAATTTTACGCGCAGTCTCTAAATATGTGATACTCTCATTTATCGCCTTCGAAACGGAGTTTTAGAGCCAAGTTGCAAACACTCCAATCCTCAAAATCCGGAGAGTCATCGTCCGGTTTTATGATGCTACCGTCAAGAAGTCCAACTTTCCTCTTTGCTTTAAAAACCTTAAGAATGGACCTTCTCCAAGATGGTTAGTTAGGTCCTGTTAAAACGTTTTGAACAAAAACCAACCCTGGATTGTCCAAGGGGTGAAGGTAAAATGGGGAGTTAACATCAATAGCTCCCCCATCGCGGGAGCCGGCATAACAACTTGATTAGTATTTGCTTGCGTACTAATGTTATCGCTTTTATTGTTAATGTCCGCCATAATCTATGAACCAAAAACACAAATAAAACATGAATGAAGCAGGAGAGGGAAAGAGATGAACTCACAAAAGCACTACAACAATGCTCCACCAAAATGAAGTCGTAAGAGACGATCAACATAAGACCGGAACTTGCTCTAATACCATGTAAAATATAAAATGACAAAATTCAAACACAATAATTAAAATGGAATTAGCTTTTCATTGGATGATTAAACTTGTGTACAAACTAAGCTATTTATACATTACAAATCTAAGAAGAGCCATACAAATCTTAGATGAAGAGCCAAGGCTAATGCTCTTCCAAGTAATGAGTTACAAGAATTAAGAATGCTAGTAATAGGGCCATTATGGCCAACTGGGAAAAGCAAGAGAAGAGGGAGGAAATGAATGCCGAGCCTAGTTAATTGCAAGGAATATTCTAAGGCATAATGCGTGTACAAATACCAAAAATACAAAGTATTTACAACCTTAAGTAAGGGCATCTCAAACCAACGACGTCTGCAAGAGTATCTTTAGTAGCCCTTCGGTCAAACTCAAGTAATTACACTTCCCATCTTTAATCACTCTTCTCATCCCCTTTTGAAAAGGTGGCAAGCCTCAGGAATTCCTTCCCATGCTGGCGAGTCAGATCCCTTGGACATATAATCTTAAAATCCATATTTAAGATACCTCGCCAAGACTAGCTTGAACGAGATGCCGTTTGATTGGCTTAAAACATTCCAACCTTGTTTACAAAGATAGGCCTGACTAGCATCTTGCATTCTCATGCGGTTCAAATTCTCTACATCCTTCGGTATGTGTATCTTATGTCAAGGCCACCATATTAATACCCAAATTGTTGTTTCTTTGTAGAAGAACTCTATGTTTATACTGTCATAGTCTTTGTATACCTTTTCGTAGATTTTGCAACATTGCATAACGTGGGACGATGATGATTCCGAGGCAGATTGTTTAAGGGTAGCCCGACCCGCCTTGAGAATGAGCCCGTTCTTCCAGCTAGCAAACTTAGCATTTATCCTCCTTGTGACCTCATGGACAAATTCATCCATTCATTCTCCAATGTACAAGTAACATCCGATATACTTATGAAACGCCTCATAATTTTCAATTCCCAGTGTGCACCTAATATTTTGCCTGCATTCCCTTGCAACACTTCTAAAGAACACAATAATAGATTTTTATTAGCTTAACAAGCTGGCCCAAGCTTGCACAGTATCCCTCACTGATGGCGCCTTAACCTTGCTACATGTCTCTACCTCGGCATTGCAAAACAAGAGTCTATCATCAGCAAACAGCAAACAACAGATATTAGGAGCTCCCCAAGCTATTTGGACTCCAATACCTTTTACTTGCTTCGTTTGCACCCTTTCCAGAGCATTTTCACTAACACACTTACTTACAGAATGAAAAGGTACAAAGACACTAACTAAGGCCTCTCCTATGTCTATTAAATCAGATTGGAGGATCCTCGATGAGGATTAAAAAGAAGGTTAAAGAGACACACTACATTATCTATTCTACCCAAGTATTCGAAAACCCCCTATCTTAGTCATAACAACTTTCAGAAAGTCTCATTCTCTTCTGTCATAACCCTTTTTCGATCTTTATCGTAATCCAACTTGACTTTCCCTGCTTACGGTTGAAGGTGTTCATAATCTCATGAGAAATCAAAATGTTGTAGTGAATCACCCCACCCAGCAAAAAGGCACCTTGGAAAGGGGAATTACCTTGGCTAGGCGGTCTCAATGTGTCGACCAACTCCTTAGAATCGATCTTATAGTTCACGTTGCATATGGTAATTAGTCTAAAATGACTGGTTCACCTCGCCTTATCTATCTTTGGGATAAAAGCAACAAATGTAGAATTAATTTCATGGAGGATCCTATCACCTCCAAGGTAGGACCTAACCGTCGATTACATGTGACGTCCTAATATTTTTGGAAAAAAAGCACTAAAACCGTATCCTGTTACGGGGCTTTATGCAGGTTCAGCTGGGGCACTGTAATCATGACCTCCTGCACATTGATGTGCTCGATAAGCTTTGAATTTTCACTATCCATAATGTAACTCTTAATATAGTCAAGAGAATCAAGTGACTGGAATGATGGGACGCAATCTTCTACAGAAATCTTGGATGAAAAGATTAGTAATCCCAACTTAATCCCACGTCCAAACTCTCGAATCATTATAAAGTTCCAGAGGAGAATGTATCTTTCTCTTACATCGTGGTTGGATGGAAACCTGGAGTTCCTATTCCCTTTAACTAACCATTTCTTTCTCTAGTGATCCCTCTAATACTTATGCTAGAATAGAAAATGTTATGATCCGGGCTTGATGAAGATCTAAGGAGGGGGCTGCTAAATCTGATAAGTTGTTGTTAACTCTAGGCTGCGTGTAGTTGCTGTTGTTGGGTGTCACTTTGAGCTGCTGCTTTTCTATTGTTGCTAATATGTTGCTGTAATAATGTTGTTAGCCTTCTTACTGCATTGTAATAAGCTTAGTAGCTGCATTGTAATAAGTTTGCTATAGCATGGCACGGTCAGGCTGGTCATTGCTATTAGTTGCTGGTCTTGGCGCCAATTAGGCTTTAAAAGTTAGTTAGAAGATATTTTCCAATACCTAGATATTTTCTTTAGTCGGTTATTAGGCTTTGTCTAGGTTTAATGTCTAGAATTGCCTATAAGTAGTAGTTTGAGCTGTAATGCAGATTTCATTTTCAATCAAATTCAATGCAACAATCTCAATTTGAGATCAAATTCTCTCTCTCATCCAACTCTCTCTATTTCTCATCCCTAATTCTCTAATTTCTCATCTCAATTCACTTCTTTCTCATCTCATACTCTCAATCTATCCTAATTTTACTTAGCTTATGCTTGTGTTTCAATCACGAGTGTAACAATTGGTATCAGAGCCTCGTTTGGCTTCCAATCGAGTGCGTAATCAAAAGAAAATTAAAAAAAAAAAAAATTCAAATTCAGTGCTGAACTCAGTTCAGTTTCAACCGATTAAAGTTCAATTGTGGTAACTGGAACATCTTGATCAAGTTCAGTTCAGATTTGAACCAATTCAGTGCCGATTCACTGCATTCATCACTCAACAATGACGAGTGGAGTTACAACAAGATCAGGAGCTGCAAAAACTGTTGTGCAACCAACTTATGCAGAGGTTACTGGTGGAAGTGCTGCAAGTGATCATAACCTTGTGACTCAAGACCAGCTGAACACGCATATGGAAGCAATGTTCACTCTGCTAGAGCAATCTCAGTTAGCTATGGAGGAACGATTGCATAAAAGGTTGCAAGAACAGGATCAGAAGTTTAATGAGCATTTTGGCTTGCAAACTCAGTGTTTTGAAGAAAAAATAGTTGATCAATTAAATTAGCAAAAGCAACAATTTGAGGAGACATTGGCAGATCGAATTAATGAAAAAGCAAAAGAGTTTGATGAAAAGATTGATGCTCATTTGAATCAACAATTGTAGAGGTTTGAAGTGAGATTTGCTGAAATTAACAAACAAGCGATTGATGATCGAGTGACTCACCAATTGCAAGGAATTGATGATCGAGTGGACAATTGTCTTGCTATGTTGCAGAATCAGGTACAAAAACAGAATGCAGGTGCAAGTGTTGGTGGTTTATTGCCTGCAAATCAGTTAATGAGAACCTCTGATCTGTTTCAATCACAAGTACCGAATGCTGGTGCTCATCCTGCTCATCCACAAGTTGGACCTCAAGTTGCTAATGTGAATGCTGGACCTCAAGTTCAGCTTCAATCTGAAGATGTTAGGCCTCAGAATCTGGTGCCAGAAGCTGAAATAAATGTCAGTCTGCGCGAACCTCTATTGGATCAAGAGCAAATTCGATCTTCGAGCATGAATTTTGGTCAGAAAGATCATCCTCTAGATTCTTCAGATCGGCCACCAGGTCCTGTAGCACAGATCAGACCAAGTCAGGAAAATTCAGGACACTTTAATCCATCTCATGATCCAACACACACACGACCTATTTGTTTGAATGCCGGATACCTTGTTCATCCACTAGAATCTGTTTAGCAGTATAATCAAGGACAGAATGCATCTAAATTTGGTCCTAACCTTAGCAATGAAGTCACTTGTGGTGATAGAAGCAATGGCTTGAGGCAACCAAGAGTACACATTGAGAACTTTGATGGGAAGCAACCACACTCTTGGTTAAGGAGATGTGAGCTATATTTCCACTTTTATTCCATTCCCGATGACCAACAGGTGGAGTTGGCTACGATTTATCTTCAAGGAGATCATGAAGTTTGGCTGTATAGTCTATTGAAGAGCAATCCCACACTTACTTGGGCGGAGTTTATGATTGAGTTTTGTGAACGCTACGGTGATGAAGATTTGGGTGATATAGTTAATAGCTTCAACAAGCTGACTCAAGTTACGACCGTGAAGGAGTACATGACAAAGTTTGAGAATCTCCGAGCTAGTATGATAACTGTTACCCTTCAAGCCCTTGAGTCCTTTTATGTCTCGAGTTTCATCATTGGATTAAAGCCTAAATCAAGAATTTGGTGAAGGCAATTGGTCCTACTTCTTTATCCCAAGCTTATGTGAAGGCGAAGTTGTTTGAGGCCACATTTCTATCCACCAATGATGGCCTCAAACACCGGGGAGAAAGCTCTCAACAACATAAAAAAGGCAGAGATGAACCCAAAGTGAACCGCTCCTTTGAGAAAAATACCTTTGAGAAGAGGCCTCGAAGACTCTGTTTTAAGTGTCATCAACCTTATGAAATAGGCCATAAATGTAATCCTAAATTTCTCATGACGGTTAGTGGAGTTGACATCGAAGGGCGGTCCGATGATTGGACTGATGTTGAATATGAGGATTTTGACCAAGAACTTTTCATTGAGGATGAAGTGGAGATTTCCTTGACAGCTTTGACAGGGCAAGGAATGCATAAAACGATCAGGATCAAAGGGAAAGCAGGCACGAGATCAGTGGAAGTACTCACAGCTTTATTGATCCAAAGATAGTGAAGAAAGTGTACATGTGGTGATCAAGACTAATCCCTTGGCAGTGACCGTGGCGGATGGAAACTCTATCCTTACTCAGGACAAATGTCGAGCCTTTCAGTGGTCTATGCATGAACATCAGTTCACACACGATTTTAGGGTCCTTCCCTTGGGTGGATGTGATATGGTACTTGGAGTTGATTGAATGCGTGCTTTTAACCCGGTGTCTTTCGATTATGTTAAGCACGTTGTGTCATTTGAATGTCACGGATCTAGAGTTACATTGCAAGGCATGGACGATCACTAATTTCCATTCTTGAGGAAAAGAATGTTCTCAAGGGGAAGGAAATGTTATGATCCGGGCTTGATGAAGATTTAAGGAGGGGGCTGCTAAATCTGATAAGTTGCTGTTAACTCTGGGCTGTGTGTGGTTGCTGCTGTTGGGTGTCACTTTGAGCCGTTGCTGTTCTGTTGTTGCTGATATGTTGCTGTAATAATGTTGTTAGCCTTCTTACTGCATTATAATAAGCTTAGTAGTTGCATTGTAATAACTTTGCTATAGCATGGCACGTTTAGGCTGGTCATTGTTGTTAGTTGCTGGTCTTGGCGCCAATTAGGCTTTAAAAGTTAGTTAGAAGATATTTTCCAATGCCTAGATAATTTCTTTAGTCGGTTATTAGGCTTTGTCTAGATTTAATGTCTAGAATTGCCTATAAGTAGTAGTTTGAGCTGTAATTCAGATTTAATTTTCAATCAAATTCAATGCAACAATCTCAATTTGAGATCAAATTCTCTCTCTCATCTAACTCTCTCTATTTCTCCTCCCTAATTCTCTAATTTCTCATCTCAATTCACTTCTTTCTCATCTCATACTCGCAATCTATCCTAATTTTACTTAGCTTATGCTTGTGTTTCTATCACGAGTGTAACAGATCCTAGGGTTAATCTTTTCATTTTCCTTATACGAACATTGTTTCATGGGTCATGTTCAAGGGGCCTTTGTATAGTTTCTAGCCTAGAATAATTCTTCTCCAGACTCATTGACAAGTTTTTCGACTTGTTCTCCTCAAAAATTTAATTCCCCTCTAATAATTTTCTTCCTTTGAGCTAAGCTAAAGAGTTTCAAACCTTTGCATTTTCACTTTCTACACCTTTTGCACAATATTTATAATATGATTACTACCTACCTTCCTATACTTGGACTAAATCTAAAAAGCTTGGGCTTCCCTTGGGCCAACCTGTCAATTGCATGGTACATCAGGATGTGGTTCGATATGGAACCTCTTTTGTTGACAACCGAGCTACTGGAAAGCATTGCCACCGGCAGTTGGTGCAAAAAGCTTTGTCTAATTTTTCTTGAACCCAAATATTCCCTACCTCTCATCTCAAGTATACTTAGAAGCATCAAATGGACCTCCACCAGTTCACAGATTTCGCACACCCTAGAAGGGCGCTTAGTATGATGAACATTTACCTAGTATCACCAATTTTATCATTGTCACTAAGGAGTTCATTCAAATCTTCTAAGGGGCACTGAAGGAAATCAAAACAGGACCCTAATTCAATGACATGATCCCAGAAGACATCTTGGTCTTCCTCCCTAGTTGATTAATATATCATCTGGGCATAGGGTTTTTAACTGATGATAAAGCTATTCTATACGATGCGCTGAGGACCTGCACCTCACACTTCGAATTATTTCAAATGATAAGGATTCATTCTACCATATGGTCATATTCAAATTTTTGCTACAACTTATCCATTCACTTGTTGGTAATGAGGGTTTCAAAAATAATCGCCACATCCGTAATTGTAGATTGGATATAGTATCTTAATTCCTCACTGGTTTTCGGCACCTCTAGACCTCTAATATTGCAACATAGGACCTTTGTTGATGAAAATAACATTTATAAATGTTTCGGGGGTTTTTGGTTAGGTTCTTTAGGATGAGGACCGGGCTCAAGCCCTCGCTGAGAAAGCAGCTGCTAGCGTTCGACCTGATATCCCCTGCAAAACGAAGAAGGCCGTTAGAGGGACCCACGGGTTTGCCCGTGGGAGACCCCTCCGATGCCTAAGTTAGTAAAAGTCATAATAATAACAACGGATAAATAAATAGCGTAAAATAAACAATAAGAAATACTTATCGTATACGGAGAGGGGGTCCTTGATGGTTGGTGGCTGGAATCCGTACCGGCGAGGTGGCCGGGAAGAGAGAAAGAAAGAGGAGAGAGAGTTGGGTTCTCCCCGGTGGCTGACGGCCGGAGCAAGAGGAGAGAGAGAAAGGACAGAGACAGTGGGGTTGTTGTCCCCCCCTTTGCCCCTTGTTGTTGTTGTAGATATTTATAGAGGAGGGATGATGTTGGCGGTTGAGGAGATGAGGTGGCGGTACCGGAGAGGCTGGCGGTACCCGAGGCTTGGCGGTAGCAGGATGGAGCCGGTACCGGCTACCTGGGTGGTGCCGGTATGGGAGTGATGGTACAGGTGGTAGGAGAGAGAGACGGTAGTAGGTAGAGAAGATACCGGTGGGTGGTAGTAGGCGCTGGCGGTAAGAGAGAGGAGGAGGCGATAGCGATGGGTTGAGGAGAGAGATGTGAGGGGTTGAGGAGGGGGGCCGTAGAGGAGAGAGATGAGTGTGTGTGGGTGGTAGAGAAGTAGAGGAGAGAGTGAGCCGTGAGGAAGGAGCAAGAGAGAGGAGAGAGATGATACTTGGGGCACAAGGGAAATGAGGAGAGAGAGAGAGCACGTGGGAGAGAGAGGAGAGAGAAAATTATTTTTAATTTTCGTTATTACCTCGCTATCCAATTGTAGTATTAATCTGATTATTTTTATCCTCTACAATAAACAATATTCAAGTAACACACACTACACAGACACTTGTCGTTCAAGGCCTCGGGGGAGAGTCCAAGAGCTTATTCCAAGAAGCTCAAGGGAGCTTCGGTCTTTGGGAAAAACTATGAAAAACATACCTACACGCTAGGAAAAGTGCATGCGAATGGTCTTCTTACACCTGGAAGGAGATAGCAAGCTTTTCTAGGTGTTAACTATCTGTAATTTCACTGCAAGATGAACACCCAAGCCAAGGAAGAGTGGTAGGGAACGAATAACGTATCACACATGTCTCCCCAAAAGTTATAGTAGAGATTTTAGTCCTTTAAGAACTCTAACAAGTAATGCCTCAATGGAGAAATGGGAGGCACATCTGAGTAGAACGCCTCTGGGTGACACCATAGGAGAAGACATAGCAACAAGTGCCATTTAATCTGAGCCATTCATGGCCGATAAAGAGGTGACGTTAGTATAGCACTTACATGTAGGGTAAGAAGGACGCGAATGATAATGCACCATATACTCTGGGTATATGATTCGCTCTTTGGCCATTTGGTATGCTCGTCTCTAATTATTTTTACATTTTCCCTCTAAAATAATGCCAACTCAGGTAGCCTGGGAATTCCAAATGCACTACACTCCTACTTAGGGCCTATATTGGTCAAACTATGAAAAAATATTTTTTACCAAGAAGCACTTTTTATGAATTTTTTTTTAATTATTTTGACTTCTAATTTAAAGAAAAAACACTATTTTTTTTACTTTTTAAAAAAAAAAAATTGTTTGAACTTTAATTTAGAAACACTTTTCTCCAAACACAGCATTTGTGTGGTTCGCCGTAGAAAAATTCTTAAATTAAATATTGAACAAATTATTCTTCAGTATCCTAAGGTTTGGCAGAATTATTTTTTAAAGTTTTTAGTCCATTGGCTATGATGAAATAATTTTTTAGTTCAACGGTCCTCTCTTTGTTCGGAGTTTACAAAATGGTGTCTTCATACGATGGTAATGTGTTAAGATCGAGATAGAATCTCAAATCATAACCTAGGAAAGATAGAATCAAGAGAGTTTAGATGAGAAGAGAAATGAAAGGGGATGAGAAATAGAGAGAGAATTAGATGAGAGAAGAAAATATCACAAAGTGATAAGATTGTATTTCATTGAATGATTGAAGAAGTACAATCTTAGATCTTTTATAGAAGATAGTACACATTACTTCTCAATACAAGATCTAACCGACTATAACATCTTTTCCCGCCATTTTCTAGCTTAACAGACTTACGTGAGGAAAATATCTAACTGCTAAGGAGTCCATTACAATATCAACTCGCTAATACAACTCAATCAGCTATATTCAACACCTTATTACATTTATACTCTAACTCACATACCCCCATTTTGAGAATCATAACAATACTCCCTCCATTAAAAGATTCTTGTCCCCAAGAATCAAAGAAAAGAATTGAAACAATGAAGATCACTTATTGCTTAAGAAATGATAGCTGAAATTGATGAACTTCTTACTGAAATCTGCAGCTGAGAAGAACATCTGAATGCCAAAGTTCTGCAGCTGAATCTGAAATGTAGTAGAACACATGAGTATGATTCCTTTTTCGGTATAATGTTTGCGTTGGGATGTACTGTACCCCTTCTGGTGGTCTACACCGATCAAACCAGTCCATCCAAACACCAACAAGTCCACAACACCTCTCGCTATAGTTATTCTTGCCACACTTCGAATTGTTGCAACAATCAAGCATTAAGGACTGAGACTACAGCAGATGGAACTCTGGAATGCAGATGGTTTGCTTGAACTTCACTTGGGCATGCTGGTGAGTGACCCTACTACACCCAAAACAGCTCCTTAACGTTTGCTTGCTGCTGAGAGTTGCTGATGAACAAGATGGCATCGGTTGTAACACAAGTGTGGCAGCTTCCAATCTAAGTTCCAAGTCTTTGATTGTCTTCTCAACACACCCAAGAAGAACTATGCGATGAGCCTTGCAATTCCTAGCTCTTTTCTTGCTTGGAAAGAGCCCTTCAACTGAATTAAGGCACTCAAGGCTCTCATGAAACCAAGAATGAATCACAAACTTCGAATGGGCAACACCATAAACTCCACTGAAAAACCTTTCACTGTAACTGATGCAAGCACACATCCACTCTTGAAGTGATTGAGCACTGCTGACCCTGCATACCGCAGCTGAGATCCATGAGTTATGGGAGCTACTGTCCCTATTTTGAACCTCAACTATCTAATTGTGCAAACCCCAGTAGCTTCGCTGCTGCTGCACATACAGAAATCAGCTCCTGTCTGGTCCAGAAGAAAGCTTTCTGATGTCCTCAGGTTCAAAAGGCCTCTTAAGACCACAATTTCATAAACCGTGTGAACTTGAGTGTGAACTTGTATGATTCTCCAAGAATTTTTAGCAGCCTCTCTTAGTTTTGTTGCTTAAATCTTGAGTGTGAACTTGTATGATCTGAAAGTCTCAGCCTTTCCATCCAAAACTCTTGCATGGACCACACAAACTAATATTTCATAAGCCATTGTTGAATTCCAAAAACACAATGTCAAAACTTGAATTCGCAAAGCATTCCAATTGGCAATGCTCACGCTGCAGCCCACAATTTCCAGCCTGTTCACAAGACTTTCTTATATCCCATGCTCTTCCAGCCACCAAACTTTCCTCAATTGAACACGCTTTGCTTTCTTGTCAACGAGCTTGAGTATGAACATCAATTTAGGAACCCAATGGCATTTCAGAACAGCTAATAACTTCTCTAAAACAAGAATGGTTCTGTCCAGTTCTTCACTACTGATTTTTGCATTGTTGACATGGAACTTTAACTTCACCACCATGTTTCCCTTTCTAAACAAGACCCCGTGGTACTTAAATTCAAGTTGATCAATAGGCATTTGAACCCTTTTGTACACCCCCAATAGCTCAGCTATTTGCTATTTGCCTCCAAGTCTGAATTGAAATCCGAAATCAGAAACTTGGCCTTTCTTTTTCTGAAATCTGAGATGCACATCAGCTTGAGTCACATGTTCCTTCATCGAATCCATTTGTCTCAACTTCTTGAGACATTGAAATCCTTCTCCCGGATCAGGAGGAGGCCTAACACAAGTGCTTGCACTTGGATGAATCATAACTCTACTCGAAGAGGGAAGCAGATGAACTTGATCTAGCAAATCTTCCAACTGACAGTGAGCTTCAACTTGCTTAAGTACACACAATTCTTCACCTGGGTTAGGAGGAGGTTTTACACTCATGTTTGTACTTGAATAAGCCTTCTTTCCACTCAAAGAACCTTGCCAAGCATCCAACAGAATATTGCTTGCATTCTTCTGGTTCTGACTTAGCAGAGCAGCATGTCTAGGAGAAGTAAATAGTACATTTTATGCTGCATTTGATTACTCCACAGCAACAACATGTGGTTTCCCAACTAAATTCAAAGGTTTTACAAAAGCTCTTTGATTTTCAACTGCAGCTTCCCCTTCCAATCTGAATCTTACACTGACAATTGTACTCCCTTCAATATGCTGTTGTAATTGATGTCGACCTTCCCCAAGCACATTTAATTCATCTTTTCCAGGATCAAAAGGCCTCAACCCTGCCTGATTCACTACTGAATCAACCCCTTGTGTGCACTTGGTTTGAGCTCCCCTATCAAACCCTCGTGATATCTCTTGAGAATGCTGCACCGATACACACTTACTATTTGAACTTGCTTCTAGAACCATTCAGCTTGCTGACATTTAGATTGATCCATTCTTGATGTAGGATCACACTCTTGTTGCATTAAAGACTCCTGTTGCATAATTTCTTCGAACACAAGAGAGTGTACCACTTCAGCTGGATGAACAATATGTCCAATACTTGAATGAGATGCACCAATATGTGAATGAGATGCACTTATAATATCCACTACCTTCTTGTCCTTGCACAGGTTTCCTTTGAACCAATTGGCTTGACTCAACAACAACTTCATGCTTCCTTAAGTCGGGATGCACTGCAGTAGCAACAACACTTCTATCTTTTGCTGAAATTGCCCTGTTGCAGTCAGATTTCTCTTCCTCCTTGCCTTCTTAAGCGTTTTGCTAATCCAAGCACCAACCTCAAGTCTATCTAATAACAACATAACCATCTCATGCTTCATCGATTCCTTGTTCTTGCTAACATCAAGCTTATCAAGAATCTTATTATTTGATTTAAGGCGTAGAAAATCCTGAGGTTTACCCTTGTAAACTAATATCGGCTTTTCCGTTGTTCTCAATCTCTTACTCGAGTAACATTTCTTACGATTTAAATGGATAAATAAGCTGATCTCCTTATCGTGCTGCAGCTTATTGTGCAGCAGAGAATACCATACCCTCAACTTCCGGCTACTCCAAATCTCAATTTGCACTTGTGGTTTCATTTCCGCAACATTCAGTGATTCCACATTGTGTACCTCGAGCTGTAAAACAATACTTCGAGGATGAAATACATCAGTTGTAAACTCTCATAAATGCCGCATAAGTTCTTCATTAGAGCGTTGTATGATCTAGTAGATTTCGGCTGACCACTTCGAAGTTGAATCATGATTAGTTGTAGCTTCCATTTCTCTTGCTCAAGGAAGAAGAGAATTGCGCTTTTACAACCAAAGGATCTTCGTAACACGGAATCAACACTTCGACACCAAACCCTAACACATCGCAATTCGAATCAGAGAGAACTTGAACTAAAACCCTAACCGCAGTGGTTTCTTGAATAATCCAGACTATGAATCTGAATTAGATTCGAACTTAGTTACAATCACTTACTTAAACACACTTCTAATCACAATCCTTAAAAACAATGTCAGATTTATGCGATTTTTCTAAGTTCTTGTTGATTTCACTTTCGAGCTAGTAATTCTTCAATCTTCAGTAAATTCCTATGGAATCAACAAGATTCCAATGCAACTACACTTGATCGATGCTTATCAACTCAAAAACTCCGGAATTCAACTCATGCAATCAACAATTCAATTCAGTTCTTTGCATTATTAGTTACTGAATTAAGCTCAGTTTCTTTATCTGAATTATCAAAGATTAATGCAGGAACTGAAGTTGATCTTGCTCAACTTCAATCAACACTATCACAGCTCAAATTGTTTGGAACGCTTACAATTCTGAGCTTGAATCTACTCCAGAAATAGAACCTGAAGTAGGACTTTGAATATGATCAATGTACTACACCTTGTTCATTGATCCGATCTCTAATAGAATCTGATCTCGATCTGAAAATCACTCAGCACATTAACACTATATCCTGAGCCAAACACTAGCTTCTGCTAATGAATTCAACTCTGAAGATCTACACCAGATGCAACCTCCACCGGCTTGATTCAATGCAAGGCTTAATGATCCACACAATCTGATCTGAACTTGATATTCAACCTCTTTTTATTTGTTTTAATGAAATTTTCAGATACGCTTTTGATCAAGACTCAAGAATTTGATATCAATCAATCAAGAATTCAAAATTGAACTCCTAATCAATTTGCAATGAAATCAAAAATATTTGATATCAAATCACGTTTGATTTAGAAGCCAAATGAGGCTCTAATGCCAATTGTTAAGATCGAGATAGAATCTCAAATCATAACCTAGGAAAGATAGAATTAAGAGAGTTTAGATTAAAAGAGAAGTGAAAGGAGATGAGAAATAGAGAGAGAATTAGATGAGAGAGAGAGAGAAAATATCACAAAGTGATGAGGTTGTATTTCATTGAATGATTAAAGAAGTACAATCTTAGATCATTTATAGAAGATCCTACACATTACTTCTCAATACAAGCTTTAACCGACTCTAACATATTTCCACCATTTTCTAGCTTAACGGATTTACATGAGGAAAATATCTAACTAGTAAGGAATCCATTACAATATCAACTAGCTAATACAACTCAATCAGCTATATTCAACACCTTATTACATTTATACTATAACTCACATACCCCCATTATGAGAATCATAACATAATGTGATGCCATATATTGGAAAGGTGATATTGTACAACAAAAAGATGACATCATATATCGAAAAAGCAATGTTATACACTGAATTTTAGATTGAAAATTTACTTTTCCCTAACTGTTGACTATGAAGTTCATATACCAAGTTAATATACTAAAAGGTTAATTCATGAAATTTTGGAGTAATAAAGTGTAATTAACTCATAACATTTAGGGTTTTTTTTATACTGAAAATCACCTATATTTTAGGTGTAATTTCAGAAAACCACCTAACTTTTTTTAATTTTTCAAAGTCACACCGAAACTTTTTAAAACATTTTCAATGTCAAACATAATGGTAACACCGTTAACTTTTTGTTAAAATAAATAGGAAATTATTGAATTGTCCTCAATAAAACTTTTTTTTTTATTTTTAATGAATTAAAAAATGACTTTTTTGTTTGAAATAATTTGGTTTCCCATGACTTATAGCTAACCTTGAAATTTTTAACTATTTTTTCAACTCTTTTTTAAATTTTTATCACTTTTTTCTTCATTTTTTTTTTTAGTATTTTTTAAATAATAATTGGGATTTTTCAATGAATTATAAACAAATTCTACAAATAGAAAAATATTTCTATATTTTTTGGTTGCAAAAGGTTGTAGCAGCGCGCTAAATCTTAACAATTTTACAAATTCAGAGGTGAATGATAATTTCGTCAATTGCAAAATATAATACTTAATATAATTTAATTTAATTGAGTTAAACTTGGTATTTTCAACCAAAGAGGGCACCAACACGCCGTCACCGGATTCCATTAAAACTCCGAAGTTAAGCGTGCTTGGGCGAGAGTAGTACCAGGATAGGTGACCTCCTGGGAAGTCCTCACCCTCAGGTTGGGGGCACTGGGAAATAGCCTCTCTTTAGGTTAACAACCTGAAGGGGGAAGGCTGCGTACATCCGCCCCCCAGACCCTGCGTAGGCGGGAGCCCTTGAGACACTGGGTATGTTCCTTTAAACTTGGTATTTTCATGCATTTATACCCCAAAAATGCGGTGTTTCATTTGACGGAAAGTTAACCGTGCCAGCACTATATGTGAAATTGGAAATTTTTTGAAAATTTAAGTGTGACTTTGAAAATTTTGAAAAGTTAGCTGGTTTTCTAAAACAGTACCTAAAATAGAGGTGCTTTTCAGTTAGAAATCCTAACATTTAATGATTACAACTGTATGATTCAATAGCATGTTGTCCTCAAAATTACTAATGATACAATAAAACATAATTTGATCATTAAAAAAAAAGATTAAATAATCATTTCTTATAAACTTAAATTTATTTGATTCATAGCATTGCTTTTTTGTCATTGAATTTACTGATACAAACTTGGCCAACGCCGTTTGCAACTCGCCAACCTACATAAGGGCCGTCTTCATCTTTTCATCCCAGCCACGTCACCCTTAGATATTTTGCTAGATATTTTCCTCTTTCTTTTTATAAATAGGAGAGAGTGCGTTAGGATTAGGCATGTGTCAAGTGTATGCCTTCTTCTTCTCCCCCAAATTCTCTCTTTGTCGTCCTTCTCTTTTTTTGTAAATCCTCTATTGTTGGAGCTTATATATACATACATATATATATACACAATAGGGCAGCGGTTTACTGCCCCATGACACTATTATTGCTTGTAATTTTTATTTGATTGAACTAAATTTGATCTAAGTTTGTATCATTTACACCTTCAAATTGTTGTAGTTTTAATGTGTTCATTGACTTACATTGGCATACACACAGTCGTCGCTACTTTCTCGGTCAAATTAGGAGGCCGAAGAGAACATGGATTAGGACTTACTAAGTGGACTGGTGGCTGGAGCGCAATGTATCAACTGGCAAGTATATTCAAGTCAAAATCAAAGAAAAAAAAAAAAAATTAAATAAAGTCCATTAACAAAAGTGCAAGAATAATTTTATACTCAACATATTCGTTTATACAAATGCCTATTATATTATTAAAAGCAAAGACTGTCAAAATTTGAAATATCGATCACTTAATCAACAAGGATTTGCTATCAAATTAAGACCATGTTTGGTTCATTCTTTTTAACAAACAAAGTTGTAGAAAACTCAAAGTAATTGTAAGACTTATTTTTTGTTTGTAAAAATATTTTTTTACATGTTTCTTCACAGCAGGAATAGGAAGACAAAAACAAAAGGTCGTTTTATTTACTAATAGAATATCAACTATCTCGATGTCATTTTTTTTTTAGCACTGTACTTGTAGACATAAAAGGAAAAGGGTGTTGTACTAGTCAAAATGAATATTTTTAGCATTAAACTAGAAATAAACTAATCTATTTAAACACCATACGGTATCTAATACTTACTCATATGCTTGTACCCTCTGTCATGATTCAATGTATTTTAGCTCATAAAAACTATTGTGGAATATGATTTTAATAATATATAAATATATTTTGTTTATATATTTTCAAAATAAATGCATCATTTGATGTGTTTTTGGCTTAAATTTGTTGGGGCCTGGACATCACTCCTCCATTTATGTAATACGTGTGTCCACACATACGACATTAAAGCCAAAACACATTCTTAGGATATGTCTCAAATTACTTAGTTTGGGAACGGGTGCAGCCAACAGCATGCTGATCGATCTGGAAGATTGTCGATCGATCGTGAAGTTCGTAGAAAGTTATCAAAACTGTAAACTCGCCAATCGACAGGGAAGTTTTTGATAGATAGGCATCCCGATCGATCGGGACACTGATCGATCGAGCCTGGAATTACACGTGACCTAGGTCACGCTGAGTATAAATAAAGAGAAAGGTTCATGAGTTAATGTTGAGAGCGCCGTACAGAAATAGATAGAGGGAGTGAATATTCATATTCTAATTCTTCCATTATTTCGATCAATAGAGTTCTCTACCTTCACTTATGGTTTTCCCCCTCTCGTTTGAGGGCACACCACGTAAATCATTGTCTTACTTGTTTGTTCTCTTTTACCTTGTCGCTTACTTCTCATATTTGTTTTAGTATTTAAATCGAATCCACTTCTTGGGTATAATTTCCTTCACAAATTGTTATCTGAGCCCTAGTCGTTCGATTTAATACTATGACGTCTGTTGTGAAATCTGAAGTTGAGAAGTTTGGTGGTCAAGGGAGTTTCAGTTTATGGCAAATTCACATGAAGGGCCTCTTGACTCAGAACGGCTTGAAGAAAGCATTGGACGAGAAAGAGAAGAAGCCAGAGAGTATGTCAGACGGACAATGGGAGGAGTTAAACGAAAAGGCTCTCACCGCTATTCAGATGTATCTTATTGGTGACGTTTTGACAAAAGTTTTGGAAGTAAAAACTGCTAAGGAGTTGTGGGAGAAATTGCAGAAGATGTTCTGCGTTAAATCTGTCTCCAACAAACTTGCAGTCAAGCAATGGTTATTCACCTTTCGTATGTCAGAAGGTACGTCTCTTAAAGTTTACATTAATGAGTTTAACTCTATCATTCAAGAGTTAAAAGAACTCGATAATGTTCCAAAAGATGAAGATCAGGCTATATTATTGTTATGTTATCTCTCAACCTCTTATAAGGGCTTTGTTAAAAGTATGATTTATAGTGGTAGAAAATCTATCACTGTTGATGAAGTTAAGAAAAACTTGCTAAGTAAAGAAAGGGTTGATAAGGAGTTGTCCGACTCTTTTTATGACTCAGGAAATAGTTTATTTATTAGAGGAAGAACTGAAACCAGAGGATCTGATAGTGGAGGAAACAAGTCTACGTCAAAGTCTAGACATAAAAATCTATCCGGTAATTATTGCCATAAGAAAAGGCACATTAAGAAATATTGTTACAAGCTTAGGCTGAAACTAAAAGATGATAACAGAAAGGACCAGAAAAGGAATGATAAATCTGCTAAAGCTAGTGTTGTTGAAGATGAGAGTGATGCTGATGTCCTTTTAGTGACCGAATCTCAATCCAGATCTAAAGACAATTGGATTCTGGATTCGGGTCGCTCCTATCATGTATGTCCCAATCGAAACTAGTTCACCACATATAAGTCAATTCAGGGTGGAGTTATTCTGATGGGCAATGATGCAACATGTAGAGTTTTTGGTACAGGAACAATTTGTGTTAAGACGTTTGATGGTACTGTTAGGACCTTGAGTGATGTACATCATGTTCCTGATTTAAAAAAAAAATCTCATCTCTCTAGGTACCCTTGATTCTCATGGGTACAAGTACACAGCTGAAGATGGAGTTCTGAAGGTCTGTAAGGGTGCTCTAATTGTGATGAAAGGTAGACGGGTAGGAACTTTGTATGAACTTATTGGGTCCACAGTAACAGGGTCAATAGTTGTATCTTCATTATCAATGACAGATTCAGATATCACTGAGTTATGACACATGAAGCTGGGTCATATGGATGCTAAGGGACTGTCAAAGCTCAGTAAAAGGGGTTTGTCGTGTGGTCAATCTACAGGACTGATGGAATTCTGTTAGCATAGCATTTTTTGGAAGTAGAAAGGGTTTAGCTTCAAACAGGTGGTGCATAAGACAAAAGGGACGTTAGATTACATTCATTGAGATTTGTGGGGACCTTCCAGGCTTGCTTTGAAAGGTGGCTCCAGATATCTTCTAAGGTTTACTGATGATTTCTCTAGAAAGGTTTGGGTCTACTTCCTAAAGCAAAAAAATGAAGTTTATGACAGTTTCAAGAAACGGAAGGCCTTACTTGAGAAGCAGACAGGGAAGCAGATTTAAAGGTTGAGGATAGACAATGGTCATGAATAAGTTGAGGGTGACTTCACCGAATTCTATGAATATCAAGGCATTGTCAGATATAGGACTTGCACAGGGACACCTCAACAGAATGGCGTTGCGGAAAGATTGAATAGAACGTTGCTAGAGAAAGCTCGTTGTATGCTGTCGAATGCTGGTTTGGGCAGAGAATTTTGTGTAGAGGCTGTGAACATGGCAAGTCACTTGGTGATCCGTTCACCTCATTCATCTCTTCAGTTGAAGATTCAAGAGGAGGTATTGTTAGGATCCCCCTGCAAACTATTCTCTTTTAAGAATTTTCTTTGGCCTTGCATACGCTTATGTGAATGAAGGAAAGCTCAAGCCTAGAGCCAAGAAGTGCATCTTTCTTGGTTATACTTCAGGTGTGAAAGGATTTCGTTTATGGGATTCCAAGTCTCATAAATTTCTGACAAGTAGAGATGTCACATTCAATGAGTCTTCATTACTTTAACCACAGAAGACGCCCTCTGTTACATGTGATTCTAGTCAAATGTAGATGCTAGAGATAGTTCAGTTATAGTTGGGTAGCACAGCTCAGCAGCAGAATGAACCCACAAAAAGTATACAGGCACCACCAGTACAGATTTTAGAAAGAAATGAAGTGGTTGAAACCAATCAGCAGGTGAAGCAGTATATTATAGCTAGTGGAAGACAAAAGAGACAAGGTAAACCACCACAGCGTTATGGTTATAAAGAGATGGTAGCTTATTCTCTTACAATGGCTGAGACAATGGAATACAGTGGGCCTTCCACCTACTCAGAAGCAGTGTTTAGAGCTGATTCAGAAAAGTGGTTGATGGCAATACACTAAGAGATGGAATCGTTGCAGAGAAACCAGAATTTGGAGCTTGTCAAGCTGCAAACTGGGAAGAGAATCATTGGTTGCAAATGGGTCTTCAAAAGAAAAGAAGGCATTACATGAGTTGAAGATGCAAGGTATAAGGCTCGCTTGGTGGCCAAAGGTTATAGTCCAGTACATGAAATTGACTTTCATGATATTTTCTCACCATTTGTTAGAAATAGTTCCATTCGAGCATTACTTGCCCTAGTTGCCATGCATGACTTAGAGCTCCAACAACTTGATGTGAAAACTACATTCTTTATGGTGAGCTAGAAGAGAGTATATATGCATCAACCTGAAGGTTTTACTGTTGAGGGAAAAGAGGACCATGTTTGCTTACTGAAGAGGTCTCTATATGGTTTGAGGCAATCGCCAAGACAGTAGTACAAGAGATTTGATCAGTTCAAGACCAGTCATGGGTTCTTCAGGAGTCAATATGATGGTTGTGTCTATTTCTGACAAACTAGTGCAGGTTCATACATTTATCTTCTGTTATATGTTGACGATATGTTAATTGTAGCTAAAGATATGTCTGAGATCAACAATCTGAAAGCTCTATTGAAGGTGAATTTGAAATGAAAGATTTAGGAACAACCAAGAAGATACTTGGTATGGAGATCCAGAGAGACAGAAAACTGGAATATTATACTTTACTCAGGAAAAGTATACTGAGAAAGTCCTGGATCGTTTTCATAAGAAAGATGCCAAACCAGTTAGCACTCTTTTGGTAGCTCACTTTAAGCTTTCAGCCTTAGCTTTGCCACAGACAGAGGAAGCTATCAGGTATATGTCACATGTCCCATACTCCAGTGTAGTAAGTAGCATCATGTATGCCATGGTTTGTACAAGTCTAGATATCGTACATGCTGTTAGCAAGGTGAGTAGATGCATGGCGAATCCAAGAAAAAGAGCATTGGCAAGCTGTTAAATGGATTCTAAAATACTTATGTGGCACTTCAGGTAAATGCTTAGAGTTTGGGAGGAGCAGTGACTATTTAGTTGGCTATGTTGATTCAGATTATGGTGGAGACTTGATTCAGATTATGGCTATGAAATTTTTAATTATTTTTTCAACTCTTTTTTAAATTCTTACCACTTTTTTCTTCATTTTTTTTAGTATTTTTTAAATAATAATTGGGATTTTTCAATGAATTATAAACAAATTTTACAAATAAAAAATATTTCTATATTTTTTGGTTGCAAAAGGTTGTAGCAACGGACTAAATCTTAACAATTTTACAGATTCAGTGGTGAAGGATAATTTCGTCAATTGCAAAATATAATACTTAATATAATTTAATTTAATTGAGTTAAACTTGGTATTTTCCGGCATTTATACCCCAAAAATGCGGTGTTTCATTTGACAGAAAGTAAACCGTGTCAACACTATATGTGAAATTGGAAATTTTTTGAAAATTTAAGTGTGATTTTGAAAATTTTGAAAAGTTAGCTGATTTTCTGAAACCGTACCTAAAATTGAGGTGGTTTTAAGTTAGAAAATCCTCACATTTAATGATTGCAAATGTATGATTCAATAGCATGTTGTCCTCAAAATTACTAATGATACAATAAAACATAATTTGATCATTAAAAAAAAAAAAAGTTAAATAATCATTTCTTATAAACTGAAATTTATTTGATTCATAGCATTGCTTTTATGTCATTAAATTTACTGATACAAACTTGGCCAATGCCGTTTGCTGCTCGCCAACCTACACAAGGAGCCATCTTCAGCTTTTCTTCCCTGCCATGTTACCCTTAGATATTTTGCTAGATATTTTCCTCTTTCTTTTCATAAATAGGAGAGAGCGCGTTAGGATTAGGCATGTGTCAAGTGTATGCCTTCTTCTTCTCCCCCAAATTCTCTCTCTGTCTTTCTCCTCTTTTTTTATAAATCCTCTATTGTTGGAGCTTATACATACATACATACATACATATATATATACACATATATATACATATATATACACATATACTATATATATTACACCTTCAAATTGTTGTCGCTTTAATGTGTTCATTGACTTACATTGGCATACACGGAGTCCTCGCTACTTCTCGGTCAAATTTGGAGGTCGAAGAGACCTGGATTAGGACTTACTAAGTGGACTGGTGGCTCGAGCGCAATGTATCAACTGGCAAGTATATTCAAGTCAAAAAAAAAAAAAAAAAAAAAAAGAAGAATAAGAAAAAAATTAAGTCCATTAACAAAAGTGCAAGAATAATTTTATACTCAACATATTTGTTTATACAAATGCCTATTATATTATTAAAAGTAAAGACTGTCAAAATTTGAAATATCGATCACTTAATCAACATGAATTTGCTATCAAATTAAGAACGTGTTTGGTTCATTCTTTTTAACAAACAAAGTTGTAGAAAACTCAAAGTAATTGTAAGACTTATTTTTGATTTTTTTACATGTTTCTTCACAACAGGAATAGGAAGACAAAAAAAAAAGGTTGTTTTATTTACTAATTGAGAAAGATGCAAAATTAAATTTTTTCCATTGCTTATCCAAAAAATATTTTTAAAAATAAAGTGTATTTACGTTAACCTTCATAATTATAATTGACTCAAACTTCCAGCACCACCATAACTTGTTACAATCACCATTCTTTGCTATCATTACTACTCATTATCGTGATTAATCCATAGTCACATGACTCACTTCCATCTGCTTGCCATGGCCAAAACTATGGTCGCCATTGCCACTGCTTGCCCCTCTCATAATTTCATCTCACTACCATGGTCCACCTTCACTTCCCACTGTCATAGTTTTGTCACTACAGTCGGCCCTTACTAACATGGCTATCCTCTTTGAATCACCAAAGCTTGCCTACAACTGCTACCCACTAAGATTTGTTATAACTTATTGAAGATCATCATTGCTCAACATGATCCACTCTACCACCGTGGCCCACACCAAACACCACCTATCATTATTAATTAATTTGTATTTTTAAACTCTTTTTAATCACTATAATAGATAAGTTTCTTTAAATATACATTCAAATAGTTTATTATGTCAAGAAGATTATTTTATATTACATAATCAAATATCATACTTTAAATACATACATATCTTTAATATACAGATCTCATTCAAACGGATAAGTTAAAAAATAAGGTAAAAACCAATAAGTCAAACAAATCCTAAAATACAAATAATTTAACATAGAGATCTCATTCAAATAGATAAATTGAAAAAAAAGGTAAAAGCAATACACCAATCACTTCCCAAAAAACCAATGTCCAAACAACTTTAAATGTGAATACTTACATTTTCCTTACTTTAAAAGAGCCTCACTTTCACTCACTGCAAATCATAATCACCCAATTTGAAACAATGTATCCCCCAAAATACACCATCTCTCTCAAACAAATTCAAACAATCCTGCCCTTCTTCATCTTTTTCTTCCACCTCTGTTTCTGTAGACAACTCTGCAACCCCAACGACAAAAAGGCCCTCCTCTCCATTAAACAATCCTTCAACAATGCCTACACCTTCGCCTCTTGGACCCCCGACACTGACTGCTGCCGTTGGTATATGGTCAAGTGCGACCTCCACAACCACCGCATTTCCTCCCTCTCCATCTTCCAGTCCACCGACGTCGCCGGCCAAATCCCCCCTGCCATTGCCGACCTCCGTTTTCTTAAAGACCTCACCTTCCAGAAGCTCCCTAATCTGATTGGCCCAATCCCCGACTTCATCTCAAAACTCCCCAATCTCAGCTTTCTCTGGCTTAGTTGGACCAATCTCTCCGGCCCTATTCCTGATTTCTTGGGTGGGATGAAGAAATTGACGTACCTAAATCTTTCATTCAACAATCTCACTGGTTCAATCCCTCCCTCTCTATCCCAATTGAACAATCTGGGTGCTTTGTTCCTTGACCGGAACAAGCTCACAGGTTCAATTCCCAACAGCTTTGGGTTATTCAAAAATAACCCAGATTTCTACCTCCGATTGTCCCACAACCGATTATCCGGTCCGATCCCCGAGTCCTTAGCAGTTGTGAATTTCACGGTTCTTGATCTGTCGAGGAACATGCTGACCGGAAACGCAGCATTTTTGTTTGGGAAGGAGAAGGGCGTGCAGGAGCTTGATCTGTCAAGGAATCATTACTTGTCGTTTGATTTGTCCAAGGTGGCGCTACCGCAGGCCCTGACTTGGCTGGATCTGAACCACAACATGATATATGGGGGGTTCCCGGTGGGAACAGCCGTGCAGGAGTGGCAGATGTTGAATGTGAGCTACAACCGAATGTGCGGTCCGATCCCAACTGGAGGGAACATGGGGCGGTTCGATGAGTACTCTTTTCTTCGTAACAAGTGTTTGTGTGGTACTCCTTTGCCTCCATGCAAGTAAGGTCAATGATGTGGACCAAGGATTCCATTTGCTAAAAAACAAATTGTCATGTTTAATGAATGAAATAAAAATGATGTAATGTTAGCTGTTCAATTTTACGCAAAGCACGGTTGTTGTTTACATTTTGAAAAGTCAAAATCCATATGAAAATTATTTCACAAGGATCATAAAAAAACATTAATTATGCCAAAGTATGGTATATAATGTCATCTAACATTATATGTATGAGCAATAACATTCACTTTTAATAATAAAATTTATCGAATTACGATAGAACAACATTTATAGTATGAAAATTATGTATCATATTAGCATTTTCTTATAAAAAGACGTCAGATTTTTACTGAGGATGCCTATTTATTATTTGAATCACATTACAAATTAGTATTTTTCCAATAAAAATCACCTAAATTTGGTAAATGTTACTTGATTATTAAATTTTTAATGGTTTTTTTTTTTCCTATTGTAAACCACCTACATTTTAAATGTGGTTTCAAATTACCTAACTTTATTAATTTTTAAAAGTTATACCTAAACTTATTAAAAAAAAATTTCAATGTCACATCTAATGCCAAAACCATTAACTTTCTATCAAATGAAACACCACATTTTAGATATAAATGCATCAAAATACCAAGTTTAACTTAATTTAATTGAATTATATTAAATATTATGTAGGGGGAACAGCCTTCCCTTTAATTTTATTAATGCTTAATAAAATAAAGAGAAAAATAAACTCAATTCTCACAATCCAAAAAGAGAAAATTCTCAAAATAGAGGCTAAAATCTGAAAAATAATCAACTAACTAAGCCCTAGATCTCCTCTAGTTTTTATAGGGAGGCTTTTTAAATAAGACTAGAATTCTAAAAAATAATTCAAAATTTAAATCTGAAAATTAAACAAAATCCTAATTAAACTCTAACTCTATCTTTACTGAATCTCCGTCTCCGCATCCGCCAACATGACCCACCAAGTTGTACCCGCCCGATTCTAATCCCTGCCACATATGAACTCTGCTCTCCGTATCCGCCAACCATGTCGCCGCCAACTCTAACTCACCAAGAATCCCGCCAAGCTTATGCACAGGCTGCATCATCCTCTCCGGATTGGAAAGAATTCTCCCTCAAATTCGCCAAGGGATCTTCTTTATTGTCCTTGCTAAGTAGAGTTGCCTCACACCATCCGCCAATATCTCTGAGCTCCCTTCAGCCATGCTTCTCTCAGTGCAAGTTTTTGTTTTCTTCTGCCAATGGTTGGGTTGTAGTCTGTTACGCCATCGCTTCTCCCGGTGCGGGTTTTTATTTTCTTCTTCCAATAGTCAGGTTGTAATCTGTCCCGCCACGACGGGGACGGCATCATCCTCCCGAGATTGGAAAGAATTTGTCCACGAATTCGACCCCGGATTGCTTGAACCATTCTTGCCAATGAACTGGAGATCCCAAATCCCACAATGACAGCCCCGCCGCCATCGTTCTTCTGCCATGTCTCATCCCTCTTTGGTGGCAAAGGTGCCGTGAATCCCTGAAGCCCCGAATCTGAACACGTTTCAAGGTTTACTTAGTGTTGGAGTCTACTTAGTAACTCTCCTCCCGGCACTTGACCCTTCCACTGTGGACTCTCCCCTGCCGCCAATACAGCTCCCGGTACCTTTTCTGACTCTTCTTCCTTTGCGGCATGGCGTATTTCCTCGGCCGGCATGGTCATGTCCTTGTTCCCACCAACATCCTTGGCTAGTAAGATTCTGACCGGTGGCTTCGAGCCCTTGTCTTCCTCTAGCCGTGGTGCTTCGTCCTTTTTAGGTAGTAAGATTATCATTGTGCCCTCAAACACTAAGGTATAAGTGTTTCACAATCCATTGTGGATGGCAACTCTATCAAATTGCCATGGTCGTCGCAAAGGTAGATGACTAGCATCCATGGCTACCACGTCATACCACACCTGGTCCCGGTATTTTTACCCAATAGAAAAGCAAACTAGGCATTATTTTGAGAAGGTTACCTGGTTTCTTTTCTTGAGCCAAGACAACTTATATGGGTCAGGGTGATCCTCTGTCTTCAACCCAAGCTGCACGGCTTCCTCGAAGATGACATTCAACTTCCCGAATCAATCACTAGGCGGCATATCCTCTTACCAACAGTGCACATCGTCTGGAAGATGTTACTCCTCATCCAAGTGTCTCCCTCCCCTTTTTTTGGCGCAAAGCATACTCAACTTACCACAAGCAAATGGCCCACGTCACCTGCAACTGCTTCCTCATCTTGCGGCACTAACTCGTCGCTAGCCTCTTCCTCAATAACCCCGCCATCTTCTCCATGGAATGCCTCGATGTTATGACCCTTGTCCAGCCTGTCACCCTTACTACACTCAACAGCACGGTGTCCTATCTCTCCACACTTGATGCAATGGGTTCTGGAGCTACCCACCAAATCCTTCCCAAGGTTGGCAGTAACCGGCTTCCCTTGCGTATCCGAGTTGATATGTCATACTTGGTCACGCCCACTATCTTAGGTGTTTCCAATGCCGCCAACTTGACGTCGACTCTTTTGCTTCTCGACATTCACTGCCCTTTGTCTCGCTTCCGAGACCGAGAAGATGTCAAATATGTTCAACACCTCCTGTATCGACTCCTTCATCCCGCCCATATATCGATCCGCTAGCTGCTTCAATGATTCCACCAAGTCATTCCTTGCGACTAAGGAGTAGAATTCTGCCGTGTACTCCTCCACCATACGAGAACCCTATCGTAAGCTCTGAAGACGTTGATACATGATCTTGGCTTGATTATGAGGTAAGAAGGCGCCTCTTATGTGCTTCTTCATCTTCTCCCATGATTCTATCTTCACCTTCCCTTGGCAGAACCGAATTTGCTTCAGTTGTTGCCACCAGGTGGCTGCCCTACCTCGTAACCGAGTAGCGACTAGCAGAGCCTACTTCTTCTCTGAGACTTCTTTGAATTGCAAAACGTCCTCCACGGCAGCAAGCCAATCCCAAAACTCTTCTGGGCGTCCTCCATCATTAAAAGCCAAAATCTCAATCTGGAGGCCGGATTCGCACCTCTGATCATTGTAACCGTGGGGGTTTCAAGTATAGGACCAATGTCACCTCAGCCTAGGATCAGGTAGCTCCTTGTTCAGGAATAGATTTGGGAAGCTCTCATCCGTCTTCTTTTCTATAGCACCCGGGTGTTAATAGGTGTAAGGGCTGGGTTCCCAGTTCAAGATTGGGATTTGCCCCCTATAATCTCCTTTTGGTATGCTGTTGATGATCTCGATCATAAATGTGCTCAATGGCGGCGTATCTCTAAGGCTCACGGGCCATCGCAGAAACTGTTCTGAGCTCTGATACCAACTGATACAGCATGTAAGTGGAAAATTGGGGGAATGGGAAGGAGTAAACAACCTTCCCTTTTATTTTATTTACACTAATAAAACAAAGACGAAAATAGATTCAGTTCTCACAACCCAAGAACAGAGAACTCTCAAAATAGAGGCTAAAATCTAAAAAATAATCAGCTAACTAAACCCTAGATCTCCTCTAGCATATACAGGGGGCTTTTTGAATAAGATTAGAATTCTAAATGATAATTCAAAATTTAAATCTAAAAATTAAATTAAATCCTAATTAAACTCTAACTCTATCTTCACCGCATCTCCATCTTCGCATCCACCAACATGACCCGCCAAGTCATACCTGCCAAGGTACCTGCCACACTCTAATCCCTACCGTGTACGAACTCCGCTTTCCGTATCCACCAACCATGTAGCTGCCAACTCCAACCCGCCAAGAATCCCGCCTAGCTTATGCATGGGCTGAATCAAAATAATGAATTTTTGCAAATAATAAAATTACCTTCATCTCTGAATTTGTAAAATTGTTAAGGTTTGGCGCGCTGTTATGACCTTTTGCCCCAAAAAAATTTAGAAGTATTTTTTATTTGTAAAATTGTTTATAATTCATTAATAAAAAATAAGTTTTATTGAAGGTTAATTTGGTAATTTTATATTTATTTTAATGAAAAATTAACAATTTCAGCATTAGATATGACATTGAAAATATTTTTAAAAAATTAGGTGTGACTTTGAAAAATAAGAAAAACTTAGGTGGTCTTCTAAAGCAGCATCTAAAATGTATGTAGTTTTTAGTTAAAAAAAAAAAAACAAAACGTCAACCTACTTAAGTAATAAAACTTTTAAATGCCAAAGTACCTCATTACATATATTAAAATATCATGGTATGATAAATTGATAAACTGTCTTATTATATCCGCCAATAGCATAAACCAATTAATATTTCAATAGAAAGAGTATACTACCACTAGGGGTGTAAATGAGTCGAGCTGGCTCACAAGCCCTCGCGAGCCGGCTCGTCATAAAGCTTAAAAAGCTCAGCTCGCTTTGAGCTCAAGCCGAGCCGAGCCGACTCGTTTAGCTTATTGTGCCGAGCCCGATCCTATTGAAGCTCGAGCTCGTAGGCTTGCGAGCCTAAACGAGCCTAGGAAAGCTTTTTTTAATATAATATATTCGCTTAAATATTATCCAATGAATCTATATTGGAGTCTAAATCAGCTGAGCCCGAGTTTAAAAGAGCCGAAACGAGCCTATATTGCGCTTGAATGAGCCAAAATATTGCAAGCCTAATTCAAAGCTCACCGAACTTAGATCGAGCCGAGCCCGAGCTTTGATGAGCCAAGCTCGAGCCCAAATTTTTGAAGCTAGACGCGTTTCGAGCGGAGCCCAAACCGAGCTTAAAACTAATGAGCCGAGCCTCGAGTCTGATAGGTTCGGGCTCGGCTTAGCTCAAATATACCCCTAATTACCACATTCATTTTAGTAGCACAGTTTTCTGTGAGCATGTTTTAACTCACTGGTGATACGTTGTATTTTGATTAATGGTTTTTTTAATGCTTTTTGGATCGCTCACGATGGACGAGGTAGCCTAAAGGTAAAGATATTAAATCATATTTTTTTTAAAGGTAGAGATAGGTAGCTTTAGGATCGCTCACGACGGACGAGGTAGCCTAAAGTATCGGCACGGAGGAGAGATAAAAGGGCTTTGTCCAGTGGGCGGGCTCTGTCTAGCAGGCAATCTCACACTAACAGTCCGAGACCCCTATATCCCAAATTCGCTAACTAGTCATTAGGCCTATTAGCTTCTCGAAAGCAATAATTGAACTTCACTTGGATGCTATGCTAACTAGTGAGACGAATACCTTCCACAATAATGAGGAGATCCGTTAGATTTGCATACATACCCAACTTGGCCTTGAGGACCATTTCATTATCACCTCCAAATAAGCTATTAAAGTGATATGCCATTATGGAGTAATAGTTTACAGAACCATCAATTGCAAAATATTAGTTATGTTAGAAAAATAAGGTGAATGAGCAATCAAGGTACAACTTTAATATAATTAAAGTGATCTCGAGATTACAAGAAATGAATAAAACAACTTTAAACAAAATAACATAAGGGAAAGAATTGACTAAAGAAATTGCTGCAACATGAAGAATCCACTGCCCTAAGCCGTTTATACCCCACAGAGGTACAATAGGATGAACAACACTCCGACCCCCTCAATATATACAATACTAAACACCTATATATTATAGTCTAACATCCCCTCTCAACCGAAGCAGTAGATAATCGAATGCAAAGGTTTTGCTTGAAAAGAAAAAAGAGATGCCGCGGAAGGCTCGTGGTGAAGATATCTATAATTTTTTTAGATGAAGGGACATGAAGAACTCGTACAAGACCTATCTAAACTTGCTCACGAACAAAATGGATGTCGATCTCAATGTTTTTAGTGTGAACATGCTGCAAAGGATTAGTAGACAAATACATAGCTGAAACATTATCACAATAGACCAGAGTAGCTTGGAAAAGAAGAAGACCAAGCTCACTAAGAAGGGAGCGAAGCCAACAGCACTCTGAGACGGCATTAGCAACTGCACGATATTGGGCCTCAGCACTAGATTGGGAAATGTAGGCTGCCGTTTGGAGGACCAGCAAATGATATTACCCCCTAGAAGGACACAGAAGCCAGATGTAGAGTGACAAGTATTGGGACATCTAGCTCAACCTACATCGGAGTATGCAACGAGTTGATCTACACAAGTGGGAGATATCGTCAACCCATGATCAATTGTGCCTTTAATGTATCTGAAGATGCGTTTAACAGCCATCCAATGTGGTAAGGGGCTTGCAGGAAAGCATGTTGGTCTTGTCAAGCAGATCATGAACGTACTTGGATTGGGACAAGAAAATATTGGTAGATAAGTGAGATACTAAAATGCCAAGAAAATAATTGAGATGTCCCAAATCTGTCATATCAAACTCAGAGTGAAGAGATTAAAGCAATGCTTGGAGAAACACATTAGAAGAGGCAGTGAGAACTATATCATCAATATAAACTAGTAGTACTGCCATGTCATGTCCACAGCGTAAGACAAATGACGATGAGTCGAACTTACAACTGATGAATCCAAGACGATAGAGGAAGGTAGCAAAATGAGTGTACCATGTGCAAGGGGCCTATTTGAGACCATAAAGGGACTTGTTTAACTTGCAGACTTGATCGGGGAGCTGGAACTGATGAAACCTAGTGGTTGCTTCATATAAACTTCTTCATTAAGAGTGCCATTCAAAAGGCACTCTTAACATCAAGCTAATGAATAGGCCACTTGCGAGAAGTGGCAATAGTCAAGACAGTGCGTATAGCGGGTTTAACACCAGACTAAAGGTTTCACCATAGTCAATGCCATACATTTGTGTGAATCCTTGGGCGACCAACCGGGCTTTATAGCATTTGACTTGACCAATGGAAATCTGTTTGATGTGATAGACCCATTTAGAACCAACGATGTTACCGTGAGGGGGTGGAGGAACGAGATCCCATGTCTTGTTATGAATAAGAGTATTATATCATCAAACATTGCATTTCTCCAGTTATCATCAGTAAGAGCGTCCTTATAAGAAAAAGGAACCTTGGATAATACATTATGAGCAAGCATAGAAGGTTTGAGAAGAGGTTTCACAATACCAGCTCTTGATCAAGTGATCATGGAATGAACACAAGTGGATGGGACAGCCGGGGGTGGTGATAGTGGTGATGTGGCTATTACGGGAGCCAACAGAGATGTCAGAGCCAGCAAAGGTGTCTCAGGTGTAGTGCCGATGAGATAAGATGGGGTGGCGGTGGATGTCGATGCCAGCATGGGTGGCTCAGGCGCAGCACCAGTGAGAGGAGACGAGGTGGCAGATGATGGCGGAGCCAACATGGGCCCGATGGGAGGCCATGGGGGCTTTCGATGAATGGAGATGATGCAAGTGGTGACAAAAAAGACATGGTGAAGACGATGCATCATGGTTTGTGAGAAAGTGCCCAACCCTGCAAAGGGAAAATCTGTTTCATCAAAGACAACATGCCTCGAGATAATCCCTTTGTTAGTTGAGAGATCCAAACATTTTTCACCTTTAGGATTTGGTGCATATCCCAAGAAAACACATAAGGTAGATAGAGGAGCAAGTTTATGTGGAGTAGTTGCACTCAAGTTAGGATAACAAGCACTGCCGAAAACCCCAAGATGACCATAATTGACCTTCTTTTATATAATCGCTTATGTGGGATATTTTTCTTAATGGATGTACAAGGCAATAAGTTTATAATGTGAGTAGCAACAAGAATAGCTTCAACCCAATACTCCAAAAGCATACAAGCTTGAAACAGAAGTGAGCGCATCATATTACTAATGCTCCCGCGCATGTGTTCAGCTTTCCCGTTTTGTTGGGAGGTATGAAGACTAAAAACCCGACTGAAAATACCCCGTTACATAAAAAGTCCATTAAAATCATGATTGATATATTCTGTGCTATTGTCACTCTAAAATTGTTTTATCTCCACACCAAATTAATTTAATACGAGGTTACAAAATTGAACAAATAAATCGAAAACTTTAGATTTGGCACGCATAGGATAAATTCACACAAAATGAGAGTAATCATCCAAAAATAATGAATAATACTCAAAACCACTGAAACTAGAAACAAGCAAGGTCTAGACATCAGACTGAATAATATCTAAAGGACGCATAATGTTGGTAGCAAACTTTTAAAAAGATAAACGACTATGCTTACCTAATTGGCAAGCATGACACAGACTTGACTCTGAAGAACTAGTACAAGAAATAATTTTTTGCTTAACTAAAGTAGACAAAACTAGCTCTCCTAGATGGCTCAAGTGACGATGCCAAAGAGAATAGGGCACCTAAGACGCGACGAATGATGTGGTGATGGAAGGCGATCCTGGTATGGTAAAGAGACGTCCCAGACTAACACGTCGAATGATGGTAGACTTCGATTTAGGATCCTTGACAAAAAGGGAAAAAAAAAAACGAAAACAATCAAATTTAAGAAGACAATTATTATCTGAACAAAATTATCGAATGGAAAGTAAATTTTTAGAAAGACTAGGGACAAATATAACTTTATTTAAGGCAAAACGACCTGCAGGGGTGGAAATAAAACATGACCCAGTGCCAGCAACAGAAAGAGACGCGTCATTACCCACTAAAATTTTGTCAAGACCATTATAAGGAGACAATAATGTTAGCATACCTAAATTATTTGTCATATGGAAGGATGCCCCGCTGTCCATGACCCAGGATAAGTCAAGAATAGGGGTCGAATAGGACTGTGGGGATAACTGACTTGCATCAAAACCTTGGTAAAAACCTAGCCAGTGGCATAAGCATTATTTGTAGGATGAAACTGTGGATGAGGAGATACATTACCACCCTGAGGAGCAGTGCCAAACTAAGGAGATCAATACGGTATGCAAAATGGAGGCATGGGCCATGGCATCCCCCTATAGTTTGGACCCCACATGTTTTGCATCCATTTATTTCCATAACTATGACTGTTTCGTTCACGACCATGACCATTACCTCAACCCGCAAGACCTCGACCATTGCCAAATTGATTACCATAACCCAGCAGATGCGACGTTTGATGAGCAGGAAGCGCAGCGGGCTGCTCGGTTGCAGGTGCTTGCTATTGTGGCTGTTGTGGGGCTGCGACAGCCACTGGCTACTACGGTTGCTCCACGGCGGAGCCTATAGCAAGGAGGACAGTAGGGGCACCAATATTATTATTCTTAAGGCGAGATTCCTCATTCATCAACATAGATTGGGCCTCAATAAAAGATGGAAAGGGGACTCGAGATGTAATAGAGGTACAAACGACACTGAAATCTTTGTCATTAGAAAGACCATCCACAACAACTAAAACCATATCAACATCAGAAATAAAGGCATTTACGGATCGAACATTGTCAACCAGTGATTTAATTTTTGTGAGATATGCTAACATGGAGAGATTGCCTTTCTTGATGCTGGTTAATTCTCGTTTAAATTGCAATTGACAAGATTGTGCCAAATCAGTAAAAAGTCTAGAAATTCAACCCTAAAGTGATGAAGTAGTTAAATTATCATCGTCTCCACACATAGCACTAGCATGATCAGGAGATATAGTACCGAGTATGCAGGGGATGAGAAGATTGTTGACTTGTCTCCAATAGAGGTAGTTCGGATCCAAAGCAACGCATGGACAAGAGGGGCCATCAAGGTGGTCATCTACAACGTAACCCCGACAAGCAAAGAGAAAGGATTTGCGCCATACTAAGTAGGTGGACGGATCATTGAGATCTAGTATAGATGATATTTGACGTCGGATGTTGGAAACGCTAAACAGTGTGGGACGGGAGGCGGTTCCACCAGCGTGTGATGGAGCAACGAGCGGCAGTGAGGGGGCAGCAGCGGATGGAGATGCGGTGGACGAGTGTGTTTCCGCCATGGGAGAGTGGCTCGTGAGAGAGGAGTAGGTTTAGTTGAAATAGGGAGAGCGGCACATGCGAGGGATAGCCGGCGGTGCTCTGGTGGTGAGCGGCGGCGCTAGGGGCTGCAAGGGTTTTTGAATATTTTAGGGTTTTTAATATTTTGAGAAGGGAAGAGCGGAAGGCTAGGATTTGCCTTAGTTACAAGAGAGTTAGGGTTTGCTCTGATACCATGAAAGAATGAAGAGGATGCCTACTACAGTAGCTCTCTCGCATATTTATAGAATTCTAAATACAATGCAAATGGCATACAAGGAAGGCCCAATGGGCTCAATACATACAATACTAAACACCTATACATTATAGTCTAATAATATATGAAATGTAATTTGAAATTTGAAAAAGGAATCAAAAAATATATTTCATTTTTATTACAGCTAATTTCATAATTTTTGATATTTTTAATTTAGGGTAATTTACACATTAGTATCTCGAGGTTTAATGTATTAATTTTTTATTGTACAAACTTCCTGAAATAATATTTTAGTTCAAAAGTTTTATATACTTAATAACGATGGTGTGGAAGCTTCTAAAATACGTCTATCACCTAGCTTTTCTTTGTTAGCAAAGCTAAAACATATGTGGAATGAAAGAAATAGCATAGTAATGGTGGATTTACTAATAAATAATAGTGAGTTTTTCATTTTTTACAGCGTCATTAGAACTATTTTATTAAAATAGAAGGAACATTCTTGATTAAAATATTATAAAGTTTCCAGACTGAAAAACTAATACCCCAAATTTTGGGGCACTAATATTTAATTTACCTTTTAATTCATTAGGTTTATAATTGTATTTACTGTTTGTATTAAAGTGAAAATCCGACAGGTTGACGGAGTTAGGCAAGTCTGGTTTTTATTCCTGCTAAATTCTCCTAACAAGAGGTCTATGTTAATTATATTGAAATTATCACTTAGATACCCGAGGTTTAACCATTTATTACAGTAATACCCTGATATTTTAATATATATAATAGGGTACCTTGAGGTTTCAACATTTTATCACTACAGTACCGTGAAGTTTTAGAAATTTATCAATCAGATACCCTTATGCTTTTGATTTTCATTGGAATATAATAAAATGGAAAACATTTCGATAATATACGAGTACCTTTATTAGAATTTGATAATTTTTTGCCTAAAAAGTTGACACGACGCTTGATCTCGGCTATATATTGGTAGGTTACATTAATGTTTTGCTAAAAACACTAATATTTGTTTTCATATATTATCAAAATAATGTACTCTGTCAGTATTTTTATATTAAATTGGTCAAATTCTTACAAAAAGTCATTAAATTCCGACATAGGGTAGCTCAGTGATAAAATATTTAAATCTCAGGGTATTTCATTATATATACTGAAAGGTGAAGATAAACATAGGTGATAAATACCGAAACCGTAAAATAATTTCCTATAATTATATTAGGACGAATGATTAAAAAAAAATAAAAAAACCAAATCTGGCGCATATGAATTTTTTTTTTTTTAGCATGATACTTGATAAGGTTTTTTTTTTTTTTTTTAATCATTGTGGACTTGTTAAGTTAAAAATAAATGTACTAGTACCAATGTATTCTTTTGACACTGAACTAGGAAAACATTATATTTTTAGCACGGAGTGGTAGAGTTTGAAACCCTCTTGCCGCCTTGCTAGTGAGGAAGAATCAAACTTATTTTAACATAGGAAACATAACTAATAGAATATCAACTATCTCGATGTCTTTTTTTTTTTAGCACTGTACTTGTAGACATAAAAGGAAAAGGGTGTTATACTAGTCAAAATGAATATTTTTAGCATTAAACTAGATATTAACTAATTTATTTAAGCACCATACAGTATCTAATACGTACTCATATGCTTGCACCTTCTGTCATGATTCAATGTATTTTAGCTCATAAAAACTATTGTGGAATATGATTTTGATAATGTACAAATATATTTTGTTTATATATTTTCAAAAAAATTGCATCATTTGATGTGTTTTTAGCTTAAATTTGTTGGGGCCTAGACATCACTCCTCCATTTATGTAATACGTGCGTCCACACATACGACATTAAAGCCAATAGACATTGTTAGGATATGTCTCAAATTACTTAGTTTGGTAACGGGTGCAGCCAAGAGCACGCTGATCGATCTGGAAGATTGTTGATCGATTTTGAAGTTCGTAGAAAGTTATCAAAACTATAAGCTCGCCAATCTACCGGGACGTTTTTGATCGATTGGCACCCCGATCGATCGGGACGCCGATCGATCGAGCCTGGAATTACGCGTGACCTAGGTCACGCTGAGTATAAATAAAGAGAAAGGTTCATGAGTTAATGTTGAGAGCGCCGTACAGAAATAGATAGAGGGAGTGAATATTCATATTCTAATTCTTCCATTATTTCGATCAATAGAGTTCTCTACCTTCACTTATGGTTTTCCCCCTCTCGTTTGAGGGCACACCACGTAAATCATTGTCTTACTTGTTTGTTCTCTTTTACCTTGTCGCTTACTTCTCATATTTGTTTTAGTATTTAAATCGAATCCACTTCTTGGGTATAATTTCCTTCACAAATTGTTATCTGAGCCCTAGTCGTTCGATTTAATACTATGACGTCTGTTGTGAAATCTGAAGTTGAGAAGTTTGGTGGTCAAGGGAGTTTCAGTTTATGGCAAATTCACATGAAGGGCCTCTTGACTCAGAACGGCTTGAAGAAAGCATTGGACGAGAAAGAGAAGAAGCCAGAGAGTATGTCAGACGGACAATGGGAGGAGTTAAACGAAAAGGCTCTCACCGCTATTCAGATGTATCTTATTGGTGATGTTTTGACAAAAGTTTTGGAAGTAAAAACCGCTAAGGAGTTGTGGGAGAAATTGCAGAAGATGTTCTGCGTTAAATCTGTCTCCAACAAACTTGCAGTCAAGCAATGGTTATTCACCTTTCGTATGTCAGAAGGTACGTCTCTTAAAGTTTACATTAATGAGTTTAACTCTATCATTCAAGAGTTAAAAGAACTCGATAATGTTCCAAAAGATGAAGATCAGGCTATATTATTGTTATGTTATCTCTCAACCTCTTATAAGGGCTTTGTTAAAAGTATGATTTATAGTGGTAGAAAATCCATCACTGTTGATGAAGTTAAGAAAAACTTGCTAAGTAAAGAAAGGGTTGATAAGGAGTTGTCCGACTCTGTTTATGACTCAGGAAATAGTTTATTTATTAGAGGAAGAACTGAAACAAGAGGATCTGATAGTGGAGGAAACAAGTCTACGTCAAAGTCAAGACAAAAAAATCTATCCGGTAATTATTGTCATAAGAAAAGGCACATTAAGAAATATTGTTACAAGCTTAGGCTGAAACTAAAAGATGATAACAGAAAGGACCAGAAAGGGAATGATAAATCTGCTAAAGCTAGTGTTGTTGAAGATGAGAGTGATGCTGATGTCCTTTTAGTGACCGAATCTCAATCCAGATCTAAAGACAATTGGATTCTGGATTCGGGTCGCTCCTATCATGTATGTCCCAATCGAAACTAGTTCACCACATATAAGTCAATTCAGGGTGGAGTTATTCTGATGGGCAATGATGCAACATGCAGAGTTTTTGGTAAAGGAACAATTTGTGTTAAGATGTTTGATGGTACTGTTAGGACTTTGAGTGATGTACATCATGTTCCTGATTTGAAGAAAAATCTCATCTCTCTAGGTACCATTGATTCTCATGGATATAAGTGCACAGCTGAAGGTGGAGTTCTGAAGGTCTGTAAGGGTGCTCTAATTGTAATGAAAGGCAGACGGGTAGGAACTTTGTATGAACTTGTTGGGTCCATAGTAACAGGGTCAATAGTTGTATCTTCATTATCAATGACAGATTCAGATATCACTAAGTTATGGCACATGAAGCTAGGTCATATGGCTGATAAGGGACTGTCAAAGCTTAGTAAAAGGGGTTTGTCGTGTGATCAATCCATAGGACTGATGGAATTCTGTTAGCATTGCATTTTTTGGAAGTAGAAAAGGTTTAGCTTCAAACAGGCAGTGCATAAGACAAAAGGGACGTTAGATTACATTCATTCAGATTTATGGAGACCTTCCAGGCTTGCTTCGAAAGGTGGTTCCAGATATCTTCTAACGTTTACTGATGATTTCTCTAGAAAGGTTTGGGTCTACTTCCTAAAGCAGAAAAATGAAGTTTATGAAAGTTTCAAGAAACGGAAGGCCTTACTTGAGAAGCAGACAGGGAAGCAGATTAAAAGGTTGAGGACAGACAATGGTCATGAATAAGTTGAGGGTGACTTCACCAAATTCTATGAATATCAAGGCATTGTCAGATATAGGACTTGCACAGGGACACCTCTACAGAATGGCGTTACGAAAAGATTGAATAGACTGTTGCTAGAGAAAGCTCATCGTATGCTGTCGAATGCTGGTTTGGGCAGAGAATTTTCAGTAGAGGCTGTGAACATGGCAAGTCACTTGGTTATCCGCTCACCTCATTGATTTCTTTAGTTGAAGACTCAAAAGGAGGTATGGTTAGGATCCCCTGCAAACTATTCTCTTTTAAGAATTTTCTTTGGCCTTGCATATGCTTCTGTGAATGGAGGAAAGCTCGAGCCTAGAGCCAAGAAGTGCATCTTTCTTGGTTATACTTCAGGTGTGATAGGATTTCGTTTATGGGATTCCAAGTCCCATAAATTTCTGACAAGTAGAGATGTCACATTCAATGAGTCTTCATTACTTTAACCACAGAAGACGCCCTCTGTTACATGTGATTCTAGTCAAATGCAGACGCTAGAGATAGTTCAGCTATAATTCGGTAGCACAGCTCAGCAGCAGAATGAACCCACATAAAGTATACAGGCACCACCAGTACAGATTTTAGAAAGAAATGAAGTGGTTGAAACCAATTAGCAGGTGAAGCAGTATATTGTAGCTAGTAGAAGACAAAAGAGACAAGCTAAACCACCACAGCGTTATGGTTATAAAGAGATGCTAGCTTATTCTCTTACGATGGCTGAGACAATGGAATACAGTGAGCCTTCCACCTACTTAGAAGCAGTGTTTAGAGCTGATTCAGAAAAGTGGTTGATCGCAATACACTAAGAGATGGAATCGTTGCAGAAAAACTAGACTTGGAAGCTTGTCAAGCCTCAAACTGGGAAGAGAATCATTGGTTGCAAATGGGTCTTCAAAAGAAAAGAAGGCATTATAGGAGTTGAAGATGCAAGGTATAAGGCTCGCTTGGTGGCCAAACGTTATAGTCTAGTACATGGAATTGATTTTCATGATATTTTCTCACCTATTGTTAGACATAGTTCCATTCGAGCATTACTTGCCCTAGTTGCCATGCATGACTTAGAGCTCTAGCAACTTGATGTGAAAACTGCATTCTTTATGGTAAGCTAGAAGAGAGTATATATGCATCAACCTGAAGGTTTTATTGTTGAGGGAAAAGAGGACCATGGTTGCTTATTGAAGAGGTCTCTTTATGGTTTGAGGCAATCGCTAAGACAGTAGTACAAGAGATTTGATCAGTTCAAGACTAGTCATGGGTTCTTTAGGAGTCAATATGATAGTTGTGTCTATTTCAGACAAACTAGAGCAGGTTCATACATTTATCTTCTATTATATGTTGACGATATGTTAATTGCAGCTAAAGATATGTCTGAGATCAACAATCTGAAAGCTCTGTTGAAGGGTGAATTTGAAATGAAAGATTTAGGAACAACCAAGAAGATACTTGGTATGGAGATCCAGAGAGACAGAAAAGCTGGAAAGTTATACTTTACTCAAGAAAAGTATATTGAGAAGGTCCTAGATCGTTTTCATATGAAAGATGCCAAACCAGTTAGCACTCTTTTGGTAGCTCACTTTAAGCTTTCAACCTTAGCTTTGCCACAGACAGAGGAAGCTATCAGGTATATGTCACATGTCCCATACTCCTGTGCAGTTAGTAGCATCATGTATGCCATGGTTTGCACAAGTCTAGATATCGTACATACTGTTAGCAAGGTGAGTAGATACATGGCGAATCCAAGAAAAAGAGCATTGGCAAGCTGTTAAATGGATTCTAAGATACTTATGTGGCACTTCAGGTAAATGCTTAGAGTTTGGGAGGAGCAGTGACTATTTAGTTGGCTATGTTGATTCAAATTATGGCGGAGACCTTGATAGGAGGAAATCTACCATAGGTTATGTCTTTTGCCTTGGGAACTGTGCTATTAGTTGGAGAGCATATTTACAATCAGTTACTGCACAATCAACTACAGAGGCAAAGTATATGGCAGTAACAGAAGTATTTAAAGAAGATGTGTGGTTGAAGGGCCTAGTGGGTGAGATTAGAGTTGATTAGGGTGCAGTTGTTGTTCATTGTGACAGTCAATCTAGCATTCATTTAGCCAAGGATCAGATGACCCATCATGAAAGAACAAAGCACATAGATGTTAAACATCACTCCATTCGAGATTTGATTGATGAGGGCAAGGTTGCATTGAAGAAGATTGGCATAGCTGATAATCCTACTGACATATTCACTTAGGTTCTTCCTCGCAGCAAGTTCGAGCATTGCTTGGACTTGGTTGGGTTTACTGTTTTGTCGAGGTAACCCCTTAAAGGGGTGTTTTGTGGAGAAGGTGGAGAGTTTCTTTTTTTTTTTTTTGTGAGAAAATTGAGACAAGGTGGCGATTTGTTAGGATGTGTCTCAAATTGCTTAGTTTGGGAATAAGTGCAGCCGAGAGCACACCGATCAATCAGAAAAATTGTCAATCGATCCAGCATGGAATTACGCATGACCTAGGTCACGCTGATTATAAATAAAAAGAAAGAGTTCGTGAGTCAATGTTGAGAGTGCAGTACAGAAATAAAGAGAGGGAGTGAATATTCATATTGTAATTCTTCCGTTATTTCGATCAATAAAGTTCTCTACCTTCGCCGGTGGTTTTTTCCTCTCTCGTTTGAGGGTTTTACATGTAAATCAGTCTCTTTGTTGTTTGTTCTCTTTTACCTTGTCGTTTACTTCTCATATTTGTTTTAATATTCAAATCTAATCCAGTTCTTGGGTATAATTTCCTTCACACACATTAATACACAACTATGACACTTTATTTTGAAAATATATCATCAAATATAATTATATATTATAAAAATTAAGTTTCACATTAGTATTTTTGAGCAACAATACATTAAATTACGACAGAGGATATAAGCAAATAAGCAAGTGTTAGATATCATATAGTGCTTAAAAAAATTAGTTTATAACTAGTTGAATGATGAAAGGGTTTTTTTACTTAGAACCACCTACATTTTAGGTGCGGTTTAAGAAAACCACCTAACTTTTCAAAATTTTCAAAGTTACACCTAAACTTTCAAAAAATTTTCAATGTCACACGTAATGCTAACACCATTAACTTTCTGTTACAGTAAATAGAAGATTACCAAACTACTCTCAATAAAACTTTTGCTTTTGATTTTTAATGAATTAAAAATTAAATTTTTTTCCGAAATAATTGGGGTTTTCCCATAACTCATAACTAACCTTAATATTTTTAATTATTTTTTCAACTCATTTTTTTAATCCCTTTTTTTCTTTAATTTTTACAAATTTTGTATAATAATTGGAAATTTTTCAATGAATTATAAATAATTTACAAATAAAAAATATTTTTAAATTTTTTTATGCTAAAAGGCTGTAGCGGCACGATAAACCCTTAACAATTTTATACAAATTTAGAGAGAAAGGATAATTTTATCATTTGTAAAATTCATATTACTTAATATAATTTAACTAATTTGAGTTAACCTTGGTGTTTTCATGCATTTATACTCCAAAACTCGGCGTTTTGCTTGACGAAAAATTAATGGTATCAATATCATGTGTGACATTGAAAATATTTTAAAAAGTTTAGATGTGACTTTAAAGAAGAAAAGTTAGGCAAATTTTTGAAACAACACCTAAAATGTAGGTAATTTTGAGTAAAAAACTCATGCTGAAAATATTATGTTCAGGTAGTACAATAACCTTTTTCTTTTACTTTTATAAGTATAGTATTAAAATAATTCACATAGAGATTTTTTGAGTTTTATTAATTATTTTTTATATTAAAAATAGGTTAATTATTTCCCACTTGCAAGGTAGCAAGTGGGTTTCACATTCTACCACTCAGTGCTAAAAAAAATTAGTTTTTCCTAGTTTAGTTCCAAAAGAATCATTAATAGTAGTACAATACTTTTTTTTTTAACTTAACAAATATTGTGCTAAAACAAATTCATTTGTGCCAAATTTGATTTTTTTTTAAAATAATTTTTCCATTATTATATTAATAAAGCCTATCTATATTTATTTGTTTATTTATTTTTTGATCAACAAAGCCAGTCCGGGTGAAGTGCGGTGACCCTTTCTTTTATTTTTTGGGGGGGGGGGGTTATTTTTATAAAATAATTATTAAAAATTAAAATTAATTATATAAAATAATTTAAATATATGAATTTATTTGTTTGGCTATTTATTATTTAGGTAGCCATTTTGATATTTTCAACAAAAAAAATTAACTATTAATTATTTGTTAAAAATATAGAAATGGCTACCTAAATAACGAACAGTCAAACAAATTAATTCATATATTCAAATTATTGTATATAATTAATTTTAAAATTATTTTATATAAATAATTTTAATTTTTAATATAAAAATATTTTTTTTCAACTTCCCCTCCTCTCTCTCACATTATAAAAAACAAAAAACAAAAAAAAAGAGGGTCACCGCACAGGGGATCTTCACCCTGGTTCAATGTAATTGCTCTTTTTTTTTTTTTTTTTTTTATCGAAATGTAATTGCTATTTAAATTGTTTACTTTTGTCATATCATTGTACAGGGGGGATCCATGAATTATACAATGTGAGGTTGATATATATAATTAAAAATAAAATAATAAAAAAATTAAAATTTAATTATGTGTGTGTATATATATGTGTATATATATTACCATAATTGTAAAAGAGTAAATTATAAAAAACTCTTCCGACTTTTGTTTTAAAATCAGAAAACCCCTTCACAAATAAAAGCATTCATTAAATCCCCTCACTTTTAACACATTATTACTTTGCCCATAAATAACTTTTTTTTTACCATATTACATAGGGAAGGCAATGGGACGGGGCGAGGCCGGTCTGGGGGTGCCTCCTCCATACCCGTACGCGTTACCCAAATCCTACGTCCGCACTTGCCCCATTGCCTACCACGGGCATGAAGTGAATACCCGTACCTACCACAGGGGGTACAAACTCATACCTACCCCAGGGGGTACAAACTCATACCCATACTCGTTCCACTACCCGTGGGTATCCAACGGGTATCTATTACCCGCCCTGTACTCTGCCTATCGTACGTAAAAAATGATTATTTATACCCGCTTATATTAGTTCTTTAATACTATTTTTAAAAACCAATTATATATATATATATATTTTTTTTTTTTTTTTGTAATATCGATAGACAATTTGGATTACAACAACAACAACAACAACAAACCCAGTGCCTCTAAGGGCTCTCGCCTAAGCAGGGTCTGGGGGGGGGGGGGGTAAATGTACGCAGCCTTCCCCCTTCAGGGGGCTACCCTGAAGGGAGGCTGATTCCGAGGACCCCCAACCTAAGAAATTGGTCCGCAGCAAATGGCAAGTGACCTGCCAGCAGAAGAGCATCTCATCATGAGTACTTCAAAACACACGGCGACCAAAACAATAAACTACCACAAACAACAACAACAAACACAAAGCAGGCCACATCAAGCAGAAATCAGAGGATAGGTAGAAATCAAATGATAGGTAGGAAGGTAGGCAAGCAAGTAGTAGTTCGTGAGAGTAAAAACAGAACCTAAGTACGCTAAGAGGATCACACGGCCTAACCCTAGTGAGCTAGACTACCGTACTCCAACTGGATCATCTATAACCCCTATAATAGCCCTTTATTGGGCCCTATCTAAGGCCATCTCCTCCCGTAGGTTTAGATGGGTGAGGTCTTGTCGGATCGTCTCCATCCATCTCTTCTTTGGCCTGCCTCTTCCTCTCCTACCTAAACAATTTGGATTATTAAATTTATACAAGTATTTTTTAATTTGAAGGTTAATTATGTACAAATGAAGCGGGTATGGCGGATATGAAGTGGAGTGGGGCAGGTATGGAGCGGGACGGGGCGGTTTAAAACAATATCCGTACCCGCCCCATACTCGTGACGGGTACGGGGAGGGTGCACCTAACCGGTACCCACTACCCGCCCCACTTATACCCGTACCCCCCCCCCCCCCCCCCCCCAAATGGGGCGGGTACCGTGGGTAGCGGGTTTTACCCGCGCCATTGCCATCTCTGATTTTGCTCCTTGGAATAAATTAGTTAAGTATTTAATTTTATTTTTAGGTAGATTTTATGTTTTGAAAAAAAAAAAGAGAATTTTTTTAATATTTATAGAAAAAAGGGGTTTTCTATGAAATAAAAATTATTATTTTAATTAATTATATAGTAATGACATTATAATACCAACAAAATATTAAATTTTATCTTATAATACTTCTTTATGAAAGTTTTAAAACTATTTTTTATCTTTAAAACTTATAATATCCTTACTATAATTAATTAAAATAATTATATTTTTTTAAATATATTAAATTCCCTTAATTTTATTGCAAAAAACATAAAATATTTTCTAATTCTTGCCTAATAATATAAAACTCACTTCTAAAAAAATAATTAAACATTTAACTCCCTCACTTTTGGACTTTTTTAGCGAAAACCAAAAAAGAAATAATAATAATAAATTTAGCAAATTGGCATGGTTGGAAAAATATTGAGCAAAATGGCACACTTTACTGTTCACAACCCGTTGCATGCCATTTCGGACAGATTACAAGAACTTGGTGTATGTTGCACGACATTCGAGTCGTCATGCAACGACGTTGGACGACCCGTGACCTGCTCACATGCCACCCGGGAATCACGCTGCCACCACCGGCAACCCACCACCACCCGTGACTTCCTCTTCAACCCTATCCCCGCTTCTTCTACTTCTACTTCCCCATTCCTAAACCCATTATCCCCACTTCTTCTTTCTTCATCAACCTTTCCCCTCAATCTCTATGTATACTATCTTCCATTTTTGTAATTTTTACAACACTCATTTACTTATACATTTTTCAATTTATTCTTTTTTGTTGTGGTTGTAATAGCGTGCAAGTTGGATTTTGTTGTACATCATTTAATTTGAATGAAATGCTAAGCCCATTTGATCATGTTTGAGTGGTTTTTTATTTATACTCTTATTTAATGCTACGCAAATGTTGAACGTGCTAGTGATGTTAATATATTGAACGTATAATTCAACAATGCATCAATATACGGCGATATTGTACATTTGAAATCAATATTTGTTAACAAGAATGAGTGTACAGAGGATGAATTTCTCATTTGGGAGAACAAAAGATTAATTAAATATTGTCCGATATCCTAATTTTGAGAATAGAGTAGGTATTTATAGTTTTTCAATTGTCTCTCAAAAGAGATGAGCACTAAAACTCTCTTTTTAATTGTTTCAAAAATACAACAACAAATGATGTTGTTTATATTATCTTATTCGGTAATAGATCCTCGCTTCTACTTGAGAAATTTGTGCTATTGTTCAGAATGTTTGGAGGCTTGAAGACTTTTTTTTTTGGTTCTTTCTCGTTTGCTTGGGTCCACCCACCAGAAACCTGGTGGACTCTCAACTGCGCATGACTCAACTAAGTGAGATATCAATATATCTGCACTAGATGGCTTAGCAGTGTTTGCATGAAGAGTAGATACATACTTAGTGTAGTTTCTCCTCCAGTGGCCTAGTTTTCTTGCAAAAGAAGCACTTTTCTTTTACTGACTTCTTTATGGACTTGGTCGCTACAATAGCAACCTTGTCCTTTCCTTTCTTTCTAATAGGTCTCTTGTGAGTAATCAGTATGTCCAACTTATTTTTCAAGGCAAAGTGGTTTAGTCTATTGAGTACATTATGTATTCGAAATCAAGTGAAGTTCGCCAACCGTATCCATATCAAAAATACTGTAAATGCAAACATTTGTGTAACTATGTAACAAGAGTTATGTATAATGCAGTGATATGTATTCTTTCAATTTAGCATACACAATAAGCTAGATATCCAGCAAAATATACTATCATGCATACAATTATGACCCAAACATACCACTCGGTTGCACGAAGTTAGTTCGGGTGAGAACTATTCTCAATTAACCTATTTTCTTGTAACTCTTATTAAACATGATTAACTCACCACTTTACCTTAGTCTCTAACATGACACAATAGAGCTCCTCGAGCAATCTAATGTATCACGCTAGTCAAGTGTAAACCATTACCTAAACCTTCATACAAATACACGTAATACTCTATGGCAGCGTGGTCAAATCGTTTCTTTGCACTTCGGTTCGTCCTAATAGAAGTCTAACCCTGTAATCTGCAAACCGACATCCTCCATAGGGAGGTCTATCGATCTACTATACTGCTAAACTAGTAATAGAGACCGTGAGGTTATAATAATTGAAACCTCGCTCCCACTTAATTTTTATAACTAGTGATTTTTAATTAACTTGCATTTACAACTTGGATTATCACATAATCCCCTTTAGAATCTCATTCTAAAATTAATTATAATTAATTGATTAATTTATATAAAATATTATCGTTTTAAAGTATGGATTATCTCATAATCTTACTTTAGAATCTCATTCTAAATTCAATCAATGAGATCAATTAATTAATTTCATTAAAACAAATAGCAACATTTAATTTAAATTATCATATAATCTATCTTTTTTAGAATGTAATTCTAAAAATAAATTAACAAATAAAAATTAATTTCATTTAAAATCAGTAACGTCTTAAAATTTAGACTATCCAATAGTCTACTTTAGAATTTCATTCTAAAAGTTAAATGAGATAGTCTAGTTTAGAATCTTATTATAAAATTTAACTTTTGTTTTAAAAATAAAGTTAACTTAAGACTATCATATAGTCTATTTCAAAATCTTATTCTAAAATAATTTAAAATTAACTTTTATTTTAAATATCACTAATTCACAACTTGGATTATCTCGTAATCTAATTTAGAATCTCATTCTAAAAGGAAATTAATTAGTAAATAAATAATTAAAATTTTTTTTAAATTAAATTAAAAAACGCTGGCGTCAGCACTGTCCCGCTGACATCAGCGTCAGCGGATGTTGACGTTAGAGTCAGCCTGACGTTGACAACCGCGTCAAATTTTTTTATTTTTAAATTAAAATATTTGATTTTAAAATAAATTGAATCTGATCTCATTGGATTAATTTTATCTGAATTCGTAAAAAATAATTAAATCCAATCTCATTAGATCAAATTTATCGAATTTCGTTGAGAAAATATTTGAATCTAATCTTATTAGATCAATTTTATTCGATTTCATAAAAATTAATTTAATCTGATCTCATTTGATCAATTTTATCTGATTTCATAAATCATGACTGAGAACGTACAATCCCATTATACGAATAATATAATTGCAAATTAATAGGTTGTTCCGAATTAACGATTAATTCATTAACAATTTAAACAATTTAAATCGCTACCTATAAACAAAAACAACAACCACCACCCAGTGCAGAGAGGGGGGGGGGGGGGGGGGGGGCGGTGGATGTACACAGCTTTCCCCTTCCGGGGGCTGCCCAAAAGAGAGGCTGTTTCTGAGGACTCCCATCTTGAAAGCTTGTCAGCAGCGATGACGCCTGGCGGCTTGACAGCAAGAGAGCAAATGGAGCAAATAAGCGTATAAGCATAAAAGCATAAAGCAGAACAAACATAGGCAAATAAAAGCAGAGAAAGGCATAGAAATGCAGACAAAGGCAGAGAAATAGTAAATTGGAAATAAGCCAATCAACAGATAGTCCAAGAAGAGCTCAGATGGCACATAAGTGCGCCAAATCTTGGCTACCCTATCAGCCTAGAAACACTAGAGGTAGCAGAAAAGATGGGCTACCCTACTTTATGCCGCTACATCTGCTACTCCTATGCTAGCCCTCCAATGGGCTCTATCTAAGGCCATCTCCTCCTGAAGGTTTAGGTGGGTGAGGTCTTGTCTGATCGTCTCCCGCCATCTCTTCTTTTGCCTGCCTCTCCTTCTCCTACCTAACATTAAATGTGGCTGCTCGCATCTCTTGACTGGAGCGGTGCTCGGTCTCCTCCTAGCATGACCAAACCTCCTCAAACGTTGCTTCCTTAACTTATCCTCAATGGAGGCCACGCACAACTTACCTCTTATGACGTCGTTCCTAATCCTATATTTCCTTGTGTGTCTGCACATCCACCGGAGCATCCTTATCTCCGCTACTTATAAATGATGAAATTAATTATTAATTAATTAATTGTTTAAATAATTCAAATCGTTACTTTATATAATCTTAATAAATAATTAATTCATTAACGACTTGCAAATTTTAAATAATTACTTTATGCAATCATCTAAATTAAGAGTCGGTTCCCAAAATAATGCTGAAAAATAAAAAAATAAAAAAAATAATGCCAAAAAATAAATATTTACCAATCTACTATTGAACCGGGTTTAGAAAACGCGGTTCACTCCAAAAATAACAGAATTAAGAGAAAAATATTTTTTTCAGTTATAAAACGCGTCTTAAAGATGCGTTTCATTTGAAACTAAACCGCGTCCGCGGTTCATTTGAAACTAAACTGCGTCTTCAAGACGCGGTTCATGTAAGACTAAAACGCGTCTTAAAGACGCGGTTCATATAATTGTAAAGGACGGGTCTTGAAGTCAAGGACGCCCACGCTCGAAACGAATTCAAAATGAAATGGATGAGAATGACTATACACGAAGGGTCACATGTGGGTTCTGTAAGAGAAAAGGTCATAATGTATTAACATGCAAGAGGAAAAAGGTGCACGAGGCTCGGTTAGCAGCTAGTAGCAGTGAAATATATGACGGTAATATTTATTTATGTTTTATTTTTTTGGACATTTATTTATGTTTTATTTATATTATTTTTTATATAGTAGTTCGTTATTTATATATATCTATTAGTTTGTTATTTATATTATTTTACTTATAAACCGCGTTTACTAAATGCGGGTTTTCTAAGAGTAAACCGCGTTTAGTAAACGCGGTTCATTCTTTAATATTGTTTCGTTTTTTGATGCGGTTATTTTAAGATATAACCGCGTTTATAAAACGCGGTTCAATAGTAGATTGGTAAATATTTATTTTTTAGCCTTATTTTTTTATTTTTTAGCATTATTTTGGGAACCGACTCCTGAATTAACTATTAATTCATTATTGATTTAAACAATTTAAATCGAACCGTCAAATTAAACTAATTTTCCTTCTTACTAAAATCTCTGTTTTATTAAATCGCAAATTTATTTATTTTGATCTTATTATACCTATTTACGTATATTATGAATGTAATCAGAGGCTGGCTCTAATACCAATTGTTGGGATGAATATAAATTATGTTGAAAAAATAAACTATGATGCCAGCTCTTGGGTTCACCATTCTCAACTACGGTCAAAACAGTAGGCACCTATTAGAACACTTAAAGTAAGAGACTCTTCTTTCTACCTAAGCGCCGGTCGGAGAGTCACGCTTCGTAAAACTTCATGTGTGAGAGTTCCCGGGAATATGTTTATATCTATAAACCTTTTTCCCTAATACCGGTTGTTGGGATGAATTTAAAAAAGTCTCCCTAGTTTTATAAAGTTTACGCAGCGGAAGGGGCTCAGAATTCATAATTCTGAACCTAGGTTTGATTTAAATTTCATAATTTCAAATCTAGAAATTTAAATTCATAATTCAAATCTGCATATCTAAATTCTTAATTTAGATCTACAGGTCTTTTACTTTAATACATTCATAACAATAAATAAATTTAAACAGGCATAATAACGAATACTATAAATAAATAGAAAAAAAAAAAACTAAAAGTGAAGGAAAGAAAAAATACATGAATTTGCTCCAAATAAAGAAAACTAGAGAGTAATAATAATCTTCAAAATCGAGACACAGCGATATTCTACGCAATGGCCTCGAGCTACCCGGAGGGTGGGCAATATTAAACTAGGAAAGAAAAATTTTAACGGCAATTTTTCTCTCCAATTAGGTCTCTGAAACAATTTCAGAAATCCTAAAAATTTGTTTCAATTCAATTATAAAACATCCGGAATAGGTACCACTATTTATAAGAGTATACTGGAGTGAAAAACCCCTAATTTTTCGAAGTCGGATTTGCCTAGTTTAAAACGAAACACAGCAATTAAGATAAACATAAGCAAAAACGCATCGTTTCAAGCATAGGGAAATCGCGTGCTCTCGCCTATCACTGCGTGCTTCTCCATTAGTTACCGACTTGCCCTTCACTGAATAATTTATTTACACTTGAACATATTTATAGTATAAATTCCAAATGTCAAACGCTTGGAATACTTTGGCCAAAGTTTCCGAACTATTCAAATATTTACGAATCAACTAAGGGGACGTCTGTATCTCGTAAGAGACTGTAAATTCCCTATTGAATACCTAATCCTTGTCACACTTCACGCCGCTACCCAACGTACGTGGGAATTCAGTCATGCGTTTTGAACTTACTTATAGTACACCAAAGTAATTAACGCCCCATGCACAAGTCCCAAATACCCTCACGATTTGGAGTCGTCATTCAAACAGTACAACATGAATTACTCATCTCCGATTGTAGTCTAGAAATAAGTACCGCCCATGGTCCAACTCAGTGTGTCAATCTTATTAAACACACCAACCCAACACTTTTGGATCTCCATCTACATGACCAAGACAAGTTATCCAAAGTGTCACATTATAGTCTTAGCATACAAGTGGTCCAAACCTATATTTGACTACAAGCCATTCAAACAACAATCCATACCATTTTTTATCCTATTATCTACAAATACATGTAATACACCACGCCAGCGTGGTCGCATCGCTTCTTTGCACTTTTTTTATCCTATTAGAAGTCTAACCTTATAACCTGAAAACCAATACTCTCTGCGTGGGGTGACATCAATTCACTACACTGCTAGACCCGGAATGGAGACTGTGAGGTTTCAATAATTCGACCTCGCTCTCACTTGTATTTTGTAAACCAGTGGTTTCCATTTTAAATTGCATTTACTACTTGATTATCTCATAATCACCATTAGAATCTCATTATAAAATAAATTAATTATTAAAAATGAAATTTTAATTATTATTATTTAATTTAGTACTTAAGTCTACACGTCCCCAAAAAGAATTTTTATGCCATGTCAGTACTAACATCGTCATTAGCACACCATTGAAAATAATTATTTAATTTTTTATTATTATTGAAAAATATTGACTCTAATCTCATTAGATCAATCCTACTGGTTTTGTTAGTCTTAACGATATATACATAATCGCATCATACGTAATCTAAATATAAATGTAGTTTTAAAATCTACATCTATAGACTTGAATTAACTATTAATTCAGACAAGAGTTTTAAAGAATTTAAAACTGGGTCTAGTATATATCGAATTAAACAATCTTTCTTTTCTATTTTAATAAAATCTCTATTTTATTAAACTGTAAGTCTATATATTTTGATCTTATTATACCTATCATGTATATTATGAATGTAATAAAAAGCTAGCTCTGATACCAATTGTTGGGACGAATTTCAAAAATTTTGCCTAGTTTATTAGACTAATACATCGAACAGTTTAAAACTCCTAATTTTAAATCTACAAGTGATTTAAAATTTCTAATTTTAAATCTACAAGCCTCAACTCTAATATATTCATAATAATAACATGAATATAAAACTAACGTAATAAGAATACCGTAAATAAAAAGAAAAGAGAAAAACTAAAAGGAAAGGAAAAGAAGAATACCTAGAAATGCTGCAAATTAAGAAAGCTAGAAGAATACCGAGAATTAGAAGCCATTTATGCAATATCCTCGAAACTCGGAGTGTCAACTCCAAAAAATATTAAACTTCAAGAAAAAAAAAATTTCAATGAAAATTTTCTCTTTTATTAGACCGCCTAAAGTCAACACTTTCAGGAAACTTTAATCTAAAATTGGATGCTAAACAATAACTTAAAAACCCTATTTATAATAGGCTACCAGAGTGAAAAAAACTAATAAAAATCAATGTGGGATTCGTTTTAAAACGAATCGAAATGATGTTGTATAATAAGCATAGCTCAAATTGCATTTTGATCACTCACCACATGCCACGTATCAATAAGGGGATTGATTAGCGGCAAGCGGCACAAATCGCCCTTGTACAGTGCACCATGTGGCAGGCTGTGATTGGTCCACGCCCGAAGGCATGGATTGCCAGCCAGAGACCAATTGGTTAGTTCTTAAGCACCAAATAATGACATATTTTCCTTTTTTTCCCACATTATGAATTTTTAATTTTAAAATTATTTCATTTTATAATTTTAACTTTTATTCATCTCATGAATAATATTTAGCAAAATTAAATTTACTCATCTTATTAATTCTTTAACATTTTTTCAATGGTATTAAAAACAGAGGTATGCATAGGGACCTCAAGGACAATTTAAAATATATCTCCAAATGGATTAAATTAATTACCATCTTATGACAAAATTTAAATACCATTTAAAGGGACTTAATTACACCAAATAAATCTCACTGCATTTTAGACTAAAATCATTCATTCGATAATCCTCAAATAAACTATATTGACAACAACAGCCCCTCTACTCGGTATCTATGATGAAACATAATTAGAACTACTACCATTATTTTTCTCACAGTTTCTCCATTAGTTACCGACTCACCCTTTTTGAATAATTCATTCATACTTGAACAAATTCACGGTATAAATTCTAAACGTCAAACACTTGGAACAATTTGGCCAAAGTTTTAGAATTAATTCAAACACTTGTGAATTAATTAAGGGGACATATGCATCTCATAAGAGACTATAGATTCCCTATTGAATACCTGATCCCTATCACACTTCATGCAGTTACCCAATGCACACGGTATTTGGACCATATATCAAGACCTTACTCGTAGTACACCAAGGTAACTAACATTCCATGCACAGGTCTAGAATACTCTCAGAATTTGGATTCGTCATTCAAATAGTATATCATAAATCACTCACTTCTGATAAGAATCTAGAAACAAGTAGCTCACATGGTCCAACTCAGTGCATTAATTTTATTGAACACACTAACATAACACTTTTCGATCACCATATACATGACCAAGACAGGTCATCTAAAGTACCGCATTACAGCCCTAGCAGACAAATTGTCCAAACTTATCACCAACTATGAGTCTTTCAAATAACATTTCATTCCACTTGCTCCAAGTCTATCTATGGCTTAATTTCATAAACAACTTAGAACAAACATGTAAAACGTAATCTAGGGGCTGTATCCATCTCATGGATATTACTTAAAAGAAAATCACATGCAACACATATGCTCACTTACACAAATTTAACGAGGAAACAACTAGAACTTCAATTTTATTTTTTAATATAGTAACATTTACAAGACAAATTTTGATTTTCAAGATACTATTACTGACAGTTATTTCATCGGATTTCCTCGAGCCCCTTCAATGATCATGGAAAATCGACCCGGCTCTCGCTCACATCAGACAAGATAAGGAGAGTGATCCCTTATCTCATCCTAAATTGTCGTGGCAACAAGACCGACTCTGGAAACAAAGGCACTTAGTTGTGGGGGATGATAGCGACTTGCGTGCCTCAGTTCTTGTTTGGTTATATGATTTCACAGTTGGTGGTCATTTCGGTATCCAGGCAACATATCGTTGGGTTCACACCCTTTTTTATTTGAACATAGTTCGACAATGTACGGTCTCTTAGCAGCATAAATATGAAGCGCTAGCTTATCCTGGTCTACTCCAGTCGTTACCGGTACCCGAGATCGTGTGGAGTAGCATCTCACTTAGTTTTGTAGAGGGATTGCCGCTGTCTTTTGGGTACACTGTTATATTAGTCATGGTCAATCGCCTGAGCAAGTATGCTCACTTCCATCCTCTCAGGCACCCATATTTAGCTTTGTCTATAGCCCACCTGTACTTAGACCAGATCTTTCGCCTTCATGGCATGCCCAACAACCTAGTTAGCAACCGTGATCCCATTTTTGTGTGCACTTAGGGACTATGTTTGGTTGAAGCTTCAACCATGCCTATAACAAAGTGTGGAGCATCGAGCTTTAGCAAGCTTTCGCCCCAGTTGTTTGGTCCTTTCAAAGTTCTCGATTGCGTTGGGTCAATAGCTTATAAGCTCGACTTTCCCCTACATGCTCAGATACACCACACCATCCATGTATCTTAGCTGAAGACTTGTTTCACCGTACCGGCTCTTAGCACCCCTCTTCCCAATGTTTAGCCACTAGCTCCAACTCCACTTCGACCAAATCTCATTTTGGGTAGACGAATCGTGAAGCACAGCTGGGTACTAGCCACGCAAGTTTTGGTCCAATGGGTCAACCGTCCCCCGAGGAAGCCACGTGGGAGTTCCTCTATGGCTTCCAACTTAGATTTCCCAGTTTTGACCCTTGGGAACAAGTGTCAACTTAAAGGGCGGTATTGATACGATCCCCGGTCTCGATATTCCAGTTGACACCTCATCACCCTCGGACAAGTTAATGCTTCGGGACACATCCGCAAACAATACTTAGGAGAGTATCAGTTGATTATCTAAATGTTTAAAGGAAAATTATATCCCAAACGTTATTAGTATAAATAAGGGGTCTCTAGTGAGGAGAGAGAATATGATATGATTTTAGCCCAAATTATTCATTTCTTTCTCCCTCAAGCCATCTCTTCTCCCTCTCTATCTTCTAGCCATCTTCGTCATTCCTTACTCAAAACTTCTCTATATACTTTACAATACTTTGTAATTACTCACACTTATGGGGAATTATACGATACCGATACTTTGATACCATTGTTTTCTTTGTTTGATTGGATTGGTTTGGTGTATTTGTATTGATTGGGAGTGATTGGAGAATTATCACGATAGCTTTAAAATTTTAATTTTGAAATATTTTTTTTTTCTCTTATAGTAATTTTGAATACTTATTCTTTTAAGGGTAATAGCACATTAATTGCACTATTACAGTCTTGTTTTTGGTTAATATAAAAAGCACTATTATAATTTTATAAATTATATATAATGTCTTTCAATTAAAATATAGTATATTAATTGTTGTTTCAATTGTCTATACCAATTGATTGAAAAAAAAAACAAAAAATAATTATATTAGATGCAATAAATATACCTTAACATGTGCCACATATTAGAAAAATCCTTCTTTTAATTAGGTGTTGCCCTAAATAATAGTCACGTATCGCAAATACTTACGGTAAGTATTTAATTGTGCTAACATTAGATGAAAAATAAAATATATATCGCATAAGAAAAACTAATACTGTCCAACAAGCATATTGTCACAGTGATGAAATAATATGTGTGTTTAATGAAGATAACATTTTGCAATTTATTTACATTACTCTATAAACAAAACATGAATATTAATTATAGAATTACGTAATGTAATTTATCAACATGAATAAACAAAACTATTCTTGCCAAAATATTGCTCTAAACAAATAATAGAAACCGAAATAGATTCCCATTTATAAATCCAGCGGTATGAGTCTGGAGACAGACATAGCTATTTTTAGAGATTTTTAATTTAACTCAGCTACAATCAGGCTTCAATGTCTAGTATAACTTCTTCAAAATAAAGGCGTAGGACCATCTATTTAAAATCTAATAACTAAACGAAAAATTTATCGACTGTTTTGGGTAACAGTAATAGAAGCTCTTAAATGGAGGGCAATAATACATGCCATTTTATCTGTATTTGATTATTATTATTTATTACAAAGATTTTTGAATGAATACAAGAGAGTAAAAGAAAAAAAAAAAATGGGGGCGGGGGGGGCCGCTACTCTCGGGGTGCCTCAGCTGAGTCCCAGGGGAAAGGGTCGAGAGAGCACTCGAGGGTAAGGGAGCAAGTATGGATGTATGAGTGGAAGGATGTGTGATGTTGGATTGGATTGTGGCAAATGGATTGGGCCCCTATTTATAGAAAAACTGGGCTCCGGAGAACAGGCTTCTGGAGAGATGTCCCGTGGGTCCTCAGAGGTCCGATGATGTGTCCGGGAATGTTTCCGGAACCTTTGCCGTCATGTCCGTTGGGGTATCCGGAGGAAACCGTGTCCGAAGAGGTGTCCGGACCTGTACTTGGAGCCACTAGGCATGTCCGTTGAGGTGTTCGGAGGAAACCATGTCCGAAGATGCGTTCGGAGCCGTTAGGTGTGTCTAGTGAGGTGTTCGAAGCCTTCGGAAAAGGTATTCCTCTGCAGGAGCTATGTCCGGAGCCTTCGGAAAGGCACTCTTCGGCAAGAGTTATGTCCGGAGCCTTTGAAAAGGGCAATTCTCGGCAAGAGCTACGTCCAGAGCCTTCCGAAAGGGCACTCTTTGGCAAGAGCTATGTTCGGAACCTTCGGAAAGGGCACTCTTTGGCAAGGGCCACGTCCAGAGCCTTCGGAAAGGCATTGTTTGACATGGGATACTTCCGGAACCCTCGGAAAAGGCACTGTTCAGCATGGGTCACGTCTGAAACCCTCGGAAGAGGTACTGTTCGACAAGAGATATGCCCAGAACCCTCGGAAGGGGTACTGTTTGACATGAGACACTTCCGGAACCCTAGGAAAAGGCACTATTTGACATGGAATACTTCCGGAACCCTCGGAAAAGGTATTATTCAGCATGGGATACGTCCGGAACCCTCAGAAAAGGCACAATTCGACATGGCATGTGACCGGAACCCACGGAAAAGGCACTATTCAGCATAGGATATGACCGGAACCCTCAGCAAAGGCACAATTGGACATGGCATATGACTGGAACCCTCGGAAAAGGCACTGTTCAGCATGGGTCACGTCCGGAACCCTCGGAAAAGGTACTGTTCGACAAGGGATATGCCCGGAACCCTCAAAGAGAGTACTATTTGACATGGGACACTTCCGGAACCCTCGGAAAAGGCACTATTCGACATGGGATACGTCCGGAACCCTCGAAAAAGGTACTGTTCAGCATGGGATACATCTAGAACCCTCGAAAATGGCATAATTCGATATGGCATATGACCGGAACCCTCGGAAAAGGTACTATTAAGCGTGGGATATGACCGGAACCCTTGAAAAAGGTACTATTCAGCAAGGCTCTTTGAGTTTTGAGCATCGAATCGTCGTCCAGCTGAGTTTCGACGCCGTGTAGCAATCGTCGCTTGGCCATCTTCTGGGAAAGGGTTTCTTGGGGCAAGATGTTTGCGGTACCCGGGAGCCACATGCCAATCCATATTCGTGGCGCTCGGGGACCACATGTCATCCCTTTGAGGGCCACGTGTTGATTTTTTGCCGGGTGAGAATTTTGGTCTCAACAATTAGTCCCCCGCCAGTTCGCAAATAATTCTCGTTTGCAACTTGGTTTGCGGAGGTTCCTCTTTTGTCCTCGAATTTATAATGTTTTGTTAGGGCCAGTCGAGAGTTTAACCAAACGAGGTTTCTTTTCCGATTTGAAACCAATTTTTCACTTTTCTTTTGATGAGACTAGGGGGTGTCTCATCAATTATTATGGTTGTTTTACTTTAACAAGTTACCTCCTTCCCCTTTTGTTTCTTTTTTTTCTTTCTTTTACCTGTCCCTTTCTCTCCTCTTGTTGTCTTTTTTGCTCGTTTTGGCTTGTTTAACGGTTGTTTGAGCTCGAGTTTTGCGGGTGGTTGGTTTTTAAGGTACATTTTTCTTTATTTTGTCGTTTTTAGAGACAAAACGAACTTGTTCTTTTGAAAAACAGTCTCTTGTCCCGGGCACATCCCTTGTGAAAGTGCTCTCGGGCTTTTGGAACCGTTTTGAGTCGGTTTTTTGAGAGTTTTCGTCTTTGGGGACATGCACGGGGTTTGCATGTCCCTATTTCTATATTTTCTCTCGTTCTCTCTATTTTTACATTTGCATGTTTTTTTCTCTCTTTTCTTATTTTTGTATGGTTCTTTTCTTTTCTTTTTTTTCTCTTTTTCCTTTTTTTTTACGCTTTTTCTTCCCTTTTTGTACCTTTTTTTACTTTTTCTTTCCCTTTTTTTGTACATTTTTTTCTTTTTATTTGTACCTTTTTTTCTTCTTTTTTTTTGTACGATTTTTTCTTTTTTCTTTTCCCTTTTTTTTAAGTTTTTTCTTTTTTTTTTTATGTTTTTTCTTTCTTACTTTTTTTTTTTAGAGTTGAAATGAGCTCGTCCTTCGAGAACGATTGCACCTTGTCCGCCGGGCATTTACCTTGGGGAAGTGCTTTCGAGCTTTGGACCCATTTTAGATTGTTTTTCGATGGGAGTTTGACTTCGAGGACATGCATGATGTTTGCATGTAAAAAAAAAAAAAAAAAAAATTTATTTATTTATTTTTTTCTGAACCGGGGGCGAGATGAAGCCCCGGTCCCGGACTTTTGTTCGATTTTTGTTTTGTTTTAACTTAAGCCTTTTGTTAAATTTTTTATTTTATTTTTTTATGTTCGAATTATTATTATTATTATTATTACTACGACTACTACTATTGTTGTTGTTGTTGCTGTTGCTGCTGCTGCTATTGTTGTTGTTATTATTGCGGATTTTGGTTTTATTTATTGTACCTATGTGTGTTGGAGTTTGTCGTGTTCCAAGGAGGGGCATTACCTCGCGGATCAGCATTTTGCTTCGCCCTCTGTGAGCCTGCATCTTATGCTGCGGTGAGCGGGCTCTCAGCTGGCATCGTCGCACAAGGTCCGCGGGTCGTGTTGCTGCATGTGGACCTTCGGGCCGGGTTGCCGTGAGTGGCCCTTCGGCTTGCGTAGTAGCAGTGTGGGGGCCTTCGGCTTGAGTTGCACCGTGCAAGCTCTCGGCTTTGTTGTGTGCTGGCCTTTGCCTTGTGGCGCGGCGCGGCGCATGGACCTTCGGGTTTCACCGTTACGTGAGGTCCGTTGCCTTGTGTTGACATATTTTCCTCGTCTCAAGGGGGGTGTAATTCATGCGTCGGTTTTGTGCTTGCCTCAGGCAGGCTTACGACTTTCATGTCTTCTCCGCTTCGAGCGAGCTTCCATTTGTGAGTAATGGTGTGATACCTGTCAAAATCGGGTTAGCTTGTAGTGGGCGGCTCCACTTGCTTATATCCTGCCGCGGCCGGTGCCACGGACTTATGGTCTTTGTTTACCGCGAATGGATCCACAAGTTTATATCCTGCAGTGGGCGGTGACACAAACTTACGGTCTTCGTTAGCCACGGACGGATCCAAGGGTGCAACGAACTTATAGTCTTCGTTCGCCAGGCCTCGGACTTCAAGTTAGCGTGCCGTGGGTGAGACCGACTGGCTTTATTTGCTGTTGGCGAGACCGACGGGCTTTGTTTTTTATATCCCACTCGCCTCAAAGGGACTTATGGTTTTTGTATTCGACTTGCTTCGGAAGGGAGCATTTTAGTAACCGAGCTACTACTATCCTAGCTAGTTTTGTTATGCTCACTTCGGAAGGGCACATATTTTGCCTTAGGCTAAACCGACAGACTTTGTTTGCCATAGATCGACCGACGGGCTTTATTTGCCGTGGATAGACTAACGGGCTTTGCTTTTTATATTTCACCGGCCTCGAAAGGACTTATTGCTTTTGTATTCGACCCGCTTCGGAAAGGCGCATTTTAGTAATCGAGCTACTACTATCCGTTCTAGTTCTGTTATGCTCGCTTTGGAAGAGCACATATTTTTGCCGTGGGTGAGACCGACGGACTTTGTTTGCCGTGGATAGACCGACAGGCTTTTTTTTTTATATTCCACCGGCCTTGAAAGAACTTACGGCTTTAAATAAATCTCGCCAGCCTATCAAAGGGCTTACGGCTTGAGATGAATTCCGCTTGCCTGAGAAAGGCTTATGACTCTTATTAGATCCATTATTTTTGCAGGAGACAAAATGCATTTTCATTTTGTAAACGGCGGGATAAATCTTCATTCTAGTCGTAACCTTACAGATAGTATTTTTCTGAACTCAGAATATTCCATGTTCTTATGCTCGGGGTTTCGTTCAGCTGTCGCAAGCGGTATGCCCGCCTCTTGTAGTCCGAGAGATCCGGTAAGGGCCTTCCCAATTAACAGGAAGTTTCCCATGGCGATGTCCAAATTTCTTCTCTTCGAATGGCATGATTACCCATCTCCATAGTGATGACCATGGGATCTTCATGCGGAGTCTTAACCTCATTAAGGTCGTCTTGCGTAAAGGTTAAGGGCTGGCATTTCCTGACTATGCCTCCTCCTCTCCTCGTAGTTTCGAGACTTGTGTCATCCCGCTTTTGTTTTTTGGCCGCGATCACATGTTTTGGCATGTGAGGTGCATTGTCCGGCTCCTCACGGGTGGGTCCAGAAGTTTCGAGCTTGAGTCTCTTCGCATCCACAAATTTTCTGAGATCGCCTTTTTTCTCCAATTTCTTCCACTCGACACCGGAGCGCCCGACAATCTTTGGTGTCATGCCCCGGTGCTTCATGGTACTCTCACCACTCCTTCTGGTTTATCCCAAAGTTCTGGTCCGTGTTAGCTTGGTCTTTTTCTGTCTCAGACTTCTTTTCCTCCAAGAGTAATCTGGGTACTCTTCTTGGGCCGAGGTTGCGTGTCCTTTTTATGCCTCTTGTCATTCTTTTGGCCATCACATCCCTGGCAATAATGTATTTGTTAGCTCTCATCCAGAGTGCATCCATGGTTGCGGGGAGGGCTTTTGCAAGGGAAAATTTGAAGTCGCTATTCCGGAATCCATTGATGAAGGTGGTATGGTGGTTTGATCAGCCAAGTTCAAGGTGCTGATCATTGCCTTCAAAAACCTCCACACAAACGCCTTCAAGGACTCGTCCTCGGCTTATTGCAGCTAGATCAACTGGGCGGTAGTCTTCTTTCTCCCTTTGTTGCTGAGGAAGTGGCGAGTGAACTTTTCGGACAGTTTCCTGAAGCTATGAATGGATCCATTGGGGAGTGATGTGAACCAAGCCTGGGCCATGCCCTTGACGGTGTCCAAAAAGCATTTGCACCACACAGCTTCGGAGGCGCCTTGTATGTGCATGCGTGTCGCAAATCCCGAGATGTGATCATCAGGGTCTTGTGTCCCGTCGAACAGGCCCAAGTCCGGCATCTTCACTTCCCCATGGGTTGACGAGGATACGAGGGGTGAAGGGTGAATAGGTGATAGGAATTTTCCTCATGAGCCCATACACCACATCATGCGAGTCAGTGTCGGAGCTTGCCTCGGTTGGGAGCGGGACACAAGTGGCTGCATCCCTGGGTCAGTCATGGCAGCGAGAGGCCTTCTCCCTCTCTCCTTTTTGACTGTTTTGGTGGCTCCCACATTCCGTGGAGGCAACGGACTAGACGACCACCTCCGGGTTTGACGGTGCGGGATGCGGCGAGGCCTTAGAGGAGTCGTCTTGGTCGGCGAGTTGCATGATAACTGTACAGAGCTCGTGGAGCTGTCTATGAGTGACGTAGCGATCTCCGGACCGCCTCGAGGAGAGGGGAGATCCTGCAGTGTTTTTTTGAGGGAAATTTTCCATTTCCCACATACAGCGCCAACTGTTTCGGATAACAGTAATAGGGGTTCTTTAATGGAGGAAGATAATATAGGCTATTTTATCTTTATTTGATTATTATTATTTATTACAGAGATTTTTGATTGAATACAAGAGAGTAAAAGAAAAAACATGGAGGGTCCTGTTACTCTCAGGGTGCCATGGCCGAGTCCCAGGGGAAAGGGTCAAGAGAGCACTCAAAGGTAAGGGAGTAGGTATGGGTGTATGAGTGGAAGGATGTGTGGTGTTGGATTGGATTGTGGCCCGGGGGGGGGGGGGGGGGGGGGGGGGGGGGGGGGGGGGGGTGGTTAGGCCTCTATTTATAGAAAAACTGTGCTTCGGAGAACGGGCTTCCGGAGAGGTGTCGGTGGGTCCTCGGAGCTCCGATGTTGTGTCTGGGACTATGTTCGGAGCCTTTGCCGTCATGTCTGTTAGGGTATCCATAGGAAACCGTGTCGGAAGAGGTGTCCGGGGCTGTACTCGAAGCCTCTAGTGGTGTCCGTTGAGGTGTCTGGAGGAAACAATGTCCGAAGATGTATCCGGAGTTGCTTCCGGAGCTGTTAGGCGTGTTCGGTGAGGTGTCTGGAGCCTTTGGAAAATGTATTCCTCGGCAGGAGCTACGTTCGGAGCCTTCAAAAAGGCACTCTTCGGCAAGAGCTATGTCCGGAGCCATTGGAAAGGACACTTCTCGGCAAGTGCTGTGTCCGAAGCCTTCGGAAGGGGTACTCTTCGGCAAGAGCTATGTCCGGAACCTTCGGAAAGGGCACTCTTTGGCAAGGGACACATCCGGGAGCCTTCGGAAATGCACTGTTCGACATGGGATACTTCGGAACCCTCGGAAAAGGTACTGTTGTTCGACAAGGGATATGCCTGGAACCCTCAGAAAGGGTACTATTCGACATGGGACACTTCCGGAACCCTCGGAAAAGGAACAATTCGACATGGCATATGACAGGAACCCTAGGAAAAGGCACTATTTAGCATGAGATATGACCGGAACCCTTGGAAAAGGTACTATTCAGCAAGGCTCTTTGAGTTTTGAGCATTGAGTCGTCGTCCAGCAGAGTTGTGATGCCGTGTAGCAACCGTTGCTTGGCCATCTTCCAGGAAAGGGTTTCTTGGAGCAGGATGTTTGCGGTACCTAGGAGACACTCGCCAATCCGTCGTCATGGTGCTCGGGGACCACGCGTTATCCCTTCGCAGGGCCACGTGTTGATTTTTTTCCGGGTGTGATTTTTGGTCTCAACATCGACAAATTAGTAATTATTAATTTGCAGAGATATATATATATATATATATATTTTTTTTTTTTTTTTTTTTTTGGCCTTAACAATAAACATATCCTATTTAATTACTTACCATTAGTTCAATTTGTCATATCAAGTGACTAAATAAGATATACAGTAGTATCTCCATATTTAACAAATCAAGTTCATTGAATTATAATTAAAGATCCAATGTTCTCAACTAATTTAAAACAAGTACATATAATGTATATTTAATCAAACACTATTTAACCCAACTTAGTCACTTATTATTTATGGTATCTTTAGTCCTAAAACGGCTAAAATGGTTTCCATCTCAAAGGTGCGAGAAAAGAACCATGATAGATAAAATGCTTAATGCGTTATGTGAGCATAAAAAAGATATCCTTTATACAACCCCACTCTTAGTGAATTTTGGGCCCATTAAAAACAACTAATGATGAGCTTCAGCTAAATTTGAAGTTCAACGAAAGACAAGCTACTGCTTATTCTTATTTTGATAACACATCATAGTCAAGTTATTAAAGTATGTATTTTTTAACTAATTATTAATTTATAAATATTTGGATGAAACTTGAAATAATTATATTCTGAAATGATCTAATTCGATTAAAACACAATACTTGTTGACCCAAAATCTAGAATAATCTAACCCCATTCACTCCGAGCCTGAGACGGTATGTTGCTTGCAATTCCAACTTTCAATTCTTTTTGATTACTCAAATAATGGTATTCGAATCCTACTAATTCCATCAAAATTGGAAATGAACTTGTAATTCCACATGTCAATTCTAATTCCATATATCAAATAGAGCCTTAAATTCAACATGCACATGACTTTGTCTCTTTCACCTTCCTCATATGTCAATTCATGCTTCTGGCTTTTCAAGTTGCTCAAGAGACTTCCATCTTAGGATGACTTTTAAAAACAACACATTTTGACATTTTTATTTTTAAAATAGTAAGAAAAAATTTAAAATTACTAAAATAACATGCAAAAATTAAAAATTATCAAAATAGCACGCTCAGTTAGGATGCCCTTGCCATCTAAGTAAGGACATTTTGGTCATTTTAATTTTTTAAATAAAAAAGGAATTATTTTTTTTAATGGCTGGAACAATCTTTCACCGAAATCTAAAAAAAAAATTAATATTGCCTAAATTTCTAATATTGTATTATACATATACTATTATTCAATATGTTTAAATTTTAAAAATTTATTGTAAGAAAAACATATATTTATTTTATTATTATTGTTATATATCTAAATTTATATGTTATACAAAAAATTTAGGCAACATTAATTTTTTTTTTTAATATTTTGATCAAAGGTTTTTCCAACATTTCTTTTTTAAATTTTAAAAAAAGTTAAATGACCAAAATGCCCTTGCTTAGGCGGCAAGGGCATGCTGACTGGGCATACTATTGTAGTAATTTTAAATTTTTACGTACTATTTTGGGAATAAGAATATCAAAATGTGTTATTTTGGAAAATTACCCCATCTCATTTTGTCTTCAATTATTATTATTATTATTTTTTTTGGTTAATGACGTAATGTGTAAGTGGAAAATTGGGAAAATGAAAAAAATTCAATAGCCGTCCCATTAATTTTATTATGAGCTAATAAACAAGAGAAAAATTAACTCAATTTTTCACAACCCGAGAAAGAGTGAAAACTTTGAAATATAAATATAAAATATGAAAAATTGAGTGAATTACATCTCAAATTCCTCTTGTATATATAGATGAGCTAATTGACTTGAAATAAACATTAAGATATATTTATAAACTAAAAGATAAATTAAATCTAAAATATATATATATAAATCTAATCCTATTAGGACTCAAACTCTATCTGTCGCATATCATCTCAGCCCGCGTCCCCATACCTGCCAACTTCGTACCCTCTAGGTAACCTGCCAATGCTCATGTACAGGCTACATTATCCTCCCTGGGTTGGAGAGAATTCGCCCTCAAATTCGCTTGAGGATGAACAAGATTGTTGTCGCCCAAGAAGGAAACAAGGTGCTTGACGTTGAACACGTCAGACGTCCTCATACCGGGTGGAGGCTGTAGGCGGTAGGCATTGTTATTGATCTTTTCCAGTACCACCAAAGGTCCAATCTTATGAGTTGTCAGCTTGTTATACTCCCATGTTGGAAATCATTCTTGTGTCAAGATTGCCCAAATTTTGTCGCCTAGCTGGAATTGAACAGCTATGCATCTCCTATCACTTACCGTCTTGTACTTGGCGGTGGCTTCCAACAATCGAGCTCTAGTTTGCTCATGGATGTCTCTAAGGGAGGAGATAAAGTCTTCCGCCTTCCCTTGAGGACACGTTAGATCTGGAACAAGCGCCAAGTCTATTGGAGACCGGAACAAAGCCATAAACAACCTTGAATGGAACGAATCCTGTACTTCTATTGACGGAGCTGTTTTAGGCGAACTCAGCCTGATGCAGCTTCATCTCCCACCGCTTGACGCTATCATTAGCAAGGCATCGGAGAAGGTTGCCAAGTGATAAGACTTCGGTTTGTCCCTCCGTTTGAGGATGATGGACGGTACTGAAGGTAAGAGACGTGTTCGCCATCTTCCATAATGTCTTCCAAAAATAGTTCGCGAACCTGGCATCTCTATTGGACACAATGCTAGCCGGAAACCCATATAATTTGTAAACCTCCCTGAAGTATAAACCCACCACATGTATGGCATCAGCAGCCTTCTTGCATCCGATGAAGTGAGCCATCTTAGAGAAGAAATCCACGACAACGAAGATTGTATCAATGCCGCATGTAGTTCTTAGTAAGCCTACTACACAGTCCATATTGACATCTGTCTATAGCTAACTCGGAACCGGTAGTGGCATATAAAGGCCTGCATTGGTCACCCCACCCTTTGATACCTAACAAACACGGCAACGCTTGACATACCTCACGACCTCCTTGAGCACCTTTGGCCGGAAATAGTTGGCGGTAATGAGCTTTAGTGTTTGATCTAGTCCCATATGCCCCACGTTGTGCTTCTACTCAATGATCTTCAGCCACAAGCTTGATCCCTGAATACAAAGTTGAATCCCTTTGAACAGGAACCCGCCATGAATGGAATAGCTTGGAACAAAATCGGTCTGTGTGCCCCACCATATCTCGTTAAAAGTGGGATCACCTGGGTATTGTTCGGTCAACTGATCAACACCCTATCATCGCCATCCTACTCTTTGTCAGGACAAGATTCTGCCTACTTAGTGCATCCACGACCTTGTTCAAGATGCCAAATTATGCTTTATTGTAAAGTGAAAAAGCTGAATGAAACCCGCCTACTTGGCGTGTCGGTCCAAGAGCTTCTCTTGGCTATTTATGTACTTCAAGGCAACATTATTGGTATAAAGTACGAACTCTCTGTTTGCGAGGTAAGACTTCCAATATCGCAATGCCCTAACAACTGCGTAAAACTCAACATCATAGGTGGATTAATTCAACCCGCTCCCATTAAGTTTTTCACTTAAGTAAGCTATTGGCCTCCCTTCTTGGCTAAGCACAGCGCCAATTCCAACCTTGGAGGCGTCTGTGTGGAGCCCGAATGTCTTCTAGAAGTTTGGTAGGGCTAACACCAGTGCCGTGGTTAGCTTCCTCTGGATTTCCTTGAAGGCGGCAGCTGCCTTTGGGGTCAAAGCGAAGGAACACCCTTTCATGCAATTTGTAATTAGTGCCATCATCGAGCTAAAGTGAGGCACAAACCTTTTGTAGAAAGACGCCAACCCATGGAAGCTTCTGACTTCGCCAACTGTCTTAGGTGTCAGCCAGCCTTGTATTGCCTCAATCTTCCCCTCATTAGTTGAAATATTGTCCTTGGATACAATGAATCTAAGGAAGGTTACCTCGTCCATCATGAACTCGTGCATCTTCAAGGTGGCAAACAGACTCTGCATTCTCGAAGTACTCAGCACTTCCTCAAGATGCTGGATATGTTCAGCTCGATCCCAACTATAAATCAAGATGTCACCAAAATAGACAATGACGAACTTCCTAATGAAAGGTTGTAGATCCTGGTTCATAAATCTCGTGAAGGTACTTGGGGCATTGGACAATCTGAAGGGCATGACCAGCCATTCCCCTCTTGTTTCTTGAAGGCGAATTTTAACTTGTCTCCAAGCGATATACAAATTTGGTGGTATCTGCTCTTCAAGTCTAACTTCGTAAACACCATCAAATTCTGCATCTGATTAAGCAAGTCATCCAACCTCAGAATGGGCAATCGATAACGTACGGTGATCTTATTGATGGCGCGACTGTCAACACATATCCGCCAACTATGGTCTTTTGTTGGCATCAATAGAGTCGGCACTGCACAAGGACTCAAGCTCTCTCTGATAAACCCCTTAGTAAGTAGATCCTCTACTTGGAGTCTTAGTTCCTCATGCTTCGATGGACTCATACGGTAATGGGGCCTATTCGGCAAAGCAGCACTTAGCATTAGATCAATGCGATGTTGTCTGTCTCGTAATGGCGGCAGTGTCTCCGGTAACTTTTCTAAAAGACATCAGTGTATTGCTTCAACAAGGATGTACCTTCACTCGGTATCTCCTCTAAGCTCAACTTGCTCTCATTCCTAGTTAACACAAAAATGAACTTGGTTTCGCCAACCACCTTGCTGAACATGGCTTGTCCTTGTATGTTCGGGTACAGAGCTGCTAAAGCTAGCGGTGCCTCGTCCGTCTTAGGTAACAAGATAATCCTGTTGCGAAAAAGATATGAATTTTGTTGGAAAATAAACTCTGATGCCAACTATTGGGTTCACAGTTCTCAAATATAGAGCACTTATAGTAGGAGACTCTTCTCCCTGCCTCAGCTCCCGGTCGGAGAGTCACGCTTCATGACATCTCACGTGCGAGAGTTCCAGGGAATAAGTTTATCTCTATAAACCCTTTGCCCCAATACCAGTTGTTGGGATGAATTTTAAAAATTCTCCCTAAAGTTTATGCAGCTGAATAGGTTTAGAATTCATAACTCTAAACCAAGGGTTGATTTAAAATTCCTAATTTTAAATCTACTGATTTAAATTCATAATTTAAATCAACAGATCTAAATTCTTAATTTAGATCTACATGCCTATTACTCTAATACATTCATAACAATACATAAACTTAAGCAGGCATAATAACAAATACTGTAAATAAATAGAAAAGCGAAAGAGAATGAAGAAAGAAGAACATACCTGGAATTGCTCCAATAAAAGAGGAACCAGAAAGATAATAATATTCTTCAAAATCGAGACCTCGAGACCTGCTAAGCAATGATCTCGAACTTCCCAGAGGGTGGGCTCTAAAAAATATTAAACTGAGGAAAGAAAAATTTTAACATAAATTTTTTTTCTCCAATTAGGTCTCCGAAATAATTTCAGAAACCCTAAATAAATATTTGAACTCCAATGCCAAACCTCGAAATAAGCCTCTTTATTTATAGGAATATACCGAAGCGAAAAAACACAAAATAAACGATGTGGGACGCGCAGTTATTAAAAACAAAGAGCAGCGTATCACGTAAAAACCAATTAAAACATTGCTTTTCGTAACAGTTTAAACCGGCTTTTTTATTTTAAATAACGCATGTCGCGAGCCATCGTGTGATTCGTCCCCGCATGGAGATGTGGATACCTGTGGTGGACGTCCCAGCGCGCGACACGTGTCGCACATCGGTTCGTCTAATCCAGTTCACACGGATCGCGACTGTGCAGTTTTTCTTCGTAGTTTTTTTATATTTTACTTTGTTTCCACATGTCAAAACTCATCCTACGAATTTTAATTTTTTGAAACTATTTTATTTTATAATTTTCATCTTTTATTCATCTCATAAATAATGTTTGGCAAAATTAATTTATCCATCTTATGGATAAATAATTCATCACATAAATTCTTTAATATTTTTCTACTGGCAATAAATATAGAGGCTTGCGCAGGGACCTTAGGGACAATTTAAATCTAGCTCCAAATGGGTTAAATTAAATCATCTCATGATATTAATTTAATTATCGTTTAATGATACTTAATTCTACTAAATAAATCTCACTGCACTCCAGACTTAAATTATTTATTCGATATCTCCCTAATAGACTGTAATGATGACAATAACCCCTCCACTAGATGTCCATGACATAGGATACATATAATCACTGCCGTTATCCTTCTCACAGTTTCTCAATTAGTTACCGACTCACCCTTCACTGAATAATTCATTTATACTTGAACATATTCACAGTATACATTCCAAATGTCAAATACTTAGAATACTTTGGTCAAAGATTCCGAACTATTCAAATATTTGCAGATCAACTAAGGAAATATCTGTATCTAATAAGAGATTGTAGATACCCTATTGAATCCCTGATCCTTGTCACACTTCACGCCGCTACCCAATGTACGTGGGATTTCAGTCATTTGTTTAGACCTTACTTATGGTACACCAAAGTAACTAACGCTCCATGCATAAGTCCAGAATACCCTCAGGATTTAGAGTCGTCGCTCAAACAGTACAACGTGAATCACTCGTCTCTGATAGTAGTCTAGAAATAAGTAATATGATCCAACTCAGTGTGTCAATCTTATTAAACACACTAATCTAACTCTATTGGATCTTCATCCATATGACCAAGACAAGTCATCTAAAATGTCACGATATAGTCTTAATGTACAAGTGGTCCAAACTTGTCTTTGACTATGAGTCTTTCAAACAACAATCCATACAATTTGTTCTAAGTCTATCTGTGGCTTAGTCTCATAAACCACTTGGAACAAACATGCAAATTGTAGTATGAGGACTACACCCATCCCATGGATGTCCCCTAAAAGAAAATCACTTGCAGTATAAATGCTCACATACATAGATTTTACTAGGAAACGACTAGAACTTCAATTTTATTTATTAATTAAAATAATATATCCAAAATAAATCTGAATTTTAGGACACTGTTCCTAACAATCTCCCACTTGTCCTAAATTTAATTTATGACAAAGTTCATACTCACCCTTTTTTTTTAATTTTGAACCAAAAGTATACTGAACTTAACCCTTAGTGAGCACAATTACTCTATTGTGAAGTCAGCAATACAATAATGCTTGACATTTCCCTCACTAATGGCTCCCACTCCAAGGGTAAAGACATACTTAGACGTCGAATATCTATCATTTTAATCCGACTGGAAGTCTTAAATCAGTATAGGCAACTGGAACTAGCTCGTCACTTTGAAAGATTGGCATAGGATCCCTAGTTCTTCTCAGGAAGTAGAGAAAACACTTCACTGCCACCTAGTCCATTGGACCCAGATTAGACTAACACCTACATACTATCCCATTGCATGGCAGACATCAGGTCTCGTGCACAACATGGCATACCTGAGGCTTCCACTGCCAAAGCATATGGAATATTCCTCAATTACTTCTCTTGCCAATATTAGTGGCTGGAGAGAGATCCAGCATCCTACTCTTACGACCTCACAGAAGCTTAATCCTAAGAGTAGAGCTGGCTTCCCCTATGTCTTTCATATTGAGCTATCATGACAACCAAGTCTTTATAGCTAATGATACCCCTACATCATTCTCAGTGAGTAGTATATCGTTGACATATAACACCCAGAAAGTCAATACTTTCTCTTAATGTCATTTGTATATGCATGATTCGAGCAACCGATTGCACAAAACTATAAGACTTAATTGCTTCATTATGGCTAAAAGGATCAGATTCAATGCCACGATCAACCACTAAGGCTCCCGCTTGAGCTTGTTAGGTGTCCTGACAATCCTCCCACCACACCTAAGCTCTCGTGTACCTGGAACATTTTTGTTCCTATTAGTGGGTGCATCTAATGCTTCCATTATGACTTGAGCTGTGTCTAGCTATTCAGAATTATTGTCATTTTCCTTTAATACCATTTTGTTTTTGTTTTTGTTTTTGTAGCTTACTTGCAAAATGCTTCTCTAAGTATTTTGCATTGTATTTACAAAAAATCTTTTAAATAAAAAAACTGTAGAAAAAACCATTCTTGTTCCTTTTATCTGCAACACCATTCCACTGCGGTGCACCTAAAGCAAAAAGCTGAGATCCTATCTCATTTGTAGTCAGGAACTCTAAAGACTCACCTGAAAAATATTCACCACCTCGATCTAATTGAAGGGATTTAATTTGTTTACCTAATTGCTTTTAAAATCCAGCTTTGTACTCTTTGAACTTTTCAAAAGAGTCCAACTATTCTCTAATTAGGTAAACATATACATATCTTGAATAATCATCACTAAACGTGAATAAGTACTCATACCCACCTCTTGCCTGAACATGTGTTGGTTCACATACATCTATGTGAACCAGCTCAAGCAAGCCACCAACCCTGTTGCGTTTACTCTTAAAGACAGAATTGGTTACCTTTCATTCTACGCAGAATTCACAAACTAATAATGACCTCAAGTCCAAAGCCTCTATTAGTCCATCTTTTATCATTCTTTAAATCCTGTTCGAATTAGTGTGACTTAAACGTTGGTGCCATGTGTAGGAAATATCCCTTTCAAGGTGTTTTCTTTTAGAACATTGAACAAGCGAACTTTTGTTAGATTCATTTAAACAATGACCATTGTCTTGATAAGGAAATAACATGAATAAACAATTTATTCATGCACATGTGCAAATAAACAATTTATTTCTCATATTAAAATTTTCATTATCAAAATCAACTGAATAACAATTATTCATAAAACGTGATACAGAAATCAAATTCCAGTGCGGAATAGCCACAAATAAACAATGTTTTAAAACAAAACTCTATTACTAAAGTCTAAGCTAACATCTCCTACACTTAAGACCACTATTATTATATAGTCTCTGACCATCAGGTACAACACCCATCGTGTAACCATTAGCCCAGCCTGAGCTCCTATAACATATTATAGATATGGTCAAGTGAACCTGAGTCCACCCACCAGGAAACTGGTGGACTCTCAACTGTGCATGACTCAACTAAGTGAGATATCAATATACCTTCATCAGATGGCTTAGCAGTCTTTGTAGGAAGAGTAGCTATATACTTAGTGTGGTTTCTCCTCTAGTGGCCTAGTTTTCTTACAAAAGAAACACTTTTCTTTTGCTAACTTCCGTATGGAATTGGTTGCTACAATAACAACCTTGCCCATGTGAGTAATAACCAAGTCTAACTTATTTTTCAAGGCAAAGTAATTTGGTTCAATGAGTACATTACGTATTTAAAATCAAGCAAAGTTCACCAGCCCTATCCATATAAAATATTGTAAATGCAAACATATGTGTAATTGTCTAACAAGAGTCATGTATAATACAGTGATATATATTCTTTCAATTTAGCATATACAATAAGTCAGGTATCCACCAAACTGTACTATCATGCATACAATGATAACCCAAACACACCACTCCTTACTCCCTGGCAGCGGGGTCACACGAAGCTAGTTCAGGTGAGAACTCTTCTCAATTAACCTGTGTTCTTGTAACTCTTACTAAACACGATTAACTCGCCACTTTACCTTAGTCTCTAACATGACACAACAGAGCTCCTCGGGGAGGCTAATGCATCACGCTAGTCAAGTGTAAACCATTACCTAAACCTCCATACAAATACACGAAATACTCCACGGTAGCATGGTCGCATCGCTTCTTTGCACTTTGGTTTATCCTAAAGAAGTCTAACCCTGTAATATGCAAACCGACATCCTCCGCAGGGAGGTCTATCTATCTACTATACTGCTAAACCAGTAATGGAGACCGTGAGGTTACAACAATTGGAACCTCGCTTCCACTTGATTTTTATAACTAGTGGTTTTTAATTAACTTGAATTTACAACCTAGATTATCTCATAATCCCCTTTAGAATCCCATTCTAAGATTAACCAAAAGTAATTAATTCATTTAAAATACTAGCATTTTACAGTATAGATTATCTCATAATCTTACATTAGAATCTCATTCTAAAATCCAATCAATAAAATTAATTGATTAATTTTAATTAAAACAATACCAATATTTAATTTAGATTATCACATAATTGACTTTTAAAAATTATGATTTCAAAATTAAATTAAAAATAATTTTAGTTAAAATCAATGGCAATTTTGTTCTTAGATTATCCCATAGTCTATTTCAGAATCTTATTCTAAAAAAATAATAATAATAAATAAACTTTAGACTATCTCATATTCTATTTTAGAATCTTATTCTAAAATAATATCGAACAACTTTTATTTAAAAATAACACTAAGTTATAACTTAAATTATCTCATAATTTAATTTAGAATATCATTTTAAAAGAAAATTAATTAATATAATTTAAACTTGCTGACGTTAGCGACACATCAATGCAGACGTCATCCCATACCTTCTGACGTCGTTAGATATTTTTTTAATTTTAAATTTAAATAATTTAATTTTAAAATAAATTGAATCTAGTCTCATTAAATAAATTTTATCCGATTTCGTATAAAACAATTAAATGTAATCTCATTAGATCATCTCTATCCAATTTTATAAAAATTAATTGAATCTAATCTCATTAGATCAATTTTATCCATTATTAAAAATATTTGAAGCTAATCTTATTAGATCAATTCTGTTCGATTTCGTAAATCATGACTGAGAACAAACAATCTCATTATAGGAACAACATAATTGCAAATTTATGGGTTGTTCCGAATTAACGATTAATTCATTAACTGTTTAAACAATTTAAATCGTTACTATAAACAACCTAGCTAACTATAAAATCTTTTGACCGATTTAAACAATTTAAATCGATACTTATTAACTCTTTTAACATATGTAAACAATTTAAATCAATACTTTAAAGCAATCAAATTAATAATTAATTACTTTAATGATTCAAACAATTTAAATCACAAATACAAACAATCATCTGAATTTAATAATTAATTCTTTATTGATTTAAATAATTTAAATCGAACCATCAAATTAAACTAACTTTCCTTCTTAATAAAATCTCTATTTTAATAAATTGCCAATCTATTTATTTCAATCTTATTAAACTTAGTCATGTACATTATGAATGTAATCAGAGGTTGGCTCTGATACCAATTGTTGGGAAAAAGATATGAATTTTGTTGGAAAATAAACTCTGACAACGACTATTGGGTTCACAGTTCTCAACTATGGTCACAACAATAGGCACATATTAGAGCACTTAGAGTAGGAGACTCTTCTCCCTACCTAAGCTCCCGGTTGGAGAGTCACGCTTCGTGACACCTCACGTGCGAGAGTTCCTGGGAATAGTTTTATCTCTATAAACCTTTTGCCCTAATACTGGTTGTTGGGATGAATTTGAAAAATTCTCCCTAAAGTTTACGCAGCGGAATAGGTTTAGAATTCATAACTGTAAGCCTCGGGTTGATTTAAAATTCTTAATTTTAAATCTACTGAATTAAATTCATAATTTAAATCAACAGATCTAAATTTTTAATTCCTTTTATTCTAATACATTCATAACAATACATAAACCTAAACAGGTATAATAACGAATACTGTAAATAAATAGAAAAGTGAAAGAGAATAAGAAAGAAGAACATACCTGAAATTGCTCCAATAAAAGAAGAACCATAAAGATAATAATATTCTTCAAAATCGAGACCCCAAGACCTACTACGCAATGACATCGAACTGTCCAGAGGGTGGGCTTAGAAAATTATTAAACTGAGAAAAGAAAAATTTGAACATAGATTTTTCTCTTCAATTAGGTCTCCGAAACAATTTCAGAAACTCTAAAATTAACTGAGAAAAGAAAATTTTGAACATAGATTTTTCTCTTCAATTAGGTCTCCGAAACAATTTCAGAAACTCTAAATAAATATAATGAACTCCAATGCCAAACCTCAGAATAAGCCCCTTTATTTATAGGAATATACCGGAGCGAAAAATTATAAAATAAACAATGTAGGATTCACAGTTATTAAAAACAAAACGCAGCGTATCACACAAAAGCCAATTAAAACGATGCGTTTCATAACAGTTTAAACCGCCTTTTTTTATCTTAAATAACGCGTGCCACATGTCATCGTGTGATTCGTCCCCGCATGGGGACGTGGATACCTGTGGTGGAAGTCCCAGAGCGCGTCGTCTGATCCGGTTCACGCGGATCGCAATTGTGCAGTTTTTCTTTGTATTTTTTTTTTTACTTTGTTTCCCACATGTACAAATTTATCCTATGAATTTTAATTTTTCAAAATTATTTTATTTTATAATTTTTAACTTTTATTCATCTTATAAATAATGTTTGAAAAAATTAATTTACCCATCTTATGGATAAATAATTCATCTCATGAATTTATTAATATTTTTTCAATGGCAATAAATTCAGAGACTTGTGCAGGGACCTCAGGGACAATTTAAATCTAGCTCCAAATGGGTTAAATTAAATTATCTCATGATATTAATTTAATTACCATTTGATGAGACTTAATTCCACTAAATAAATCTTACTACACTCCAGACTTAAATTATTTATTTGATATCTCCCTAATAGACTGTAATGATGACAACAACCCCTCCACCAGATGTCCATGATAAAGGATAAATATAACCATTACCATTATCCCTGTCACAGCTTCTCCATTAGTTACTGACTCGCCCTTCACTGAATAATTCATTTATACTTAAACATATTCACATTACAAATTCCAAATGTCAAACACTTAGAATACTTTGGCCAAAGATTCCCAACTCTTCAAATATTTGCGGATCAATTAAGGGGACATCTGTATCACATAAGAGACTGTAGATTCCCCATTGAATGCCTGATCCTTGTCACACATCATGCCGCCACCCAGTGTACGTGGGATGTCAGTCATTCATTTAGACCTTACTTATAGTACACCAAAGTAACTAACGCTCCATGCACAAGTCCAAAATACCCTCAGGATTTAAAGTCATCGTTCAAACAGTACAACGTGAATCACTCGTCTCCGATAGTAGTCTAGAAATAAGTAACCCACATGGTCCAACTCAGTATGATAACATGTAGGGGCTTGGATGAGCCTTCGTCTTCAACCCTATTTTGGCAATTGCTTCTTCAGAGATCACGTTTTCACAACTCCTCGAGCCTATCATCATTCAGCATACTCTACCGCTAATGGTGCAGGTGGTCCGGAAGTTGTTATTCCGTAGCCATCCACCTCCCAACTCTTCCCTTGGTGTAAAGCAATCGCTGCCTAATCATAAGTGGGCGTCCTTCGTCACCCTCTACAACATCTTCTTCATGTGACGCCACCTTAGTTTGGGCCTCCTTATTACTAAACTTGCCATCTTCTCCGCGGACTTCCTCGATGTAAAGACACTTATTGGATTTGTCACCCTTACGGCACTCAGCAGCACGGTGCCCCACCTCTTCACACTTGAAGCAACAAGTTCTGGAGTTCCCGCCATGTCTTGAGTAACTAGCTTACCAGTATTAGTGACTACTGTCCTATTATATGTACCCTAAGTTGGAGGTACTCTCACTTAATCTCTTCCGCCAACCGGTGCTCCCCAGGCTCTACCAACTTGGTGATGCCTCTACTGCCATTCAACGTTCACGACTCTCAAGCTTGCCTTCGAAACAGAAAAGATGTCGAGCATGTTCAACAACATCTTGTGTAAACTCTTTCAACGAGCCAATGTAGCAATCCGCCAATTGCGCTCTCTTCTCCACCAAGTCATTCCTGGCAATTAACGAGAAGAACTCCACTGTATACCCTTTCACGGATATAAAGCCCTAACTCAATCCCTGCAGTCATTGATGCACCACCTTGGCGTGATTGTGAGCCAGGAAGGCGCCTCCCATATGCTTCTTCATCTTCTCCCATGATTCTATCTTCACCTTTCTCTGACAAAGCAATGTATGCTTCAATTGCTGCCACCAGGCGGCAGCTCTTTCCCGTAACCGGGTAGCAACCTATGGCACCTGCTTTCTCTCCGGCACCTTCTTGAACTTGAGAACCTCCTCCACGGCGGCAAGCCAATCCCAAAAATCTTCGAGGCGTTCTCCTCCATTAAACTCTAAGATCTCTATCCGGAGACCGGATTCCCACCTCCATGTTAGGAACAGTGTCCTGAAATCCAGATTTATTCTGGATATATTATTTTAATTAATAAATAAAATTGAAGTTCCAATAGTTTCCTAATTAAATTTGTGTATGTGAGCATTTATACTGAAAGAAATTTTCTTTTGGGAGACATCAATGAGGTGGGTGTTGTCCTCAGACTACAATTTACATGTTTGTTCTAAGTGGTTTATGAGACTAAGCCACAGATAGACTTGGAACAAATAATATGAATTGTTGTTTGAAAGACTCGTAGTCGAAGACAAGTTTGGACCACTTATATGTTAAGACTATAACGTAACACTTTAGATGATTTGTCTTGGTTATGTGGATGGAGATCCAAAAGTGTTAGGTCAGTGTCTTTGACGCACTGAGTTGGACTATGTGGGTTACATATTTCTAGACTACTATTGGAGATGAGTGATTCACGTTATACTGTTTGAACGACGACTCTAAATCCAGAGAGTATTCTGGACTTGTGCATGGAGCGTTGGTTACTTTAGTGTACTATAAGTAAGGTCTAAACGAATGACTGAAATCCCACGTACACTGGGTAGCGGCGTGAAGTGTGACAAGGATCAGGTATTCAAAAGGGAATCTACACTCTCTTATGAGATACAGATGTCCCCTTAATTGATTCGCAAATATTTGAATAGTTCAAAAACTTTGGCCAAAGTATTCCAAGTATTTGACATTTGAAATTTATACTGTGAATATGTTCAAGTATAAATAAATTATTCAGTGAAGGGCGAGCCGGTAACTAATGGAGAAGTTGTGAGAAGGATAATGGTAGTGGTTATATTTATCCTTTGTCATAGACATCTAATTAAGGGGTTGTTGTCATCAATACAGCATATTAGGGAGTTATCGAATAAATAATTTAAGTCTGGAGTATTGTGAGATTTATTTAGTGGAATTAAGTTTCATTAAATGGTAATTAAATTAATATCATGAGATGATTTAATTTAATTCATTTAGAGCTAGATTTAAATTGTCCCTGAGGTCCTTGCGCAAGCCTCTGTATTTATTGCCATTGAAAAAATATTAAAAAAATTCATGAGATGAATTATTTATCCAAAAGATGGGTAAAACTAATTTTGCCAAACATTATTCATGAGACGAATAAAATTTAAAAATTATAAAACAAAATAATTTTTAAAAAAATTAAAATTCATGAATTTTTACATGTAAGAAACAAAGCAAAAATAAAAAAAGGAAAAATCACAAAAATAACCGTGTAAATCCGTGTGCGCACGCAGCAGCCAACCAACACGCCAACGGATGGCGATCCGTGCCATCAAGAATGGAACAATCACCGCGTGCCACGTGGCACATGGTGACAGGGTTAAAAACGCGTGCACAGTTTATGAAACCCTGTGTTTTAATTGTATTTTTAAGCGATACGATTCGTTTTGATTTAACAAAGCGGTTCCCACATCGAAAAATCAGATTTTTTTGCTCCGATATATTCTTATAAATAGTGGGGCTTATTTCGAGGTTTGGCATTCGAGTTGAAATATTTCTTTAGTGTTTTTGAAATTGTTTCGGAGATCTAATTGGAGAGAAAAATTTCTGTTGAAATTTTTCTTTCCTTAGTTTAATTTTTTTTGGAGCTCACCCTCTAGGCAGTTCGAGGTCATTGCGTAGAAGGTCTCGGGGCCTCGATTTTGAAGAATATTATTATCTTTCTTGTTTTTCTTTTATTGGAGCAAATCCAGGTATGTTTTTCTTTCCTTCTTCTTTTAGTTTTTCATTTTTCTATTTGTTTACAATAGTCGTTATTATACCTATTTGAGTTTATGTATTGTTATGAATGTATTAGAGTAAAAGGCTTGTAGATCTTAATTAAGAATTTAGATATGTTGATTTAAATTATGAATTTAAGTAAATAGATTTAAAATTCGGAATTTTAAATCAACCTTAGGTATAGAGTTTTAAATTCTAAACCTGTTCCACTGCGTAATCTTTAGAGAGAATGTTTGAAATTCATCCCAACAACCGGTATTCGAGCAAAGGGTTTATAGAGATAAACCTATTCCCGGGAACTCTCGCACGTGAGGTGTCATAAAGCGTGACTCTCCAATCGGGGCCTTAGGTAAAGGGAAGAGTCTCCTACTCTAAGTGATCTAATAAGTGCCTATTGTTGTGACCATAGTTGAGAACTGTGAACCCAATAGTGGGCATCAAAGTTTATTTTTCAACAAAATTCATATGTTTTTCCAAACAACTGGTATCGGAGCCTGCCTCTGATTGCATTCATGATATACATGACTAGGTATAATAAGATCAAAATAAATAGATTTGCAATTTAATAAAATAGGGATTTTATTAAAAGGGAAAGTTAGTTTAATTTGACGATTTGATTTAAATTTTTTAAATAAATAAAGAATTAATAATTAATTGAGATGAAAGTTTGTATTTGTGATTTAAATTGTTTGAATCATTGAAGTAGTCAATTGTTAATATTTTAAATTATCGATTTAAATTTTTTAAATCGATTAAAATAGTTAATAGTTAACTAGATTGTTTATGATGAAGATTTAAATTGTTTAAATCGTTAACAAATTAATCGTTAATTCGGAACAACCTATAAATTTGCGATTATGTTGTTCATATAATAAGATTGTACGTTCTCAGTCATGATTTACGAAATTAGACAAAATTGATCTAGTAAGATTGGATTTAAAATTTTTTTTTATTTATATATAATGGATAAAGTTGATCTAATGAGATTAGATTCAATTATCCTATACAAAAATGGATAAAATTGATTTAATGAGATTAAATTTAATTTATTTTAAAATTAAATATTTTAATTTTAAAATTAAAAAAAAAGTAATTTTTTTTATGGTCTGTCATTTGACATCTCACGTCAGCATCTGATGTCTGACGTCAGTGCTGACATTTGATGTCAGTGCTAACGTCAGCAATTTAAAAAAAAGTTATTTTACTTTTTTTTTTATTTTGAGACGTGTAGGCGTCAGTACTGATTTACATAATAATTATAAATTAATTATTTTATTAATTAATTTTCTTTTAGAAGTAGATTCTAAATTAAATTATGAGATAATTTAAGTTATAAATCAGTGTTATTTTAAATAAAAGTTATTTGAAATTATTTTAGAAGAAGATTCTGAGGTAGACTCTAAGATAGTCTAAGTTAACTTTATTTTTAAAATAAAAGTTAAATTTTGTTAATTAAATTTTAAAATAAGATTCTAAGCTAGACTATTAGATAGTCTACGCTTGTTTAATTTTTAGAATAAGATTCTAAAATAGACTATGAGATAGTCTTAGCACAAAATCGCTACTAATAAAATTGTTTTAATTTAATTTTGGAATTAGATTTTGAAAAGTAGATTATGTGATAATCTAAATTAAATATTAGTATTGTTTTAATTAAAATTAATTAATTTATTTTATTTATTGAATTTTAGAATGAGATTCTAATGTAAGATTATGAGGTAATCTATGTTATAAAATGATAGTATTTTAAATAAATAAATTATTTAATTTTGGTTAATCTTGGAATGAGTTTCTAAAGGGGATTATGTGATAATCCAGGTTGTAAATGCAAGTTAATTAAAAATCACTAGTTAGAAAAATTAAGTGGGAGTAAGGTTCCAATTGTTGTAACCTCACGGTCTCCATTACCGGTCTAGTAGAATAGTAGATAGATAGACCTCCCTGCGGAGGATGTCGGTTTGCATATTACAGGGTTAGACTTCTTAAGGATAAACCAAAGTGCAAAGAAGCGAAGTGACCACGCTGCCGTGGAGTATTTCGTGTATTTGTATGGAGGTTTAGATAATGGTTTACACTTGACTAGCATGATGCATTAGCCTCCCCGAGGAGCTCTGTTGTGTCATGTTAGAGACTAAGGTAAAGTGGTGAGTTAATCGTGTTTATAAGAGTTACAAGAAAACAGGTTAATTGAGAATAGTTCTCACCTGAACTAGCTTCGTACGACCCCGCTGCTGGGGAGTAAGGAGTGGTGTGTTTGGGTCATCGTTGTATGCATGATAGTACAGTTTGGTGGATATCTGACTTATTGTGTATGCTAAATTGAAAGAATATATATTACTGCATTATACATGACTCATATAAGGTAGTTATGCGATTGTTTGCATTTACAGTGTTTTTTAAATGGCTGCGATTGGTGCACTTCACTCAATTATGAAAGGTAATATACTCACTGAACTAAATTACTTTGCCTTGAAAAAATTAAGTTAGATTTACTCATTACTCACAAGAGGTACCTATTAGATAGCAAGGAAAAGGGTAAGGTTGCTATTGTAGCAACCAAGTCCATAAGGAAGTCAACAAAAGAAAAGTGTTTCTTTTGCAAGAAAACTAGGCCATTGGAAAAGAAACTACACTAAGTATATAGCTACTCTTCCTATAAAGATTGCTAAGCCATCTGGTGAAGGTATATTGATATCTCACTTAGTTAAGTCATGCGTAGTTCAGAATCCACCAGTTTCCTGGTGGGTGAAATCAGGTTCAACTGACCATATCTGTAATATTTTATAGGAGCTCAGGCTAGGCTAAAGGCTACATGATGTGTGTTGTACTTGATGGTCAGGGACAATGCAATAATAATGGTCTTAAGTGTAGGAGATGTTAGCTTAGACTTTAGTAATAGAGTTTTGTTTTCAAAAATTGTTTATTTGTAGCTACTTTGCACAGGAATTTGATTTATATATCTTGTTTTATATTCAATTGATTTTGATAATGAAAATTTTAATATGAGAAATAAGTTGTTTATTTACACATGTACTTGAATAAATTATTTATTCATGTTATTTCTTTATCAAAACTATGATAATTGTTTAAATGAATCTAACAAAAGTTCACTTGTTCAATGTTCTAAAAGAAAACACCTTGAAAGGGATATTGCCTATACATGGCACTGAAATTTAGGTCACACTAATTCGAACAGGATCCAAAGACTGGTGAAAGATGGACTGATAGAGGCTTTGGACTTGAAGTCATTACTAGTCTGTAAATCCTGCATAGAAAGAAAGATGACCAAGTCTGTCTTTAAGAGTAAAGGCAACAAGGTTGGTGGCTTGCTTGAGCTGGTTCACATAGATGTATGTGGACCAATACGTGTTCAGGCAAGAGGTGGGTATGAGTACTTATTCACATTTAGTGATGATTACTCAAGGCATATATATGTTTACCTAATTAAACATTAGTCGGACTCTTTTGAAAAGTTCAAAGAGTACAAAACTGAAGTTAAAAAACAATTAGGTAAACAAGTTAAATCACTTCGATTAGATCGAGGTGGTGAATATTTTTCAGGTGAGTCTTTAGAGTTCCTAACTGCAAATGAGATAGGATCTCAGCTTTCTGCTTTGGGTACACCATAGTGGAATGGTGTTGTAGACAAAAGGAACTAAGACAGTCTTTTCTACAGTTCTTTTGATCAAAAGGGTTGTTAATACTATGCAAAACACTTAGAGAAGGATTTTGCAAGTAAGCTACAAAAACGAAAATAAAATAGTATTAAAGGAAAATGACACTAATTCTAAACAGCTAGACACAACTCAAGACATAGTGGATGCATTAGATGCACCTAATAATATGAACGAGAATGTTCCAGGTATACGAGAGCTTAGGTGTGGGGGGAGGATTGTCAGGACACCTGACAGGTTCATAGCGGGAGCCTTAGTGGTTGATTGTGGCATTGAATCTGATCCTTTTAGCCACCATGAAGCAGTTGAATCTTATAGTTTTTGAGCAATTGGTTAAACGAACCATGCGTGTACAAACGACATTAAGAGAAAGTAGTGACTTTCTTAGTATTGTATGTCAACGATATACTGCTCATTGAGAATGATGTAGGGGTGTCATTAGCTGTAAAGACTTGGTTGTCATGATAGCTCAATATGAAAGACATAGGAGAAGCCAGCTCTACTCTTAGGATTAAGCTTCGTAAGAGTAAGATGTTGGGTCTTTCCCTAGCCAGTTATATTGACAAGATGTTGTCAAGGTATAACATAAAGTTCCTATCTCTTTTGAGTAGTATTCTAGGACACCTCAATAGGAGGAGCAATTGAGGAATATTCCATATGTTTTGGTAGTGGAAGCCTCAGGTATGCCATATTGTGCACGAGACTTGATGTCTGCCATGCTATGGGATAGTATACAAGTGCTAGTCTAATTTGGGTCCAATGGACTAGGTGGCAATGAAGTGTTTTCTCCAGTTCTTGAGAAGAACTAGAGATCCTATGCTGATCTTTCAAGGTGATGAGCTGGTTCTAGTTGGTTATACTGATTTAAGACTTCCAGTCAGATTAATATGATAGACGTTCAACGTCTAAGTGTGTCTTTACCCTTGGAGTGGGAGCCATTAGTGAGGGGAATGTCAAGCAGTATTGTATTGCTGACTTCACAATAGAGTAATTGTGCTCATTAAGGGTTAGGCTCAGTAGATTTTTGGTTCAAACATAAAAGGGGTGAGTACGGACTTTGTCATAAATTAGATTTAGGACAAGCAGGAGATTGTTAGGAACAGTTTCTTGAAATCCAGATTTATTCTGAATATATTATTTTAATTAATAAATAAAATTGAAGTTTTAGTCGTTTGCTAGTTAAATTTGTGTATGTGAGCATTTATACTGCAAGTGATTTTCTTTTGAGAGACATCCATGAGATGGGTTTAGTCTTCAGACAACAATTTACATGTTTGTTCTAAGTGGCTTATGAGACTAAGCCACAGATAGACTTGGAACAAATGATATGGATTGTTGTATGAAAAACTCGTAGTCGAAGACAAGTTTGGACCACTTGTATGTTAAGACCATAACGTGACACTTTAGATGATTTGTTTTGGTCATGTGGATGGAGATCAAAAAGTGTTAGGTTAGTGTGTTTGACACACTTAGTTGGACCATGTGGGTTATTTATTTCTAGACTATTATCGGAGATGAGTGATTCACGTTGCACGGTTTGAACGACGACTCTAAATCCTGAGGGTATTCTGAACTTGTGCATGGAGCGTTGGTTACTTTGGTGTACTATAAGTAAGGTCTAAACGAATGACTGAAATCCCACGTACACTGGGTAGAGGCGTGAAGTGTGACAAGGATCAGGTTTAAAAAGGGAATCTATAGTCTCTTATGAGATACAGATGTCCCCTTAGTTGATTTGCAAATGTTTGAATAGTTCGAAAACTTTGGCCAAAGTATTCCAAGTGTTTGACATTTGGAATTTATACTGTGAATATGCTCAAGTATAAATAAATCATTTAGTGAAGGGCAAGTCAGTAACTAATGGAGAAGCTGTGAGATGGATAATGATAGTGGTTATATTTATCCTTTGTCATGGACATCTAGTAGAGGGGTTGTTATCATCAATATAGTATATTAGGGAGATATCCAATAAATAATTTAAGTCTGGAGTGCAGTGAGATTATTTTACTGGAATGAAGTCTAATTAAATGGTAATTAAATTAATATCATGAGATGATTTAATTTAATCCATTTGGAGCTAGATTTAAATTGTCCTTGAGGTCCCTGTGCAAGCCTCTATATTTATTGCCATTGGAAAAATATGAAAGAATTCAAGAGATGAATTATTTATCCATAAGATGGGTAAAATTAATTTTGCTAAACATTATTCGTGAGATGAATAAAATTTAAAAATTATAAAACAAAATAATTTTTAAAAAAATTAAAATTCATAGGATGAATTTTTTATTGTGGAAAACAAAGCAAAAACAAAAAAAAAAGGAAAAATCGCAAAAATAACCATGTAAATCCGTGTGTGTGCGCAGCAGCCAACCAGTGTAGCGCGCTGGGCCAACGGCTGGCGATCCGTGCCATCAGGCACGGACCAATCACGCTTGACCAATCACGCGTGCCACGTGGCATGCTGTGATAGGGTTAAAAACTCATGCACAATTTCTGAAACGCTGCGTTTTAACTATATTTTTACGCGATACGATGCGTTTTGATTTAAACAAAGCGGTTCCCGCATTGAAAAATCAGATTTTTTTCGCTCTGGTATATTCTTATAAATAGAGGGGCTTATTCCGATGTTTGACATTAGAGTTGAAATATTTCTTTAGGGTTTTTGAAATTGTTACGGAGATCTAATTGGAAAGAAAAATTTCTGTTGAAATTTTTCTTTCCTCAGTTTAATATTTTTCGGAACCCACCCTCCGGATAGTTTGAGGTCATTGCATAGAAGGTCTCGGGGTCTCGATTTTGAAGAATATATTATCTTTTGGTTTTTCTTTTATTGGAGCAAATCCGGGTATGTTTTTCTTTCTTTCTTCTTTTAGTTTTTCGTTTTCCTATTTATTTACAGCAGTCATTATTATACCTGTTTAAGTTTATGCATTGTTATAAATGTATTAGAGTAAAAGGCCTATAGATCTAAATTAAGAATTTAGATCTATTGATTTAAATTATGAATTTAAGTAAGTAGATTTAAAATTGGGAATTTTAAATCAACCCTAGGTTTAGAGTTGTGAATTCTAAACCTGTTTCATTGCGTAATCTTTAGGGAGAATTTTTTAAATTCATCCCAGCAACCGGTATTAGAGCAAAGGGTTTATAGAGATAAATCTATTCCCGGGAACTCTCGCACGTGAGGTGTCATAAAGCGTGACTCTTCGACCAGGGGCTTAGGTAAAGAGAAGAGTCTCCTACTCTAAGTGCTCTAATAGGTGCTATAGCTGAGAACTGTGAACCCAATAGTCGGCATCAGAGTTTATTTTTTAACAAAATTCATATGTTTTTCCCAACACTCCAATCATCAAAATCGTTAGTGTTGCCGGTATTAGGTTGATGTCTCCTCGGTCTAGGATCTGGTAGCTCAGCATCCAAGAATGGATTTTGGAAGTTCTCGTCTGTCTCCTCTTCTCCACTCAGTGTCAGCAGGTGTTGGGGCTGGGTTCCCAGTGCTTGCTCAGGATTTACCCCCTGTTGAATTAAGCAACGCTTGATTCACCGGAATTTCTTCTTGAACTCACCCAACCTCCTCTCGGTCTATCGCTCTAAATCCCACTCATATATGTCTCTGATGGCGGTGTATCTCTATCGCCCACGAACCATCTAGAAGTCATTATGAGCTCTAATACCAACTGATGCAGCGTGTAAGTGAAGAATTGGGAAAACGAGAATGATTCAAAAGCCTTCCCTTTAATTTAATTATGAACTAATGAACAAGAAAAAAATTAACTCAATTTCTCACAACTAGAGAAAGTGAGAAAACTTTAAAGTATAGAAATAAAATCTAAAAATTTGAATGAATTAAATCCTAAATTCCTCTTGTATAAATAGAAAGCTAATTGACTTGGAATAAAACACTAAGAGATAATTATAAACTAAAAGATATATTAATGATGAAAATAAAATATAAATCTAATCCTATTAAGTCTCAAACTCTATTTGTTGCGTATCATCTTAGCCTATATCCCTGTACCTGCCAACTTCGTACTCATTAGGTAACCTGCCAATGCTTATATACGGGTTGCATTAGTTAAGAAAATGAAATAAAAGGAATATAGAACATTAACAATGAAAAGAATATCAAGATATAAAAATTTCTATAGTTTAGCAAAATTTTTCGTAAGTCCAAGAAAACGGAAAACATGTTCACTATCTTTTGGGAAGAGTCTGAGAGAAATTCTTTTCTTCTCTTGCATAGTACCTGGCGAATACTAGATGATAATATTCCTAACCAAACCACACAAACAATAGTTCTTTTGAGCACTTTTAGTTAAGCCTCAGCCAAAATCAAGTATAAAACACCTCTACAACTTTAATTGGTTACGATTTATGGGTGGTCCATTCTCTCACTTTGAGTCTGGTTGGTTTACGAATATCTTCAATCATCACTGATCTAAATTACCCATATTTGTTTTTTTAATTTAGATATAAATGAACTATGAGGACTCTAACCCGAATACAATATTTTAACCGGTCAATCAACCTGTTGATCCAAAATGAATACCCTAATTTCCCTCAACCAAAATAGCGCATCTTTCTCCTCCGTTCTTTGCCCCTCTATTTCCAGCGGGCACCAGTGCCACCATTGCAGCCTTATGTCTCGGTCGTCGACCCCTTGACCGTGGTTGAAACCACACGAAGCCACTAGAACTCCATTGCTGCACTTCAACATCGTTGATAAAATCTTGGATTTCTCCTAACGATTGTTCCACGAGTGACCACCATAACAATTTCTAACGCTGGTCAGGTCACCAGTTTCGCCTCCACTGACTCCCAGTAGTTTTCAACACCCTCTGGTAGCCGATGTTTGATTCAACCCAACAAAGCACCATTGCATTCTTAGTCGCCTCTCTCTCGTCCTTTCAAGAGCGATCACGCGAACCATAACTGCTGCTTACAGCACTGCTGCCCTTGCTATCACTCACCAAAAACTTCGAAGCCTCACCGGAATCGTCATCGTTCAGGCGTGTTCAAAAGGGGCCACCGTCGAGTCTCCAAGTTAGAATCTGCCTTCTCCAAAGCTGATTTGCACCGGGACCACTAGTTCTAGTGCTTATGTACACCGATCTAGCCTTTTGCTCTTCCACTCAGACTAAATCTCCATCACTAATGCTCATACACTGCCTCTTTCACCAAGGCATGCCTGTCAATCCAACTGGAACCACCATAGTTATACTTTCAATTTACCTATGAAACACGAGATCTACATGAATCAACCACCGCCATTCCCTTTGCTGCTCAAGTCACCACCAAAAACCCCATGTGATGTTATTAGCACTGAGGTTAGCGACTGGGTGTCATCTCCCACTCAATTTTAAACCTTCGATTTGGGTTCAACCTAGGGTTCTGATGCCAATTGTTGGGCTCTTCTACCATTGTGAAGCTCTGATACCACTTATTAGGATTAGCCTTGAACACTAAAACGCGTAATCGAAATAGCAATTACAAATGAAAGGAGATTGGGAAGTAAAATCAAGAACATTAAAATTTGCGTGGTTTAGTCAAAGCCCATTCATGGAGGGGAGATTACTAATTTCACTATAATATTGAAAGCTTACATGAGATGTTTCAACTTTCAATCTTTGTCAACTCTAACTTCAACATACACAATGCTAGTGCATATCTAGAGACCCCTACACTAAAACCCTAGTTAGATTGGCCCGACTCTCTACCTTATAATACCAATGCAATAGAAGAAAGTATTAATATGAGAGACAAAAGTCACACAAAGGAGCAACAACGCTAAAGCCAAGAGAAGGTTAGAAGTGATGTAGGAATGTATAAGAAAATGATAGGTGTTGATTATGGCAAGGTTAAAATCCCCATTAAGGCAAAGCTAATGTCACCACCTTGATGGGTTAGACCAAAGATATAAAAGACTTTCTAATCTCAAACAGAGAACTAAAAGAAAACACTAAAATATTGAGATTTCAATTCAAAGTGATGAATGATGAATGACTTAAACCTTGCCCAAGAAGGTATTTATAGATGAATGCTCATCGAACCGCAGGAAATCTTTTAAAAGTCGGGCTAAATAGGCTAATTAAGTTGGGTCAAATAGAAGAAAACAACTAAATAAAAAGAGAAAATAGTTAACTAATCTTGGGTCAAGCTTCACAGATCAATCTTAGGCAAGGATTAAGGAACAATCCTTGCCATGCTCCTCATGTTGGAGATAACTCGTCATCGAGTCTCAAGAATCCTCATCATGATCTTCATAGAGAGAAAGATCAGCAACGTTGAACATGGCATAAGCTTCATACTCTCCAGGAAGCTCAATCTTGTATACACCGTCATTGATACACTTCAAGACACGAAAATAACATGTGCTATAGCAGAAAAATGATCCTTAGATAAAATTAAACCAAATCTCCTTCACTGAACCTTGTATGCTTGCAATGCTTGTTCACTTGCCGTTGCATTTTTTTTATTGAATCCTACTGCGAACTTGATCTCCTTTACTTGCTCCTTTACATCAATGCTAAAATGTCTGGAAGTGGGTAGAGGTTTTAGGTCCAAAGGATTTAATGGTCACTTTCCATACACAACTTAAAAGGGGCATTGTCTAGTAGTTTAACTGACAAAGTTATTGCAGGTGACTTCAACTTGGGACAACACTAGATCCCATTGATAGATATGCATACTCATTTTTACGCCAAAGTACTTGCCAAAAGTTACTCAAGAATTTGGCATCTCGATCAAAGGTGATAGTCTTGAAAACTCCATGAAGAAGCACAATTTCATTAAAGTACAAATCAATAAGATTGGAAGCTTCATATGTCTTATGGCATGATAAAATGAGCCATTTTTTAAAATCTATCAACAACCACTATTATTGAGTTTTTGTTGCGTTGAGTTCTTGGTAATCTCAAAACGAAGTTCATGCTTACATCTCCCCAAGGGCTTGGGGAGCAAGGCATATAAATAAAGTCCAATATTTTGATTACTATCGTAATAATATGATAAGTACGACATCCCTTGATATGAATGACAATCTCTCTCTCAATCCTAGGCCAAAAAGTTCTCCTTAATGAGAGGCTCCTATTTATTAATATGGACAAAATTGAAGGTGGCAAAAAAATAAATCAAAAAGGTCATGGACCTTTTTTATGTTTCCACAAATATTGAGATGCTAAAGAGTAATAACCCTCTTTTAACAAATGACACTTCAAAAAGTAGTTATTTTTCATCTACCCTCTTTTAACAAAAAGGCACTTTTAAAAATTTAAATATTTTCAATTAATCACTTACATTAGCATCACCAATATTCCATCTGGGTTATACGTTTACTTTTGCTTAGGTTATATATAAAATTATAAAAAATATAACACATGTCTGTTTTAGCTTTGTTGGTAAAATATTATACTATTAAAGTAATTCTACACACAAGGTCGAATTCATGAAGACGCAAGCTTGTAATAGAATTCAAACCTTCACAAATAGACCATTTAAAAGTATATTACTTTTACAAGTGAGGTAACACGAACATGTGTGGTTATTTCTCTATTTTGCACAAGAAAATATAAAAATTATATGCATAACTTAATTAAAAATCTAACTGTATTGATATATATAAATGATTGATTGAAAAAAAAATTAATATTTCCAAAGTAATTTAATAATAAATATAAAATTATAATGATAAAGTAAAAAATAATTACCTTTAAATTTGACTTTCTTTTTTCAAAAACTCTTAGGTCATGTTTGGAGCATGTAATTAGAACTAGTATTGGGGCCCTGAATTCAAATTTTGTTGTTTGATTTACCTGTTGGAATTGGAATTACAAATCTACTACTGAATTCAATTGGATTGAATTTTAACTAAAAATCATACTTTTCAATTCCATGGGGGTGGGGGTAAGGAATTGTAATGCAATATTAACTCCATTGACCTAAAGCTACCCAACCCACTTAATTAAGCCAACTCAAAAATGATTCAAAATCGAAAGATTTAGACATAACCTCAAATTTGACCCAAACCTTGGAATCTAGGCGTGGCCAATGGGCCGGGTCGGCCCGAAAACAGGCACGGGCCAAAAAAAACTGGGGGCTGGGCCCGACCCAGCCCGTTGCCCCAACGGCTCTAAAATATTAAAAAAAAATATATATATATATATATATATATATATATATATATTTTTTTTTTTTGATATAAATACTTAATCCTTCCCAACCCATTTCCTCACCAAATCTTCAATCCTCTCTTCTCTCTCTATACATTCATCATCTCCCATCTTCTTCAACTTTATTAATTACAAAATTGTGCTATAAAGTTCGAAGTTCTTAAAGTGTTTGGCTGAAGTTTGAATTTCATTGTTCTCTCGTTTCGGTAATTTTAGTATCGCAATTTTATTTGGTTCGCATTTTTAGTTATTTAATTTTCATTACTACTTGCATTTTATAAATACTAATCTCTTATACTAATATGGCACACAGCTCTTCATTATCCTCTGGAGTCGGTCGTGCTACTTCTAGCTCTTTTCGGCCACCCAGAATCCCTAAAAGGAGTAGAATTGTCATACTTAATATGGAAGAACGAGCTTTTATACAACCAGACCCATCACCCCCATACACTGATGATAGCATAGATTATGACTTTTCACAACAACAAGATTATCATGAGTCGGGTGGTGGGGTTGGAGACTCACAAACTGATGCAGAACCCACGTCCACCACCGAAGCCCAGCCTGAAAGTAGTACCTCTACTAGTAGGCGTACAACTAGTGAGGTATGAAATCACTTTACCTTTAATAGGACAACTAATAAAGCAACTTGTAAATTATGTGACCCACCTAGGTCTTTTAGCCATCAACCTGGCAGTGGGACAGGCACAATTAACAGACATATACTTAGGTGCCACTCCGAGCAATACCCAGATAAGAGCCAACAATGTCTAATACAGCAAGTGACCGGTGCACTTGCTAATTTTAGGTTCTCTCAAGAGGGAAACCGAAAGGGGCTAGCTAAATATATAATTTTGGGTGAAAGGCATTTCAATGACGGCGAAAACCCATATTTCGTCGACTACTTCCAACAAAATGTGAACCCCGCCATTGTGAGGATTCCTCAGAACACCGCAAAGCGGGACGCTTTTACATAGTACCACAGTATGAAAACTGGGGTCTTAACACTTTTCGCGACGAACACGAGCATGTTCTCGTTGACGTCGGACACATGGAAGTCGAAACCCGGCCAACCTTATATGTGCATAACGGCACACTGGATCCATGACTCCTATATCCTCCAAAATAGAATAATTCATTTTAGTATGTTAGATTGCCCCCACACTGCCGAGATAATTACGGGTGCGATTATGTCAGCAGTCCGCGACTGGGGCATAGAGCGACATATCTTCAGTATTATGTTTGACAATACTACCAACAATACTGCATCCGTTACACATTTAATTAGGCACATGAGACCCATGTTAGGTGGGAAGTGTTTCCATATTCGTTGCATTTGTCACATTTTGTATTTAATGGTAATGGATGGTTTAGAGCTTGTAAACGCATCCCTTAACACGTTAAGATCAGTAATAATATCTATTAAATCATCCGGAGCTAGAAAAATATGATTTAGAAATTTATGTAGACTGCATGGTATAGAATATAAACAATTCAAATTAGACTTTCAAACTAGGTGGTCGTCTACGGTAGAAATTTTAGAGCGCATTCTACCATATAAAAACGTTCTGATGGAATTCGCACAAGACAATCGTCTGAACGGTATACATTGGGAGATAATAGATGAAATTTGTAAATTTTTTTGCATGTTTAAAGAGGCGACGACATTTTTTCGTGTTGCTACTATCCGACCATGCCTCAAGCAATATCAAGATTGCTTGATATTGTAAGTTGGATGGCGAGTAATGAATCCAATCCCATTTTGTTCGAATCGATTAAGGCAATGAAAGAAAATTTTGCTAAATATTATTCTAAAGTACCTCTTACATACGGCCTAGCAACTATTTCAGATCCTCGTTGTAAACGCGGGGGTTTAAACTTGTTTGGCCAATATTTTTTTCAAATATTTGTATCCTAGTCGCAATATCGACATTTTCATTGCCGAAGTTGATAACGACTTACATAGTTTATTTTTCCAATATTCCCAGAAATTAACGTCCAATAATCTATATCCTAATACTACTGCAGCAGGATCTTCCACATCTAGTGGAAATAGTTCACACACGTCATATTCGTGGAAGCTGTTGGAGCAATTTATGCCCACAGTAGCCCTTACGTCATGTGACGAGCTAGATTATTATTTGCGGACACGATTGGTCCATATTTTCGGGCCGCCGGCCAACCCGCATTTTGACCTGTTACAATGGTGGAACACAAACCAAGCCCAATATCCTGTGCTTTTTACCATGGCACGTGATGTATTAAATTGTCTGGTGTCTTCAGTAGCATAAGAGTGTGCTTTCAGTCTTGTTGGCAGGTTGCTTGGAACGAAGAGGGCGAAGCTATCGCCGTCAAGCTTGGAAATGTCCGTGTGTTTGAAGGATTGGCTGCTAGCTGAGGCAAGGGATCAACAGAGAATGAAGCTGGATTCATCGAGCGATGAAGAAGACAACCGCACCACTGATGCGTCAAACGATGGCACGGCAACCCCCCCATGTGACTGATATCAACATTGTTGTATGTCAATTATTTACTTTTAAATATTTACGTCAAAAGACGACTGCACCCCCCATACGTCAAACTTTGGATTTTTTGATAAACAAATTTGTACTTTTAAATTTTAGGCTCCAACTACGTTGTATTTGTACTTGTTACGTTATTTATTTACCATTATTTTTTTTGATAAGATATTTACCATTATTTACTATTACTTATTGTATATTTTATTTTATTACATATATTTAGCATTTTTTTTGAACATGTATATTTAGCATTATTAGTGCTTGAAAAAATTGTATTTGTATCTCGTATTATTTATCAATGAATTATAATAATTTTAGTACAAAACGACTTTGTATTATTTAAACTCGCGATGACTTAAATCTGAAAAAAAAAATGAAACTACTCGACTTGAATGTGATGTAAACAAATAGAGCCGAAGTGAAAATAATCCGACCAAATTAATCCGAAACTTAATATGACCCAGACCTGACCTAACCTATCTCAAACTTGGGTTAAGATGACTCAATATTTGAAATGACACAACTCATTTATCCCAAAATTAATATGGCTTGGGCTCGAAATGGACTAAACCAACTCAAACCCAATTGATTCTAGCCTAAATCCAAAAAAGACCTAAATTGATTAATTAAAAATCCGAGATAACTTGAACACTAAATAATTTGAAATGATACTTGACCTAATTTGACTTGAAACTTGAATAACTTGAACTCAAAGTGAATCACTCCAAATATAACAACTCCAATGAAATGTGAATCGCTTTGACCAAAATTCGATCATAGCTAATTAAAAAAACTTAAAATACTCCAACTTAATTGATCGAAAACTTGTGATGACTCGAATTATTATTTTGATCTCCACCAAATAATAAAATTTCAATTATATTAGAATTATAATTTCATCAAAATTAAAATTAGAATTGACTAATTTTATATGCCACATGTAGCCTGACATGAATCGGTTTCCGAGTGAGATTAAATGCGCGTGCTGCGGTGTAATTAAAGACATGTAAATAGAAGATTCCAAATTTGACATTTGGAATGCAGAGGTACACGGGGATACGCAAGAATTAATGCATATGTTGTCATTTTGTTTTTGTTTATAATTTTGAAAAGTTAAATGAATAAATGAATATAGCGAGGTTTCAATAATTAAATAAAAAAATAATTGGATGGAAACAGAAGGCAAGTACAACATTAATACCAATATTCATCTCATATTTGTGGTGGGTATTATCCCGTGCATACAACTCGTACCTGTTGTTTGCCCAACTCATCCATGTCGACCTCAATGAGGTGGGTTTACATGAGTAACGAGTGTTTGGGGCTCCATCCTAAATCCTATGTAGAGTTAACTCGACAACAAAGATAGTAATTTTGTGTCAGGGTTTTGAAGAGCCAGTTTTCAAAATAGCACAAAAATAAAAAATATTTTCTAAACTAGCTTTTTTATAAAAATATTTTTCCAAATGGCATCCATGTTATCATTTTTTTTACTACATTTATATTTTTTAAATTTATAATATTAATCAGGATGGAGGTCCTCGGAAACAGTCTCCTTTCCACTCGGAAGGGGTATGGCTGCGTACATATACCCCTCCCAGACCCTGCTTTAGCGGGAGCCGCGAGACACTGGGATTGTTGTTGTTGTTGTTGTTGTAAATTAAACTTAATTATTTATTAAATTTTAAATAAAATTATTTATACACAAATTTAATCTAAATATTTAAAAAATAATTTTATTTTATTTTATTTATTTATTGTGATTAAGAAAGTATTATAAATTTAAAAAAATTATATATATATTAAAAATAAAATAAGAAAGTAAAAAGAAGTAAAACAAAAAAATAAAAAAGCCAAATGATGACATAGATACCATTTGAAAAAATATTTTTTTTAAAAGCTAGTTTAGAAAATATTTTTTATTTTTGTGCTATTTTGGGTAATAGCTCGGTTTTGAAGCCATATTAAATTTTGGTTGACTCTTTCTACCCCTTTAGATAATTGGGTCAAATTTAAATTTTGGTTGATCAAGCCGTTCAAACACATTAACACATTTATATAGTTATGTTAGATATGTGAGCAAATATAATATAATTATTATATATAATATTTTTGGTAACTTATCTCACATAAATAAGTTCAATGATATGTAGTAATACTAATTTGATGATTTATTGTAACAATTATAAATATATCATATACTTATTGCTAATATTAATTGTAAGGTGTATTACTGAATTGACAAACTAGTATTTAATGAAAAAAGTCACTTATATAATTAAAGAGGTAACCTCGTTTAAAAACTGAATAAGGCTTAGGAGTTCCAAACCAATTTAATAAACAGGTCGAGTTCAAATTGACTACGTTTCTAAAATCACTCGGATAAAACAAACATAAACCCAAAACAACAAATTTGCCGGCCCTACTTAGGACTATATTCAACAAAGTAGCTCTTCCCAAATCCAGACATAGCTAACAACGATGGGTTTCATTAAAAATTGACACGCACATACACACACAAACACATTGCCTTTTTACGAATTAATACCCCCATTACTACTGTGCCTTATTACTGTACCCATTTCAATTCCCTCCCCCCCCCCCCCCCCCCCCCCCCCTTCTCTCTCTCTCTCTCTCTCTCTCTCTCTATATACTTTATTTGGTTGCCAAAAGCATACCAACGTGCAAGCACTGAATTTCATTAGAATTTCGAAGTTAAGTGTACTTGGACGAGAGTAGTATCAATATGGATGACCTCTTGAAAAGCCCTAGTATTGCAATCATTTGGTTGGGGGTTCTCGGAAACAGCCTCTCCCTGAAGAGGGAAGGCTTTGTGCATCCACCCCCAGACTCTGCTTAGACTGGGAGCTCTTGGGACCATTGAAAATGTTATTGCTTAGTTGTCATATGAATTCTATTCTCGAAGAAAGTTATAGTTTCAAAGAACTAAATGTCTATGTCAACTTTTAAAAAATTAGTTACAAAGTATTTGGCTGCCGAATTAAGAAATAGAACTGTTTTAGAAAGTTAGTTAAAAATAAGAGAAAAACTTTATGTAGGAGAGTAGATAAGACACTTTGTGAAAAATTATTAAACAATTTTTATGTTTTTCAGCTCATTGATGAACCTAATTTCAGTCGGTGTTCGTATCTATCTGCCGCAGCCATTCAGTTCTGAAGCACACCGACATTTCTAAGGTGAATGGTGTTAGCTTCGCTCTTTTTGATCCAAGCAATCTACCACCTATATTAAAAGTACATTCCAATGCTACTGAAAACACCGGACATGTTAGTATATCTCATGCCATGGTGGAAAGCATGGGATTTTTGGTTTTATTAGAACACCACCATTACAAAATATCAAAATATGGATTCATCTCTATTGGGTTGAAGTCGAGCATAGGCGAACACATGTACAAATTTAACTCATCGTATAACGTGGGACTTTGTTTGGGCTTTAATCGGTTCAACATATCCCACGCATATGATTTTGCTTTCGAAGAGGACGAAAAAGATGATGTGAAAGAAACTTTTGGATTATCATATGATAATCTTCGAGCATACACGAAAAATAAATTATGAAAATCTTCATCAACTTCAGCAATAAAAGATGCTATATTGTAAGCTGAATTTATTTTTTCATAAAATATTTATGCAAATAATTGCAAAACCCATAAGTTTATAGCGTGGATAAAAAACAGCGGCAATACAATATGCGAGTGGTAATTCAAAATAATGCAGAAATAGAGCTCTAAAACACGTGGTTGGAGGAGTTCTCTACCATCCAAGTAGTAATATCTACATGTCTAGATATTGCTTGTGTAATAGTTGGACAACAATATCCAAAAAATTTCGTAGCATCTTTGAAAATAAAAAATAAAAATTTTTTTACAGACTTTATTAATTACATTCCAATCTAAACATTCAAAATTAAATCACTTTATTTTGAAGGATTTTGTTGTACAAATTCAATTAAAATATCTTTGTATGGTACTATTCTTTCGAACATATTAACCATGGATGACCACCTATTTTATTTATCTAATTTAATGTTTTTAAAAGGGATGCCATGTGTGTCACAAAGATTTTTAAATCTTCTTTGCCTAGTTCTAAATATCATAATTGCTTTAGCTACTTCTCTTGAAGACATAAGAGAAGCATGTACAAGTTGTAAACTATCCATTACTATTAAATGCAGTACATGACAGATGCAACGTAAATAAAAATATTTCTCATCTAACATGGGCCTCATATGCCTAACTAATTCTTTAACAGATACATCGTTGTTAGTAGTATTATCAAAAGTAATGCTAAAAATTTTGCAATCTATCCCCCACTCACGACGTGCCTCCATAATGGCAACCTTGATTACATGAGCACTGTGGGAATATTCAAGTAGGCAAAGATGAATTATCAGTTTTTGCACAACATAGGAAGAATCAATTCAATGTGCTGTTATGCACAAGAAAGGTACACCGGTTTCAACTTCCATGTGTCTGACATCAACTAGTACATGCTCGTGTTCGCCTTTAAAATGTCTTGAAGCTTATTTTTTATATATTTATAAATTCTTTAAATGTGTCCAGCTTCAAAGTGTTCCAAGGAACCGTTACAGCGACGGAGTTTAACGCGGTTTGACAATACCGGACGAATCCAGTGTCTTCTCCGATGGTAAACGGCCTTTCAGACCCAACGACGTATCTCAGTAATTCACGTCTATTAGTTTCTTGTGTAAACCTAAAGTTAGCAAGCGCACCAGTTGCTTGTTGTACGAGAGTTTGTTGGGCTTTATCTGTATTTAGTTCGGGTGGCTTTTTAGTAGGTGCCTTTTTAAAGCCCAGTCCCACTATTAACTGGATGACTGAAAACTCTTAGGCGATCACATAATGTACAATATGCTTTACGATGTTCACGATCTAGTGTAAAGTGTTTCCATATATCGATAGTATTACGTCTACTACTACCATAGAGGTGCAGGCTTGAGTTTCATCTGTGGTGGGTGTGGGTTTGGTTTGAGAACAACCATCACCACTTGATTTAGGACAATCGTACTCGTAGTCGTGCTCTTGTTCCCAATTTAAGGCGTCTGTATAGGGAGAGACGGACCGGGTTCTGGAAAAGTACATTCCTGGGTATTAAGCTCAACTCCTCTACCCATTCTTCTAGGGACTTTAGGTGGCTGGAAAGAGCTAACTAGATTGACTTGCTTCGAATGAAGATGAATTATGTACCATTATGTTGTTAATTTATATTTATAAAATGCAAGTAAAAATGTAAGTTAGGTAAACTAAAATGACAAATAAATAAAATTTAGATACTAATTTTACCAAAGCAAAAACTGAAATTTGAACTTCTACAAGCTTCTACGAGCATAACACATTTGAAACTTCGAAAATAAGAGATTTAGAACAAATAATTATATGTAAATAAGTAGAAAAGTGAGAATTGGAGAGATTGTTGTGTGGTAAAATGAGAAAATGAGGTTAGTATTTATAGAAACAAAAATGTACTTTTTTTTAAAATAAAACACCCAGCGGCTAAGCCGGTGGGTGTTTATGTTGGGGGACAAAAGCCCCCAACCTAAACGGGCCCAGACCGGGCGAGGCTTGGGTTTGGCCCAAACGGGTCTGGCTGGGTTGGATTCCAAGCTGACCCAACACGTTGACCACCTCTAGTCATAATACAAAAAATTAACTCGTACAAACGAGCACTATTAATAAAATAAAACACTAACACCCAAATCGATTGAATATCAGCTACCAACAATCATTTGCAAGTAGGGGTGTAATCGAGTCAAGCCAAGCCGAGCCGAGTAACTCAGTACTCGACTAGAAATCAATTAGCTACTCTCATACTCATACTCGAACTCAATTTGAGTAGTAAATTTTGCTCGAACTCGAACCCGAACTCGATTAACTACTCGAGTACTTGACTCAACTCGAATACTCGTTTATTAGGCATATAAAGCTCCATTACAATATTATTTCCCACTCGAACATTAGTTAATACTCAATTTGGTCACTACCATAAATTACAAATATATAAATACCAAATATGCCTCCAAACCTAAGTCTAAGAAAATACAAGTAAACCAAATACAACCGATTATAAGAAACTCAATTTTTTCATTAACAATCCATCCTTTACAAAAAGATTCAAGCTTCCTTCTTTCATTTTGTCATTAGTATTACAAGCCCTCCATTTTAAAAGAAAATAATAAATAAGAACCACTTCATACAAGTACACCAAATACACAAATTCTTTAGTCTATCATAACATCCATCATCTCTGGAATAGTGGGAAGATGTACACGTAACTGCCCCGTAGTTGAATTCAGCAGCATCCACATTTGTACCCAAAGCAATTGATGTTGGGATAGACGAATCTTCTTCTATTTATGTGAGGAATCTTCCTTCAAATGTTACTGCTGTTGACCTTGAGAAAGAATTCAAGAATTATGGTAGAATCAAACCTTGACATAACCTTCTTTAAGAATAAAAAAGAGTGCCATAATGTCACATCTCATCCATCATAAAAGAAAATAATACAAGAGATTCACACAAAGCATACCACATACAAGTATATTCAAAACTCAAAAGTCTCATCATTCCATTAGTACTTCACAAGTCATCCAATACAACAAATTTAAGCCTCCTATCATTCTATCATTAACTTGTGTTATCAAGCTTCCCAAATGCTGTAATTTCAAGAAAGTCAACATTGGAATTAGATTTTTAAAACATTCTGCTTTAAATACAAGCAAATAAAAAAAAAAAAAAAAGGTACATATAATGCTCACTGTTACTGGTCAACTGGAATAATGACCTCCTTTTCTTTCTCTTCATCCTAAGAACACATAAACTCAGTATATATATATAGAGAGAGAGAGAGCCAACTAATAAAATAATAACTACAAGTTTACCTTGCATTGCTTCCTCTTCACCATGTGTTTATTGACGCATCCAATCTTCTCCGTACAATAATACTTGCACTATTTTTAGTGTAAGAGAAGCTCTATAGGCATCAATGACCCTACTTCCAGCACTAAAAGTGGCCTCTGATGCTACAGTGGTCACAGGAATGCAAGTACATTGCATGCCATCCTTTATAACACTCTATATTTCAATTCATTGCTCTTCCACCACTGTAATGCATCAAAATCTAGAGTCTTTTCTTTATCGCCTCTAAGAATTCCTTCCTCGAAATATATGTCCAACTCTAACTTTGAGGGTTGAACAGTCTCAACAGCATCCATGTAATTGTAAAAATCAAGTGGGGCAGAGGAAGGTAGTTGAGGTCCATCATCAATCGCAAGATCAATTGTCATTATATTGGTACGCCCAATAGAAGAGGATGTGCTGCAAGGAATGATTTTTTGCTCACCATACATTTTCTTATATTCATTAAAAGTTGATACAAGTCATCTCGAACCTTAGTGATGTTCCATTGAGTGGCTTCTTGCTTGTAGATAAATGGAAATGCATACTCCACCAACCTCATCTTATACCTTGGATCTAAAACAGCGGCAATAGATAGCCCAAAATTGCATTCACCCCAATACTTATTGAATTTCTCCCTCATCTTTGCTATCATGTTTCTCATGAATCCATCTCTATGTGTCACTCTCTCATCTAATGCAATTTACAAATTTCACCAATTTTACCCGATCTTCAACTTGAGGGTAATAACAATAACCCAAGTCCCTCAATGCATATTCACCAAATGCATCTTTCACATTATAGGCAGCAACAAGCATATTGTATGTTGAATTCCAACAGGTAAGACAGTCTAATATAAACTTCCTTGAAGGAAGCAATAAGGAACCCATAACTTCACTGAACTTCATAAGGCGTGCCTCTGAATTACATAGGTAGCTAACACTTTCACGAATATCATGAATGACATGCTTGATTTCAGAAAGCACATCTTGAACAATTAAGCTCAATATATGCGTGCTACATCAAACATGAAACAACTTCCCCCTATATTCTTTTGAAAGATAACCCTTCAATGTCCTGATAGCCAAATCATTTGCAGAAGCATTGTCTACTGATAATGTAAAGACTTTGTTTTCTATGCCCTATTCTTTCATGCATTTATAGAATGTATCAGCAATTTCAATTCCAGTGTGGAGAGGGGGGGATCTCAACAAAGCTCAGAACAAGCTTTTGTAACCGCCAATTCGAATCAATAAAATGACCCGTGACCATCATGTATGAGATCCTCTGAACATCAGATTTCCAAAGATCAATAGTCAAGCTGATCTTGCTTACCCTTCTTAATAGAGTTTTAAGTCTCTCCTTCTCCATCTCATAAATAGATATACAATCAGTCTTGGAAGTTGCACGACTAACCTTCTCACATTTAGGAAGGTTGATGCGCATTATGAAGTTAAATCCTTCCTCGTCAACAATGCTAAATGGATGCTCATGCATGAGTATCCAATGTGCTATAGCCTCTCTCTACTTTGCATGGTTGTACCTACCTGTATTGTTAACAGGAAGCCCAGGAAGTGGTTCTTTTCTTGGAAGTTGTAGCTTCTTTTGGTTTTTAAGATGAAGCATCTTCTGAGTACATTTATCTAGATGTCACTTGAAACTAGTGGTAGAAACTATGCTTGATATTGTGAGGAGACTCTGACAATACTTGCACTCAGCCTTTTTTGTGCCATCGTTTTGTTTTACAACATTGAAATCACCTCAAATGGTAGATGTCTTCTGTCGCTTCCGCTTTTGGAAGGCTTTTGGTTTTCCTTCTTCCCCCTCCCTTTCTCCTTTCTGTACTCATTTTCATCACTTTAGACTTCATTGTTATCACTTTGGAGGTCATCATCGTGTTATAGTAGTTGATTATCTTCATACACATCCATGGCTTTTTTAGAAGCAGCTCCAGTTCCAATTGAACTAAAAGGACGACATACTGTGAAAAAATTCAAAAAAACAAGTAAATATTATATGTCAACAACATTTGCTATTTTTGTCTTTAAGTATATTAAAATAATGATATGAAGGTATATGCCATTAGACAAGTCCCTTACATGCACTTGTATATAAGTAGTATCATATTATGGCCTTAATGTTACATCATACATATTGAAAGAATGAGAAGCACACATAATGCTGTGGCCCTCTCGTATATTTATAGAACTTATAATGGGCTTTACATCATATACAAAGCAGGCCCATTGGGCTCAGTTACATATAGTAATAACACCTAGACAATATAGTCTAACATCCCCCATCAACCGAAGTAGGAGGTAAACAAATGCGAAGGTTGGATCTAAATAGCAGAAAAAGAGTGCGCGGAAGACTTTTCGTGAAGATATCGGCAATCTGTTGTAAGGAAGGAATATGCAGTACTCGAACAAGACCCATTTGAACATGCTCATGAACAAATGGATGTCAATCTCGTTATGTTCTGTGCAAATATGCTGGACGGGATTGGTAGACATGTACATGGCAGAAACATTATCACAATAAACCAAAGTAACTTGAGGAAGAAGAAGGCCGAGCTCACTAAGGAGAGACCGAACCCAACAACATTCGGACACGACATTGGAGACCGCATGATACTCGGCCTCGGCACTAGAATAAGAGACGGTGGGCTGTCGCTTAGAGGACTAAGAGATAATGTTGCCACCGAGGAAAACATAGAAACCAGAAGCAGAACGGCGAGTGTTAGGGCAACCAGCCCAATCAGCTTCCGAATAAGCCACAAGTTGGTCCAAACATGTCGGGGAGATAGTTAAACCATGACCTATAGTGCCCTTGATATAGTGAAGGATGCACTTAACAGCCATCCAGTGCAATGATCGTGGAGCATGCATAAATAGACATACTTGCTGAACTGCATAAGAGATGTCAGGACGAGTGAAGGTGAGATATTAAAGGGCACCAACAATGAACCTGTATAAGGTGGGATCCGTCATAAGTTCGCCGTCTTCTAAAGAAAGCTTGGACCTGGAATATGTAGGTGTAGCAACAGGCTTGCAAGAGAGCATGTCGATCCGGTCTAGAAGATCATGTGCATATTTAGATTGAGACAAGAATAACCCTGAAGAAAGGTGAGATACCGAGATGCCGAGAAAGTAATTAAGGCGCCCCAAGTCGGTCATATCAAACTCAGATTGAAGAGAGCAAAGTAGATCATGAAATACCGCATGAGAAGAGGCCGTGAGAACGATATCATTAACATAGACCAGTAATATAGCCATATCATGTCCACGATGTAAGACAAATAAAGAAGAATCTGACTTACAGCTTTGAAAACCCAACCGTTGTAAAAAGGTAGCAAAACAAGTGTACTAGGCACGAGGTGCCTATTTGAGACCGTAAAGAGACTTATTAAGCTTACAGAAATGATCAGGATACTGAGAGCTGATGAAACCCGGTGGGTGCTTCATATAGACCTCTTCATTAAGTGTGCCATTAAGAAAAGCATTTTTGACATCGAGTTGATGAATAAGCCAGTGTCGAGAAGTTGCAATAGTCAAAACAGTACGAACAGTAGCAGGTTTAACAACAGGACTGAAAGTTTCACCGTAGTCGATGCCATACCGCTGTGTAAATCCCTGAGCAACTTACTGAGCTTTATACCATTCAACTTGACCTATAGATGTTTATTATGAATAAGAGCATTAAAGTCGTTGAGCATAGCATGCTTCCAATTCTCATCAGTAAGTGCCTACTTATAAGAAAAAGGCACCTTGGACAAAGTACTATGAGTAATCATAGAAGGTTTGAGAAGAGGTTTTACAATACCAGCACGAGCATGAGTCCCCATGGGATGAATGGAGGAAGTAGGGGGAGCTGAACCCAGTACGAGCGGATGTGCAACCACGTTTAGTGGCATGGTTGGAGGGGCTACAGGCGCAGCCGGTGGTACAAGAGCGGCGGGGGGCGGTGTGGCAACTGCGGATGGCGGCGCCTCAGGAGGCTACGGTAGCATGGTTGGAGGCCCGCGAACGATGAAGACGTGAGTGGAGGAGAAAAGACTTGATGAAGCCGGGTCATTGTACCTTGAGAGAAAGTGCCCAATCGTGCAAATGGAAAATCCGCTTCATCAAAAACAGCATGCCTCGAAATAATGACTTTATTAGTAGAAAGATCCAAACATTTATAACCTTTGTGATTCTATGGGTAGCCCAAGAAAACACATAAGGTAGAGCGCGAAGCAAGCTTATGAGACATGGTGGCACTCAGATTCGGATAGCAGGCACTACCAAAAACCTGAAGATGATCGTAATTAACTTGCTTCTTATACAAACGTTGAAAGGGAATTTTTTTTCTTAATAGAAGTGTACGGTAAAAGGTTGATAATATAAACTACAACAGAAATTGCTTCAACCCAAAATTCCAAAGGCATGCATGCTTGAAACAAGAGGGAATGCATCATGTTACCAATAGTACGATTCATGCGTTCAGCTTTCCCATTCTGTTGGGAGGTGTAAGGGCAGATGAGAATCTCCCTTTGCAGAAAAAGACTATTAAAGTCACGGTTGATTTATTCAGTGCCATTATCACATTGAAAATATTTTATTTCCACACCAAATTGATTCAACACAAGATTACAAAACTGAACAAACAGGTCGAAAACCTCATATTTGGCACGCATAGGATAAATCAACACAAAATGAGAATAATCATCCAATAATAGCAAATAATACTTAAAACCACTGAAACTGATACCAGGTGATGTCCATACATCAGAATGAACAATATCGAAAGAACGTGTAGTACTAATGACAGACTTTTGAAAAGGTAAACGACTATGCTTACCGAGTTGGCAAGCATGACACAAACTGGACTCAGAATAACTCGAACAAGAAATAAATTTTTGTTTGACTAAAGTAGAGAAGATTGGCTCCCCGAGATGGCCAAGTCAACAATGCCAGAGAGATTGTGTGTTTTTGGAAGCAACTAGGGAAACATGTGGGGAGGATGCCACAGGCTGCCCGGGTTGACCAAGTCGACTGGCTGTGTTTGGTTTGGGAGTAGCGAAAAGAGGCCCCGAGCTCGCACAACGAATAATGAGGAACATTGTTTTAGCATTTTTAATGGAGAAACCACCCGAGTCAAATTCTAAAAGGCAACAATTATCTTTACAGAATTGATGAACATAAATTAAATTAGTGGAAAGACCAGAAACATAAAGGACATTATGCAAATTGAAATGACCAATAGGTGCAACAAGAGAACCAGATCCAATCCCAGCAATTGATAAACAAGCGCCATTACCAACTAATATTTTATTATAACCATGATAAGGACGAAGAGACGTTAGCAAACTGGGGTTATTAGTCATATGAGACGATGCACCACTATCCATTATCCAGGGAAAATCAACTATAGGAGTAGAATGAGCAGTTAGAGATTAAAAAATAGTTTGAAGAGACGCAAAGCTTGAATAGAAATTAGAACCAGTGACATAAGTATTAATTGTGGGATGAAAAAGTGGTGGATATGACATATTCTCACTATAAATAGGAGCACCGAAGAAAGGTAGCCCGCGTTGTGAAGTAGAACCAATCATTGGGTTGAGCATGATTGACAGCAGCCATCAAACAAAGACAGTGCAAACCAAATCAAACACCATGAATAAAATTACCGTTTCAAGGCTAGGGTTTGCATATAGCGGTGTCGAAACAATGGGCTACCAATTCAAAACTAGAATTCTTGAAAACACGAGAGGGGTGCTGCAACGAGGCGAAGCTGCGGCAGAAAACTGGACGGTTAGGGTTGGTTGGGCGGCTAGGGTGGCTCCAAAGTTTTTAGGGTTTGTATCTCTCTCTCTCTTTTTGGGGAAAAATTGAAAAAGAAAAGGATGCTAAGGTTTGCCTTTACGAGATGGCTCGAGAGAGCTCTGATACCATGAAAGAATGAGAAGCACACATAATGCTGTGGCCCTCTTGTATATTTATAAAATTTATAATAGGCTTTACATCATATACAAAGCGGCCCATTGGGCTCAGTTACATATATTAATAACACATAGACAATATAGTCTAACACACATATCTCCTATTATGGCCTTAATGTTAGGTCATACACTTATAATAATGTTTGACAATGGTAAAGTTGAGTTAATGGAACTGACTTGGGCTGGAAGTTGGGAAAGTTACATTTCTTTTGAAGTTATCCCAATTTTAGATAGATTTCTAATTGTAAGAGTACAAACCGTTTATGGACCTTCATCCATTCCTACTGACATTTTAGTGAAGTAAGACAATTTCTTCACTTCACTAGTGATGAATAGGCTTTCTGTTCCTTGCTTCAAAGCATATCTAATAAGAACTAGAACTACTAACATTTGTATAATATTATCATGTAAAGAAACCAGTCAAAAGCTCTATCCACTACACACTAACATCATCAATGGCAAGGAAAATGTCAAAATGAATATGTGCCTATCAACAAATACAATTACCGTACATAAATGTTAGATTTTTCATACAAGAGATCTCTAAGTCAAAACATACTATCATTCAAGTCACAAGCCATTTTTTACTTGAACACAAGAAGTCATCTTCAAGCAAATAAAAAAAAGTACTACATGAGGTGATAAAGAAAGTGTTACGGTAAAAACCAAACTGATAGTAACAATTAATAACTAGGATAATAGTGACCAGAAATAGAGGATTAAGGGAGAAGAGAAATAGACATTGAGGGAGAAGAGATAGAGTTTAGAGGGAGAAGAGAAGGATTAGGTTCCATTGATTGATTTGAAATGATCCTAATACAAGGCCCCAGGCCTCTATTTATAGAAGGGAATGGGAATAACTAATACTAACACTAATCTTATCGTAATTGCCTAATAATACCTATATTATTATTAATATGAAACTATCTACTAATAGTAATATATTTATCCGTTATCAACACTCCCCCCTTATAAAGATCCTTGTCCTCAAGGATCTAGATATTGATACCCGAATAGATAACCTGCCAGGGTCAAATACTAAAATTAAAAATACAAAAATATTTAAGTAAAATATAATAAAAATGCTAAGGGCAAAATTGTAATTAGCCCATCCCATTTCCAATCCCTCACTTCGCTGCCCCTTCACCTCCCATCTTTGTCGATCGTCCCCAACCCCCTGCGAAACCCTAATTTCACATGGCCTCCACGGTCGCAGGTTTCGGAGACCGGCGGGAGGCACGAATTCACGGCTGCGGCGGCGGCGGAGGCGGAGGCGGAGGCGGCAGCGGACACGGTAAACTGGCGGCGAGTTGAGATCCTGATCGAGTTGGTAGTTGTTGATGACGTCGTCCTCCATTTCTTCCGGCTTGGGGTCGTAGTTCATCTGGTGGTCATTCTCATCATCGACTACCTCACTGACCTCCTTTTGGTTCATTTTTTGCTCAACATCGCGGGATTCTTCGTCTTGGTGGTCATCAACATCTTCCTGGCCAGCCTCTTTTTCGATTTTGTCATTTTCGCTGCCGGCGTCCTTGGGAGATGTCAGATCTGGTGGCGCTGGAGCTTCATCTACCTCGATTGGTGGTGGTGGTGGTCCTGAGCCCTCAACAGTTGTACGATCTGACTGCTCCGGTGAGTCTTTCTTCATCTTCACCCCTCCATAAGCCCATTCATCAAAGCGTATTGAGAATTTGGCCACTATTTTCATCCATGGATCCAATTTTGGATCCTCCAAATCCATTTTTCGAAATTTCTCAGCCACCTCAGCTTCTTATCGTTTCAGATCTGCAATCTGAATTTTTTCCTCCGAACTCAGATTAGCACCTATTTGTTGCAGATCTGCAAAGATCTGATTCCTTTGCTCTGAGCTCAAATCCATGGCCCTTTTTTTCCAAGAGAATCGATGCTCTGATACCAATGTTACGGTAAAAACCAAACTGATAGTAACAATTAATAACTAGGATAATAATGACCATAAATAGAGGGTTAAGGGAGAAGAGAAATAGACATTGAGGGAGAAGAGATAGAGTTTAGAGGGAGAAGAGAAGGATTAGGTTTCATTAATTGATTTGAGATGATCCTAATACAAGGCCCAAGGCCTCTATTTATAGAAGGGAATGTGGATAACTAATACTAACACTAATCTTATCGTAATTGCCTAATAATACCTATATTATTATTAATATGAAACTATCTACTAATAATACTATATTTATCCTGTATCAGAAAGTTACCTGAATAAAAGAAATCGTAAACAACCTCCACAAAGATGAGAGAAGAAGATGAAGAGTGTGAGTGAGAGAGAGAGAGCCGTAGGTTTTGGGGCAAAAGGGAAGGAGTTAGGGGTTTTACATTTCTTTCTTTGTTTTTTAAATCAAAATTTCAAATTCTTTTTTAATCAACATTTTAATTTCAAATTTTAAAATTGGGTCGTACTTTATATAGCATTGAAACTTAAATCTAGGTTATTTTTATTATTTTATTTGTTTTTATTTTTAAATGATTTTATTATGAAAAATTATCATTTAAGTATTTTAAGGTTTGAGCATTATCACTTAGATACCTGACATTTTAATACATACGATACATGTGTCCTCATGTTTGAAAATTTTATCAATTAAGTACCCTATATCATAATTTGATAATTTTTTGTGAAAAATTGACTAATTTTATACAAAAATACTGCTATTATACAAAATTATGACAATATATACAAGTAATGCCAATATTTTCGTTTAAAGAGTCAATAAATTGTAATAAACTATTTACCTATGTTAATATAAACTATCCAAATATTGTCACAATCACAACCATGTGTCATTTTCACGTTTTTGTGTAATAAATCATCAAATTATAATAAATATACTAATATATTATCGAAATCGTGTTTAATTTTCAATGAAAATTGATCCAATTTTGACAAAAAGGTAATTGTTTGATAAAATTTTAGAACTTTAAGGTACTCTAGGTATAAATTATTTAAAAATCAAGGTACTCTACTGTATATATTAAAATAGCATGGTACATAGATGAAAAGTCATTAAACCTTGGGATACTTAAGTGATAATTTTCCTTTTTTTGTTTACCCTGTATGCAATATATAACTTCTTGGGTTAGTTATACTAAAAGTCCCTATATTTTTCTCATATTGTATCTATTCAAAAAAAAAAAAAAAATTTATGTTGTGTCATTTAAAATGCATTTGATTTATCTTATTTGAGCTTATTTTCTTTCAGTTTATATGTTTTAATAATAACTGTATAGATCCATATCTTCTAGAGCGAACTATTTTATTTTACATCGCAAAATGTAGACATGTATTACTTAATAAAATGTTGGGTTATAAATTCAAAAAATAGCTTATCTATTATAATCACATAAAATGAGTTAATAATACAAATAAACTAATAACTAAGTAAAAAAGAATCAAGATAATGATTGAACATTATAATGAGATTTGTATATTCCTTGATTGAAAAAAATATATATATATATATTGTTACGTCTTATCAATAAACAATGTATTGATTAATGTGCTTTATTATCATTTGTTTATCAAAAAATAATATTGTGTTAAAAAGGGGTCATTGACCCCAAAGGTCCATATACTTTGTCCACTATATTAATTTAATCACTATACTTGTAATTGTGTCAATTTAGTCCCTGTATAATTTAAAATGTGTCAATTTAGTCCTTTAATCAAATTTAAGTTAAGTTAAGGACGTAATTTTGAACGGCCAAATTATGTTACATGCAAACAACTCATTATAAATTCAACCGTTTACTAAATTTAACCCAACTCGCGGCTGAACCATTAAAATTTCACTAAAGACTTAACACAATTTTTTTAAGGGACCAAATTGACACAATTTGAATTGTACAAGGACTAAATTAATACAATTAAAAGTATAAGAACTAAATTAATATAATGGATAAAGTATAAGGATCTTTGGTATAAATAATCATAAAAAAAAACAATTAAAAAATGTAATTTATTATAAGTATATTACTATAAAATATGTGTTAAGATGTTTATTATAATTTGTAAATATGGATATAACTACAAAACACAAAAAGTTGAATTCATGGTTACAGGAAAAGAGTTACAACTGGTTCTAATGGTTAATGTAGTAGTAACTAACTTATTCTCTACTTGATAGTGGCCCAGGGTCAAATTCCATAACCCCTTCCCTAAATTACTTCTTGTTCCATAAAGACTTCTTAAAATTTTTGTTACAATTGTGAAATTTTTTGAAATTTGTACCGTAGTAGCCAAGTACTTGACAATTACACGACTCAGTACTCAATTCATTCAACCGACTATGAATTTGACATAGAATTCAAAATAACCCAATTAGGTTGATTCAAAACCTAAGAAGAGCTAATTCGGTAAAGATTTAACCCTCTATAATTCGGGGTGAAATGATCTGATCTAATTGGTTTAAAACCAAGATCACTTCAACTCAACATAACCCAACTTCAAATGACCGAAAATGCAAAATAACTTAAATGACTTAAAACTGAGATAAATGAAACGTAGTAATAAACTGACACAGAGTTCACCTAACTTCAAGCTAGACAGAATCTCGAAATGACTCGATTCAATTAACTTGAAAACCCAAACTCAAGATATCTCGAAATTGAAACGTTTTGACTCCAACCCAGCTATTGTATTATATTTAAAATATAAAAATACACATTATTTTGTAAAACATGACCGCATCAGTAGAATATAGATGATCCATGATATATTAGACTTCTTCAATTAGCCATGGAATTTTAGAAAATTTATTGTTTAGATATCTTAAAGTTTGAGGAGTTTTCACTTATATACCTTGATATTTTAATATATATAATGACATGTCCTATAGTTTAAAACTTTTATTATTTGGGTACCACAAGATCTAAAAATTTCATCACTCATGTACTTTTTGTTGGGGATTTGAAGAATTTTTGTTCAAAGACGTTGACTTATACATGATTTCAAGCATATATTGACATCTTCTTTCGTAATCCAATATACCTCCATACATAAATTGAAAAAAAAAAAATTATACATTGAATAGGTACCCTATGCTTTATTTTGGTGACTTTTGTTTTTAATTCATCAAAGTTTTGCCCTAAAATAGTTACATTATATGTACTTAAATTGGAGCATACTAATATGATAAAATTTTAAAATCTCAAAGTACTTTGTTATACATACTTAAATTTCATGGTATCTAAATTTTGTTTGTAATTTATCAAAATTTTGCCAGATTGTTTTTTATTTTTACAAAAAAAATGATAAATCTCGATATCAAACTGTTAATTCCTCCAAAATTTTTTTTTTTTTTTTTTTGTAATTTGCACTAAAAAATTTGTTTATGCATAGAAACATAGTGTGTATATATATATATACACCAAAAACTCTAACAAAAATAAATAAAATAATATTTTATTTTAAACTTTCCGTGTTTCCAAGAAATCTAGCTGAGATCACCAAATTGGCAGTGAAAGACCGTTTCGGACTATATGCCAAATGTCACATCTTGTGTACTTCTTGGGGTTTAACTTATGAGTTTTTAATTTAAAAGTTAAAATTTTCGCTCGAACTTCATTTTTTTTTTTTTTTTTTTTTTTTTCCTGTTAAAAAAGTTTCAACTTTTGAGTTTTTAATTTCTCAATTTTTCATATATTCAACGGCAAGAAACAACGATTATAAGTTCTAAAACATCCAGATAAGATGAATCATGCTGTTACAATTTTTATGAACTATTTTTATTAGGATAAATTATATAAAATTTTTCTGACTTTTACTTCAAAAAAAAAAAATTCTCCTCAGAAATAAAATTACTCATTAAACCTCCTCACTTTTAAAAAAAATATAACTTTGCCCCTAATAACTTTTTTTTGACCATTTTACCCCTCAAAAAAATAGTTAAGTATTTATTTTTATTTTCGGATAGAATTTTGTATTTTGAGGAAAAATAAGATTTTTTTCATATTTATAGGAAAAAGGGACTTTTTTATTTATAAAAATTATTATTTTAATTAATTATATGGTAGTGATATTATAATATCAATAAAAATATTATATTTTATCTTATAGTGTTTTTTTATAAAAATTTTAAAAATAATTTTTATTTTCTAAATTTATAATATCATTACTATAATTAATTAAAACAATTATATCTGTTATAAATATATAAAATTTTCTTATATTTTTTTTAATTTTTGCCTAATAATATAAAGTCTCATTCTAAATATATAATTAAACATTTAACTCTTCCACTTTTGAGGGATAAAATGGTTAAAAAATTTTTATGTGGGTCAAGTAATAAAGTTTTAAAAGTGAGGGAGTTTTGTAAATACTTTTATTTGTGAGAGGGGATTTTCTGTTTTTGAAGCAAAAGACAGAAAGATTTTTTGTAATTTACCCTTTTTATTATTTCACTAGAAAATGAAGAATTTTATTCATTTTTACTATAATAATTTGGGTTATTTACATTTTAGTACCCTAACCTTTTTAGAAATAATAAAAAGGACCCCGACATTTTTAAATTATTAAAAAGGCCCCTAAATTTTTATTGTATTAACAAAAAGGAGCCTCAATTTTTATCGCATTAATAAAAAAGCCTATCTCCGACTTGATGATGTCATTTTTAGTCGATAGAGCTAACTGTGATAGTTTTGTTTTCACTAATGCTACCGTAAAATGACAAAAACACCCCTTAATAATCATATTTTAAAACAAACTAAGCGAAAACAGATAGCCTTTACATAAGACAATATCTCGAATTTTGTACTTATAAAACACGAATAAAGACGTTAAAGCGTATTTTAGGTCATTTTATTATAGCATTAATAAAATACAGTTGCCATGTCAGTATTATTGACAAAAAAAGGGGTCATCATGCTTGAGAGGATCCTTTTTATTATTTTCAAAAATATCAAGGTACTAAAATATAAATAATCCTAATAATTTCTATGATTTTCTTCCTTTTCCATTCTGAAGAAGCAAATTTAAAAAAAGGAAATATGCAATATGTCATTTTGTACTTTGAAGTATTTTTTCAAATGAAAAATTATTCATCAATACATTGTAATATTATACTACTATAATATTAATATAATTAGTTGTATCATTATGGATTTCAATATCCAATATTTCAAAAGAAATACAATGTGAAGTGATTTGTTGTTAAATATATTACTTATTTTCATGACATGTTAAATATATAAAGACATTTCTTATTTCTTTGTGATTATATAACTTTCCTTATTGAATTTATTCATTGCTACGTGATAACATTATATTAGTATAGTATTCATATGATTGGTTGTATTATTGTGGATTTCAATCTCCAACATGTTATTTCTTTTTTTTTTTTCCTTAGTTTATTCTTTCTTATTAAAAGATGATATTCTAAAGATGAAAAATTTATTCGTTGATCCATATTATACTATAGTTGATATGATTCTTTGTGTTATTGTGGATTTTAATATCCACTATTTCAAAAGAAATGTGATAAATAGTTTTGTTAAAATATGTTAATTCAAGTTCAAGTCGAGTTTTATCCGAGCTACTCGTGAGTGGCTCGAATCATTTACAGCCCTATGAATGGCCTAATTAAAGCAGTCCACTATAAATGTATCTAATGATTCAATTTAACCCAACTCGTTACCAAATCATTAAAAATTTCATTAACTAATGTAAACATTTCTCTAAAACCAAATTAGTACAATATCAATTGTACAGAAACTAAATTGACACATTAAGTATAATATAAATACTATAACGACACAATGGCAAAGTGCGAATTATAAGTATATCGAGTATCGAGTCGAGTATTTAATTGAGTACATATTCAATTCTTTATTCGAGTATCAACTTGAGTATATACTGGAGTGCAGAATCGAGTATTTATTCGAGTACCTATTCGAGTATTTATTTGAGTATTGAGTCGAGTATTTAGTCGAGTATATATCATGCCGAGTAGTAGACTACTCAACTCGGACTTGTCGTCAGATTAATGCGAACAGTAGAACCGCAGCTAAAAATACAGCGAAAAAATACAGCAAAAAAGCAGAAAAATATTGCAGGTAAATACAGGAAAATACTGCAGATAAACTTGTGTAAAATCGTCAATAAAATTTCCAGTAAATATTGCAAATAAACTGAGTAAAAATTCCAGTGAAAAACGCAGCAAAATACGAAAACACGGCAATGAAATAATACCGGAAAAAGGGAAGGCCGATTAGAATACCGAAGATACTGTGTCGTGGGATATACCACTATCCTAAAAGACGATTTCGCTGCTGCTTCGGTGCAGACAGTTGTATCGGCGGCCGTCCTCCAGGATTAACACGATTCGACTATTAACGTGCGCTCGTTAATAGCCGGGCAGGAGAGCCAAGAACAATGTCCAAATATTTGATGAGAGAGAGAGAGGACGGATAGAGGAAGAAGCTTGAAGGATTGTTGCTGTTTTTTGTTTTATTTCATATTGAAAATAGTAAGCAGATGCCCCATTTATACTAATAAGTAGCAGTAACTAAGTCCTTAAAGAATGCATGATACAATCGTGATTAGCGCCATATCAGCAACGGCTCATAATGGTCGAAGATAAAGCAGTGGCTGGAAATTAAGCAGTGGCGCGCGTGTGGCTTCCATTCTCTCACCCATGATATAATTTTAAACGGGAGACTTCTGCAAGACTCTCTTCTTTTTCCTATGTGGGATAGCACTATCGTTTTTTTCGAGAAGACTGTAGTTTTCCATAATACTTAAACTTAGCTTGTATCATTTTTTCAACAATTCGTTTATTAATCGAGTATTTTTTCATACTTGAACTCCGTTAATTCGAGTTCGAGTTGAGTGTTATCCTAGCTGCTCGCGAGTGGCTAGGATCATTGACAGCCCTATTTGCAAGGCGGCAAGGGAGTACCACACAAACACTTGTTATGCAAAAACGAGTACTTATCAAACCGCCCCATGTTTCCTCCGGTTGGGATCGGACCGCACATCTGATTATAGCTCACATTCAGCATCTGCCACTCCTGTACCCCAGTTCCCACCGGGAACCCCCCATATACCATGTTGTGGTTCAAATCCAGCCACGTCAACACCGGCGGCAGCGCCACCATGGAGAAATCAAACGACAAACGAAGGTTTCGGGACAAGTCCAGCTGCTGGACCCCCTTCTCTTTACCAAACAGAAACGCCGCGTCCCCGCTAAGTTGGTTCCTCTGCAATTCTAAAACTGTGAAATTCACCGATGCTAAAGATTTTGGGATAGGACCAGATAATTGATTGTGGGACAATTTGAGGTAGAAATCCCGGTTGTTCTTGAATAATCCGAAGCTATCGGGAATCTGACCAGTAAGCATGTTCCGATCGAGGAACAGAGCACCCAGATTGTTCAATTGAGACAAAGAGGGAGGAATTAGACCCGTGAGATTGTTGAATTGAAGATTCAAGTACGTCAATTTCTTCATATTTCCTAAGAAATCAGGAATGGGGCCGGAGAGATTGGTCCAGCTGATCCAGAGTGAACTGAGATTCGGCAACCGGGAAATGGATTCTGGGATAGGGCCGATTAGCTTGGGGAGCTTATGGAAAATGAGGTCAGTGAGGAAGGGGAGGTCTGCGACGGCATCGGGGATGTGGCCAGAGACCTCGATGTCGTTCCCAATGGAGAGGGAGGTGACTCGATGGGTGCGCTCATCGCAGTTGAGCATGTACCTGCAGATTATAAAACCATTCTTCAATGTTTTTTTAGAAAAGTTAGTTGCTTAAAATGATATTAAAGTCTTGTTAATCAGGAGATCACAAATTCGAATTTCAGTAAATCCCACTTTTACTTTCAATATTAACATAATTTAAAGATAAAGTTACATGAGATTGGCTTGTGAATTATCCACACTTCAAATTTAATAAGCATTCGTGTGAAGGGCATATTAGAATCTAAAAATATTTATAATTTTTCACCCATCAATTTAAGTTCTTAGTAAAATTGTTTCTTGATATAGTATCTAAACAGGTCGATAATCTCGAGCTCTTATTTGAAGCACCTTGTCCTCGTAAAAAGGGATGCATTAAGTTTGGTACGCTTAAGACCTTTTCATTAAATGTTAGATCCAATTCCACGTAGTCCCTATTATACCGAAGAAGGCAAGGGTCATGACTAAAGGAAACCCACATATCACGGGAAGTGTTAAAAATTTTACATGTGGGTCTAGTAAAATTCTCACATAGAGGTTGTGAGTAGAGAAGAGATCCGGCGGTGCTTATCTTTAGAAATTGCTTTGTTAAGATGATTTACAACCGGACTTATTTAGGCATAGTTAATATATACAAGAACCACTTATATACAACAAGATCAACATGTAAACTTTCGCCTTATTTGCTTATCACAGAAATTCAATTCATATAGAATGTTGTATTTCTCAAAAATTTAATTCATTGTCTCAACTTCCCCAATGTAAAGTTTTTGATTACCGGGAGGAGAAATAAAACTTTTTGAGGAGGTAGGTAAAAAGAAAGGAATTAGAACTTATTTGCGTTTTGAAGAAATTGGTCATGTTCTACTGGTTTCTTGGCAACGGAACACGAGGAAAAGTACCTACTTTCCTTAAATTCCGAGTTCCTACTTTAACTTTCTGGTAACCAAATAAGGCCTCAGTGAGTATTCCACCTAATATCAATTTGTTCAAGAATAAAACTTCACTTGAAGCTATACGTGAACCTGATATATGTCAGAGAAATTTAAAGGTACCAGGAGCAGCAGTCGGTAGAGGGGTCCCAGGAGGCGAAGAGGTAGACGTTGTTGAAGTGTTGTTTGATTTTAAGAAGGGCGGCTTTGTCGTCGGGGTAGCATATCTCTGCCGACTCACAAATAGTGGAGAAGAAGAGAAGGAGAATTGAGAGAGCTGTGGTGAGTAGAGAGAATGTTTTGGGATTATGGTGTTGGGTGTCTGCCATGGATGATGCTTTGAGCTTTGAATTTCGAATTGAAGTGCTGAGGAAGAAGATGATGAACATGATTTAAAACAAAGCACTTAGCCACTTGTAGCCTATAGTAGTGTCTTTGCACGGTTATTTTGTAAAATAGAATGAATTAAATACTATTTTTTACCACAAATTATTGACTTTTTTAGTAAAGTATCACATATTTAAAAAAATAAATAAAAAAATGACATATTAGAAAAATTTTCAGCAAAATTATACACTTTACTATTTACTTATTATTACACGTCATTTCCAATAGATTACAAGAACTAACACAACATTGTATAACTTTTGTAATGACATGCAACAGGTTGCAAAGCTTAAGTAGTTAGTATAATAATATAAATTGAGAAGACATAATAAGCCATACCCTCTTGCTCTGGTGGTTTAGCATTGCTTTGGGAATACGGAGTTTGCAGGTTTGATTCTCATTGGATGCCTTTTCTATCTTTTTTATTTATTTATTTTATAGGAAATAAATCACTTTAACTTTAGAAAATTTATTCATATGTAATTAATTATACTTCTTATCTTTTAGAGCTCTTTTTATATGTAATATTAATTATTATATATTTTAGAATAAAAATAAAAATAAATAATTTTATTATAATAAGTTTATTAATTTTTGTTTAAGTACACAAATTATACATATACACTCTCAAAAATTTCAATTGACCCATCGATAAATTTTGATAATTTATTATTGTCAATATTTTTTTCAGTCTCAAATATGAAATTATCTTATTCTGTGCACTATTTTAATTTAAAATACATTGATTAATGAAAATAAAGATTTAGATACTGAAATTATTTTTTAAATATAACTTTATTCATATAGTAATGTTCATATTTTGATTTTAGTATCAAAATATGATATAAGAACTCAATTTTCAAGAAATACTAATAAATTAGTTGATACTTAACAAATTTAATTTATATTATTAATATTTTTGTTATATACAGTCAAATTAGCAGTTTATAGTAGCGAATTTAGAATTTTAACTGAAGGTGAACTTGAATAATATATTTAATTTATTTGCCCACTTTATTTAATTTACTAGTTGTATATTTGTTCTATTATTTTAATTAAAGTGGGAAAATAAAGTCCGAAAATAATATTTAATTTATTTGCCCACTTTATTTATTTTTGAAAGAAATATTGACCTTGACCATAATAGATTATCAAAATTTATCGATGGGTCACTTGAAATTTTTGAGACTATATATGAATAATTTGTGTACTTAAACAAAAATTGATGAAACTATTATAACAAAATTATTTATTTTAATTTTTATCCTAAAATATATAATACTTAATATTATATATAAAAAAAGCTCTAAAAGATAAGAAGTATAATTAATCGTATATGGACAAATCTTTTAAAGATAAAATGATTTATCCAAAAAAAGAGATAGAAAAAGCATACAATGGGAATCAAACCTGTGCCCTCCATATTACAAAAGCAATGCTAAATCACCAGAGCAAGAAGGCATGGATTGTTTTGCCTTGTCAATTTCTGTTATTATACTAATTACTTTAGCTTTGCAACCTGTTGCATGCCATTATAAAAGTCGTGCAACATTGTGTCAGTTGTAATTCATTTGACACGGCGTGAAACGATTAGTGAACAGTAAAATGTGCCATTTTGTTAAATATTTTTTCAAATATGCCATTTTTCCAATTTTTTTGTAAATATGTGATACTTTGCTAAAAAAGTCCAAATTATTTAATATCATACCTCAATTTTTTAAATATTTAAAATAATTTGATATTATTTTAGTCATGAATTCAAATGTTTAAAATTATTTTTTCTCTTTTTTTAAATCACAGCAGCAAAAACTAATGAATGTTAGTGGCATTAGTTGTGGAAAAGATAAATTTTTAAAAGTTTAGTTTCAAAAGTTAGAAAATCTAGATAGTTTTTTAAAATATCACCTAAGATGTGTATGATTTTCAATAAAAAGAACTTTAACATTTTAGTTCTTATATGTGAACTCATTTTTTTAGTCCAAATATTACCCAAATTTAACAAAATAGCTTAAATGTTACATTGTGATTTGAGTGTTGGATGAGTGGAACGCCAGAAGATACTAAGGGTACCAACAAACGCCGTTTCAAACGGAATATAATGAACAGTATAATTTTTTTTTTACGGAAGCAAATCCAATTTCTATTTAAAAAATTATTGTATTAAAACTCTTTTCCAGAAATAATTTAAAATTTTAATAATTTTTAAATACAATTAACTTTAAAATTTATTTTTTAAAGAAAGTACATTAACTTCATCATAACATTATATATGCTATCTTTTTTATTGTCACGTCATCTATCATATATTTTTTTTATTGTCATATTATTTTTTTCGAGTAATTATTCTGGTCACTTATAAATAATTGATACCTTTTCTGGCCCTTTTTTAAATAATATTTTTCTTTTTGGTCGTTTTTGTAAAGTATGTTGCCGTTACTGTTTATAATATTATTTTTGAGAACTTTTACCATTTATGTTTTCTTTATCTAAAAAGTAATGCATAATTTTCATGTATATAATATTAGTTCAACAAAAATTTAACGAGTACCCAAATGATGAAATAACCTATATATATTATCGTTATTACTCATTATATTAAATATATTAAATAAAAAAAATATACATTCTCAGTTCCCCAAGGGCTCCCTTGTATGCAGGGTCTGGGAGATGGATGTACGTAGCCCTTCCCCTTGAGGGTGCTATTCTGAAGAGAGGCTATTTCCGAGTACCTCCAAACCCTGCATAGGCAGGTGATGTCCTAAAAGGTCCTCGTTTTACATCCCTCAGGTTGGGGATATTTAAAAAATAAATTTTAAAACTTATTGTATTTAAAAATTATTAAAATTTTAAATTATTTATTAAAATATTTTTAATACAATAATTTTTTAAAAACAAATTAGCTGCGCTTCCCAAAAAAAACTACTTTTCATTGTACGCTGTTTGAAACGGCATACTTTGACCAATGCATAGTAAAAGGTCCCATTTTGGTAAATATTTTTGTGGATATACCAATTTGGTAATTTTTTAAAAAGGTATGCCATTTTGTTAATAAAGTCAAGTTTTGTATCCGCCGTACCTTTTTGATCTATCGTATTAAATATATAACATTAAGACTAAAAAATTAATGCACAAAGGTTATGGACTAAAAATTTATATATAAATCTCATAATACTAATATGTGACTTACTATATAAAATAATATTTTTACATTTTTATTTTTGAAATATTATTTAAGAATTTAAAAATTTTAAAATAGAGAAATTATCACTTATGTACCTTGAGATATGGATATTTATCCCTTAGATACTCTGAGATTTGAAGATTTTATCACATAGTTACCCTCTGTTAGAATTTAATAAATTTTTTGTAAGAATCTAACCAATTTTATTCCAAAAATATTGATATAATATATAAGTATAATAATATATGTAAGTCATGCCAATATTTTCCCTAAAAATTCAGTAAATTGTGATAAACAATTCACTGAATGTTGATATGATTACTTAAATAATGCCATAATCATGTATCGTTTTTGCATTTTGGAGTAAAAAATCATCAAATTCTAGTAAAGATGCTAATATATGTCAAAATTATGTTTGATTTTAGTATTTTTCAACAAAAATCTATTGAATTTCGACAAACAGGTATTTGAATGTTAAAATTTTAAAATTTCAGGGTATCTAAGTGATAAAACATTTAAAACTCAGGATACCCCATTTTATATATTGAAACATCAGTGTATCTAAGTGCTAGATGTTTAAACTTTAGGGTAAATGCATGATAATTTTCCTTTAAAATAACATGCAAAAATTTATATTTTAAAATAGCATATCTAATTGACGCGTTAGAAAATTAAGTGGAAATGGTATAAAAAATCAATTATAGCAATAAAGATAAACGAGAAAGTTCTTATTTGAGGAATGAACGATGATATCACACTGTGGTAGAAATGTCACTATCCTAAAAGACGATTTTGCCGCTGCTCAGGTGCACACAATATCATCGGCGGCCGTCCTTGAGGATTAACACGATCTGGCTCTTAACATGCACTTATTAGTTGCCGGTTAGGAGTTCCTAGAACTTGGCACAAGTAATTTTGTAAAGAGAGAGAGACAAGAGAAGAGGGAAGAGGGAATTGTTTTTGTTAGGATAATATGAGATGGAGGCTGTAAAGGGGTATTTATAGCTAAAAATATAACTGTTGAGAAGGGTTGTGACCTCCAACAATCACTTTGAAAAGGCACATGCAATGGGGAAATACAACAACACTAATGAAGCCTCATAGGAAGGACAAATGTAGTAATGGAGCATGCAAGATTACGAGGAGGACACTTCGGATTACAAAAATACTTGTGAGAAACCCAATTTTGAAAAGTAATTTCCGAAAAATAAAAATAACCATTAGAAAAAGGATACCCACACCCACACCTTTGCTCGAGCATGGCACGGAGGGCGGTGCGTGCACTTGTGGTTCCCACCTTTCATTCACCGGCAACTTAATTCAAAGGGTTAGACAATGTTCTTTTACTTAAGATGGAGAAAAATCTACTCCCATTCTTATGTGAGACAAAACAAAGGGTTTCCAAAACAATTATGCTTGAATCATTTTTTCCAACAATCCCCAAAAAAGGATGCACGTCGAACAATGGAAAGAAGAAGAATTGGGCAAAGGGAGATCAGTCTTTCAGTGCCGATATCTTGCAACATGAATAGTTGCCTAGTATAACCCTAGTTTAGGACTAATAGCTTATGAAGTGATTTTCATCTTGAACCTCACAAGTGATTGCATTGTCTACCACTTGGACACACACCAAAGTCCACATCTCGGTAACTCCTGCAGTTTGGCGCATTTTATCTGCCCTGAATCCTGTTTGGATATTCATAGATGCTCTAGAAGGAAAGTCTTCAACCTTCATAGGGAGTGACCAGACTCCCATATCTGCATATGTGGATCCCATCAAGTGTGTGCTATCGCACACTACCAAACATATGGCTAAAAGGTAAAGCTCAACCTCACCACCTTAGTAACATATCAATGGTGTCCATCAAGTGTAAGCTTTGCTTACACTGCCAAACATATGGCTATGAACCCATGTACGCACTGCCAATATCATTGGAAGGGAAAAACATAAAATACAGTGCACTCTTGAATTAAACTATGACTTTTAACATTGAACCTGTACGAAACTATGTTGGATACATCATAGTTTATTCATATAATATACTTTAGTCCCTATCCCTAACCATGTTTCCACAACCATATTATGACATAGGCCATTTGTCAATTGATTCGCAAGGTTCTTTCCAAACCTCACAATCTAGTAATGTCAATTTCTTTTTAGAAGATCCTTTATGATCTTATACTTGAGATGAGTAAGTCTCCTCTTGCCAAATCTATCAAGTGTGCAATGCCTACACCATCTGTTATGGACTGTGGGTTAGGTTAGAGCATCAAGCTCAACCTGCATAAATGGCATTTCAACACTGTATTAAAATAAAGCAGAATTTGAGGGTTGACCACTTTCAACATCAATCATGAGTTGCTGTTACCCCCACAATGAGGTATCTACAACAAGCTCCATCTCCTGCCAGCTTTAACAATAGTGAGTATAACACAATAGTAGAACATACATTCTCTACTTCAAGTATACAAGTTGTACATATATAGTGTATAAAGTTGGCACGAAAGATATGCACTGCAAATTTCTCAATTTCACATATTATTATAATCATGAAACACTGTCTCTCAAATGAACTGGACCACTACCAATTTAGTTTACAAAAGATCATAATTCACAAAGTGTCTTAATTCAAATTAAGGAAAATCACATAGTCACAAGACCTTCGAGCCCAAGTGCTAGCATCATCAAGCTATCCACATTGAATTTGACGGTCACCAAAATGGTTTTTCCATCATAATCAATATAAAATAAGCTAGTAATAAATAGAAAATATTGGCAGAATCACCGAATTACAGCTAAACAATATCATATAGGCCCTAGGGTAAATAAAACCCCCAACGGAATGTCTCCTACTACATTCATAGGTTGTCCAAACTTTTATACTTGCATTTCCAGAATATTAAACTCAAATTCCAAAGTCAAAAATCCAACTCTGCTTATTTGAAAGGGGATCCCAGCATACAGTGCCACCGATAAGCCTAAGCTTATTGTCATTAGTGAAATAATTCTCATCAATATCAAACACCCAATTAGCTTCACAACATTTCTCTAGCACAACAGTAAGTCTATTAATACGTAAACTCTAATCCATAGTTTGCTAGCACCGCAACAGTTTAATTAGAGCACTTTAATGCTCATCATATGAATCACATGTATATAAGCTCAGTTTGCTAACGGGTTATTATGTTATATCAAGATGAACGTAGTGCACTAAAAGCATTATGCTATCAAACATTGTAAGTTATTTAGCATGCGATATACAATCAACTTTGTACCTCTATAAATGAACACTAGGTCATATGGAGTCTTATTTAACATCTCATCATAATGACCGAACTCTTGAAGTATTTTTCTCCACATAATAAAAAATAAGCACCCTTAGGTGTTCTAGTAATCTTTTTATCAAGTGTGCATAAACTTCACCAAAGTCCTCTATGTCAAAGCATGAAATTAAAATACATTGTTTGCTTAACAACATTCACACTTTGATGTATGATGAGTAGCAAAAGAGTTCCTGGAGCAGTTGGATTGCCAGACGCCCAAACGGGTGGGCTAGAAGCACTAATTTGCGCAGCCAACTTCAAACGGACATAACTTTTGATCCATAAGGAGTTATGGGGCCCGTAAGCTGTCAAAACAAAACTACTGGACTGAACCACCCAACCCCAGAGGCTTTGCCTCTAACCCTATCTATTTTCCCTAAATTCGGCCTTTAAACATGTTATCGGACCACCTTTATATTTTTCGCCTAGTTTAAGGGTAGTTTCATAATTTAAGATTTTGTTGCATTTTTGTAATTTTTCATATTAGGGTTTCTCTTTGTTTTCCTATAAATAGTAGCTATGACTGGTTGTATGGCTCATTCTTAAAATTTCTGAATTGTAAACCCTAATTTTCTCTCTTTGGTGGATTCTAATTTTGTGTTTTCGAATTTGACATGTTCGATGCAATCTTTCGTTTCCATTTCGCATCACACTTATTCTAAACAAAAGATCACATAATCATTCTCATCATACTTAGAGTACATGCAATATCACTATTAAAAGTAAATCCAATGTTATATCAAATTTTGGTATCATTCTTTAAGAGCTTGTTTAAGATCATATTAAAAATGCACAAGTTAAGAACTTTATTTTCAAGCCATAGATCATTTCGCTGTTCCATATAAACTTTTCCTTAATATCATTATTTTTAAAAATAATTTAATATTTATTTGAGGCACTACAAGTTTATGGACATAAGCAAGATCCATTAAAATTCTAGTGGCGCTTATTTTAGTCACAGGATAATAGAAGTCAAGATAATCAACTCACACCCTTTTTTTGAGTGTATTTTCTTAGTCATTAATCATGTCTTAAACTTATTTATGGAGCCATCAACCTTCATTTCTGTTAGTGTATTTTCAAAATATTTGTTGACAAATGTGTATATAAATGTGTTAAATGTTGTATATATATGTATAAGATGTATTTGAGGTTGTTCCGATACTTGTATGAGTGATTAGAGTATTATTGGGAGTGTGTGTCGACACATGGGTCATATGCGTTGACACAAAATCCTATAGAACGCAGGGGAGATAGCTGTGTGTCGACACACATGGCCCGTGTGTCGACACACAGCCCATTTCAGTTGCGCACGGAGGAAACCTGTGTGTCGACACACAGAAATTGTGTGTCGACACACAGGCTTACAGTAAGCCGGTGTGTCGACCTGTGTGTCGACACACAGTATCGACACATAGGCTTACAGAAAGCTGTGTGTCGACACTCAACTTCGACACAGAGGTCGGTTTTGACGGTTTTCTGCGCGGTTTCTTCCCAGTTCTTATATATGTTGAGGCTCTTGGTTTTGGGACATTAAAAAGAGAATATATTCAGATATTCTCCCCACTCATTGACAAGAAGAAAACATATGAATTGGTAGAGTAATATCAAAAGAAAGAAATTTGAAGAACATCTTCTTCGTTCTTGTGTTCTTTGTGAGAATTTCAAAGGGTGTGTTCTCAAAATCAGGCCAATCTCAAGACATCTTGATCAATCTCTCCCCATACACTTCGTCACTCCATATTTTGGTAGTTGTTGTATCCCCGAGGATATTTTGTATACCGAAATAAACCTTAAGGATAGTGATCACACGCCTCAACACCTGAGATCGTTTGGATACCCGGTTGCAAGGTTTTTGCAAGCATTTTCTGAATTTTTTCTAACAATCTTAAGGTTTATTATCTGGTTTGGGTTATGGCTTCTTCACTAAGGGAAATGACATCCAATTTTGTGAAATTGGACCGGTTTGATGGGGGAAATTTTCGACGGTGGCAGAGGAAGATGCATTTTCTCATAACAACGCTGAATGTGGTGTATGTCCTGAATACACCGTCTCCATCCCCCGTTTCTGAGGAGGAAGAAACCCTGGGGAAGCAAAGGGCAAGACTGAAGTGGGAAAACGATGATTACATTTGTAGAGGGCACATCTTGAATGGGATGACCGATGCCTTGTTTGACATTTACTCTAACATGTCAACTGCGAAGGAACTATGGGACGCACTTGAGGCTCGTTACATGGCCGAGGATGCAACAAGCAAAAAATTCCTGGTTAGTCAATTTAATAAATATAAGATGATTGATGGTCGTCCTGTCATGGAGCAATTCCATGAAATACAACGTATATTAAATAAATTTAGACAACATAACATGAATATGGATGACACAATCGTTGTTTCTTCCTTAATTGACAAACTTCCTCCCTCGTGGAAAGATGTAAGGAAAAATTTAAAACATAAGAAGGAGGACATGTCAATTGAGGAACTCGCTAACCATTTACGTATTGAGGAAGGTTACAGAGTGCAAGATGACAACAAAGACCGCCCAAGTGATGTTGCTAAAATCAATGTCGCAGAGGAAGGCCAATCTAGTAAGGGACCAAAGAGAACCGGTCACTTCCAAAAGAACAATAAGCACAAGAGGCCGAAAGTTGTTTGTTGGGAGTGTCAGAAGCCCGGTCATATGCGAAAAGACTGTTATCGCCTTAAAAAGAACAAAGGCAAGGGGCTTGATCATCGCACTAAAAATTCGAACGAGAGGTTCGTGGCGATGATTTCGGAAGTCAATCTAATAGAGAGTGATAATTCTTGGTGGATTGACTCGGGGGCCATGAAGTATGTATGTAAGGATAGGGGGTTCTTCTCCACTTTTGAGCCCATGGACAATGGAACTGAGTTGTTCATGGGAAATGGGGCGTCGGTACCGGTTAAAGGGAAGGGAAAAATTGACTTACTTTTCACATCCGGAAAAACTCTTACTTTAACCGATGTATGCTTCGCTCCCGATGTTAAGAAGAATCTTGTATCGGGTGGCCTGCTGAATAGGTTTGGGTTCAAGTTGGTCTTCGAGGCCGACAAGTTTATTTTGTCAAAGGGTGGTGTATTTGTTGGGAAAGGATACCTATGTAATGGTATGTTTAAACTAAATGTTAATAATAAGATCGTTGATTCTGTTTATATGCTTGATTCGTCGTTTTTATGGCATTATAGACTAGGTCATGTGAATTTTCGTAGATTACATGAAATGGATAATTCTTCGTTGATTCCTCACATAGATGAAGTTGTTGACAAGTGCAAGACTTGTATGCTAACAAAAATAACGAAATCTCCATTTCCTTCTGTGCAAAGAGAGACTAACCTACTTGATCTAGTCCATAGTGACTTATGTGACTTCAAGCGAACACCGAGTTTGGGTGGAAAGAATTACTTTGTTACATTTATCGATGATTATTCAAGATTTTGTTATGTTTATTTGATAAGTAACAAAGACGACTCGCTTGATAGGTTTAAAGCATATAAAGCAGAATCTGAATTACACTGTGAAACTTTCCTCAAGCGTTTAAGGTCGGATCGTGGTGGCGAATACTACGATCCTAAATATTTTGAATCCACAGGAATAATACATGAAATAACTGCACCTTATACGCCACAACAAAATGGCGTGGCTGAGAGGAAAAACCAGACTCTAACTGAGATGGTTAATTCCATGTTATCTTATTCCGGTTTCAGTGATAGATTTTGGTGTGAGGCTATGTTAACGACCTGTCACATATTAAATAGAGTTCCAAACAAGAGAAATAAAATAACTCCATATGAGTTGTGGAACAAACGAGCCTCTAATTTAGATTACCTAAAAGTGTAGGGGTGTAGGGCAGTTGTTAGAGTCCCTGAACCTAAACGGAAAAAATTAGGTGAAAGAGGCATTGATTGCATCTTTGTGGGTTATGCGTCTCATAATAAGGCATATCGGTTCTATATTGTTGAACCTAATGATTATATCAACGTGAATATGATAATAGAATCGAGAGATGCAATATTTGATGAGAATCGGTTTACTTCTATCCCTAGACCGAGGGATTATGTACCGGTTGAGATTGACACGCAAGTGTCTAATGACGTTGTACGTCATGAGAGGGAGAATGTCCCTGATAGGGCTCTAGAACTCCGAAGGAGTAAGAGAGCAAGGAAGGAGAAATCATTCGGTTCGGACTTCTACACGTATTTGGTAGAAGGTTCGAGGAACGATGTGGACCAAGTGGTTCCATATTGTTGTGTCATGGAAGCTAATCCCATGACGTTTGATGAGGCGATGAGGTCTCATGATGTCTCCTTTTGGAAAGAGGCTATAAACGATGAAATGGATTCCATTTTAGGTAATAATACCTGGATTCTTGAGGATCTTCCACGAGGAAGTAAACCCATCGGGTGCAAATGGATCTTCAAAAAGAAGATGAAAGTCGATGGATCAATTGACAAATTTAAAGCCCGGTTGGTGGCTAAAGGATTCACCCAAAGACATGGGCTAGATTACTTTGATACCTATGCCCCAGTGGCAAGGATATCGATGATAAGGGTACTTATTGCTCTTGCCTCCATTTTTAAACTAGTGATACACCAAATGGATGTCAAAACGGCATTCCTGAATGGTGAGCTAGAGGAGGAAGTATACATGGAACAACCAGAAGGGTTTGTTGTTCCAGGCCAAGAGAGAAAAGTGTGTAAACTCATACGTTCTCTGTATGGACTGAAACAAGCTCCGAAGCAATGGCACCAAAAATTTGATCAGGTTGTATTGAACAACGGATTCGTTATAAACGAATCAGATAAATGTGTCTATAGCAAGTTTGATAATGGCAAAGGGGTCATTATATGTTTGTATGTCGATGACATGCTGATTTTCGGTACTGATATGGAGCAAGTAGAGAGAACTAAACTGTTTCTCTCTGAAAACTTTGCTATGAAAGACATGGGTGAGGCGGAGGTGATCCTCGGTATCAGAATTGTAAGGAATGGTAATTCCATTTCCTTGATACAGTATCACTATATCGAAAAGGTGTTGAAAAGGTTCCATTTCTTTGACTGTGCAGCGATATCCACACCGATGGATCCTAGTGTGAAATTAGAACCGAATGGGGGTGCTCCAGTGGCACAATTGGAGTATGCTCGAGCTATTGGCTGTCTCATGTATGCCATGACAAGCACTAGGCCTGATATTGCCTTTGCTGTTGGAAAGCTGAGTAGGTATACCAGCAAACCGAGTAAGTTGCACTGGAATGCAGTGCACCGGGTACTGAAGTACCTAAAGAAGACTATGGATTATGGTCTCAATTATGTTGGGTATCCTCCTATTTTGGAAGGATATACTGATGCAAGTTGGATCTCCGATGTGGAGGATCATGCATCCACGAGTGGATGGGTATTCCTGTTTGGTGGGGGTGCGGTTTCTTGGGGTTCCAAGAAACAAACTTGCATATCTGACTCTACAATGGCGGCGGAGTTTATAGCTCTTGCTTTTGCGGCTAAAGAAGCCGAGTGGTTAAAGGATCTCTTGTATGAGATACCTTTGTGGCCGAAGCCGATTTCTCCTATTTCTATCCATTGTGATAGTCAGGCTACGCTTTCTAAAGCATACAGTGAAGTGTATAATGGGAAGTCCAGACACATTGGTGTGAGACATAGTATGGTGAGACACCTTATTCGGGAAGGTGTTATCACTGTGGACTTCATGAGAACCTGTCAGAATCTAGCGAATCCATTTACTAAAGGCCTGGCTAGAGATTTGGTTTTGAAAACAAATGAAGGGATGGGGTTGAAACCTGTCATAATTAGTCGCCAATGATAGGCCCTCAACTCGACGTCTAGTATGACGCTAGGTCTCGGGTTCAATGAGAGACACTTGTCATCTGTGTGACTGCAAGCACTAAATGAGTTTGTTTCCATCCCGAGTGTGAAGTGCTTGATACCTGCGTTAGTGATTATAGAAGGATGAGCAAATGCTCTTAATGGACCTGGTTTTAGAACTTATTGAATGTCGGATCGCAGGGGCATGATCGATGAGGTCCACCTTAGTGAGTGTTGAAGTTTGGCCTCTTCAAAGGGGTGATTTTTGACAAGGGTTTGGCCCTGAAACACTCACGAAGGGTATAGGACACAAGGCCATAAATGTGTCGATCTGGGAGGTGTAGGGTGTGTACGGGGAGTACGCCTTGTGCGTGGTTAGATAGTCGGTTAGTCAAATGGGTTGTATGGTTCAAAGCTTGGTCTACCATTTTCGATCCGATTAACTGTATGGTCTTTTCACTAGCTGAGGGTTCAATCGTGAGACACCCTCGTTGATGCACAATAAGGCCTCCTTTAAACGAGATGTCATTTCGAGATTGGTTGTATTTTGAAAATGGTGGGGGATTGTTAGTGTATTTTCAAAATATTTGTTGACAAATGTGTATATAAATGTGTTAAATGTTGTATATATATGTATAAGATGTATTTGAGGTTGTTCCGATACTTGTATGAGTGATTAGAGCATTATTGGGAGTGTGTGTCGACACATGGGTCATATGTGTCGACACAAAATCCTATAGAACGCAGGGGAGATAGCTGTGTGTCGACACACATGGCCCGTGTGTCGACACACAGCCCATTTCAGTTGCGCACGGAGGAAACCTGTGTGTCGACACACAAAAATTGTGTGTCGACACACAGGCTTACCGTAAGCCGGTGTGTCGACCTGTGTGTCGACACACAGTATCGACACACAGGCTTACAGAAAGCTATGTGTCGACACTCAACTTCGACACACAGGTCGGTTTTGACGGTTTTCTGCGCGGTTTCTTCCAGTTCTTATATATGTTCAGGCTCTTGGTTTTGGGACATTAAAAAGAGAATATATTCAGATATTCTCCCCACTCATTGACAAGAAGAAAACATATGAATTGGTAGAGTAATATCAAAAGAAAGAAATTTGAAGAACATCTTCTTGGTTCTTGTGTTCTTTGTGAAAATTTCAAAGGGTGTGTTCTCAAAATCAGGCCAAATTCAAGACATCTTGATCAATCTCTCCCCATACACTTCTTCATTCCATATTTTGGTAGTTGTTGTATCCCCGAGGATATTTCGTATACCGAAATAAACCTTAAGGATAGTGATCACACACCTCAACACCTGAGATCGTTTGGATACCCGGTTGTAAGGTTTTTGCAAGCATTTTCTGAATTTTTTCTAACAATTTCTTTGTGAATACTTACTTGCCACCAATCGATTTACCACTCTGTAGGAATGTTTACCACACCCAGGTGTGATTTTTTGTAATTTGCTTTGATTCATTGTTAACTACCTACTTCCTGTTGGAACTAAACAATAATATAATACAAAAGTATGAGGTAGAAAGATATTACCAATACTCGTAGAGATGACGAAATACCAATAAAGTCACAGTTGAGCGTGGCGAAGATCACGCTCTCTTTAAGACAGTTTCGCGCCCCTCTCGGATTTGAGCCAGTGTAGCAAGTACGGGCGCGCCACCTCCAGGATATAACGCCCAACCACTGTTGATACTTTCTTGGTCTACACAACCTCGAAAGCCAAGCCTTACCAACACCTTTACTTAGCCAAAAATTAACAAGAATTTTTTTATTTTTTATTCTTTAAGAAAATGATGCCAGAGTAGAATATATATCACTGCACTCTTCCCCCTTTTTCTTATATATTTCAACTTGAGCAAAGTGATGTCATTATTATATAGTACTACACATTTAAGTTATTACCGTTGCATGCAAACGGCTAGAATCAATGCCACCATATAAATAAATATACAAAATTTCTAGTATAAATGCTATCACGTAATTAAATAATTAATTTTTAATATAGGCTTAAATTTGGTCAAGACATGGTATAATATTAAATTTCAAAGCCGTAATTAAAATAATATTTTTTTTATTAAAATATCCAACATTCCCCCACTTATTTTAATTAAAAATCAAAAGTTAATTTTTTCGAAAGGAAATATGAAATTTTGGCTAAGTGAGGACCCCATGCATCATGAAAGTGGCAATGCCTTTAAACCCTCACTTAGTGTTTCAGCAGCTCCTATACTAGAACTACGGTGGACTTAGCCTTTAAACCTTGGTTGCTTAAGGGCATGTAGAGTGCTTCACATACATGGTGTCCAAGGTGCTCCCATAGGCTCTCTAAAGCGTGCACATTACGGCCCTGTGCATTATCCTGGATTCATGAGCGCTCTAGAGAGTTAGTCCTGACTCTCATTGGAAGAGGCCTTACTCCATACTCATATAGGTGGGTTTATCAGGAGTGTACTCGTGGCCATACACCCCACCCCAACATAGGGGCTATAGACCCCATTAAGAGCATAACTAGCTCAAACTCAACACCGCCACAAGTGAGCATGCCGCACCATGGGGATGGACTAAAATAAAGTAAAACGCATCCTAACCCCCGATCACTCCATGATTCGTTTGTCCCTTTTCAGGGTATCCTCATTGGTGAACAATTTCTTCTTTGGGCTTAAGTCCCATCCCCCTCGATGCAACCCAGATCTTTCCTCTGGCTAGAGGTTTTGTTAGCGGATCCGCAATATTATCATCACTTCTCACATGATCAATAGTTATGGCGCCATTCGTGAGGTGTGAACTCACTATACTATGCTTCCTTCTTATAGATCTGGATTTTCCATTATAGTATTTATTAGGAACCCTGCCAATAGCTGTAGTGCTATCACAATGTATGAGAACAGGTGGTACTGGTCTATCCCACATAGGAATATCAAACAATAGAGCTACAAGCTCAGCCTCCATGGTGGATTTAGCAATAATTGTTTGTTTTTTTGATTTCCAACTCACTGCTCCACCACCAAGCGTGAACAAGTAACCACTCGTAGAAACAGCATCACCAGAATGAGAATTCCAATTTGCATCACTAAAACCTTCAAGAACAGCAGGGTGATTTTTTATAACATAAACCGTAACTTATAGTTCTTTTCAAGTATCTCATAACACGATTCAAAGTAGTCCAATGATCAAATGTAGGCCTACTAGTAAATCGACTAAGTGCACCAACGGCATAAGCGACATCAGGTCTAGTAGTGACAGCAGCATATCTTAGACTACTAATTACACTAGCATACTTGCTTTGATTGATAACATTAGCATCATTATCATTAGGATAGAGATAGACATGTGGGTCTAACGGTGTACTAACGGGCAAGCAAGCAAACATATGGAATTTCTTCAATATTTTTTCAACATAGTGGGATTGATCAAGAAAAAAAAGCCATCTTTAATTCTAGTAATTTTCATCCCTAATATAACATTTGCTTCACCCATGTCTTTCATATCAAAGACACTCTTTAACAAAGTCTTTGTTGAGTTGATAACGCTTAGATTTGTTCCAAAAAATAACAAATCATCAACATACAGACAGATAATGACATGAGCATCATTCAAAGATTTATAGTATATGCATTTGTCAGCTTCATTCAACTTAAACCCATTAGAAATTAAACATTGATCAAATTTTTTATGCCATTGTTTTGGGGCTTGTTTGAGACCATATAATGATTTTGTTAGTTTACAAACTTTATGCTCATTCCCCGGTTGGACAAACCCTTTCGGTTGATCCATATATATTTCTTCTTCTAAGTCTCCATTCAAAAAAGCCGTTTTTACATCCATTTGATGGATTATTAAATTGTGTAAAGCCGTAATAGCAACCAAAATTCTTATAGAAGTCACTTTAGTTACTTGAGAATAGGTATCGAAAAAGTTTATATTTTCCTTTTGTTTAAAACTTTTGGGGACCAATCTAGCTTTAAATTTATCTATGGTACCATCAAGTTTACGCTTTCTACGAAGTACCCCCTTGCAACCTATGGTTTTGCATCCCGGAGGTAAGTCTACTAACTTCCAAGTTTTGTTAGTCATTAAAGAGTCTATTTCATCATTTATAGCTTCTCTCCAAAAAACTGAGTCCAGTGATGATAATACTTCATGAATTGACTTAGGTTCATTATCTATCATATAGATAAAATTCTCAAAAGACATATATGGATCTTGGACACGGTATAAAAGAAAATCAGCACCACAATCCTTTTCTATTCTTTGTCTTTTACTCCTTCTAATTGGTTCCAGATTAGCCTCTTCCCTAGGTTGGGAAGAACTAGCATAATTATCAATTATTCTTTTATCATTTTCATCACCCCCACTATTTTTGGATTTAAAAGGGAATTTATCTTCATGAAAAATTGCATCTAATGATTCTATTACCACATTATTCTCAAGGTCTAAAAATCTATAGGCTTTACTATTCAAAGCATAACCTATAAAGACACTTCTTATTGCTCTTATTCCTAATTTAGAAATTTTTGGATCGGTTTTTCTCACATAGGCTAGACACCTCCATACCCTTGGATAACTCAAATTTGGTTTTCTATTCCTCCATAATTCGTAGGGTGTTTTTAAAATTTTCTTATGAGGCACTCTATTAAATATATAATTAACGGTGAGAATTGCCTCTCCCCATAGATTATTAGGGGCTCCAGAGCTAACTAGCATGGCATTCGTCAAGTTAATTAATGATCTATTTCTTCGTTCCGCTACACCATTAGAGGAAGGAGAATAGGGAGGAGTAACTTCATGCACTACACCAACGGATTGAATATAATCAATTAGGCCATATGTGTCATATTCTCTACCTCTATCGGTTCTGAACTTTTTAATTTATTTATCAAACCGATTTTCTACCTCTTTGATAAAAGTTGTTAATTTCTCAAAAGCTTCACTTTTATTTTTCATAAGGTACACATAAGAGAATTTTGAAAAATCGTCAATAAAGATTATAAAATACCTTTTTCCACCCCTCGTTAATATTCCTTCAAATTCACACATATCCGAGTGTATTAATTCTAGCAACTCGGTATTTCTTTCTACCTTTGTATGTGGTGCTTTAGTAATTTTAGTCATACTACAAACTTTACATTTTTCAAAATTATTTCCGAATTTGGGTAGTAAGCCTAGATAACTCATATTACTCAAATACTTGCTATTCACATGACAAAGTTGTTATGATCCGAGAATCAGAGGCATGAACTCATGGCGGCTGTGATGCTGTCCTACTGCTATGCTGCTGCTGGTAGCTAGTGTGTGCTGCTAAGGGGCTGATTGTTTAGCTTTAGTTAAGTGTGCTTCCTAAAGTAGAGTTTCCTTGGTACATTGTAATGGTCCTAGTTAAGTGTGGTGCATTGTTAGTATTAGTTCCATTAGCTGCTAGTTTAAATAAGTGCATTTACCCCCGCATTGTAATCCTGCAGTAAGTGTTCGGTAGTGGCAGGTACTGGGTTAAGTTGGTCTTGGCGCCAAAATATCTTAGAGTGAGTTAGTGTTAGTTAGTTAGAGATATTTTCTAAATGTTCTAGAAGTTTCCTTGCTTAAGTCGGTTACTAGGATATGGCTAGATTCATTGTATTAGATCATATCATGTAAGTAGTATAAATAGGAAGGCTCTAGCTTGTAATCTCTTAACTTTGATGAATGAATTGATATCTTTTGATATTTCTCTCTACTTCTCATCTCCTTTCCCTTCTTATCTCATCTAAATTCTATATTCTCTTCTCATCTCATACTCTCTCTATCCCAACTAAGGTTAAGGCTCAAGAGCAATCTTTGAAACCTTAACAAAAGCATAGCATGCCAAAGATTCACACAAGAAACATTATAAACTGTTATAGGAGCAATTGTATCGATTTTAACATCGAGTTTAAACATACCATCGCAAGTATAGCCTTGACCAATAAAGACACCATTTTTTGTAATAATATATTGGTCAGATTCAAAAATCTGCTTAAAAGCCTGCCCTATTCAAGAGATAACCTGAAACGAGGTTTTTTCTAATTTCCGGAGTATAGAGGACATCTTTTAAAGTTACAGCCTTCCCGGAAATAAACTTGATTTCTATATCACCGATGCCTCAAGCATTTGCGGTTCGAGAGTCCCCTAGCAATATTTTGCGGCCGCTCTCAACAATGCTATAAGTTTTAAACAAATTTTTATCATAACACACATGCCTAGAGGCACCGGTGTCTACCCACCAACCGTCATGATTTTCAATCTTGTTTAGTTCAGTTATCATGGTTACAAAATACTCCATAGGATTATATTCATTAGTAGAGATCTGACTAAATTTACCATAGAGAGCCATAAAACATCTTAAAATTGCTGGAACTAAATAATAATATAATACAAAAGCATGAGGTAGAAAGATATTACCAATACTAGTAGAGATGACGAAATACCAATAAAGTCACAGTTGAGTAAGGCGCGGATCACGATCTCTTTAAGACGGTTTCGCGCCCCTCTCGGATCTGAGCTAGTGCAGCAGGTACCGGCACGCTGCCTCCAAGATACAACGCCCAACCACTGTTGATACTTTCTTGGTCTGCACAACCTCGAAAGCCAAGCCTTGCCAACACCTTTACTTAGCCAAAAATTGACAAGAATTTTTTTATTTTTTATTCTTTAAGAAAATGATGCCAGAGTCGAATATATATCAATGCACTCTTCCCCTGTTTCTTATATATTTCAACTTGAGCAAAATGATGTCATTATTATATAGTACTACACATTTAAGTTATTACCGTTGCATGCAAACGGCTAGAATCAATGCCACCATATAAATAAATATACAAATTTTCTAGTATAAATGCTATCATGTAATTAAATAATTAATTTTTAATAGAGGCTTAAATTTGGTCAAAACATGGTATAATATTAAATTTCAAAGCCGTAATTAAAAAAATATTTTTTTTATTAAAATATCCAATATTCAGTGACTTCTTTTTTAATCTTATTCTAGCATAGAGGTATACACAATTTTCTTCATTTATTATATTAATCATGGTCATTCATGAACCATCTCTATCTCAAGCACACCCATCAAATTTATATTATACATTCTGCTGTTAAATAATTAAGTATTGTCAATTATTATCTTTCAACCCTACGATAGAGTATTATTTCTACAACTTAACTGGAGTAAAACAGTTAGTTTATTAGACCTTAATCTACATTATGCAATATAGATATTTGCTTGAATCTACAAATTTGGCATATTCTTATAATGTATTATACAAAAGTATGACAATTAGATTCAAGCCAACATGGTTAGATCAACAACATAAGCTCAATTTACGAGGAAGTGATTTTGTGGGTGAGGATCAAGTGCATTTGTTTTTAAAGTTACTTTATATGTATAAAGTTACTTAATATAGTAAAATGCACGGTGCATTTGTTTTTAACAATTGCACCAGATCTTTGCCCTAATTTTTTAAAGTTGCAGTTGAGTTTCATTTTTTCGATATTAGAGATTAAATATCTTCATACATGTGCTAGTTATATAAGACTAAAGACCAATTGTTTATTTTTTTTGGAAAAAAAAAACATGATATAACAAAATAATGAGTACAATTTTATTGAATTTTATTAAAACCTCAAAATGACATACTTTATTATCAATGAAATAGAAATTTAGGGTGGGCCTGGAATTAAAATTAAATAACTTAAAAACACTTAATTTGATTTTATAATTTTATCGAATTTTATTAAAACCTCAAATTTACATACATTATTATCAATGAAATAGAAATTCAAGGTGGGCTTGGCATTAAAATTCAATAAATTAAAAACACTTAATTAGATTTTATCCTATACAAAATTTAAAAAATGAGAAGAGCCTACCGTCATTCCCATTTGCATCCGCCACGGTATGTATGTGAATATTAAGACCCCACTCCACAGAAATGTCTCCTTTTCTGTAACGCGAATGTGGAGGCTGCTCAAAGACTGAACAGAACAGCAGGGCAAATTTGTGAAGACACAGGACTCGTGGCAAACAAAGTGAAGTCCATAGCTTTATTTTCCTCGAATTTGAGCAAAAGCCAGAGAGATCGAATTTGCGAGATCCTTGGAATTCAGGGTGGTAATAACCTGGGGAGATACTTGGGCTGTATGTTCGGTTCTAGTAGGTTTCTCTCTCAAGTTGCAGGGGACCTAGTAGGCAGAATGGATACTAGATTTCTAGTTAGAAGGCGGGGAAGCTTTCTAAGGCAGGTAGAACTACGTTGATCCAGGCTTCCTTGGAATCAATGCCCAGCCGCATTATGTAATGCATCAAGCTACCTAAGAAAATATGTAAGAAATGGGATAGCATCTGCAGACAGTTCTTTTGGAACTCCTTAAATAGAAAGGGATTAAATCTAGTAGCATGGGACAAAATCTATAGACCTGGAGGAGCTGGAGGATTGGGCCTCTATAAGTTGGAAGAGGTTAACCTTGCCTTCCTTTGCAAGTTGGGATGGAAAGTTGTTAAGGAAAAAGGCAATTTATGGGTTGATGTAGTCACTGAGAGATATCTTAAGAGAGAGGGATTTTTTGAGTATAGGGGGAAAAGTACGGACTCTCCGGCCTGGAAAGGAATCCTAGCCATTAGGCCGCTTCTAAAGAAAGGTCTGAAATGGAAAATCGACACTGGAAAAGAGGTAAATTTCTGGCATGACTAGTGGGTTACTGATGGGCCTCTCTTTGACACAAGGAATGGAGAGGGCGAGGCAGTGGACTCTTCGCTTAAGGTTGAGGACTTTATCACTGAAGGTAAATGGAACAAGGAGAAGCTAGAGAGGGTAGTGGACCCAGATAGGTTGAATGACATTCTGGGTATCCCGATACCCAAGAAGCCAGTGCCTGACCATCTATGCTGGGGTTTGACTAGCAATGGAGACTTTAGTGTTAAGTCGGCTACGTGGCTAGCTCATAACCTCTACTGGGAAGAGAGAAATAGAAGGGAATTTCGGTGGATCTGGAAATAGGATATCCCTCCTAAAATATAAGTGTTCTTATGGCAAGCTCTCAATGATTATTTAGCCATAGGGGAGTAGATAAAAAAACGAATTCCAGAGAGTGATTTCGGGTGTGTTTGGGGTGGAAATCCGATTGAAGACCTATCACACATTCTCCTTAACTGTTCTAGGGCTATCGAAGTCTGGAAATCAGTAATGTCCATCGGGTGGATTCACCATCCATCGGGTGGATTCTCCATCCATCGACCAAGGCAAGGCTGGTCGATGAGTTGAGGCATAGGAAACAAAACAAGAATACTGATAAATTTGTCACCCTTAGTTGGAAAATTTGGAAAGACAGAAATAATGCCTTATTCGACGAGGAGAAGCAGAGTCCTGTGCATCCAGTTAACCGTGCTAAGATGTTAATCATCGAATGGGGTTGTCGAAACTCCATTGAGGAGGAAGGAAGTGGGGGAAGTCAAAGGGCCGAGGCCAGAAGGAAGTGCAACAAGTGGGTGACCTGGTCCCCTCCGATCGAGAATGGATCAAAGTCAACTTTGACGGTTCAAAACGTTATAACAGAGCAGCATCGGGCTTTATTCTTCATAATTCGGAAGGTAGTATCATTACTACAGGGACTAGAAAGCTTGAGAATGCTCCAATCATTATTGCGGAAGCCATTGCAGCCAAGGATGGTCTTTACCAATCTTTAAAGAAGGGCGCGGAGAACGTCATTCTCAAAGGAGATAGAAAAGTTATGATTAATGCCCTCCAAGGGGAAGACTCGATTCCATGTGACATCAGAGCTATTGTGACCGAGATCAGAAGCATCAATAATAATCTTAGAAATGTCAAGTACTCCCACGTTTACAGAGAAGCAAATCGAGCAGCGGATCACCTATCCAGTGAAGGATACGGGAGAACGGATTTCTAGGTAGAGGAGATGGTGCCTTCAAGGACCCTCTTTCTTATTTCCAGAGCTGAGGCCTTAGGTCATCCTTCGATCAGAAGGAAGACCTAAAAAGTTCCCATGTCTTAACCTCTTTAAAAAAAAAAAAAAAAAACCCTACTATTCCTATAAGACAATTTTATTTATATACGAATTAGTATAAAACTAGAGACATATTATACCTAAAAGAAAGAGAATTCAAATAAAAATTCAAACATATTTGTTGAAAAATAGCGAGTATTTTATTTCAAGACTTAAGAACCAGAGAATTTTTTCTTTTATTCGAATAATTATCTCAATTTTCTGAATCAATCTCTTACTTCTAAATTCTCATTTCTCCCCTGCTCATTTTCTCTTCTTTCACTGCTATTTTGATATTTGTATAGGCTGAATGGTGGGAAAACTTACATGGGAAGGAAAATATTGCCGGATATAACACTCTTGAAAGTATATAATATCCAATTATATATACTTCTTAAACGATCTCGTTAAAAACCTTATTAGGAAACAACTCAGTGGGAAAAACCATGGCGAAGAAAAAAAGAGTAAAGTGTGTATTTAACTGCCCTCATGGAGCGCACATTAACTAGGGATGTCTCAGAGTTGGCGAATGTCAATCTTGTGCTGATTTCTCTGAAGGTTGTTGTAGGTATTAGAGTAGTCAATATCCTAGGTAATATTAGATGAATATTGTACTTCTATATTTCCACCTAGAATAGCTACAATCAAGGGATTATGCATGTAATTGGTTCTCTCTCTCTCCCCTATATATAGGGAGCTTTGTACCTCTTCCTATCATTCAATCATAGTACATTATAGAGGTGTTTCTTATATTCTCGTATTGTACCAGAGCCATTTTCTCAATGAAATTGGTGATCTCGGTCCTCTCCCTTCGTTTTTTTTTTCTTTTTACTACTGCAAATTCATTAAATTTTTTTTCACTGGGTTCTCTACTTGTTTAGGGCTTACTTGTTTAAAATCTCAATTTTTTACTTTCCCCTTCCTCATTACCTTCTTCAAATGAGTAACCCTAACCCTCCTAACACCAGCCAACGACCGGCCGCCCCTACTGGTGTCACCGATTAAGCTTCGGTGTACGATGTCGACGTCACCACCCTGTTGGTTGGCCAACCCCAAAACCAGTCCCCCACCTTCCCTAAACACCAACTGGTGACGATGCGAATTCCTCCCATATTGGCACCACCATCGCGGGCTCATCTCCCCTCGACAGGTTTGATATTGGAGCCGCCATCTTTAGTCCTTCCCTGTCTTTCGGAGGTCACTGGTTTCCCAATCCCTAGCAGGCATCCCACACTCCCTAACTGCGACCGGCAGCCACCCAAACCTCCCTATGTTTGGGTTGGTTGTCCGATCTCTCATTGGTGCCGGGTCGCACCTCGCTGCTAGAGGCAGCACTATGTCTCCGCCGCAGCTCGGGCACACCACCGATCCAATCCCCAACGTCGGTTTCTCCCCTACTTAGCCAGCATATGGCTCTCTCTACCCCCAATCTCAATCCTTTTTACTTCCTTTATCTAATATCTCTCATATTGTGACAGTAAAACTTGAACATACAACTAATTATCTCGCTTGGCGGGAACAATTTTATATGATTTTGGCTGCAAATCAACCATTGGGATTTATAGACGGCTCTTACCCTACCCCAACATTTACATAACAAACTCCATTGGTCAAATTGAACAAAACCCTGAACACCTACCATGGGTAAGAACAGACCAAATCCTATGTTCATGTATTGTTACTACTCTTTCACGATCTCTTCTCAATGACATTGTTCACAAAACATCATCCAAATCCATGTGGGATGCTCTTGTTAAGCGATTTAGGGACCACTCAATGGCTAAAGAATTTGACCTTCGATCCCAAATCACAACCCATAAAAAAGATGGAAAAACAATGGACATTTATCTCACTAAACTAAAATCGATGGCCGATGACCTCACTACCATAGATTGCCCCATATCTACTAGAGAACTCAATCATTATGCGCTTTTTGGTCTTCCGCCTGAATATTCAGCTTTTTCAATGTTTATAAGAAACACCTCTCCCTCTTTAGATTTTGAAAAACTTAAAACTGCTCTTCTCAATGAAGAGGTTGTTCACAACCGCTAATGGGCACGCTCAAACCCTGACCCCACTCATGCATTAGTTGCTGCAGGTCTAGGTAACACAGGACAAAACCACTGTCATGGAGGTCGCGGTCGAGGTCAAGGACGCCACAAAGGCCGTGGAGGTCGAGGGGCCCAACATGGGAACTAAGGTCAGAACCGCATAACCAATCAGAACATCACCATGTCAGTTAGTATGGTCATGCATCCAACACTCCGCCTCCTTGGGTTCAGCTGAACTCTGCCACGGGAGTACTTGGTCCAGCACCTCCCTTCTGCCAGATCTGCTCCCAAGTTGGCCATCCTGCTCTCACATGTCCACATCGATTTGACTCCAACTCCTACCCTGACCCCTCCCAATCCTTCTCTGCCATGACCATAGGAGTCTCAAACTACTACAACTGGTATCCTGACTCTAGAGCTACTAACCACATGACACCACAAGCAGGTATTCTTCGTAATGTCCTTCCATATAGGGGTCATAAACATGTACTTATCAAAAACGGTGCTTTATTACCTATTACTCATGTTGGTTCCTCTATTGTTAACACACAATCCAAGCCACTAAAACCAAATGACGTTTTCTTGGTTCCACAACTTACTCACAACCGTCTTTACATTAAGAAACTATGTCAAGATAACAAATGCATAGTTGAATTTGACTTGGATTGTTTTTTTGTTAAGGACAAAGCTACAGCGACGCCCTTCTTCAAGTATGTAGTAATGGGCCTCTCTACAGCTTTTCTCCCCGCATGACCAGACTAGTGGCTCAAGTATGTTCAGGGACCCTTTGGCATCAATGTTTAGGACACCTCGGTAGCCATGTTTTAAGCATTTTATGTAAACAGAACATCATTTCTTCATCTTGTTTTTTGAATGTTTGTCGTATTTGTTGATTAGACAAGGCTCATCGTCTACCATTTGAACGAGCAATTCACACTACTAATGCATCTTTACAAATCATTCATTCTGATGTATGGTAATCTCCTGTGTTCTACATCTACTTAAAGGTATTATGTTATTTTCGCAGATGATTTTTCTTGATTTACTTGGTTGTATCCAATGCGGCATAAATATGAAGTATATGATAATTCCACCACATTCAAAACCCTTGTGGAAAACCAACCTAACAATCAAAATTTTCGAAAGTGACGGTGGTCGTGAATTTGATCATAAACGAACGGCTAGTCTATGTCATACCTATGGCATTCACTTCTGGCTTTTGTGTCCTGATACTCCACAATAAAATGGAGTGGCAAAACAAAAACATCGCCATTTGCTTGAAACAACACGCACACTTTTAATTCAAGCTAACCTACCATATAGATTTTGGGACGATGCCATCTATACCGCTTGCTTTACCATAAATCATCTTCCAACTCCCCTTTTGGAAAATCACTCTCCTTTTGAAAAACTATTTAACAAAATTATGGATTATAAACTCTTTTGTGTTTTTGGGTGCAAATGTTACCCCAACCTCACCGCCTTTGTTGCCCATAAATTAGCACCTTGCTCCACCCCTTGATTCCTACGCTATGCCACTTGTTATAAAGGTTACCGATGCCTTGACCCTAAATCAAATCCAATCGATATAAATCAGGATGTTATATTTAATGAGCAAAGCTTCCCTTTTCATGAACTAACTCATGCAAACCCTCAACCCAACTCACCATCCCATTTAATTGAACTACCCCCTCTTGTCCCGGCTACCTCACTCCTAGAACACCCCATAAGGGGCCAACTAGCTCCACCCCGAACTCGGCACCACCATCGTGGCCACACCTACTACCACCATCAACACAGCGGGGTCCCTCACCGAGGATTTAACCCCACAGACCCTGGCATCACTGGGTCCTCCCGAACCACAACCCAATAACACCACCGAACCAATCCAAATAGCCCTTATCCATCCTCACTCCCCCCCTAGACCACGGGTCCTCACCTATTGAGAACCCGAACCCTTAATTGCCACCTGATTGCTCGATTGACAGTGAGTCTCTGAATCCCGTTCCCCTAAACACACACCCTATGTGTACTCAACTTAAAGATGGGATTCGTAAAACTAAATACCTTTGTCCTTAACATCAATAACTGTAATCCAAGAACCAACATGCTATTCTTAGGCAGTAAAGAACCCACAATGGCAAGAGGCTATGGATGATGAATTTAATGCCCTAGCTCAAAACAATACATGGAACTTAGTCCCTCATGACCCTTCCAACAACCTCGTTGGAAGCACTTGGAAATATTGAGTAAAATATAAAGCGAATGGATCCGTAGATTGCTTTAAAGCTCAACGTGAAGGGATTGACTTTCGGGAAACTTTTGGTCTGGTAGTCAAACCTGCTACTATTCACTTTATACTTTCACTTGCTACTTCTCATAACTAGCCTATATGCCAACTTGATGTTAAGAATGCTTTCTTACATGGTTTCTTAAAGGAAGAAGTTCACATGAAGAAACCTCAAGGATTTACTCACCCAAAATTTCCAAACTATGTTTGCTTGTTACGCAAGGCTCTCTACGTATAGAACGCGCTCTACGGCTCAAGCAAGCTCCTCGAACTTAGTTTCAAAGATTTAGCTCATTCCTTGAAAACTTGGATTAAGTTGCAGTCGGGCTGACCCCGCCCAATTCAACCTCAAGTCTCGTACATACATCATTTGCCTTCTTTTATATGTTGATGACATTATACTCACAGGCTTCCCATTGCTCCTCCCTCGGATCTCATACAGGATCTCTCATCTAAATTTTCCATGAAAGACTTTGGCTCACTTCACTACTTCCTAGGCATAGAAGCTAAACGCTCACCTTCCGGTCTCTTCCTCTCCCAGCACAGATACAAGATTGACCTTCTCATGAAAAACAATATGCAAGAAGCAAAACCAATAAAAACACCTCTTTTGGCAAGAGCACACCTTTCGGCCAGTGAGGGTGAACTCCTAGCAGACCAAATCAAATTTCATAGTGTTGTTGATGCACTCCAATAGTTGACTATGACTCCTCCTGACATCTATTATGCTGTTAACCTTGTTTTTCAGTTTATGCATGCTCATAGGACTAACCATGGTAGGTTGTCAAGTGCATTCTCCGCTACCTCAGAAGCACTCTCGAACATGGCCTCCTTCTCGCTCCAGGAACTTGCAACACTATCACAATCTACGCTGATGTAGATTGGGGAGGCCGCCCTGACACTCGTCGCTCCACCACCGGATATGCTGCTTGGACCCAACTTCATCTCCTAGCATGCCAAGAAATAACCTACGGTCTCCAAATCCAACACTGAATTCGCTACCTCACACGTGACCTTGGCCTCAAACATTCTAGGCCAGTTACCCTATACTGTGACAATGTTTCTACCTCTTACCTCACTGCCAACCCTATCTCCAATGATCACAGCAAACATGTTGACATCGAATTTCACTACGTTCGGGAAAAGGTAGTCAAAGGAGATCTTCAAATACTCTACACCCCCACCACACAATAGATTGCTGACATCTTCACCAAAGGTCTCTCCACAGATCGCTTTACCTACCACAAGTCTAATCTGCACGTTGTTCTGCCACATTCAGCTTGAGGGGGCCTATTAGAGTAGTCAATATCCTAGCATATGAAAGTTATCCTAGGTAATAGTAGATGAATATTGTATTTTTATATTTCCACCTAGAAAATCTACAATCAACTGATTATGCATGTAATTGGTTCTCCCCCTCTCCCTTATGTATAGGGAGCTTTGTACCTCTTCTTATTCATTCAATCATACTAGATTATAGAGGTGTTTCTTATATTCTCATAGCAGGCAATATTTTCTCGAATAACTCAACAGGTCCTTGAGCTAATTTGTTAACATCTGCTTTATCCTTCTTCTGAAACACGAGAGTGAAAGAACTTCGTTGAAATGTGCTTGGATCTATGAACTCTTTTTAGCTTGAGCAATGCAGACTTATCTTCATATGGTACTATTGGACTCCCCCTGATCGTTGGAAGCTTACAAAATATGTTGAATCAAGGGCCTTGACAATACCTATTCTCTACTTGTTCATTAAGCACAAATGTCTTAGTGGTAGCTGCAATTGTTAGTAGATGCCAATACATAACAATATAGCAATATACAGAAATAGCATATGTTTGTCACTTACCTTGTATCATTCAAACAAATAACCAGCACTTGCATTTAAATTTGTTACGAGTTTGACATAACAGAATAATGTTATATTGTTTGATCCATTAGGTAAAAGTTTTAACCACATTCTCATACTTCCATACTGGTATCATACTCTATATTGGTGACAAATTAATCAAAGAGGCTTATACCTGGTCTTGTAGTAGTTATGTTAATGCGTCAATTATACAAAGGTATGGTATTTTCAAACCAAGGATTCATTCGTTACCTCACCGAAGATCGAAAGAGGTCTTTATCTATATCAATGAATTAAATAACATATAGGGCAGTAAATAGATGTAAATTACATATCTAAGTACCGTCCATGTATAAGTCGACCAATAAAGTAATATTCTATCATATTGGTGCTCGATCTATAGGTCGAGACAAAATTATTCCTTTTTCCAAGATCCTTAATCTCGAACTCTTAATTTAGGTGTGTAACAGCTTCTTCAAATTCTTCAAGAGCCACGATGATATTAACATATTCCTCTTTTAATAGATATGTATCGCGGTTTTGAACTATATAATATGCTTCTAGCATATTTTGGCCTTCAAGGATTTTCATATAAATATCATCTCAAATAGATTAAACAAGTCGTTACCACATCAATAAGACGCATACAGAGATCGCCATACCAATTACATCGATTTCTTATTTGTATGTATGTCTCATCTATTTCTTGTCTCTATAATAAACCTTGGGCTACAAACTCTGTTTTTATCAAACTACCTCATTACAACAACACCACCAACAACAACAAACCCAGTGACACCAAGGGCTCCCGCTAACAAACTACCTCATTATCAAACTACCTCATTCTCTTATGCTAATATTCACAAGTAGCCTATAGGTTTGCGCTTCAGGCATTTGGACTACAGGTCCTAAAATTACGCATGACTAATTCAACTTGAATTGCGTCTTTCTATTTTAGCCAATAATTTCTTTGTTGGCATTCTTGAATGAACTCTGGTTTAAGATTTTTCAATTTATTTGATCAAATTAGTATCTACTGTATATAAACATTTGATCAATTTTTATTTCGGTCCCATCATATCTCATAATCCACAGAGATGTCTTTATCATTAGAATTTTAATAGTCTGAGGTACCTGATAATCTTGAAGAACTTTATTTATACATTTTTTTTATACTATTATCTCTGCAGAGTTTTTCTCCTTAAAAGTTGCATAATAGAGAGACCAATATTTTCTATTGCTTCTTTTTTTTCCCTCAAAATATATGTATGGAACCGATATGTTTGCCACGCTTCTAGCGTACAATGGATGCATGTCAATATACTAAAATATTGCTTGATTGTGATACTAATTCGAGCAGGAGCATCTATAGTGGGGACATATTATTCGGTCACCCTCTTTCCATTAGTGAACGCATCATGACAATTGGCTTGTAAAATTTTACAATTGAGCAATTCTTGAACTTCTGATTCAATGATGCATTCCATAAAATTCTCATTTTCAAACTTTTGTTTTCTCCCCTTGATTCTGGAAACCCTATTTTGTAAATTGAAATAAGCAAACCATGTTGTAAAATATTTTAAGTTAATACTTCTAGATATTTTATCATTAACATAAATTCAAGTCCCCTATTTAGTCCCATCTTTCAGCATTGAGGTGAAGTAGTTGGGACATACTGTATATAACCAAATCCATAGATAGGACCTATCTAGTTCTTCTTAGAGACAAGTTATACCAGACAGATCTATAATTAGTGTTGCAACATATATCATAACATATACCCATTTAAAGGTAGGCAATAATAATGGTGTAGCCATTCATTGTAGGCGTTTAATCAAAAAATCTGCAAGTCCATTATATGTTTGTATGCGGGCTATATTGCAATTCCTCCCATACAATAATCATTAAATTCTTGGGATGTAAATTCTCTTGCATTATCACATCATAAATCCACGACATGAGCTCATGGTCAGATCATTTGTGCAAGGAATTTCACAAATGATGCATCATAAGTGTATTATCCATACTCATGGGACCAACAGGTAGAGACCTCTATTAATATTATAAAATACCAAGTTGGTACACATGATAAAATAATTGGTCTACATATATCCCATTTAGTATTACTTCAAATATATGGGACTCAAACCCAATTTCAATTGAACATGACATAGTAATCATTTTGCCTTAAATACAAGCAGTACATGATGTTTTATTCCATATAAGAATCTTTTGGTTTTTTTAATGAGTGTGAGAATTTTTAATGATTCTCTTAATTATTTGTATACCCAAATGACCAAATAGTCATGTCATGAAGTAAAAGCCTTTTGGGTCCGTTAATTTCTGATTAACCATCCTGACATGTATATTGGAATTAAATATTATTTCTTTAGGAAACATGATATTTGCTCTTTTGGAGCCCTTAATTAAGTTTAAAATACCAACTGTTGTTTTATTCTCTGCTAGACATTAATTTCCACCATTCATATTCAAACATAAAGTATATATAAGTACTAACAAAAATATAAGTATGATATTACAAAATGCCTTAAATAACCATACTATGATAGTGGATTCTATAGTCTTCACAAATTGAACTTTTAAATTTGCACATATTAGAAGAGTCATTATACCCGTGTTCCAAATTTTGGAAAAATTATTCGAGTCTCACAAAATTGATGTTTGAATAGATAAAACAACTGTAGACTTTAGATTATAGTTTAAATTTCCATTCTTGGTAATAATGAATATTGAAAACAATTCACACATATATCTAAACATATGTCATAAAATATTCTATAGATGATATCACTCTAGTTTTTGCATAGTGAGGCGACATTATCAAACATGGTTCAATACAAAACATAAGACACAAAAAACACAAATATTAGACAATGCGAACATTTCGATCACCTAGCAGATGACCAATTCTTCCACTAGGATCTTCAAAAAAACTAGAAACATATAAATCTGTATCATAAGTGGAGAATGATCTTCAGCAAAATTGCCTTTTGGAAGTTTTTTTTTTCCTTTGCAGCGATGCCTATTAAAGGTCCAATAGGTGTTGGGCTATACAACAGGTACGCATTCAATGACCTTTCATACCGCATCGGTAGCAATCTGTTTCCAGATCATTTGATAAATTTCGTTCTGGGGATTTCTCTTTTCAATTTTTGTCCATGTCATTTGTGGACTGTTTAAATTTTAGTCCATTTTGAAGACCATAGTGCCAGTTATTAAGAGCACGACTATGACCTCGTCCATGGCCACGGTCATGTCTACGACTACGACCATGTTTACGACCTTGACCACGTCCCTGATGGTCATATGTCGTAGCATTCACTCAAGGGAACGGTTCGGACCCAGTAGATAGTGACTGATGAATTTTCATCAACAGTTCATTATTTTTTTCAGCAACCAAAAGACATGATATCAACTCTGAGTATTTTTAAATCCCCGTTTTCAATATTGGTCTTTCAGGAACATGTTCAAGACATGAAAAGTAGAGAGTGCTTTCTCTAACATATCCTTCTCAGTAATATTTTCTTCACATAATTTCAATTAGAAGGTAATACTAAATACTGCAGAGTTATACTCGCTTATAGTTTTAAAATCATGCAATTGCAGGTGAATCCATTTATAATGAGCTTCAGGGAGGATCTAGACTTTTGATGATCAGACATCTCCTTTGAATTCAACCAAAAGACATATGGGTCCTTTACAGTAATAAACTCAGCTTTCAATCCTTTAGGGATATGATGCATGAGAAATATCATGGCTTGAGCATGATCCTGTAGGGCTGCACTATTTTCCCTTTAATTGTATCTCCGAGATTCATAACATCAATGTGAATCTTAACATCAAGAATCCATGGCAAATAATTTTTGACAGATACACCAAGAGCATTAAATTCAAGTTTAGTAAGATTAGCCACTATAAATCACAAAGATTAGGGAATGAAAACTTTATCTTGAGTATATAATGATCCTCAGCTGGTTAGAGACTCGTGCTGATAACGTATTATAAAACTAAGAATATATTATACTAAAAAGGAAGAGAATAAAAATACAAACTCAAATATGTTTAAAGAAAAATAGCAAGTATTTTATTTCAAAACTCAGGAATCAGAGCAGTTTTTCTTTTATTCAAATAATTCTCTCAATTTTCTAAATCAATCTCTCACTTCTCAATTCTCATTTCTCGCCTGCTCAGATTCTCTTCTTTCACTACTATCTTGATATTTACACAGGCTGAAGTGGTGGAAAACTTATATGAGAAGGAAAAATGAGGAGGGGTGGGATATACATATTATGTCTGTGTGTGTAACCTATGAGGTACCAACACGCAAGCACCGGATCTCATTAGAACTTCGAAATTAAGTGTGCTTGGGTAAGAGTAGTACCAAGATGGGTGACCTCCTGCGTACATCCACCCCTCCACACCCTGCTAAGGCAAGAGCCTTCGGGGCACTGTGAATGTTGTTTTATATTGTATGTGTATATAAAGGTGTTTTATATAATTTCTATTTTTTAGGATATTTAATAATATCCTACTTCGACCATAAAAATTGTACTCGAAAATATCCAATATTTACAACACGACTATTAGTTATTATTTATTTATTTTTTTGGGCCCAAGTTGTAGGCCTTTTCCTAACCCCATGTGGGCCTAGATAATCATAAGTTACATCATTTACTTATCAATTTATTAGGTTGCCCCTAAATTTTGTTTTTTTAATATTCAGTTTATTGATTAAAAAACCCCAAAACATATTTTGACCGCCTCTCTGTCTTCCTTCGTAATCCAGCATAGTAAGCCCCCCATCACATCGGTCTCATCAAATTCTGACCACCAAGCCACCAATTTGAGTGCTGATAACTACAAAAATAGCTCATTCTAGAAGACGGTAGAAGTAACACCAGGACACTATCACTTCCTTTGCTCACACCGTCCCCTCACTCATACCGTTCCTCTGCTCACGCCGTTCCCTCACCATTACCACCCCTCTACCCATATCGTCCCTTCATCATCACCGTCCCTTCACTCATACCGGCCCTCTACCCATATCGTCCCTTCACCATTACCGCTCCTTTATCCATACCGCCCCTCTACCCATACCATCCTTTCACTCATATCGCCCCTTTGTCATTACCATTCCTTGACCCATACCGCTCCTCTACCTATACTGTCCCTTCACTAATACCGCCCCTTCGTCATTACCGTTCCTTTACCCATACCGCTCCTCTACCTATACTGTCCCTTCACTAATACCGCCCCTTCTTCATTACCGTTCCTTCACCATTACCCTTTACCCATACCGGCCCTCTACCCATACTACCTTCCATCCACATCGTCTCTCTACCCATACTGTCCCTTTGTCAACACCACCCCCCTCAGCCAATGGTCAACACCACCCCCTCATCCAATGACATCTATCTCAAGCACTTCCCTCCCCCTATAATTATAAGGTAAATCATAGAGAATAGGGCAAGGGACTTGAGCCTAGTTCCTCCTCTTTGAACCCAACCAAAAAACCCCGAAACAATTGGCGCCGTCTGTGGGTAGGGCATTAAAGTTTTTCACCATGTCAAGCAGTAGTCAATCCACCAACCCTAATAGAGGGAACCATCACCCAAATTATGTAACCCAAGAACAGTTCAACTAGTTTCTACAACAAATACGCTAACTCTTTACACAAACGCTTAACCACGATACTGAGAACATCCTGGAGCTAAGAAGAGGGATGTCACAGCACACCCAACTCAGAGTCCTAATAGGACCACCGCGTCTATAGCAAGTACTTATCAAAATCACGCCAGGAGGAGCAGTAGGAGAACTCCCAGACTAGCTGTGGGTTACTTTGTACTGGGAACTCACTCACTGTTCACATCTCGGATCCTCTCAGCTCCAGCGGGAAGGGTAAAGATCCCAAATATCGATCTATTTGATGGTACTCAAGATCTAGAAGATCATCTAGCTGGATTCATGGCTCGGATGTATTTACTAGATGTGGGACAGGACGTGTGGTGCAAGTGTTTCGCGGCCACCCTGAAAGGAGTGCACAGAACTGGTTTGCATCTCTCCCAAACTCGTCCATTGATAGCTTCTCTGAACTCTCAGAACCCTTTAAACGTCATTTTGTTAGTAACAAAAGGAGACAAAGACGGTTGCGCACCTTCTCAAGTTACAATGGCATGAATTCGAACACCTAAGAAGCGATGTACGATGATTTACGCGTGGTATGATTGATGTTGCAAGCTTATTGGATGAAACGACTATTGCTGCCTTTATCAACGGGTTGCAAAACTCTAGTTTCAAATTTGCACTTGCAAAAGGGCCGCCTTCAACAATTAACGAATTGTTGCAGAACATCTCGGCTGAGGACGTTATGCAAGTAACTCAGAGACCTGAAGGGGTCCAAGCACAGGAACTTCTAGAACCAAAAGGCGATTCTAGGCCACCGTAAAACAATGCCCTCCCGGCTAGGAGGCTTGCGCCTGCCTTCGGCAACAGATTCCTCGGGCGCTTCTAGAAGTAGAAACGACAAAGCCACTTACAGGTTCTGATGTTATACTGCCTTAAGACGACGAGGCCAATTGGTGTTCCTACCATCAAACCAGGCATAATGTCGCACCTTGGAATACCATTTAAAGGAAGCCAAGCGCACAGCTCAATGGGGAGAATATGCGGATCTGAAAAGAATAAAAATGGGGAAGGCTCAAAATACTGAGGACGGCAGGAAAAATTTTGAGAGTTCGGCACCAAAGGGAGTCGCTACCGTCACCGAAGGGCATCCCCTCCTCCTTAATAAGAGGAAGCCAGAGGGAAAGAAAGAAGGGCCGAACATTGCACATGAAAAGCTGAGTTGCATAAGTTTCACCGAAGAGGATGCCCAAAGGATTGACGCGTGTTAGGAAGATCCTCTTGTTATTACTGCTATTATCTGCCAACATACCGTGCGGAGAATACTGGTTGATCAAGGTAGCTCAGTTGATATATTCTTCCTGGAATGCTATGCTAGGATGGGAATGCCAATCACTACTCTGACCCTAGCACCATGCCCCATTGTGGGATTCACAGGGACTCCTATCACACCGCGAGATAAGATAACATTTACCACAGTTTTTCATAGCGATGAAGGACAACGCGTGATGAAGATTGAATTCTTGGTTATAGGCGTTCCCTCTGCCTATAATGTAATCCTGGGAAGACCCTCCTTGAATTGCGTAAAAGCTGTGGTCTCCACCTATCACCTGGCTATGAAATTCGAGGCAGACACCGGGAGCATATTGACGGTTTAAGGAAGCCAAGGTCCGATTTCTGAAATTTACCATACTTTTTCCCGCTCGCTCAGCAATGATGGCCGCTGAGTTGGCTGAACCAGGATCATCTTCAAACCGACATTCTGTCCCACTGCTTCTTGAAAAATGTGAATTAGAGCCAGGACGTTACACTCACCTCGATACATCACTTTCCCAGCACCTAATAAGAGAAGAAATTGGTTAGCTTTTAAGACAGTACCGTGAAGTTTTCGCATTTGCCACAAAAGCGATGCCAGGAATACCACCCGGAATAATTACCCCTCAACTCAACATATGAGCCAACAAAGCACCCATTAAGCAATGGAGGCGTGGCTTTTGTACAGAATGTAACGAAGCTATCAAAACTGAGGTGCAAAAGCTGACCCGTGCAGGATTCATACGAAAGGTACTATACCCCGAATGGCTTGCTAACGTAGTGCTAGTAAAAAAGCCAAATGGTAGCTGGAGGATGTGCGTGGATTTCACAGATCTTAATGATGCTTGTTCAAAGGATTCCTACTCACATCCCAAGATAGATATATTGGTAAACTCAACAACGGGATGCGAGATTCAGTTTCATGGATGCATTTCCAAGGTACCATCAGATTTAGATGCATCCACATGATGAAGGAAAAACGGCTTTCATCCCGACGGGAGGCACATATTGTTATAAAGTAATGCCTTTCGGACTTAAGAATGCCGGGGCCACTTATCAACGGCTGGTTAACAAGGTCTTCGCTCCTCAGATTGGGTGCAACATGGAAGTGTACGTGGATGACATGATAGTTAAGTCTAGGCAAAAACATGAGCACCTTTCTGATTTGAGGGAAGCCTTGGAAGCACTTCGCAAATACTGCATGAAGCTGAACCCAGAGAAATGTTTGTTTGCAGGACCAGATGGCAAGTTTTTAGGATTTTTCATAAGCTCTCGAGGAATCAAAGTGAATCCCAAGAAAGTACAAGCCATCCTTGAAATGGGGTCTCCTTGTTCCCCCAAAGGATGTCCAAAAATTAGCCGAATGTATGGCTTCCTTCAACCGGTTCATCCGCCGCTTTGCTGAAAGCGCTTTACCGTTCTTCAAAATATTACTGAAGAAGTAGTCATTTTGATGGAATGACGAATGTGTGCATGCCTTTGATCAGTTAAAATAGCACCTAGCACAACTCCCCATCATTACCTCACCCGAGCCAGGTGAAAGTCTAAGCATTTACTTGGCCATTTCTAAAAACACTAAAAGTGCAGTGCCGGTAGCTGACCGCCAAGGACAATAACTCCCGGTATATTTCGTAAGTCAGACTCTTAATGATCTAGAAAAAAGGTATCCCACAATCGAGAAAACCTCTCTAGCCCTGGTTACCACCACATGAAAATTGAGACCTTACTTCCAATCTCATACCATAACCGTGCTCACTAACCTCCATTCAGAAAGCTGCACTCAAAGCTAGATTGTTCAGGAAGTATGCTGGGATGGGTGGTGGAACTCTCGGAGTATGATATACATTAACCCCGAAGAGCTATTAAGGCCCAGGCCTTAGCTGACTTCCTGGTGGAATGTGACTTCAACTTCGAAGCACCTGAATCAACCATGATCCATGAAGAAAAGCCCACTTAGAAGGTGTTTGTGGATGGATCTATAAATCAGGAGGGCAACGGTGCAGGGATAGTACTGGTAAACGCAGAAGGGAGATGCACAGAGTACGCAGTAAAGTTTAATTTTGAGGCCACTAACAACTAAACCGAGTATGAAGCGTTATTGCTAGGACTTGATTTTGCCAAGACCGCAGGAGCCAAATGTGTAGAGATCTTGAGTGATTTCGAATTGATAGTAAATCAGGTTACCGGGAAGTATGGGGCTAAAGAGCCTCACTTAGCTCAATACCTTGAGCTAGTCAAAGCAAACATCTCCGAGCTAGAAGGCTTTAGCATACAAGGAATATCTCTGGAAGACAATCCGTGTGCAGATGAATTAAGCGCCTAGACATCACCAAGCGCATAGTAGAACAACAAAAAGGCCATATACAAGTGCAAGAAGCTAACGTCAAATATTTGAACAGATAGGCACCCACAAACATAATGCCGGTGCAACATGAGGATGGCTGGATGCGTCCAATTTTAGACTTTATTCTTCTAAGAAAAGAACCTACGGATAAAAACGAGGTGCGGAGGCTACGAAGGCAAGCAGGTCGCTTCGTAATAATTGACCAACAACTCTACAAGAGGTCCTTCATCCATCCGTTGTTGAAATGTTTAACTTGAGAAGAAAGAAATTATGTGTTAAGGGAATTATTTATGGAGCTTATATTGGAAGGCGAACATTAGCAGGGATGGCATTAAGGGCAGGACACTTTTAGCCCACCATGAAAAACGACGTGGACACCCTTGTGCAAAAATGTGACAAATGCCTAAGGTTTGCACCACTCATCCATGCCCTGACAGTACCGTTACAGCCTATCGTGGATCCAATACCCCTTCATTAATGGGGAATGGGCATCTTGGGGCCTTTACCCCTAGCCAGCAGGCAAAGAAAATTTCTGATAGTAGCGGTAGACTATTTCAACAAATGGGTGGAAGCTGAAGCGGTACCCAAAATCATAGATGACGCCACTCGACAGTTTCTGGGGAAAAATATTATCACCCGTTTTGGAATTCCTTAGGCCATAGTGACTAACAATGGGATGCAATTTGACTCATCACGATTCCGCAAGTATTGTCAACATATGAAAATTTCCCTTCACTTCACATCTGTGGCTTACCCTCAAAGCAACGAATAAGCAGAAGCAGAAAACAAGCAAATACTTAGTGGGCTCCGGCGGAGATTAGATGATGCCAAAGGCAAATAGGCGGAGGAGCTACCTAGCATCCTATGGGCCCACTGCACTATTTACTAAGTTGCCATAGGGGAAACTCCATTCATGTTAACCTATGTCGTTGAAGCTGCAATCCCTGTGGAGATAGGGGAGCCTCACTACCACGCACAATATTACTGTAACCTTGAGAATGAGAATCAACAAAGGTACTCCCTAGATTTAGTAGATGACGTTCGGGAAGACGCCTTTCTTCACATAGTAGCTTAGAAGCAGCATATATCCCAATATTATAACCAACATGTAAATCTGAGGAGTGTAGAAATAGGAGACCTTGTCCTTCGTTGGGCAAGTGTTACTCAGCAAGGCATAGGAGCTGGTAAGGTTGCGGCAAACTGGGAAGGACCTTACCGGGTAGCCCAAAAACTTGGAAATGGGAGTTATAATTTGGAACGAATCAACGGTACCAAAATACCGCAAGCCTAGAACATAAAGAATCTCGAGAGGTATTGCGTATAGCAAACTACACCTTAGAGATGTAAATAAGAATTGAATGTTAAGGTATGCTTACATGATATTAGGGCAAGGTAAGTTTTAAGCAGGTCGTGTTGAACAATAGCCTATGTAAACGGTTAAGTGAATGTTTTGTTTGTAATAAAGTCATATGCATTTTGTCATAAGCATTACCATGTGGCTTGTGCAAAACAAAAAAAAAAAAAAAAAAAAAAAAAAAAAAATGTGGAGAAGGGGAAAGCGAACATTAGAAAGAAAAAGAGGAAAAAGTCTGCATGTAGATTCATGAGCATACCCTTTACAAGGTAAAATAAAAATGGTGCCAAGAGATCCTTAAAGAGCATAAAATCCTCGTACGAAAAGAGGGGACCTGCACCTCTATGGTCTTTTAATAAAAATGATGACTAAGATGGACCGCTTTCAGATGCTCCAGACCCTCCAGGCTTTCCTCTTGAATGGATCATGTCCTGACGCAACTAATCTGCTACCTGTTGAAGGAGCTCGCGGCTAAGGTCAGGAACATGACGAACTAGGCGGCAGGCGAACCGTGAAAGACCCGAGGTAACTCCTTGCTATTAAGAAGAGCTCATCAGGTCACGAAATTCACTACTTGTGTTAAAGTGTGAAATGACCTCCGCAGTATCCTCCATGGTCCTAGATGTCTCTAATTGGTGACGCTCCACCTTAGCAAGGGGCTGGCGGGCCAACAAGTCTTCCTCCAACCCCTAATTCTCCACAAGCAATCTGTGAGCCTCTACCGCCACCCTTTCCCTCTCCTCCTGTATTAACCTTACCTCTGCGGCCATCTTCTCTTTCTCCTTCCTTGCCAAACTTGCTTCGGCTACTGTTGCTTCCTTTTCTTCTTTTATTGCCTTGTTCTCCTCCTTCAACCGTTCTAACTCCTGCATAGTTCTCTCCCGTTCATGAAACCACACCAAGGGCAAGGTGGTGGACCAGGAGCTGATCTGCAATCACAACATGAACATGTAAGTTTGAGATAATGTTAAATTCGGGTAACTAATAAGAACCATACCTTCAAAGCACAAGCAGCAACCACATCCCTAGTAGCCATTTGAGGGCTTTCTGAAGGGAGGGCAGCCAACCTAACGCGTTGAATAGCACTAACACCTTCACGAGGAGAATAGGAGCCCGAGCCCCTAAGTTGGGAAGATTCGCCCGAAGGAATCCCACTTACTGTGGGCACCTCGCCTTACAAGGGAAGGGGCTTGAACTCAAGAGAAAGACCGAAGGGATCTTTGGAGTTTGACAAGTCAATATGGAAAGGAGAGAGAAGCCTATCCACATCCCCTTCAGAGGATGGTCCCTACGGTAATACCGGGGCTCACAAGCAGAGTTCACTCCCCAAAGAGACCCGAGCAGGTGGTAACACCTTCCTAGGAGAAGGGGTTCCTCCTGAAGAAATCATCGGCAAGGTTAGAAGCGTTCCCTCTTGTCCCGGGTCATCAAAAGGAGCCTCCACTTCTTCATTGGACGGTTGAATCTCTGGTGGCACGCCGGGTATTATAACAGGGGCTAGGGTCAGTTCCTCCCCGGCTGTTTTAGATCAAGGAGTTAAAGCCTCAGGCATGGTTTCTGACTCCTTCTCAATCAAAGTCTCAGCTACCGTCGCTTCCCCCGGCTAGGGTACGGCTTGCGGAACAGCCTCCCTTGGCTGGGACACGACCTGCGGAATAGATCCCTCCGGCTGTGGCATAGAAGCACCCGCTCTATGTTCACCATGGGCTGGCAGTATCCTCTCTAGAGCAGGAGAGGCCTGAACAATGGGTACCTCCAGGACATTCTCTGGAGAAGGAGATACCGCGGGACTACCACTAGCAGCCCGGGCCTTGCTAGCAACTTTCTTAGGCCTAGTGATCTTTTTACGAGGTTCCTCCCCACTCCGGGCTATGGCCCTGTTAACGTTTTCCATGGTCTTCTTACCCCCTGCTTCACTCCTTTTCTCTTTTTGCCTTAACTCCTTGCGGTAGGCCTCGGTAAGCCCCGCAATGTCTACCTGCGCTTCTTGTCCTAGGAAGAGAAGGGAAAATAACCAAGATAGAGATTAATGAAACAAGTTCAAGGTAAAGAAAATTTTCTTCATCTTTGGAGAGACCACTCACCACTAATTGGACAGGCACATAAGCCCGCCTTAACCAACACTTTCTCTTGTGACAGAACCTCCTTGGTGGCAATGTACCGAGAATCCAAATCCCTTTCGAAATACCAAACCACCTCTTTGTCAAGAGAAGATAGCTCATCTTCCGAAGGGATAGTACACTTGTTCAGCGCAGTCCGATAAACAGAAATATTAAGAGGCTGTGGAGGCCTCACCCAAACAAATTTATTTTGCCAGAAATTTAGTTTGGAAAGGTTAATGTCCATGAACTTGACCCCGACTTACCCTCAAAGGTAACTATCCCTCTGAGCTACTTAGCCCTAAAAAGGTAATCAAAGCTACATGTGGAAGGAGTTACCCCGCCACAAAAAAGTAAGCAAATAACCATAAAAGTTATGAAAACCATTGGGACTAATCTGACTAGGACATAGAGAATATTGCCTAAAGATCCATTCAAGAATGCCCGGTAAAGGAAAAAGCAAACCGGCTTCTAAAGAATTGATGGTAATAGAAAAGAATCCAAGAGAGCGAGGGTACAATATGTTGTCGTTCTCCCCTAGGCCCGCAATTTCATAATCTTTTGGAAAATAATAATTTTCACGAAATTGTTTTACCCCCTCCGCTGTGGCAATGGAGGACACGAGTGACCCCAAAGGAAAAGCTGAAGCCGCCTCTGGAAATTGAGCGTGTATAGCTAGTTCGTCAGGGGACCTTAAAGAGGGAGGAGCTAGCCGAGATAACGACTGTACCGCCATCCCCTCCTCAGAGGATGCCTCTCCAGTTCGGCCTTGGTGTCCATTACCCTTCTGCGCACGCTTTGGAGCCATTTCACTAGAACAAGAAGGAAAAGAAACAAGAAAGAAGGTTAGAAAGGGAATCTTACCCTCAAAAACTCTAGAAGGCTTAGCAAAGTCCCCTTTTAGCAAGACGGGGACGTTTGAAGGAGAAATCGTCTCTTTAGGAAGCACCCCCGCCTCCTCAAGGCATGAAAGAGCAAAACTGGACAAATATTCCACAAAATCTATGACCAGCTGAGCCTCTTTGTAAGGATTATCCATGGGAACCTCAAGTTCATCCATGGAAGCCCTAACGAAGTAAGATGAATCTAAAAATAAAGAAAGGAAACCCAAACAAGGTAAAATCAAGCCCTATTTTAACTTAAACCACATAAAAATGAGCGATTACCTTAAAATCAAGTCAAAATCGAAGAGGAAGGAAGAGTGGTGAAGAAATCTATGAGAGAAAGAGGAATCACGTGAGAAAGAAGAAGAAGAACTGGTTTAAGGCTTTTGGGCAGACGATCAAGGGTCTTAAAGGCTTGCGGGGCTTGGGGAAAAGAAAAGGCAGGTGGGGCAAGGGGAGAGCTGCACGTGGCATTCCCCATCGTAATTCATGATTTTAATTAGCGCAGTCCTAGACGTTGGGAGCTGGTGGTTGTTTTGCTCCAATTGAAATGGGAGCACGAAGTACTCATGCGCAGTAAACTCTCACCTAACGTGAGAGCCTGCGGTTGTTTGTGTCCCCATCAAACACAGGGGCTGGCGGTTGTTTTGCTCCAACTAAAATGGGAGTACGAAGTACTCGAGCGAGGTGAGCTCTCACCTAACGTGAAAGCCCGCGGTTGTTTGTGTCCCCATCTAACACCCGGGGCAGGCGGTTGTCTTGCTCCAATTGAAATGGAAGCATGAAGCACTTGGGCGCGATAAACTCTCGTCTAACGTGAGAGCCCGCGGTTGTTTGTGTCCCCATCTAACACCCAGGGTTGGCGGTTGTTTTGCTCCAATTGAAATGGGAGCATGAAGTACTTGGGCGCGGTAAACTCTCACTTAACATGAGAGCCCGTGGTTGTTTGTGTCTCCATCTAACACCGGGGGTTGGCGGTTGTTTTGCACCAATTGAAATGGGAGCACGAAGTACACGAGCGCTGTAAACTCTCACCTAACGTCAGAGCCCGCGGTTGTTTGTGTCCCCATCTAACACCAAGGGCTGGAGGTTGTTTTGCTCCATTTGAAATGGGAGCGCCAAGTACTCAGGCACGGTAAAGTCTCATCTAACTTCAGAGCCCACGGTTGTTTGTGTCCCCATCTAAAACCGGGGCTGGCGGTTGTTTTGCTCCAATTGAAATTGGAGCACTAAGTACTCGGGCGCGGTAAAGTCTCTCCTAATGTGAGAGCTCGCGGTTGTTTGTGTCCCAATCTAACACTGGGGTAAAGCGATTGTTTTGCTCCAATTGAAATGGGAGCATCAAGCACTCGGGTGCAGTAAACTCTCACGTAATGTGAGATCCCGTGATGGTTTGTGTCCCCATCTAACACCGGGGGCCGGCGATTGTTTTGCTCCTATTGAAATCGGAACACGAAGTACTCGGGTGCGGTAAACTCTCACCAAACATGAGAGCCCGCGGTCATTTGTGTCCCCATCTAATGCCGGGGACTGGAGGTTGTTTTGCTCAGATTGAAATGGAAGCACGAAGTACTCGGGAGTGGTAAAGTCTCACCTAACGTGAGAGCCCGCAGTTGTTTGTGTCCCCATCGAACACGGGGGGGCTGGCGGTTATTTTGCTCCCATTGAAATAGGAGTACGAAGTACTCAGGGGCCGTAAACTCTCACATAACATGAGAGCCCGTGGTTGTTTGTGTCCCCATCCAACATCGGGGCCTGGCGATATTTCGCTCCAATTAAAATGGGAGCACAAAATACTCGGGAGAGGTAAACTCTCACCGAACGTGAGAGCCCACGGTTGTTTGTGTAACCATCTAACACCGGGGGCTGGTGGTTGTTTTGCTCCAATTAAAATGGGAGCACGAAGTACTCGGGCACGGTAAAGTCTCACCTAATGTGAGAGCCCATGGTTGTTTTTGTCCCCATCTGACACCGGGGGCTGGTAGTTGTTTTGCTCCAATTGAAATAGGAGCACGAAGTACTCAAGCGTGGTAAACTCTCACCTAACATGAGAGCCCGCAGTTGTTTGTGTCCCCATCCAACATCGGGGGCTGGTGGTTGTTTTGCTCTAATTTAAATGGGAGCACGAAGTACTCAGGCGCGATAAACTCTCACCTAATGTGAGTGCCCGTGGTTGTTTGTGTCCCCATCTAACACCAGGGGCTGGCAGTTGTTTTGTTCCAAGAGAAATGGGCGAAGCGTAACAACCAAAGTAGAATAAGAGCACACGATTACGCGAACTTATTTAGCTTTAAGTACACAAACGAGCAACATAAAGCGTGACCTTGCAAAAGTTAGCCTACAAAGCGAGGCCGCTAATTACAATCGTGGCAAAAACCCCCGCAAGCGTTTACACCTCGAAGATAATAATACACAAAAAGATCATTGAAACTCTCAAAATCTACCCAAAAGGAGCGTAAGGCACCAAGGGATCATCTCCACAGCGGAAGAAAGATCCGGAGTACGAAAATAGCTGAGTCTAGAATTCACCCCCCGTAGTGCCTCAAAAAAGATATACGACCGTGAAGGTCACGATGAAGAGCACACCGAAATACTTGGTTGTGAGTGGTAAATTCTAAGTATTCTCGGGATACCGTGAAGCTTGTAATGACCGGGTCCCATCTACCGCCGAACCAGGGCAGCCGGACGTACAACCGATCCCGCCTCACCCAAGATGAAGTGTCTCCCACATCAGACAAAGTCTAAACGGTAACCACAAGACTTCGGAGTGCAATCAGGCACAAAATATCCGTTAACACAACCCACCATTTAGAAATTTTAGCATCCTGGCAAGAGTTCAGATCATTAAAAACTGCGTCCGGAAAGACCATTTTGTGTGAAAGTCTGGTCCTAGTATCCCAACGAACTAAGTAAGGGCGGTTGTGAGCACCCTCTAAGTAATGACCCCAATCAGATAAAAAGAAAAGTTCTCCATTTAAACAAACATGATCCATAAATGAAACATTTTGTGGACCCACATCAAGGGTTCCTCAAAAGTTCCATTCACCTTCCAAAAAATGTACTTGATACTCACTAGGCCATGGGCCATAGTAGGGATGGCTCAAATCCATCCCCATAAGGAAAAGATAAAACCCAAAATGCGGAACTGTATCAAAATACCCAAAAACTAAGTTTAGAGGAGAGTTTAGATAACTTGCTGAAATATTCTCGGGTAACACCACTAATGGACGTAGATCTAAAGTGGGATTGCAAACAAATAGTTGTGAAAGGTTGTAATCCTGGCGTAACACCAAACTGCCTTGAACGACAAACGTTATCAGTTAGTGCTTCAAGCACTTCAGGTGGCATGACAGGAGAAGAATCTCATGAAGATGAAAATCCCTCTAGGTTATCATGAGAAAGTCACTCTCTGGTTGCAAGAAGAACCCGTCCGCACAACGACTAAGAGTGTTAAAAGATTGTTTTTCGATAAAGTCATAATCCGAAAGTAAATAAAAAAACTCAAAAGACGTACAATAAAATTTTAAAAGCGACTTGGCTGGAAGCCAAGACATAATTTCACGAGTAACATCCTCCATGAGAAAACTAAATACTTGAATATGAGAAATTCTGAAAACTTAGATATAAGGAAACTTGGAAAAATCAGAGCTAACAATGAGGAAAATGACAAGGCCATAAGGGGTATTTATAGTTAAGCACTTTGAGGCCAAAGGAACTTTGGTCCCAAAGTGGAGGACTAATTGATAACTACAAAAATAGCTCATTCTAGAAGACGTTAGAAGTAACACCAGGACACTACCGCTTCCTCTGCTCACACCGTTCCCTCACCATTACCACCCCTCTACCCATGTTGTCCCTTCATTATCATCGTCCCTTCCCTCGTACCGCCCCTCTGCCCATATTGTCCCTTCATCATTACCATCCCTTTACCCATACCGCCCCTTCACTCATACCGTCCCTTCGTCATTACTGTTCTTTTACCCATACCGCCCCTCTACCCATACCTTCCCTTCACTCATACCGTTCCTTCACCATTACCACCCCTCTACCCATACCGCCCCTCTACCTATACTGCTCCTCCATCCATATCGTTTCTCTACCCATACCGTCCCTTTGTCAACATCGCCCCTCTCAGCCAATGGTCAACACCACCCCCATCAACCAATGATATCGATCTCAAGCGCTTCCCTCCCCTTATAAATATGAGGTAAATCATAGAGTATAGGGCAAGGGACTTAAGCCTAGATCCCCCTCTTTGAACCCAACCAAAAAACCGTGAAACAAGTGCTCACCACGAAACACCAGATACCTTAGCCCCGAAGGTGTCTCAAACCATGCCGACCCCTGTTGTCTTGAGCTAGACTATGAACAAACCATCACTGCCTTCGATCGCGGATGAGGCTCCTCCCGTCGGATCCACTAGCAAGGCCCGTCGTTCTGACCACCATGAGTGAACGACCGCATCCTGACACAAAGATTCAGCGGAGCCGTCAAAGGGGTTGGCCCGCTGCCGAGTGCAGTTCAAATGAACTACCGCCTTCAATCACGCCCCAAGCATCAATGTCGCGGCTTTTGAAGTAGTAGATTGTCAAATTTTTTTATTCTACTTTATAATAATGATCATTCGATCTGCTGTTTCAAACAAGGACCCAAAAAGGGTTCAACCACCGGCGTTTTGACAACAAAGCGTAATTGCTTCACTCTTACCGCCGGTTGATATGTTTTTAAAGTGTGAAGTAGTAGATTGTATTTTCTTCGTATGCTGTTTATATATTGTATGAATTTGTATGTCCACTAAGGAACTAATAACCCAGACTAGAGGCTACTTCGACACTAAAGGAACATACCCAGTGCCTCAAGGGCTCCCGCCTACGTAGGGTATGGGGGGGCGGATGTACGCAGCCTTCCCCCTCCAGGGTGTCAACTTGAAGAGAGGCTGTTTTTCAGTGCCCCCAACCTGAGGGTGAGGACTTCCCAGGAGATCACCCATCCTGGTACTACTTTCGCCCAAACACGTTTAACATCGGAGTTCTAATGGAATCCGGTGACGGCGTGTTGGTTTCGACACTATATGCAACAATATAAAATAGTTAGACCTATTGGACTTTTTTCCTTTTTCATTTTTTTTTTCCTTTTCGGTTTTTCAATCTAGCCACGGATCAATTTTCCAGTCCTTAAATGTTCAAAAAATTTTATAGTCCTTACAATAAACTAATCCAGAAAGTAAGGAAGAGTGACCCTTATTGTTATGATTGATTATCTAAATCGTCTTTTAGATTGTTAAAAACTTAAGTGAAAATGGCATAAAGAACCAATCATAGCAATGAACATAAACAAGAAAGTTCTTATCTGAGAGGTGAATGATGATATTGTGTTGTGGTAGAAATGCCACTGTCCAAAAAGACAATTTCGCCGCTGCTCAGTGCACACAGTATCATTGACGGCTGTTATCCAGGATTAACGCAATCTGACTCTTAACCAACACTCATTAATCGTCAGGTGGGAGTGCCTATGAACTTTCCCCAAGTAATTTTGGAGAGAGAGAGAGAGAAAAGAGAAGAGGGAAGAGGGAATTGTGTTTGTTGGGATAATAAGAGATGGAGGCTATAAAGGGGTACTTATAGTTGAAAATATGACTGTTAAGGACAAATGTAGTAATAGGGTGTGTGAGAATACGAGGCCAACACTTTGGATTATGAAAATACCTGTTAGAAACCCTGTTTTAAAATGTAAATTATGAAAAATAAAAATAACCGTTAGAAAAAGGACACCCACACCTACACCCTCACCCGAACATGGCACGGTGGGCGGCGCGCGTGCGTGTGGTTCCCACCCTTCACTAACCCTCAACTTAATTAAAAGGTTAGGCAATGTTTTTAGAATTAAGGTGGAGAAAACTCTACTCCCATTGTTATGTGGAATAAAACAAAGAAAATAAAAAACAATTAGGCTTGAATCATTTTTTCCAACACCTGTGAAGTGGACATGTGTAAGACCCCTGACATTGGGATGCCGTGCATAGGGTGATACCTAGTGTTAGGTGCATCATTCTCTAATCATTGCGCTGACATAGTAACTTGGTGCACAAACCTCTAGTGCTTGGTTGGATGTCAGCGCCTAGGTTTTGGCTGCGACAAGGGACATAATGGACCTTTACCCAAGCATGACCCAAAGAGGGCTTGCATGCTTGAAGCTGCGGATTAATCTAGTTAAAGAGCACTACTCAAGCGCATGATCATGCTTAAGCGGGTACACGTTAGTTGCACAACAGTAGTTAAGGAAGAAACATTGACTAAGTGCAACGCATGAGCGGTGCCGATACGAGATGGAAATCGATCAAGCACAAGTATATGCACAGTGGGCATCCTTTGTATGGAAGAACAGGGCCCAACAGAAATGAGCCTGACAATGACATCGACGGACTAAGGCCATACGCTTGTTACAGAGCGCAGACCTGATGCACGTGATGCAGGTCAGGCTTGGTATGTGCACAAGCAAGGACAAGGCATGGAAAGCTAAATCCAAGTGCACAGGATCGGATGCGCTGCACTAGTGTGACAATGGACCTTCACCTAGATGCAATATGGCACAATCTTAAGATGGACCTTTAGTTTACCAGAGCGTTGATGCTAACTTTGAGTGGGCCTAATGGACACTTTAGGTTAAGACCTTGACCAACGGATAGGTCTAATGCTTGCTCAAGCAATTCGCGGCAACAACATGCAAAGCAGTGGCACTGCAGGCACACGCGCTAGGAGCCAAGCGCTGGGTGTGCTAGATGTTAGGGTGCACTATGCAAGGGCGCAGTTAGGTGCATGGAGACGCAAATAGTGCACTTGGATGTGCAAGCAAGTGCACATGGTGCACCAGGCTATTCACCTGAATCGATGTTAGGGTGCCCCGTGCTAGGGCGCAGCTAGGCGCGTGGCGGTGCACATAGTGTGCAGGGACATGCATAGGATGTGCAAGCAGGCGCACATGGTGCACCACGCTGCGCACCTGAGTGTGCTTGTAGTGCACTCACACAGTAGCCAGTGCCAGCGCGGTAGGTGCTTGCAGTGTATGTAACCCTAAGGGTACATGCGTGCACTTTGTCTGACCATGGTGCAGGGTGCTCGTGACGTGACTCACGTTTGCTTTGGGACACATGAACACTTGGGAAGCCTGCCACATACACAAAGGTACTTGGCATGTGTGAGTCACGTGACTTGACCGTTATTGAGCATGGGGCGTGAAATCTTTGAAGGAAAACCCTTGACCATGAGCCTGACTGGATTTCATTACCAAGATCTTAACTAACTGCCGCAAAACTGGAGGGAAGTTGACCTAGCACTTTGACACACCCTTTGACCTGGTAACCGCTCTCCTTTGGGTGAGAAAACCTACAAGGGCATGCTTGACTAGGATTTGACCCAGTAACAGCCCATAAATGGGGCACCCCCCCAAACGAAGTGGAAAAAATCGGATGTGATGAGGTGCTTCCTGGTGTCCCAGGAAGTTACACCCCTACCAGATCATGGGTAACTACTAGAATTAGCCATAAGCCCAGAGTTAGGATTATTTAGTCTTGCTTCATGTTTTAAGTGTTATACTCGGTTTCGTGGGAATTTTGGGCAAGTGCCTTTGTAATTCAAAGAGTGCTCAATAATAAAAAGTCGACTCTTGTGTCTTGTGTTCCATATCTTGCGTTTATGTTCATTTATGGTTATTTCTACCGCGTTTGTGCATGATTGCGTGCGTTTTAGGCTGAGTGAGGCATAACCTCACTACCATTCAGGTAGTCGACCAATTATCTGTGACATTTGTTGTATTAGAGCCAGGTTTTGTGAACACTGTTGTCCAAGTTATGAAAACGGATGCTGTCCAGTCTCGGCTTCAGTTGCTGTGTAGACCTACGTGTGTGCTGTTGAGTTTCGTGTCTGAGTCTCAAATCAAGTTTGCTCCTTGTATTTGAATTTTAATCCTTGTCAAGATCTAATTTCAAATTGTTGCCTTAGCCGGTACTTGTGGGCCTGTCTTAGTGTAAATTTTGGCTGCCCTTGACTGCGAAATCATGGGTCTATCGCTGTTGTGCATTTTCAGTTGTGCCTAGTGGGTTTCGTGTCATTTTTACTTGAAATTGTGCGAAATTGTGCTCGTGAGTGTCAGTGTGTACGTGGGTTGGGTTGTTTTGACCCGGTAACACTGAAGTTTTGTGTGGGATGCGTAAGTCTAATCCTTGTGTGGGTAGTTTCACTGTTGGTTACCTGAATTGTTGTGTTGGTTAGTTGTTACCATGACTTAAAATTAGCATGAACCAAGGAAATGCCTTAAAACTAATGAACATTTTAACAGAATTGAGGAAATTTTAGGGTCTGAGTATAACGTTGATGACCTTCTTCCGGGAACTGTTTTGGGTGCAATGAAGTCCTTGTCGAGTTATATTGGGTCCCTTAAGGAGATGATTGAGTCCCTAGTTGTTGCCCAAAGAACCCCTTCTCCAGCCCTTGCTTCCCTTACTAATGTGTTTCGTAGGTTGGTTCCTAAAGGTGCCACGCGTAGTTCTCCTAACGTGCCTCATGTTGGTGAAACTTCCATCCCTATGGTGGAAAGTTTACAAAAAGAAATCTCGGCGACGCGTAAGACACTTGATGCAGGTGCTCGTAGACTTGACAAGGGCAGTATCAAAGTTCCTACTCTGAAAGCTTTTGAAGGTAAACATGATACGAAGACCCTAGAGAACTTCCTTCGGGACATGGAATAATATTTTATGGCTACCCATATCCGTGAGGAAGACGAGGTTGTCATTGCATCCATGCATTTGATGGGTGATGCGAAGTTGTGGTGGAGAACCCATGTGTTGGAGGATCATGCAGCTGGACGTGCTGTGACCAATTCATGGGAGACTTTGAAGAAAGACCTTCGTGACCAATTCTTTCCAAGCAATGTGTCCTAGTTGGCTCATGAGTCCTTGAAGGACCTCAAATGAAATGGTTCCGTTCATGAGCATGTTAATGCTTTGAGTTATGTAATTTTTAGAAATTAAAGGTATGACGAATGAGGACAAACTCTTTAACTTTATTTTAGGTCTTAAACCATGGATTCAACTAGAGTTGAGGCATCAAAAGGTCCAAGACCTTACCTCTGCTTTGGCTGCGGCTGAAGCCTTAGTGGACTTTAATGTTGGTCGTGACTTTTGTAGGAAGGACCACATTAAGAAGGGAAAGAAAAATGGCTTTAAGTCCTTTAAAAATGGGAAGGGTCATGCCACTGAGCCTAACAATATTAAAGTCTCTGTAAGAACCGATGGGAATAAAAAGGGAAAGGGTCCTAAGTTTGTTGCTTGTTTTTTGTGTAATGGTCCTCACCTTGCAAGGAATTGCCCTAACAAACAACCCTTGAGTGCCATTGTTTAGCAGGATGGCGATGAGGATGAGGATCATGAGCCTTCTCCATCACATATGAGGATGAGCTCACTTAATTGATGGACAAAATAGTTTACGGGCGATGTGCAGGTGGCTAGTCATCCAAGCAGGCTGGTGGGCAGTTGTTTTGTTGATGCTTTTATGTTTATGTACCATTTTAGAGGTTTTTGGATGTGATTTTTGTTTCAATGGTTTTCGTTTATGTTGTTTCGATGATGGTTTATCATGATTTTATGCTATGTATATATATATGTTGATTATAAATACTTTGATGGACTATCGGATATGTGGGAAGTAGTGCATCTAATGAACTTGAGTGCATTAAACCGAAATGAGCCTTGAAACGAAAGAACATTCAATGGTACAACTAACAGACTAGTATGTAACCCAATACGAGTTAAACAAAAAGTCGAATGAGACTATGTCAAAGCACCTAATGGACTTGTGTGCATAAGGACTTGCATTAGCCTAGTTGGTGCGCGTGAACCTTGGTCTAGTGTTAAGCATGGTTGGAACGAGATGTCGCTGGTGCCCATGAATGACTAAAGCAATGGACGTCCTAAGTTAATTTCTTGGGGTACTTACACTTCCGGCCGAGAACATCATATTATTTTGGTGGGGGGAGGTTTATAAGACCCTTGACAATGGGATGCCGTGCGTAAGGTAACTCCAGGTGTTAGGCGCATCATGCTTCGATCATTGCGCTGACATTATCATTTGGTGCGCAAGCCTCTAGTGCTTGTTTGGATGTCAGTACCTAGGTTTTGGCTATGACACGGGACATGATGGACCTTGACCCAAGCATAACCTAGAGAGGGCATGCATGCTTAAAGGAGTGCATTGACCTAGTTAAGGACCACTAGTCAAGCGCATGATCATGCTCAAGTGGGCACACGTTAGTTGCGCGGCACTAGTTAAGGATGGCCCTTGACTAAATGCAATGCACACGCTGTGCCGATACGAGGGGGACATCAATCAGTCACGAGTATATGCGTAGTGCGCATCCTATGTATGGATGAACCGGGCATAACAGAAATGAGCCTGAGCATGACATTGACGGACTGAGGGCCATGTGCTTATTGCACAGCACTGACCTGATGCACAGGATGCAGGTCAAGTGCAGTACGTGGACAAGAAAAGACAAGGCATTGAAAGCTAAGTTCGAGCGCACAAGATTGGATGCATTGCGCTTTGCTAGTGTGATAATGGACCTTCACCTTGACACAATGGGGCACAATCTCAAGACAGACCTTGAGTGTGCCAGAGCATCGACGTTAACTTAGAGTGGTCCTAGGGACATGCTTAGGTTAAGGCCTTGACCAATTGATAGGTCTAAGGCATGCGCAAGCAATGTGTGGCACCAACATGCAATGCACAGGCACTGTGCACAGGTGCCCTCACCATGAGCCAAGCGTTGGGCACGTTGGATGTCAAGGTACGTTGTGCAAGGGTGCAGCTAGGCATGTGGAGGCGCACATAATGCGCTGGGATGCGCATGGCCTGCACAAGCATGCGCACATGGCGTGCCACGTTACACACATGAGTGGATGTCAGGGCGCGCTGCGCAAGGGAGCAGCTAGGTGCATGCAGGCACACATAGTGCGCGGGCACACACATGGGATGCGCAAGCAAGTGCACATGCTGTGCCACGTTGCACACATGAGTGTTCGTAACGCACAACAAACAGCGCCTAGGCAGCGTGCAGGTGTGCGTAGCTTGCGCAACCTTGAGGGTGCATATGCGTGCCTTGCCTGGGCATGGTGCTAAGTGCGTGCGACGCTGCACATGTCTGCTCTGAGACACATGAACACTTGGGAAGCTTGGCACATACGGAAAGGTGCTTGCCATGTGCAGGTCACCTGACTTAACGGTTATTGAACTGGGGGTGTGGAATATTTGCAGGAAAACCCTTGACCATGAGCTTTACTGGAGTTCTTGACCAGGATCTTGGCCTAGTAACCGCCGTAAAAATGGAGGGAAGCTGAGCTGGCACTTTGACACGCGCTTTGACCTGGTAACCACTCTAATTTGGGCAGGAAAACCTGCAGGGGCATGCTTAACTGGGATTTAACCCAGTAACGGCCCATAAATGGGGTGCCCCTCAAGGGAAGTGGGAAAAATTGGATGTCATGAGGTGATACTAGGTGCCCCAGGCAGCTGTACCACTGCCAAATCATGAGTAACTGCTGGAACTGGCTATAAAAGGGGCTGTTGTGTGCAGAGTTAGGATTATTCAGTCTTGCTTCATGTTTTAAATGTTGTACTAGGTTTTGTGAGGATTTTGGGGAGTGTCATTGTAATTTAAAGAGTGCTCAATAATAAAAAGTCGTCCCTTTTGTCTTACGTTCCATATCTTGCCTTTATGTTTGTTTATGGTTATTTCCGCTGCGTTTGTGTGTGATTGTGTGTGTTTTAGATTGAGTGAGGCGTAACCTCACTGCCATCACAGGTAGTCGACAAATTATCTGTGATAACAGGGGAGACAAGGGGAAAAAAAGCAAGAACAATTTGACAAATTTGAATTTTTGAAAATTGCTTTTTAGAAAAGGAAAAATCCATATTAAAGTGTCAAAATAAAGGAAAAAGGAAGAACGAAAATATTAATCATTTGTTTCTGACTTGTCCCAAGTTAATGGAGGTTTTTGATATTGACAAAAGTATGAAATGGCTCGTTCTATGTTTTGTTTGGGAACCGTACAAAAGGAGGTAAAGAGGTGAGAGTAAGGAGGGGTTGGTATGATATTATCATATTTTTATTTAAACATATCATATAAAAAAGAATGAAAATAAAAAGAGGTACATGAGTTATTTAATTAGATAAGGGGTTATGGATAAATATAAATACAGTCAAAATTAAAAAAAAGTTATCCAATTCTTTTTTTAAACTTCTTTTTGCCTCTTTACCCCAAATTTGTGAGTTAAAGAAAATAGATTAAGGGGGTAAAAGAGGTAATAACCGGTAAAGAACTTACAACATTAGGTAAGGGTTTGCCCATCATTACCTTTACCCCATTTACTCCCATTACCTTATTGTCAAGGTAATGACCGGTAAAAACTTACAAAATTAGGTAATGGTTTACCCATTATTACCCTTCATTTACTCCCGTTACTTTATTGTCAAACAAGGGGTTATACACGAGGGGAAAAATGTTAAAGTCCTATCTAGCATATGAAATAGAAGTCTCAAATTGAGATTGGGATTGGAATTGATGCTCAAAATTTCAATTATGCAATTTGTTTAATCTGTTAAAATTTGCAATTGTACGGCCTAATTAAATGGAATTAGGACTTAATTGAAAATTAAGCATTTTAATTATTTGAGATGGGGTAAATAATTGCAATTTTATAGTAACCTGCTTACCTGAAACCTAGGATAACCCCAATTGATTAACCAAAACCCAAGGTATGACTTAAAACTAATAGACTTCAATACAACCTAAATTTAACCCGAACCTTGAGATTATCCAACTTAAATGACTTAAATATGAAAGGGCCAGAATTAACTGTTAGAAAAATTGACTAATAATAGCGAAATATTGTGAAAATCACTGCAAGAATACTAAAATACTACAGTGAAAAATACTAGAAAATTGCAAAAAATTCAGAAATAATAATTCTTCATAGCAGTGAAAAGAGAGAGCAATTAGAAAGATCTCACAAATGATGATATCGCCCCGGGGTAAATGCCATGTCCTAAAAGACGATTTCGCCGCTGCTCCGATGCACACAGTATAACCGGCGGCCGTCCTCCAGGATTAACGCGATCTAACTTAGGAGTGTCTTGAACTTTGCCCAAATTTTAGGAGAGAGAAAAAACACAGAGAGAGAGACTGAGAGGTCTAGAATGTATACATTTTTGGTTGTTATAGCTAATGGCATATGCATAGCGTAGAAAATGGTAACAAGCATTGAAAAATGGGTGCAATGAATTCCAACTGCTATAAACGGTAACAAGCATTAATTCATCGGCTGTAATGAATTCCAACGGCTGTAAACGGATGTAATAAATTTGAACGGCTATATTGTCATTTAATTCTCAACGGTCACATTTTTAATGGCGTTAACTGGCTAGTAGCGGTAAACAGTTAGCAAATAGGCACGTTTAAACTATTTTTCCATAACACTTATGTTTAGCTTCTATCATTTTTTCAACAATCCCCACAAAAGATACAAGCGGAAGAGAACAAAGAAGAATAGATTGAGCAAAGGGAATTCAATTTTTCAGTGCCGATGTCTTGTGACTTGAATCGTCACCTAGTGTAACCTAAGTTTAGGACCAATATCTTGCAAGGTGACTTTCGTCTTGAACCTCACAAGGGGTTGTATAGTCTTCCATTTGGACACATACCAAATTCCAAATCTCAGCAACTTTAGCAGTTTGGCGCATTTTATCGGCCATGTGCTCGTCCTGTATATTCATAGGCGCTCTAGAAGGCAAGTCTTAAACCTTCATAGAGAGCGGCCACACTCCCACACCTACATGGGTTGATCCCATGGAGTGTGTGTTACCGAACACCACCAAACATATGGATATGGGTCCATTAAGAGCTAAAACTCAACCTCACCCCTTGGTAACATACAGACAGTGTCCATCAAGCGCAAGCCTCGCTTACACCACCAAACATATGGCTATGGACCCGTCTCCGCACTGTCACACCATAGGGAGGGAGAAGATAAAATACAATGCATTCCTTGAATGAAACCATGACTTTTAGGTTGAATACATCACAGTTTATTCGTGCATAGACTTTAGTCCCATCCCACTCGATGTTTCCACAATTAATGGATCCACAAGGTCCTTTTCAGACCTTGCACAATTTAGTGATATCACTTTCTTTTGAGTAAATCGTTTACGGTCTTATGCCCAAGATGAATAGGTCTCCTCTTGACAAACCCATCAAATGTGCAGTGTCCATACCACCCGTCACGGATTATGGGTTAGGTTAAAGCATTAAGCTCAAACATCATACATGGCATTTCACATTGTATTGCAACAAAGCGGTACTTGAGAGTTGACCACTGCTAACATTAATCCTGAGCTGCTCTTACCCCCACATTGAGGTATTTGCAATGAGCTGTAAAACAACTAGCTCCATCGCCTGCCAACTTCAACCAGAGTCAATATAACAGAATAGTGGAGCAAACATCATATCAATAAAATCATATCTCCACCCCAAGTACTCCAATAGTACACATATCATATGTATACCGTATATACAGTTGGCATGAAAGACATATACCTGAAATTTATCAATTTCACATATCATCACAATTGTAAGACATCATCATCTCAAATCAACTGGATTACCACCAGTTTAGATCACAAAAGACCATATACCCATTCTCATCGTACTTAGAGTACATACGTTATTACTATTAAGGGTAATCCATGTATTACCAATGTTGTTTCAAATTATGGTGATATCAAGAGAAAGAGGTACAAAAGACCATAATTCACAAGATGCCTTTACAATTCAACTTAAGGCAATCCCAAGCCTCTACAAGGCTCTCGAGCCCAAGTGCTAGCATCATCAAGCTATTCAATCTGGCTTTGGATAGTCAGCACAATAATATTTCTATCATAACCAATTTCCATACGCTAGCTATAACTAGCTAACAGTGGCAATAATACAATAATCAGAAAAAATTATGATCAGGCAACATATCTCATAGGCTCTCTGGTGCTCACTACACCCCCCACAATGGTGCGTCTCACACTTCATTATTAAACCATTCAAATTTTCTACCTACCAAATTAGTCTTTAAGGACAACTAAACGATGCAGGTTTCAGAGGAATGTCACATAACATAGCCCATTAATGAGCCTAAATACATTGTCATTAGTAGAATATCTCTTATTGATATCAGACATTCGACACAACAAGGAGTCTATTACAATGTAAACTCCATTTATAGTACTTCACTAGTACCTCAGCAATTTAATTAGAGCACTTCAATATTCATTATTTGAATTCATCTATGTAGATTAGATTTACCACTGACATATGACATAATAGGAGGAGTGTTGTGTTATTCATCAAACACAATGCTATCAATCACCTTAGTGTACTTAATTGTGACGCGATGCCACATTTTACTCCTCATCAAGTGAACACTAGGGTCATATAGTATGTCATCCCAATAACTAACATGAGCACACAATATATAACAATAACCCAAATAAGATATCTAGACACAAGCTAAGTATCAATCCTATGATCAATCAAGGTTCTCATGTGGCTAGCACCTTACTCGTTTTCCAAAAACTAAAAAAGAAGGCTTGAAACAATGATCCAAAGGGCATAATAAGTCTCCGAAGACAACACATAGTCCTCATATGACTCAAACATATCATATTTTTCCCAATTCTTGGCTAAAATTCAGCAAAACAGTCCAAAACCCAGCATAACACCAATATGGATAGCAACATTCAGCAGCTAAACATCATAATCTGTAGAATGTATCATACGCCCAAAACCCATAAAAAGGTAATATGGTCAATGACATACAACAACTACATGTCAAGTAGCAACATATTCAGCTTGAGAACAGTCAATAAATAGCATGTTTATCATTACTTCAAGCAACATTTAACAACATGTACCAACTTACTTCAAACATAGCCATGGAATATACATGAGACATTAACATGGAGAAAAATAACGCATGGATTTTCACAAAAACTCACAAGTCCTATTAGCCATTTATAAGAATCAAATATTTCACTTAGATCACTCCAAATGTGCAAGAAAACCAACTCTAACATACAACGTTAATCTCATGGTTAAAACTTAAACGTACTATGCTCTACCCACACAAGGATTTCAAGATTGTTCAAGTAGACATGCCTAACCTAAGAGTTAGCCAATTCTAGGTTCAAGGCTCAAGTACACAATCAACCTCAAGCATTAAACATGTATTAACCATAACAATCACACGTAAAATTAAAAAACACACAATTCAATTTTCGTACAGCATGGTTAGCCATAAAACAGTAGTAGCAGCATCATATGACCAAAGTTATATCATACTTTTGATGTCACTCTTTTGTTCTTATTCTTGCATGAGGGCACACGCAACTCCACAAACATACCTTTCATATACCTCTCTTAAAGTGTAGTATTATTATTTCATGTTAACTAGATTAAAATCAACATAATTCATATTGTCCTTTCAGAAATCCAAAATAATGCATTCCACAAGTTTTAACCATTATTGTCCTACAGGACAGTACCCCCACATTTTGCTAGCTTTTAGTATAAGTCGTATAAGTGTGGTTTCGTCCCAACCATAGACTTGGCTTAATTTGTGCACCGCACAAGATTAAAGAACTCAATCAAATACAACATTTTCGTACTATACATGTGGAGATGAGCCTCTATACCAAGACGTGAAATTCTATATGATATTGGAGAATATCGTCCTAATCAAACATGCATGCTAGCAATCACATGGATATACTTATTAGATAATAAAATATATCTCTTCAGTTTCAACATTAGTTTATATGATATTGTCCTTCTAATCAAATAATGTATGCTAGCGACAATATCTCGCATAAGTATTAAGGCACATATCACTAATCATATGCCTATTTATTCTCAAATGAGACAGTATAAGATTTTTTAATGTTGACCCCAAGTAGCTGTCATTATCACATGCTTAACACATTTTATTTTATTATATCCCCATTTTAGGCCCAATAGCCCCATTCTACATTTTAATTACTTCAAATCGGCGTTTAAGCTCAAGATACAGTCACAACTTACAACCATATATAACTCTCTATTAGCATTATATATAAATATGTGAATTGGTGCCTAAGTAGCCCTTCATTGTATTATTTGGGAAACACAAGTTCAAATCTTTACAAAACGGCAATATTTACCACACAGCGTTCTTCAGCTCTTAGTTTGCAGACAACAACATCAACCACCACCACAGCAGACCAACCGGCCATTAAAGCAAGCAAAATTTTATTTTTTTCTTATAAATTATCGATTTGAGGAATTTAATATCAAGGCCCAATTGGAAGATTATGTACTAGGCCCAACTAGCACTACTCCTTTATTTATTTAATTTGAGTTTAGAGAGCCTTAATTACCCTTTTCCTCCCTCTCTCTTCCCATGCCTTTACCCTTCCTTTAGATTTAATTTCTCGTCCTTTTTCAATTTTTACAAAAGCCTAGAAATTGCATTTATGTCTGGCCAAAAAAAACAACCCTTAACATATTATTAAAGCCAACAGAGGTTTTGCCAGCCAAGGAGCTCGGCGCCGACCACCACCGTCACGAGTGGCTATCTATTAAAAGAAAGCACCTCCGTAAGCCAAGGCCGACCACCATAAAAGCCTTCTCTGTCTCCTATTTCACTGAAGATTCGAAGCGTTGCCACCAACATGACCCCTGACTCACCGAATCCGCGTCCAACAACTACCACTATAGAGTCGAGGGTCACTCACTAGAGTTCAATGCCGCTTCGGGTTTTGTGCTTCACGGTTCACAAGGCATCAACAATTTTCCTTTTTCTTCCTTTTCTTTTTTTCATTTTTTTATTGTTAATAAACACAGTGGCCTCTACTAAGTCGGATCAAAATTTCCAATAATCGTCAGAAGCAAATGAAAGGGTAGGATGATACTAACTTACAAGTTTCTATATTTAAATGAGATTTGATGTAAATTGATCAAGTTTCAATTTTTTAAAGTACCCATAAAACTACAGTGTAATTCTTCGTGTATGGACATCAACATATTCTAAGGGAGAGGAACTCTCATTGTCATAATTTATTATCTAGAAATCGCCTTTTAGATTGTTAGAAAAATTGAATAAGAATAGTGAAATACTGTGAAAATCGCTGCGAGAATATTGAAATACTGTAGTGAAAAATGTTGGAAAATTGCAAAAAATTCAAAAATAATAATTCTTCATAGCAACGAAAAGAGAGAGTAATGAGAAAGATCTCACAAATGATGAGATCACGTTGTGGTAAATGCCACTGTCTTAAAAGATGATTTCGCTGCTGCTCCGGTGCACACAGTATAACCGGTGACCGTCCTTCAGGATTAACGCGATTCCACTTTTAACATGCACTAGTTAATTGCCGGGTAGGAGTGTCTTAAACTTTGCCCAAATTTTAGGAGAGAGAAAAAACCAGGAGAGAGCAAGACTGAGAGGTTGAGAGTGTATATATTTTTGGTTGTTACAGCTAATGGCATATATATAACGTAGAAAATGGTAACAAGCTTTAAAAAACGGGTGCAATAAATTCCAATGGCTATAAACGGTAACAAGCATTAGGTCATCGACTGTAATGAATTCCAATAGCTATAAACGGACGTAATAAATTTCAATGGCTGTATTGTCATTTAATTCCCAACGGTCACAATTGTAATGACTCTAAACGGCTAATAGCAGTAAATAGTCAGAAAATAAGCACAGTTAAACTATTTTTCCATAACATTTATGTTTAGCTTGTATTATTTTTTCAACATTAACTTATCCTAAAGTTCGGGGTAACCAACCTGATTGATTCAAAACAATTTAATGATGAAGTTTCACTTGTATCTCATAATGGTTAAGTCCGTGGATCAAGTCGGAGCAATCAAATTTCATATTTGCACTTTTATTATTATTTGCACTTAATTATGAAAGACAACAAGCAAAATATGCAGTTTTTCACAACAGGGAAAACGTGGCGTACGCTGTGACAAACGTGCTCTTCCTATTTATGGGTCTTCCTTTTCTGGCACTTACTATGTGTAGCATGGACTCAACCATGCGAAGGTCTCGGTGCTACTTGGCTGCTTGCGCATTTTGGGCTTATTTTCGAAAGAGTGAATGAGTGCTTTGTCATACAATTTTTTTGGATAATTAGCGATAAAAATCGGGATATGTGCTTTGTCATAGAACGTTTGACATTTGATGCAGCCATTAAATAGCCATTGGTGGGTGAAGAGGATCAAGACGGGCGAGCCAGGAAAAGGCGGGATTAGGACTCCAAGGTTAGACGGGAGGCGGCCTCGCATTCGTGATTGGTGCATAGCTTGGAGTCATGAGGGTTGGCGACACTGGGACGCGGCTGAGTTCATACGCGAGATTCAAGGCCTGATCAGCGGGATTTGGTTACCGAGTTAACTTTAAATTTCTTTCCATTTTAATTTTGATTTGATTTACTTCTGATTTGATTTGATTTAAAATTTTATTTGATTTGATTTTAAATGTGAATTTTGAATTGTAATTGCTTCCCTATATAAAGGAGGCTAAGTTAAGGTTAGAGGTAGACTTTGATTTTGAGGAAATTTTAATTGTTAGTTTGATTCTTCTATTCTCTAGTGCGAGATAGAATGAATTCTATCCCCCCTCTTTGTAATTTTGTTATTAAATTAATAAAATTTAAAAGGGAAGACCGTTGAATCTTCTCGTACTTCTATTTCCTATTCACGCGCTGCATCAATATTATTATGAAAAAAACTGCTTTATTTAAAAGTATTTTTTGTAACAAGTGTTGTGATATGGATATTCCCAAGCCCGATACTACAACTTAATTCCTGCGGTTCCCACTGTCATGTCATTGATGAGTCACATGCTGACTTGGCTTGCTTAGTCATCCTTCACTAGATATCTTGTACTTAAAATAATTCTAGAGTTGCCATTTTAGAGATTATGATTGATAATGACGATAACGTGATTGCTCCCCCCCCCCCCCCCCCCCCCCCCCCCCCCCCCCCCCCCCCCAAAAAAAAAAATGTCTTTCTCCTCTTTCTTACTATTTTGCTAAATCAATTGTACTTGTAATTTCTTTTGAGCTCAATTATAGAGATTATACTAGTGCAATATAATACGAATATTCATTGGTTGATATGTAATTGAGTTGATTGACTCCTTTTTGGCAAGTGTTCTTTGATTGAGATTGGATTTGGCGTTTGAGGTGCATCATGTTGTTTTAAAAAAATAGTTTTATTTGTTTTAAATTGACATGAAGCACTTATAATATTACTGTGAGTGTTTGGTCATTCTTTAAGTGTTAAATTTCGTTGTATCTTTAGGCACAACCCACAGAGTTGGCACAATATAAAATCTACATATAAGCACAAGTAGAGTTTCATTTTAAACAAATTGTCATTAGATGGAACGTATTAGAATACTATACAAGAACTAGGATTTTGTATATCTTTATTAATGTAGCCCTATAGATGGTACCTCTAAGGGCTTGGATGTAATTGTGTCTTTCGCTTCTTGCCTATGTAAAGGCACCTATGTACTCCCTTAATTATTATTCAATAACAATATTATTTTTCCTCTCTTCTTTATGTTCTCACATGGTATCAGAGCAACTCTGACCATTGTTATTTAATTCTTTTTTTCGCTTCCGATATTTATTTTCTTCGTTCTTCTTTCATTGTGCGAATTTCTCGTTAATTAACTACAATTAATTTTATTTCTTCTTGAGCAATGGCAACTAATGTGAATCAATCCTACACTAATGTGGTTTCACTATCCCAACCGGCACCATGCGGCACCAGGTGGAGACCGGTGCAAACTTCACCGGCTCTTCATCTAGCACCACAACTGCCGAGCTGTCGATTGGTGGCTGACAACCCCAATGTCACCACCACCATCACCGGTAGTAATCTCCCCCCGGGTGTTGGATACGGGCGTCGCCATCCTTAGTACTTCATCACCTATTGGGAGGCTTACAGTGAACCCGTAGCTTAATATGGGCATCCCTTCCTCTCTCCCTTCCCTGTTTTTGCCCCCTGTATAGGGGTTCACAGGCCACTCCTATGCCGGCGGTTCTCTCCGGCAGCACGTCACTTCCCCCCTACCGCCCCATTGTTGGTGATAGGGCGGCGCCCCCCATCCTTGCTCTATCCATAAATAATATGAACCCTAATTTTAATCTAACCCCTCCCTCTTCCCTGATTTTAGTTCCCCTATCTAATATTGTAAGTATCGTCACTATCAAACTCGAAACAACTGCTGATTATCCTGCTTGGCGAGAACAATTCAACATGCTATTAATGGTACATCAACTATTAGGGTTTATTGATGGTACATACCCCGGCCCACCTAACCAAATACAACTAAATGGATCGACCTACTCCAATCCTGATTACTCAATATGGGTACGCATGGATCAAAGTCTTAGATCCTGCATTTCTGCTACCCTCTCTCGCTCCCTTATAAACGACATTGTGCGCCACCCTATCTCAAAATCCATGTGGGATGCCCTAGCTAAACACTTCCGGGATCACTCCATGCCTAAGGAGTTTAACCTCCGAACCCAATTCATGACTCATAGGAAAGATGGCAAAACAATGGATGTTTATCTCTCTGAATTAAAATCAATCACGAATGACTTAGCTGCCATTGACTCATCTATATCTAATCGAGAATTCACACACTTTGCTCTCTATGGTCTCCCCCCCAAATATGCTGCTTTTGCTACATTCACACGTCAAAATAATAAATATTATGACCATGAGAAATTAAAAGCTGCATCACATGATGAAGAAGCTGCTCTAACTTGCTATGCCGGACGGTCGAATTCGGACCAAGCCCATGCTTTATTTGCCACAGGCCAAGCAAACAATGGATCCAACAACAACAAAGGAGGCCATGGCCGCGGCCGCGGTTGAGGCCGCAACCGCCTCCAAAATAGGAGCGGCCGAACTAGACAGCCGCTGTAGCATGCGCATCACGGTTTAGCGCATGGTGGTGCCCCTTCTCCCACTTCGTACTCAGTAAGACCTCCCGGACCACCCCCGTTCAACCCTCATGCAGGTGTGTTAGGTCCTGGCCCTCTATTTTGCCAAATCTGCTCTCAAACTGGTCATTTTGCTACTGCATATCCTCATCACCTTGGCACTACAACATACCCTAATCCCGGTCAATCATTTGCCACCATGATCATACGAGATCCGTATGAATACAACTGGTATCCCGCCTCTGGTGCATCTAATCATATGACGTCCAACTCAGGTATAAGTCTCTGATCTTCTTCCTTATTCTAGTCATAAATGTGTGCTTATTAGGAATGGAGCAAAATTACTTGTCACGCATGTGGGTCACACAACCCTATCCATGCCATACACACCCCTTGTCCACCCTAATGTCATGCTTGTGCCCAAGCGTACACATATTTTGCTTTCTATTAAACAACTATGTCAAGACAACAACTGTACAGTTGAATTTGACTCTAACCTCTTTTGTGTTAAGGATAAGGCCACGGGGAAGCTACTTTTGACCTCTCTATAGCTTCTCCCCCCACGACATTGGACTAGTAGCGCGCGTCACTAACGGCGAATTGTGGCACCAATGGCTGAGTCATTTAGGTAGTGCTGTTCTTGAGACTTTGTGTAAGAACAATTTTTGGTCATCTGCTAAATTTTTGAATAAATGTCAATCTTGCTGTTTAGGGAAATCTCATGAGCTTCCATTTGAACGTGTACTACATAAGATAATTGCACCTTTACAATTGATACATTCTAATGTCTGGCAGTCGCCTGTTTTCTCTAATTCTCACTTCAAGTATTATGTCTTATTTATTAAAGATTTTCGTGCTTTACTTGGCTCTATCCGGTTCAGCATAAACCTGGCGGCGTCTTCTCCTTCTTTGGGACTTTCAAAAACCTAGTCGAAAATCAATTTAATTCATAAATCAAAATTTTTCAAAGTGATGGGGTGGCGGAACACAAGCATCAGCTTCTTTCTGAAATGGCAAGGACACACTTAATACACTCAAAACTACCTTATGAATTTTGGGACATGCTTTTTGTACTAGTTGTTTTATTATAAACTGCCTTCCCACTCCCCTTCTCTCAAATATATCCCCCTTTCAAAAACTTTTTCAAACCCTTCGGACTATAAACGTTTTTGTGTCTTTGGGTGTGTATGTTACCCTAACATGACACCCCGTGCCCCTCATAAATTGGCCCTCCTTTCAACCACTTGCATTTTCCTAGGTTATGCTGCACGATATAAAGGATTGATGTGTCTTAATCCCTTAACCAAAAGAATGTACATAAGTAGGCATGTGAAATTTGTTGAAGCGAGATTTCCATACACTGGCATTGTAAAATTTACAACACAACGTCTCAATGAATACCCACCAACCTCTCTTAATACAAGTGCCTAGTCCCCCACCGAGGTCCCCTCCTATCACCACGCTACCACCGAACCATATCAACCCGGACCTTGGACCACGCTCAACACCCACGGTACTCTCCTCCCAAACTGAGGCCCATGAACCCACGGTCCCTTCACCCTCTCCTGTCACTGACGGGCCTGACCCAAAGCCCAAACCCGCTCAACCCCAGCCCCGGCCCGAAACCCTACTCCAACACTAAGCCCACAGCTGAGGTGGCTTCACCAAGCCCAACCTGTGACCTCCAACCCCCCTCCTTGGCTGCCATAACCTCACCCAGCCCACATCGTGACCCACTACCCTCCAGTCATGAATCCCAAGTACCCCGCAACATGCATACCTTGCAAACACGAATCAAAGCCAGAGTACGCAAGACTAAATACCCTCTTTCACTATCAACCATCACGATCATTCAAGAACCTCACATGTTTCTCTCAAGCTGTTAAAAACCTACAATGGGAAGAAGTCATAGCGGATGAATTTAATGCTCTCATTCTCAATAACACTTGGGACCTCGTCCCCCATGACCTGAATAAGAACCTTATTGGAAGCACATAGAAATATTGAGTCCAGTACAAAGCAGATAGTTCAATTAAACATTTCAAAGCCCGACTTGTAGCACAAGGCTTTCACCAACGTGAAGGCATTGACTACAAGGAAACTTTTAGTCCAGTAGTAAAACTCTCAACCATCCGCTTTATCTTTGCTCTCGCAATTACATACAACTGGTCGATTTGTTAGTTGGATGTCAAAAATGCTTTCCTACATGGTCACCTACAAGAAGAGGTATACATGAAACAACCACAAGAGGTCATACATCCTAAATTCCCAAATCATGTATGTTGCCTTCGAAAAGCGTTATACGGTCTGAAACAAGCACCACAAGCCTGGTTTCATCGATTTAGTACGTTCCTCCTCAGTCTTGGTTTCAAATGTTGTCAGGCAGACTCTTCTCTTTTCATCCGAAAGACCCCCACTCACCTCACATGTCTTCTTCTCCATGTTGATGACATCATCCTCACAGGGACAAGTCCTTCCCAGCATACTTAACTAATTGACTCCTTATCCAACCAGTTTTCCATGAAAGACCTAGGTCTTCTTCATTATTTCCTTGGCATTAAAGCCAAACACACCCCCACAAGTCTATTTCTCTCCCAACATAAATATGTCATAGACCTCTTAACCAGACTTAACCTTCATGAAGCTTAACTAATTAAAACCCCCGTCCCACCCATGCTCACCTCTCCTTAACCGAAGGGGATCTCCTTGAGGATCATACCGAGTACAGAAGTGCTGTTAGGGCCCTCCAATACCTAACCATGACACAGCCTGGCACATGCTACACCGTGAACATGGTGTCCCAGTTCATGTATGCCCCCCATACCCCCCACTAACAAGCAGTCAAGCGCATTCTATGCTATCTTAAGAGCACACCAAATCATGGACTTCTCTTTACAAAAGCTTCACCAGTTGCTATTATCGCCTATGCCGATGCAAATTGGGGTGGATGCCCCGAACACTCGCTGTTCTACCACAGGTTACATTGTCTACCTTGGTCCTAATCTCATTTCCTAGAGTGCAAAGAAACAAGCAACAGTCTCCAAATCCACCACCAAGTCTGAATACCGGGCTGTAGCTCAAGTTTTGGCTGAAAGTGACTGGATCCGATATCTCATGCGTGACATCGGCCTACGTCATGCAGGCCCAATCACCATTTACTGTGACAACGTCTTTGCCTCAAACCTTGCTGCCAACCCCATCTCAAATGACAGAAGCAAGCACGTGGACTTCGACTTTCACTATGTCAGCAAAATGGTTCTCAAGGGTGATTTCCAAGTCCGCTACACTCCCACCACAAAGTAGGTCACTGACATCCTAACCAAAGGACTAGCTACGGACAGATTCCACTAACACAAGACCAATCTCCGCTTTGCTTGGCCCTGCTTAGATTGAGGGGCCTATTAGAGTAATATACTAGAACTAGGGTTTCGTATCTTTACTATTGTACCCCTAGAGCTATGGTAACTCTAAGGGCTTGATGTAATTGTGCCTTTCTCTCCTTGCCTATATGAAGGCACCCATGTACTCCGTTCGTTATTATTCAATAACGATATTATTTTTCCTCTCTTCTTTATGTTCTCACAGAACACACTAGGCCTATGTATTGGTCTCTTCTTTTTTACAGCTCCTGATGCAGTGCATAAATGGACAATTGGGGAACAGAAAACGACCTTACCTTAATTTCGTATTACAAAAATAGTAAGAACAAGAGGAAATTTCGCTCAAATTCTCACAACCTGAGAATTAGAGAACAGCTGAAGCATAATGAAATAAACTTATGAATTAAATGATCAAGAGCTCATCCCTCTTTAAATAGGGATTAGAGATATCTCGAAAATAGAAATAAAATCAAGGAAAAATCAAGATAAAATAAAATTTATCATAGTCTAAAATACTTTCCTAATCTCGCAATCTAGATAATCCTAATTAAATTTGATAACTTGTAGCCGAGTCCCTGTAGTCGTCGGCTCCATCCTGCCAACTTGCCAAGTAAAAGCGACTAAGGGCTGGAGGTTGGCGATATCTAGTCGGAAGCTGCATCGTCCTCCCCTGGCCATAGAGAATTCGCCCTCGAATTCGCTCTGAGGTCTGTAGGCTCATTGTTGCCAAAGTAAGGGGTCAAGTGTTTGACATTGAAGACGTCGGAGGTCCACATACCGGTTGGCAACTGCACGCGAATTGATTTTCCCAATAATCTTCAAAGGCCCGATCTTTCAAACTGTCAACTTGATGTATTCCCATACCGGAAATCGTTCTCTAGTGAAGATGGCCCAAACTCGATCGCCCACCTGGAATTGAACTTGACGTCGGTGTTCATCACCTGCCAATTTGTACTTGGAGCTTGCTTCCAGTAATCGTGTCGGGGTCTGCGCACGGACGTCTTGGAGGTTGGTAATGAACACTTTAGCTTTGCCGTTAAGTCAAGCAAGATTCGACATCGGCAGCAAATCCATCGGACATCGTGCAATGAAGTTGTAAACGACCTTGAATGGGGAAAAACTCGTACTCCGGCTAACCAAGCTGTTATGGGCGAATTCAATTTGGTAGAGCTTCTGCTCCCAATTCTTGATGTTGTCAACGACAAGGCAATGAAGCAAGTTACCGAAAGAGCGATTCTTGACTTCCATCTGCCCATCGGTCTAAGGGTGATGAACTGTGCTGAATGATAGGGACGTATTCCATCTTCCATGAAGTCTTCCAAAAGTAGTTTACGAACCTCACATCCCTATCGGAGATAATGGATGCCAGAAAACCATGGAGCTTGTAAACTTCCAGAAAATACAACCTGGCGACATAGACTGCATCAGCGGCCTTCTTACACCGAATGAAGTGCGTCATATTGGAAAATCGGATCACAACAACAAAGATTGAATCAATTCCTCCTTTTTTCACGGTAACCCTAGCACAAAATTCATGCTCACGTCTGTCCGAGGCTCACTTGGAATCGGTAAAGGCAGGTAAAGGCCACCATTGTTCACTTCACCCTTTGACACCTGATATATGCGGCAACATCTGACGAACCTATCAACCTCCCTATGTAATGAAGGCAAAAAGTAATTGGCGCTAATCAGTTGTAGTGTCTTGTCCTTTCCCATGACCTTTGTTGTGTTTGTCCTCAATGATTTTGAGGCGAAGACTTGATCTTGGGACAAAAAGTTGATTACCTTTAAAGAGGAACCTGTCATGGATAGAGCATCAGGGAACAGATCCGGATTATGTCTCCCACTAAATCTCACCAAAGGAATTATCATCTCTATACTGTGTCACCAACATCTCAAATCCGATTACCGAGACCTTACGCTAGGAGAGGACGAGACTTTGCCTACTTAGTGCATCCTCCATATTGTTCAAAGCGCTTGACTTGTGCTTGATTACGAAGTGGACGAGCTGAGTATAGCTAGCCCACTTGGCTTGTCGATCTAAGAGCTTATCCTGGCTATTGATTTACTTTAAGGCCACATTGTCAGAGTATAACAGGAATACCCTATTCGCAAGGTAGGACTTCCAATGTCTCAACACTCTTACCACCGCATAGAACTCAATGTCATAAGTGGAGTAGTTCAACTCACTCCCATTGAGCTTCTCACTAAAGTACGCAATAGGCTGTCCTTCTTGGCTTAGGACTGCGCCAATACCAACCTTAATGCATCCGTGTGAAGTTCAAATGTCCTCTGGAAATCCGGCAATGCCAAAACTTGTGTTGCGGTCAGCCTCCTTTTGATTTTTACAAAGGCTTGAGCTACCTCGAGAGTCCAAGCAAAGGAACTACCATTCATATAGTCTATGAGTGGTGCCATCACTGAGCTGAAATTAGGCACAAACTGCTTATAGAAAGACGTCAATCCTTGGAAGCTCCTGACTTCGCTAATTGTCTTCGGCTATGGGCAGTCCCTTATTGCCACGATCTTCCCTTTATCACATGACATACCATCCTTAGGCATAACAAACCCGAGGAAGGTCACCTTGTATCTCATGTACTCACACTTCTTTAGAGCGGCGAATAGATATTGCTTTCACAAGGTACTCAAGATGTCCCTGAGATGCACCAAGTGCTCAACTTCGTCTGACTGTAGATCAAGATGTCGTCAACGCAGACGACAACGAATTTCTCAATGAACGGATGAAGTACCTACTTCATAAATAGCATGAAGGTACTTGGCACATTTGGTAGTCCAAATGAAATAACGAGCCATTCATACAGCCCTTCCTATGTCTTAAAGGTAGTCTTCCATTCATCACCTAGAGAGAAGCTGGTCTGAGTCTAAGTTGCTGAACACTTTTGCATTCTAAGGCTAATCAAGTTGGTCATCCAACCTCAAAATGAGGAAACAGTAGCGTATCATGATCTTGTTGATGGTTCTGCTGTCCACGCACATGCGCCAACTACCATCCTTCTTTGACGTCAACTGAGCTGGAACTACACAAGGACTCAAGCTCTCTTGAATAAATCCCTTGGTGAGAAACTCCTAAACCTAGCGTCTCAGCTCCTCATGCTCAACTGGGCTCATTCGATAGTGGGGCCTATTTGGCAAGGAAGCTCTCGGTATCAAGTCGATGTTGTGCTATATATCCCTCAATGGAGGTAGTGTTTCCGGTAGCTAATCTGGAAAGACCTTTATGAACTCTCTCAACAACACGCCAACCTCACTCGGTACCATTCCTATTGGTTAGTTACTTTCCTTCCCGATCAACACGAAAACTATTTTGTTCTTGCCAACTTCCTTGGTGGACATGGCCCTACCTTGATAGTTTGGGTGCTGTGCTGTCAATTCCCTCGGTGCCTCATCCTTATGGGTAACAAGATAATCTTTATTCCCTCGAAGATGAAGCTGTAAGTGTTCTTCCCTTCGTCATGTATGGCACCTCTATCGCATTTCCATGGTCGCCTCAATAGCAGATGACATGCATCCATGGTGACTACATTACACCAAACCCCTTTCTTATGCTTCAACCCAATAGAAAAAGTGACCAAGCCTCTTCAGAAATCACGTTTTCACACCTTCCCGAGTCAATCACCATGTGGCATACTCTTCCACCAATAGTGCAGATGGTTTGGAAGATGTTGTTTCTCAGCTGGCCGTCACTGTCATCTTTCTTAGGCGTAAAATAGGCTCGCCTAATCACAAGTAAATGGCCTTCATTACCTTATATGGTGTCTTCATCCAGTGCCAACTCAACTTGGCCCCCTTCATCAAAGTCTATGTCATCTTTGTCATGATGCTTGCCAATGAACAAACCTTTTCCAGGCCCATCACACTTCTGACACTCAAAGGAACAGTGACCCATCTCTCTGCATTTGAAGCAGCGAGTTCATGAACTACCCGCCAAGTCCTAGTTAACCGGCTTGCAAGTGTTGGCGGTAACCGGTTTGCTTTGTGTGCCTGGGTTTGGAGGTGCTTGTACTTGTTCATGTCCGCCAGTCAGAGTGTTCCAGGATCCTCCAACTATATGTCATTGTTTTTTCTTCTCAACGTTCATGGCTCTCTGGCTTGCTTTGAAGACAGGAAAAAATATAGACCATGTTTAATACCTTTCGTTTGGATTCTTTCAAACCGCCGACATAGTAGTTCGCCAGTTGTTCCTCTGTCTTCGCCAAGTCATTCCTGGCGACCAATGAGTAGAACACTGCCATGTACTCCTCCATGAATTTAGAGCCGCGACACAACCTTTGTAGATGCTAGTACATCACCTTGTCATGACTGCGAGGCAGAAAGGTGCCTCTCATGTGTTTTTTCATTTTCTCCCAAGTCTCGAACTTCACCTTCCCCTGATGAAGCAGCGAGTGTTTCAGCTGCTGGAACCAGGCGACGGCCCTACCCCGCAGTTAGGTAGCAACCAATAGCGCCTGCTTTCTCTCCGAAACCTCCTTAACCTCAAGGACCTCCTCCACCGCAGCAAGCCGATCCCATAAATCTTCTAAGTGTCCACCACCATTGAACTCCAGTATTTCAACCCAAAAGCCAGATTCCCACCTCTGCTCTCCATCGTCGGCGACATAATCGGTATTGGGGTGATCTCTTCTCACGCGCTAGTCCAGTATTGTCCGAAAATAGGTTGTGAAAGCTATTGTCAGTGTCGTCCTAGCCACACCCTGTTGGTGGGTATTGAGGTTGAGTTCTTGATGCTTGGTCGGGATTGGCCCCAGCTGAATCAAACACTACTCGTACGCTAGAATTTCTCCTCCACATCCTCGATTCTCCTTTCGTACTGTCGCTAATCATCACGTTTAATACATGTCTCCGGTGACGGCATATCTCTCTCACCCATGGGCCATCGCAGAAATCGTGCTGAGCTCTGATACTTACTGATGCAGAGCGTAAATGGACAATTGGGGAACGGAAAGGTTTTACGGCTTTCCCTTAATTTCTTATTATGAAAATGGTCAGAACATGGGGAAATTTTGCTCAAATTCCCAGAACCCGAGAATTAAAGAACTCAAGAAAATAATGAAATAAACTTATGAATTGAGTGATCAACAACCCTCGCTCATCCCTCTTTAAATAGGGATTAGAGATATCTAGAAATTAGAAATAAAATCAAGGATAAATCAAGGTGAAATAAAATCCTCCCTAATGTATAATACTTCCGTAATCTCAAAATCTAGATAATCCTAACTAAATCTAATAAATTCTAGGTGGGTCCTTCTAGTCTTCGGCTCCTTCCTGACAACTTGCCAAGTAGAAGCCGTTAAGGCCTGGAGGTTGGCGGTTGCATCAACATCTATATGAGATTCACATTGGACTCACATATGGAGTTCTTAACACGCTCCCTCACATCTAAGTCTTCATCAAAAGCACATTTGGCCTTCTCTGCGCTAATTGAAAATTATGTCCAATTAGAGCCAACATTTGCTAGAGAAGCCCTCGACGTACCACACTCAAAGGCACCACTCTTCTCAAGGACACGGTACAACAAATAAGACCTAGGGATCATCCACCTGCTCTAATAACATTTTTAATATTACCCGGCCTTTAGACCCGACCCACAGAGTTGAATACATGAGGTCCACGTATAAGCCCAAGTAATGTTTGACCTTAAAATCAATTCGCTTTAAGTGGAGTAACTCACTATAGGCTTATATATTGGTCTCTTCTTTCCTACAACTCTATGTGAGTTTCACACTTGATTCACATGTTGAGTTCTTAATCGAAAAGGTGTTCTTTTCCTATCAAATTACTAGACAAGACTTAACATAAGTGTTTTTGTATTTGAAATTGTAAACAATCTGTCGGAATTATTCGGTAAAGTTTCCTTCCATTGATTAGATTATCTTCTTATTTTACAAAACTAGTTGAACGTTGAACCGGTAAAGCCCAATTGATAAAGTGATCTGCAAATTATGGGCCTGGGTTCATCTTAGCTTCTTGCATAATTAATAGTGTGGCATGTAAGATGTTGGGCAAATTAAAGACAAGCTTTGATAGTGAGTTCATACAGTTTACTAACCCTAGGCTTGGTCCCCTTTCTCCTTCTAAACCGTAGCTATAAAACAAAGCTAAGGGGATGGTGTGGCCTATTGGTGGTTATCATAAAGAATTGGAGAGCGAGAGAAAGACCAAGTTTTTAGCGTAATCGAGAGAGGCTTTTATTTTTTTCATATTTGTGATTGTCTTGCAAATCAACCCAGATTTTAATTGACTATAACAATGACATATGGTAATGGTATGTTTACATTCTCTACCCTAATATTTAGATCCTTAAAAAATTATCTACATTTGACATCAGAGCTCCGTAAAAATATTAGGGTTAAGTGATCATGAGAATTTCAAAATTTAGGTGACATATACCATTAATTGATTCTCAGGAATTTTGGTTCTCGAACGTGATTTATCCGCTTCAGTTGCTAGCAAAACTGTTTTGCATAATGGTGGAATTGAAGCCTGCGTAATTCCAATTGAGAGTTGCGCATGATTTCACCAATGAAATTGGTTTTCTTTTGTTTTTTGTTTTATGTTTTTGTTTCTTTTTCCCCCTTTTGACAAAGGGTTGAGGGTTTTATATACATGTGACACATATATAAAATTTGGTATATCTGTGGGGTTTTTGTTAATGCATAGTAATTGATTTATACAATTATCTCCTCAATGGTATTTAGTCAATGTGATTGAATAAAGAAATTTATTGTGAGCATGATATTTGTCTTAGTTGATTATATTTTTGACGTATATGATTTGCTATTGCCGATGGGGATAATTGTAGAAATTGAAAAATTTTCTCAAGAAGGATTATAGGATGTTGTTTGCTACTTGTTACCAATACATGCAGTGACCTACCCAAAGGGGGTCATTGTATGTTATTGATGCTTGTATACCACGGGTTAAAGAGATTTTCGTAATAAATGACTTCAGTTAAATGATTACAAGTCCCACAAAGCAAAAAGAATCAAGTACAGACTCCTCGATCTCAGATCTTAATTTTAAGGAACCAATTTATACAAAAAAACCATTGATTACAACTCAATCAACTCAAGCTTAGAACAAAATCACCTCCAGACTCAAAAAATCAACAAAGAACTTCGGATTCTAAGTCAGAAACCAAAGAACTAAGTAAGGATAAAAGTATACCTCCTCCAGAAGCTGATTTATGTCAAGATCTGAACTAGAATAGCTCTCCACCAGATTTGAAACGAACAACACCAGATCAAAAGCGTGCACCACTAGATTTGAACCGTGCGCCAGTAGCAACGGACAAGCACCACCAAGAACGAACCAAGCACCACCCCCACGAAAAAAGCACCAGTAACACCAAATCACTTCGAATCAAGGCTCACGAGGCTGGAATCTTCGATATTTTGGCTTAGTGGTTCGTATTTAGGGTTAGGGTTGAGTAGAGAGCCCTAGGAATGCAAAATTGCCAGAGAGAGGTGGGAGAAAGAGGTTGATCAGATCTCATCTCTCTAAAACCCTAACCATAGCATTATATAGGCCCCCCAGCTTCAATCCAAATATAACCCTAAACCTCATCACAGTCGTTTATTTATTGACGATCTGACGGATATCTGACTACCCACAAAAGTATAACGCGAGCCATGGATCTGGTGACACGTGTTGGGCCAACGAACAGCTAGGATTTCTCCATGAAAGCTTCTTCTACAATCTTCTCAGAGCAACGGTTAGAAGGAGAGGATAAAGATGAATAAAGTGAATAAGGACAGCTATAAATTACCTTTTTTGGGCAGCTAGTACAGTTCGGGCAAGCATGGTACCTTTTCGACCAGCGTTAGTACACAAAACGGGCAAAAGCAGTGCATGATTAATATGTAATTAATACAATCAGCGTTAGTCCGACCTAGTGCAGGTCATCACGTACATTAATGACCCTATAGTGGTTGCATATGGTATTATGCTCTTTTTAAGCTATTCCTGAGTTTCGGGACATTGACTTACTGAAAAATGGTACTGCAATGCTAAAGGTTGTTTCACAGGTTTTGACTCAAACATATTAAACCTTTTCAAGACCTTAGTAATGACTTTGACTCAAATGGATTGTTCCTTTAGACATGTTCTTAATGATATCAATACCTAGTATTCTCTTAGCTTCCCCCAAATATTTCATATCGAAAGAACCATTTAACCGAGATTTCAAATATGAGATCTGCTTCCATGACCAGCTAGCTAACAACATATCATCCAGGTGTATAGTAGGAAGACAGCATCAGAATAGTCAATATCTTTAAAGTACAAACATGAATCATGAACAGACCTACTAAAGCCATTATCAACCATAAATGAATGAAACCTATTATACCACTATCTGGGTGACTATTTCAGCCCATACAGTGATTTTTTCAGCAAACAAACATGCTCAGAATGCTCAGGTTCAACAAACCCCTTGGGTTGAGAGATGAGGATCGCTTCCTCAAGCTCTCCATGCAAAAAAGCAATGGTGACATCCATTTGATGCAGTAACATGTCACAGAAAGCAATCAAGCATATAATGACACGAATAGTGGTATGTTTAACAACAGGGCTGAAAATTTCAGTGTAGTCTACCCCTCTTTCTGCGAAAAACCTTTGGCAACTAGTCTAGCCTTAAACGGGGCAAACCATCAAGAGTATCGGGTTCTTTAACCTTAAAGATCCACTTAGAACCTATAACCTTCCTACCTTTAGGCTTGGGAATCAAGTCCCAAGTATTGTTCTTTCTCAAGCTCTCCATTTCAACAGTCATAGCATTCAGCCGCTCTACTGAATTCTTGCTATTGATAGCTTCAGAATAGGACAATGGCTCGATTTCTACATAATCTAAAGCTGTGTTTAAAGCATAGGCTATACGCTTAGCATAGCCATATCTTTCAAGTGCTCTAGACTCTCTTCTAACTCTATCCCTTGCCAATTGGTAGGCCTCTAAGTCCTAAATCTCATTTTTAGGGCAGTTAGGCTCAGTTTCTGATATGTTAGGCGCAGTTTCAACAGCATTTCTATTAATCTTTTCAGTGTTATCTAGGTTATCTTTAGGACGTTTCCTTAGGTTTATAGGATTAGGTGGGTTAACTTCAAATTCATAGTAGTCAGGGTCAAATTCCCTACCAGCTGAACTATTACTCAATTGTTCTTTGATGTAGGGCATCTCATCTTCATTAAATATGACATCCCTACTTATAATTGTTATAGTTCAATTTTCCTCCTTAATCCCTAATCTAAAACCCTTTACACCTGAAGGATATCCTAGAAAAATGCCTTTAATTGCCCTAGGCTCCAATTTACCCTCCTTTTGGTGTGCAAATGCTGAACACCCAAAAACTTTTAAGTTATCATATTTAAATGTTTTATCGCTCCATACACTTTTAAGAGTTTACATTTTTAAAGCTAAATTTGGGGATCTATTAACTAAGTATGCGGTTGTGTTAACAGCTTCACCCCAGAATTACTTTGATAGTCCGGCTGAAAACAACATGCATTGTACCCTATCTAAAAGAGTCTGGTTCATACGTTCAGCTACACTGTTTTGTTGGGGTTTTTCTCTTACTATTTTATGTCGTTTAATTCCATTTTCAGCACAAAGGGTGTTAAATTCAGAGTTCATAAATTCTAGGCCATTATCAGTTCTTAACACTTTCAATTTCTTTCCTGTTTGGTTCTCAATTAAAGTTTTCCACTTAATAAAAGTATCAAATGCATCATTTTTGTTTTTGAGTAGATAAATCCATACTTTTCTTGAGAAGTCATCAACTATGGACAGGAAATAAGAAGCTCCACCCATTGTGGGTACCATAGAATGTCCCCATAGGACATAATGAACATAATCAACAACGCCATCCATTGTATGTGAACCTATGCTAAATGCAGTCCTATGATGCTTGCCAATTATGTAATCATCATAGAAATCAAGTTGTGTCACAGAATCAACACCAAAAACACCTTGTTTTTGTAACTCTATCAATCCTCTCTCAGATATGTGTCCAAGTCTCCTATGCTATAGGATAGTGGTGTCCCCAGGGTCAATCTTGGCTATGTTTCCCTCACCAGAAACTACCTCCCATTTCAGGACATATATACTGTTCTTGATCTCTCCCTTTATGAAAACTAGGGCACCCTTAAGGACTTTCATCTCTCCCCTACTCGCTTTCAGGGTTAGTCCACTCAGATCAAGTTGTCCTAAGGAAATGAGGTTTCTCTTTAGTTCTGGGACATGCCTTACACCCTCTAGGTTAAAGCTAGTGCCATAAGACATTTTAACCCTCACATTTCCCACACCAGCTACCTTACAGGCATAGTGATTTCCTCACATAACTTTTCCCCCATTAACAGAAGTATAATCAGTAAAGTAAGACTTCTCAGAAGTCATATGAAAGCTATAGCTAGAATCAAGCACCCATTCATGACAATCAAAATTAGCAAAGGTTACAAGTACCTCACCACAGTCATTATTATCAGTAGTGTAATCAGCTCTACCTTGTTATGGTTCCTCTCAGGGTAGAACCGTCTATAATGTCCATTTTTACCACATTCATAGCATTTGACATTAAACAAGTCTTTTCTACCCCTAGATTAAGATCTTAAGTGACTCTTTCCTCTCTTTTTATGGCAATCTCTCGTTTTAGTTCTTCCTCTTACATTTAAGCTCTTACCGTGGTTGCTACTGTTGCTAGCATAGTATTTTTCTTCTTTCTTTAGTTCTAGTTCTTTAGATCTTAAGGCATCTTCTACCTTAACTAGTGATATGGTCTTTCTACCATATCTTACGGTGTCATTTAGAGATTTTAGGTACTTAGGAAAAGATCCTTAAAGTACTATAGCTTGAGTCTCATCTACTATGTCAACTTTTAGTGTATCTAAGTCACCTAAAACTCTGTAAAAGTCATCCAGATTATCCTCTATATATTTGTTTTTGTCCATTCTAAAGGAGTAGAACCTCTCCATGTATAGTACTCGGCTAGCCAGAGATTTTGTAGAATACAATTGTTTTAACTTTTTCCACACACCGAGAACACTTTTTTTCAGAAGAAACTTTAGTAAGAACTGAGTCATTAAGATAGAGTTAGATATTACCATGTACTATCTTATCCATGTTAGCCTTGTCTGATGGTTTGAGTCCCTCTGGTTGATCCCTTTCTTCCAAAAGCGTTGAACTCGCACCAAGAGCCGTGAGGAAGGCTTGGACCTTTACTTTCCATAACTCAAAGTCGTTCCTACCCATAAATTTCTCAATATCATGTTTAGCTGAAGTTATTGTTTAAGAATCGTGTTGTTTTTAACCGTGGCTCTGACACCACTTGTTAATGCTTGTATACCACGAGATAAAGAGATTTCGGCAATAAATGATTTAATTTAAATGATTACAAGTCGCGTAAAGCAAAAATAATCAAGTACAGATTCCAAGATCCCATATCCAAACTCTAAGGAACCGATTTATACAAAACAACCACTGATTACAACTCAATCAACTCAAGCCTAGAACAAAATCACCTCTAGACTCAAGAACTCAACAAAGAACTTCGGATTCTAAGTCAAAAATCAAAGAATTAAGTAAGATAGAAGTACACCTCCTCCAGAAGCTGATTTATGTCAAGATCTGAACTAGAATAGCTTTCCACCAGATTTGAAACGAACAACACCAGATCTAAAGCATGCACCACCGGATCTGAACCGTGCGCCGGTAGCAATGGAAAGCACCACCAAGAATGAACCGTGCACCACCAGCACGAACGAAGCACCACCAACACGGAATCACTTCGAATCAAGGCTCACGAGGCTGGAGCCTTAGATATTTTTGGCTCAGAGGCTCGGATTCCTAGGAATGCAAAATTTCCACAAAGAGAGGGGAGTGGAAGAGGTTGATCAGATTTTACCTCTCTAAAACCCTAACCACAGCATTATATAGCCCCCTAGCTTCAATCCGAATATAACCCTAGACCACATTACAGCAGTTTATTTAGGGGCGATCTAATGGACCTTCGAATACCCACAAAAGCACAACGAAAGCCATGTATTGGTGACACGCGTCGGGCCAACGAACGGCTGGGATTTCACCATGAAAGCTTCTTCTACAAGCTTCTCAGAGCTACGGTTAGAAGGAGGGGATAAGGATGAATAAAGTGAATAAGGACAACTGTAAATTACCTTTTTCGGGCAGCTGGTACAGTTTGGGCAAGCATAGTACCTTTTCGAGCAGCGTTAGTACACAAAACGGGCAAGAGCAGTACATGGTTAATATGTAATTAATACAACGAGGCAAAGGGAAAGATGGTCAATGTACCAATGACCCAAATTCAAAATATCAGATTATCCAAAAACACAGTGTTTCACCTTTGCTTTGAATATTAAGTCACGTGTTTTATGCCCATTATATTTAAGCTCAATTTTAAGTCAAATTTTATAAACCCTATTAGACCTAATATAAGTCATATATTTACCAACTATAACGTATGTGATGGTGATAAGTAGTAGGGGTGATCCATGAGGGGTAAAATTGGGCCCTAAGAAAAATTTTGTCTGCCGAAAGATGACATATTTTTAAAGGGTCTTTCTCATTGGTTCACTTGTATGAGAGATTCATATTATATGTCGCATTCTGCCCAATGGTGATTGTATAGTGATTCACTTGGACACTCATGAGAATATTGTTGTTTTCCTCTTTCAACACATACTCTACTAATATACTCGCTAATATCATGCCCATGTTATATTATGATCATTATTCAATATTTTCTTCCAATTAGCAATTTTGTTCTAAATAATCATATTGATCCATTGAGACACTTCAAGGGGACAATAATGTTAAGTAGGAAAGGGACATTGAATTATCTCTTGTTCTAGTTGATTTATACTTGGTCCCAATAAAGAATGAGCCCACTAAGTCTCGTGATGAAAGATCTAGTGAGCAAAAAGCTCATTATCAAAAGTTAGAAAGATCCCTAGAATATAAAAACGCCAAAATTGGAAAAATTAGTCAATATGAAATATGATGGGATTAGCAGGGTTAGGGATTACATCATGAAAATGCAAGATTTGGAAACCATAAAGTGCCTATCCCTAACTATTTTCTAATCGGCAAGTTTTGAACTTCCTTCCTATTTGATTATGTCAATTTGAAACCATTAACAATGCCCACAAGGAACCTTTGAGTGTTGATCAGCTCAGCTTTTCTTTATGTACAAGAAGAAAAAAGAATTGAAAGGGAGAAGGGTCTAAGTGTTAAAATTGAAAGTGTGAATTTGGAGCATCTACAATGCCCTTGTTATGGTGAAACTAATAAGAAAAATGTTTCACAACACCATAGAAGGTTAAATTTCAAAGTCATTACTTTTGTAAGAACCAAGGAGATTATGGTCAATCTCACAAACATGGGGGTTCTAAACCTAGTTTCATAAAGGGTGTTTGTTTGTTGGTTCTATAAAAGAAAGTTCATATGAAGAAAGATCGTGTCAAATATGAGACATGGCTAGAGAAAAATTAAAATAAAGGGGTTGAAAAACAAATGGAAGCAAAGTGAGAGTGAAGTTAGCTTCATCGTAAGGAGTGGAGTTCAACTAGATGTAGAGTTTCTCAGAAAAATTGCATTAAATCTTGTTTTTGGCTTTATCCTTCTTTAATAAAATACTTTTTTTCAATCATCCATGAGGTGGAATTTAGTTTCAGTTCCAAGACTCGATGTTTCTAGTTATCAGCTCACTTTTGGTAATAAGATAGTTGATTGGTTATAATTCTTGTGATTTTTGGAAGTGCCTTTGGTGATGGTTTATATAAGTTATATTTATGTCTACACATGATTCCCTTAAGATTGAAGTAATAGGCACTAAATGGTCCCTCTCTGGAGAAAATCATCCAAATTATGACATAAGAGACTCGCTTACATTTTAAGGGGAAAGCTAACTAAAAACAAAAGCCATGCTACTATCCGTAGTAGTGGACTCCTAAAGATAATTCAAATTAACATTGCTGGACCAGTGGAGGTAAAGTCACATTAGGTGGGTTTTGCCAAAAATAAGCAGAGGAGAGAGAAAGAAAGAGAAAGAGAATATGTCAACAATTCAAGGAGATTCAAGGAGAAATTATAGGAGGGAATACAAGAACTTTGTTTCTTATAAATTAAGCTTCCCTCCTTAGTTTTAAGACATCCAAAAATCAAATACATGTTTTACATCCTAGATTTGTATAAAAATAAAAGAAATTAGTTTCTCCTGTATTTATTCTTCTTATTTGAGTGCATTCTCCGATTTTGATAGAAAGCTGTTGTTGTGCTTTCTTTGTATTTAGCGAGAGGTTGAAACATCTCTTGACTAGTGAAATCCTTCTATCCTTGCCCATGGTTTTTCCCTTGATTCGTTTCAGGGTTTTCTACATAAATATCGTGTGTTAATTTCTTGTTTCTCTTAAACTTTGGTTTAGTTGTAAGACGGCTTTGACCCATACTTTCATAACACAATCCTAACAGTGGTATCAGAGCATCAAGTTCGTTGGTTACTGTTCACATATATGAGTATATTCACATGAATAATAAAATCGGTTCGAGTAAAGAAGCAATTATCTTTTACACAATGGTAGCAAAGTTTGAAATTGAGAAGTTTAACGGGAGTAATTTCTCATTGTGCAAATGGAATGTGAAGGAAATTTTGAGGAAGAAAAATTGCTTCGCAATAATCAAAGACAAACCAGTAGATATAACTGATGCCAATTGGAAGGAGATGAATGACAATACTATTGCCAACTTGCATCTAGCATTGGCAGATTCAGTATTGTCGAATGTTGAGGAGAAGAAATCGGCAAAAGAAATTTAGGATTCATTGACCAACTTATACAAGGTCAAGTCACTTCACAATAAGATCATTTTAAACAGGAGACTCTACACTCACTTCGGTGACGGATCATATTAACAATCTGAATACACTATTTTCCCAACTTACAAAGTTAGGTTGCACAAATAGCAACACCTAAACGTGTAGAGCTTCTACTGCAAGGTCTACCGGATTCTTATAATCAACTCATCATCAACATCAAAAATAAAGTAGTTGCAGACCTAATCTTCGATGATGTTGCAGCCGCTATCCCGGAAGGGGAAGCTAGGCACAAGAACAAGGGAGATAGATCGGAAAGCTCAAAGCAAGTAGAGGCACTATCGATGATGAGAGGAAGATCAACGGAACGTGGCTCTAGTGGGAATCACAACAATGGTAGATCAAAGTCAAAAAGCAAGAAAAATGTTAAATGCTACAATTGATGCAAGAGAGGGCACGGCAAAAAGGATTGTTGGTATAACTAGAAGAATGGAGAGAAAAATCTTGAAGCAATAACTTCTCAAGGATGTGTTGCTAGTTCCTCTGATGATGGAGAAATCCTATACAGCGAAGTAGCAAGTGGTTCTAAAGGCAGAAAGCAACTCACTGATGTTTAGATAATGGATTCAAGAGCAACATGGTATATGACCTCTCGTAGAAATTGGTTTTACACATATGAACCTACATCTGGAGGATCCGTGTTCATGGGTAATGATCATACCTCAGAAATCATTGGTATTGGTACTATCAAGTTGAAAATGTGTGATGGTATGATTCGCACAATTCAAGGGGTACGACACATGAAGGGCTTAAAGAAAATCTATTTTCTATTAGACAATTAGATGACCTGGGTTGCAAGACTCGGTTTGAAAATGAGATCATGAAGGTCATAAAAGGAGCACTTGTGGTGATGAAAGCAGAAAAGTTCACAACAAATCTATACCTATTGGGTGATACGTTGAAGGTGGCAGATGCATTTGTTGCATCTACCAACTGAGAAGAATCAATGATAATGTGGCATTGAGCCACATGTCGGAAGGAGCTTTGAAGATTCTCTTAGAACGTAATCTCCTTCCAGGGCTCAAATCAGTAAACTTACCTTTCTTTGAGCACTGTGTTACAAGTAAACAACATAGATTAAAGTTTGGAAGATCTACTGGTATAAGTACACACATTCTAGACTTGATTCATTCTGATAAGTGGGAGTCACCGGTTATATCCCAAGAAGGAGCAAAGTACTTTGTATAATTCATTGATGACTACTCTAAGAGATTGTGGGTGTATCCAATTAAGAAGAAGGCATATGTGTTTCCAACATTTAAAGACTTCAAAATGCGAGTGGAACTTGAAAATGGAAAAAAATAAATAAATAAAGATCAACTGTTTAAGGACAGATAATGGAGGAGAATATACGGAGTGAAATTTTCTCACATTTCGCAAGCAAGAGGGTATTCAAAGACAATTTACTAATGCACATACCCCTCAGCAAAATGGGATAGCAGAACAAATGGACGGAACTCTCCTGGAAAGAATAAAAGCGATGTTAGGGACTATTGGGCCAGCCAAGTCATTTTGGGCAGAAGCACCTAAAACCGCTAGCTATGTGATAAATCGGTCACGGTCAATGGCAATTGTTTTGAAAACACCAATGGAGATGTGGACTGGTAAGCCAGCAAATTATTCTTCTCTACGTGTGTTTGGATATCCAGCATATGTGATGTATAATTCCCAAGAGAGAACAAAGGTTGACCCGAAGTCTGAAAATGTATATTCTTAGGTTATGCTACTGGTGTTAAGGGGTAACGTTTGTGGGATCCCACTTCCCACAAGATTATAGTCAGCAGAGACATGATATTTATAGAAAGTGAACTACAAAATGAGAAAGAAAATGACAGTACTTCAAAAGAGACTACTATAATACAAATAGAAGATAAGTCAGAAAATGAAGATTCTTTTAAAGCAATACAAGAGCACGAAGAACCAGAACAAGATGAGGCCATTGATATAGAAGTCCAACTATCGTCACGTCAAATAAGAAGTCCCCCATGGCACTCAGATAATGTTATGGCAAGCAATGATGCATATTGTCTTCTAACAGAAGATGGAGAACCATCAACTTTTCAGAAGGCTTAAAATAGTCTTGATGTTTTTCTGTGGATGTCAGTAATGTAGGAAGAAATTGAAGCTTTGCACAAAATTAGAACCTGGGAACTTGTTACACTTCCACATGGATGAAAAGCTATTGGTAACAAGTGGGTCTACAAGATCAAATGAGATAGCAACGACCAAGTGGAGTGACACCGTGCAAGACTAGTGGTCAAAGGATGCACTCAAAAAGAAGGTATTGATTTCAATGAGATACTTTCTCCAGTGGTTAGACTTACAAATATTAGAGTAGTCTTGGCTATGTGTGCTGCATTTGATTTGCATCTAGAACAATTAGATGTAAAAACTGCTTTTCTTTATGGTGAACTTGAAGAAGAGATATATATGCTCCAACCAAAAGGTTTTGAAGAGAAACAAAAAGAAAACTTGGTTTGCAAGTTAACCAAATCTCTATACGGTCTGAAGCAGGCGCCAAGATAATGGTACAAGAGATTTGATTCCTTTATAATTAGCCTCAGATACAACAGACAAGTTCAGACCATTGTACATACTATAGAAGCTTTAGTGATAATGACTTCATTATTTTGCTGTTGTATGTGGTTGATATGCTAGTAATAGGCCCCAACAAAGATCAAGTTCAAGAATTAAAGGCACACTTGGCTAGGGAGTTCAATATGAAGGACTTGGGACCAACAAACAAGATTTTAGGGATAAAAATTCACCGTGACAGAAAAGATAGAAAGATTTGGCTTTCACAAAAGAACTATCTCAAGAAAATCTTGCGGTGCTTCAACATGCAAGATTGTAAGCCAATCTCTACCTCACTTCCTATCAATTATTAAATATCCTCAAGTATGTGTCCTAGCAGTGAAGCGGAGAGGATGGAAATGTCTCGAGTACTTATGTATGCCATGATTTGTATGAAACCAGATATTACTCAAGCAGTTGGCACGGTTAGTAGTTTCATGGCGAATCCTAGTAGAGAGCACTGGAATGCTGTGAAGAGGATCCTAAAATATATCAAAGGAAACTCAGATGTTGCATTATGTTACGGAGGATTAGAATTTATTGTCAAAGTATATGTTGATTCAAATTATAAAAGTGATCCTGGTAATCGTAAATCTACTACAGGCTATATGTTTACACTTGAAGGAGGAGCAGTGAGCTGGGTGTCCAAACTACAGACTATTATGGCCTTATCAATGACAGAAGCTCAGTATATGGAAGCTACACAAGCATGCAAGTAAGCAATTTGGATTCAAAGATTAATGGAAGAACTTGGGCATAAACAACAGAAGATTCAAGTGTATTACGACAGTCAAAGTTCCCTATACATTGCCAGAAATCTAGTCTTTCATTCCAGGCCAAAGCACATAAGAGTTCAATATCATTTTGTTCGAGAAGTAGTTGAAGAAGGGAGTGGGGATGTGTAGAAAATTCACTCTACAGATACCCTAGCAGATGTCATGACAAAGCCAATTGACGCTGACAAGTTTATACGGTGTAGATCCTCTTATGGCCTATTGAAAACATAAGCAGCATGAAACTGGCAAGTATTAAAAGGATTGAAAGATCACCAAAAGTGACTTTAAGTGGGAGATTGTGGAAGTAAAGTCACATTAGGTGGCTTTTGCCAAAAATAAGCAAAGGAAAAGAGAAAAAGAGAGAGAAGGAGAATATGTCAATAATTCAAAAAAAGGAGGAAAATTAAGTGGATCATTAAAAAAAAAAAAAAAATAATGGACGCAACGTGATTCAAGGAGAAACTACAGGAGGGAATACGAGAACTTTTTTTCTTATAAATTGAGCTTCCTCCTTAGTTTCAAAACATCCAATACTCATATATACATTTTTCATCCCAAATTTATATAAAAATAGAAAATTAATTTCTCACGTATTTATTCTTCTTCTGTGAGTGTATTCTCCTATTTCGAGAGAAAGATATTGTTGTGCTTTCTTTGTATTTAGTGAGAGGTTGTAACATCTCTTTAATAGTGAAATCCTTCTATCCTTTCCTGTGGTTTTTCCCTTGATTCGTTTCAGGGTTTTCTACGTAAATATAGTGTGTCAATTTCCTATTTCTCTCAAACTTTGTTTTAGTTCCAAGACGTCTTCAACCCATATTTTCATAACGCGATCCTAACAAGACCGTGACCTCCCATTAAATGTGGGAGAAGTTCATGTATCACTTTTATTGATGATTATTCTAGGCACAAGTATGCATACTTGATTAATAACAAATCTAAGGCCCTTGAGAAAGTAAAATTTATTTTTAGGTAAGAAGTTGAGAAGTGATTAGGAAAAGTGAATAAAGTTGTGAGATCCTGTCGTGGTGGTGAGTAAGATGGTAGCCATAGGGAATATGGGTCAATTCAAGGGACAATTTGCTGAATACTTAGAAAGTCGTGGAATAATTGCCCAAGTCATATAATGCTAGGGACACCTAAACGGAATGGCGCAGCTAATAGTATGATCAAATAGCCTAAATTCTTAGGGGTTTAGCACTTCAAATAACTATTTTTTTATTGAATAGGGTACTAAAAAAATCCTTTTAGTTGTTGAACGAGAGAAAACCTAGCTTAAACCATTTACGGGAGTGGGGTTTTCCAGCTAAATAGGAATATATAACCCACATGAGAGAAAACTTAACCTTAAAACTATGTACACTTGACCTGCAAACCACTTGGGTTTTTTTTTCCATTGATTATCCAAAAGTCTCTAAAGGTTATAGATTTTATTCTCTCTAATGGCACACGGGTTGTTAAGTCCATACTGCAAAGTTACTTAAGCTTGATGTGGGTAATTTTGATTGCTCTCAAGAACTTGTTGCTTCTCTTCTACGAAGCCAAGTTATAAGTGGCCATTATACATGAAATAGAGATTCTCAATTCGATTACTATAGAGCACATGGAATGTTAACGATCTATTATCCTGACCACATAGACTATGTAGCCAATTCAAGAACCCCAATCAAGCCAAAATGTACCCGTTAGGTGTACTGAGAAAGTAAGGAGAGGGTCACTATGTTGTGGGGGAATTAGATGAACCATTGTCTTAAGAACAAGCTCTTTCTCTTTTGCAAGTAAGAAAAGTGGAAGAAGGAAATAGAAGGGGAGATATTCTTTGGAACACAATGAGGTTTGGAAATTAGTTAGGCTTCTGAAGAATTTAATCCTGTCAATTGCAAATGGGTGTACAAAGTTAAAAGGGACTCAAAAAGGAAGGTGACAAGGTTTAAAGCAAGATTAGTTGCTAAAAGATATACACAAAGGGAAGGAATTGAATTAGCGAAACCTTTTCTCTAGTTTCTTCTAAGGATTCCTTTAGAATCATTATGACTTTGATTACACGTATGACTTGCAACCTTATCAAATGGATGTTAAAACGGCTTTTGTAAATGGAGACCTTAAAGACGAAGTTTATATCTGACAACCTAATGGTCTTATAGTAGTAGGAAAATAACGTGTGGTATGCGAATTCAAGAAGTCAATTATGAATTAAAGTAAGCCTCTTGCAAATAGTGCTTAAAGTTTCATGAGAAAATATTGTCTATGGTTTTTGCAAATCAAATGGACCCTTGTGTATATACAAGGTTAGTGGGAGCAAGTACATTTTCTTAGTACTGTATGTTGATGATATTTTATTTGAAATTAGTGATCTTGGTTTCCTTCAAGATGTCAAGAGCATGCTATCTAAGGCATTTGACATAAAGAACCTTGGAGAAGCATCTTATATTCTAGGTATCAAGATACAAAGAGATAGAACTAGAAAGCCATTGGGCCTATCACATAGGGCATATATGGATGAGTACTTGAAAGATTTGGTCTCCTGAAATGCAAGTCTTGTATAACACCTATTTTTGAGGAAGATAAACTCAGTAAGGAGCAATGTCCTAGTAACAATCTTGGAGTAGATTGATTCCACGTAAAATGTTAGATAAGACACCTTTTAAACTATGGAAAGGCCATATGCCTTACCTAAAATACCGCAAATTGTGGGGGTGTCTAACTGAAGTAGGGATTTCTGAGGTCAAAATAAGTAAAATATGCCAAAGACTGTAGATGCTATTTCTGTTAGTTATGCAGTGAACAGTGCGGCATATAGATTCATATTTTTAAATGACTTGAGCCTTGGGCTTGGAAAAATTATGGAATCTCGAGATGCTGAATTTTTCGAGCATAAGTTCCCATGAAAGAATCTATACATCCTTCATTGCCTTATGCTTTTCCTGTTACATCTACGTCATCATCTACTCACACACCCCCTGAACTCAAGGTTTAGGAAATTAGAAGAAGAAAGAGGGCTTGATCTGAGACTAGTTTTGAACCTGACACCATAATTTTTTCTTGTCTGAACATCATGATTTTGATGAGCACTTTGTAAGTGCATTCATGTTAGAACGAAAATCCTAAAACATATGATGAATGAGAACTATAGATGATCCATTTTGGAGAGAGACCGTTAATAATGAGTTAGACTCCATAATGAGTAATAACACATGGGTGCTAATGCATCTTCCTAGGAAGATGCAAATTAATAGGGTGTAAATGGATGTTTAGAAAGAAGTTAAGGATTGATGGGTTCATAGAGAAATTTAAGGCCATGCTAGTTGCTAAAGAACACACCCAGAAACAAGGAATAAATTGCTTTGATAGTTACCTACCAGTAACTAAGATAACCATTGGAAGAGCATTGTTAGCTCTGGCATTCATACATAACCTTATAGTACACCAAATGGATATAAAAACTGCTGTCTTGAATGATGACCTTAAGGAGGAAATCTATATGGAAAAACCCAAGGGGTTTTAGATTCCTGGTATGGAGCATAAAGTATGTAAGCATATGAAATCTTCGTATGGCCTAAAATAAGTTCCTAAACAATGGCCTAAAAAATTTGTTTGTACCTGGGTGACACACGGTTTTATTTTAAACAGTGGTGATGCTTGTGTATTCTAAGCATGTTGATAATAATTGTGTGATTATCTATTTTGGCACAGGTGTAAATATTGTAAATTCCGCAGAGTCATTCTTGAGTTCACGTTTTCGTATAAAAGACCTAGGTGAGGCCAATGTGGTACTTGGGGTATAGACAAGTAGAACATCGGAGGGTTTTGCTTTAAGTCAATCCCACCACGTGGAGAAAGTATTACGAAAGTTTGGTCACTTTATGACACTTTAGTTAAAGCTCCATATGACCCTAGTGTTCATTTGAAAGGAAACACGGGAGATAGTGTATCACAGGCTGAATACATAAAATAATTGGTAGCTTAATGTTTTTAATGAAATATCCTCATCCCGATATTGCTTATGCCATTTGTAGACTTAGCCATTACACTCATAACCGTAGTGATGAGCATTGGAGTGCATTGACAAGGCAGTTAAGGTATCTTAAAGGTACCATGAAGTGAGGGTTACATCATAAGAGATTCCCTTTTGTGTCAATGAGATACTATGATCCTAATTGGGTGTGTGATTCTAACAAAACTCTTTCTACTAGTGGCTATGTGTTTATGCTTGCTAACTGTGCCATATCATGGAAATCATCCAAACAAACCTGCATTATTAAATCAACTATAGAATCAGAATATGTTGCAATAGAGATCACATGTTTGGAAGTTGAGTAGCTAAGGACTGTCCTGGGAGACATTTCATTGTGGGGGAAGGCCACACCTTCAGTATCATTACATTATGACTCACGAGTGGCAATTGAAGTTATTGAAAGTGAGGATTATAATGGCAAGAAGAGGCACATTTGCATCAAACATGATATCGTGAGACATTTGATCACAAGTAAGAAGATTCTGAACCCAGCTTGGCGTGATGGCAGATCCTTTACTAATGTGGTAAGTGGTCAGACTCCAAGAAGAGATGTTGAACCCTTGAATGCACCGTTAAATCAGAACACAAATAATGAGAGGAAAAGAACGTCAGCCAGGACAATATCTATGATGGGTGTCGGCAAGAGAATCATTCGGGGAGCAATGGTGGGCTTGAAGATAGAGATGCTTAGATGTAGCGCAGTGGTTGAAATTGAAAAACAACAAAGTGCAGAAGAGGTAATGGAGATGTGTGCAAATTGCAGATTTGTCATGAAGAAAGAAAGAATTTGAATCAGTGGAAGAAAGGGACGCCATGATTAGATCTGAATTTGATTGGCAGAATGTTGGCATTGTTGGAGTAAGGAAATGGAAAGAATTTGATCGAAAATTTAGAAGCAAATCTTAGATAGCCTGCTACGGTGTCCCGATGCAAGCCAGGTCAACAAAGAACTTTAGATTGAACGCGAAAGACTGGGGAAGGGTGTTAGTGGGGGATTCTGCGGTAAGCCACTCTGATTCGTTTGAGGTTGGTAGGGTCCTTGTGGAAAAGGAGAAGATCGACCCTATTAAGGATGTAGTTCTCCTTAAGGTTGGGCAATTATATCATGTTATACATGAGATGGAAGTCGGATAGGTATCTTCTTAGTAATTTCAGGAATGGACAAAGATCTTGAAGAGAGAGAGTGAGCATCAAAACGAAGATGTGGAGAATCCTAATCCGGAACTAGAACCGGATAGGATAAAAGAAGCAACTCACCCTGAGGAAGCAGAAGGTTTGATGGAAGAAGAAGAAGTTGTGCCTGTGCCAGCCCCAGAACAGCCACCATGGAATCGAATTAGGGAACTACAAGACCAAGATTCAGCTAGGAATCTAGGTGGGGTGATGAAAAGTTGCATTAAAGGGGAGGAGGATGTCAAACCTGAATTGAATGAAGATGGGGTGGAGTTAAGGGGGGAGGCGGCTATAGAGAAAAAGGGTCAATTTGTCGGGAGCATTAGGAAGGCTTGTTATTTGAAGACCATGTGCCCTAGTGACCAAGTATTAGGGCGGCACCCACATGCGACAAATCCAGACAAGCCTAGTGACCAAGATTCACTGAGGCCCAATTAATGAAGCCCCAAAGCAAGGACTTAAATTAGCTTTACAAAGCCTGGTCCATATGCAAAAAGAACTTCAGATTTTCCGTCATGTTATAGCAAGCCCATCTGCACCAAGAAAAATTCTGAAGTCGACGCCAACACCATCTCAATGCGCGAGTGAACATTTTCCATCAGCGTATGTAAATATTTTCGATGTTGAGATTGAGGTGGACGCAATGCTCAGGAAGCCTGATAAGGTTCGGGGGGGAAGCTTGCCAGGAAATCTGTTTCAACTGAGAAGACGAAGAATGCGAGCTATGGACCAAGAGGTATGCCTAATGAATCAAAAGAGTATTCCCTCTCATCAGAATGAAAGAATTGTGAAAAAAATGGGAAGGAATAGGGAAACAGAGAAAATTACAAAAAAAGGCATGCGGGTCTAAAATGGAAAGATGATGGGCATCACAGTATTAAATCTTTCTTGAAGATTACCAAGTTTGCATACTTAGCAGGGAAGAAGGGGAGTAGTAAGAGGAAATCCCAATGAAGGCTCTCTTGAAGGAGTGTCCGTTGAACTTGAAGAAAATAAAAATAAAAAAAGATTCAAGGAAAATAGTAATGCTATGGAAAAAAATAATCTATTGGATCATTAAAATAGTACATCAACTAAACTATTTATACAAATAACAAATACAAGGAAAAGACTCAGCTCTAGATCTCGCACTTACAAGTGACAAGCAATAAAACCTCTAGTAAAAAGCCTTAATGGCCGGTTGGAGGAGCAAGGAAGGGGAAGCGGAAGTGAACACTGGCAAGAGTACAAAGAATGCTCTAGATCTACTTAATTACAACTACTTAATTACAAGGAGTATACTAGAGCATAAAATATGTATATGTACGTCGATACAAAGTACTCATGAAAACAAAATAACAAAAGCTCAACACTCCCCTTGAAGTTGGGGCATGGAGATTCACAATGTCCAACTTGCAAAGGAGGACCGAGAACTCAGAACGACCAAGAGCTTTGGTGAAGACATAGGCAATTTGTCCTGAAGACCGAACGAAGGGTGTCGCAATTTCCTTGGATAACAGCTTTTCCCGTATGAAATGACAATCAATCTCAACGTGTTTTGTCCTTTCATGAAATATGGATTCGAGGCAATGTGGAGAGCTGCTTGATTATCACAAAATAAAACAGATGCATCGTTAATTGGAACAATAAGTTCAATTAACAAACGTCGTAACCATATGAGTTCACTTGTAGTAGTAGCCATAGAACGATAGCCGAAGAGCAAGACACGACACTTTGCTTCTTCAATCTCCAAGAAATTGGCACCCCTCTTAGAAAAGTCACAAACCTAGTTGTGGAAAGTCTATTGGTGGGACAACCCGCCTAATCTTCATAACAATACCCCTTTAAAATAAAATCATTTTCTAAGGGCAAAAGAATTCCTTGTCCAGGCGTCCCTTTCAGATATCATAACACTCGCATTATGGCTTCTAGATGTGGACGTCTAGGATCATGCATAAATTGGCTCAGAATACGGACTGCACCGCTAATATCGGGGTGAGTTATGGTTAAATACAAGAGGTGTCCAACAAGTCTACGGTATCTCCCCATATCCTCAATTTTCTCCCCCACCTGATCTGCTAGTCCATGATTTTGAACCATTGGGAGTGAGAGCTGGTTTGGCTCCTAACAACCCGACCTCACTTAAAATGTCCAACCCATACTTTCGCTGGCTCAAAACAATTCCACTCGGAGACTGAGCTACCTTAATCCTTAGAAAGTATTTAATGGGTCCTAAGTCCTTAATTGCGAAAGACTTATTTAAAGCTGCCTTAATTGCGGTGATATGCTCAACATTTTTGCCGGTTATGATAACGCCATCCACATATATTAAAATGGTAGTAAAAATTCCCTCATTGTGAAAGGTTAATAGTGGTAGTTGGACTTGGACTGATGAAACCCGACACTTAGCAAGGTGGAAGTAAATTTTTAGTTCCAGTTACATGAGGCCTGTTTAAGTCCATGAAGGGATTTTCATAAACGACAAACTTTTCCTTTATGTTGTTCTTCAAAACCCCATGGAAGTTTCATATAAACTTCCTCATCAAGATCACCATGGAGAGAGGCATTATTTACATCTAACTGTTAGATTATCCAACTTCTCGCAACTGCTACGAGACACAACGAACCGTAACTAGCTTTGCTATAGGAGCAAAGGTATCATGATAATCGATACCTTTTACCTGAGTGAACCCCTTTGCGACCAATCTTGCCTTGTAATGCTCTATGGTCCCGTCTGACTTGTATTTCACCTTGTACACGCACTTCAAGTTTATCGGTTTCTTACCCTCAGGCAAGTCAAGTGTCCAAGTTTGATTTTCTTCCAAGGCTTGAATTTCCTTCTCCATAGCGTCCCTCCAATGCCTATGTTCGACCGCCTGTTTAAAATTTTTTGGCTCATCACACAACATGATGGCGTTTAAAAGATTACAGTGAGTGTTAGAAAAATGCACTTTGGACACAAAAATTGAAATTGGATACTATACCAGAATTAGCTAACGAATCGGGGGCAAAAGTATGGGCTATAGGCGTGGGCATATCGCAAATGTAATGTTGATACTTAGCGGATGCCCAGCGTAAACGAGTAATTCTTCTAATAACCCCGGAATTTTGCTGAATCACAAAGTCATCTTCCCCGATCAGCTGGAGGCTGTTGCTGCCACTAGCCGATGCGTGTTGCAGTGCAGAACCACCGATTGCTGCGTAGAACCTCTTGCAAGTGGTTCTGCCGGTTGCTGCATGCCGGCCTCGATCGATACGTGAATCAGACCTCGTTGTACTGGCCCATCTTCACATAAAATTGGTATTGAATTTTGGAAAATTTGTTTGGGGCTGTATTCTTGAGTTTTAATGTAAGGAAAGGAATTTTCATAAAACCGAACATCCCGTGACACAATAATTTTGTTCTCCTCACGATTATAAATTTTGTACCCCTTTTGCCCTTGTGGATACCCAACAAGTACTCCTGACGCGGCCCAATATTCAAACTTATCATTACTCCCATCCTTCATATGATAAAAACATAGACTCCCAAAAACATGTTGGTGTTCATATTTTGGCATTTTTTCTAAATAACAACTCATAAGGACTCTTGTTTTTAAGGATGGGTAAGGGTGTCAAATTAATAATATATGCCGCAGTTAAAATACGCTCACCTCAGAAATTTTTTGGTAACTCGGCCTGAAAACGAAGTGCCCGTCCGAACTCAAGCAGGTGCTTATGGTTCCGCTCCACCACACCGTTCTGTTAAGGGGTCCCTATTAATAAAGTCTAAAATTGAATCCCATGTCGTGCATAAAAATCCAGTAACGGCCCATATTTGAACTCCTGCCCGTTATAGCTCCCTACTTGTTTGACTTGCAAACCAAACTGCGTACTAGCCATACGACAAAAATCCATAAGAATCCTATGTGCTTGGGATTTTTCCGTCATCAAGTAAATCCAAGTACATCGACTAAAATCGTCCACAATTGTGAGAAAATACTGAGCCTCGGTTAAAGACAACACCCGATAAGGTCCCAAATTTCACAATGTATTAAATCGAAACAACAATGAGTTTTTGAGACAGATAATGGAAAAGGTAAACGTGCTTGCTTGGCACGATGACAAACGTCACAAACAACATCAGTCCTCCTAACATCCAAATGAGGCAAAACACACACTTTTTGAAAAGAAACATGACCAAGATGATGATGCCACAAAACGACATCCTTATTTGTCTGAACCGTTAGAGCCAAGCGAACAGTAGGCTGCACTTGCAACAGGTATAGTCCATCTCGTTGCTTACCCACTCTAATCAGCCTCTTCGAGTACAGGTCTTGTATACAACAGAAATCACGATGAGATATTAATGCGCATTTTCTATTTTCAATTAGCTTACTCACTGAAAGTAAATTAAATCGAAAATCAGGCACATAGAGGACACCATGGAGAATAAAATTCTCGAAAATCTTAACCTTACCCACATGGGTAACCGTTAATGTTGATTCGTTGGGCAATTTTACCGATATAACGAAAACATTTGTTTGGGCATCGAACATTAAGTCCAAAGAAGAGACCATATGATTTGTGGCACCCGAATCAATAATCTAATCAGAAGATGAGGAAACTCGACCTGTCAGATTTATACTAGGAGAGGCCGAACCCGGTCCAAGCAAAGCAAGAAGCTGTTGGTATTGCCCGGGCGACAACCCAACCACAGCGACCACCCTCCTGAGACCCATTCCCCGATGCCTTGGTTTTCCAACCTGGAGGATACCTTATCAGTGCAAAACACCTTTCTTTGGTATGCCTCTATTTCTTACAATGAGAACAAGTAAAACGGTTCGTATGACGAGGATTATTCCCCGACTTCCCACCGGCTCCTCCAGCCGATACCTTGGCTACCAAAACCCAACCTCGGGTGTGACCACCGAACCCACTGCTACACTCTATTGTTTTTCTTATAAGAGAATAAGCACTTCCAACAGTAGTTAAAGGCTTGGTATTCGTGAGTTGAGAATGAACTGTCTAAAACGATGGGTCAAGACCCATTAACAAATCCAATAATTCTTCCATGTCATGAATTTGGAAAAAAGTCTTAGCATGACCACGAGTGCAAGGCGGAATTTCAACAAGAGTGTACAACTCATCCCACAACGATCTCAATTTAGTGAAATAAGTCGACACCGGTAAATTGTCTTGTTTCAAAAGTGAAATTTCGCATTTTAATTCGTAGATACGGGGAACGTTGCCTTGTGAAAACCTCTCAAGCAAATATAACCAAATTTCACACGCAATCTCCAAATATGTTATACTCTCTTTTATCTCCTTTGAAACGGAGTTTGAGAGCCAAGTAGCAACTATGGAGTCACAAGCAATCCAATTTTCAAAATCCGGAGAGTTGTCATCTGGTTTTTCAATACTTCCATCAAGAAATCCAATTTTTCTTTTGGCTCTAAAAACCTTAAGAATAGACCTTCTCCAAGATTGGTAATTAGGTACCATTAAAACATTTTGAACAAAGATCAACCCTAGATTATGTCACGATCCTTGCCAAAGCCCAAATCCAGTTCGCTACCGAGGCCCTGCCACGGACCTTGTCTTGGCCCATGTCAAGGCCTTGTATTTGATGGCCCAGCCCGCTGCGTTGGTCCAGCCCACTTAAGCTGCCGGTTCCTTGGCCCAAATTAGGAAATATTCTAGAATAAATACTTAGAAATAGCTAGTAAAATATCTAGGGGAGTAGAAAGGTTTTCCCTCCATTTTCTTGTTCTTGCCACACGTGCTTATTGTAAGAAGTGCAAGTAATTAAGTTAGTTCATGTACTTAGCAAGGAAGGAAATGTAAGCATAGCACTATAAACAGGAAGCTATGTAATGGATTAATCATCCAACTAAATTATCAATGAAATATTCTATCTTCACATCTTAACTGTCACTTCTTTCTCATTTCATACTCTAATTTCTTTCTCATCCCAAATTCCAACTTTCTTTCTCATCCCATACTCTAAAAAGTTCACGGTTCTTCCGTTAGAACCAAGTCACGCATTCTAGGATCGTGACAGATTATCAGATGGGTGCAAATAAAATGGTGAGTTAACATCAATGACTCCCCCTATCGCTGGAGTTGGCATAATAACTTGATCAATATTTGCTTGAGTGTTAATGTTTTCATTTTCATTGTTAACATTCGCCATTATCCAAAAAAAAAAAACACAAAATAAAACAAGGTAAGGGGAAAGATGTAAGCTCATGAAGAATGCACTGAAGCAATGTGGACAGAAGGAGATGCCGTAAGCCTCCTGTTACTGCTGTAAGGCTTCAGCCAGAATGAAGAAAATGCAAGAAATGATCAACACTTGATTGAATCTTGCTCGAATACCATGAAGAAAATAAGAATAAAAAATTATTCAAGGAAAACAGTAATGCTATGGAAGAAAATAATCTTCTATTGGATCATTAAAATAGTACATCAACTAAGCTGTTTATACTAATAACAAATACAAGGAAAAGACTCAACTCTAGATCTCTCACTTACAAGTTACAAGCAATAAAGCCTCTAGTAAAAGGCCTTAATGGTAGGTTGGAGGAGCAAGGAAGGGGAAGAGGAAGTGAACACTAGCAAGACTACAAAGAATGTTCTAGATCTACTTAATTACAAGGAATATACTAAAGCATAAAACACTTATATGTACGTAGATACAAAGGACTCATGAATACAAAATAACAAAGCTCAACAGAACTTATGAAGATTATAGCAAGGAATGTGAATGGCCTCAATGCCGAAACAAAGAGGAGTATGATAAGTGCCTTCATCAGAGAGAGACAACCAAATTTTTGTGGGTCTAATCAAAACTAAAATACCGAATGTGGAGACAACTGTGGTTAGACGTGTATAGGGGAATGACATGTGGAGCCAGGATTTCATACAAGCAACTAAGGAAGCCTCTGGAGGTATATTACTTGTGTGGGATAAAAACAGCTGCCCTGAAGTTACGGCAATCAAGGGGAGGTCGTGGTTGGGTATTAAAGGGAAATCAAAGGGGACGAGGTTGGTTTGTGCTGTAGTATATATCTACCCTTTCTCCTTAGATGGAATATGTAAACTTTGGACTGATTTGGCAACTGTTATTGATAGCCTGAACTTCCCTTAGCATTCTCATGGGTGATTTTATTGAGGTACTGCATATCGAGTAAAGGAAGGGAGCCACTGGAAAAAATCATAGTATGTTGGACTTCATCGCCTTTGTCTAGGAGAAATCACTATTTAACTTGTTGATCGCAGGGAGGAAGTATACCTGGTCCAAAGGTATGTCCATGAGCCGCATTGATAAAGCTTTGGTCAGCAAAATATGGGTTGAAGTTTTCCCTGAAACTAAGTTACGGCGCTTGAACAAGAAGTTGTCTCATCATTGTCCCCTCCTAATCGAGACGTTATGAATTAGGTCCCGATCCCATTTTGATCCCTGGACTGTTGGCCTGACCATAAAGACTTTTTGGCGATGGTGAGTGAATCTTGGAGGAACTCTCATGGGTAGGCGGCCTTGAAATTAAAGCTCTTAAGTCATGGCTGAAGGATTGGAATAATAACGACTTTGGAGATGTAAAGAAGAGGGTCATATAGTTAGAGGAGGAACTTGAAGAGGTGGATAGGCGTCCTAAAGTCGCATCCCATACAAATGAATTATTGAGTCGAAGGAAAAACATGAAACAGGGGCTTTAGGTGTGGCACGCAAGATTGGAAAGACTTTAGAGGCAGAATTTGAGATGCAAATGGGTCAAAGAAGGTGACCGTAATACTAAATACTTCTTTGCTCTAACTAAAGCAAGATTTAGACACAACGTCATTCGAGGATTAATGGTGGATGGTGCTTTGAGCCGTGACCCTCCTTCCTTAAAACGACATATTGGGGCTTTCTTTAAGGATTTATACTCAAGAGGGTTATCCATTAAAGTAGCGCTTGAGGAGCTTGAGTTACCTCTACCTCATTTATCTGTCCAGGAATTTTCTGCTCTTGAAGGCGCGGTGTTGGCAAAGGAAGTCAAAGAAGCAGTGTGGGATTGTGAGCCGAGCAAAGCCCCGAGACCGGATGGGTTCCACTTTTGATTCATTAGAAGAGCTTGGGAAATTGTTGGTAATGACATAACTGAGTTTGTACAAAATGTCCTTGCCACTGGAGTGCTTCAAAAGGAAATCAACGTTACGTGGGTTTTCGCTGATTGTGAAGAAAGAAGGGGCTTCGAACCCACTTGACTTTAGGTCAATAAGCATGGTAGGCTGTTTGTACACGATTGTTTCAAAGTGAGTAAGTCCTCAAGTCACGTTGTGTATGAAGAGGAGCCAAATGAGGAAACTAAGAAATTCTATAGGTTGTTAAAGAGCTCTGAGCAACCAGTACATGAAGGGTCGAAGATCTCTCAATTGTCTGCATTGGTGAAATTGCTTCATATAAAGATCCTAGGCTATTGGAGTAATGCATCATTTTTCATGTTGTTGCAATTATTAAAGGAAACGCTATTACTTGAGGGTTCTACCATGCCATACTTATATTATGAGGCAAAGAAGACTATTTGAGACCTTAGTCTTTCTTACACTAAAATTGATTCACCCGTAAATGATTGTATGCTATTCTAGAAGGAGGATGCAGAGTTGGATGATTGTAAGATATGTGGTGCTTTGAGTTTCTACCATGTGGGCTGATCATGTCTTTCTTTAGGAGCTGAGAAGTGTGCTAAAAGCTTTTTAAGCAGTTTAATAAGAGTGTCAAATAAAAGGTGATGAAATTAGATGCTTGCCAAATTGTTAGGGGGTTGTTCTTGTTGTTGTTATACTGACTTGTCTTTTTGATAGGACACTTGAATTTGGAATCTGTGATTGAGTTCTATGCGGAGTTTGATTTCTATTGAGTTATTTCAAACAATTGGCGCATTCGGCTCTATCGAGCATCCATGATGTATTGAGCAGGGAGGATTTGAATTGGCATTTTAAACTAGGTGTGGGTAGTGATAGTTTCACTTTGTATTGCGAATCTTTGCTTGTTAATTTAAAAAAAATAAAAAGAATTGTTTAGTTTTTTGAAATTGTTGATGAGTTTGGACTCTATGATTGAGTTTTGTGTGAGTTTGAAATTGTTGTGGATTTAGCGCTGTGTGAGTTTCCGTTTTCTTTGAGTAAGTCTGCATTTCAATTTGCTAATTTCAATGATAATTCATGTTTTCATTTTTTTTCATAATTGAAATGAATTTCTATGATTCTCGGTTTATGCCTAAGTAATCTGGCTCTTTCATTTTCTTGTTGAATAATTCTGCATTTCAATTTGCTAGTTTCAGTGAGGATTCATTGGTCTTTGATGCCCTAAATCAATCATATTATTAAGTACTCGGATCGCGCTTCTATTATTTCCCTTTTTTTAGCTGAATCTTACGAGGTGATTCATTGAAATTATGAAAATTTAAGGTTGATGAGTGATATTCCAGAGAGAAAAGATGAAGAAACCATCAATTTTCAATCTTGATTGTTTTAGTTTATGCCGATGTAATCAGCTTGTTTTAGTTTCTCCTTGAATAATTCTACATTTCAGTTTGCTAGTTTTAGTGATCACAAACTCAATCATATTCTTTAGAATTCGGATCTCGCTTTCTAATATTTCGCTTTTTCTTTGCTGAATCTTACAAAGTACTTCGTTGAAATTGCTGAATTTTCTTTCGATTAGTGAATTCTGGAAAAGAATATGGTGCGGAATGTCACGATTTTGGTTACCAATTAGAGTCCATTTTATGATTCTCAGTATATGCCAAATAATTTGGTTGTTTCGGTTTCTAGTTGAATAAACTAGCATTTTGATTCGCTAGTTTCAATGGCATTCTTGCTTTTGTTTTTGTTCGTGGCTTAGAGTGGATTACCAGATCATTCTTCTGACTAGAATTATTTGTTTGTGCACATACTTTTATTTGATTCCATTCTTTTTGAATTGATCTCTAAAATATCATGTGCTGTCACTTGTTAGGAGTTATATAGTGCAGAGGACCTAGTGAGGAGAACAAAGATATGGGAGGAGGTGAAGGTTGCTGCATTAGCAATTTATTAGGTGTTTACGATTATGTTGCGGTGCATGGGGATGCAGGAAAGTTTAGGTTCACATGGAAGGTGGCAGGAGACATGTTTTTGTCCTTGTTAGTTTACAATCTCAAATTTTCCAATTGTTAAGGAGTTCTTGTTTTTGTTCGAACTTTTATTTGTAAACTTTTGATTGTAATTTATGCTAAGTTATTAGGTGACAAATTTTACGATGTACGCTTTTAGTGTCTTTTGGATATAAATAGGTTTTTGTGAGTATATTTAATTTTCAATGACATGCATTTGTTTATCAGAATTCGTTGTTACATTGAATAATATATAAGGGTTATATTCAAGTATAAACTTGTGTTTTTCTTTATATTATGCTTAGTTTTCACTTATGTATGTTGATATATTCATAAGAATACATTATTGAATTATTTGGAATTGTTTTGGATTTAGACTTTGTGATTGAGTTCTATGTGGAGTTTGAAAATGTTGTTGATTTATGCGTCAGTTTGTGTATGCGTCAGATTGTGTACTATGGAGTTTGAGATATGGGAATATTTTTGTATTCATTAATAATACACCTCAGTGGGTTTCTACTATTCCAAGCTCTAGGCTTAAGGTCCTGTGATGGGTGTTTTTATGCTGCTAAACTCTGGTGTGTTCGGCTTTATGGGCCGTCCGTGATGTATAGAGCGAGTTTTTGATTTGGTATTTTGAAGTAAGTGTGGATAGTAGTTTCACATGGTGCCGTTGTCGCTATTGTGTGGTTGATTATGCTATTCAGAAATTGAATTATGTGCCTTTCCAATTTTTTATGTGATTGTTGTGGTTAACATGTGTTTAATGCTTGAGTGTGATTATGAACTTGTTGGAATGGAGCTTTGAACCTAGAATTGGCAACTCCTAGGTTAGGCATGTCTAATTGCACAATCTTGGACCCGGTGTGTGGATATAGCATTGCATGTTTTGAGTTTAACCATGGATTGGATGTTGTTTGCGAGAATTGGTGTTTCTTGCATATTTTTGAGCGATCTAAGTGAAGTAGGTGATTATTGTAAAGGGGGCTTAGAGAACTTGTGAGTTCTTGTTGAAAATCTGTGTGATTTAGTGTCTTAGTCTCCATGTTGGTGTCTCATGTATTTTCCAAGGCTATGTTGGAAGCAAGTTGAACATATATTGGTACTTGTTGCTTGAAGTGATGATAAACATGTTGTTTATGGACTGTTTCAAGTTGAATTTGTTGCTTTATGTTGGTTTTGAGCTGTATTTTGTTGCTCATACTGATTTTACTACAGTTGGGACTGTATGCTGCTGAATTTTGGGCAATTCTGCTGTCTTTTTGTTATGTTTTGCTGAATTTTAGCTATGAATTGGGAAAACATGATATGTTTGAGTCATATGTGGACTTGTGTTGTCTTGGGAGACTTGTATGCCCTTAGGATCATTGTTTCATGCCTTTATTTTCTAGTTTTGGGAAGGGTAAGGCGTAGTTCTTGTGTGAACCTTGATTGATCATATGTTTGGTTCATTATGTTGGATGCTTATATTAGGTTATTTTGGATGTTGTTTATGACGGTGTTTTGTGATGCAATGTATGAATTGATTTGGCTAACTTGAATTTTGGGTGAATTGCATGTCCATGTTTAGCTTGGATTTCATGTTGATGTTGTGATTGACTTGATTACCATGAATTATTTGGAATTGTTGATGAGTTTGAACTATGTGATTGAATCCTTGCAAGAGTTTAAGAATGTTTTGAATTTGTGACATTGTAATTGAGTTCTATAATGTGGAGATTGGGTTTGCAACTATATTGCATTAAAAAGCATACGAATTTCCTTTTTGGTCAATTTTATGCTGATTACTTTAATATAGTTTTTATCTGTTTTATTTTTTTTATTGCTTGAGGCACTGGGTTTGTTGTTGTTGTTGTTTTTTTTTTATTGTTTGGTCTGTTATGCGTCTGTACTATTGCTTATATGATAAGAATTTTCTAACATGAGTGTTGTATTTAATTTTTTCAGGTGTTGGAAGACTGCATTGGAAATTCTTGTTTTTGTTCGAACTATTATTTGCGAACTTTTGTCGGATTTATAGTTTTTGCTAAGTTGTTAAGTGACAAATTTAACAATGTACACTTTTAGTGTTTTTTGTATGTAAATTGGGTTTTATAAGTATTTGAATATTCAAGTTTCAATAACATCTTTACTTTTTATTAGAATTCGTTGTTACATTGAATGATATGTAATGTTTCTGTACGATTATGCTGTACTATTTTATAGGTGTTATACTGAAATTAAATATCGCTACACTACATTTATGTACAGGTGCTATGAACAACCCGATAATTGTCCTTATATGGATTTACAGGTGTTGTAAACAATCAGAAAACATAAATGTATAGGTATTTATGAATGTATTTATTGCACTATATGAATGTACAAGATTTTTCAGGTCGATAAATTTTTCTGTTATAATTCTCTTTGATGGGAGAAGCATTTTTAATGACGGATTTTGATGTCATTAATAGATGAAAAATGTTTTAACGATGATTTATTATTGTTGTTAGTTTTTAACAATGGTCTATACTGTCGTTACTATTTCCAATTAGTAGCGCGAAAAATTTTAACGACGGTTTTTGTCGTCGTTAAAACTTTTTCTCATATAACGGTCAATATTTGTAACAACAACAATTATTGTCATTATTAATTAACTCTTTAACGACAGTGCCACCTGACATTAAAGACTTTATTTTTAACGACCACATGTGTCGTCGTTATTGATTTCATTTTTAACGACGGACATAATATACCGTCGTGGATACTTTTTAACGACGGCTCATTTTAGCGGTCATTGATCCCACATAGTATTAAAGTCGGAAGCAATAACGACGACAAACGACGGGAAGTTTCCGCCATCGTTAATAGTATTAACGACGGTAAACTAGACTTTTAACGACGATAATCATTGTCGTTAATGGCCCTTTTTCTTGTAGTGTCGAGCTCGAAACGAGCCGCCCTTTCAAGCTTTATGTTGAGCCAACTCGGCACATTTACACCCCTAGTTCAACAAACCGACTTCCATAGCCTAGTAGTTTCTGGCCCAACTTCAACTTATGCCAAAACTCCATCCAAGAAGTCAACTAATAGCAGTAGAAATTTTGTGGTAGAGAAGAATAAAGTAGAGAAGAATAAAGGGAAGCAGGAAAAAGCAACTTTTTTTCAAACACTAGAGGAATCTCATACCCTTGAGCTTTCTCTCTCTTTCATGTCATTCATTTTATGTTTTTTTGGCCCCCTTTTTACCTCTGCCTGCTTTCCTTTGGGTTATGCATTTGCTTTGCTGCTGTACATAATAAAGAGACATGAACTACAGAATAGGAAAATTGGTGTTAAATGAAGCAATAAAATGATTATAATAACCCTAATCTTTGATGATTAAGGGCTAGGTTGGTCATACTGTAAAATTATGTCTTTTTTCAGAAGCATTTTATAAAAACAAGGAAATATATTGACGATTTGCTTTACTTTTTTGAGTTTGCTATCACTGAAAAGGAATTTTATACACTGGCAAAACATCTGTAAAAGATAAATGAAGTGTTTTTTTGGGAGGATTTAAAAGCATTTTTTACCTTTTTCACAATACAAACTAAACAAGCACTGGATATCATTAGCGTACAAAGGATATTAATAAAAGTATATTGAACTGCAAGCTACTTTGTGTCAGTCAATATTACAAGGAACCAAATAGAGCGAGAATATAGCAAATTCACCACACAACTCCATCCAGGAAGGATTTGGGCTCACACTAAAGTCCACAGATCGGCGCCGAGAAATCAAAGTAGACAATGGGGCTCAGCCCGAACTACGAACAAAGGACATTGTTGGATTGCAAAATGCACTCAGACATCAAAAAGAAGGATAGTCCATTGTGAATGGAAACTAATACGAGAGGTGTTAGTTACCAAACATTGTTGAGCTTATTTGTGAAGCCTAGTTTATTGGATCTTGCCTATTAAGCAAAGGATTAGATTGATCTAATTTAGACCATAAACACTAAGGTTTTTTTGTGCGTAGCTACATATACACATAGCATTGAGTTGGTAATCTTATTAATGCACTTTCCAGCAGGTACAAGGGCCATAGGGAACAAAAAAAGTGGCCATCAATGCAGTCCAAAAATAAGAAAAGAAGGGCCAACTTAATTATTTGATAATCATACAACATTAAAAAGCCTATGTTTGTCCTCTAAAATAGGCCAAATCCAGTGATGATTTCTTATCTTTATATTACAGAAGTTTCATTGATTAATCAATAATTTTCTTTTTTAAATTTTAAACCCCTCTTCACTTTCCTGAGTATAAACAATGATAAACTACCCGAGGTTCACTTATTAATTTTTAATCTATAATTTTATGAACTAATTTTTTAAATGAAAAGTTACATGTACTTAATAAAATAGTTCTAATAACGACATGAATGGTGTAAAACTTGCCATCATCTCCTCACTATTTTGCTCACCACATAGACATATACACCACAATGTTGTGACACGTCTAATGAAGAAAAGTTGGATAATAAATTATTTTACACTCTTACACAATGCTGTTTGGACTATTATATTATTGGACTAAAAAGTTACTCTAGAACATTTATGAATTAAAAAATTAATAAACTAAACAATAGAAAACTAATATGAAATTACCCAATAAACAAAGCAGATTAGCCCTTTCCTCCAGAGAGCCTTTAAGCATCTGCAACAACCTAAGCTTTTCTGCTGCAGAAACCTCAGCCTCTCTTACCCTTGAAACTTTAAGAGTACCTTTCTTCAATGATAAGGGTCTTTAGCTGTCAAAGTTTCTTGAGTTGGCTTAGTGGTTAAAATCCCTACCCCTTTCAGCTATGTCTCGAATCCGAAGCTCACTTTTCCAATGGTCAAACCAATTTAGGGAGTTTGTAATCTTTTTATAGATAACAAGGGGTCCTTAGTTGTCCTAAGGGTGCACAAACTGAAAAAGGTAAGAGAACTTAAATGGAAGAGATATCAGTGGCGGATCTAAAAGTTCAACTCAACAATGTGTGCATGTTCATAGAAAATATTTACAATTGCAATTCAAGGGAAGAAACAACCACCGTCATATGCACCAAGGGCTCCGGCCAAAGCAGGGTCTGGAGAGGTGAGATGTACGCAGCAATACCCCTTCATGGTGTTACCCTAAAAAGAGGCTGTGTCCGGGTGCCCCCAACTCTAGAAAGCAAGAAGCAGTAAGCAAGAAGCAAACGAAGCAATGAAAGAGCAGTAAATCAACGATCATCAAAGCACAAGGCAAAGCACAAAACACCAAGCATACGTTAGAGCAATAATAGATCAAGCCGGCAACAGGCCCTAGGCTGAGGGTGCTATTGGCTCGATCCATTGTGCTCATCTCTCCTAAATTGCTACATCATCTACCCTTATTTTAGCTCACTACGCCGCTCTATATAAGGCCATCACCTTGTCTGGGTTTAAGTGGATGAGGTAGTGTCTAATCGTCTCCATCCGACTCTTCTTTAGCCCGCCTCTACCTCTCTTCCCATGCATAATATGAGGGTGCATGTTTGCTTGTGATTTTAAACATGTACTCATAATATAATAGAACTTAACTACTAGATTTTACTAAGCTGATGGATGAAAGTTCAAGAATAACTTTATACTCTTAACATTGCCCATTAAACGAATGTCTATCTCATAACTATCGTTGAAATTATTTAATATTGAGAGGGGAGGCTATTGGGATTGAAACACCTTACCTCTTGGTCAATAAGGTTCTGATACCATGTTAAGAACTAACTAATCCGAAAGCTAAAATTAATGGGTGAAAACTCAAGAATAATTTTATACTCTAACATAAAAGAGTATACATACCCTCGAGGATACTGAAGTGAAGCAAAGATGTCTCTTGCCACGTCTTGTTTTAAAGGAACGTTAGTGTAATTGTTCCCAAGCCCTTGCAAGACAACATGTCATAAGAGCAAAGCCGAGGTAGCTCGTTTAGATTATAGAGTTGAGCCCAAGCCAAGTGAGGCTCAAGCTCGTAGCTTGAAAAGCCAAAACGGGCCTTCTTGGATAAAATTTACTAAAATAAATATGCCCCTAATTCAACCTATGTTTGAACCTAAATAAGCCGAATTGAGCCTAAACGAGCATAAATCAAACTTAAATAAACCCAAATAAAGTTGAGTTTAGCTCAAGGCTCCCAAGCTGAAACAAGCCCAAGTCATTGTAGGCCGAGCTTGAGCTTGAATTCTCCAAGCTCATTAACATTTCAAGCTCTGAGCTTAAGGCTCCGGTCAGCTACACCCCTGGATGACAGATACTCCATCTTTGCTTGTTCTTGTAGTGGCTTTAAATATGAGAGAATCAGAAAGAAGTGACAGTCCAAGATGCTCTGACAACTTGAAGCTACTGATAGATAAACCCCTTCTTCACTCAATGAACCATTAAGTCCTCTGACCATTTTCCTCTAAATTCCCTTCCTTCTACAAATACTATCATCTCAGCTGCTTCAAGCATGAACGGAGAATTTTCACCACGTTACAGGTAATATATATCCTCTACTAGATTAAGACTTAGTTTCACAAAGTCCCCACATTCCAATAAAATTTAGAGCTCTTTTGATATCATTTTGTTGTAGTTATTTGTTTTTTGGAAATTAGAAGCTAATTTTTGGAAATAATTTTCTCTTACTTTGGATTTTTGTTTTTATTTTTCTCTTAAATTAGGAAAAACTAAAAATAAGAAACCGGAAACACAAAAAAATCATTTCCAAAAATATAATTGTTAGTTTTTTAAAAACCTTAAACAGAAAAACAACACCAAACAGCCCGTTACAAAGCGCATGTTTTCGCTGCAAAAGATCAAGTTTTCCAAATGTTTCATGAAATCACGGTTTTATGGTCTTTTATCTTCGTACTGAAAATAGGAAAACACTCTTGCATGGTTTTTATTTGTAATTGAGTGGGTGGTTTCCCCAATGTTCAAAAATCTTTTAAGTGCTCTCCAACTTTTCATTTTACGAGGGAAACAAACATAAATAGATATTAAAATTATCTAAAAATAAGAAAATTTTTGCGAACTAGACTCCCTCCATATCTTTTCATTCTTGAGATTAGGACAGTTCTGATTGTAATACAAACTTCTTGCTCTGCAGCTCACATCCTTTGATGTTCTAAGTACAACTGCAAAGAAAAAAACTCGGTAATATTTCTCCGCTAACATCATTGCTGCTTATACTAAGGGGAAATTTCAACTGACAAGTAAGAAGCAAGTTCAACGATGACGCAACAATCGTCAGCTCCTAATCAAGAAGATTTCAAGTTGAAGGACACAAAGCCTCAGCTAGGCGAGCGATGGCCACATGGGGGCGTTCGCGGTGGACATGGATGGATGCGTGGTGACAGGATGACGAGCACTTACGACTTGGTCGAGCAAATGCACTTTTTATATGTCAGAGTGGTCCGAGCCAAGGATCTACACGCAGATACTGTCCCAGGGTCCTGTGACCCGTATGTAGAAGTGAAGCTAGGGAACTACAAAGGCAAGACAAAGCACTTTGAGAACAAAATGAACGCCGAATGGAATCAAGTATTTGCCTTTGCAAAAGAGAAAATACAGTCTTCTGTTCTTGAGGTTTATGTAAGGGACAAGGACATGGTGGGTAGAGATGATTACATTGGAAAAGTGGTTTTTGATATGAATGAGGTACCCACAAGGGTTCCCCCAGATAGCCCTTTGGCACCCCAATGGTATAAGCTCGAGGATCGTCATGGAAAAACTAAGTTGAGAGGAGAGATCATGCTCGCAGTTTGGATGGGAACACAAGCAGATGAAGCATTCCCTGATGCGTGGCATACAGATGCAGCTTCTGTTCAAGGAGAAGGTGTTCACAGTATCAGATCAAAAGTGTATGTATCACCGAAACTATGGTACTTGAGAGTTAATGTGATAGAAGCACAGGATGTTGAGCCCCAGGATAAAAGCCAGCCCCCACAACTTTACATCAAGGCTCAAGTTGGAAGCCAAGTACTCAAAACGAAAGTATGCGCAGTTAAAGCTACAAACCCTTTCTGGAATGAAGATCTACTCTTTGTAGCAGCGGAGCCCTTTGAAGAGCAACTAGTCCTTGAAGTCATAAACAAAGTGGGCTCGAAAGACGAGCTTGTAGGGAAGATAAGGCTTCCACTCACGGGGTTCGAGAGGCGGTTTGATCATCGAGCTGTCCATTCTAAATGGTACAATCTCGAAAGGTTTGGGTTCGGGATTTTGGAGGGGGACCGAAAGAACGAGCTCAAGTTTTCTACAAGGGTACACCTTAGAGTGTGCCTGGAAGGTGGATACCATGTACTAGATGAATCAACCATGTATATCAGTGATCAGAGACCAACTGCAAGACAACTCTGGAAGCAACCAATGGGAATCCTTGAGGTACTATTGCATTGTGTCTCAAATTGTTTTGTCTAATTGCCACATATTATAGTTCTACCTCAGCCGAATAGACTCTGATAGGGTTTTTTCGTCTTTCCGCATATATATATATATATGTATCGTAGTGGGTAGGCCCAATTATATCCTGCTAGACAACTCTGGAAGCAACCAATGGGAATCCTTGAGGTACTATTGCGTGTGTCTCAAATTGTTTTGCACCTATTATACCTCAGCCTAATAGACTCTGATAGGGTTTTTTCATCTTTCCTCATATATATATGTATCATAATGTGCAGGCCCAATTATATCCTCCTTTCATATTTCTTAGCACATTACTCTCCCTCTTCCACCTGCGGTTTTTCCCTGAATTTGAGGGTTCTCCACATAAATATATGTGTTGTCGTTTACTCTTTCTCTCTTCTCCTTTCAATTTCTTTCAATCCCTTTCCATCCAAACTGAACCTTGTTCTTGGGTATTTTTCCTTACAGGTAGGAATCTTAAGTGCACAAGGGCTACCCCCAATGAAGACCAAAGACGACAAGAAAACCACAGACGCATATTGTGTAGCAAAATATGGCCTCAAATGGGTTAGAACAAGAACAATAATTGAAAGCTCCAATCCTAAATGGAATGAACAATACGTATGGGAAGTCTATGATCCTTGCACAGTTATTACATTGGGCGTTTTCGACAACTGCCACCTAGGCGGACCCGACAAGAACAAGAAAGACACGAAGATAGGGAAGATACGAATTAGGCTGTCCACCCTCCAAACAGACAAAATCTATACAAACGCGTACCCCCTTGTTGTTCTCCAGCCTTCTGGTGTAAAGAAGATGGGAGAACTTCACTTAGCCGTCAGATTTACTTGCTTATCAATGGCACACATGATATACCAGTACACACAGCCTCTGCTGCCAAAAATGCACTACACACATCCCATCACTGTGAACCAGTTGGATAATCTGAGGTACCAAGCAATGAACATTGTAGCAGTGAGGCTTGGCCGGGCTGAGCCACCTCTAAGAAGAGAGGTTAGTTAAAGGTTTGTTTTTTTTTTTTTTTTTTTTTTTACTTTGAGTTTAAGATAATAATAAAAGATTTTACTGAAATTTGTTTATCTAAAAGTTTGGGTAGATTAAAAAGATCAGATACATAAATAGTGATTTTTGGTTGTTTTAGTATGGATTTGATTTTTTGAATAAGGTTAGGTGAAGTTATAAATATGGGTGGAAAAAAACTTGGTAAAGGGTTTGAAAAGATAGTGTATGATCACGAGGGATGTAAACGAACTGAACGTTTGATGAACTACTCATGCTCAAAATCGATTATAGTTCATTCATCTTCATCGTGGGGCCTCGATAACTTATCAAACGACTTTGAACATGTTAGATAAGCTTAAGGAGTAACAAAGGGGTGCTTGGCTTATTAATGTCGGTAAACAGTTTGATAAGGGCTCATTTAAGAGCTCGTTAACATTTGTATTAGCTTAAAAATGGTTCAAAAACAATTCGATAGTAACTCAAATAGCTCAACTCAGTAGTGAGCGCGACTCGATAGCAAGCTCAAATCGGTTATGAGCTCGATTCAGCATGATATGCTTGACTCGATAATGTGCTTTATTCTGCACCTATTAGGATAAGAATCAAGCCAAGTATCGAACTTGTTAAAATCTTATCGAACTGAGCTCCAACAACGACTCAAAATCTCTATAAGACCCTGTCTCGAACTCAAGCTCAATAAGACTTATCGAGCTCAAGTTCAAACAAGGGGGTGCTCGATCCCCCCCCCCCCCCCTTCTCTTAAATTGATCACATACAATTGCTAGAGTTGGAGATTTGGGTATATTAGGTTTTTGGTATAATTGGAGGTTGTAACTCCAAAATTCATATTGGGAGTTTGATACCTGATTAGGTCATAATTTTTTTCCTCTACTCGAGAGAGTGTTTCCACCTTATTTCAGCAATCCTTTCTGTGTCATTTTTTCACTTCCGTTGTTTTTGTTTGACCTTTCCGAACAAGGTAGTGGAGTACATGCTGGATGTGTATTCCCACATGTGGAGCATGAGGAGAAGCAAAGCCAACTTTTTCCGAATCGTCTCGCTCTTTTCCGGGTTGATCTCCATGAGCAAATGGCTTAGCAACGTTTGCCAATGGAAGAACCCAGTGACAACAGTTCTAGTTCACATCCTATACTTCATCTTGGTCTGCTACCCAGAACTCATACTCCCAACTGTCTTTCTCTACATGTTCCTCATTGGTGCTTGGAACTACCGATATCGCCCGAGGCACCCGCCCCACATGGACATCAAACTATCACGAGCAGACGCAGTAAACCCAGATGAGCTCGATGAGGAATTCGACACTTTTCCTACATCAAAGACAGTAGGTGTGGTAAGAATGAGATATGATAGGCTTAGAAGTGTCGCTGGAAGGATACAAACCGTCGTTGGCGATATAGCAACACAAGGGGAACGGTTTCAAGCATTGCTAAGTTGGAGGGATCCTAGAGCTACATGTCTATTCACTATCTTTTGCTTGCTTGCAGCTGTGATATTGTATGTTACGCCTTTCAGAATGCTGGCTATCTTAGGAGGAGTTTATTTTCTAAGGCATCCACGGTTTCGGAGTAAACTGCCTTCTGCTCCCAGTAACTTCTTCAAGAGGTTGCCTTCTCGTGCTGATAGTTTGCTGTAAGAATGATGAAAAAAGTACTTTCTTTTTGAGAAAAACAAAACTTGGTCAAACGGACCCTTAATCTCATATTGCTGTGTGATTGTGAAACTGGTGTAATTTTCGCATTTATTTTCAAATGTCTGTTAGATTCAACAAATGTGTCTGGTAAGTCAAGGAAACTAAAATCTGAACAATGAATGCCTTTGATTTGCTGCTATTTTCCAATGATCTTCATTCATCTGAAAATACTGGGCAGACTTCTGCTGCATAATAAATTTTTTGGTAAATTAAGAACTTTGGTGAAATTAATTTTTAGTTGATAAACTTTGTATTTGAACTTTTTGGTCAATTGGCTATCGTGAAATAATTTTTTAATCCAATTGTTGATCATTCATCTACCGGAATTTACAAAATAGTGACATTGGAAATGGTGATGTCCTACACCACAAAAGTGATGCCATATACTGCAAAGGTGATGTAACATACTCGGATTTTGAACAAAAAAATTATTTCACCCTTACCAGTAAACTAGAAGTTTGAAACAAAAAATTTGTAGACTTGAAGATTATTTCCCGTATCTTGGGTTACTAACATGTATAATAACAACTTGCAACAAACTTAGTGCCTCAAAAGAGGCTCCTGCAAAGGCAGGGGGTTAGTAATGTGCAATCAACCTTAAAATTTTTACCAACTGGATCTAGAAAGCCAGACATGGGAGGGGGGACCTTTACTACCTTGAGCAATGATTCTCAACAAAAGCTCAGCCTTCCAAAACTATGTATGTAATTGCAAGGTTTCTAAGGGTTTGTCTAGTATTGTTTTTTCTATGCGATTTTGGAGTTTAAGAACTAAAAGCTGAGTTCATGAACAAATTTTCTAATTTTTCGTTTCCTCCTCTCAAATCTCACTCAAAAAAGGAAGAAATAAAAAAAAAAAAGCCAAAAACAAGAAAAGGTCATTTCCAAATTATGATTTTAGTTTCAAGTCAGAAATTACTTTACAGCATTTGATGAATGGGCCATCTAAAGGCCTCTGACCGTCTTTCTTTCCTCATGGAAGTTCATTCTTCTACTTATCAAGAAAAGTACGTTAGCAAGCAAGCAAGCAACATTTCTAGTGCCCAAAGGGCTCCCGCCTATGCAGGGCCTGGGGGAGAGGGGGGGGGGGGGGGGGGGGGGTGATGTACACAGCCTTCCCCCTTCAGGATATTATTCTGAAGAGAGATTGTTTTCGAGTACCCCCAGCTTGAGGGGTGAGGACTTCTCAGGCGGTCACCCATCCTGGTACTACTCTAACCCAAGCACGCTTAACTTTGGAGCTCTAATGAGATCTGGTGCCAGCGTGTTGGTACCCTCTTTGGTTTATCAAGAAAAGTACGATCTTAATACAAAAGGTATGAGGTGAATGTGTACACTATCAACGTTTTAAGTACAATGGACATTTGCTTGAAGGGCAATGTTTGAGTATGAAACTATTCATGTATCTTCATCCATCGATTAAGTTTTTGGGACAATTGGCACATTGACACCGAAAGGGAAGGTAAACAATAAGGCGAATGATTGTCCAAAAATAAACTTGAAAATAAACAGAAATAAAAAGAATAGACTAAGGTTATGTTTAGTTGATAAAAAAGATCTTTTGCATCTTTTTCACAACTTAAATAGAAAGATGAAAAATTTGTTTTATAACTAAGCAAAAAAATATGCAAAACTGATTCTTTTTCATAGCTTATTTTAGAAAAATGCTTTAAAAAGATTATATTACTATTAAATCTTCACCACTATGACTTACGTTTACTTGTTATCATCATCCCACCAATGCACCACCCCTTTTATGCCCATGGCTCACCTTGGCCACTCTCCACTACCATGACCAACTATTATCATGATTCTCTCCTACGTACTATTATTAACTGATTTATATTATTAAGTAATTTTTGTGATTGTAATAAATAAGTTTCTTTTTTAAATTTGTATCCAAATAATTTATTATGTAAAAAAGATATTTTGATACTGCACAACCAAATATTTTACTGTAAAAAGATACAGACCTTAAATGGACAAATCGTATTAAAATATATAAGCTGAAATAAGCTGAACTAAACGCACCGTAATTGTCTAATCTGATGCGTGTTGCCAATCAATCAAAGTTAAATCTTTGGAGTTTGCAAAAACATGGCTTTTGAAGGAATCAGGGACTTGTTCACAACAGATATGATGTGAGACATTTGTGTTCTCCACTAAGCTAGAAAAATACTAGCTCCCTACTACTTCTCTCAGCAGGTTCATTCCAACCAAAGTGAATCTTTGACATGTACAAACCATCAGAAAAGAAATACCAGCGAACTATACTCATATTCATGAAGAAACAGTAAAACCCACGAATTTCAAAGTGATGTGATTGTCGTTCAACGACCCAATTGAGGTTACATTACTTTCTTTTTTGTATCAATACAATGATACAATCTGTCTGTCATGACAATAAGAGAGTAACAACTTAGGGATGGCCGAATTGGCAATAAGAGCACATATTTCTCCCTTTGTTAAGGAATCAACTACTCCAGAAGTTTAAGTTAATGGGTGAAGTCCCATGATTGGTTTTATACTCTAATATAACCCGAACATCCATTTGTTTTGATATCATCATATCACGGAACCAACTATCCCAAAAACATAAACTGATGAGTAAATAAACCATATTTTCTTCAACACCAGTAAACTGCTGCATGCCCTAGATCATTAAACTTTATTTACACAAGAAATCAACAACAACTGACCCAGTGCCTCAAGAGCTCCCGCATAAGCGGGGTCTGGGAGGGGTAGATGTATGCAGCCTTACCCCTTGAGGGTGTAACCTGTCGAGAGGCTATTTCCGATGATCCCCAACCTGATAGGGTTGACAACACGAGGACTTCCCAGGAGGTCACCCATCCTTGTACTCTCGCCCAAGCACGCTTAATTTAGGAGTTCTAATGGAATCCGGCGCCTTAGTGCCTGGTAAATGAACCCTTATTCACTCAAGAAATCAATCCATGCAAACAAGATAATATAAAGTAATAGCGTCAAATTCCAAAAGCCAAATGGTCTAGCTATGGCACTTTATTTGAACTACATCTGATCGTTTCAGGCCAACTTGTTTTCATCTTGACTAATCTTTGAATTCCACACAACCACCACCCAAAAGTTTCCCTACATGCTACAGAGGCGAAACCAAGTGGGTCTCAAATGAATTATTTGATCTGAATCGACTCCATTAGGCTAACGAGGTGAGCCGAGTATCAAATACACTAAAAGCTTATTAAATCAACTTTGAAAGGTTCAAAAGCTCAGCTGAAACTCGAGTTTGATAATCCTTATAAAGTTAGAGTTCAAAAATGGGGGGCTCGGCTTGACTCAGTTCATTGACACGCCTAGTTGCTGACATCTAAACGTACAATATCAACAGCAAATAGAAAATAAATTAGAACTCACCAACAACAACAACCCAGTGTCTCAAGGGCTCCCGCAACAGCGGGGTTTGGGGAGGGTAGATGTACGTAGCCTTCCCCCTTCTGGGGGTTGCCCAGAAGGGAGGCTGCTTCTGAGGACCCCCAACCTGAAAAGCTTATCCACTTATTCGCAGTAATGTAGCCTGGCAACCTAGCAGCACGAGAGCCAATAAGCATATAAGCATAAAGCAGGGCAAAGATAATCAAATAAAGGCAAAGACATAGCAGATCGCAAATATGCCAATGAACAACTAGTCAATCAAGAGCTCGGATCGCACATAAGCGCGCTAGGTCTGGACTACCCTACTGGCCTAGAACACCAGAGATAGCACAAAAGTTGGACTACCTTACTCTACTCTGCTACCTCTGCTACTCCTACGCTAGCCCTCCATTGGGTTCTATCTAAGGCTATCTCCTCCCGGAGGTTTAGGTGGATGAGGTCTTGTTTGATTGTCTCCAACTATCTCTTCCTTGGTCTGCCTCTCCCTCTCCTGCCTAGTATAGTATGAGGCTGCTCGCATCTCCTGACTGGAGCGATGCTCGGTCTCCTTCTAACATGTCCGAACCATCTCAAACGTTGCTCCCTTAACTTATCCTCGATGGAGGCCATGCCCACTTGACCTCTTATGACGTCATTCCTGATCCTATCCTTCCTTGTGTATCCGCACATCCACCGTAGCATCCTCATCTCCGCCAACTTCATCTTCTGTGTATGATGTTGTTTCATTTCCCTGCACTCCGCCCCATAGGAAAGCTGCTTCGGAAACACAAGTATTTCCTCCCTTGCGCCTTCCAGCAAGCAAAATCAAAACCGTTCTAAGTGTAATGCTCGCCCTAAATCTTCAAAGGAAAAAAAATAAAATATATATATATCAATAGAACATGGAAGCAAACACAAACACGCACATTAATCAATTTCGATCAGATAATTCCCACATAAATTGATTTTACACTGTTGGCCTCTTATTGTTTTTAATTTTATTTAAATTAATTTCTCTTTTTTTTTTCTTTGGTTTCAATTAGCCGCTTATTTGTATAACTTGTTCAAATTCATCTCTCATGTTTTTAATTTTATTTATAGTAGTCCCTAATTTTTTTCTTTTGTTTAAATGGTCCTTTTTTCATTTTCTGACAAAATTAGTTTCATATAAGATGACTAAAATTATAGGTCAAGGACCAAATTTGCCATAAAATAAAACATGAGGGATCTATTTGAACAAAAGAAAATATGAGGGATTAATTTTAACAAATTTAAAATAAAAAGAAAGTAATATGAACAAAATAAAAGATGAAAGACTAATTTAAATAAAATTAGGAATATAAAGCATAAATAACTCTTTTCTTTAGCCCTCAAATTGGGAGTAAAGAGAGATGGTAACATTAGCAAAATTTTTGAAAAATTTTGCTATTATTATAATCAGTACTCTCCTTATCATTGCTCATTACCCTACTATCTACAAAGAATAATTCATTACCTCTTTTTACCTTCATACTAGTTATTCAATATATTCCAAAAAGAGTAAAATATTAATAAAAACAATAAAGGTAGAATAATATTTTACTATTGGAATTGGGGTTAGTATGCTTCAGTTTTGAAGTCTTATGTTTTTGCCCCAACCCTATATGAAAAATTTAGAGGAAGTGAATCTAGTTTGTATACCCCTTTATTATTGTGCTTGGTAAAGTATTGTGGGGGTCTAGACTGGATTTTGTGAACCACCTGCGCCTGCGCCGACCCCGCCTCAACAAGCCCACGCATCGCGACATGGTATGGTGTGAACTTTTTCTAACCTGGACTTTTTTTTTACGACCTCAGTTTTTGTTTAAGTTGTCATAGACCAACTCGAGTTAATTCCTTGCCTTGAGTAGTGCTCGAGGCCTTTGGCTCGAGCTCAAGGTGTATCCCATTTGACCTCGAGCTTCTTGTCTCAAGGAGTTGTCCACACTCTAGGTAGCCTCGAGCTCGAGTACGCATCTTTTCCCGCTCTCTCCTTAACTGAATTTTCCCATAACTCACCGAATTTTTAGGCTCTTCCATATCCTCCGTTTTCCTTATTTGAGGCGGATTCTTTGCCATGATCTTGTACTTAATCTCTAAGTATTTTACTCTATAAATACGGTCCCTTAGGGATTTGTTAAACACGCAATTAATATCCAAAATCTTCACTGAAATTACTCCTTCTTCATAGCTTTTGTTTGCTATTCTTTCTTCCGTTACTAAGCAAGTTGGGGCGTACTCCAACCATTTCTCTGGAGTACACTGCTAAGGTAGGTGCCGTGTTAACCCTGGGGTTAGAGTGCCGTTCATCCCATTGTACCTCTATGGGGGCATAAACGACTTAGGGCGGTGGATTCTCCGCGGCACAACAATTTCTTTGGTCAATTCTTTCCCTTCTATTAATCTTGTTAAAACCGTTTCTTTCATCACTCTTGTAATCTCGAAATGAGTTTAATTGTAATAAAGGAGTTATATGTTTATCGCTTATTCACCTATTACACCAACAATCTAAGTCGTTTATTATAACAAGTAATCGTAATATGACTCATGCGTGCTTTATCATACCTAATATGTGAAAAATGGACTCCTTAGATGGGAAGAGCTACAAGATGTTGCCTGATAAGATGGAGTTCTTCCTAGGCCAAATAGAGGTTCATTATACTCTATTTAATGATAGAGCTCCATTGAGGTCCAATAAGAATTTTGAGAAAGATAACCATACTTGTAGGGGAATGCTTCTCAATTATATGAGGGCACCCCTTTATCAAATATACGTTAATGTGATCATTAAAGAGATATGGGAAGTGTTGTTAAACAAGTATGGCTCAGATGATAGCGCGGCTAAGAAATATGTTTGTAGTAAGTGGTTGTCCTTTTCTATGATTGATGAAAAACATATTCTTAACAATACATAGGTATTTTCCATCAAAACTTTGTGAACATCTTATCATTATTCGTTGAATCTTAACGGAAAATATTGACATAACTTTACTATATTGATAATTATATACTAAATCAACATTTTCTTTATAAAATTGGTTAGATTTGTAAAACGATTTATCAAATTGTGACATATGGTACCTATGTGATAAAAAGTTCAAATATCAAGGTACTTCATTATATATATTAAAATGTCACAATACTTAGGCGATAAGTACACACACCTTAGACTACCCCAGAGATAATTTTCCACCTTTTTTTAGTGGAACTTAGAACTAAAGAAAATGATAAAGAAATGAATTTGATAAAATCTACAAGAACATTATGTTCTTTGCATACATATTAACCGTTATTAGTTAGGCTATGTTTGGTGTGAGCCGTTAGTTGTTACTTAGCGGATAGCAGTTAGTGGTTACTAAACACGAGTTTTTGATAAATTTAGCTGGTATAGTTAGTTTTTTAATGTAAGTTACTTATACGTACAATTATAACTAAAAGTATGGATTCACTAATTAGCTTGACTTAATTTCTTCTTTATCAACCAAAGAGGATACTAACACACCATCAACGAATTCCATTAGAACTCCGAAGTTAAGCGTGCTTGGGTGAGAGCAGTACCAGGATGGGTGACCTCTTGGGAAGTTCTCACCTTTAGGATGGAGGTAATTGGAAAGAACTTCTCTTCAGGGGTAATACCTTGAAGGGGGAGGCTGCGTACATCCGCTCCCCCCGACCCTGCTCAGGCGGGAGCCCTTGGGGCAGTGGGTATGTTGCTAGTCGTATGGATTAACTTATATTATATAAATTATGACAATTAAAACTTCTTTTTAATTAAACTAACCATCAAAATATTGATAATAGTAAACAAACTTTAGTTTAAAATAATTAATCTTAATGTTTTTAAATTTAGTTATTGATGTGGTTTTAAAGAAGTGTATAAACTGTCTCCTCGCAAGCATATAAGCAAGTCGTAGCTATAGTGGGTATATGGGTATCGTATCCTCAGGAAATCGATATTAAGTTAGACTTAGAGATTAAAGAGTGGTTTGGTTTAAGGTTATTGTTGGTTGGATGACCAATTAATAGAAATAAAACAACAAAAACAGTGACTAAAATGTTAATTCAATTAAGTTTATTGCAGGGAATGAATTCGGAGTAGTTTAACTTGAATCTCATTATTATATTTTATTGTGACAATGATTTAAGAGGTTAGGCTAAAAGCACAAAGCTTAGGTTAACAAAGCTTTAAGGTAACTTATCTTATCACCCTCAATGTACCATAAGTTATCTCATTAGCACTACTTAATTCCTTTCTCACTTCTAATTCAATGTTAACTCGTATAGAATATTGTGTTCAAGGTTGGGTATAACCTCAACCCTAATCACATGTAAAAACCTCTTATGTTATGATCCAGACTACAAGCTTTTAGACAAAACACAAATTAATCAGAAATCTAAATATGGCTCCAAGCACATCCAAAGAACACGAATTGACATGATAATTCCTTACATGGGTGTGAAAGTAACACAAATCAATCATTGTCAAAAGTATAATATAAATATGGAATACGGATGACTACCCGTCCTTCATCCCCGAACTAAAATAAGAAAAACAATGTAAAAACTTGAAAATGAAGACTCCCTTAATTGACATATATGTTGATCCATGCTTTGATCCCCCAGAACTTTGACCACCTATGCTTTGGTGTTTGAGAAGACTAGGATCTCGCAGCAGCTTTGGAAAAGAGAGGGGGAGATGAGAAGAGGCAAAGATGACAAGACTAGGATCTCGTAAGCTACTATTGCTCGTCGATTGATCAACTCTTCTTGCCGATTGGTCGTTTGGTTCCCTAAATTTTACAAGACCGATTTGGGTTGCCGAACTATGACTCGATGGGTCCTTCGTTTACATATGTGGTTTGGTTTCTTATTGTAGTCTTCTAATATGCCCAAATATACATTGATTGCAATAAAACACACGTGTAATTTCCAAATATATCATGGGAATAAGATATAAAATATATAAAAATGTGTTACAACAAGATCCCCAAATCCAATCCTTGCTTGTCCTTAAGCAAGATTCAACTTAAACTAGCTAAAGATGAAAAAATTTAATCAAGCATGCAGTGGCAAGACTTACTTGTGAAAAATACTTCTTAACATATCTGAAGGAGTACTCAAGAATGAAGAATTTTTATGTAACGTTATTATTATAGTGGTTCCAACTAAAGTTTTCATAATTCAAGGCTTTTTACTAGTGAATGAGCTTAAAACTTCTCTTCCATTTTCCTTATTCCAAACCCTCTACTTCTAAGACGAATAGAGAAAATAATTAAAGGAATAAGTTATCCTAACAAATTACCCCTAATCAATAAAGAAATTTCAAGTCTTCTCTTTTCTCTCTTGTTTTCTTCTTTTTCTTCATTTTTTTCTTTTTTCTTTTCCTTTTTTGTTAAGTAACTTATGATTATGTGTGCATCCCTAGGACCCATGTAGCGAGTTTTATGCCGGTGACTCCCGATCTAGTTGGTTCAAGGTACTCCTAGGACCTAATGGCTCAAGTCAAAGAAATTCACAACCTAAGCCGTTACTGGCACATACCTTGAAAGAATATTTCATTCACATTAGGCATTGATGCTTATTAAATTGACTTACAGAAGTTGATTGTTCTTAAGCTTTCCCTCTGACCTATGTAGCGAGCTTTCGACCAATAGCTCCCAATCTAGTTGGCTCAAGGTACCAAGTGTTAAAACACTCCTACGGGCATATTTGCTCGAGACATAAGAGCTACAATTTACCCAATCAAACAGGCATTGGTACCTCTTTTGTTTTTTATTTTTTTTCATAAAATCAACTCAAGGAAAAGAGATATACTAATGATTTTAACATTCTAACAAGTAAATGATTTTAACATTTTTACAATTAAAATGCTTGATTCAAATTCCTAAAATTGTTCCCACTATCACAACTTAAAATTGTAGGCTTCGTCACAAGATGAAGGGTGAAATGTCATAATCTCTCAAGCTAGTTTAAAGACAAAATTAACAAATTCAACAAAAAGATCTAGGAATAATCTTATTACATAAAACTTCTAAAGGTCTTAGCAAATCTCAAATTTGAACTTCAATATAGTCATAATAACTTATGATACTCCATGCAAAACCTCAAGTAATTTAAACTAAATTATGTTAAAAGGACAACACAAATTTTAAACCACACATGCCCTCCCCAAACCTAAACCTTGCATTGTCCTCAATGCAAACCAAAGAAAATTAAATACAACCAAGGAAAGGAAAGAGACGACTTGAGCTATGTGTGTCATAGGTTAACATATTCAGCTATCACTACAAAAAAAGTGACCAACAGTAACAAATTAGAAAAATTTCTGTTACAATTGAGTTAACAATATCAACAAAAATTTTCTTTTGTTGCAAATACAAAATCTCATACAAAACTGACCCTTTTTGTAACAGAAAATCAGTCTGTTGGTATTCTATATAGCATTACCAACAGTACACTAGTGTTTGTTAGTAATGGTATTTTATTAGAAATTTTTTTATATTTCATGAGGTAAGAAACGAATTTTCACTTTCCTCCAATATTACGTTCTAAAAAAATTTGTCAAAGACACATAGATAATTTAATCATATTAACTTTTTTGTCCTCTAAACACATTACATAAACTTAATATTGGCAAAAAATTTAAAATTTTTTGTCAATCCACAAAATTTTGGCTCCAAAATTCCCTCAAAATCTCAAAATTGGGTATTAAAAATTTAATTAATACTTTTATAACCCTAACTCAACCCCTCACTCACCCCCTCTCCCGTACGCACGTGCTTTGTCTCTCCCGTTTGGCCCCTCCCGTTCGCAGCTCCCCTTCGGCCTCCCGTTCGCAGCTCTCTCTCTCCCGTTCGCATCTCCCTCTCTCCCGTTCGCAGCTCTCTCTCTCTCTCCCCGTTCGTAGCTCTCTCGCTCCTGTACGCTCTTTGTCTCTTGCTCATCTCTACTCTCTCTGTTTCGCTCGTCCCTTCACTTGGCTCTTCACTTCTTTAATTCAATTTCTGTTGTGATATAGTTTAATTTGTAGATCGCTGTCTGATTATTCTAGGTTTACATTGTTTGAAAGTATTATAAATCTCATGTTTAGGTCTTTTGTTTCATCATTCTTTTGTTACAGTAACAAAATAGGGTTAGCTTGTAATAAAATAGGGTTAATGTAAGATTTTTGTTAATATGTTGAAGTTTGAGTATTTTAATGTAAGATTACTATCAATTTGTTGAGGATTGAATAGTTTAATATATGATTATCTAATGTGTTAGTGTTTGGTGTAGTTAGTTTTGATGTATGCTATAATGATTAGTTTGTTCAATTTTTGCTTGATTTTGAGAAAATATGAACTAAGCATATGGCGTTTTAAGATATTTCTTCTCTTAAAAATGTAGATTTCAATGAGTTCTATTGTATTAGATTATAATGTTTGATGCTTCATGATGATGAGTTCTGTTTTTGTCACATTTTTTAGCTTTTAATTTGTTTTAGTGCTTGTGTAGTGAATTTGAGCTGTTGATTCGGATTATAGTTAGTAAAATATAAATTACATGGAATTTGAGTCTAGTAACAAATCTTACATTGTTCCTATGGTCAATAAGAGATTAATATATGTAATTAATGTACTTTTGCTAATATTCTGTCCTATTCTAATGATATTTATACATTCTAAGTGTAGGATTTGTCCGTATGGATGTGTTTAAAAACAAAGCTTGTGTGACAAGCTCACGAGTTTCACTTGAATTTCGCGAGGATGTGGAAGCATTTGTTACTGATGCACTTGCTATTGTGGGTGTGGATGAGTCGATACCTTGCCCATGTAAGACTTGTGCAAATCGATATGAGTTGGACATAGATAGAGTAAAACTTCACCTTACACTTAAAGGCGTGGATGATAATTATGCACGTAGCAAGTGGTATCTCCATGGGGAGCTGGAGTATCCCGAGCTAAATGATTTTGCTAGTGAAATGGATACTTCTGATGAATCGTTAGATGATGGCATGCATGAAATGTTAGAAGATGCTTATGGATTGCATAGTCCTAATTTGAGTGAATCATTGGAACCACCTAAAAAGGGACGCAATGTTGAGGCTGAAAATCTATATAAACTCATAGATAATGCAGATACACCCTTGTACCCTGGATGTGATGAATTTACAAAGCTCTCCTTTATTGTTGAATTATATCATCTTAAATGCTTGCATGGAGTGACTAATGCTGGATTTGATGCTTTTCTAAAGATTTTTAAAAGAGCTCTTCCAAAAGGTGAGACATTGCCGAACTCTTTTTATAAAACAAAAAGCATAATTCGAAAGTTGGGTCTAGGCTACAAAAAGATTGATGCTTGCCCCAACGACTGTGTGCTATTTTGGAAGGAGTTGAAATATTGCGACACATGTCCAGTTTGTGGTTCATTAAGATGGAAAACTACAAATGGTGGGGTTGTGGTATCACTAGTTAATGGTGCTAAAGTTCCTAGCAAAGTGCTTCGCCATTTTCCCTTGATACCAAGATTGAAGAGGATGTTTATGTCATCCAAAACAGCTGGATATATGATATGGCATACAGATAAGCGCACAAAAGATGGTAAGCTTAGGCATCCAGCAGACACTGCGGCTTGGAAACATTTGGATGAACGTTACCCTAATTTCTCTTCAGACCCACGTAATGTTAGGCTTGGTCGATCAAGTGATGGGTTCAATCCCTTTGGGATAATGGGTACACAATATAGTATATGGCCGGTTGTTCTGATGATGTATAACTTACCCCCATGGATGTGTATGAAGCAAGAGTACTTCATGATTTCTTTACTCATACCTGTGCCCAAGGCACCAGGCAATGATATTGATGTTTACTTACAACCTTTGATCCAGGAATTAAGTGAGTTGTGGGAGACTGGCGTGAAGACATATGATGCCTTGAAGAATGAGACTTTCTCATTACAAGCTGCATTATTTTGGACAATCAATGACTTTCCTGCTTATGGTAATTTGTCTGGATATAGGGTTAAAGGAAAATTTGCATGTCCCCATTGTAACATAGATACATGTTCTCATTACTTGAAAAGGAGTAGGAAATTATGTTATCAGGAACATCGACGCTTTCTTAGCGATGATCATAAATATCGGCGCAATAGGAAATCATTTAATGGAACCAGTGACAGGAGGCATGCTCCAAAATTTAGGATCAGGGTCAGAGTTGTTGGAATAGATGGTAGGGTTAAATGTGACTCTAGGCAAGTGTCTTGTATCTCAACAAAAGAACAAGAGAAGGGCAAATGAAGTTGGACCCTGGAAGAAGAAGAGCATATTCTTCCAGCTCCCATATTGGGAACATCTTCTAATACGTCATAATTTGGATGTTATGCATATTGAGAAAAATATCTCTGAAAGTTTGATTGGGACTCTTTTTGATATTGAAGGAAAAACAAAAGATACATTGCAATCACGCCTTGACCTTCAGGATATGAATATTCGGAAGCATCTTCACCCAAAAGCAGAAAGAGAAAGGATAGTTTTACCTCCATCATGCTTTACATTAAGCGGTGAAGAGAAGAAGGAACTTATGTATGTGTTGGCTAGGATTAAGGTCCATGATGGATATGCATCCAACATTGCACGATGTGTTCACATGAAGGAACGTAAGATATATGGATTGAAAAGCCATGATCATCATATTTTGATGCAACAATTGTTGCCATTAGCAGTTCGAAAAATGAAAAATAAGGAGGTGAGTCGGATAATAATTGAGCTATGCAATTGTTTAAGAGAGTTATGCTCAAAAGTGGCGACGCAACATGAGTTTGAGTGCTTAGAAGAACGCATGAAGATAGTTCTTTGCGATCTTGAACAAATATTACCCCCTTCCTTCTTTGATATAATGGTGCACCTAGCCATTCATTTGGCATATGAGGCAAAGGTTGCTGGCATGGTACATTTTCGATGGATGTATCCAATAGAGAGGTATGTCTGTTTGATTTTGTAGCGTTTAATATAATCAACGCATACTTTTCCAATAATGTATTGTTAATTACTTAGTATATGTTGTTCTAGGTTCCTACATAGGCTTAAAGATTATGTAGGTAATAGAAGTCGGCCCGAAGGATCTATTGCCGAAGGATACCTTGCAGAAGAGTGTATAAGATTTTGCTCAAGGTACTTACAAAGTGTTGAGACAAGAGAGACTCGTTCTAAGAGAAATAAAGACTTAGATGATGGTGAAGTGGGTAAAGGATTATCAATATTCTCCCTCAAAAGTTGTTACACATCAAAGAAGAATGTAGTTGCTTCCGACGAATTGAGAGAAGAAGCACATAGGTTTGTTTTGTTCAATTGTGATGAAATCCACATCTACATCGAGTAAGTCATTTCCATGACTTATAATATTTGAATCCTCTTATCATATTAATTCAATCATCCGTTTTGATTATGTTATGTTGGTTTTTTTACAGAGAGCATAAACAGCTGCTTTCAATTGAAAATCCCCAGATGAGTCAATTAGATATTGAAGAAATTCACAAAAAATACTTTTGTACTTGGTTTGAATCTAATGTAAGTTCTAAGACGGTCTAATATTGGGCACCAAAATTATCAAGTGACTCCAACGTTTTAAATACATGTATTAGTCTAATGTATATTTAATTTTTTAGGTAAAGCTTCATCTGCCTGCGGAGACTGTTGTAGTAGAAGACCTACAGTGGTTGAGTAAATGGCCTAGCATGCAGATAAAGACAATGACACGAATCACTTGCAATGGTTTTAGATTTCGTGTCAAAAGTGTAGACACCAAAGCCATAACTCAAAATTCCGGTGTTGTTGTCACTGCTAGTACACATACAAGTGGTTTGGTGACATGTTATGGTGTGCTAACAGAAATATTGGAATTAAACTATCATCAAGGAAGGAAGGTTATTCTTTTTAGATGTGATTGGGTTGATCCTAATAAGGGTGTCAAGAAAGATCGACTTGGATTTACTCTTGTCAACCTAAAAGCATTGTGGAAAACAGATGAACCTTTTGTGCTAGCTTCCCATTCATGGCAAGTGTTCTACACTCTTGATGATGAGAGAAAAGAATGGCATGTTGTCACTAAGACAAAACCAAGAGACTTATTTGACATGGGAGAGGAAAACATACCTGAAATAGATTGTATTCCGTCTACAGCAATGATGGCTATTAATGTTGATGATATTGACATTGTTAGAGAAGATATTGAAGGGGCAATGGTTGACATACCTATAAATGACTCTAATTTACTTGACGAAAATAATGAGGAGTACTTGTACTATAGTGATAGTGAAGAAGATGATACCCTATATGATTATGATTGACACTAAAGTTTGAGGAGATATGTTATCAATATCTTTATATGCTTATGACAAAATTTTTGTATTTGAATTATTAAACGATTTCAACGTTTTCCGTTTTCTTCATTCTCTAATTTCCTTATTGTTTGTTTAAATGTTGTGATATTTGGTTTAGTTGTGTCATTGAGCTTTGGAATGGTGAATTCTATCGTTGTATGTATACTATTATGTTGCATCATTTTCTAACTCTAAATTGTGAAGGACGCCATGGCACCCACTGAGAGTAACAAGGGTAAGAGAAAGATGGTAACGACATCTGATTTAAAGGTATGACTCATATCTTAAAATTATTTTTCTATTTTGTTGTTGTAACATTATTTTTTGAAACTGAGATGATATCTTTATGTAGCGTATTAGGGAGTCTAAAAAGAACAAACTTCAACAATCTTCTCTACAAATGAGGCGTAGTCCTAGGTTGGTTTCTTCCACTTTACCTAGGAATCAAAGAGATGTTGAGCCTCCTATTAAGAATCTACCACAACATGGAAATACTGTAGAGACGACCCAGAATATACCAAAAAACCTGCTACCACAACATCCAAGCGGATCAGAACCTGTTACCCAAGCTCGACGTGCCCTTTTTCAAACTTCTACTCTTAGAAGAAGCCCTAGGAAATTTCAACAAGTGCAAGAAGATATTAGGCGAGATTCAGAAGTCCAAGTGACTCCAAATGGTGAGCTTATCCATTCTATTTGTTGGCTGTATTCATCTTGGTCAATTTATAATTTAATCATGCTTTCTAACTATATTATAATATTTTTTATCTTTAAGATTTTGAATGCGGTGATACCGTTTGTCCTCAAGGAGAGGGACATGTTGGGAGTTCCCATGGAACAGGTTAAACAATCTTATTTGTGTAGTTTCTTGTTTAATATACATATTATTTTACAATTCATTTATGTTCTCTACTTATTAGCCTTTTTCTCATTTGAAAAGGATTTTGACTTTTATGATGATTTTATCATTTATATAGGTTCTGAAAGTCATGTTCGCACTTCATCCCGAGAGGAAACACAAGTGACTGATGATGGTCAAGATACAGGTTATGTTACACAATTGTATGTGAAATGAGTAATTAATATACATAACTATAGTATATGTATAAAGTCTCCGACATGTTAATGATTTTATCATTTATGCTTTTTAAGCTTGATGGGTTAATGATCTTCTACTTGGGTTTAAAATTATACTCAAAAATCTACATTGAATTTGTAGGATCACAAACAAGTGAAAAGAGGAGGGGAAGAAACAAAGTCCACACCCCTAAGGAGCCCATTTTTGTTGATGTTAACAAATATGGCCAGCCTTGCTCAGATACACAAAGGAAAATGTCCTCTTTAATAGGATTTTACACACATGATCCTAGAACATTGCCGATCGATGTTAAGGAATGGAAGAGTATGCCAGAATGGAGGATTACCCATGTATGGGATGTAGTGAAGGTAATGCATTTTCTATTTATCATGTAAATTTGAAGGACTTAGCAACATCGGTTTGAATATTATAATAACTGTGGAACGAAAAGATATGCCAATAAAGTGTACATGTTGATTGTTCCTTGTTTGTATATAGGAATCATACTACTTCCCAGAAGGGAAAGAGCCGTATGAATGGGTGAAATCAAAGCTAGATCAATCATGGAGAAGTAACAAATGTCGTTGGAGAAACAACCTCGTTGAAGGAAAGACGAAGGACCAAGCTATAAAGAATAGGCCTACTCTTACACCTGTTCAACAATGGAAGAATTTTGTTGAATTTTTCTTTTCTGAAGAAGGACAGGTATATTAATATGTTTCCATAAGTATAGTATCACAGTACATTCTGTTATATATTATTCACTTGTCATGTTTTTGGGTTTAGAAACGCCGTGAGAGAGGCATCGAAAACCAAAAAAGATCAAAACTGAGGCATTATTGTGGCACAAAGACTCTTACTAGACGACGCAATGAGAAGGTTGATTTAGTCTTTTAGTTTGCTTTGAATCATGGGGTTTGATTTTGAGGAATTTTTATTGAAAAGTGTATGTTCCATATGTGTATAGATGATAACTGATGGGAAAGAACCAGATGAGCTCACAATGTTTCAACAAACCCATATGCCGAAGTCTTCATCCAAACATGATGCAGGAACTGTCGCTGCTATAGTATGGTTTATCTATAGTTATTTTGTATTTCAATTTTTTTCCATGACACTTCTAAAAATTATGGTTATCATTTCTTAATATGATATCAGGCTGAGATTGATAGAAGATTGGAAGAGCTGCCACAGGTTCTTGATAAGACAGCAAGAATAGAGGAACGAAAAAATATATATGTAGCAGTTGCGGGAGAGGACAAGAATGGATACACGAAAACCTATGGGTTAGGCGTAAAAGTCCCTCGATTTGGCGTGAAACGCTCTCTCCCAGCTCAAGAGCAGGAGAAAAACAGGAAGTTGGAGGCCAAGCTTAAAGACGTAAAAGAAAGCTTGAAATCTGTATCTGAGAGGGTAGATTTTTTAATGGCAAATATGACGAAAAGGGGAAGAAAGTTTAGTTTGCTTTTGCATTGCTTTAAAATTCCACATAATACAAAATTGTGATTATCAGGGCAATGATATGACTTACAAACAATGAGAGTTCTTGTGATTAGGAAGTAAAGGGCTTAGAAAACTTATGAGCTTTTGTGAAAATCACTGTGTGATGATTTTATATATTTGTCTAGTATATTGATGTGTCATATATTTCCCAGAGCTATGTTTGAAGCAAGATGAATATATTGCTACATGTTGCTTGAAGTGATGATAAACATGTTTTTATGGAATGATTGCTGCTATGAGTTACTGTCCATATTGCTTTTATGCATATTATGGCTATTAGCTATTGTAAGTTGCTGTCAATAACAATTTTACTTCAGGTTTTGGACTGTATGTTGCTGAAATTATTGCAATTTGTTGTGTTTTGTTGAATTCCAACATGTGGTTAGGAAAAAAAATGATATGTTTAATTCATATGTGGACTTGTTATTGTCTTTGGAGGCTATCATGTCCTTAGGATCACTGTTTCATGCCTTCTTTTTTATTTTTTGAAAAAGGGTAAGGTATAGGTCTAATATGAGAAACTTTATTGACCATAGGATTGGTATTTAGTTTGTGTCTAGATACCTTATTTGGCTTGTGGTCATAAGTTGTATGCTCATGATGGGTTGTTATGGATGTTGTTTATGGTAGAGTCTTTTGAAGCAATGTATGAGTTGATTTGGCCATTATGAATGCTAAATGAATTGCATGTTTAGCTTGAATTTTATGTTTATATTTGTTTTACAAGAAGCTAGTTTGTCTTGTGACAATGAAGTTTATTATGAGGAACAAGACGGGGATGATGGCTTTGAAGATGAGGATATATGATGCAGTGGAAGATGAGCCATATGAATGATTGTTCGTCGTACATTTGCCAAGAAACTTATTTTGAACTGCTTTCTACCGACTCTCCCATTTGTTGGACATTATGTATTTTGGCTAAACTTGCAAATGATGGGAAGAATTATTTTTGTCTATTTTGGGTGTGTATTTTTTTTTTAATTTATGGATGACTGTCCCTGGATGTAATGCATGACAAAGTTGTTGGTATGTTGATGATGTGTAAAGTTCTTATCGACTTATAATCATTGTCACGTTCAATTATGTGTTTTATTTGGTTGAAAATATGAAATTTAGCTAGTTAGGACATGCAAGTATATGTTTGTAATAAAAGCAATGGCAACATAATGGAATGTTGCTATAAGTAAAAGGAACAAAAGTATGATGTTATTATTAATAGCAATAGTGACAGAACCATGAGGGCGTTGCTAAAAATAATAACGAAAAAAACCCAATTGCAACAGAAAGCGCTTTGTTGTTATACGTAATAGCGACAAAAAGCGCTTTGTTGCTCTAGGTAATAGCAACAAATTCTTATGTTGTTACAAAAGGCAATAGAAACAAAATTAGCAACAAACAGGTGTTTGTTGCTATTGGGGCACAATTGCAACAACACTCATTTGCTGTTACTATAACCTTTAGTGACAGCTGCAACAGAAACAGCATAGCAACAGACAAAATTCTGTTGCTAAAAGTTATAGTAATAAAAGAACCGCCGATAGCAACAGAATTGATCCTGTTACTATTGGTCACTTTTTTTTAGTGTATGCATGGTAGGAAAATAAAAAAAAGGAAGAACAGCTAGCTACAAAATAAGACATATAAGACAAATACTAAACAAACTTGTTAATAGGATAAGAAGCAACAAAATGCTCAAAAATTGTGGGGGGGGGGGGGGGGGGGGGGGGGGGGGGGGGGGGGAGGGGGATGAGGTGGAGATCCACCGATTTGCCTTCTCCACAATTCATCCACCACGAAATCGGTCTGGTTCACCTTTTGCTTAATGTTATCGAGATGATCTATCCTTCGATCAATGCGTTTGAGACGGTCTATGATGGCCGTTACATTGAATGGTGGGGCCCCAGGGCCAGCAAGGGCAGGTAGGGGTACATCTGCCTCCTTGGAAGCCTCCTCCTAATCAAAATCAGAGTCAGAAACAATTTTAGACAAGACTTTTGGAACTGCACTACCACATAGGTGAGAAGTGGGGCATAGTCCTTGTCGAGTCCAGTTGTAAATCGGGCCTTAGTCCGCCGCATAAGTCTCGTAATGAGACGCGCAAAGACAAAGTGCCTCGCTGAACACAGTACCTAAGGAGCTGGTGGCGAATGGTAGCAAAACTCTCAAGGAAAGCAGCCCCAACATCTACCCAAGTTCTCCAGTAGAAGTTCCAAAGAAGGTTAAGAATGACCCCTGATCTCTCCTGCACGTGATCGCAAGCCACAAGTTGGACTTTAAGATGGTGTCCATCAACCACGTACAAGGTAGAAGGGTAGACCGATTCATGGCAATGACTCTTTCCTTAGTAAAACGGCAACCACACAATTCAGTGAAGATGGTCAAGGAGTTTGATGGGTCTTGGGATGAAAGCAACTAGAGCTTTCAAAAACATTAGTGCACTAAAAGGCGATGTAGTTGCCGCAATTGGTGACCTCACATGATAGGCTGTCACCATCATCATGGTGGAGATTGAAGGAAGAGTTGAACTCCCTCATAATGAGGGCTAAATAGGATCATCCTCCAATCCCCTACCAAGAAGGTAGGTGAGGACCAAATCAATACATAACAAAATGGCCTAGGCCCCATTAACCTCCCGTCGCAAGTCCTCACCAAACACAATCTCACCAATTAACTCGGCCGCGTTGATGCAGGTGTCAAAGTCAGTAGTTTGGGAGCTACTGCTTCCCTTCTCACGACGGACTTTCTTGGTACAGGCCATAACCTAAAAAGGAAAGATCGAATCAACAGAAAAGGAAAAAAAAGAGACTTCAAAACGTGAATTAAATCTAACAAAAACTAGCCTAGAAATTAAATTAAATAAATTTATGATGAACTAATGAAAAGAGCAAAACTAAAAAAAAAAAAAAAAAAGTAGAAAGAAAGAAAGTAAAATTAGAACCGATCTCTAAAACTTAAACAAGGTAAAAATTCTAACATTGGACAAATACTAGAACTTAAGTTAAAATCAAGTAAAAATGAACAAATCAACCCAAAAACATGAACAACTCAAGTGAGCATTGAAGGAAAACTTAAAAATGAAAAAATCAAGTCAAGATACTACATTGTTCACACAACCCTAAAATCCAAAAAAATCTAGCACTTAAAGACATTAAAGTTCAAGATCTCACCACAACTACTCCTATTTTAACATGGCACATGGACAAAGAGATAGAAAAGTACATATTCCAAGTAAAACCAACTTTGTTCACAATCATGACTTAAATCAATAACGATCTGACACATTTAAGTAAGAAATCATGAAAAGCCCCAAAATATTCTCTCTCCAAAAAAAAAGGTAAAAGGACTTAAAATAAAAGAAGAAACACATACATTGAGAAGAAGTGAAGTAACAACAAGGGAAAAACGATGGTAGTGGTTGTGGTGTTCTGCGGAGCATGTGCCAGCGTGGAGGGCTAGGGAGGGCCATGGGTTAGGTTTTGATATGGGGGAAGGCAAAGAAGAATATGGAGTGGGGGAGAAAAGAAAGATACGTGGGACTTTAAAAGGGGGGCCCCGATTGATTGGGGAATAGGCTCGATTGATGGGGCCAGACATCCCCGATCGATCGGGGAGGGACGCCAAGCCTTCCAACACTGGAGAGCTATTAGCCAATAAATCAGGGTCCTATAGTATGGCTTCCGATCGATCGAGATAACTCCCTATCAATCCGGAATTGCAGTGAGGCCCCTAAAGATGAATAAAAGGAAAAGAAAGTATACATCCCCAATTTTTTGTGTTTTTTTCAAAAACAAGAAAACGAAATGAAAAAAGAAGAAAAAAATTGGGTTAGTTGAACGTCTTCAGCCAATCTAGTGTAGACTAAAAAAAATTACATCGATCCTGAGGCTAGGTCCTCAAGGCGAATTTCCTCAAATACGGGAGGAAGATCCCCCAACCTAATAGCATGCTTTAAACGACTGCCATTTAAAGTGAGAAGGAGGCCGTCATTGCGGTCTTGACTGTCAATTGCCCTAGAAGGGTATGCTTGGACCACTTCATAAGGTCCATCCCATCGAGAGCATAATTTTCTGAGAAAGTATCAAGGTTTCGAGTTGTAAAGCCACACTTCCTGTCCAACGTCAAAAGTTCTTCGAGAAATACATTTGTCAGGAAAAGCCTTGGTTCTTTCTTTGTAGAGCTTGGCATTTTGATACGCATCGTACTGCATCTCTTTCAATTCACTGAGTTCAAGTCGTCGATGCGACCCAATGATGTGCATATCATGATTAAATTCTTTTATGGCCCAATATGCACGGTGCTCAAACTCTACTAGTAAGTGGTATGCCTTCCCAAAGACTAAGTAATACGGAGACATATCGATTGGAGTCTTCAAAGCTGTATGATAAGCCCAAAGAGCGTTGTTCAGCCATAAAGACCAATCCTTACTGTCCCGTCTAACAATCTTTTCAAGAATGGGCTTGACTTCACAGTTTGAAACCTCAACTCACCACTAGTTTGAGGGTGATAGGGGGCTGCTAATTTATGAGTGATTCAGTACTTCCTTAGAAGTTCCTTAACCAAATGGTGAGTAAAATGTGTCCCTCTATCACTAGTGATCTCTCTAAGAAACCAAAATGTAAGAAAATATTATCCTTAACAAATTGAACAACCATGTTGTGGCTTGCTGTCCTAGCAACGATAGCCTCAATCTACTTTGACACATAATCAACAGCCACTAAAATGTACAAAAACCCATGTGAGTTAGGGAAAGGTCCAATGAAGTTGATACCCCAAATGTCAAAAATTTTACCAACCACAATTGGGTACTAAGGCATCTCATCATGTTTTCTTAGGGCACCGATGCGTTGACATTGATCACAGGCCCTACAATAACCAAGAGTGTCTTGGGAATGAGTCAGCCAAAAGAAGCCATTTTGTATGACTTTCACAAAAGTGCATCGTCCTCTAAAGTATCTTCCACAAGCTAGACTATAACAAAACCATAAAATACGCTCATGTTCATGTTCCAAGACACAATGACGCATTACATGGTCAGAACATACCTTGAACAAGTTTGGATCGTCCCAGAAGAAATGCTTCACTTGTGAGAAGAAACAATCCCATGCATATGCTTCAGCCAGTGGGTAGGTAACTTTTCCATCGCCAAGTAGTTTATGATGTGTGTGTACCACGGGGGTCGACTGTTGGAATTGCTGTTATGGAAAAACCCAATTACTTAGTTTTAAATATTAGGGTTTAGGGATTTGCAACTTCTAGGGAGAGAAACTAGAGAGAGAAGCTCTCAAGAGGCGATTTCCAGGCGGTGGCGCATGGGAGTGTGCCCTATTTTTGCAGACGCTTCTCCCAGCGCGTGAGGTACCGTGCGACCTCGTACGGGCATGATCTTTGCATCCTCATGACCCTTACAGCTTGTAGAATCCACGTATTGGACTAGAGGCATCTCAGCCCCTGTTTTTCGAGGTCACGAGGGGGCTTTTCTTGGCTTGGTTTGTGCTGCTTGTTCTTGATCGTTTGCTCAAGATTTTGCTGTTCTTGGTTTGTCTCTTGCTGGTTGCATTGTTTTTTTCGAGTATCAGATCTCGGTTCTGCTCCTATTTTCGGATTGTTAGTTCGATAGTTCCCCTATTCTGCGTGGGGAGTTATTGCGTTTCGGAGTCATTTTCTTGTGCATCATTTCCAACATTTTTGTTTGAATCTTGTAGTTTTGTCCTTGGTGTGGTGTTTTGGATTGATTGGTGGGGTTTGTGATTGGTTTGGTTGTGGTTGTGGTTGTTTTGTTGGTGGTTGGGGTTCTGGTGTGGTTTGGTGGTGGCTTGGGTGGGTGGCCCGTTGGAGCGTGGGGGACTGGTGGGGGTTGGTGGCCTAGACGGTGGGGGCTAGTGCTGAAAGGTGGTGGAGGTGGTTGTTGGTTTGTTAGGTTGTTAGGAGGTTGTTAAGGTTATTGAATATATTTTCTTTTTTGTTCTTCTCTTTGTTACCGATATGGCCTCGGGGGACTTGCCTCGGGATGATGAATTGCTTCCGGATTGGTTAATGAATGATTTTTGGGACAAGAGTTCGGGGGAGTCATTTGATGATTGGCAGGCCTGGGTTAATGCCCCTTCGACAAGCACCCTCTCTTACGTTCCTCCTAAATTTATCAATGACAAAATCATTGCAACCGTATCTCGTGATGATGTAGCCTCGGGTTTTGCCAAATGGAGTCGTTGCCTCACGGGTCGTTTTATCGGGGGGCGAGTTGCACTCTTGTGTTGTACTGTTATTGCTTCCTCTCTCTAGGGCTCTAGAGGTCTTGAATGTGTTATTCCCTCCAAAACGAGCTACTTCTTTTACTTTCGCTCCTATGACGACGCCCCTAGAGTTCTCTAAGGTGGCCCTTGGCACTTTAAGGACCATTACTTAGCCCTACATCATTGGTTTCTAGATGACATTGCACCTCGGGTTGAACCCTCAACCCTTCCAATTTGAGTCCAAATACATGGGCTCCATGAGCCCTTATGGACGAGTAAGGCCTTAAGCTCGATTGCTAGTGGGGTTGGTCGCCCCCTCTATATGGATCAACCGAGACTTGATGGGACCTCCATTCATTATGCTCGTGTACGCGTGGAAATTGATGCTCAGAAACCTCTTCCTAGTGATATGGAGGTTCATTTTGAGGATCTTAGAATCCCGATCACTTTCAAGTATGAAGGTTTGCCCCCTATATGCTCTAAGTGCTCAAATTTTGGTCACTCTTGCCCGGACTCTTCTCCTCGTCCCTCGATTGAGATTGTTTATGGTGCTAAAGCTCGTCATTGAGGTTGGCAACGCAAAACGAGGGTGGATCGTGGGCTCGGGAAAATATTGAGGTCGATGTGCTGGGATCACTTGATGTTGGGCAGGAAAATAATGCTCATGATTCACAAGTTGCTATTGGGCTAGGTCAAAGCCCAAGAATTGAGCCTCCTCAAATTTTGGCTTAGCATGCCGCTGGGCCTGCCCTCTTTGCTGGGGACGAACGGCCCCCAGCCCTCGTGGGCCCGAGAGGCCCCGGGCCTACCGGGCCCATCACGGTAGCAGGGGGCGTGCGGCCCCCTGCTACTTTGGGCCATATAGGCACTGGGCCTCTCAGGCCCAACTCTGCTCCAGTAGGGGGCGCACGGCCCCCTTCTGGTGGGCTGGAAGCCGTGGTGCTTCTAGCCCACCCAGACCCTGCTACCATTTCCCGGGCCGCTGCTACTGTTTCGGGTTCTTTTCGACGTCGTCTGACATCAGAATGCACGGGCTTGGCTCCCTCTACTATAGGTGCAGATCCTCATGAATTGGGACTCATTGGTTTGGGTTCTTTTGGTCCTAGGGGCGCGAGGCCCCCTGCTGGGCTCTCAGGCCTAGGGGCCGAAGGGCCACCCAGCCCTCCTCGTGGGCTAGAAGCCGTGGTGCCTCCAGCCCATCTGGCCCCTATTATTTCTTCCTGGGTTGCTACTACTGTTTCGGGTTCATTTCTAGATGTCTAGCACTAGTGTGTTCGGGCCCTCGTCCTTCCGCTCCCTTGACTTAGGATGCCGATCTGTCTCTTGAGTCGGGACTCACTGGTTTGGGTTCCTTTGATCCCAGGAGCACTCTTCCCCTTGTTTTGGATGCTTTGGATGCAGTCTCTTTCCTTAGACTCTCAGATTCCCCGCACTCTTCGGGCTCTCGGGTTTCGAGGACCTCCTTCGAGTCCCGTCCTGATGCCGCCTCTGATCGGTTTCATGGTCGTCTAGTTCCTCAGGGGCTTTCTAATTTCTGTATCTCTTCGGATTCTCCTTACTCACCAATATTGGCTACACTGATTCAATGTTCTCTGAACCGTGACGCTAGTGTTAAGAGTTTTGCTCCTCTTACCCGAGGTGCTAGTGTTGTGATGTATTCATCCTCTACTACTGTTGACTCTTCTGACACTGGTTGGACCGCTGCCTCTTCTCGTAGCTCGAGAAAGGCTGAGCGTCGGATGACTCGAGCAGCTGCTAAGGCTACCACTGTTGCTGCTTCTCTTGGGGATTGATTCCCCTTTTCTTTCCGTTTTCGCTTTTCTTTTCTTTCTTTCTCTTGTATTTTTATTTGTATGAGTCTTTTCTCCTTTTTCTTAGGCCTCATTTGCCTTGTTTTTCCCTTTTTGGTTTGGCTTCTATGCGTTTTTGCTTTGTTTTTGTCCCGCCTAACATGTAGGCTGTTTGGACTTGTTGGGGAAATGCCCCTGTACACTTGTACTTTGCTCTTTTTAGCAATAAAAAATAAAAACGCAGACTTACCAAAAAAAAAGAGTTTTAAATATTAAATAAATGAAATTATTTTGTTTATTTATTATCTGACAATGTTTTATGAGTCAAACATACATGTGATTGTTTTCTAAAATGTTCCATGAACTGGATTTAGTCCAAGATTGTTGTGATGAATTTCGAAAAAAATTTCCCTAATTTAACAAAGTTAGCGCAGTGAAAGGGTTTTAAATTAGTAATTTTAAACCTAAAGCTGATTTAAAATTCCTAATTTAAATTTGCAGGTCTCTACTGTAATACATTCATAATAATGACATGAACTATAACTAGCATAATAAAAAAATTATAAAAAAAAATAGAAAAACAAAAATTTAAAAGAGAAGGAAAGAAGAATACATATATGTGCTCCAATAATAAAGAATACTGAAATGATAAAACTCCCAGAAAATTGACACCTAGCAATCTTCAACGCAATGACCATGAACTGCTCGGAGAGTGGGCTCTGAAAATATTAAACGGTGTAAAGAAAAATTTCAACAAAAATTTTTCTCTCTTATTAGGTCCCTAAAAGTCAACACTTTCAAAAACCCTTAATTTTTAATTGGATGCCAAACCTTGAAATAGGTACCTTTATTTATAATAGTATATTGGAGCAAAAAAAATTCTTGATTTTTCAATGTGGGACATGCAGAATTAATGCAAAATGCATTATTTTATACAAAAACAAGCCAAAACGTGTTGTTTCATTCAAAATACATACCGCGTCCCATTGACCACAGAACGTGTGCCACTCGTCACGATATGATTCGCCCACGCACGTGGGCGCGGATTGCTAAAGGGACGTCCTAGCGCGGCATGACACATGTTGCGCGCTAGTTCTTCGGATTCGAAACACATGGATCATGACCCTAATAAAGGCGATTTTGGTTTTTTTTTTTTTTTTTTTTTTTTTTTGCTTTGTTTTCCACATGTCAAAATTCATCTTATAAATTTTAATTTTAAAAAATCATTTTATTTTATAATTTTTTATTTTTTATTCATCTCATGAATAATATTTAGCAAAATTAAATTTACTCATATCATGAGTAAATAATTCATCACATGAATTCTTTAGCATTTCTTGAAGGCAGTAAAATACAGAGGCTTGAGCAGGGACCTCAGAGAAAATTTAAATCTAGCTCGAAATGGGTTAAATTCATCACATGATAAAATTTAATTACCATTTAATGAGACTTAATTTTACTGAATAAATCCCACTACACTCTAGACTTCAACCATTTATTCAATATTTTCCAAATAGATTGTATTGATGACAACAACTCCACTGGATGTCTGTGATAAAGAATAAGCGTAACTACTACCATTACTCTTATCACAGCTTCTTCATTAGTTACCGACTCGCCCTTCACTGAATAATTTATTTATATTTGAACATATTTGTAGTATAAATTCCAAATGTCAAACACTTGGAATATTTTAGCCAAAGATTTTGAACTATTCAAGTACTTGCGAATCAACTAACGGGACATCTGTACCTGATAAGAGATTGTAGATTCCGTATGAATACCTGATCCTTGTCACACTTCACGCTGCTACCCAATGTACGTGGCAATTCAATAATTTGTTTAGACCTAATATATAGTACACCAAAGTAACTAACGTTCTATGCACAAATCTGGAATACTCTCATGATTTAGAATCGTCGTTCAAACAATACAACATGAATCACTCATCTCCGATAATAGTCTAGAAATAAGTAATCCACATGGTCCAACTCAGCTTGTCAATTTTATTAAAAACACCAACCTAACACTTTTGGATCTCCATCCACATGACCAAGACAAGTCATCTAAAGTGTCAAGTCATGATCTTAACAGACAATTAGTCCAAACTCATCATTGACCACTAGTTATTCAAGTAACATTCCATACTATTTGTTCCATGTCTATCTGTGGCTTAATCTCATTATCCACTTAGAACAAACATGTAAAATATAATATGAGGACTATGTCCATTTCATGAAAAATACTAAAAGAAAATCACATGCATTATATATATTCTCAGTTACACAATTTAACTAGGAAACGACTGTAACTTTCATTTTATTCATTAATAAAATAACGTTACAAAATAAATCTGGATTTTAGCACACTATTCCTAACCATCTCCCACTAGTCTTAAATCCAATTTACTATACACTTTATACCCATCCCCTCTAAGTGTGATTCAAAGATCTTCTGAGTCAAAATCTTTATAAAAGGATCTGCAAGATTATGGCTCGTGTCTATCTTTAAGATGGCGAACTCACCCTTCTCCACATAGTCTCTAATCAAGTGGTACTTCCTTAAAATGTGCTTGGATCTCTTGTGTCTTCTAGGTTCTTTAGAATTAGCCTCTGCACCCTAGTTATCACAAAAGACGTAGTTGGTGTTAGACCATCTCTAATAACATCAAGATCTATTAGGTACTTTCTGAGCCAACATGCCTCCTTTGCAGCTTCTAAAGTTGCAACGTACTCGGCCTTCATGGTGAAGTTAGCAATACAAGACTGCTTAACACTCCTCCAACTGATGGCTCGCCCTCCAAGGGTAAAGACATATCCTGACGTCGATTGTTGGCTTCTCTATCTGACTAGAAGTCTGAATCAGTATAGCCAACTGGAACTAGCTCGTCACTTTAAAAGATTAGCATATAATCTCTAGTTCTTCTCAAGTACTTGAGAATATGCTTCACTGCCACCCAGTGCATCAGACCCGGGTTAGACTAATTTTTGCTTACCATACCAATAGCATAGCAGATATCCGATCTCGTGCACAACATGGCATACACGAGGCTTCCTACAGCCGAAAAATATGGATTAATCCTCATCTGCTCCTCCTCTTGAGGTGTCTTAGGACACTACTCTAAAGAAAGAGGGACTCCATGCCTGAAAGGCAAGAGCCCTTTCTTAGAGTCCTCCATGTGATACTTTGATAACATCTTGTCAATATAAGTGGCTTGAGAAAGACCCAACATCCTACTTTTACGATCTCGCAAAAGCTTGATCCCAAGAATATAGCTGGCTTCTCCTAAGTCCTTCATATCAAACTGACTTGACAACCAAATCTTTAGTACTGACAACACCCCTACATCATTCCCAGTATACCGTCGACATAGAATACTGAGAAAGTCACTACTTTCTCTTGATGTCGTTTGTACATGCATGGTTCGTCAACCAATTGCTCCAAACCATAAGACTTAATTGCTTCATTGAATCTAATATTCCATGAGCGTGATGCTTGCTTTAGTCCATATATGGACTTTTTTAGTTTGCAAACCATATGCTCCTAATTTTTGCCAATGAAACCGTCTTGTTGCACTATATAGATGTCTTCTTTAAGATGACCATCAAAAAGGCCATTTTGACATCCATTTGGCAAATCTCATAATTATAATAAGTTGCAATGGATAGGAGTATCCTTATGAACTATAGTATGGCTACTGGTGAGAAGGTCTCATCATAATCGATTCCTCCTTTTTGGGTATAACCCTTTGCAACCATTCTTGCCTTAAAGGTCTCTACTTTCCCGTCCACTCCTCTTTTCCTCTAATAGACCCATTTACAACCAGTGGGCTTAATTCCAACAAGCGCCTCTATAAGATCCCAAACCTACTTAAAATGAACAGATCGTATCTCAGATTTCGTTGCTAAGAACCACTGGTCAGCATCCTTGTCTTTAATTGCCTCATTGTAGCTGAGAGGATCATATTCAATGTCATGGTCAACCATTAAGGCTCCTGCCAGGAACCTGTCCGGTGCCTTGACAATCGTCCCACTATGCCTAGACTCTCGTGTGCCTGGAAAATTCTCGTCCCTATCAATATGTGCATATAATACATCCACTGTGTTCCTAGTTGTGTTTAGCTGTTCAGAATAAGTGTTATTTTCTTTCATTTCCTCTAACACTACTTTGCTTTTGCTTTTGCAGTCTACTATAAAATCCTCCTCTAAATATTTCACATTTGCACTTACTAAAACTTTTGATCAGAAGGACTGTAGAAAAGACCATCCCTTGTTTCCTTGGGCTAACCAACGAACATGCACACCTACGTCCTTGATTCCAGCTAGTAGGGATTCTTTTTTAATACATGTGCTGGGCACCCCGAAATACGAAGGTACCCTAGCCTTGGCTTTTGCCTAGTCTATAACTCCACATTTGTTTTAGGAACTGCCTTAGATGGAACTAAGTTAAGAAGATATGCTGTTGTCTCTAAGGCATAACCCCAAAAAGAGATTGGTAAAGTAGCATGACTCATCATGAACCTTACCATCTCTAATGATGTCTTATTCCTTCTATCTGTAACACCATTTTGCTATGGTGTACCCAGAGTAGAAAGTTGAGATCTTATCCCATTTGCAGCTAGGAAATCTAGAAACTCACCCAAAAGATATTCACCACCTCGATCGAAGTGACTTACCTTGTTTACCTAATTGCTTTTCAATTTCAGCTTTGTACTCTTTGAACTTTTAAAAAAAGTCTAACTTGTGTCTCATTGGGTAAACATATCCATACCTTGAGTAATCATCGGTGAATGTGATGAAGTACTAATATCCACCTCTTGCCTGAACATTCATTGGTCCACATACATATCTGTGAACCAGCTCAAGCAAGTCACCTGCCCTATTGCCTTTACTCTTAAACACAGACTTGGTCATCTTATCTTCTATGTAGGATTTACAGACTGGTAATGACTTCAAGTTTAAAGGTTCTATGAATCCATCTTTTACCGGTCTTTGTATCCTGTTCGAATTAATGTGACCTAAATATTGGTGCCATGTGACGGCATTATCCCTTTTAGGTTGTTTTCTGTTAAGAGATTGAACAAGTGAGCTCGTGTTGGATTCAATTAAACAAATATATGAGAGTTTTGATTAGGAAACAACATAAATAATCCATCGACATATGTACCTTTGTAAATAAATGATTTATTTCACATAATATCCAATTCACAACCAAAACTAACTAAATAAATATTATCCATTAAATGAGACACATAAATCAAATTCCTTCGTAATACAGATACAAATAAATAATCCTTTAACATATAAAACTCTCCCACTAAATACTAAGCTAACATCTTTTAATCCTAAGACCGTTATTCTTGAACCATCTCCAACTGTCAGGTATAGTTCCCCATCATGTAGCCTTCTGGTTAGCTTGAGCCCTTGTAACATATTACAGGCATGATCAGTTGAACCTAAGTCTGCACACCAGGAACCTGGTGGATTCTCAACTACACATGACTCAACTAAGTGAGGTATCAACATACCCCAGATGGCTTAATAGTCTTTGCAGGAAGTGCAGCTAAGTCCTTAGTGCAGTCACCTTTCTAGTGGTCCATTTCTCTGCAAGGGAAACACTTTCCTTTGACTTGCTGACTGTTGCTCATCCCCAATTCCTGGGCACTCCTCATGCCCCACATTATGTCTTCTGTTGGTTGCAGCCCTTTCATTAGTTCAAGTAGTGAATAGTTTTTATTGTTCATGTAAAAATTTAGCCTGACCTGAGTGAATGAGCTGGACAAAGAACTGAGAATGATATCATGCTTAGTGTGACTATCAAACTCAGCTCCAAAGATTTTCAGTTCAGAAAAATACGCCATCAAATTCGTGAGGTGTTCCTTATCTGGTATTCCTTTAGAGATCCTTGTGTTGAGCAACTTCTTTATGAGTTCTTGCCTGCTTTGTAGTGCTCCTGGAACATTTCTCACAAATGTTCAATCATCTCAGTTGTTGTTTGTTTCTCAAGCATCTGATGCCTGAGCGCTTTTGACACTGAGGCCAATATATAGCACATGGCTAACTCAATAGCCCCATGCCAGCGTTCATAACGCTCTTTTGTAGTAGCTATGCAATTAGCAGTGGGCATTGATGGACAAGCTTCAGTGAGAACAAACTCAAGACCCTTCTAAGTAATAACTAAGTCCAACTTGTTTTTTTAGGCAATATAATTTGGTCCATTGAGTATATTATGCATTAAAGTCGAGTGATATCTTATATGAGTCATGTACAATATAGTGATATCTATTCTTTTATTTTAGTACACACAATAAATTAGGTATCCACTAAACTGTACTATCGTGCATGCAATGATGACCCAAACACACCACTCCTTAATTTCCGCTAGTGGGGTCGCATGAGATTAGTTTGGGTGAGAACTATTCTCAATGAACATGTTTTCTTATAACTCTTACTAAAAATGATTAACTCACCACTTTACCATAGTCTCTAACATAACATAATAGAGCTCCTTGGGAAGGCTAATGTATCACACTAGTCAAGTGTAAACCATTACCTAAACCTCCATACAAATACACGTAATACTCCACGGCAGCGTGGTCACATCGCTCCTTTGCATTTTGGGTTATCCCATTAGAAGTCTAACCCTATAACCTGCAAATTGACATTCTCCGCAAGGAGGTCTATCGATCCACAATACTGCTAGACCGGTAATGGAAACCGTGAGATTTCAACAATTGAACCTCGCTCCCACTTGATTTATATAAGCTAGTGATTTTAATTGACTTGCATTTACAATTTAGATTATCTCATAATCTTTTTTAGAATCTCATATAAATTAACTAATAAAATTAATTTCTTAATTTTTTCAATTTAAATCAATGCTGTCTTATTTCTTAGATTATCTCATAATCTACTTTAGAATCTCATTATAAAAATTAAATTAATTAATAAAAATTAATTTTCATTTAAAAAAGTACAGACTTATAACTCAAATTATCTCATAATTACTTTAGAATCTCATTGTAAAATTAAATTAATTAATTAATTTTTTTAATTATTATCTAAACCAATACTAACATCTATATGTCCAAAAAAAATTTTGTAACAAAAACATTTACTGATGTTAAAACTTTGTCAGCACTAACATTATTGCTGATGTTAGCTTGTGCTGACGTCAGATGCTGATGTCAACGTCAATATTTATTCTTTTTTTATTATATTTTATTTAAAAAATAATTGAATCTAATTTTGTTGGATTAATTTATCCGATTTCGTAAATCATGATCAAATATGAAAAATCTCATTATACGAATAACATGAATGTAAATTTCAATAAATCTTCATTGACATATTTAAATTAACTATTAATTCATTATCGATTTAAACAATTTAAACTGATACTTTGATCATTATAAAATCAAATTAAACTACATTTCCTTCTTAATAAAATCTCTATTTTATTAAATCACAAGTCTATTTATTTTGATCTTATCATACCTAGCCATGCATATTATGAATGTAATCAGAGGCTGGCTCTAATATCAATTGTTGGGATGAATTTCAAAAATAATTTTTCCTAATTTAACAAAGTTGGCACAGTGGCAGGGTTTTGAATTCCTAATTTTAAATCCACATATTTAAATTCCTGATTTAAATCTACAGGCCCCTACTCTAATACCTTCATGTTAATGATATGAACTATAACTAGCATAATAAGAATACTATAAATAAATAGAAAAGCAAAAACTTCAAAGAAAAAGAAAGAAGAATACCTTGATGTACTCCAATAATAAAGAATACTAGAATGATAAAACTCCCAAAAAACTGCAAAAACCGAGAACCAGCAGCCTTCTACACAATGACCTCGATTCACCCCGAGATTGGGCTTCGAAAAATATTAATTTGTGGAAAGAAAGATTTCAAATGGAAAGTTTTCTATCTAATTAGGTCTACAAAAGTTAACACTTTCTAAAAGCCTTACTTTTTAATTGGATGTCAAACCTTGAAATAGGTACCTTTGTTTATAGTAGTATACCAGAGTAGAAAAAATCCTGATTTTTCGATGTGCGATGCCCAGAATTAATGTAAAACGCATCATTTATAAAAAAAACAAACCAAAATGTGTCGTTTCATTTAAAATACATACGGCATCCCGTTGACCATAGAACCCGTGCCACATATCACGAAATGATTCGCCCGTGCACGTGAGCATGGATAGCCACAAGGACGTGTTGCATGCTGGTCATCTGATTTGAAGCACACGGATTGCAACCCTGATAAACGCAATTTTCGAATTTATTTTCTTTGTTCACCACATACAAAAATTCATCTTGTGAATTTTAATTTTCAAAAATAGTTTATTTTATAATTTGTAATTTTTCTTATTAATCGCATGAATAAAGTTTGGCAAAATTAAATTTTCTCATCTCAGGAATAAATAATTCATCTCATTAATTCTTTAATATTTTTCTGATGGCAATAAAATACCGAGGCTTGCACAGGGACTTTGGGGACAATTTAAATCTAGCTCCAAATGGATTAAATAATTACCATCTCATGATAAAATTTAATTATCATTTAATGAGACTTCATTCTACTAAATAAATCCCACCGCACTCTAGACTTAAACCATTTATTCGATACTTTTCAAATAGACTGTATTGATGACAACAACCCCTTCACTAGATGTCCATGACAAAACATAACTGCCACCATTAATCTTTTCATAGCTTCTCTATTAGTTATTGACTCGCCCTTCACTGAATAATTCATTTATACTTGAACATGTTCGTAGTATAAATTCCACATGTCAAACACTTATAATATTGCCAAAGATTCTGAACTATTCAAATACATGCAAATCAATTAATGGGATACCTATAGCTCGTCAGAGATTGTAGATTTTGTGTGAATACTTAATCCTTGCCACACTTCATGCGATTATCCAGTGTCCATGGGAATTCAGTCATTTATTTAGATCTTACTTATAACACATCAAAGTAACTAACATTTAATGTACAAGTCCAGAATACTCTCAGGATTTAGAGTCATCGTTCCAACAATACAGCATGTATCACTCATCTCCAATAGTAGTCAAGAAACAAGTAATCCACATGACCCAACTCAGCGCGTCAATCTTATTAAACACACTAACCTAACACTTTTGGATCTCCATCCACATGTCCAAGACAAGTCATCTAAAGTGTCGAGTTATGATTTTAACAGACAAGTAGTCCAAACTTATCATCAACCACGAGTTATTTAAATTATATTCCATATCATTTGTTCCAAGTCTATCTATGGCTTAATCTCATTACCCACTAGAACAAACATGTAAAATGTAATCTGATGACTCTGTCCATCTAATGGACGATTCTTAAAAGAAAATTACATGTAGTATATATATGCTCAGTTATACAAATTTAATGAGGAAATGACTGGAATTCTAATTTTTTTATTAATAAAATAATATTACAAAATAAATATGGATTTCTACACACTATTCCAAACAAAGATGACATGTCAAATTTGGTTTAAGTGGTCGATGAGATTGAACTACAAATAGACTTAGATCAAGCTTGTGATATGTTGTCAAAGTATGTTCAAAGTTGGAGATAAGTATGGGCAACTTGTCTATAAGACTATAATATGATACTTTTGATTATTTGTCTTGGTCATGTGGATAGGGATCCAATAGTATTATGTTGGTGTTGTCAATAAGATTGAAACACTAAGCAGGACCACCTGAATTATTTATTTCTTAGCTTCTATCAGAAATAATTAATTCTGTAAGACGCAAACTCTAAATCCTACAAATAGTATGAACCCGTGCATGGATTATTCATTGTTTCATGTGCCAAAAGGATTAGTCAAAGTACTTTGACTTGAATCTTTTATGCATTGGGTAATGACTCAAAGTGTAGTGGGAACAGTTGTTTTACATGGAGTTCATAGTCTCCATCGGGATAAAAATGTTCCGTTAGTTGATTCACAAATATATAACAGATTCTAGAATCTTTGGCCAAAGTATTCAACATATATTTGACATTTGGAACTAATACGGAAATTGTTTCTGTATTATTTAAAGGGCGAGTTAGGAACTACGGCGAGAGATGTGAGAAAAGCAAGGATAGTAGTTAAAGTTACTTTTACTCATGGATATCTAACAAAGGGGTTAATTGTTATAATAAAATTTATTTGAAAAATTTTGAGTGAATATATTTAGTGTAACTAAATTTTACTAAATAGTAATCAATTGTTATCATGATGATAATCAGATTTGACTCTTTTGGAGTTAGAGTTAGATTGTCCCTGTTTTGTTCTATTTTGTTTCAAGTTCTGTGTGCGTGTTTGTCGTAAATGTGAAAACAAAACAAACGTGTGAAAGGGACTCACCACAACTAGGGAGTAAGCCTCATTACGAACCGCATGTCTTTAACCTCAATCACTCACCATTTTCGGAGAAACAATTGTGATATGTTGGTGTATGTAACTTCAGTTATACTTTAAGTTTTGCTCACTCTCAAATTAAGAAGACTTTGTTAAATGTTTTTGTCGATTTTCATGTGTTTTTATGAAAGAAAATTAAACAATATGGACCTGACTCAAGTGGCAGTTACAGTGATGGAGTAGGGCCCACAAACACCTTTCCGCGTAAACTTAAAAGTCAGGAACTGGGGTGGGGACAAACCTAAGAGCTTAGCAGTCCACTTACAAACCCGAGTTAATTAGGTTTTTAAGCCTGGCACCCTTGACTTATAATAACTTGAATGAGTTTAGGTTTGTCAAGATTAAGATAAGGCAAACCATATTCAAATCACTGGATTAGGACTAACGCAGTGAAGGGACAAGCTGTCAAAGCTCTAATTAATAGCAGGAACCTAAGTTCACCTAAATTATCAACCAGTGACAATAATGTTAAGACCAACGCAATCAAGGGTCAAGCCTTAGCTATAAAAGCCTTAAATTAAAGCCTCAAATCTTAACTCGTCCATTTATGGGAACAGATTAAAACTAAAGAGTCATGCCTGAACCCCGAGAACTGTATTACAATGAAGGTAAGTACAACAAAGATCTACGTTACGCTACGCCTAGCTAAGTTACACTACTCCTAGGGAAAAAGCACAAGTGTGTTGTGAAAGAAAACTTGAAGAAGTTTTGTAATGAGTGTCTGTACTACTTTGGACTGACGTAGAGTCCTTTATTTATAGAAAACGAGAAATAACGGCAGCTCCTTCTTTCTCGGCAACTCCACCCATGTCTGGCCACTAAGCTCTCTCTCGCGCTCACAAATCTTCAATGAACGTCCTTTTAATTCAGTATAGGAGGAAAATCCTTGGTTCCCATGTCCGAATTCTTAGCGAAAGTCCCCTCTTGAAGCTCGTTTTCTCTTAGATTGAGCTTAGCTCCTCGAAACCACTTGTTCTGCAGCCTACCTGGCAGCTCCTCGAGCTCAAGCTCTCTTCACCTTTTAGCCATCTCGAATCTCGAGCAGCTAATACTCTTGCCAAGGGTAACTATCTTCTATGGATGCTGGGCTTGAGACACAGTTATCTTTGTACTTAAAGGCCTGAGTTCCCTCGAGAAGGCTCTCACGTGCTGACCAAATGGCACTTTTTTCAAACGGCACTGTCCAAACCCCCTCGAAATCAGTGTGTAAACAAATGCCCCTCTTTTAGCCGTTGGTAAATTGAAGTTTACGATGGGTAAAAATTTTCCTAATTTAACCCTAAACGGCTATAGGGAGCTCGAGAGAACATTGTACATCACTTGCTTTTCCTTCCCGCGTGTTTACAACCTTAATTTTAGCAGGGCTGGGACGACACTGTTTTTGAGTAAAATGCCAAGTGGTCATCACGTGAGGATATCCTCGAGATGGGTTAGGCATTTGGGTACTACAATAACGGCGTCTCGAACCCAGTTCCTTGGAAACATTATTACCCTTGACAAGGGTATCAACTACTCAAGGCTCGAGTTGGCTGAAGGTTGAAATAAGCTTGAGCTCGAGGTGCTGTCAGGAAATCTAGAAGAGTGGTATATTCTAAGCTCGAGGAAGTTACTTGGAGCACAATTTTAGTTGCTTGGGCCTCAAGCTTAATTAAAGGGAACGTGAAGCTTCTAGAAGGAACTTCTACTAAAATTTGGACGAGTGCATCAAAGATTGCCCTCCAAAACTCAAGACACGGTGGTGAAGGGTAAACGGGCATAAAAGAAGAGCTTAGTGGTCAGACATGGATGAAGTTACCGTAAAGATAGGGGCAACTGTTCTTTTTTTTTTTCCTAAATAAAGGACTCTACGTCAGTCTAAAGTAGTACACAGCTAGGCTTAGCATGATGTAGATCTTTGTTGTACTTAATGCCAGAGTAATACAGTTCTCAGTATTCTGGTAAGACTTTTTAGTTTTAATATGTTCCCACGAATCGACAAGTTAAGAATTGAGGCTTTAGTTTAAGGTTTTGATAGCCAAGGTTAAGGCTTTGATGGCCAAGGCTTTGTCCCTTGATTGCATTGGTCTTTAACACTATTGTCACTGCTTGAGAAGTCAGGTGAACTTAGGTTCGCGCCATTGATTAGGGCTTTGATGGCCAAGGCATGTCCTTTGATTATATTAGTTTTAATCCAGTTACTTAAATATGGTTTGCTCCACCTTAATCTTGTCCGACCTAAACTCATTCGAGATATTGTAAGTCAAGGGTTCCAAGCTAAAAAACCAGATTGACTCAAGTTTGTAAGTGGACTGTTGAGCTCTTAGGTTTGTCTCCACCTCAGTCCCTGACTTTGAAGTGTATGAGGAAAGGTGTCTATAGGCCCTGCTCCGTCCCTGTAATTGCCAGTTGAGTTAGGTCCACATAAAAATACGTAAAATCCAAAAAAATACTTAACAAAGACTTCTTAATTGAAGCGTGAGCAGGACTCAAGGTATAATCGAAGTCAACAAATGACAGCCTTTTCTCCGAAAATGGTGAGCGGTTAAGGTCAAAGATGTGCGGTTCGTAATTAGGTTCTTAATAAGAAGGAATCGAACGGCAGCATGACTATGACCCTGGAGCCTAAAATGTAAGGTCCAAACTTATCAAGGGCGAAACCTATGGCTAGCAATTTCTTTTATGTAGTAGTGTAATTTGTTTGCGCCTCATTTATGGATTTGCTAGCATAGTAATCCACAATAGGCTTTTGATATTTTCATTGACCACGCACAGCTCTTATAGCATAATTCGAGGCATCACACATAACCTCAAATGGCAAAGAGTAGTCTAGTGGTTGGATGGTCAGAGCTGTAGACAACAAGGTTTTTAACAGAGAATAAGCTGCTAAACACTCATCATCAAAAACAAAAGGCACATCATTAGCAAGCAAGTTTGATAGAGGTTTAGTGATTTTACTAAAGTCAGCAATAAAATGCCAATAACAACTAGCGTGGCCAAGGAATGAGCGAAATTCCTTCACCGAGGTAGGTGGAGGAAGGTTGGCAATTAAATCCACCTCGACCTTATCTACAGTGATACCTACTTTGGATACCACACGTCTTAACACTATACCCTACTAAACCAGCAAATGGCTTTTCTCCCAGCTGAGCACCAGATTGTACTCTTTGCATCTCTACAAAACAAGATTTAGGTGAGCAAGGCATTCATCAAAAGACGACCCAAAAACATAAAAGCCATCCATAAAAACTTCTAGGTCGAGGCCCAACATATCAGAAACGATAGACATCATACCTCGCTAGAAAGTAGTGGGTGCATTGCACAGGCGGAAGGGCATCCTTCGATATGCAAATGTACCGAAAGGACAAGTGAAATTCATTTTCTCCTTATACTCAGGGTGAACCAGGACCTAGTTGTACCCTATGTAACCATCCAGAAAATAATAATAAGCCTATCCCACTACTTTGTCTTAGATATGGTCCAAAAAGGGAAGGGGAAAGTGGTCCTTACGCGTTACAAAGTTTAACCTACGATAGTCAATGCACACTGTCCACTCTATGAACACGTAGGAACTAGTTCTCCCTAAACATTTGTAACTACTATGATTCCCAACTTCTAAGGAACCACTTGAACTCGATTGACCCAAGGACTATTAGAAATTGGGTGTATAATACTCGTATCTAGTAGCTTCAGGACCTCCTTCTTAACCACCGCCCTCATGTTCAGGTTAAGCTAGAAGACTTAAAATTTTGTTCTAAATGTATCCTATGCATGCGTGTAGAGGGGTTAATTCCTCTCAAGCCAGCTACCGACCACCCTATAACTTGTTTATGGTTCTGTAGGACTACTAGCAACCAAGATTCCTGCATCTTAGTTAGGTCAGATGCAATAATCACAAGTAGGGTGTCATGGGGCCCTAAAAAAATGTACTCAAGGGTGGAAGGGATAAGTTTGAGCTCCAACACCGGTTGACACTCAATGGATGGCTTAGCATGCTCACTACGGAGACCAATTAGGGCTTCAAAAATCAGACCCCTAGCCTCAACTCTCAACACTTCCTACACATCAAGTAGATCATCAATACAATCATCACCGTCAGTTAAAGTAAGAACATTAGATAAGTCATATCCTTTAGTAAAGTCCAATGAAACTAACTCTACCAAAGGGTCAATCGCATTGACCATAAAGTAATCAAAATCATCCTCATCTCTAGGAAATCTAATAGCATCTGATACTTTTAGTTTTACCTTAAGGTTTCCAAACAAAACCTCTAACACCCAAGTCCTGCAATCGATAATAGCACCGGTCATTGCAAAGAATGGTCGTCCTAAAATGATGGGGTGTGTGGTTCCTCTGGTGAGGATCGAAGTCCTTGTCTACCATAACAAAGTTGACAGGGAATACAAACTTGTCAACCTTGAGAAGTAAATCTTCCAGCATCCCTCTATGTAAATGCTCTGATCAGTCAGCCAACTAGAGTGCAACACCAGTTGGTTTATGATCTCCCGTACCCAATTCTTGAAAAGTCAAGTATGGGATGGGATTCGCGCTCGCCCCTAAATCGAAAAGAGCTCAACTAGTGTAGCTCTCTCCTATGATGCATGGGACTGTAAAAGTCCCCGGATCTCAACATTTGGGCTGGATGCCCGAAACCAAAGTGTTGCTCACTTTCTTAATGAGCCGGACCTTCCAAGGGACATGGGCTTGCGCTCTCTTCTTCTTAATACACAGGTAATTGAGGAACTTCGCATACATTGGAGCGTGCTTAATGATGTCAATCAATGGCAAGTTGATTTTGACGTATTTAAACGAGTCCAATAGCTCAGCCCTATAAAGGTGTTTGTGCCCCATCTATATCAGCAGTTTGGGGTCAACTTCTATCTCTACTTCTCTCAGATTCTCTTCACCTGAAACCAACACAACCTTACCCTGCTCGTGAGTGACTTGGCTAAGGTTTGAACTGGTTACTCCCTTAAAATTTGCAAGATGTTGAGAAGGTAATCTCCCTTCCTCTTTCCTATTCAAAGCTTGAGCTAACTATTCTTGTTGGTTCTCTAGCTTAGAAATAGACTGTGAATCGGATTGAACCAATTGTTTGTTTTCCTCCATAAAGCGGAGCATACACTCCTTAAACGGAGATGTATATCTTGGAGGCTAGATGGGGGTTAGCATTCATGGTTGGAGGGTTAGAAGAAGATCCATATCTTTGCCCTCCCTTAAAAACCAGGTGGGAGTGCATTACCTACAAATCTGGGTACTAGTTGACTTGTGGCTTAATTCTAGTTTGTGTTTTGCTTCCACAAGAAATTTGGATGATTAAGCCACTCGGGGTTGTAGGAGTTGGAGAACGGGTTTTTATTCCTTGAATACCCTTGTGCTGCATAAACCTTGTCCTGCACGCATTGAGAAGCATATAAAGAGTCAAAAACAAAATGATCCTCTCTCGATCAAATGCCTCATAGAGTAGCTCCGTCCAATGACTAAGCTAAGTTAACCGGGCTCACATTAGTAGGATTCCCATGCATATTCATCATTTGATCCATCTTCCTACTAAGGGCGTCCAGTTTAAGGTTAGTGCCATCATTGGGTGCTACTTTGTTGACACCTCATGTGCCTCCCCTAACCACACTCGCACGCTAAGTGTCGCATAGGTTATTTCATTAGCACTAAGCCTGGGTTAGTACTTAAATAGGGCTTACAGTAATGAACTAGTATAAGGGTATAGCCTATCATATCACCCAAAGTGTAGCATAGGTTACCTTATCAGCGCTACTTAATTCTTTTATCGCTTCTAATGTTAACTTGTATAAAAGAATGTATTTAGCATAGGACACAATCTCAACCCTAACCACGCGTGAAAATATGTTGTGTTATGATTTAGGCTACAAGCTTCGCAGATTAATTAGAAATTAAAACATGGCTACAAGCACATCCAAAACAAAAAAAAAACAAAAAAAAAAGACCAATTGACATGAATAATTCCCTACAATGGTGGGGAAATAACATAATTCAATCAATCAAAATTATAATATATATTTGGGATATGGACAGCTCTCCATCCATCCCCAAACTAAGGTCTACTCTTCTATGGGAGTTTTCACATCACCACATCTAATAAGAAAAATAATGTAAAAACTCGAAAACGGAGACTCTCTCAATTGACGAAGATGTTGATCCCTTCTTTGATCCCCCACCACTCCGACCACCTGCGCTTTGGAGATTGAAAATACTTGGATCTCGCAGTGGCTTTGGGAAGGAGAGGAGGAGATGAGTACCGGCAAAGATGAACAAATACTTTCTCTTCTCTATTTATACCCCTAGCATGACCTAGGGTATGTTGCTGGTGTCTTGTCGATCGATCGGCACAGTTGACCGATCTATTGGCCTTCGTTAGTAGCGATACTAATGTTGGCCGATCAATCGGCACTGTTGGTCGATCAACCGACAGAGCGTCTATTAGCTTCCGATCAATCCGCATTGTTAGCCAATCAATCGGCAATTAACTGTAAGTTACTGTTGCCCATTGATTGATCGACTCTTTGTGCCGATTGGTAGGTTGGTTCCTCAAACCTTACAAGATCTATTTGGGTTTCCGAATTATGTTTCGATGGGTCCTATTTTACACATGTGGCCGGGTTTTTCAAAATAGTCTTCAAATATGCCCAAATTATGCTTGATTTGCCACTTTTCAAGTTTTGTTTGCTTTGATGCACTCTAAGTCTAAATGTACCTAGATTATAGTAAAACACACATATATTTTTTTATTTTTTATTTATATTTATTTGTTTTTTTTTTTTTTATCATGGTGGCACTTCCCTCTCTATGAGGGTTAGCCTATTGGGGAGGGGGGAAAGGGAAGGGGGTAGATGAGAATCGAACCGGGATCTCGGCGTAGCACGCCTGCTCCCCAAACCGGGTGAGCTCCTGGGCGACCCTCGTAAAACACACATATAATAGCCAAATATGCCATGGAATGAGGTATAAAATATATAAAAAATGACACATCAGTTATAATTTCATCCACAAACGTAACTTCATACTCTTAAAAAATAAAGTAGGTCATTTACTACAAAAATAAATTAACAGATTTTTTTTTTTTTTGTTTTGGGAAATAATAAAAGGATACATCAGTGATTTAATATCAAAAATGTTGAACTCCAAATTCTATACTTCTTGAAAAGTTGCATTAAATGACTTTTCAAAAAGCGAGTTTCTAAATGCTAAAAGCTATTCAAAAAGCTAATGTAAGAGTTTTACCGGACATAATTTTTTGTTGTTCAACTAGTCAAATAGCTAAAACCTATTCAAAATGCTATGAAAACCTATTTGCAAACACGAACTGAATATGTTAAAAAAAAAAAGAAAAAAGAGAGAGAAAATAGGGAAATGGAAAAAAAAAAACAAAAGGGAAAAAAGAAAATAACAGGAAAAAAGAAAATAATAGGAAAAAGGAAATACTGTTGTAAAATTATAAAGATATTATACTATATAGGAAGAGAATAAAAGTAGAAACCTAGATATACTTGAAGAGTATAAGAAGTATTTTGTATCAGAACTAGAGAAATATTATTTCTATTTTTCTTTCAATTTTCTCTCGCTCTTTCTCTTTGCTGAGTTTCTATTTCACGTCACTGATTTTTGGTTTGTTTTTGCTGTGTTCATATCTCTACATCACAATAGGTTATTTATACAAAAAAGATGTTGAGCATGAGTCATTCTTTTGACTTAATTAGTTGACACGTACATGCCATGTGTCATTCCAGCAATTTACCCATATATATAAATGTCTTTTATATAATTTCTAATTTTCTAGGATATTTAATAATATCCAAACTTGACTATAAGATTGTATCAAAAAAATATTCAATATTTACAATACTCCTCCTTAGGATATTTTACAACATCACGGGACATAACACTATTGAAAGCGTATAGTGTCCAAGTTAGATACGCTTGCTTCATTAAAAACATTGCTAGGGAAAAAACCTAGTGGAAAAAAATCATAGCGAAGGAAAAAAGAGTACAGCTCGTATTTAACTTACCCTCGTGTGAACATATTAGTAAGGGGTGTTTCTGAGTCGACACATACCAATCTTGTGAACTAATTTCTCAAAAGTTGTTGTTGGCATTGCTTTCATGAACAAATCTGCCATGTTCTCACTTGAGCGAACTTGTTGAACATCGATTTCACCCATCTGATGCTGCTCATGTCTAAAGAAGAACTTTGGTGATATATGTTTAGTTCTACCGCCTTTAATATGTCCACCTTTGATCTGAGCAATACATGCAGCATTATCTTCATATAGTATCGTTGGGCTCCCCTGATTGTTGGAAGACTGCATTCGTCTAGAACATGTTGAATAAGGGATCTTAGCCATAAGCATTCCCTACTTGCTTCATGAAGTGCAAATATCTTAGCATGATTTGAAAAAGTTGCTGCTGTTGTTTGTTTGGTAGATCGCCATGATATAGCAGGGTCACAATAATTGAATAAGTATCCTATTTGTGAATGGCCTTTATGTAGATCAGACAAATATCGAGCATCTGCATATCTAACCAATCTTGGATTTGGTTGTCTCGGATAAAATAATCCCATATCAGATGTACCACGGAGATACCGAAATATATGTTTAATTCCAATCCAATGTCTCCAGGTAGGCATTGAGCTATATCTTGCTAATAAGTTAACCAAAAAGGCTATATCTAGCCTCATATAATTAGTAAGATACACCAATGCGCCTATTGCACTTAGATATGACACTTCAGGGCCAAGAATTTCTTTGTTATCCCCTCGAGGTCGAAAAGGGTCCTTATTCTCATCAAGTGATCGGACAGCCATTGGGGTGCTCAACGAATGTGCCTTATCTATGTAAAAATGTTTAAGTACTTTTTTTGTATAAGTAGATTAATAGACTAAAATTCCATTAGATAAGTGTTCCATTTGCAGGCTAAGACAATATTTTATCTTTCCGAGATCTTTCATTTCAAACTCTTTATTTAAATATGCAACAGCTTGTTTAATCGCTTCAAGCGTTAGTATGATGTTATATCATCAACATATACTGCAATGATAGCAAATCCAAAATTTGATTTCTTAACAAAAACACATGGGCTAATGGGATTATTAACATATCCTTCTTCCAGAAGGTACGTACTAAGACGATTGTACCAAATTTGCCTTGATTGTATCAATCCATACAATGATCTTTGTAATCTGATAGAACACAGCTCTTAGGTTTTGAACTATATGCTTCTGGCATTTTTAGCCCTTTGGGGACTTTCATATAGATATTATTATCAAGTGATCCATATAGATAAGCCATTACTGCATCCATAAGACGCATGTGGAGTCTTTCAGAGACTGCCAAGCTTATTAAGAATCTAAATGTAATTACGTCCATTATAAGTGAATATGTCTCTTCATAATCAATTCCTGGCCTTTATGAGAAGCCGCAGGCTACAAGTCGTGCTTTATATCTTATGACTTCATTCCTTTCATTTCTTTTCCACATAAATACCCACTTGCCGCCGACGGCTTTCGTATTTTCTGGCATTTGGACTATAGGTCCAAAAACTGTACGTTTTGCAAGTGAGCTTAACTCCACATGTATTGCTTCTTTCCATTTTGGCCAATCATTTCTTCTTTGACATTCTTGAACAGATTTAGGTTCACCGTCTGTGATCAAATCAGTAGCCACATTATATGCGAATACTTGATCAATAGTCGTTTTATTTTGATTCCATCGTATGCTAGTAATAGCATAGTTTATCGAGATTTCTTCATTCTCGGCATTTTCATCATTTTCACAATTTTTAGATACTTGATACGCTCCAGGAGCCATTTTCCCCTTTGTTTCTTTTTTTTTTTTGAATTGTATTTGTACCACTTCATAATAGAGGAGTTAACTTATTTATGTTGCTCTCTTTTCTTTCTTGGATTCTTATCTTTAGAACTAACAGGTCTACCACGCTTCTGGCATGCAGTACACATACTTGCCAATGTCTTGAAGACTATTCGTTCGGAATATCAATCCAAATGGGAGCATTCATAGCTAAGACGTGTGACTTGGTCGCTCTTTTCGTATCATCGAATGCATCTGGTAATTGGTTTGCAATAGTTTGTAAATGGATATTCTTCTGGATTTCCATTTCATATTAATTCGTACGTGGATCAAAATGTGACATTGATGATGCATTCCACATAATTTCACATTTTTCCAGCTTTAATTTTTCTCCCCAATTCTGATAATATTATTTTGTCAAATTTACAATATGCAAACCATGCAATAAAAATATCTCCAGTTAATGGTTCAAGATATTTTATAATTGATGGGGATTCAAATCCATCGTAAATTCCCAGTCTTCTTTGGGGACCCATCTTTGTGCGCTGGGGTAGAGCAATCGGAATATACATCGCGCAACCAAAAATTCGTAGATGGGATATATCTTGTTCTTGACCAGACGCAAGTTGCAATGGGGTGTATTTACGATAAGAAGTTGGCTTAGCACGATTAAGTGCTGTTGCATGCCATATAGCGTGGCCCCATACAAAACTAGGCAGCTTTGTTTTCATGAGCAATGGTCTAGCAATTAGCTGCAGACGTTTAATCAGAGATTCTGCAAGACTATTTTGTGTATACTGGTGAGCTACAGGGTGCTCAACTATAATCCCAATTGACATACAATAGTCATTAAAAGTTTGGGACGTAAATTCTTCTGCATTATCAAGCCGGATCTTTTTGATTGCGTAATCCAAAAATTGAGCCTGTAATCAAATTGTTTGTGCAAGGAGACTTGCAAATGCCATATTATAAGTAGATAATAGGAAAATATGTGACCAACGTATTGAGGCATCTATCGACACCATAAAATATCGAAATGGTCCACGGGACAATAGGCCCACATATGTCTCCTTGTATTCTTTTTAAAAATGTAGGAGATTCAATCTTAATTTTAGTTTGGGATGGCCTAATAATCATTTTTCCTTGAGCACAAGCGGCACATGAAATCTTATCAGATGAAAGAGTCTTCTGGTTCTTTAAGGAGTACCCATGAGAACTTCCAATTATTTTTTTCATCATCATTACACCTGGATGACCCAAACAGTCATGCCATAAGGTGAAGGTTTTGTGATCAGTTAATTTCTGGTTACCCACTGTATTTGATTCAATCAGGTTAATATGAGTATAATATAACCCAGAAGAATGTGCTGGCAGTTTTTTCACAATTTTCTTTCTTCCTGAGGTAAGCGGTGTAATATAAAGATATTCTTTATCATCCTTATTTATTGTATCAATGTGATAAACATTGCGACGAAAATATTGAAAACTGATCAAGTTTCTCTGCGATCTTCTGGAAAACAGAGCATCAGTTATGTTTAGTTTTGTCCCTTCGGGGAACATAACATGGGCTTTTCTAGAGCCTTCATCTAAATTTGACACACTCGATATTGTATTAACATTCGCTCCACCTAATCGTAGCTGAGAAAAATATATTTTGCTTTCAAGGATAGTATGTGTCGTTGCACTGTCTGCAAGACATAAATCTCCATATTTGATCAAATCCAAGTTTCTTCAAATATAAAATACATATATATTAGTGGGACTTGAATATAATAATATTTTGGATTTTTCTTTATAATTAATCAAGCCTGGAAATAACTCATTAAGATAAAGTATCAAAACATAATATCACGTTAAATTACACACACCAAAACGATATTATCCCGTTACAAGTAAAACAAACTTTAGTACAAAAGCATAACTAAAAGATATTAAAACTTTAGTCTAGTATAACGTTTTCATCGCCCATCAGATGATCAATTCCCCCACTGGCATTTTCAAAAAAGCCATAAACATCAAGATGCGTCACATTAAGTGGAGAATGACTTCAGCAAAATTTGTTTCTAGGAGCTTTTCTTTTCCTTTCAATGATACTTGATATAGCTTTATCATATGTTCAGGCATACAACAGGTAAGCGACCAGTGACCCTTTGTGCCACAGCGGTAACAACTTGTTTCAACGTCTTTTAACGAATTTCTCTTATAGGTTTTCTCCCCTTTATTTTTCTCTTCATTGTTGTCGGATCTTAATTTTTGGTCCATTTTGATTACCTCCTCCATGACCACAACCGCGTCCTCGACTACGGCCACGTCCGCGACCATGACCACGACCACGGCCACAGTTTTATTTATCATTTTCATGGGATGTAGCATTCACTTCAGGGGATGGCTTCGACCTACTTGGTCGTGACTGATGATTTTTCATTAACAATTCATTATTTTGTTCCGCATTAAGAAGACATGAAATTAACTCTAATTATTTTTTGAAATTTCGTTCTCGATATTGCTGCAGGAGCAGCACATTCGAGATATGAAAAATAGAGAACGTTTTCTCTAATAAATCCTCCCCAGTAATGATTTCTCCGCATAATTGCAGTCCGGAGGTAATATTAAATACAACAAAGTTATACTCGCTTACAGTTTTAGAATCTTACAACCGCAGGTGAATCCATTCATAGCAAGCTTTAAAGAGGATCACATATTTTTGGTGATCAAACCTCTCTTTTAAATTAAACCAAAGGACAAGCGGGTACTTTATAGTAAGATACTCGGCTTTCAATCCTTCGTGGATATGATGCCTAAGAAATATCATTGCTTTTGCGTGATCTTGCAAGGATGCACTATCACCCCTTTTAATTGTATCTCTAAGATTTATAACATCAAGGTGAATCTCGGCATCTGGGGTCTAGGGCAAATAATTTTTACCAGTAATATCAAGAGTAGTAAACTCAAGTTTAGTTAGGTTAGCCATTGAAATTACAAATGTTAGAAAATAAAAACTTTACCTCAAGCTTATGATAATCCTTAGCTGGCTAGAGACTATTACTGATAACGTGTTATAAAATTATGAAGATATTATACTCTATAGGAATGGAATAAAAATAGAAATCTAAATATACCTGACGAACATAAGAAGTATTTTGTATCAGAGCTAGAGAAATATTACATCTATTTTTTCTCTCAATTTTCTCTCGCTCTTTCTCTTTGCTGAGTTTCTGTTTCACCTCACTGATTTTCTATTTGTTTTGCTGTGCTCATTTCTCTACATCATAACATTTATACATAAAAGCTGCTGGGCATGAATCCTTCCTTTGACTCAATTAATTGACACGTACATGCATGTGTCATTCCAACAATTTACCCATATATAAAGGTTTTTTTACATAATTTCTAATTTTCTAAGATATTTAATAATATCCGAACTTGACTATGAAATTGTATCCGAAAAATATTCAATATTTACATCAAATACATAATTTGTGTAATATGGCTTTTTGTTGAGATTTAGGTTAAATATATTATCCAAAACAGATTGAAATTTTATTCTTAAATTCGATTAGTTACCTACAAAAAAGGGGGTGAGTTGAGAAAAGAGCAAGGAGAGGAAAAATTATGAGAGCAAAAAAATTAATTATATGTTTGTGACCATTATGTGTTTGATGGTGGGTGTTGTTTATTCAAGTATGAACGGAGTTGCTTGTGAAAGATTATGCATATAGATCCTGCAAAAGTTATATTGAATAGATTTTCATGTAAATGTTTACAATTAGGTTAACATATTTTGAGATGTGGTTTTGAAGTTATGATTAAAGATTACAATTCTATAATTTCGTAGTGAATGAGAAATCAAACAATTCATAATGAATGAGGAATCCATTTGGTTCCCGTGGTTTTGCCCTCTAATCGAGAGAAGGCTTTGTAAATTTATGCATTGTTTTTATCTCGGTTATCATTTCTATGGTGCTTGACGCGTTATTTTTCCCAACATGTGGTATTGGAGCATGTTAGGATCGCTTGTTGTGGAGATGAGAAGACAAGAAAAGACTAGTGATAGCTACACCATAGGCAAAGGAACCCAGTGGCCATCATGCGAACGTAAGGTTGAAGTGTATGCCGTAAATGGACTGTTCCTTTGTAAACTTGGATGGAAGGTGTTAACAAAAAACATAGACTACCTATGGGTCTAAATCAACAAGGGAAAATATTTAACTCGCCAGAACCTCCTGGACTATGGCCCCAAGCCTAGGGGCTTCAAAGCCTGGAAGCAATCTCTCCAGTGTAGGAAGTTTATCAAGAAAGGAATTCAATGCGTAGTTCAAGACAGGTCTAATACATCCATTTGGTTTGACACCAGGTGTACTTAGGGGCCTTTAGCTCAAGTGGTCAGCAAGGACGTATGTTATAATGGCCTTCACCTTAAAATAGTGGATCTCGTTGTGGAGGGTTGGCGGGACACTATAAAACTATCTGTGCTCCTCCCTGATCGCTTAAGTCCACTGATACTTGGGAGGGCCTAGTTCGGGCTGGAGAATAAAAGAAAAAGTGTCCTCAACAAGAAAACAGGGAAAAGCGATTAAGCGCAAGATGAAGGATAGGGAGAAGCGAGAGCTGTAAGACTTCCTCAAGGATATGTCTCCTACAACTAATGCTGGAAAATCACCTAAGACAGTGAAGAAGAAGAAGAAAAACCGAAATAGGGGTAATCGAATCCAGAAAATCACGGAAGAAGTTTATGATGAGAGGATCCAGACTGCGGAGCGAGTTATAGAGATAGGGCAAAGGGTGGGCATCAACTTCGATGGTTTCAACCCAGTTGAGGTAGCTGACATCCTTGCTCATTGATTTGGCTTGTGTGGTTTGGGCCTGTTTCAAGCGGCTGTTTCTGGTTGTTGCTGGGGTTTCCGTGTTTCTTGGTTTAGCTCCGGCTCCTTTGTGGTGTTTGTGTTTTGTTTTTGTTTGGCCGTTTGTCTGTGTGCTTTTCAGGTTTGCCATTTCGGTTGTCTGTCTAGGTTTTTGTCTTCTTTGGGTCCGCTTGCGTCGTTTGTTGTGGCTGTGTTGGTCTCCTGTCGGGTCTTTGCCTCTCCGTGTTCCTTTTGCTTCGTTTGAGGTCCTGTTTTTTCTTTTTCTTTTGTTGTTCTTGTTTTTTGGTCGTCTTTCGGCTAGCTTCAGTCTAGCTTCAGGCCTCGTTTTTCGAGTTTGCCTGTTTTGTATCGGCACTCCGGTGTCACTTATCCAAAAAAAAAGTCCACTGATACTTGGGTATTGTTGTCCAATTGCATTTGAGGCCAGTTCAATTTTCTTGAAGATTTACTATTATCGGAAATGTTGGGCTAGGTATCCAAGAAAAATCCAATAAGTTAGTTTTAATGTTTAAATAAATAAAGTTGTTTTATTTATTTATTGTCTGTTTATATTTTACAAGTCAAACATGCGTGACTGTTTTTCTACAACATTCCATCAAATGGACGTTGTCCAAGATGACATGTCAGGTCTGGTTTAAGTGGTTAATGAGATTGAACTATGGAAAGACTTAGATCAAACTGGTGACAAGTTGTCAAAGTATGTTCTTAGTCAGAGATAAGTTTTGACAACTTATCTGATAAGACTATAATATGATATTTTTGATGACTTCCCTTGGTCATGTGGATAGGGATCCAAGAGCGTTATGTCGGTGTTTTCAATAAGATTAAAACACTGAGTAGGACCATATGAATTAGTTGTTTCTTTAACAGCTATCAGAAAAAATTAATTCTGTAAGACAATAACTCTAAATCGGGAAAATAGTTCGGACTCATGCATGTAATGTTAATTGCATTGAGGCCAGAAATGAAGAGGTTAAAAGTGAATAACCGGGATCTTACATCATAGGGCAATTGCATGAAGTGTGGCAAAAACAGATATTTAACTAGGAATCTACAATGAAAGATATCTCCTTAGTTGATTCGCAAATATACGAGCAGATTATAGGATCTTTGGCAACGGTATTCTATATGTATGACATTTGGAATTAATACGAAAATTGTTTATGTATTATGAATTATTCAGGAAGGGTGAGTCGGAAACTACAGCGATAGATGTGAGAAAAATAACGATAGTAGCTAAAGTTGCTTATGCTCACGAATATCTATTAGAGAGATTAATTATCGCAATAATAATAAACGTTATGTGGGAAATTCTTGAGTGAATATATTTTATTCTAGAGTGCAATAAAACTTATTTTTTAGAATTACGTTTTATTAAATAGTAATCAATTATTATCATGAGATGATAATCAAATTTGACCCTTTTGCAATTTGAGTTAAACTGTCCTTAGGGTCCTTACACAAGTCTCAACTTAAGCACTGTTTTAAAAATATTTAAAAACGAAGTCATGGATGAATTTTTTATCTATGAGATAAACAAATATTCATGAGATAAATATACAATACAATAAATATCTTGTTTTAAATGAAAATAAGAAACGCGTGAAAATTGCAAAACTGTTATAAAACGAGGGACATATTATACTCAAAAAAGAGTACAAAAATACAAACCCAAATATATTAGAAGAAAAATAGCAAGTATTTTAATATCAGAAAAAAAAAAATCGAAGAAGTTTTTCTTATTATTAAAATATTTCTGTCATTTTCTCAATCTCAATTCTTCATCTCTCATTGTGCTTCATTTCTCGCTGGTGTTCTGCTGGTGCACCACCTCTATATATATATATACAGATTTTAGCGGTAAAATTTTCTTAATCGTGAAGAAAGTAGTTATATATACATATATTATATGTATATATGTATAGTCTTTTTTATAATTTCTAATTTTCTAGGATATTTAGTAATATCCAAATTCGACCATAAAATTGTACCCAAAAAATATCCAATATTTACAACACTCCCCTATGGATATTTTCATTTAAAATATTTGTGGGGCGTAACACTCTTGAAAGTGTATAGTGTCCGAGTTTTATACGCTTCCTAAGCTGCCTCGTTAAAAACCTTGCTAGGAAAAAACCCAGTGAAAACACCACAGCGAAGGGAAAAAGAGTACAGTGCGTATTTAACTCACCCTCATGGGCGCACATTACCAAGGGATGTCTTGGGGTTGTCAAATGCCAATCTTGTGTTAATTTATTAAAAGTTTGTTGTAGATGCTTTCTCCAAAAACTCTTCCAAGTTCTTGAGCGAATTTGTTAGCATTTGCTTTATCCATCTTTTGAAACTCAAGAGTGGAAAGAACTTCGTTGAGATGTGCTTAATTCTTTCAACTTTCTTTAGCTTGAACAATACGTTAAACTTGTCTTTATATGGTGTTATCTGACTCCTCCTGATCGTTGGAAGCTTATCAAACATGTTGGATCAAGGGCTTACTTTACTAATTCTCTACTTGCTCATAAAGCACCGGTGTCTTAATAGTAGCTTCAATTGTTAGTAGATTACCAAAGCATAACATCATAGTTATATAACAAAATAGCATATGCTTGTCACTTACCTTATATGGTTCAAATAAATAACCATTACTTGCATATAAAATCAACTGTAAGTTTGACATAACATTATAATGTATACTGGTTGATCCATCAAGATATATATGTTTAACCGTTTTACCAAAGTCTTCATGTGAGTGACATACTCTACATTGGTAACCGCTTTACAAGTTACGAAAAGGAAAAAAACATCAGATATTTATCATGAAGAAATAAGTTTTTAGGTTTCAGAACTTAGTTTTCTGTCACGACAAAAATCCTAAAATTATTTTAGGAGTTATCAAAATTAATATTTAGCATTAATTTTCTGAAAAATTATTTTTTTGAAAGATTAAAAAGAAAAATTTTGTTTTTGGGAGCCCACACTCCGGTGCTAATAATGGTCATTGCGAAGCAAAGAAGATCTTAAGGTGTCAAGAAGCTTTCTTCTTTTAGTTTCAGATCTACAAATTGGAGTTTGGATTTACGCTTCAAGTATGTCTAAATTAAGTATTTGATATTTAATTTGTTTTTCTTTTATATCGTTTATTCTACATACAATGTTTATATATATTTATATACTTGTTTCCTCTAATGTTTTCGATTGTCATATAATGAGTATATTAGAGTAAAATCTATATCTAATTAAATAGTTTAATTAGATCTGGGCATTAGATTTAAAATTAAGAGTTTTAAATTGGTTTTTCATTGTGCCGGCTCCAGTCATTTGAGGAAAAATTTTTGAAATACGTTCTCAACAATTGGTATTAGAGCCAAATTTGAATACGTTCATAATTGACATTAAAATATCAAACCTGATAAAATTGGGACATATAGAATTACGAAAAGTATGAAATTAGGACTGACACAAAAGGCTACCCTCTTTTTTCTGACATAAAAGACCCCCCCCCCCCCCCCCCCCCCCCCCCCCCCCAACAAAAAAAAAAAAAAAAAACCCCCAACAGTAGCCTCACCCTCCCACCACCACCACCACATCTATCGCCTCCCAATAACACCCGCCACCCCACCACTTGCCACCGCCACCTCCACTACACAACCACTGCCCTACCACCCATTAATCTCCCTCTCCCAACCCATATCTCTCTCTCTCTCTAGCCCATCACAAAAGTCACCCACCACCAGCACCGCCACTCCGTCTCACCATCGTTGCCTCCACCGCCCATCTCTCTCTCTCTCTCTCTCCACCCCATCTCTCTCCCTCTCCCTCTCCCTCTCCCCATTTCATCTCAAATTTGTCCTCAAGTAAACACTCCTTTCTCTCTCGTACCCTGCCGCTCACCGCCCCACCCCAGCCACACATGACTACACATGCAAAGGCGACGCCAGTCTTCAATCACAGCCTTAGAATTGCCGGCCTTCGATCTTCACACTGGTACTAACATTCTCTCCTTTTTTCCATAAAAGCTGCTCTTGGTTGGGCTTGTGTTGTGCTGTTATTGTTGTAATGCCGATCTTGGATGAAGAAGTATCCATCTTTGTTGATGGCCTACCTAAGAGAACGACAAATTCATGGCTCAAAGTGGTGTTTCGTGACTTTGGGTCAATTTATGACACTTTTGTGCCCCAGAAACAAAGAGTAAGGTCAAGGCTCTCCTATGGCTTTATTAGATTCTGTCTTAGAAGTGAAGCTGACAAGGCTATTGCAAGCATGAATGGAAAATTGGTTGTAGGTCTTGTGATTAGAGCTGACTGGGCAAAGTCGAGTAGAAGGGTATCTCCTACAGCTCACCGGGCCGGCCTCATTTGGATTCTTTGCACGGGTCTGTTGATTCTAAAGTCAACTTCGTGCGGGTTGGTGATCCCCCTAGATCTCAGTCTAGATACAAGATGGTCATGGTAAATTAAAGTGAGCAGGTGGAGGTTTGGCTCAACAGGTCAATTATTGCCCAATCTTTTGAGGAGGATACTCTTGATAGTGTTCTTATATTTATCACTGAGAATAACCTTATGTATTTAGGCCCTCGTGGCTTAAGCCCTAGCGCTTTCATTTTGATGTGTGACTCACCCAAAACCTTGGAGTCATATGTTGGGCCTCGAAAATAGATGCTGCTCTGTAAGTTCAAGTCTGTGGCCAGATGCTCAAGTCAGATTCTAGGGCCATCGCATAGAAGAGTTTGGATTGAAGTCCATGGGTTGCCAGTGCAATGTTGGTCGAAGGATTGCTTCATAAGTATTACCAATTTATGGGCCAAGTTTATTAGGATCGATTCCAGAATGTTAGCGATGAAGTGCGTTGATGTCGCACGGGTGCCTATTGAAACATACTCCCCTTCACTTATTCATCAATTGGTCCAAGTACAATTCAATTGAGGAACTCGCTTAGTTTTGGTCAGAGAGGGTAATTCTGAATTAATTCCTAATTGCTCCCCTGAGGTAATGGCCCAAATTCCCTCCACTAGGCTCCTTATCTCCTCAATACGGTATAGTCAGCAGAACATGCTCCACTCAAGAATCACGCCCTTCTGTTGGTCTTTCCACGCTTGAGTTGTTGTTGGCTAGATCGAATGGCTGTCAGGCTTCTTTGGGTCCACGTTCAAGTTTGGCAACTATTGTCGTAAGGTTTGTGGTGCACGATAGGGGCCAGTGTGATCTTCTCCTTGGTGAGCAGCTAATTTGGAGATGGATCTCGGATCCTCTATGCCTGCTCAACCATTCTTTCTACCTTTCTGCAGTCAAATTCCTAACTTCCAGTTTTGGCTTCTTAATCTCCTCTTGCCTTACCATGGATCGATGTCGGCCTGGATGATGCAACGAGGCCCTAAGGCCCTATTTCTACTTTTGCTAACCAGGCTCAGGTTCAGGATGCTGGCAATGATAATGAGTCTGATTCTTCTGGACCTGAGCACCCGCCAGGTTTTGAACCACATCCAATAGCGAGGCCACTTGTCACTGAGTCTAGTCAAAAAGGGAAGCAGAGAAGGAAGAGGGTTCCAGGCCATCAGGCTCCTGGCTTTATGTCATCAAAGAAAAGCTGACAAGCTCAAAGGTGTAAGTTGAAACAACAAGTGATGCACAACAGGAAGGAATTTATTAAAGATATTTCTCTAGGAAGTAGTGCGAAGAAGCTAACCAAACCATCTAGCAAACGGAAAACGGGGAAGTTCATAAGGAAGGGTGACAATGCCGAGGATGCTGGTGAGCTTTCTGTTGCCAGGTGTAGATGGGAGCTTTGGAAAAGGCTCGATTTGGCATATGATCGAGACGAATCGAATATGATTATGCTTTTTGCAAGGATGTAGTAGGACATTATTTAGCCAGTCCCCCTATCAATTTCTGTCCTGCTGTGTCGGTTCGTCGTATTCCCTTGCTTCGAGTCCGTCACTCTCAGTGCTGTTGTAGCCATGTGATGCTTGTTTTTGTTTTTTGCCCTGCTTTCCTATTATCGTGTTTATTTCTCTCAAGTTATTCGGGTTCTCTTGGGCCTCGCTTGCTCGAGTCGCCTATTTTGTTTCACGACTATGTCGCTAATTATAAAAAAAAATGAAATTAAGAATTTCATTAAAGAAAAAAGACTCTCCTGAATATTGTTGTTAAAAAAGTTTAATAACAAGATTGAAGGTTCATTAAAATTTTAAATTGTTTAAAATTTTAGTTGAATCGTGATTTAATCAAGGAGTGTAATTCTAAATCGGATCTAATTAGAATATATATTTAAAGAGTTGAACGATTTAGACTATTAATCTAATGTGATTAGATTTTGAATCTATGTATGAAGTGTTCAATTGTTGAATATTTTATTGTAATCTAAAACCATAAATACCTGATTGTATTATTAAAGAGTTTAATAACGAGATTGCTATTCATCAAACTTAAATTGTTTAAATTAGGATGAATTGTAATTAAAGTGGTGGGTGCATATTTTTAAATAATCTAATGGGACTAGATATTCAAATAGTTGAATGATTTAAATTTATACAATGTCACAAAAGAATATCTAATGGGATCAGATGTTCTATTTAATGAGATTAAGATCGAATTAAATTATTTATTTATTTATTTAAATAATAAAATTAATTATAAAAAAATAAAAAATTGGAATTTGGGGCTTGCCCAGCCAACTATGAATAACAAAAATTATTTTTGATTTTATTTTTATTATTGAAATAATTTGAATAAATAAATAATGAATCAAGACTAAGATCCTAATTAAGATAATGTGATGATCATTTCAAAAAAAAGTTTAGAAAAATCTTTAATTGATCTTAATATTTAGGTCTTAAGTAATGTTATTCAAATTGTTTGATAACATGGTACTTATTAAATTTTGTTCACATATTATTATTTAAAGATTTAAATATTATATATGATGTGAATAAAGTTATCAAACCATATAACTTAATGAAATATTTGATTTCAACTAGTGGGGGGATTTTTTTTTTAAATAGGTCAAATTAGATTAAATAATTCGAATGTTGAATTATTTGAAAAGAAAAATTCTCATAATATATCTAATGAGATTAGATTACAGGGATTGGATAATTAAAGGAACCTAATTGGATTAGGTTTTTATTTAATTGTAAAATAAAATTTAGATTGAGATTCTAATATTGATTATGAGATAATCAAATTTAAAAAGAAATATCCACCATTGCAAATTTCAAGTGAGAGCGAGGATTAGGAGTTGATTCCTCATGATCTCCATTGCCAGTCTAATAGTATAGTGGATAGGCGCTACTTTCCGAGGAGGGAATTTGTTCACAGGATACAGGATTAGACTTCTTAATGATAGATAGAAGTACGAAAATATTGTGTGCGACCACACCGCCATGGAGTATCTTATTTACTTGTTCTAATGTCTAGGTAATGGTATACACTTGACTAGGATGGTATGATAGTATATTAGCATTATGATACTATCTTAGAGATTAAGGAAGAAACGGTGAGTTAAATATGTTTAGGAAATATTTTATTTGAGAATAAATCTCATTTGCCTAATGACTTGTTATGCCTCTACTATAGTAACGGGTAAATTGGTTAGCTCATTTTTGCGCACACACATAGAATGGTTAGGCGGATCCATGCTTAGTTTGTTTGCAAAAATTATTTAAAAGTTCACAATACTCAAAATATCAAGTGGGAGCGAGCTTCTATGTGAATGTTCATGGCCTCCATTACAAAATCTAACAAGTGCGGTCGGTTGCACTACTCCCCATGGAGGATGTTAATCATGGGAATATAGGGTTAGACTTCCACTAGGACGGACTAAAATCCAAGCAATCGAGCAGGACCACGCTGTCGTGGAGTTAGTAGAGCACTTATTTGGATGTTCAGGTAATGGTGTACAGTTGACTAGGATCTTGCATTAATCTCCCCGAGGAGCTATGTTGTAGGATTTTACAGACTGAGGAAAAACGTGGTGTTTAAATATTTTTTGGCTCTATTTGGCACATGGAATTAGAATTGGGCTGTGGAATTGCAATTCCAATTCCAATTCTAGTGGAATTAGAATTCCAAAAGAATTGAAATTCCATTGTTTGGTTCATCCAAGGAGTTGGAGGTCAGAATTACAATTATATAATGATTCGAATCATTAAGGGTTCGTCAATCACGTTGTAGTATTTCGAATTTTAAATCAACTACGGTCGAATTTTTGTTGAAGCGGTTCGCATCACATTCGAGTTATTATCGAGTCAAGTATTCGAGTTCTGAGTCAAATCGAGTCAAGTATCGTGTTGGGTCATTTGGTGTTCACGTTATCTAGGATTCTCAGTTAATCGGGTTAGCTTTTTCAGGATTCAGGCTATAATTGATCAGGTTGGTTGATTTAGGTGATTTTAAGCTCGAGTCATCTTAGTTTTGGGACAAAAAAGTTTTATCATCTCAAATTTCGAGTCATCTTAAACTGCGTTTGAGATAGATCGAGTCATTTTGGGTTTGGCTCGTATTAAGTTTTGGGTAAATTTTGTAGGGTCATTTCCACTCGGCTCAGCTTGTTTACCACACATTCAAGTCGAGTGGTTTTATTTTTAAGATTTGAGTCATCTCGGATTTTGATTTAATCAGGCTAGGTCACTTCAGACTTTGAGCTAAGGTGATTTCGGTCATTTCAAGTTCAAATCATTTGAGTTCGGTGATTTCGAGGTTTGGATCAAATTTTAGGTTGTCTCCAAGTCTTTAGAATTTGAGTCATCTTGGGTTTGGGTTAATCCAGTAGGGTCATTTTGGATTTCAGGTTAATGAAGTTAAGATGGAATTGCAATTCCTTACCCCTATTCCAAAGAATTGGAAAGTATGATTTTTAGTTAAAATCTAATTCCATGAAATTGGACAGTAGAATTGTAATTCCAATTCCAGTAGATGAACCGAAAAACAGAATTGGAATTCTAGGCCCCAATTCCGAGCTTCAATTCCTTGCTCCAAACATATCCCTAATAAAGAGTTTACAAGAAAAGATATTTATTGAGAACTGTTCTCAACCTTTTGATGTCTCAATTTGACCTCACCGTCGACCTCACCGCCGAGGATTTTTGGGCGGTTTTAGTTGGGTCTCCGCAGCATACACGTAAGCATCGAAATGTGAACTCCGAACTTTGATTGTTTGCTAAAAATTAAGAAAATTAATCGTGTATGCTATATGACTTGTTTTGCAGTTTTTGATTTCAGATTGGTTCTTAGATTATGCATTGCGATCAATGCTGGTATGTCATGTCTATTATGTTTTGCTCGCTATAATATGGTATGTCTTAGCACACATTGAGCTTTAGGAGATGCTCAGAGTCCTCTAGATTGCTACTAGTAAATCTACTAAGTTAAAAAGAACATTAGAAACGTTAGACTAGACTGGAAAGTTAGTTGCAAAATTTCAACATAACATGTTGAATGTTTACTAGTAGTAGATGTTTGAAAGTTTAACTATAGTGGATATGATAAGATACTTGAGAGAAGCGGTTGGCGAGAGAACTAGTAGCATGAGAATAGTTATGAGAAAAAGGTTTCATGAGAACCAAGGGAAGAGTCCACTTAGTGTGAAGATCTATATCAGAAATTGGGAACCTCAAAAGGGTAAAATAAAATGAGTCAAAATAGTTTTGTTTTTTTTATAATTGCACAGGATTTTGAAAGGAGTTGCCTAGATACTTAGATACTGTTGTTGCCAAGACTGAAAAGCCAATATGACAAGGTATATGATATCCTGTCTCCTCTAGTTGTGACTAGTAGGTAGTTCACTAGTATTCTGGTGGGTAGGTTTTCAGTAAGGGCATCAAGAGGTAGTAGTTTAAGTTAGAAAATATAGTTTTCTATTTGTATCTTGTTGTTCTTTGGAAATTTAATTTCTATACACTATTTCAAAATAGACTTTTAGTTATTTTTTCTTAAAATGGACTGATACTTAAATAAATAAAGTGTTTATTTAAAGAGGTACATTGGTCAATAGTTGACTTATTTTGATGAAAACCTACATTAATGGCAATTTATTAGTCTAGTCTAAGCTAGGATGTGTAACCATATAAAAGAAGAAATTCCAGAAACAATATAGCTTCAAAGTGGTACTTAATCTTGACATTTTTTTTGCAAAATAGCCTCCTTTCAAAAAATAATTAGAAATTTGGCCCCATTTTGAAAATATTTAGCAAATTGGAATATTTCACTGTAGCGAAGCTGTTGCACGACGTACGGAACGTTGTGCAGCAGTGACCAATTTTTTTTTTTTTTTTTTTTTATAGTTTTGCCTCTTTAAAATTAAAAAAAATTAATAAAATTTTTTTTAATTTAAATTATTTTAATTTTTAAAATAAAAATATCCCAGGGGGCGCACTTATTGGTTGATTTATTTGCTTAGGTTCAATTACATACTATTGACCTTGTACTATTTGCCTATTATGTGCCTTATACTATTTGATGTGCCTATGCTTATGCTTTGTGCTTCTGCTTATGCTTTCGAGATGCCTGCTCCCATGACGACACGATATTCAGGTTGGGGGTCCTCGAAAACAGCCTTTCTTCCACCCGGAAGGGGGAAGGCTGCGTACATCCACCCTCTCCAGACCCCGCTTTCGCGAGAGCCTTTGGCACTGAGACTGTTGTTGTTGTTGTTAAATTATTTTAATTCTTAATTTTATAATTTGAATCACTAAATACGTATACATTTTAATTTAAAAGGTATATGTATATTATTATTTGAACTATTAATAATGGAGATATAAATGAGGGACACATTTAAATGATGAGATGGTGATATGTATATTATTATTTAAACTATCTCATACAGGAACTATGGTATTATAATACTATTAATAAGGAGGATATAAATAAGGGACACATTTAAATGAAGAGATGTTAACGTTTTCAACAAAAAATCACGAGTTTACTTATTTGTACATTATTATTTGAACTATTTTATTAGATACATGTAACTCAAAAGCTAATGTATATGAATTTTGAAAATATATTTTATAAACATAGTTCTAACAAAATAGTTCAAATAATAATGTACAAATACATAAACTCGTGATTTTTGTTGGAAACATCGACATCTCTTCATTTAAATGTGTCCCGCATTTATATCCTCCTTATTAATAGTATTATAATACCATAGTTCCTGTATGAGATAGTTTAAATAATAATATACATATCACCATCTCCTCATTTAAATGTGTCCCTCATTTATATCTCCCTTATTAATAGTTCAAATAATAATATACATATACCTTTTAATTTAAAATGTATACTTTTTTAGTGATTCAAATTGTAAAAATAAGAATTAAAATAATTTAACAACAACAACAGTCCCAGTGCCAAAGGCTCCCACGAAAGCGGGGTCTGGAGAGGATGGATGTACCCAGCCTTGCCCCTTCCGGGTGGAAGAGAGGCTGTTTCCGAGGACCCCCAACCTGAATATCGTGTCGTCATGGGAGCAGGCATCCTGAAAGCTTAAGCAGAAGCACAAAGCGTAAGCACGGGCATATCAAATAGTACAAGGTTAATAGTATGTAATTGAACCTAAGTAAATAAACCAGCCGACAAGTGCTCCCCGGGATATTTTTATTTTAAAAATTAAAATAATTTAAATTAAAAAGAAATTTTAATAATTTTTTTTAATTTTAAAGAGGTAAAACTATTAAAAAAAAAGTGGTCACTGTTGCACGCCGTATGGAATGGCGTGCAATAGTGCCGCTATGTGCAACAGCTTTGCTATAGTGAAATGGGCCAGTTTGCTAAATATTTTCAAAATGGGGCCAAATTTCTACTTCTTTTTTGAAAAGAGGCTATTTTGCAAAAAAGTCCTTAATCTTAGGTCACATTAATCCGGTATGATTGAAAACTGGTTTGATATGTCTTATGTGATAATTTAGTACTTGAATGATAACTGGAATGTGAATCATGTTCAAATTAATCGTGATTGAAAGAGCTTTTAAGTGTAAAGGTAATAGAACTGCTAAGTTACTAGGACTTGTTCATAAAATATTTATAGGCTGCTAAAAGTTCAAGCGAGCAGAGGCAAAAGAGTATTTCATAAAATGTTTATGAATGGCTACTCGGTAAGTTGATATATGAATATGCATATGAAGACTAAAGTTTTTGAAATTCCTTGAAAGGTTCAAAGAATTAAAGACTTAAGTTGAGATCAATTAGGTCATTATATCAAGTCACTTTTGATTAGATCAAAGTGATGGTTTTCAAGAGAATTCTTATTTATCCTTATTAGAAAGAGTTATAGAAATGATCAATAATGTGTTATTGACTATGGTAAGATTCATATGATGAGTCACATTTACGTATCAAAAGGTTTACTCTATAACATGTTTTATAAAGGATTCTAAAAGCTCAACGCATAGCTTGTATTGGTTAAATTGACGGTATGAGATACTGTGTCACTACAGTTTGATACAACTGATAGTGTAGATGGTGTATTAGATATATCATCAACTAGGTTATTGTCACACTAATTACATGAGAGCTTTGGTGTAGTAGCGGGATCGTTAGGGTCACCTGATGGATTCATATCTTCAGTCTTAACAGCTAAGCATGATGATGAATCTGATCCTTTATACTACAATAAAACTCATTAAGTACAAAGATGCAAACCATTGGGTTGGGGTAATAAAAGTTAAGTTAAATAATTATATTTTAACTAAGTCGGGGAACATGTAGAGGCCTTCTAGCCAGATGCTATATTTAAGTCCAAAAGGATACTCTCATCCATTGTGTTCCATATGATGAGATATGGAAATCAAAATGACGTTCTTTGAATAGTTATCTTGAAAGGTTATGTATATGATACTATTTGTGGTGTTTAGTAAGTGATTGGGAAGAAGCTAAACTCAAGCTACGTTTAAGGATTACCAAGATCCCCTTCTTCTCTTTTTTTGTTTCACTTGCCTTGTTTTCTTTGTTTCCATCTTCTTTTATAGTGTTTATGGGGTAGTGTTTAGGTGTTGCGTGTGGCATGGGTAAAGAGACAAGTGCCTTTTCTTTCCTCTCAAGATACGTCCTCTTTTATTTGTCTATCTTTCCTAGATGTTGTACTTTAAAGGGATTAAAATAGGTGAGTTTCATTTTTATCTGGGCAAATTGTGTAAATTTTTCTTTTACTAGGCGAATTGTGTTGAATTTATCCCTACTAGGCGAATTGTGTTGAATTTATCCCTACTAGGCGAATTGTATTGGTTTTTCTTCTTCCTGAGCGAATTATGTTGATTTTTGCTCTACTGGGCGAATTATGTTAATTTTTCCTCTACTTGGCGAATTGTGTTGGTTTTTCTCCTCACTGGGCGAATTGTGTTGGTTTTTCTTCTTACTAGGCGAATTGTGTTAGTTTTTCTTCTTACTGGGCGAATTGTGTTGGTTTTTCTTCTTACTGGGCGAGTTATGTTGATTTTTCCTCTACTTGGGGAATTGTATTGGTTTTTCTCTGTACTTGGTGAATTGTGTTGGTTTTTCTCCTTACAGGGCAAATTATGTTAATTTTTCACCTACTGGGCGGATTATGTTGGTTTTTTGTCCTTGCTGGGCCAATTGGGTTGGTTTTTCCTCTTATTGGGCGGATTTTGTGCCTTTTCTCCTTACTGGGTGAATTATGTTGATTTTTCCCCTACTAGGCGAATTGTGTTGATTTTTTGCCTTTTTTTTTGTTTTTTTTCCGAACTACAAACATATTAGCCCCCACTTTTCAAATGAATTTTTGCCTTTTTCATTTGGAAAGTGTCAACTTGTTATTATCTGTTTTTCCCTTCTTCATAAATAACCTCTCCAACTGTGGTAATTTTCAATTTTCGGAAGATGTTTTGTTCTTAATATTCTAGTGGTTGTCAGTTTGAGTCTTAAATCAATGTAGTGTAATCTCCCAATTTTGCCGTCAACTTTTTACACGGGAGAGCTTCGTTAAGGAACAATCTATTAAATTATTTCCAACGTGCAGCAGATGGTGTGCTCATCCAAAATAGGTACCGGTTTCCATTTGGTGAATATGTGGAGATACATTTGTTACACCGCCCTTCTTCACGCCCTGTCTCGCTTCTGGATCCCTACACGTTTTGTCTGAGGATAAGGAAATTGTGGGGTAAGTAACAGATTAATCTTGTGTCGATTCCCTTTTATGGGCCTATGGGCTTATCTGTGTGCAATCCGGCTACCCGATCGTACCTTTATTTTTCTTACCTAAGGAGTTGCGTTACTTAAGTAGTACTCTTAACATTTTATTCGTGTGCTCTGAAGATATTTCCCGCTATCCTTTCAATTATCATATTTTTGCGTTTGTTCTCAACTTTGAGGTTGGTTTTAGAGGAGATTCCTGGGCTAAAGGAGATTGGTACTCGGTTTTTTACTTTGATCGTGGCACTTGGCAATATCGTGCGAACATTAATACGGGTGAGGGTACGGTAGACTTTACTTGCCCAGTGTTTTGTGATAGACTGTTGTACTTACTATCTGAATGTAGTGGTTACTTTACCCTGGATTCTCCATACTTTTACCCGTAGATAGTGTTGTGGAATATAGGGGGAGGACTTCGCTACACTTTTGTTCCTTTCACCGAACATTCGTGACGAAGTTGTTCGTAGCCAAAGTTTTGGAATTTTCAGTCTGCAGGGACGTCTTTGTTTGACCGCTTTACTTCGTTTGGCCCATTCCCTGTGAAGTCTTTCAGATGGGAGGGATGCGAATTCATGGTTTTTGGTTCGAAACATTTTCTTAATATTCGCCATCCCAGTGGGCAAGGGAACATAGGTGTGACGGGTTTTACAATGGCGGATTCCCTTGTAGTCTTTTCTACTGAGTTTAGGATTTACAGTTATGCTCTTTCCGGACCTCATTATGGGGCGCTTTAGGTTATATGTCTGCATGGGTACGGGGAATGGGCACGCTTGTACGCAAATTGGAGTTCACTTCATCCCTGTTAGGGTGTATACTGAACTTGACCTGTACAATTTTTCTCGTAAATTCCTTGTTAAGCATGTTGTTGTTGTTTTGTTTTGACGACCTCGTGTATGTAATGAAGGTTTTTGTTGTAAGTAAATAACTCAGTTCTTCGTTGTCGTTTTTGGCTTATAGTTGCTATCCGTCTTTTACTTAGTCTTGATTTTTCTGAAAAGTTGTTCTGAGTATGTTGGTCACTTGAGCTTGTGGTATAACCATGCTTGTATTTTTGTAATCTTGATGAATAGAAGACAATGTTTTGAGTGTGTTGTGAAGGGGATGAAGTAGGTGAATTGCCTAGGCCAGGAGTAATTTACACGGGGTTGTTTTGTATACAATTGTTAGTAATTTGTATCCAGGTAATTGCTTGGGCAACCCGTTTGCTCATTTACAGTAGTGAATGGTTCAATTATAGATCTTGAGTAGTTCTCAATGTGTGAAATGGCCTCTAATTTCAACTTTTACGCTGGTGGACGTTCTACGTAACCTTTCATGCTTAAAATCACTTGTAACTCCAATTTTTACACATGCGGGCATTTTACATAGCCCCCACTGTATAAAATCACATATAACTCTAATTTTTACACAAGTGGGCATTTAACTTAGCCCTCAGTGTATAAAATCACTTATAGCTCTAGTTTTTACACTGGTTGGCATTTTACATAGCCCCCAGTGTGTAAAATCACCGGTAACTCCAATTTTTACACTGGTTGGTGTTTTACATAACCCCCAGTGTGTAAAATCACACGTAACTCCAATTTTTACACTAGTGGGCGCTTTACATAGCCCGCAGTGTGCAAAATCACTTGTAACTCCAATTTTACACTGGTGGACGTTTTACGTAGCCCAGCATGTAAAATCACTTATAACTCAAATTTTTACACTAGTGGACGTTTTATGTAGCCCCCTCGTAAAAAATCACTTATAACTCCAATGTTTACACTCGTGGGCATTTTACATAGGCCCCAGCGTATAAATCACTTATAAGTCCAATTTTTAAACGTGATGGGCATTTTACATAGTCCTCCAACATATAAAATTACTTATAACTCCAGTTTTTACACTGTTGGGCATTTTACGTAGGCCCCAGCATGTAAAATCACTTATAACTCCATTTTTTACACCGGTGGGCATTTTATGTAGCCCTTAGTGTGTAAAATCACTTATAACTCTAGTTTTTACATTGGTGGGCGTTTTACGTGGCCCTCCGCGCGTAAAATCACTTATAACTCTAGTTGGGCGTTTTATGTAGGCCCGGCGTGTAAAATCACTTATAACTCGCTGATGGGCATTTTACGTAGCCCCAAGCATGTAAAAGCACTCATTACTGCAGTTTTAACGTTGGTGGGCTTTTTCACGTAGCCCCCAAGTGTAAAATCACTCATAACTCTAGTTTTAACACTGGTGGGCATTTGTCGAAACCTTCAGTGTGTAAAATCACTCATAACTTCAGTTTTTACACTGGTGGGCGTTTTACGTAGCCTCCAGTGTGTAAAATTACTCATAACTCTAATTTCTACATGGGTGGGCATTTTACATAGCCCACAGTGTGTAAATCACTTATAACCCCAATTTCTACACGGGTGGGCGTTTTACATAGCCCCCTGTATATAAAATAACTTATAACTCACATTTCTGCACTGGTGGGCATTTTACGTAGCCTCTGGAGTATAAAATCACTATAACTCCAATTTTTACATTGGTGAGCGTTTTATGTAGCCCCCGATGTATAAAATCACTTATGACTCCAATTTTTACATTGGTGGGCGTTTTACGTAGCCCCCAGTATATAAAATCACTTACAACTTCAATTTTTACACTTGTTTTATTTTTATTTTAATAAATGAACCTTATTTTATTTTCTTTTTATCCTTTTTTGTTCTCCTTTCCCTTTTTTTTTTTTCTTCTTTTCTCTCTCCTTCCCATTTTTTCTTCTTTCTTTTCTCCCTTTGGCTTTCTTCTCCCTCAAGACATCATTTCCTCTCTACCTAGTGGCTTATTGGTTCTTTTCCCCTCGCTTTTCACCATTTTATGGTGTCATCATTAGGTATAACGTTTTTTATCTCTTTTGCCCTAATTTCATAAGAGTAGATGATGCTCTTACTTGTATGATGGAATGGAAGTTTTTTTGACGGTTTTTGTGTGGGTTGAGATTTAGTTTATGTTTTAGTTTTGATTCCAACTTAGTTTAACTAAAAGAAAATTTATGGAGCAATTTATCTTTCGGGTATACTATGGCTTTGGCCATCTTAATGGGCATACTCCCTAATTTGCTGGTATTAATGCCTTAGTTTACACAACTTTAGCTAAAACGTCGCCTATCAATTTGCTTTGTTTGCCCCAACATGTGCTACGCCTTTCCCTCTATTAGGTTGCATTAGTTTACTGGCATTAATATTTTAGGTTACAAAACTTCAGTTAAAGCGCAATTTGTCAGTTTGTTTTGTTTTCCCTAACATGTTGTGCACCTTTCCCGTTGTTAGGTTGCATTAGTTTCCTTGTATTGAAGTTTTAGTTTACAAAACTTCGGTTAAAGAATAATTTGTTTTTTTTTTTTTTGTTTGCCCTAACATGTTGTACGCCTTTCCTTTTGTCAGGTTTACTTTAATGTCGTAGCTCGCACAACTTTAGTTAACACATAATCTGTTAATTGGTTTTTTGTAGCGTATCGTACGACCTTTCCTTTCTCAAGTTATATTATTTTGTTGATATTAATGTCTTAGCTTGCACAACTTTTAGTTAACATGTAATCTGTTAACTTGCTTCGCTTGCTTTGCAAAGGTGCAACTCATCTTGTTGTCATTAAAGTGACTTTATTTGTGAAAATGAGTTCGGGAGAAAATAGCCACAGCTCCTCTTATTATTAGTAGGCTCGAGGCAATCCTACAGTTCCTAGTGGGCTAGAGGATATATTATCTCCTGTGAACCAGGAAGCGGTCACCGCATTGTCTCTACCTTCTCTGTGTAACCAGTGAAAGGAGCGTTGTCTCCGTTCGCGTATGCATTCTTAATTTACATTGTACTTATTACGGTCATTTTAATGCAGATTAAAAAATGGTTCAAAGTAGAAGTAGGACTCGAAGTGTGAGTCGAGGGGATCAAGCCGATAATCAACCCTTTACCTCTGGACCCACTTCTGATCTTGCCTCTACAGTTATAGCTTTTAGTATGGCTAAAATACGAGCACAATTTCCACATATTTCAGACTTTAAACCTTTTAAGTGATTGCTTTCTTCGGGAAAAATATTTTTTCCCTCCAGAATATGAAATATGGGCTCCAAAGGCAAATGATATCATGTTATCCCCCCTCCCCCCCGACATGGTTGTTTTGCTGTAACCTTAGAGTCTTTGAGTGCTGGACTTAGATTTCCACTTCCACCAATTGTATCTAGCCTGTTGGAGCAGTATACCATGTGTCTCGGCCAACTGACCCCTAACGATTTTTGGAACGTGTATGGGTTTTTAATTGCCTATTTTATTAATGGCTTTCAAGTTTCCGACAAGGCTTTTGACTTTTTGTTTAAAGTTAAAAAGAGCCTTAGTATCTTTTCTTTTTGAGAGTCATGGAGGTTGTCATTTTGTTGAGGACAATCCTTTCAACCTTAAGAATTGAGTTTGTATGGGTTTGACCGCCTACTTTTCCTAGGTATCACGTGGTGTGGCATAAATTGACCCGTGCCCCTAAGCCACGCCTCCAAGAATTAGCTCCGGAAGACTGGGCGATTATTAATTATTTTGGGGAGAATTTTGATAGGGACCATTTGTAGCTACTCGTGCACTTCTAAAGAAAGAGATAGTGCTTGTGAAGGCGGGGCTTAGTGAAAAGCCTCTTCCAGGTATGTTGACACCAAATTTTTGACTTTTAATGTCAGGCAACTTTATTTTCCTCATGTGGCAGTGAATGTTTATCCTTTCTGACTCTTGTTGTAAGATCTCACTTTTAGTGCAGCCGAGAAAGTCGACAATTTGGATATTGTCCATTATTTGGTCTCTAGTTCATATCTAGATAGCTCCGAGCATATTGATATGGGCGCTTCTGCTGTGCAATCGATGCAAATGCCTCCCGGAGGTCCCTCTCTTCCTACCCCACAGCAGGCTTCTGGGAGCGAGGGCTCTGTACACTACCGCGTGCGTAGGGGTACCCCTCAGTTGCCTCTCCGGGACCCACATCTTAAAGGGAGGAACATTCGCGCGCGTTCAGAATCAGTCAAAAACCTCACTATGTTGGACACCCCCGCCGTCATCCATCTGCCACACGTCCCCCTGCTCCTCCTGTGAGGAATTTTGCCACAGCTTGGGCTTCAACTCATGCTAGAGATACTCATCCTATTACGGATTTTGAGTCCCTGTTCAAAGTTTTTGAGGATCTTTCACCTCCTGTGATTATTCGCTCTCAGAGCTCCTTTACCGTGAGAGGTGATAGCTCATGTTTGCTTTGACTACTTTTTTTTCTTTTTCCCTTTATGCATTATTACTTGTTTCGTTTGTGCTTACGTGGCTTGCTTTTGCAGCATCTTGGAGTTTTTGGTTATCTGTGTCGGGTGGCCATGTGTTTTGTAAATGCCACACCCTGCTATTAGTGCCTTCAAGAAGAATTTCATGCTTTCCAAAGTACATCTTTGAGGCAACAAGAAGACCTCTATCATGAAGTAGAACAGCTTCGAAGAATGCTGGATGATCCATAGGATGAAAACTGCTGACAAGCAAGAGATTTGCGCAGTAAAGATACACAGATTAATGACCTTCGAGCTGCACTACTTCGAGCTCGTGAAGAGGCCATTGCTAACTTTAAGTCTGGTTCTGAATTTTAGATTGCACAGAGTGATTCATACTGGGTAGGCATGGATTCAGCCTTTGCTCGCTTATCCCGAAAACTTAGTGTGGGCGGCCCTAATGTCACCATACCTATGATAGATTCTCTAATTTCTCAAATTATTGGTGAGATTAATGAGGAGTTATCTTAGAGGGACGCTTGCTATCCAGCTTGGGGTAACGCTCATTCGCGAGCATAAGGTTCATAATGTTCCAGATCTTTTCTCTCCCCCCCCCCCCCCCCCCCCCCTCCGCCCCTCTCTTTTTGACTGGTAATGTGGTGGTTTTACTAATTGTAAGATGGACCAATATGGGTAGTTGTAATTTTGTATGGCTGTACGTGGAGATGTCTGTATGTCAAAATAGGTAATTATACTTTTGTTTTGCGAGTGGATGCGCATGATTTCGTACTTACTTTACTGTTAATGAATGAGAACATGTGGTCTGGTGGTACCTTTAACATGTTTGACTATATAGTTGTACCTTTAACAGGTGTATGGTAACATCTTTTAACAAGTGTATGACTGCATCTTTAATTGGTGAATTTAGTTGCTCCATTAACAAGTGTATGGTAGCATCTTTTAACAAGTGTTTGACTGTATTTTTAATTGGTGAAAATGTATAGTTGCACCATTAATAGGTGAATGGTTGCACCTTTGACAGGTGAATGTGCATGGTCTTGTCTTCGGCTTTTCTTTTCTTTCTTGCCTTTCCATTTTATTAGTAGTGACTTTGCCTAGCAGTGATGTAAGAGGTACACAATATCTATCTGTCAGGATTTTATTTTTAGCGTTGATTAACAAAAAGTCTTTCGTTTTTACATAATTGTTGTCGCATTTATTCGACATGTGTTTACAAATATACAAGACAGCTACCATACGATTATACAGAAGGAAAGCCCATTACCCGATGGGAAAACAAAAAGACATTGTACGACTACGGATAGTATTTCCGGAGATTCTGAGCATTCTAACTTCTTGATATTTCGGTTCCATCTACGCGGCATAGTTGATAACTTCCTTCTCTTAAGACTCGGATTACTTTGTAGTGACCTTCATAATTGGGCGCGATTTTTCTAATTTCTCTACCCTTTCCGGATGCTTCTATGCATCGTAAAACAAAATCACCCACTTGAAACTATCGCGGCTTGACTTTTAAGTTAAAATATATTGTCATCACTTGTTTTTGTGCCACTATACGTAATAAGGCTTCGGATCGACCTTCCTCTATCAGGTCCAAAGAGTTTGCCATTAGGGTAGTGTTTTCCCCGAGATGATTCTACTTTACATGGAACGAACGGTTCTGCACTTCCACTGGTAGAATAGCTTCTACTCCGTATGTTAACATAAAAGGAGTCTCTCTAGTAGCCCTTTTTGTAGTGATTCGGTAGGACCATAATATACTGGGTAGTTCTTCAACCCATAAGCCTTTTGCTTTATCCAGTCTTTTTTTTAATGCCATTCAGTATTTCCTTATTAGTTGCTTCCATTTGGCTATTACTTTGTGGGTGGGCTATTGCAGAGAAATGAACATTGATGCCTAGTTCTTCATGGTACGCCTGAAACCTTATTGAGCTAAATTGAGAACCATTGTCTACCACGATTATTCTAGGCACCCCAAATCGAGTGATAATGTTTTTCCAAAGAAAGCGCTGCGCTGCCTAGTCGGTTATCTTTGATATTGGCTCTGCTACAACCGATTTAGTGAATTAATCAATGGCTACTATCAAGAACTTTCTTTGTCCAGAGGCTATGGGAAAGGCACATAGTATATCAATTCCCCATTGTGCGAAAGGAAACAGGCTAATTAAAGTTTGTAAAGTAGCGAGAGGTGCAGGGTAGATTGGGGAAAATTGTTGGCAGGCTTTGCAGCGATGCACCAAATCTTTAGCATCTTTTTTTCAGAGTAGGCCAGAAATATCCTGCTTGTAGAGTTTTATTCGCAAGTGAATGTCCTCTTATATGCCCTCCACATTTGCCTTTGTGGATTTCCTCTAGGATCACACGCCCTTCGTCTTTTTCCACACACTTGAGCAAGGGGTGAGAGTGAGACTGGTTATAAACTTCTTGGATTCAAGGGGGTCCGAGGGTTGATTCTCATGGCGAAGATATTCGATTACTTGCCGAATCCAACTGTGTGGTGTTCCAATATAATATATCTTCTTCGGGACTCCCTCTAAGAAATCTTGGGGATATATTTGTTTGACCATTAACTCAGTATTTTCATAAACCTCTTGATGAGAGCTGGCTAATATGCTCAGCTCATCCACTATGTGTTTATCATTTCTATCAATATATTTCACCTCTACCTTTGCAAAATTCGTGGCCAATATTTTAAGGTATCTAACCATGTTAGGCTCTTTAGCTTCATATTCTTCGTTCACCTAGCTGACTATTATTTGCAGATCACTACAACTTCTTACAATTCGAGCTCCTACGGCCTGTGCGAGATCAGCTCCGTACGTTATGGCTTTGTATTTAGTTTCATTGTTGGTCAACGGGTAGTAGAAACATAGGGCGTAGCGATATGTTATCCCTTCTAGATCCCGAATGAAAATTACAGCTCCTGACCCGTCCTAACAAGGGGAACCGTTTACAAATACATTCCATACTGGAAAATCTTCAATTTCATTTGGTGTCCTAACATTTGAGTCTTCAACCTTTTCTTTCTTTTCCTCTGTAAAGCTTTCTGGTTCAGGATTTTGCTCTGCATCGAAGTTGCATTCAGCAAGGAAGTCTACAAAAGCCTGTGCCTTTATAGCGGTTCGCGGCAAATAGTGTAAATCATATTCTGATAACTCTACCGCCCATGCTAGTAACCAACCCAAGCATTCTAGTTTTGACAGTAATTTCTTAACAGGTTGGTTGGTTAATACACTTATAGTATGCGCTTAAAAGTAGGGTCGAAGTTTCCTGGAGGCCATTATAATTGTAAACGCCATTTTCTCTAACAGAGAAAACCTCCTTTAACACTTGGCTGACAAAATATACCGGGATCTGTCCTTTCGAACGATTAGCTGCCAAGACTGCGCTAATGGTCTTATTTGTGGCTGCTACATACAAAATCAGGATTTCCCCTGGATTTGGTTTAGCCATAGAAGGAAGGCGCGCAAGATGTTCTTTAACATGCTGGAAGGCGTGTTCGCATTCCTCATCCCATAACCGACTTCTTTTCTTTCACAGCACTCAGAAAAAGGGAGCGCGTTCTCCGCAGACATATTGATAAATCTATTAAGTGATGCCAACCGTCTGGTAAGTTGCTGTACGTCGTTAATCATTTTTGGAGTTCCCATTTCCTGAATAGCTTTCATCTTTGCCAGATTGGCTTCGATTCCCCAGGCACTGGCGATATATCCCAGGAATTTTCCCTCGGGTATGCCGAAAGAACAATTGTTAGGGTTTAGTTTCACTTGATATTCTTGCAAGGTTTACAAAGTCTCTTGTAAGTCTTTTACGTGGTTTACTTTGCGCATGACTTGACAATCATATCATCAACATAAACTTCCATATTACGTCCAATTTGTCGTGCAAATATCTTGTTAACCAACCATTGATATGTCGTGCCTGCATTCTTTAGACCAAAGGGCGTTACTTTTAATAGCAGGTGCCTTCATTAGTAATGAATGCTGTCATTTCCTCGTCCTGCGAATCCATTTTTATTTGGTGGTAACCAGAGAAGGCATCCATGAAACTAAACAACTTGTTTCCCGTTGTGGAATCTACCAGTTGGTCGATCTTGGGAAGGGGAAAGGAGTCTTTTGGATAGAATTTATTGAGATCTGTAAAATCGATGCACATTCGCCAAGTTCCATTTAGTTTTGTTACTAATACTACATGAGCCAACCATTCAAGATATCGAACCTCTCTTATAAATTTTGACCGCAACAGGTTTTTCACCTCTATTTTGATGGCTTTGCCCCTTTCAGCGCAGAAGCTCCTTTTCTTTTGTTTTATAGGAGAAGTTCCTGCTAGAACATTTAATTTATGGATCATAACATTCTGATTAATTCCTGTCATTTGATTAGTGCTATATGCGAACATACTATCTTAACAGCAAAACTAACTCCTTTTTTAATTCCTCCGATAACCAATATCCTAATCTCACAGTTTTCCCCTTTTCCACTTCTACTTCTTCTAGCTTTCCCAAATCCTGGTCTGAACTTTCTAACTTACTTTCCCTGGAAAGGCTAAGTTTTTCTGTGTCCATTGCAGACAAAGCTTCACAGCTGTGATCTCTCAAAGAGGCATAGTAGCATTTGTGAGCTACCTTTTGGTTTCCTCGAATGGTCGTTATTTCTCCGTTGTCCGATTCGAAATTCATCAAGAAGTGGTAGGTAGAAATTATAGCCCTTATGCAATTTAGGGTAGGTCGACCAAGTATTGCATTATAAGGAGAGGGTAAATCTATGTTCTAGAATTCCATTCTAGTTTTCTTGGCAAACTTTTGCCATTGAAATACAATGTTTATAGTAATTGCTCCTAATGGGTCTACTGCTTCTCCCGTGAAGCCAACGACAGGGTAGTGAACTGGGGAAATCTCGTTGTCCGACATTTCCATTTGTTCAAAACATTGGTAAAAAAGTACGCTTACCACACTTCCTTGATCAACCAACACCTCGTGTATGCAATATTGCCCCATTTAAAGGGTAATGATAGAGGATCGTCATGTGGGACATAAAGGTCACTCAAGTCGTCTTTGCTAAAAGTAATCTTTAACAGGGGTCGGATTTTTTTAGTCCCATCTCTTTCCAATTTGGACGGGCAAGGTGGCTAGGGTGCAAAGTCCAGGATATCATGGCAATATTCTTATTAGGTTGTTCTATCAATTCTTTTGGGGGTGCTGGCACCAATACCTTACTATTTGGCTCTTTTGGTTGTATGCTAGGATTAACCGCCCCAGCTTGACCATTCCGGGTTTGTTTTCTTCTTGCCTGACACTCTTCAGTTGTATGGCCGTAAAATTGGTGGTAGTTGCACCATTTGGATTTAACCTGTGGGTAAGGACGTTTTCGGCCCATAAGGCACCCTTTTAAAAGGGAAAGATCGATGTGCCAATTTTCCCTGTATCTCATAAGCAAAGCGTCCTGTAGGTCTTCGCATTTGTATTTTTGGTTTTGAGGACATCTCAAGGGCTCTTGCCCTTGTCAAGTGAGACGTCTCTAACTTCTCTCATTGGCTTCCGGTGACTCCCAGTCCGCTAACTTTGCAAAACTGTCGATTGAACCAGGCGGTAGGGAAGAAAACTAGGATTGAGCTACTCTCTTTAAGGTGGCTAGAAAACATTTACACCACATTTTTTCCGAAGTGTTTTGTATGTACATCCTAGATTTAAAGCTTGACAGATGGTCCTCCGAATCTTGAGATCCATCAAAGAGGTCTATGTCAAGAACCTTAAACCTTTTTTGTCAAAAAAGACAGAATTTCTAATGTAAAAGGAGAGTACATAACCGGAACTTCGAGGATTGAGTAGATCCTCGTCGCCTCCAAGAAACGGGCAGGATCTGGCTGATCCTTGTGTTCGATGTTGACGTTTGTTGTGGATTTGTCCTCCATGCTGTCACAGTCCATCTGCACATTTTCTAAGTTTTTGTTGTTACGATCGAGCTCATGATAAGGATGAACTCTTCCCCTTTCAGATTTTTTTTTTGTCGAAATTCGTGGGAGTAATCATACCCAGCGCCTGTTGACCTTGCATGTTTAGGGTCCGAGTTATTTTCGGGCCCTTGTCCTGCTAACTTTTCCACAAGTTGCTCCAAAACTATTTGTATACTTTGGAGTTGACTTTTTGGAACTTGTTCTGTTTGATCATCTTGAATTGGAGGATCCGGGGATCTTGATAATTTAGTCATGTTTATTTCCCATAGATGGCGCCAATTATGTTTGTGGTGTTTAGTAAATAATTGGGAAGAAGCTAAACTTAAGCCACTTTTAAGGATTATCAAGATCCCCTTCTTCCCTTTTTTTGTTTCGCTTGCCTTGTTTTCTTTGTTTCCATCTTCTTTTATAGTGTTTATGCAGTAGTGCTTAGGTGTTGTCTGTGGCATGGGTAAGGGGACAAGTGTCCGTTCTTTCCTTGCAAGATAAGTCTTCTTTTATTTGTCTTTATCTTTCTTTGATATTGTACTTTAAAGGGATCAAAATAAGTGATTTGCATTTTTATTTGGGCGAATTACGTTGATTTTTCCTTTACTGGATGAATTGTGTTGAATTTATCCCTACTGAGCCAATTGTGTTGGTCTTTCTTCTTACTGGGCGAATTATGTTGATTTTTCCCTGCTGTGCGAATTATGCTGATTTTTCCCTGCCGGGTGAATTGTGTTGGTTTTTCTCCTCCCTAGGAGAATTGTGTTGGTTTCCCTCCTTACTGGGTGAATTATGTTGATTTTTCCCCTATTGGGCAAATTATGTTGAGTTTTTCTCTATTGGGCGAATTGTGTTGGTTTTTCTCCTTACTGGGCAAGTTTTGTTGATTTTTTCCCTACTAGGCAAATTGTGTTGGTTTTTCTCCTTACTGGGTGAATTGTGTTGGTTTTTCTCCTTACTGGGCGAATTATGTTGATTTTTTCTCTACTTGGAAAATTGTGTTGATTTTTCTCCTAATTGGGTGAATTATGTTGGTTTTTCTCCTTACTAGCTAAATTATGTTGGTTTTGCCCCTACTAGGCAAAATTATGTTGATTTTTTACCTTTTTTTTTTCTAAACTACAAGCAAATACAACCAGACAAATTTATTGCCAAGAGTCAGGAGTATATAGTATACAAATTGAGCTAGTTTATTTGTAGACTTATATAAGCATCTTGTTCATTGAATATTAGATTTGATGATGGTTAATCAAGTCCTAGGGATTTGAGTCAATAAATAGTGAACCACTAGTTTACAAGTGACATAATAAGAAAATACACTTTCTAAATGTTGTATATAAATGACATTCTACTAAATTAGAATTGTGCATAATTGTTATAAGCTGTCAAGTTTTAATTGTCCAATCAGTCAATTAAAAGCAAAAGGCATAAGGTGAACCGACTATATTCTTAGGGTCAAGCTTTGGCGAGATTCAAAAGAAAGGATATTGTGTTCATCATAGGTCATTTGTTTTGTAACGGAGTTTAGACATTTAATATCAAAATTTATGTTTACCTTTATAGTGGGAGTCATTAAATGGTGAAGAATGAAGCAATTTTGTATTGCTTACTTCATTATGGAAGTTGGGTACTTGATAGCTAGGGAGTTGTTGAGTAGACTAGTTAACTCAGAAGGTTCCAAGTAGATAAAACAAGTGAGCGAAAGAATGAAACAGCGATAGATCAGTATTGGTGCAAGAGTTGACAAATCCCTAAGGGATAGTTATGTAATACAGGGCTACTTGGGTTTCAGGACAAGTGGGAGATTGTTGGGATAGGTGTTCTAGAAAAACCCAATTAGTTAGTTTTAAATAGTAAATAAATAAAATTATTTTGTTTATTTATTGTCTGATTATGTTTTACAAGTCAAACACACGTGATTATTTTCTAAAATTTTCCTTCAGATGGACGTTATCCAAGATAACGTGTCAAGTTTAGTTTAAGTGATTAATGAGATTGAACCACATGGAGACTTAGATTAAACTACTGACATGTTGTCAAAGTATGTTCGTAGTCGGTGATAAGTTTGGACAACTTGTCTAATAAGACTATAATATAATCCTTTTGATGACTTGTCTTGTCATGGTGTTTTCAATAAGATTGGAGCACCGAGTAGGACCACCTGAGTAAGCTGTTTCTTCAACTACTATCAGAAATAATTAATTATGTAAGACGATAACTCTAAATCCGGGAAAAGAGTCCGGACTCATGCATGAAATGTTAATTGCATCGTGCCCAAAATGATGAAGTTAAAAGTGAATAACCAGAATCTTACGTCGTTCGACAATTGCATGAAGTGTGGCGGGAACAGATGTTTTACTAGAAATTTACAATGAAAGATATCCCCGTAGTTGATTCGCAAATATACGAACAGATTCTACAATCTTCGGACAAAGTATTCCATATGTTTAACATTTAGAATTAAAACGGAAATTGTTTCTGTATTATGAATTATTCGAGAGGGGCAAGTCGAAAGCTCGATGATAGATGTGAGAAAAATAATGATAGTAGTTAAATTTTTTTTGCTCACGGATATCTAATAGAAGGGTTAATTGTCGCAAAAATAATAAAAGTTATTTGGAAAATTCTTGAGCGAATATATTTTAATTCTAGAATGCAACAAAACTTATTTAGTAGAATTAAATTTTATTAAATGATAGTCAATTATTATCATGAAATAATAATCAGATTTGACCCATTTGGAGTTAGAGTTAATCGTCCTTAGGATCTCTCTGCAACCCTCAACTTAAGCACTGTTTTAAAAATATTTAAAAGTGAATTCTTGGGATGAATTATTTAGTTATAAAATAAATAAACTTTTATACTAAACAAATATTCATTAGATGAATATATAATACGATAAAATTTGTGTTTTAAATAAAAAATTAAACGGGTAAAAATTGCAAAACCAAAAACTTGTCTTGCACAAACTTGTTTTGCTGACATCACCACCACAGTATTTGCTTTTGTTATATATATGTTGCTTTTTTTTATACATGTATATACACATATAAGTTTCGAAAAGAAAAAAAATACATATATAAGATATTTATCGTGAAGTTATAAGTTTTCAGGTTTCGTAACATAGGTTTCTTCTACGATGAAATTCCTAAAATTGTTTTAAGAGTTCTCTAAATTAATGCTTAGCATAATTTTTCTGAAAACTTATTTTTGGAAAGATTAAAAGAAAAAGTTTTGTACCAAAATTTTTCATAAATTAAATATTTTGAGAGCCCACACTCCGATACTAATAGAGGTCATAGCGAAAAAGATCTTAAGGTGTCCAGAAATTTTCTTCTTCTAGTTTCAGAGCTACAAATCGGAGTTTTGATTTGCACTTCAGGTATGTTTAAATTAAGTATTATCTAATTTATTTTTCTTTTATATCATTTATTCTACATACTATGTTTATATATATTTATATACTCGTTTTATTCGATGTTTTCAATTGTCATATTATGAGCTTACTAGAGTAAGATTTATGCCTAATGAAATAGTTTAATTAGATTTAGACATTAGATTTAAAATTAAAAGTTTTAAAATAGTTTTCAGCTGAGACCGCTAATAGTTTTAGGGAAAAATTTTTGTAATACGTTCTCAACAAGAAACTTCTCGGTAAAGTTAGCCGTTCAGCTTGCCCAGGGAATCTAATGTCAAGAGTAGAATGTCATGATTGGTTACAGATATAGTCTAATATTGTAAACAATTGTAATTCTAGATTCTTACTCACATGGGTTATAAGGTTGTTAGAAGTACTTTGGTAGTTATACATTGTACTACATTGTATTAGTATTGTATTGAGTTTAGGTATAAATAGTGCTGTACAAATAATGTCAGGCATTCAATGAAATTACGGATATTTTCCTCTCTTTCCCTTCTCGGTTGTCTTCAACCCTTCTCTTTTTCTTCCCTTCTCCCTTCTTCTTTTCTTCTCCCCTCTTCTTTCAATCAAATCTCACAGAAAACCATTGCATGGAAATAGATCCATGACATTTGGCATCAGAGCAAGATCTTGAGTACCAATTTCAGTACTGAACCCCAAAATTCGCCTGAACCTGCCTAGAGGCAAGTGAGTTCCAACTATGGCTGAGCTCGAGAGTCACATGCAAGCCCGGGGACAAAAAATTACAGATTCACAAGTCGAAGCAACCAGGAAGCAGGAAGAGAGACATAATCAGATGTTAAAGGCCATTCAGCAGAATAGCGCTCATATGGCTCAACAATTGACCGCTACTAACAACATGTTGCTCCAACTTCAATAATGGACGAATAACCCGTCAAGTTCGTCAGCACAAGTGCGGAATCCGGAGATTGAAGCCAGACACAACGATTCCTGGGTCAACACAGGAAATCCCAACGCTGGTAAGCCAGCCATTTTGAGCACTCTTCCAGAGAAAGAAGGTAGTAGCCAGGAAGGAGGATCATATAAGGGCAAAAGCTCGAAAACTAAGCCCAAGATAGAATTTTCGTTCTTCCATGGCACTAACCCTAGGGCTGGGTTAGGAAATGCCAAAGATACTTTTCTCTTTTTCAAGTTGAGGAGTCAAAGAAACTGAGCATAGCCATAGTTTACTTGGATGATAAGATAGATCTTTGGCTAGATGGTCTCATAGTAGACAAAGGGGAACTGAGTTGGACCGAATTCTGCGAAGAATTGTATGACAGATTTGAAGGAAATGACACTCAGATGTGATAAGTCGATTCAACAAACTCAAGCAGACCGGTTCCTTATAAGAATACCAAGAAAAGTTTGAAAAGTTGCATTCCTTGATGATGACAATAGACAGCTCATTTTCTAAGGGGTAATTTCTGTCCTCTTACATATCAAGGTTGGATAAAGAAATACAACCCTTGGTTAAAGCCCTTAACCCTAAAACATTGTCCGAAGCCTTTGTCAAGGCAAAGTTACTCACAAAGTCCTCTAACATCCTTACAGAAAGCTAAGAGTCTCTTGAGAACCCATAACCCTTCACCAAACGCAAGTAACAACATAAACCCAAAACCTCAATCCCAATTTTTAAGGTCCAACTCTAATTGGACCAGATTTCCTTCTCAAAGAAGCCTAGGCCTTTGTTACAAGTGTAACCAGAAATATTACCCAGGCCATAAATGCGAAAACCAAACTCTAAATAGCCTTGAAGCAGTAGAACTTCTTGACCTTGACCCAGAATCAGAGAATGAGCCATCCGAAGATATAATAGAGGATGATACCATTGATACATGTGATGATCTAGCTGAAGAAGTGTATGTACATGCCTTCACTGGAAATGTATCCACGAATACCCTCAAGATTCTTGGGCATTTACATAAGCGATCCACAATCATCTTAGTGGATAGTGGAAGCACTCATAGCTTCCTAGACCCAAGGCTAGCAAGAGAAGTTGGATTCACTCTTGAGGACACATCTCCCCTTGGCATTATAGTGGCCAATGGTCAAACCATGATTAGCAGGCAACAATGTTTGGCTAAGTGGCAGATGCAGAATCAGTCATTCTCATATAGCATTAGACTGATGAAGATTAGGGGTTGTGACATGCTCCTTAGAGTTTATTGGCTGAAGCAATACTGTCCAATTTCCCTGGATTTCAATCAGCTAAAGCTCAGTTTTGTTAAAGAGGGCAAGACAGTGGAACTGGAAGGGATTACAGATGTAGGCTCCTTGAAGCTATTGACTGGCCATAAGCTACAGAGCTTACGCCATAAGAAGGAAGAGTATTTCGTGGCAACACTGATGTTAGTTCATTGCCATGAGGGCCCTCAGGTACATTCCTCCAACTTACCTCTTTCAGTTAGCACCCTTCTTGCTGAATTTGATGTGGTTTTTCAAGAACCCAAATCATTGCCTCCAAAAAGATCCCATGACCACTACATTCCCTTAAAAGACAATGCAAAATCCATTAATATCATATCTTACCGATACCCTTACTTATAGAAAAATGAAATTAAGAAGCAAGTAAAAGAAATGCTAGAATCATCAATCATACAACCCAACAGTTCAATACGCTTCCCCTGTTTTGCTGGTCAAAAAGAAAGATGGGACCATGCGATTTTGTATTAACAATAGACAATTGAATGATCTTACATTTAAAAATAGATTTTCCATACCCCATATTGATGACCTGTTGGATGAGCTCTAAGGAGCAACCATATTCTCAAAATTAGACTTGAGAGCTGGATATTTCCAGGTGAGAGTGCACCCCCTAGACATCCCAAAAACAGCTTTCAGAACCCACCACGGTCATTTTGAATTCAGGGTCATGCCCTTTGGCCTTACAAATGCCCCTGCCACCTTCCAGTCTCTAATGAACAATGTGTTTTCAGCAGCCTTAAGGAATATGTCTTAGTATTCTTCGATGATATACTTATCTATAGCAAATCCATAGAATCCCATTTGGTTCACCTGAAATCAGTCCTGCAAACATTGCAAAACCACTAACTTTTTCCATAAAAATCCAAGTGCAGCTTTGTGCTGCCCCAAATAGAGTACCTAGGCCACATTATTTCAGCAAAAGGGGTGGCTACTTACCTATCCAAGGTAGAGGCAATGGTTTCCTGGCCCAGCCCCAAGAATGTCAAGGAATTGAGGTCATTCCTTGGTCTTACTGGATACTACAAGAAATTTGTTCAAAATTATGGCTCCATTGCTAAACCCTTAACTGATCAACTTAAAAAGAGTGGATTCTTTTGGACACCAAAGGTTGAGAAAGCTTTCAGCCAGCTAAAAAGGGCCATGTCCATTGCCTCAGTTCTGGCACTGCCAAATTTTTCCAAACCATTTGTCCTAGCGACAAATGCTTCTGATAAGGGAATGGGGGCTATTCTTATGCAACTCAACATGCCTCTAGCCTTGCTTAGTAAGGCTTTTGTTCCCAAAGCAATAGGGCTCTCCACATGTGAGAAGGAATTCCTTGCCATACTCCTTGCCGTCTCCAAATGGAGGTATTATTTAGAGGTTGACAGCTTTGTGATCAAAACTAATCACCAAGCATTAAAGATCCTGCTAGAACAGAGGGTGACAACTAGAACACAAAAGAAAGTCTTGTCTAAGCTTTTGGGCCTCCATTAAACAATAGGATACAAGAAAGGCAAAGAAAATAGAGTAGATGATGCTCTCTCTATAAGAACAGAACCATCTTGCTATGCTATGACCACCACAGTCCTTCAACCAACTTGGGTGAATGAGATGGTAAAGAGCTATGAAAATGATGACCAATGTATTCAAATTGTTACTACATTGCTTGTTTCTCCCGATAGCTAGCCAGGCTACACACTCAAGAATGGAGTCATTAGATTCTAAGGAAAAATATTTATGGGACAAATCCACGACCTCATATAGGAATTGGTCCAGCAGTACACTCCTCACTAGTAGGATGACATTCTGGAGTACAAGCTACTCATCAGAGATTAAAGAGGCTGTTCTACTGGCCTCAAATGAAACATGGTATCAAGCTTACAGTTCAAAACTGTGACATATGTCAGCATAGCACAGTGGAGCACATAGCTTACCTAGGGCTTTTACAGCCCCTAGACATACCAACTCAATGTTGGACACACATAGAAATGGACTTTATAGAGGGGCTTCCCCTCTCACAAGGTCAAGATACTATTATGGTTGTCATTGATAGATTCACAAAGTATGCTCACTTTATAAGCCTTTCCCATCCATTCACAGCCACACATGTAGACCAGCTCTTTATGGACCATGTGTATAAATTACATGGTTTTCCTAGCAATATTGTCTCCAACAGAGACAAAGTGTTTTTGAGCCAATGTTGGCAAGAGCTTTTTCATACCACCCTTAATCAGATGGACAATCTGAGAGGGTCAACCAATTTCTTGAGACCTATCTTAGGCGTTTTAGTATACATAAGCCTAAGCAGTGGCATAAATGGCTTTCCTTGCTAAATACTGGTACAATACCAGTTACCACACAAGCTTGCAACTTTCACCATTCCAACCTTGATACGATTATGTTCCTCCACAACTAGACTTCGAGAGTACACCAGGACCAGCACTGTCCACAGCTGTAATGGGAGAATGGTTAGCAGAGAGGCACTCCATGCTGCAGCAGCTGAGGTACAATCTAAACCAGGCTCAAGCACGCATGAAATACTTCGCTGATAAGAAGAGGATAGAGAGATCCCTTCAGCCTGGAGATTGGGTATACTTAAAGCTTCAGCCTTATAGGCAAGCTACTGCCTCAATACCCAAGAATCTGAAGTTGTCTTCCGAGTTCTATGGGCCATTCTTAGTTCTGCAACGGATTGGAAAGGTTGCTTACAAGATACAACTTCCACAAGGCTGCCTTATTCATCCGGTCTTACACATATCTCAGCTGAAGCACAAGATTGGGACCCAATTATTAGTTCAACCTCATCTGCCAAAGACCACTTCTGCTGGAGAATTCAAGATTCAACCAGAGAAGATCTTGGCCAGGCGCATTGTACCCAGAAATAATGTTGATGTATCTCAGTGGCTTTAAAGTGGGTCAACTTGGATGAGTCAGAAGCAACTTGGGAAGACTGCAGTGCACTCAACTCTTTATTTCCTGACTTTGCTTTATCAAATCCTTAAAGACAAGGATTTTAAGGGGGATGCATTGTCATGATTGGTTACAGATATAGTCTAATATTGTAAACAATTGTAATTCTAGATTCTTACTCACATGGGTTGTTATAAGGTTGTTAGAAGTACTTTGGTAGTTAAACATAGTAATACATTATATTAGTATTGTATTGAGTTTAGGTATAAATAGGGCAATACAAATAATGTCAGGCATTCAATCAAATTATAGATATTTTCCTCTCTCTCCCTTCTCGGTTGTCCCCAACCCCTCTCTTCCTTCTTGGTTGTCCTCAACCCCTCTCTTCTTCTTCCCATCTCCCTTCTTCTTCCCTTCTCCCCTCTTCTTTCCATCAAATCTCACAGAAAACCCTTGCATGGAGCTAGATCAATGACATAGAATTATTGGCCCTTTAGTGCCTTGTTTGGAAGCAATTTAAAGGAAGATAAAGTGGGGTAAGGGGGGAGGATAAGAAGTCATACTCCGGTTTGGACATGCTTTATAAAAAAGGATAGGGACAAAGACGGATAAATGACCTATCTTTGTTTTGTAATTGGGTAAAGGAGTAAGGGTAAATGGGGTTAAATTCACGAAAAGACAATCCTACCCCTATCTTATCAAATTTAAATGAATTTCCCAATTCTTGTATTCTTCTCTTTTTTTTCCTTTTTTTTTTTTGTTTAGTTTTGTTTTGGTAAGAATAACACACTATGCTACCAACATACAACTAGTATGGTCTAGTGACCCAAGAAAATTCAACCAATATAGATACAACGGATGACTGACATCAGCCTTTGACGAGGTGATACCCGAAGCTGCAACCATGTGTGCCGCTTTATTACCTTCCCGATAGACATGAGAGATAATGACCTCCACAAAACTAGCCAACAAATCCCAAATAACTTCAACAATAGTCCTAATTTGCAAGGGGCACTAATATGTCTTTTCTATGGTTCAAATAACTGTGAAGTTGTCTCCATTTATATGCAAGCGGCAAATCCCAATATTTAGACATCTCTTAAAACCATCTTTAGCTGCCCAAGCTTCTGAAACAAGCATAGGGATATTTCCAATGTGCTCAAAGTTTGCTCTAGCATATTCACCTCTGCTATTTCTAGCAACAAATCCAAATGCAGCTTGACAATTACATTTGGCCAATCAAAATTAAGTTTGCATCAACCCCTTTCTAGAGCATTCTAGCGAGCAAATAGTCTAGAGACAGCTGCCCTATCTTTAATATGCTGCTAGCCACTCCAGCCTTTCCGATTATTTACAATGTATTTTCACTAAATGAAGGGTTCAATCGCAATATAGCTTTATTTATGCATTAAGGCTTCTTCTATTTTTCGAGATCATGCAATTTGTATTTGAGAATGTATGTATTTTGAAAATAGTGAGGGATTGTTGGCGCATTTTCAAAATAAAGTGTTTTTGAATAAGTTTGACTCGGGTATGGGGCGTATCAATACATGTAATGGTGTGTTTCAACATACATACATTAGAAATGTTCACTGGAAGGTGTATGTCGATACACATGGTATGTGTGTCGACACACAATCTTACAGAAACTGTGGTGCCCAAAGTTTAAGTCTGTGTGTCGACACACAAGATTATGTGTCCACACCCAACCCTTATGTGTCAACACACAGCTCCAACACACAGTTGCGTTGATACACAGTTGTGTGTCTCGACACACCGCTTCAACACAAAGCTGCGTTGACACACAGGGTCTATGTATTGACACACAAGATGGATTTGGCTAGTTTTTTGTAGGGTTTTTATGACGATTGGGAAATGTGTTTGAGGCTCTTTGAAAGGTTATGTCCCTTCCCAAAGGCCATCTATTAATTTATATAAACACCCTACCTAATCAAGTTTGACGATACTTGAAAATTTGACTTGTAAAATCACATGAAAATTCATGTCATTCTCGTCCTCTTTCATCTCAAAAATCCATCCTCCATATATTCATTCTCTCTTTGTGTGAAGTTATCATTATATCCCTAAGACTATCGATATGCCCGAAATAAGTATTAAGGAAAGTGGTTCGCTACATGCCTTGAAGCCAATTGAACGAAATACTTATTTAGTTCATACATGAAAATATTTATCGTTTTGATTTATACAATAAGATTCACTAATATTAAAAATCTACAACTATCATCTATTAAATAACAATTATCAATCACCAGCTAACAATCAATAGCCAATAGCTAGTAGCTACCAGTTACCAACTAGTAGTTGGAGCCGAACATCTGGGGCAAATAAACACACGTCAGGCAAAACATTTATGGTTTTTGAATTGGAAGCAATTTAGAACTAAATTCTAAAATATGCATATCTAAAATATAATAATTTATTTATATTTATGATTAAACTTTTACTACGTCTTCATTTTATTTTTTTTGAAATTTAGTGTTAGCTAACTGATATGTATATGATAATGTTATTACTAGAACAATATTATTACTATTAGCGAGAATTTTGTCCCTATTATTTGTCATTGACATGAGTAGTGGCTTTTGATATGAAATATAATTTTTTAAGAAACAAAATTTATTATACTATAGAAACTTTCAAATGGTAGAAACTTAAACCCCAAAGAATTGAATGAAATAAGGCTCTATATATTTTAGGGGAAAATTAGATTATTATACTATAGAAACTTTCAAAGGGTACAAACTTAAACCCCAAAGAATTGAACGAAATAAGGCTCTATTTATTTTAGGGGAAAATTAGATTCTAAAAATTAATTTTTCCATTTATAATTATATGGCATACTTAACGGAAAAGATTTTTCAAGGAAATATTTCCCCTCCAAAGGATGGAAAAGGACTTTCCTTATAAATGGTAAAGTGATCATTGTAAAGACTTAAGGTATTCGTTGGTCCAAGTTTGGATCATATTAAGTTCATGTTGGTTATAAAGAGGTATACGGTGATTGGTGGAAGATATTTTCCTTTAAAATGAGAGAAGAAATATCATAAGATAGAAACAAGTTTTCCGTTGAAACAAACGGTGGAAATCTTAAAGTGAAATTTGATTTTCCTTTGAAAATTTAAGGAGAAAAGGATTTTCACTCTATCAAACTGAACCTACAAGGTCAACCAGAAAAATCACCCAACAAAACAAGGCTCAACATATTTAATTTGTTGAAGACCATATCAATCTAGATACATCTAACAATAGACACGAGATCTACCTTAGTCTTTTTTTCGATAAGTGACACCGGAGTGCCGATAAAAGACAGGCAAACTCGAAAAAACGAGGCCTGAAGCTAGCCAAAAGATGACCAAAAAACAAGAGCAACAAAAGAAAAAGAAAAAGAAAAAACAGGACCTCAAACGAAGCAAAAAGAACACAGAGAGGCAAAGACCCGACAGGAGACCAACACAGCCAAAACAAATGATGCAAGCGGACCCAAAGAAGACAAAGACCCAGACAAACAACCGAAACGGCAAACCTGGAAAGCACAAAGACCAACGGCCGAACATACCAAAACACAAAAACCACAAAGGAGCCGGAGCAAAACCAACAAACACGGAAACCCCAGCAACAACCAGAAACAACAGCAAGAAAACAAGCCCAACTACACAAGCCAAATAATGAGCAAGGATGTCTGCCACCTCAACCGGGTTGAAGCCATCGAAGTTGATGCCCACCCTTTGCCCCATCTCTATAACTCGCTCCGCAGTCATAATCCTATAGAATAACTTTTACTGGGTTGTAGTCTGTAGCCCAGCTAGGCATTTGGGTTGAACCCTCCACTTTTAGGCCATTATTGGTCCATGGAGAAACCAAATAGTCACCTGGTTATTTTTTTCTAAATAGTGGTTGGGTGTTCAATATTTGATGTAAGTAGGGTCATCCGTTGGAATTGTTCTATAAAATGGGCTTCAATTGTTTGAGGTTATATTCTTATTTATAAAATTAGTTGGACGTTGAACTGGTATGCCATCTGACTCCATATCATCAGAACATACTTCTCCTCCATCGGAAATTCTGGCCCTCGCTTCATATCACGCAGTTGCTCTCTGCATGGTCAAACAACCAGAATGAATTAAACAAAGTAGTTTAAGCCTAGCAACATTGGCCAACAAACAATGGACGATTATAGCATAGTTGCAAGAAACTCCTAAAATGCTAACTTTTAATGCTCAAAGACCCAATTTGGCGTTTTAAAGTCAAATTCGCGTTTCCAATGCGTATCAAACTCGACGGAAACACGGTTCAAACAATCATAGAATCATTTTGGTAAGAAGATACTTATTAGATGATTTGTTGGCTAATTATATCACTCAATTTAAAGAAAGATTGAATTGTGTCGACATGTTGCAGTCAATTTTGTTGATCTTATTTATTGCTTAATATTAACTATGTTTTCATATCTATGCTTTAACGGCTCAATTGATGAAATTTCATCAATTTTTCTTGTCTATCTACTATAGAGTAATATAAACGTTCCCTCCATATTCCAACCTTAGAAACAAAATATGTAATACTTACTCGTATGCCTTGGAAATATTTTGCATTTATAGAATCCTACATAAGAGTTGTATATAAGAAGAGACTAGCATATAAGTCTAGTAGGTTATTCCACTTATTACCAATTGTTTTAGGATGGAATCCAACTTGGGCTTATATGTGGAACTCATGTATGCCAGCTCCGTGGTCAAGGCCAAAGGCTCGGTGAAAATTTTAACATGGTATCAGAGCGGGTTAATGATCCTGGTCTTTTGTTTGTTGCACCATGTCCTCATAAAGAGGGGTGCATTTGAGTTTGTTTATCCGAGTGCCAGTCCGATGAATATTGGCGCCAACTAGACATAATTCCTAATTGGAGCGGAGAAGGCAAGAGGTGCTTTTGTCGTAGACTCACATATCAGAGGAAGTGTTAAGGACTCCACATGTGAGTCTAATAGAATCCTACATAAGAGCTGTATAAAAAAGGAGACTTACATATAAGCCAAGTAGGTTATTCCACCTAATGCCAATTGGATCTCATGTATGCCAATTCTGTGGCTAAGCCCAAAGGCCCGGTGAAAATTTTAACACGAATAAAGCAATACTTGACAAGCAAGTGACAATAAAATGACCAAACAATCACAATAACAAACATGCATGTCTAGGAGTACTGTGCTCTTACCTTCTAACTCAAGTGTCGGTCACAAATATTTTTAACTGCCACTCAACTTTATCTAAATCCATCTCTTCAATAAGGTATGCATAATTAACATGTGCAGGTTGGATAATCATTTTGTACCTATATTAAGGGGGGTATTAAAGACATGTTGGATGCTCGAGGGTAATAGAGTGGGATATGGGTATGGTTTTATACCCGCCAAGGCGAGTATGAATATCTACTAAATACCTATAGTGGATAATTGGATGGGTATAAGTATGGATCCCCCCATAATCGACCCGCCTCATTACCATCCCTACTCATTGCTTTTTAGGCACATGCACCCATCATCAAACCCACCCATTGGGTCAGGTTCGAATCGGGTTAATATTAGGTCTACATGTCCCAAGAACTCTAAACCGACTCAAGACCAAGAGCTTTCATATCAGTTTTAACAATTTTGGATTTTTATATACATATATATATATATGTATATATATATATATATATATATTTGGAATATACACACCTTATTTTCAAGTGGGGTTAAAATCCAATCAAAATAGAACTAGATTAGGTGTGGTCTTGAGTCGAGTCAACCTCAGATCAGTTAAGCTTTTAGGTTCGCCCATAGGGAATACATACCTCTAAGGAGGCTATTGATTAAATTGTATGTCGAAAGTTGGGTTAGTTGGAGCTAATCTTTAAGGCTCCATTCATTTGTGAGGAAAAATAGATTTTAGGAATTGACTTGAAAAATGTTTTTAAAGGAAAATTAAAATTTGATTGAGGTATTCCTTTGTTTGAGTTGGAGCTAATCTTTAAGAAGAAATTGGAATCATAACAGTGCACTCTACTCTTTATTTCCTGACTTTGCTTTATCAAATCCTTAAAGACAAGGATTTTAAGGGGGATGCATTGTCATGATTGGTCACAGATACAGTCTAATATTGTAAACAATTGTAATTCTAGATTCTTACTCACCTGGGTTGTTATAAGGTTGTTAGAAGTACTTTGGTAGTTATACATAGTAATACATTATATTAGTATTGTATTGAGTTTGGGCATAAATAGTGCTGTACAAATAATGTCAGGCATTCAATCAAATTACAGATATTTTCCTCTCTCTCCCTTCTCGGTTGTCCCCAACCCCTCTCTTCCTTCTCGGTTGTCCCCAACCCCTCTCTTCTTCTTCCCATCTCCCTTCTTCTTCCCTTCTCCCCTCTTCTTTCCATCAAATCTCACAGAAAACCCTTGCATGGAGCTAGATCCATGACATAGAATTATTGGCCTTTTAGTGCCTTGTTTGGAAGCAATTTAAAGGAAGATAAAGTGGGGTAAGAGGGGGGGGGGGGGGGGGATAAGAAGTCATACTCCGGTTTGGACATGCTTTATAAAGAAGGATAGGGATAAAGAGGGATAAATGAGCTATCTTTGTTTTGTAATTGGGTAAAGAAGCAAGGGTAAATGGGGTTAAATTCACGAAAAGACAATCCTACCCCTATCTTATCAAATTTAAATGAATTTCCCAATTCTTGTATTCTTCTCTTTTTTTTCCTTTTTTTTTTTTTTTTGTTTTGTTTTGTTTTGGTAAGAATAACACACTATGCTACCAACATACAACTAGTATGGTCTAGTGACCCAAGAAAATTCAACCAATATAGAAACAACGGATGACTGACATCAGCCTCTGACGAGGTGATACCCGGAGCTGCAACCATGTGTGCCGCTTTATTACCATCCCGATAGAGATGAGAGATCATGACCTCCACAAAACTAGCCAACAAATCCCAAATAACTTCAACAATAGTCCTAATTGGCAAGGGGCACTAATATGTCTTTTCTATGGTTCAAATAACTGTGAAGTTGTCTCCATTTATATGCAAGCGGCAAATCCCAATATTTAGACATCCCTTAAAACCATCTTTAGCTGCCCAAGCTTCTGAAACAAGCATAGGGATATTTCCAATGTGCTCAAAGTCTGCTCAAGCATATTCACCTCTGCTATTTCTAGCAACAAATCCAAATGCAGCTTGACAATTACATTTGGCCAATCAAAATTAAGTTTGCATCAACCCCTTTCTAGAGGATTCTAGCGAGCAAATAGTCTAGAGACAGCTGTCCTATCCTTAATATGCTGCTAGCCACTCTAGCCCTTCCGATTAGTTGCAATGTATTTTCACTAAATGAAGGGTTCAATCGCAAGACAGCTTTATTTATGCCTTAAGGCTTCTTCTATTTTTCGAGATCCTACAATTTGTATTTGAGAATGTATGTATTTTGAAAATAGTGGGGGATTGTTGGCGCATGTTCAAAATTAAGTGTTTTTGAATGAGTTTTGACTCGGGTATGGGGTGTATCAATACATGTAATGGTGTGTTTCAATATACATACATTAGAAATGTTCACTGGAAGGTGTATGTCGATACACATTGTATGTGTGTCGACACACAATCTTACAGAAACTGTGGTGCCCAAAGTTTAAGTCTGTGTGTCGACACACAAGGTTGTGTGTCCACACCCAACCCTTATGTGTCAACACACAGCTTCAACACACAGTTGCGTTGATACACAGTTGTGTGTGTCAACACACAGCTTCAACGCAAAGCAGCGTTGACACACAGGGTCTATGTATTGACACACAAGATGGATTTCGCTAGTTTTTTGTAGGGTTTTTATGACGATTGGGAAATGTGTTTGAGGCTCTATGAAAGGTTATGTCCCTTCCCAAAGGCCATCTATTAATTTATATAAACACCCCACCTAATCAAGTTTGAAGATACTTGAAAAATCACATGAAAATTCATGTCATTCTCGTCCTCTTTCATTTCAAAAATCCATCCCTCATATATTCATTCTCTCTTTGTGTGAAGTCATCATTGCATCCCTAAGACTATCGATATGCCCGAAATAAGTATTAAGGAAAGTGGTTCGCTACATGCCTTGAAGCCAATTGAACGAAATACGTATTTAGTTCATACAAAAAAATATTTATCGTTTTGATTTATACAATAAGATTCACTAATATTAAAAATCTACAACTATCATCTATTAAATAACAATTATCAATCACCAGCTAACAATCAATAGCCAATAGCTAGTAGCTATCAGTTACCAACTAGTAGTTGGAGCCGAACATATGGGGCAAATAAACACACGATAGGCAAAACATTTATGGTTTGTGAATTGGAAGCAATTTAGAACTAAATTCTAAAATATGCATATCTAAAATATAATAATTTATTTATATTAATGATTAAACTTTTACTACTTCCTCATTTTATTTTTTTTGAAATTTAGTGTTAGCTAACTGATATGTATATGATAATGTTATTACTAGAACAATATTATTACTATTAGCGAGAAATTTTGTCCCTATTATTTGTCATTGACATGAGTAGTGGCTTTTGATATGAAATATATTTTTTTAAGAAACAAAATTTATTATACTATAGAAACTTTCAAATGGTACAAACTTAAACCCCAAAGAATTGAACGAAATAAGGCTCCATTTATTTTAGGGGAAAATTAGATTCTAACAATTAATTTTTCCGTTTATAATTATATGGCATACTTAACGGAAAAGATTTTTCATGGAAATATTTCCCCTCCAAAGGATGGAAAAGGACTTTCCTTATAAATGGGAAAGTGATCATTGTAAAGCCTTAAGGTATTCGTTGGTCCAAGTTTGGATCATATTAAGTTCATGTTGGTTATAAAGAGGTATACGGTGATTGGTGGAAGATATTTTCCTTTAAATGAACAAAAGAATATCATAAGATAGAAACGAGTTTTCCGTTGAAACAAACGGTGGAAATCTTAAAGTGAAATTTGATTTTCCTTTGAAAATTTAAGGAGAAAAGGATTTTCATTCTATCAAACTGAACCTACAAGGTAAACCAGAAAAATCACCCAACAAAACAAGGCTCATCATATTTAATTTGTTGAAGACCATACCAATCCAGATACATCTAACAATAGACAAGAGATCTACCTTAGTCTTTTTTTCGATAAGTGACACCGGAGTGCCAATACAAGACAGGCAAACTTAAAAAAACGAGGCCTGGAGCTAGCCTGAAGCTAGCCGAAAGGCGACCAAAAAACAAGAACAACAAAAGAAAAAGAAAAAACAGGACCTCAAACGAAGCAAAAGAAACACGGAGAGGCAAAGACCTGACAGGAGACCAACACAGCCAAAACAAACGACGCAAGCGCACCCAAAGAAGACAAAGACCCAGACAAACAATCGAAACGGCAAATCTGGAAAGCACAAAGACAAACGGTCGAACAAATCAAAACACAAAAACCACAAAGGAGCCGGAGCAAAACTAACAAACATGGAAACCCCAGCAACAACCAGAAACAACCGCAAGAAAACAAACCCAACTACACAAGCCAAATCATTGAGCAAGGATGTCTGCCACCTCAACCAGGTTGAAGCCATCGAAGTTGATGCCCACCCTTTGCCCCATCTCTATAACTCGCTCCGCAATCATAATCCTATAGAATAAGTTTTACTGGGTTGTAGTCTGTGGCCCAGCTAGGCATTTGGGTTGAACCCTCCACTTTTAGGCCATTATTGGTCCATGGAGAAACCAAATAGTCACCTAGTTATTTTTTTCTAAATAGTGGTTGGGTGTTCAATATTTGATGTAAGTAGGGTCATCCGTTGGAATTGTTCTATGAAATGGGCTTCAATTGTTTGAGGTTATATTCTTATTTATAAAATTAGTTCGATGTTGAACTGGTAAAACCCAATTGATGAAGTGATCCTTAAAGTATGGGCTTAGATTTGTCTCAGTTTAGCATATGATTAATAGTGCGATATCTAAGTTGTGGGCCTAATTGAGGATAAGGTTTGATGGGAGCCTAATGCAGCCCGCGCATAAGCTTGGCTAGATTATTGGCAGGTTAGAATGGCGGTTACATGGTTGGCAGATACAGAGAGTAGAACTCGTACGCGACAAGGATTAAAGTCTAGCGGGTACATTGGCAGGTTAGTGTTGGTGGATGCGGTGAAGATAGAGTTAAGAGTTTAATTAGGATTTAATTTAATTTTCAGATTTAAATTTTGAATTATCTTTTAGATTTTTAGTCTTATTCAAAAAGCTCCTCTATATATATTAGAAGAGATCTAGGGTTTAGTTAGTTGAATATTTTTAGATTTTAGCCTCTATTTTGAGAGTTCTCTCTTCTGTGTTGTGAGAATTGAGTTTATTTTCCTCTTGAAGTTTTATTATTTTGTTAATAAAATTAAAGGGAAGACTATTGACTCCTTCCCGTTCCCCAATTTTCTATTCATGCGCTGCATTAAAGCCCATATATTGTACTAACACTAGCCTTGGTTAAATTTTTACCCAACCCGTGGTGTTGGAATATACTAGATCCACATATAAGCCTAATCGGGGTTTCATCCTAAAACCACTTGGCATTAGGTGGAGTAACCCACTAGACTTATAAATTGATCTCTTCATTCTCTCAATTCCAATATGGGATTCTACCACATGGACTCACATGTGGAGTTCTCAATACTCCCTCTCATATGTGAGTCTATTTCAAACGCACCCCTCGCCTTGTCTGGTTCAATTGGATTCAATATACTGGATAGGCCCTTGGAAAATCAAACACAAAAGCACCCCTCTTTTCGAGGACAAGGAGCTGAAAAACAAGAGTCCGGGATCATCCACCCACTCCGATACCATGTTAAATTTTTACCCAACCCCCAAAGTTGTAATATACGAGATCCACATATAAGCCCAACTGGGGTTCCATCCTAAAACTAATTGGCATTAGGTGGAGTAACCCACTAGACTTATAAATTGATCTCTTCATTCTCTTAATTCCAATATGGGATTCTACTACATGGACTCACATGTGGAGTTCTCAACACTCCCTCTCAAATGCACCCCTCGCCTTCTCCTGTTCAATTGGATCCAATATACTGGAGAGGCCCTTGGAGCATCAAACACAAATGCACCCTTCTTTTCGAGGATAAGGTGCCGAAAAACAAGAGTCCGGGATCATTCACCCGCTCTGATACCATGTTAAATTTTTACCCAACCCACGGAGTTGTAATATATGAGATCCACATTTAAGCCCAATCGGGGTTCCATCCTAAAACCAATTGGCATTAGGAGGAGTTACCCACTAGGCTTATAAATTGATCTCTTCATTCTCTCGATTCCAATGTGGGATCCTACTATATGGGCTCCCGTGTGGAGTTCTCAACAGGCTTAGCCCCCTCTCTTCTCCTAAACCTTAGCTGTAAAAGGTAGCTAAAGAGATGACTTGCCCCATGGTAGCTATAAAAAGAATGGCATAATTGAGGAATAGGAGGAAGACCAAGTGCTTAGTGCAATTGACAGTTGTTTTCTTCTTTGTGATTGTCTTGTAGATCAAACCAATTCTCAATTGGCTACAACTATGGCTTTCGATAATGGTATGTTTACGATTTCTAATCTTAATATTTAGATCCTTAAAAAATTCTTACATATGATATCAGAGTCAAGTGAAATATTAGGGTTGAGAAATCAAGGAATTTTTCAAATTTAAGTTACAAATACTTGTTAGATATTGCATTTTTATTAAAGGACATTAATTGGCTAAAGGTTCTATTTTGATCAAGTATCATGATGTTATACCCCATCAATTTAATTAGTCTTAAAATTGGCTAAATCAAAATTTGAAAGTTAAATTGATTTACTAACTCTTAAATTTAGATTTGGTGAGAATAGTGATTATTTTATTTTTGCCAGACTTTTTATATTTTTTGTTAGATTCCTGTTATATTTTAGATTCCTCTTTTCCTTTCCCTCCTAATCTATATAAAGGAAAGGATAGAACTAATTATATTCATGACTTTACCTAATAAATAAAATTTCAATTAATTTTTCCTAATTCTCTCTCTCTCTCTCTCTCTCTCTCTCTCTCTCCTTGCTCCCTTTGTTCCTCTCTCTCTCCCTCTCTGCAATTTTTTATAGATTTCTATCCAAAATTTCTATTTTCTCCTTTTTTTCAACAGAAAATTCCATACTTCAGCAAACAACAAGTAAGTTTTGACCTAATTGTTAGTGTATAATGTATAGTGGGTTATATTTTTAATGGGTTATATTTGTATATACATTAGGCCCATTGGGTTTCTCATGTATGTGGTTCATATTCTATATAAACTTTATACATACATATATATATATATATATACACACACGAGAGGGCTCCCATTTTAGGAGCACTGATTATTCCCACAATCACTTTCTTTCATGGTATCAGAGCTAACCCTAACTCTATCGTAAAATAAGGCAAACCCTAGCTGTTTTTCCCTTTTCCAAATAAAAATAAATAAATAAATAAATAAACAAAGAGGGGCGCCACTAGCAAACCCTAGCCGCACAGCCAGCCCGCCGCCAACAAACCCTAGCGCCCGCCGCCCAGCTCCGGCCGTTGTCTTCTCCCTTCTTTCTCATGGCAGATGCAACCTCCTCCACCACTGCTCCTCATGATGCAAGGCCGCCCCCTCCTGCCGGTATTCCCTCCCTTCCCACACCATTTAGTGTCTTAAATATTCAACATCAGATATCTTCCACCTTAGATCTAAACGATCCATCCACGTATCTAGTTTGGTGCAGATCTTTTCTTTCTGCATGTAGAGGATATGCTTTGGATGATCATCTTGATGGCACTTCTTCTCAACCTGCTACGTCAAATCCCCACTTTCACTATTGGAGGCAGGTTGATAATTTTCTCAACTCCTAGATACTCGGTACTATTTTTCCTGACCTTGCTAGTGCTATATGTAGTAATGATGATGATGCCACTGCTACATCACTATGGAGTTCTATCACCCGCCTTTTTACTAATTTTGCCCAATCACGTCAGCTGCAATTTAAGCGGGAATTGACTAATATTAGAAACGGCAATCTCTCTATGTTAGCCTATCTCACAAAGATTAAATCTCTAGCTGATAGCCCCAAGTCTGTTAATGCCTCTATTACTGACGTTGATATGATTCTGGCTACTGTGGATGGTCTTTCTTATGAAAAAGATTTAAGTGTTGTATGTACATCTATTACATCTCGTGTCCCCTTTTTGTCTTTCATTGAGGCTCGATCTATGTAGATGAATGAAGAATCTTGCATCAAGAATGCCAATGCAAGTACTTCATGCGTTCTTCTCACAACCAGGAACACGGATGCCCACACGGCTTTGCCGCTAATCACGGCTGCGCCAACCGTGACGGCGCAGCCACAGCCGGTTGCCCTTGAGCAACTAGCCGCCTTTCCCACACAATAGCGTTAGTTCGGTTGTAGAAATCAGTATGGTAATGGTCGAGCTAATGGTCGTGGTCGTGGTAATAGTCGTGGTCGTGGTAAAAATGGCCGAGGCTATGGAAATCAGTGGATGCCAAATATGTGGGGTTCGAATTATAGGATGTCATATATGCCTTGCATGCCGTCATTTAACATGCAATATCGGCCTCCTCCATTTGTTCCTTCGGGTGGTAACGTTCCTAATCCACAATTTCATCCTGCAAATAATGTTTACACCACTGGTTATGGTTTCTACCCAGGTTTTGATGCGAGTCAGTTCTTTCCACAACATTATTCCACCCCTACTCTTGATCCCTCTTAGGTCATGGATAGCGGGACCTCCTCCCACATGACAAATAATCCAGGTATCCAAATGTCCTTGTCTCCATATACCGAGTCTGATAAAATTTTAGTTGGAAATGGCGCTTGATTTTCTATTGCTGGTATTGGATCATGTTTCATACCTATCCATGCTGGTCGTTTTGTTTTAAACAAAGTTCTATTTGTTCCTGGTCTCTCCGAAAATTTACTTTCTGTGTGTCAAGTCTTCTCGAATTTGACTGCTTTGGTTTTTCTGTCAAGGATCCTCAATTGAAGTCAACTATCATCAGTTGTATCAGTCCGGGGCCTCTCTTTACAGTACCAGGATCACCTACCATCAGTACATCATTTGTTGCTTCACAAGTCCCCTCTTCTATTTGGTACCGTCGCTGAGGCCATCTAGGAGAGCCTGTTTTGTCATCATTAGTTAAGCAAAAGTTTATTTCTTGTTCTAGTCCTTTAGAATCTAGTTTGTGTCATGCTTGCTAGTTGTTTACCATTTCAGAAGTCTGTTTCTAGTACTACACGTCCTTTTAACATTATTCATTCCAATGTATGGACATCATATATTTCTTAGTTTCAGTGGTTATAAATATTATTTGTTGTTTTTCGATAATTTTTCCCATTTTATGTTAGTTTACCCGATGCGTTCTAAAAGTGAGGTGTTTGATCTGTTTCTAGCATTCTGTATCTAATCTTAAATCAGTATGGTGTGGAAATTAAACAGTTTCAATGTGACAATGGGACTGAATACATTAATCGTGACTTTAATGGACTTTTTATGCAATGGGGTATTCTAAGTAGGGTGTTGTTCCCTCACACATCCCAACAAAATAGAAAGGCTGAATGTATGCACAAAACTATTGGTAATATGATGCGCTCTCTTCTTTTTCAATCCTGTATGCCCATAGAATATTGGGTTGAAGCTGTTTCTACTGCTACTCACATTATCAATTTATTACCCTCTACATCCATTAAGAAAAAGATCTCATATCAACATTGTATAAACACAAGGTTGATTATGATCACCTTCGTGTTTTCGAAAGTGCCTGCTGTCCTAACTTGAGTGCCACTGCAACACATAAACTTGCTTCTCGTTCTAGTTTGTATGTTTTCCTGGGCTACCTACCGAATCATAAGGGCTACAAATGTTTATATCTTTCCACTAACAAAGTTATTATTTTGAGACATGTCGCGTTTGATGAGACAGATTTTCCTTTCACTCGGTTGGGTACTTTTTCTCAAGCTACGATGACTTGTCTTCATTAGGTGTTTTTATCACCTCTTGCCTCTTCTCCTTTCACTGGCAGCCTGCCCGCACCGCCGCCGATCACAGCTCCAATTTTTCCAGCACCGCTCGCCAAGACGGCACCGCTCTCATCTGGTCCCCCTACCGTCACTGCTAATTTTTTAGCACCTCTGGGTGCCCCGCCTAAAGCCAGTCCCTCGCTGCCCAGTTCGTCATCTGTTCTGGCTGAGCCCACCGAAATATGTGAGCCTCAAGATTCCTTGTCCCGATCTCATCATCCTAAGGTCACACATTCCAAAGCTGGTATTGTGAAACCTCTACTTAAACCTTCCATGCTTGCTCATAATATGTTGCTCGAGGTTCCTTTCTCCTTTAAGCAGGCTCTTAGAGATGAAAATTGGAAGAATGCTATGCTTGACGAATATAATGCTCTTATTCATAATCACGCATGGGATCTTGTTCCTCCACCTTCTCATGGTAACATTGTCGGCTCTAAATGGGTTTTTCGTATAAAGCAAACTTCTACAGGTGAAGTACAATGATATAAAGCTAGTCTGGTTGCACAAAGTTTCACACAGAGATATGGTATTGACTATGGGGAAACCTTAAGTTCTGTTGTTAAGCCAGCCATAGTTCATACCGTTCTTTCTCTAGCTACATCTCGACAGTGGCCCATTCATCAGCTTGATGTTAAAAATGCCTTTTTGAATGGATATCTTAATGAAAAGGTTTATATGAAACAACCTCCAGGTTTCATCAATTCTCAATTTCCTGATCATGTTTGCAAGTTAAACAAGTCCCTTTATGGTCTTAAGTAGGCACCCCAAGCATGGTTCACTCATTTTGCTACTTCGCTCCGCAAGCTTGGCTTCACCAGTTGTAAGTCTGAATCAGCCCTATTTGTCTTACGACGTGGCAGTGACATGGCTATACTTTTTGTTTATATTGATAATATAGTTCTTACTGCATCCTCTGCTACACATCTTCAAGCTATACTTCGCTCTCTATATTCTGAATTTGATATGACAGATTTGGGGCGGCTTAATTATTTTCTTAGAATCTCAGTTTCGCACTCTTCTAATGGTCTTTTCTTATCTCAGTTCAAGTATGCTCATGATCTGCTTAATAGAACCAACATGCTTTCTTGCAAGCCTGTAGCCACACTAACAGATTCCAAGTCTAAACTTTCTATAGAGGATGATGATCCCATGCCCGATCCTACCTTATATCGCTCTATAGTTGGTGCTCTTCAGTATCTTACCTTTACTCGTCCTGATATCTCTTATGTTGTGCGACAAGTATGTTTGTTTATGCATGCTCCGTGTTTACCTCATTGGATGGTTGTTAAGCGTATTCTCAGGTACATCAAAGGCATCATCACCTTTGGGTTATCCATTTCTCCTTCTCGTATGGATCAACTTGTGGCATACTCTTATGCTGAATAGATTGGCTGTCCTGATACTCATCGATCCACTTTTGGTTTCTGTGTTTTCTTGGGCAGTAATCTTCTTTCATGGTCTTCTAAATGCCAGCCTACAGTTTCACGGTCCAGTGCCAAGGCCGAGTATAGGGCGGTTGCAAATGCCATATCTGAGTGCTATTGACTTCGCTCTCTACTTGGTGAGCTTGGTCTTCTTCTTCCACGTGCCACTTTACTTTATTGTAATAATATCTCGGCTATATACTTGCCCACTAACCCTATGCAGCACGTTCGCACAAAGCATATTGAGATCGACATTCATTTCATCCGAGAGCACGTCCCATGGGACTTGTTCGGGTTCTCCATATCCCTTCTTAACAACAGATAGCTGATATATTTACCAAAAATCTGCCACAGCAAATCTTTCTCTTATATACACACAACCTCTGCCTTTGTTTATCTCCTGTTTCGGTTGAGCGGAGATGTTAGAGTATAATGTATAGTGGGTTATATTTGTATATACATTAGACCCATTGGGCTTCTCATGTATGTGGTTCATGTTCTGTATAAAAGTTATATATATATATATATATATATATATATATATATATATATATATATATATACACAAGAGGGCTCCCATTCTAGGAGCACTGATTATTCCCACAATCACTTTCTTTCACTAATTACTAAATTGGGTCGTAACAATTAGTATCAGAGCCATAAGAATGTATGTTGGCAGTGACCGACATATTTGACGATCCATGTACACAATCTTGATTTCGTTTTTCAATTCTCACACATTAAAATATAAGGTAGTGAAATTTAAATGGAACCTTGAACATGGCCTTTACGACATAAAAAGGGAAATTTGAATGGTGAATGAATTAACATACAAATTGCGGAAGTGTTTGATTGTCATGCAATTCAGAAATCGTATGAAGTGTTTTCTCTTAAATTTTATTGGGCATTAGATTTGACCCACGAAGTTGGCATACCTGAAGTCCACATATAAGTACAAGTGGGGTTCCATTCTAAAACCAATTGGCATTAGGTGGAGTAACCCACAAGGCTTTTATATTGGTCTCTTCTTTCCTATAACTCCTATGTGGTATTGACATTTTGACTCATATGTGGATATCTTACTCTTAACACTCTCACTCACATATGAGTCTACTGAAAATGCACTAAGGGCCTTCTCCGATCCAATTAGATACAACCATTAAAGTAATAGCTAAGAAAGGCATAGATCACGCTCTCTTTAAAATGGTTTCACGCCCCTCTCGGATCTAAGTAGGTGCAGCAGGTACCAGCGCACCGCCTCCAAAGTACAACGCCTAACTAAACAGTTGACACATACCAGATCTGCACAACTTTGAAAGCCAAAACCTCCACAATACCGTACTTATTAAAAACAAATAATAACAATTGTTAAAAAGAAAACCTTAACTGAGCCCTTTTTTCTTCTTCAATTTGATACTTCATCAAATCAATCTTACGACAGAATTATAATCACCCATTTGAACATTGAAGACAAAGCATAGTTATTTCATCATTTAAATTATTCTTTATGCCATTTAATCATAGTTTTTTTTTTTAGCAAAATAGCACCTTTTTTTTTTAAAAAACAAAAAAATTAAGCAATTTGGCACAATTAGAAAATGGTGCACTTTTTAATTCATTTATTGTTGTACGCTGTTTCAAACCTCTTACAATAGGTTCCCAATTGTTGCACGATATTACAAACGTCGTGCAACAGTGCATGACCTTTCAAAGGCGTGCATTGTTGCATGCCCCCATTTTTTTTTTTAAGTATTATATCTTTAAAATAAAAAAAATTTAATAAAATAACTTTTTAGTTTAAGTTATTTTAATTTTAAATTTTATAATTTGAATTATTAAATACATATACCTTTTAAATTAAAAGGTATATGTATATTATTATTTGAACTATTAATAAGGAAGATATAAATAAGGAAGCCATTTAAGTGAGGAGATGGTGATATGTATATTATTAAATGAGGGACACATTAAGGATATCCACCCCCCAAACCCTGCTTATGAAATGATTTTTTTAGTTTTTGAGTTACATGTATCTAATAAAATAGTTCAAATAATAATATACAAATTCGTAAACTCGTGATTTTTTGTTGGAAACATCTGCATCTCCTCATTTATAACTTCCTAAATAATAGTATTATAATATCATAGTTTTTGTATGACAAGAACAACAGTCTCAGTGCCACAAGGGCTCCCGCATAAGCAGAGACTGGGGGTGGATGTACACAACCTTTCCCCTTTATGGTGTTATCTTGAATGTGTCCCTCATTTAATAATATACATATCACCATCTTCTCATTTAAATGTGTCTCTTATTTATATCTTCTTTATTAATAGTTCGAATAATAATATACATTTATACCTTTTAATTTAAAAGGTATATGTATTTAGTGATTCAAATTATAAAATTAAAAATTTAAATAATTTAAATTAAAAGTTATTTATTATTTTTTTTAATTTTACAAATATAATACTCAAAAAAATAAAATAAATAAATGGGTGCATGTTGCACGACCTTTGAAAGTGCGTGGAACAGCGCACGCCTTTTCAAAGTGCGTGCAACAATGCATGACCTGTTGCTTGACGTTTGTAACGTCATGCATCAATTGGGAACCTATTGTACGAGGTTTGAAATGTCGTACAACAATAAGTGAATAATAAAATATATCATTTTACGAAATATTTTTTCAATTGTGCCAAATTGCTCATTTTTTTAAAAAAAAAGGTGCTACTTTGCTAAAAAAGTCAACTAATCAATGGTTTTGAAACAGAAGGTGTAATCAACTGTGCAGGTATTTTAAATTCTATCATATGTACATAATTGTTTGCATCTAATAAAAATTTCCAACATAAATAGTATCATCATGTCAACATTGAATTTTAAAAACGCTACCGAAAGCATGATTTAAGATTAGATTTTCAAAGGTTTTGATTCAATGCTTAATGAGTCAATTATTCTTTTACACTCAATAACTATTATATATATAATACGTAGAATATGCATTTTTATTAAAATATCCAACATTCTCCCGCTTACAGGGATGGCAATGGAGCGGGTAAAACTCGCTACCCGTGGATACCCGCCCCAATATAAGTGGGGCAGGTAGTGGGTACAGGTGAGGTGTACCCACCCCGTACCCGTCCCGAGAATGGGGTGGATACGGGTATAGTTTTGTACCTGCCCTACCCCACCTCATACCCACCATACCTGCTTCATTTTATATATAGTTAACCTTAAAATTAAAAAATACATGTTTAAATTTAATAACCCAAATTATTTATTAATGTTATAAAAAAATATATAATTGATTTTTAAAAATAGTATTAAATAACTAATATAAGTGGGTATTGATAATTGTTTTGTACACATATTGGGGAGGGTACGAGGCGGGTAATGGATACCCAATGGATACTCGCTAGTAATAGGGCGGGTATGGGTATGAGTTTGTACCCGCCAAGGTGGGTATGCATACCCACTTCATTCCCCTGACGGATAATGGAATGGATACGAGGTATGGAGGAGGCAACCCCCCTACCCGCCCTGCCCTGCCCCGCCCCATTGCCATCCCTACCACTTATTTTAATAAAACATCGAAGATGTATTTTCATAAAAAAAATAAAAATAAAATATAAAAGCTTTGGTTAAGTGAGGACCCCATGCATCATGAGAGTAGCAATGCCTTTAAACCCTCATTTAGTGTTTCAACAACTCACATAATAGAACCACGTTAGACTTAGCCTTTAAACCTTGGTTGCTTGAGCGCATGTACTTCACACACATAGTATCCAAAGTGACTCATACACTCTCTGAAGCGTGCACGTTATGGCCCTGTGCATCATCCTGGATTCATGAGCGCTCTAGAGAGTTAGACTGAAATCTCATAAGAAGCGGCCTTACTTCCACATTCATATAGGTGAGTCTATTAGGAGTGTACATGTGGCCTTACACCCCACTCCAACTTAGGGGCTATAGACCTCATTAAGAGCATAATAGCTCATCCTTAACATCGCCACAAGTGAGCATGCTGCACCATAGTGATGTACTATAAGATAAAATGCATGCTAACCCCGATCACTTTATGATTTATTTGTCCCTTTAAGGGTATCCTCATAGGTAAACAATTTCTTCTTTTGGCTTCAGTCTCATCCCCCTCGATGCCATCCAGATCGCGACTCTAGTTAGAGCTTATATGTTCTCGAATCATATGATATCATCATAGGCATCATTAGTAACAGATCTGGATCTACCATTCTTATCATACACATTTCCAATCATATTTAATCATAGTGGTACAAGAGATGCTATGTAATATTTTCCCTTTTTTGTTTTACTACTTTTTCAAACTATTGAAATTTGTCATTGCTTTCTTGCATCATTGGCATTACACAGCCTTTGACGCTCACTCAACAACAAACTCACTAGCCACGTTATGGCAATGTCCATCATGGACGACAAATCACTTTTGAAATGCCACCATTCCATGATTGCCCCATTCAGGACTTGGTGTCAATCATATAATACGTCATATTATTTTCTTCCAATATTCAAGAGCATGAAATGAGAAATCAAACATTCAATTTGATAAGGTTACTACTATCAATTTGCTTTGTGATGATCTTTGCAATATTAATATGCTCTCTTTTACAGAACACCAACTAAATTAAAGGAACTAGCCAATGGTTAATATTGAATTAGCACAACTTCATCTGATTACTTAAGACAATCACAAAGATAACTTCATGTGGTGCCTCCGTGTGCTCTATATTTCATCTAGACAAAAAATACTACCAATGGCATTGACATCGGCCCATTTTGGAGCTTAGATCAATTATGACTCTTTATTTTTTTCGGTGTTACATTTTTCAACATTTTTATTAACGCTCTTATCACCACCAGTATTTTTCATATTTGAAAGAAAATTCATCTTCACTAAAGATTGCATCTAAAGACCCTATTGTACATTATTCCCAAGGTTCAAAAATTCAAGGTTTTCTATTATGAGTATAACCTATAACGGCACTACTTATTGCTCTTATTCCTAATTTGGAGTTTTTAGGGGTTCGTCTTCTTTATATAAGCTAAGCATCCACATGTCCTTAAATAATCCAATTTTGCTCTTTTATTTTTTCCATAAATCATAGGATGTTCTCAAAATTTTCTTGCATGGCACCCTATTTAATGTAGATTACACTATGATAACATTTCACCGAAACAAATAATATAATGTCAAATTAATAATCGTTTATTATTTTTAATATAAGAATTTGATAGCTTGTATTTATGGAATTAGTGGCTCTCGGCCAGTGCTCATGAACTTTTTGTTTTGCATAATTCTATTATTTATTTTTTTTTTTTACGAGGCCTTAAATTAAAAATGCATATGTTATAACTTACGAGGCTTTATATTAAGCTTTAGCTTACCTGACTCGCTGGATTAAAATTTTAACTTAGTAGCTAAAGGCTTATAAGTGATTTATCAATTTTAATATGTTTACTCATACAAATCTCAATAGTAATAATCTTAGTTAAACAACAAACATAGTATATCAAAGATTAATACAAAAGGAAACAATATAGATGGGATTAGCAATAGTTCTATTAGCCTCATCGTTAAGTTTAACATACCATTGCAAACATCGCCTTTACCGATAAAGATATCATTCTTGGTACTAATGTATTGATTAAACTCTAAAGTCTCCTCGAAACTTCCCATATTCAAGAGATGAGCAAACACTGGGTTTTTATTATCTTCTTAATTCAAAAGTATAAAAAATAAAAAAAATTAAAAAAAAAAAAAGGCGTTTTGAAATGTGCTATCTTAATTTCTATGGCATTGATTCCTATGACCTTTGTGGTTTGAGCGCTCTAAGAAAAACCTTGTTGTTATTCTTAATAATATTATAAGTGTTAAACCAATTTTTTTTTATCATGACATACATACCTAGAGGCACTGATATCCACCACCAAATATCATAATTTTTTAATAGTGCTCATTTCAATTATCATTATCGCAGGTTATTCATCAATCATAATGGATCCATTTTATAAAAAGGGCCATCAAAAAATTTATTATTGACAAACCTATGTCCATTTAGTTAGGCCTGATTTTATAGTTATTCTTGATAAATTTTGTTTTACGCATGTGATTAGTTAAATATCCCTACAAATTTTAATACAAATTTTGGTGGGAGATATGAATTCTCTGAATTTCAATGCTCTTTGCCCCTTCCAATTTCGCCCTAAATTCTTTTGACTAATTATTGATTCGTCACTCCAAATTCATACTTAGTACATGATTAACAAATCTGTTAGGATCATTATTTTTTCTCATAATTTAGCCTTAAGGTTCAAATTGCTGAACAAATATTAAGTTTTGACCTCAGTATGTTTCTTGTTATTAGATATAAAAATTACCTTACATCTACCATTGAAAAGAAAACCATCTTAAAATTGTTGGAACCAAACACATAAAATGTTATACAAAATTTATAAGATAGAGTGATATTACCTGAAATGGGTAGAAATAACGATATATGAATAAAGTAATAGCCGAGCGAGGTGCGGATCACGCTTTTTTTAAGATAATTTCGTGCCCCTCTCGGATCTAAGACAGTGCAGCAAGTACTGACACGTCACCTCCAAGATACAACGCCCCACTAAACAGTACACTTTTTAGGTTTGCACAACCTTGAAAACCAAAGCCTCCACAACACCGCACTTAACCAAAATAAAATAATAACAATTGTTTAAAAAACAATAAAAAAAATTGACCGTGCCCTTTTTTCTTCTTCAATTTGATACTTCATCAAATCAATTTTGCAATAGATTTATAACCACCCATTTGAACGTTGAAGAAAGACCATAGTAATTTCCTCATTTAAAATTCTTTATGCCATTTACTCAATGGTTTTGTAACCAAAGGTCTAATCAATTGTGCAGGCATTTTAAATTCTATCATAAATACAAAATATAATTGTTTGCATCCAATAAAAATTGCCAACATAAATAGCATCATCATGTCAACATTGAATTTTAAAAAGGTAACCGAAAGCATGATTTAAAATTAGAATTTTAAACGTTTTGATTCAATTTTTAATGAGAAATCAATATTCTTTTACACTCAATAACTATTATATAATACGTAGACTATGTATTTTCTATTAAAATATCCAACAATAACTCCTACGTAGGATTGACATTTTCACTCACATGTGGATATCTTACTCTTAACATTTTCAAATCAAGGTAGAATTTGACCTTGAACATTTGAAAAAAAAAAAGCCTCTTTCACGCAGGCTAGTTTTTTTCCTTGGGTTATTTATTTGTTGTTTTGTTTAACCGCAACCTCTATGCAGTTAGTAGCATATTAATGTCTATGTATATATACATAGATTACTGATTTATAATATTTGTTTTTTTCTTTTTTTTTTTTTTTTTTTTTTTTGAACACCACCAAACCCCAAGGGTGAACTACATTATCGAAAAATCGTTTGTTACAATCGAACGGAGGGGCGGGGGGACATCCCTCCACAAAACATGAGAACAAGAACCTTGTAAATGATCACACGCGACAAAATGGGCAGCCCAATCATCAAATCGAGGGACCCAAAAAAACCTAACAGCAAAAAAACAGCTAGAGGACACCAAAGGATAGAATCCTCAATAATAGCACTACATTCCTACACAGGGGGAGACACACGAGAAATAAAATTAACGGCTAATTGACAATCAGACTCGATACTGACATAAGTCCACCCATAAGACAAAGCTCGAGAGGCACCCGCACGAATAGCTCGGGACTCGGCCACAAGCGGGGAGGTTGCCGTGGCATTTCTGCACCAACCTCCAATAACGGAACCTGAACTACTAAAGCAGAGGAACCAATGGAGTTGAAAGCCGCATTGGCATTGATTTTAACCCATCTCGGGGGAAGGATCCCAACCCAAGGGACGAGAACCGAGCCTGAGTGAACAACAAGGCCCTACGGGATCAGGAGAGGCCGAAAGAGTCATGAGGGCGGATGCATCTTCAATGGCGAGTTGAGAGGCTTTGGAGGCAGCCTGAGTTGGATCAGTGCTTGTCTTATTAAAGATGAACTCACATCTTGCCTTCCAAATTTCCCAACAAATAAAAGAGACCCTGACAAAATCTTCCCTGCAAAAAGTTTTGTTAGAACAAATAGCTTCCCACCAATGTTGGAATCCTTGGAAACCTTGATCGGAGGGTTTGAATCCCAATGGGGACCCAAACCAACAAGCCCGGGCCCAAGGACAAAAGAAGAGAGAATGTTCGATTGATTCAATGACATCATCACATCGAGGGCAAAATGGGTGGGGCTTCAGGTTTCGCTTCCATAAATTTTCAGAGGTAGCAAGGGCTTTTGAAATAGCTCTCCAAATAAAATGTTTGATTTTTGGGGGGATTAGCAATGTCCATAAGGCTTTGAGACTTTTTGAAGAGCATCCCATGGAGCTAGGAGAGGCTCTTTCGGAGTTGTTGGAATTGAAATGCTCCAACCACACTCGGTAGCCAGATTTCATCGAGTAAGAACCATTGGAGGAGAAGTGCCAGACAATGTTGTCATCCTAGTAGGGGTTTCCTACTGGAATTGAGAGAATGGCACTTGTCTCCTTTGATGAGAAACACCGGGCAATAGCCCTGGAGTACCAACGGCGCACATCCAAGGAGATCAATTCAAAAACACTTCAAAAAGGACAGTCATCACTCAGTCTTGATCCAACCGAGAAAGATGGCAATTGAGGAACCCATTGGTCCTCCCAAATATTGGTACATGTCCCACTATTCACATTTCACCTAATACCCTTAGCAATGAAATCTCTTCCCTCAATGAAACTTCTCCAACCCCACGATGGGTTATAACAAATAGATGCTTTAAGGATAGAGGAGTTACTGAAATAGATACCCTTAAGGATTTGGACCCAAAAGGCGTTAGGGTTCTGAATACCTCTCCAAACTTGCTTAGCAAAAAGGGAGATGTTAACCCCATGAAGAACCCTAAAGCCTAAGCCCTCTTCAAGTTTTGCACGAGAAAGGAAGTTCCAACTTTTCCTATGGATCCCTTTATCCTCGACTAACCCTCCTTTCCACCAGAACCAGGCATTGACACTATTGAGCTTGTTTGTGAGGGAGGAGGGGATTTTCTAACAAGACATGACATAGTTTGGGATGGCTGACACGACCGACTTGATGAGGACTTCCCTTCTCGCATGAGAAAGAAGTTTAGATTTCTACCCTTGCATTTTGCCCCGAATTCTTTCAAAAAGGAAGTTGAGAGCTACTTTCTTAGACCTACACCATAGAATTTGAGTACCAAGATATTTCTCCACATGATACAACTAACCTACCTCCAATATACTTAAACATTCTTCTCTTACCAATTGAGGTGTATTTGCAGAGAAGAAAGCGTGAGATTTTTGGAAGTTGACCACCCGGCCCGACGCCCACAAAACAGGTTAAGAATTGACTTGACGTGGTTATAAACACGAGCAGATGCTTGAAAAAATATGAAACAGTCATCAGCTAAAAAAAGGTGGGACAAGGATGGGCAAATGGTCTTTATTTTGAAACTAGTCCACTCCCCTTTCTTTTCCGCTTCGTTAATAAGAGAAGAGACGACCTCCATAATGAAGAGGAAAAGGAATGGGGAGAGGGGGTCCCCTTGCCTAATGCTTCTAGCAATAGGAAAGTTGTCATTGCCTAATGCTTCTAGCAATAGGAAAGTTGTCAATTCTTTCTCCATTAAGAATAGGACTCCCTTTAACCATAGAAACACACTCCATGATCCACCAACAAATTTGTTACAAAAGCCTAATTTTTTTAGAATTTTCTCAAGAAAAAACCACTCAACTTGATCATAGGCCTTGGAAAGGTCAATTTTCAAAGCAAAAAGATGTTTTTTACCTTTCCTTTTGTTTTTGAGCGAGTGGAAGGCCTCATGAGCCACCAAAATATTATCTTGAATTTGCCTCCCCTTTTTACAAAGGCGGATTGAAAAGGGGAGATGAGCTGACTCATACGGGGTTTTAGACAATTTGAAATAATCTTTGAACTAATTTTGTAGCAAAAATTACAAAGACTAATCGGTCGAATATGATTTAAAGATTCCGGTTTTTGAGTTTTTGGGACAAGGACAATGTTAGTGTTATTGAGGTTTCTTAACATTTTACCATTTTTGAAAAAACTTTGTACCACCTCACAGGCATCATAAGCAATATTGTCCCAAAAAGAGGTGAAGAAGATACCAGAAAACTCGTCTGGGCCTGGGGCTTTGAGGCCCCCAAGCTGTTTGACCGCAGCCTAGATTTCGTCCTTTATGACCAGTTTGGAGAGCTCATTGTTAGTTAACTGGCTTATCTTGGTCTCCAGGGAATTAGCCACGTCCTCAAATTCTTGAGTTTCCTTCGGATTGGTACATGTTTCTGAAATATGATGAAATCATGCGCTTAATGTTGCCCGAGTCATCGGTCCACTCCCCATCATCACCATTAAGGCGCCTAATCTCGTTTTCTTGTTTCTTTGCATCGTTGTAGCATGAAAGAATTTAGAGTTACTATCCCCAAATGAGAGCCAGTTAACCCAGGAGCGTTGGTGGCAATGGCGTTCTTCCTCCTCCCACTGCTTTTAGAGTTCCTTGTTCAGTCTACCTTCTTCCTCCATGTCTTCTTTCGATGTTCCCCTACTTTGGCGGATGGTAAGTCTCTTGTAGATGCTTTCAATCCAAGATTTTCTCTCCCTTCTCCTTGTTATACTCCAGTCTTTAAGGCTTTTCCGACAGGCGTCCAACTTTTTTTCAAACCAAAACATTCTCGACCCTCTTTCATTGAAAGACCATCCTCTTTGCACCGTGGATTGGCACTCCTCATCACCCATTTTGATTCAAACATAAAGTCATGAAAGGGCCGAGTGGCCTCCCCCTCGACAAGAATAGAAATGGGGGAATGATCCAACTCAACTGCCGGTATAACAGAAACCGTGGCTTTGAGGAAGATAGATTCCAACCATATTTTATAGCAACTTTTTCAATACATTGCTTCACATTCCTTAGGCCCTCTTGCTTGTTGGACCAACAGTACCTACATCCCTTTGCCTAAATCTCGACTAAGCCACACGTATCATAAAAATCGAGGATCCAAGCAAGTTGGGAATCAGAGACCGGATTACCTTGCCATTTGTCGAGCAGTGAGGAGATTGTATTGAAGTCTCTTGAGACAATCATGGGCTACTGAATGGGACCAATAATCGAAGCCAAATTAGACCACAACCCTTGTCTTCTTGCCTTGTCCAGTTCCCTTTAAAGGAAAACGTAAGACCATATCTTACCATCCTCTTGGTCTGTAATTTCTATGAGGAAAAACCTATTCGTAGCATTCTTAATCTCAATATTGAACTTATTGTTCCAAAACAGCGCCATTCCCCCGGATAAACCCCTAGAGTCGAAGAAAAACAAGTTACTAAATTTGAGTCTTTTCCTAACCCTCTCCATGTAAGGCTTTTTCTTTTTTGTTTCCATAAGGAAGATAATGTCGGGCTTGGTCTTATTTGATAACTCCATCAGAGCTTGAACTATCAAAGGCCGGCCCATCCCTTGACAGTTCCAACAGATTAAACTCATGATTCAGGAAAAAAAAATTGAGGGAAAACCTGGAAGTCACACTCATCTTCAATAGATTGCAATGAACCTAGGAAGACTTTAAAACCAGCAACAAGAAAGTTGCACCTCTCCTTGCTGTTGTCAGCACGGCTTTTCCTCTTTGAAGCGAATTTTAACTTTCAGAGGCTCTTACAAGCCTCATTGCCCTTAGTAAGAAGTCACGGAGGAAAGGTGTAAAGCAGAACCTGGGGATTTTGATTTAATTGGATAATAGAGGTTCCGACCTCCTAGGAACCAAGCAAAGGATTGACTTCGCTAACCAGCCCTTATCAGCTTAACCGCTTCGCTTTTCAAGCCCCGTCCCTTTTTGAAAAGGTCAAAATAATGAAAATGTGGGGTTAGGTGAGTGATTAAATGTTGGAGAAAAAAGAGGGGGCTTGGAAATCCGAAGAAAGAAAAGAAAAAGGAGGAGGGTGAATAAATGAGGGTGGGGAGACGAAAGGCACCTTGGAAGGGGCGAAAAGGTGAAGGTAGTTGATGGGGAAGAAACGCCGTCACAGGCACCGGAGGATGGGAAGGCACCGGGGCCTTAAGGGTTTCGCCATAGCGATGGGCGAAGAGTATTTATAAAGTTTGTTTATATGACTGAATATCAGAAAATTTATTACGGGCATGATACTTTTCTCAGTTGGTTAGTTTTTCAACTTCTATGGTTTGATACCACCAAAATAGGCTAACTGTAGAAATTGAAAAAATTTCTCAAGAAAGATTTTGGGATATTGTTTGCTACTTGTTACCAATGCATGGTGTAACCTAACGGGTCACTGTATGTGATGGTGGTAAGTAGCGGGAGTAATCAATAAGAGATTAAATTGGACCCTAAGAAAATTATTGTCTACCCAAAGGTAACATATTTTTATAAGGGTTTCTCTTTGGTTGACTTGTTCAAGAGATTCATATTATATGCTATTCATTCTGTTGAAAGGTGAATGTATAGTGATTCACTTGGACTTCATGATAATATTGTTGTTTTTCCCTTTCGGCAAATTTTATTAAAACCTTATACTCGCTAATATCATGCCCATGTCATCTTAGGTTCATTTATCATTATGGTTTTCTTTCAGTTAGCATTATTGTTGTGAATAATCAAATATACTCCATTGAGGTACTATAGGGGGGGTGATTTTGTGAAGTGAAAAAATAGATGTTGAATTGGCTCTTGGTCTAGCTGATTTAGATATGGCCATGGTAGAAAAATGAGCCCGCTAAACCTACTAATGCAAGTTGTAATGAGCAAAAGACTCATTAACAAAAGTGGTAAAGAGCTAGCATGTTAAGTATCCTGATTATGAGAAAGCCAATGAGAATGCTTTTCAAAGAGATGTGCCTTCTGAAACTAATGCTATTGTCATAGGAAAGTTGATTTTGAATTTGAAAAGGCCCGACACTGAAAACCTAATGGAGAAACTAGTCATTTTGAAATATTATGGATTTTATAGGGTTAGGGCTTACATCATGAAAATGCAAGACATTGCTAACTGCCTCTCTGAACTTGAAGTGCCTACTGCTGACTCTTTTCTAATCCATCAAATCTTGAACTTTTCCTATTGATTATGCAAATTTGAAAAACCATTTACAATGCCCGAAAAGAGGCTTGGATTATTAATTTGCTCATCTTTGTATGTGTACAAGAAGAAAGAATGGAAAGGGAGAATGGTTTGAGCAATTATGAGTGAAATTGGTGCATTGCTCACGGGCTGATCAAGTTGAAACTGATAAGAAAAATGTTCCACAACACCATAACATGGGTAAATTTCAACAAAAAAAAAAGACATTAGTTTAATACAAATCAAGGAAATTATGCTTATTCCTGCAAACATTGGGTTCCAAAAGTTAGTATCAAAAGGATTGCCACTTGTTGGTTTTGTCAGAAAGAAAAGGTCATTGGAAAAATGATTGTGTCAAATATAATGTTTGGCTAGAGAAAGATAAAGGGCTTCAAAAACAAAAGGAAGCCAAGTACGGGTGAAGTTAGTGTGATGGTGGTGAATGGAGTCCATCTAAAAGTTATTGGAACAATTACATTGAATCTAGATATTGATTTCAACCTTATTTTGTAGAACACTCGTTTTGTACCATCCGTGAGGCCGAATTTAATTTCTGTGCCAAGAGTCAATGTTTCTGGTTATCACATTAATTTTGGTAATAAGAGACCAGGCTTGTTTTTTAGTCCTCGTATGGCTGGGATTGCTTTTTTATGTGATGGTTTATGTAAGGTAAATCTTTGTCCAACATATGCTTTCCTTATCACTGAAGTAGTAGGCACTAAAAGGACCCTCACTAGAGAAAAATCATCCAAGCTATGGCATAAGGGAGTTGCTCATATTTCAAGGGAAAGAGTAGAAATATTGATTAAGAAGAAAATCTACCCCACCTTAAACTTTAAAAATTTTGGCACTTATATTGGCTGTGTAAGAGGAAAGCTAACTAAAAATAGAAGCCATGGTGCAAGCTGCCATAGATAATTTGTTGACTACCTATGATGGCAGTGAGGTTATGCCTCACTCAGCCAAAAGCGCATACATTCACATACAAACGCAATGAAAGTAAACATAAGTGGACAAAAACATAAGATAATGGAACGCAAGACACAAGGGACAACATTTTATTATTGAGCACTCTTTGAATTACAAAGGAGATCCTCACACTTTGATTGGAACCATGTACAAATACTTAAACATGATTAAAGACTCCACGAAAAATAGAGTCCCTACAACTCTGGGTAGAATAGCCACTTTTATAGCTAACTCGTGCAGTTTCCCATTATCTGGCGGCAGGGTAACTGCTCTGGACAACTAGCAGCCCTTAGTTCTTCCTAATCCTGTAATTCCCTTGAGGGACGCCTCTTCGAGGGGTAGTTACCGGGTCAAATCCCAGTCAATAACTGCTCCTTGCTGCTTTTCCCACCCAAAGGAGCGTTTTACCATGTCAAAGTGCACCAAGACTGCCAAGTCAGCGTTTCTCCATTTTTGTGGCCAAGATCCTAGTCAAGAGCTCCTGTCAAAACTCATGGTCAAGGGTCCTTCATCAAAGCTCCACATCCCATGCTCAATAACTGTCAAGTCAAGTGACCCGCACGTGCCAAGTACCTTTCCGTATGTGTAAGGCTTCCCAAGTGTTCCAATGTGCAAGAGCTAACGTGCGCGGCGATGCGTGCACCCAGTCCCATGTCTAGACAAGGCGTGTGTAGGTCCTCAAGGTCACAGATGCTGCGTGCACCCTGGACGGTGCCAGCGCACGCACAGTGTACCTAATGCCAGCCCCCAGTATCGACAACGTTGTGCGTGCGCTACAAGCACTAGCGCATGTGCAGCATGGCGCACCCCGTGCGCATGCATGCGCACCTCAAGCGCATGCCAGCGCACAGCTCCGCACTAGCACAGCATGTCGTGGAATCCATTGCGCCCAGTGCTCGGGTCCCTGGCACGCTCACCTATGCGCAGCGCCGGTGCTTTGGACGTTGGTGTCGCGCGTTGCTTGCACAAGCTTTGGACCCATCTATTGGTCAAGGCCATAACTTAAGAGTGTGCATGGGCCCACCTAAGGTAACATCAACACTCTATCACACTCAAAGTCCGTCTTAAGTTGGTGACATATTATGTCTATGCGATGGTACGTTGTCGCCCTAGTGCTGTGCATCAAACCTGTGCGCTTCAACTTAGATTCCCACAAATTGTCCTTGCTTGTGCACGTAATGTGCCTAACCTGCGTCCCGCGCATCGAGCCAGCATTGTGCAACAAGCACATGGTGCTCGATCCGTCAATGAGATCATTTCCATTAGGCCTAGTGCATCCATACAAAAGATTTGCACTGCACATATACTTGTTCCTGATCGATGTCCATATCGAATCAGCACAGCGCATGCGCTGCACCTCAACAAGGGTCCGTTCTTAAGTAGTACTGCGCGAATTATGTGTGCATGCTTGAGCATACTGAAGCGCTTGACTAGTGCCAACTAAGTCAAGGCGCTGCTCTAAGCATACATGCCCCAACAGGGTCATTCTTGGGTTCAGGTCTATTACGCTCCGTATCGTGGCCAAACCTAGGCGCTGACATTCAACGTGCAATAGAGGTTTCCACACCAAGGGCCCATGCCATAGCATTCATCAGAGGGTGCAGTGCCTAACACCAGGCATCACCCTATGCACAGCATCCCAATGTCAAGGGTCTTGTGTGCAGCATCCCAATGTCAAGGGTCCTACAAACCTCCCCCACCAAAAGAACCTGACATCTTCGGCAAGAAGTGTAAGTCCCCAAAAACTGACTTAGGTAATCTGTTGCCTTAGTCGTTCATTGGTACCAGCAACATCCCGTTGCAATCACACTTAACACCGGACCAAGGTTCATGTGCACCAACTAGGCTAACTTATGTTCTCATGCACACAAATCCGTTAGATGCTTTTACAAACTTTCATTCATCTTTTAGGTTTAACACATATTGAGTTTATATACCAGTCTGTTAGGTATACAACTAACATACATTCGATTCAAGGCTCATTATAGATTAGGGTGCACTCAAGTGTTAGGAACAGTTTCTTGAAATCTAGATTTATTCTGGATATATTATTTTAATTAATAAATAAAATTGATATCCCAGTCGTTTCCTAGTTAAATTTGTGTGAGCGAGCATTTATACAGCATGTGATTTTCTTTTGGGAGACATCCATGAGATGGATGTAGTCCTCAGACTACAATTTACATATTTGTTCTAAGTGGTTTATGAGACTAAGCCACAGATAGACTTGGAACAAATGGTATGGATTGTTGTTTGAAAGGCTAGTAGTCGAAGACAAGTTTGGACCACTTGTATGCTAAGACTATAACGTGACACTTTAGATTACTTGTCTTGGTCATGTGGATGGAGATCCAAAAATGTTGGGCTGGTGTGTTTAATAAGATTGACACACTGAGTTGGTATATGTGGGTTACTTATTTCTAGACTACTATCGGAGATGGGTGATTCACGTTATACTATTTGAACGATGACTCTAAATCCGGAGGGTATTCTGGACTTATGCATGGAGCGTTAGTTACTTTGGTGTACTATCACTACAAGAAAAACTGTAATTTCCAACCTTTTCTCCAACTGAATCAATTTCAGTTGGAAAAATCCAACCGCTTTTCCGACCGAAGTTGTTTCGGTCGGACATTTCCGACCATATATAGATAGGTCAAAAATCGGTTGGAAATGTCCGACCGATCTCCAACCGTCATGTTGTCGGTCGGAAATATCCGACCACTTTCCGACGGTTTAATTTTGAAAAAAAAGTAAAAAAATTAAATTAAATTCGGTCACAAAATCGGTGAAAAATTTCCAACTGATAATGTTGCGGTCCCAAATCTCGGACCGCAACTAAAGCCGTCGGAAAGTTCCGACCGATTTCCAATCATTTATTTTTCTTAAATTTAAAATAAAGTAAATTATACATGTTGATTTCGGTTGGATATCGGTCCGAAATTTCCAACTGTTTTTCCGACCAAATCCAATTAATTTATTTAATATTTAATTATGTTAAATTAGTCCATATATAACTAAAGTTGTCTCAATTTGGTCCTTGGGAGTAAAATTTAAGTTAGGGTTATTTACATCCAAAGGTCTTGTACTTTACTTATTGATGTGATTTTAAAAGGTGTTTTAAAACCGTGTACTCGCAAGCGTACGAGATCGTCGTAACTTTGTCAGGTATATGAGTCATATCCATAGGGAATCGGTTTTAAATTGAATCTAGTGATTAATGACCGGTTGGAATTTTGGATTTTTGTTGATGAATTGAGTGGTTAACTAAACTAAAGCAACTAAAGTAGTAAAAAAGGTTGTCAAATCAAATAAACGTTAGTTCAAGGAATGAACTCAGGATAACTTTACTCATATCCTATCATTATGCTCTATTATAACAATGATCTAGGAGGCTTAGGCTACAAGTACTAAGCATAAGTTATATTTAAACTAGTTAAGGCTGAGGGTAATGAACTAGTCTAAGGATATAACCTATCATATCATCCTAGGTGTAGCATAGGTTATCTCATTATCACTACTTAATTCCTTTTTTGCTCCTAATTCAATATTAAACCTGAATTAATACTTAAGTTAGCGCTTAGGATAATGAACTAGTTTAAGAGCATAACCCATCGTATTACCCTAGGTGTAGAATTGATTATCTCAATAGTACTAACAAATTCCTTTATCACTCATAATTAAGTATTAATTTATACAAAAGATTGTGTTCAAAGTTGTGTATAACTTCAACCCTGACCACGCGTGAAAAACTAGTTATATTATGGTATAGGCTACAAGTTCATAGCCCAACGCTAATAGTTTGAAGATCTTATCATGGCTATAAGCACACAATTATGTAAGATGCAATTTAATGTACTACAAGTCAATTAATTCAACTTGAAGTCAAAAGATTGGCAATTTTATCAATAATTTAGCATAAATTAACTCTAAATCAACATAATTAATCAAAATTTTCCTTTTAATTTTGTAAGAAACAATTTTTTTATAAAAAAATTGTGCTAAACTTTGAGTTGTTCCAAATTAATCCCCAAGAATGTTTTAATTTTAAGTGGACCTAAAACATCAAAATTTTTTATTTTTTAAAGGAAATGACAAGGTTATTACCAATAAACAAATGTGTTGATAATATTATCTTTGTATTACTAACAGAATTATTACCAATAAGCAAGTCTGTTAGTTTTTTTACTGAGCTATTACCAACAGGAAAAATCATATAACCAATAAATAAATTATTAGTATTAAGCCAATTGTAACAGAGACACTGACCAACGTATAAATTTATTAATAATATTATTTTTACAATATTATTAGAATAATCACCAACAAATAAAGTTATTAGTTTTAAATTTAAAAAAGAGTACTTAATTTTTTACTGAATTTTTATTCTCCTCTTAATTTTCATTTCCCTCTTTAATTTTTCACCTCTCTCAAATTTTTATTTTACCTCTCAAATTTCATTTGCCCCCTAATACTTACAATTCTAACCTAAAACAAAATATAATAATTAATTAAAATTAATAAAATTTGAAATTGGAAGTATACCCACCCAGCCCTCTTTTTTTCAAAACAAACCCTAACCCTCATTCTCCCTCTTCACTTTGCCTCTCCACCAAACCTATGCCCTAGCCCCGTCCTACCGCCAGCCACCACATCCGTGCCGGAGCTCAGGCCTGGCCGTGACAACCACCATGTCGGTGCCGGTGCTCAGGCCGTGCTGTCCTTGTTTGACGTGCTCAAGCCACCCTCAACTCTCAATATTTCAAATTGCTGGTACAAAACATGAACATTTTGTATACATTTTACATTTTATTTTGTTTGAAACATGAGAACTTGTTATATGTGAGAATAAATTTTGATGAAATTTATGTTGGTTGTTGCTAGTTGTTGGGTAGTTTTGTGGTGGGAGGTTGTCGTGTTTAGATATTGAGGAGGTTCTATCAATTCTTGGGATTGGATTGTGGTGGTAGTTCTGATTTGTCTAATAGTAGTCTATTTTTGTACATATTTCAGGTTTATACTTATTACTTTTGTTTACAACTTTCATATTTTAGTGTGAAATTGATTTTATATTGTGTTTCAACCCTTACAACTTATTCTATGAGAGATGAATTTTGCTAAAATTTACGTTGGTCGTTGCTAGTTGTTGGGTAGTTTTGTGCGGGAGGTTGTCGGATTTGGATATTGAGGAGGTTCTATCAACTCTCCGGTTTAGATTGTGGTTGTAGTTATGATTTTTCTGATTTTAGTCTATTTTTTTTTTAACATATTTTATATTTGTACTCATTACTTTTGTCTACAACTTTTATATTGTTGTGAATTTTGTTTGATTTTTGATACAATCCTTAAAATTTATTGAGCGTGAAATTTTTAAACCTTCATACAAATTATGGAAATCCCGCAACATCGTAGGTGGATGATTAATAGGCTTCTCCCCGGTCGTGGAGGATGTACAATTGAATTTTTGCGTGGCGTAGATGAGTTTGATGCATTTGCATGAAGGCAATCAGGAGGGTATATATAGATGTCCTTGTTATAAGTGTAAAAATAAGAAATTTTTATCTCCTGATGAAGTGAAGGTTCATCTTTACAGGAGGGGGTTTACATGTAGTTATTGGTATTGGACTTCACATGGCGAGGTTGAACCACAGGATTATAGTGGGGTTGACATAAATCACAGTGCTTCAAGTAGTGCTCATTTAAATAATGAGGATCAATATGTTAATAGATATCAGACTATGATTGCTGATGCTGTGGGGTTAGATTATGGAATTCCTTTCCAAGAAGATGTGAGTCAGCCTCCAAATGCGGATGCTCAGAGGTTTTACGACATGTTGCATACAGCTCGACAACCATTGTGGGTTGGACGCAGTAATCACACTGAGTTATCCGTTGCTATTAGAATGATGAGTGTCAAATGTAACTACAACATGCCACAAAATTGTTTCAATGAAATTGCGGGGCTTATGAAAGAGACATGTCCATCTGATAATCTCATACCTCCTAATTTTTACAAGGCCAATAGATTAGTGTCAAAACTTGGCCTCACTTCTCAAAAAATAGATTGTTGCCCTAATGGTTGTATGTTATATTACAAGGATGATGCCAATTTGAATAAGTGTAAGTTCATGTCTTGTGTTGCACCTAGATATCAAGCACGCAAGTCACGCAAGGGAAATTCTAAAGATATCCCAATTGCAAAAATGCATTACTTGCCACTGATTCAAAGACGTCAAAGATTGTATGCTTCTATGTGAACTTGGCGTAACATTGTCCACTTTGGTTTGAAATTCTAATATTGAGATGTCATGTCAGACTCTATTATGATCATTTTCCATATCTTGATGTTGGGGAACTAGGTGTAGAAGTATAATGTTGAAATACATTGTGATATGATATGTATATTTTTTACTCATTGCAAATATAGTGCCTTTTGTCCTAAATCTTTTTATGTGGTTGTTAATTGTTTGTTGTTATCTAAATGCATTGTATTTATTAAAAAATGTCAGGAACATGTGCTCAATCTACTACTAGGCGGCGCTCAAAAAAAAGGCGCTCTTCTTCTAGCACAGCGGAGGATAATAGGGATTCACCTTCCCATTCACCCTGTTCATGTTCCTATCCTCATTCTATGGTGTCTCCTACACAAGAACAACCCATCTTCCATAGGTCATTCCCTCATGCTCACCCTACACCATCACCACCAATAAACCATACACCATCACCACCTATCTATTATACGCCATCAACACACGTTCATGCTACACCATCACCGCCCATACACATACACCATCACTGCCTATCCATCGTACGCCATCACCACACGTTCACCCTACACCATCACCACACGACCACCCTACACCATCACCACCTACCCATCCCACAGGTCATAATTGGATTATAAGTCAAGGGACCTCGCACACACATGCTTTGACTAAGGCTTATGTGGAGCCTGAAGGAGTAGGGTAAGTAGTGTAATATTTATATTATTATTTATAAATAATTTTGATAATTTAGTACATGCTAATTAATATATTAATGTTTTGAATTAGATTTTTTCCGAGCCATTCAATGGTTGTTTGTAACATTACTGATATCATCAAAAGCAAATTTGATGGACCTTACGATTCATGGACAAAGGTACCAGAAGAGGTGGTAGAGTTATGGTTTGGGGAGTTTAAGGCTTGTATTTTGAACTTAACTATTATTTTTGTTGCTTTGATTTGTGCTTACATATTTTTCATTGTGTAGAAGAATTATTGGTGGCACCAAGAGAATGACAGGATAATAAGGAAAACTTTTGAGAAGCGCTATAAAAAAAAGTTGACAGACACTTTTTCATTTGTCAGAGAAAAGCCCAATAAGTGGCCACACTGGTTAAGTCAAGAAGTGTGGAATGACCTATGGAAGTACTGGAATAGTGCAGCCTTTAAGGAAAAAAGTGAGCAAAATAGAAAAATTGTGATTCAGATGTTGGTGGCATTGGCATGTCGCTTCACACCGGTGGTTCAATCCCCTCGAAAGAGCACAGAAGGCGACTGGTAATATAAATTTCATAATTATTTCTTGAAATATGCCTTGCAAATAATAATCTTCTATATATTTGTAAATATAGACAGAAAAGACTGGCAAGGTACCTACTGTTGGTGAGTTATTTGCATTCACCCATCAAAAGAAGAAGGACAAAAGTTGGGTGGATAAAAGATCTTTTGTTACTTATGTAAGTGTCAAATTATTGATTTATGTATTTCAACTTAAACAATTGTAATTAGTTTTATACTAATTGTCAAAATTGATTACAGGAGCGTTATACTCATAAAATGACAGAGCAAGCATCTACTCAAAATTCAATTAATGGTTCCAGGGATGACCAAGATTCAGGACAACAATGTCCTTTATCATAGATAAAGATATGGAACGAAGCTGCTGGACTAACAAAGAAGGGGCAAACATATGGACTTGGAATGGAAGCAACAGTATACAAATGCTTCCTCTAGTCAGACATCAAAGCAAAGGTTTACTACCTGGGTAGATACACCAAAGTACAAACAATTGAATGCTCGAATGGAGCAAGAATGTCGTGACAAGGAGGAAATGGAAGTTATGTTGGAAGTAGAGAGACATGATAGAAAGAAATTAAAGAGAAAATTTCAACGATTCAAAGAGCAACAAAATCAAATGATGAAACAATTTTTCATTAAATTGAATGTCAATCCTCCAGTTCTGCCAACTTTTGACAGTGATGATGATGATGATGATGGAGATGGAGATGCAAATGAAGATGGAGATGAAGATGGAGATGTTGATGATGTGTAGTAAATTTGATACTTGTTTTATTTAACTCTTTAGTTGTAAACTTAAATTATATTGTAATATTTTTTGTGACTAAACTTATGTTATGTTTTTGGTATTATTAATATTGTATAAATTATGTTTTCTGGTATGATTAGTATCGTATACGTGCAGAAAATTAATTGTATAATACGGTTAAACATATTTTTCTACCAAACAAGCATTTAAAAAATTTTAAAAAGTAAGTTTCCGACCGAAAATTCTGCCGAAAATGTCCGGACGGTTATCTATCTTGCCGGCCAATTTTCCGACCGATAATTCGGTTGGTAGTTTCCAACCGATAATTTCCGTTGGAAATTTTCAACTGATGAGTCGGTTGGAAGTTTCCGACTGAAACTGTCAGTCTGTCGAAAATTTCCCACTGAAATTTTATTCGGAATACCTGGTTGGAAGTTTATTCCGACTGAAACAGTCGGTAGGAAAGTCGGTCAGAATTTCCGACCCAAATTTGGAAGCGGTCGGAAATATACTTCAGAAATAGGTTTCCGACCAGCATATTTTCGACGTATCAGAAATTCGGTTGGAAGTGCAAGTTTCTGACCGATTTTCCCCAGTTTCCGACCGATGTCGCTGTCGGAAACTGCCTTTTTTTATAGTGCTATAAGTAAGGCCTAAACGCATGACTAAATTCCCACGTACACTCGGTAATGGCGTGAAGTGTGACAAGGATCAGGTATTCAATAGGGAATCTACAGTCTTTTATGAGATACAGATGTCCCCTTAGTTGATTTGCAAATATTTGAATAGTTCGAAAACTTTTGCCAAAGTATTCCAAGTGTTTGATATTAGGAATTTATACTATAAATATGTTCAAGTATAAATGAATTATTCAGTGAAGGGTGAGTCGGTAACTAATGGAGAAGCTGTGAGAAGGATAATAGTAGTGGTTATATTTATCCTTTGTTATGGACATCTAGTGGAGGGGTTGTTATCATCAATATAGTCCATTAGGGAGATATCGAATAACTAGTTTAAGTCTGGAGTGCGGTAAGATTTATTTAGTGGAATTTAGTCTCATTAAATGGTAATTAAATTATTTCATGAGATGATTAATTTAACCCATTTGGAGCTAGACTCAAATTGTCCCTGAGGTCCCTACATAAGCCTCTGTACTTATTGCCATCGGAAAAATATTAAAGAATTCATGAGATGAATTATTTATCCATAAGATGGGTAAAGTTAATTTTGCCAAACATTATTCATGAGATGAATAAAAGTTGAAGATTATAAAATAAAATAATTTTGAAAAATTAAAATTCATAAGGTGAATTTTTACATGTGGGAAACAAAGCAAAAAAAAATAAAAAAAATTCAATCAAAATCGCACTTAAACAGCTCGCAATTCGGGTGAACCAGATTGAACGAACCAGCGCGCAACACATGTCGCGCCCTGGTTCGTCCCAGTGGTGATCTGTGTCAATGCGTGGGAGCCAATCATGGCTCGCCACGTGGTACCCCAGGAGAGGCGGTTGAACGTGAGACTTAAATGACGCGTTTTTGCTCGCTTTTGAATTAAACGCTTTGTTTTTTATTTTAACTGGAATTTATTTTTACGAATCCCACATCATTGTTTTCTTTAAGTTTTCGCTCTGGTACACTATTATAAATAGAGATGCCTATCCCAAAGGTTTGGCATTCAATTTAGAATTAAAAAAAAGATTTCTGAGAGTATTGACTTTCGGGGACTTAGTGGGAGAGAGAAATTTCCTTTGAAATTTTTCTTTCCCCAAAGTTTACTATTTTTTGGAGCCCCTTGAGGTCATTGCCTAGAAGATCGCGGAGTCTCGATTTTGGTATTCTTTCAAGATTATTTTTTCTTTCCCGTATTCTATTACTGAAGCAATTTCAGGTATATTCTTCTGTCCTTCTTCTTTTAGTTTCGCTTTTCTATTTTATTAATAGTATTCGTTATTATGCCTGTTTAAGCTTATGTATTATTATGAATATATTAAAGTAAAAGGGCTGTAGATCTAAATTAAAAATTTAGATCTGTAGATTTAAATTATGAATTTAAATTTGTAGATTTGAAATTATGAATTTTAAATTAACCCAAGGTTTAGAATTATGAATTCTAAACCCCTTTTGATGCGTAAACTTTAGGGAGAATTTTTTGAAATTCATCCCAACAATCGATATTAAAGGGATTTATAGAGATAACCCTATTCCCGAGAGCGCTAGCTCGTGAAGTGTCACGAAGCGTGACTCTTCGACCGGGTACTTAGATAAAGAGAAGAGTCTCCTAATCTAAGTACTCTAATAGGTGCCTTTTTGTTGTGACCAAAGTTCAGAACTGTGAACCTAACGATCGGCATCACAGTTTATTTTTCCACCAAAATTTATCTATTTTCCCAACATCAAGTCCATTAGACGCACCACTAACCACACATCTGGCACTCCCTCAAAGCATTAATAATTAATATATATTATACTGAATAAAAGCATGTTAAACCATCATCGAAATAACATAAATGAAAGCCGTCAAAACGGAATTACATCTGTTTGTTCAACAACTTTAGCGAGTTCATCCTTATATTGGATAGAGATGGCTCATGATCCTTATCCTCATCATTCTGTTGAATGACAGCACTCAAGGATTGTTTGTTAGGACAATTCCTTACAAAGTTAGGACCATTACAAATAAAACAAGCAACTAACTTAGAACTCTTTCCTTTATAATTCTCACTAGTTGTTACCGAAACTTTAATGTTATTATTGCGGGATTCTTCCCATTTTTAGTGAACTTTAAACCATTTTTTTTCCTTTCTTTCTTAAAATGGTCCTTCTTACTAGAGCCATGACCCATGTTAAAATCCACAAGTGCTTCTGCCGCAGCCGATGTAGAGGCAAGATCTTGGACTTTTGAGGCCCCAACTCTAATTGAGCCCACAGTTTAAGACCAGAAATAAAGTTAAAGAGGTTGTCTTCATCAGTCATGCCTTTAATTTCTAAAACTACAGAACTAAAAGCATTAACATACTCAAGAATGAAACCATTTTGTTTAAGGTCCTTCATGGACTCACGGGCCAACCTAGACGCATTGCTTGGAAAGAATTGGTCATAGAGGTCTTTCTTCAGGGCCTCCCATGAGCTAGTCACTGCACATCTAGCAGCACGATCCTCAAACACAAATGTTTTCCACCACAACTTGGCATTACCTATCAAGTGCATGGATGTAACGACAACCTCGTCTTCCTCACGGACATGGGCAGCTAGAAAATACTGTTCCATGTCCCAAAGGAATTTCTCCAAGGTCTTGGCATCACGTTCACCTTCAAAAGCTTTCGGAGTAGGGACTTTGATACCACCCGTTTCAAGTCTAGAAGCACCTGCATCAAGAGTCCTACGCAGAACCGAAATTTTTTTTCGTAAACTTTCCACCATGGGGATGGAAGTTTCACCAACGTGAGGCACGTTAGGAGAACTACTCCTAGCACCATTTGGTCCCAATCTACAAAACACATTAGTACGGGGAGCAGGGGTTGGAGATGGGGTCCTATGGCCAATAAATAAGAACTGGATCATCTTCTTAAGGGATGAAATATTGCCATACAAAGATTTCATCACACCTAACGCTGTTCCCGAAGGAAGGTCATCAACATTATACTCCAAACATAGTATTTCCTCAATTCGGTTTAGACGATCATTAGTCTTAAGAAGCTTTCCAGGTTCTCATTGATTTTGAGTCATGGTAACAAGGTCACAACTAAACAACTCATAAATCAAGCAAACAACACCAAAGTTAACCACGCAAGCACCAAAATTCAACACACCCCATACAAAATACAGAACCAAGGGTCTATAATAACCTAGCCCATGCACAAACAGGCAACCATGAGTAAAGTTCCACGCAATCTAGGACCTAAGTCACACGCTAGTGACAAGGCATCACACACAAAACATAAAGAAAAGGTCAGACTCACACATTCACAACCAAGCACAGTCGAAGTAACGCTAGGGATATCCCATAAGTACCAACCAAGGCTATAACTTGAAAATTGAGTCTGGACTGGAAAACCAAAATTAAAATTCAAATACAAGGGGAAAACCTGGTTAAGGCCTAGCCACAAAATCCCAACATCACTCATGCAAGTCTAGGCAGCCGTAGAAACTGCACCCGTTTTTTTAACCTGGCTCTGGTACCAAAACTGTTGTAGATAATTTGTTGATTATTTTTTATGGTAGTGAAGTTATGCATCACTCAACCAAAAGCGCATACAATCACATACAAACGTAACAGAAGTAAACACAAGCGAACATAAACACAAGATAATGGAACGCAAGACACAAGGGTCGACTATTTGTTATTGAGCATTCTCTGAATTACAATAGAGATCCTCACACTTTGCTTGGAACCATGTACAAATACTTAAACATGACTTAAGATTCCATGTAAAACCGAATCCCTACAACTCTGCGTAGAACAACCCCTTTTATAGCCAACTCCTGCAGTTTCCCATGATTTGGAAGCAGGGCAACTGCTCTGTCAGCTAGCAGCCCTTAGTTCTTCCTAATCCCCCACTTCCCTTGAGGGGCGCCTCTTCAAGGGGTGGTTACTGGGTTAAATCCCAGTCAATTATTGCTCCTTGCTGTTTTTCCCGCCCAAAGACTACCAGGTCCGCTTCCCTCCAATTTTTTGGCAGAAACCTGGTTAAGATCCTGGTCAAGAACTCCTTTCAAAACTCACGGTCAAGGGTCCTTCATCAAAGCTCCACGTCCCATGCTTAAAAACTATCAAGTCAAACCAGCACGTGCCAAGAACCTTTCTGTATGTGCAAGGCTTCCCAAGTGTTCCAATGTCCCGGAGCAGATGTGCAATGCGGTGCATGCACCCAATTTAGTGTCCAGAGGAGGCGCGCGCATGTCCTCGGGGTCATGCACGCCGTGTGCACCTCGTGCCTTGCCAACGCCGCACACGTGCTACTACCCCCAGTACTAACAGTGTTGCGGGCACTACATGGCGCACCGAGTGCTCATGCCAGTGCATAGCTGTGCACTTACATAGTGCGCGGTGGAGTCTGGTGCGCCCAGAGCCTGGGTCCCTGGCGAGCGCGCCTATGCACATTGGTGCAACATGTTGCTTGTGTAAGCCTTGGACCCATCCGTTGGTCAAGGCCTTAACCTAAGAGTGTCCATGGGCCCACCCTAAGGTAACTTCAATGCTTTAGCACACTCAAGGTCTGTCTTAAGTTGATGCCATAGTATGTCCAAGGATGGTCCGTTGTCGCGCTAACGCTGAATATCAAGCATGTGCGCTTGGACTTAGCTTCCCATGCCTTGTCCTTGCTTGTGCTTGTATTGTGCCTGACCTGCAACTCGCGCATCGAGCCACCGTTGTGTAACAAGCGCATGGCCCTTGATTTTTTGATGCCATGCTCAAACTCATTTTTGTTAGGCCCGGTTCATCCATACAAAGGATGTGCATTGCACGTATACTTGTGCTTGATTGATGTATGTCTTGAATCAGCACAACGCAAGCATTGCACCTAGCCAAGGATCCGATCTTAACTAGTGTCGTGCAACTACTATGTGCACTCTTGAGCATACTCAAGCACTTGACTAGTGTCACTTAACTAAGTCAAGGCGGTGATCTAAGCATACATGCCCTAACTGGGTCATCCTTGAGTCAAGGTCCGTTATGTCCCTTGTCGTGGCAAAACCCAGGTGCTGACATCCAACATGCACTAGAGGCTTGTGCACCAAGGGCCCATGTTAGAGTAATGATCGGAGCATGCTGCACCTAACGTCAAGCATCACCTTGCACACGACATCCCAATGTCAAGGGTCTTACACTAGCCATGGTAGTAGGCTCCTAGATATAATTATTACTGATATTTGTGGGCCCTTATCTCTTACTATTACATCTATTATTGCCAAGTCCCTCATTTCCCCAAAATCCTTCATTCTCTAAATGCTATAATATAATTAAACAATACTTCACCTTCTTAACCATCAATCTCATCAATTGTAGATGACTTTTCAATTTTCATGCATTAAAAAAAGTGAAAGAAATAAAAGTGGCAATAATAATTTTTTTAAATTACCATATCTCACACACATCAATGATACATACCAAGGGTCAATTTAAATTATAGTGAAAACTTTGAAAGTGCTATTTAATCCTAGGTTCCCTTAATACACATCAAATACTAAAAACACTTTCGTAGAAAAAAATAATAGTCTTCATCTTCAAAAGTCCATACCCTCATTGAAAAACTATACAAATTCATATGGTTTGAGACAATTGATAAAGGTAAGATTACATACCTTAATATTTGATTACTCGTCGTTTTTATTGTAGAGACTTTCTCTGTGATATTAAGCTTAATTATCAATGTGTGAGAATATCATTCTGTATATGACATCTTTTTGATAAATGAGAACGCCTTTCAGGTTCATAACATAACCTTTGTATTGAATCATCACCCCTAGGGTATAGCATCACCTTTTTGTAAAAATACGGTCAAAGTTTTAACTTATGATATGCAAGTGTAATTTAGTTTAAATAATGCTTTATATTTTTAGTATGGGTAAGGATTTAATCATAGTGTAAACATATTTTAGGATATATGTAGTGATCCATATGTTCCACTTCTTAAATGTATCCAAAATTTTATGAAAATTGTGTAGTGACCCATATGTCGGAAAACTTTAGGCTCATGCATTAGGAATATAATAATATATAACAATATTAGGAATATAATAATATGATTGTTATATATATTCATGATTAATATGGTTTTTAGGGTATTGATACCATATTACCCAAAAAAAGGATGGCGCGACTGGGAGACCTTCAGTTGGTTGAAAGAGAGCTTCATTTAGTGTATTTTTTAAACAATCTTTTTTTCTCTTATTTTAAAATTTTAGTTTTAACCCATTGTGACTTCTACACTTTATACATAATAAAAATTAATTGAAGAAAAATTCTATCAATGTCATAGATTCATAAGAAATCATGTATTATTATAAAAAAGGTTTATTTCCAGAATCTAATTTAGATTTAAAATAGTATGCCATTTAAACCATTAAAAATTTATAATAAATTCTCATTTATTCTGATCAATATTTGTGGACCTAAATAAATAAAAATAAGTTGAAATTGATACCCTTTTAACAAAATCTAAGAATAACATGAAACTAACGCAAAATAAAAGTCTATGAAAAATGCATCTATGAAAAAAGCATGTGACAAGTTTTGAATTAAAGAAAATAGGCTTGAATATATATCAAATTACAAAAATTTTCCATCATTTTTAAACATGAAAACAAGATATATACATAATTTGATACTAGGTTTATCTCGTGCATTGCAAAAGGAAAAAAAATTGGGGTTATCTTTAATTATTGAATATACAAATAATGGTATCGTTATACCCAACCGTAACGTGGTTTCTTTAATGGCAGAACAACTCTCTTACTAAAGGCTAAACTTACAACAATTTATAAGAAACTATTACCCAAATCCTAAAATTTTAGGGCACAACCTTTCAATTGATGATGTAGCATTTTAATTTTTATCATACAATGGTCAAAAATTATAAAGAATTAAGATAAAGAGTTCTTACAAAGTAACATGAATAGAGAGACAAGAGAAGAAAAAATGTTGAAAAAATTAAATACATTTGAAAACTTAAGGAAAAAAAAAGAAGACGAACTGTTAGCAATAAAGAGAACCAAAAAAAAGGAAAAAATAAATAATAAAAGTTATTGAAGGCAATTAATAAAGAAATTAAAAATATGGATGTAAAATCAAAACCGACAAAATATGATGTAAATAATGAACATTTTGAAAATCAAATCGGCACAAAATAATTAAGAAGGGAGGGGGAAAAAAGCAAAATAAAGATACAAAAGCAATTATTAAAAGCAATTGAAGAAAAAATAGAAAAATGAGACAATTAAAAGATACTAAACATCAAGAATAATTTCAAATCAGCCCTAACTTCTTATGACATTTAAATGATAAAGGTCTTTTTAATGTTTTATTGTGAACAACAAAAAATACAATTACAAATAAAACATAATGTTATATTATTATTTTTCATATATTAAATAAATTTTTTTATAATCTACCCGTGTCTCGCATGGGAAAAACCTAGTATGTGGGAAAGCTTTATTTGTCACTTTTGTTAATGATTATTTTAGGTATGATTATGTGTACCTAATTAACAACAAATCTGAGGCTCTCAAGATTTTAAAAAAAAATTTAAGTTAGAAGTTGAGAAGCAGTTAGGAAAGTTATCAAAATTGTGAGATTTAGTGAATATTATAGCAAACATGGGGATACAGATAACTAGCCAATTCAAAATGCCAGAGATGCATAAACTAAATGGCGTGGCTGAGCGACGTAATGGCAATTTAAAAGATATGATGAAGTTTAAGATTAATTGAACAAAATTCTTGAATTCATATGGAATCAATCACTCAAAACAACCATGTATATCACGAATAAGGTACCTTGCAAAGCTGCTCCTAAAACTCCTTTGAGTTGTGGACCCGGAGAAAGCCTAGCTTAAATCATTGATAAGTGTAGGGTTGTCCAACTGAAGTAGAAATCTATAACCGTGCTTTAGTTCACTTGTGAACTACAGGCCTTAAAAGAGGGTTTTTTGTCCCTTTACGGGCATGAGGATTGTTGAGTTTCATAACATAAAATTTTCTTTAGTTTGATGTGGGGAGTTGTGATTGCTTCCTCAACCAAGCAAAGTTGTAGTGCGTATTGTGCATGAAAGGGAGATTCTTAATCCAGTCACTACAAAGCAATATACCGTATCTTAGTATAGTACTTATTTTATTCTTGTATATGCTAGACAATGCCTTATAGTAAAGTAGGGCACAAGTGAGCCAAAAGTGAGCTTAGAAGTGGCCTACATTCCAGATTGGCTTCAAAAAAAAAAAAAAAAAAAAAGAAAATGGAAAAAAGAATATAGAAAACACCCCATTAAACATCCCTCCATAGTGTCCGGCTTCTACTAAATCGGGGAAGGAGGTTGTTAATCCACTTTGCAGGACAAATTGGGATTTGAAACACTATATCACATAAGAGGGGATGGTCGTTAAGACTTATTTAACAAGAACATTGCTTCCCCCAAACGAAAAAGCTGTGGCGTTTCATCCTTGAACCTTTTTCTTAATACAATATCAATAAGAAAATTGAGAGCCCTTTATTTACTGCGCCTCAAAGGATATGAATTCCTAAGTATTTATTTGCCTCATTTTAGGTGGCGAATATTTAAGCCATTAAGATACTCCTTCATAATCGACGGGAGTGAGAGTGTTCAAGCGACCAATGACAATGTCTGAAAATGGGGTATTTAGGTTTTGCAAGTGAGGGGAACAGAAAGAGGGGGGAGAAATGAAAATGAAACTGGCAGTATGAAATTTTTGATTTTGCGTTGGATTAAAAGTCTTTTTTTTTGTTTTTTTTTTTTTTTTTACATAATTACTCTCTTTGAGTAATATAAACTAAAGTTATATTTGTGTATGTCAAGCGAATAACTACTGAGTACAATTTGAGTATATCAAACGAGCCAACTATCGAGTCTAGTTAATAATGCAGCACCGAGTTGAATATTAAACTAATTGACTCATACTCATTTATAAATCGAGTTTTATTTAATACTCTAACTCAAATTAGGATATGGAGTACAACAAAATTAAATCGTAGAAAATTAAGAGAAAATAGAGTACAACAAAATTGTTTTTTCATTGATTGAAAATGAAAATGAAAACAAAACCTAAAACGACCAAAAGAATTTGCTGGAAACAAAAAGAACGCCGATGACTGGTGGATCAAGTAGTGGTGGTCGTGCGGTATACTTGGTGATTGTGGTGTTTTCAATGGTATAACTGGCTTACCTAATTCACAATGGTAGTGTCGGCAACGGTAGTTTGACAACATGTACCAAGTTTCACATGGTGGTGTAATTGTGAGTTCTAAGACTAGTATATTTAATAGGCCTGGCAAAGGACCTTGGACTAAGAAAGAGGCCTTTTTGTTATTTTTCTATGTGTTTTCAAGATAGTAAACACGTCAACCCTATCAACGAATATTGAGCATTTTTCTTAATTCAAAAATATTAAGGTCTTTTTTTTATTATTGCAAAAAATATCGGGTATTAAAATGCAAATTACTCTTAAAAATATGTATATTTCTTCCTTTTCAGCTAAATTAGGAGAGGTATAGACATGAAACCATTTCAGCAGGAATTGAATATTGGTTTCCGACCAAAACAATTATATTTATTTATTTTTTTAATTAGACTTTTTTTCTTGACACTTGGAAGTGTTAAAATATCTGTTGACGCTTTAAAGTGGCAACAAATTTTAAGCATCAAGAAATTTGTTGACGCCTGGTCCAAGCGTCAACAAAAAGGTGTCAAGATTTGCCCATTTTGTTGTAGTGCAAGTTATTAGTGCCTTTTGTCGATAAGTGATAAAATGTTGAGATTGTTAATGAGCCCTTGGTTTAGTAATAAAGTACTAGTAAGATTTAATATAGAATTATTTACGCCAAAGGTCCTATACCTTTTTTATTGTGTCAAGTCAGTTTAATCAATATAATTTTAATTGTGTCAATTTAGTCTCACTACTATTCATATTCTATCAATTTAGTCTTTAGTCAAATTCAAGTTAAATTGTTGACGTAATTTTTAACGCATAATCACGTTAGATGCAAGTAATCTATTAAAAATCCACGCTTTGGCTCAATTTAACTCAACTTATTATTGAACTATTGAAAATTTCATTTAAAACATAACATATATTTTACTCTATGAACCAAATTGACACAACATCAATTGCATATGGACTAAATTGACACAATTAAAAGTATAGAGATTAAATTGACATAATAGATAAAATACAGGGACCTTTAATGTAAATAACCCTGTAATATATCAATGAGGTTTTAAGGTAAGTGTCTATATGTTTAACTATGCACTCCTTCGTCTAATCCTTGATAAAACTTGGGTGAGAACCATCGTTACGGTAGAATCAACTCAAATTACAATGTTTATGCAAGTGAAAAATATGACCAACTGGCCAAGTTTTGGATCACTTGTTTGACCGTGCTAATTTAGAGTGAAGTACTTTTTAATAGAAAAACACATTATGGAATATTCTTTATTTCGACCCACATGTAAAAACTCTTTTAAAAGAAAGTAGAATCTATTTTCTGGTCTTAAGATAGAAGGATTAGAGAATAAGATTTCTTCTTTAAAGCAAAACTAAAAATTATAAAACAAAGTATTCTCACATGTAATTGACAAAAGTTAATAAGCTAAAAAAATGATTATTTTAGAGTATTGTTATTATCAAGAAAAAAATATCATATCGAAACAATTATGTAAATTGTGACCAATAATAGCTATAAAGTTTTATAAAGTTACTCTGATATTAATATTGTTACTCTAATAATAACATTACCTTATTTTACAAAAACACCTAAAAATAGGCTACAATATTATATATTCGTGCCACTTTTGTAGTTCAAATTCCGCTTTTACAGAATGCCGGATTTTATATTGCGACTTGTCGCTATATCAGTGGCGAGTCATGAGTGCAGGTGAGGCGTCGCCATGTAAAGTTAATTATCAAGTCTCCTTCATTACCTAATATCGCATGCCCAAAAGTCCAACATTAAATCTATTTTTGCCCCCCTTTCACCATATATATATACATATATATATATAAATATATATATATATAGAAGGTTCGAGATGAGAGGAGTTAATAATGATCAAACAACAAACAAATGACAACAACTGACCCAATGCTTCGAGGGCTCCCGCATAAGCAGGGTATGGGGAGAGTGGAGAGATGTACGCAGTTTCATCCCTTTAGGGTGCTACCCTAAAAGGAGACTATTTCCAATGACTCCCAACCTGAAAAGCACATAAGTATGACAGCCAGAAATTAATTATGACCATTAGATCTAAATTAAGGGTTCAGAATTTAAAATTAAATTCTCACTGCTCATTATAGTCAATAACCTGTATTTTCTTACTTTAGGTTTAATGGTCACTATTTTCTCCTCTAATATCTTACCGTTTAATATGAGTCACGTGCGCGCGCCCACACACACACACGCACACGCACACGCACACGCACACGCACACGAACACGCACACGCGCACACGCACACGCACACGCGCAAGCACACACTCACGCGCGCAAGCACACACACACACACCCACCCACACACACACACACGCACGCACGCACGCAAGCACGCACGCACGCACACAAGTACGCACGCACGCACGCTCGCACGCGCACACACACGCACACACGCACGCACGCACGCACACGCACGCGCACACACACGCACACGCACACGCACGCACGCACGCACATATATATATATATATATATAAAGAGATGGGATGGTGAAATTTAGACCGCACATTTGGTTAAAAAGAGGGATGGGGTGATGCCAAGTGGAATGAAGATGATGTCATCAACCAAATGAGTGATTAAGAATCAACCATCTCACTTCCACTATACATACATAAATATGTATATATATATATATATATGAGGGCAAAAGATTAGAAGAGAATATATGGACTATTATATCTAAATTAAAGAATCCCGCGTATGTGGGAGCCCTTGTAGCACTGAATTTATTGTTGTTGTTGTATATCTAAATTAAAGACACGGATTTTAATATTGCTCATTAGGGTCAATAACGCACATTTCTTTTGATTTAGAAATTTTGTACCTAAAACTATATTAATAACATTTCTTAAATAAAATATATAGATGGCAAGTTTTTCATGCATTAAGGGTTGGACTTAGAATACTTGATTACACTAAATACATTTAAATATGTGTAGTACATGCACAGAGCATAAACCGAATATAATATTTATTATTTAGATATATATTTGATAGAATATTTAAATTTCATGGTATGTGAGTGTGACGAAAATTTCAGAAATTAGAGGCACATTGAGGTTTCGTAATGCATTTTAGGTATCCTAAGATTTTGAAATATTTTTTAAGGTATCTTGAGTTTTGATAACTCTCTTTTTCAACAACTAATAAAACTCAATCAAGGTTCCGCTAGTTTATGCTGATATGCATTTAAAGGACAGAAAATACCTAAAAATATTACAATTTACATTTAGAATAATTTTAACATTTTCAAACAATTTTAAAAATTTAAAAACTGTTACATTTTTAAAAATACTTTAAATATTAATAGAATGTTTTAAGAACCTAAAAAAATTTGTAAATTTTTAAAAAATATCTAAACCATTAAAATATAGTTAATATATTTATAAATTTTTATATATTAAAAAAATACACTAAATATGTAAGTAATATTTTATCCGTCGATAAAATATTTCTATGTCTGAAAATTATTTTAAATATTTTATATATTTAAGAAAATATTTTAAATTTATTTTAAATGTGGAAAATATTTACATAATTAATAAAAAATATTTCTAATATGTTTTAAATATTTAGATTATGTTATCTGCAATACTTTCAAAATGTTCATATATTTTTATTATATTGTTTTAAATATTTAAAATATTTTTTTATGTTTTTAATTTTTTAACTATTTTAAATATTTTTCAGAGATTTATTTTTTAATAATATTTAAAATATTTATAAAAATAATCACAACATTGATATATCGACAAGTTTTTTAATATTTGAAAATTTGAAAATTATTTTAAAATTAATGATAGTTTGACCCTTAATTATTACTTTTAAGTTTCTTTTCCATGCCATGTCAATATAGTTTAACAGAATTCTAGCAGAGTTATGGACAGGTTGCCTAAAAAATTTTATCAAAGTTCAACATATATTAAAAATATTTCAAAAATCTCAAAATATCTGAAAAATATATTGCAGAACCTCATAGTACCTGAACTAAATTTTCATTAAAGTTTCTGAACCTTAAGGTCTCCGATTGTATATATTAAATATTAGATAGATAGGTGATAAAAGGTTAAATTTATCCCAAAAAAAAGCTCCCTAGCAAATTTTGCACGACTCGAATGATACAAGAGTAGCATGTTACTTCAGACAATAGTTGTTTTTTCTTCTATACCATTTTCTCCGAACCAAATAAATGAAACAAATTTGACCTTGAAAACTTACTGTCTTTATTTGTTTTTCCTTGACTTCTCAACAAGAAAAAAAGTTTTTTTTTCCTATTTTCTTTCACTTCAATTTTTTTCTTTATATTTTTCTTTCTTTTAATTTTTCTTAATTTCAAAAGAAACCAAGTTTTTTTTTTTTTTTAAAGAAAATTCTATGCATACTTTTTTTTTTTTTTTATCCTTGAAAGAAGGCTATTTTTTTTTGGACCACATACGAAAGAAGGCTATTGAAACGCTAACTTTGTAATGCATGACTAACTGCAACAGACAGCAATTAATCAACAATAATTGTTTAATATATACGACGCCATTAACATTCATTATTTTTTTTTTTAATGCAGCCTTTAAAAATATATATTTTAACTTTGTACAAATTTTTTAGATATTTGAAATATTTTTTAAGAATTCAAAAGATTTTAAATCATTTTAAATACAAATTCTAATTTTTTAAATTGTTTTCTTTATATTTTTTAAAAAGACGCATCAAAAAAGGCTCGCGGATGTTAATGGTATTAACACTAGTATGTGACATTGAAAATTTTGAAAAGTTTAGGTGTAAATTGAAAAATTAGAAATTTATGTAATTTTTTGAAACCACATCTAAAATTTAAATGATTTTCAGTAAAAAGCTCTAAATTTGTATTAGCTTAATTTGAGAAAGATATTAGTATAATACTATTTTTCGTAATTAATTTTATTTTATGAAAAATTATTATATATACAAATTAAGTGTTTGAAGTGGATATATTTAGCCTTCCCTTTTTTTTAAGAATTAACTAGTGTTATCCCGTGCGATGCACGGAGAGTGTTTACAATTTGAAAAAAAAATGAAATGTTACGTCCATATGTCTCCAACTTTGAAGTACTAACTTCTTATTCTTCTTTCAATTCTTAAACTATTTTTTAAAAAAACGTCATTCTAAATTGGCCTAAAGTTTGTTAATTCAAAAAAATACAAGTCTCCAATTTAAATGCAAAGGTGAACTTATTAATAAGGAAGTCATGGCCTATACTGCTTGGAATTGGAATTTGAAGGGTTTTGAGAGAAGTAGAGATTTTGCAATAATGTATAAGATAGATGAGAAAATCTGTAATACAAACGTAAACTCTTTTTTTTTCAAACTTTTCTTCAATCCTGGGGCTTCTCTTTGTGCTTTTTTTCCAGGGTGATTAATTTATATTTTCTTGTTCCATGTAGCTTGTTTGGTATCACTTTTTATTTACAATTTTTATTTCTGTGAAACAAAAATAACCTAATTTTGTAAATATATTTTCCTGAATTTGGTTTTCTAACTTCAGTCCCATTCAAACTTGAAAAAACTGGAAACAAGAAGCCAAAAATTTCAAAATATTATTTTTTAATTTTCAGAAAACCAAAAAAAAAAAAGAAAAAGAAAAGGTGATGCCAAGTGAGCCTTAAAATCAAAACCAAAAATCACAGAGAAAAATATTATAATTTAATCTAACTATTGAAATCGTCTATCTACATACATGACCTGTATAAGATCAACATCGACATTGACAAGTATTGAGAAGAACAAATGCATTTTTTTTAAGCCCGTGCCACACCAGATGAGAGTAGGGCAGTTATCACTACACCAATTTTAATTAGCTCGAGTAATAAACACATTTAGATCATGAAACATTTGTAGATTTAGGAGAGAGAATCACATGCATGGCACGAGGGTGGTCTAGTCCTGGCGGGGCCTAGCGAGCCACAAGGAGCTCAGTGCCCGAAGCCGATGGAAGTATTCAGCAATGGCCAGGAAACACCGTGCGGCCTGGTGTGGCGTCAGATTTTGGTGTAGTCGGTGCAGTGTCTGCTGCCTCAATCCATCTGCCTATAAGTCATTGCCAAACATATTTTACATTCATATGAGCAATAGTACATGTATAATCAATTATGCGGTAATGCTTAATGAAAAAAGAAATAAAAGTTAGTATGATATTCTAAAGATAATTAGATTTTGTGTCATATAAACCGTGTGTGTACAGTAAACAAATTCTGAATTTATATTTCATTATTTTTTCTGTATGACATTCTTCCTACATATAATACAATAAAAAGAATATATAATTTAAGATTTTTATTGAATTAGTCGAGCAAACTATGCGAGCTAAGGATACATGATTACACTCTATCAATAATAAATGTGAAAATAAATGACTAGATGAAATAATAATGTAACAAAATAGTAATGCAAAATAAAACATGCATCCATGCGAGCTATATGGTTCATTTACGAGGCATTAAGGCACCGGATCCCATTAGAACTCCGAAGTTAAACGTGCTTAGGCGAGAGTAGTACAAGGATGGGTGACCTCCTAGGAAGTCCTCGTGTTGCCAACCGTATAAGGTTAGAGGTCCTCGGAAACAATATCTCAGGAGGGTTATACTCTTTAGGGGTAAGGCTGCATACATCCACCCCTCCCAAACCCCCCTTGTGCGGGAGCCCTTAAGGCATTAGGTCTGTTGTTGTTGTTGTATCCATGGGAGCTATGTATAAGTAGAAAGGCCTCCTATTCCCTAGGGATATAGCCTAGTAACGAAGTTTTTTGACTGCCAACGATGTGACTCGAGTTTGATCCCTACTAAAGTCATGGTGGATCCCTTTCAAAGAGAATTTGTGTATTTCCCCGCCCCTCCTCCCACACATCATTACCATTGTATGTGTGTATGTGTATATATATATATATATATGTTAATTTGTAACTATTATTTTGTACACTTTTTCTTGTCCCTGATTTTGCGTAGCTAAATTGCATATTACAAGTAGTGATGCTCAGGTTTTGACTTGACTGTGGCTGGTCATACTAGACTCAAGCTCTGCTTCGCCCGGCGAAGCTTCAACCAAGTTTGGCAAGCTTTAACGTAATCACATTTTTTGGGCTTGTTTATGATCAGTATAAGCTCGTTTAGGCTAGATTGCACTCAAACTTCAACCATCAAGGAGGCTCAAGCTTCAGCTTGAACCCAACCCGCATTCCAAGCTCTATGATAAGGCAACTCGCAAGTGCTATGTACTTTATAAAGGATACATTCCTCTTTCTTATTTATCAAAAAGAAGGCCAGCTTATCAGAGCTCATCAATTAGGTAAAGCAAATAACACCCCAGATCATATATTTCAAATGTATCATGCTAAATCAGTAGTATATTATCCAAAGAGAGCTTAATTGTGCAAGCATCATATGTTTAACGGTGCAAAAAAATTAACTTTTTTTTTTTTTTTATTGGTAAGAAGAGTTATACGCATTCCTTCAACAACAGCCAAAACTTGAAGAAAAAGGTTTGATAAGCTTCTAACTCAAATTATAGTTGAGGGCACGAAGATTTTAACCATTAAGTTAGCCAAAGAAAACCCATCAAAATGATAAAATACCAATGTGAACTTGAAGACAATTATGGAGACAAGAGAGCTGTTAGTGTTGGTGTTGGTGTAGCAACTAAACTACCCACTCCCAAGCGAAAGACTTTGGATTTCAAGCTCATTCATCAACAAAGTTAGTATCATGATGATATAGGACAAATAGCCGAAGAGTTTCTTGAGCTGTTGGACCACCAGAATCCCAAACTGGTGGACCAAAAGCACTAACTTGTGCGGGTAACTTTAAACGATTATAAAGTTTGAGCCATAAGGAATTACGGGTCCTATAACCAGTCAAAATGAAGCTATCGGATTGAACTATGCAACCCCGGCCTCTATGCCACTAGCTCTACCTATTTTCTCCAAATTCGGCCACTAAATGTGTTTTCAGGCCGCTATTTTGTTCTCCATTTTTTTTCTTACATAGTTTAGGGGCTACAACGCTAGGGAGGAGAGGGAGAGATAGGCCTAAGAAGAGATGGATGAAGACGATACGACAGGACTTCACCCATATAAACCTACGGGAGGAGATGGCCTTAGATAGAGTGAGGTGGAGGGCTATCATAGGGGTTGCCAATGTAGCTGCTTAGAGTAGTGTTTCTTTTATGGTTGGCACTAGTGTTTCTAGGTGTCTTAACATCTTCTTTTATCGCAGGTATTACAGCTCCTATTTGTTTATAGGTGTACTTGTACACTTGTGTACTTGCAAGCCTGCAATGATCTTCCTTAAGTGTATCGCTTGGCTTGTAATTTGTTCAATTCTAATTCTCTATTGCTCTCATACTTTCGGGCTATATGCTTCCGTGATGACACATTTTTCAGGTTGGAGATCCTCGAAAACAGCCTTTCTTGAGGGTAGTACCCCAAAGGGGGAAGGCTGCGTACATTCACCCCCCCGACCCTGCTTTTGTGGGAGCCTTCATGGCACTGGGACTGTTGTTGTTGCTGTTTATACATAATTTAGGGGCATTTTCATAAATTTGTATTTTAGAATATTTTCGTAATTTTTTGTTGTAGGATGTCTTGTCTACCTACAAATACTTGTTGTAGTTGTTGTATAGGTCAAGTTGATCTTTTGACTTCAACATGTTTGATTGATTTTACATTTTTTCCAATCCACATCGCCTAATAAGGAAAAAAGTTCCATCTTTTTTACCACTGGAAAAAAAAAATGGTGATAAGAGAGTGATTGGTGCTGGTGTATCAGTTAACATACTCACCGCTGAAACGAGAGTTTTCGGGTTCAAAATTCATTCATCAGCAAAGTTAGTTGTCTGAGTGAAAGAAAAGTTATATTAATGCAGCACGACAGTGGAAGATTAGTGGGACGGGAAGGAAACGACGGCCTTCCCTTTAATTTTATTAAACTCTAATAAAAATTACAGGGGAAAGATAAATTCGACTCTTAATCTCACACTTGAGATTAGAACGAACAAATAATTCATAAATAAATCTTTCCCCTGTAATTTTTATTAGAGTTTAATAAAAATTAAAAGGAAGGTCGTTGTTTCCTTCCCGTCCCCCTAATCTTCCGTTGTCGCGCTACATCATATATCCTTTTTATGGTCGATAAAAATATATATAGAGAGAAAGGAGAATCTAAAAGGATGGATATGTATGTTCACATGAATGGTTGAAATAAAAATATGATTGTTTTGACTTAATGGAGGGAGGTTGAAATGGGTAGGTGGGTAAATTGTCAAATGAGTGTAAAGGGACAACATTAGGCGATATTTTTGGTCCCTTTTTTTTTTGTGTGTTGTCTACTTTCTAGATTTTGAGACAACATCTAGGGTTTCTATTTAATAGCTATTGCCTTCTTTTGTATATTGAAAAATTTTTTAATTTGTGTATGAAAATGACTTTTATTTTTTATTTTTTTATTGATAAGTAGGATGGAGGAAAGACTGCTTAAGAGAGACACAAAGAGTTGATCTAAATAGAAGAAATAAAGATAATAGAATATAAAAATAGACAAATTGATGATATCAGCGTACAAGCACAACATGATCAAAGTTGGGCGAAAACTATGCCTAACCTTGCAAATTGGTCTACAACTAAACTGGCAACCTAAAGGTGAGGATGTAGATGAATTTTTCCGAATTTGAAAGTAGCTGCAAAGACTAGAGAATAATCAATGAGGATTTGACTCGTACTTTCATATTTCATTATTTTGGCTAAAAAATATTCTATTTTTTAAATTTTAATTATTAGTGTTAAAAAAAAAAAAAAGAAATTACTTTTTTCCTTTCAACAAAGAGAGACACCATATTTCTTCGTGGTGGGAAATATTTTCCACTTTAATCTCACATCATTTGCTCTACTTCGATCTTAAATTGATCAAGTGTAATCTCCATATGAATTTATAAAATAAGCCTTAGTTTCTTTATTTAGAAAGACTAAAATTTGTAAGAGAAATATATATTAATTAAAAACATTTTGTTTGTAAGAAAAAATATTTTTCATTAAACCACGTAAGCGTAGTATCTTACACAAAGAAAAATGATTTTTCAAAGGTTAATATAATGAGAGAACAAATATTCCTATTGGATGATGATCTTAAATGCATAATTAAAGAGTGGCAATATGTGAACTCATTTCCGTGTTTATCTTAGGCTTCATTTAGTTTGATGAGAGGTCATTTTGTTTCATTTCTGTAGATTCTTTTTATGGGATTTTTTTCGATAATTAAAAAGAAAACTCTCGATACAAAATTCAATGCACCCATCGATGCGGAGCTCGACAAAGCCCACAAGAGTAGAACAAAATGTTTTTAGTTATCTTCCATGCTCAATCTTAAATTAACTTCAAATAGACTAAATATGATCTTTCAAGGGTTTGGATAATAAATTTGGTTTTCCTAAATTAACCAAAGAAAAAATTTAACAAAAAATAATTATCGTTGAAGATCTTCGGGGAGAAATGTTTTCCAAATGAGTGTAGGTAATAAATACATTAATAAATGCCTCATATTATGCTATATGCTTCATATTAATTATTTAAAAAATATTTTTATTTGGTTCTCTACCAGAAATGACTATTATTTTCTATTTTGATTAAGTTTATTATGTTTTCTATAACTACATAATATTTTCACATACTTTAAGATATTTCAATTTAAAAATGTTAAAACATATAATATTTGCCAAAGAAATTTTTTTTTTAATTAATTATGAGAAGAAAGTCCTTAATACAGTATAAGAGACGAACCTCTTAGAAAACTATATCACCATGCACTACTTCAAACAAACATAAAATTATAATATTTGATTGAGAAAAAAGTATAAAATTTCAATAGCAAATCAACTTTTTCATATTTACAAATTATTCTTATCTTTCATATAGTTTTGAAAATTCTATTTCACACTTCGTGTGTATTTACAGGTCTTTTTGTGATATGCTGATTTTTATTGCGCGAGTTTTTTCTCGCTAATTATTGAAAAAAAATATATAGTTTTGAAAATAAAATTTATTTTCTATTGACTAAATGAATGCATGAAACACAGGTGGAGAGAATTTTGAAAAGTATCTTTTGACACATTTGAAAAATCAAAATAAAGGAAGGTTTTTCTATAATGTGTTCAAAAAGCACATGAAAAAAAAATTTTAATTTTATATTCATTATTTCTTTTTTCTAATAAATTAACCTAGTATTATTTGGAAGGGTAATGTTATTATTAACATAAAATTATTATTGTCGGAGCAAGATCATAATTTTTAAGGCAATTTTGTGACTCTCATTATTTGTAATCATACCATTACTCTGACAATATTAATTTTTGCCAAGAGAAAAACAACTCCCTATTGGGAATCGTAGTCCACACTTAATATGCTATGTTTTCATTAAAGAATATTACAAATAATTTACAAATGTATAATTAAATGAAATAAAATTACATTTAAAATACTTAATATAATACAATCAATGCACCTTAATATGTGCTTTTTGGACACATGATAGCTAGACAAACACACTATGGAATTCTCCACATTATATTTCAATGGATTAGTTTGAAATGAGTGGAATTCCATTGATGTCACGAGAAAAATGTTTTTATTTTACTTTGATTGATTATGTAAATATATAGTATTTTTTTTTTAATTAGTATATATAATATAATTTGTGCTCAAAAAAAAAATCTAAAAGATAATATTTAGATATTCTATTTGTAATTTAATAATTTTTTACTCCTTAGATATTAAATTTCCATAAGATTTTTTCAGCACTAATTTTCATACAATTTTGATGTAGCAATTCTTATTGGAAATGAAGGAGAACATTATATATTAATATATTTAATTTAAATACCTAATATTTGTATCAAATAATATAGTAAAAAGTTAACAATTTATTATTAAAATAATTATCTTTTCTAATTTAGTGTCCATTATGTGTATTTTTGAACTGATATCCTTAATATAGTATATATATATATATATAAGTTCTATCATAACAATGAAACTTGTTAACATAAAGATTAATGTAATACATATAGTGAAGATTTCCTACATATGTAGTATCATTCTAAAATAAATTGTTACTCTAAATTAAAATATATAATACCTATAAAAAATTCGAGTATTGGTATAAACACTCTATCTAATTATCTAACTATTATATATAATATTAAACTATTATTCCCAAAAAAGTAATTAAATATTATTTATTTACATTATATATTAAATTTTTTTTTTTCAGGTAGCTAATAATATAGTTTCTTCTATCTTCTTATCTTATCAGTTATTGTCATATTTCTTATAATCCCAAAATGCTATCCTTTCTAATGAAGTAATTTTAAGCTTCAAAATTTTCAAGTTAATTCCTATACAAAAAAAGAAGAATTAAAATACAAACATAAATCACAGTCTTAATGATAAAAAAAAAAAAAAACTAAAATGTACATTCTTAGACAATATATAATTTAAGTTTCATAGTGTTAAATATTATTTAGAACACATAATATTACTATAACGTACTTTGATTATGGTATGAAACTAGGCTTTTGGGTTGAGGTTGAGGTTTTCTTTCTTTCATTAGAAAGACACTACTTACTTCATTGAGTATATTATTTTTACTTATGAAAAAGAAACATTTTAAAGTTATTTCTTCTATAATATAAAGTTATATTTATGTCATTAATACTAAGCTATTTTAGTGATACAAGATAAAAAGAATAGTAGAAAAATGTAATCTCATATTAGTAGGTTAGAAGAGGAAGTACCACTTTATATATCTAAGTAGCTACTCCATCCATTGTCAATTAATTTTAGAATAAAACTTCCTTTTGGTATGTCATATTTAGTCAATTATAACATATAAAAATCTATTTATAAAAAATATAAATAAAAATAATGCATTAAACAAGTAAAATTAGAATTTTGTATGAAAATGGAAAAAGGTAAGGGGAGTGAATATGCAAGAGAAGCGGCTGGGGGGCCCCCGGGGGAGATATACAAAAGGATTTTGTCTTGTCTTATTTGGCCTACTACTTTTCGCGTGTTCCCTTTTTTCTTTGTTGTTATTATTATTATTATTTGTTTTTACTCTTGTTGCCCCAACCCCTTTGGACCACTCCCCTTCCCCTTAATTTTTTACTGAAAATTATCCAAAATTATCTTCAGATTCAAATATTTATTATTTTTATAAATATAAAAGATGACTCTTATAAGAATGTAAATTTAAGGCCACACATTGAGTTTAAATAAAGAAAGGAGGTGACATCAGGGGGAAGAAAGATAATGTCAGTAACTAAATGAGTAGTCCAGAATTCACTTTTACTCTGTTATCCTTTCAATTGAGTCATCCCCTATATGTGATGTAGCCCGCCTTTCACAATTGGCGGGATTCTTGGCGTTTTGATCGAGTTGGCGAGCTAGTAATAGATAAAGTTAGAGATATAGCTTGAAAAGTTTGTCTTCCATTAGGTTATAGGTTAGAAACAATTATTAGTTGTTTAGATAATTAATAGTTGGTTTTGTATTTATTTTTTAGTCTTTTAATTATCTTTTATTTTTAAGTTTTTTATTCAAGGTGAGTTTTCTCCTCTATTTAAACAAGAGAAAGACTAGGGTTAATTTAGCATTCAATTTCACAGATTTATATTATTTTTCTCTAGAAATTTCTCCTACTCTCGAGATGTGAGAATTTCATTATTATTTTCATAATAAGGTTTAAAGGAAGGCTGTTGAATCTTCCCGTTCCCCGTTAATTTCCATCTACATGCCGTATCAGTTGGTATCAGAGCTCATAACGGTTTCTAAGATGGCCCGTGGGCCAAAAAGGTATGCTGCCATCGGAGGCGTATATGAGCGAGACTTTCAACGGCAGACCGAGAAGAGGTTTGAGGATATGGAAGAAAGATTCCGGCGAATCGTGCGGTGCTTTGTTCAATTGGGTGGGAGTCCCAACCAAACGCCTATGACTCAGCCTAAAGACCCACCGCAAGAGGGTGAATAGGATAAAACCGAGGAGGGCCACCTATTAATAGTCCGAGGGTTAGCTTCATGCCTAAGGAAGCAGAAGGAGTTGATTGGCTTTGAGATAACATCTTCCAAATGACGTGTATGATTGGTGGAAGGGTATGCCGCCTAATTATTGACTACAGGAGTTGTGAGAATGCCATCTCTGAGGAAGCAATCCAGAAGCTTGGGGTTGAAAATGGAGGAGCATCTGAACCCTTACAACTTATCATGGCTCGAGAGAGGAGATCAGGTGATGGTATCTAAACATTGTCTGGTTAATTTCTCTATTGTGTCAAAGTACCAGGATGAGGTATGGTGTGATGTCATTAACATGGACGCTTGCCACTTATTGCTTGGATGCCTATGGCAATTCGACAGAGGCGACATCCATGGAGGGAGGTGTAATACCTACAACTTCGTGTTTGAAGGCACGAGATTAATCTTGTTTCCTAAGAAGGATGAACCACCACGTTCGATAGGAGCGGAGAAACCGGCTAGCCAGATTGGCGCCATAAACGCCAAAGAAGTTGGCAAGAACGAGATGGCACCTATACCGATGGACGTGGAGTGCCAAGCGAGACAAGTGAAAATACCGGATGAGGTGGGACATATGTCAAATGAAGTATGCCTAGAAAGTTTGCCGAGGTTGTTGCCGCCATTAAGAAGCAAACAACACTGGATTGATCGGGAGTCAGAGGTCACCTTACCGTTAGGGCCATATTATCGGATGAACCCTATAGAGTGTGAAGATCTTAGCGCCAAGTTTGGAAGCTACTTGTCATGGGTTTCATTCGAGGGAGCATGAAGAGCGGAACGGCTATTTTAATGCCAATAAAGGATGGGACTTGGCATATATGCCTTGACAGCAGAATGAGCATTAAGATCACGGAACTATTTCGACTACGCGTTTCATGGTTGGAAAACTTCCTCTGTCAATTCTTTAATTTGACGGTGTCTTAGCAAGTTGGGTCTAAATAACAAATACTACCAAAGTCAAATTTCGCCAGAAGGTGAGTGGAAGACCAAGTCTAAGTTCCGAGGAGGGATACATGAGGGGTATAAGCATGGTGATTCGCCAACATTGTGTCAGATTGGGATATACACTTTATGCGCTATTCTTGGAAGCCGTTATTGAAGATGGTGAGTATTCGAGACGTTGGCAAGAATGTTGCAACCCTTGCCTTAGTGGGAAAGATAATGAAACACCATTGGCAAAATCAAGGATGAGTCCTTTCCAAGTAAGGGAGGATGATGCAGCCTACTTTTTGGCGAGACAGGTTGCAACCCGCGTCTTGGCAAGTCGGGTCAACAATCCACATCTGGGGGCAAGCATGGCGGGATGGAGCTTGGCGAGATTGGAAGCTGGCATGAGGGAACTCAACTTGGCAAGAATAACCCAAAAAATCCATTGACAAATTTGAGGGCGAATTCTCTCCAAGCCGGAGAGGATAATGCAGCCCACCTTTCACAATTGGCGGGATTCTTGGCGGGTGACTCTTGATGAGTTGATCAAGTTGGCGAGCTACGGATAGATGCGACTAGAGATATGTGGCTAGAGATATAACTTAAAGAGTTTGTCTTCCATTAGGTTATACATAAGAGATAATTATTAGTTGTTTGGATAATTAATAGTTGATTTTGTATTTATCTTTTAGTCTTTTAATTATTTTTTATTTTTAAGTCTTTTATTTTAGGTGAGTTTTCTCTTCTATTTAAACAAGAGGAAGACTGGGGTTAATTTAGCATTCAATTTCACAGATTTGCATTTTTTTTGCTCTATAATTTTCTCCTAGTCTCGGGTTGTAAGAATTTGAGTTACGTTTTCCCTTGTTTTTTATTATTTTCGTCATAAGATTTAAAGGAATATTGTTGAACCTTTCCGTTCCCTATTAATTTACATCTACGCGCTGCATCAATATATATATATATATATGACATTACTCTTATGAGAAGGTGAAAATAATGACCATTAAATCTAAATTAATAAAATCTAAGCCATTAACTTTTCATGAAATGTGTAAAGTAATTTTCAAATCTTAAACTTTTATTTAAATCGTATGGTAATTATTTTCTCCCCTGATCTCTCATCCTCATATATATGATGTATGTGTCATGTGTGTGTGTGTGTGCGCATATAGGGAAATTATCGCTTTAGGTACCCTAATATTTGGTTATTTATCATTTAGGTATCCTGACGTTTCACAATATACTATGGGGTACCTTGAGGTTTAAAATTGTTTTCACTTAGATACTCTAAAGTTTTAAAATTCTATTGAATAGGTACCCTTCTTCCAAAATTTATTAGATTTTTGTTGAAAAATATTAAAGTAAAATATGATTCCTATAGTACATAAGTATATCCATTATAATTTGATGATAGTTTACCAAAAAAATACTGATATGACACGTGATTTCGGTACTATAATGGTAGTTTGCACCCAAACTAAGTGAACGTTTTTTATCGCAATTCGTTAAATTTCTATTGAAGGCATTGAAATGACTTGTATATATTATCATAAATATATACTACATTAACATATTTTGTAGAAAATTGGTCTAATTCTCACAAAAGCTCATCAAATTCCGATATAAGGTAACTAAGTGATAAAATTTTCAAACCTCAGGGTACCCAAGTAATAATTTCTTGTGCATATATATGTATGTTTGTATGTATGTATGTATCTTATGGTTTAACTAGGTGAAGTATAGGTCAAAATCAAGCTAATTTTGTATAGAAAAATGGTACCTTTGGAATATCACGGTAACAAATTGATAAATGTTCAACTCTCAAAATACTTAGGTACTGATAAATTCCTAGTTTTTAAAATGAACTTATTTATTCCACCTATTTATTGTCTAATATGCTTCTTCGCAGCCTCACATGTCCCTCGACTGCCATCTTAGTCTATCCCCGCAGTTGCGAACCATAAGCAAGGCCAAACGCTTCTTAGTCTGAGTTTGACCATGATGTGCACCTAGTTTAGGAGATTATATTTTTTGCATTTTCTCTTCTCTTACTTTATTTTCTTTCTGTTTTGTTTTTATTTTCTTAGTGAGTCATCTTATGTACTTTTCTAAGGATTTTCTCCGCATAAATCTAAAACAAAATATGCTTCATGGCATAAATGTACATTATTGATCTCAAACTATAAATTATGCATTTGCTTGTCTTATACTTTGTGATATGACTATTTCAATATTAAAAGTACAGACTATTAATTAAGGTTTAAACTAGCAATAAGTCGGACAAAGAAACTCTAATACGACAATAAAACGAGTAATAAGGGAGCAGTTCTCGCTCTTATACTTCTACATGATTGTATCTTGGTGGGGAGGTGATAAGAGATCAGAGCACCCCAAATAAGTTTTTTTTTTTTTTTTTTGAAGAAAATCAGTGGATTGAAGATGATACTTTTTTGGAGTATCAAGATGAGGACCGAGTTTTGAATAAAGGTGCGGCATGAAAAACTTCCTTACTCCTCAGGGATAATTGCAAGAAATATTGAGTACATATAAATTGAAATACGACGAGGCCGATGATGATGTAAAAGTTGGATTTTCGAGGATTTTGTTTGTAGTTGTTGATGGAGTTTTCTTTTTCCATTTACAGGTTTCCTTATTTTTTTTGTGCTTCTTTTATGTTCCACTTTTGCTGAAACGTTCTTTTTATATTGTGAGTTCTTTTACTAATTATGAAAAAAAAAAATATCCTCTTAATTATAAAAATGAATAAAGGGAGCAGTTGACAATGGGATAATAAAGATATGATGCATCAGTCCCCATATAATGGCCATGCCCCACTCAATCCTAAAACTAAACCTTAAAAAAAAAAAAAAAAAAAAAAAAAAAAAAAAAAAACACTTTATTTGAGAAAGATTTTCCTCCCAAAATATTTTAATTTAAAATTATTTTTCCAATTTAAGAAAATAATTGTATTCAATTAATTTATACATGTTTCGGTTGGTCGATTAGTTTTTAAAATAATGTTTACGACATGTGATCACAAATTTTTTCTTTTATGAAATTAAATATTTTCCCGTTTTCTTGAGTGGATGTCAATGTCTCAATAAAGGTAAATATTTTCCATGCAAAAATATAATAAGAATAAGGTGAAAATAATTTTCTGTCAAACAAAAGCCAGACATTATTTATGTCTGACTTTGATCATGGTGTGCATTCCAAAATAAGCCATCATCGTTACGGACCATCTTCAAAGCTAAGCTCCATGTATACTTGGCTTTGATCGGGATGCACACTTAGATTTCAAGAATGACATTTTGAAGCATTTTACTATTACTATTATTTTTTTTTCCCCTTGGAAGGCAATTTTGTCTTGTTTGAGAATTCAGTCCTCTTCTTATTTATCCAAAAAAATTAAAATAAATAAATAAAGGCATTACTACATGGCATGAGTGCCAACAATTTAAGATGAATTTGGCCTCTTAAATTAGGTCATCTAATTGGATTATGTTTAATTTGCAACCATAGCAAGAAGTGATTTCTTTTGGCTCATTACTTGCCCCCACATCCTTCCCTATTCAAGCAAATAATATTTATTTAGGCCTATTTAAAGTTTGTTAATTCCTATAAAGTACAATAATATGGCACGAAATTACTGAAGAAAATCCAAATGTTATTGCCACAACTTGATTTTTAACACAATCTTAGCACAATTTATCATTTTTAAACAGCTTAAGTAGATAATATGTTTACAATATTATTTTAATTTTAAGGGTTTCCTTGTGCAATTTTCTGTTTGTGGTTTTCGACTTTTGAAAAATAAAAAACTATGTTTTGAAAGTTACTTTTCTTCCTTTATGTTTAATTTTTACTCAAATTCGAAAAAAATTAAAAATAAACAATTAAAAACAAAAAAATTAATTTAAAAATATTATGATTAATTTCTAAAATTTAAAACTATAATTTGAAAATGATGGCAAACAACCCTAAACAAACACGAATTTGCATGATTAAATAATACATAATTTGCCACCCTACCCATAAAAAATGCATGTTGATTTGATGCATGCAAGCATGCCTAGTGTTCTTGAACTTTTGAGCCCCACTTTTGCAGTTGCACTTTTTTATATTACGGGTTTCTCTTATTAATTATTAAAAAAAAAGCCATACCTAAATTTTTATTAATTTAATTGAATTTATAACGCAAAGAAACTCAATTAATAACTAAAATAGAAGAACTGCTAAATTATTATAAGATGGGAAGAAAAAATGTACCTGGCGGACGAAATGTTCAAGGGTAGAGAGCTTGTTCATTGCAATTGCCATTTGACCCATATAGTTAGCCATGTTTAAAGGGCAGCTCAGTGCATCTGAGGCTACGGTATCTGATATCGACTGATATAACTCTTCAAGCCCTTGTGATAACGCCTGCTCTGCCTCATGTGTGGATTGTTGTAATCCACATATCAGCATCAATTGCGGGTCCGATAGTGGCTCAATTTGATGCATGATTATCTTTTTTCAGAAGAGAAATAAAATGTCATGTTAAGAGAAAATAAACGTGAATTAAAATGTCTAGGTAGGGATGGGGTTCGCAATGAGACAACTGGAGTCTCTTTGCTATACTCATACCCGGCACATATCTATATCATCGAATTCATAGTCTGTCATGGATATTACATGTATGGGTCTCGATACTTGTCTCAGCAAACAAAAATTCATGCTTAACAAACGGTTCATTCGCTACCAGATGATGGGTTTTACCCGCTCCATCACAAAAGCTAGTTAGTAGTAGGGAAAATTTTTATTAGATTATAAAATCATTCTTAAATCGTCACCCATAGATTAAGTATTTTTTTTTTACAATCAGTTCCTCGATATGGTATAATTAAATTTACCTTATCCATCAAGAGGTCATTAGTTCGAATCTCGATAACCCCCATTCTAAAGATCAACATACATAGTTCAAGTATAATGTATGAGTGAGCATATGCAATATCCACGCTTAAAGCCCGAACGACAATTGCATTTGGCTTGTTTTCATTTCGGAATATTAGGTTAAGTTTTGGTATTTATTTCTATATGTCATAGAACTTAGTGCCTTAAGAGTTTCTACTGATGTAGGATTTTATGCTTCTTAGGGTGTTCTGCTTTTAGATCTAGAAGCTATTTCTCTTTTCATTTAGTTTTTTTGTCCTCCTTTTGTGGGCTTTCTTGGGCTCCACTTTAGTGGGTGCCGGTTTGTATTGAGAATAAGAAACTATTCTTGAATTTTAACCCAAGCGAATAAACTTTTGGAAAAGTTGGTTCCTTGACAGTTATGAAGTAGAGGACAAAATATATAATAGAGGAGAAAGAGAGGGAAATAGGGGAGAGAGACGTGCAAGTATGTCAAGTATAGTTATAGAAGGGAAGGCTTGAAGTAGAAGTAACAGAACATAGCTTTAGGGGTTCACACCCAATAGAGACCTAACTTCACCCCCACTTTCCTAGTAACACATTTGTCTCTCGTCATCCATTTTCTCTTTCTTTCCCATCCCTTTGTAATTAATGTAATTCTCTGTGCTCTCTCTAGTATCTATGTACATGTCACCCCTATCTCTCTCTTTTCGACTTTGGAATGGGTGGGCCCCCCTTTTTTGCTTATCGGTATGTGTAAACCACCTTCAGCAGAGTTTAAAAAGGTGCATGCTATAGTATAATATCAGCTAATATATAAAGCATTCGAATTTTGTATATACAATATATGATACATATCATATGACGCTTTGTATGTACCTCCTAGAGAATGCCTTCCTCTATCCTACTTATCAAGATGTACATTCATATTGGTTGTTAGTTTTTTAATTATGAATAGTGATATACTGTGAGAATAAATTAATAATATAACTAATTTTCATAAAGACTTACCAAATCAGGAGCTCTAAGTACCGTTATAGTTTTCTAGAATTTTCACATATCCTCGTGACATGTATGTATATAGCATGACTCTTATGAGAGAGTGAGAGATAGAATAAAAGAATATGGACCATCAGATTTAAATCAAAGAAATTCAAGCCATTGACTATACTAAGAAATGTAAAAGTAATTTTGGAATCTGAGCCCTTAATTTAGATCTAATGGTCCATATTCTCTCTTTTCATCTCTCACCCTCTTATATATATATATATATATATATATGAAACTTAAAATATAGCTTGCATTTGTTTATTTTAGTTGAATTTGGTTGTTCATGTATCTATAAATTTAGTCTTGGTTGCCGCCTAAAAAAAAATATAATTAAATGGAAACAATGTGTTCGGCCAACTGTTTCATTGATTTTTCCAAATCCGTGTGTGATTAAGTGACTTTTAACAAACAATTACCTACATGAATGAGCAACGTTTAGAAATTGAAAAAAAATTATCACCAATTAATTTATGTAATAAAACATCATTAGTGTATAAGAATTTAGTTTAATAGCACTTTTTATAAATTAATAAATTTCTACCTCATCGTTAGAAACACGAATTAATATATGTGCCAAAATAATATTGAATCATAGAAAAATATATATGAAATATTTTCCTCTACAAATATGAAATCTGGGACCAAACATTAACGGCACGTTTGGTATTGTTTTCACTCTGTAATTTTTAGTCTTTAATAAATGAACTAAGAGATTGGTTATAAAATCATTTTCTTTTCCTATATTGACTTCTTATTTTTGCTTTCCTCTCAAATTTGGAAGAAACCAAAAGCAAACAAAATTAAAAGGGGTTATTTTCAAAATATTTCATTTCTAGGAAATTGAAAACAGATAAAGTTATTAAAAACTATATATATATATATATATATATGTATAAGTATGCATATAGAAACATATAGGTATTAAAAAGTTTATTGTTGTTAATAAAGGTTACCTTAAGTATGTGGGAAGGACGGAAATCGCCGAGCCAGAGGAAGCAGCGCTCGGCGGGGGACTTCCAAAGGCCGGAAAGGAGGTGGAAAATGTCAGACTTGGAAATCATACTTTTAAGGTTCATGATGACATCATAATGACCTAAGCAGTTGTCCACGTAGACCTTGATATCGTTTTCTGGCAATTGTTCCTGCACTGCTGCTCGGAGCTCACACGTCAGCCGGTGGTGCTCCTCTAGCCACCTCGTGTACTCCAAATCAAACACTGCTGCATCTGTATTGTTGTTCAAAGGTTTTACGTATGAGTAAACAAATTACATATTAATTAAGTTGTACAAGTTAAGTCAACCTAATGAGTTTGACTCAAGTACAGCACCTAGCACCTCGCAAAATGTCAATTTTGTATTTTTAATCTTATAGCAGAAGGGGTAGTGCATGAGATTAATCAAGATGCATGCAAGTTAACCCAAATATTTGAGTTATTAAAACATACATATTTTGTTCCCAGTGGCCTACTGTTAGTAGATGTGCCTTACTTTATATTTCAAGCCCTTTGTAAACATGACTAATACTAGCTTGCTTAGCATTACTTTTTGCTTGCATTTTTTATTTTAAGAAACTAAAATCATTTTTTCGGAAATGATTTGAAAATAGAAATAATTTGAAAATTATTTAATTTAATTAGTAAAAAAGGGATAAAATTAAGTGGTACCTGAGCCTATATTGGTGACACCCACTGGAAGGTTTTGGTCACCACCTCCTAGTACACCTCCCCCGAAAAGTATGCCCTATATACACAATTGTTGCAAAATTAATTATTTTAAAATAATATCATGTTAGAATAAATTAATTAAATGGGGGGCTAGCATAGGCGTATTAGATGCTTCGGTTGGAGTAGGATAGTCCAGATTACTAGTGCTTGTCTCTCGGCACGCGTAGGCTGTGTTCTGACTCCCATGTAATGTGCTTGCTACTTGCCTCCTTACCTTTATATCTCTCCTATATCCCCTACCTACATCTTTCTCTTAATCTTATCTGTTGATTGGCGCCCATGTGGCTTGCTTGGATTTTGGTGGTTTTGCGCTCCGTGTGTTTTTCTGCCATACTCATATCTTGGTGCTCTCAATGTTGATAGGTCTTTTGATTCATTGCTGCGGACAACTTCTCAGGTTGGGGATCTTTGAAAACAGCCTTTCTTCAAGGTAGCCCCCTGAAGGGGGAAAGCTGCGTACATCTACCCTCCCCAGGCCCTGCTTTTGTGCGAGCTCTTGCAGGCATTGGGTTTGTTGTTATTGTTGTTGAATATTAGGTAGAGTAATCCATTGAATTAGTATAACAAAGTGAACATTAATTAGATAAACTTACTTGGGCACGAGCTCTTTGTAGTTCCTGTTCTAGTTGAGCCAATCTAATCCTACTTGATTCTAACTGTTGAACATAAGCCTGCATCACATTTAACCCAAAAAAATGTAAGTATGTTCAAATAAGTTTTCAAAATACATTATTTCTAAGACAGAAAATCTACATGAAAACAAATAAAATCAAAATTGGAAAAAAAAAAAAAAAAGTAATTTTACTTGTCATAATAATATTGTTACTGCTAAAATAATTTCTGTGATTATAATTCTATGTAACTCACATCATTATCTCCCAATAACAATTATGGTCTTGATGATAATTAAAAAAAAAAAAAAATCTTTATTACTAACCTTTTTCCTAAGCCTGCTTTTTCTAGCTGCCTCTCTATTCTGAGCAAGTCTTCTCAATGTCTGTTGGCAAACAAATATTAACAAACACATTACATTTAAAATACAAAAAAAATATATAATAATAATTATAAAAATAAGCAATTTATATATATCTCACATGAGAGGGTGAGAAATAAAATGAGAAAATAATATCATTGGTTAATGTCAAAAAATGGGAAAAAAAAATCATAATTTTAAATTATTTTTACACCTTTCATTAGAATCAATGACTTACATTTCTTTGATTTAGATCGAATAATCATCATTTTCTTATCTCATTTCTCACCCTCTTATGTGAGTCACACACACACACACACACACATATATATACATATATTATTGCCAGTTAAAAATTATTATTGCCAAAACAATAATATGACTTATAAATAATGAGAACCACAAAATTACCTTAAAAATAACAATTTTGCTTTTGTAATAACAATTTTATCATGCTAATAACATTATTATTCATATATATATATATATATATATATATATATATATATGTATGTATGTATAAAATTAATATTTCTCATTAACTAAAGAGACACGCTAACTAATTAAAGTATGCTTTAGAATAATTAATTAATTAAAAGGATTAGCTAACTAATTAAGCATGCTTAAGACTATATTTAAATAAAAAAATGTACCTTAGGGTCAGGTGTTTTAGGCCCTTCTTGCTCTGAGCTTGATGTTGGACCCTTGCGGTTTCCTTCACGCTGTCCCATTACCAACCCCACAAAAAAAAAAAAAAAAAAAAGAGGATTTAATTTAATATCCGGCTCTTAATTTATCACTTAATCAAATATCCATTTCATTAAAGTCAAATAATATAATAATAATATAGAAATATTATCACTTGGATACCCTAATGTTTAAGTACTTAAAGTTTGAATATTTTATTGTCCAGGTATCCTAAGTCTGAATTTTGATGAATTTTTTGTAAGAATATGAGCAACTTTATATAAAAATATCTTAATGTAATACATTATTACTATAATATATAAGTCATGTATCAAAAGTTTAGTAAATTATGATAAAATATTACCGAATCATGTGTCATAATCATATGTCATTTCTTATTTTTAAGCAAAAAATAATCGAATTCTAATTATGATACTAATGTTTTGTATAAATCATATTCAATTTTACAATTTCCTACAAGGATTTTTTCCTCGAGATGTTATTTTCTTTGTTTCATTTTTTTTGTTGTAGAGACTTTCTCTATGTTATTATGAAGATTTTTCTTCTTAATTATCAAAAAAGAAATATTTAAACAATCTCCGACGAAAATTTATCAAATTTCAACAAAATAGCATTTGATTAATAAAATTTTAAAATTTCACTGTATCTAATGGATAAACTGTTTAGAACTCCAGGTACCTCATTGTACATATTTAAATATCATAGTATCTAGGTAATAAATGTTCAAACCTCAAAATACCTAAATGATAATTTTCAATAATAAATAAATCAAAAAAATTATAATTATAATTATAAGAACGTGATTAATTACCTTGATGGGTTTGGATGGTTCAGCTGCAGAAGCAATATTATTATTATTATCATTATTAATCTTGGGTTTATTTGCCAAGTCCATGCTGGTTGATCGAGTGACCATTGAAGCACATGCCTGTATGAAATTAATTTCAACACTTTATTTTTGACAAAGTAAAACATTTTTTTAATAACATAATAATCCACTGCTAACTTCAAATTTTAGTTTAACTCCTCCACCAAGAAAAGAATAATCACACACACTTATTATATATATAATATTTAAGGATTTGTTTTATATTATTTTACGTGTATAGTTGTAGGTTTTTCAGAAACTAAAAGCCAGATTCTAAAACAATTTTCCATAATTTTTGGTTTTTATATTCCAGTTTTTTTCTTGAAATAGAATACCAAAAGCAGAAAAAAATCGTTTTAAAGCTTGGTTTTTGATTTTTCAAACACTTGCAGCTACAAAAAGATCAATAACAACTTGGGTTTTGTAAATTTCTTTTTCTTTTTTGTTTCTTATTCTCAAAATTTGCTCACATTAGGAAAAAAAAAAAACACTAAAATCCGAATTAATAAGAAGAAAACCTGAAATAATAAGAAGAAAATGTTTCTAAAATATGCTTTTAATTTCTTAGAAACAATAAACCATCAATAGAACAACAACCACCACGACTCAGTGCCTCAAAGAGGTTTATGTCAATGCACAATATGAGGACAGTAAAATGTAGGCAGCTTTACCCCTATACGGTGCTATCCTGTAGAGAAATTATTTCCAAATAACTAATGTTGTTATATTGAAATAAATAATAAGAGTATACCTTGGTAGTTGAAGATGGTTCTACGTGCATAGGCTGAGATGGGAAGATGTTCAAAGTTGGTGGCTTCATTCCTGAACTTGAAGTTTCTGCAACCATTTCATTTATTTAAATAAACCATAATAATACAGTTCAAATAATAGCTCGTCTAGTATTCTCCTTACCGTTTTAAAACAAAAATAATACGGCTCAAATATGATATTATATATGAAAGAGCAGCAGGGGGTCATGCATTTGTAGCAGACTGCACCATATCTTAACAGAAAAAGAAGGGGAAAAAAGCAACAGAACAACCTACTTCTAACTTGTACTTTATTTTTTTTTTTTTCTATGTACAGAAAATAGAATTTAAAAGGAAAAATTATGTTTTTACTAATTAACTTAAAAAAAAAAAAGAAAAAGAAAGGATCTGGTCAAAGAGGTACTATTATCTGCTGATCATGCTTTTCCCATGACCAAATCAGGGCCCTCCATCGTCATATCAGATTCTATCATAGTACAAAACTAGAATACGCTATTGGAAAATCAAAAATATTATTATCAGGATAATTTTTTAAAATATAATAATTATTCTTTATTATAAGTTATATCGTTACACTAAAACTGATAATAATAATATGCCGAAGTTATTTACTGAATCTTAATCATTTGGTTAAACTTCTGAAATAGTGAAATTTGCTTTTGACAAATTTAGGAGGGAGAGAGAGAGAGAGAGTGCTGACGTGGAGGGTGATGTGGAGCAGAGGAAGAAGAAGGATCAGCATCAAAGTAGAGGAAAAGTGCTTGATCTAGCTCCCCTATTTCATACCCTCCATTATTTTCCTTGCTCCTGCTCATCCGGCATTCATAAATCAAAATTAAAATTTAACCCACAAAAATAAAAATCATAAAGACCCAAAAACAAAAAAAAAAAGAGTATTAGAATTGACCCTTATTGTGTGAAGATACTGACATAGTTTAGCTTATATATATATATATATATATATATTTTTTTTTATGTTGGTAAAGGCAGGGGAGAGGGGTCACTAGTGGGGCTTGAACCCCGGTGCTCTCACACTGCAACCGGGCGCCTTACCACTAGGCTATGAGCTAGTTGCTCTAGTTTAGCTTATATGGCGAGAACATCTCTTTCCTTTCTCTGGTAAGTTGGTTTTCACAGGTGGGGTTAGGTTAAAAACAAAGTCTAGCTTTACGGTGGTGACAAGTTGAGTTGAAAGCCATCAACAAAGTCTTAATCTTTGATGAAAATAATACTCCAGACATGAAAATTTTAGGTTCAGATGCCTTTGTCATATAACCCGAAAGGGGGAAAAAAAAAAAAAACAAATATAACTATAACCCATAAAAGAAAAATCATTTCACAGACGATCTCCAAAGCTAAGCTTCTTTTCATGCCCGGCTTTGATTTTGGTACGCAACTCAACTTTGGGATATAGTTTTCTTTTTAGTTTATTTTAGATTTTTCCTTTATAAACACTTTGTTCTTATTCGATATTTTTGCCTCCTCTTAATTATCACAAGAATAAAAATAAAATCAAAAGAACTTCAACCCATGTCATCTAGATGTGCTACCGTAATCAAACTTATACAATACAAACATCCTCTTTCTAGTAAACCTATTTTCATAGTGGAGCTCACATATTAAAAAAAAAAAAAAAAAGGGTCTTTGATGATGATGAAAAAGTTGTATTCAAAAACGTTGATCTAGTGATAAAAATACTGTAGTGTTATTAACTAGACAAAAATATTAATGACAGGGTAATTTTTTAAAATTTATAGCTATTATTTATTTTAAATCACATCATCACTCTAACAATAATATCAAAATTAAAACCTAAAAAAAAGAAAAAGAAAAAAGAGAGTGAGAGGAGGAATTACATGTAAGAAGGAGGAGGAAGAGAAGATGAAGATGAAGACTCGTGCATCATATTATTATTATTATTATTACTACTAAACGAAATAATGGGTTCGTCTTGATGGTCATCTTGGTGGAGGTCGTGGTTGACGCGGTGGTAATACGGTGGTGCACCACCCATGAACCCTCCCGAAAAATCAAGCTTGGTCAGGTGATGATGATCTTGGTGGAGCTGAAGCTGAGCTGCACCGCCACCCAAAAACGCCATTAAGTAAAATTTAAATAAGAAACTGCTTTCCGATTTGTGCTTGCTAGAAATCAAACTCCATGCCCATGATGCCCATATGGTTCCATTTCATTTTTTATGAGCAAGAGAAAATTAAATACAAACCTACAAAGATAGAGAGAGAGGGGGGGAGAGAGAGAGAGAAAGAGAGAGAGAGTCGGTTATATCGAAGAAAGCGAAACTTAAAAAAAATTAGTAGGAAAAGTGTAGACTATTTGTACTACTTTAATATATGTTTTGAAAATGGTACAACTATTTAATAATGTATTGAATTAGTGTAAAGGAAAATATTGAATATATTAGTTTAAGTTAAATATATTTAATTAGAATTTAAGTTAAATATATTTAATTTATATATCTGTTGACCTACTAAGAAATTATTAGATCATAAAAGGATTTTTAAATACTTTTTATAAACTAATGTTTTGTTGTCATTTCAATTGAATATACAAATTAAGTACTTATTTTGGGTATATGTATCAAATAAATAAATAAGCTGTTGAATTTAGTATAGTAATTAGATTATCTATTTCCAAACATCAGGTATTGGGTTCAAGTTGTCCAAGCCTTTATTAGAGTGACTTTTTACATCCTAATACCTTACCAAGCCTTTATTAGAGTGACTTTTTACATCCTAATACCTTACCATCTTAAAAGAAATGTATCGAAGAAATAATTAAATATCTAAATTGTATTGGACGAAAAGTTTTTAGCTTATTAAATTAATAAGGGTTATTTACCAAAGGTTGATAGTTGTATATATATATTTTTTTACTATATCAATTTAATTTTTATTTTTATTTTATATGAGTTATTTATGCTAAAAGTTCATGTACTTTATATAATTAAGTATATATATTGTATTAGACAAAAAGTGTTTAGCTTATTAAAGTAATAAGGGTTATTTACTGTAGATTGATAGCCGTATGTATATTTTTTTTACTATGTCAATTTAGTTTTTTAATTTTTTATGCGTTATTTATGCCAAATGTCCATATACTTTATCCATTGTATTAATTTTGTCCCTTTACTTTTAATTGCCAATTTAATCCCTGTATAATTTAAAATGTGTATAATAAGTTACTTTTTTTATTTGGTAAGTCAGCGAAATATATAGATGAAGTAAAAGAAATACAACTACAAGGGGCATACCCAGGACACGGTTGAAGCCTACCATGAAGAAACAATGTCAAACATAGTCCAATCAAAGCCCAAACAAAAACAACCATAGCAAAAGCTAAATGGAAACAAAGAAGGACTAGATCTTAAGGCCCCATTGCCGAAGCAAGGGAACATGACAATGAGCTCCTCTAAACCCGGAATCTCCTCTCTCACGGCCTCAACTGATATGTGGGAACATTGAACCTGGAGATTGCGCTCATACAAGACACTATAATCAGTTGCTAAGAGGAAGATTCGAGCTATAATGCTGCCAATCTCTTGACCCCTAAGGTGCTCAGCAGCCCTAGGAACGAGATTGCTCCAAGGAAGCGCAGGCCAAGAAACAGATATACACAGAGTGATATGACTCCAAACAAAGACAGAAAAGGAACAATCGAAAAAGATGCTTATGAGTATCATTGGCAAGATCGCAAAGGACACAAACACTCTAAACCCCCTATGCTCCGAACCGCATAAGTTTGTCTCGAGTCCATGGCTGCTTCCGAAAAGCATGCCACAGAAGAAAAGAATGCTTTAGATTTTGAAGCTGAAACCATAAAAGATGGTGAATAAAGTCCTCCTCCCTCCTGCTCCGAATCATCTCCAAAGTGGATTTGGTGGTGAATTTCGCCGAAGGGCCACCCAAGCCCTTTATAGAATCTGTTACACCAGCCAGAGGACTAAAACCAACCATATCCCAAATGGCTCGGAGCTCCATACAACCTGCGGAAAACTCCACCGATCACCCTCAATAAGTTACTTGCATCTAACATAATTTTTCCATTCAAAATTACGTCATTAACTTAACTTAAATTTGACCAAAGGACAAAATTGACATATTTTGAATTGTTTAGGGACTAAATTGACACAATGGGCAAAGTGCATAGACCTTTGGCATAAATAACCCATTTTTTATTGTGTTAATTTGGTTTACGTACATTTTGCATTGGTTAATTTAATCCCATGTTGAACTTAAAGATTAGTTAATGACATAATTTTTAATGATTTAATAATGCCAAATGTAAACTGTGACCCAAGAGAAACCATTTTTTGACCTAATATAAACTCACCTATTACTCGATCATTAAAATTCGGTTGTCAACTTAATGTTAGTTTTACTTAATTAGCAACATAAGATTTAGATTGACACAGTAGGCATACAATAGGAGCTTTGTATAATGTAAATAATAAAAAAGTAATTAACTTAATATTACCATTTTATAACTCAAATTTTTTTATCACACCATTTTCTATACAGATTTGATATGTTTAGCATTTCAATTGAACTGTATCATAGAAAATTAATGACAAACAAAAAGTAATATAAAAAAAATAATTATTTTTTTCATTTTTAATGCATGTGAAGTCACAAATTCAGTTAGATAAATTGAATGCCTATAATATTCCTATTAAATGTTATTTTATTATTCAAGTTATCAGGGATATTCAGCTTATTTTAAATTCATATAATTATTAATAATTAATGAGACACATAAGACAATATTATTGATTTTGAAAGAAGTTATATAATAATAGAAGTTAGTTACTAATCACAAAGTTTAACATTTAGGGTCCCGTATGATCAAGCTTGATCTTTGGAAAAAACTTTGTTTGAGAAAAAAAAAAGCATTTTTTATAATTTGTATGAATTTAGTTTGAAAAAAAATGCGTTTTAAATATATCTTTTTTTACTTTTAAGTAGCAGTAAAAAAATAATATTTAGAAGTAATAAATTTAAAATCTTTCAAACAAAAGTATTCTTATTAAAATCACTTTTATGCAAAAGTGCTTCGGCAAAAATGTTTCTAAATAAGCAATTTTTTCAATAGTATAGCTAAAAAGACTTGCAAATAATGCATTTTTTTTAAAAAAAAATTTCTCCAAGTTAAATTTTGTCAAATTTAAGCATAAATGAGAAAAAGGTAACATTTTGCTAATTTTTAAATTTTGCCTTTTTTTTTTGTCTAAAGTGTTTGATGACAGTTTACAAGTGTTGTTATGACTAAATTAGAAATTGAATAAGTTTTAAGAATCTATTTGGTTGAAAGAAAAATTTTCTTATAAATTTTTTTAAGATTTCAAATATAAAATATTTTTTTACTAAATTTTTTTTGTAATTATAATTAAAAAATGACTTTATTCTATAAATTCAAATTTGTTCATATTTGATAAAGTTGAGGTTAAAGTCAAACATATAATGTGATCAGATAAAGATAAAATTGTGGTTTTTCTCCCTAAAAAAATTAAAAAATTCATCAAGAGAAAGTCCTTTCCTTTAAGTGAAGGAAAATATTTTCAAAAAAAAAGTAGTAGTTGTTACGGGCTTAACTATAAACATAATAGATATGAGAAGATTGTCCCAAAAATAAGACGAAATAAAACCTCAGAGCCTATTCTATATAATTTTCAGTTTACCCTTTTTGGTTTTTAGAAACTAAATGCATATTATAAAAATGATATTATCTTTTTTTTTGTTTTTTAAATTTTATTTTTTTCTCACTTTAATTAAAAACTAAAAGTAGAAAACCATAAAAGAAAAAAAAAATCTATTTTCAAATATAAAATTTAATCACTCATAAATCTTGAAACAAGAATAAAAAATAATATCAAATAGGTCCTAAATTTTGATTAAATTTATTTACGGACGTTTTAAAGCTTACATGTAATATTCATTTTTTTATAAGTAAAAAGAAGATAAAATCCTCAAGAAAAACATAAATTCTTCAATTCGAAAAAGAGAAGTAAAAAAGCAAAACCCCCTTATCTCAGTCCCATAACCAAGTTGTCTCCGTGATCATGATAGACAAACATAGAGCCTAAATTTAAGTATGGTTTGCTACCGTAAAGTTATGGGATTAAAATATAGATATTCATTTTGAAAGCAATAACACTACACTTACGATCGGACATAATCTCAAGTAACTTAAGTAACCTCTTGAGGCTCTCAAATTTTAATCATTATGAATTTAAAATATCAATAATTATTATTAACAGATTTTATAATTAAAAGTTTTTATAATTTGTTATATTAATAGCATACTGTTAAGAAAAATAATGATATATATCAGTTTGGAGCATTCAAAATATCACGATAGATCATGACTAGACTGATAATACTAAAAGTAAAGAAAGGGTGAAGAAACAAACGAGAGGGCCCTTCTTTTTCTTTCTTCTTGGCAATCTTTTCCTATGTTTCTTTTGCCGCCCTCCCCTCTGTCCCTAGACTAAGTATGCATATGTGTGTGTATATATATATATATATATATATATATATATATATATTCTACATATTCAACATTTAATATTATGAATGTTGTTATAAACAGGGCAAAAATATTAATGCCAGCAACACTATGAGAATTTATGATGCAGCGCGACAGTAGGAAATTAAGGGGGATGGGAAGGAAACGACAGCCTTCCCTTTAATTTTATTAAACTCTAATAAAAATTACATGAAAAAAGATAGATTATATTTCTCACAGCCCGAGAAATCAGAAAAACAAGGAAAAACATATTTTAATTCTGAAAATTCAACAACTAACTAAACCCTAGGTGCCCTTCTCCTTATATAGAAGGGGATTTTTTAACCCTAAAGTAATTCAATTCAAATTAAAAATCTGATCAATGGTTGAGATTGTAATCCGCGTGATACGAATCAACGGTTGAGATCGCAATCCGTGTGATCTCTTTTAAAATAAATAAGTATAATAAATAAAGCTTAAATCTAAAATTTAAAAACTAATTCCAATCCTAATCAAACTCTATCTAAGTCTAACTAACTTCGCGCGTCGTTGTTAAACCGCGTCTTCCCAGTGGTGGCACCAAGGTCTGGTGACGCCAAGTACTCTTATTCTTCCCTTTCATGGCCATTAAGCCAGGCTTCGGCTTCTCTCCATCTTGGTGCTCGCCAAGCTTGTCCTCTCTTGGCTGATGCTTCTTTAGCCGAGATGGTAGTTGCATTATCCTCCTCTCGGTTGGAGAGAATTCACCCTCAAATTTGCCTCTGGGTCTTCTCAGTTACTTCAGTCACGCCAAGTTTAAAATCCTTATTGGCCAAGCACATGGCTCCAGTAAACCTCCCAGTATGCGGTAGTGCTAGGAAGGGTCTGACTAAGGTACTCCTGTTCTTCTTCCGCAGCCAAGCTATGAGCCATAATCGGATGCTCGGTAGCTTCTTCTCACTTAGCCAACCCAGTTCCGCTTCCGCCCATGTACTCATGTCCTCTTCCCCAGCTGATTTGCCAATGCCAACCATTCCTAAACCATAGCGCCGCCAAGCAATCCGCTAATCATGGATCACGGATTGCCTCTTCCCAATCATGCTTGGCGTCCGGTTCTTGTTATTGCTGGACACTTCCAGTTTCCTTGGCTTGACCCGCCAAGGCCTATTTGGTGGCTGCGTCATCCTCTCCCGGATGGAGGGAATTTGTCCTCGAATTTGATGACGGAGCATAGGGGTCAATTTTGCCCAGCCATATGTATTCACGCCTAGACTTCGTCTCGCCTTCCATGTTAAGACATCTACCAAAGGTGGGGAAGACTCTCGGTATCTGGTTACTCTGGTAGTGGAGCTGCAGCCAACATCTTCACATTTTAATTCGTCCAGTTTAGATGACAAAATTGGGACAGGCTCTACTTGGTAATGGAGTTGACCCGGTAATTCTTCACCCTGTACTTGACCCTTCCACCGTGGATTTGTGCTTACCGACAACGAAGCACCTGTAATCTCTTCCGGCCAAGTGGCATCCTTGGTTGGCACTAGTAGATCATCACAAGTAACTTTCACATTAGGCGTTTGATTTACACGTGCTTCGCAAGGCTTGCTCGGTATGGCATCCTATTTCCTGGTAATGGTTCCCAATTTGGCCGGCTCTACTCTTCTCTTGTTGGCCGTATGTAAGACGCTAGCCACTCTAGATGAGCCTTCCTCAATTGACTCCCTACCTCATCTGATTCTTCCTCCTCATCAAATCAGCTGGGTAACGCCTATTAGTGTAGACGCCAACATGGTCTCACCAACTACGTTGATGTTCGCAACTTTCTCTTCTAGCTTCGATTCTCTGATCCTTGACACACATGGTGCCTCGACCTTCTTGGGCAACAAGATGATATTTGTTCCCTCAAAGATGAAGCTATATGTGTTACGTTGTCCATCGTGGATGGCGCCTCTGTTGTACTGCCATGGCCTCCCCAACAACAAGTGGAAAGCATCCATGGTTACCATGTTGCACCAAACCACTTCCCGATGCGTGTCCCCAATTGAGAAATTGACCAAGCAACGCCTTGATATGGTTACCTAATCATCTTTCTCGAGCCAAGACACCATGTAAGAGTTCGGATGTTCCTCCGTCTTCAACCCTAGCTTCTAAACGGCTTCTTCGAAGATGGCGTTCTCACAATTGCCGAAATCAATGACCATATGACATGCCCTGCCGCCAATGGTACTAGTGGTCTGGAAGATGTCATGGCACCTCGAATCTTCTCCTTCTACTTCTTCAGGCGTGAAGCCAGCTCTCCTGACTAATAGCAAGTGACCTTCGTCACCCACTAAATCCCCCTCGCCAAGTGAAGGTAACGCGTCTTAAGTTTCTTCCAACACAATGGCGCCATCTTCGTCAAACTCTGGAATTTCTTCACAGAGGTCAGTGCCCATGTCCCGTTCTTCAATGTTGGCGGTACCGATACAGAGTCGGTACTGCCTCGACTCAGGGTCCGGTAGATCAACACCCGATGCAGGATTCTTGACCTTGTCCTTCACCTTTTTGTTGTCACTAGGTGTTAATGGGGGTTGGGGCTGGGTTTCTGGCGCTAGGTCAAGATTTGCCCCCAGTTAAATCAAGTAATGCTCGATTTGCCTAAATCTCTCCTCGAACTCGTCTAATCTCCGTTGGGTTTGCATAATTTGATCTTGATCAGAAACCTCCTCTATGGTAGTGTACTTTTGACGACTTGATGCCATCTCAGAAACGTTATGAGCTCTGATACCAATTGATGCAGCGCGACAGTGAGAAATTAAGGGGGATGGAAAGGAAACGATGGCCTTCCCTTTAATTTTATTAAACTCTAATAAAAATTACAGGGAAATAGATAGATTCTGTTTTTCACAGCCCGAGAAATAAGAGAAACAAGGGAAAACATATTTTAATTCTGAAAATTTAGCAACTAACTAAATCCTAGGTGCCCTTCTCCTTATATAGAAGGGGTTTCTTAACCCTAAAGTAATTCAATTCAAATTTTAAATTTGATCAACAGCTGATATCGCAATCCGTGTGCTCTCTTTTAAAATAACTAAATAAAATAAATAAAGCTTAAATCTAAAATTTAAAAACTAATTCTAATCCTAATCAAACTCTATCTAAGTCTAACTAACTTCAAGCGTCCTTGTTAAACCGCGTCTTCCCAGTGGTGGTGCCAAGGTTTGGTGACGCCAAGTACTCTTATTCTTCCCTTTCACGATCACTAAGCCAGGCTTCGACTTCTCTCCAGCCTGGTGCTTGCCAAGCTTGTCCTCTCTTCACTGATGCTTCTTTGGCCGAGATGGCGGCTGCATCAATTTATACTTATTTTTCATTATAAATCATGTCATTATTCGTATAATAATAATTAGTGCCCTAACAATAACAACACTCAAAAGTAAAAGTTATTAACCTAGAGAAAACTAATTTAATATAATCTTTATATTATCACAATTTTCCATTAATTTAGTATATGAATTAGGAGTCGGTTCCCAAAATATTGCTAAAACATAAAAAATTGAAAAAATAACGCTGAAAAAAAAATATTTCCAAATCTACTGTTGAACCGTGTTTACAAAACGCGCTTAAATTTCAATAAAACCGGATCAAAAAAATGCGGTTTATTTCAGTATAAACCTCGTTTAGTGAACGCGGTTCACTTCAACATAAACCGCATCTAAAAAACGCGGTTTACCCATGAACCGCGTCTACTAAACGCGGTTTATCCATGAACTGCGTTTATAAAACGCGGTTTAACTCCAGGAATCCAAAATCCCCTTTTTTTCACTTATACTTACCATTATGCTGCAATTCTTCACTTTTTTGTTCGCTTATAGTTTTTGTTATGCCACAATTTGTGATGATTATCATATTGATCCCATAATGGTAAGCTCCAACATCATAAGTGGAGGTCAAATAACTCCAATAATAGTACTTGAAAGATCTCTAGTGTATAAGCAAAAGAAAGGAGGAGGCGAATGACGTGACTAGTGGTGGGTTAACGAGAAAGAGGTACAGAGACGGTGAGAGCAGTGGAGAGAGCACGCGTGAATGAATGGGCCGGAGTTTTTTAGATAAACCTAGTAAACCGGGTCCTAAAGACGCGGTTATAACAATTATAAACCGCGTCTTCATAACGCGGTTTTGGCATTAATGAAACGCGTCTTCGTGACGCGGTTTTAGTAATATAACCATGTTTTCGTGACGCGGTTTTATTAATATATCCGCGTTATTAAAACGCGGTTTATACCAAAGTTATACGCGGTTTATGGACGCGGTTTATTAAAGCCGCATTTTATAAACGTGGTTCAACAGTAGATTTGGAAATATTTTTTTTTCAGCATTATTTTTTTAATTTTTTTATTTTTTAGCATTATTTTGGGAACCGACTCATGAATTAGTGTAAATTCTTTGATATGTAAGAGCCAAAGTTCAAAATAACACTAAAATAAAAAGTATTTCCAAAACTCGCTTTCAAAGAAAAATATTTTCCCAAATGGCATTTATGTTATTATTTGACTTTTTTATTTTTTACTTTTACTTTGTATTACTTTCTCATTTTATTTTTAATACATTTATATTTTTTTATTTTATAACACTTTCTTAATCATAACAAATAAATTAAATTAAATTATTTATTAAATATTTACATTAAATTTGTCTATAAATAAATTTTTTTAAATTTAATAAATAATTTTTTTAAAATTTAATAAATAATTTAATTTAATTTATTTATTATAATACATAAAATATTATAAATTTTTAAATTTATGAATGTATTAAAAAATAAAAAGTAAAAAAAAATAATAAAAAAATTAAATGATGACATGAATGCCATTTGGAGAAATAGTTTTTCTAAAAAGCTAGTTTCAAAAATATTTTTTTTATTTTTGTGCTATTTTAGGTAGTGACTATGCAATATTTTCTACTGAAAAATGAATTAAGTCTTTCGATATATAAATTTTGCATTATATTTTTTTTGGTAAATCAGTGATATATACCATATCTGATCACAATTATGTGTACAAGTCTACGAGGGGCATACCCCAAGCCATGGCCAAAGGCCTACATCAAAGAATCAATCAAAGATAGAAACAAAGCAGGAAGTGTCAACGGTCAACATGACCAAACAAAGCAAACAAATGCAAACAAAGCAAATGCTCAATCCCCCACTCCTGCAGAAGCTGCAAGTGGTGATGGGCACCGCGAAGCGTGGGAGCAGAAATAAGATGGCTACGAACCAATCCTGTGATCTCCTCAGTGACCATTGTTGAAGGCCTGGACTGGGACCAATGAATCCTCAGGTTACGCTCATACTAGAGGATATAAACCATCGCGGAGGGACAAAGGCAAGCAAGGATCCGATCCATCCCACGACCACGGAGCCTAGTAGCTGCCCACTGAATCAGCTCCCGCCAAGTAAGCGTGGGCCAGGGGAAAGGGGTGTGAGAAGACACTTTGGACCAAACTGTAGCAGAGGAGCTGCAGGTAAAGAAGAGATGGTCATACGATTCATTATCTGACCCGCACAGCACGCAAGTAGCCTGGACATCCTGCACTTGATGTCTCAGCAGTCTGTCAAAAGTCCACAACCGCTTACAGGAGGCAAGCTACAAAATAAAGGAGTGCCTCGGTATGTGAAGCTAAAACCATATAAGATGATGGATGGAGTCCTCTTCCCTTTAACTGCGAATCATCTCCCACGCCGACCTAGTGGAGAAAAACCCAGATGGGTCCCTCATCCACCGCACACTATCAGCTACCCCCCGGCCGAGGCCTGAAGTCAACAAAATCCCAGATAGGAAGCAGCTCATCAATATCCTGTGGGAAACGCCACTGATCACCCTCTATAATATCCGAAACACGAGAGCCCAAGTGATGACCAGTGGAATGTAGGAAGCGGAAAAAGAACCGCCCCTCCAGACGTCCACACGGCAACCAGTAATCGGACCACAAAGTAGTGTCCATACCATCACCAATGATATGCTTGAAAGCCCCAGCACGAAGAGATCGAACGCTAAGAATGCTCCTCCATGACCACGGAATCGAACCTCTCGGCTGAACATCCCAGAAGGACTTCTCCTGGAGTCGGCTAGCATGAATCCACCGAGGCCAAAGGGAGTCCCGATCAGTGAGCAGAACCCATATATGCTTCATGAGAGAAGCCTAGTTCCACTCATGTAGACGTCGAACCCCAAGACCACCCTCCCTGCTAGGGTAACAGAGATGCTCTCAGGAGACCTTGGCCCCACCCGAGCCCGGCGAAGTGCCTTTCCAGAGAAAGGTAGCTAGAGTCTACTCAATCTTATTGATCATCAGCTTCGGGAGAATGAAGACAGATGACCAGAAGACCTGGATAGAGAACAGAACCGATCTGATAAGCTGCAAATGGCCGGCATAAGATAAAGCATGGGATGTCCAAAGCTGGATGCGAGCAAGGATGCGGTCTAAAAGAGGCTTACAGTCAATGAACTAAAGTCTCGTCGTAATGAGCGGCACCCCCAGGTACTGACCGGGCACTGGCCCAATCTGAACCCCAAAATATTGAGGAGAGTCTGCTGAAGCTTAGAGTCAACCCCAGTAATGAAGACGGTGCTCTTTGCTGCATTCAAGGACAGCCCCAATAGTGCAGCAAAGCAATCTAAAGTCTCCCAAAGAACCGACAAACTACCCTCATCAGCCTCACTAAAAATCATAAGGTCATCGGCAAAGCACAAGTGAGTAAGGCTGGTACTCTGGCAATGAGGATGAAAGTGAAACCTTGGATCAGAAGATGCGTGGTGAAGCAAACCCTGTAAGCCCTCCATGGCAATAACAAATAGGTAGGGCGAGAGAGGATCCCCCTGCCTGATGCCCCTGCTCGTGCCGAAAAAACCATGAAGCTCGCCGTTAATGGCGACTGAAAATCTAGATATGGAAAGACACTCCCGCACCCATCGAATCATGACCTCAGGTATCCCCATACAATGAATAGCAGTGAGAATGAACTCCCAGCACACCGTGTCAAAAACCTTGCGAAGATTAACCTTCAGAGCACATCGAGGCGAAAGCGTCTGAAGCTGATAGTCGCGCAGAAGCTCCTGAGCCAGCATAATACTATCAGATATCCTCTGCCCAGGAACGAAAGCAGACTGCAAGTCATCAATGAGGTAAAGAAGAGCCCCCTTCAACCTGTTTGCAATGATCTTAGTGATACACTTATAGATCACATTGCAACAAGAGATTAGGCGAAAGTTAGCGAAAGTGGAGGGATTCTCCACCTTCAGGATCAAGCTGATACGAATAGAGTTCAGAGCGCCAAGAATAGGATCTGACTGAAAGAAAGACCGAACAGCCCGAACAACATCATGCCCCACCATGTCCTAAGCCCTCTTAAAAAAAAGGGAGGTATAGCCATAAGGGCCAGGAGCCCTATCATCACCAGTGGAGAACAAAACATCTCTCACCTCAACATCAGTAACCGCAGTAGATAGAGGACGAGCCTGATCCTCAGAAAGACGGGTATGGAAAAGCTCCGAAATATCCTCACGAAGCTCGGCTCTGTCAATAAGTCTCGAAAGTAGGAAACTCCTGCCTCCGAAACCTCACTGTCATCATACGTCCTCCTACCATCAGCACGAATGATAGAAGAGATCCGGTTCCTAGCCTGCCGATGCGTGACAGACTTATGGAAAACCTGGGTGCCCTGATCTCCCAAAGAGAGCCACTGGATGCGAGACTTCTGACGATATAAAGCCTCCTCATCCCTACATAACCGCGAGTACACCCGAGATAGACGACGCTTCTGCTCATGAAGTAACATGCTCTCGGGGTCCATCATCTAAAACCTGCTGAGCCTCAGTCCAGGCATCCCTCGCCACCACAACCCGAGCCGATGTGTGGCTATAATGCCTAGCATTGAGGGTCTTCAGCTCACCCTTCAGCCTCTTCAGCTCCTGAGTGAACTAATACATAGGCATGCCCTCGATACTAGTCTCCCAAACACTTTGCATTATATATTATAAGGTTATTTATATCAATGGTTTCTGTATTTTTCTTATTATGTTAATTTAGTCCATGTACTTTTAGTTGTCTTAATTTAGTCTTTCTACAATTTATAATGTGTCAATTTAGTCATTCGGTCAAATTTAAGTTAAATTAGTGACATCATTTTAAAGGGAGGATCACGTCAAATGCGAGTAATCTACCACAAATCCACTCATTGAGTCAATTTAATCCAATAAATGGCCGAATTATTAAAAAAGTTTATTAAAAACTTAACACAAATTTTACTCTAGGGACTAAATTGACACAATATAAATTGTACAATGACTAAATTGACACAATTAAAAGTATAAGGACTAAATTAAAAATTGACAAAGTACAAGGACTTTTGGTTTTAGTAACCCTAATTTAAAAGGGACGATCTCGTCAAATGCAAGTAATCAACCACAAATTCACCCATTAAGTCAATTTAACCCAATAAATGGCTGAATTATTAAAAATTTTATTAAAAGCTTAACACAAATTTACCCTAGGGACCATATTGATACAATATAAATTATACAATGACTAAATTGACACAATTAAAAGTACAAAGATTAAATTAAAAATTAATAAAGTACGAGGACTTTTGGTGTTAATAACCCTAAAATGACTATGATATTACAAAATAGTAATTATTTTCATATAATTAAGCATATATATACATACACACACACAGATATATATTTCATCTAACAAATTTTCAAGAAAGTAGAAAAATGCACTTATAATTCAGATATTATATACATATCTCTATTTTTGGGCTTACAAAGTGAATTTATATATGATTGTGAATAGTCTGGAAAATACTTGTTTTTATATTATTTGTATAATACAAGCTCTAATAGCACATATGCACATTTTTCCAGAATAAAAAGTTATAAACAATTATATTTGTGCCTAATTAAGTATCGATATTTTATAATTTACAAAATTTATCACATTGTGCTTGTTACTATATCTGTTCTAGTCAATATCATTAGATAAAATAAAAAATGACAGAATTACATTTTTTTTTTTCCACACTATATTATAGTCAGCATTCATGAATGTGATCAAATGTAAAAATTTTACAAATTAACAAATTTTTAATCAAATTTTTTTATATATAAGATCAAATAATATACAAATATATTAAATTCTATTTAATTTCTGTAGCAGCATATTTTATAGGAAAAGTTAATTCAGAAAAAGCGGTGAGAAGAAGATGCACATGTTCCTTCTTCCTTGTCTACTGTAGAAAAACAACCTCAGGGCGTAGACTTATTATGTTCTTTGTAATCTCCACCCTACTTTCTTCTTCTTTTTAATTTCCGCCCAAGCTCCGTGTTGCATCAGTTGTAATAGAAAATGTACCAATATATAAAACTGATAATGGCATGGTGAAAATTTTTGCGGTCTTTAGCTAATAATTTAGGGTTCTATTTAGTTCGGTGAAAAATATTTTATTTACAGAGAATTCTCCCTTACAAAATATTTTCAATGAAAAATATTTTAAATTTTTTTTGGTGTTTTTTACTAAAGAAGATGATTTTGTTTTATAAAGTCGTGTTGGAAAAAATCATGAAATCAAAACACAACAGAAGAGAAAAAGTATCAAGATATAGAAACAATCAACAAATACAATTACATGGAAATATTTTCTCTACTAAAGGAAAAAACCAAGGGATCAAAACAAGCGTCTCATCCATTAAATTTAGGATTACAATCTCGAATTGAGCACCCCAAATCTCATCTCACATTTTTTAACCCAAATGTGACTATTGCATGTTTGTTTAAGTTGATCTTGAAGGATTCATTTACCAGGCGCTCATGCACCGGATCCCATTAGAATTTCGAAGTTAAGCGTGCTTGGGCGAGAGTAGTACCAGAATGGGTGACCTTCTGGGAAGTCCTCGTGTTGCCAACCCTATAAGGTTGGGGGTTCTTGAAAATAGCCTCTCGACAAGGTTACACCCTGAAGGGGTAAGGCTGCGTACATCCACCCCTCCAGACCCCGCTTAGGCGGGAGCCCTTGAGTCACTGGGTCTGTTGTTGTTGTTATTGTTCAAGTTGATGTTGAAGTGAAACATATAATGTACAACCACAATAGAAAGCATTTTTCTTTTTTGTAAAGGAAAATATTTTCCCTTATTTGGGGGAAGTTAATTTCCCTCAATGGAGGAAACATTGTCGTATTTGTAGGTATTGCTATGAAATTGTGCAAATAAATAGTAGACATGACAGGAAAACATTTTTCCATGAAAACAAATAGAGACTCAAATTTTGTAGTATTTAATTGCTTAAAAAAAATAACGCCTTTCTTATACCAAGACAGTCCTAAATTAAATCTCAATCGTCTTCGCTCCTAATAGTACTATACATTGTAGCATGAACTATGAAATGAATTTGTGACCGCCATACACGATGGCTATTTACGTGAGATAGTATAAGGGTAAAAAATTATTTCTTCATTTGATTGTGCTATTTTAGAGCAAAAAAGTTCTCTTCCACCAAAAAATACTTTGCAAGAAGCACTTTTAATGATGACAAAATCTATTTTATTATTTTAGGTAAAAAAAAAATAGTACTTTTCCTCTAATGCAAAATCAAAAGTGCAATTTCAATATTTGTCACTCAAAATTAGGAAGAATAATTCTAAAAAATTAATTTTTAAAAGAATAATTACTAAAAGTAATAACTTCACAACAAGCCAAAGAGTCTGAAACAAACTTATAGAAGTGAATTTCAACATACCTACTCCTTGAACTGTGGCATTACCCAACAAAATTTGACTAGGTAGTTAAAATTGGCTGCTGAAAATTTATGGAGTACTTAATGTTAATTAACAAATGATTAACATGACTTTTAGTTTATATATAGTTGCTTTAATATTAGTGTGTCTATTGGTGTTAAGTAATTAATTAATTATTCTAATATTTATTAGAATCAACTCCTCAGGTTGGGGTATTCGGAAATAATCTCTCTTTAGGGTAGCATCCTATAGGGGGAAGAATACGTACACCCAACCTCCCCCCCCCCCCCCCAAAAAAAAAAAAGACCCCGCATATGCGGGAGCCTTTGTGGCAATGAGATTGTTGTTGTTGTATATTTATTAGAATCAAGACCATTGACGAACTTAAGGAAGATTGGAAATTTAATTACTTGTCCATTTTGGACAAGTTAATGTAATAAGTCTATGTTAGTAAAATAAGTTACATAAATTTAACGTGATTTAATATGTACGTGTATTCTTTGGCTATATACACAAGTCTTACAAAAATAAATAATAATGTTAGTTAGAATAACAATACTACAAACCATTGGTCAAAAATTGAATGGATGCCATTAGATGTAGGTTCGTTTAAATGGAATATTGAAGAGTTCTCTTTGGGCAAGCCGAATGAGGCCGGTGTTAAAGGAGTACTTAGATATCATAACGGCAAAGATCTTTTGTATCTTCTTAGTACCTATTGGTGTGGAGGAGTCAAACGAGGTTGAGGTCAAGACCATATGCTTTGCCTTTGAGCTCTTATCTTCAGTAGAATGGCCGAAAGAGAGAAAAATCATTGTCAAGTCGGATTTGTTAAATGCTGTATGATGGTGTAATGGGACGGATGGTGGCCCTTTACGGATGAGTTTTACCCTAAATAAAACGATGAACTTGAGAAAAGGCTTTCGATGGGTGTCGATTACGCATCAAAGGAGACAGTGAACCAGATTGCAGAGTCCCTTGCTAAAAATGCCACATCAAGATGGTGTGATTTTGCTTTTGTTTCTCATCTAGATTGCTATCGTATTTTCCTTCTATGATGTACCCCTATGTTGTAACGTGCCTTTTGTTGAATGAGTCCCCCAAATTAAAAAAAAAAAAAAAAGTACAAGAAAGAAACATAACGCATACTAAATGATATGGTACAATTAGTAATTTTAAAATGATAAATTTAACAAAATATAGAATATGGATATTTAATATAATTGTAGGTTCCGATTATTTTCAATTATCATTTATTTTTTAAATGCAAAAATATGGATGCATGTTAATATAAATATTATACGGATAACATCTAGAAAACGCATATTTTATCGTATTATTTGCAATGATACGCAAAGGCCTTTTTTAAACGGGATAGTACAAATATATTTTTAAAATGTTTTTCTTTTTCCAGTTTTTAGGGGCTTTCTTGAGCTTCACTTTGGTGGCTGCGCTGGCTTTGTATCGAGAGTTATCTTTCTAATTAATGAAATTAAAACCCGTCAAAAATATGTATTATACTTGAAGTTTACTAATGGAGACGTGTGTCATCAGATTTTGCATGTTTTTCTCTATTATTAATTGAATCTTGGGTTTTATGATTTATTAAATTATCAATGTCTATGATTTGTTAAATTATCAATGTCCTTTTTCTTTTGTTATATCAAATCTATTTGTAGAGTTGACTTTTTTCCGAAACATTACAGAATTAATTAAAATCTTGAATTCTTAAATTATATAAAGGTTTCTTTTATTATTGTATAAAAAGTTGGTTAAGCGTATAATTATGACCAATACAACTTCTCCACCTAATTCCCTATCAATAATTTAAGGAAAAAAATTATTAAAATGTATTGAACTATACTTTAAAGAAATTTTTTTTTCTTTTATTTAACTCTTTAATGGTAAAAGAAAAGTATTTAACACCAATGAAGAAATTAATTTGGAATTGAACCATCATATAAAAATTAATTTAGAATTGTACAATTAAAAGGAATAAATTAAGCATTCCAGAGATATATTTAATATTTATAATCTAATTTTTTAGTGCATAATTATATTTTGTAATATATATTGTATAATTAAATTAGGGTTATCTACTTAAAATGTTCTTGCGTTTCGACTAATGTGTCAATTTAGTTCTTTTATTTTCATTGTATTAGTTTAGTGCTAGCACAAGTTAATAACATATTTTTTAATCATTTGGTTATAGCTCAATGCAAACCTACCCATTAAACTAATTAAACTCACTTGTGACCCGACTGTGAAAAGTTTTAAAGGCTAGGTCACTAGTGAGTCTAATTAGGCTAAATTAATTTTAATTAGCCTACTATTACTCATAGTTCTACAGTAAAATTAATGTCAATTTGGTGAAAAGTTTTTTTAACGGTCAAGTCATAATTGAGTTTAATTAGGCTAAAAAATACAGTCAAAAGATTAAAAAAATATGTTATTACCTTGTACAAATACTAAGCTCGTACAATTAAGGTTAAAAGAACTAAATTGACACATTGAGCGAAGTATAAAAAAATTTTACGTAAATAAATCAAATTCAATTGTACAATATATATCATAAAATATATTTTGTTAGAATATAAAATCAATTATGGATCTTCTTCCATTAGTTTAAGCTTTTGGGAATGATGGTTCATTGACATGGCATCAGAGCCATGATGATCTAGAGGTCGTGAGTTCAAATCTCAGCGGCCCTTACTTTCAATATTAAACAAATTAAGCACAAGATATAAGGTGGGTCTGTGCATTATCCATACTTCAAGCCCAAACGGGCATTTACCTGAGGGGGCATGTTCGAGTATGAAATCAATCATGGACCTTCTTTCATCAGCTTAACCTTTTGGGAAAGATGGTTCCATGACATATTTAATTATTAAAAAATTGGATTATATATATAAATATATATCTAGAATACTAAATTTATTCCCCTCAATTGTACAATTCCAAATTAGTTCCTATATGGTGATTCAAATCCAAATTAATTGCTACATGGGTGTTCAATACTTTTCTTATAATATTAAAAAGTTAAATACCAAAAAAATTCTTAGGATTATAGTTAATATCTTTTTAATATTTAATTCATAAATTTACGATGCCGTAGATATATATATCTTTGTTGTCAAGTCAGTTCGATATGAAAGACTTAGGAGAAGCCAGCTATATTCTCGGGATTAAACTATTGCGAGATCATAAGAATAAAATGTTTGGTCTATCTTAGGCTGCCTATATGGACAAAGTGTTGTCTAGGTATTATATGGCGGACTCCAAGATAGGTCTGTTGCCTTTCAGACATGGAGTTCCTCTTTCTTTAGAACAGTGTCATACGACACCTCAAGAGGAAGACAAGATGAGGAATGTATCATATACTTCAATTGTGGGAAGTCTTTTGTATGGCATGTTATGTACAAGACCTGATATCTATTTTGTCTTGGGAACGGTAAGCAGATATCAGTCAAACTCCGGTCCTTTACACTGGGCGGTAATGAAACATATTTTTAAGTATTTAAGAAGGACTAGAGATTATATAGTTTTTCATAGTGATGAGCTCATTCCAATTGGCTATAGTAACTTAGATTTTCAGGCAGACAGAAATGCAAGAGCTTCGACATCTGGATATGTTTTTAAACTTGGAGGAGGAGCCATTAGTTGGAGAAGTTTCATGCAGTCTTGCATTATTAACTCCACCATAGAAGCTGAGTACGTGGAGGCTTTAGAAGCTGCTAAAAAGGGTTGTTGTCTTAAGAAGTTCCTGATGAATCTTGAGGTAGTTAGAGAAGGACTTACACTTGTTTCCATATTTTGTGAAAACTCTGGTGTGGTAACTAACTCTACGGAACCTAGGAAGCGCAATTGATCTAAGCACAATGAAAGGAAGTATCACCTCATTAGAGACTATGTGGAGTAAGAGGAGATTGCAATTCTAAAGATTAATATCAGTAATAACTTGGCAGATCCTTTAACAAGGATATTGACTCAAAAATCTTTTGAGTCTCATTTAGAGGGGATGGGAATGCATTATTATGATGAACTGACTTTAGGACAAGTGGGAGGTTGTTAGAAATGGTATCCTAGGAAACCCAATTATGTAAATAATTTATTAATGAATAAGATTTATTTATTATTGTTTTCATGATCATCAATTTATTATGCATGCAATATTTTTTTTAAGCAACGTACCATGAGATGGACGTAGTCCTTAATAATATTGAAACATCTGTTTTTAGTTGATAATGAGACTATGCCACAGATAGACTAAGAACAGATTAAAGTGATATTTAATTATTTATTAATTCATGGTCAATGACAAGTTTGAATTGCTTGTCAGTTAAGGCTATAATATAACATTTAGATAACTTGTATTAGTTATGCAGATAGTGATCCAAAATGTTATGTTGGTGTTTATAATTAGATTGTTACACTGAATTGGACCACATGAATTATTGTATCTAGACTAATATCGGAAATGAGTAGCCAAATTTTATACTATTTATACAATAATTCTAAATTTTGAAAATAGTCTAAACCTGTGCATGGGGTGTTAGTTTTCTTGTTGTACTAAAAGAATTAGGTCACTACATTGTTGGAATCGGTGTCCTAAAAATCTCAATTATCATTAATTAAATAAAATTATTATTTTTATTTATTTTCTGATTATGTTTTACGAGTCGAATATACGTGTGGCTGTTTTCTAAAACGTTCCATGAAATGGATGTAATCCAAGATAACAAGTCGAGTTCGGTTTAAGTGGTCAATGCGATTGAGCCACAGATAGATTTAAATCAAATTAGTGATATATTGTCAAAGTATATTGATTGTCAGTCATAAGTTTGGACACCTTGTTTGATAAGAATATAATATGATACTTTAGAGACTCATATCTTGGTCATATGCATAGGGATCGAAAAGTGGTATATTGATATTGTCTATAAGATTGGAATACTGAGTTGGACCATTTGAATTACTTATTTCTTAATTGATGTTAGAAATAACTAATCCATTTTATTTAAATGGTAACTCTAAATCCTGAGATTGTCTTGGATTTATGCATGCTGTTTGTTTCTCTTTAATAAACTAAAAAGTGAGGTCTCGATTAGTGGGCCGACATGCTTTGTATGTTAGGTGATAGCATTAGGTGTAGCGGGAACAAAACCTTAAATATGGAATCTATTGTATCTTACAAGATACGGCCATCCCTTAGATGATTCGCAATTGTTTGAATAAATTCGGAAAAATTTTGGCCAAAGTGTTCCAAGTGTTTGATATTTGAAATTAATACAAAATATTTTTTTGTATTAATGAATTATTCGAAAAAAGGGCAAGTTGGGAACTAAAGGAAAAGCTATGAGAGAAATAATGATAGCAGCTAAGGTTATTTTTTCTAATGGATATCTTATAGAGAGGTTAATTACTATTATGAAAATGAAGGCTCAAAGAGCAACCTAAGGGTGGGTTAAATTAGGTTCTTTTGAGATAAATTAAAAATTTAAATTTTAAGAACCAAAAAATAAATTGAAAGCTAAACAATGAATATGAAGTGTAAAAAATAAAGCAAGAAGAAAAACAATGCACAATAATTTTTATAGTGGTTCACTTCTAACCCGAATGCTAGTCCACTCTTCAAGTGACTACTCCTCGTCACCTGAGCTTTTAACTAAGTTTGATGATCCTTTTTAAAATTAGACTCGGGATCCAACCTTTACAACCGGTAGGCTCAAGGCCCAACCTTTACAATTGATTCTTTTGCAACCGCAGGCTCAAGATCCAATATTTACATTAAAATGAATTAAAGCACTGAAATTCTTCACTCTTTCAAGAGTAAATTAACAATAAATCAATCTTAGTCAAAGCTAAGAATATACCAATCAAGCTCAATGATCAATAATAATGAGAACTAGCGATGCTCAAGAAAATTTTAAAAGAAACTCGAAATTAAAACGTTAAAGCACAAGAGAACATGAGCTTTTTAATTAAAGAATACTTAGAGAGAATTGGATGAATTAAACCAAGGCATTCAAGCCTTATTTATAGGCGAATGAGGGGCTAGGGGACGTTTGAAATGTTTTGAAAAAGATTAGGAAAGAAATCAAACCAAAAGTGGATGTTGGAGCCTTTTTGTGGCTGTGTGTCAAAACACAATAGCTCGAGATGGCTATTGTATTTTTGTGTGTTGACATATTCCTTCTGTGTGTTGACACTTAACATGCTTGGATGAATTTGAACAATTTTGACCATTGAGCTTAATTGATTGATTGGCTGATTGCCATATCAGCTTAATTTTTGAAATATATTCCATGTTTTGCTTATTCGTTTGAAAGATTAATTGATTTCATTAAGCTAAAATATTATTCTATTAAAATTTAATCTTGTTATTTTTGGGCATGCTTTTTATAGTACCAATTTGAAGAACATTTTTATTGACAAACTAGATTGGCTTGAATTTGATTTGAATATTTTTCAAATAACGTTTGGAAATCAAATTTCAAAAATATTTCAAATATTTTTGTTAGAGCATCACATATCAATATTGAGATTTGACTGAATTGATATATCTCGATCGTAAGTCCTACAAAATAAAAATAAACAACTTGAAATGCCTGAATTGGGATCTCATTTTGTTGACTTAGGGTCAACTTCTCTTCAACTTGGCTCGATATCCTCTTAATCCATCATCTTGGAAAGTTTGATATCAACATGATGAATTTTGATTTTTACTATTTTTCTTATGAGTCACTTTCAAACAAGATTAGAACAATTTAAATATAATAACTCACCAAATAATTATTATTATTAAAATTACAATATAAACGGCCTTTAGGGCTAACAAAAAACTAACTTGGGAATTATTGTGTAATTACATTTAATTCTGGAGTGTAGTAATATTTATTTAGTAGAATTAAACATGACTAATTGGTAATTAATATTATCCAGTATTGATAATTGGATTTGACCCATTTAAAGCTAAAATTAAATTGTCCCCAAGGTCCCTCTGCAAGCCTATATAAGTACACCAGTTGAAAGAATAGTTTAAAATGAATTCATGCGATTAATATATTTATTTTGCTAAATATGATTCATTAAATGAGTTAATTATTCATAGCATGAATAAATTTATTTTATTAAATAATATTCATGAGATAAATTTTTTACATATGGGATTTTAAATAAAACAAAGAAGAAAAGTCGCACGTTTAGAACCAGCCAGCATCTGTGCATAATGCTCGTAGCCACATGTTGCGCTGTGAGTGAGGAATGCTCAATCCACGTGCTTGTGGGAGAAGAAATGGCGCAATGACATGTGGCCCATTTGGTGCACGACTTTGGATGCCTATCTATGTGTGTTTTCAGTGGCGAGTCATGAAGCGCCGTGTGGCGTGTTGACTGGGTTTTAAAGCACATGTTTTCTTGAGCGGTACGGTGCTGTTCCATTTTGAATAAAAAGCACGTTTTCTATTTTTTTTAAGCAATGATGCAATTCAACAAATGAGCTGGGAATTATGACAGAATTTGATTAAGAAGGAGTAGAAATCAGAAATGCAGAGAAGGAAAAAGAGTAATATATTTCATTGGATGATTTCCTCATACAAGCAACATTGGCATTTATAGATGATTCCCACATCAGCTCACGCCCCAACCTTTCCCTAACCAACCTGTCAGTCCTAACAGAAAGAGAAACAAATTAAGCATATTTGATATGACTAACTTATGCTCAAGAAAACTCCTAACAATTTTGTATACTGTATCATAATTTTCCCCTCCAGAAATCACCCTTGTCCTCAAGGGTGGAAGTCGGGAAACTTCAGCTGTAAATCGTGTAAAAATTCCCAAGTAGCTTCTTCTGTTGGCAGCCCCATCCACTTGACAAGCACCTTAGTAGCTGCACGATGACCTCTTCTGACCATCTTCCTGTCCAGCGCTGCCTCTGGTTGCTTCCTGGGTAGTTGCTCCCAGTCATTAGGTATAGCCACAGGTTTTGAAGGTAAAGGCCCGTGGTGTCTTTTCAGCTGCGAGACATGGAACACATCGAGAATCTTGGCTGAAGGAGGTAAAGCGAGCTTGTATGCAACCTTGCCAATTGCACTGACAATCTGAAATGGCCCATAAAACTTTGGTGACTGCTTATTGTTGCTGCGATGAGCTATCGTTATTTGCTTGTAAGGGAGGAGTTTCAAGTAGACCCAATCACCAATGTTGAAACTTCGATCAGATCTTCTTCTATTAGCTATCTGAGTCATTCTATTCTGAGCTCGCTTTAGATGATATTTCAGTGTGTTGATCATCTCTTCCCTTGCCTGCAAACTTCTATCCACAGTCTCAACCTCACTTTCCCCTGCTAAATAAGGCAAATGTATGGGTGGTGGTTGTCCATAAACAACCTCATAAGGGGTCTTTTGGGTAGAGGAATGCCAAGTGGTATTATACGACCATTCAGCTAGGGAGAGCCATTTAGCCCAATGTGAGGGATGAGAACTGCACATGCAACTCAAGTAAGCCTCGAGGCCTCTGTTAACCACCTCAGTTTGCCTGTCCATCTAAGGGTGGTAAGCTGTTGACAAGTGAAGATCAACTCCTTGTAGGGAGAACAATGCTTGCCAAAAGTCACTTTGAAAGACTGTATCTCGATCACTGACTATGGTGCTTAGGAGCCCATGGAGCTTGTACACATTGTCCATGTATGCTTGAGCTACCCCTCAAGCTGTGTGAGGATGGGTGAGAGCAATGAAGTGGGCTGCCTTCTAAGTCTATCAACCACTACTAGAATAACATCCTTGCCAAAAGACTTCGGGAGTCCTTCAATAAAGTCCATAGATACATCGGTCCATACTGTTTGTGGTATAGGGAGTGGTTGAATTAAACCGGGGTAAGCTTGGTTGTCATACTTGCAAGCCTGACAAACCAAGCATTTCTTGACGAAGTCCTTGATTGTCCTGCTCATTCCCTTCCAATAGAAGATCGATTTCACCCTTTGTAGTGTAGCATCTCTCCCGAAATGCCCTATACTAGGTGACTCATGCAACCACTGTAAAATCTTTCTTCTTAGATCAGCATCATGTCCTACCACCAGCTTGCCATTTCTCTTGAGTTGCTCCTGCTGCCAAGTATACCGAGAGTGGCTTTGAGGATTTTGCTGTAGTTGCTGGATAAGTTTCTGCAAGTGAGGGTCAGATTGCCAAGCTAGCTGCAGGAGATGATACAGATTGCTTTCTACTGATGTAAGCATCATGCAAACTACATTCTGGCTCGGGATTCTTGATAGTGCATCTGCCACAATGTTCTTCTTTCCTCGTTTATACTCAATGATGTAACTGAAACCAAGGAGCTTATAGAGCCACACTTGCTGGAAGTGTGTGCTGATTTTCTGTTCTAACAGGTATTTCAAGCTCCTTTAATCAGTTCTAATAAAAAATGTGTTGTTGATCAAGTATTGGTGCCATTTTTGGACAGCATGTACAACCGACAATAACTCCTTCTCATATACTGACAACAATTGCTGCTTGGGGCTGCGGTGCTTGCTGATATATGCTAAAGGATGCTGCTCCTGCAAAAGGACAGCTCCAATTCCCAAATTGCATGCATCTATCTCGATTATGAATTGCTTGGAAAAATCTGGTAATGCCAACACTGGAGCTGAAACAAGGGCCTCTTTTAATGCTTCGAAAGCTAGTTGAGCTGTTTCATTCCACCCCCATTGATCCTTTTTTAAGAGAATAGTCAGGGGTCTAGCTATCATGCCATACCCTTGAATGAATCTCCAATAGTATCCCGTTAACCCCAAAAATCCCCTTAGCTGTTTGATGTTGCTGGGTATTGGTCACTTGGTGACTGCTTCTACCTTCTTTGGGTTGGTTGTGACCCCTTTGGATGAAATCAGATGGCCCAGGTATTTGATTTGAGTGGCAGCAAATAGACATTTACTCTCCTTCGCAAAGAGCTGGTGTTGCTGCAGCAGGTTAAGGACTAAATGCAGGTGCTTCAGATGCTCTTCCACTGAGGGGCTGTAGATTAATATGTCATTGAAGAATACCAACACAAACTTCCTTAGAAAAGGAGCAAATATGGAGTTCATGAGTGATTGGAAGGTGGCGGGAGCATTGGTGAGCCCAAATGGCATCACCCTGAACTCATAGTGACCGACATGTGTTCGGAAGGCTATCTTAGGAACATCATCTGGGCACATTCTAATCTAGTAGTAACTAGACCGAAGATCCACCTTGGAGAAGATAGTAGCTCCCCCTAATTCGTCAAGGAGCTCTTCAACCAAAGGTATGGGAAACTTGTCCTTGATGGTAGCTTGATTCAATTCTCGGTAATCTACACACATTCGCCATCCTCCATCTTTTTTCGTAACCATAACAACAGCTGAAGCATACAGGCTTACACTATGCTGAATGTATCCCTTAGTGAGCAATTCTTAAGTCATTTCCTCAATAATGTCCTTTTGTAATGTCGGGTACCTGTATGGCCTCTTGTTGATGGGCTGTGTACCCTCTTTTAAATGAATCCTGTGGTCGAAGTGCCGTCTGGTGGGAGGTAACTGCTGCGGCTCCTTAAACAATGCATCATACTGCTGTAAGAGAGCCTGTATGTTAGCTAAAATTGGGGCTGATGGAGCAGCTGCAGGAACTGATTCTACTGCTGTCAGCGTGGGGTTGCTTTGCTCACCATCGGTTGGATTAAGTTGCAACAGAGCTATGAAGACTGTTTCCTGCATTGCCTTGTGTATAGCTCTTACTCCCACAACCCTGCAGCTCTTCACATTGTTTCCTTGCAGCCTCCTCTTCTGATTTGCAACACAAAATTCCATGGTGAGATCCTTGAAATTACATTTGATATCTCCCAAAGTGGACAGCCATTCTACTCCCAATACCATGTCACATCCTCCTAAGGGAATCAACATGAAATCAGCACTATAAGTATGCCCTTGCATCTTCCACACTAACCCCTCACATCTTGTGTTACACAAGGCTACTCCCATCAGCCACGGTTATGCTCTGAGGTGCTGTTGTCACCACTGTGTTACCCAACTTTGATGCCACTGCGGCATCCAAAAAATTAGGCGTGGACCCTGAATCCACTAGTATGTGTAGGGGCTTCTTACCACTGATTCCGGTCACTCTCAAGGTCTAATAGTGCTGATCACCTGAGAGATCATGGAGAGAGATTTGAGCAATGTTTTCCCCTTCAGCTTCACCTTTTGGTATTTCTTCAGCAGTGTCTGGAGGATCTTCTTCTATGTCCTCTTCCGCGTCAATAACAAAGAGCTGTGGTGCTTTTGGCTTGCATCTGTGGCATGGTTCAAACCTTTCATCGTGGAAATAACATAGTCCTTTAGCTCACCTCTCCTGCAGATCAGTTCGGTTCACGGTTTTATGGCCCTTGCCTGCACCAGATGGTCCAGCCCCTATTTTCCACGCATTTTGCCTCCCAAATCCTCCTCGGTTGTGACCAGGGTGAGTCCCTTTGTTCACTGGAGTGGGTAGGAGGGCCGGTCGGGTCGGTTTGAACTGCTTGGACAGATCCTCTATCTTGGCTTCTGCTAGTTTTGCCAAACATACGGCTTGTTGTAAATTAAGAGATTGGCTAGCTCGAACATCCAGCTCGATGTCCCTTCTCAATCCAGTTAACATACAGCTCACAAGTTGGTTTTCGTTAAGATCGACTTTAACAGCTACGGCATCAAATTTTGCTAGATAGTCTGTAACCGAGCCCTCTTGCCTTAGAGTCATCAATTCTGACACAGGGTCTTCATAAGGATTACCAAACCTATTTTTTAAGGCTTCTACATATTCCTCCCAGCTGGGTAGGAATTCAGTGTGTCTAGTTCTCATTAGGCGTTGATGCCATTGTAAAGCTAACCCCCTTAGGTGCATTGTGGCCAGTCTCAATTTATCATTAACAAGGGTATTGTCGATAGTGAAAAACTGATCACACAGGTATAGCCATTCATTTAAGTTCTCCCTATAAAATAAAGGGAACTCTATTTTTGTTAATGTAGAGGAATAAGCACTGTTACCCACTGGACGATCTTGCTGCTGGTCATGAATCACTGCATTCTGAGCCACCTGAGCTTGCACCCCGGTTGCTGTTGAATCCCTATCAGCATTCCTACCTTGCTGCAGAACGACTCCAGTCATCCACTCTCTTAGTGACAAGATCGAAGCCTGCAATTTAGCTGATGAACGTTCTCTCGCTTGAACTATAGCTGCTTGGAGTTCAGTTGATGTCCGATCCATTCTTTCATTTGCTGCTTGTATCTGTGCGGCTAGGGTTTCCTCCACTCTTCTGATTTCAGCTACTGATCTAGTATTATCAGCCATGAAAGATAGCAACACCACAGGTCAGAGGTCGGAGGCTCTGATACCCATGATGCAATTCAACAAATGAGCTGGGAATTATGACAGAATTTGAGTAAGAAGGAGCAGAAATAAGAAATGTAGAGAAGGAAAAAGAGTAATATATTTCATTGGATGATTTCCTCATACAAGCAACAATGGCATTTATAGATGATTCCCACATCAGCTCACGCCCCAACCTTTCCCTAACCAATTTGTCACTCCTAACAGAAAGAGAAACAAATTAAGCATATTTGATATAAGTAACTTATTCTCAAGAAAACTCCTAACAATTTTGTATACTGTATCAAAATTCCGCATCAACTCTTTTGGAGTTTTTCACCCATTACCCTATTATAAATATGGGTCTTTAGAACTCAGTTTAGTATCCCAAAAGTTTTTGAAAAATTGGTTTTTGGAAAATTAAAAAGGAAGAATTTTGCTCAAAAATTTATCCTCAGCAAATATTTTTGGGGGTCACTCTTCAGGTTTCAAGGGATTTTTGCGTAGAAAATCTCGTAGTTTCAGTTATTCTGCCCGGGCGACACTTGTGATAGGCGATCCAGGTATTCTTGTTTACTTCTGCTTTTAAGCTTTCTCGTAATTTTCACATTCCTATTTGTACTTTTAATTTCCCGTTTATTATGCTTTGAAATTTTATGTTCTTATGAATATATTAGTTTAGAAGTCCTTACATTATGGATTAAAAAATTTTTAAATTGTTTCCGCTGTGCCGCTCTAGCCCATTTTAGGGAATATTTTTGAAATATTTTTCAACTACGTGTGACCAAAGTCTTACATATGTTGGGTTATGGAATAAAGTGTTGTAGAAACATGTATTTTTACATGGAATCTATAATCTCTTATGAGACAAAGATGTCCTCTTACTTGATTTGCAAGTATTTGAATAGATTCGAAAAACTTTGGTCAAAATATTCCATATTTTTGATATTTGGAATTAGTATGGAGATTATTTTTTGTATTCATTAATTATACGAAAAGAGGCGAGTTGGGAACTAAGGAAAAGTCGTGAGAAAAATAATGGTAGTAGTTAGAGTTATTATTTTCTCATGGACATCTAATAGAGGGTTAATTGTGAGTAAGGGTTGTTTGGAAATTAACGAATACATATATTTATTTCTAGAGTATAATATAACTTATCTAGTGGAATTAAATTTTTACTAAATGATAATCAAATGTTATCATGAGATGGTAATTAGATTTGATCCATTTGGAGCTAGAATTAAAGTGTCCACGAGGTTTGTGTGCAAGCCTCTATATCATGCACCATCTCAAAATAGTAAGAGAATTAATAAGATAAATTATTTATTCATCATATGAAAAATTAATTCATTTTGGTTAATATGGAATTCATGAGATGAATTTATATATGAAAGAAAATAAAAAAATAAAAAGGGGAAACACGTGTGAAATTGGGCTTCGTGTGTTGACCAGCCGGCTTAGCGATTTGTGTGTCGTTGGCTTGGACGAACCAGTTCTGCGCTAATATAGTTAGGCTCGAGCCTAATCCTGACGGTGCTTAGATTTCTGCCACGCGTCCTTGATGAGGTGGCTTGCCTAGTCATCTCACTTAGCATTATTGTGTATAAATAAAGGGGTAGGGTTTAGGGAAAGGATTAAGATGATTAGTGATATACTTCTCTCTCTCTCCCTAAACTTCTCTCTATATCTTCCCCCTTTCTCTTTATATTTGTAGCCCAATATACTACATACATATTCACAAATTATACAAATGGAGTAGCCGTTTACAGCCCTGCAGGCCGGTTAATTGGTTGTTGGATTGTTGTTTTTATTGATTGAGTTGTCTTTAATCCAATTTCGTATCAATTGCTATCAGAGCAATTCAACCCTTGGCACTAATTCATGATTCATCTAATGGGCACCTCCATGGTTGACAAAACTCGATCGCAAGTCACGTTAAGGGAGATGGAGGAATCCCATGAGCGACGCTTCATTGCGATTGAGAGGCACATTGAACGAATTGGCTCTGATCTGAATGAGGAGCTTAGGCAAGCCTTGGACGAGTTCACTATTCAATTCGCCAAGCTAGCTCAAATGGTGGACAGATCATCACCCCCTAATTCTATTCCTGTACCACCACCACCACCGCGTGATACACCTGATCCTCAAGCTTCGGCTCTTGTGTGAGTTAATTACCAAGTTCCCACTCAATTCATTAAAATTGATTTCCCAAAATTTAGTGGTAAAGGTGTGGATGGTTGCTTACGTCGATGTGAAAGATATTTTGTGCTTGATAGAACCCCGAACGATTTAAAGGTTATGATAACTAGTGTGTTAATGGAGGTGTTGCCTAAGAATGGCAAAATTTATTGGAAAAATCATGGCCAAATAATGTTTATATTCTGTGGGAAGTGTATGCTCCTCAAATTTGGGCTAGATTTGTGGACACCGCGACTAATCCTCTTACCAAGCTCATGCGTTTGAGGCAAATGGGTAGTGTCGATGAATACTTGAGCAAATTCGAGGCCTTAGTATATAGATGTGGATTGAATGAGGACAAAAATATTAATATTCTTTTGGGTGGATTGTGAGTACAGATTTCGGGACATGTTCTTATGTTTAGGCCCCGATCTTTACATGATGCGGTCATCCTTCCTAAGCAACAAGAGAAAAATTGTGCATATGTTGAATGTATAACCGCTAAGAATCTACTGAAAATAGCACCGTTGCTCCCGTTACTGAGCTAGTCACACCTTACACCCGCCCTTCGGCCGCCTTCGACCCTTTGCCCACTTATTGCCTCTGGCTGGGGCGCCCGCTAGACCCTCTCCTCAAGGTCAATTAAGCTTGACATCAGCAGATTTTGATGAGCTTAAGGCGCAACTTGGGTTTCTACTGTCGGGAGCATTTCTCTCCCGGTCATCAGTGTGCTATGTTTAATAGAGCTCGGGTGTTTTTTTTTTCTTTTTTCTCTTGAGGTTGACAATGATGATTTGGGACTCGGTGCCCTGATTCAAACCCCGATCCTCCTTTGGATCCCCATATTTTGATTCATGCTTTGGAAGGTATTAATCAGTGTCAAACTATGCGGGTATCTGGTGAGTGGGGCTGCTGTTCATTGAGCATTCTCATAGACAGTGGTAGCACATACAATTTCCTTAATGTTCATCTTGCTCTGCTATTGGGTAGCTCTATTGGCACAACTGTTAGTCCCTTTGTCATTGTAGTTCATGGGAAACCCATATCACGTACCAGTATTTGCCGTAATTTCAATTGGGTGCTTCAGGATGCTTTTTTGCTCCGATATGCTCTTGATTTTGCTCTCATGTTGTGAAATGGTTTTAGGCATACAGTGGCTCCGGACATTGGGTAAGGTGACTTGGGATTTTTCTGAGTTACTTATGGAGTTTACTCTTCATGATTGTCATTATACTCTCCGTAACATTCGCCCATGTCCGCTCAAAACCATGACCGATAGTACATTGGCAACATTGTTATCTATTTCCGCATCATTTTTTTTGCTATTTTGATGTCTACCAAGTCGAATTCAGCATCTGTTCTTTCAACTGCTGCAATACCTGACAGCCTTCCTTAGCACTTTTTTCGATCACTGCAGCAGGTGACCCTATGCTAGATGATTTGCAACTTCAACTTGTTTTGTGTGATTTTGAAGACGTGTTTTAGCCTTTACCCGATCTTCTGCCATCTCGCCCATCGTTTGACCATCGTATTCCTCTTAAAGAGGGCATCAACTCGGTTAATCTCTGCCCCTACTGTTATCCTTTATTTCAAAAGGATATTATTAATGCTTTGCTCAGGGAAATACTTCAAGCTGGGGTCATTCGCAGCAGCAACTCGCTGTTTGCTTCACCTATTGTCTTATTGAAGAAAAAGGACTGTTCGTGATGCCTTTGTGTTGACTACCGCGCCCTAAATAAGACGACCTTTAAGGATAAATTTCCTATACCGATTGTAGAGGAATCGTTCGATGAGTTGGTTGGGGCTTTTTTTTTTATAATCAAAATTGGATCTGAAGTCTGGATATTGGCAAATTCGTATGGCTTCCAATGACATTCACGAGATGGCATTTTGAGCCCACTCCGGACATTATGAGTTACTATAATGCCCTTCGGGCTCTCTAACAGCCCCTCTATATTCCAGAGTCTTATGGAATGACTTGTTTCGGCCTTATTTACGGTGCTTTATGTCTGTATTTTTTGACGATATCCTTGTATACAGTGCTAGGTGGGCCACTCATTTGGATAATCTTCGGTGTGTATTGGGTGTTCTTCGCTCGCATCACCTCACGGCTAATTGTGACAAATGCACGTTTGGTGCCTGTCCTATTGAGTATTTAGGACACTTTGTCTCGGGTGTCGGTGTGGAAGCCGACCCACGGAAGATAGCCGCCGTGGCAAATTGGCCACGATCGATGTCCTTGAAGCAGCTCTGTGGTTTCCTCAGTCTTTCGGGATATTATTGTCAATTCGTCACTCACTATAGTATTCTTGCTCGCCCCCTCACCAACTTCCTCAAAAAGGACAACTTCTTGTGGACTCCGGCTGCCGAAACCGCATTTAAGCATCTCAAGCAAGCTCTCACCTTGGCTCGATTGTTAGCCCTCCCGGATTTTTTCAAGACTTTAATTGTGGAAATGGATGCCTGGAGTACCAGGATAGGCACGGTTCTTATGCAGGATGGCTGGCCCATTGCTTAAATTAGCCGGACTCTGGTCCCCCATCATCAGGGCCTCTCTGTTTATGAACGTGAGTTACTTCTTGTTGTGTCCGTTTTGAGAAATGGGAACAATAGGTCATAAGTCGAAATTTTATCATTCACACAGACCAATAGAGCCTCAAATTTCTTTTGGAGCAATGCTTATCCACTTCTTTTTAGGATTTGTGGCTCTGCCGCTTGATTGGCTTACATTATGATATTATATACAAGAAGGGGTCTGACAACCGAGCCTTTGACTCTTTGTCTCATCTCATCGGTTCTAGGATTTTATGTATAGCTCTATCGATGATCTCTTCTGACTTTATGGACTACCTCTAGGCTTCATGGTCTTCCAATCCGGTTTTAGTGACGGTCATAGCTGACAAGGTCACTGATCCCTTGTCTAATCCTCGCTACTTGCGGCAGCATGGCTATTTAAGCTGCCACGACAGTTTGGTCATCAGTAACGATTCCGGTCTCTGCCACTCTACTTTCTTATGGCTCCGTGACCCCGCAAAAGGTGTTCGCTTGGCAGTCGAGGCCACTTATTGTCGCATCCGTATGTTGTTCTACTAGAGAGGACTTGGACATGATCTCCATACTTACATTCGTCAATGCTCGGTTTGCTAGCAGAACAAGTATGATACATCGGCTCCGGTAGGTCTTCTCCAGCCTCTTCCTATTCCAATGGGAATCTGGAGCATCATTTCTATGGATTTTATTGAGGGATTGCCTCCATCGAGTGGTCATTCCGTGATTTTGGTCATCATTGACCGCCTCTCGAAGTATGCCCACTTTCTCTCATTTGCTCACCTGTATATCACAGCCGGTGTCGCACAGTTATTTTTAGACCACATTTACATGATACATGGCCTCCCGGATAACATCATCAGTGATCATGACCCGATCTTTATAAGCACCATCTGGCGTGAGCTATTCGTTCGGTTGGGCCCTCATCTCAACCTCTCTTCCTCTTATCATCCGCAGTCCGATGGACAGATGGAAGTGCTCAACCATTGTCTTGAGACTTATTTATGAAGCATGGTGAACGACCAACCCCATCTATGCCACCGTTGGCTTCCGCTAGCGGAATGGTGGTATAATACTGCCTTTCAGTTTGCTGCTTACGCCACTCCCTTTAAAATTCTGTATGGACAGCCGCCACCGATTCATTTACCTTATCTTCCCGGCTAGTCCACTGTGGAGGCTGTGGATCGCACTTTTGATGACCTATGAAGAAATTACTTAGTATCTTCTCCATAATCTGTTTCGGGCACATAAGTGGATGAAGCAGCATGCCGATTGTTGTCAGGCTGATCGCGAGTTCCAGATTAGTGACTACATATGGTTGAAGCTTCAGTCCTACACACAACAAAGTGTTGCTTCAAGGCGCTCGCACAAGCTCACGCCTTGGATCTATGGTCCATTTCGTGGGCTGGACCATGTGGGGCCCGTGGCCTATCGTCTCGACTTACCGACACATGCCTCTGTTCACCACACCATCCATGTCTCCCTCCTGAAGCGGTGCCACGCTATTCCGGCCACCAGCATTCCCCTTCCTGACGTTTGACCTTTTGTTGCTGCTTCGCTTCAGCCCTTAGCAATACTTGATTGTCGAGTTGTCAAACGCCGTTGCGTCGCCGCTACGCAGGTCTTGGTTCATTGGTCGGGCCACTTGCCCGAAGACACTACTTGGGAGTTCTTACATGACTTCCAGCTTTGCTTCCTCACATTCGTCCCTCGAGGACAAGGGTCGTCTCATGGGGAAGGTATTGATACAATTAGGCCCGAGCCTTATCCTAAGGTTGCTTAGATGTCTGCTACGTGTTCTTGATGAGGTGGCTTGCCTAGTCATCTCACTAAGCATTATTTTCAATAAATAAAGGGGTAGGGTTTAGGGAAAGGATTAAGATGATTACTGATGTACTTCTCTCTGTCCCCCTATACTTCTCTCTATATTTGCTCCCTTTCTCTTTATACTTGTAGCCCAATATACTACATACACATACAAATTACACAAAGGGGATAGCCCTTTACTACCCCGTAGGCCTATTAATTGGTTGTTGTTTTGATTTTTTGAGTTGTCTTTGATCCAATTTCGTATCATGCGCACTAGGACATCCCAAAGGGATAATTTGCGTCAATTGACATGGACCGATCTCGATGCGACATGTGGCACTTGCTGGTTCAACTTTCAGATGCATTTTTGATGATTTCTTTGGAAGATTTGGTTTTTAAATTTTGAATTCAAAAATCAAATATTTAAGAATATGATAATTCTAGATTTTGTTTTTATTTTTTTTAATTTTCAAAAATGGATTTTTATCTGAAAATATATCCCAATTGTATATTAGTTTAGTAGTGATATAATAAATCGAGATTTTATTTTTATTTTAATTACAACATGTGGCACTTGCTGGTTCAACTTTGAGACGCATTTTTGCTGATTTCTTTGAAAATTTTGGTTTTTAAATTTTGAATTCAAAAATTAAATATTTATAGTTATGATAAATCTTGATTTTATTTTTATTTCTATTTTAATTTTAAAAATGGATTTTTATCTAAAAATATATCGCAATTATTCATCAGTTTAGTTGTGAGGGAAATAAAGAAGTCAATTATTATTGTCTGAGAAAAAGTTGCTCAAATGAACCTTAACATTTCGGTGTCCACACCCCCGGTGTTTTACGGAATTGCGGAGAAGGTGTTGTTGGGGTCATTTTTCCTCTAGAGCTACACTGCGGCATACAGACCGGTGTCAAATTCATAATTTTTCTTTTGAAATTCATATTTATTCATGTTTCTTGTGATGCCTATCATTGCCCTGCATTATTTTAAATATATTAGGGTACAAACTTCATTGATTTGAAATTGAAAATTTTAAACGACACATCTGCTACGCTTGATCTAATTACTATGGGAACCTTTAATTTTAGAAATTAAAATTTTACCAACAAAGGCGTGCCCCAGCGCCGCCCCCCCCCCCCCCCCCAACACTGGAATGTCTCCCAATACCTTCCTAATCTATTCAACTTCTAAACCTTCCATTTCTAATGCAATAAATTTAGACTTGATTTAGCAATGCAGGTTTGTTTAGAAGATTTCTCAAATATAGCGCAATTATCAAGCATAAACTCGTAGCTACTAGCAGAATGAATTTCATAAGCATCAAACACCCAACTAGCACCACAATATCCATCTAACATAAAAGGGAACCTCTTATAGTATAGACCCCAATCAATAGTACCTCTAAGATACCTTAGTCGCCTAGTCAATGTACCTAGTGCTCATCACTTAGATTATTAGGGTAATGGCAAAGTTTACCAATGGCTTAAGCAATATTAGGACGAGTGTAATTCATTAAGAAAATGATGCAGCCTGCATCTTGGTGGGCAGGGGGATGGGCAACTAAGAGTTTTGATCTACATAGGAGTCTTCTAGTTAAGAAGATGTTGATTAGCTAGATTTGGCTAGATTTGTTAAATTTATCTTTATTTTATTATCTTAAAGATAGGAGATGTGGTTGGATAAAATTGTTTTGTTTTTATTTTTATTTTAATTTATTTAAGACTTTCAATTTTGCAAGGAAAATACCTCTATAAATAGAAGGAAGCTAATTATGGTTTATTGATTCAATTTTTCTCAATTTTAATTATACTTTATAGTTCTTTCTTATTCTCAAGTTGTAAGAATTAAGATTAATAAATTTCCCTCTTGTTTGTTATTAGCTTTAGTAATAAAAATTAAAGAAAAGCTGTTAAATCCTTTCATTCCTAATCAATTATCTTTTTAGCACTACATCAGTTGATATCAGAATTCAGGCCATTTCCCTTAATGGCCCATGGACGAAAGAAGTACGCCGCCATTGGAGATGTGTACTAGAGAGACCTTTGACTCCATGTTAAGAGGAGGTTTGAAGAGATTGAAGTGAGATTCTAGTGTCTCTAGTTGAAGATGAAGCAAGTGGTTATCGAGCTTCATCATCTACCTCGAATTGGTGCCTGATGTGAGTGCTACGAGACATGCATAGAGGAAAGCTTCGACAACCAACACCATTGATCGTCCTCCACGATCGCACCGCTACTATCATCATTGTTAAAACTTGTGAGCCATCACTTTACCATCTTGTCAACTTGAGTACCACCATCACCATGCCCTCTTTTGGCCTCACAACCACCACCACCACCACCCCACCATGATCCTCCAACTCCATTTCACCCACGAATAATAACGGAAGATGAACCTCTTCATCAATTTTCTTCTCCACTAATCTTTGATGAGTCTATATACAACGAGTCCATTTATGATGAGGAGAAACTTGAGGATGTTGAAATCTAAGACCCAACTACACTATCACTAATATGCCCACCAACACCAACCTTACCCACCACCCATGAACCATCATCGATCCTATTGCAAATGGCACCATTAGCTCCACCGAAAATATCATCAACCCAACTACCATCACGAGTGCGAAATAATATAACCTCACCTTTGAGTGCTTCAACACGAAAGTTGGAAGCCTTTTATTTCCTTGTGGCCATTTTCATCCGCCAACAAGACTAGTGGGTCGAATTCGGGGGCAAATTGTCGCCAAGCCGAGGAGGATGATGTAGCTCGTATCTTGGTGGGTAGGGGGATGGGTGACTAAGAGTTTTGATCCTTGTAGAAGTCTTCTACTTGGGAAGTTGGCTAGATTAGGCTACATTTGTTAGATTTATCCTTATTTTAATTTTCTTGAATATAGTAGATGCACTTAGTTAAAATGGGGGTTTTTTTTTTTCAAATTTTTATTTTGATTTATTTATGACTTTAAATTTAGTTAGGAAAGCTCTAAAGAGAAGGACGCTTATTAGGGTTTTGTGATTAAGTTTTTCTCGATTATAATTGTATTTTATGGTTCTTTCTTATTCTCAAGTTGTGAGAGTTAAGATTAGGAAGTTTCCCATTTGTTCCTTATTAGCTTTAGCAACAGAACTGAAAGGAAGGTTTTTGACTCCTTGAGTTCCCAATTAATTTTCTTTTTGGCGTTGCATCATAACATAACACTACCTATTATCTTAGTGTATTCTGCGTAAGATACACTTTATCCTGTGTTTTTTTTCAAGTGAGCTCTAGGGTAATATGGAGTTTTAGCGGGAGTTTTATCAAAGTGAGCAAACTTTCTTAAAAATTTCTCCACATAGTAGGATTGACTAAGAGTCAAACCCTCAAATGTTCTAGTTATCTTTACCCTAAGTACCACAACAGTGTCATCTAGATCTTTTATATCAAAACATGAACTCAAAAAGTACTTTGTGGTATTTACAATATTTATAGTCATGCAAAAAATAGACATGTCATCAACATACAAACAAACAATCACACAACTATTATCATGGTTAGAATACGCATAAGCATCACCATTACCAAATCTTTTCCTGACAAAGTTGGTGTTTTTAGTAATACTTAGTTTATTTGACAGAAAAGCTAGCTTAAAACATGCTATGTTTAATAAAGGATCAGAAACTAAGTTCCTACACAAGTTAAGAAAACTTTCCAAAGTTAAGTTTAAGGAGGATCTTACCATTGCCATGAACAGGAATCCAACTAAAGTTGCCTGTGAACACATTCTCCTTCACGTTGGCTTTCTTGTATTCTTAAAATAGGCTGTTGTTGGTGCACATTTTCCTCGTGGAACCAGTATCTACAATCCACTCGACCGTGTTCTCAATCATGTTCACCTCGGAGATCATGGCAACAAACATGGCTCCATCCTTGGTGAGATTTGCCCCGGCCTTGTGTTCCTTGAGTTGCAGGTCTGAATCCCTCCCTGCAATCCCTCAAGGTGTGACTGCTCTTGCCATAAGTCCAACAAGTTCCTTTAATCCTCTTTTGGCGTTCATCAACATTGATCATTGGCCTCTTTCCTTGAAATTGGCTTTGTTTTTTGATGGAACCATGTTCCTGACGATTGCTTTTTCCCCTATTCCATAGTTTCCTATATTTTCCTTTCTTTTCCAGCAGTCCTTAATTCTACAAGGTTAGCAACCAAGGAGGAATGTTTGGAGGACTTTCCCTTGGCCTATTTTTGGTTCAGATCTTCCAAATTGAGATGGGAGATCAATTCCTACGAAGTCATGTCCTTTTTTTGTATTTTAATGAGGCATTGTAATTGTCCCAAGAGGGTGGTAATTTACCAATGAGATAGTTAGCTTGGAATATTTCAAAGAATTTCATTCCCTCATTCAGTATATCAATGCATAGTCTCATATTCTTAAATTTGATCTAAAATTGGTTTTTCATATACTACAGTAAAAGAAAGCCAACTACTGCAGACATATTTCTTAGTAGCACTGTCATCCACCCCATATTTGTTTTGTAGGGTTTTCCATATTTCTTTAAATGTTTTCATACTACTATAGATTTGATACAAGGATGCCATCATGTAATGCAGAAGCATCCCCTTACATGTTTGGTTATCTTTCTTAAAGTCCTTATTGAATTTGGGCGGGGTTTTATCATTCAAGTGGGTGTAGGAAACCTCAATTTGGCCTAAGAAGAACTCCATCTTATTGTCATGAGTGATAAAACCAGCGCGAGGCAATTGAGATTAATGTAACATGTAACCAAAATATAACCTTAATACCAACCAATGTGAACTCAAGCTGCAATATTTGATATCGAGGATGACATAAATGAATTGTACATTAAGAAAAATGACAATGAATGAAAGGAAAAAAAATTGAACAGAAGAATTATTGCTCTAGGGTGAGCGTCACTACCTTCAGTCGTTTATGCCCCCCTAGTTGCGTACTCTAGAGAGATGGACTAAGCACGCTTCAACCTGCTTAGTGGTAAAGAAAAGAAAGTTTATTTAAAAGATGGAAAGTATGGGAGCGAAGAAGACTATGTATTTTAGTATGTTAATCAAAGCTCTACGGTACTAAATTTATGGGTAGGGGTTGACCCCATTAAGAATCAGTCTCGAGTTTGTTGATGACTAAAATATGATGGTCTTAAAAATAAAAGTCCAGGTTAAAAATATATGGACCAACAACGCTGAAAATGAGGTTAGATGCCTTCTACTAAAGATTTAACATGAGAAGGTATAATTTCGTTTTCTTATATATATATATAATTTTGTTGATTTATTTTCAAAATAATGCTATAAGCATTATGAATAAAGTGTTTAAACTTGGTCCTGAAGTTTGTTCGATGTGTTTTGATGTGTGTCGACATACAGGTGTAGTTTTCACCTGATTTTCGCGTGTTAACTACCGGCCTTTTGTACCTTTTCTTTGAGGCATAATTTGGGACGTCTTCTTTCTCAAAGTCCTATATATATATGTTTCCCTAATGTCTTTGATAATGGATGAATCAATTGATTTGAAAGAACTTGTTCATTGTTCTTAAAAAACGTCATTCTCATATATCTCTCCTTATCTCCCTTTACATACGCTCACTTTATTGACATTAGATTATCATTGTATCCCTGAGACTATTTCATACGCTGAAATAAGTCTTAAGGAAAGTGACATCATGTTTCGAAATCTGTAGATCGTTTGGATACCCGTTACTTGCGAATTGCAAGTGTTTGATCCAACAATGTTTGGTTACCCGATTTCCAGTACTTTTACGAGTTTACACCAACAATCATAAGACTTACTTCATTAATTGAAATGGTGTTTTCACTTTCTGTGATTTGATGTTGAACCATGTGAGATTGAAAAAAAATAATGAATGGAGAGAGTTGGTATGACTTCTTGGATCTATCCTTATATGAATGACTATGGACCAAGGTATGTCACTTAATTTTTAAAATCATGAAATCGTGATGCACTGAGATGAATGAGAATTTGTGTTTGTGCTTTATTCATGAGGCACGTGGTTAATTTGTATATGGTTTGATGATAACATAATTCAAGAGTTCATGATGGTGGTCAAGTTGGGCATGTATAAGGATAATAGACAAATGTCTTTACGCTTTTTGATTTGCATCTAATTAATGAAATCAAGTTGTGTGAAATCTTGTACTTTTGATTCAGGATAAAATCATGAAGTTCTATAATGCCTAAGAAGGAATGCTTGATGCATTGTTGTTTATACATAAAAGTATATTTACTTGTGAGGTTGAAATTTCAAAGATAAGAACTCCTAATTTTCAGTTTAGGCATTGTTTTGATATGTTATTGAAATGTGAATAATATCCAAGATTTGAAAAGTAAACCCTTGAAACTGAGAAAAATAAGGTATAGCCTGACCTCAGAAAAGAAACTGTCCATACCGCGGGGGGCTTCAGCCCCCGCACCCCCCTTTTGGAGATCAGTGGCCAAGGTCAATATTGGACTACGATCCCAGGCTTAAAGGGCCCAATCCCTTTGCTCCACCACAAAACCTCCATTTGAAAATTTAGACTCAAAATTTGAAAACACAACCCAACAGCTATATATCATGAATGTTGATCAATGATGAGTGTACATATGAAATCAAAATCAAGTCAAGAAAATCATGATACTTTTCAATTTGAGCACTATTTTGTTATGGCTTGCATCATGAATTTAACAACAAAGTGCATTGGAATTAAATGGATAATAAATTAAATTATGAAGACATACTTGTTACAAATTAGTATGTATAATTTGAGCATTAAAATAAAGCATTATTTTGGGTGGTTGTTGAAACCAAACGTTAAGGTGATGCTAAAAGGGAAATCCTTGTTTAGTGTGGTTGTTGAAACCAGGCACCGTAACAATGCTAAAATTAGTAATAATAAATAAGTGAATGAAATATGTTTGTAATGATACTTGTGTTCTACAAATTGAAAAGAACAAAAGAGTTTCTCATGAAATATGAAAACGCATAAAAAAATTGGATGTATGCTTTGTTACAAATTGGTGATATAAAGGTCCAGGCATTTTGTATAACCATGGCTATAATTCATAAAGAATTATGATGGTTGAAATAAAGTACAAATTGTGCATTGTGTATGGTAAATACATTGTTGTATGAATTTGTAATCTGAACAACAATCAGATTGAAGTCAAATGCACGTCCATTAATAACTATGTGGATATAATCCCATAATAAATATGGGTATATTGGTTCATTCTTATTTTGACGGTAATTGAGTCAATCTCTTGTACATACTGTTCATTGACTGAATTGATGTTATGGCATAATGAAGTGAACAATAGTATAGTTGGAAAATCATGGAAAAAGGATTGAGTATAATCATGCTTATATGTTACCATAACTAATACATGCATGTCCATAGATATGAAAGTAAGAGCATGGATGTTAATATGGTTGTGTGATTTTGTGCTTATACGCATGTTAGTAAAACTATGGATGTATTATTTCATTATATCAAAGATGATGCATCATAAAAATGTTTTATGTAACCATGTATATTGATGTGGTTATGAGGACAATATGTCCATGATCCTTAATGTGGTGATGAACTCTTCGGCTTGGTTATTTATAAAAATAAATTCTGTTTGCCTACTTGATTAAATGAAAAAGATGTGAATTTGAATGTATTAATGGATCATGAAATATGAGATAATATTACGTGTAGATCCCTAATATGATTCATATAAATAAATTTAAATTGAAATTCATGATTATGAACAGTGAAAGAAAGTGTATTAATGCACTTGGAAATGACTTATAGTTTTATAACTGACCACATGTTTTCAGTGGGTCTTCCAATGTTATTGGATGTAGTGCTTTAATAGAAGCCGACGTGCATGTGAAAAATTTATCATCATGATTAACGCAGTTAAAGAAAGCTTACTTGCATGTTAAGGGCGTATGTATATGATGATTAAGTATTCAGTTAAAATGATGTGCATTCTTGCGGTGAGTTTTTAAGTACTCAAATTGAGTGTTAGATTCATGCAATTACTGCGTGGTAAATAAGATTATTATGTGATGATATGCTCACTTGTTAAGATATTGTTAGTTATCAACGTGACAAATTTGAAGAGTATCAAAAGACTGATTTATGATAACTCTTTTGTTGCCCATAAGGTTTTATGCATATAAATGACATGTATAGTCTTTTGACTTATTTATAGGTGGAGTGAACATCTTAAGATATAAATATACACGAGTACATAGAAAGTAACTTTGAGTCTTTTGTTGGTCTTGAATGATGCATTTTGATAATGAATTAAAGTATATTATGATGAAGATCATGTTTGAGGGTGTATCCCTAGAAATACTCTAGAACTTTGAAAGAGTAACAGAATATGAAAAGAGAAGTCTTAATGATCGGACTTGTAAATTTCTAGAGGAATGAACTAGAAATAGAATGAATTTCAAAGTTCAATATTGTTATGTTATAGATTGTGATACTATGAAAAGACTATATTGTCTAGCGATGTTGCCTTTTGAAAGAGGTAGTTAATGAATTCGAAAAATGCATATTGCATGTTTAATAAATCGGGGGATCCGTTGTATATATGTTGACTACATGTTAAAATTTGGTGTGAAAATTTAGAACCAAATGTAAGTGCTCCACTGAGATAATTGGACCTTGAAAAAGTTAGATGTAGCCTTTGTTGTTGGATAGCTGAGTGTGTATAACTAGCTATGTGAGTAAATGTTACTAACATAAAGTACATAAGGTACCGAAATAACCATGAGTTGTGGTGCTAATGTTAATGAGTATATAGAAGAGTACTAGGATATGGCTTCCTTTAACTTAGAGATGTTGTTTGTGAGAATGATTGTATTTTAAAAATAGTAGGGGAACGTTGATGTATTTTCAAAATAATGATAAAAAAATTGTGAGTAAAGTGTTTAAAGTTGGTCCTGAAGTTCGTTCGATGAGTTTTGATGTGTGTTAGGGTGTGTGTTGACACACAGGGCTGGTGTGTCGACACACATTCTTACAGAACAGGGCTGCAGAGGTGTGTGTCGGCACATACGGCCCATGTGTCAACACACAGATCAACAGAACCATCTTTGCAGAACTATGTGTCGACGCACAAGTGCAGTTTTCACCGGATTATTGCGCATTAACTACTGGCCTTTCGCGCCTTTTCTTTGAGGCATAATTTGGGACGTTTTCTTTCACAAAGTCTTATATATATATATATATATATATATATTCCCCTAATGTCTTTGATAATGGATGAATCAATCGATTTGAAAGAACTTGGTCATTGTTCTTGGAAAACATAATTCTCATACATCTCTCCTTATCTCCCTTTACATACGCTCACTGTATTGACATTAGGTTATCGTTGTATCCCCGAGACTATTTCATATGCTGAAATAAGTCTTAAGGAATGTGACATCACGCCTCGAAACCTGTAGATCGTTTAGATACCCGTTACTTGCGAATTGCAAGTATTTAATCCAACAATGTATGGTTACCTGGTTCCCGGTACTTTTGGGAGTTTCAAAATATGGTTGATAAAGGATATTTTTGTTATTTTACTATGACATCAATAAAAATGTAGCTGTCACATTGGCTCTATCAATTAAAAACGAAGTCTTCATGTTGGAGAGGGGCCATTTCATTAATTGGACAAAAACTTAAGTGCTTTTTATTAATACAAGAAAAACTTAGGAGCCTTTTTATTAATTCAAAAAGGCCAAAATCTTTTTTTATTATTTTTAAAAATATCATGGTACTAAAAATATATGAGCCTATTTGATAATAGAGAATTTTCCAGCTTTCCAAGACATTTTTCCTATAAAACTGAAAAACGTGTTCAATAATTTAATTTTATAATTGAAGAACTTGAAAAATAGTTTTCCATTTTTTCCTATTCTTTCACAAAATAGGAAAGTAATTTAAAACTATTTTACAAATTTTCTTAACAAAATAGTGACCTAGTTTTCCAATTTTTCCCCACTCCTCTCACATTTTCACATTACTCACCCATTTTATAATTTTTTTTTATATGCCCCAATCTTCTCCTTTTCGTACGTAAATAATTTTGGAGTACTTAAAAATAGGTTCCCAATTTTAAAAGCGATAAATAATTTTTAAGGTAGGGGATAAATAAGAGGATCATGCAAGTTATTTAATTATATATATATATATATATATATTCATCTTTACAGAATGTGATAGAGCGGGCTTTAGGGATACTTAAGGTAAGGTTCTTTTTTAAAATGCGTTACCTAACTATCTGCTAACCTAGGGGACTAAGAATTGAACGTATGATGAACTACCTGTGTTCAAAATTGATTAAGGTTCATTTGTGTTCATTATGAAGGCACAATAAGCTATCGAGCCGAGTTCAAGCATGTTAGAAAAGCTTAACGAGCCAAGTTCGAATAAGGGATGCTCGTTTTGTTAACATTCATGAACTATTTGATAAGAGCTTGTTAAGGTGCTCATTAAAAGCTCGCCAAGAGCTCTTAACAATTGATATTGGTTCAAAAGTGGTTCGATAATGGCTCGATTGTGACCTAAAAAGCTTCAGCAGCAAGCTATGATCGATTTTAAGCTTGATTGCTCGATGATAGCTCGTCTCTGCTGGATAACAAGCTCCACTCGACTCGATAAGCCTAATGAGCCGAGTATTGAACAAACTATAATATTATTGAATCAAGCTCGATAAGAGTTTGGCTGGAATTTGAGCTCAATAAGCCTTATTAAGCTCGAGTTCGAACAAGGGGGTTCTCGGCTCGGCTTGGCTCATTTACACCCTTATATTAAGACGACAAAAGTTGATTCTTTTTTCATGTTATACGAATGTACAATATTTGTATATTTTCAGAAAATCAGAAACCAGGGAGCACTTGAATGCATTTTCTAGTTTTCTATGTTTTAAAAGTAGAAAAGAAAAACTGGAGATGAAAATGAAAAATGAAGATGAAAAGAAAAACTAAAAATGGAAAAGAAATATTAATTTTTGCTATCAAATAAGCCCTGTATAACCCAATATAATTTCTCAAATGACATCTATGTCATCATTTGGCATCTTTTTATTCTTTTTCATAATTTTTTAAAAAGAAAACTAAATTTCAATGTACAATTCTCAATACATGCATATTTTATGTTTTAGCGAAAAATAAGATGGTTTTCTATATTTAGAAAATAATAGTTATTTTAGTTGATTATAGTAATGCTAATATAAGTTTAAAAGATGAAAAAATATTTTTTAAATTTTCAAAAAATATATTATAAGATAAAAAATAGTTCAATTAGATTAAAAAATTCAAAATTAAACGAATATACAATTAAAATATTTCAAACAAATTATGGAAAAATAATTTTTAAAAAACTTAAAAAAATAATAATATTTTTTGCAATTGGTAAAAAATTATATTAATAAATAAAAACAAAAAAAACTAGAGACTTTCTACTTTGAGGAAATAAAAAGATAAAGATTTAATATTTTTAGGCAAAAGGCAAGAGTTTTTTTATTAGGAAAATGAAAAGAGATTTTCTAATATTTATATAAAAATAAGTAGTTTAATTTATTATAATACTAAAGTTATAAATTTAAAAGATGATAAACTATTTTTGAAATTTCTATAAAATTACTGTAAGGTTTTCATTAAAAAATTCATTAAGATAAGAGATAATAATATTTGGTCAAAAAGAAATTTTAAATTAGATAAGTAAATTCAAAATTAAAAAAAAAAAAAAAAAACAAATTGAAAATTTGAAAAATAAGTTATAGAAAATCTTTTTTGGAAAAAGTTTGTAAAACCAATAACTAAAAAAGTATTTTTATATTTCTTCATACTTTTTCCCAAAAAAGTATTTTTCCACAATTTGTTTTCTAATTTTTGTTTCGTGCATTTGTTATTTTAAGTTTAATAATCTAATTTTCAAATTATTATAATAAAATTGTATTTTAACTTATAATATTTTTTATAATATCTTCATAAATAGTTTGTAATATATAAACTTATAATATCATTCCTATAATTAAGTACAATAATTATTTTTATGAATATAGAAAACACCCTTATTTTTTGCTAAAAGCAAGCTCCTAATTTTTGCCTAAATATACAAGATTCCTTTATAAAAATAAAATCAAATACTTAATTCCCTCCTTTTGAGGGCCACAATGATCATAAAAAATTTAATTGGATGCATAGTGATGGTTTTAAGGGGCTAAGTGAATTATCTTATTTATAAGGAGAGTTTCTATTAAAAAGAGCATATCTAGTGCCTTAAGGGCTCCCGCCTACGCAGAGTCTTTGGGGGGGGGGGGGGGGGTTGGATGCACGCAGATTTACCCCTTCAGGGTATTAACTTGAAGAGAGGCTATTTCCTAGTGCCTCCAACATGAGGGTGATGACTTCTTAGGAGGTCACCCATCTTGGTACTACTCTCGCCCAAGCACGTTCGGAGTTTTAATGGAATCCGACGACGGCATGTTGGTGACCTCTTTGGTAAGGAGAGTTCCTATTATTGAAGCAAAATATAAGAGATTTTTTTTCAATCTAGCCTAATATTAATTTATTATTTAAAGTTAGTGATTCATATGTTATGAAAAAGATACACGCAGGCACCTTTTTGTAAATTTTAAGAAAGGAAATAGATAGGCCGGTGATTTGCCTGTTAGTTATGAGCAACAATTTGTTAGCTATTGATGATTTGCTGATTGATCAACTTTTAAATTAATTGCACAATAAATAAAATAATGGAGTTAATAAAATAGCAAAACTTAGTTTTAGTTTTTATCAGTTTCACCCAACATTTGTAAGTTACGCACCATAGTTTAATGGATTAACATATTATGAATTCGAATAATTAAAACTTTTTTTAAATCAACCTAGCCATTAAAGTATTGATAATAGTTAAAGTAAATTTAGTTAAAATAAATTTATTTTGATTATTGTCTAAAGTTTAGCTACAACTCCATATAGGAAAGTAATGTAATACTTAAAAAAATAAATAAGTATGTCATTTATTAAAAAAAAAAAAAAAAAAAAAAAAACGAACAATACATTTATGTTGTATACTTTTAAAAAAATAGAAGGGCGTGTTTCATACGCCACAAGCTTTACTCTAAACTCTTACAGCTGCCAGAACAACATTTGAAATAAAGCTAAAAATTATTCAAAACACTGACTTAAAATGTTTTACCAAATATAAAGTTTAAATGTTGGACTATTCAGAAAGCTAAAAGTTATTAAAAAGTCTAAGGGCTGTTTGATAACGGAAATCAATTTTCCTTTTTTATTTTCCATTTGGACAACATGCTTAAGAGCAGAGAATCATTACAATTTTCCAATATAGAAATTGGAAAATGAGTTCAAGTGATTGCAGTTTTCTAATTTTCTGAAAATTAAAAACGATACATAAGTAATACTTGTAAATCAGAAATTAGATAATACAATTTGAACCTAGCACAAACAATTATGTCACCGGGTTTAAGTACAAGTATCACTTCGATACACAATTCTAAAGTGCAGATCACCTACTCATATTGCTTAATTCGTACAAAAAAAAAAGAGTAATTCAATATAACATAAAAGAAGTATAACCTACACCTATAACATGCTAACTCTTGTATTTTTTGGGACTTATCCACTTTTATGCTATGTCATACAACGACAATATCATACACCACACCTTCTCCACCATACTTCGTAGATGGTCTGACAAAAAGCCCAAATGAGTTCCTCCAAGCAAATTTTGCTTTACAAAGGGGGAACTTAGACTTAAGTATGCAAAATGCATGCTCTATTATGGTCCCCAAATATTTGTGTCATATTAAACTCACATCGTTCGCTTATGCGTCTCCAGCCTTGAAGGGTGGATAGCGAGCCAAAGGTTAGAATTAGAGGTGGCCACGGGCCCGCTAGGCCTGCTACTGTAGCGGGCTGGACCGGACCGGGCCAGGTCGGGCCTGGGTCCCAGCCTTGGGGGCTCAGCCTGGCCCGGGCCCGGGCTCGGGTTGGCCTGTCCCCCCCTTTTTGTTTTTTTGAACAATATGTAAAATTAAAAAAATACAAATTTATTTTGTACAAAAATTGTTATAATTCATTGATAAATAATATAAGATACAAATACAATCCATCACAATCATTAATAATGCAAAATATATGAAATAAAATAAAATATATAATAAATAATGGTAAATAATGTAACAAATATAATTACATCAGTTGGATCCTACTATTTAAAAATAAAAACATATTTATTAAAAAAAAACAAACAAGATATAGACGTACAACAATAAGAAATTAGTTTACGCTAGATGGGGGGTTGTTGTGCTGTCGTCTGACATATCGGTAGTATGGTCGTTTTCATCCTCACTCGATGAACCTAGCCTCATTTCGTTTTGCTCCCTAGCCTCTATGTGCATCCAGTCTGTAATACCCAATCTAATTAAATTAGGCTAGGTATTATATTACAATTAAAATTCGCTATTATTTCGATTGGATTATAAATAAATTAATGAATTAATTATCCCAAAGGGGTCCATTAGTAATACTAAAGTGATTAAAATAGGTAAAGGTATATATATATGTATGTATGTAAAGAGAAAAAAAAAAAATTAAAAAAAAAATAAAGAAAAGGGCGTTATAAACCCTGTGACAACCCCCCCTCCAGAAACCCTTGCTCCCCTCACGGCCCACTCGCTCTCACGCCTCTCTCGTTTTCCCCTCTTTGGGTTTTTCTCTCTTCTCTCGTCAAATCCTAAATTCCGGTTCTCGCTTGATAGGATCCGAGGCTGACCCATAATAGGAGTTCGACTTTTGGATTAAACGCTAGCAAAGGTAAGTATACCACTCCCCCTACTTGTTTATAAATACAAAAAAATCTGATGTTTAAGGGTTTGATATGTGAGTCAAATATTTGAATAGTTTATTAGTTTGTTAAAATAGGTTCAGGCATATATATTTGGCCAATTGCGGGATTTTTACTCTTTTGATTTAGTATACACCGATTTATACGTTGATTTGTTGTTTAAATATGTGATTTCTACTATTGTTTGATATGTTAATATGTAGTTTGAATTGTACTGATTTATACATTGAATTGATGTTTAAACTTGTGAATCTTGAAAGGACTTGTACTTGTGAGTATGCGAAAAAAACTATTGTGAACTTACTATTTGAATTAAAAGATTTTATGGGAAGACCTTACAGATAATTACGTTGACCCTCTGGGGTCTATCAATGATAGAATGCGAAATGTGAAATGTGAAAGTCGATCTGTGACCCTGTCGCGGGAAAAATACCGGCACATAGATCTATGTTCGATCCTATTGGATCTGTCGACTTAGAACCGGTTCGAATATGTGAAATGTGAACGTCGATTGTGACCCTGTCGCGGGAATACTACTAGCAGTAATTTTCGTTTCGTCTGTGAGTTTTACCAAAATGAGCTCTTGTGAAATAAGTTAAATTATAGTGGTTTGGTGTTACCTCAACATGATTTCTAAAGATAAATTGATTTTGCTTGCTTTGGTTGGAGTTTTATTCATTTTAAATAATATGTCTGATCCGGGTAGGATGTATGGTATACTTGCTGAGCCGTTGTTTGCTCACCCTATTAATTTATCTTTCAGATTAGTAGCCGGTGGCAAATTCTAGAGGAATGAGGATGATGCAACGACTCTCTGTTTCCGAATTTAGTCTATTTTTTGTAGTTTAATTATTTGATAGTTTTGTAGTGGGATATTATAGACTGTTTGAGAGATTGTAATTTGAGCTTCCGCACTATTAGTTTTAAAATGTTAGTATCGATGTATTTGGACTTGAGGTCATATATGTTGGCAAAATTTATGAAATTTTGAGAAATTTTAATCGAAAGATTTTGGGTTTCGTACTATGATGAGGGGATTTATTGTGGTACAGCCGTGTAGCGTCCTCTTAACTTAAGCCTATTCGGTATAACGTTTGGGGGCGTTACATAAATTGGTATCAGAGCCTGGGTTATGAATCTTTGGGGGGGGGGGGGGGGGGGGGCGGGAGGGGGGGGGGGGGGGGGGGGGGGGGGGGGGGGGGGGGGGGGGGGGGGGGAGTTTAGGTATTAAGATGAGAACCCTAGGTCATGAATTTGGGGGGAAATTTTAGTGTTAAGTGAGAGCCCTAGACTATTGAGAAATTTAAGTATTAAAGTGAGAGCCTTAGGTTATGAACCTTGTGGGATTTAAGTGATAAGATGAGAACTTAGGTTATAAATTATTGAGGAACAAAATTTGCGATGCTGAGGAAATATAATTGGTAGCTTCAACTATATTAAAAACAATAATAATAATAATAATAATAATAATAATAATAATAATAATAATAATAATAATAATAATAACAACAACAACAACAACAACAACAACAACAACAACAACAACAACAACAATAATAATAATAATAATAATAATAATAATAATAATAATAATAATAATAATAATAATAATTTGTTTCTTATGTGATCTGGGTTCAGGTGAAGATAGGTGACAAGAGTAAAATACCAGCGTCCTTAAAGAGGAAGAGAACCCTAAAGGGGAGGAGCAGGGTTCCACCCTCGGTCGAGGAACACCTTAGTGAATCGGAGAAGGATATGGACGAGGAGCACCTTAATGAGGAACGTGTTCAACTGCTAAATAGGCCCAATGGTCAAAATGACCAGAGCTCGGGTGGTTCCTCTAATCAGTTTGATGTTGCAATAATGCACCAGCTCATTGTTAACCTCTTGCAACATCAACAACAAATCCAGGCTGTACCTCCTCTCACTCGACACGTTGAAGAGACACCCTTTGAAAGGTTGTCAAAATTGAGGGCCCCAAGTTTTGAAGGAGTAGATGACCCTCTAGAAGCTGAAAAATGGATACGGGAGATCGAGACATTGTTCGAGGCAATGTCAATTGCCGACGATGATAAGGCTCGAGCAGCCACCCCTTTTCTTAAGGGGAATGTGGAGTTCTAGTGAGCTACAATCAAGGTAGGATACCAGAATGCTTCTGAGCCGTTGGATTGGGTAGAATTTAAGGAGATTTTCTACAACCAGTTCTTCCCTGAAGAGCTCAGAATGACGAAAGAAAATGAATTCTACGAGCTAAGACAAGGAGAACAAATGACAGTATTGCAGTATGCCAATAAATTTCATGAATTGGGACGTTTCAGCCCAAGCATCATGGCGTCTGAGACTAGTAAAGCGAATAGATTTGAGAACCCTAGGTCATGAATTTGGGGGAAATTTTAGTGTTAAGTGAGAGCCCTAGACTATTGAGAAATTTAAGTATTAAAGTAAGAGCCTTAGGTTATGAACCTTGTGGGATTTAAGTGATAAGATGAGAACTTAGGTTATAAATTATTGAGGAACAAAATTTGCGATGCTGAGGAAATATAATTGGTAGCTTCAACTATATTAAAAACAATAATAATAATAATAATAATAATAATAATAATAATAATAATAATAATAATAATAATAATAACAACAACAACAACAACAATAATAATAATAATAATAATAATAATAATAATAATAATAATAATAATAATAATAATAATAATAATAATAATAATTTGTTTCTTATGTGATCTGGGTTCAGGTGAAGATAGGTGACAAGAGTAAAATACCAGCGTCCTTAAAGAGGAAGAGAACCCTAAAGGGGAGGAGCAGGGTTCCACCCTCGGTCGAGGAACACCTTAGTGAATCGGAGAAGGATATGGACGAGGAGCACCTTAATGAGGAACGTGTTCAACTGCTAAATAGGCCCAATGGTCAAAACGACCAGAGCTCGGGTGGTTCCTCTAATCAGTTTGATGTTGCAATAATGCACCAGCTCATGGTTAACCTCTTGCAACATCAACAACAAATCCAGGCTGTACCTCCTCTCACTCGACACGTTGAAGAGACACCCTTTGAAAGGTTGTCAAAGTTGAGGGCCCCAAGTTTTGAAGGAGTAGATGACCCTCTAGAAGCTGAAAAATGGATACGGGAGATCGAGACATTGTTCGAGGCAATGTCAATTGCCGACGATGATAAGGCTCGAGCCGCCACCCCCTTTTCTTAAGGGGAATGTGGAGTTCTAGTGAGCTACAATCAAGGTAGGATACCAGAATGCTTCTGAGCCGTTGGATTGGGTAGAATTTAAGGAGATTTTCTACAACCAGTTCTTCCCTGAAGAGCTCAGAATGACGAAAGAAAATGAATTCTACGAGCTAAGACAAGGAGAACAAATGACAGTATTGCAGTATGCCAATAAATTTCATGAATTGGGACGTTTCAGCCCAAGCATCATGGCGTCTGAGACTAGTAAAGCGAATAGATTTGAAAGGGGACTGCTTCCTCCCATTAGAAGGCATCTTTCAAGTGTCATTTTCAAGGAATACAAGGAGGTCCTCGAACGTGCATTGAAGGTGGAAGCAGATCTAAAGTTGGAAGAACAGGAGCATGCTGCTAAGAAAAGGTTAGCAGATGGCAAGTTTCAGGGAGGGAAGCCCAACCGATCTGGTGGTAATGGCAAAAAGTTTCATACAAAGAATCCGGGGAGCTCTAACACTGAATTCAGGAAATGCGAGCATTGTGGCAAGGCCCATTCCGGTGAATGTTACAGAAAGTTAGGGGCGTGCTTTGAGTGTAAAGAGAAAGGACACATAGCTCGTGATTGTCCCCTCAAGAATGGTTCCAAGAACAGAGCCAGTGATGACAGACAGGGACCTCGGGGTAACGCCAGAATGTTTGCTATGATTCAGAAGGACGAGACTGCTAGTGACCGTGTGGTGACAGGTACCCTTCCTATCAATTCCACTGGTGCGCATGTATTATTTGACACCGGGGCCTCTCACTGTTTTGTGGCTAAGAAATTTGCCTCTAAATTAACTTGTGAGCCGAAACTACTAGATGAGCCCTTTTGTGTGGCAACCCCGGTGGGGTATGATGTGCTTGCTGATCTTGTGTGTGAAAATTGTGTGATTATAATAGGTGATATGGAGTTAATGGCAGATCTAGTACTCCTAGATATGGAGGATTTTGATGTGATTCTAGGGATCAATTGGCTGTCTTCTTATCACGCGCATTTAGACTGTTTTGGAAAAAGGGTTGTATTTCAGATTCCTAACCAACCAGAGTTTGCTTATCACGGGGACGGGTTAAATCCTTCTATGGGAAGTAAAGACTCTAAGACTTCTAGTAGGATGATTTCAGCCCTAAATGCTAGAAGGTCCCTGAGGAAGGGATGTAGATGATTCCTTTTCCATGTATTTGACAGTAGGAGGGACGACGTGACGTTAGATGACATTCCCATTGTCAGGGAATTTCCTGAGGTCTTTCCAGAAGACTTGCATGGTCTGCCTCCAAGGAGGAAAATCGAGTTTGAAATCGATCTAGTACCTAGCAGTGGACCCATATCCAAAGCCTCTTATAGAATGGCTCCTTTTGAACTACAAGAATTGAAGGTGCACCTGCAGGAGTTGTTAGATAAAGGCTTCATCCGACCTAGTGTCTCGCCATGGGGTGCTCTAGTATTGTTTGTGAAGAAGAAGGCTGGCAGTATGAGGTTATGCATTGACTACAGAGAACTGAATAAGGTGACTGTTAAGAATAAGTACTCCTTGCGTCGAATTGATGACTTGTTTGATCAACTTCAAGGCGCGAAGGTCTTTTCTAAGATTTGACCTACGATCTGGTTATCATCAGCTAAAGATCAAGGAGAAGGATGTGGCCAAGACTGCTTTCAAACAAGGTATGGCCATTTTGAATTTTTAGTTATGCCATTTGGGCTAACGAATGCACCTGCTGCTTTCATGGATTTGATGAACAGGGTGTTTTGATAGTACCTGGATCGATTTGTAGTTGTATTTATCGATGACATACTAATCTACTCTAAGAGTAGGGAGAAGCACGAAGAACATCTGAAGATGGTATTGCAAACTCTACAAGAGCGTCAGTTGTATGCCAAGTTGAGTAAGTGTGAGTTTTGGCTTGATAGAGTGGCATTCTTAGGCCATGTGATATCCAAAGATGGGATCTCAGTGGATCCAAGGAAGGTTGAGGCGGTATTGGAGTGGAATCTACCCACAATTGCAATAGAGATTAGAAGCTTCTTGGGACTGACTGGTTACTATAGAAGATTCATTGAGGGATTTTCGCAAATTGCACTTCCTCTCACTTGATTGACTCAAAAAGGAGTGAAGTTTGTGTGGACAGATGAGTGTGAAAGAAGCTTTCAGGAACTGAAAAAGAGGTTAGTGTCTGCCCCTATACTTGCATTACCTACTGATGAGGGTAACTTTGTCATTTACAGTGACGCTTCAAAGAAAGGGCTAGGTCGTGTGCTAATGCAGAATGAGAAGGTGATAGCCTATGTGTCCCGACAATTAAAGCCTCATGAAAAGATTTATCCAACGCACGACCTGGAGTTGGCAGCAATGATATTTGCTTTGAAGATTTGGAGACATTCCCTCTATGGTGGATCTTGCCAGATTTTTACAGACCACAAAAGCTTGAAATATCTGTCTACATAAAAAGAGTTGAACTTGTGGTAGAGGAGATGGTTGGAATTGATCAAGGATTATGATGTGACCATTAATTACCATCCTGGAAAAGCAAATGTAGTTGCAGATGCACTGAGCAGGAAATCAGTGGACAACTTAGCTGCCCTGATCACTTCCCCGCCTAAGCTACTTAGAGACTTGGAGGAAATGCAAATTGAAGTGTGCATTCATGATAAAAAGAGCGGTGTTTTAGCCAATCTGGTTGCACAACCGCCATTGCTAGAAAAGATCAAGGCTGCGCAGCAACATGACCCTTTTTCATGAAGATGAAAAGTAAGGTGTCCAATGGAGAATCTTCAGACTTTCTGTTGCATGATGACGGAGCAATGTACTTTGGGAGTAGATTATGTGCACCTGATGATCCAACAATTAAGAGGAAAATCATGGAAGAAGCACACAGTTCCTGCTTTTCGGTACATCCTGGAGGCACGAAGATGTATCGAGACCTGAAAAGCTGCTTCTGGTGGAGAGACATGAAGCGAGATATTGCTGAGTTTGTGGCTAAGTGCTTGATCTGTCAACAAGTAAAGGCTGAGCACCAAAAGCCTGGTGGATTGCTACAGTATTTGGAAGTGCCTGAATGGAAGTGGGATCGAATTTTCATGGATTTTGATGTGGTGTTACAGTTGCATGGTGTGCCAAGTGAAATTATTTCGGACAGAGACCCGAGGTTTGTGTCTAGATTTTGGGAGAGTCTGCAGAAAGCTTTGGGAACTAAACTGAGTCTGAGTACCGCTTACCATCCTCAGACAGATGGGCAGACTGAGAGGACTATTCAGACATTAGAGGACATGCTGCGTGCCTGTGTTATAGACCTTGGGGGTAGTTGGGATAACTACATGAGTTTGATAGAATTTGCCTATAACAATAGTTACCATTCTAGTATTGGGATGGCACCATATGAAGCTTTGTATGGGCGGAGATGCAGAACCCCTTTGTTTTGGAATGACATTGGAGAAAGAAAACTATTAGGTCCCGAGATTGTACAGGATGCTGAAGAGAAGGTCAAGCTAATCAGAGAGAGAATGAAGATAAGCCAAGATAGGCAAAAGAGTTGGGCAGACAAACGAAGAAGACCGTTGGAGTTTTCAGTAGGTGAACATGTTTATCTGAGGGTATCTCCAACTAGGGGCGTGATGAGATTTGGAAAAAGGGGTAAATTAAGTCCGCGTTTTGTAGGACCATTTGAAATTTTGGCGAAAGTTGGAGACGTATCTTATAGAGTAGCCTTACCGCCAGAACTATCCAGAATACATAATGTATCTCATGTTTCTCAATTGAGGAAGTATATTTCGGATCCCTGTCACGTGATATGGCATGAACCGTTGCAAGTGCGAGAAGATTTGACTTATGTAGAGCATCCAATTTGCATAGTCGACTGAAAGGAACAAAAGTTAAGACACAGAATGATCCCATATGTTAAGATCCAATGGAGTAATCATACTCCTAGAGAAGCAACATGGGGGACCGAAGAAGAGATGAGAAGCAAATACCCAGAATTATTCGAAAACGAAGGTGAGTTTCGAGGACGAAACTTTTGTTTAAGGGGGTGAGGATGTAATACCCAGTATAATTAAATTAGGCTAGGTATTATATTACAATTAAAATTCGCTATTCTTTCGATTGAATTATAATTAAATTAATGAATTAATAATCCGAAAGGGGTCCATTAGTAATACTAAAGTGATTAAAATTGGTAAAGTTGTATATATATATATATATATATATATATATATATATATACACGTAAAGAAAAAAAAATAAAAAAAATAAAAAAAAAGAAAGAAAAAAGGCGTTATAAACCCTGTGACAACCTCTCCTGCAGAAACCCTCGCTCCCCTCACGGCCCTCTCGCTCTCATGCCTCTCTCATTCTCCCCTCTTTGCGTTTTTCTCTCCTCTCTCGTCAAATCCTAAATTCCGGTTCTCGCTTGACAGGATCCGAGGCTGACCCATAATAGGAGTTCAACTTTTGGATTAAACGCTAGTAAAGGTAAGTATACCACTCCCCCTACTTGTTTATAAATACAAAAAAATCTGATTTATAAGGGTTTAATATGTGAGTCATATATTTGAATAGTTTATTAGTTTGTTAGAATAGGTTCAGGCATGTATATTTGGCCAATTGTGAGATTTTTACTCTTTTGATTTAGTATACACCGATTTATACATTGATTTGTTGTTTAAATATGTGATTTCTACTATTGTTTGATGTGTTAATATGTAGTTTGAATTGTACTGATTTATACGTTGAATTGATGTTTAAACATGTGAATCTTGAAAGGAATTGTACTTGTGAGTATGCGAAAGAAACTATTGTGAACTTTTTATTTGAATTAAAAGATTTTATCGGAAGACCTTACAGATAACTACGTTGATCCTCCGGGGTCTATCGACGGTAGAATGCGAAATGTGAAATGCGAAAGTCGATCTGTGACCCTGTCGCGGGAATAATACCGGCACATAGATCTATGTTCGATCCTATTGGATCTGTCGACTTAGAACCGGTTCGAATATGTGAAATGTGAACGTCGATTGTGACCCTGTCGTGGGAATAATACCGGCCGTAGTTTTCGTTTCGTCTATGAGTTTTACCAAAATGAGCTCTTGTGAAATAAGTTAAATTATAAAGTAGTGGTTTGGTGCTACCTCAACATAATTTCTAAAGATAAATTGATTTTGCTTGCTTTGGTTGGAGTTTTATTCATTTTAAATGATATGTCTGATCCGGGTAGGGTGTGTGGTACACTTGCTGAGCCGTCATTTGCTCATCCTATTAATTTATCTTTCAGATTAGTAGCCCGTGGCAAATTCTAGAGGAATGAGGATGATGCAGCAGCTCTCTGTTTCGGAATTTAGTCTATTTTTGTAGTTTAATTATTTGATAGTTTCGTAGTGGGATAATAGAGACTGTTTGAGATATTTTATTTTAGCTTCTGCACTATTAGTTTTAAAATGTTAGTATCGATGTATTTGGACTTGCGGTCATATATGTTGGCAAAATTTATGAAATTTTGAGAAATTTTAATCAAAAGATTTTGGGCTTCGTACTATGAAGAGGGGATTTATTGTAGTACGACCGTGTAGCGTCCTCTTAACTTAAGCCTATTCGGTGTAACGTTTGGGGGCGTTACACAGTCCTTTAAGCATACGAACATCTCCAAGGTGGACGATGATAGCTTCGCCTTTTTTGTTCCAAGCAACCTGCCACCAAGACTAAAAGCACACTCTGATGCTACTGAAGATGCCAGACATATTAGTATATCATGTGCCATGGTGGAAAGCACAAGATATTGGGTTTGATTTGTACACCACCATTTCAAAATATCAAAATTTGTATTGGCCGGTGTTGGGAAGAACAGGATCAACGACATCCTAATATAGTAATCTAACTCGTCACATGGCGTGGGAGCTTGTGTGGGCACGAATTAGTCCAACAGCTTCCATGCATATGGCATGTGTGCACGACTTCCACTAGACGTTGAAGATCCAATTGTAGTAGAAGTAACATGTGGATTATCAGATGATAATCACCGAGAATAATGAGAAAATAAAGTGTGTAGGTTTGAATTGACTTGCGCAATAAATTTTTCATAATCGAAATCAGAATTTAATTGTTCGTAAAAATATTTGGCTGACAAGTTCAAACCCATGAGTTTACAACGGGGATCCAAAATAGTGGCAAAACAGCCTGTAAGGGATAGTTCAGAATAATATTTATAAAACTTCGTTTTCATTGCCTTAATCGATTCAATCAATGCGGGATTGGATTCATTTTCCGGCATCCAAGCCACAATATCAATCAATCTAGATATTGCTTGTGGTATAGTCGGATAATAGCAACCGGAAAAAAGGTGGCAGCGTCTTTAAAAATGATAAAAAATTTACAAATTTTATTAGTGGTGTCCCACTGTATATTGTTCAGATTATAATCACTTAAATTTGAACAAGTATCCTGTACAAATTCCACTAGGACATTCTTGTATGGTAGTATGCGCTCTAACATGTCTATAGTTGATGACCACCTAGTTGGTGAGTATAATTTAAATTGTTGATACTCTATCCTATGTGTCCAACAAAGAAGTTTAAGTCTTCTCTTTTTGGTGCCAGATGATTTTATTGCTACTGTTATATCTCTTAAGGTAGAAAGAGAAGCGTTAATTAGACCTAAACCATCCATAACCATTAAATGCAGTATACGACAGATACAACGTAAATGAAAACACCGCCCACCTAACACGGGTCTCATATGCCCACTTAGCTGTTTAACGGATGCATTATTACTTGTAGCGTTGTTGACGTGATACTAAAATACAACGCTCTAACCCCCCACTCGCGGACTGCTTCCATAATCACACCAGTGATTATGTCAACAATGTGGAGATAATCTAAATATGCAAAATGGATTATTAGTTTTTGAATGGTGAAGAAGGAATCGATCCAGTGTGCCGTTACGCACAAGTAAGGCATACCGGGTTTTGACTTCCAAGTGTCGGAAGTCAACGAGAACATGCTCGTGTTCGCCCTAAAAATTTTAAAGACCTTAGTTTTGGTCCTATGGTAAGCTTTAAAATCATCCTGCTTTAAAGTGTTCCAAGGAACCCTTACGATGGCGGGGTTCACCGCTGCTTGGAGATGCTTGATGAATCTTGGGTCTTCCCTGGTGCTAAAAGGCTTTTCAACCCCAATTACATATTTAGCTAGTTCCCGTCTATTAGTTTCTTAGGAGAACCTAAAGTTAGCAAGCGCACCGTTCACTTACTGTACTAACTATTGGTGGGCTCTATATGGGTCTTGCTCGGGGTGATACCTAATTATATGTCTAGTTAATGTGCCTATCTCACTACCAGGCGGATGACTAAAGGTCTTGGGTGGGTTACATAATTTATTAATCGCTTTATTATTTTTTTTTATTTAAGTTGAAGTGCTTCCATACCCCACTAGTACTATGCCTGCTAATACTAGTTTTTGCAGGCCAGGTTTCGGTGGTGGGTGTGGGTTCCTCTTCAGTTTGTGAGTCTCCACCACCACTACCTGACTTAGAAAAATCCTGGTCATTATAGTACTATTATTGTTGGAAGTCAATTTATAGTGTTAGTGTACGGAGGTGATGGCCTGGTTCTAAGAATGCTTGTTCATCAGTATCAAGTTCGACAACTCTACCCCTCTTAGGTACTTTAGGCGGTCGAGAAGAGCTAGAAATAGAATGACCGGCTCCAAACGAAGATTAGTTGTGTGCTATGGTAGTATTAATGATTAGTATTTAAAAAATGCAGCTACTACTACAAATTAAGTAAATAAAAATGCAAAATAAATAAAATTTTGATACTAAAATTACTAAAGTGAACAATAAAATTCGAACTTGACCGAGATTCTATGAGCTAGAGGTGGTCAATTTGGTGCACAATTATTGCAGGTAGAAGGAAGTAGATTAATGTAGAGAAAGAAGAGAGAATTAGATGAAGATTTGTTGTAAGGAAATGGAACGGGGGGATGGGTATTTATAGATGAATTTTTTTAATTAAAAAAGAAGGGGGGGAGCAACGGCTTCCCCCTTCCCTACGACTCTTTAAAAGAGCCATTTGGGGGGGGGGGTCCGAGCTTGGGCCTCGGCCCGAATTGGCCCACTTGCCACCTGTAGTTAGAATTGATAGCAAGGGTGTGAAAAATGTGAGAGAATGAGAAAGGATAGAGTGGGGAAAAACAAAAAGAGAAGATAGCTAAGAGTAAGAGAAAAAAGAAAGTAAATTTTAAGTAACACATGTGAAAAATTCCAAAAAACAGTTTAAAACTGTTTTCCAAATTTTTCACCAGAGTAATAAGAAGTGGAAAACTATTTTCTACCAGTTTTCTTGAAAAACTGACTAGTAAATAGCTTTTTCCAGTTTTTTAGTTCATTAAAAAATTTAAAAAGAAAATTAAAATGTTTCCTATTATTAAATAACCCCTAAAACTTATTCGTAATCTTACTTAGAAACACTAATTAAGACGTACGAGAGTGAGTACCGAAATACAAACGAAGAATTTTATTTTAAAGAAGGGGTGACATGATGAAGTTCAAAAATTTCCCAAGTTTTTCCGTTTTTCTATGAAGTCATTTTTCTATTTTCTTTTTTTTATTTGGCCAACCGGGGAAGGAGGGAGGGGGATAATACCACTTAAAATTCGTATAAAAAGGAGCCACAAGTACCATAATAGAGATTCAAACCCAGGCGGCATCCAAGAACATCAGTATTCTCTACCACTAGGCTGTGTCTCGAGGGAAAATTTTTCTTTTTTTCTTTGTTTAAGGGGTGTATTTGAGTCGAGCTGAGTCCAAGCTTTTAGTCTTGTTTACATTTAGCTCAGTTCAAAACTCACTTAGTTCAAAATCTTTGAGCTGAGCTTGGCTTATCATAGGATTGATCTTGGCTAGACTCAGCTCCAATCCGATTTGGCGAGCTCAAACTAATCTTGCGATTCTGAACTTAATTAAGCTCAGTCTTGACTTGTTTGGGCTCATTTAGACTCAGATTCGACTTATTTATGCTTAAACTTTGTTTGGTTTGATATAATTAAGCTAATATATTATATTACAATAGGCTCGTTTGAGCTCATTTACGCTCATGAGCCTAAGATCTCAAGCTTTGTTAAGCTTAGGCTCAGCTTAATAAGCTAAACGAGTCGGCTTGGCTTGGCTTGATCTCAAAACCAGTCAAGTATTTTGACCTTGATGAACTGGCTCGGCTCATTTATACTTCCTTTGTAAAATAGATAGAGTTGACATTTCATCTGAACCAATTCTGGGCTTTCACCTATTAGCTTAAGCTTTTGGAAAAGTTGGTTCTTTAACATGGTATCAGAACCTCGTAACTAAGAGGTCATGAGTTCAAATCCCAACAACTCCCACTTTAATATTTGCCTAATTTAAGCACAAGGTATGAGGTGGCCCTGTGCCGCCACCCCCCTTCCCAACCCAAAACCTAACCGAGCCACACTCCCACACAGCCCCCAATTTGGGATAACACTCTGCACCCTCACGAGACCCGAGATTGGTGACACACTAGCAAAGGGTCAATGTTTTTATTGTGATGAACATTACGTTTTTGGGGCAAAAATGCACAAACCGTCATAGTCGTGGTCAGTTTTATCTTGAGCAGGTTGACACCGAGACTTTGGATAGCAACCCCAATTTTGATACCGATCTTGAAAATCTATCCGAGGAGTCGCCAAACATCTCTATCCATGCCCTTTTAAGAGACAATTCCCATCGCACACTACGTGTTCTTGGTTTTTATGGCATAAAGGCCCTCCATATCCTGCTTGAATCCGATGCCACACATAATTTTTTAGACATTAATTCCACAAAGCGACTTAAATGTCATACTTACACCAGCAATCCATATTTCATCCTCGTGGTTGATGAAGGTCAAATGCCTATGCCCTCAATGATGCTAAGTTCCAATCCGACATGATCCTTATTCCCTTAGGTGGGTACGACATGGTCTTAGGTTGCCCATGGTTCTATTTGGTTGGCCCTTTGTCTTCAGACATGCGAAATTTAACAACTACTTTCACTTACTTGGGTCAACCTTACACCTTAAACGGGCTCACCTCAAACCTCGTTTGTGAAATATTTTTTCGCACAATGACTACAACATTGAAGGATAACATCTTTGGTACACCATACACTACAATTCTTGCAAACAAAACACCGACATTTTTTTCCTTGGCCACTCACACGGCCTAACTTGATCAGCCCTCTGCTCTATGATTTCCACCATGTCTTTCAAGAACCACACACTTTATCCCCCTCCCCCCCAACACCAATTTGAGCATAGAATTCCTCTCAAGGATGGCACCACTCCGATTAATCAACATCCACATCGATATTCTCCTAACCAAAAAAATGTCATTGAACAAATCATCTTTGAGTTACTACAGAAACACACCATAAGAGAGAGCACGAGTCCTTATGCTTAACCCATTGTCTTAGTCAAAAAGAAGGGCAAATACCCCATACCCTCAATTGATGAGCTCTTTGATGAATTGCATGATGCGACCATCATTTCTAAGAACAACATTCGATCTGGATACCTCCAAATTCGGATGCACAAACCTGATATCTCTAAAACCACCTTTCGCGCACATTTGAGACATTATGAGTTCTTTGTAATGCCCGTTGGGCTTACCAACACATCTTCCACCTTCCAATCCTTACTGAATTGACTTTTTCGACTGTATTTATGTCATTTTGCTTTGGTATTTTTTGATAACGTTTTAGTTTACAGCCCTAATTGGACATCCCACTTGGATCATTTCCAAATAGTTTTTAACATGCTCCTCAATGACTCACTTTATGCTAAGGAAAACAAATGCTCATTTGCTAAATTTACTATTTGGGCCATATTATTCTTGTAGGACACGTTTCCAAGGATCCCGCTAAGATCCGAGCCGTGCGCGATTGGCCCCTACCTAAAACCTTCAAACAACTTCGAGGGTTTATTGATTTGACTAGCTATTACCAACGTTTTGTTCAAGGGTATGGCAAAATCGCCAAACCCCTCACCAACCTTTTGAAACTCCTCACCTTCACATGGAATGACTACACACATATCGCCTTTGACCATCTCAAAGGTGCCCTTATTATTGTCCCCGTACTTGCACTTCCTAAATTTAATGCCATGTTTGAGATTTATACCGATGCGTCTAGTGCAGGCATAGGCACAATCCTTATCCAAAAGGGCCATCCCATTGCTTACATTAGCAAAGTTCTTTTACCACGACACCAACACAAATCCGTGTATAGACATGATTTGCTTGATGTTCTCCATGAGGTTAAAAAATGGAATGAATACTTAGTGGACTGAAAATTTTGAATTTGCACGGATCCATAAAGCCTAAAACATTTACTCAACCAATGCATTTCCACCCCAAATGACAATGATTTTCCAAATTAATGGGGTACACATATGAAATTGCGTATAAGAAAGGCAAAGAAAATGTTGCGGCCAATGCCCTCTCTCGTTTCCCTAGGGGCGAGCTCTTATTGTTAGCCCTTTCATCCATTTCTACAAACCTTTTATCCCAACTCCAACATGAATGGCATACAAACCCTCACTTTCAACAACTCATACGTGACATTACTAGGAACCCCCAATCTCACCCCTACTACCCGCGGCATAACAATCAACTCCGCTGAAAAGGACATTTAGTGGTCGACCCATCTATGGCTGTTAAGACACAATCCTCACGGACCGTGGGTCACTCCGGTATCCAACCCACCTACAAAAGAATTAGTGTTGGCCCTAAAGCCATTTATATTGTAATTTTGATGATAACAATCATTTAGTAAGTCATAGTGTTTAAATGGTTCTAATCTTGCGTCTAAATGACTCATAAGAAGGTTAGGAAAATCAAAGTTAATCATGTTGATATGAAGCTTTCTAAGATGATGAATCAAGAGGAAAAGAGATCAAAGTTGAAGAGAAGATTCATCCAAATTGAAGAGAACGTGATCCAAGTCCAAGCGCCTCAAAGATATTCATTTCTATTGTCTAGGACTTAGGATCGAGATATATCAATTGAGTCCAAGTCTCAATATTGATATGTGATGCTCTAACAAAAATGTTTTCGAAATATTTTTGAAAATTGATTTTCAAATTTTATTTGAAAAATATTCAAGTCAAAATCAAGCTAATCTAGATTGTCATGAAAATATTTTTCAAGATTGGTATTTTTGAAAAGCATGATCAAATCAAACAAGATAAATTTTAAATGGGTAATAATTTAGCTTGATGTATACAATCAATTATCTTTATGATCAAAGAAAAGTAGGAAATTAATTCAAAATTTAAGTTAATATGGCAATTAATTAATTAATCAATCAACTTAGCTAATATGGTAAAATTATCCCATCAATCAAGCTAAATGGTCAAAAACGTCAAAATCCACCCAGGTATGGTGAGTGTCGACACACAAACATGCAGTAGCCCTTTGGAGCTATTGTGTATCGACACATAGAGGGTGTGTGTCGACACACCGAGCTGTTTGTCGACACACAGCCCCCGACAGGCTCTAACGGCTACATTTTGGACCCGATTTCTTTTCAATTTTTTTTTAAATGCTCCCAACGGCTCCTAGGCCTTTCTTGGCCTATATATAGAGGTTAAATGATTTGATTTTAAATCAAGAAATAATACTTCCAACACTCTCTAAGAAATCTCTCAAAAAGGGCTCATACTCTTGCGCTTTAACAGTTTGTTTTTGAATTCGTGTTTAAAGTTTTTTTGAGTATCACTAGTTCTCTTTATTGTTGATCATTAAGCTTAATTAGCATATCCTTAGCTTTGGCTAAGCTTGATCAAGTGTCAATTCAATCTTGAAAGAGTGAAGAAGTTGAGGTCTTTAATTCTTTCAATACTTGAATTCACTTCACTGTAAAAAAGTTATTCTTTAGCCTACTTATAAAAAGATCAGTTGTAAAAGGTTGGATCCTAAGCCTGCTGTTACAAAAGAATCAATTGTAAGAGGTTGTTCTTGAGCCTACGTACAAAAATACCTGTTGTAAGGGTTGGATCCTGAGCCTGTTTTTAAAAAGGATCATCAAGCTTAGTTAAAAGGCTCAAGTGACTAAGAGTAGTCACTTGAGGAGTGGACTAGCTTCCGGGTTGGAAGTAAACCACTATAAAAATCTCTGTGCATTATTTTTCTTGGCTTTAATTTCTACATTTCATATTCATTGATTCAACTATTAATTGATTTTTTGGTTCTTAAAGTTTAAATTTTCATTTATCAGGAAAAGGCCTAATTCATCCTCTGTTAGGTTGCTTTTTGGGTTTTCAATTAGCATAGTTTTCTATTAGTGCGGACTCAAAAACGGTGTTGCAAATTTTATTAAACAATGTTACATGTGTCAAAAATTTAAATATGACACGACGGCTTTTCCAGATTTGTCACAAATTCTTCCTATACCAGACACTATTTGGACTAGCATCTCCATGGATTTCATTGAGGGACCAAGTAAGTCCCATGGTAAGGATGTTATTCTTGTAGTTGTTGACCACTTGAGTAAGTATACTCACTTTCTTTCTCTTTGTCATCCTTATTCGGCTATTATAATTGCTGACATCTTTATGTGAGATGTTTACAGGCTACACGATCTTTGCGAGGAGAGCATTTCTGATAGGGACCCCCATTTTTACTAGCAACTTAAGGGATAAACTTTGTCGTTGCCAGGGAGTCGATCTCCATTGTTCGACCATCTATCACCCTCAAAGCGACGGGCAAGCGGAGGTCCTTAATCATTGTTTGGAAAGCTAGCTCGGTTGCATGTGTTTTGAATACAAAAAAAAAAAAAAAAAAATTGGTTTGAATGGATACCATTAGCTGAATAGTGGTATAACACTATCTATGATTTCGCTATGAGATCGGTTATGGTTGACCTCCACCGATACATCTTCCATATCCAACACCGTTGTGAACCGTAGCTTAGAAGTATGTAAACAAGCAATTAAGGCCCTTAAATATTACCTTCATCGGTCTCAAAATCACATGAAGCAACTTGCGGACCGACATCGTAGTGACCGTACATTTGAACGAGGTGACTGGATGTATTTAAAATTACATCCCTATAGTCAACACTCAGTTGAACGCTGCACGGTCCAAAAACTTCCTCGATACTATGGCCCATTTAGAATCCTTGATCGCATAGGTCAAGTGGCTTATAAGTTGGCCCTCCCGATGATTGCCTCGATCCATCCCGTGTTTGACATCTCGTTACTCAAGTCTCATTTCGGTCTAGTTACCACCACTACTATGATGCCAGCCAAATGGCTCGATCGCCAGCAGCCAATGCAACCTGAGACCATTCTCATGCATCAGTTGGCTCGATATCAAAACCAAGCCTTTACAAAGGTGCTCATTAAGTGGCAGGGCAAACCAACAGAAGACGGTACATGGGAGTTCTATCATGACATTCGAGAGAGATATCTGACACTCTACTCTTGTGGATAAGACTCTTCTGGGTTGGGGAGTGCTGATGCATTCCCCACATGAACCAACATTACTGACATTCATATAGAAACTCTAACATTGGAGCGGCCTAGCTCGTAGGGATTTCCTTAGGTTCGAGCTTTGACCAACAAGGAGAGGAGGAGGGATCTGATGAGGCCCAAGTGTTGTATGCTAACTTGGGATAGAATAATGGTTCTGTAGGGGCTCGGATTATTGTTCTTTAGTGGTTTTGCCCTAGTAAGCTCTTATATGTTGATTTTTCTTTTTGACCTTTGTCTATAAATAATTTATTTGGAGACTTGAGACGAGTAATGAAAAATTCCCTTTCTTCTTCCTAGTTTCATTTTCTGCAAATCTTCTTTCATTTTCTTTACATTTAAATAAAGAATTTAGATTCGGTTGCATCAAACTAAAACCTTGAAACTCACAGCCACAAACTCTGCCGTTGTCAAACACGGACCATCACCATTTACGATGCTCGAACGCCTCACTTTCTTTGCACTTTCATCTTCCCCGTGCCCCCAAATCTACATCTTCCTCTCCCAAACAAGTTTTCTCAACATGCTCTGATACTAATTGTTAGGAATATTCAATCAAGCACAACGAAAGAGAAAATCAACAAAAAATAATGAAAAGCAACACACCATTATTCACTTGGACACCCTCTCTCAACTAGTGAAAAAAACCACAAGACTGAAAGAGATGTCTCATCCACCATCAAATCTGGAATTGCAATCTCTTATTATAACCCCAACCACCATATGCAATCATCGTAATATGAAATGTGACTGGTTCATGGTAAGTCACACCCCCCCCCCCCCCCCCCCCCCAATATAACTACTGTATAGTGAGTTACCAACCCCTTCAATGTAGTTCTACATGGTGAGCCACCAACCTCCCTCAACATAGCTTTGGAAAAAGGAAACTAAAAACTCTTATCAACACACATCTCAATCAAATTAGCTCTCATAACAAATCTCTCTCCCCCTATCCAAGTTCCCTCACTCTTCTTCTTCTCTTTCTCAACCATCAATCTTAAGCCCCTTGATTGAATTACCTAAATCTAATCCTATTCAGAATATCAATTCAAATCAAAAACTCATTTAAGTAACCCAATTTACTCAGATACAATTAAATCATATCTTACCCAAATCTCAACTAAACCAACTCAATATCTAATTTTAAGGCAAATAATATGCCAACAATTTGTACTGTCCAAATAAGTAGATGGTTTGTACTTTAAATAGTGTAACCCATACATTTACTTAGCATATAAATCAATATCCGAATTTGCACCGCATAGAAATTCGGAAGTCGTATTCACATCTAAACCAATGTTTGAATTCTTACGGATCAACTTGTCACTTTTCATTTTTGTTACCCTAGTTGTTAAGACTAGATTATCAAATTGTAAGATTTAAGGCGTAATTTATGATTATATTTTTTTAAATAAAAAATAATGAAGAAGAAGAAGGAAACATCAAAGCAACACCCTACTAAAAACATTTTTTTCCACTTTCTAATTTTATGAAAATTGAAACATGGGATCACTTGAACATCGATTTTCTATAATGGAAATTTTCTTCAACTTTTCATTACTAAAGGTTTTTGTCAAATAAAAAGTGGAAAAGCAAAATTAGAGATAAAAATAAAAAATAAAAATTAACGGAAATTATTTTTTGTTACCAAACATGACCTCATTTTGTCTGGGACGATTTTGCAAAGCTATGTATAACGATGCTAACCCCTTTTATAAATCGCTTTAACCATGGTGCACCTTATTTGCAGCCATGTTCCTATTTTTTTGATTTAGGCTTCTTTTACATATTTGTAAATATCCACTATCCCCGACTCTAGATCCATATTGGTCAGATCTCACACTCCTTGGCTTCCATGACTTCCACGGCTGTCATGGCTGTCCTTTTAGATTGTGCTTGTAGTTGTGGGCCATAGTTAAAGTTGATAGATTTTAGGTTGGCTTTAACCATGTTGCGCTTCTAAGTGAGGGGCATCAACCTTTTGATCATTTTTCATCCTCCCCCCTTCTTGTGTACCCTTTCTTTTTGCCTAACTCTTGAATCTTTAAAAGATTATGTTTTATTAATTTCTGAGTATATCTTCTACATGATTACAAAAAAAAAAAAAAAAAAAAAAAAACCCGCTCCATTGTTTTCAATTGCTAAAGAAGTATATTACATACAGAATATTAAAAAAAAAAAAAAAAATCAAGCAAGAATAATTCTCAGGTATCAAAGTAACGTTAGTTTGGCCAAAATATGTAGTCTCTATCACATATATACAGCCGTACGAAAGGTATCAAATGTCGTCATACGAAAAAAGAAATCTTATTTTATCAAAAATTAAACATTTTTCTTTTCATCGAGGATATAACAAATTAGAAAATTAATAAGCCGAAACTTATTGCCAGAAAAATATTTGGATTTTTTTTTTTACTTAAAACTATCTATATTTTAGGTGCGGTTTCTTAACATGTCACAACAAGAAAAACTAACGAATGCTAATGGAGTCACATTAAGGTGTGACATTGAAAATTTTTCGAAAGTTTATGTGTGAAATTGAAAATTTTCTAAGTTTTGGTGTGAAATTGAAATTTTTTTAAGTTTAAGTGGTTCTTTTAAACACCACCTAAAATTTAGGTGGATTTTAGTAAAAGCCCAAAATATCTTCTTTGTAAATAATTTTTAAATCTAAGTTATTTTACTTTATTTGTGTTTACACCATAATTTCGAAGGAGCTGGGACAATGCCATTTTTAGCACAGTGCCATGTGCTTACCACATGAGGACCTCCTCAAGGGGATTCAGACTTTTAGGTGCTAACATAAAGGTAACTCGAGCCTAGTATCCTGAGAAGTTTGTCACCCTAACAAGGGTACCAGCCAGAGGCTTGAGATGGTTGAAGGGTGAAGGGAGCTTGAACTCAAGGGATTGCCAAGAAGGCTGCAAGACAGGTTCCAAGCTTTTGAGACAGTTAAATGGAGCGCAATCTCAGATACTTGGACACTAAGCTTAATCCAAGGGAATGTCGGGCTTCTAGAGGAGACTTCAGTTGAAAATGTGGAAGTGGCTCCAAGGAATTCCCTCAAGCATCAAATCAACAGCATGTTCATTGATCATTCACGCTCAACAAATAGCTTAGTGGCCTGACGTAGGGAGAAAATGTTACAGAATTAGGGGCAACCATTATTTAGTATTTCTATAAATAAGAGACTCTATGAAGAGTCCAAATCAGTACATATACTCAATACAAAACTTCTTCAATTTTTCTTTACAACAAACTTGTGCTATTTTCTAATGAGTGGCATAACTTAACGTAGCTTAGCTTAGCATAGATCTTGCTATACTTCCTTCTACAATAATACAGTCTTTCGGGCTTTAGGTATGAACTCTCAGTTTTAAAATGTTCTCAAATTTTGACAAGTTGAGAATTGAGGCCTTAGTTTGAGGCTTTGATGGCCAAGGCTTGACCTTTAGTGCGCTGGTCCTAATCCAGTGACCTGAATAGGATTTGCTGCACCTTAATCCTGTCAGACTTAGACTCATTCAAGTTATTATAAGTAAAGGATACCCAGCTTAAAAACCTAATTAACTCGGGCTTATAAGTGGATTGCTAAGCTCTTGGGTTTGTCTCCACCCCGTATCCAGAATTTTACGTGTACGAGGAAAAGTGTCAATGTAGCACACCATAACAGCCTTTTGAACTAAAATTTTGATCAAGCGTAACCTGAATACGAAACTTGATGTCAATGCAGCACTTGACAGAGAATTATAAACAATTAAGCACGGTATTTTGGACTACACACCAGCTGAACAATAGAACCTAGGTTAAATCTTGATTAAGTCTTGCACGAATTGAAATTTCAGCAGTGTACGCACAATTTCTTGATCAATGCAACCTGATCAAGAACTTGATATCAATTTAAGCGTGATCTAATACTTATACCATCAAATTGAGCTAAATCCACTTAACTGAAAGCAAAATTCAAAGCTCTGATACCAATTGTTACGATTCAAGATAAATCTTGATCATAACATAGGGGATAATAGAGTATGAAATGAGAAAGAAGTGAAAGGAGATGAGAAATAGAAAGAATTTAGATGAGAGAGAGAAGAGATATCAATATCATTCAACAATAATCTCTTACAAGTGATGAACTCACCTATTTATACATCAACATGGCTAAGTTGGCTAAGTAGAAAACATCAACAAGGACATCGCACCTAGACACTACCCAACTTCCACAACTACTAAACCAAACTTAACTACCATTCCCTCCTTATTTGACAAGCTACCGGTTAATGAGATGCTGGATAGACTTAACTAAGAACTCATACTATTTTATTACAATCTTGGACTTATCAATTCTCAATTCCATATGCCCCATCTTCTAGAATCATGATAGATCGGTCTTGGTGGGACCCCTAGTTGGCAGCTACGGAGACGGGAACCTGAAGGTTGAACACTATGAAGATTAGAGTTTGAATTTGATTAGGAATTTAAGTTTAGGAAAGTATTTTAAATTAGGAAAGATTTTATTTCTATTTTTTAGATATCTTTAACCTCTATTTAAGGAGGGATAAGCTAGAGTTTTCAATTCATTATTCAATGATTTCGATTTATTTTGATGAGTTTTGGTTTTTTCTATTCTTGGGTGTGAGAATTAGAAGTGAATTTCTATGTTCCTCTTTTTTTTATTTATTATTGATTAATACAATTAAAGAAAAGGCTGTTAAATCCTTCCCGTTTCTCAAAAATTTCACTTCACGTGCTGCATCACGTTGTCTTTTTAGAGAAGTTGTATTTTCGCATCCTTAGAATAAGAAGTTTCCATCTCGGAGCTATTGAAGCATATGACCTTCCAGGCAAAGAAAGAAGTTCAACATATGGATAAAATAAACCATAATATGAGAGAAGTAACAAGGACCTTAACCTTGATATTAGTGCTTTCGTCACATGAATTGAAGTATCACATAGCCAGTCCCCGTCTCTCGGTAAGTCTAACACCCTTACAAATTGATGAAAGAAATTACGGCTATCTTTAAATACAGATGGAGCTTATAGCTAAAGGACTCATGCCTCCTCCATTAGATCATTATGGCTAGGTGATCTAGTGTCAAATACCTCTCAAGAGCCTTAGAAATGACGTCGTGAACATGGAATGTAGAGGGGGAGTATGTAGTGCCCCTTTAGGTGTTACTCGCCCGGTGTTAAGTCCGAATGCCCTATATACATGTCAAATTTTGAATAATGTAATGTGTCCCAAAAGATACCTCACCCCATTCTCTTTCTCTAAGCTTACAAAGGTGGTGGCGGAATCCTGAATAACTTACAGAAAGTACATGGAAACAAAAATCCCCCAAATCTTGGTCCAATTTTCGTTCTCTTGGAGCTTAAATTCGGCTTTCATTATCAAATGATCTACACATGAGGACTCTTTTGGTCGAAAATAAGATTGTTTGTTTTGCATTAATATCTAGGGCAATGTATAGAAACACCCCTTTAACATTTTTATTAATACAAGAGACCCCCTATACTTTCAACTTTACACAACAAACTTATTAGGTAAATGTCTCAAAATTACTTGGCATTTTAAGGAGAAGGGCCGTGGAGAGCCCGATCGATTGGGTGGAGCTCGATCGATCTGGAAAGTTACGTAAAAGAGGGACGCGCCCAGAGAGCAGGCGGATCCATCGGTGAGGAACCGATCGATCGGGACCCCGATCGATCAGGAAACAGGTTTTCTGCGCATCTATAAATACCGACGTAGGGTACGTCACAAAGCATCCAAAGAAAAAGAGAGGTATTTCCCTTGCGGCGCCGCACCAATAAATTGGGAGTTTGTGAGAATATTGTAATTCTTCCTCTTCTTTTGTTTCAACAATAAAAGCTTCGATCTTCGCCCGTAGTTTTCTCCCCTTTCGATTGGAAAGGGGTTTCCACGTAAATTATTGTGTCTATTATTTTGTTTCTCTTTTAGTCCGATTATTTCTCGCTATTGTCGTGGTATTTGATTCGATTGAGATCCAAGTATATTGTTTATTTTCGCTCAAATTGGTATCAGAGCTTGGTTCTTCGAATTGATACAATGGAGTCAGGTATTAAAACCGAGGTTGAGAAATTCAATGGTCAGGGAAGCTTTAGCTTATGGCAAGTCCGTGTTAAAGAACTCATGACTTAGAAAAGCTTGAAGAAAGCACTGGAGGGGAAAGAGAAGAAACCAAAAACTTTGACTGAGGCACAATGGGAAGAGTTGGACGATAAGGCTCTCACTGCGATACAGATGTGTTTGGCTGATGATGTTCTGTCAGAAGTTTTGGAGATTAAAACTGCAAAGCAGTTATGGGAGAAATTGCTAGACATGTTTTGCCACAAGTCAGTCTCCAACATACTCGCAGTGAAGCGGCGGTTGTACACTTTTCGTATGACAGAAGGTACATCTCTTAAGAACCATCTTAGCGAATTTACCTCAATTATACATGAATTAAAGGCTTTGGATGATGTCCCTAAGGACGAGGATCAAGCTATGATATTACTGTGTTCGCTCTCTAATTCGTATAAGGGCTTCGTAGAAAGCATGATATACGGGGGTTGGCCAACCATTACTGTAGATGAGGTAAAAAGAAACCTTGTGAGTAAAGAACCGGTAGATAAGGAATTATCTGACTTGGTGAATGACTCGGGTAGTGGTTTGCATGTGAGAGGTAGACCAGAACATAGGGGATCCAATGGTGGGAATAGGTCTAGGTCCAAATCTAGACATAAGAACCTGTCGTGTCACTATTGTCACAAGAGAGGGCACATAAAGAAAGACTATTACAAATATAAGAATAAATCAAAAGAGGGTAACAGGGGTGACCAGGGTCAAGACAAGTCCGCTGAGGCTAGTGTTGTAGAGGAGGATAGTGAGGCGGAGTTTCTATTAGTTGCTGATTCTCAGTCCAGGTCCATAGATAAGTGGGTCATGGATTCGGGTTATTCGTTTCATGTTACTCCAAACAGAGACTGGTTCTCCACGTATAAGTCTATACAAGGTGGGGTTGTCTTGATGGGTAATGATGCTGCTTGTAAGGTAGTGGGTGTTGGAACAGTCCGTGTGAGAATGTATGATGGAACTATTAGAACCTTAAGTGATGTTTGTCACGTCCCGGATTTGAAAAAGAACTTGATTTCACTAGGTACCTTTGAGTCTAATGGGTACAAGTACACTGCTAAATGTGGAGTCATGCGGGTCAGTACGGGTGCTTTAATTGTGATGAAAGGAAATAGGGTTGGTACTTTGTATGAGCTTGCAGGTACAACCGTGACAGATGCAGTTGCTGTTTCCACATCTGCTATGACAGATGCAGAAATCACAAGACTATGGCACATGAGAATGGGTCATATTGGTGACAAAGCATTGTATGAGCTGAGTAAGAGGGGACTTCTTTGTGGTCAGTCAAGAGGACTGATGGAATTCTGTGAGCACTGGGAAGCAGAAGAGAGTCAGCTTCAAGTCAGCAGTGCATCAGACCAAGGGAACGTTAGACTACATACATTCTGATCTGTGGGGACCATCCAGAGTGGCTTCTAAAGGTGGGTCCAGGTATCTTCTAACGTTCACTGATGACTACTCACGTAAAGTTTGGGTCTATTTTCTGAAGCAGAAAAATGAAGTGTATGATATCTTCAAGAAGTGGAAAATTCTTATTGAAAAACAGACAAGGAAGTCGATTAAGAGGTTGAGGACTGATAATGGTCTTGAGTTTGTTGAAGGGGACTTCACTAAATTCTGTGAAGATCAGGGCATAGTCAGACACATGACATGTACAGGTCGACCTCAACAAAATGGAGTGGCTGAAAGCTTAAACAGGACGTTACTTGAGAAGGCTCGATGTATGCTTTCTAATGCAGGTTTAAAGAGAGAATGGTGGGCAGAAGCAGTTAGCATGGCTTGCTACCTTGTGAACAAGACACCGCATTCTTCATTACAGATGAAGACTCCTGAGGAGGTATGGTCTGGTTCAACTTCTGATTATTCTTAGATTAAAGTTTTTGGTTGTCCTGCATATGCATATGTTAATGATGGAAAGCTTGAGCCTAGGGCCAAGAAGTGCATCTTTCTTGGTTATACGTTAGGTGTGAAGGGATATAGATTGTGGGATCCATGTGCTCAGAAGTTTCTGACTAGTAGAGATGTTACTTTCGATGAGTCCGCTCTACTTAATCCGCCACACACACCCTCCATTGATAGAGATACAGTTCATGTTGAGACACCTGATGATACATGGATACAGTCAGATCAGCAGAATGTTAAGCTAGAGAGTATTCCAGCGCTTCAGGTACGGGTTTCTGATGTTGTTACTGATAATGCAGAAACAGGTCAGCAGGTGGAGAATAATACTATAGCTGGTGGTAGATCGAGGCGACAGATCAGGCCTCTTGAGAGATATGGGTATGAGGAGATGATTGCCTATGCCCTCACTATTACTGAGACGTTAGATGACGATGAGCCGACTTCATATACAGAGGCTATATCGAGATCAGATGCTGAGAAGTGGCTCGTTGCTATGAATGAGGAGATACAGTCTCTTCATAAAAATCAGACTTGGGAACTGGTGAAGCCTCCCACAGGGAAAAGACTGGTTGGATGTAAATGGATCTTCAAAAGAAATGAGGGCATTCTTGGAGTAGAAGATGCAAGGTACAGGGCGCGTTTGGTAGCTAAAGGCTACAGTCAGGTACAAGGTGTTAATTTTCATGATATTTTCTCACCTGTAGTCAGACATACTTCGATTCGTGCATTATTGTCTTTGGTTGCCATGCATGACTTTGAACTTGAACAATTGGATGTAAAAACTGCATTCTTGCATGGTGAACTAGAAGAGAGTATCCTTATGCATCAGCCCGAGGGTTTTGTTGTTGAGGGAAAAGAAGATCATGTGTGCTTGCTTAAAAGGTCTTTATATGGTTTAAAGCAATCTCCTAGGCAGTGGTATAGGAGATTTGATCAGTTCATGACAAGTCATGATTACATCAGGAGTAAGTACGACAGTTGTGTGTACTTCAGAAAGACAGATTCAGGCTTTGTTTACTTGCTTTTGTACGTTGATGATATGTTGATTGCAGCACGAGATATGAAAGATGTCGAAGACTTGAAATCAATGCTAAAGAGTGAATTTGAGATGAAGGATCTTGGAGCAGCTAAGAAGATATTAGGCATGAAAATTCGTAGAGACCGAGAAGCTGGAAAATTATACTTGTCTCAGGAGAAGTATATTGAGAAGGTGTTAGACAGGTTTCATATGAAGGATGCTAACCCGGTTAGCACGCCCTTAGTAGCTCATTTCAGACTCTCAGAGTTAGATTTGCCTCAAACTGAGGAGGACTTCAGGTACATGTCTCAGATTCCTTATTCTAGTGCAGTCGGCAGTATTATGTATGCGATGGTTTGCACGCTTCCAGATATTGATTTTGCAATGAGCAGAGTTAGTAGGTACATGGCGAATCCGGGCAGAGAACATTGGCATGCAGTAAAGTGGATTCTTAGGTATCTTCGTGGAACCTCTGATTTGTGTTTGGAATATGGGAAAAGTAAGTGTTGTTTCGTTGGGTATGTAGATTCTGATTATGGTGGAGACCTTGATAAGAGGAAGTCCATTTCAGGGTATGTGTTTTGTTTAGATGACACAGCTATCAGTTGGAGAGCGTGTTTACAGCCTGTTACAGCACAGTCTACTACCGAGGCTGAGTACATGGCAGTAACAGAAGCAATCAAAGAAGCCGTCTGGTTGAGAGGATTGATCAGTGAAATCAGTGTCGAGCAAGGGACAGTTAGAGTATACTGTGATAGTCAGTCCGCTATTCACCTAGTGAAAGATCAGATGACTCATCACGACCGAACGAAACATATAGATGTGAAGCATCACTTTATCAGAGATCTGATTGACGAGCGGAAGGTGGAGTTGAGGAAGATTGGGACTGAAGATAACCCAGCTGACATGTTCACAGAAGTTCTACGAGGAAGCAAGTTCGAGCATTACTCGAATTTGGTGGGTCTTTCAGTTTGATGTATGTTAGCCCCGGTTGAGGGGGCGTTTGTGGAGAAGGTGGAGTTGTTTTATTGTTAATGTTAATTTTGAGCCAAGGTGGAGATTTGTTAGGTAAATGTCTCAAAATTACTTGGCGTTTTATGGAGAAGGGTTGTGGAGAGCCCGATCGATCGGGTGGAGCTCGATCGATCAGGAAAGTTACGTAAAAGAGGGACGCGTCCAGAGAGCAGGCCGATCCGTTCGATCGGGAAACAGGGTTTCTGCGCATCTATAAATATGGACGTAGGGTACGTCACCAAGCGTCCAAAGAAAAGGAGAGGTATTTCCCTTTCGGCGCCGCACCAATAAATTGAGAGTGTGTGAGAATATTATAATTCTTCCGCTTTTTTTGTTTCAATAATAAAAGCTCTGATCTTCGCCAGTGGTTTTCTCCCCTTTCGATTGTTAAGGAGTTTCCACGTAAATTATTGTGTCTATTGTTTCGTTTCTCTTTTAGCCCGATTGTTTCTCGTTATTGTCGTGGTATTTTTCAACAAATGGCCCCCTTATCTTTGTTATTAAACACAATATACTCTATGAATTTTATAGTTAGATACAATATACCCTTGCACTTTTCAGTTTCAGTATAGCCCTTAACCTCTATTATTACACACAACTCGCCTCCGAAATTTATTCTCAATCATTAGACATTTATAACTTCACAAATTCCATATGTGTACTTGATTTGAGTTTAATAACAAAAGCTGAGTATTGTTATTTTTTATATTAGAAGCAAAAAAGTGGGTTATGTTAAATTTCATGTGTATAGATCATTTAGGTTTAATAACATAATTTAGGTTATGTTTTTGAAATTGAATGTGCATGGGTGAGTTGTATTTGATATTAAGCTTTCAAAGCTTGTTATTCTTTAAGTTAGATAATAATTAGTGAATTATAATTAATTAACTAAAGCATTAAATTATGTTATTAATTTTAAAAGTTTGATGTTAGAAACAACTCACTCATGCACATTGAATTAAAAAAAAAAATAACCCCTAAAATTATATTTCTAAATTTAAATCATCTCAAAATAATAAATTTAGCGCTTAAATTAAATATAATTGCCTTTTTCTTATCTAATGAAAAAAAGGCCCGTAAACTTTATTATTAAACTCAAATCAATATAAGGGGTGAGTATGCTTAATAACAAAGTTCATGGCAAGAGTTGCGTGTAGTAACAAAGTTCAAGAGGCCATTTTTTAAAATTGAAGGTGCTGGAAGTGTTATCATTAATTACAAAGTTCAAGAGGCTATTTTATGAAATTAAAAGTGCAAAGGGTGTATTGTATTTAATTGTAAAGTTCAGGAACTATTTTATAAAATTTAAAGTGTAGAGAGTGCATTGTGTTTAATCGTGGAGTGTAGAGGGTGTTTTTAAATTTTGTCCTAATATTTATAAGTATTGTTAAATCAAGTTGCATTATAGTTGATGATAACGATAATTTAAATTATTGTGAGACCGTACCTAATATTAGTAAAATGTAATGTCAATTCTCATATAAGACAAATTGACATAGCCGTATATTCTCCAAAAATTTAATTGACGTTGCATTCATATTTGGCAAGTTACGTTACTGTATAGTAATATTGTCAGAGCATTTTTTTTTTTTTTGGTTAACAGCAAGGCAAACAAAGGCTTTTAAAATCTTTTTACGCTAGAATTGCCTATCATTAAAAAAAAAGAAACAAAATCCTATCAGACTACCCATATTAATTCTGGTTTGTCTATAAAGTTATTCATTGGTCTTTCACATAGCAACTTAAACTTTTTCGATACTTATTTTTTTTTAAGGTGATATCAGAGCTTTATTGACGGAGATGTTACAACAACATATTCACCTTAGCAACCCACATTTTTAATGTTAATTATATAACGTTTTTGATAATTAATTATATAACTAGCTTGTTCCCATGCATTACATGAATAGTGTTTACATTTTGAAGAAGTTTGAATCATGTACAATAATAAAAAGTACCATAAGTTTAGTAATGAAAATAATGGACTTAATTTGAAAATTGTCATATATTGTTATTCCTTTTTGCATATATAGCTTCAATCAGCTTGTGTAGCAGTTCACATGGCTAGTTAGAAATGAAATTATTATTGTCAATAGTATCTGTTATATCAACAAGTTAAAGAACTAATACAATATTTTGTATTAGAAACATTTAAGACAAACTTTAATATTCTCTTAAACAACAAAGGGCTCAGTAAGATGCAGGTATGAAATGTGCTAGCTTGCGTGCTATCCACACTTTTCAAACCCCATGGACATTATAATTTATAAAAAAAAAAACTTTTGTCTAATAGTTCGAATTCATAGGATATTCAATTTATTTGACGACTCCAAACTTTTCGATCAATTTTTGTTTACTTTTTTTGGCTAAACATTCCTTCCAAAGTCAAATGGCTTATTTGGCATACCCTTAGCAACAATATCCCTTGGTTGAGTGTTTTATTAGTGGGGGAACGAATGTCAGTGATACATGTCCCTAGTGTAATATTGACTCTATAACTTGACTATCTTTTCTTATTCTTTAGGGAGTTGAAGGGATATGGAAATCCGTGAAGTAGTGTATTTTTTGAGATGAAAAGGAAGTTCCCCTTAAAACGAATTTGGAAGCTAAGTGGGATTGGATTGAGTGGATTAATTGAAGCAAATTAGCTATAGAGGCACCTAGCCCGTCAGTGAGTAAAACTTGCACATGTACGTGTAATATAAGATGGGTCCAATGAATTAAGCTTACTGTTAATATCGTTAAAACAAACTTTACTAGGCTGAAAGGAGGCCGAGGAGTAGCAATGGGATTCATTATTAGGAATGGTAGAGGAGAATCCATAGCAAGCAGGTTTGGGGGTTTTCTTTTCGAACCGTACAAAATGTACAAGAGTTGAAGGGGAAACATAATAAAGAAAATCAGATGAAAGCAAAAAATAAAGAGCTAATCAGCAATACACATTTGAAAAGGCCCATTTTAACGACACAAGCCAAACAAAGCAAGGAGAGGTCAAAACACCTAAGGTAGCCCACATGTAACACGACAACAACAACGTTAGAAGCAACAAAAGCATGAAATGAACTTCTCAATGCTTTGGAATTAGGGCTTAGGAAGATCTGAATTGAAAAGGGCAATGAAGTAATCATCAAAGCCATCAAAGAAGACTCTAATAGGCCTTGGAAGATTCAATGCGTCATTGATGAAATAATATCCATGACCAGTAAGTGTGACCAGGTCAAAGTTAACCATGTTCATAGGGAAGCTAATATGCTCGTGAATCGGTTTGCCAAGTTGATCTACACAATTGTCCTTTGAGTGGCCTCAGATCCCTAATTGCAGCAATCTTAGATATATTATTTCTCTTAAGTCCTTAGGAATATTCCTTTATCATCAGGGTCCTTAAAATTTTTCTGTACTAAATGTACTTTTTTTTGCCCTTCTACTTAAACAAAATATAAATGAAACAAAAAGAAAAGCGCATCTCATTTAGTGAAGTCTGTATTAAAGAAAATATTATTTTGATTTTATATATATAAATATATAGATGAGACATTTTTTAGTAGTAAAGTGCATTAAAAATTAAATCGTGCAATATAAAGCGTTTTATATGTAAATTTACTCTTTTTAATATTGCTTCTATACTAAAAGAAATATAAATGAACAAACAATAAACGCAAAATCAAAAACAAGAAATGAAAGATGAGAATTTCTTTATGTAAATTGATATTTACTACAGGCCAAAAAAACTACGATTAATAGGCTGAAAAACTTTTTATGGAGGAATTATAATTTAGTTCTTCTTATAATGTCTCGGGGGTAAAACCCAATGTATCTTAGTTTGTGATCATAAAAAAGTTTTTATTATAAATAAATGGCATAGAGGAAGATTATAGGCCACCAAGCACAAGGTGCACCTATAAACAAATTAAAAAGAAATTTAAGAAAAAAAAAAGCAAAAACACGGTTCTCAAAAATTCACACCATCGTGAAAGGACTTTGTTTATCAATCTTGTGTCTGGTTATCACGTCTCTAACCCTACTAATCTCCCACTGAATTATTTCTCATGCAACAATTGGAGCTAAGTCTCCTCTCTTGATCCTAGCATGGTTAAGGCATAAACGACTGCTTGGAATTCTGCTTTATTGAATAATACTGTGCAACTAACAAATATTTACAAGACCAGTTTGCAACTGCCCGTTGATTTATCTCCAAGTCTAGTTTTAGTTCTTACTAATCCTTGTTTACTTCTAGTTGCACCATCTCCATTTGATGCAATTATGTGGGGGTGGCTGCCAAAAGATACCTTCCAGGTTGTAATAACATTGATATTAACTCCAAGCGTCTCATATGAAAGTCCAATATATTTCGTGTCACCATGTAATACAAAGCCCAGGTCTTCCGTGTCAGCATTAACTCTCACAACAGATTCCACTGCCCGTCCTGCTCTACAGAATTTAAGGCTATAAATATATATATATATATTGGTGTTGCACGTAAGTGAAAAATTTAAGAATGGAAAGGTTCAACTAATTTTTTATTACTAAAATAATAAAAAATAAAGGAGAATGAAGACTTTGACAACATTCTCACACAGAGAACTAGAAAGAACACATAAACAATAATAAACGTCTCTAAACAAATGAACTAAGTAAATCGTGGACTTCCTCTTGTTTAAATAGAGGAGAAAACTCATCTAAAATAAAAGACTTAGGGTACGTTTGGTTCAACTTATTTCAACTTATCTTTTTTCAGCTCATCTGTTTCAATAAGATATGTCCATTTAAGATCTGTATCATTTTACAGTGAAGTGTTTAGTTGTGCTATGCAGAAAGATCATTTTACAAAATAAAGGGTTGGGATACAAGTTTAAAAAATAACTTATATATTATAATTACAAAAGTGACTTAATAATATAGATTAATTAAAAATAGTAGATACAAAAAAATCATTATAATAGTTGGTTATGGTAATGGAGAGTGAAGAGAGTAACATTCATGAGCGTAAAAAGGATGGTGGTAGGTGGGGGAGGTGATAACAAGTAAAAGTAAGTCATAGTGGTGAATATTTAATGTTAATATAGTCTTTTTAAAGCGTGCTTAGATGAGAGCAGGATTCCATTAGAATTCCAAAGTTAAGCTTGCTTGGGCGCAAAAAGGGTACCAACACGCCATCATTGAATCCCATTAGAGCTCTGAAGTTAAGAGTGCTTGGGAGAGAGTAGTACCAAGATGGGTGACCTCCTAGGAAGTCTACACCCTTTAATTGGGGGCACTCGAAAACAGCTTCTCTTCAAAAGTAATATACCCTAAAGAGGGAAGGCTGCATACATCCAGCCCCTGCCCCCAACCCTGCTTAAGCGAGAACCCTTAAGGCACTGAGTATGTTGCTTTTATGGTCTTTTTAAAGCATTTTTCTGAAATAAGGTGTGAAAAAGATCCAATTTGCATCTTTTTCTACTTAGTTATAAAATAATTTTTTCATCGTTCTATTTAAGCTGTGAAAAAGATGTAAAAAGATCTTTTCTGCCAACCAAACACAAATCCTGTAATCAATTAGATCTTTTTCACAGCTTTAAGCTATTAAAAAGTTGAACCAAACGCAACCTTAAAAGATGGATAGAAGACTAAAAGATAAATACAAAAATAACTATTAATTATTTAAACTAACTAATTATCTAAAACAACTAGTAAATTATCTCCTATTAATATCCTACTCCTAGATAAACTCCTCAAGCTTTATCTTTATCTGTGTCCATCCTTATCTCGCCAAGTATGTCTCTGCACGCTCGGCCTCCAACATACCAGGCTCCAACTCATCAAGCTTACCCAGTTGTGGACTATTGACCCAGTTTGCCGAAACATGGTGTATATATGGTGGCGTTCTTATAAGAGGGTGAGAACGTGAGAGGGATGAATCCTAGCCCTCCATTATAACAGATGACCAAGATTTGTCGAACATTAAAAAATAACAATTTATGGTCTATTCCCCTTCATGGGGCAGAAAGAAAGAAGGGGTAAAGGAAGGAATTTATTTATTTATTTATTTTTTAATGATCAACAAATCTTAGCTGTAAATGAAGGGCCAGGATTCACCCGTCTCACGCTCTCACCCTCCTATAATAACGCTACCATATATATATATATATACACACGAAATTTAAGGCGATATAAACTTCTTTAATACGGTGTGTTTTGGCATTGATTTAGAAATTAAAAAAAAAAAGAAATATATATTATCAACTAGGAACTTGAGGGGTATTTTATAAATTTGAATATTACTTAGATCACGTTGACGTCAATTTGATGACATTGACAGGGGAAAAAAAATATGAACGGTGTTTGTTTTTAATTAAAAAAAGCAATAATGATGTAGTGCGCCTAATAGTCGTACGGGAGCCTTGAACATTGAACCTTGCATGGTGGGAAAGGATCGGATGCCTCTAACTTGTTAATCATGCTTAACGATGTCGAATTGAGAGGAATCAGCCAAAACTCGTTGATTCTGCGAATGCCTAAGCTATAACCTAAAAGTGAGCTTCGTAATTTTATTGAACTATTTCAAAATAAATTTACAAAGATCAATTCAAAACATAAACTCATCAATTTATTCAAATATTCAAAAATTTGACTAAAATATAAACTAATGGTCGATTTATAAGCATAAAAAACCTTAGTACTTGTAATAAATCAACTCTAAGAACTAATCTTATTTTAAATCAAACTCTGGTACTCTTAATAATAATCTAACTCTAAAATGTAAACCTACTTACATAAATTAGTAAATTAAAATTTAATAATTAAAATCCTAATTTAAATTAAACTATAATCAAATTACTCTTCCTATCTTATCTCTATCGGGTTATTCTCGTTCCGTACTGGGTTATTCTCACCCGCTTAAATAAAATTTGTCCCCGAATTCAACCCTTCATTCTAGTAGGTGGATGACGATAGTCGCGGAAAAAAATCAAAGGGTTCTGGTTTACATGTAGAAGTGCTCCGATTTGAGGTTGTTTTTAGTGGTGCTCCTGTTGGTGGTGAAGGCGATTGGGGCGAGTAGGTGGCAAAGCAACAAATCAACAGTTTTAATGAAGATGGGGGCGTATGTTGAAGGCTTTGAGTGGACGTAGAAGGGGGCTCTATGGTGAAGGAGCTAGTCAGACCTATCCGCTAGCAAAGCCTCTATCTTTTGGAGCCTATCTTCGCTCCTCTTCAACTTCTCATCCCATATGAGAATCTACACCATCTTTAGCCTTCTTGATGGCATAACTTGGGAACGTGCCTTTATTCTGATACTAATTGATGTGCGCCTAAATGTTGCACTGCAGCCTTGAACCTCGGACCTTGCGTGTTGGGAAAAGATAGGGTGCCTTTAACCCGTTGATTGTACCGAATGATACCGGATTGTGAGGAATTGGTTAAAACTCGTTGATTCTTCGAATACGCAATCAATAACCTAAAGAGGAGCTATGGAATTTTATTGAACTCTTTCAAAATAAAATTACAAAGATCAGCTCAAGACATAATCTCATCAATTTATTCAAATAACCAAAAGTTTCCTAAAATTATAAACTAATGGCTTATTTATAGGTATAAAAAATCCTAGTCCTAGTAATAAACCAACTCTAAGAATTAATCCTACTTTAAATGAAACTCTGCTGCTCCTAATAATAATCTAACTCTAAAACCATAAACCTAATTATATAATTTAGTAAATTAAATATTAATAATTAAAATCCTAATTTAAATTAAAGCCTAATTAATTTACTCTTTTTTTTATGCCTATAAAAAAGCCATTAGTTTATAGTTTTAGGAAGCTTTTGATTATTTGAATAAATTGATGAGTTTATGTTTTGAGTAGATCTCTGTAATTTTATTTTAAAAAAATTCAATAAAATTGGATAGCTCATCTTTAGGTCATTGCTCGGGTATTCACAGAATCAACGAGTTTTATCCGATTCCTCTTAGTCGAGCATCGTTGGGTATGATCAATGGGTTAGAGGTACCATATCCTTTCCCATCACATAAGGTTTGAGATTTGAGTCTGCGTTATGACCTCTAGGCGGGCTGCATCAAATAAAAAGAAAACGCAATTAATTGATCTCGAGGTCCATGCCAAAAGCTATGTATTTGCATTAATATTTGTTCTTCTTCTTCTTCCTGGAAGCCCTTTTAGCTCGTCACTTTCAACCCCTTGAATTTTTCAAAGAGACAAAATCATGTACTTTTCAAGACTAATGGCCAAGTTCATCCAAACTTTTAAGGATTTCGTGTATCTATTATATTCATTATTTAAAATTATTAATTTATAGAAATAAACGATTTTGTTTTTGTCATAGGTTCCTTGTATGTTGTTGTATGTATATTGTTTTAATTTAATTAATGTACTTTAATTGACTTCTAGTGCAATTTGTTTTTTTTGTTTTCCCCCCTATAAGTTTGAAAAGATGAAACCTCCAATAGATATGTAGAACATATTTGCTGATCCTCACTTTTTTCCAATTGTTAGGACGGCATTGCCAAACCCATGGACGCGAGTTCAATTCCGGCATCCTTCTCTCCCATGGCATGACTCTCATTTACTAGGTACTAAGGCACTGGATTCTATTAGAACTCCGAAGTTAAGCGTGGCGAGAGTAGTACCAGCAGGATGGGTGACCTCCTAGGAAATCCTCATGTTGCCAACCCTATAAGGTTGGGGTCATTGGAAACAACCTCTCGGCAGGGTTACACCCTGAAGGGGTAAGGCTATGTACATCCACCCCACCCAGACCCCATTTAGGCGGAAGCCCTTGAGGCATCGGATCTGTTGTTGTTGTTGTGTATATATATATAACATATTGAAAAAGTAAGCAAGAGCAAAACTATCTCAAATACAATAAGAAACAACTAGAACAAAGCCTAAAATTATGGGATGAGGGAATAAACTGCATCCATGATCAAAGCTAGACAATAGGATATTCGACTTTGCAAAATGGTCCGCTATAGCATTGGGCACTAATGAGTCCTATGAAGTGGTAGGTAACTGAAGTGGCATGAATCTAGGAGCATCTGGTAACACTAGTCTATAGTGGTTTTCCATACAGTGGTTGATGGACATACCAAAACATCCAAAGAGCTCTTGAAGCCAAGTGACTATACTCTTAATTTTACCATGTCTAGAATGCGGGACAGGTCCGGTTGTTGAGTTTTGAAAGATGAGGATATTCGTGATGTCCCAAATTACGTTGATCATAGTGTGGTAGGTGCCTTCCATGTTGAACATTTGAGAAATGATTGCCATATGTGGAACATGTCTCTAAGGTTACTCAGAAAAAGGAGAGAAATCTCCCACAAACGCTTTATGACAGTCCATGGATACCACAAGTTTCTGCAAGTAACAAAAAGGTGAATGCAAAATTCTTTACTAACTAGGCATAATGAGCAAGGAAGCTAGTTAGAATCAAACTTTTAACGTAATATTATACCAATAAAGAAATGTTATGTTAAACTATATGCTTAAACTTGTTAAATTAAGGAGAGGGGAAATAAAGTACATCAGAAATGAATCTCTACAGTAGATACCAAAGTGTTACGCATTTGAATTCAGAACTGATATCAAAGTAGAGAAAGATGACTAGGAAAGGGCCATGCGAATCTAAACGGTCCTTATGGTGACATGCCTAAATTGCCCGTCAATGATCCATTCAAATTTCTATTTGTGTGAGTTTTGTAAAAAAAAAAAATCTAATGTTAATTATGTTTAAAATTTGTATTGCTTTAGTTCAAATTATATATCTGTTACCTAGCAAAGTAACGAGTTAAAAAATAGTGTCGTTTTGATTAAATAACGGTCATTCTTGGTGTAAACTATAAAATTGTATTGAATGGAATGAATAATGAGGTTATATACTTTGTTATATATAGAAAGTACAAAGTACGCATAACGACTAAAATAACCGTAACTAGATAATATAAGATGTAGATCTAGTAATGGAAATATAAGATGAGACAAAGTCAATTACTATAATGGATGCTAATCTAGAAACTCTAATGCACCCCCTCAATACAAATGAGTGGGCCCACGTGAAAATTGCTTTTATGATAATGGAACATGTCAGAAGAGAAGTCTTCGATGAAGATATCAACAACCTAACGAGCAATATAAGTATACTGAACATGGGGATCTCCTTAAAAAACTTTTGGTCTGACATAGTGGAAATCCATATCCACATGTTTGCTTCGATCATTAGACACTAGATTTGCGGCCAAATATAAAGTGGAGGCATCATTAGAAGAAACCATAATTTGCCAAATTGATGCGGACCAAGGTGGCGCATGAGGTACTGAACCCAATCATTCTTAGCAATGGCTTGAGCCAAAGCACGATATTTAGACCATATGGTGGACTTGGCTAAGGAAGGTTGTTTCTTTGCACATAAGGGGATGAGAATGGGACCAAGAAACAAATCACACGTATGGTGAAGTGACGAATATCTAGGCAGCCATTTAAATTTGCATCAGCAAAAACTATTATGGTGGTAAAAAAAAAAAAAAAAAAAAGACAAACAATGGTCGATGGTACTTTTTAGGTAGCATAGAACTTGTTTCACAACCTACCATTGACTAGTCCTAACAGCATGCATAAATATAGAAACAAGGTTAACGATATAGTAGATATCATGATGAGTCATAATAAAATATTGGAGTGTTGCAGCAACACTATGATACTTGGTAGCCTCAGCAAGTAGATCCCCTTCACTCACTAAAAGGTGAGCATAGGCAGGAAGTGGTCTTTTGATAGGTTAAGCATCTTGCATATTGAGTTTAGTGAGGAGGTTAACGATACATTTGTGCTGAGAGAAAAACACCATTGGGGTGGCGCTTAGCTTTAATACCTAGAATTTAGTATGGAGAAACATGGTCTTTCACTGCAAATGGGGTGTAGAGAGAGCTAATGAAATCATTAAGAGAAGAGGTGTTAATCTCAATCAATATGATGTCGTCAACATAGAGTCATAGACAAATGAGAGTGTGTGATTTTCTACATATAATCAAGGAAGGGTAAACTCTGCTAAAATGAACACAAGATTATATAAAAAGGTAAAAAATTGTTGAAACTATGTTCGAGGAGCCTATTAGAGACAACATAAAGCCTTACACAGGTGACACACCTGATTGGGGTATTTGGGATGTATGAATTCATGTGGATGACGCTTCTTCCAGTAAAAAAAAACCATGTAGATATGCATGTTTAACATCAAGCTGTTGTATGGGCTGTGCATTTGTTTAGAGGTGAAGAATTCAACCCGATCTAAAAAACCGATTTGAACTACCCAAAAACCGACCCAACACGTACTGAGAGTTTGTCTTTAATAATTTAACCCATTGTTGAAATGACTCGACTTGAAACTAACCGAACTAGTTTTTTTCATGACACGAAAATGACTCGATACTCAATTTGACCCATCCCAACCAACTATTAACCTAAACTAATCCGACCTAAAATGACCTAAACTTGAAGCCAACTCAGCCCAAAATCTAAACTAACCCAAGGTCTTTAAATACAATGATAGTCATTACTTCTAAAGAGCATGACAGAACTATATAAGAGATTACTAAACACTTATATTTTTAACATAATAAATATGTTAGTAAAAATATACATTATTTGAAATATGACTTCCAACTTTTGTAAATAGGTTCCACTGTGGCACCACATAGAAGAATTATGATGACTTGAAACCTGTACAACCCAACCCAAGACCGGAACCCAAGATGACTAGAAATAAAAGTGACTTGAACCCGAAAATATTTGGCCCAGACCTAGACTGACCCAAGTATAGGCATAAACTGAAAATGACACGGAGCCTAAATGGGTCAACTCGAGCCTGACCCAACCTGAGTTTATTGTAAACTTGAAATGACCCAAACTCGAATGGGTACATCAAACCCAACCCAATTGCCATCTCTACATTTGCTACAACAAGTGATAGAATAAAACAGATAATGAGGGGTTTGACAATACGGTTAAAAGCTTCCTGTCAGTCAATGTACCATTTTGTATTTCCAAATACTACTTACAAGGGGTTTACTCGGGTCATATTTGAAGTCCAAGTGTGGTTTTGAATTCATTATTAAATTTCTCAACCAGAGTTTTCTTGGAGTAAACACTTGCAAAATCAAGTAAACGGGTAACTTTCTGATCTACAAGTTTCGTTGCATGATGTCACTTTTCTTAAGACTTATTTCAGTATACGAAATAGTCTCGGGGATACAACGATAATCAAATAAAATGGAGTGAAAGTATGTAAAGGGAGATATAGAGAGATGTAAGAGAGGGACCATTTTTTACAAACAAAGATCTTTTTTTCATCATCAGTAACAATCAAACTAGCCGGGAATTTATAATAATTCAAGAGAAAGAAGACGTCCCAAAACATGCCTCAAAGAAAGGGAGCGAAGGCCGGAAGTTAACGCGCAAAAATTGGTAAAAAAACTGTCCCTGTGTGTCGGCACACAGTTCTGCAGACAAGGTTCAGTTGATCTGTGTGTCGATACACGAGCCGTGTGTGTTGACACACAGCTCTGCATCCCTGTTCTGTAAGAATGTGTGTCAACACACCAGCCCTGTGTGTCGACACACATCCCAACACACTTCAATACACATCAAACAAACTTCGGGGACCAACTTTAAATGCTTTACGGCCCGTGTGTCGACACACAGATCAACATAACCTTATTTGCAGAACTGTGTGTCGACACACATCCCAACACACTTCAAAACATATCAAAGAAACTTCGGGACCAACTTTAAACGCTTTATTCACAATTCTTATAACATTATTTTGAAAATACAACCCCCAGCTAGTGATGACTTGTTTGCAATTAATCGGATCGAAGATGGTAGACTAAGCTTTGAACCACTCAACCCTTTTGACGAACTGAACACATCACCACGCACTAGGCAATCTTCTCCTCGTACATAGCTTACACCTCCCAGATCGATAGCCATGTGTCCTGCACCCTTCGCGAGTTTATAAGGGCCAAACCCTTTGTCAAAAATCACCCCTTAAAGCGGCCAAACTTCGCACTCACTAAGGTGGACCCCAACAGATCATGTCCTGTGACTGACATTTTGTTACAAGATTATCAAGGTCGGGTCCATTAAGAGCTTATGGTCATCCTTTAAATCTCTGACGTAGTACCAAGCACTTAACACACGGGATGGCAAAATTCTTTTATGCTTGCAACAACGCGGATGATAAAACTCACTCATTGAACCCGAGACCTAGCGTCTGACTACGCGTCGAGTTGAGGGCCAAACATGGGTGACTGAAAACTACAGATTTCAACCCCATCCCTATGCACTTTTTCAGAACTAAGTCTCTAACAAGGCCTTTTGTGAACGGATCCGCTAGATTCTGACTTGTCCTCACAAAATCCACAGTGATGACACCTTCTTGAATCAGATGCCTCACTATACTGTGTCTCACACCAATGTGTCGAGACTTCTCATTGTGCACCTCACTGTATGCTCTAGAAAGCATAGTTTGACTATTACAATGGATAGAGCTCGGTGAGATCGGCTTAGCCACAAAGGTATCTCGTATAAGAGATCCTTTAACCATTCGGCTTCTTTAGCCGCTGAAGCAAGATCTATAAACTCCGTTGCCATTGTTGAATCAGCTATACAGGTCTGTTTCTTAGAACCTCAAGAAACTGCACCTCCACCGAGTAAGAAAACCAATCCACTCGTGGATGCATGATCCTCCCCATGGGAGATCCAACTGGCATCCGAGTATCCCTCCAAAATCGGGGGATACCCCACATATGAAATACCATAGTCTATGGTACTCTTCAGGTACTTTAGTACTCTATAAACCGCTTGCCAATGTACCTTACTCGGATTGCTAGTATATCTACTAAGCTTTCCAACAGCATAGGCTATGTCAGGCCTAGTGCTCATCATGGTGTACATCAGCCACCCAATGACTCGGGCATAATCCAACCGATAAACAGGTGGGCCTCTATTCGGTACCAATTTCATACTTGGGTCCATGGGTGTGAGCACCGGTGCACGTGCACCACAGTTGAATCTCTTCAACATATTCTCCACATAGTGGGATTGAGTCAAGGATATAGAGTCCCCATTCCTTACAATCCTTTACCAAGGATTACCTCAGCATCACCCATGTCTTTCATAGCAAAGTTCTCACAGAAAAACCTTTTAGTCCTCTCTACTTGCTCTTGATCTGTACCGAATATTAACATGTCATCCACATAAAAACAAATTATGACACCTTTGCCATTCTTGAACTTGCTATATACACACTTATCCAATTCATTTATCATGAACCCGTTGTTCAGAGCAACCTCATCAAATTTTTGATGCCATTGTTTCAGGGCTTGCTTTAGCCGATACAGAGAGCGTCTGAGTTTACATACCTTCATCTCTTGGCCCGGTACAACAAACCCTTCAGGTTGTTTCATGTACACTTTCTCTTCTAATTCACCGTTCAAAAAGGTCGTTTTCACATCCATTTGGTGAATTACGAGTTTATACATAAAGGTAAGAGCAATCAACACTCTTATAGTCGATGTCCTCGCCACAGGGGCATAAGTGTCAAAGTAGTCTAATCCATGTTTCTGGATAAACCCTTTAGCCACCAGTCGGGCCTTGAGCTTATCAATAGTCCCATCGACTTTCATCTTCTTCTTGAAGATCCATTTACACCCAATCGGCTTACTACCTTATGGAAGATCCACTAATATCTAGGTATTATTGCCCATGATGGAATCCATCTCATCATTAATTGCCTCTTTCCAAAAAGCTGCATCATGAGACCTTATAGCCTCATCAAATGTCATAGGGTCAGCCTCCATGACATAACAACGTGGTACAACAGAGTCCACATCATTTCTCGAACCTTCTACCAAAAAGGTATAGAAGTCTGATCCGAAATATTTCTCTTCGTTTACTCTCTTACTCCTTCAGAGTTCTGGAGTAAAATCAGAGGTTTGTTCCCTCTCATGGTGAACATCATCATCACCATACAACACCGATGTGTCGTTATGGACCGGTACATAACCGCTCGGTCTAGGGATTGAGGTGAACCGATTCTCATCAAAGATGGCATCTCTCGACTCTATTATTGTATTAATACCAACATAATCATTTGACTCAATTACATAGAATTGATATGCCTTACTATGCTGTGCATACCCAACAAATATGCTATCGATGCCTCTTTCACCTAACTTTTTACGTTTAGGTTCAGGGACTCTAACTACGGCCCTACACCCCCGCACTTTAAGATAACCCAACCTAGGGGGTCTATCGTTCCAGTGTTCATATGGGATCATTTTGCTTTTCTTATTCGAAACGCGGTTCAAAATGTGACAGGCTGTTAACATAGCCTCACCCCAAAACCCATCGCTGAGACTGGAGTATGACAACATAGAATTAACCATTTCAGTAAGAGTCCGGTTTTTCCTCTCAGCCACGCTATTCTGTTGTGGCGTATACGGTTCGGTAATTTCATGCACTATACAGTTGGATTCAAAATACTTGGGGTCATAGTACTCTCCACCACGGTCCGACCTAAGTCGTCTGAGGAAAATTTCACAATGTAGTTCTGTTTCGGCCTTATATGCTTTAAATCTTTCTAACGACTCATCTTTATAATTAATCAGATATACATAGCAATATCTTAAGCAGTCATCAATGAAAGTGAGAAAATATTGTTTTCCCCCTACGGTAGGAGTACTTTTGAAGTCACACAAGTCGCTATATATCAAGTCAAGTAAATTCATTTCTCTTTGTACCGATGGAAATGATAACTTAGTTATTTTCGTTAGCATACACGTTTTGCACTTATCATCTACTTTTTCAACATGTGGAATCAACAACGAAGTAGCCATTTCACACATTTTATGATAATTCACATGTCCTAATCTATGATGCCATAAATAAGTATAGTCAAGCAAATAAACAGAACTAGAACTTTTTTTTTATTAATGTTTAATTTGAACATACAGTTACAGAGATACCCCTTTTCAACAAACACGCACCCCTTAGACAGTACAACCTTGTCAGACTCAAAGACCAGTTTAAACCCGAACCTATTCAGTAGGCTACCAGGCACAATGTTCTTCTTTACATCCGGGGCATAATATACATCGGTTAGGGTCAGGGTTTTTTCAGAAGTGAAAGTAAGTCAACTTTTCTCTCCCCCTTTACCGGTATTCTCGCTTCATTACCCATGAACAATACAGCGCCGTTGTCCACGGGTTCCAATTCTATAAAGAAACCTTTGTCTTTACATACGTGTTTTGTGGCCCCCTAGTCAACCCACCAAGAGTCATCACTCTCGACTAGGTTGATCTCCGAGATCATTGCCATGAACTTCTTGTTCGAATTTTTGTTGCAATGATCCTACCCCTTCCCTTTATTGTTCTTAAGGCAGATGCAGTCCTTCCTCAGGTGACCGGGCGCGTGACACTCCCAACAAACCAACTTGGTTTTCTTCTCGTTGCGTTTCTTATGAGAGTGTCCGGTCCGTTTGGTCCTCTTACTCGTCTGGCCTTCTTCTATGACATTGATCTTTCCAATGTTACCGGGGCGGTCCTTGTTCTCATCCTGTAACTTGTATCCTTCCTCAATCCTCAAATGATTAGCCAGTTCTTCGATTGACATGTCTTCCTTCTTGTGCTTGAGAGACTTCTTAATGTCTCTCCAAGAAGGGGGAAGTTTGTCAATCAAAGACGAAACAACTATGGTGCGTCCATGTTCATATTATGTTGTTTAAAATTATTCAAAATTCGTTCAATTTCATGGAATTGCTCCATGACCTGACAACCATCCACCATTTTATAATTATTAAACTGACTAACCAAAAGTTTCTTACTTGTGGCGTCTTCTGCCATGTACCATGCCTTGAGTGCGTCCCACAGTTCCTTAGCCGTCGGCTGGAGTATGTGCCCTCGACATATGTAGTCATCATTCTCCCATTTCTGCCGGGCTCGTTGCTCGGCCAATGTCTCCTCCTCCTATGCAGGGGGTCAGGATATGGTGTATTCAAGACATACACCACATTGAGCATCGTTATTAGGAAATGCATCTTCCTCTGCCAACAGCGGAAATTCCCGTCATCAAAACAATCCAACTTTACAAATTTCACGGTCATCTTTCTTAGTGACGAAGCCATATCAAACCCAAGATCCCAAACGTGAAAACTAAGTCTTAAGATTGTTGGAGTAAACACTTGCAAAATCAAGTAAACGGGTAACTTTCCGATCTACAGGTTTTGAGGCGTGATGTCACTTTCCTTAAGACTTATTTCAGCGTATGAATAGTCATGGGGATACAATGATAACCCAATAAAATAGAGTGAAATTATGTAAAGGGAGATATAGAGAGATGTAAGAGAACGACCGTTTTTCACAAACAAAGATCTTTTTTTCATCGTCATTAACAATCAAACTAGTGGGGTATATATAATAATTCAAGCGAAAGAAGACGTCCCAAAACATGCCTCAAAGAAAGGGCGCGAAGGCCGGAAGTTAACGCACAAAAATTGGTAAAAAATTGTCCCTGTGTGTTGACACACAGTTCTGCAGACAAGGTTCTATTGATCTGTATGTCAACACACGGGCCGTGTGTGTCAACACACACCTCTGCATCCCTGTTCTGTAAGAATGTGTGTCGACACACTAGCCCTGTGTGTCGACACACATCCCAACACACTTCAAAACATATCAAACAAACTTCGGGACCAACTTTAAATGCTTTATTCACAATTCTTAGAACATTAATTTGAAAATACATCGACAAGTTTGTTGCTACTAAGGATTTTTGGTAGCCTATGAGTACCATATGAGCTTCTGAATGAGCGTGATGGAAGACAATGAAATGTGACATTTGGGTTTTCATATGTCATTCTTTAGCCATTTCTTCCCTATGTACTCTTTTCTATATAATAGATTTTCAAAAACCCTATTGGATATACTCCTTATAATAAATATCCCACATAGTATCAGAGCAAAAACTCTAAAATCTAAAATCAAATTACCATATATCAAGCATAAGAAAAGGAGAATACAAGAACCAAAATTTACTTAGTTTCACCTAGACAGCGAATTAATTGGAAGTGAACTTCTAAAGTATACAAAAGATAATCTTCCAGTGATACCCAAAACCTCTAAGAAATAGCAGAGAATCAAAGATGGCTCAACGTTTCACCATATTTTACTCGCAAAATCCTAATGCACATGTACATCTATAAGCTAAATCTCTGTATGTTATGGCCTCAAGTCAGAGGCTGGATAGATCCTCTATTATATTGACATGGCTTCCAATTGTGACATGAAGTGTCCATAAAGCTCAGCTAAGATGGATCCATGAAGCCTAGCCAAAAATTGATTAGTTATTTTCTTTTTATTTAGTATTTTTTTTTTTATCGAGACTAACTTAATTAGCCTTTCTTTGAGCCCATCTTCTAGAACTTTCCTAGGGTTTTATGTGAGATTCTCTATGAATACACCCCCCCCCCCCCCCCCCCCCGGCGGGAAGTGGGGCTTTTAGTCATTCATCATTTATCAATTGCAATTCTCAATATTTTAGTGCCTATATTAATTCCCTGTATAAGATTAGAGAGTCTTTTGTATATTTGGCCTAACCTACCAAGGTGGTGATATCTGCTTTGACATAGTGGGATTTCCAACCTAGCCGCAATCAACACTTATCGATTTTCCTAAATATATCCCTACGTTAGTTGGTATCAGACACTACCACATTCTTCTTGTTCATTACCATCCAACACTAAAATTAAAAATAAAAAAATAAAAAAAAAACTTCACTTACCACGATTACTATCATCCATCATCACTATCAAGAAATATTAGAAAAAAAAAATATCATAACAGTTGAAAAGGAAAAAAAGGCCCACTTTAGTTGCCATAAAATTCAATTGAGTGGCTTCACTGAAATTGTCGCCAACCTCTGCTTGAAAGTTCACAGCACTGTCTAAATCATCTTCCTTGGGCCCGTACGGGCAGTGCTGGCACCATCACGAGCTTAAGAATCCAACAATGTTCTTGTAAGAAATAGCCACCGGAAAACCACGGCATGCACTGCCTCAAATTCACAATTGCCAACCATTCATTTCACCTGATTCGGCAACATAACTGCATATTTACAACATAGACGTGGTGATCATTTGGGCCTTTGATTAATTAACAAATCTTTTTTTTTTTTTTAATTGACCTTCTATTTTCTTTAATCCATAGGAGGTCAAATTTTTATTACTGGTCAAATTAATAAAATTAGTTTAGTCTGATTTAACCTAACAAGAACAAAATCACACTATGTAGGATTTGAACTTACGACATCGGGTTTTGGAGACCCATGTTCTACCGAACTGAACTAAGAGCACTTTCTTATAACAATAAAAAAGACTGTGAAGAAAAGGTTTCTTTTTGTAACCTAAGACTACATTTGCAGGAAACCACCACCGTCATCTTCATCAGACCCAATCAAACCGAGTCACACCAAAACCACTACCAAAGAGGATCGGAGGATATCTCACTCGTCGTTCCACCCTCCATAACCTAGGACCTAAGATCTACCGCCATCCATTATCGTTTGAACAGTTGAACCACTACCATTGGAGTCTCATCCTTCCAATCTATAAGAAACCAAAATTTTGAATGCCAAACTTCACCTCAAAAAGCCGCACACGCCACAGTTCGTGAGTCAGCTTTGCTTCCATCAAAAATTGAAACAGGGTCATGTTATTTGCCAAGTCAGGGCCCAACTCAGGGAAACATCATTGAGTGGCCCTAGGCTGAATGACATGTCACCTGCCAGGTTACTTGACACCTCAACTGCCCCATCAGCACCACTTCGTCAAGCTCTCGGCACGTCAACACAGTCCATGTACACAAAGCCTTGTCCACTAATTTTGGCCTGCCGATTCCAAATTTGCTCTCCATTTTTCCTATTTCTACTCTAATTAGTCAATTTTTATAGCAGCAACTTGCCTCCATGACAATGTAATACTGCTTAATTAAGGGATCTCGTTGACATTGAATGGGTAGATTTGCATTGCCAAGTTCAAGTCCTACAAGAACAGCTGGTTGTTCTATTAAAAAACCCAAGTTCGAGGTGGATCTATCAATTCTAAAAGCCAAGATTTAAGTGATGAAAGTTAATGGTCAAATTCATTTCATTCTGGTGATTTTATTGTCTGGAGAAGAAGCAACTTGACGTCGTCGTCATCAAACTCTATCCAATAAATCTTCTAGTTGGAATATCAAAGTGGACATCCCTAAATCTAAAGGATGCCTATGACCTGATGATTTCTTTGACTGCATTTAGACTATGGAGAGAATTTTTGAACTCAAAGATATCCCCGATGAACGCCAAGTCCAACTTGTTTCCATCAACATGAAGAAGTATGCATCCACTGGGTGGGAGAATCTCAAGGGACAACATGAAGAGAAGGACATAGCATGATTAAATCTTAGAGTAAAGTGCGTCGACAATTACCTCGTAAAACTTCTTCCCAAAGATTATTAGCAAGGCATGCTTATCAATTTGCATAACTTGAAGAAAAGATTGATGTCTGTTGAAAAATATACCATAGATTTTTAGTAACTCATGATGAAATGTGACATTAAGGAGCCAAACAACCTAGTATTGCACACTATTTAAGAGGATTGAACTCTAAGATCAAGGACACTATTCAACTCTAGCACTATTGGACCCTTAATGATGCCATTCGCCTAGCACTTAGTGTCTAGAAACATAGATCGAAGGAATGCGTCACTACTTAATTCAAATTAAAAGAGAGCTTATCGAGTTGAGGTCCATAACAATTAAAGACAGTTCCTTAAAACGCAGCTTCATCTTCAGCTCCTAACACTAGCAAGGAAAAAGCAGTTAGTTGGATCCAACTACTCAAACAATGTTCTTTTAATGTCAAGGAATAGGGCATACTACCTCTGAGTTCTCAAACCGCAAAGTTGTCACTCTTATTGAAAGAGAGTGAAGAAAATGAAGTAGAAGTGACACTGCCACAATTTCATGAAGTAGAAGAAAGATCATCCATGCAGATGATGGTAAGTATCTTGTGTTGTATCAAGTACTCAACGTTTATGCAATAAGTAAGGAAGATAATCAGCTCCGTCATAACATCTTCGACACAAGATGAACCATAAAGATCAAAGTTTGTGATGTTATTATCGACAATGGAAGTTGTGAAAACATTGTTGCCACTAGTATGATGGAGAAATTGGAGCTTCCTTTTGAACCTCATCCACAATCATACAAGCTACAGTGGTTAAGGAAAGGGATTGAAGTTTGAGTTGCAACCCAATGCCTTGTACAATTTTCAAATTAAGTATAATGATGAAGTTTGCCATGATGTTATTCCCTTGGATTCCTGTCACTTACCTTTTGGCCGCCCTTGGAAATGTGATCGTCTAGTTTTCCACCACGGTTATCACAATTCTTATTTTTTTTTGAAGGATGAAAAAAGGATCAACTTAGCCCATAAGAAGCTAGAAGATTGCCTGAATACATTGATCATGAGGTCTAATTTAGATAAATCTTGTCAGAACCAAGATAGAATGTTTTTTATTAGGTGTTTAAGGAAAATGAACGTTTTAGCTCAACTCGTGATGTTGTCAAACCAATATTCAAAGAACTATTTGATGTTGTACGCAAAGACATCCCTCCTGGAGTACCACCATACGTGACATCCAACATGCCGTTGACTTTGTTACTGGAGCTGTTATTCCTAGCTATCCTGCTTACTGAATGAGTCCTCGAGAGAATAAAGAACTTCAGCAGTAGGTGAAGGAACTCATGGCCAAGGGATTAGTCAAAGAAAGTGTTAGCCCCTGTGCTACGCTTGCACTTCTAGCTCCTATGAAAGATGGGTCATGGCGCATGTGGATCCATAGTTGAGCGATAAATAGAATCAAAATTAAATATTATTTCCTAATTCCTTGCTTCGATGATCTTTTAGATCAGTTGCATGGATCTACCACTTACTCTATGATTGACTTCGTAGAGGATATCATCATATTAGAATGCGACCTAGAGATGATCGAAAGAATATTTTCAAGACTCGTAATAGGTTATATGAGTGGACTATTATGCCTTTTGGCCCCTCTAGTGCACCAAGCACATTCATGCGATCATGTACTTTGACCTTTCATTGAACATTGTTGTCTACTTCAATGACATTCTGGCGTACAACAAAAACAAGGAGGAGTACACTGAACAACTTTGCCACATCTTTGACATGCATAGGAGTGAGAAGCTTAATACTAACCTCAAAAAGTGTGATTTCTTAACTAAGAAACTTACTTTCCTTGGTTATCTCATCTCAAGTCGAGGCATTGAGATTGACTAAAGCAAAGTTGAAGCAATTGTGAAGTGGCCCACACCCCAAACACTACTCGAAGTAAGAAGCTTCCATTACAAAATTTTAGCTCAATTTCTGCTGCAATGATTGAATGCATTAAAGGAGAATGCTATCGTAGGAAAATCAAAGAACAAGGGAGTTTTAAAGAACTAATGAAGAGAATCAATGAAGCACCTGTGTTGGCACTATTTAATTTCGCATTGCCATTTAAAATTGATTGCTATGCCTCTAATGTGGCAATTGGTGCCATTCTTTGCCATGAAGATTGTCATATTTCCTTCTTGCCTGAAGTACTTCACATATGATAAGGAGTTCTATGCTATTATTGAAGCATTACGTAACTGGAGTCGTTACCTGTTTTCTAAGAAGTTCGCCCTATACAATGACCATGAAGCACTTAAGCATCTGAATTTACAGCAAAAGCCTAATCATCATCACGTAGCATGGAGTGAGTTTATTCAAGCTTTTCCATTTTCATTAAAGCACAAGTCAAGCACTCAAAACAAGGTTGTTGATGCTCTGAGTCGAAGTCATCCACTTCTTTCCACAATTCAGTTGAAAGTTGTTGGTTTTAAAACAGTGAAGGAATTGTACAGAGATGATCTTGACTTTGGTGAGATATGAAAGGATGCCGTCGAAGGTCAATATCGACTCTTTTAATAGGAAAAATGGTTTCTTATCCAAAGGCAATGAACTATGCACTCCTCGAGGTTCATTACATCATGCTATCATCTATAGGTCTCTTGATGGAGGATCAACTTGCTAAAGAGAATTTTTTACTGGCCTAGAATTGGGAGAGATGGTTTGATTCATATCAAAAGATGCTTCACTTGCCACATTGCCAAGATGGGTATTAAAAATTGGACTTTATGTGCCTTGACTTGTTCAACAAGCCCCTTGGCAGGATATAAGCATGGATTTTGCTGTTGGATTACCAAGAACTCAGCCCAAAAAAGACTTTGTGGTGGTTATTGTTTATAGATTTCAAAAATGGAGTCTATGTTCAAAGTTGCTGCCTTTTCCCATATTATGAAGATCAAGATGAAGATTCTCAAGACTCGATGGCAAGTCTTCTCCAACCTAAAGAGTATGACACAGAGCGTCCATGAAGCTTGGCCAAGATGGATCCATGAAGCCTTTCCCAAGATTAATTAGTTATGTTCTTTATTTAGTCATTTTCTTTTTGTGGGTCCAATTTAATTTGCCTAGTTTTGAGCCTATCTTTTAAAACATTTTTAGGGTTTTATGTAAGTTTCTCAGATATTGACTTAAATTATACAAAAAAGACAACTGTTTTACAAGTGAAATAAAATCAAATAACATCGCCCGAAGCTTCAATCATCCATTATTATTTTCACAAAAACAATTAATCCTTTAAATAACTTGTTTTATAATGGATTTTCATTTTATAATGGATATATGTAGCCGCTTAACCATTTTTTACACGTTGCATTAAGTTAATAATTATTGAATTAAAACCAAGTCAGATCACTTGCATATATACATTTGTTTTTGTTTTTGAAACCCAACTGAGCAAGCCATGGCCATTAATTTATTAGTGTCATTTATTTATTTTTTTTAAAATGATGGGTTGACTATTTATGTTAGTATTATGCATCATTTGGTCAACTACGACCTAGTTTTTATTTTTCCTTTTATTTTTTCTTGGTACATATACTACTTGACTATAGATGGAGAGAACCTAACCCTTGATTGTTCTATAGCCAACTAACACTTTGACCAAATTGCATTATATTTTAGCAGATTTTATCTGACCCAAGCGGGTTATAACACCTGTTTATTTGTTGAATTGTCATCTTTGTGTGATTCCCTATCAGTCTAAAACTATTTTTTAACTTTATTTAATAGCTTGAACTTATAGAGAGTTAGTTATTTTATATGATATATTGTAACATTTGTGACATATTGGTTTTAAGTTTGAATCCTATTCTCTTCCACTCTACGGAATATTGATGAGTATGAGGTTGTAAAACTCAAATAGAATTTATAGATGCATATGAGAATATAGGAAAAAGAAGAAATCTAAATCAGACTCTAAGACACGGTAAAACTGGGGTACACCATGATCGAAGACAGACGATAAGCTAGGAGTTCATCCCCATGGTATTCTTTGCTTTGACAAATGGATAATTATAAAGTTAGCTTCTTTGCGGGATTGCACAATGAATGCTATCAAAGTGAAGAGTTAAATACCTATTCTTGTTAATCAACAAATTTCATTTATCTGGAGCTCGGCACGGGGCAAGAATCTAGGAGATTGGATTTGAGAGTTTGACTCGATGATGAATGGGTGATGAGCAATTCAATTTTTAGAGTTGAAGATGTGACGTGCAAACTATATTGCAAAATTTTTTAACATAGTTGGAATCATGGATACCAATGGAGGACAAGAACTTATAAACTTGGAATTATGATCCATCAAAGTTTCTAAGTTTCCCCACCCCCAATTGTTGTTAGACTTGGATTTTCTAGTGACAAGCTATCGACATTTCATTTAAAGGATTCCTAAGGTGGGGAGACAGAGAGATATTTGGGACTGGAGGAGAAAGCAGGAATCAATCAATTGATAAAGATATACATACAGTGGCGCAGAGAGATGCTTTGGCATCCCACTAGTTCATGGAACTATGACACCACCCTTAATTGGTAGAGTCAAGAATGTGAGCTCAGTCTGGTGCAATGTTCGAAAGATTAGGGCATTTCTTGCTTCATAAATTAATCTTTTGATTAAGATGAAATTCATGTTCCAAGTTTTCTTAGTCCCGCCTTTAGAAAAGGAGAATTAGCAAGACATGAACAGATCTGTAAAGTTACCTACAGAAATGAGGAGGACTTTCTACCAATTTACGGTACTGGTCCAAAGATTCCACGCGTATTTACAAGAGAGAAACAAGTGGCTACAAGACTTGGTATTGTTAAAACAAAAGCATAGGCTTCCGTTTGCACTTATTATCCCAGTTCTGATCAATCTTTCTCGAATGTTCAATCTCCCGAGCAGTCCTAACCAAGCCAATATCTAAATCTTAAAAGGGACCAGACCACTCAGAATTCTTATGACCTATTTTAAGATTGAACTTTCTAATGCCATAATAGCATCTTTATGAGAATGGGTAAGCTAAAAAGGCACCTTTGAAAACATGTTGTCATTTTTAAATATCTTTAGTCGTAAGAAAGAGTATGGGTTCCTGAACATCATGAATTAGTGGCAATTTTAATTATCGAAAAAAAATGGTGATAGTTTCACCTCTTTCTCCTAGCCAAAAAGTGTACACCTCCACCCAAGGTTTCAATTCAGAGAGATGGCATCCCAAAATCCCCGGGTTTCGCAGCGTTGACAGTGCAACTTTAACTGAGCTTTATGACCGAGTCAAAGTACTCTAACTTTGTATCATGAATGATAATCCTATCACCAGGCCCTTAAAAGTCGAAAATCAATAATGTTTGTCTTATACATACTTGTTAGCATGCCAGAAACGGGGAGTTGAGGTGGTTAGACCTATACCCTGAAATGCTTTCCCGAAAGCGTGCTAATCCCTATGTTGTGCGGAGCTGAGCATCTTTTATTCGCGAAAAGGGCATTTTTTGCTTATGCACTAGAATTTCACAGGGAAAGGAGAGTGAGGGGAAGAGGCGACGAGAGTCAGCAGGTGGCTACCTTCATGGGCTCCTTATCTGAAGGGAACACGCATCTTCCCGTCCAGCAGTCAAAGTCACTTTTAAGGCTAAATAATCAATTTGAAGACCTTCGCCGAACCAAATGTCATAGACTATTTTGCAAAGTTAGGAGTTTCAAAACTAAACCCTTTTGTTGTTTGACTTTAATTATATATGGTGCATCCATAATTTTTTAATTGGTCCCCCATTTTGCCCAATTCCTTTATGTGATCCTTTTTCCCTTTGTTGTTTCTATTATAACTAAAGTCTCTATGGTACCTTGCACAACTTATAAAAAAAAAATGATAGGATTATGCCTTACTCAGGCTTCAAGAATCTTCCTTGACATGTGTTCCCGGGGCATCACACTTTTAGTAGGGATTGATGTATAGCAATGTGTTTTTTCCCAAAGCTTCACAAAATGTTAATCATATTTGTTTTTTTAATAATTAAGGGAGGAAAGAAACCTCCAACACATATAGAGTAAAACTAAATCTCAAAGCCAAATTGTCCTCCAAGATCAAAGTTAAGCTTGTAGAAGGCCCATCTTTTTAAAGTAGTCTGCAATAATGGTCTTTCTAAGAGATTTTAGCTATTGTATTCAAACGGGAATGACAATTGGCCGTGGTAATCAATTTACATGGATCTTTCAAACAGTGGTGGAGGAAGACGTCGAAGTGAGCAAGTAGCGCATGAAACCAAGTTAGGACCCTCAATTTAGCTCTTTAACAATGCAATCCCAATCAAGAGGTGAAATTTGGAAAATAAGTGCATTCATTGACTCTCAAATGTAGTTGATGACTACAAAGTACGGCATAAGCCAAATTTTCTGGTTTGAGCCTATAAAGTATATTGACATTGGTGCAAGAGGTTTTTGAGATTATTTGGGAAGATGGAGGTGATCCCGACCATCTAATAATTGCAATCCAAAGGCTACATGGGATATTGCAAGTAAAAAAAAAAAAAAAAAAAAAAAATGCTTGCAATATTCATTGCTCACTCTGTAAAATGCTCAAAAAAGATGGCTAGAGTCTAAAATCCCTATTCGCACTTGTCTGTCTTTCATATTTAATCTCTGAAGTAGAGTCAGTCACATCAGTAACTTAATTCTAGCAGATTCTTATCAATCTCAAGAGTGGTAATCCTTGTTTAACATCCACATTGTCTAGTATTAATGTTAGGATTTATCAACATATATGCAGACAACCATTTTAGAGGCTAAACCTGGACCTGATACCAATGCCGCTTTAGAAGATACTTACTAGGGTGCTACTTCTATGTAATCACGTACCTTTAAATAACTAGCTTAACAAGAACAAGGCCAGTCAATGATTTAATGAGTCACATTTTATGGACCTTGACTATTAAAGTGCAAGACATATGGTTCAATGAGTCATCAAGTCGGCGCTTTAAAGCTCCATTAATGGTGAGCGTGGCGCTTATCACAAGCGCCAATGAAGATTGCATTGTGACAAAAGTGCTGGTAATTTCTAAATAAGAAAAATGAAATAAAATGTTTTTTGGCACTTTTGAAAAGCGCGAGTAAAAGTGTGCCATCAGTCACGCGTTTTTATATAGTGATGTCTAAATCATAAACTATTGTTAAAAGTGACCGAGAATCAAGCGATTGCAACCATAGTTATAAATCACAACACCTATAACCTAAACACAACTAGCAACAAAATGGCGGAAACCATTTTTGCCCCGAAGCCATTAACACGAAGACTATGCATGACACAACAGTTGTACCTAGTATGCTATGTATACTGTTTTTCCGCATCTTCATGCGCAATTGTTCATATTGTTCTATCTTTTTTTTCGATAATTAGTGATAGAGTCGCAGTGTAAAACAGGCCACTCGAACAATTGAGGCCTAAGAGAACCCAAAAAATATCGGCAAACAGAATCACAAATCAGAAAACATCCAAGAATTTAGGAAAGCAAAGCAAAAACAACATGAGCAAAAATAGGGAGAACATGGCCAGAAAAGCACTGGGTGACACGTGCTTGAAGAAGCTGGCGAGTCATGACAGAGCTCGAGAGAGATTGATAAGAGACTGGACAAACTAAAACCCTAATTCATCCTTGCAAAAAGCTCAATCACATCAGCTTCATTGCCGCCATATGTCAAACCAAGCCTTTTTTCGAGCTCCCACCTATGCTTCATATTATTCTATCTAATGTGTTAGGTTGTTTCTGAGGTTGAAAAATCAAGGCTTCTTGACCATCATAAAAGGATCTTCTTTTTTTTTTTTTTCAGTGCTAGTACACTTTTTGCTTTAATTGATAGTTTTTTTTCAACTGAACCTCTTTAAGCATTATTTTATAATATATCTTGAAATTTAGTATGAATAGATCAAATATCTATAAAGTTGTGAATTAAGAATAATAATTAGACTAAACAATAACCAACCTGAGTTAATCTATACTGAATAACATGGTGTTGGGGATACTCATAAATAAAGGCGGTTGAAAGAATGAGGAGATGAAAGAATGAGGCACACACCAAATGAGAAGGCCTTCTCTTATATTTATAATAATATAATCTCTTACAACATATAGAAACATTTACATATTTAACCTATACAATATATACTTTCCATAATATAGTATATTCTAACAATGTAATCATTCCATAATATAATATATTCTAACAATGTAATCTTTCTATAATATATTATATTATGACATTATTCTAACATCCCCCCTCAACCAAAGCAGGAGGTACCCGAATGTGAAGGTTGGACTTGAAAAGTAGAAAGAGATGTCGCCGAAGACTCTTTGTGAAGACATCTGCAATTTATTGAGATGAAGGTACATGAAAAACTTGAACAAGACCCATTTGAGCACGTTCTCTTACGAAATGGATGTCGATCTCGATATGCATTGTGCGAACATGCTGAATAGGATTCGTAGACAAGTACATGGCAAAGACATTGTCACAGTAGACCAAAGTAGCCCGAGGAAGTAGAAGACTGAGTTCACTAAGGAGAGAACGGAGACAGCAACATTCGGAGACAGCATTGGCAACGGCACGATATTTAGCCTCTGCACTGGAACGGGAGATTGTAGGCTATTGTTTGGAGGACCAGGAGACAATGTTGCCCCCGAGAAAAACATAGAATCCAGAAGTAGAAAGGCGAGTATCTGGGCAACCAGTCCAATCAACATTGGAGTATGCCAAGACTTGGTCCAAACGAGTAGGGGAGATAGTCAGACCATGATCAATTGTGCCCTTGATATATCAAAAAATGCGTTTAACAACCATCCAATAGGATGAGCATGAAGCATGAATAAATAGACACACCTGTTACACTGCATAAGAAATGTCATGATGAGTAAAGGTGAGATATTGAAGGGCACCAACAATGGACCTATATAAGGTGGGATCGGATACGGGCACGCCATGTTCCATGGAAAGTATTGATTTGGAATTTATAGGTGTGGCAACAGGCTTGCAAGAGAGTGTGTTAGTCCTGTCCAGTAGGTCATGAGCATACTTGGATTGAGACAAGAAGAGTCCTGCAAGTAAGTGAGAGACTGAAATGCCGAGAAAGTAATTAAGGCATCCCAAATCTGTCTTGTCAAACTCAGATCGAAAAGAATGAAGCAAGCCTTGAAGTACCGCATTAGAGGAAGCAGTAAGAACTACATCATCAACATAAACCAGTAATATAGCCATGTCATGTCCTCGACGTAAGACAAATAAGGAGGAATCAGACTTACAGCTGCGGAAGCCTATCCGATGTAGGAAGGTAGCAAAACGGGGGTACCACGCACGAGGAGCCTGCTTGAGGCCATAAAGAGACTTGTTAAGCTTACAGACATGATCAGGATATTGAGAACTAATGAAATCGGGTGGTTGCTTCATATAGACCTCTTCATTAAGGGTGCCATTAAGAAATGCATTCTTGACATTAAGCTGATGAATGGGCCAGTGCTGAGAAGTAGCAATAGTCAAGACAGTACGAACAGTAGCAGGTTTAACAACAGGACTAAAAGTTTCACCGTAGTCTATGCTATACCTCTGTGTGAATCCTTGAGCAACTAATCGAGCTTTATACCGTTCAACTTGACCAATAGATGTTTGCTTTATGTGATAAACCCACTTGGAACCAACAATGTTACCATGAGAGGGTGGAGGTACGAGATCCCATGTCTTATTATGAATAAGAGCATTAAATTCATCGAGCATGGCATTCTTCCAATTGTCATCAGTAAGAGCCTGCTTATAGGAAAAAGGAACCTCGGGCAACAAATTATGAACAAGCATAGAAGGTTTGAGGAGAGGTTTCACAATACCAGCTCAAGCACGAGTGACCATGGGATGAGTAGAACTAGATAGAGGCACCGGAGGCGGGGCCGGTGCGGCTACAGGAGCAGTGAGAATTGGTACAGGTGCGGTGGGAGCTGGTGCAGGTGCGGTGGGAGCTGGTGCAGGTGCAGCGGGAGCTGCTGGGTTCGGAGGTGCTGCTGCTGTCGGAGCTGCGGTGGTAGATGGGGCTGCAGCAAGCGCACCGAGAAGCAAGGGCGGCATGGGAAGACAGGCGAAGGGAGATAATGCAAGCGGCGGGAAAAAAACTTGGTAAAGACGGTCCATTGTAGCTTGAGAAAAGGTACCCAACCGTGCAAAGGGAAAGTCTGCTTCATCAAAAATAACATGCCTCGAGATAATGACTTTGTTAGTAGAGAGATCCAAACATTTATAACCTTTATGCCTCGGTGGATATCCCAAGAAGTCGGGAGCGAGCTTATGTGGCGTGGTTGTACTCAAATTTGGATAACAAGCACTGCCAAAAACCCCAAGGTGGTCATAATTGACTTTCTTTTGATATAGACATTGAAAATGAATCTTTTTATTAATGGAAGTGGATGGTAATGAGTTTATAATATGAGCTGCAACCGAAACTGCTTCAACCCAAAATTCCAATGGCATGCAGGCCTGGAAGAGGAGTGAACGCATCATGTTACCAATGGTCCGGTGCATGCATTCGGCCTTCCCATTTTGTTGGAAGTATGAGGACAAGAGACCTTACTAAGAATACTCTGTTGTAGAAAAAGGCCATTAAAGTCACGATTGATGTATTCAATACCAATATCACAGTGAAAATGTTTGATTTCCACACCAAATTGATTTAACACGAGATTATGAAACTGAGCAAACAAGTCAAAAGCCTCAAATTTGGCACGCATAGGGTAAATCCTCACATAATGAGAGTAGTCATCTAATAATAACAAATAATACTTAAAACCACTGAAACTAATAACAGTGATGCCCATACATCAGAATGAACAAATATCAAAAGGACGCGTAGTATTGGTGATAGACTTTTGAAAAGGTAAACGACTATACTTACCTAGTTGGCAAGCATGACACAAACTGGACTCTGAAGAATTAGAACAAGAAATAAATTTTTGCTTAACTAAAGTAGACAAAACTGGTTCTCCTGGAAGACCCAAGCGACGGTGCCAAAGAGAAGAGGGGACTCGAGACGCAACGAACGATGCATGGATGGAGGAGGATCCCAGTACAGTAAAGAGAGGTCCCGGACTGACCCAGCGTATGACGGTGGACTTTGATTTACGATCCTTGACAGAAAAACCAAAACAGTCAAATTCAAGAAGACAATTATTGTCTGAACAAAATTGACGGACATAAAGTAAATTTTTGGAGAGACCAGGGACGAATAGTAATTTACTTAAAGTAAAGCGACCTGCAGGAGTAGAATAAAACATGACCCAATGCCCGCAATAGAAAGAGATGCACCATTACCTACTAGAATTCTGTTAGAACCAGTATATGGAAACAAGGATTTTAGGATACCTGGGTTATTTGTCATGTGGGAGGAAGCCCCGCTATCCATGATCCATGATGAGTCAAGAATAGGGGTGGAATAGGACTGTGGGGGGAACTGACTTGCATCAAAACTTGGGTAAAAATCATAGCAAGTGGTATAAGCATTATTTGCAGGATGAGATTGTGGATAAGAAGGTACATTACCACCCTGAAGAGCAGAACCAAACTGAGGCAGGCGAAACGGCATGTAGAAAGGAGGCATAGGCCACAGCATCCCCCTGTAATTCGGACCCCACATGTTCTGCATCCATGAGTTACCATAACCACGGCCGTTACCACGACCCCCACGACCACGGCCATTACCACAACCATTACCAAAATGACTACCATAACCAGGTGTATGTGAAGTGTGGTGAGCGGGAAGTGCAACAGGCTGCTCAGAGGCAGCCGGCTGCGGCTGCAGTAGCGGGTTCACGGCGCTAGCCGTGCGTGGCGGCGGGGCCACTGGTGGTGCCAGTAGTAATAAGAAGAGTAGGGGCAAGGGAGTGAACATTTTTAAGACGAGACTCTTCATTCATTAACATAGACCGGGCCTCAATAAGTGACGGAAAAGGGGCTCTAAATGTAATGGCGGTGGTGTCACGATTGGCATGGAGGGGACGCCGGGGGCGGGAGAGGTGGTGGACGATGTTGCGTCGGCCATAGGGGGCTAGGGTTAATGGCGGCGGCGGCTAGGGTTAGCCCTTTTTTTTTGGAAAGAATTAATGGAAAAAGGAAGGCTAGGGTTTGCCTTTACGAGAGGTCTCGGGATGGCTCTGATACCATGAAAGAATGAGGAGTACACCAAATGAGGAGGCCGTCTCTCATATTTATAATAATATAATCTCTTACAACATATAGAAACATTTACGGATTTAACCTATACAATATATACTTTCTATAATATAATATATTCTAGCAATGTAATCTTTTCATAATATAATATATTCTAACAATGTAATCTTTCCATAATATATTATATTCTAACATTATTCTAACAGTGGTACCGTCCCCTAGATAAAGGCGGTACTGTCCGCTAGATAAAGGCGGTACCGTCCAGCAACCATATGGAAGACTTTTCCCTGGCATACCGCTGGGCTCTCAGGGAAGATTGATAGCTATTTATTACCTACCTAACTAATAAGCACATGGTAACCCCTTTTCCTTCATAGAGGGCATGTCTCCTCCCACCAAAATACCGCCCTTCTCTCTCCACTACCGTCTCCTTTCACTAATACTGTCAACCCCTTGCCGTTCCCTATAAATACAAAGAGCACGGGAAGGCAGAGGGAGAGAGGAACTTGAGCCCGGTTCCCCCTTTTCGAACCGCACCTCGAACCTCATCAAAAAACCCCGAAACATATGGTATAAAGGAAAGTATTGGTATGAATGGCATATGAATACCCTAATGTAGACATCAAATGTGTAATATCGACATATACTGGAATATGCTATGTATTTATAATTCAAAAAAAGAAATGGTGTAGTGACATTAATTAGTAATATATACTTGAAATTTTAATTTTTTGTTGACATATACTTTTTGTACATACTAGATGCAAATCATGTTACGTTGCCTAATGTCAAAAGAAATAATAACAATAATGTTACATAGTTTTTAAAAATTAAAACAACCAAAAAATAGAATTGACGCCTATAAGAAAATTGGTTTTTAATGACCAAAAATAACTAGATTTTCTTTTTGTCGTTAAAAGTGTGTATGAAGTGCTTTATTGCAACGGGATTAAAAAGTCATCGTTAAAAGTTGGTACATGATGGGCTTATAATGACAGGCACTAAATAGGGTCGTTAATACTACCCACAAACTGTAGTTAATACCTAGGCTAATGTAGGCAATAAAATTCCAATTGAAAAATTAAGTTTGTTAAGAGGTAAAAATTAGATGCTCTTTCCAAATTTATTATTATAATATTTTTTCTATTTTCTTTTCTTTTCTAATTGTTCTCTTCTCCGCCCATATGAAATTCAAATTCAAGTATCAATAATACTCAAATAAATACTTGACTCGATAAAATACTCTAATTAAACTGAATAATTACTCATTTGAGATACTAGATTATAATTTGAATTAATTACAGAGGATTAATAAGTAAAAAAATATTATTAGAAAAATCTTAAATCACTAAATTACCCTAAATTGTGTTTATAAAAAAAAAAAAATCCTAAATTGGTTTACAACTTCAGAACTCCCCACCACCCCTGTCGTTCGCGCCCCACGCTCGATCTCTCCTCACTCCCACCAGTAACCCTAAAACCTTGCCTTGTGATTTGTTGTTCAATACGACTTACCTTGGCTCGCCGCACCGTGGTTCGTCGTTCGCCTCTTCATGATCCAACTCTCTCAAGCTGCTCCAACATCTCTGTTGTGCTTTCTTGCTCGCCGACCAGATTCAAGTTGCTGTTCAAGGTAAATGACCTTATTCAAACATTAATATGTTTGACATTGCTTTTCAAGTGTGTTATTACTTATATGTTAAGGTTTTTTTTGTCAATACAATCGAATCCTCGGTGGTCTGAGGGGTAAATACAGAGTCAATTGTCGCATTAGCTACTCTGTGTTGAAAGAAGTCGTAGTGGTGTATTGACGGTGGAAGAGAATTCCAATGTGGATGTTTCTGTTGAGGAAAAAGTTGTTTTGGAGCCTATTGATGGCGGTTAATTGACTTCCAAGTCTACTTATGTTCATGTGCAGGCTTCGGACGCTGGGGATGACAATGAAGAAGCTACCTAGTCTTCATCAAATCAAAAGGAAGGTGAGGAACATACAGCACCATGATTCAAAAATGGAATTATCTTATGATTTATTGTTGTTCGACATGCTATGCTAGTGTTTGAATTATATTGATTTAATTTTCTCTGCTTTCCATGTACTTGAGGGAAACTGGATGAGTGCAAATAAATTAAAACTTTGAACAGTCTGTGCTTAGAGAATTCCTTGGATTTACTCAACTTGGAATTTTTCAATGTGTGAAGAAGGTATTCGCATTTCCAGTCTGATAAGGTATACTACGATTTCTGGGTGCAAGTGATAGTGATAGCACAGATCATGGAAATTGGAATTTTGGAAGAGTGTAACATTTATTTAATTATGTTAGGTTTGTGTCTCAAATTACCTTTTTTTTTTTATGTTTATGGGGTTGCCGTAGGGTCACCGATCGATCGGGAGTGAAGCCCGATCAATCGGGTAATTTAAGGAAAGATTCCGGATTTTTTAGGCAGTTAGAGGGCCGATCGATCGGCCGGTTCCGATCAATTGGGTGTTTCCCGATCAATCGGGCCCTCCCTGACCTGCGCCTATAAATTAGGTCGTAGGGTTTCGTCATCTGTATGCAATCTAAGAGTGAGGCGCCGCCAGAGGTGATTTTGTAATTCTTCTAATTCAGATTTTAAGTGCTACGATAGTTTAAAGAAAGTGATTGTAATTCTTTCATATATCTCGTTCAGAGGAAGTGTCGTTGTAATTCTTCCATTTAGTATCAATAAAGAATCTCCATCTCCGCCCGTGGTTTTCTCCCCTCTCGATTGAAGAGGGGTTTCCACGTAAATATTGTGCATTCGTTTTTTGTTCTTTCTTTCTCCGTATTTGATTACTTCTCGTTTTGCATGAGTCATATTATTTGAATTAAATCAAGCTATCAGGGTTTCACGCTTCCGCATTAAGTTTTACCTAACAAATTGGTATCAGAGCCCTGTTTATTTCGATTTGATAATATGACGTCCGCAATTAAGACCGAGGTTGAGAAGTTTGGTGGTCAAGGGAGCTTCAGTTTGTGGCGGGTTCGCGATAAGGGCCTCTTGACTCAAAGTGGCTTGAAGAAAGCTTTAGATGGGAAAGAGAAGAAATCTGAGGATTTGACAGAAGCACAATGGGAGGAGTTATGAGAAGGCGCTCACTGCAATTCAGATGTATCTTACCGATGACGTTTTGACAGAAGTTCTGGAAGTGAAGACCGCCAAGGAGTTGTGGGAGAAATTGCAGGATATGTTCTGTTTCAAGTCTGTCTCCAACAAACTCGCACTTAAGTGCAGGTTATTCACGTTTAGTATGTCAGAAGGTACGTCACTTAAGAATCACGTCTGTGAATTTAATTCAATTATTCAAGATTTGAAAGAATTGGATGATGTTCCTAAGGATGAAGATCAGGCAATGTTATTGTTATGTTCTCTCTCTGCTTCATATAAGGGTTTTGTTGAAAGCATGATTTATGGTGGTAGACAAACCATATCTATTGATGAAGTTAAGAGAAACCTACTGAGTAAAGAACGAGTAGATAAAGAATTATCTGATTCAGTGTATAACTCAGGTAGTGGTTTATTTGTGAGGGGGAGAACTGAGTATGATCATAGTGGAGGCAAGCCTAAGTCTAGGTATCAAGACCTAATCTGTAACTACTGTCATAAGAAAGGGCACATTAAGAAAGACTGTTACAAGCGTAAGAGAAAATTAGAAGCAGATAACAGGTCTAACCAGAGATCCATAGCAGCTAGTGTTGTGGATGGTGAGAATGAAGATCTTCTATTGTCTGTGTCTGAACCTCAGTCCAATTTGAAAGATAGTTGGATTTTGGATTCGGGTTGCTCCTATCATGTCTGTCCCAACCGGGATTGGTTTTCCACGTACGAGTCTGTTCAAGGTGGAGTTGCTTTGATGGGTAATGATAATCCATGCAAAGTTTTGGGTATAGGAACAATTCGTTTTAGGATGTTTGATGGCACTATCAGGGTTTTGAGCGATGTTCATTATGTTCCTGATTTGAAGAAGAATCTTATCTCTTTAGGTACTCATGAGTCTAAAGGGTACAGGTACACAGTTGAAGGTGGAGTTTTGAGGGTCGTTAAGGGTGCATTGATAGTTATGAAGGACAGAAGGTTAGGTACTCTGTATGAGCTTGTCGGTTCCACAGTTGTTAGATCTGTTGCAGTATCTTCATCATCCTTGTTATTGATAGAACCAGAGATCACAAATTTAGGACATTTGAGATTGGATCATTCAGGTGGTAGGGGTTTGTTTGAGCACAGTGTGAGGGGCTCTTTGTGTGGTCAGTCTCAGGACTGGTGGCATGTGAACAAGGGCTTTATGGGAAGCAGAAAGGTTTTCGTTTCAAGCAATTCCTGACGAGTAGGTGTGTCACGTTTGGTGAGTCTTCGTTATTATCTCCACAGAAGACGTCATCAGTTGTTTGTGATTCAGGCCAGGTGAGTAAGCCAGAAGGAGTTCAGTTGAGTAACACAGTTCAGCAGCAGGTGGCTGTTTCAGATAGTGTGTCAAGAGCCAATTCAGAGAAGAAAAAGATTGGCATTGCTGATAACCTCTCAGATATGTTCACTTCAGTTTGTTTGAGTTAACCTCGTGTGTGGGGTGTTTAGTGGAGAAGGTGAAGGAAATTCTTTTATGTATGTAATTTGAGCCAAGGTGGAGATTTGTTAGGTTTATGTCTCAAATTACCTTTTTTTTGTGTTTATGGGGTTGCCGTAGGGTCACCGATCGATCGGGAGTGAGGCCCGATCGATCGAGTGATTTAAGGAAAGATTCCGGATTTTTTAGGCAGCTAGAGGGCCGATCGATTGGGCCCTCCATGACCTGCGCCTATAAATTAGGTCGTAGGGTTTCATCATCTGTATCCAATCTAAGAGTGAGGCACCGCCAGAGGTGATTTCGTAATTCCTCTAATTCAGATTTTGAGTGTTGCGAGAGTTTAGAGAAAGTGATTGTAATTCTTTCATATATCTCGTTCAGAGGAAGTGTCGTTGTAATTCTTCCGTATAGTATCAATAAAGAATCTCCATCTCTGCCCGTGGTTTTCTCCCCTCTCGATTAAAGAGGGGTTTCCACGCAAATATTGTGTATTCGTTTTTTGTTCTTTCTTTCTCCATATTTGATTACTTCTCGTTTTGCGTGAGTCATATTATTTGAATCGAATCAAGCTATCAGGGTTTCACGCTTCCGCATTAAGTTTTACGTAACAATTTATTTTGAACATTGAGTGTAACATTTAATGTTGCATGGGTTCGTGATTAAAGCCATGGAAATCATGTTGTGAAGACCAGCTTATGCCCGAGGTCTAAGAGTTTGGTAAATTGTAGGATTGATGAATAAGAAAGGAATTGAGGGGAAAGCAAAATAAATAAATTAGGAAGAAAGATAGTAAGAGTGAACCGAAATTCCTTATTTTTTTTTGTTCTTTTGCCTCCTCCCGTTTGGTCTCTTCTAAATTTGGCAGATTTTGGTAGGAATGGATGAGAAAACCACATTCATTTTTTTTATTTTAAATTTTTTTTTCTCGCTATGGTGAATGGCTTTTGAATCAAGAGATATTGCTACCTTTTCCCCAAAATAGTCGCAACCTTATGAAATCATATAAGAAATTGGAATTTCTCTACTAAGATATCCTAAGAATATGATTTCATATTCTTTATGTGTGAACTTGTAAATGTTTAATCTTGGATTCATTGTTAGAAAATTTTCTCAGTAATCAATAAGTAGATGTTCTCCATTCTTGGGAAGTTGATGATCTTTCTAAAATTCCATGGGGTGATCATTGAAAAAGAAATGCTTGGAAAAAATTTGATATGTTGGGATTATTCCGCATGAGAAAGAGGCTAAACCTATTATATTATGATGCTTCATTCATTTGATGAAACTTCTGTTGTTTCATATGGATATTGTCATGCCTAGTACAAAATATGATGCTTTTGGTAATTAATGATATACTAAGTTGTTGTCTGTGATCTATTCCATGCCAGCTAGTGGCATAGATTGGAAAATTTTTGGTATCTTTATCTTTCTAATTTGCTACTATTATTGACTTGTCTTGGCAGGATAATGTTTAAAGCATCGCTATTGATAAGTCTTCTTTGTCGGAAGCTAAGAAGCAGTTCCTACCACTAGAGCAATAGCGAGGGGACACAATCAAGGGTTCAAGGCTTATGTTAACTTTAGAAATAGGCTTATGAAGTGTGATTCTATTACACTTGTAAGTTCTGCTAATTGTCAGAAGACAGATTATGCAATGTACGTTCTAAAGTCTCTTGGATGTAAATTGTGGAATGTTAGTACTTGGATTTTTTTATTTTTTTTCAATGAAATCTTTTCTTTTTCATGTGAATTCATTGCTACATTGGATTGTGTGTATTTCTTAAGTATAGGTTATACTATATGATTATACATATGTTATAAACAACGCGAAAATTGACGTTCGGTTACATGGATGTACAGGTGTTATAAATGGCCAGAAAATTGTCGATATATTAAATGAATGTATAGGCTTTATAGATGTATAGGTTATATTATATGATTGTACAGAGTATTCAAAGATGATCAATTTTGTCGTTATAATTAGGATTGATGGCGGGAAATGCTTTAATGATGGTTAACAGCGACAATCTAGATTGTTGTAACTATTTTCTATTAATAGCCAGAAAATTTTAACGACAGTTGTTGGTATCGTGAAAACGTTTTCCTAAATTTTTATAACGATGGCAATTACCATTGTTATTCACTAACTCTTTATCGACGGTATTTCCTGACGTTAAAGAGTTTACTTTTAACAACAACTTGTGCTGTCGTTATCAATTTCTCTTTTAACGACGAACAAAATATATTGTCGTAAATACTTTGTAACGACAGCGACATTTAGCTGTCGTTGATCCCAGATACTATTAACGTCAAAAGCAATAACGACAATGGACAACAGGAAGTTTTTCCCGTTGTTAATACTATTAACAACGGTAAACTGAACTTTTAACAGCGACAACAACCATCGTTAATGACTCTTTTTCTTATACAAGTGTTGCTAACTTATCATGTATAGAGAGAATAAAGAGATAAAGTAAAAAATTGAGTCCTAGGTTAAATAAGACTAGCCTAGTAGAATTATTATTTGATAATACTCCGCTATTTGTATGCCCGAAAACCATGAATATATTGTCACATAGATGCACAAACTGATTAGATGAGAGACCATTGGTGATTAATATGTTAGCTAATTGGTCATCGATTGGGACATATTGAACCTCAATATCACCTGGGCCTATTCCTCCCCCCCCCCCCCCCCCCCCCCGCGCGCGCGCGCGCGCGCTCGCGCATAGTGAAAATTGACATAAACATGCTAGCTTCTACTTTAGGTTGGCAGTCAGGCGGCGGGCGCATGTGTCACTTATGGCCCGGATTCTGACATAGAGTTATTCAGTGTTAATCCAACACAAGGTAGCTTCACGTCCTCCTTTTTTTTTTCTTTTTTTGGTAATTCAGCGAAATATATAGAAAAGAAAGAAATGTTTGTACAAGTTATACGAGGCATACCCCCAGGATATGGCCGAAGCCTACAAGGATGAAACAACGTCAAAACAAAGTCCAGACATAGTTTATACAGCAACTAAGAAATACAAGGAAACAAAAGAGAAAACTAAGGCACAAAGCCCCACTGCCGAAGCAAGGAGGCATGGCGATGAGCTCCTCTGAACGAGGGAGCAGCAAGAAGGCGGTTCCTATGTAAACCCGTAATCTCCTCTCCCGAAGGTTGCGCTCGTACTAGATAATGTACACGGTAGTTGAAAGGCAGAGCTCAGCAATGATGGTGCCAATCTCTCGTCCCATGAGGTATTGAGCAGCCCAAGTGACGAGATCGTCCCATGGAAGGGTAGGCCAAGCAGTAGATGTACGTGGAACAATGGAATTCCAGACCAATGCAGAAAAATCACAATCGAAGAAGAGGTGCTCATGAGTCTCATCAGCTTGGCCACATAGAACACAAACACCCTGAACTCCAAGTGCTCCAAAACGAAGAAGTCGGTCCTTGGTCCAAAGTTGCTTCTGGGAAGCGATCCAAAGAAGAAAGGAGTGTCTCGGAATATGCATCTGAAACCATAGAAGGTAATGAATGGTGTCCTCCTCTCTTCTACTCCGTACAATCTCCCACGTGGACTTGGTGGTGAATTTCCCCTAAGGGTCACCCATCCACCTAATGGTGTCCGCTAAACCAACCCGAGGGCTGAAGTCTATCATGTCCCAAAATGGGGCGGAGCTCCGAACAACCCTGTGGAAGTCTCCACTGGTCACCCTTTATAACCGCTGAGACTCGAGATTTCCAAAGAAGTCCTGAAGAAGTGAGCAGTCGAGCAGGGAAGCGCTCCAAAAGACGGCCGCATGGAAGCCAAAAAACAGTCCATAGAGCAGTGTCAAGGCCATCACCAATGACGTGGAAGATCATAAACGAACAAAGATGACGGACTGATAAAATCTGACGCCAGCACCACGAAGCAAATTTCGGAACACGGAGGGTCCAAAAGCTTTGTCATTAGAGCCAGTTCGTATGGACCCAGCGCGGCCAGAACAAAGTAGGGTCAGAATGAAGAAACCATATGTGCTTCATAATCGAAGCCTGGTTCCACTTGACAAGACGACGGATCCGTAAATCTCCCTGCCGACGAGGATAACACAAGTTCCTCCAAGCAACCTCTCCCCTCCCCCCCCCCCCCCCCCCCCCCCCGAGGTCAGCGAAGAACCACGCAAAAAAAATGCCGCTAATGTCAACTCAATCTTCCTGATCATCTTCGGAAGCATAAAGATTGAAGACCAGTAGACCTAAATGGCAAAGAGAACAGATCTGATGAGTTGAAGTCAGCCAGCGTACGGAAGAGAATGAGAGGGCCAAAGGCGAATGCGAGAGAGGATACCGAGAAGTGATGAGGGGCACTCCTAGATACCAAACAGGCAATTGCCCAAGACAGATACCCAGCACACCCAGTATATCCCTCTGAGTCATATCATCAACTCCAGCTAAGAAAACAGAACTCTTTGCTGCATTCGAGGAAAGGCCCGAAAACACAGCAAATCGATCTAAGGCCTCACGGACCACAGAAACACTACCCAAATCACCCTGGCAGAATATCATCAGGTCATCCACAAAGCAAAGATGTGTCAGACCCGTATGGCGGCAACATGGATGGTAGTGGAAACGCGAGCCATCAGTAGCCTAGCGAAGAAAACCTCGGAGACCCTCCATAGCAATGACAAAAAGATAAGGCGAGAGAGGGTCACCCTGACGCACCCCTCAACTAGAGAGGAAGAATCCCTCAAGTTCGCCATTGATGGAGACAGAAAAGCAAGCAGTGGAGAGGCACTCTTGAACCCATCCAAACATAGTCTCAGGGGTCCCCATGCTTCTCATACTGGCTAGAATAAACTCCCAACGAACTGTATCAAAAGCTTTCCGAATATCTACTTTTAAGGCACAGCAGGGCGAGATACGAAGATGATAATCGCGCATCAAATCCTATGCCAAAAGTGTGCTATTAGAAATTCAACAACTGGGGACAAAAGCTGTCTCAGAACCATTAATCAAATCAGGGAGGACACCCTTCAACCTGTTTGCAAGGATCTTAGTGATGCACTTATAGATCACATTGCAACAAGAGGGGCGGAAATCACTAAAGTGGAAGGAGATTCCACTCTAGGCACGAGGCAGATCTTAGTGGTATTTAGGACAAGGTAATCACACTACTAGCTTTTCAACCAAGCGCAATGACCAATGTGCGAATCAACAGCTCCTCTCGTATAAGGTTGGATTAACATCACACAATGTAATTGGTAGGGTAAAACTAACTTATCTCACGACCATCTAAACCCAACTCACATTCCCTATTGGTGGGTGAACAATCCAACACTTTGTGAACTTTGAATCACAATAATAGTAGGAGTTGACATAAAAGGACCAAAAAGCAAAGTTATTGGGAACGCTTGGCCACCATAAGTCAGTTATCCTTTTGGTAACTTTTCAGGCACCTCTGACTTCAAATCCTAAAGGTCTAAAGGATCATTAGGCCACGCTTTCACAGTTCATGTTTGTACTAAAAATTAGAATTAAACGATCTTCTACCCTTCTATTCCACACAAGATTTATGTGCTCGTTGAGCTCATCTTAGAACACCTACGTTATCTTTAACATAAGTGTCACCTCTGCCAAACTCAACACCTGGCTATGTCTCTCCGTGGGTATTGGCACTCAGGCCAAACCCTAGGTCTAAAAAGAGGGGCAATGTGCCGCCTCCACACAGGGAGTAAGTAGAGTAACATTGAAAGTAGTGTTATTTCATCGTTTCACGAGGGCTCCCACCTATATTACACCTCTCAAGCGATTTCACGATGTAGGACTAGAGTCAAGCTCAACTTGGTCTTCTTTTTTGCTGAAAAAAAAAAAGAAAAATAAGCAAAATTGAGACAAAATAAGCAAAGAAATTAAATCAGAAATAAATCAATAAGGAAAGAAATTAAATCAGAAATAAATCAATAAGGAAAGAAATTAAATCAGGATTAAATCAAAATGGTCCTCAAATCATGCCTGAAATCTCGCCGTGAATCTCCTCTGCGCTTACTCTCTCTATCTTGCCAATTCACTATTTTCTTATAATGAATCAGCCCCACGCTTGGACTCATCAACCCGCCATAGCACCCTCTCCCCAATATGCTTAGTCTTAGTTTATGCGCTAATTGGCTGCATCAGTTTTTAATTTATGTTTTATTTCAATATGTTCTTGTGCGAAACACAAATGGTGTATATATGTTTTCAAATTTTAAAGTTGTATGGTAATTATTCAATCGTCCAAGTGAATTATGTTAATTATACTAATTGTAATGTAAAATGCCATTTTGTTTGAAATGTATGTTGTATTATAATTCTTTTACGCATGCTCATTTCTGCTAGTCTACTTTAACCGTACATGATACCTATAGATTAACTGAAATTATTTTTGTCACTATCTTGTGTCAATTTATGTGATTATTTATTTTATTGGCTTTTTTTTTTCTTTGCTTTACAAAAGATACATTGATGTTTATTGCTCTTTTACATATTTTTTAAGTTTTTTATATATGAATGTAGATGGACCGCATGCACGTCAATCGGTCTTGATTTTATTTGTTTTGGGGCAAGAAAGTGTTTAGTGATGCAGCAGGGTTAATCTACATGGGGGCCCGGGACAGACAACCTTGGCACCACTAGAGACAAGTGTTGGCGCCACCGAGCCTACTGCTTAACTAGGCGGCACTGCGAACCCGTGAGCTCGTTCAACGCAGGATTCTCGGTGACAGTTGGGGAAGGAGATCAGATCATGGGTAGTTATGGCAAGAATCGAGCAATACGGCTTTGGGAAGATTTGGAAGACGGTTTTGGTAAGATTTCATTTGACTTTATTTTGATTTTTATTTTTGAAGTTCTTTCCCGTTTTTAGCTTTTTTTTCTTCCTCTATATAAAGCAAGACTTTAGGATTAGTTGAGGGGCTTTCCAATTAAATTTCAAAATGTGAGAATTGGAGTTTTATCACCTATTTGTTATTTTGTTATTTTCATTAATAAAATTCAAAGGGAAGGCCATTGAACCTTTTCATAGCCCATATTTCCTATCACGTGCTGCATCAGTTGGTATCAAAACATTGGATTGCTTCCTGAAGAACAATGGTCCTTAGACGACAAAGGAACACCGCTGTTGAAGAGGTGACTGACCGTGACCTGTATCAGTAGTATGAATGGAGATTTGAAGAACTGCAGGAGGAATTCCGGTGGGTCGAACGATGCTTGATCCAACTTGGAGCCAATCCCGTCCTCTCGGAAGGAGTTAGGCCCCAACTGGCACCTGGCGTTAATGGTGGAAACATGGGTGATCCTTTCTTGAACCAATTTCATGAAGAAGGTCTACCAGAGCCAAGGTTGAGGTGCCAACCGCGTAATGGAGGTGACCACAGCGACCACAAAGACAAGAGGTGGGAATCCAGGCTTCAGATTGAGATTCCGGAATTTAATGGAGAAGGACGTCTATAAGAGTTCCTTGATTGGGGCGTTGCCATTGAGGAAGTCTTGGAGTTTCGGGAGATCCCGGAATTAAAGCAGGCATCGCTAGTTGCTATGGGCCTTTGCGGGATGGCACCCACCTGGTGGCATCAATAGAAGCAGATCCGACTCCAACAAGGCAAGCCCAATATCGAATCTCAGGAGAAGATGAAGAAGCATCTACGAGGCACCTTCTTGCCTCACAATCACGCTCGTTTGATGTATCAACGCCTACAGAGCCTTCGCCATGTTTCAAGGACCTTGGACGATTACACGTATGAATTCCATGCCTTGGTCACCAAGAATGACTTGGCTGAATTGGGGGAGGAGTTAGCTGATAGATACATTAGTAGCTTGAGGGAGAGCATACAAGACATCCTTAACTTGTTTGACATCTTCACTACGTTAGAGGCCGCTCAGAGAGCTGCACAAGTAGAGAGACAACAAAGGTGCTGTCCTGTTGGTGGTTCTTGGACCATGCCTACTGGGGGGAGACAACAGACCCAGGCAGCACCAAACCCGGTTGCTCAGTTGAGAATGCCACCTGCCAACACTGTCAGGCAGGTGAATCAAGAAGCAAGGGGTTCCTCTATAACTCGTTGTTTTAAGTCTGGGAAAGTAGGGCACCGAGCTTCGGATTGTCATAAAGGAGATAAGCTCGGAAATGCCCTTCTCACTGAAGAGCCAAGAGCTAATGAAAACAAGACAGATTAAGAGAACCGTTTTGAAGAGTTGGCGGACCCGGAACTCGTAGACATTACCAGCAATGGAGGTCAATGCCTTGTTGTTAGGCGTGCATACTTCACGCCAAGAGAAGAAAATAGGGGCAGCTGGTTGCGGAACAACATTTTTCAGACTACCTGTACTATTGGCAGCAAGGTATACCGAATGGTAATTGATTTGGGGAGCTGCAAAAATGTAATTTCATAAGAGGCCGTGACAAAGTTGGGACTAAAGACAGAAACACACCCACACCTGTACAAACTTTCCTAGCTAAAGAAGGGAAACCAAGTAATGGTTTCCAAGCGATGTTTTGTTCATTTTTCCATTGGCATGAGACACAAAGAAGGCATGTGGTGTGATGTTGTGACCATGGACGCTTGCCACTTGTTGTTGGGGCGTCACTGGCAATTTGATTGAGGAGCAATGCACAATAGGAAGAAGAATACTTACAGCTTCTTTTATGAGGGAGATAAGACAGTGTTGCATCCGAAGAAGGAAGAGAAGGCCAAAGCTCTTGAAGCCAAGCACCCGAATGTCCAGTGTCATGCACTATTTTCCAAAGAAGTTGGCGAGACCAAAATGTTATTCGTCTTAATTGGTAAGTAAAGCACTGTCATTTCCAAAGAAGTACCGTGTGAGATCAAGGCTTTATTGGAAGAGTATGCTAAAGTTTTTTCGGAGAATCTCCCAGCTTCCCTTCTACCATTAAAGGACGTGCAACATCGTATCAACCTCATGCCAAACGCTTCCTTACCCAACCGCCCTCACTACCGAATGAGTCCTACCCAACACGAAGAGTTAAGATAACAAGTTGAAGAACTCCTCGCCAAGGGGTTCATTAAAGAACGCCTGAGCCCTTGTGTAGTGCCTGCTTTGCTCACGCCAAAAAAGGATGGGTCATAGAGGATGTGCGTGGACAGTCGTGCTATAAATAGGATCACGGTGCGATATAGGTTTCCACTTCCGAGAATTGATGATTTGTCGGATCAGCTTCGGTGCGCCAAGGTATTCCCCAAGCTCGATCTCAAGAGCGGGTATCATCAGATCTGCATTATGCCTAGAGATGAGTGGAAGATAGTGTTCAAGACAAAAGAAGGACTTTATGAGTGGATGGTCATGCTGTTTGGCCTATCCAATGCTCCGAGTACATTTATGAGATGAATGAATCAAATCTTACGCCCATTCTTTGGTAAATTCATTGTTATATACTTTGATGACATCCTCATCGTTAGCCGAGGCCCTGGAGATCATCTTCGCCACCTCTGAGAGGTGCTTCGGACGCTGTGAGTACAAAGCTTATTTGCCACCCTTAAAAGTGTGAGTTCACGAAGGATCGGGTAACATTCCTTGGGTTCGTTGTGTCCAAGGATGGGATCTTAGCGGACGAAGGCAAGATCAAGGTCATCAGAGAGTGGCCAGAACCGAAAACAATTAGCAAGGTGAGAAGTTTTCACGGATTGGCGTTGTTCTATAGGCGCTTTGTTCCAGCCTTAGGTATAATCACGGCACCAATCACCGAGTGCATGAAGAAGGGAACCTTTGTGTGGACATTGTAAGCAACCTCAGCATTCACCAAGATCAAGGAGAAATTGACAATAGCTCCTGTGCTCGCAGTCCCAAATTTCCAACAAACTTTTGAATTGCACACTAATGCGTCCAAGATGGGTATTGGGTCCGTGCTTAGCCAACGAGAGCGATCCGTCGACTACTTTGGTGAAAAGTTGGATGGGAGCAGGTTGAATTACTCCACATATGATTTGGAGTTTTATGATTTGCTGAGAGCTTTGCGGCATTGGCGAGCATACTTGGTGAACCGCGAATTTATCTTGTATTCAGACAACGTGGCCCTTAAATTCATCTATAGCCAAGAACTATCTAATAGACACATCAAGTGGGCTAGCTACATTCCGCTATTCCACTTCACCATCAAAAACAAGTTAGGCGAGCTGAACAAGGTCACAGATGCATTGAATAGGACAACCTTAGTCTTGGCGCAAAGCAGAACGGAAGTCACAGGTTTTGAATACTTGGCGGATGTGTAACCCGAAGATCCTACTTTTAGTCATATTTGGCGTGAGACACAAGAAGGGTCAACCCAGACTACTCCATTCATTTCGGCTTTCTTTTCAGAGGCAACCAATTGTGTGATCCCCGATCGAGTTGGCAGATCAAAAAAATTGAAAAGAAGCACAACGCGGGCTACATGGGCCATGACAAGATGCTTAAACTCATTTTCGCCAGCTATTACTGGCCCACACTGTGCTGTAGAGTGGAACGTTTTGTCCAACATTGCCGTATCTGTCAAGTATCTAAGGGAGGCATCACCAATGCTGGGTTGTATCTACCGTTACCTATTCCAAGTCAACCATGGGCAGATGTTAGCATAAATTTCGTATTGGGCTTACCGAGGACCACCGGCAGCATTGATTCAATATTCCTAGTAGTTGATCGTTTTTCAAAAATGGCACAGTCCATAGGGTGCAAGAGAGCTGCAAACGCCATTCACATTGCTGGATTGTACTTAAAAGAGGTTTACAAGCTTTATGGTTTGCCTTTGAGTACTGTATCCGATAGGGATGTACGCTTTGTCAACCATTTCTGGAGGACCTTATGGAAGATGGCCAACACATGCTTAGCATTCAGTACCGTCCATCACACCCAAACCGATGGACAAACCAAAGTCATCGACCATTTCCTTGGAAACCTTCTCCTTTGCTTTGTTGCTGAAAACGCCAAGGGTTGGGAATCCAAGCTTCACCAAGCGGAATTTGCTTATAATAGCTCCGTCAACCACACTACTGGCTTTGCTCCCCTCCACATTGTTTATGGCTTTGTTCCTCACACTCCAATGGACTTAGCGCTAGCTCCTGACCTGACTAGACCACCAGAAAAGGCGGACGACTTCCTCAATTCCCTCAAAGACATTCACAAACAAACAAAAGCTCGATTGGTAGAAGCTACCGCCAGGTACAAGCTAGACTCTGACAACAAGAGGAGATGGGTTCGATTTCAAATTGGTGATGAGGTGCGGGCTATGCTGACTCGAGAAAGGTTTCCAACTTGGGAATATGATAAACTCATCGCGCACAAGATTGGTCCTATACCGGTTCTAGAGTGAATTAATGACAATGCTTACCGCCTTTAGCTCCCACCAGGAATGAGGACCTCCGATGTCTTCAATGTCAAGCATCTCACTCCTTACCACAGCGAGAATGCCACCGTAGATCCGAAAGTGAATTCGAGGGTGAATGATGCAGCCGGGTTAATCTACACGGGGAGCTCGGGATAGACCACCTTGGAGTCACCAGAGACAAGTGTTGGCACCATCGAGGGAATTGCTTAATTAGGCGGCACCACCAACCCGTGGGCTCGTTCAACGTAGGATTCTAGGTGACAGTTGCAGAAGGAAATCATATCTGTTAGGCTTCTAAATGGGATAGAAGGTTAACATTGTGAAAGATGGAGTATATATGAGAAGAGAAGTGAAAGGGATGAGAAAATAGAGAGAATTAGATGAGAAGGAGAAATTATCTCAAAGAGATTTGTATAAACTTTTCATTGAATGAATGGCATTACAAGAAATTGAGCTACTTATACTTGATCTAAGTACATTGCATAAGGTCTAAGCCTTAACCGACTTACTAGACCCAAGCAGCCAATATTGACCAAAGCTTGACCAATAACCGACTTAACTACCCAATACAACAATTTGGCGCTGAACACCAGCCAGAGACAATATAAGCAATTATAAAAATGCAACACTTCACTAAGCCTTATTACATAAATACCAAACAATAACAAAACAACAACTTCTTGACTTAATTCCCTTTGGATCATAACATTTCTTCCCTCTTGAAAACGTTCTTATCCTTAAGAATGAAAGTAAGGAAATTGACTCTTCAAGAAATTAAGCTCTTCCCAAGTTGCATATTGCTTATCCAAGTTGGTCCATTGCACCAGAACTTCCTGGAATGATTTTTCAGCAGCTTTTGCTTCATGTGATTCAAGAACAGCAGCAGGTTATAGAAGTAAGGCTCCATTTGAGCCAATTTTTAGAGGATGAAGTGAGCTTCTATGACCCTTTTTCACCTGTTTCTTAAGGAACGAGACATGAAAAACAGGATGAATGTAAGAGTTATAGGGTAAATCAAGCTTGTAAGCCATTTTGCCCATCTTCTCGAGGATCTTATAAGGCTAAAAAAACTTTGCACACAACTTCACATTTTTCCTCACAGCCACGGTTGCTTGTCTATAAGGCTGCAATTTCTTACAAACCATATCTTCAACCTCAAAATGTCTGTCCATACGCTTCTTGTCAACGTATTATTTCATTCTTGCTTGAGTTTGATGAAGATTGTCTTTCAATAATTGCATCAATTGCCTCCTCTGCATCACTAAATCAGTAACCTCAGGAACAGATGACACAAGTCCTTGCAGCATCATTGGTGTTGGAGGATCATAACCATATAGAGCTTTGAATGGAGTAGTCCCAATGGAAGCATAAGCATGTGTGTTGTACCAGTGTTCTGCCAAATATAACCACTTGCTCCACACCTTAGGATGAGTGAACACCATGCTTCTAAGGTATTGCTCAATGCACTGATTGACTCTTTCAATTTGCCCATCGATTTGAGGATGATAAGATGAGCTAAGAGCCAATGCTGTCCCTACAAGATTGAACAACTCCTTCCAAAAATGGCTGGTAAAGATCCTATCTCGATCTGATACAATAGACTGTAGCAAGCCATGAAGCTTGTAAATATTATCCAAGAAACTCCTAGCCAACTTCTCAGCTGTTATAGGTCTGGCCAGCCTCACAAAATGACTGAATTTGGTAAACTGATCCACCACAACCCAAATTACCTCTTTACCTTGTGACCTTGGCAGTCCTGTAATAAAGTCCATGCTTATATTTTTCCAAGCACCCTTCGAAATAGGTAAAGGCTGAAGGAGACCTTGATACCTATGATCCCCAAGCTTAGTTTGTTGGCAAACTTCACAAGCTTGCACGAATTTAGTCACAGATCTCTTCATTCAAGTCCACTTAAAGTAAGCTTTAATCCTTTGATAAGTACCTTCCACTCCAGAATGACCTCCCCAAGATGAATCATGGGAGGCACTAAGGATCTGTAGCCTCAAATCAGTGGAAGAGCCAATGTACAACTTGCCTTTCAACCGAATGGCACCCTTTATCACATAAACATCTGCATCAGCAACTGGCTGGCTTGTTCTGCTTACACTAAAAGCTGTAATGCAATCTTATGCAAAAGGATAACCTTCATAGGACCTGTATACCTCTTCAATCCAAGTGGGAAGTATCAAAGATATTGCTCCACAAGAACCTATCTCACAGTCTTCTAATCTGCATGACAGAGCATCAATAGCAGCATTTTCTTTTCCTTTCTTGTATTTAATAACATAATCAGGCCCCAACATTTTGATCAACCCCTTCTTCTGAATTCTTGTCATAATTTTCTGTTCAAGAAGGTGCTTCAAACTTTGATGATTAGTCTTGATCTTTAATTGATGTTCATCCAAGTAATGTTTCCATCTATCCACAGTGAGCAAGATTGCGGAGTATTCTTTCTCATACGTAGATAATGCTTGATATTTAGGACTCAAAGCCTGACTAAGGTAGGCTATTGGCATGCCTCCTTAAGATAAAACAACACCAATTCCATTCCCACAAGCATTTGTCACTAAGATAAACTCAGCAGCAAAATTCAGCATAGCTAGAATTAGAGCTCCACACATTGCAGACTTTAAGGCCTCAAATGCAACTTGGGCTTTCTCTGACCACTTGAATGAATCTTTCTTCAATAAATCAGTTAATGGTTTGGTTATGGAACCATAACCAACAATAAACTTCCGGTAATATCCAGTCAAGCCTAAAAAACATCGCAATTGCTTCCAGGTCATTGATTCAGGTCACTCCTTCATAGCTTGAACCTTAGAGGGATCAGTAGAGATTCGTTCGTGAGAAATAACATGGCCCAAATACTCCAATTGGTCTGTGCAAAAAAGCATTTTGCAAATTTTGCATATAGCTTATGCTTGCGCATGGTTAAGAAGACTTCGCTTAGATGCATCAAATGGTCTTCAAGTGAAGAACTATAAATTAGTATATCATTGAAGAAAACCAATGCAAATCTCCTCAGGAACTGCTTGAAAACATCGTTCATCACTGCTTGAAATGTAGTTGGATCATTAGTTAAGCCAAAAGGCATAACCACAAACTCAAAATGGCCATGATGTGTCCTAAAATTAGTCTTGTATACATCTTGCTCCAATACTCTGATTTGATGATACCCTTGCCTCAATTCTAACTTGGAAAAGATACTAGCACCATGAAGCTCATCCAATAGATCATCTATGACCGGAATTGGATACTTGTCTTTCACTGTCAATGAATTAAGTTATTAGTAGTCCACACACATCCTAGCTGTGCCATCTTTCTTCTTAACTAGGATGATTGGTGAAGCAAATGGGCGTTTACTTTGCCTCATAAAGCATGTCTTGAGCTGTTCATCTACATGCCTCTCAATCATAGTTTTTTAGGCATGGGGATACTTGTAAGGCCTAAACTTAACAGGCTCAGAATTGGGCTTAAGACGAATAGCATGGTCCAAATATCTCTTAGGAGGTAAAGTCTTTGGTTGTTCGAACAAGTCCCCAAACTCTTCAATCAAGTTTCTAACTTCAATCTGAAAAATGTCTCCCAATTCAGTAGGAGATATAGCAAACAATTGTCCTACCCAATGGGAAGCACTGTTCTTGAATCTTCCTTTTAACTTTTTGCCTCTCATTTCTTGTAACTGAGCTCGATCTACCATTCCTTGTAATACAACTTTGGAGCCTTGAATCTCAAATGCCATAGTCAGATTTGCAAAATCAAACATCACAGGGTTGAAGGATCTCATCCAATCCACCCCCAAAACCATGTCACATCCACCCAAGGGCAGTATTCTAAAATCATAATCAAACTTGCGATATTGTATTGTCCACTAAAACCCCTAGCACTTGTTCTGAGTCAAAATGGACTTCCCATCAGCGACAGTCACTGCTAAGGGATGAGTTTTGATCACATCATCTACTACTTTCTTCACCACTTTTAGATCAATGAAGCTATGAGTACTTTCACTATCAATCAAGATGATCAAAGACCTCTTGCCTGCCTTTCCTTCGATCCTAATTGTATTGTGAGCTCTATTGCCTATCAAAGCCTTCATTGAAATCTCAGCTTCATCCTTAATCAACTTATCATGTGATTCCTGAACTGAACTATCATCCTTAGCTTTAGATTCACCACTTTCAACATGTTCTTCAGCATTGATTCCGTGAGCAAACAAGAGGAATTGTGGATTACACTTGTGTCCAAACTGATATGGCTGATTGCACTTGAAGCAAAGCCTTTGAGCTTTCTTTTCATGCAATTGATTAGTCTTGGATCCAACTAATTTCTTCTGCTATTGGGAGCCACTGCTAGTCCCCTCATTTGAATCATGAATTGTTGCTGCATAGAGTTTAGCCTTAGCATAAGCCTTGGATAAGGTTTTGGGACCAATCGTCTTAACAAGATTCTTAATTTTGGGCTTTAAACCACTTATGAAACTTGAGACATAATATGCCTCAGTGGCTTGAGGGAAAGCAGTTATCATGCTAGCTCTAAGGTTCTCAAACCTTGTCATATATTCCTTCATAGATGTTTCTTGTATTACTTTGTTAAATTTATAACCAATGTCACTAGAATCTTCATCACCATATCGCTCGCATAGTTCCTTCACAAAATAGTCCAAGACAGCGTAGGATTGCATTTTAACAAACTGTATAGCCATACCTCGTGGTCTCCAAGAAGATAAACAGCTGCAATCTGAACCTTCTCTGCATCATCAATATGATAGAAGTGAAAATAACGATCGCATCTTCTCAACCATGAATGAGGTTGCTTCCCATCAAATGGATCAATCTGAACTCTTGGCTTCCTGTAACCATTACTTCAGTTATTAGAGGAAGCTTCATTACTCCCTGAACTTTGCTGATGCCACTGATCAGGTGGCCTGTCTTACTGTTCCACATTCAAACTTGTAGTTCCAAGATGACATGATTGATCAGGAGGATGATTGCTCTGTCCTGGATTCAGGCTCGTAGATTGCGAATGAGCTTGATTAAATGACTGAGCCTATGCTTTGGCAGTTACTTCAACTTCCTGAATTCAATCTAAAACTCTAACTTCTGCTGTTGGAGCTCGATCCTGAGTTCTAACTGCCACATTAGGCATTTGTCGATTCATTTCACTAGTTGGCCTTATCTGTTGATTAATCGGCAACATACTAGCAAGAATCAAAGGTTCTGTTACAGAAGGCACATTTTGTCCCCTGAGTTGACTGTGTATTTCAGAAAACTTTTTTTCAAAACTCTGCATTTGTTGATTCAATCAATCGGCAACCTTTTCTTCAAACACTAGTGCTTACTGATTGACTCGATTAGCAATCCTCTCCTCAGCTTCCAGAAAATGTTGAGCAAATCGTTCCTCATACTTTTGATCCAGTTCTTGGATCGATTTAGTTAATGATTCACTTGTTTCAGCTTGTGTATGCTGACATTTCGCGAACATTTCTTTTATTTCCAAGCTTAATTGAGTTAATGCAACAACTTTTGGTTCTGTTGCAGTGCTAGCACCAGCAACCTCAGCATAAGAAGGACTTGTAGCATTCCTTGCTGCACCTAACCTTGTTGCAACACCACCACCTGCCTTAATTTCCCAATTCTTGCAACGCAATTAAGGAAAATTGATACCACAACAACCAAAACCAAGCGGATATAATCGAATTGAAGCAATTCACATAACCGATAGCCTACAACGAGGCTCTGATACCAATTGTTAGGCCTCTAAACGGGATAGAAGGTTAACATTGTGAAAGATAGAGTATAGATGCGAAGAGAAGTGGAAGGGATGAGAAAATAGTGAGAATTAGATGAGAAGGAGAAAATATCTCAAAGAGATTTGTATAAACTTTTCATTGAATGAATGGCATTACAAGAAATTGAGCTACTTATACTTGATCTAAGTACATTGCATAAGGACTAAGCCTTAACTGACTTACTAGACCCAAGCAGCCAATATTGACTAAAGCTTGACCAATAACCGACTTAACTACCCAATATAGCATTTTGGCGCCAAACACTAGCTAGAGACAATACAAGCAATGATAAAAATGCAACACTTCACTAAGCCTTATTGCAGAAATACCAAACAATAACAAAATAGCCGCTTCTTGACTTAATTCCCTTTGGATAATAACAATATCGCGGGTAGTTATGGCAAGAATCAAACAATATGGTTTTGGCAAGATTCGGAAGACGGTTTTGGCAAGATTTCATTTGACTTTATTTTGATTTTTGTTTTTGAATTTCTTTCCCCTTTTTACCTTTTTTCCTTCCTCTATATAAAGGAAGACTTTACACTTAGTTGAGGGGCTTTCTAATTAAATTTCAAAATTGTTTATTTTTTCTCTCATTTTTCAACCTATGAGAATTCGAGTTTTATCGCCTCTTTGTAATTTTGTTATTTTCATTAATAAAATTCAAAGGGAAGGCCATTGAGCCTTCCCGTAGCCCATATTTCCTATCACGCACTACATCATTTAGTTTATCCTTATTACTGGTACGTATTTGTATTGTTTTCTTCCTTTATAATTTTAAATAAAATTCTAATACTGTAGAGATTGTGGGAGTGAAAGAACGTATTTGTTTTAATATTTTCGTTAATCTACGCAGATCTTAAAAAAAAAGTTAGTCATAATTGTATTTTTCTAACTTACAATAATTGAAAAACTATAATTCATATGTCAATTATATATGAGAAGTTGCAGTTTATCCATTTTCAGTGCATATTGAAACAAACCTTCATTTACATTGGAGTCTTAGACATAGTCTAGCTTCAACAAATCCGAAAACTTGTTGAAAGTCAAATTTTCGTCTCTATATGAAACATGAATGTCGTTATACTAAATATAGTTTGTCAAACATACTTCAAATTGATGTATTAATATTAGCAAATGATTGTTGTTATTTTAATACTTAAAAATAACATATCTTTTTAATTTACCTTCTTGTCGCATGCCTTATCACTTCCATTTGGCAGGCTATACCACCCTTTTTCCTTCAAGTTGTGGCAGCCACAGCTCACTTCCACTGGCAGTCTTTAGTGAGCAAAATATATGGTGCTCCGGTTTGCATCAATAGCTAAAAGATTGGATTTAGCCCTATCACTGAGATTGTAGAACTAAATGACGCCTACTGTAACTCCTTATTGTTGGTGCATTTTCAAAATAAGACAGTAAGAATTGTGAATGAAGTGTTTAAAGTTGGTCCCAAAGTTTATTCTAAGTGTTTTAATGTCTATTGGTGTGTGCCGACACACAATCCTACAGAACAGTGCTGCAGAGGTGTGTGTCAACACACAGAGCCCGTGTGTCGACACACAAACTTACAGAACGCACGACGCAGAGCTGTGTGTCGACGCACAGCCTTGTGTGTTGACACACATGATAGTTTTTTAACTGATTTTCGCGCGATAACTTTCGGCTTTTGATGCCTCTTTCAGGGGTGTGCTTTGGGACGTCTCTTTTCACAATTTTCCCATATATCTCCCCTTGGTTTTTATTGTTTGGATGATGAACATATAAAAAGTGAAGCACTTTAAGAATTGGGGATTTTGTTCTCGTGAAAACATTATTTTCATTTGTCTCTTCTATCTCTCCTCATACATACTTTCTTCTTCATCCATTTTGGTTATCGTTGTATCCCCGAAACTATTTCCTATGATGAAATAAGTTTTAAGGAAAGTTTTCACACGCCTCGAAACCTGTAGATCTCTTGGTTGCCTGTTGCTTGCGAATTTGCAAGTGTGTACCGCAACACTTATCCCATTGTTTGGTGTTTGCCATTCACCGGCATCTTCACTGTCATTGGCGATACATATTGTAACCAAGGTTTTTCCTAGGTGTGGGTGGTTGTTTTTCTCCGTGATTTGTTTTTATATATCAAGGTTATTAGAATTGGGATTCTACATAGGATCGGTGAGGGGTCCTCAGGATCGGGATCGTAGAATCAGATCAAGAATCTTAAGATTCTACTTTATGTGTAAAACAATAACTTGTATCTATAAAAATCGCATTATAAGCATCAAATATATAATAAATAACATCAAAAAGTGCAAAAAACATTAGTTTCATAAGACATTAGAAACTCATAAGTGCAAAATTCGCATTAAGTTCAATTTCATAAGTATCAAAATCAAATATAATAGATAAATCTTAAATATATAAGTTAAGTATATGAATAACACAATATATAAGTTAAATATATGAATAACACAAGTACAACTTAAGACTAAAATTAAAAAGAGGAGGCATCATAGTTAGTGAATATGATATTAGTAAGTTAAATAAATTTTTAGTTCAATACAAAATATAAATTAACAATCAAGTTACCATTAAAACTAAGGATCAATATATTGCATTATAAAATTGAAGATATACAATAAAATCCATAAAATTGACCACAATCAAGTAATCAATAATTCAACACAAAAATTAAAATGGGTACTTAGATAAACAAAGCAAAACTTTTTTGAACAAAAATTAGAAATTTAACAAAGCAAAATAAAACCAAGCTTAAAATAAATAAAATAAAAGTCAAAATAATTACCCAAGTAACTCAATAATATACTAGAAGAATAAGAAATTGAACAAAAATTATGAATTTACCCAAAATGAAATGAGCTGTGGTTGTGCATGGCCCGTGGGTTGGTTGGCTGGTGGCTCGTGGTGGTGTGGCTAGGGCAGTCGGTCAGTGGCTTGGGGTGGCGTGGTGGGGTAAGGTTAAGGGGTAGGGGAAGGGGAGAGAATGAGGGAGGTGGGGAGCCGTGTGAAAAAAAAGGGGGAGGAGGAGAGAGAAAAAAGAGGGGGTTAGGGGTTTTTAAAAAAAAAGTAAATTTTTAATTTTTTAATTTTTTAATTAATTACTTTTTTATGTTGTATGACCCAAGTTGGATCGGTAGGATGGTGTAGTATCGCCGATCCTACTGGTCCTACCACAATCCTTCCCGGTCCTATTCGATTTTTTGCAATCCCACTTTTTTACAATTTTTTAAACGATTCGAATCAGATGGACAAAGTAGGATCTTAGGATCGTACGATCCTCCGATTCGGATCACAATTTTGATAACCATGTTCTATATCAATCAAAATTTGATATAAAACTCTATCCACTAAACACATCGTAATTGAAGTCTGGCGCAATTGGGTGTCGAACCACAAGGGCCAAGAATACGTGAATCTATTCAATGACCTAAATTACTTCAAGGAAAATTGAGGGCTTATGTTATAATTAACTAAAGGAAACAACAACTAAGCTAAGGGACTTGACTTCTAAGGGGAAGGGATATGGAATTGGAATTTAAGATTTCAAATCTATCATTAGCCAATTATTGTTGTATCAACTCTTAAATTGGACTTATTAATTGTCGTACGAATAGTGGTTTAGGCTGTAAGCTTCAATCTACTCAGATGACATTGTTAATTGTGATTTATTGACCCTATCTTACTAAAGCATATGAAAAATAGGCTCTACTTAAATTTTTGTTAATTATCACGTATTTGCCTTATCTAAATTAAGCATAGGGAGAATAGGCTATACTTAACAATTCTAGGAAAACTATTGCTTGATCTATTAATCCTAAGGCTACAAGCACAAAGAATTAATTCGCATATATCAACATAAATGATTAAAGATTACAAACTCAATAATCATCTCCATTGACTACTCGATAAATCATAATACTTCAAGGTATTTTTCACAACCAAGCAATTCATGTAACTCAATCAAATTATTCACAAACAAAAGAAATACAATCCCTAGAGAGAAAGTTAGCTCTCCATAAAAAATGAACCGGTAAAGGAGGAGGTGAATGAGCCCATACCGATCTTCATGTCAATCATGATCACGTTCCAACGAGGGAAAGGGAAAAGTGGAGAATAAGGAGATGGGGGAGGATGAAGTGATGTGTGTATGTGGAGTTGACAAAGAATGATGAACGATGATGAGGGAGATGAAGGATGGAACGATGATAAGGCTGCGGCTCCCTTCTCTCTTTCTTAATTCGATGCTTGTTGCTGCACCCCAAAGCCCTAGGAGGAGCTGGGCTGAGCGGGTAGAGGCTAGCATGCTGGAGTGGACATATAGGAGGGTTGGAGCGGAGGTGGGCCAGAGGCAGGTTGGGCGCACGGGCTTGGGACTGGCATGGTGCTGGGCTTGGACGTGCACTGGAGGTGTGGGCAATGGGCCGAACCCACAGACAAGAAACCACAACTTGGTGACGGGCTCATACATTTCAAGTGTCCACATATCAAATTTTGACTCATTTGCACCGAAGTTTGACCATTTAAGAAACTTCAATTTTTGAACCTATAAAACATAAAAATGGCCAAAGTGAGAATATAATGATAGTTGAACATGTACAAAATAGCTAAAATAGCAACGAAGAGATGTGTAAATATGAGACACATCAACACCCCCACCCCAAATCTTTGCTAGTCCTCGAGCAATGCAAGAGACAGACAAAAAGACTTAAGCGTCCAACTACCCTAATCTTCACCAAGCCTTCCAAGATTAATACATACATTATAATTCAAGATATGATTCAATCATCTAAAGCATTCTCTAATTCTGTGAATTCAAATGGTCCATTCCCAAAAGTCGCCACAAAATTTTATTAACTATGCATCAACTAATGGATACCACCCAAGCATTTTAAGCACACAACTATAAGTGAATAAGAACTCAATGCTGTGGAATCTCCTCAAATTATTGCATCCAACTAAATATGACAAGGTTTTGTATACCAACACCATTAAATCACATAAACACTTGTCCATGCATAAAGTAATACAAAGGAGTTCCAAGTGGCATGTGAATAACCACTTTATAACATTGCAATAGAATCAAGGCACTAATTTGTATGTAGCAAGCAAATTTACAACTTTGTAATAACAAAACAGAACTAAAGAAGAAAGAACTTGACAATGAATGCACATTAATTTCCAATTTCTTCTTTTGTGTTGCTTTTTCTTTTTTTCCTTCTTTTCCTTTCTTTTATTTTCTTTTTTCTTTTTTTTTTCTTTCCATCCAACTTTTGGACTTTTGCATAACAAGTATGTCAACGTTATACTGGACAATTGATCAACAATTACCTTACATAGCATCAAGGGATAAGAATTGAGATAGCTAATAAGTCAAGCACAAGGATTATAGGATTGTTTACTCATATTTTTCAGATTTCCCACAACACAAAGGTGCAGTGTGTAGTGAATATGTGCACGGCATGGGTGGTAACCACTAGAATGGTCAACAATATTCACAAACAAGTATGGAGAAGAATCGTTTAACTTCATTGTATCGAGGGAAGGAAATAGACAATCAATCATATCCTCATTTAAATTCATTGTATCGAGGGAAAGAAATAGAAAATCAATCATATCTATCCTCCTAACATATGCATTGATCAAGGAAAGACTTGGCTCAAAGGTTATGACACAAACTCAAAATGCACAAAAATGTTCAAAATTTGACTAAAAATGATCATATGCAAATGGGCCTCACCCCGACACCTAAGTGATCCTCTATTCAACAATATAAAACATTAAAGTGCGAGAAAGAGGTGAGATGGAGAGATACAACCAGACAAGAAAATGGTCATGAATGGGCTGGAACGAGCATGTATGGCTCCTCAAACATGGGACAAGAACTTGGGAAGAGAAAAACAAGCCTCGAAGCAACTTATTAGTTCAAAAAGAAAACTAAAAACAAGAAATAACAAACCTAGACTGCCTCCTAGTAATGCTCAGTTTTACGCCTTTAGCTAGAGTGACGAGTCCGACAAAGATCAAGTATCAGTAATGGCGTCAATCAAAGAAACAATTTCAAAGAGCTGCTCATTAGGAAAAGAGTCATGCAATGCAATCGATGGATAATGATACTCAAAAAAAATCCTGGGAAGATGGTTTGCTACCACATTCTCTGCACCTTCCTTGTCTCTTATCTCAATATCAAACTCTTATGATAGTAGAATCCATCTAATGAGCCTAGATTTCCTTTCTTTCTTTGCAATAAAATATTTTAACACAACATGGTCAAAATAGACAGGAACTTTGACCTCAAAAGATAGGAACAAAACTTGTCAAGAACAAACACAACAGCTAGTAGTTCCTTCTTAGTTGTGGTGTAATTGCGTTGGGCATCATTATGGGTTTTACTCTCACAGTAGATGACATGAGGCACTTTGTTCACTCTTTCACCTAAGATAGCACCAATAGAAAAATCCAAAGCATCACACACGATTTGACAAGGGAGAGAGGAATTGGATGGCCGCATAATAGGGCTGGACACAAGTAACGACCGAAGCTTTGCAAAAGCATCCAAACAAGACTCATCAAACTCAAAGGATATATCTTTAACTAGTCAATTAGTCAATGGTCTGGCTAACTTCCCAAGTCATTAATGAATCTTCTATAGAAAGCCACACGAACTAGGAAGGATCTAACTTGTTTCACATTAGAGGGAGGGGCAAGTTAGCTATCATATCTACCTCAGCCTTATCAACCTAAATATCCCTATGACCTAATACAATTCCCTCTTGAACCGTAAGTGGCTTTTTTCCAACTCAAAACAAGATTGGTTTCTTCACATCTCTTCAACACAAGAGCCAAATTCTACAAACATTGATCAAACAAAGGTCCAAAAATAGAGAAAGAATTCATATACACAAGAAATTTGTCTATCATGTCAGAAAAGATAGACATCATGCATCTATGAAATGTAGCAGTTGCATTACACAAACCAAATGGCATCCTACGATAGGAAAATGTGCCAAAGGGACATGTCAATGTGGTTTTCTTTTGATCCTCTAGGTAGATTGCCACCTGATTATATCCTAAATATCCATCGAGGAAACAGTAAAAGCTCTTACTAGCCAACCTCTCTAAAATTTGATTAATGAATGGTAGAGAAAAATGGTCCTCCCTAGTAGAGGAGTTAAGCTTCCTATAGAACACAAACTCTGCAACCTGTGGTCTCTCTAGTAGGAACTAACTATGTATCACTACTATTAACCACGGTAATGCACAATTTCTTTCGAACTACCTGAATAGGACTTACCCACCCGCTATTAGAAATTGGGAAAATTATACGCACATCAAGCAATTTCACAATCTCCTTCTTTAGTACGTCCTCCATGTTGGGGTTCAACCTCCATTGTATTTTTCTAGAGGGTTCAACATTCTCATCAAGAAAGATCCTATGCATGCAAACTGAAGGGTCTATAACCATTTCAATCTACCACAGACCACCCAATGGCATTACTATGATAACTAAGCACTACCATTAATACATCTTATGGTTCCCTAGACAAGGGAGAAGAGATAATCACAAGTCAAGTCTGATCGGGTCCTAGAACATACTTACGCGTGGGTGATAAGGACGTAAGTTCAAGTTTGGAAGGTGTAACTATGGAGAGTAAAGCGGGGGAATCGGAAAGGGTAGCTAAAGGTTCCACTTTCACCAACCAATGACAAGCCTCTAAGGGAGCATATAACTCAAGCAAATCATTCATCTCTCTAATATGGCGTAAATGCTCAAAATCAACAATGTACTCATACGGTAACACTCCCTAAAGGGGATCAATAACTTGGATAGTGGGGAGTATTTGGTCTACCAAATCTTCAATAACATCCACACAAAAGCACTCCAACTCATTCTCACTAGTGGGTAGGGACAAAGTCTTAAAAATATTCAACCTAATAGTCATGTTTGCAATGTAACATCCATTACCCTGGACCGAAAATTGATGGTAGCATTGGCTGACACTAAGAAAGGCAGACCCAGAATGACAGGACATGGTGTTTCGAATGACTAGAAGGTTCCAAATCTAGCACAATGAAATCAGCAGAACACAAGGCTTATCTATCTTCACTAGCACATTAGTAAGCTTACCACAGGGGACCCTAGTAGATCTATCTGCCAACTGCTAGATCACCGTGGTAGGTTACAACTCTCCAAAGCCTAATTTCTCAACACTAAGGAATAAGGTTAACACTTGCTCCTAAGTCCAATAAAGCCTTATCCATTTGATAGTCCCCAAGCGAACAAAAGATGGTGGGGACATCGAGGTCTTTAGACTTAATAGGAGTATCAACCTTCAAGATGGAGCTCTCTTGTTTAGCTAAAAATACTTTCTTAGGAAAATGTGCTCTAGATTTCCTCTTTCGGTTGAGCAAATCTGCAATAAAATTTGTGTAGGTCGGAATCTGTTTTACCCCATCAAGAAGGGGAATGTTAATCTTAACTTGCCTAAAAGTCTCCAAAATTTCTTCCCACTTTTTATCCTTCTCGTGTGGATGTGCTGCATCTAAAGCTTAGGGGAAAAGGACTCTAGGTTCTTTAGAAGAAGGAAGGTCAGAGGCTCTAGGAGTGGAAGAAGCGGCCTTAACCTTTTCGGTATCCTTTTTCCTTTCCACGCTCTTCTTTTCTGCTTATGATGGGGAAGGTAAGAGTCTTGCCCCAAATGGTTCTTAGGGTTCCTTACAATTTGACTAGGGAGTCTTCCCTCATCTCTCCTACTCAAATCATTAACTAGTTGACCTACTTGGGCTTCTAACTTAGAGATAGATTGGGTATAGGAGTGGAGGGGTTGGAAATTAGCTTCTAAAGCCTTAAGGGCACTCAAGACCTTCTCTTCGAAATTCAAATTAGAGCTAGAATTATAAGGTTAAGAGTGGTTAGAAACACACCCTTGCGGTTGAAAATCAGGAGGTCCTAACATACTAGATTGGTGGGGTTACAGTGGATTCGGTTGTTGATGCGGTTGAAAACTGGGCATGCCATGCTTATGCAAAAATTTCCCTTCTCCTCCTTGCCTCCTAGAGAAGTTTGAATGATTTCTCTAGCCTGGATTATACGTATTGGTGTACGGATTGTTACTTGAGAATCCCTAGGCTGCATTAACCTGCTACTGTAAACACTCAGCAAATGGCAAAGTAGAGGGGCAATCAAGTATAGAATGAGAAGCACTAGTGCACATAGAACAAACATCATGCATATTTGGTACATTAGACACATTAGCTAAATTAGAAGGAGTCAATTCCATTTAAATAAAGAAGTAAGTTGCTCCATAGAAGATGCAGTGAATCTACTTTCTTGTCCAAGATGGAAGTGTGTGCAATTTCATGTACTCTTCCTCTATTAAGCCTAGTTGTATTCAAACATGCATGTGTGACATTTTGTTGTGAGTTCTCATTCAATTTCTCAAAGAGTTCCCACGCCTCTTCTTTATTCTTCCTAAGGAATTTCCCACCCCATGAAGTATCGACAGTTTGCTGATCTTAATCATTCAACCCATAGTAGTTGCCACTTTGGGATAGAATAATGTGAACAAGCTCTTAAAAGTTCCCTAAATCTATCCCAACTCTCATGAAACTCTTTATTAAGAAGTTGGAAGAAGGTATTAATGGCTCTCCGAGCAGTTTCGATCTTACTAATGTGACATAACATCTTAAGAAATTCTTGTTGCATTTGAGCCCATGTACAAATTATCCCACTAGGTAAAGTGCCTAACCAATACCTGGCCTTATCCTTCGATGAAAAGGAAAAAAAACCAAAGGAGAATGGCATTGTCATTGACATTGAGTAACTTGAAGGTAGAGTAAACCTCCATGAAACTGTACAAATATTTGTATGGTTTTTCATTACCTAATCCTTATAATCAAAAGAGCATCTATATGGTGTGGTTGGCTCTAGCTCCTACTATTGAGCAAGAGGTGGGAGCCTAACGCATGAAGGAAAGGCATATGTGTAATGAGTAAAGTACTCTACAAGGGCGCAAGGTTGCCGTTCGTCTGAGTGCGAAATCAAGGTTAGCGTTGGCAATTTGTGCTCGGTGTTGGGCTCTAAAGTATCTCAATGTCCTTTCAAGTTTAGGGTTGAGAATGGTAAGGTCAAGAGACACAGAGCGACGATCATTCAAAAATAAAACAACCACATTAACAAAACAAAGTAAGAAAAACTAGCAAATAAACAAAAAAAAAAAAAAAAAACCCTTAAAAGAAGAGATAAAACACAATTAATCCTATGTCCTACCTAAGCATGATAACAAGACAAATAAATCATGAAAATAAAGAAAATAATGAGCCAAAAAAAGAAAAAATTCTAAGTTAAGAATCAAAGCAAATAAGAAATTAAGACACAAACGTTGCCTAGTCCCTGGCAATTACTCCAAAATCTTGGCGTGTTTTTCTTTGTCAATCAAAACTCAATATAAAACCCTATCCACTAAACACATCTTAATTGAAGCCTAGGACAAAAGGGTGTCGAACTACCAGCACTAAGAGTACGTGAATCTATTCTATGACCTAAATTGATTCAAAGAAATTTGAGGGTTTGTTTGATAACTAGTCAAAGGAAACAACAACTGATCTAAGGGGCTTGACTTCAAAGGGGAAGCATATGGAATTGGAACCTAGGGTTTTGAATCCATAATTAGCAAATTACTCTTGCATTAACTCTTTAATTGGACTTATTGATTGTCACAAGAATAGTGGTTTAAGCTACAAGCTTCAACCTACTAAGATGATGTTGTTAATTGTCACAAATTAACCCTATCTAACTAAAGCATAAAGAAACCATGCTCTACTTAACATATTATTAATTATTAGATATTAACCCTATATAACTCAAGTATAGGGAGAATAGGCTCTACTTAGCAATTGTATGAAAACTATTTCTTGATCAATTAATTCTAAGGCTACAAGTGCAAAGAATTAATACGCATATATCAACATCAATGATTCAAGGTTACAAACTCAATAGTCGTCTCCATTGAATAGCCAATAAATCATAATACATCAAGGTATTCCTTACAACCAAGCAATTCATTTAACTCAATCAAATTATCCCAAAATAAAAGTAACACAATAGTAAAAGGACTAAGACTTAGTCTAACCATAGAGACTGAGTTAGCTCTCAATCAAGGATGAACAGGTAAAGGAGGAGATGAACTAGCCCATGCCAATCATCGTGCCAATCTTTCTCAACTTCGAACGGGAGAAAGGGAAAAGTGGAGAATAAGGGGGAGGATGCAGTTATGTGTGTATGTGGGGTTGACAATGAATTATGATGAGGGGGATGAAGGATGGAACGATGATAATGTTACGGCTCATTTCTCTCTTTCGTAATAATTTGATGCTCCCTGCTACCTTCCAGGCCAAGTGAGTAGAGGCTGGAATGTTGGAGTGGACGCACGGACGGGCTAGGACAGAGCTGGGCCAGAAGTAGGCTAGACGTGCGAACTGGGGAGTGGTGTGGTACTGGGCTTGGATGCCCGCTGGAGGTGCATGCGGTGGGCCAGATGAACAAACACGGTCCATAACTCGGCTATGGGCTTATACGTTCTTTTCCTAAATGCCGATTGGCTTGATTCAAGTGCCCATGTGTTGAATTTTGACTCGTTTGCACCAAAGTTTTACCATTTAAGAAACTACAATTTTTGAACCTATAAAACATAGAAATGGCCAAAGTGGGAATATAATGATAATCAAACATGTGCAAAGAGCTAAAATAGCAATGAAAAGATGCATAAATATGAGACACATCACTCCGATTTTGTGTGGAATCTACATGGGATTGAGTATTCATTTGGGTGTAGTTTTCAAATATATCCTAGTTTTTGCTATGTCCAAGGGGATCATTAAGCAAATTTTTTTTTTTGGGGGGGGGGGTTTTCGATATTATAGTGTTTTGATTTATGGGTGAAAACACACTTGAATAACATTTCATAATCTTATAAGAAAACAATTATGGAGAAAGCGGGTTATATGCCAGCATCACCACTTTCCCATTGCCAAATGAAGAAACCTTTGCAAAAAGACTGCTAGAGAAAGTAGGTTATAAAGATTTTGTTTCAATGGCCCTTAGAATCGATGGTATGATGGTAGGAAAGCAAATGCAAGTGGGAAACATATAATTAAGTAATAAAATAGATTCTTTATAGAAAATTAATATGATTAATTATACTTTAATACCACAAGGTTTGGTCAATTAATTTACGCATGTATTCAAATTTTTAATGGGGGAAATAATTTTGGCTGGAAATCTATATATGACGTCACATTTCCTACAAATGATGTCATCTATTTTAATTCAAACATTTGAATATATTCAACATACCCCACCCCTTTGACTCTCTCTTACACTGGATGAGCCTTTTTGCATGTCCTCCCTATGAGTTTTCAATTAGCTTATTGTATACATTAGCTCAGGCATTTTTAAGATTGATTTTAGCTTTTTCCTTTCTGAACAATAAGGGTATATGATTGCAGAGAAATATGTGGTGTTTCCTCCGATCAGGATTATAGATGCTAGTTTTGTATATATATGGAGGAGAGTCCAGTCAACTTGTAAACCTTGTATCCGTTGTATGCGTTGTAAATGAATGCAAGTTGTTTACGCTCAAGCTTTGTGTTCATATGTGATTGCTTACTGTGTACTTGAGTGGGAGTAGCACAATGCCACATTCGCAAACCAGCGCCTAGATCATCGTGCACTCAAAGTGATCTATAGCGCATGCTAGAGTGTTATCCTTATTAGATTACACATGCCGCATAGTTCCTACTTCCTAAGAGCATGAACTTGGTACCAAAGCTAGGTTCGATAACCCGTTGCTCCAATGATTTCTACTAGTTCAGTCATGGCCAAACTGACCATGAGGGAGAGAGTTGAGCAATTGGATGACCAAATAGATGGCCTCAACGCTATAATGGAATAGGTTGAACAACATGAAGCTCAACTTTATTTGCTTGACCAATTTGAGACCTGCATAGGAGTTCTTTATGAACGGGAAGCCCGAGTGGAGTCTCTTGACGCCACATTGACTAAAATGAAGGAGACCTATAAGGACCTTGGTGGGGAGATGTACGATGCCATTGATGTTGTGCGCCAAGAGCTTACTAAACTTTCTACCAAGGTCTACTTACTCATACGTGTTTTCAGTACCGAAAACCTCTTTTTAGGTTTGGCAAAGTGAAGCCTCTTGAGCCAAAACCTTTTGACATAGTGAGATTTGAAGGAACTCGAAAACTTCATTTTTGATCAGGATTAGTACTTTAGGGTATGCCATGTGGAGGATGAGAAGTGCAAAGTTGACCTCACTAGAATGACTTGAGTAGTGATGACAAGCTACAATGGCATGCCAAACATGAAGACATCCTTAAAAATTGACTTAGGGTACATACTTGGGATGAATTAAGGTGACAACTAATTTAATCTAAAGAACACTGACTTCACTGCTCGTCGTTGACTTCGAAACAATCAATAAACCGGTTCCATCAGGAAGTACATGAAAGACATCTCAGCTTGTATTTTTGACATTAAAGACATGTCTAACAAAGATAGATTGTTCCATTTCAATGAGGGATTAAAAGACTAAGCAAAGAAGAAGTTGTACTGCTAGATCCCTCAGAACCTTAGAGCTGCTCAAGTCGCCATTGAACGACCACCGGCTTCTAGTCAGATGGATCACATTCCCAAAGGAAGGGAAGTAATATTGGTTCTTCTACGGAGGGCAAGTCTACTGCCTCTATTAGTAGTGGAAAAAACCAGCCTACGTCATGGGGAGTAAGATCCAACAAGACGGGACAACCTAATTCTCAATTTTGAAGAAGCAATAAGGGCTTCACTAGTAGTCGGCCCCTAGAATGTTTCTTATGCAAGGGTCCTCACCGAGTGCACGAGTGTCCTCACAGAGAGGCCCTTAATGCCCTTCAACATAAGACAGAACAAAAGATTCTCGAGTCCTCCTTGACTTCAGATTCAGAAGAACCAATAGTTGAGTAACCGGTAGAACAAGCCAAGGTAGGGGCCATGCACCTGAGGTATGTCATTGAGAAAACAAATCCTTCACCCCGATAATCCACCGATTTGGTGTATGTGGAGCTAGTTGTGAATGGTCGGATGGATCGAGCAATATTCAACACTTGAGTCACAAATAATTTTGTTTCAGGGAAAAAAGCAAAGAGACTATGTTTGAAACTTAACCGAGAGGGTGGCAGCTTGAAGGCCGTTAACTCTATTACTAAGCCAATCCATGGGTTAGCAAAAGAGGTAGCAATAAAGTTTGAAGAGTGGGAAGGTCAAGAGGACCTCAACTCAGCCCCAATGGATGACTTAAGCCTTGTTCTGGGCATGGAGTTCCTCCAATGGGCCAAGGGAGTTCCCATGCCACACATTAACTCACTTCTTGTAATTGTCAAGCTCCGTGCTTGGTGATGGCCTCCCCGGTAGTAAAGGCAATTGTCGATGGGTGCCATGTTCCCTAACTTTTGACCATGCAACTAGAGAAAGGGCTAAAGAGACATGACCGACGACCCCCCCCCCCCCCCCCCCCCCCCTCCCTCTTCTCTCTTTCTTAGTGACCTTGTCCATGAAGTAGGTCAAGGAACATACCTCAACCCATTCCCTAATCCAAAAATTATTGGAAGATTACAATGATATGATTTCTGTTGAATTACGTAAGGTGCTCCCTCTTCGGCACAATGTAGATCACCAGAGTGAGTTGTTACCTAGAGCTAGAGCCCCCACTAAGGCATCATTTCAGATCGTACACCTAGAGTTGACCGAGCTGAGGAAACAACATGAAGAGTTGATCGAGTCAAGCTTCATCTGCCCTTCTAAGGCTCCAAATGGAGCCCCTGTCCTGTTCCAAAGGAAGCAGGATGGTAGCATGAGATTGTGTATCGACTGCCAAGCCCTCAACAAGGTGACTATCAGAAATCATTACCCTACTCCCTTGGTGGCAGATTTGTTCAGTTGGGTGGGGCTAAGTTCTTCACCAAGCTCGACCTTCGATCAGGTTATCATCAGGTCCACATCGCTGAAGGGAATGAACCCAAGACTACTATGTTACTCAACATGGGGCGTTCGAGTGGCTCGTCATGCCTTTTGGATTAACTAATGCTCCAACCACTTTCTGCACCTTGATGAACCATGTATTCCGTGAATATTGGATAAGTTTGTTGTGGTTTACTTGGATGACATTATGCTTTTTAGCACCACTTATGAAGAACATGTTTAGCATTTGAAGCTAGTGTTTTAGAAACTAGGAGAGCAAGCATGTTTGTCAAGAGCAAAAAATATTCATTTGCTCAAGAAGAAGTTAATTTCTTTGGACATATCATCAGTCAAGGATAGATCAAGATGGAACCCCATGAAGGTGCAGGCCATGGAGGAGTGGTTGGTGCCTAAGAATGTGAGCGATTTGCACTTCCTTGGCCTCACCAATTATATCTGAAGACTCATCAAGGATTATTCAAAGAAGACAACCACACTCATTGATTTGTTGAAAAAGAATAAAAAATGGGACTATTAAGAGTGGTGCCAACAAGCTCTCAGGGACTATTCTAGCCCTCCCTAAAATCACTAAGCCATTCGAAGTTTAGACATATGGCTTTGACTTGGCCCTAAGCGGAGTCTTATTACAAGAGAAGCATCATGCAGCTCATTAGAATCGGAAGTTAAAAGATGATGAACGCCATTATGCTACCCAGCAGAAGGAGCGATGAGTACTTGTACATTGTCTACAAGTCTGGAGGTATTATCTTCTAGGGCCAAAATTTATGGTGAAGATGGACTGCTCAGCAACTAGTCATATCTTGACCCAACCGAAGTTGTTTGATAAACAAGCGAGATGATTGAAATTTCTTAATGAATTTGGTATGGGGTTACAATACCAAGCGAGGACGAGCAACCAAGTGGCTAATTCTCTGAGCCGCAGACTTGATTTAGCGTCCCTTTGCATGTGGACACACCTCTCCTTTAGCTGTGTGACTACCCCCTTCAAGAGCAAATCAGACGCCATTTGGATGACAATCCCACCGTTAGAGTCATCCGTGGGCTAATTCAAGAAGGACAGACCTAAAAATTCTGGGACGAGGTGGGGCTCATTGAGACTTTGTCACCAACTTGAAAAATTGGAGGAGTTCTTCACAATATTGGTGATCATTAATCGATTCTCCAAGTATGCGATGTTCCTCTTGATCTCGAGTTCTTGTCCTACTAAGGAGACGGTGTGTTTGTTCTGTCAGCACATTATGCAGCATTGGGGAGTCCCACATAATATCGTGAGCGACAAGGATCCCTAATTCACTAGAACCTTCTGGTATGAACTCTTGAGGTTACTGAGATCTAAGCTGAACATTTTCTCAAGTTATCATCTGGAACCAAAATGGCAGACAGAAAGGATCAATGGGTTGTTGGAAGAGTACCTACAAAATTTTGTGAGTGCTAGCCAATGTAATTGGGTTGGACTCCTTTATGTCACGTAATTCTAATTCAATTTCAAGAGGAGCTCAGTCTCGAACAAGAGCTCCCTTGAGATCATCACGGGTCAATAGCCCCTTTTGCCTCAAAAACATTACAGAGCCTTATAGAGGGAAGAATCCAAGGGCCAACAACTTCACAGGGGAATGAAAAAAAAACAATGAAGTTGTGAAATCCAACTTAGGGAAGCTTCGAAGAGAATGCAGAAGTGGGCAGATCAAGGGAGACAATGACACTAGTAAAAATCAACCATGAACAACAGATATTTTCACAGGAAGGGAAAGTTGCTAATGCTCAAGTATGACGTCTCAATTCGTGTGGTTGCCCGCATTGGGTAGGCCTACCCATCGAACTACATGAAAGTTCATCCCATGTTCCATGCGAGCTTCCTAAACCTTTCTATGTCGATGAAGAAAACTCCACACGCAACGAGTCAACGAGAGCTAATATCCGCATGAAGCCTCCACAAACACCTAGAATTGAAGAAATGATCACTGAACAGCAAGTTGATGATGATAACTAGGATACGAAGATAGAGTACCTGCTAATGTGAAAAGGGAGACCTATTGAAGACACAAGCTAGATTATTGAAGAAGACCTTCCCAACAAGAAGAAGAAGTTGAAAAAGAAGAAAACAATGAGGGCATCAATAGCTCTAGTGGGGAAGGATGTCACGGTCTGACTAGGTACCATGACCTTGGTGACTGGGCACACGTCCATGTGCACCATCTCGCTCACCTGCACAGGCGCACGCACATCCCTACACTCATGCACTACTCGTGCCCGTGCTCCAGTGCCCAAGCGTCGTAGTGTCATGCTCACCGGCTTTGCCTGGATAGTTTTTTGCATTTTTGTTTCTACTCAATGGAGCTCTTCCATGTCATCCCCATGGATTTTTAGTTAGCTTATTATTTATATTAGTTTAGGGAATTTTTAGATTATTTTTATCTTTTTCCTTTCTTCAAAATAGGGGGTGTGTGATTGCAAAGACATATGTGATGTTTCCTCCTATAAGGGCCATAGATATATATATATATATATAGTTCACTCAACTTGTAAACTCCATATCCATTGTATACTTTGTTAATGAATGCAAATATTTACATTCAAGCTTTATGTTCATTTATTGTTTTCCGTATACTTAAGTGGGAATAGCACATCGGCACATTCACACACTCGACACCCGGAGACCCAGAAGTTTCATGTCTAGTAGACCGCTTTCCACTCAATATAATAAATAGTGCAAACTAGCGCATTATCCTTAGGGATTAGCAAGCGCCGCATACTTCCTAGTTCTTAGGACCGTGACAGCATGCACTAGCATCAGAGCATTGTCCTACTCCCACTAGCACTAGCCTTTTCAAATAGCTCCTCCTCCACGGACACGTATCCCAGCTCCTCTCCTGCTTATCCTCCCATTGACACCGTCATCCCCCCCCCCCCCCCCCCCCCCCCCCAAAACAAACATTTATGCCTCACCCATCTCCTCCCTCCATCACCAACCCCTTTACAAGGGTATCGGAGGGTGAGGGACGTAGGCATAAACGTGCAACAAAGGGCCTCAAATAACTACCAACAGATGTGGCAAGAATTGAGAGTTTAGTGGCAGTGTAGGTTGGTGATTGTATTTACCCTCACTTTTAATGTCATTTCAAAAAATACATGCATATCCTTATGTAAATTTTGTGTTAATAGGTTAAGAATGCATTGTGATGGAACGTAGTCAAAAAATTGAATAATTCTTAAAACAAGCATTTATTAAGGTCTGACAAAGAAAACCTGGCAACATGTGTGAAAGGGACCGACCAGGTCAAGATTCAGCCAAGGTAAAGTCTCCTTTATTGTGTTTCGACTGATCAATCGAGCAACCGATTGATCAATTAAAGAAAATCAACAGCCAAGACATTCTTTAGTAGTGGTCGATCAATAAGCTTTTCCTTCTCTTTGACACAGTTCCTCTCTATAATGTTTCAATCAATTGATTATGATCTATCATGTTCTTAACCAACCATAAGGGCTATAAAACCTTACACGCCAAGGCTTTTGCAATCTTTTCTCTTCAAAATATTTTTCCTCTATTACCAAGCCACTATTGGAGACGGAGTTTCTGCCAAAAAGGTCAAAGTGCACGAGAAGGGGAATACACGGTTCAAGGAAAGGACAGTGGCATCATCAATCAAAGGATTCGACATCTCTATGAGTTTTTTTTATTTTATTTCTAGTTTATTTTGTATTTTTGAGACTCGGATGGTGGAGCAAACGCTTTGTGTAGAGATGATGGACAACTAGTAGTTCAAATCCAAGATTTTATTTTATTCGTTGATGAATTTTGTTACACGATTTTAACAATTTTCTTATAAGGTTATTTATATCAAAGGTCCATATACTTTTCTTATTATGTCAATTTAGTCCTTATACTTTTAATTGTATCCACTTAGTCTCTCTATAATATATATTATGTCAATTTTAGTCCTTTTTTCAAACTTAAGTTAAGTTGTTGACATAGTTTTAACGGCACAATCATGTTAGGTGCAAGTAACCCACTATAAATACACCTATTGATTCAATTTAACCCAATCCATAATTGAACTATTAAAAAACTTTATTAACAATTGAATGCAAATTTTACTTTAAGGACGAAATTGACACAGTTAAAAGTACAAGGACTATATTGACATAATGAGAAAAATACTGGAACCTTTAGTGTTAATAACCCTTTCTTATATGATTAGATTTTCTTTTATACACTTATAGCTATATTCGACTTTGCAATTAATTTGCGTGTTATCTTCAGCTTTTGCCCTAGACTCTCGCGAATCAGTATTCATGAGCTATCATGGGTTGTAGTTGTACTGAACCTCGAGTGCATGTTTGCTAGTATTATAAGCAATGCAACACCTAGAGTCGTGGTATGTCCTTAGACTAATTCATACCCTTCGCCCTACTTGAATGTTAACTCGAATTTATAGCTTGTAGCCTAAATACTTAAAGATAACCTCATTAGAGGTCATATAATTTGGGTCTGTGATTGGTAAACTAGAAGTCATTCCATAAACTACTCGATTGCTCAATTATCGTTCATATTTATTCAAGTTATCTCTAGTTTTAATTAAATTTACAAACCGGAAAACCAAACCCAATTTGCAATCACTAAAAACTAAGTTGGTTGTTATCTCTATACCGATTTCCTGTAGATGTGACACCCATATACCCTCTAGTTGCTACAAAGAACTCATATGCTTGCAAGTGCATAGTTTTTAACGTACTTCAACGAAAGCATAAGGGCGATCCAAGAAGAAATCATATCATGGACATGTTTAAAGATGCTAGGATTAACTTGCCTATGGTTGATGTCATTAAGCAGGTTTCCATGTATTCTAAGTTCCTGAAGGACTGTTGTGTGGAAAAAAAAAAAAAATTTTGTGCAAGCACACATACCTAAGAAGGTTCAGATCCCTGAGAAGGTGAGAAGTATCCTTCTGTTGGGTATCCCACTCAAGCTAAGAGATCCCGGGACTTCACGTTTCCCTTTATCATTGGAAAGCATTATAAGAATCGGGCTCTTCTTGACTTGGGAGCTAGTGTCAATCTCCTCCTATACTTGATTTACCAAGAATTGGGTATGCGAAGTCCTAAGCCAATTAATGTCACATTGCAATTACCTGATAGGTCTGAGAGATTTCCTAGAAGGATATTGGAGAATGTGCTCACCAAAGGTTACAAGTTTCCCAGTCGATTTCTTCGTCCTTGACATGGATTTCACTCCAAACCAAACGAACCAGACTCATATGGTCTTGGGCTAACCGTTCTTAGCAACGACTGATGCTGTCATTCATTGTACAATGGGAGTGCTAGAGGTTTCCTTTGATACCTTAAACTCGAGATAAATGTTTCAAATGTTGAGATGCATTGTTGGGATGATGATTACCAAGAGTGTTATAGGGTGCATATGATCAATCCTATGGTTGAGTTGATTTTACCTGTTGTTCTAAAAGGTGAACTAGTGGATCAAGGCCTTTCTAGCTCTGAGGATTGCATGATATGTGCCAACTCATCCATTATGGGTTATGACATGAGAGTCTAGACCATGAACACAACTTTTAAACTAACCTTCCTATAGTGAACTTGTGAACCCTTAAATTGATTTTCCATATGGTTTAGAATGCAACCACATGTCTAGGAGCATTGTTAGGCCCAATTGTGCCACTTTCTTTACTGACTCTTGATTTCTAGGTTGTAGCTCTCTACAATCACACTGGAACAATCCCAAAATATAAGTTGATGTACTTTAAGGATATGCCCTTAGAACCGGACCAACTTTAATTTCAATCTAGTCTAGCTAAGGATGTAAAATTAAGCGCACTTAAGAGGAAACCCAACCTTATAATGATTTTAGTTTTTCTTTCTCATTTTTTCTCCTCTTTTTGAGATGTCCTTTTTGTACAATATGATTGTCTATATTGCTCTATACTCTTTTTTTTTATTAATAATTCAATTATGTTACTTTGCCTTTCCTTGTTTATGTAATTCTTTAGTCTTTTGTGTAGGTCCATATGTCGTAGGATATGCCTCCATCCCACAAACTTCCATTATCACCTCATCGCTCTCATCAGGCTGTACCTTTCCTTCCCTTGCTTTTTTTTGTTGTTCTTTGCATCAAGGACAATGAAAGATTTGGCTCTAGGGGTGGGATTCAATTCACTTTCTTTAGGCCCGATTATGTTTTTGACTAACTGAAATTTCATAGTGGTTGCTTATGTTGCGTGTGGCTAGTATTTGGCTCAAATTTGAGTTCTATCAAAGAAGAGAACAATTGTGCAATGTTGATATAGTTTAGGTGTTTGCTTCTGATTCTCTAGATATGTTTTCTTTTGGCATAAGTGATTGTTTCTTTTTCTTTTTTTTTCCATCTTTTGACAAGTTCATTACATGTAGTTGTATTAGTGTGGATGATTTTAGGAATTGATGTGGGAAAGTTTTACTTCTAAATTGTTAAAAGCACAAGTCTGCTTTGTTTTAATATGTTCTCATGGTGACATTATGTAACAAAAGAGGTACCAGCACATTGTTGTTACCACAACCTAGCAAGTTCTAGTGACTAGATTTTTCTTGTAGCCCCTATGTCTTATCTTGTATATCAAGCCAACTTGATTGTAAGCTACTGTTTCGAAAACTCGCACCATGGGCCATAGGTATCTTAAGGGGAAACGAGCCTAATTATTCACTTAAGTAGTACCAATGTTTGATGTAGTTGTTGCACTTATTCGAGGTATGTATTAGCAACGGTTTAGATTGTGAATTTCTTGACTCATGTTATTAATCTTGAAGGTTACTTGTCACTCAGTGCCTTGAGTCAACTCTATTGGGAGCCACTGACTGAATGCCTGCTACACGGGTCTTAGAGAGTCACACTTATACAATAGTCACCAAAAAAAAAGAAAGACAAAATTTGGAGTAAGCAAACTATGTCCTAGATAAGACATTGAGACTTGGGGTTCTGACATCCTTAGGGTGATTATTCATTTTTACTTTTTCTTCTAAAAGAGATGAGCTTGAAAAAAAAAATTGTAAAAGAAAGAAGAAGTCAATAGACATGAGTGCTAATTGGGACATAATTAGTGAATCATTAGGCTAAAGACTTGCCTTACCAATATTGCATATTATTCCTGGGTTTTGGTTCCATTCATATTTTTTTTTTTTTTTGATAAATCGGTGAGAAAATACCATATATGAAAAAAAATATATGTACAAGACTATGAGGGGCATCCCACAAGTCAAGCTCGAAGCCTACAAAGAGAAATCAAATGCCATAAAAACAAAGAGTAGAAAAACAAAGGCGTAAGGCAACACCAAAGGCCTATCGGCCAAGAAGCCAACTAGAACTCAATCCCTCACCACTGAAGAAGCTGAGTGTGGCGATGGGCGTCATGGAGAAACGGAGCTGCAATAAGTTTCATACGGACCAATCTTGTAACCTGCTCAAGGGCAGCCAAGGAAGACCTAGACGGAATCTTTGGATCCTAAGGTTACAACCATACCAAAGGATACAGACACTCACAAAAAGCCAAAGGCAGGCAATGATATGATTAATCCCATAGTCCCTGAGTCTTCTAACAACCCAGATCACAAGCTCACACCACGTAAGCTCAAGCCAAGCAAAGGATGTAAGAGATGCAACCCTACTCCACAAAGAAGCCGAGAAAGAGAAGGCGAAGAAGAGATGGTTGTGTGACTCATCAGCTGAAGCACACGAAAAACATGAAGCTTGAATGTCCTATACTCGATGTCTTAGTAGCCTGTTAAGTGTCCAAAGTCGCTAACTAGCCATTGTTAAAACACAAGTGTAATAAATCAAAAAACAATTAATAAAGTATGTAACGGATGTCAATTTCAGTCACTGGCTCCATGGCGTGCAGCAAACTACTTTCCTTAAGACTTACTTTGTTAATACTAAAATACTCTCAGAGATACAATTAAACCCAAATACAAAGTGAAAGTAAGAGCGTAGAGAGGAAAGATGATCAAGATTTTAAAAAAGGAGAGAATGTATTATTTTTTCATGTACTTTTTAGAGCAACAATGGTGGCTATTTATAGAGTTTGATGTATCACTTGGAAAGAGACACCTCATCCATACTTATCTTCAAACATGGGACACATCCCTTTAAAATCATTAAATTAATTTCATAAAAATCCACAAAAAAGCGCGCAATGCAACGGCCATAACTGCACTTATGTGTTGAACTGAGTGTCGACACATAGGGTTGTGTGTCGACACTCAGACCTAGTTCCTGGGTTCTGTAAGATTTGGTGTTGACATATAGAATCTTTGTACTGATACTCATATTCCTGAGTGTGTTTTCACAAGATTGTGTGTCGACACACACCATAATCAAATCAACTACACATTATACAAATCCAAAACACTTTATTCAGTACCTTTTTTCTGAAAATACATCAACATTCCCTCAGCATTTTGAAATTCAAACATTCTCATACATAATTTACATTATCTCGGTATAAAGGAAGTCCTTATGCATAAATGAAGAACATTATGTCGGTATAAAGGAAGTCCTTATGCATAAATGAGAGTATCTTCGGATTGAACCCTCACTTAGCGAAGACACGTCACAATTAGTCAGAGCGAAATGACAGACTAAGCTTTGAGCCACATGAGCCCATTTGACTAATAATACATGTCTCCACACACGAATTACTCCCTACAACACACCTCAGCTTTGACTGATACGTTTAAGGCCTTATGTAACGGAGTCAAACCCTTGTCTTGACAACACTCCTTGAAGCGGCCAAATTTCACACTCACATAGGTGAACCCCATTGATCTTGTCCCTGCAACACGACATTCAATTATTAGTTGTCCATTAAGAGCATGTGCTCATCCTCCTTTTCCCTTTGTCACAGGTTACCAAGAACTACACTCAAGATCGAATCTACATTTAGTGTTTGCAATCACACAGATGATGGAACTCTTTCATTGAACGCAAGATCTGGCGTTGTACTAGGCGTTGGGTTGAGGGTCCATCATGGGTGACTAAAATTGATGGGTTTAAGCCCCATCCCTTTCCCCGTACTCAAGATCAAGCCTCTATCAAGACTTTTAGTAAATGGATCTGCTAAATTTTGACATGTTCTCACAAAATCCACAGTGATTAGCCAATTCTTGATGAGTTGTCTCACATAACTGTGTCTCACACCAATGTGCCTAGACTTCTCATTAGACACTTCACTGCAATGGATAAAAATCGGTGAGATTGTCTTAGGCTGCAAAGGAATCTCATACTAGAGATCCTTCAACCATTTTGCTTCTTTGCCACAAAAGCTAGAACAATGAATTCTGCTGCCAAAGTGGAATCAATAATACAGGTCTGTTTCATGGAACCCCAAGAAATAGCACCCCCACCTGTTGGGATGGATTTTAAAAATTTTCCCTAATTTGATAAAGTCAACGCATCATAAGGGTTTAAAATTCTTAATCTTAAACCTAAAGTCGATTCAAAATTCCTAATTTAAAATCTATAGATTTAATTTTCTAATTTAAATCTACAAGCCTCTGCTCTAATACATTAATAATATTAACATAAACTTATAACAGGCATATTAAGAAAAGCTATAAATAAATAGAAAAGCAAAAACTTAAAAGGGAAGGAAAGAAACACACACGTGGCATTGCTCCGATATAAAGAATACCAGAAAGATAATAACTCCAAGAAAGTAGAACTAAGACCCAGCGATCTTCTATACAATGACATCGAAACTGCCCAGAGAGTAGGCTCTGAAAAATATTAAACTAAGGAAAGAAAATTTTCAATGGAACATTTTCTCTCCAATAAGGTCCCAAAAGTCAATACTTTCTAAAATCCTTCATTTTAATTGGAGGCCAAACCCTGAAATAGATACCTCTATTTATAGTAGGCTACCAGAGTGGAAAAATACAAAAATTTCCTTGTGGGATGCGAGATTTTTAAACAAAACGTGTCGTTTAATATGAAAACATAAGCAAAATGACGCATTTCACAAAGTAGAACTGAATTTTTTTGACCTTACTCCACGTGCCACGTGGCCATGATTAGCCCTCGTGTGTGCACGATGATCGCTACTATGTACAGCCAGTGCGCGACAATTGATTTGCAAACAGATCGTAAGCTGCTTTTACAATTTTCTCTTACTTTTATTTTTTTTCTTTGTTTCCCAGATGTAAACAATTCATCCCATCAATTTTTAATTTTAAAAAAAATATTTTATTTTATAATTTTTAATTTTTATTCATCTCATGAATAATATTTGGCAAAATTAAATTTACTCATCTTATGAATTCTTTAATATTTTTTCAATGGCAATAAATATAGAGGCTTGCGCAGGGACCTTAAGGACAATTTAAATCTAAATCCAAATGGGTTAAATTAATTATCATCTCATGATAAAATTTTATTGCCATTTAATGAGAGTTAATTCCACTAAATAAATTCAACTGCACTCTAGGCTTAAACCATTTATTTGATAGCTCCTAAATAGACTGTTTAAATGACTACAACCCCTCCGCTAGATATCCATGACAAAGAATGAATATAACTACTACCATTATCCTTCTCACAGCTTCTCCATTAGTTACGGACTTGCCCTTTATTGAATAATTCATTTATACTTGAACATATTAACAGTATAAATTCCAAATGCCAGACACTTGGAATACTCTGGCCAATGATTCCAAACTATTCAAACACTTGCGAATCAACTAAGGGGATATCTGTATCTTATAAGAGACTGTATTCTGTATTGAATACCTGATCTTGTCACACTTCACACCGCTACCCAGAGTGTGTGGGAATTCAGTCATTTGTCTAGACCTTACTTATAGCATACCAAAGTAACTAACATTCCAAGCACAAATCCATAATGCTTTAAAAATTTAGTGTCGTCGTTCAAATAGTACAACATGAATCACTCATCTCCGATAACAGTCTAGAAACAAGTAACTCACATTGTCCAACTCAGTGTATCAATCTTATTAAACACACTAACATAACACTTTTGGATCACCATCCACTTGACCATGACAAGTCATCTAAAGTGTCACGTTATACTCTTAGCATACATGTGATCCAAACTTATCTTTGACTATGAGTTTTTCAAACAATAATCTATAACATTTGCTCCAAGTCTATCTGTGGGTTAATCTCATAAACTACTTAGAACAAACGTGTAAATTATAGTCTGAGGACTGCACCCATCTTATGGATATTAGCAAAAAGAAAATCACATGTAGTATAAATGCTCGCTTACACAAATTTAAAAAAGAAACGACTGGAACTTCAACTTTGTTCATTAATAAAGAAATATTAATAGAATAAATTTGAATTTCGGGACACTCTTCCTAGCACCCCCAATTAAGAATACCCATCCACTTGTAGAAGAATAATCCTCCAAATTGGAGATCCAACTTGCGTCTGAGTATGCTTCTAAAATAGGAGGATACCCATTATAAGAAAGACCATAATTTATAGTCTTCTGAAGATATTTCAGTACTTTTTATACCGCATGTCAATGTATCAAACTTGGATTGCTAGTGTATCTACTTAGCTTTCCAACTGCAAAGGATATATCAAGCCGTGTACAAGTCATAGAGTACATAAGACAACCTATGACTCTAGCATACCTCAGTTGTTCCACTGGGGCACCATCATTTTCTACAAGCTTTAAATTTCTATCCATCAGTGTGGAAATAGGAGCACAATCATTCAAAGCAGACTTTTTCAACATGATGAGATTAAGTCATGGATAACCTCAGCCTCACCCACGTCTTTCATAGAAAAATTATTTTAGAAAGGAATTGTTTAGTTTTATCTATTTGCTCCATAGCAGTGCCAAATATTAACATGCCATCGACATACAAGCAAATTATGAGTCCTTTATCATTACCGAACTTGCTATAGACACATATATCCGATTCGTTAATCTTGAATCCTTTGTTTAAAACAACTTGATCAAATTTTTGGTGCCACTGCTTTGGGGCTAGTCTAAGTTCATAAAAAAAACGTATGAGTTTAGTACTTTCTTCTCTTGTTCCGGAACAACAAATCCTTCTGGTTGTTCCATACACACCTGTTCTTCCAATTCACCATTTAAGAAAGCCATTTTAACATCCATTTGGTGAATCTTTAATTTATTGATAGAGGCTTGATAAGTCTAATTTAGTATATAATTATTCATTTCATTTTGGTTCATTTTCTAACCATTTTACCTTAAAATTTTATCACCATTGCTTGCTTTTGCTCTTTTTCCCTTCTATTGCCATTTCTTTGTAAAAACACTCATTCTGTGCTAAATCTTGCTAAGTTTTATTATCAACATCAAAAAGTGAATGCAAGATTCACCAAACAAAAGCAAAAAGAGGGGCAAAACATAACAATTTACATGGCTAAAGCAAGAACACAAGAAGTTCAAGCATAATTCATTTCAACTTGCAAAAAGGGGTGGCCAAATGCACAAATCAGGTGCAAGGATGGATTAACCAATACATTAACATGTCCATATTGTTGTAAAATCTGAATTTAAGTGGTTCAAAGCTCAAAAATCTGACAAAAAACAGCCAAGAATAGCAAAGTGCAGAGAATAAACAATGAGCCTGCACAATTCACTTCAACTTGTAATTTTGTGTGGTAAAATGGACAAATAAGGTGAAAGAACTTCTTGTACACTTCATTAACACGCTACAATTTATGTTAAAGTTTATTTTGGCAGGCTAAAGCTGAAAACAAATGAAGAAAAATAGCAAAGGATAGCAAGTTGCAGAAACTGAAAACCAGCGTGCACAATTCACTTCAACTTGCAATTTTTGGTGGAAAAATTGACGAATAAAGTGAAATAACCTCTTTTAAACTTCAATAACATGTTCAATTTGATGTTAAGACTGATTTTGGGTGGCCATAGTCGAAGAAAAATGAAGAAATCAGCAGCAAGTTGCAAACTTGCAGAATTGGCAACAGCTGCAGATGTGTGGTGCAATGAGCTTTAAGCTTGCAATTTTTTGTGTTTTTTTTTAATTCCAACCTTATGTACTATAAACAGGGATTCCTAGAAGGTGTTTTGGCATCATTCAATCTAGAAAAATTAAATACAAAGTAGAGAAATAAGTAGAAATTCGTAGGAAGAAAGAAGGAGGAGAAAAGAAGAAGTTTGGTTTGAAATTTTGCATTTTCAAGTTCTTTTCTATCCTTCTCTTCATTAAGTTCATGAATTTTGTATTAAATATGTCTTATATTAAGTTTATCATGAACTAATTTTGTTATTCACAGGCTACGATGTAGCCTAAGTTGTAATATACGCTTATTTCTAATTCAACCTATTCAATGTTTTGTTACTGCATTGTTGAAGTGTTTATCAATGTTCTTCATGAGTTTTAAATGCTTGATCATTATTTAAGGCCTATAATGATTCATAATGAGTCCAAGAGGAGATTTATGATGATTGCTAAGGTGATAAGCACCACAAATTCGGCGAATGCCCGAGAGAGATTAACGCGATTTGTGTAGTTTATAAGTGAAAATCATAGAACTTTAAAAACTCTTTTCTTATTTAAATTCATGCACGAGAGTGATAGGTTAATATGTAAAAGAGCATGCTAAATGTTGCTCGAGAGAGAATGTTTAGTAAATTAGGGTTTTCAACCATCAACACGTAATAACAACTTGAATACCGAGAATAGAAAGGCGTATTAATTCAACTAGGTGAAATCAGATGCCTAAGGTCTTATTCAATTATAAGAACTAACTAAAAATCCGTAAAATTTTCATAAGAATTTGTAAACAATTTTTGTTCCTTTCTATTTTGTGTTATTTCATTACAAAAACCATAATTTTCGGTTTTTCAAATAGTACTAGAACTACTAATTTTAGTACTCACTCAAAAACAATCCTCGTGGGAACGATACTTTACTCATTCTATATTACTTGATACGACTTAGTGCACTTGCTAAGAGGATCGGGAGATACCTCTTATTCTAGGCCGACCCTTCCTCGCTACAGGAAGGACCCCTAATAGACATGCAACAAGGGAAACTTATCTTAAGGGTGCAAGATGAATAGGTAACCTTCAATGTTTTTAATGCTATACAATTTCTTTCTAACATGGATTCTTGTTTTGAGGTTGATATATAGACGAGTTGGTAGCTAAGACATTCAGGGACACATTCCCTAAGTTATCGCTTGAGGCGTGTCTAACAAAGTCCGGGACCCTAGACGCAGAGAATGAGTTGATAAGGGAATGTGCCCAACACTTGGAGCGCTGCGAATCTTTCGATTCGCACCATGAAACATGAGTGGAAGATATTCAAGCAATTGAAACTCAACAAAGAATGAAAGAAGACGAACCTCCAAATCTAGAGCTCAAGCCATTGCCACCTCATCTCAAATATGCCTATCTTGGTAATTCTAACACTTATCCTATTATTATTAATGCCTCATTGAGTAACGTTGAACAGGAAAGGTTTCTTAGAGTTCTAAGAGAGCATAAATCAGCAATCGGATGGACCATTTCTGATGTCAAAGGAATTAGCCATTCCATATGCATGCACAAGATTCTCGTGGAGGATGGCTTCAACCCTACCGTGCAACCCTAATGGCGGTTAAACCCTGGCATGAAAGAGGTGGTAAGAAAAGAAGTTGTCAAGTTATTAGATGCAGGGATCATTTATCCTATATCTTATAGTCCATGGGTAAGCCCAGTTCAAGTAGTTCCAAAAAAAGGTGGAATAACTATAGTAGAAAATAAGAACAATGAGCTCATCCCTACTAGGGCCGTTACAGGATGGAGGGTGTGCATTTTCCCTTACCATTCATTTATCAAATGTTAGAAAAACTTGCGGGTCATTAGTATTACTGTTTCCTTGATGGGTATTCAGGATACAATCAAATTTTCATAGCCCTGGAAGATCAAGAAAAGACCACTTTCACTTGTCCTTATGGTACCTCTGCCTATAGGAGAATGACTTTTGGGTTCTGCAATGCTCCTGTGACTTTTCAAAGATGTATGACTGCAATCTTCAGTGATATGGTGGAGAATTTTATAGAGGTGTTTATGGATGATTTTTCAGTCTTTGGGCCTCATTTGATGATTGTTTAGCTAACCTCTCCATGGTGTTACAAAGATGCACTAACACTAATCTTGTTTTGAATTGGGAGAAATGTAATTTTATGGTACAGGAAGGAATTGTGTTAAGGCATATGATTTCAAAAAAAGGAATTGAGGTTGATAGAGTAAAAACTGGAGTGATAGAGCAATTATCGCCCCCTACTAATGTTAAAGGCATTCGGAGTTTCTTAGGACATGCAGGTTTCTACAGAAGGTTCATTAAGGACTTCTCTAAGATCGCTAAGCCTCTTTGCAATTTATTGATAAAAGATGTCCCTTTTAACTTTGATAGTGACTACATGCACGCCTTTGAAACCTTGAAGAAGAAACTAGTGTCAGCACCAATAATTATAGCACCCGATTGGACCTTACACTTTGAACTTATGTCCGACGCTAGTGATTATGCAGTAAGGGCTGTGCTAGGACAAAGAAGGAACAAAAATTTTCATGTAATTTACTATGCTAGTAAAACTTTGTTAAATGCATAGATTAACTATGCTACTACTGAGAAAGAATTACTAGCTGTAGTATTTGCATTTGATAAATTCCGTTCCAACCTGCTCAATTCAAAGGTAATTGTTTACATTGATCATTCTGCTCTGAAATACCTTTTTGTAAAACAGGATGCAAAATTGAGACTGATTAGATGGATTCTCTTGCTTCAGGAATTTGATTTAGAAATCTGGGATAAAGAGTACAGAAAATGTTGTGGCAGATCATCTGTCATGTCTCGAACAAGAGGACGAAGGTCCCTCTATCAACAAAAAATTCCCGGTTGAAAGTCTTATGATGGTAAGCAAGAATCCTAATTGTCCATGGTATGCTGACATTGTTAACTATCTAGTTGCACAGGAACTACCCAAGGACATGACCTATCAACAAAAGAAGAAGTTCTTTGCTGACTTAAAGCATTATTTCTGGGAAGAACCATTCTTATATAAGCATTGTGCAGACCAAATTATAAGAAGATGTGTACATGAGGAGGAAATGGAGAACATTTTTCGCCACTGTCACTCTCTTGAAACTGGTGGCCATCATGGTGGGACAAAAACTGCAGCTAAGGTTTTACAATCTAGGTTTTATTGGCCCACACTCTTTGAAGATGCTTTTAAATTTGCTAGTAAATGTGATAGATGTCAAAGAACTGGTAACACCTCCAAGAAACATGAAATGCCCCTAAACAACATTTTGGTTGTTGAATTATTTGACGTTTGGGGGACTGATTTCATTGGTCTTTTCCCCTCATTATTTTCTAACAGATTTATTTTGGTTGCAGTAGATTATGTGTCAAAATGGGTCGAAGCAGCTACTTTTCCGACCAATGATGCTAGAGTTGTAGTAAACTTTGTTAGAAAAAACATCTTTTCTCGGTTTGGAACTCCTAGAGCTATTATAAGTGATGGCAGAAAACATTTTCGTGACCGCCAACTGAAAGCTTTATTACGTAAGTATGGAGTTACACACTATGTGGGTGCTCCATACCATCCTCAAACAAGTGGACAAGGGAAAATTTCAAACCGAGAATTGAAAGTTATCTTGAAAAAACAGTTAGTGAGTCTAGAAAGGATTAGTTGAAAAAGTTAGATGGCACACTTTGGGCATATAGAACAGCATTTAAAACACCTATTGGAATGTCTACATATCGATTGGCTTATGGCAAGGCATGTCATTTACCAGTTGAATTCGAACACAAAGCATACTGGGCCACAAAAACCTTAAACTTCAGTTTAGCAGCTGCAGACAAAAAGAGGTTGCTACAAATCAACGAGATGGATGAGTTTAGAAATGAGGCTTATGAAAATGCTCAAATTTACAAAGACCGAACCAAAAGATGGCACGACAACCACATTCTGAACAAAGAGTTCGTAGTGGGAAAAAAAGTTCTACCGTTTAACTCCCGCTTATGACTTTTCCCGGGAAAGCTGTGCTCTCGATGGTCAGGACCCTTTATTGTAACCCGTGCTTTTCCATATGGCACGGTTGAGATTCAGGATGAGAAAAAGGGTACTTTCAAAGTCAATGGGCAAAGACTGAAACCTTACATTGATGGAGAGCTCGAGCCTCAGAAAACTTCCATTCATCTCAACAATGTCTAATAATCTACTCAGAAAGTCAAGCTAACGACTATAACTAAAGCACTTCTTGGGAGGCAACCCAAGTGTTTCTATCCTTTCTTATCTTAGTTTTCCTTTCATTATTTTTTATTGTCTCATGTTTATATATATTTTTGTTTAAGCAGGTATTTTACAAGAAGTTTGTGGGTAGCAAGATGTCAACCTACACCATCAACAAGCAAACCTCAAACCTGGGAAGTATCTCTCGTCTCACTTAACCTTTGTAGTACTTTTAACATTAAGAACAATGTTAACTCTATGTTTGGGGGTGGAAAAAGCAATTTTTAAAAGTTTTGAAACAAAACTTTTTCCAAAAGTTTTCCTGTTTTATGCTTTAAAGTCTGCTTTAGTGCCTCCCAAAGTTCAGATCCTTTGTATGAGGATATAAATAGTGTCAGCCAATAAAAAGATTGTCTATTTTCTACAGTTTTAACCTTTAGTCTCTTCAAAATTTCATTAAAAACAAAAAGAGAACTTATCATCATGCTTTTTAGGCAATTTTTCTACTCTTTTTTAGCCCGTTTACTTTAATTAAATTTGAATAACCTGATAATCAATTTTTTTTGTGTTCTAACTACAACATACGATATAATATAAGGCACTATCTTGATAGAACCATGGTATTTGACTTTACTAGTTAGCATGGCTGTTTTACTTTTCTTTTTGATTAAAAGATGCTCAAATTTGAATACATTGCATTAAGATTATCATTTACATAATAGATTTTGATGAGTTATGTCTAAGTCTAAATAAAAGAAAAATAGAATAAAAATAGAAGGAGGGAATCACTAAGCACCGCTATCCTGTTAAAAACATCTATCATTTGGATATGTGTTATGGTGTGACGGTTTCGTGCCTTGGTACCCCGAGCAAGTAGATTCGTAGGGGTGTTTCAACACCTGGTACCCTGGGCCAACTGAAACGGGAGTTGCCGCATTGAAAGCTTGCTACAAGAGGTACTTAGAAAGCTAACAAGGAACCAAGCACCAAAAAAAAAAAAAAAAAGAGAGAGGGAAGTCATAATGAAGGCATCTTAGTGGTGGCTTCTCTTACTTATAGGTCATCGCCTAGGAGTCGGAGCTTGATTCTTGCTGAAGATGAACTCACATAGTAATATTGGTGATGTCTTAGTGGTGGCTTCTCTTACTTATGGGTCATCGCCCAGGAGTCGGAGCACGATTCTTGCTGCAGATATGTTCATGAGCTGAAATTGACTTGAGTAAATAAATTCCTCCAAGAAAAAAAAAATGGCACAAAAATAATTAGTTTTGGGCATACTTGATAAGTCTTGTTATGAGTTGTATGATTTTTGTCCTCTATTCAGTTTCAATATCTTAAGATTAGAAAGAACGGATAAATTTAATTTGCTTAGCTAACGTTTGAATTCGATTAGCTAGGTAATTAACAGATTTTTCCTTGACAAGATGTTTTTGCTTTAGAACCCTAAAACTTTGAGCCTTGATCATTCTTTTCTAATAAAAGTATACTTGCTTTAAATTGTGGTTGAATTCTTAAAAGGCATGAAATCCGTCGCTTTAATGTTTAGCCTTGCTTGAGGACGAGCAAGATTTAAGTTTGGGGTTATTTTGATAACTCTAATTTAGTATATAATTATTCATTTTATTTTGGTTCATTTTCTAACCATTTTACCTTAAAATTTTATCGCTATTGCTCGATTTTACTCTTTTTTCCTTCTATTGCCATTTCTTTGCCAAAGCACTGATTTTGTGCTAAATCTATTTAGGTTTTATTATCAACATCAATAAATGAATGCAAGATTCACCAGACAAAAGCAAAAAGAGGGGCAAAACATAACAATTTACATAGCTAAAGCAAGAACACAGCAAGTTTATGCACAATTCATTTCAACTTGCAAAAAGGGGTGGCCAAATGCACAAATCAGGTGCAAGGATGGATTAAAAAATATATTAACATGTCCAAATTGATGTAAACTCTGAATTTAAGTGGTGCAAAGCTAAAAAATCTGAAGAAAAATAGCCAGGAACAGCAAAGTGCAGAGAATGAACAATGAGCCTGCACAATTCACTTCAACTTGCAATTTTGTGCGCAAAACTGACAAATAAGGTGAAATAACTTCTTGTACACTTCATTAACACGTTAGAATTTATGTTAAAGCTGATTTTGGGCGGCCAAAGCTGAAAAAATGAAGGAAAACAGCACAGGATAGCAACTTGCAGAAACTGAAAACTGGCCTGCACAATTCACTTCAACTTACAATTTTGGGTGGCCAAATTGACGAATCAAGTGAAATAACCTCTTTGAAACTTCAATAACATGTTCAAGTTGATGTTAAGACTGATTTTGGGCGGTCATAGTGGAAGAAAAATGAAGAAATCAGCAGCAAGTTTTAAACCTACAGAATTGGCAGCAGCTACAGATGTGTGGTGCAATGAGCTTTAAGCTTGAAATTGTTTGTATTTTTTTTAATTCCAACCTTATGTAGAATAAATAGGGATGCTTAGAAGGTGTTTTAGAATCATTAAATCCAAAAAAATTAAATACAAAGTAGAGAAATGAGGTACAAATTCGTAGGAAGAAAGAAGGAGGAGAAAAGAAGAAGTTTGGTTTGAAATTTTGCATTTTCAAGTTCTTTTCTATCCTTCTCTTCATTAAGTTCGTGAATTTTTTGTTAAATATGTCTTATATTAAGTTTATCATAAACTAATTTTTTTATTCCAAGGCTACGATGTAGCCTAAGTTGTAATATACGCTTATTTCTAATTCAGCATATTCAATGGTTTGTTATTGCGTTGTTGAAGTGTTTATCATGGTTCTTAATGAGTTTTCAATGCTTGATCGCTATTTAAGGCCTATAATGATTCACAATAAGTCCGACAGGAGATTTATGATGATTGCTAAGGTGATAAGCACCACAAATTCGGCGAATGCTCGAGAGAGATTAACGCGATTTGTGTGATTTTTAAGTGAAAATCATAGAACTATAAAAATTCTTTTCTTATTTATATTCATACACGAGAGTGATGGGTTAATATGTAAAAGAGCATGCTAAATGTTGCTCGAGAGATAATGTTTAGTAAATTAGGGTTTTCAACCATCAACACGTAATAACAACTTGAATACCGAGAATAGAAAGGCGTATTAATTCAACTAGGTGAAATCGGATGCCTTGGGTCTTATTAAATTATAAGAACCAACTAAAAATCAGTAAAATTTTCATAAGAATTTGTAAATTTTTGTTCGTTTCTATTTTGTGTTATTTTATTTCAAAAACTATAATTTTCAGTCTTTCAAATAGCACTGGAACAACTAATTTTAGTACTCACTCAAAAACAATCCTCGTGGGAACGATACTCTACTCATTCTATATTACTTGATACGACTTAGTGCACTTGCTAAGCAATACACAAGTAAAGCATCAAGGGTAGAGCAATCAATATTCTAATGGTCGATATGCTTGCCACGGGGGCATATGTATCAAAGTAGTCTATCCCTTGTCTTTGAATAAACCCTTTAGCCACTAACCGGGCTTTGAACTTATCAAAAGTTCCACCGACTTCGATTTCTTCTTGAAACTCCACTCACACCAAATGGGCTTATTCCCTCGTGGAAGATCCACAAGAATCCAAGTGTTGTTCCCTATTATGGAACCCATTTCATCATCTATAGCCTCTTTCCAGAATTTATGAGACTTCATAGCCTCATTTAACGTCATAGGATCCGACTCTATGACATAACAATATGGAATTTGACACACCACATCATCTCTAGTTGCTTCCATTAGATATGTGTAAAAATACGGTTCAAAAGATTTCTCTTTACCCGCTCTCTTGCTTCTTCGAAGTTCTAGAGCATTTTCAGGGATTTCCTCCCTCATATGATGATTTTCATCATTCATCAAAGGCATGTTATTATCAACCAAATTATTTTCTTTAGGTCTAGGAATTGAACTAAAATGTTTTTCTTCCAAAGTGGCATCTCTTGATTTAATTATCATATTAACATTAATGTAATCATTTGGTTCAATAACATAAAAACTATAAGCCTTACAAGGTTGTGCATAGCTAACAAAAATAAATTCAATTCCTCTTTCACCTAATTTTTTCCTTTTAGGTTCAAAGACTTTAACAATTGCCCTACACCCCCAAATCTTAAAGTAACTCAAATTAGGTGCTCGTTTATTCCATTGTTCATATGGGGTTATTTTACTCTTCTTATTAGGAACTCGGCTCAAAATATGATAGGCCGTAAGCATAGCCTCACCCCAAAAACCATCACTGATCCCGAAATATGATAACATGGCATTCACCATCTCGGTTGAAGTCCAATTTTTCAGCTCAGCCATGCCATTTTGTTGTGGCGTATTAGGTGCAGTGACCTCATGTATTACCATAGTTGCAAAGTATTTAGGATCATAATACTCAACACCACGATCAGTTCTCAAATGTTTCTGGAATGTTTAACAATGTAATTCGGATTCAGCCTTACATGCTTTAAACTTATCCATTGATTCATCTTTAAAGTTCAAAAGAAATACAATAATATCTCAACCAATCATCAATAAAAGTGATAAAGTATCTCTTTCCTTCTAGTATAGGGGTACTTCTAAAGTCACATAAATCACTATGTATTAAATCAAGTAGACTCATATTCCTTTGCATTGCAGGAAACGGTAATCTTGATATTTTCTTGAGCATACACGTCATACATTTATCATAAACCTTATTAAAATGTGGAATTAAGTCTGAGTTAGCCATATCTTGCATTCTACGTAAATTAACATGTCCAAGTCTATGATGCCAAGGATAAGAAAAGTCAAGCATATACACTGAATTAACTATTTTATTCACATTTAATTTAAACATTCCTTCATACAAGTATCATTTTCCCACAAAGGCACCACCCTTTGATGGAATGAACTTGTCGACCTCAATGACCAATTTAAACCTAAACCTATTCAGAAGGTTACCAAATAAAAAATTCCTTTTAACATCCGGTGCAAAACATACATCGGTTAAGGTAGGCGTTTTTCCCGATGTAAAAGTCAAATCAATTTTTCCCTTACCCTTAAATGGCATAGTTGCATCATTTCCCATAAATAAAACTAACCCATCATCAATGGGCACAAACATTTTAAAGAATCTCCTAGCTTTACAAACATGCTTTATAGCCCCCCAGTCAACCCACCAAGGCTCATCGCCTTAAATGAGATCGATCTCGAAAATCATTGCCATGAAATTATTTTTTGAATTATCATTGCGATTACCTAGCCCCTTGCCCCTTTTATTTAAGGCAGTAACAGTACTTTTTCATCTGACTGAGCTTGTGACACTCCCAACAAACAGGCTTGTGCGTCTTGTCATCACGTTTCTTTGAGAAGTGTCTGATTTTTTAGTCCTTTACTCGATTGGCCTTCTTCTAAGACATTAATTTTTCCCATGCCTCTGGGACAATCCTTATTCTCATCCTATAATCTGTAACTTTCCTTAGTACGGAGATGGTTAGCCAACCCCTCGATAGACAAATCTTTTTATTTTTGTTTAAGTTCCTTTTTAATATCTTTCCAAGAATGCAGAAGTTTGTCTATCGAAGAAGAAACGACAATAGTATCATCCATGTTCATGTTAGGTCGCTTAAAGTGATTTAAAATTCTTTCGATTTCATGGAATTATTCCATGACAGAACAATAATAAGCCATTTTATAATTATTGAATTGACTAACAAGAAATTTCTTACTTGCAGCATCTTCCGCCATGTACCTTGTTTCAAGAGCATCCCACAATTCTTTGGCAGTAGTTATGTTAGAATAGACATCAAATAAAGTATCCGTCATACCGTTAAGGATATGACCCCTACAAATGTAGTCATCGTTCTCCCACTTGAGTCTTGCATGTTGCCCGGACAAAGTTTCATTATCGGATGAAGGATTGGAGATTGGTGCATTCAGGACATACACCACATTCCAAGTAGTAATTAAAAAGCATCTTTCTTTGCCAACGATAGAAATTTCCGCCATCAAATCGGTTGAGCTTCACAAAGTTCGCAGCCATCTCTTGTAGAGAAGAGGGCATTTTCCAAAAGAGAAAATAAGTCTTAAGATTGTTATAACACAAGGGTAATAAATTGAAAAACAATTAGGGAAGTACGTAACAGGTATCAATTTAGTCACCGGTTCCAAGTCGAGTAGCGAATCACTTTCCTTAAGACTTACTTCGTTAATATTGAAATAGTCTCACAGATACAATGAAACACAAATACAAAGAGAGAGTATGAACATAGAGAGGAAAGATGATCGAGATTTTAACAAAAGAGAGAATGTATTGCTTTTTCAAGTACTTTGCAAAGCAACAATGGTGACCATTTATAAAGTTTGATGTGTCTCTTGGGAAGAGACACATCATCCATACTTATCTTCAAACAAGGGATACATCCCATTAAAATTATTAAATTAATTTCATAAAAATCCATAAAAATCGCGCATCATAATGTCCATAACTGCCTAGTGTGTCGAACTGAGTGTCAATACATAGGGCTGTGTGTCGACACCCAGACCTAGTTCCTGGGTTCTGTACGATTTGGTGTCGACACACAAGAATTTGTGTGTCGATACTCATCTTCCCGAGTGTGTTTCTGCAAGATTGTGTGTCGACACACACCATAATCAAACCAACTACACATTATATAAATTCGACACACTTTATTAAGTAATTTGTTTTTGAAATACATCAACAGCCATACTAGGAAGGAGTGCCTTAGAATATGAAGCGAGAATCCTAAAAGATGATGAATGGATTCCTCCTCTCTCTTACTTCTAATCAACTGCCACATAAACCTAGTGGTGAACTTTCCCAAGGGGTCACGCAGTCACCTAACATAATCAGCAACGCCTACACAAGGGCTAAAGTCAACAAGATCCCAAATGGGAAGGAGCTCGATGATTCGTGCCAAAATGTATGTAACACCTCATTGACACTACTACATAAGCAAAAAACACTTTCATTATTTTCAATATGTATAAAATAGGTCTTTTTGAGAAAAAGCAAGGATTGGGATTGGAGGCATTGATGTGTCTCACTTTTTTGTGCCTTTTACCTTCGCTTATAATGTCATTTTCAATGAATACATTTGTGTTATTGGTTCGTGACCATGTTGGGATGGAACATGCTCCAAAAGAGTTGAAGAACACACAAAACAAGCATTTTTGAAAATGTCGCCAAGAAAACCTTACAACGTGCATAAAAAGGGCCAATCGGATCAAGAGTTAGCCAAGGAAAAATCTCTTCTTGAGTGTGTCAATCGATTAGTTGAAGAAAATTGGCCACCAGGCCATTCTCAAGTGGAGATCGATTGACCAACCTCTCTTTGCTTGGTAGCATATCAATCAATCACCAAGGCTAATGGATCAACCTGCTCTTCCCTTCAACGCGGTTCCTCTCTGTAAGATTCTTATTGACTGGGCCTTTCCAAACTGATTGGTTGTGTTTTTTATCAACCCCAAGGGCTTTGAAAAACCCTACATGCCTAGGGTTTTTGAGATCTTTTCTCTTTCAAGTTTTCTCCTCTAGTGCCGATTCACCATTCGGGATGAAGTTTATCCAAAAAAACTCCAAGCGCGCAAGAAAGAGAAAATACAAACCAAAGAAGGGAACATGGCATCATCAATCGTGGGATTCAACCTCTCTATGAGTTTCTCTTTCTTCATTTCTAATTTATTTTGTGTTCCTGACTCTCCGATGGAAAAGCAGATTATTTGTTTTAAGAAGATGGGCAGTTAATTGTCTAGACCCAAAGTTTTGGGATTTTGTTAGTTTATGACTTATACGATTTCTGCACCCCTTTGGAGAAATTTCCTTATATGATTAGATTTTCTTTCATGTTGTTTAGAAGGTAAAGTGAACACTAAGAGACATATTAATAAATAGACCAACTTAGTGCTTCATCATTGACAATTCTACTGAATTATATATTAATTTACTCAGCCATTCCTATTAATATGCTTCCATAGGCCTCATACAACAACCCTATATGACCCCTCGGTTACCCTTCTATACACGAGATAATTTCCACTCTTTACATTTATCCAGGAAAAACCAAATATCCTCCATGATCGATCTTAATTGCCACAGACATGCATACTCCTAATAATGACCCTTATTGCCATCATATTATTTCCCTCTACATGGATACAACTAAAGCACTTATTAATGCAACACCAAATGTCATCACGGGTAGTAGTAGGCTCTGCTACAAATATAGATGCGTCCCTAAGATACTTTCTACTTCTGCTTGTAGATATGTTCAAAATTCTAATCAATTTGCATCTTGTCTTAAGCTTGTAGCCTAGACCCTTGTGTAATGGGATTTCACGAGCAATCGTAGGTTGTAGTTGTACTCAACCAAGAGCATGTGTATTACAATTTAATGAACATTGAATTAGGAGTTATAAAAGAATTATTTGTGTTACTGAGATACTGCATGTAATACTCGGAGTCATTAGATGGGGTATGCCCTGGTACTAAATTATTGCTCTATGCCCTAGTCGAATGTTGACTCGAATTTAGAGCTTGTAGCCTAAATTCTTATAGCCATCTTCTTAATAAATCATACAATCTGGGTCCAAATTTGGAAAACTCGAACTCATTTCCTAAACTACTTGATTGCATGATTTTTGTTTATATTTATTCACTTTATATTTTGTTTTAATTGAATTTGACAAACCCTAAAACCTAACTGATATGCATCACCAAAAATTAAGTTGATTTTAGCTTAATATCGATTTCCTATGGTACGAACCCGTATACCCACCAGTAGCTACAACGAACTCGTGCAATTGCGAGTTCACGGTTTTTAACTTAATTCAACAAACCATAGGGGTGATCCATGAAGGAATCATCTCGTGGACCTATTTAAAGATGTTAAGATTAACTTGCCTTTAATTGATGTTATTAAATACGTTCCAATGTATGTTAAGTTCCTAAAGGACCTTTGTGTGAAAAAGAAATGTTCCTGCACACACATACCTAAGGAGGAGAGAAGGTGAGAAGTATCTTTGTGTAAGGTATCGCACTCAAGCTAAGAGATCCTTGAGCCATTACGGTCCCTTATGCCATTGGAGAGCATTATAAGAGTTAGGCTCTTACTGAGTTGGGAGCTAGCGTCAATCTCATCCCATACTCAATTTACCAAGAATTGGATATGGTATATCTTAATCCAACTAAAATAACCTTGCAATTGGTAGATAGGTTGAGAGATTGCCTTGAGGGACATTAGACAATTGCTTGTTAAGTTGAAAAAGTTCATCTTCCCAGTCGATTTCATCGTCCTTAACAAGGATTCCACTCCACACCAAAGGAGCTAGTTCGTATCATTTTGGGCTGAACGTTCATAAATATGGTTGATGCTATCATTCATTGTAGGACAGGAGTGCTACAGGTTTTATTAGGGGACCTTAAAGTCAAAATAAATGTTTCAAATGCCAGTAAGCACTGTTGGGATGACGATGACGAGGAGTGTTACACGATGGATATGATCGATCCTATGGTTGAGCTGGTTTATTTTATGTTCTTGAAGGTGGCCTTTCTAGCTCCGAGGATTGAACAACATGTGCCAATTAACCCATTATTGGTGATGACATGAGCGTCAAGATCAATAACTGAACTTTTAAGCCCCTAATGAGTGTTTATAATGAACTTGCAAACCCTCTTATTGATTGTCCATACGTTTCATAGCTCATTTACGTGTCCGGGAGCATTGCTGGGTTTAATTGTGCTACTGTCTTTGCTTACAATTGTTTACTTGGTTTGAAACTCTCTATAATCACCAAGGAACAATCCCATGAATATTAGTTGATCCCCTTCAAGGATCTTCCCTTGGAACCAACCTAGCCATAATTCGATCTCACCTAGAAATTTAGCGCTCCTTGAAGGCAACCCAACCTGATCATTTTTTAAGTTTTTCTTTCTCATTTTTTTTTTCCTCCTCCTTTTGAAATTTGTTTCTTCTACAATTTGATTTCCAACCTTGAGAAATACTCTATTATTATTGATCATTTGATTATGATCATTTACCTTGTTTGTGTAATTCTTTAGTCTTTTGTGAAGGTTCATATGTAGTACGACATGCCTAAATCGCACAACTTCCATTGTCGCTTCATCACATCAGGTTGTCTCTTTTGTTCCTAGCTTTGACCTTGTTGTTCTTTACATCGAGGACAATACAACATTTGGTTCTACGGATGGAATTCAATTCACTTTCTTGGGGAACAATTATGTTTTAAAATGGCTGAAATTTGATATTGGTGGCCTATGTTGTGTGTGAAAAGTTTTTGGCTCAAATTTGAGTTGAATCAATCAGAGATAATGATTGTGCAATGTTGCTATAGTTTAGGAGTTTCCTTTTTCTTTTCTTTTTTTTTCCCTCTAGTTATGTTTTCTGTTAGCATGAGCGATTGTTCCTTTTTTGCTATCTTTTGACCAGCCTATTACATGTAGTTGTATTAGTCGGGATGATTTTAGGAATTAATGCAAGAAAACTTTACTTCTAATAATGGTTAAACCACAAATCTACTTTTTTTTAATTGTTCTGAAGATGGCATTATGTTAAAAAAGGGGTACCAATAACTAGTTCTCGCCACAACTAGGCAAATACCAATGACTAGCTCGTTCACCCCAAGCCAGTTGGATTAGTAGCTACCATTTTGAAAGCTCGCTAAATGTGTCATAGGGAAAACTTAAGGGGAACGAGTAATGTGTTTTTCTATGTCTATCAAAATTTAATATAAAACCCCATTCACTAAATACATCTATATTGAAGTTTAGGACGAGAGGGTGTCGAACCACAGGGACTAAGAGTACGTGAAATTATTCTATGACCTAAATTCATTTGAATAAAATTGAGAGGCTTTTGTGTAATTAATCTAAGAAAACGACAATTAAACTAAGGTAATCAACTTCTAATCGGAAAAGTGAATTAAATTGGAACCTAGGGTTTCAAATCCATCATTGGCCAATTACTTTTGCATTAACTTTTAAATTGGGATTATTGATTGTCACACGGGTAGTTGTTTAGGCTACAAGCTTCAACCTCTTAAAGAGATGTTATTAGTATCGCGTATTGACCCTGTTTGACTAAAGCATAAGAAAAATAGGCTCAACCTAATGTTACTACGTAATGACACTATCTAACTAAGGCATAGGGAAGATAGGCTTTAATTAACAATTCGGTTTAGACTATTACTTGATTAATTAATCATAAGGCTACAAGCACAAAGAATTAATTTATAAATATCAATATCATCAATTAAGGTTACAAACTCAATAACCATATTAATTGATTAAACAATTAAAGCACAATACTTCATAATATTTCTCATAATCAAGCAATTCATGTAACAAATAAATTATCCCGAAATTAAAAGTAATACAAAAATAAAAAAAGGCTAAGACTTCATCTAACCCCAGAGAGCAAGTTAGCTCTCCATCAAGAATGGCCCGGTGAATGAGGTGATGTATGAACTCATGTTTATCTCCACTCTAATTTTGCTCCCATTCCAATTTAACTAAAAAATAGAAAAATAATATAAAAGAAGAGAGCAAGAATTGAGGGAGAGAGCTCTGGTCAAAATCCCCCAAAACAAAGAACGAAGAAGAAGCCCCCAAATCTGAGCTCCAAATCCCCTTAAATCCTCTCACAACACTGACCCTTCTTCATATTATTCAAGCCCTAACAGAGCTGGGCTGAGCTTGGGCCATACGCGCGGTGAAGCTGGGCCGAGATCTGGTGTTGATGGAGGTCTGGAGATGGGCCTCTGTGCTTGTGTGTGAGATGATGATGGGCTTGGGTGTGCTACTGGTGAAGATGGGCCTGATGAGCTGCACGGGTATGGAGAACAAGATGCAGGGCTATGTGGGTCGGACTGTGACCTTGGGCTATGGGCTTGAGTTGATGGAGATGATGGGCCGGACGAGTTGGGCTGTTGGGCTCGGTGATCTGGTGATGATGTTGATGGTGCTTCGTGTCGGTGGGCTGTTCGTCGGACTATACGCGAGCTTGCCTTGATGAGGTTGGAGATAACGATGGACCTGAACATAGGTCTGGTGCAAACTTGGGCCTTGCGTTTGGGCTGAGGTGCACGGGTTTGGGCTGTGTGGGTTTTGGGTCGGATTTAGCTCATACGATCTCGTCCCGATCTCTGATTGACTTGATTTAATTGCTTGCACATTGAATTTGCCTTATTTGCACCAGATTTGACAATTTCTGAGACTTTAATCTTGGAATCTATAAAACATTAAAATTGCCAAAGTGAGTAAATAACTATAATTAAATAGGTTCAAAATAACTAAAATAGCAATGAAAAGATGCGTTAATACGAGATGCATCAACACCCCCACACCTAACATTTGCTAGTCCTTGAGCACAGCATAGGATAAACTCAATTACTCAAACAATCAACTACCCTAACCTTCACTAAGTTTTCGAGATTAACACATACATTAGAACTCCAGACAACATTCAGTCATCTAGAGCATTTTCCAATTCCATGAACTCAGATGATTAAACTTCAAAACTCGTCATAGAATTTTGTTAACCCTGTATCAACTAATAGAAATTGCTCAAGCAATTTAAGCACACAAGTGAACGTGAATGGGATCTCATGTCATAGAATCTCATCAAATTCTCGCATCCAACAAAATATACCAAGGTTTTGTACTCTCACACTATTGCATTAGCTAAATACATGCCAATACATTAAGAATTTTAAGTGGCCTATGATTGCCCACTTTACAACATTTGACCTCGACATGGCACAAAAGAAGAACTTTATCATGAATACATATCAATTTTCACTTTCTTTTTCTTTCGCTTTTTTTTTCTTTTCTTTGGAGGAAACTTTTTTTCTTTCTTACTTTTCATTTTTTTTTCTTCTTTTTTTTTCGTTTCCTCTTCTTTTTCTGTCCAAATTTTGAACTTTTGCATAACAAGTACCCCAACTTTACAATTGACATTGATCAACAAGTACTTTACATCGTATCAAGAGGCAAGGATTAGGATAAGCTAATAGGGTAAGCCTGCAAAACCCAAGACATATAAGATTGTTTACTCAAATTTTTCAGATTTTCCACAACACGAAAGTCCTGTGCATAGTGAATTTGTGAGCCGCACGAGTAGAACCAATTAATATCAACACTGATTGACAATACTCAGTAACAAGTATGAAGTAGAATTATTTAATTTCATGGAATTAAGAGAACAAAATAAACAGCTAAACCTACTATCATCCTAACATACGCGTCGATCAAGAAAAAATTGGCTAAACGGTTATAATGCACACTCAAAATGCACAAAAGATGTTCAAGAATTTAAGAAATTTGACCAAAAAAATGAGCGCACGTAAATTAGCCTCACCCGCACACCTAAATCATGCATTGTCCTCAATGCGATAACATAATCATTAAAGCAGAAGAAATAGGTGAGATAGAGCATTACAACCTAACAAGGCGGCGTGAACATTTATATATGACTCCTTCAACCCGAGATAAGAACCTGAAAAGAGAGAAAACAAGTCTCCAAGATTAGTTCAAAAGCCAAACTAAAAACAAGAATGAACAAAACCTAGGCTGCCTCCTAGGAGCGCTAAGTTTTTCGCCTTCAGTCGGACATAATGAATCCAACAAAGATCAAATATCAATCATGGTGTCCACCAAAGAGAAAACTTCAATAAGCTGTTGACCAACAATGGCATCCAACTCACCTATAGGTTTAAGCCTTTGACCATTTACAGTGAATGTACGACCATCTTTTGGGTGGCATATCTCAATAGCACCGAAGAGGTACACCTGCTTAACCACAAAAGGACCATCCCACCTAGACCTCAACTTACCAAGAAAAAGATGCAATTTAGAATTAAAAAACCAAACCTTTTGATTAGGAACAAATGTTTTCCTTGAAATATGTTTATCATGGAGTGCCTTAGTTTTAGCTTTTGAAATCTTTACATTCTCATAAGCTTCATTTCTCAGCTCCTTAAGTTCACTCAATTAAAACTTTCGATTAGATCCAACTTGGTCTAATTCAAAATTCAAAGCCCTAGTGGCCCAATAAGCATGGTGTTCTAACTCAATAGGTAAATGGCATGCCTTACCAAAGACTAACCTATAGGGTGACATACCAAGTGGAGTCTTATAGGCAGTGCAGTAAGCCCAAAGAGCATCATTCAACCTAAGTGACCAATCTTTCCTATCAAGACGAACCGTTTTCTCAAGTATAGACTTAATATCACGATTTGAAAGCTCTACTTGATCACTAGTTTGGGGGTGATATGGGGCAGCAATCTTATGATGCATCGAGTACTTCCTAAGAAGTGCCTCAAATGACATGTGAATAAAGTGACTACAACCATCACTAATGAGTGCTCTAGCGGTACCAAAACGGTTAACGATGTGGTCTCTGACAAATTGCATGACCACCTTGTGGTCATTGGTCCTAGTAGGTATAGCTTCAATCCACTTAGACACATAGTCAACCCCTACGTGTATGTAAACAAACCCAAAGGATAGGGAAAGCGGACCCATGAAGTCAATACCCCAAACATCAAATATTTCCACAATCAAAATGGGGTTTAAAGGCATCACGTCTCGACGTGTCAATGTACCTGTGCGCTGACAATGCTAACGTGCAAGAAAAAACTCGTGAGCATCCTTAAACAGGGTAGACCAATAAAAACCACATTATAGGACTTTTGCAGCAGTCCTACGACCTCCAAAGTGTCCTCCAAATGCATATGAGTCACAAAAAGATAAAATGCTGTGATATTCACACTCTGGAACACACCTACGAATTACCTGATCCACACAATGTTTAAACAAGTCAGGGTCATCCTAATAAAAGTGCTTTACCTGAGAATAAAACCTATCTTTTTCATGCTTAGACCAAGTAGATGGAATCATACCTGTGGCGAGAAAGTTAACAATATCCGCAAACCAAGGGCCACGTGAATGGGAGACAACAAAAGTTGCTCATTAAGAAAAGAGTTATGCACTGAAATATATAGATCATAATGCTCAAATAAAATCCTAGAGAGATGGTTAGCTACCATATTCTCTGCAACTTTCTTATCTCTAATCTCAATGTCAAACTCTTGAAGTAGAAGAATCCATCTAATTAGCCTAGGTTTCGTTTCTTTCTTTGAGAGCAAATATTTCAATGCAGCATGGTCAGAATAGATAATAACTTTTGACCTCAAAAGATGGGAACGAAACTTGTCAAGAGCAAGCACAACAACTAGCAACTCCTTTTCAGTAGTGGTGTAATGGCGTTAGGCATCATTAAGAGTTTTACGAGCATGGTGAATGACATGAGGCACTCTGTTCACCCTTTGACCTAGGATGGCACCAGTAGCAAAATTAGAAGCATCACACACAATTTCAATAGGGAGAGAGTAATCAGATGGCTACATAATAAGGGCCGACACAAGTAATGATCTAAGCTTTTGGAAAGCTTCTAAGCAAGACTCATCAAATTCAAATGATATTTCCTTAACTAGCAAGCTAGTCAATGGTCTGGCTAACTTCCCAAAGTCCTTAATGAATCTCCTATAGAAACCTGGATGACCTAGAAAGGATCTAACTTGCTTCACATTTGAGGGAAGGGGTAAGTTTGCAATCAGATCTACCTTAGCCTTATCAACCTCAATACCCTTCTTGGACACTCTATGACCCAATACAATCCTCTCTTGTACCATAAAGTGACTCTTCTCCCAACTCAAAACTAGATTGGCCTCTTCACATCTTTTTAGCACAAGCCTCAAATTCTACAAACATTCATCAAACGAAGGTCTAAAAACAGAGAAATCATCCATGAAAACCTCAAGAAATATGTCTACCATGTTAGAGAAGATAGACATCATGCATCTCTGGAATGTAGCAGACGCATTACATAAACCAAATGGCATCCTACGATAGGCAAATGTGCCAAAGGGGCACGTAAAAGTCGCTTTCTCCTGATCCTCTGGGTAGACTACTACCTGGTATATCTTGAATATCCATCAAAAAAACAGTAAAAGCGCTTTCCAACTATCCTCTCTAAATTTGGTCCATAAATGGTAGAGGAAAATGGTCCTTCCTAGTGGTAGAGTTAAGCTTCCTATAGTCAATACACACTCTCCAGCCCGTGGACTCTCTAGTAGGCACTAACTCTCCATCACTACTCCTAACCACAGTAACGCCCAACTTCTCTAGGACTACCTGAATAGGGCTAACCCACCTACTATCAGAAATTGGGTAAATGATACCTGCATCAAGCAATTTCACAATCTCTTTCTTTACCACTTCCTTCATGTTAAGGTTTAACCTCCTTTGCATCTCTCTAGTGGGTCTAGCACTCTCATCAAGAAAAATCCTATGCATGCAAATGGAAGGGTCTATACTCTTCAAATCAGCTACAGACCACCCAATGGCACTCTTACGATCACTAAGCACTATCATCAATGCATCCTCTTGTTCCCTAGACAACTGAGAAGAGATAATCACAGGTGAAGTCACGTCGAGTCCTAAGAAAGCAACTTAAAAGTAGATCGCAATGACTTAAGTTCAAGTTTGGGTGGTAAAACTATGGAAGGCAAGGCTGGGGAATCCGAAAGCGTAGGTAAGGCTTCTACTTTTGACAACCAATGACAAGTTTCTAAGGGGGCACACAACTCCAGCGAATCATTCATCTCTCTAATGTCATTTTCAATCTCAAAATCATCAGAACAATTGTATACTAGTGCTCGCTCAAGGGAATCACTAACTTGGATAGAGTGGAGTGTTTGGTCAACTAAATCATCAATAACAATCACCCAGAAACACTCCAACTCATCCTCACTAGTGGGTGACAACAAAGCCTTAAAAATTTTCACCTTAATAGTCATGTTTGCAAAACTAATGTCCATTACCCCAGATCTATAGTGAATCGTAGCATTGGCCCTCACTAAGAAAGGCCGACCTAGAATGACAGGGACATGGTTTTTAAAATGACCAGAAGGTTCCATATCAAGCACGAGGAAATCAGCAGGAAACAAAGCTCTGTCTACTCTCACTAACACGTCAATTAGCTCACCACGAGGGATCCTAGTTGATCTATCTGCTAACTGCAAGGTGACCGCGGTGGGTTGCAACTCTCCCATGTCTAACTTCTCATAAACCGAGTAAGGAATAATGTTGACACTCGGTCCTAAGTCCAGTAAAGCTTTATCGATCAGGTAGTTTCCAAGTAAACAAGAAATGGTGGGGATACCAGGGTTTTTGTAGTTGATTGGAGTATCACACTTCAGAATAAAGCTCACTTGCTCTGCTAAAAACACTTTTTTAAGCAGATGTGCCCTAGATTGTCTCTTTTGGTTCAGTAGATCTTTAATGAACTTTGCATGGACCGGGATCTGTTTAATTGCATCAGGAAGGGGAATATCTATCTTTACTTGCCTAAATGTCTCCAAAATATCTTCTCACTTCTTGTCCTTCCCATTTGGATGTGGTGCAACTAAAGCTTGGGGGAAGGGCACTTTAGGTACATATGAAGAAGGAAGATCAGAGGTCTTAGGAGTGGAAGAAGGGCGTATGACCTCATCAGTCTCCTTCTCTCTTTCCTCGCTCTTTTCTTCTCCCTCGCCACTTATGGGTACTTTACTCTCAGTACTCACCCCATCATCAACCTCCTTCCCACTTCTTAACATTGTAATAGACTTTGCTTGTTCTTGATGCGGAGGATAATTGTCTTGCCTCACACGGTTCCTAGAGTTCTCTACGGTTTGGCTAGGAAGTCTTCCCTCATCTCTCCTACTCAAAGTATTAGCTAGTTGACATATTTGGGTTCAAGCTTTGAGATTGATTGTGTATAGGAGTGGAGGACTTGGGAATTAGCTTCTAAACCTTTCAGCACAATCAAGACCTCCTCTTTAAAATTTGAATTAGAGCTCAAATTAGAAGGTTGAGAGTAGTTAGAAGCATACACTTGCGGTTCAAAACCTAGAGGTCATGGCATACCAGATTGTTGAGGTCGTGGATTCTGTTGCTGTGGCATGAATTCCTTCTCCTTCTTGCCTCCAGGAGAAGTTTGGATGGTGTCTCCAACTTGGATTGTATGTGTTCGAGTACGGATCATTCCTCAAGAATCCTTGATTAATTAATCATAAGGCTACAAGCACAAAGAAGTAATTTATAAATACCAATATCAACAATTAAAGGTTACAAACTCAATAACCATATTAATTGATTAAACAATTAAAGCACAATACTTCATAGTATTTCTCACAATCAAACAATTCATGTGACAAACAAATTATCCCAAAATTAAAAGTAATACAAAAGTCAAAAGGCTAAGACTTCATCTAACCCTAGGAAGCAAGCTAGCTCTCCATCAAGGATGGCCCGGTGAAGAAGGTGATGTATGAACTCATGTTGATCTCCACTAATTTCGCTCCCATTCCAATTTAACTAAAAAGTAGAAAAATAATATAGAAGAAGAGTGAGAGAATTGAGAGAGAGAGCTCTGGTCAAAATCCCCCAAAACAGAGAACGAAGAAGAAGCCCCCAAATCTCAGCTCCAAATCCCCTTAAATCCTCTCACAACACTTACCCTTCTTTTTGTTCTCCAAGCCCTAATAGAGCTGGGCTGAGCTTGCGCCATACGCGCAGTGAAGCTGGGCCGAGATCTGGTGTTGACGGAGGTCTGGAGATGGGCCGCTGTGCTTGTGCGTGACGAGATTGGGTGTGCTGCTGGTGACGATGGGCCCGATAAGCTGCAAAGGTCTGGTGAACAGGACGCAGGACTGAGGTGCGGGTGCGAGTCAGGTTGTGATTTTGGACTATGGGCATGAGTTGATGGAGATGATGGGCCGAACGAGCTAGGCTATTGGGCTCGATGATTTAGTGATGATGTTGACGGTGGTTGGTGTCTATGGGCTGTTCGTGGGACTATACGTGGGCTTGCGTTGATGAGGTTGGAGATAACGGTGGGCCTGAACATAGGTCTAGTGCGAACATGGGCCTTGCGTGCTGAGGTGCGCAGATTTGGGATGTGCGGGTTTTGGGTCGGATTTAGCTCATACAATCTCATCCCAATCTCCGATTGACTTGATTTAATTGCTTGCACATTGAATTTGGCTTATTTGCACAAGATTTGACAATTTTCGGGACTTTAATCTTTGAACGTATAAAACATTAAAATTGCCAAAGTGAGTAAATAACTATAATTAAATTGGTGCAAAATTACTAAAATAGCATTTAAAATATGCGTAAATACGAGACGCATCAAAGAGCTTAATTAGTCACCTAAATAACATCTATTCCAACTATAATTGTTGCATTTATTCGAAGTATGTGCTAGTGATGGCTTAAGCTATGAATTTCTTTGACTATGGTTTGTCAGATTGTGATGCAGCCCATGTCTTGGCAAGATAGGTTACAACTCGCGTCTCGGCGAGTCGGGTCAACAGTTTACAGTTGGGAAAGATTGGTGAGTTGGATCTTGGCGAGATAGGGGATCGGTGTGGGGGAACATAGCTTCGCAAAAATGACCCACATGATCTATTGGCGAATTCGAGGCCGAACTCTCTCCAACCTAGAGACCATGACGCAGCCACTCCTTTATGCATGGCGGGATTCTTTACAGATAGGGTTTGGCGAGATGGGGAGGCTTGGTGAGATGGATGAGAAGCGCAACAGGGAGACGAGCTTAAGAAAGTTGATGTTAATTAGGAAACTTTGTTTAGATTAGTTGATTTTGTTATTTATCTATGTATTTATCTCTTTAGTTTTTAGTCTTTCATTATGAGTCACTTAGCTCCTCTATTTAAAGAAGAGGAAAACTAGGGTTTATTTAGCATTCAATTTTCTAGAAATTTTATTGTGTTTTAGAGTTTTCTCCTATTCTCGGTTTTGAGCATTTGAGTTAGCAATTTTCCTTATTTTCTTAATTGTTTTAGCAATAAGAAATTAAAGGAAGGTTGTTGAACCTTCCGTTTTTCGAATTTTTTTATCTGCACTGCATCAAATTGGGTCAAAAGGTGGATTAGTAATGGATTACTTGTGTGCAGCTTGAATGTGCAGTTAAAAATTACAACATTTACTAAATTTTAATTTGATCATAGGATTAAATTGAAACAATATAATAGTAAAGGAACTAAATTAACACAACTAGAAGTATAGACTAGACCCGGCAATCAGGTTAGGTTGGGTCAGGTTAATGTCACATAGGGTCTATCTCAGGTCGAGTCAAAATCGGGTCAAGTCAGACTTGGGCTGGGTCATCCTTGGGTTTGAGTCTGCATCAGGTTAGGTCAGTCTCAGATCGGGTCAACCTTGGGTCAGACATCCTTGGGTCACGTGGGATTTTAGGTTGACCGATTCGGTTATAATATATTTATTCGACTTTGAAAATTATAACTAAAACTACAACACAAAGTGACTACAGTTGGCATTTCATTTAGATTCTATGATAAATTGGATTTCTATTGCGTCATTTTGGGATATAAGACGGGTCTGGTTCGGGTCTTGGGACATCATGGTCGTGGTCATTTCGGGTTTTAGGTTAGCTCGAGTTGGGTCGAAAATGGCTCAGTTAATTTTCGATTCGGGTTCCAATAAATTTTAGATTTTTTGGGTTAGGGTCAGGTCGGGTAGAAGGTTAAATGGGTGGGATCATTGAATCGGGTCACAATTTGCCAGCTCTAGTATAGAATAAATTGGCACCATAGCCAACGTATAAGGACCTTTGATGTAAACTACCCTATGTAAATTATGTTTTTCTTATGGCAATTATCAAGTCCTTCTAAGGTGTTTTTAAATTAGGGTAGCACTGTTTGGTGTTTTGCGATGATTAGTAACAGAGACAAGCAAACCCCAGAATAAAAAGTACTGTGTCGACATCAATTCCCTGCATAAGCATTGACAACAATGATAAACAAATCACATACTATAATAATTTACACAAGAAAAGTTAAAAGAGATCATTGTCATTTATATTCTGCAGAGATGGGTTCTTATTATTAAAAATTAGCAACCCAGATCTATTACTAGCCGGATTCGATCCACCAACCTAGCAGGATGTCGTCAACCAAAAAAAAATCATTCATTATTTAATTATTTCTAAATCAAGAATATGCTAGAGAGCCATCTTGATATCCATCCATCACATCTCATATAACCATCCTAAAAACTTAATTTAACGGGTGAAAATTTAAGAATGATTTTATACTCTTAACATATCCTTTTTATGTGAATGTTTATTGAAATTGAAGCGTGAATTATAGATTTACCTCATACAACAACAACCACCTAGTTCCTCGGAGAGGCTTTCACCATGGCAGGGTCTAGAGTGGTAAGATGTACACAATCTTAACCCTACATGATGCTATCTAGTATAGAGGTCTTTTCTAAAGGGCACCCAACCCCAAAAAGCAAGAAAGAGCAATATTTACAAAATCTAAGTCTTTGACATGCAAGCAACAATAACAAACATGTAAAGCCTAAGGACTTTGTGAACTAGCATCAATGTGCTCATTTTTCCTAACAACTGTGTCGGCCACAAGTAATTTTAGCTACCACTCAACTCTATCTAAGATTATCTCTTTCATAAGGTTTAGGTGGGTAAAGTCATGCCTAAACATCTCTAACAAGCTTTTCTTTGGCCAACCTCTAACTCTATTCAATTGTGTATTTAGAGAGAGCGAATTGTTGGCATTCAAACTCGCAACCTTTTGGTTAACAAGATTCTGATACAATATTAAAGAGAATTACTGTCGTAAAAACTTAATATAATGGGTGAAGACTCAATGAGGATTTTATAATCTAACAAGAACAGACCAATAATGTGCTATTAAGTCTAAATTAAAATCTCACATCGAAATTGTAACAAAGAAAAACATGTCTACACAATAATACCATATAAATACTAATTGATTTTAAGATTGTAGGAGCTCTGATACCACCTATTAAGATTATCCATGGGATAGACAAACCATAAATCGAAGTGACAATCGTAAATAAAAGGGGATGGGGGGAACACTGGAATTCACATTGTTCAGCCAAAGCCTACATCCACGGAGGGGAGCACGACAGTTTCATTATTTCATTGGAGTTTACATGAAACATCTATCAACTCTCGCTCTTCTCAACCCTTATGGTAACATACATGTCCGCGTATATTTATATAGCCACCACACTAAAACCCTAGCGTGTATAGGCCCAACAATTCTTCCACTTGGAATCTGGTTGGATTATTTATCATTATCACACTAAGCCACCCGATAATTTTAAATTTAGATCTAACAATAATATGAAGACCCGATCTAATTAGGTTATTCAAACTCGGTCAAATAACCCGTTGAACTAACATGAAAAACCCTTTTTTTTTTTTTAATTAAACAAATCAGCCACTGCTTTCCTGAATAACCCTAGCACCATAACGCCACAGCCGCAGCTGGAGACACCACCAAGCCATCGACTTTCACCGGCCTTCGCACCATTGGCCACCGTCGACTCATACTAGCCACTGTGGACTCCCACTTGTAATCCAACCTCACCGGTCAACGTTCAAACCGTCGACATCCAAACCACCAGCATTGGACCCATAAATTCAATCCGGCCATCGTTTCCTTCGGACTTTAGAACACCGCAATTCACTGAATTGTGCTCTTTGTGTCCCACCTGCCACCATGGCCATCGCCGGTCAGATCTTCGACACCACGCCTCAGGCCACCGCGACTATCAGTGTGAACAACCAGCCACCGGACAAACCATCAGCACCATCGTCGAGGCACCATGTCCATCGAACAACCCTTGTCTCAGGTGTCTCTTTCTGCTTCTCAACTGCGAACCACCGTGTGCACCACCATCTCACGAACCGCCACGGGTCCTTGCTCAGGCACTCTCGGAGCCCACCCGCCACCCCAGCTCTCCCACTGGCGTTCTAATCCGCTTCTCCAATGCTGATTTAGACCCTATCCACCAGATCTAATACTTAGGTATACCGATATAGTCTCTCGCTTCTCCACTCGGATCAAATACCACCTCTTTTACCGAGGCACAACCCGTTACACCAACTAGGGCACCATCGCAGTTTACACCTTCGGTTTACCAATCAAACCTATGGTCTACTCGAATCAACCACTACCGCAGGTTACACCTTCGGTTTATCGATCAAAACCCAGATCTACCCGAATCAACTGCGCCATGCCTTTACCGTTAAGATAGGGCCACCACCAGAACCACCGTTTGAATTTTCACCACCGATGTTAGCAACCGATTCTCATCTCCCACTGGCTATTAAACCTCGGATTTGGGTTCATCCCAAGGCTCTGAACCTGAGCTTTGATACCAATTGTAGGGTCCCTGATACCACCTATTAAGATCACCCACAGGAATAAACAAACCATAAATCGAAGTAACAATCATAAATAAAAGGGGATAGGGGAGAACACTGAAATTTGCGTGGTTCGGCCGAAGCCTACATCCATGGAGGGGAGACACGATAGTTTCATTATTTTATTGGAGTTTACATGATACGTCTGTCAACTCTCATTCCTTCTCAACCTTAATGGTAACATATACAACCCCATGTATTTATAGAACCACCAGACTAAAATTCTAATGTATCATGAGCTTAAATAGGATCAATTTTATACCTTATAAACCAGACTTAATACAACTAAGCTCCGCAACTTGACCCAACAAAGATGAAAGCTTCAAATTTAAGGCTCAATTGGATGCTACAGCAAGAAAGAAAAGCTAGAAAGCCATACCTACAATCAACAAAAAGATGACAACATGGACTGGCCCCCCACCAGTACAATCTCCTCCCCCAACGCCCTTGAAAGGAACTTGCCTTCGTCACCATCTTTCAAAGCCGTACAAAGTGTGAATATCTTAACGAGAACCAGAAATATTATCATTATTCTCTCTCTCAATAAGCCAAATCAACCAAAAATATCAGTTATGAATTCAGAAGCCAACTTTTTAAGAACTTATACATTGGAATCCACTAAGAAATTCTGTTTTGGAGTTATAAGATAAAAGAGATTTCAACATATAAGCCCAAGTGAATTGCCCTACTTAACATCAACTTCTTTTAGGGTAAATTACATAGTAGTATCATAATGTTTGCTATATTATTTTTTATCAAAAACCTTTGTGAAATAATTTTTAGTCGAAAAGTTACAAGTATTTGATTAATAATCGAAGCGGCAGTGTGCAAGGGTGTAAACTAGGCTCTTCATCCAATCTTTCTTCGTTAACAGTGTTACAACATTGCAAATTGTGCGTGGGACGAAGGGAATAACAAAGGGATGGCGGGCACACAAACAATTAACTGCAAATTTTACATTGTTTTATATTGTTGTTTGAATTATTTTATACGATATATAAAACTTTTGGACTAAAAAATTATTTCACAAAGTTTACGAACTAAAATTAATACACCAACATTGGGGAACTAATATGTAATTTACCCTTTATTTTAAGATAAAACCCCACTAATATGTGAACCTTATATATATCAACTCTATAGATTAGGCCTAATATCTGAAGAAATTGGACATTTTTATTCTTACAAAACAAAGGCGCACAATCAAAATAGAACATACAAACATCAAATGAATCAAAGATGCAAAAATCAACCTCCAAGCCCAGATAAACAGTAGGTTTGATAGCAATTAACAAAATTAACATGGATTGATAAACATGGAGTTCATACACAGACGAACATATCCTACTACTGAACATAGACATAAAAATCCACAAAAGCCTTAGCAGTTTCCGGGATAAATACACATCATAATAAGAATCTAACTTTTGCAACTACAATAACAACAACAATAGTCCCAGTGCCATAGGAGCTCCCGCACGAAGAATCTAACTTTTGCAACTAACAAGCAAAAAGCAAGTACCGGTTCTTTCACGTCTTTCTTTATGGCCAAGGGATGGATGACTCTGCTCATTTTCACAACATCGAGTCTGTACGAGCAGGCAGCCTTCTGAAGAAGTTTAGAGGCACAGATGGAAGCTTATGGCGAAACCTCGGGTGCCTCAGGACATAGAAACCGGTCAGAAGCGCCACAACTTGGAATGGCGTTATGTACAATACTATGGCTGCAAGCAAGCAGAAAATAACATATAACGCAGTGGCTCGTGGGTCTCGCCAGCTCAGCAAAGACTGCAGCCTCTCACCTTGGGTGGCCAGGTCCCCAACGACGGTCTGGATCCTTCCAGCTATGCTCCTCAACCGATCGTACCTCATTCGCACGATATCAGAAGGTTTAGAAGTTGGGAAGGTGTCGAATTCTTCATCTAGTTCATCGGGATGTGCGGTGTCAGCACAGGACAACCGCGTGTCCATGTGGGGTGGCTTCCTCGGTCTCCATCTGTAGTACCATACTCCAATCAAGAACAAGTATAGGAAAATAGTGGGAAGAATTAGTTCTGGATACATGACTAGGATGAAGAACAAGATATGAATCAGAACAGTTGTAATCGGATTCTTCCAGTTGCATATCTGATCAAACCACCTTCCAACTGCAATTATCCCACCCAAAACATTCATGATTCGGAAAAAGTTCGCCTTGCTCCTTCTCATACTCCACATGTGCGAACCCACATCGAGCATGTACTCAACCACCTCCTTCCTCAAAGGCGGCTCAGCTCGACTCAGTCTCATAGACACGATTTGGGTGGCCTGGTGCCTCAAACTGTCAAGCTGGCTAACAGTCAATGGATGCAGATAATGCATCTTGGGAAGCAACGGTTGCGAGTACATGTGCATCATGTTGAGCAAAGATGAGCATGTGAACCTCACAGCCAATTGAATTTCACCCATTTTCTTCACCCCATTGGGATGCAATACCAACAGGGGATACGAATGAGTATAGACACGATCAGTTTCCAATGTCGAAAGGCGAATTCTCACTTTCCCGATTCTAGAGTCTCTAGCTCCGGGGATCTTATCTCCTCCATGTAAGTGACAGTTGTCAAACACCCCGACAGTAATAACCGTGCAGGGATCAAAGACTTCCCATGTGTACTGCTCATTCCACTTTGGAGTGAAGCTATCAATGATCGTCCTTGTTCTAACCCATTTCTGCCCGTATTTGGCAGCACAGTATGCATCAGTCGTCTGATGTCCATCCTTCATCTTCATTGGCATCAAGCCCTGAGCATTCAAGATACCCAGCTCCAGAACTCCAATGCTGTGTTTCCAAAGCTGTTTAGCAGTCGGCCTCAGATCACTACTGTAGTGTGTCGATTCGTCTAGGACATGATAACCGCCTTCAAGACAGATCCTCATGTGAATTCTGCTGGCAAACTTTATTTCCTTCTTTTCACCCTCGACAATAACATGCTTCTCGAGATTATACCACTTAGAGTTAATGGGTCTATGATCCAACCTCCTGTCTACATATTGCAGGCGAATGGCACACCTACCCAAGACCTCGTCCTTGCTGGGCGCAACTCTGTCTTCAACACTTAAAATTAGGGGCTCTTCAAACGGCTCTGCTGCCACAAACATCAGGTCCTCATTCCACATTGGATTGATACTCCTAATCAGCGAGATTCTCGTTCTCAAAGCCTGATTCCCAAGTATTGCTTTCACATAGACTTCAGGGAATCTGCCCTTGTCACTTGGTACTAAATCTTGAGCCTCAATGACATTGACTCTAAGATACCAAAGCTTAGGAGACAAATACACTTTGGAGCGAATATTAGCAAGGGCGTCAGTACCACTAACGGTGGCAGCATCAGAGTGCCAAGCCTCCGTGAAAGCCTCATCAGCTTGTGTACCCCACCAAACTGCCAACATCAGCTCTCCTTTCATCTTGTCTCCCTTCCTATCTTCGAGCCTATACCACTGTGGCGCCAAGGGACTGTCTGGCGGAACACGTTTAGGGATCTCATTGAGATCAAACAGAACACGACCGATGAAATCATCCTTCACCACATCCTTATCCTTCACAGTGACCTCAAGAACCGAGGCCTGGATTCGATCCTTGGAGAATGCAAAAACTTGGCTCCATTCTGGGTTAGTCTTCTTCTCAAAATGCCTAGTTGTACCCTTATAGTTCCCAAGCTTCACTTCCACATACGGGTCGCAGCTTCCAGTAACATCCTTGCTAGGCAAATCTTTCGCCTTAACGACCCTAACATAGAGGTACTGCATTTGCTCCACGAGATCATACGTGCTCGCAAGCTTATCACCGGTGATCTTTCCCCCACCAAGGTGGGGATTGGTCTCCTTGAGGGAGAAATCATCTTGAGGGGGCCTTTGCATTTCTGGGTCTCACTCAAGAAGCACGTACAAATCAAAGGCCAGGTGATGAGAAATAATTAGACAGATTTGAAATTCAAAATATGATTTTATAACGCTCAAAATATCAAAAAAGCGGGGATTTTTAGCGACATAACTGCTGCAATCTCAACAGTAAAACCCAACAATTCACAAAATCTAATGGGCAATTAAAATAAAATATTAAAAAGGAAAAACAACAAAAAAGAGGGTTAGGTTTCCTCAGAAACACAGAACTCGAAGGCAAAAAAGGATATTCAGATAATGAAGCTCCAATTAGTTGTTGGAGTAGAAAAGTGCACAGATGCCAAATGACGGTAAAACGCAGCGTTTTAGCCAGGCAAAAGGTAAGATTGAAGCCCTCTTAGATATGAAGTACCCAAAAATCTGCAAAACCAAAAACAAATTAAAAAAGCATATTTTTTTTTTCATTAGCACACGGCATTGCAACTCATCCTCGTTCACATGCAAACTTCAACATACACAGTTATGCAGAGAGAGTTTTTTTTGTCAAAGAACCAATTTTCTCAAATCCTTATGCTAACGGGTGAAGATCCAGAATTGTTTTTCTAACCTTTGACATATGTCCACTCGCAAAAATATCCATTGGGTTAAACTGTAGATATTCCATAGGCCGACCTCATATTTTATGCTTAAATGGTGTTAATATTAAAAAGGTGTTTATTGAGATTCAAACTCGTAATCTCTTAGTCAACAATACTCTAATGCATTTCAAAGAACCAACTTTTCTTAAAAGCTTTATGCAGATGAGTAAAGGTCCAGTATTATTTTTCTACACTCAAACAGTTTCTGAAGCGTAAATAATGCAGACATTGAGCAAATCTGAAACTAAGAGCACTTGCAAGGATTACAAACAAGCAAACCCTAAAAATGCAAGCAAATAAATACATTTTCAACAAAACTCAAAAAGATTTCTAGGCATTCACCAAGAAAACCAAAGAGTGGAGAAATTACCCAAGAAAAATCAACCCCTGGAATATTCTAGAAAATCCAAAAGAACCCATCAAATTGTACCCATTACATGCTTATTTCACTCATTCTCACTCAAATTATAGTAGAAGAACAGCAGTTAAGAGCATACTAATATTGACTGCGATAATTCTTTCTAATCAAGAGAGAGAAGGGATCTGAGAACGGGTGAGAGGAGTGAGGTTGCGAAAAGGGCAATGGCTGTGAAAATTGGGCAACACATACACATAACACGTTTTCTCTTTCACTTTCTCTTTCTTTTTGCTTGTCTTGTCGCGGTCTATGTTGGGTAGTACGCAGCGCAGGACAGGGGCGCTTTCTGTCACGCGAGGAGTGAGATGACTCTGGTGGTATACCTACGTCTACGTCGGTGTTTCCACTTTCCATTTTCCCTCATTTTTTTAAAATAATTTTAAGATTTTTATTATGTATAAGTCGTATTGTTATTTTAGCAATAATAGTTTTTGTTTGACAATAACAAGTCTCTATTTATAAATTCACAAATGAGTTATTTTTACCGTTACTTTCTCGTATTTTTGAGTTTTATTTAAATTTATTTCTCGTCTTTTCTGCGAGAAATATTTCTAAGAGCATATACCCTATAAGGTCGCTAATGTATCATTTTACAAAGAGTAAAATAAGGGAAAATATAGAGTCTTTAGAGAATATTACAAGATGTCATGGAACATCCTAAGTATAGTAGCATAGGATATTATACTAATACTCCCCTTCAATTTGAACTAAGTAGACCAACACGCATATTGGTGTTGTGATAGCTAAAGTGCTTGGTAGATAAGCCTTTGATGAAGATATCAACAACATGTTTAGTAGTAGGAGTGAATCGAACATGGATGTCACCGTTAATCACCTTTTTCAGGAACATAATGAAAATCATCATCAATACGTTTATTACAATCATTGGAGATAGGGTTACCAGCTAGGTATGTAGCCAAGGCATTATCACAAAAGATCTGAATCAAACAGGAGTGACGACCAAGATCACGCATGAGGTACCTCATCCAATTGTTAGGACCACCCACGAATTTACCGAACCACAAATCGAAAATAGCAAACACAAATTGAAGGGAATGAGGGAAAGTATTAAACACTGAAATTTATGTGGTTTAGCCGAAGCCTACATCCACAAATAGGGAGCAAAATAGTCACTGTATAAACCAAGGATTACTATCAGTGTTCTCTCTTCTTGACTTTTGCTCACTTTACAATCTAATCAAGAGTGCGTATATATAGGCCTCTTACAATCATAACCATTGTAATACAAAGAGTCATGCCATAAACACGAGCCCTAATAAAATCGAGCTAATGATTATGACGGTTATCGAAAACGAACAGTCTTGACACTTAACAATCTCCCACTTGGAGACTGTACAGCAATACTCTATGCTTCCCCCTCATCACGCAATCATCATGCGTGAACTCTACCTGAAGCCCGGCCTGGTTTCATTATATCAGGCGGTACACTCTTCTTTAGCAAAGCTGCCCGATTCACGCCCCCACTCATCTTCATATACCAGAAATTCATTCCAGCTCCCACTGCTAGCTCCCACTTGAAACATGTACTTGACCTCACATTAGAACAACCCTTCTGATTAATCAATCTACCCATCAGCTTTCTAGACTAATATGAAACCTCAGGAGGTGGCTTCCAGCTGACACGCTTTGACCTGTCCAAAGTTGAGTTTCCTATAATAAACTCACCATCATCTGACTTCGACATTGACAACAGTGTGCCCTAATTCAGACGACGAGCTATCACTAACGCCCCTTTCAAGACGACCCACTTTCCTCCCGAGAACCTAACAGAATACACGCTGTCATCGAGCTGTCCCACAGATATTAGTTTATTCTTCAACTTGGGCACATATCTGACACCATGTAAAGTCCACATTGATTCATGCGGTAACGAAATACTAATGTCACCTTTACCGACAACTTTCAATGGTTGTCCGCTCACCAAATGCACTCTCTGCTGTAGTCCCCAGCCACAAAATTCTAAATCACGTCCCTACATGATGTAGCATGAAATAAGCCCATGAATCTAATCCAGTCATCCACTAGTGAATGTACTGTAAGAGCTAGAGCACCCTACATTATCTCTTGAATCACAACGTTGGTTGTATCAAGTTCAGACTTTTTCGGGACTCTACATTCCCTTTTCGTATGACCCGGTTTCCTGCAGTGCCAACATGGGCCCCTCTGGCTTGTCCTACTGTTGCTTTTGCCCCTATGTGATCTTTTCGAACCCCTATCCTAAGATTCCACGCTCAAGGCATGATTCTCAATGAAATCTCGTTGGTGCACCTCCTCAGCCAATACTAAATCACGTATATCATCGTATTTCAGTTTCTCTTTCCCGGCAGAATTACTAATCACAATTCTCATGGCCTTCCAACTATTGGGCAAAAACGCTAATAACACCAATGCTCGGATCTCATCATCAAATTTAATTTCCACAAATGTCAACTGATTTATAATCGTATTAAAAGCATTTAAATGTTGGGCAATAGGACCACCTTCCGTCATCTTCAGAGTGAACAACTTTTTCATCAAGTGCGCCTTGTTGATAGCCAATGGTTTCTCAAAAATGCTTAACAAAGCTGCCATCAAACCCCCATTGTTTTCTTATTGACAAAAGTATGTGCCATAGTCCGGGACAGAGTAAGTTGAGTGACATCCAAAACTTGTCAATCCAACAAGATCCACTCCTCGTCCTCCATATCTTCGGGCTTCTTCCCTAATAGGGGTAATTGTAACTTTTTTGGGTACAGAAAATCCTCAATCTGTATTCGCCAATACGGAAAATCAACCCTGTCAAATTTTTCAATTACCAGAAATTATTACCTTGTCGGCCGCCATTGATAAATACTCCTGATATTAATTGCCTCGAGCACAAATTGTTAATTTTATCTAGATTTTTTGCAAACTGGTCAACCAATATAGTTGACTTCCCCAAAAAAGGATAGCAAAAGCACCTAGCCCAATCTCTGACTCTCTGCACCTTCAACCCCTTCGAGTTCCTCTTTCCTCACGCTTCTCTTTCTCTACCCAACTCTCTCTCTCTCTCTGCTGGGCCTTTGATACCAGTTGTTAGGGCCACCCACGAAATCATCAAGCCCCAAATTGAAAATAGCAAACACAAATTAAAAGGAATGGGAAAACGTATTAGACACCGAAATTTATGTGGTTCGGCCGAAGCCTACATCCACGGAGTGGCGCAAAATATTTACTACATAAACTGAGGATTACAATCGTTGTTCTCTCTTCTTCACTTTTGTTCACTTTATAATCCAGCCAAGAGTGCCTATATATAGGCCTCTTAAAATCTTAGTCGCAGAAATACAAAGAGTCATGCCATAAATATGGGCCGTAGTAATCGGGTTAATGATTATGACAATTACCTGAAACGAACAGTATCTACATTTAACACCAATCACATTCAGCTACCACATAAGCAACAACTCGATACTTTGACTCTATGGTAGACTATACAATGACGGGTTGCTTGTTGGCCCACCACGAAGTTAGGACCGAGAAACAAAGCAAAACATTAGCAGAACATAAAGTGTCAAGGTAGCCACCCCAACCAATTTCAATATAAGAAGTGATGGCCGTATAGATGGCACATGGAGATGATAAGGCAATGATCAGGCGTGTGCTTGATGTACCTAAGGCTACGCTTCACCATATGCCAATGGGAGGACCTAGGAGCATGCATAAACTGGGACACACAGTTAACAACATGGGAAATATCAGGATGAGTCATAGTTAGGTACTGAAGGCCACCTACACTTATGTATTCAATCGGATCTGCAAGCAAATCTCTGTTGATTAGTGAGCATTGAACCCAAGTCGAGAGTGATGCCTAGATAGGTTTGGCTTCAAATATGTCGTGCTTGCTAAGAACGTTAGGAGTGTACTTGTGTTGGGTGAGAAAGAGGTCATGTCATATGGATTTAGCTTCAATTTTCAAAAAAGTGGTGAAGGGTTCCTGTAACGCCCCTATATAATATAGCAAATAAGCTTAAACCAGAAAAACGCTATACAGCCTTACTATCATGTATTCCGTCATCATAGCACAAAGCTCAAAAATATCGTATTCATAATCTCGAAATTTCCATAGAAGTTTCCATAAACCATAAGACAATCCCCTAAGAGCTCTCGTTGAGCTCCAAAGGGAGCCATATAAATGGGAAGCCCCATAAATATTTTTTTATTATTTGTGTTTTGTTTATTATTTTCAATAATAAAATATATTAAATTTTTTAAAAATATATTTTAAATAAAACAAAAGTTTTACATATTAAATTTGAGTAATTTATTTTATCTAGTTAGTTATATGAAGTTATTTTTCAAAAATATAAATCTTAATTTTCATAATTATTTAATTCTCTCAATGTATTTAATTATTTTTTTAATCGCATTTGTTTTCAATTTATTTTCGTCTTTTATTTTGAAATAAGGAAAATAATAAAAATAGTATTAACTATTAAAATAACTTAAAATATAAAAAATAAGGTTAAAAAATAAGGCTTCGGTTCGAGGGGAGAAGCCTTATTTTTTGGTAAAGCCCCATTTTCTATGATGTGTAAAAAATGGGGCTTAAAAAATTGGGCTTAGGTTTGGAGTAGCCTAATAGATCGAATCCCAAATAACATCAACACTAACCATCAAAACTAATAGTACGAAAAGTTGAATACAATGTATCAAGTAATCCATAACATCTCGCTATGGAGTTTATTTAATACCTAACTACAAAACTAAATAATCCTAGAAAGCCGCTTTACTTTCTTCATCCTTTTGAATAGCCCAAACTAGTAATCAGTAAAGTGGAGGAAATGGGATGTGCAAACAACAAGCTCAGCAAATATACTATATACCCTACCAAGACCGGGCATAATATTTAAAACAAAATAAAGAAGGAATTCAATGTAAATAAGGGAATAAAACATTACTTTAGGTTATAATAAATCCCACATAAATTACATGGTTTAACTCACAGATCAATCGGAGACTACAACAGGTATTATATCTCGCGGCAGGGCCACATATTGACTTTTACATAATTCACATTCAAATTCATCGGCCACGTAGGCTCTTTTGGTCACATTCAATTCGTCGGCAACACAGGCTCTTTAGGTCACATTCAATTCTCGACCACACAAGCTCTTTTAGAATACATTCTCTAGTCAATAAACCCCTAGGGGTCAACGTAATATCTGTGAGCTCTTTAAATACGAACCTTTAACAAGTTCCGAATAATTTCATCCACGTTATCACAAGTACAAATTCTTTCAAAAATTCACATATTCTATCGTCGAATCAATGTATAAATCAATGTAATTCCAAATCATAACAGTAGTAATCACGAACTCAGTTAAACACATATGCTAGGCCTTACTTCAATAAAATAATAAATCGCTCAATTATAACTATTATATATCAAAACATATAAAACAATTTTCATTTTTCACAAACAAGTAGGGAAGTGACATATTTACTTTCACTATCTTCTACCCATATCCGAACTTCTATTACTATTAGGAATTAGCCTTGAAAACCTACCATGAGAGAGGAATCGAGATTGATGATTGGCGCTTGACCGTAAAAGAGAGAGAGAGGGGTCAGCTACGAAGAGGGGAAGAGGGAGAGTTAGGATTTTAGTTTTATTTTTTTTTTATTTTTTTTCCTTTTCCTCCCTCTCTCTCTCTCTCTCTCTCTATATATATATATACACACACATACACACACACACTTATACACACAATTATTGTATTATAATACTTAATTCAATTTAATTAGATTGCATATTATATCGTCACCCCTAAAATAAAATTTTCATCCTTGAAACTTACCCTTTTTTTTAAAAAATAAATATGGGTATTTGCTTCTCATATTTTCTTCTGTCTCACATGTTGCCTATCTAGGGGTATGGTTGCCCCATTGAATCTTAACATATAGGATAGTTCTATGGGTTTACTTTTGTTCCTTTCGATTAATTATGCGAACTAGACGTTCTACATATGTCAAGTCTTCCCGTACTTGCAACGGTTCATATCTCATCACATGACTAGGATCAGGACTATACTTTCTCAATTGAGAGACATGAAATACGTTATGTACTTCGGACAATTCTGGAGGCAAGGCTACTCTATAAGCTACATTCCCAACTGACACTAAAATTTTAAATGGTCTTGCAAAATCTGGACTTAAATTTATCTCTTTTTCCAAATCTCATTACACCGTTAGTTGGAGAATACCTTTAGATGAACATATTCACTCACTGAAAACTTCAATGGTCTTCTATAACTATCTGCCGAACTATTTTGTCTATCTTGGCTTCTTTTCATTCTCTCTCTAATCTTGCACAAATTTAGGGCCCAACAATTTTCTTTTTGCAACATTGTTCCAAAACAAGGGGGTTCTACATTTTTGCCCTTGCAAATCCTCATATGGAACCATCCCAATACTAGAATGGTAACTATTATTATACGTAAACTTTACCAAACTCAAGTAATTAATTCAATTACCCCCAAGGTCTATATCACAGGCACACAGCATGTCGTTCAATGTCTAAACAGTCCTCTCAATCTGCCCATCTGTTTGAGGATGGTAGGCGGTACTCAAGCTCAGCTTAGTCCCTAAAACTTTCTGTAGACTCTTCAATAATCTGGATACGAACCTCAAGTTTCTGTTAGAAACAATCTCAATTGGCATACTATAATTCTACCAATTTATCTAATGGAGTATCAAATCTACTAGGAAGAAAACATGCACTATTTGTATGTCTATCCATAATGACTCAAATTGCATCATTCGTCCTAAGAGTTCTCGGTAAGCTAACGACAAAATCCATGGAGATTCGATCCCATTTCCAGTCAGGTACCTCCAATGGCTGTAATAATCCACCAGGCTTTTGATGCTCAGCCTTCATCTGTTGACAAGCCAAGCACTTAGCCACCAAATCAGCAATATCTTGCTTCATGTCTCTCCCTCAAAAGCAACTTCTCAGGTCTCAATACATCTTCGTGCCTCCAAGATGCAAAGAAAAGCAAGAACTGTGTGCTTTTTCCATGATCTCCTTCTTAATTTCTGGGTTATCAGGTACACATAATCTATCACCAAAATACTAGACACCATCATCATGTAGCAGGAAATCTAAAGATTCTCCAATTGACACCTTACCCTTCATCTTAATTAAAAAGGGGTCATTTTGCCAAGCAACCTTAATCTTCTCTAATAATGGTGGTTGTGCAACCAGATTAGCTAAGACACCACCCTTCTTATCCTGAATGTACACCTTAATTTCCATTTCCTCCAAATCTCTAAGTAGTTGCCTACTGATTTCCTACCTAGTGCATCTACAGCTACATTTGCTTTCCAAGGATGGAGATTAATGGTCACATCATAATCCTTGATTAACTCCAACCACCTCTTCTGCCTCAATCATAATCCTTGATTAACTCTAACCTCCTTTTCTGCCTCAAGTTCAACTCTTTTAAGTAAGCAAGTACTTCAAGCTCTTTGGTCAGTATAAATCTTACAAGATTCACTATAAAGGTAGTGTCTCCAAATCTTCAAAGCAAATATCACCGCTACCAACTCCAAATCATGTGTTGAATAATTCTTTTCAAAAGGCTTTAATTATCGGAGCTCATAAGCTATCACCTTCCCATTCTACATTTGCACACTGTAAATGACAAAGTTACCCTCATCAGTAGGTAATGCAAGTACGGGGGCTAATACTAACCTCTTCTTTAACTCCTAAAAGCTTATTTCACATTTATCTATCCACTCAAAAATCACTCCCTTTTGAGTCAAACAAGTGAGAGGAAGTGCAATATGTGAAAATTCCTCAATGAATGTTCTACAGTAACTAGCCAATCCCAAGAAGCTTCTAACTTCTACTGCATTTAGGGGTGTACAAAATATGGTTTAAACCGTAATCCAAATCGGACAAACCATAAATTATGGTTTGGTTTGATTAATTTGGTTTATGGTTTGAAATATTATTGTTTGATTTAGAAAACTTTGGTTATTAGGATTTACAGTTTAGGTTTGGTTTCAAACCAAACTTAAACCATAAACCATAAAAACCATAAACTAAAGAATCTAATGACTATTTATATCATCCAAATCATAAAAAGTTATGTTAGAGACAAAATTTACTTAATAACCCGATAAAAATAATTAGGGATATTTACATCAAAGGTCTTTGTACTTTTCTGATTGTGCCAACTTAAGCCTTATACTATACTTTTAATTTTGTCAATTTAGTCCCTTTATAATTTATATTGTGTCAGTTTAGTCATTTGGTCAAATTTAACTTATGATAATGATGTAATTTTTAACGACAGAATTATATTCGATGCAAGTAATATCCATTCGTTGATTCAATTTAACACAATCTATGACTGAGCCACTAAATATTTCATTAACAACTTAACAAAAATTTTAACAGACCCAATGCTACTGCTGAATTTTTCAAAAGATGTTACTACTGAATTTAACAAACTAATTTTATGCTTATTCGTAGTTTTTGTTTATATAGTATATAGTATAAACATGTATTATACTATTAATTAGGAAAAGAAGTAAAATTTTCATATTTTTTTAATGTTTTTGTAGTTAATGATTTTTTTTTGTGGATAAATTGCGACAAAATCGCTAAACAAACTGACCACTCGCTAGGCGAGGCCAGAGTCCAACCGCAACAACACGGGGACCAAAAACATCCAACACAAAATTATTTTTGTAGTTAATGATGATTTTAATATTGATCAAATTATGTTTATATTAGTGTTAATAACAATTTTCTATTATAATGGTTTAAACCACAAACTGGACTGGATTGGACCATAATTACGGTTTGGTCTAGTTTAGTTTTGAGATAAAATGGTTTGGCTTTGGCTTACAAAATTATCAAACCATATTTTTACGGTTTGGTCAGGTTTGGTAACCATAAACCTCCAAATTGGACCGTGTGCACTCCTAGCTGCATTTGTGGGCGGATTCCACTCTAATACCACTTCAGCTTTCCTTGGATCCACTAAGATCCGATCTTTGGATATCACATGGCCCAAGAATGCCACTCTATTAAGCCAAAACTCACACACTTACTCAACTCGGCATACGACTAGTGCTCATGTAGGGTTTTCTATTCTCAGATGCTCCTCGTGCTCTTCCCTACTCTTAGAGTAGATTAATATGTCATCTATGAATACAACAACAAATAGATCCAGGAATTGTTGAAACACCCTATTAATCAAATCCATGAAAGCAGCAGGTGCATTCGTTACTCCAAAAGGAATAACCAAGAATTCATAATGACCATATCTAGTTTAAAGAGAAGTCTTAGCCACATCCTTCTCCTTGATCTTTAGTTGATGATAACTAGACCGCAGGTCAATCTTGGAAAAGACCTTAGCACTTTGAAGCTGATCAAATAAGTCATTAACCTGAGGCAAGGGATACTTATTCGTCACCTTATTCAATTCTCTATAATCAATGCATAATCTCATACTGCCATATTTCTTCTTCACAAACAATATTGGAGTGCCCCAAGGTGAGACACTAGGTCAAATGAAGCCTTTATCTAACAATTCCTGGAGTTGCACCTTCAATTCACATTGGTCAAAGAGAGCCAAACTCAAGTTCAATTCACCTTAAAGGAGCTTTAGATATAGGTCCACTACTAGGTATCACATCAATTTCAAACTCAAGTTCCCTACTTGGAGGCAAACTAGGCAAATCCTTTGGAAAGACATCAGGGAATTCCATGACAATTGGCAATGTCATCCAACTTAACATCATCCCTTCTCCTATCAAACACATGGCAAAGATATCCTCGACATCCCTTTCTTAAGAATCTTCTAGCACTTAAGGCTGAAATCATCCTTGTAGAAGTCTCAGAGTCTTTACTCTTTGTAGGAGAATCTAACCCATTTCCATGATAAACAAACTCTGGTAGCTAGGAATTTAAAACACTACCCTTTTTCCAAAAAAATCCAAATGTGCATGATAAAAAGACAACCAATTAATCCTAAAAATCACTCAAAATCATCCATGTCTAGGAGCACTAAGTCTACTACTAAATCCCTATCACTTATCCTAGCCACATAATTTTTACATGCAAGATCAGCAATCACATCATACCTGAATGGGGCTGCCACACAAAAGGGTTCTTCTAGTAATTTAGGTTCACAAGTAAATTTAGAACCAAATTTCATAGCAACAAAACATTAGAATGCTCTAGTGTCAAATAACATATGCACTAGTAGATATGCTGGGAAGGGTACCTAACACCACAAAGTCACTAGCAGTAGCATCCTTCTAGGTCATAGTAAATACTGTAGTGTTACCCCTAATTCCCTGCTTGTCACCATTGGCTCTATTCTTGGCACCATTCTATTATAATTCAAGATCAATCTTGGATCATAATCTAGGAGAGAGAGAGAGAGAGTTTGAGATGAGAAAGAATTGAGATAAAGATGAGAATTAGAGAGAATAGAGATGAGAAGTAGAGAGAATTGGGAGAAAGAGAAGATATTTTCTATATTCATCAGTGAGGTTTACAATTACAAAAACAATCTACTTATACTACTCCTAGCTAAGATGGGTACAAGGGAAAAATATCTACAAGAACAATTCACCTAGACACTTCCTTAGCCACCACTAACTACTTAACCAACTTCATTACATTTCCCTCCTACACTTAACTACCTTACACGACTTATTACTACTTAGCCAAACAAGAGCAAAACATGGCTCATACACTAAAGGAATTGCTAATTTGACTCATACTAAAGACTTATATTACTTGATTGTTACCAACGAATTATTACTACTTAATCCAATATATCCAATATACCACAATCATGGCAATACTCCCCCATTTAAAGATCCTTACCTCAAGAATCTAATTAGAAAGTTATAACTTCAAGAACTCTTATGGGTGTTGAAATTGCAGCTTGAAGACCGCATATTGAATTTGTGTCTACACTGCAAACAACTTGGACCTTGAACTCCACTACCTTTTTTTGTTTTGCAACCTAAGAACTCCCTCCTGTAGCTTGATTAGTTGGAAAATTTGCTGAATTGCTTCTGTATTGCAACAATCTTAGAGTATTTGTTGAATTGCATCAGCCTGTGAACAACCTTGGACAATTGAATCAAATTCCTTGCTTCTTGTCCTTACCCTTTTGTCATAAGCCTAAGAATAGTCCATCTATCAAGCTGAATCATCATCTCATGCTTCTATTTTGTTATGAGCGGTAATGAAATTGTAAACAACTTGCAAATCTCCTCTTGTAAAGTTGTTCTATGAAGATCCTATTGCTCTTGATCAAAACAAGAATTTTCTTAGAGCGGCCTTGACAAAGCTCACAAGCTCCATACTTTTCGCCATCTTCTTCCTTACACCTCCCTAACTAAGAGACGGCATCACTCTTTGGACCCTCTTATCTCGCAAATGCAAGATTGTGAGTGTTTCCAAAGCCATTCGAAATGAATGAGTCATGGACAAGGTTTATGTGAAATGAAACCCTACATTGCTCTAAGAATTCCAATCATCCTTCTAAACTCCAATAACTCGACCACTCCTATGCTGCAAATATCTGTTCTTAAGCTTAAAACTTTACAGAAATCAGTCAATAACACCACTGAAATTGGACTCAAGGCTATCTTTAAATATCTAGCGACCTCTTAAGCTTCCTTGAGAATTCCTTGCAGCCACCTACAGATCATGATTTGCAAAATTTCCTGCTCAGCTATGTCTAGAACTCTACAATTGTACTAATTCTCATTCATCAAGTCATCAACCCTTTCCTTATAAGTATGCACACCCTTGGATTTAGAAAACAACTTAACAGATCTTTGATGCAACTTGCAATGCTTAGCATCTTGGAGCACATCTAGAGTAGTTGGAAAATTACAGAATTGCTCAAACTTATCAGCTGAATGTGACTCTACTATCATGTTTTCCTTCTTAACAAAAGCATTTTGATCTTACTATCAAATTGATCAACCTCCTCGCCATTCCTCTCACATATTTCCACTAACTCAACGTTTTGGTAATCTTCAACATTACATAAACGAAAATATCTTTCACAATCAATTCCAAGATGAAGTTGTTGTTTCCAATAAGAACTTGCTACTTTAGCCGGATCTTCTTTTTACAGATATACCAAGAATTGCTGAACTTCCAATGTGTTGTTGTTAGGAACAGTGTCTTGAAATCCAGATTTATTCTAAATATATTATTTTAATTAATAAATAAATTTGAAGTCCGAATTGTTTCCTAGTTGAATTTGTATAAGCGAGCATTTATACTGCATGTGATTTTCTTCTGTGAGACATCCATGAGATGAGTGTAGTCCTCAGACTGCAATTTATATGTTTGTTCTAAGTGGTCTATGAGACTAAACCACAGATAAACATGGAACAAATGGTATGTATTATTGTTTGAAAGGCTCGTACTCGAAGGCAAGTTTGGACCACTTTTATGCTAAGACTATAACGTGACACTTTAGATGACTTGTCTTGGTCATGTAGATGGAGATCCAAAAGTGTTAGGTTAGCGTGTTTAATAAGATTGACACACTGAGTTAAACCATGTGAATTACTTATTTCTAGACTACTATCGGAGATGAGTGATTCACATTGTATTGTTTGAACAACGACTCTAAATCTTGAGGGTATTCTGGACTTGTGCATGGAGCGTTAGTTACTTTGGCGTACTAAAAGTAAGGTCTAAATACATGACTGAATTCCTACATACACTAGATAGCGACGTGAAGCGTGACAAGAATCAGGTATTCAATAGGGAATCTATAGTCTCTTATGATGTACAGATGTCCCCTTAGTTGATTCGTAAATATTTGAATAGTTTGGAAACTTTGGCCAAAGTATTCCAAGTGTTTGACATTTGGAATTTATACTGTGAATATGTTCAAGTATAAATGAATAATTCAGTGAAGGGCAAGTCGGTAACTAATGGAGAAGCTGTGAGAAGGATAATGGAAGCAGTTACATTTATCCTTTGTCATGGACATCTAGTGGAGGGGTTGTTGTCATCAATATAGTCTATTAAGGAGATATCGAATAAATAATTTAAGTCTAGAGTACAATGAGATTTATTTCGTGGAATTAAGTCTCATTAAATAGTAATTAAATTATTTTATGAGATGATTAATTTAATCCATTTGGAGCTGGATTTAAATTGTCATTGTCCTTAAGGTCCCTGCGCAAGCCTTTGTATTTATTGCCATCGAAAAAATATTAAAGAATTCATGAGATGAATTATTTATCGATGAGATGGGTAAATTAATTTTGCCAAAATATTATTCATGAGATGAATAAAAATTAAAAATTTTAAAATAAAATAATTTTTAAAAATTAAAATTCATAAGATGAATTTTTTACATGTTGGAAACAAAGGAAAAAAAAAAGAAAAATCGCGTGTACAGTGCGATCCGTGTGCTCACGGATCAACCAACTAGAGCGCGACATGTGTTACACGCTGGCAGGCCCAGGGGCCATCCGCATGAGTACAGACGGGCCAATTGCGGCCCACCATGTGTCACGCTCAGTTTTAAAAGGTACGATTTTGCCTGGGCTCAAAACGCAGCGTTTTGAGCAGGTTTTTATACAACACGATGCATTTTGCTTGTTAACTGCGTATCCCACATCAAATTTCCAGCTTATTTTCGTTCCGGTAGTCTACTATAAATAGAGATACCCATTCTAAGGGTTTGGCATTCAATTGAAATAAATATTTTTAGGTTTCTAAAATTGTTTTAGAGACCTAGTTGGAGAGAAAATTTTCCGTTGAAATTTTTCTTTCCTCGATTTAATATTTTTCCGAGCCCACTCTCCGGGCAGTTTGAGGTCATTGCGTAGAAGATCGCGAGATCTCGATTTTCTTGGTATTCTTTATTATTGGAGCAATTCCAGTATGTTCTTCTTTCCTTCTTCTTTTTGTTTTCGCTTTTTTATTTGCTTACAGTATTTGTTATTATGTCTGTTTAAGCTTATGTATCGTTATCAATGTATTAAAGTAAAAGGTTGTAGATCTAAATTAAGAATTTAGATCTGTAGATTTAAATAACAAATTTAAATCTATATATTTAAAATTAGAAATTTTAAATCAACCCTTGGTTTAGAATTATGAATTCTAAACCACTTCCACTGCGTAAACTTTATAAAACTAGGGAGAATTTTGAAATTCGTCCCAACAACCTGTATTAGGACAAGGGGTTTATAGAGATAAACTTATTCACGGGAACTCTTGCACGTGAGGTGTCACGAATCGTGACTCTCCGACCGGGGGCTTAGGTCGAGAGAAGAATCTCCTACTTTAAGTGCTCTAATAGGTACCCCTTGTTATAACCATAGTTGAAAAATTGTGAACCCAATGATCGGTATCAGAGTTTATTTTTCAACAAAATTTATATCTTTTCTGAACAATTGGTAACAGAGCCAGCCTCTGATTACATACATAATATACATAAATAGGTATAATAAGATCGAAATAAATAGATTTGTAATTTAATAAAATAGAGATTTTATTAAGAAGGAAAGATTGTTTAAAGTAACGATTTAAATTGTTTAAACCGTTAATGAATTAATTGTTAATCGGATTCTATAAAGTAATGGTTTAAATTGTTTAAATCGTTGATGAATTAAAAGAGTTAATAGTTAACTAGGTTATTGAAAGAAGTGATTTAAATTGGTTAAAAGATTTAATAGTTAACTAGGTTGTTTATAGTGATGATTTAAATTGTTTAAATCATTAGAGAATTAATTGTTAATTCAGATCTAACGAATTATAATTTTGGGATTACATGGTCTTTTGTATCAGACAATGATCATTTGGTTCAGATTTGTAAAATCAGATAAGATTCAATTAATTTTTACAAAATTGAATAAAGTTGATCTAAAGATATTAGATTCAAATATTTTTTACAAAATTGGATAAAGTTAATGAGATTAGATTCAATTAATTTTACAAAATTAGATAAAATTAATCTAATGAGATTAGATTTAATTATTTACTTTAAATAAAAATAATTTTAATTAAAATTCAAAAAAAATTGTCAGCAGATGCTGACGTCAGCGCCTACTACTGATGTCTAACAGATGACATCAGCATCTGACGTCTGACGTCAGTAATAAAAATTTAAAAAAAAGTTTTTTATTTTTTTGGAATGTGTAGACATCAGTACTGATTTGCATAATAATTATAAATTAATTATTTTATTAATTAATTTTCTTTTAGATTGAGATTCTGAATTAGATTATGCGATAATCTAAGTTGTGAATCAGTATTATTTTGAATAAAAATTATTTCAAATTATTTTGGAATAAGATTATGAAACAGACTATATGATAGTCTAAGTCAAGTTTATTTTTTAAATAAAAGTTAAATTTTATTAATTAAATTTTAGAATAAGATTCTAAACTAGACTATTGGATAGTCTAAGCTTATTTAACTTTTGGAATGAGATTCTAAAGTAGATTATGTGATAGTCTAAATTTTAAGACATTACTGATTTTAAATAAAACTAATTTTATTAATTAATTTGATTTTAGAATTAGATTCTAAAAATAGATTATGCAATAATCTAGATTTTGGTTTCAATTTTAAAAAAAGAATTTAAATTAAATTAATTCATATTAATTTATTTTTAGAATAAGACTCTAATATAAGATTATGAGATAATCTATATTATAAAACGATAGTGTTTTTGAATGAATTAATTATGTAATTATAGTTAATTTTAGAATAAGATTCTAAAGGGGATTATGAGATAATCCAGGTTCTAAATATAAGTTAATTAAAAACTGCTAGTTGTAAAAATCAAGTGGGAGCGAGGTTTCAATTGTTGTAACCTCACGGTCTCTATTACCGGCCCAGCAGTATAGTAGATCGATAGACTTCCCTGCGGAGGATATCGGTTTGCAGCTTACAGGGTTGTACTTCTTTTAGGATAAACCAAAGTGCAAAGAAGCAATGCGACCACGTTGTCGTGGAGTATTACGTGTATTTGTATGGAGGTTTAGGTAATGGTTTACACTTGACTAGCAAGATGCATTAGCCTCCCCGAGAAGCTCTGCTGTGTCATGTGGGAAACTAAGATAAACTGGTGAGTTAATCATATTTAATAAGAGTTACAAAAAAAGCAGGTTAATTGAGAATAGTTCTTACTCGAGCTAGCTTCGTGCGACCCTGCTGCCTGGGAGTAAAGAGTGGTGTGTTTGGGTCATCATTGAATGCACGATAGTACAGTTTGGTGGATATCTAACTTATTGTATATGCTAAATTGAAAGAATATACAGTACTACATTATACATAAATCTTGTTGAACAGTTACACAAATGTTTGCATTTACAATATCTTTGATATGGATACAGCCGGTGAACTGCACTTGATTTCGAATACATAATGTACTCACTGACCCAAATTACTTTGCTTTGAAAAATAAGTTAGACTTGATTATTACTCACAAGGGACCTACTAGAAAGAAAGGAAAGGGCAAGGTTAATATTGTAGCAACCAAGTCCATAAGGAAGTTAGCAAAAGAAAAGTGTTTCTTTTGCAAGAAAGCTAGGCCACTGGAGGAGGAACTACACTAAGTACCTGGCTATTCTTCCTACAAAGACTGCTAAGCCATCTAACTTAGTTGAGTCATGCGCAGTTGAGAGTCCACCAGGTTCCTGGTGGATGGACTCGAGTTCAACTGACCATATTTGTAATATGTTACAGTGGCTCAGGCTAGGCAAAAAGGCCACATGATGAGTGTTGTACCTAATGGTCAGGGATAGTACAATAATAGTGGTCTTAAGTGTAGGAGATATTAGCTTAGACTTTAGTGATAGAGTTTTGTTTTAAGGGTTTGTTTATTTGTAGCTACTCTGCATAGGAGTTTGATTTATGTGTCTTGTTTTATGAATATTTGTTATTCAATTGATTTTTATAATGGAGATTTTAATATGAGAAATAAATTGTTTATTTGCAAATGTACATGAATAAATTCTTTATTCATGTTATTTCCTTATCAAAACTTTGGTAATTGTTTAAATGAATCTAACTTAAGTCCACTTGTTCAATCTTCTAAAAGAAAACACCCTAAAAGTGATAATGCCTAGACCTCGCACCAACATTTAGATCACGCCAATTCGAACAGGATCCAAAGACCGGTAAAAGATGGACTGATGGTGGATTTGGACTTGAGGTCATTACTAGTCTGCAAATCCTGTATAGAAAGAAAGATGACAGAGTCTGTCTTTAAGAGTAAAGGCAACAACGGTCGTGATTTGCTTGAGCTGGTTCACATAGATGTATGTGGACCAATGCATATTTAGGCAAGAGGTGAGTGTGGATGCTTAATTACATTTAGTGATGATTATTCAAGGCATGGATATGTTCACCTGATGAGACATAAGTCAGATGTTTTTGAAGAAATTCAAAGAGTAGAAAGTTGAAATTTAAAAGCTATTAGGTAAACAAGTTAAGTCACTTCGATCAGATCCAGCTGGTGAATATTTTTCGGGTGAGTTTTTGGATTTCCTAACTGCAGATGAGATAAGATCTCATCTTTTTGCTCTGGGTACACCGCAGCAGAATGGTATTGCAAATAAAAGGAAGAAGGACGGTCTTTTCTACAATTTTTTTGATTTAAAAGTTCTTTTGTAAATACAATGCAAAATATTTAGAGAATAATTTTGCAAGTAAGCTACAAAAATAAAAATAAAATAGCATTAAAGGAAAATGACATTAACTCTAAACAGTTAGCCACAACTCAAGACATATTGAATGCATAGATGCACCTACTGTTGGAAAAATGATACAAGTTAAATTTAAGTGTTATGGAAAAATATTCTAACCATGCCTATTTACCGACTGTCTACCGTTATTAGTTGTTTAGGGTCATTAAAATTGTGACCGTTGAAAATTTATTAACAATATAGCCGTTGCAATTTATTACATCCGTTGTTTTACCGTTGCAATTTATTGCGTCCATTATTAACCGTTACAATTTTAATATATTAACCCCCAACTTACCTCTCTCTTCTTCTCATGCTATTTACCCTCTCCCTCTGATCACTCTCGATACCCCTCTCCCTAATCATTCTCATTACGTCTCTCTCTCTCTCTCTGATTTGAATCGACATTTCTTATGAACTTTCATTTACTGTTGATTTTTGTGTGTTGAATTGTTTGGAGATATGCGTGATCTCGTGGGAGAAGTAGAATAAGGATGAAGTAGGACGAAACGGGGTCGTTTTGATGCCTACTGTGAATTTCTCTATGGTTAAAGAAGGGGTGTACAGGTCAGGTTTCCAGAAGTTTATAATTTTGCATTCTTAGAAACCCTAAATCTCAATTCAATCATGTTCAATTTAGGAGCTCTCTTCTGAGACTATTTGCGGGTTTCTATAAGTTTCTTGATTTTGGGAAAAGGTCTTAGGCACTCCTACCCGGCAATTAACGAGTGCACGTTAAGAGTCGGATTGCGTTAATCCCGGAGGACGGCCGCTGGTTATGCTGTGTGCACCGGAGCAGCGTCGAAATCGTCTTTTAGGACAGTGGCATTTACCACAGCGTGATATCATCGTTTTGTAAGATCTTTCCAATTACTCTCTCCTTCGTGAAATGACTCGTCAATATTCTAGCCTCTTCCCCCAGTTTCGGTATTATTTTGAGTTCTGTCTTTAGATATTTTTGCTGCCTATTTTTACAGCAATTTTACGTGACTGTGTCTACTATTTTACTAATATTTCTTCTAACAATCTAAAAGACGATTTTATTCATTTATTTTATTTTCTTTTTAAGAGAGAAGAAGGGGTAGCACTATTCGCTTTTGTAACAGCTAGTTTCTGGAGGAATTAGAGTTTATATATATATATATATATGTATTGTGGTTGAGATTCTAGCCGCTAGAGTCGGGAGGGAGGGCAACACTCACGCTGTACATTAGTACTGATTTAATTAGAGACTGTTGTGATGACCTTTATCGTTTCATCTTTTCCAAAGAATCACTTTCTACACCAACTACCGCATATCCGTTGTGATTTTTCACTGGTCTGAGTATTGGGTTTATAAATTCAATCAAGTAGATCGCAACGCGGATGGTGATTTCGATAGTCGCCTGAGAGAGAGTGAGATATAATGGGAGAAATAAGAGCGTTTAGGAGGAATAAGGTCATCAGGCCATACAGGAAAAAGAAAATGAAAGCCCATATGGATCTAAGGGATTAAATATGATTGGGCCTATAGTTGGGATTTTAAGTATAGAGAAAGGAAAAAGAAAATAGAAATGAGATATTATTAATTATAAACCAAAATTATAATGGAGGTTAGCAATGCCGTCTACAAGAGTCATTAAATTTTTGCATACTGGCTGGTGCTTGTCTTGTGTTATTAGTTAATGAGTGTGTGTATGTTTGCGTGTTGTTCATTGTATATGGGTTAGTAGTGCATTGTTCATTATTCATCGCTCAGTTGTAATATAATGCCACATGGTTTGATTACGAGTTGATAAGGAGGGTCATATTATTCGAGGACTTACTTTTAGACAGTACCTCGTAGTCTGACTTCATGTACTGTTATGGTCTTGTGGGGTAGATGAGTCATTGATTTTAAGGATCCCGGACCTATTCTCAATTTCATGCATGCGTGAAATCTGCATTCTTTAATTTCCTTATTGATTGTGTTGGGTAATGAGAATGATCGTAACTACTCATATTTGGCGTAATCAGCAAACATGACTGGATGAGATGCAGTAATGGATAGAATGATCCCAACATGAGATTTGGGAACTTTAAGTTTATCTTTACTAAATGGTTTTTGTGCCTACCAATATGGAAATTTTTTGGTGTGAGGTTAACCATTTCTAGTATTGTATATTGAGGTTTTTCATATCGAAAATTTTCTTTAGATGTTTTTAATTGTGGTTGTTGCACTAACCCCTCGACGGTGCAACACTTCAAACTCATATTTGGATAAAACCTTTTACTAGGTAAATTTTAAGGATACACCAAGCAGATTGATAAGGTGTGGAGGATTACCATGTAACAGTTAACTCTATTTATTCAAAAACCAAACATGCTCTAAGCATTGAGAGTGAGTTCCCTTTCTTGTTTTCCCTCCTTTTGTCAAATTCTATCTGTTATTACGTCCTGTTCTGAGATTGAGCTCAACTGGATGGACTAGAACTGGCACACACTCTTTTGTTTGTAAAGTAGGTACTTGTTGACAAGCAGGTGTAATGGAAGCTAAAAATAAAGTTCACACGTCTAGAACCTCTTGCATGATCTTTGTTAACCCCCTAGATAGCGTCGTTGCAATTCGATTGCCCATAGTCAAATATGAATCTATTTATGGCAACATTTGAATGTGCTGCCGCAAGTTGATATGGGCCGTCAGCTACTGTGTGTTGCTGTTCATTGGCAGAGTATGACATTTACCAACTGAATGTTAATACTCATACTAATTTTGGTGTTGATACTGTATGTTGTGTACATACTGATATTTTGGAATGTCTACTGCTAAAAATGCTGCATATTAGCTGGCTGTGCTGTTTTAGTATCAGTTTCATGCTAGTCAAGTTTTGAATTATGCAGTATTAGCATTTCTTTGCTGAATTTTAGGCATGAGTTGGAAAAACATGATATGTCTGAGTCATATGTGGACTTGTGTTGTATTTGGAGACTTTTATACCCTTTGCATCATTGTTTCATGCCTTCTTTTCAAGTTTTTTGGAAAAAAGGTAAGGTGTAGATCATATAAGAACAGTGATTGATCTTAGGCTTAGTATTTAGCTTGTGTCTAGATACCCTATTTGGGTTATTGTCATATGTTGTGTGCTCATATTGGTCATTTGAATGACATTCTATATGACCTTAGTGTTCACTTGATGAGGAGAAAACCACGGCATCGCGTCATAAGCTAAATACGCTAAGGTGATTGATAGCACTATTTTTGATGAATAACATAATACTCATCCTATAATATCATATGTCAGTGGTAGATATAGTCTACATACATTGATCCAAATGATGAATATTGAAGTGCTCTAATTAAATTGTTGAGGTACTGGTTAAGTACTATGAATGGGGTTTACGTAGTAATAGACTCCTTGTTGTGTTGGGTGTCTAATATCAATGAGAGATATTCTACTAATGATAATGTATTTAGACTCGTTAGTGAGCCCTAATTTATGACACCCCTATGAAATCTGCATATTTTAGTTGTCCTTAAAGACTGAGTTGGCAGGTAGAAAATTTGAATGACTTAGGAATGTAGTGTGAGACATTCCATTGTGGAGGGTTGCAAAAGCACCCGAGAGCCTATGAGATATGTTGTCTGATCGTAATCTTTTCTGATTATTGTGTTGCTAGTTATAGCTAGCTTATAAAATTAATTATGATAGAAATATTATTTTAAGACTGTCCGAAGTCAGTGTGAATAGCTTGATGATGTTAACACTTGGACTTGAGAGCCTTACAGAGGTTTGAGTTGCCTTAAGTTGAATTGTAAAAGGCATCTTGTAAATTATGGTATCCTGTACATCTCTCCCTTGATATCACCAAAATTTAATACAATATTGGCAAGACATGAACTACCCTTAATAGTAATAAGCATGTACGCTAAGTATGATGAAAATGGGTATATGGTCTTTTGTGACCTGGTGATAATGTTTCATAATTGTAATGAGATGTGAAAGTGACAATTTGCTGTATATGGTTTTTGTGCCAACTGTATTTACAATATACGTACTATGTGAGTACTTGGGGTGGAGATGTAATTCGACTAATATAATGTATGCTCCACTAATGTGTTATATTGACTCTTGTTGAAGTTGGCAAGTGATGGAGCTAGTTGTTTAACAGCTCATTGCAGGTACCTCAATGTGGGGGTAAGAGCAACTCGTGGTTGATGTTGACAGTGATCAACTCTGAAGTACCGCTTTGTTGCAATACAGTGTTGAAATGCCATTGATGATGGTTGAGCTTAATGCTTTAAACTAACCATAGTCCGTAACGGGTGGTTTGGACACTGCATACTTGATGGGTATGGCAAGAGAAGATCTATTGGTCTCAGGTTTAAGAGAAAGTGATTGTGTAAGGTCTGAAAATAACCTTATGGATCCATTGATAAGGATGCTATGTCGTGAAACGGTTGTGTAAACATCAAGGGGGACAAGACTAAAGTCTATACATGAATAAACTATGATGTATCCAACCTAGTTTTTACAGGTTCAATGTGAAAAGTCATAGTTTCATTCAAGGAATGCACTGTGTTTTATGTTGTCCCTCCCTATGGTATGACAGTACGGAGACAAGTCCATAACCATATGTTTGGTGGTGTAAGCGAGGCTTGCACTTGATGGACACTGTCTGTATGTTACCAAGGGTGAGGTTGAGCTTTAGCTCTTAATGGACCCATATCCATATGTTTGGTGGTGTGCGGTAACACACATTTGATGGGATCCACCTATGTATGTGTGGGAGTCAGGCCGCTCCCTATGAAGGTTCAAGACTGGCCTTCTAGAGCGCCTATGAATATACAGGATGAGGGCATGGCCGATAAAACGCTCCAAACCGCATGAGTTGTCATTATGTTACCAAGGAATAAGGTTGAGCTATAGGTCTTAATGGACCCATAACCATATGTTTAGTGGTGTGAGGTAACACACATTTGATGGGATCTACCTATATAGGTGTGGGAGTGTGGCCAAAACAGGGTCGTTTTGATGCCTACTGTGAATTTCTTTATGGTTGAAGAAGGGGTGTACAGATCAGGTTTCCAGAAGTTTATAATTTTGCATTCTTAGAAACCCTAAATCTCAATTCAATCATGTTCAATTTAGGAGCTCTCTTCTGATACTATCTGCGGGTTCTATAAGTTTCTCGATTTTGGGCAAAGTTCTTAGGAACTCCTACCCGGCAATTAACGAGTGCACGTTAAGAGTCGGATCGCGTTAATCCTGGAGGACGGCCGCCGGTTATACTATGTGCCCCGGAGCAGCGACGAAATCGTCTTTTAGGACAATGGCATTTACCACGGCGCGATATTATCGTTTTGTAAGATCTTTCCAATTACTTTCTCCTTCGGTAAATGTTCTAATTGCTCGTCGGTAGTCTAGCCACTTCCCCCAGTTTCGGTATTATTTTTAGTACTGTCTTTAGATATTTTTGCTGCATATTTTTACAGCAATTTTACGTGACTGTGTCGACTGTTTTACTAATATTTTTTCTAACACCTACTGAAGGGAACAAAAATGTTCCAGGTACACGAGAGCTTAGATGTGGTGGGAGGATGGTCAGGACACCTGACAGATTTATAGGGGGAGCCTTAGTGGTTGACCGTGGTATTGAATTTGATCCCTTTAGCCACAATGAAACAATCGAGTGTTATAGTTTTGCGCAATTGGTTGATCGAGCCATGCGTGTACATCGATATTAAGAGAAAGTATTGACATTATTAGTATTCTATGTCAACGATATACTACTCATTGAGAATGATGTAGGTGTGTCATTAGCTGAAAAGATTTGATTGTCAAGAAAGCTCAATATGAAGGACATGGGAGAAGCTAACTCTACTTTTAGGATTAAGCTTCTGCAAGGTCGTAAGAGTAGGATGTTGGATCTTTCTCTAGCCACTTATATTGACAAGACGTTGTCAAGGTATAGCATTAAGTCCCTCTCTCTTTTGAGTAGTGCTCTAGGACACCTCAAGAGGGGAAGAAATTGAGGAATATTCCATATGCTTTGGCAGTAGGAGCCTCAGGTATGCCATGTTGTGCACGAGACTTGATGTCTGCTATGCTATGGTACAGTAAGCGAGTGTTAGTCTAACCTAGGTCCGATGCACTAGGTGGCAATGAAGCTTTTTCTCTAATACTTGAGAAGGACTAGAGATTATATGCCAATCTTTCAAAATGACAAGCTGTTTCCAGTTGGATATATTATCTCAAGACTTCCAATCAAATATATATGATAGACGTTCGACGTCCAAGCATATTTTTACCCTTGGAGTGGGAGCCATTAGTGAGAGGAATGTCAAGCAGCATTGTATTATTGACTTGCTCACTAAGGGTTAGGCTCAGTAGACCTTTGGTTTAAACTTAAAATGGGTGAGTATGGACTTTGTCATAAATTGGATTTAGGACAAGTGGGAGATTATTAGGAACAGTGTCTTGAAGTCCAGATTTATTCTGAATATATTATTTTAATTAATAAATAAAATTGAAGTCCCAATTGTTTCCTAGTTAAAATTGTGTAAGCGAGCATTTATACTGCATGTAATTTACTTTTGGGAGACATCCATGAGATGGGTGTAGTCCTCAGGCTACAATTTACATGTTTGTACTAAGTAGTTTATGAGACTAAGCCACAGATAGACTTAGAAAAAAATGGTATGGATTGTTGTTTGAAAGGCTCATAGTCGAAGAAAAGTTTGGACCGCTTGTATGCTAAGACTATAACGTGACACTTTAGATGCCTTGCCTTTATCATGTGGATCGAGATCCAAAAGTGTTAGGTTAGTGTGTTTAATAAGATTGACACACTGAATTGGACCATGTGGATTACTTATTTCTAGACTACTATAGGAGATGAGTGATTCACGTTGTACTGTTTGAACGACGACTCTAAATCCTGAGGGTATTCTGGACTGTGCATGGAGCATTAGTTACTTTGGTGTACTATAAATAAGGTCTAAATGCTTGGATGAATTCCAACGTACACTGGGTAGTGGCGTGAAGTGTGACAAGGATTAGGTCTTTAATAGGGAATCTAAAGTCTCTTATGAGATATAGATGTCCCCTTAGTTGATTCGCAAATAATTGAATAGTTTGAAAACTTTGGCCAAAGTATTCCAAGTATTTGATATTTGGAATTTGTACTATCAATATGTTCAAGTATGAATAAATTATTCAGTGAAGGGCGAGTCGGTAACTAATGGAAAAGCTGTGAGAAGGATAATGGTAGTGGTTATATTTATCCTTTGTCATAGACATCTAGCGGAGAGGTTGTTGTCATCAATACAGTCTATTAGGGAGATATCGATAAAATAATGAAAGTTTGCAGTGCAATGAGATTTATTCAGTGGAATTAAATCTCATTAAATGGTAATTAAATTATTTCATAAGATGATTAATTTAACCCATTTGGAACTAGATTTAAATTATCTTTGCAAACCTCTATATTTATTACCATCAGAAAAATATTAAAGAATTCATGAGATGAATTATTTATCCATAAGATGGGTAAATTAATTTTGCCAAACATTAGTCATGAGATGAATAAAAATTAAAAATTACAAAATAAAATAATTTTTAGAAATTAAAATTCATAAGATGAATTTTAACATGTTAGAAACAAAGCAAAAAAAAAAAAAAAGAAAAGAAAAATCGCATGTACAGTGTTATCCGTGTGCTCACGGATCAACCAACCAGCGCTCGACAACCATCCATGTGAGCACGGGCGGGCCAATTGCGGTATGCCACGTGTCACGCTCAGTTTTAAAAGGAGCGATTTTGCCTGGGATTGAAACGCAGCGTTTTGAGCAGGTTTTTATACAACACGATGCGTTTTGCCTGTTAGCTGCGAATCCCACATCCAATTTTCAGCTTATTTTTGTTTCGGTAGCCTACGGTAAATAGAGGTACCTATTCTAAGGGTTTGACATTCAATTGAAATAAATTTTTTTGGGTTTCTAAAAATTGTTTTAGAGACCTAGTTGGAGAGAAAAATTTCCGTTGAAAATTTTCTTTCCTCGATTTAATATTTTTCGGAGCCCACCCTCTGGGCAGTTTGAAGTCATTGCGTACAAGATCGCGGGGTTTCAATTTTCTTAGTATTCTTTGTTATTGGAGCAATTTCAGGTATGTTCTTCTTTTCTTCTTCTTTTAATTTTCGTTTTTCTATTTATTTATAGTATTCGTTATTATGCCTATTTGAGCTTATTATTGTTATGAATGTATTAGAATAAAAGGCCTGTAGATCTAAATTAAGAATTTAGATCTGTAGATTTAAATTATGAATTTAAATCTGTAGATTTAAAATTAGAAATTCTAAATCAACCCTAGGTTTAGAATTATGAATTCTAAACCACTTTCACTGCGTAAACTTTATAAAACTAGGAAGAATTTTAAAATTCGTCCCAACAACTGGTATTAGGGTAAAGGGTTTATAGAGATAAACCTATTCCAGGGAACTCTCGCACGTGAGGTGTCACGAAGTGTTGCTCTCCGACCGGGGGCTCAGGTAGATAGAAGTGTTGCTCTATTAGGTACCCCTTGTTGTGACCACAGTTAAAAAATTGTGAACCCAACGATCGGTATCAGAGTTTATTTTCCAACAAAATTTAAATCTTTTCCCAACATTGCTAACATTCAATCCTAGCAACTTGGTGAACTGTTTTTTGTATTAACCTTCGATTTTACTCCTGCAACATTCCATTGCAACAATACTTCATGAATCCCACTTGATTTCACTGCCTGAATTTGTCCTGAATTTGCCATAACTTGCTTTTCTCTTATTCCTTGATCAATCTTCCCTTGTTCTCCCTTATTGAATTCATCTATTACATTCCTTGGATCTTCATCTACTCCATTAGGAGCCGACTGCTATCCTTCACAGAGGAATTAACTCCAATCCTCTCAATTGAGCCTGCAATATGATCTGATCTTGCATATTTCCTAGTTGAACTTGAGCATTTGCTTGCACAGCAGTAAGATTAACCTGCTTCTTCGCTAAGTTTGATTGCACTGTAGTAGTAACAATGTGCTTCTTTGCTATTGCTTCACTACTGATAGAGGTCCACCTTTTCCTTTCCAGCTTGATTGTCCTTTTAATCCAATAGTATGCCCTGAGTATATCAATTGTTATTATCACCACCTTAGGCTGCCTAAAACTCATTCTGCTGATTATGTATAACTTTTCAAGAACCTTTTTATTTGACTTAAGAAGTAGGAAATCTGGTGATTTTCTATTGTAAAACAAGATTGGCATTTTCTTTGCTCCAATTCTCTTGCTTGTATAACATTTCTTGTGACTGAGATGAAATACCAACCTGATCACTATGTCTGGCTGTAATTTAAGCTGCAAATGTAATAACCTGCGACTCTGAATTTCAATCTGAACTTCCAATTTCAAGGCTGCAACAATCAATGGTGGCACTACTTCTTGACTCACAACTGCAACTTCATCCTGAATTAATGCTGAGCTTGCTATAATGAGGTTCCAGGAGTGGCTGGATCAGTCTTATTTTGGATCTCAAAGGCTTGATTTGTGTTTACTGATTCTTTAAGCTGATCTTGCTTGATATAAGCATTCTGTTGTACTAATGTTACTGCTGCAGCCTTCGATTTCACAACATTCATATTTATTTGCATCAACTCCTCATGAACATGTGGACAAGCTACAACATTAATATGATTCTCTGCTGCAACTTTAAGATGTGAATGAGTTCTATCTTTATTAAGTGCATTTTGGTTATTAGTTTGTTGTTGCCTTCCTGCTAATCATTGCTCAAAATTGTTGCTGCGATTGAGCCATTTGTTGCATCATCGATTGTTGATATGTATCAAGATCAATTCTTATTGCACAAATCAGCTTTTGCATTTGTTGTCGCCATTGATAAAATGCCTTTGGTTGAATCGCACCTGCTGCAGCCTTAGTAACTTGTTTCCTATTTTTTGCCATGCTTGATCAAAAGCAAATTCAACTCGACTGAATTGGAATCAACTTAATTGAATGCAATTTCACAAGCTCTAATACAATTTGTTAGATTCATGATCAATCTTGGATCATAACCTAGGAGAGAGAGTTTGAGATGAGAAAGAATTGAGATAAACATAAGAAATAGAGAGAATAGAGATGAGGAGCAGAAATAATTAAGAGAAAGAGAATATATTTTCTATATTCATCAATGAGGTTTACAATTACAAGAACAATCTACTTATACTACTCCTAGCTAAGATGGATAGAGGGGAAAAATATCCACAAGAACAATTCACCTAGACACTTCCTTAACCTCCACTAACTACTTAACCAACTTAACTGCATTTCCCTCCTCCACTTAACTACCTTACAAGACTTATTACTTCTTAGCCAAACAAGAGTAGAGTAATACACTAAAGGAATTGCTAATTTGACTCATGCTAAAGACTTATACTACTTGATTGTTACCAACGAATTATTACTACTTAATCCATTATATCCAATATACCAGGATCATGACACATTCTTGAGAGGAAATTCACGAGCTTTATGTCCCATCTCTCTGCAATCATAACACACCCCAGCCTTCTTGCACCATTTACAAGGATGGACCTTTTCACAGTGATCAAATTTTCTGGTCCTAATGCTAGAACCTTTTAGATTCTTCATATTGAACGTCTTGTCTTTGTTGCTAGATCGCTTAGGCTTTTCACCTTGAAACTTGCCATCATATGACCTCTTCTTGGTAGAGTATTCTTACTCATCTAACTTCAAATCTGCTTCAATTTTCAAAGCATGCTCAAGTACCTTCTTGTATATCTTGAAGATAATTAATTGACAAATGCCTCCTAATACGAGGAAGCAATCCTGTTTCGAATTTGTTTGCCTTACTCTTTTCAAACACCATAATGCTCAGGAAGAAACGCCCCAACTCATGAAACTTTTTTGCATACTATAGCACCGATATTTTCTCCCCTTGTTTCAACTCATAAAACTCATTTTGCTTCGTCATTCTTAAGTGTTTTAAGGAAAAATTAGTTGTAAAAGATCTCCCTAAACTCCCCCCAAGTCAAAGGGTCAGTTGTGCTCTAGTATGCTACCTTGACCGTTGTCCACCCAACTTCTGCATTCCCCTTAAAGAAGGGGGTGGTTGCTCGCACCTTAGCGATCGATATTGCATCAAACAATGTCTCCATCTCGCATATACACTTTTCAACTTCTAAGGGATCATCAACTCTTTAAAACTTTGGGCCTTTCAACCTACTCAACCTCTCAAATGGGGTCTCATTAGTTCATCGGCTAAGAGAAGGAACAACATGGACTTGCTGTTGATGTTGCAAAAGACTAGTCATGAGTTGGTGCATTATTGCAACATCAACATGGTTAGAAGAGCCACCCAAATTTCGGCAGTTTGGATAATTAAGTCTTCTCCGGTTGGACACCATCGTCCTTAGGATGCTTCTCTTCTGTATCATCCTCTGATTCACTAGGGTGCTCCTCAGTCAGGGCAAGACCTTGCTTTTTCTCCTCAAAGTTGAGCGGGACCTTGCTTTTTCTCCTCAAAGTTCTCTTTTTCTTCAAGAACACTAGTGTTTTATGCTTGTCGCCTCAAACAATGTCTCCATCTCGCATATCCACTATTTGGCCTCTAAGGATCAATAGCTCCTTCGAACTTTGGGGCTTCTAACATACTCAGCCTCTCAAATGGGGTCTCTTCAGCTCATCGGTAAGAGAAGGAACAACGTGGACTTGTTGATATTGCAAAAGTCTACTCATGAGTGGATGCATTATTGTAACATCAATTGGCTAGAAATGCCACCCAAATTTTTGCCATTTAAACAATTAAGTCTATTCTCCAGTTGGACACCATCCTCCCTAGGATGCTCCTCTTCTATATCATCCTCTAGTTCACTAGGGTGCTACTCAATTGAGGGCGGGACCTGGCCATTTCTCCTCAAAGTTCTCTTTCTCTTCAAGGATGCTAGTCTTTAACCCCTGTCACTCATCTTAACCTATACCCCCATCACACAAGAAATCACATTGTCAAACAATTTTCAAGCTCCAATAATCAAGGTACCAGCTCAAATAGTCAACTAAATTCCTTGACATCAAATTCTCTAAATAATTAATAACCAAGGATCTGATACCACTAAATCTAACACCCCCAGAGAATGTAGCAAATAAGCTTAAACCAAGAAAGTGCTATACAGCCGCCCTTTCATGAATTCCCTCATCATAACGAGAAGCCCAAAAATTTCCTGTTTGTTATCTCAAAATTTCCATAGAAGTTTCCATGAAACATAATAAATCAAATCCCAAATAACATCAATACTAAAAACGAAAACAAATAGTACTAAAAGTTGAATTACAATGTATCAAATAGTCCATAACATCCCGTTATAGAATTTATTTAATATCTAACTATGAAAACTAAATTAATCCTCAAAATAGGATGCTGCTCTGCCTTCCTCTTCCTTGTGGAACTCCCCAAACTAGAAATATGTAAAGTGGAGGAAAAGGGATGAGCAAACAACATGCTCAGCAAATACACCACATACCCTACCTAGACCGATCATAATATTTAAAATAGGATGAAGAAAGAATTCAATGTAACCAAGGGAATAAAACATCACTTTAGATAATAGTTTATCCTACAAAAGTTCCACGGTTTAACTCACAAATCAACTGGAGACCCTGGCCAATATTAAATCTAGTGACAAGGCTACATATCGACTTTTGCATAATTCACATTCAATTCATCGACCACACAGGCTCTTTAGGTCACATTCAATTCATCGGCCACACAGGCTTTTTAGGTGACGTTCAATTTGTCAGACACACAGACTCTTTTAGAATGCATTCTGTAATCGATAGACCCCAGGGTCAATATAGTTTATGTGAGCTCTATCCATAAGAACCTTTCAATTTAATTAACAAGTTCATAATAATTTCATCCACCTTATTAAAAGTACAAATTCTTTCGAAAATTTATATATTCTATCATCAAATCAATGTATAAATCAATGTAATTTCAAATCGTAAGAGTAGTAATCATGCAATCAATCAAATATATATGCCCGACCCTATGTTAACAAAATAATAAATCGTTCAAATGTAAGTCTTATATATCAAATCATATAAAATAATTTTCATATTCACAAACAAATAAAGGAAGTGGTATACTTATCTTCACTATCTTCTAACCTAATTTCCGAACTTCTATTACGAACAAGCTTCAAAAACTATCATGGAAGAGGAATCGAGATTCACGATTGGTGTTTGAAAACCAGGGGGGTTGATTGGGAAGAAGAGGAAGGGAGAGTTAGGGTTTTAGTTTATTTATTTATTTATTTTTTCTTTCCTATATATATATATATAGAGAGAGAGAGAGAGAGAGAGAGAGAGAGAGAGAGAGAAAGCGCGTGAGAGGGGCGAATCCGGACCCTCCATTGCAATGGACAGCCAAGATCTGTTGGACGTTAAAAAAAAATAATTTACTGCCAAGATTTGTTGAGTATTAAAAAATAATTTACCTCCCTTACCCCTTATTTCTTTCCACCCCATGAAGGGGTATGGGCCGTAAATTATAATTTTTTTTTTAATATTTAACAAATATTAGCCATCCATTACAATGGAGGGCCAAGATTCACCCCTCTCACACCCTCTCACAAGAATGCCGCCCATATATATATAACCCAATTTAATTAGATTGGATTTCACACATTATAATTAAAGCAACATACCTAGTGCCTCAGTACTCCTGCCTAAGCAGGGTCGGGGGGGTGGGGGGGTGGCGAATATACGCAGCCTTCCCCTTTCATGGTATTACCCCTCAAGAGAGACTGTTTCTGAGTGCCTCCAACCCGAGGGCAAGGACTTCCTAGGAAGTCACCCATCATGATACTGCTCTCGCCCAAGCACCCTTAACTTCGGAGTTCTAATGAAATCCGGTGACGGCACGTTGGTACCCTCTTTGGTATTTCACATATTATAATACACATTTGAATTTAATTAGATTGGGTATTACAGTGTTGAGGTCCTTCATGGAAAATGGAGCGGACAATGTGGTTGTTAGGTGTTGTAAAGTGACGAGTATGGACTGGTGAGGATAATGTTATCAACATATAGCAATAGACATACCGAACCAGCAGAGGAGTGGAATATGAACAGCGAGAGATTCGTCTTACTATAGTGGAATCCAAGACTGTAAAGGAATGAACTAAACGTATGAAACTAAGCTCAAGGTGAGCGTTTGAGCTTAAATAGAACTTACACAGGCTACAGACATGGTTAGGAAACCTAGGATGTATGACTTTCTAAGGTTGTTTTAGGTAAACTTCCCTAGAGAAAACCATGTAAAAACAAAATTTAACATCAAATTGTTGTATAAACCAAGAGTTCGTTACTGCTAAGGCAAGAATAAACTTTATGGTGGTGGGCTTGACAACCAGGCTTAAAGTTTCAAATTAGTTAAGGCTCTCCCTTTGTGAGGCCCTTGGACAACAAGCTTGGCTTTGAAATGATCAATCGAGCCATCAACTTTATACTTGACCTTATATTTCCATGGGATCCCTACAATATTTTAGTCGTGAAGGAGGTAGTAATTCCCAGGTCTGGTTTGGAATCAAGGCATTAAACTCCTCAACCATGGCTCTTGGCCCGTGAGGATTTTTAACAGCGTGAGAAAAGCATGTGGGTTCTTGAATAACAGTAATAGAAGAAAGAAACAAGATGTGTTCAGACTTTCGGATGCTATCTTTAAGTCTCGTGTGCATGGGGTGGACATGTTGTGCACCCATGATTGTAAGAGATGAAGGGGGCATAGCACCATGATAACAGGTGGCGCCATCGTGGTGGGGGAAGCAACGCTCAGGCCAGCACCCCCTACGTCCGTAGAGGCAAAAGAAGGGACTTGATAGGCCGTGCTAGTAGAAAAATCTAGAATCGTAGATAGTGGTGTGGACACTCGCAGAGCATAAACAACCAATGAGCGAGGTGGAGGTCCCAAACAATCGAGTTTTCAAATCGTGTGACCCGAGTGCAGCTGGGGTTACCAGCAAGCGGTAATGTGGAGGAAGGGTGGAGAAGATAAAGTAAAGACATAGGCATGATGTGAAGGGGAACCTCAACTTGACAAGTATCAGAAGGCACCAGTAAACCAGGCACTAAATCATGATAGGGAAAGGGATGTCCTACAAAATGCACATGATGACTAACATACACACTACCCATTATTGGTCCAAAACCACAACCTGTGTAGCACTGCACACCCAAAGAAGACATGGGGTATGGAGCGAGGCGCTACTTTATGCATGGTATAGGGAGTAATGTTAGTATAACATGCATACCTAAGGACATGAAAAAACTATAGCCAAGTGCATGATGAAACAACTTTTCAAAATGCAAAAGATTTTGTAGATCCAGTGTTGGTAATGTTCGGAATAGTGTCCTGAAGTCCAGATTTATTTTGTAATATTATTTTATTAATGCATAAAATTAAAGTTCGAATCGTTTCCTCATTAAATTTGTGTAATTGAGAATGCGTACTGCATGTGATTTTCTTTTAAGTATTGTCCATGAGATGGAGAGAGTCCTTAGATTACATTTTATATGTTTGTTTTAAGTGGATAATGAGATTAAGCCACAGATAGACTTAGAACAAATGGTATGGAGTACTATTTGAATAACTTGTGGTCGGTGATAAGTTTGGATTACTTGTCTATTAAGACCATGACTTGACACTTTAGATGACTTGTCTGAGTCATGCGGATGGCGATCCAAAAATGTTAGGTTGGTGAGTTTAATAAGGTTGACACACTGAATTGGATTATGTGAGTTGCTTATTTCTAGACTGCTATCAGAGATGAGTGATTCATGTTGTACTGTTTGAACAATGACTCTAAATCCTGAGAGTATTCTAGACTTGTGCATTGAATGTTAGTTGCTTTGGTGTACTGTAAGTAAGGTTTAGACAAATGACTGAATTCCACGTGCACTGGATAGCGATATTAAATGTGATAAGAATCAGGCATTAATCTACAATCTCTTATGAGATATAGATGTCCTTAGTTGATTTGCAAGTGTTTTAATAGTTCAGAATCTTTGGCCAAAGTGTTCCAGGTGTTTGACATTTGGAATTTATACTATGAATATGTTCAAGTATAAATGAATTATTTAGTAAAGGGCGAGTTGGTAACTAATGGAGAAGCTTTGAGAAAGATAACGGTAGTAATTATATTTATTCTTTATCATGGACATCTAGTGGAGGGGTTGTTGCTAACAGTTGTTTGCATAATGTACTTATTGGTCGAATTTACTTTTCCTGGAAAAATAAGAACAAGGGACCTATTGGAAAGAAAGGAAAGGGCAAGGTTGCTAGTGTAGCAACGAAGTCCATAAAAAATTCAGAAAAAAGAAAGTGTTTCTTCTATGGGAAATTGACCACTTGCAGAAGAACTGCACTAAGTACTTAGCTTCTCTGCCTGTAAAGACTGCTAGGCCATCTGATGAATATATGTTGATATATCACTTAGTTGAGTCATATGCAGTTGAGAGTCCACCAGGTTCTTGGTGTTCAGACTCAGGTTCAACTGATTATGCCTGTAATATGTTACAAGGGCTCAGGCTAACCAGGAGGCTCTATGATGGGGAAATGTACCTGACGATTGGAAACAGTACAAGAGTAGCGGCCTTAGGAGTAGGAGATGTTAGCTTAGTATTTAGTGGGAGAGTTTTGATTTTAAAGGATTGTTTATTTGTACCCGCACTGCAAAGAAATTTGATTTCTTTGTCTCGATTAGTAAATAATAGTTATTTAATTAATTTTGGTATTAAACCTGTTATTATGTTAAATAAATTATTTATTTGCAAAGGTACATGTGTTGATGGATTATTTATGTTATTTCCTGATCAAAACTCTCATATTTGTTTAAATGAATCTAAAACGAGCTCACTTGTTCAATCTCCTAAACGAAAACACCTTGAAAGGGATAATGCCTATACATGGCAACAACGTTTTGTTCAAATTAATTCGAATAGGATCCACAGATTGGTAAAAGATGGACTGATAAAACCTTTGAACTTAAAGTCATTACCGGTATGAGAATCCTACATAGAAGGCAAGGTGACCAAGTCTGTATTTAAGAGTAAAGGCAGTAGGGTTGGTGACATGCTTGAGCTGGTTCACACAAATGTATGTGGACCAATGAACGTTCAAGCAAGAGGTGGGTTTAAGTACTTCATCACATTCACTGATGATTACTCATGATATGGATATGTTTACCTAATGAGACACAAGTCGGACTCTTTTGAAAAGTTTGAAGAGTATAAGCTGAAGTTGAAAAGCAATTAGGTAAACGAGCTAAGTCATTTCGATAAGATCGAGGTGGTGAATATCTTTCGAGTGAGTTTTTGGATTTCCTAACTGCAAATGGGATAAGATCTCAGCTTTTTACTCCAGGTACACTGCAACATAATGGTGTTGCATAAAGAAGGAATAGGACATTATTAGAGATGACAAGGTCCATGATAAGTCATGCTACTTCAAGGTTATACCTTAGAGACAGCAACACATCTTCTTAACTTAGTTCCATCTAAGTTTTTATCCTAAAACACTTGTGGAGTTATGGACTGGGCGAAAGTCAAGTCTGGGGTACCTTCATATTTGAGGGTGCCCAGCACACGTGTTGAAAAAGAATCTTGACAAGCTGGAATCAAGGACGGAGGTGTGCATGTTTGTTGGTTATCCCAAGGGAACAAGGGGTGGTCTTTTCTACAGTCCTTCTGACCAAAAGGTTTTTGTAAGTGCAAATATGAAATATTTAGAGGATTTTGTGGTGGACTAGAAAAGCAAAAGTAAAGTAGTGTTAGAGGAAATGAAAGAAATTGATGATAATTCTAAATAGCTAGACAGAACTAGGGGTAAAGTGGATACATTAGATGCAGCTACTGATAGGGACGAAAATTTTCCAGTTACACGAGAGCCTAGGCGTAGTGGGAGGATTGTCAGGGCACCTGACAGGTTCATGGCGGGAGCCTTAATAGTTGACCGTGACATTAAATCTAATCCTCTCAGCTACAATGAAGAAATTTAAAGACCAGGACGCTGATAAGTAAGTCCTAGTAATGAAATTTGAGATAGGATCTATGTATTTTAATCAGGTCTAGGATCATGTAGAGGCGCCTGTTGGCATTAAGCCCATTGGTTGTAAATGGGTCTACAAGAGGAAAAGAGGAGTGGACGAGAAGGTAGAGACCTTCAAGGCAAGACTGGTTGCTAAGCCTTTACCGAAAGGAAGGAATTGATTATGATGAGATATTCTCATCAGTAGCTATGCTAAAGTCCATAAAGGTACTCCTATCCAATGCAGCTCATTATGATTATGAGTTTTCATAAATGGATGTGAAAACAGTCTTTTTGAATGTTCGTCTTGAAGAAGACATCTATATGGTGCAATCAGATGGTTTCATTGGCAAAAATAAGGTGCGTATTGTATGCAAACTAAAGAAGTCCATATACAGACTGAAGGCATCACGCTCATACAATATTAGATTCAATGAAGCGATTAAGTCTTATGGTTTTGAGCAATTAGTTAACAAACCATGCGTGAACAAACAACATCAAGAGAAAGTAGTGACTTTCTTAGTATTGTATCCGATGATATACTACTCATTGGGATTGATGTAGGGGTGTTGTCAGCTGTAAAGATTTGGTTGTTAAGTCATATCGATATGAAAGACTTAGGAGAAGCCAGTTGTAGTCTTGGGATCAAGCTTTTGAGAGATTGTAACAATAGGATGTTGGGTCTTTCTCAAGCCACTTGCATTGACAAGATGTTGTCAAGGTATCACATGGAGGACTCTTAGAAAGGGCTCTACCTTTCAGACATGGAGTCACCCTTTCTTTAGAGCGGTGTCCTAAGACACCTCAAGAGGGGGAACAGATGAGGAATGTTCTATATGCTTCGGCTGTGGGAAGCCTCATGTACGCCATGTTGTGCACGAGACTAGATATCTGCTATGCTGTTGGTATGGTAAGCAAATATCAGTTTAACATGAGTCCGATGCACTAGGTGGCAATGAAGTATATTCTCAAGTACTTAAGAAGAACTAGAGATTATACGATGATCTTTCAAAGTGACGAGCTGGTTCCAGTTAGCTATACTAATTCAGACTTCCAGTCAGATAGAGATGCTAGACGTTCGACGTCGGGATATGTCTTCACTCTTGAAGGAGTGATAAGCAGTCTTGTATTGCTAACTCCACCATGGAGGCCGAGTATATTGCAGCTTCAAAAGCTGCGAAGAAGGGATGTTGGCTTAGAAACTTCTTGATAGATCTTGAAGTTGTTAGAGATAGTCTAACACCAATTATGGCCTTTTGTGATAATTTTGGTGCGATGGCTAATTCTAAAGAGCCGAGAAGACACAAAACGTCCAAGCATGTTGAAAGAAGTACCACCTCACAAGAGACTATGTGGATAAGGGTGAGTTGGCCATCTTGAAGACAGACACAAGTCATAATTTTGCAGATCCTTTTACAAGACTTTAACTTAGAAGACCTTTAAATCACACATAGAGGGATGGGTATAAAGTGTAGAGTAAATTAGATCTAGGACAAGGGGGAGATTGTTAGGAATAGTGTTTTAAAATTCATATTTATTTTGTAATATTATTTTATTAATGAATAAAAGTGAAGTTCCAGCCATTTCCTCATTAAATTTGTATAAGTGAACAGATATACTACATATGATTTTCTTTTAAATTTCGTCTAGGAGATGGACAGAGTCCTCATATTACATTTTACATGTTTTTTCTAAGCGGATAATGATATTAAGCCACAGATAGACTTGGCACAAATGGTATGGGATGTTTTCTGAATAACTAGTGGTCGGTGATAAGTTTGGACTACTTGTCTATTAAGACCATGACTCAACACTTTAGATGACTTGTCTTAGTCATGTGGATGGTGATCCAAAAGTGTTAGGTTGGAGAGTTAGATAAGATTGACACACTGAGTTGGACCATGTGGGTTGCTTGTTTCTAGACTACTATCGGAGATGAGTGATTTATGTTGTATTATTTGAACAATGACTCTAAATCCTGAGAGTATTCTAGACTTGTGCATGGAATGTTAGTTTCTTTGGTGTACTATAAGTAAAGTTTAGACAAATGACTGAATTTTCACATACACCGGGTAGTGGCGTGAAGTGTGGCAAGGATCAGGTATTCAATATAGAATCTATAGTCTCTTATGAGATACAGATCTCCCCTTAGTTGATTTGCAAGTGTTTGAATAGTTTGAAATCTTTGGCCAAAGTCTTCCAGGTGTTTGACATTTGAAATTTATACTATGAATATGTTCAACTATAAATAAATTATGTAATAAAAAGCGAGCCGGTAACTAATGGAGAAGTTGTAAGAAAGATAATAGTAGTAGTTACATTTATTCTTTGTTATGGACATCTAGTGAAAGGGGTTGTTATTATCAATATAGTTGATTTGAAAAATATCGAATAAATGGTTTCAGTCTAGAGTGCAGTGGAATTTATTTAGTGGAACTAAGTCTCATTAAATAGTAATTAAATTTTATCTTGAGATGTTAATTAATTTAACCCATTTTGAGCTAGATTTAAATTGTCCCCGAAGTCTCTGTGCTAGCCTCTATATTTATTGCTATAAAAAAATATTAAATTATTCATGAGATGAGTACATTTAATTTTGTCAAATATTATTCATGACAAGAATAAATATCAAAAATTATAAAATAAAATAATTCTTGAAAATTAAATTTCATAAGATAAATTTTTACATGTGGAAAATAAACAAAAAAAAAATATTGCAAAAATGCATAGGTCTGGGGATCCGTGTACAATCGAACGGACCAACCAGCACGTAACATACCCTTTGGCCATCAGCGTGCATGCACACAGGCCAATTACGGCCCACCATGCGGAGTAAATTAAAATCAGAGGCAGTTTGCTCAGTGTTAATATGCGTCGTTTTAACTGTTTATTTGAATGGAATGATGCATTTTGTTATTAGCTTTTGCGTCCCACATCGAAAAATCAAGATTTTTTTGCTCTGGTATACTACTATAAATAGAGGTACCAGTTTCATAGTTTGGCATCCAATTAAAAAATTAAAGGTTTTAGAAGGTGTTGACTTTCGGAGACCTAATTGGAGAGAAAATTTTCCATTAAAATTTTTCTTTCCTTAGTTTAATATTTTTCAGAGTCCGATGCTGTTTCCCGACACACGTCGCTCAACCACTAGGTATGCTTTCTTCCTTAGACCAAATATCATCTATTGGCTAGCCAAAAAGTAACCCATTGTCTCCAAGTCCAACACCGAATCTGAATACTGTGCAGTTGCGAAAGCTGTAGCCTAGTGTGACTGGATTCTCTACCTTATGCGTCACCTCAAACACTCCCGACCGGTCAAGCTCTACCTCGACAACGTCTCCGCTTTCTATCTTGCTGCCAACCCGATTTCAAATGATCGTAGCAAATATGTTAATATTAACTTTCACTATGTTCAAGAAAAAGTAGTCAAAGGTGATCTTCAAGTCTTCCATACTCCAACAACAAGACAAATTGCTGATATCTTCACAAAAGTTCTATCCGCATATCTCTTTCACTACCACATGAACAATCTTCACGTCACTCCGCCTTGTTCAGCTTGAGGAGGCCTATTAGAATAGCTAGTGTAGGAAAGTCTACCTAGGGTTCGTTGTATTTACTTCCCTATCCATTGACCTAGTTGTATAACTCAAGGGTCCTTTTGTACTTTTTATGTCTTGGCCTGTCTATATATAGAGGTCTCTTATATTGCTTTCATCATTCAATTAACAAGAGCTATTTGGATGCTTCTTATTTCTAGCAACATGTATTTAGGGTTTTTTTTTTTTTTTTTTTTCCAAAAAGACAATTGTTAAAATTACGAAGACGGTCAAACTCAGGTTTTTATTGAGTTTGACCCTGTAGCCATACAGGACCAACTAGAGGTTGCCAATGGGTTGACCCAAATCATGGGCCCAGTTCGATCTCTGACATGGTTCAAGGATGGGTCAAGTCAAACCAAATCATGGGTCTAATATGGGACACAACGGGTCTGTGATTCGGGTCAATACCATCCTGGCCTTTATTTTATAATGATGAAAAATCTCTGCAAGAAAACGGCACAACTAGTCACCACTTCCCAATTCGGTGTAATGGAGCAATGTCATTTTCCTGACATTATGATGAGTCTTTTGTTTATTAGCGTATATGGTGTAAAAACACTTGTTACCGCATTGTCTTAGTTGAGAGCCATGCACTAAAACTATTTTATAGATTAACAAGTAAAAACTTTAATTGTTCTAGTTAGTAAATTATGTATATATAATATATTTTTTTTTAAAATAATGAAAGAAGCAATATTTTCAGTGCCGCAAAGAGCTCCCGCCTAAGTAGGGTTGGGAGGGATTCCCGAAAACCTTTAGTTACTCTTGCCCTTATTTGTATAACAATAATGGAATCGTGGATTCATATGATCCTATGAACAAAATAGATTTCATTAGTTATTTTTTTAAAAATGATGTATTAATTATACATAATTCTAACTACAACAATTTGAAGTTTTTACTTGTTAATCTATAAAATAATATTTAGTACATGGTTCTCGACGAAACAATGTTATAACAGGTGTTTGTACACCAAATGCACTAATAAAGAGAAGAACCATCATTATCTCAAGAAAATGACATTGCTTCCATCGAATCCAAATAGGTGCCATTTTCTTGTAGAGATTTCCCATCATTGTCAAATTCAGAGTGGTGGGCTCACCAATGTAGTTCATCAGTTATCTGGGGATATCTCTGGTTATCTTCAATAGTTATGTTGAGTACTTCGCTTTGAGGCTTATATGACATTAGATCTTTACTGATAACTTCACTAGAAAACTCTTGATTTGAGCTCTCAAGATCAAGCGTCAAATAAGGGATTCAACAATTTACCTTGATTTGGTAATTCTGAATCAAGAGTTTCCAAGTGAAGATGCTGTAAAAGCTCTAATGTCAGTAAAAGCTGGAAAAAAAAAAAAAGGCTAATGGAGATAGCGAGTGATATCCTAAGGTGGCTGATGAAATCAAGAAAAAAAGGCCTTAACAATTTTTTTTTTGGCTATATTTTATGTATTTTTATATTATAGGTATATAATTGTTATATTTTATATCTTCTATGTTCGAAATAAAATTAAGATAGTATTTATTTCTATTTTAAACAGGTGTAGCTAGTGATATCCTAAAATGGCTGATGAAATCAAGAAAGAAAGGCCCTAACAAATTTTTTTTTGTTACATTTTATGTATTTTTATATTATAGGTATATAATTGTTGTATTTTATATCTTCCATGTTCGAAATAAAACTAAGATATTATTTATTTGTACTTTAAACACGTGTATTTAGCCTTTTCCCAATAAAAAAAAAAACCCTTGTTAAAATTTCAAAAAGGGTCAAATTCGGTTTTGTCCAAGTTTGACCCACCTCTGACCATACTGGGTCTGACTAGAGGGTGTCAATGGGTTAACATGAATGGCATACCCAGTTTGGTCTCGGCATTTTCAAGGATGGTTGGGCCAAACTAGATCACAGGTCAGAACGGGTTTCAAACAGATTGACTGAAATTTTTTTTATAAATTAAGCAAATAACATATATGTATATAATACAAATGTATAATATAAAACATAAATAAATAAACCCTAATTTTACTAATAAAAAAACATAAAATATACATTAGTAATTTACAAATGTTGTTTTTAACTTAAACTGTACAAGTTGTTAAGAAAAATAAATTTCTCGTATACAAAGAATTACACTATGAAAAAGAGCTTATACACATGATAATATCTATTGTGTGAAAAAAAAAAAAAACTATTAAATGTTTACATAATATATTGTATAAATGTAAATGAATCAATTTGTTCTTGCTTTGGTAGGTGTTAGCACTTGTAGTTGTATTAGAGTCGGTGTCATCTTCTTCTTCATTTGATGATGTGATGGTGTGATCCCCTTCATCCCCCTAGTTCCTTTTGAATGCAACAAATCACATTTTTTTAAGCAGACAAACATCTGCCAAGTTTTTGGTGCTAGTAGAGTTGATGTTGTCATTTTCATCACTTGATGATGCAATGATTTAATCCCACAAGTTCCTTTTCAATGCGACAAGCCAATCCTTCAAGCATACGGTCATTTCCAATATTTTTGGAAAATCATACGGAATAACCCTCTGGCCCCCCTTTAATCTTTTTCCAACCCTTTTAATCTTAAATAGACCATTTTTGACAAAATTGCCCCCCTTCACCTCCCACCCGTCCACTTTCTCTCTCCCTTTCTCTCTCCTCATTTAATACAACAGCAGTAATTCCTTTACTTGACCCCTTCCCCCGTCCATTTTCTCTCTCCCCTTCTCTCTCCTCATTTAATGCAACAACAGTAATTTACTTTATTTGCCAACTATGTTGCTTTTCATTCTATCCCTCCCTTCTTTTCCCTCCCGTTTATCTTCCGTCTCTCATCTCTCATTCTCTCTTCTTTTTTCTTCTTCTCTCATTTTGGAATCCCCAAGCTCCATTCTCAACGTCCTACGTTTCCTTATCCTACTTGGGCCCTCGGAAGAAGAAGAAGAAGGCCTTGTAAGAATGGGTTTGAAGTATTGTGGCATTGCGGTAGGTCCAAGGTTGAGTCATTACACATTTCATGGTTGTCAAATCATAAATTCAAGGTAAAGCGATCATTTCATGCATTTGTCGCCAATGGATCTTTGTCATTTGGTGTTAGTGTGTTACAAGTCATTTGTGCTGTATGATTGGTGTAGATGGTGTATTATCATTTTCTTATGGAGTGTTTCAACTCATTAATGGTGTATGATTAATCATACACCGTGTATGACTGGTTTTAATGGTGTGAAATCATTTTCTCTTGGTGTGTTTAAAGTAATGAGTGGTGTATGATCAATCTTACACCGTGTATGATGGGTTTAAATGGTATATTATAACAGTATATTGGTGTGTGTTAAGTCATTAATGGTGTATTATTAACCATACATCGTGTACGATTGGTTTAAATAGTGTAATATCATTTGTTGTTGGTTGTTTCAAGTCATTAATGGCGTATGATCAATCATACACGATTATGATTGATTTAAATGGTATAATATCAAGTTGTGCTGGTGTGTTTTAATCATTAGTGGTGTATGATTCATCATATACTGTGTATGACTGACTATATACCTTGTATGATTGATCATACACCGTGTATGATAGGTTAAATGGTGTAAATCAACTTGTTTTAGTGTCTTTCAAGTCAATAGTGATGTAAGATCAATCATAAAGCGTGCATGATTGGTCTAAATGGTGTGAAAACAACTTGTTTCAATGTGTTTTATGAAATTAGTGGTGCATGATCAATCATACACCGTGTACGATAGGTTTTAAGGGTGTAAAGTCGACTTATTTTAATGTGTTTTAAGTAAAGAGTGGTGTATGATTTTGTTTTAGTGTCTTTCAAGTCAATATTGGTGTAAGATCAATAACACACAGTGTACGATTAGTCTAAATAGTGTGAAAACAACTTATTTTAGTGCGTTTTAAACAACTAGTGGTGTATGATAGTTTTTAAGGGTGCTAAATCAACTTGTTTGAACGTGTTTCAAGTAAGTACTGGTGTATGATCAATCATACACCGTGTATGATTGGTCTAAATGGTGTGAAATCAACTAGTTTTAGTGTATTTTACGAAAATAGTGGCGTATGATCAATCATACACTGTATATGATAGGTTTTAAGGGTGTAAAATCAACTTGTTTTAATGTGTTTTAAGCAAATACAGGTGTATGATTGATCATAAAGTGTATATGATTGGTCTAAATGGCAAGAAATCAAATTGTTTTAGTGTGTTTTAAGCAAATAGTGGTGTATGATTGATCATACACTGTGTATGATGGGTTTAAATGGTGTAATTCAACTCATTTTAATGTGTTTTATGTAAATACTGGTGTATGATCAATCATACACCGTATATGATTGGCCTAAATGGTGCAAAATCAACATGTTTTAGTGTGTTTTAAGAAAATCGTGGTGTACGATTGATCATACACTGTGTATGATGGGTTTAAATGGTGTAATTCAACTTGTTTTAGTGTCTTTCAAGTCAATAGTGGTGTAAGATCAATCACACACCGTGTATAATTGGTCTAAATGGTGTGAAAATAACTTATTTTTAGTGTATTTTAAGCAATTAGTGGTGTATGATCAATCATACACAGTATATGATAGGTTTTAAGGGTGTGAAATCAACTTGTTTTAGAGTATTTTAAGAAAATAGTGGGGTATGATAAATCATACACCGTGTATGATAGGTTTTAAGGGTGTAAAATTAACTTGTTTTAATGTGTTTTAAGTAAATACTAGTGTATGATCAATCATACACCGTGCATGATCGGTCTAAATAGTGTGAAATCAACTTGTTTTAGTGTGTTTTAAGCAATTAGTGGTGTATGATCAATCACACACGGTGTATGATAGGTTTTAAGGGTGTAAAATCAATATGTTTTATTGTGTTTTATGTAAATACTGGTGTATGATCAATCAGACACCGTGTATGATTGGTCTAAATGGTGTGAAATCAACTTGTTTTAGTGTGTTTTAAGAAAATAGTGGTGTATGATTGAACATACACCGTGCATGATGGGTTTAAATGGTGTAAATCAACTTGTATTAGTGTCTTTGAAGTCAATAGTGGTTGTAAGATCAATCATACGCCGTGTATGATTGGTCTAAATGGTGTGAAAATAACTTCATTTAGAGTGCTTTAAGCAATTAGTGGCGTGTGATCAATCATACACCGTGTATGATAGTTTATAAGGGTGTAAAATCAACTTGTTTTAATGTGTTTTTAGCCAATGCATGTGTATGATCAATCATACACCGTGTATGATTGGTCTAAATGGTGTGAAATCGACTTGTTTTAATGTGTTTTAAGCAATTAGTGGTGTACGATTGATCATGCACCGTGCATGATGGATTTAAATGGTCTAATTCAACTTGATTTAATGTGTTTTATGCAAATACTGGTGTATTATCAATCATACACCATGTATGATGGTCCAAATTGTCTGAAATCAAATTGTTTTAGTGTATTTTAAGAAAATAGTGGTGTATGATTGGTCATACACCGTGTATGATGGTATTAAATGGGGTAATTCAAATTGTTTTAGTGTCATTTAAGTCAATAGTGGAGTAAGATCAATCATACACTGTGTATGATTGATCGAAATGGTGTGAAAACTTGTTTTAGTGTGTTTTGAACAATTAGTGGAGTATGATTAATGATACACCGTGTACCATAGGTGTTAAGGGTGTGAAATCAACTTGTTTTTAGTGTATTTTATGAAAGTAGTGGTGTATGATCAATCATACACTGTATATGATGGGTTTAAATAGTGTAATTCAACTTGTTTTAGCAATAGTGGTGTAAGATCAATCATACATGGTGTATGATTGGTCTATATGGTGTGAAAACAACTTGTTTTAATGCGTTTGAAGCAATTAGTGGTGTACGATCAATTATACACCATGTATGATAGGTTTTAAGGGTGTGAAATCCACTTGTTTTCGTGTATTTTAAGAAAATAGTGGTGTATGATCAATCTTACACTGTGTATGATAGGTTTTAAGGGTGTAAAATATATTTGTTTTAATGTGTTTTAAGTAAATACCGGTGTATGATCATTCATATACCATGTATGATACGTTTTAAGGGTGTAAAATTAACTTGTTTTAATGTGTTTTAAGTAAATACCGGTGTATGATCAATCATACACTGTGTATGATTGGTCTAATTAGTTTGAAATCAATTTGTATTAGTGTGTTTTAAGCAATTAGAGGTGTATGATCAATCATACTCCGTGTATAATAGGTTTTAAGGGTGTAAAATTAACTTGTTTTTAATGTGTTTTAAGTATATACTGGGGTATGATCAATCATGTACCGTGTATGATTGGTCTAAATGTTGTGAAACCAGCTTGTTTTACTGCATTTCAAGAAAATAGTGTTGTATGGTTGATTATACGCTGTTTATGATGGGTTTAAATGGTGTAAATCAACTGATTTTAGTGTCTTTCAAGTCAATAGTGGTGTAAGATCAATCATACATCCTATACAATTGGTCCAAATGGTATGAAAACAACTTGTTTTAGTGTGTTTTAAGTAATTAGTGGTATACGATCAGTCATACACCGAGTATGATAGTTTTTTGGGTGCAAAATCAAGTTGTTTTAATGTGTTTTAAGTAAATGCTGGTGTATGATCAATCATACACCGTGTATGATTGGTCTAAAAAGTGTGAAATCAACTCGTATTCGTGTATTTCAATAAAATAATGATGTATGATCAATCGTACAACATGCATGATACGTTTTAAGGGCATAAAATTTACTTGTTTTAATGTGTCTTAAATAAATACTGATGTATGATCAATTGTACACCGCGTATGATCGGTCTAAATGGTGTGAAATCAACTCGTTTTAGTGTATTTTAAGCAATTAGTGGGGTATGATCAATCATACATTGTGTATGACATGTTATTAAGGGTGTAAAGTCAACTTGTTTTATTGTGTTTTATGTAAATACTGGTATGTGATCAATCATACACTGCACATGATTGGTCTAAATGGGGTGAAATCAACCTGTTTTTGTGTGTTTTAAGAAAATAGTGGTGTATGGTTGATCATACACCATGTGTGATGGGTTTAAATGATGTAATTCAACTTGTTTTAGTTTCTTTCATGTAAATAGTGGTGTAAGATCATCATACACCATGTATGATTGGTCTAAATGGTGTGAAAACAGCTCATTTTAGTGTGTTTTATGCAGTTAGTGGAGTATGATCAATCATACACCATGCATGATAGGTTTTACGGGTGTGAAATCAACTTGTTTTAGTGTATTTTAGGAAAATAGTGGTGTATGATCAATCATACCCCATGTATGATGGGTTTAAAAAGTGTAATTCATCTTGTTTTAGGGTCTTTCAAGTCAATAATGGTGTATGATTAATCATACACCGTGTATGATTGGTCTAAATGGTGTGAAAACAAATTATTTTAGTGTGTTTTGAGCAATTAATGGTGTATGATCGATCACACATCGTGTACGATAGTTTTTAAGGGTGTAAAATTAACTTGTTTTAATATATTTTAAGTAAATACTGGTGTATGATCAACCATACACCGTGTATGATTGGTCTAAATGTTGTGAAATCAACTTCTTTTAGTTTATTTTAAAAAAATAGTGGTGCATGAACAATCATACACTATGTATTATAGGTTTTAAGGGTGTAAAATCAAGTTTTTTAAATTTGTTTTAAGTAAGTACTACTGTATGATTGGTCTAAATGGTGTGAAATCAACTTATTTTAGTGTGCTTTAGGCAATTAGTGGTTTATGATCAATCATATGCCGTGTATGATAGTCTTTAAGGGTGTAAAATCATCTTGTTTTGATGTGTTTTAAGTAAATACCCGCGTATGATCAATCATACACCATGTATGATTGGTCTAAATGGTATGAAATCAATTTGTTTTAGTGTGTTTTAAGCAATTAGGGGTGTATGATCAATTATACTCCGTGTATGATCGGTTTTAAGGGTGTAAAATCAACTTATTTTTAATGTGTTTTAAGTATATATTGGGGTATGATCAATCATATACTGTGTTTAATTGGTACAAATGGTGTGAAATCAACTTGTTTTAGTGTGTTTTAAGAAAATAGTGATGTATGATTGATCATGCACTGCGTATGATGGGTTTAAATGGTGTAAATCAACTTGTTTTAGTATCTTTCAAGTCAATAGCGGTGTAAGATCAATCATACACAGTGTACGATTGGTCTAAATGGTATGAAAACTACTTGTTTTAGTGTGTTTTAAGAAATTAGTGGTGTATGATCAATCATACAATGTGTATTATAGTTTTTAAGGGTGTAAAAGCAAGTGGTTTTAATGTGTTTTAAGTAAATACTGGTGTATGATCAATCATACACCGTGTATAATTGTTCTAAATTGTGTGAAATCAACTTGTATTCGTGTATTTTAATAAAATAGTGGTGTATGATCAATTGTACAACGTGCATGATACGTTTTAAGGGCATAAAATCTACTTGTTTTAATGTGTCTTAAATAAATATTGATGTATGATCAATCATACACCGTGTATGATTGGTCCAAATGGTGTGAAATCAATTTGCTTTAGTGTATTTTAAGCAATTAGGGGTGTACGATCAATTATGCACTGCGTATGACATGTTTTTATGGGTGTAAAATCAACTTATTTTAATGTGTTTTATGTTAATACTGGTGTATGATCAATCATACACCGTGTATGATTGGTCTAAATGGTATGAAATCAACTTGTTTTAGTATGTTTTAAGAAAATAGTGGTGTATGGCTGATCATACACCGTGTTTGACATGTTTAAATGGTATAACTCAACTTGTTTTAGTGTCTTTCACGTCAATAGTGGAGTAAGATCAATCATACACCGTGTATGATTGGTCTAACTGGTGCGAAAACAACTCGTTTTGGTGTGTTTTATGCAATTAGTGGAGTATGATCAATCATACACGATGCGTGATAGGCTTTATGGGTGTGAAATCAACTTGTTTTTGTGTATTTTAAGAAAATAGTGGTGTACGATCAATTATACACCATGTATGATGGGTTTAAACGGTGTAATTCATCTTATTTTAGTGTCTTTCAAGTCAATAGTGGCGTAAGATCATTCACACACCGTGTATGATTGGTCTAAATGGTGTGAAAATAACTTGTTTTAGTGTGTTTTAAACAATTAGTGGTATATGATCGATCATACAACGTGTATGATAGTTTTTAAGGGTGTAAAATTAACTTGTTTTAATACGTTTTAAGTAAATATCGGTGTATGATCAATCATACACCGTGAATGATTGGTCTAAATGGTGTGAAATCAACTTGTTTTAATGTATTTTGAGAAAATTGTGGTGTATGATCAATCATACACCATATATGATAGGTTTTGAGGGTGTAAAATCAAGTTGTTTTAATGTGTTTTAAGTAAATACTAGACTATGATGGGTCTAAATGGTGTGTAATCAACTTGTTTTAGTATGTTTTAAGCAATTAGTGGTTTATGATCAATCATACGGCATGTATGATAGTTTTTAAGGGTGTAAAATCATCTTCTTTTAATGTGTTTTAAGTAAATACTGGTATATCATCAACCATACACCGTATATGATTGGTCTAAATGGCAAGAAATCAACCTATTTTAGTGTGTTTTAAGCAATTTGTGGTGTATGATTGATCATACACTGTGAACGATGGGTTTAAATGGTGTAATTCAAATTGTTTTAATGTGTTTAATGTAAACACTGGTGTATTTTTAATCATACACTATGTATGATTGGTCTAAATGGTGTGAAAATAACTTGTTTTAGTGTGTTGTAAGCAATTAGTGGTGTATAATCAATCATACACAGTGTATGATAGGTTTTAAGGGTGTGAAATCAACTTGTTTTAGTGTATTTTAAGAAAATAGTGGTGTACGATCAATTATACATCGTGTATGAGAGGTTTTAAGGGTGCGTAATCCACTTGTTTTAGTGTATTTTAAGAAAATAGTGGTGTATGATCAATCATACACCGTGTATTTTAGGTCTCAAGGGTGTGAAATCTATTTGTTTTAATGTGTTTTAAGTAAATACTGGTGTATGAGCAATCATACACCGTGTATGATAGGTTTTATAGGTGTAAAATCAACTTGTTTTAATTTGTTTTAAGTAAATACCGGGGTATAATCAATCATACACTGTGTATGATCAGTCATACACCATGTATAATTGGTCTAAATGGTGTGAAATTAATTTGTTTTAGTGTGTTTTAATCAATTAGTGGTGTATGATCAATCATACTCCGTGTATGATAGGTTTTAAGGGCGTAAAATCAACTTGTTTTTAATGTGTTTTAAGTATATACTGAGGTATGATCAATCATACACCATGTTTAATTGGTCTAAATGGTGTGAAATCAACTTGTTTTAGTGTGGTTTAAGAAAATAGTGGTGTATGATTGATCATACATTGCGTATGATGGGTTTAAATGGTGTAAATCAACTTGTTTTAGTGTCTTTCAAGTCAATAGTGGTGTAAGATCAATCATACACCGTGTACAATTGGTCCAAATGGTATGAAAACAACTTTTTTTAGTGTGTTTTAAGTAATTAGTGGTGTACGATCAATCATACACCGTGTATGATAGATTTTAAGTGTGTAAAATCATACACCAAGCATTTACTACCAATCCCATAACACCTCTATGTTTGTCACCTCAACCGCCAATTCAACTGCCATCACTAACCTTCATTGACCAAAAACTGCTATTACCAACCTTAATTCTCTTCCTCTAACAATAATGCCCAAGAATACAATGAGACTTTCATCACACGCAAGAAGAAGAAAACTAAACACAAAAGGTAATTCAAAATATAACAAATGTATACACAGTTAAACAAGCTTATCTTAATACAATTTACTAAGTTGTATATGCCTAATCAAGCTAAATTTGAGACTGAATGAGCCGAGATCAAGCCTAAACAAGGCTAAACGAGCCTAACTAAGGCGAGCTCAGCTTGGAGTTTGCTGAGCAGGTCCAAGCTTAACTTGTCCAAGCTCATACATAATCTTAATCTTGCAACATCTACAGACTCCACATCAGTCTTAATGTTAGATGGAACTTGTATGTCACCTACTTTTGCCTTTCCTTTCACATCCTTCTGACAAACACCCCTCCCATAAAGACGCAACCGACCGGGATTTTCATCAGGCATAACCTCAGCAAAGGCATCCCTATTTTTGGCGTTTGCTCCAGCCTCTGCATTAATCTTGTCTTGTTGTGACTGAACTTCATCCTACATAAGTGTGCAAATCAATAAAGAGCCGAACAAAGTAAGATATTAGTTGTTAACTTATTAATAAATCAACTTACAATTTTAGCGATAGTGCTCTCGGCATCATCTTTGTATTTTTTACCGGGTCTTCTTTTACGCGTTGTGACGAACATTTCCGCTCGTGTAGGAGGTTGCTTATTTGGGTCAATTTGTTGCTGCAAATGGCACTTAAGAAGTGTAAATAAAATCTTAGTCTTTTTTAATTCTAAGAATGGCCAAAGATGCATATTAGTTAGAGAGCTCTTTTACCAATCCATAACTTATACGTGCGAAGCTCTTTCTCCCAACTGTGTGCCTATACTTCTGCTTGAGCGAATTACGACTGTTGATTGCAGCCACATTCTATAAAACACATATGGAATAACATTTCATAAATACAATAACAATAAATATATCATGAAAATATGTTATTTTAATCTATTATAAATACCTGGGCTGCTAGGGTACTCCATCGCCTAAATAGATCTCTCATTTGATAATCAGGGACAACTCCTTTAGGACGGTTACCCCATCTGGTTGCATTATCCTCATACTTGTCAAAATGATCTTTCTTTAAGTCATGTTTGTATGACCTCCATGCAGAATTCACTAACTGTAACACCCACTTGCGACTCTGGGGTGGAATCTCATACTTTTTCTGCAAAATTAATATGATGTGTGAAGACAAGAATAGTAAATTAAGGTAGTAAACAATTAAAAATTGTACCTCTACATAGTCCAATATTGGTTGCTTGGGTACTTTACTCCAATGGGTATGATTCAGCGGGCAAATGCCAGGATCTCGGCCTAGTGTTCCCAAGAAGCTACTAAATTCATCTGAGGCATCCATACGAAAAGCTGTACTAGGCAAGAGAGAAGAAAGCATTAAGATGAAGTATTAATACTTTTTACAAACAATTATAGCATACAAAAGTATCCTCACAAATCGAAACAACAAGCACAAACAAAGGTGATTGGAAGAAAAACAAAAGAACCCCAAATTTACATGGGTCAACTAAGCATATATCCATGGAAATATCATAAATATACGTTTAAGGAAAACTCAAACGAACTTAAGCTATAACACGCAAAAAAAGGAGTTGTTATTTTCGTCCATTGTAAGTTAATTACCATGAATATACACACGAAATCAAATTAAGACAAACCCAAATGAATTCAAACTGCAACATACAAAATTTACAGAGCTGTTCATGTCAATTTTAGGTTATTTACTATGAAAATACACACGAAATCAAATTAAGGGAAACTCAAATAAACTTAAACCGCAACACACAAAATTGAGAAGCTATTTATATCCATTTTAAGTTATTTACCATGAAAATACACTTGAATTCAAATTAGGGCCAACTCAAATGAACATAAGCCGCAACACACAGCAAGGGAGAAGCTATTCATGTTAATTTTAGGTTATGTACCATGAAAATATACACAAAATCAAATTAGGGTAAACCAAAATGAACTTAAGTGGCAACACACAACAAAGGATAAGATATTTATGTCCATTTTACGTTATTTACCAAGAAAATATGCATGAACCCAAATTAAGGCGAACTAAAATGAACTTAAACCAAAACACAAGAAAAATACAAAGCTATTTATGTCAATTTTAGCTTATTTACCATGAAAATACACATGAACTCAAATTAAGGCAAACTTAATTGAACTTAAGCCACAACACACAACACTGGAGAAGTTATTTACTTCCATTTTAAGCGATTTACCATTAACAGTACACGCGAAATCAAATTAGCGCAAACCTAACTGAACTTAAACCACAACACATGAAAATTACAAACTTATTCATATCAATTTTAGGTTATTTACCATGAAAATACACACAAAATCAAACTAGGGCAAACGCAAATAAACTTAAGCCGCAACACAAGCTATTTATGTCCATTTTAAGTTATTTACCTGAAAATATGCACAAAATCAAATTATGGCAATGTCAAATGAACTTAAACGGCAATAGACAAAAGTCACAAAGCTATTCATGTCAATTTTACATTATTTACCATGAAAATACACTCAAAATCGAATTAGGGCAAAATCAAATTAACTTAAACTGCAAACCACGAAAGTGGAGAAGCTATTCATGTCAATTTTTAGTCATTTGCCATGAAAATATACATGAAATGAGATTAGGGCAAACTCAAACAAACCTGAATCGCAACACTTGAAATGGAGAAGATATTATGTCATTTACCTTAAAAATAGAGAATGAAAGTGTGAAGAAGAAGAAGCTGAAGCCCACAGCGACGAAGCGAAGAAGTGGGAAGAGCGAGCGGGAAGCAGACAGCAGAGAGCGGGGATCGAGCGGGAGGAGTGAAGATATAATTGTATAAACACAGTATTATAAAATTAAATTATAAACCGCGTTGTATAAACGCGGTTTACCCTCAGTGAAAGCCAACAGCATTTACGTCGCCTCAAACCGCGTTGTATAAACGCGGTTTACCCTCAGTGAAAGCCAACATCATTTACGTCGCCTACAGTTACCATTATGCCGCAATTCGTGATGATCGTCACATTGATCCCATGTCCCTCTCGATTAAGCTCCAACATCATAAGTAGAGGTGGTAAGAAATCGGACAAAGTTATAAAAAAAGGCTATTAATTCAGTAGTGATCAAGTTGTTCCGATAATGGTACTTAAAAGATCTTCTTAAAAGCTCTCCTACGTATAAAGCAGAAGAAGGGTGGCAGCGGACGACGTTACCGGAGGTGGGTTAACGAGAAAGAGGCAGAGAGACAGTAAGAGCCGGAGAGAAGGGTACGCGTGAGCGAATGGTCTGGGAAGGGGAACAGAGGCTTATATATATCCTGAATAGAAGCGGTTTACCTAGTTTAAACCGTGTCTTTAGGACACGGTTTTATGTAAAACCGCTGAAGCAGACGCGGTTTACAACCTTATAACCGTGTCTTCAAGACGCGGTTTATGTCTTATAACCGGGTCTTGAAGACATGATTTATTTAAAAAAGTACAACCCGATTTTTTTTTTGGTTGAAACGCGTTGATTTGACGCGGTTTATTATAACTGCATTTTGTAAATGCGGTTCAATAGTAGATATGGAAATATTTGTTTTTTAGCATTATTTTTTTTATTTTTTTGCATTATTTTCGGAACCGACTCAACAAATTTTAACCAAAAAAATGAGCTTCTAACTTTTACAAAATTTTGACATTGGCACCATGACGTTACATAACGGATGTAAATTGGTAAAAAAAGTGTCATTGCAAAAACTGTTGCAAAAAACCGTTGTCATACATAATTGCGCTCAACGGTTCTTTTTTCGTTACAAATACCGTTGCAATAGAGGTTCTTATGCAACGCTTTTAGAACCGTTGCAAAAGTGTTGCATAAATTTATATATTGCAACGGTTCAGGAACTGTTGCAAAATAACCATTGCCATAGGCCAGTTTTGTAGTAGTGAAAACAACTTGTTTTAGTATAGTTTAAGAAATTAGTGGTGTATGATTAATCATACACCCTGTATGATAGGTGTTAAGGGTGTGAAATCACCTTGTTTTAGTGTATTTTAAGAAAATAGTGCTTTATGATCAATCATACACCGTGTATGATGGGTTTCAATGGTGTAAATCAACTTGTTTTAGAGTCTTTCAAGTCAATAGTGGTGTAAGATCAATCATACACTGTGTATGATTGGTCTAAAAGGTGTGAAAATAATTTGTTTTAGCGTGTTTTAAGGAATTAGTTGAGTATGATCAATCATACACCATGTACGATAGGTTTTAAGGGTGTGAAATCCACTTGTTTTAGTGTATTTCAAGAAAATAGTGGTGAATGATCAATCATACACCGTGTATGATAGGTTTTAAGGGTGTAAAATCAACTTGTTTTAATGTGTTTTAAGTAAATACTGGTGTATGATCAATCACACACCTTATATAATTGGTCTAAATGGTGTGACCTCAACTTGTTTTAGTGTATTTTAATAAAATAGTGGTGTAAGATTGATCATACACCATGTATTATGGGCTTAAATGGTGTAATTCAACTTGTTTTAGTGTCTTTCAAGTCAATAGAGGTGTAAGATCAATCATACACTGTATATGATTGGTCTAAATGGCGAAAAAATAACTTGTTCTAGTGTGTTTTAAGCAATTAGTGGCGTGTGATCAATCATGCACCATGTATGATAGTTTTTATGGGTGTAAAATCAACTTGTTTTAATGTGCTTTAAGTAAATGCTAGTGTTTGATCAATCATACACTGTGTATGATTAGTCTAAATAGTGTGAAATCAACTTGTTTTAGGGTATTTTGAGAATATAGTGGTGTATGACCAATCGTACATAGTGTATGATTTGTTTTAAGGGTGTAAAATCAACTTGTTTTAATGTATTTTAAGTAAATGCTGGTGTATGATCAATTATACACCGTGTATGATTGGTCCAAATAGCATAGAATCAACTTGTTTTAGTGTGTTTTAAGCAATTAGTGGTGTATGATTGATCATACACCGTGCATGATGGGTTTAAATGATGTAATTCAACTTGTTTTAATATGTTTTATGTAAATACTGGTGTGTTATCATTCATACACTGTGTATGACTGGTCCAAATGATCTGAAATCAACTTGTTTTATTGTATTTTAAGAAAATAGCGGTGTTTGATTGATCATACATTGAGTATGATGGGTTTAAATGGTGTAATTCAATTTGTTTTTGCGTCTTTTAAGTCAATAGTGGAGTAAGATCAATTATACACCGTGTACGATTGATCTAAATGATGAGAAAACAACCTGTTTTAGTGTGTTTTAAACAATTAGTGGAGTATGATCAATGATACATTGTGGATGATAGGTGTTAAGGGTGTGAAATCAACTTGTTTTAGTGTATATTTAGAAAATAGTGGTGTATAATCAATCATACACCGTGTATGATGGGTTTAAATGGTGTAATTTAACTTGTTATAGTGTCTTTCAAGTCGATAGTGGGGTAAGATCAATCAGACATCGTGTATGATTGGTCTACATGGGGTGAAAACAGCTTGTTTTAGTGCGTTTAAAGCAATTAGTGATGTACGATCAATTATACACCGCGTATGATAGGTTTTAACGGTGTGAAATCCACTTGTTTAATTGTATTTTAAGAAAATAGTGGTGTATGATCAATCATACACCGTGTATGATAGGTTCTAAGGGTGTAAAATCTATTTGTTTTACTGTGTTATAAGTAAATACTGGTGCATGATCAATCATACACAGTGTATGATAGGTTTTAAAAGTGTGAAATCAACTTGTTTTAATGCGTTTTAAGTAAATGATGGTGTATGATCAATCATACACTGTGTTTAATATGTCTAAATGTTGTGAAATTAACTCATTTTAGTGTGTTTTAAGCAATTAGTGGTGTATAATTGGTCACACACCGTGCATGATGGGTTTAAATGGTGTAATTTAAATTGTTTTAGTGTCATTTAAGTCAATAGCCCAACGTGCATGATACGTTTTAAGGGCGTAAACTCTACTTGTTTTAATGTGTCTTAAATGAGTATTGATGTATGACCAATCATACACTGTGTATGATTGGTCAAAATGGTGTGAAATCAACTTGTTTGCGTGTATTTTAAGCAATTTGTGGTGCATGATCAATAATACACTGCGTATGACATGTTTTTAAGCGTGTAAAATCAACTTGTTTTAATGTGTTTTATGTGAATACTGGTGTATGATTAGTCATACACTGTGTATGATTGGTCTAAATGGTGTGAAATCAACTTTTTTTGTGTGTTTTAAGCAATTAGTGGTGTACGATTGATCATACACCGTGCATGATGGGTTTAAATGGTGTAATTCAACTTGTTTTAATGTGCTTTATGTAAATACTGGTGTATTATCAATCATACATCGTGTATGATTTGTCCAAATGGTGTGAAATCAACTAGTTTTATTGTATTTTAAGAAAATAGTGGTGTATGATTGATCATACACTGAGTATGAAGGGTTTAAATGCTGTAATTCAATTTGTTTTAGCGTCTTTTAAGTTAATAGTGGAGTAAGATCAATTATACATCGTGTACGATTGATCTAAATGGTGTGAAAATAACTTATTTTTGTGTGTTTTATACAATTAGTAGAGTATGATCAATGATACACCGTGGATGATCGGTGTTAAGGGTGTGAAATCAACTGGTGTTAGTGTATTTTTAGAAAATAGTGGCGTATAATTAATCATACACCGTGTATGATGGGTTTAAATGGTGTAATTTAACTTGTTGTAGTGTCTTTCAAGTTGATAGTGGTGTAAGATCAATCAGACACCGTGTATGATTGGTCTATATGGGGTGGAAACAGCTTGTTTTAGTGCGTTTAAAGGAATTAGTGGTGTACGATCAATTATACATCGCGTATGATAGGTTTTAAGGGTGTGAAATCCACTTGTTTTAGTGTATTTTCAGAAAATAGTGGTATATGATCAATCATACATCGTGTATGACAGGTTCTAAGGGTGTAAAATCAATTTATTTTAATGTGTTTTAAGTAAATACTGGTGCATGATCAATCATACACAGTGTATGATAGGTTTTATTCTGTAAAATCAACTCGTTTCAACTTATTTTAAGTAAATTCCGGTGTATGATCAATCATAAACCGTGTATGACTGGTCTAAATGGTGTGAAATCAATTTGTTTTAGTGTGTTTTAAGCAATTAGTTGTGTATGATCCATCATACTCCGTGTATGATAGGTTTTTAGGGTGCAAAATCTACTTGTTTTTATTGTGTTTTTTGTATATGCTGGGGTATGATCAATCATACACCGTGTATAATTGGTCTAAATGGTGTGAAATCAACTTCTTTTAGTGCGTTTAATGGAAATATTGGTGTATGATTGATCATATACCGTGTATGATGGGCTAAAATGGTGTAAATCAACTTGTTTTAGAGTATTTAAAGTCAATAGTGGTGCAAGTTCAATCATACACCGTGTACGATTAGCCTAAATGGTATGAAAACAACATGTTTTAGTGTGTTTTAAGTAATTAGTGGTGTACGATCAATCATTCACCGTGTATGATAGTTTTTAAGGGTGCAAAATCAAGTTGTTTCAATGTGTTTTAAGTAAATACTGGTGTGTGATCATTCATACACCATGTGTGATTGGTCTAAATGGTGTGAAATCAACTCGCTGTCGTATAATTTTATAAAATAGTGGTGTATGATCAATCGTACAACATGCGTGATATGTTTTAAGGGCGTAAACTCTACTTGTTTTAATGTGTCTTAAATAAGTATTGATGTATGATCAGTCATACACCGTATATTTGGTCTAAATGGTGAGAAATCAACTTGTTTTAGGGTATTTTAAGCAATTAGAGGTGTATGATCAATCATACACTGCGTATGACCTGTTTTTAAGGGTGTAAAATCAACTTGTTTTTATGTGTTTTATGTAAATTCTGGTGTATGATCAGTTGTACACAGTGTATGATTGGTCTGAATGGTGTGAAATCAACTTGTTTTAGTGTGTTTTAAGAAAATAGTGGGGTATGATTGATCATACACCGTGTATGATGGGTTTAAATGGTGTAATTCAACTTGTATTAGTGTTTTCCACGTCAATAGTGGAGTAAGATCAGTCATACACTGTGTATGATTGGACTAAATCGTGTGAAAACAACTCGTTTTAGTGTGTTTTATGCAATTAGTTGTGTACGATCAATCATACACCGTGTCTGATAGGTTTTAAGGGTGTAAAATCAACTTGTTTTAATGTTTTTTGAGTAAATACTGTGTATGATCAATCACACACCTTGTATAATTGGTCTAAATGGTGTGAAATCAACTTATTTTAGGGTATTTTAAGAGAATAGTGGTGTAAAATTGACCACACACCATGTACTATGGGTTTAAATGGTGTAATGAACTGGTTTTAGTGTCGTTCAAATCATTAGAGGTGTAAGATCAATCATACACCGTGTATGATTGGTCCAAATGTGGAAGAAAAACTTGTTTTAGTGTGTTTTGAGCAATTAGTGGCGTGTGATCAGTCATACACCGTGTGTGATAGTTTTCAAGGGACTAAAATCAACTTGTTTTAATGTGCTTTAAGTAAATGCTAGTGTGTGATCAATCATACACCGTGTGTGATTGGTCAAATGGTGTGAAATCCACTTGTTTTAGGGAATTTTAAGAAAAGAGTGGTGTGTGATCAACCATACACTGTGTATGATAGGTTTTAAAAGTGCGAAATCAACTTGTTTTAATGTGTATTAAGTAAATGCTGGTGCATGATCAATCGTACACTGTGTTTGATTGGTCTAAATGTTGTGAAATCAACTTGTTTTAGTGTGTTTTAAGTAATTAGTGGTGTATGATTGATCACACACCGTGCATGATGGGTTTAAATGGTGTAATTCAAATTGTTTTAGTGTCATTTAAGTCAATAGTACAACGTGCATAATAAGTTTTAAGGGCGTAGACTCTACTTGTTTTAATGTGTCTTAAATGAGTATTGATGTATGACCAATCATACACTGTGTATGATTGGTCAAAATCGTGTGAAATCAACTTATTTGCGTATATTTTAAGCAATTTGTGGTGTATGATTTGTCCAAATGGTCTGAAATCAACTAGTTTTATTGTATTTTAAGAAAATAGTGGTGTATGATTGATCATACACTGAGTATAATGGGTTTAAATGATGTAATTCAATTTGTTTTAGCGTCTTTTAAGTCAATAGTGGAGTAAGATCAATTATACATCGTGTACGATTGATCGAAATGGTGTGAAAATAACTTATTTTTGTGTGTTTTATACAATTAGTGGAGTATGATCAATGATACACCGCGGATGATCGGTGTTAAGGGTGTGAAATCAACTGGTTTTAGTGCATTTTTAGAAAATAGTGGTGTATAATCAATCATACACCGTGTATGATGGGTTTAAATGGTGTAATTTAACTTGTTGTAGTGTCTTTCAAGTTGATAGTGGAGTAAGATCAATCATATACCATGTATGATTGCTCTATATGGTGTAAAAACAGCTTGTTTTAGTGCGTTTTAAGCAATTAGTGGTGTACGATCAATTATACATCGCGTATAATAGGTTTTAAGGGTGTGAAATCCACGTGTTTTGGTGTATTTTCAGAAAATAGTGGTGTATGATCAATCATACACCGTGTATGACCGGTTCTAAGGGTGTAAAATCTATTTGTTTTAATTTGTTTTAAGTAAATACTGGTGCATGATCAATCATACACAGTGTATGATAGGTTTTATCAGTGTAAAATCAACTCGTTTCAACTAGTTTTAAGTAAATACCAGTGTATGATCAATCATAAACCGTATATGATTGGTCTAAATGGTGTGAAATCAATTTGTTTTAGTGTGTTTTAAGCAATTAGTTGTGTATGATCAATCATACTCCGTGTATGATAGGTTTTTAGGGTGCAAAATCTACTTGTTTTTATTGTGTTTTATGTATGTACTGGGGTATGATCAATCATACACCGTGTATAATTGGTCTAAATGGTGTGAAATCAACTTCTTTTAGTGCGTTTCAAGAAAATAGTGGTGTATGATTGATCATATACCGTGTATGATAGGTTAAAATGGTGTAAATCAACTTGTTTTAGTGTATTTAAAGTCAATAGTGGTGTAAGTTCAATCATACACCGTGTACGATTAGCCTAAATGGCATGAAAACAACATGTTTTAGTGTGTTTTAAGTAATTAGTGGTGTACGATCAATCATTCACCGTGTATGATAGTTTTTAAGGGTGTAAAATCAAGTTGTTTCAATGTGTTTTAAGTAAATACTGGTGTGATCATTCATATGCCGTGTGTGATTGGTCTAAATGGTGTGAAATCAACTCGCTGTCGTATAAGTTAATAAAATAGTGGTGTATGATCAATCGTACAACATGCATGATATGTTTTAAGGGCGTAAACTCTAGTTGTTTTAATGTGTCTTAAATAAGTATTGATGTATGATCAGTCATACACCGTGTATTTGGTCTGAATGGTGAGAAATCAACTTGTTTTAGGGTATTTTAAGCAATTAGAGGTGTATGATCAATCATACACTGCGTATGACATGTTTTTAAGGATGTAAAATCAACTTGTTTTTATGTGTTTTATGTAAATTCTGGTGTATGATCAGTTGTACACAGTGTACGATTGGTCTTAATGGTGTGAAATCAACTTGTTTTAGCGTGTTTTAAGAAACTAGTGGGGTATGATCAATCATACACAGTGTATGATAGGTTTTATCAGTGTAAAATCAACTGGTTTCAACTTGTTTTAAGTAAATACCGGTGTATGATCAATCATAAACCGTGTATGATTGGTCTAAATGGTGTGAAATCAATTTGTTTTAGTGTGTTTTAAGCAATTAGTTGTGTATGATCAATCATACTCCGTGTATGATAGGTTTTTAGGGTGCAAAATCTACTTGTTTTTATTGTGTTTTATGTATATACTGGGGTATGATCAATCATACACCGTGTATAATTGGTCTAAATGGAGTGAAATCAACTTCTTTTAGTGCGTTTCAAGAAAATAGTGGTGTATGATTGATCATATACCATGTATGATGGGTTAAAATGGCGTAAATCAACTTGTTTTAGTGTATTTAAATTCAATAGTGGTGTAAGTTCAATCATACACCGTGTACGATTAGCCTAAATGTTATGAAAACAACATGTTTTAGTGTGTTTTAAGTAATTAGTGGTGTACGATCAATCATTCACCGTGTATGATAGTTTTTAAGGGTGTAAAATCAAGTTGTTTCAATGTGTTTTAGGTAAATACTGGTGTGTGATCATTCATACACCGTGTGTGATTGGTCTAAATGGTGTGAAATCAATTTGTTTTAATTTGTTTTAAGTAAATACTGGTGCATGATCAATCATACGCAGTGTATGATAGGTTTTATAAGTGTAAAATCAACTCGTTTCAACTAGTTTTAAGTAAATACCAGTGTATGATCAATCATAAACCGTATATGATTGGTCTAAATGGTGTGAAAACAATTTGTTTTAGTGTGTTTTAAGCAATTAGTTGTGTATGATCAATCATACTCCGTGTATGGTAGGTTTTTAGGGTGCAAAATCTACTTGTTTTTATTGTGTTTTATGTATATACTGGGGTATGATCAATCATACACCGTGTATAATTGGTCTAAATGGTGTGAAATCAACTTCTTTTAGTGCGTTTCAAGAAAATAGTGGTGTATGATTGATCATATACCGTGTATGATAGGTTAAAATGGTGTAAATCAACTTGTTTTAGTGTATTTAAAGTCAATAGTGGTGTAAGTTCAATCATACACCGTGTACGATTAGCCTAAATGGCATGAAAATAACATGTTTTAGTGTGTTTTAAGTAATTAGGGGTGTACGATCAATCATTCACCGTGTATGATAGTTTTTAAGGGGGTAAAATCAAGTTGTTTCAATGTGTTTTAAGTAAATACTGGTGTGTGATCATTCATACACCGTGTGTGATTGGTCTAAATGGTGTGAAATCAACTCGCTGTCGTATAAGTTAATAAAATAGTGGTGTATGATCAATCGTACAACATGCATGATATGTTTTAAGGGCGTAAACTCTACTTGTTTTAATGTGTCTTAAATAAGTATTGATGTATGATCAGTCATACACCGTGTATTTGGTCTAAATGGTGAGAAATCAACTTGTTTTAGGGTATTTTAAGCAATTAGAGGTGTATGATCAATCATACACTGCGTATGACAAGTTTTTAAGGATGTAAAATCAACTTGTTTTTATGTGTTTTATGTAAATTCTGGTGTATGATCAGTTGTACACAGTGTATGATTGGTCTTAATGGTGTGAAATCAACTTGTTTTAGCGTGTTTTAAGAAAATATTGGGTTATGGTCAATCATACACAGTGTATGATAGGTTTTATCAGTGTAAAATCAACTGGTTTCAACTTGTTTTAAGTAAATACCGGTGTATGATCAATCATAAACCGTGTATGATTGGTCTAAATGGTGTGAAATCAATTTGTTTTAGTGTGTTTTAAGCAATTAGTTGTGTATGATCAATCATACTCCGTGTATGATAGGTTTTTAGGGCGCAAAATCTACTTGTTTTTATTATGTTTTATGTATATACTGGGGTATGATCAATCATACACTGTGTATAATTGGTCTAAATGGAGTGAAATCAACTTCTTTTAGTGCGTTTCAAGAAAATAGTGGTGTATGATTGATCATATACCATGTATGATGGGTTAAAATGGTGTAAATCAACTTGTTTTAGTGTATTTAAAGTCAATAGTGGTGTAAGTTCAATCATACACCGTGTACGATTAGCCTAAATGTTATGAAAACAACATGTTTTAGTGTGTTTTAAATAATTAGTGGTGTACGATTAATCATTCACCGCGTATGATAGTTTTTAAGGGTGTAAAATCAAGTTGTTTCAATGTGTTTTAAGTAAATACTGGTGTGTGATCATTCATACACCGTGTGTGATTGGTCTAAATGGTGTGAAATCAATTTGTTTTAGTGTGTTTTAAGCAATTAGTTGTGTATGATCAATCATACTCTGTGTATGATAGGTTTTTAGAGTGCAAAATCTACTTGTTTTTATTGTGTTTTATGTATATACAGGGGTATGATCAATCATACACTGTGTTTGATTGGTCTAAATGTTGTGAAATCAACTTGTTTTAATGTGTTTTAAGCAATTAGTGGTGTATGATTGATCACACACCGTGCATGATGGGTTTAAATGGTGTAATTCAAATTGTTTTAGTGTCATTTAAGTCAATAGTACAACGTGCATAATATGTTTTAAGGGCGTAGACTCTACTTGTTTTAATGTGTCTTAAATGAGTATTGATGTATGACCAATCATACACTGTGTATGATTGGTCAAAATGGTGTGAAATCAACTTGTTTGCGTGTATTTTAAGCAATTTGTGGTGTATGATTTGTCCAAATGGTCTGAAATCAACTAGTTTTATTGTATTTTAAGAAAATAGTGGTGTATGATTGATCATACACTGAGTATGATGGGTTTAAATGCAGTAATTCAATTTGTTTTAGCGTCTTTTAAGTCAATAGTGGAGTAAGATCAATTATACATCGTGTACGATTGATCTAAATGGTGTGAAAATAACTTATTTTTGTGTGTTTTATACAATTAGCGGAGTATGATCAATGATACACCGTGGATGATCGGTGTTAAGGGTGTGAAATCAACTGGTTTTAGTGTATTTTTAGAAAATAGTGGTGTATAATCAATCATACACCGTGTATGATGGGTTTAAATGGTGTAATTTAACTTGTTGTAGTGTCTTTCAAGTTGATAGTGGTGTAAGATCAATCATACACCATGAATGATTGGTCTATATGGTGTGAAACCAGCTTGTTTTAGTGCGTTTTAAGCAATTATGGTGTACGATCAATTATACATCGCGTATGATACGTTTTCAGGGTGTGAAATCCACTTGTTTTAGTGTATTTTTAGAAAATAGTGGTGTATGATCAATCATACACCGTGCATGACAGGTTCTAAGGGTGTAAAATCTATTTGTTTTAATGTGTTTTAAGTAAATACTGGTGCATGATCAATCATACACAGTGTATGATAGGTTTTATCAGTGTAAAATCAACTTGTTTCAACTTGTTTTAAGTAAATACAGGTGTATGATCAATCATAAACCGTGAATGATTGGTCTAAATGGTGTGAAATCAATTTGTTTTAGTGTGTTTTAGGCAATTAGTTGTGTATGATCAATCATACTCCGTGTATGATAGGTTTTTAGGGTGCAAAATCTACTTGTTTTTATTGTGTTTTATGTATATACTGGGGTATGATCAATCATACACCGTGTATAATTGGTCTAAATGGTGTGAAATCAACTTCTTTTAGTGCGTTTTCAGAAAATTGTGGTGTATGATTGATCATATACCGTGTATGATGGGTTAAAATGGTGTAAATCAACTTGTTTTAGTGTATTTAAAGTCAATAGTGGTGTAAGTTCAATCATACACCGTGTACGATTAGCCTAAATGGTATGAAAACAACATGTTTTAGTGTGTTTTAAGTAATTAGTGGCGTACGATCAATCATTCACCGTGTATGATAGTTTTTAAGGGTGTAAAATCAAGTTGTTTCAATGTGTTTTAAGTAAATACTGGTGTGTTATCATTCATACACCGTGTGTGATTGGTCTAAATGGTGTGAATTCAACTCGCAGTCGTATATTTTAATAAAACAGTGGTGTATGATCAATCGTACAACATGCATGATATGTTTCAAGGGCGTAAACTCTACTTGTTTTAATGGGTCTTAAATAAGTATTGATGTATGATCAATCATACACCATGTATTTGGTCTAAATGGTGAGAAATCAACTTGTTTTAGGGTATTTTAAGCAATTAGAGGTGTATGATCAATCATATACTGCGTATGATATGTTTTTAAGGGTGTAAAATCAACTTGTTTTTTTGTGTTTTATGTAAATTCTTGTGTGTGATCTGTTGTACATAGTGTATGATTGGTCTGAATGGTGTGAAATCAACTTGTTTTAGCGTGTTTTAAGAAAATAGTGGGGTATGATTGATCATACACCGTGTATGATGGGTTTAAATGGTGTAATTCAACTTGTATTAGTGTTTTCCACGTCAATAGTGGAGTAAGATCAATCATACACTGTGCATGATTGGTCTAAATGGTGTGAAAACAACTCGTTTTAGTGTGTTTTATGCAATTAGTTTTGTACGATCAATCATACACCGTGTATGATAGGTTTTAAGGGTGTAAAATCAACTTGTTTTAATGTTTTTTAAGTAAATACTGTGTATGATCAATCACACACCTTGTATAATTGGTCTAAATAGTGTGAAATCAACTTATTTTAGTGTATTTTAGGAGAATAATGGTGTAAAATTGACCATACACCATGTATTATGGGTTTAAATGGTGTAATTGAACTGGTTTTAGTGTCTTTCAAATCATTAGAGGTGTAAGATCAATCATACACCGTGTATGATTAGTCCAAATGTGGAAAAAAAAAACTTGTTTTAGTGTGTTTTAAGCAATTAGTGGCGTGTGATCAGTCATGCACCGTGTGTGATAGTTTTCAAGGGTGTAAAATCAACTTGTTTTAATGTGCTTTAAGTAAATGCTAGTGTATGATCTATCATACACCGTGTATGATTGGTCAAATGGTGTGAAATCCACTTGTTTTAGGGTATTTTAAGAAAATAGAGGTGTATGATCAACCATACACAGTGTATGACAGGTTTTAAAAGTGCGAAATCAACTTGTTCTAATGTGTATTAAGTAAATGCTGGTGCATGATCAATCGTACACTGTGTTTGATTGGTCTAAATGTTGTGAAATCAACTTGTTTTAGTGTGTTTTAAGCAATTAGTGGTGTATGATTGATCACACACCATGCATGATGGGTTTAAATGGTGTAATTCAAATTGTTTTAGTGTCATTTAAGTCAATAGTACAACGTGCATGATACGTTTTAAGGGCTTAGACTCTACTTGTTTTAATATGTCTTAAATGAGTATTGATGTATGACCAATCACACACTGTGTATGATTGGTCAAAATGGTGTGAAATCAACTTGTTTGCGTGTATTTTAAGCAATTTGTGGTGTATGATTTGTCCAAATGGTCTGAAATCAACTAGTTTTATTGTATTTTAAGAAAATAGTGGTGTAGGATTGATAATACACTGAGTATGATGGGTTTAAATGCTGTAATTCAATTTGTTTTTGCGTCTTTTAAGTCAATAGTGGAGTAAGATCAATTATACATCGTGTACAATTGATCTAAATGGTGTGAAAATAACTTATTTTTGTGTGTTTTATACAATTGGTTGAGTATGATCAATGATACACCGTGGATGATCGGTGTTAAGGGTGTGAAATCAATTGATTTTAGTGTATTTTTAGAAAATAGTGGTGTATAATCAATCATACACCGTGTATTATGGGTTTAAATGGTTTAATTTAACTTGTTGTGGTGTCTTTCAAGTTGATAGTGCTTTAAGATCAATCATACACCATGTATGATTGGTCTATATGGTGTGAAACCAGCTTGTTTTAGTGCGTTTTAAGCAATTATGGTGTACGATCAATTATACATCGCGTATGATAGGTTTTAAGGGTGTGAAATCCACTTATTTTAGTGCATTTTCAGAAAATAGTGGTGTATGATCAATCATACACCGTGTATGACCGGTTCTGAGGGTGTAAAATCTATTTGTTTTAATGTGTTTTATGTAAATACTGGTGCATGATCAATCATACGCAGTGTATGATAGGTTTTATCAGTGTAAAATCAACTTGTTTCAACTTGTTTTTATTAAATACCGGTGTATGATCAATCATAAACCGTGTATGATTGGTCTAAATGGTGTGAAATCAATTTGTTTTAGTGTGTTTTAAGCAATTAGTTGTGTATGATCAATCATACTCCGTGTATGATAGGTTTTTAGGGTGCAAAATTTACTTGTTTTTATTGTGTTTTATGTATATACTGGGGTATGATCAATCCTACACCGTGTATAATTGGTCTAAATGGTGTGAAATCAACTTCTTTTTGTGCGTTTTAAGAAAATAGTGGTGTATGATTGATCATATACCGTGTATGATGGGTTAAAATGGTGTAAATCAACTTGTTTTAGTGTATTTAAAGTCAACAGTTGCATAAGTTCTATCATACACCGTGTACGATTAGCCTAAATGGTATGAAAACAACATGTTTTAGTGTGTTTTAAGTAATTTGTGGTGTACGATCAATCATTCACCGTGTATGATAGTTTTTAAGGTTGTAAAATCAAGTTGTTTCAATGTGTTTTAAGTAAATACTGGTGTGTGATCATTCATACACCGTGTGTGATTGGTCTAAATGGTGTGAAATCAACTCGCAGTCGTATATTTTAATAAAACAGTGGTGTATGATCAATCGTACAACATGCATGATATGTTTTAAGGGCGTAAACTCTACTTGTTTTAATGTGTCTTAAATAAGTATTGATGTATGATCAATCATACACCATGTATTTGGTCTAAATGGTGAGAAATCAACTTGTTTTAGGGTATTTTAAGCAATTAGAGGAGTATGATCAATCATACACTGCGTATGACATGTTTTTAAGGGTGTAAAATCAACTTGTTTTTATATGCTTTATGTAAATTCTGGTGTGTGATCAGTTGTACACAGTGTATAATTGGTCTGAATGGTGTGAAATCAACTTGTTTTAGTGTATTTTAAGAAAATAGTGGGGTATGATTGATCATACACCGTGTATGATGGGTTTAAATGGTGTAATTCAACTTGTATTAGTGTTTTACACGTCAATAGTGGAGTAAGATCAATCATACACTGTGTATGATTGGTCTAAATGGTGTGAAAACAACTCGTTTTAGTGTGTTTTCTGCAATTAGTTGTGTACGATCAATCATACACCGTGGATGATAGGTTTTAATGGTGTAAAATCAACTTATTTTAATGTTTTTTAAGTAAATACTGTGTATGATAAACCACACACCTTGTATAATTGGTCTAAATGGTGTGAAATCAACTTATTTTAGTGTATTTTAAGAGAATGGTGGTGTAAAATTGACCATACACCATGTATTATGGGTTTAAATGGTGTAATTGAACTGATTTTAGTGTCTTTCAAATCATTAGAAGTGTAAGATCAATCATACACTGTGTATGATTGGTTCAAATGTGGAAAAAAAACTTGTTTTAGTGTGTTTTAAGCAATTAGTGGCGTGTGATCAGTCATGCACCATGTGTGATTGTTTTCAAGGGTGTAAAATCAACTTGTTTTAATGTGCTTTAAGTAAATGCTAGTGTATGATCAATCATACACCGTGTATGATTGGTCAAATGGTGTGAAATCCACTTGGTTTAGAGTATTTTAAGAAAATAGTGGTGTATGATCAACCATACACAGTGTATTATAGGTTTTAAAAGTGCGAAATCAACTTGTTTTAATGTGTATTAAGTAAATGCTGTGCATGATCAATCGTACACTGTGTTTGATTGGTCTAAATGTTGTGAAATCAACTTGGTTTAGTGTGTTTTAAGCAATTAGTAGTGTATGATTGATCACACACCGTGCATGATGGGTTTAAATGGTGTAATTCAAATTGTTTTAGTGTCATTTAAGTCAATAGTACAACGTGCATGATACGTTTTAAGGGCGTAAACTCTACTTGTTTTAATGTGTCTTAAATGAGTATTGATGTATGACCAATCATACACTGTGTATGATTGGTCAAAATGGTGTGAAATCAACTTGTTTGCGTGTATTTTAAGCAATTTGTGGTGTATGATTTGTCCAAATGGTCTGAAATCAACTAGTTTTATTGTATGTTAAGAAAATAGTGGTGTATGATTAACATACACTGAGTATGATGGGTTTAAATGTTGTAATTCAATTTGTTTTAGCGTCTTTTAAGTCAATAGTGGAGTAAGATCAATTATACATCGTGTACGATTGATCTAAATGGTGTGAATATAACTTATTTTTGTGTGTTTTATACAATTAGTGGAGTATGATCAATGATACACCGTGGATGATCGGTGTTAAGGGTGTGAAATCAACTGGTTTTAGTGTATTTTTAGAAAATAGTGGTGTATAATCAATCATACACCGTGTATGATGGGTTTAAATGGTGTAATTTAACTTGTTGTAGTGTCTTTCAAGTTGATAGTGGTGTAAGATCAATCATACTCCATGTATGATTGGTTTATTAGGTGTGAAAACAGCTTGTTTTAGTGCGTTTTAGGCAATTAGTGGTGTACGATCAATTATACATCGCGTATGATAGGTTTTAAGGGTGTGAAATCCACATGTTTTAGTGTATTTTCAGAAAATAGTGGTGTATGATCAATCATACACCGTGTATGACAGGTTCTAAGGGTGTAAAATCTATTTGTTTTAATGTGTTTTAAGTAAATACTGGTGCATGATCTATCATACACAGTGTATGATAGGTTTTATCAGTGTAAAATCAACTTGTTTCAACTTGTTTTAAGTAAATACCGGTGTATGATCAATCATAAACCGTGTATGATTGGTCTAAATGGTGTGAAATCAATTTGTTTTAGTGTGTTTTACGCAATTAGTTGTGTATAATCAATCATACTCCGTGTATGATAGGTTTTTAGGGTGCAAAATCTACTTGTTTTTATTGTGTTTTTATGCATATACTGGGGTATGATCAATCATACACCGTGTATAATTGGTCTAAATGGTGTGAAATCAACTTCTTTTAGTGCGTTTTAAGAAAATAGTGGTGTATGATTGATCATATACCGTATATGATGGGTTAAAATGGTGTAAATCAACTTGTTTTACTGTATTTAAAGTCAATAGTGGTGTAAGTTCAATCATACACCGTGTACGATTAGCGTAAATGGTTTGAAAACAACATGTTTTAGTGTGTTTTAAGTAATTAGAGGTGTACGATCAATCATTCACCGTGTATGATAGTTTTTAAGGGTGTGAAATTAAGTTGTTTCAATGTGTTTTAAGTAAATACTGGTGTGTGATCATTCATACACCGTGTGTGATTGGTCTAAATGGTGTGAATTCAACTTGCAGTCGTATATTTTAATAAAACAGTGGTGTATGATCAATCTTATAACATGCATGATATGTTTTAAGGGCGTAAACTCTACTTGTTTTAATGTGTCTTAAATAAGTATTGATGTATGATCAATCATACACCATGTATTTGGTCTAAATGGTGAGAAATCAACTTGTTTTAGGGTATTTTAAGCAATTAGAGGTGTATGATCAGTCATACACTGCGTATGACATGTTTTTGAGGGTGTAAAATCCTCTTGTTTTTATGTGTTTTATGTAAATTATGGTGTGTGATCAGTTGTACACAGTTTATGATTGGTCTGAATGGTGTGAAATCAACTTGTTTTAGTGTGTTTTAAGAAAATAGTGGGGTATGATTGATCATACACCGTGTATGATGGGTTTAAATGGTGTAATTCAACTTGTATTAGTGTTTTCCACGTCAATAGTGGAGTAAGATCAATCATACTCTGTGTATGATTGGTCTAAATGGTGTGAAAACAACTCGTTTTAGTGTGTTTTATGCAATTAGTTGTGTACGATCAATCATACACCGTGTATGATTGGTTTTAAGGGTGTAAAATCAACTTGTTTTAATGTTTTTTAAGTAAATACTGTGTATGACCAATCACACACCTTGTATAATTGGTCTAAATGGTGTGAAATCAACTTATTTTAGTGTATTTTAAGAGAACAGTGGGGTAAAATTGATCACACACCATGTATTATGAGTTTAAATGGTGTAATTGAACTGGTTTTAGTGTCTTTCAAATCATTAGAGGTGTAAGATCAATCATACACCGTGTATGATTGGTCCAAATGTGGAAAAAAAATTTGTTTTAGTGTGTTTTAAGCAATTAGTGGCGTGTGATCAGTCATGCACCGTGTGTGATAGTTTTCAAGGGTGTAAAATCAACTTGTTTTAATGTGTTTTAAGTAAATGCTAGTGTATGATCAATCATACACCGTGTATGATTGGTCAAATGGTGTGAAATCCACTTGTTTTAGGGTATTTTAAGAAAATAGTGGTGTATGATCAACCATACACACTGTATGAAAGGTTTTAAAAGTGTGAAATCAACTTGTTTTAATGTGTATTAAGTAAATGCTGGTGCATGATCAATCATACACTGTGTTTGATTGGTCTAAATGTAGTGAAATCAACTTGTTTTAGTGTGTTTTAAGCAATTAGTGGTGTATGATTGATCACACACTGTGCACGCTGGGTTTAAATGGTGTAATTCAAATTGTTTTAGTGTCATTTAAGTCAATAGTACAACGTGCATGATACAATTTAAGGGCGTAGACTCTACTTGTTTTAATGTGTCTTAAATGAGTATTGATGTATGACCAATCGTACACTGTGTATGATTGGTCAAAATGGTGTGAAATCAACTTGTTTGCGTGTATTATAAGCAATTTGTGGGGTATGATCAATCATACATTGCGTATGACATGTTTTTAAGGGTGTAAATTCAACTTGTTTTAATGTGTTTTATGTGAATACTGGTGTATGATCAGTCATACACAGGGTATGATTGGTCTAAATTGTGTGAAATCAACTTTTTTTGTGTGTTTTAAGCAATTAGTGGGGTACGATTGATCATACACCGTGCATGATGGGTTTAAATGGTGTAATTCAACTTGTTTTAATGTGCTTTATGTAAATACTGGTGTATTATCAATCATACATCGTGTATGATTTGTCCAAATGGTCTGAAATCAACTAGTTTTATTGTATTTTAAGAAAATAGTGGTGTATGACTGATCATACACTGAGTATGATGGGTTTAAATGCTGTAATTCAATTTGTTTTAGCGTCTTTCAAGTCAATAGTGGAGTAAGATCAATTATACATCGTGTACAGTTGATCTAAATGGTGTGAAAATAACTTATTTTTGTGTGTTTTATACAATTAGTTGAGTATGATCAATGATACACCGTGGATGATCGGTGTTAAGGGTGTGAAATCAACTCGTTTTAGTGTATTTTTAGAAAATAGTGGTGTATAATCAATCACACACCGTGTATGATGGGTTTAAATGGTGTAATATAACTTGTTGTAGTGTCTTTCAAGTTGATAGTGGTTTAAGATCAATCATACACCATGTATGATTGGTCTATATGGTGTGAAAACAGCTTGTTTTAGTGCGTTTTAAGAAATTAGTGGTGTACGATCAATTATACATCGCGTATGATAGGTTTTAAGGGTGTGAAATCCACTTGTTTTAGTGTATTTTTAGAAAATAGTGGTGTATGATCAATCATACACCGCGAATGACCGGTTCTAAGGGTGTAAAATCTATTTGTTTTTATGTGTTTTAAGTAAATACTGGTGCATGATCAATCATACACCGTGTATGATAGGTTTTATCAGTGTAAAATCAACTTGTTTCAACTTCTTTTAAGTAAATACCGGTGTATGATAAATCATAAACCGTGTATGATTGGTCTAAATGGTGTGAAATCAATTTGTTTTAGTCTGTTTTAAGCAATTAGTTGTGTATGATCAATCATACTCCGTGTATGATAGGTTTTCTGGATGCAAAATCTACTTGTTTTTATTGTGTTTTATGTGTATACTGGGGTATGATCAATCATACAGAGTGCATAATTGGTCTAAATGGTGTGAAATCAACTTCTTTTAATGCGTTTTAAGAAAATAGTGGTGTATGATTGATCATATACCGTGTATGATGGGTTAAAATGGTGTAAATCAACTTGTTTTAGTGTATTTAAAGTCAATAGTGGTGTAAGTTCAATCATACACCGTGTACGATTAGCCTAAATGGTATGAAAACAACATGTTTTAGTGTGTTTTAAGTAATTAGTAGTGTACGATCAATCATTCACCGTGTATGATAGTTTTTAAGGGTGTAAAATCAAGTTGTTTCAATGTGTTTTAAGTAAATACTGGTGTGTGATCATTCATACACCGTGTGTGATTGGTCTAAATGGTGTGAAATCAACTCGTAGTCGTATATTTTAATAAAACAGTGGTGTATGATCAATCGTACAACATGCATGATATGTTTTAAGGGCGTAAACTGTACTTGTTTTAATGTGTCTTAAATAAGTATTGATGTATGATCAGTCATACACCGTGTATTTGGTCTAAATGGTGTGAAATCAACTTGTTTTAGGATATTTTAAGCAATTAGAGGTGTATGATCAATCATACACTGCGTATGACATGCTTTTAAGGGTCTAAAATCAACTTATTTTTATGTGTTTTATGTAAATTCTGGTGTATGATCAGTTGTACACAGTGTGTAATTGGTCTAAATGGTGTGAAATCAACTTGTTTTAGTGTGTTTGAAGAAAATAGTGGGGTGTGATTGATCATACACCGTGTATGATGGGTTTAAATGGTGTAATTCAACTTGTATTTGTGTTTTCCACGTCAATAGTGGAGTAAGATCAATCATACACTGTGTATGATTGGTCTAAATGGTGTGAAAACAACTCGTTTTAGTGTGTTTTGTGCAATTAGTTGTGTACGATCAATCATACACCGTGTATGATAGGTTTTAAGGGTGTAAAATCAACTTGTTTTAATGTTTTTTAAGTAAATACTGTGTATGATCAATCACACACCTTGTATAATTGGTCTCAATGGTGTGAAATCAACTTATTTTAGTGTATTTTAAGAGAATAGTGGTGTAAAATTGACCATACACCATGTATTATGGGTTTAAATGGTGTAATAGAACTGGTTTTAGTGTCGTTCAAATCATTAGAGGTGTAAGATCAATCATACACCGTGTATGATTGGTCCAAATGTGGAAAAAAAACTTGTTTTAGTGTGTTTTAAGCAATTAGTGGCGTGTGATCAATCACGCACCGTGTGTGATAGTTTTCAAGGGTGTAAAATCAACTTATTTTAATGTGCTTTAAGTAAATGCTAGTGTATGATCAATCATACACCGTGTATGATTGGTCAATTGGTGTGAAATCCACTTGTTTTAGGGTATTTTAAGAAAGTAGTGGTGTATGATCAACCATACACAGTGTATGATAGGTTTTAAAAGTGTGAAATCAACTTGTTTTAATGTGTATTAAGTAAATGCTGGTGCATGATCAATCGTACACTGTGTTTGATTGGTCTAAATGTTGTGAAATCAACTTGTTTTAGTGTGTTATATGCAATTAGTGGTGTATGATTGATCACACACCGGGCATGATGGGTTTAAATGGTGCAATTCAAATTGTTTTAGTGTCCTTTAAGTCAATAGTACAAGATGCATGATACGTTTTAAGGGCATAGACTCTACTTTTTTTAATGTGTCTTAAATGAGTATTGATGTATGACCAATCATACACGGTATATGATTGGTCAAAATGGTATGAAATCAACTTGTTTGCCTGTATTTTAAGCAATTTGTGGTGTATGATTTGTCCAAATGGTCTAAAATCAACTAGTTTTATTGTATTTTAAGAAAATAGTGGTGTATGATTGATCATACACTGAGTATGATGGGTTTAAATGCTGTAATTCAATTTGTTTTAGCGTCTTTTAAGTCAATAGTGGAGTAAGATCAATTATACACCGTGTACGATTGATCTAAATGCGTTGAAAATAACTTATTTTTGTGTGTTTTATACAATTAGTGGAGCATGATCAATGATACACCGTGGATGATCGGTGTTAAGGGTGTGAAATCAACTGGTTTTAGCGTATTTTTAGAAAATAGTGGTGTATAATCAATCATACACCGTGTATGATGGGTTTAAATGGTGTAATTTAACTTGTTGTAGTGTCTTTCAAGTTGATAGTGGTGTAAGATCAATCATACACCATGTATGATTGGTCTATATGGTGTGAAAACAGCTTGTTTTAGGGCGTTTTAAGCAATTAGTGGTGTATGATTGATCACACACCGTGCATGATGGGTTTAAATGGTGTAATTCAAATTGTTTTAGTGTCATTTAAGTCTATAGTACAACGTGCATGATACGTTTTAAGGGCATAGACTCTACTTGTTTTAATGTGTCTTAAATGAGTATTGATGTATGACCAATCATACACTGTGTATGATTGGTCAAAATGGTGTGAAATCAAATTGTTTTTGTGTAGTTTAAGCAATTTGTGGTGTATGATCAATCATACACTGCGTATGACATGTTTTTAAGGGTGTAAAATCAACTTGTTTTAATGTGTTTTATGTGAATACTGGTGTATGAGCAGTCATACACCGTGTATGATTGGTCTAAATGGTGTGAAATCAACTTTTTTTATGTGTTTTAAGCAATTAGTGGTGTATGATTGATCATACACTGTGCATGATGGGTTTAAATGGTGTAATTCAACTTGTTTTAATGTGCTTTATGTAAATACTGGTGTATTATCAATCATACATCGTGTATGATTTGTCCAAATGGTCTGAAATCAACTAGTTTTATCGTATTTTAAGAAAATAGTGGTGTATGATTGATCATACACTGAGTATCATGGGTTTAAATGGTGTATTTCAATTTGTTTTAGCGTCTTTTAAGTCAATAGTGGAGTAAGATCAATTATACATCGTGTGCGAATGATCTAAATGGTGTGAAAACAACTTATTTTTGTGTGTTTTATGCAATTAGTGGAGTATGATCAACGATACACCGTGGATGATCGGTGTTAAGGGTGTGAAATCAACTTGTTTTAGTGTATTTTTGGAAAATAGTGGTCTATAATCAATCATACACCATGTATGATGGGTTTAAATGGTGTAATTTAACTTGTTTTAGGGTCTTTCAAGTTGATAGTGGTGTAAGATCAATCATACACCGTGTATGATTTGTCTATACGGTGGGAAAACAGCTTGTTTTAGTGCGTTTTAAGCAATTAGTGGTGTATGATCAATTATACACCGCGTACGATAGATTTTAGGGGCGTGAAGTCCACTTGTTTTAGTGTATTTTAAGAAAACAGTGGTGTATGATTAATCATACACCGTGTATGACAGGTTCTAAGGGTGTAAAATGTATTTGTTGTAATGTGTTTTAAGTAAATACTGGTGTATGATCAATCATACACCGTGTATGATTGGTTTTATCAGTGTAAAATCAACTTGTTTCAACTTGTTTTAAGTAAATACCGGTGTATGATCACTCATAAACCGTGTATGATTGAACTAAATGGTGTGAAATCAATTTTTTTTAGTGTGTTTTAAGCAATTAGTTGTGTATGATCAATCATACTCCGTGTATGAGAGGTTTTTAGGGTGCAAAATCTACTTGTTTTTATTGTGTTTTATGTATATATTGGGGTATGATCAATCACACACCGTATATAATTGGTCTAAATGGTGTGAAAACAACTTCTTTCAGTGCGTTTTAAGAAAATAGTGGTGTATGATTGATCATATACCGTGTATGATGGGTTAAAATGGTGTAAATCAACTTGTTTTAGTGTCTTTAAAGTCAATAGTGGTGTAAGTTCAATCATACACCGTGCACGATTAGCCTAAATGGTATGAAAACGACATGTTTTAGTGTGTTTTAAGTAATTAGTGGTGTACGATTAATCATTCACCGTTTATGATAGTTTTTAAGGGTGTAAAATCAAGTTGCTTCAATGTGTTTTAAGTAAATACTGGTGTGTGATCATTCATACACCGTGTGTGCTTGGTTCAAATGGTGTGAAATCAACTCGCAGTCATGTGTTTTAATAAAACAGTGGTGCATGATCAATCGTACAACATGCATGATATGTTTTAAGGCGTAAACTCTACTTGTTTTAATGTGTCTTAAATAAGTATTGATGTATGATCAGTCATACATCGTGTATTTGGTCTAAATAGTGTGAAATCAACTTGTTTTAGGGTATTTTAAGCAATTAGAGGTGTATGATCAATCATACACTGCGTATGACATGTTTTTAAGGGTGTAAAATCAACTTGTTTTTATGTGTTTTATGTAAATTCTGGTGTATGATCAGTTGTACATAGTGTATGATTGGTCTAAATGGTGTGAAATCAACTTGTATAAGTGTGCTTTAAGAAAATAGTGGGGTATGATTGATCATATACCTTGTATGATGGGTTTAAATGGTGTAATTCAACTTGTATTAGTGTTTTCCACTTCAATAGTGGAGTAAGATCAATCATACACTGTGTATGATTGGTCTAAATGGTGTAAAAACAACTCGTTTTAGTGTGTTTTATGCAATTAGTTGTGTACGATCAATCATACACCGTGTACGATAGGTTTTAAGGGTGTAAAATCAACTTGTTTTAATGTTTTTTAAGTAAATACTGTGTATGATCAATCACACACCTTGTATAATTGGTCTAAATGGTGTGAAATCAACTTATTTTAGTGTATTTTAAGAGAATAGTGGTGTAAAATTGATCATACACCACGTATTATGGGTTTAAATGGTGAAATTCAACTGGTTTTAGTGTCTTTCAAATCAATGGAGGTGTAAGATCAATCATACACCGTGTATGATTGGTCCAAATGTGGAAAACAAACTTGTTTTGGTGTGTTTTAATCAATTAGTGGCGTGTGATCAGTCATGCACCGTGTGTGATAGTATTCAAGGGTGTAAAATCAACTTGTTTTATTGTGCTTTAAGTAAATGCTAGTGTATGATCAATCATACACCGTGTATGATTGGTCAAATGGTGTGAAATCCCCTTGTTTTAGGGTATTTTTAGAAAATAGTGGTGTATGATCAACCATACACAGTGTATGATAGGTTTTAAAAGTGTGAAATCAACTTGTTTTAATGTGTATTAAGTAAATGCTGTGCATGATCAATCGTACACTGTGTTTGATTGGTCTAAATGTTGTGAAATCAACTTGTTTTAGTGTGTTTTAAGCAATTAGTGGTGTATGATTGATCACACACCGTTCATGATGGGTTTAAATGGTGTAATTCAAATTGTTTTAGTGTCATTTAAGTCAATAGTACAACGTGCATCATACGTTTTAAGGGCGTAGACTCTACTTGTTTTAATGTGTCTTAAATGAGTATTGATGTATGACCAATCATACACTGTGTATGATTGGGCAAAATGGTGTGAAATCAACTTGTTTTCGTATATTTTAAGCAATTTGTGGTGTATGATCAATCATACACTGCGTATGACATGTTTTTAAGGGTGTAAAATCAACTTGTTTTAATTTGTTTTATGTGAATACTGGTGTATGAGCAGTCATACACCGTGTATGATTGGTCTAAATGGTGTGAAATCAACTTTTTTTGTGTGTTTTAAGCAATTAGTGGTGTATGATTGATCATACACCGTGCATGATGGGTCTAAATGGTGTAATTCAACTTGTTTTAATGTGCTTTATGTAAGTACTGGTGTATTATCAATCATACATCATGTATGATTTGTCCAAATGGTCTGAAATCAACTAGTTTTATTGTATTTTAAGAAAATAGTGGTTTATGATTGATCATACACTGAGTATCATGGGTTTAAATGGTGTAATTCAATTTGTTTTAGCGTCTTTTAAGTCAATGGTGGGGTAAGATAAATTATACATCGTGTACGATTGATCTAAATGGTGTGAAAACAACTTATTTTTGTGTGTTTTATACAATTAGTGGAGTATGATCAATGATTCACCGTGGATGATCGGTGTTAGGGGTGTGAAATCTACTTGTTTTAGTGTATTTTTGGAAAATAGTGGTCTATAATCAATCATACACCGTGTATGATGGGTTTAAATGGTGTAATTTAACTTGTTTTAGTGTCTTTCAAGTTGATAGTGGTGTAAGATCAATCATACACCGTGTATGATTGGTCTATACTGTGGGAAAACAGCTTGTTTTAGTGCGTTTTAAGCAATTAGTGGTGTACGATCAATTATACACCACGTACGATAGATTTTAAGGGTGTGAAGTCCACTTGTTTTAGTGTATTTTGAGAAAATAGTGTTGTATGATCAATCATACACCGTGTATGACAGGTTCTAAGGGCGTAAAACATATTTGTTGTAATGTGTTTTAAGTAAATACTGGTGTATGATCAAATATACACCATGTATGATTGGTTTTATCAGTGTAAAATCAACTTGTTTCAACTTGTTTTAAGTAAATACCGGTGTATGATCAATCATAAACCGTGTATGATTGGTCTAAATGGCGTGAAATCATTTTTTTTTAGTGTGTTTTAAGCAATTTGTGGTGTATGATCAATCATACTCCGTGTATGAGAGGTTTTTAGGGTGCAAAATCTACTTGTTTTTATTGTGTTTTATGTCTATACTGGGGTATGATCAATCACACAACGTGTATAATTGGTCTAAATGGTGTGAAAACAACTTCTTTTAGTGCGTTTTAAGAAAATAGTGGTGTATGATTGATCATATACCGTGTATGATGGGTTAAAATGGTGTAAATCAACTTGTTTTAGTGTCTTTAAAGTCAATAGTGGTGTAAGTTGAATCATACACCGTGTACGATTAGCCTAAATGGTATGAAAACATCATGTTTTAGTGTGTTTTAAGTAATTAGTGGTGTACGATCAATCATTCACCGCGTGTGATAGTTTGTAAGGGTGTAAAATCAAGTTGCCTCAATGTGTTTTAAGTAAATACTGGTGTGTGATCATTCATACACCGTGTGTGATTGGTCTAAATGGTGTGAAATCAACTCGCAGTCATGTATTTTAATAAAACAGTGGTGTATGATCAATCGTACAACATGCATGATATGTTTTAAGGGCGTAAACTCTACTTGTTTTAATGTGTCTTAAATAAGTATTGATGTATGATCAGTCATACACCGTGTATTTGGTCTAAATGGTGTGAAATCAACCTGTTTTAGGGTATTTTAAGCAATTAGAGGTGTATGATCAATCATACACTGCGTATGACATGCTTTTAAGGGTGTAAAATCAACTTGTTTTTATGTGTTTTATGTAAATTCTGGTGTATGATCAGTTGTATACAGTGTATGATTGGTCTGAATGGTGTGAAATCAACTTGTTTAAGTGTGTTTTAAGAAAATAGTGGGGTATGATTGATCATACACCTTGTATGATGGGTTTAAATGGTGTAATTCAACTTGTATTAGTGTTTTCCACGTCAATGGTGGAGTAAGATCAATCATAAACTGTGTATGATTGGTCTAAATGGTGTGAAAACAACTCGTTTTAGTGTGTTTAATGCAATTAGTTGTGTACGATCAATCATACACCGTGTACGGTAGGTTTTAAGGGTGTAAAATCAACTTGTTTTAATATTCTTTGAGTGAATACTGTGTATGATCAATCACACACCATGTATAATTGGTCTAAATGGTGTGAAATCAACTTATTTTAGTGTATTTTAAGAGAATAGTGGTGTAAAATTGATCATACACCACGTATTATGGGTTTAAATGGTGTAATTCAACTGGTTTTAGTGTCTTTCAAATCAATAGAGGTGTAAGATCAATCATACACCATGTATGATTGGTTCAAACGTGGAAAAAAAACTTGTTTTAGTGTGTTTTAATCAATTAGTGGCGTGTGATCAGTCATGCACCTTGTGTGATAGTTTTCAAGGGTGTAAAATCAACTTGTTTAAATGTGCTTTAAGTAAATGCTAGTGTATGATCATTCATACACAGTGTATGATTGGTCAAATGGTGTGAAATCCCCTTGTTTTAGGGTATTTCAAGAAAATAGTGGTGTATGATCAACCTTACACAGCGTATGATAGGTTTTAAAAGTGTGAAATCAACTTGTTTTAATGTGTATTAAGTAAATGCTGGTGCATGATCAATCGTACACTGTGTTTGATTGGTCTAAATCTTGTGAAATCAACTTGTTTTAGTGTGTTTTAAGCAATTAGTGGTGTATGATTGATCACACACCGTTCATGATGGGTTTAAATGGTGTAATTCAAATTGTTTTAGTGTCATTTAAGTCAATAGTACAACATGCATCATACGTTTTAAGGGCGTAGACTCTACTTGTTTTAATGTGTCTTAAATGAGTATTGATGTATGACCAATCATACACTGTGTATGATTGGTCAAAAAGGTGTGAAATCAACTTGTTTTCGTATATTTTAAGCAATTTGTGGTGTATGATTAATCCTTCACTGCGTATGACATGTTTTTAAGGGTGTAAAATCAACTTGTTTTAATGTGTTTTATGTGAATACTGGTGTATGAGCAGTCATACACAGTGTATGATTGGTCTAAATGGTGTGAAATCAACTTTTTTAGTGTGTTTTAAGCAATTAGTGGTGTATGATTGATCATACACCGTGCATGATGGGTTTAAATGGTGTAATTCAACTTGTTTTAATGTGCTTTATGTAAATATTGGTGTATTATCAATCATACATCGTGTATGATTTGTCCAAATGGTCTGAAATCAACTAGTTTTATTGTATTTTAAGAAAATAGTGGTGTATGATTGATCATACACTGAGTATCATGGGTTCAAATGGTGTAATTCAATTTGTTTTAGCGTCTTTTAAGTCAATAGTGGAGTAAGATCAATTATACATCGTGTACGATTGATCTAGATGGTGTGAAAACAATTTATTTTTGTGTGTTTTATACAATTAGTGGAGTATGATCAATGATACACCGTGGATGATCGGTGTTAAGGGTGTGAAATCAACTTGTTTTAGTGTATTTTTGGAAAATAGTGGTCTATAATCAATCATACACCATGTATGATGGGTTTAAATGGAGTAATTTAACTTGTTTTAGTGTCTTTCAAGTTGATAGTGGTGTAAGATAAATCATACACCGTGTATGATTGGTCTATACGGTGGGAAAACAGCTTGTTTTAGTGCGTTTTAAGCAATTAGTGGTGTATGATCAATTATACACCGCGTACGATAGATTTTAAGGGTGTGAAGTCCACTTGTTTTAGTGTATTTTGAGAAAATAGTGGTATATGATCAATCATACACCGTGTATGACAGGTTCTAAGGGTGTAAAACGTATTTGTTGTAATGTGTTTTAAGTAAATACTGGTGTATGATCAATCATACACCGTGTATGATTGGTTTTATCAGTGCAAAATCAACTTGTTTCAACTTGTTTTAAGTAAATACGGGTGTATGATCAATCATAAATCGTGTATGATTGGTCTAAATGGTGTGAAATCAATTTTTTTTAGTGTGTTTTATGCAATTAGTTGTGTATGATCAATCATACTCCGTGTATGAGAGGTTTTTAGGGTGCAAAATCTACTTGTTTTTATTATGTTTTATGTATATACTGGGGTATGATCAATCAGACACCATGTATAATTGGTCTAAATGGTGTGAAAACAACTTCTTTTAGTGCGTTTTAAGAAAATAGTGGTGTATGATTGATCATATACCATGTATGATGGGTTAAAATGGTGTAAATCAACTTGTTTTAGTGTCTTTAAAGTCAATAGTGGTGTAAGTTGAATCATACACCGTGTACGATTAGCCTAAATGGTATGAAAACGACATGTTTTAGTGTGTTTTAAGTAATTAGTGGTGTACGATCAATCATTCACCGTGTATGATAGTTTTTAAGGGTGTAAAATCAAGTTGCTTCAATGTGTTTTAAGTAAATACTAGTGTGTGATCATTCATATACCGTGTGTGATTGGTCTAAATGGTGTGAAATCAACTCGCAGTCATGTATTTTAATAAAACAGTGGTGTATGATCAATCGTACAACATGCATGATATGTTTCAAGGGAGTAAACTCTACTTGTTTTAATGTGTCTTAAATAAGTATTGATGTATGATCAGTCATACACCATGTATTTGGTCTAAATGGTGTGAAATCAACTTGTTTTAGGGTATTTTAAGCAATTAGAGGTGTATGATCAATCATACACTGCTTATGACATGTTTTTAAGGGTGTAAAATCAACTTGTTTTCATGTGTTTTATGTAAATTCTGGTGTACGATCAGTTGTACACAGTATATGATTGGTCTGAATGGTGTGAAATCAACTTGTTTAAGTGTGTTTTAAGAAAATAGAGGGGTATGATTGATCATACACCTTGTATGATGGGTTTAAATGGTGTAATTCAACTTGTATTAGTGTTTTCCACGTCAATGGTGGAGTAAGATCAATCATACACCGTGTATGATAGGATTTAAGGGTGTAAAATCAACTTGTTTTTAATGTTTTTTAAGTAAATACTATGTATGATCAATCACACACCTTGTATAATTGGTCTAAATGGTGTGAAATCAACTTATTTTGGTGTATTTTAAGAGAATACTGGTGTAAAATTGATCATACACCACGTATTATGGGTTTAAATGGTGTAATTCTACTAGTTTTAGTGTCTTTCAAATCAATAGTGGTGTAAGATCAGTCATACACCGTGTATGATTGGTCCAAATGTGGAAAAAAAAACTTGTTTTAGTGTGTTTTAATCAATTAGTGGCGTGTGATCAGTCATGCACCGCGTGCGATAGTTTTCAAGGGTGTAAAATCAACTTGTTTTAATGTGCTTTAGGTAAATGCTCGTGTATGATCAATCATACACCGTGTATGATTGGTCAAATGGTGTGAAATCCCCTTGTTTTAGGGTATTTTAGGAAAATAGTGGTGTATGATCAACCATACACAGTGTATGATAGGTTTTAAAAGTGTGAAATCAACTTGTTTTAATGTGTATTAAGTAAATGCTGGTGCATGATCAATCGTACACTGTGTTTGATTGGTCTAAATGTTGTGAAATCAACTTGTTTTAGTGTGTTTTAAGCAATTAGTGGTGTATGATTGATAACACACCGTTCATGATGGGTTTAAATGGTGTAATTCAAATTGTTTTAGTGTCATTTAAGTCAATAGTACAACGTGCATGATACGTTTTAAGGGCGTAGACTCTACTTGTTTTAATGTGTCTTAAATGAGTATTGATGTATGACCAATCATACACTGTGTATGATTGGTCAAAATGGTGTGAAATCAACTTGTTTTCGTATATTTTAAGCAATTTGTGGTGTATGATCAATCATACACTGCGTATGACATGTTTTTAAGGGTGTAAAATCAACTTGTTTTAATGTGTTTTATGTGAATACTGGTGTATGAGCAGTCATACAACGTGTATGATTGGTCTAAATGGTGTGAAATCAACTTTTTTTGTGTGTTTTAACCAATTAGTGGTGTATGATTGATCATACACCGTGCATGATGGGTTTAAATGGTGTAATTCAACTTGTTTTAATGTGCTTTATGTAAGTACTGGTGTATTATCAATCATACATCGTGTATGATTTGTCCAAATGGTCTGAAATCAACTAGTTTTATTGTATTTTAAGAAAATAGTGGTGTATGATTGATCATACACTGAGTATCATGGGTTTAAATGGTGTAATTCAATTTGTTTTAGAGTCTTTTAAGTCAATAGTGGAGTAAGATCAATTATACATCGTGTACGATTGATCTAAATGGTGTGAAAACAACATATTTTTGTGTGTTTTATACAATTAGGGGAGTATGATCAATGATACACCGTGGATGATCGGTTTTGAGGGTGTGAAATCAACTTGTTTTAGTGTATTTTTAGAAAATAGTGGTGTATAATCAATCATACACCTTGTATGATGGGTTTAAATGGTGTAATTTAACTTGTTTTAGTGTCTTTCAAGTTGATTGTGGTGTAAGATCAATCATACACCGTGTATGATTGGTCTATATGGTGTGAAAACAGCTTGTTTTAGTGCGTTTTAAGCAATTAGTGGTGTACGATCAATTATACACCGCGTACGATAGATTTTAAGGGTGTGAAGTCCACCTGTTTTAGTGTATTTTGAGAAAATAGTGGTGTATGATCAATCATACACCGTGTATGACAGGTTTTAAGGGTGTAAAACGTATTTGTTTTAATGTGTTTTAAGTAAATACTGGTGTATGATCAATCATACACCGTGTATGATAGGTTTTATCAGTGTAAAATCGACTTGTTTCAATGTGTTTTAAGTAAATACTGGTGTATAATCAATCATAAACCGTGTATGATTTGTCTAAATGGTGTGAAATCAATTTGTTTTAGTGTTTTTTAAGCAATTAGTTGTGTATGATCAATCATACTCCGTGTATGATAGGTTTTAAGGGTGCAAAATCAACTTGTTTTTAATGTGGTTTAGGTATATACTGGGGTTTGATCAATCATGCACATGTATGATTGGTGAAAATGGAGCGAAATCAACTTGTTTTAGTGCGTTTTAAGAAAATAGTGATGTATGATTGATCATACACCTTGTATGATGGGTTAAAGTGGTGTAAATCAACTTGTTTTAGTGTCTTTAAAGTCAATAGTGGCGTAAGATCAATCTTACACCGTGTACGATTGGCCTAAATGGTATGATAACCACCTGTTTTAGTGTGTTTTAAGTAATAAGTGGTGTACGATCGATCATACACCGTGTATGATAGTTTTTGAGGGTGTAAAATTAAGTTATTTTTATGTGTTTTAAATAAATACTGGTGTGTGATCATTCATACACCGTGTATGATTGGTCTAAATGGTTTGAAATCAACTCATATTCGTGTATTTTAATAAAACAGTGGTGTATGATCAATCGTACAACGTGCATGATACGTTTTAAGGGCGTAAACTCTACTTGTTTTAATGTGTCTTAAATGAGTATTGGTGTATGATCAATCATACACCGTGTATGATTGGCCAAAATGGTGTGAAATTAACTTGTTTTAATGTATTTCAAGAAAAAAGTGGTGTATGATCAATCATACACCGTGTATGATAGGTTCTAGGGGTGTAAAATCTATTTGTTTTAATGTGTTTTAAGTAAATACTGGTGCATGATCAATCATACACCGTGTATGATAGGCTTTATCAGTGTAAAATCAACTTGTTTCAATGTGTTTTAAGTAAATACAGGTTTATAATCAATCATAAACCGTGTATGATTGGCCCAAATGGTGTGAAATCAATTTGTTTTAGTGTTTTTTAAGCAATTAGTTGTGTATGATCAATCATACTCCGTGTATGATAGGTTTTAAGGGTGCAAAATCAACTTGTTTTTAATGTGTTTTAGGTATATACTGGGGTTTGATCAATCATACACCGTGTATGATTGGTCAAAATGGTGTGAAATCAACTTATTTTAGTGCATTTTAAGAAAATAGTGATGTATGATTGATCATACACCGTGTATGATGGGTTAAAATGGTGTAAATCAACTTGTTTTAGTGTCTTTAAAGTCAGTAGCGGTGTAAGATCAATCTTACACCGTGTACGATTGGCCTAAATGGTATGATAACCACCTGTTTTAGTGTGTTTTAAGTAATTAGTGTGGTACGATAAATCATACACCGTGTATGATAGTTTTTAAGGGTGTAAAATTAAGTTATTTTAATGTGTTTTAAGTAAATACTGGTGTGTGATCATTCATACACCGTGTATGATTGGTCTAAATGGTGTGAAATCAACTCGTATTCGTGTATTTTAATAAAACAGTGGTGTATGATCAATCGTACAACGTGCATGATACATTTTAAGGGCATAAACTCTACTTGTTTTAATGTGTCTTTAATAAGTATTGATGTATGATCAATCATACACCGTGTGTGATTGGTGAAAATAGTGTGAAATCATCTTGTTTTAGTGTGTTTGAAGCAATTAGTGTTGCATGATCAATCATACACTGCGTATGACATGTTTTTAAGGGTTTAAAATCAACTTGTTTTAATGTGTTTTATGCAAATACTGGTGTTTGATCAGTCATACACCGTATATGATTGGTCTAAATGGTGTGAAATCAACTTGATTTAGTGTGCTTTACGAAAATTGTGGGGTATGATTGATCATACACCCATTATGATGGGTTTAAATGATGTAATTCAACTTGTATTAGCGTCTTCCACGTCCATAGTGGAGTAAGATCAATCATACACTGCGTATGATTGGTCTAAATGGTGTGAAAACAACTCATTATAGTGTGTTTTATGCAATTAGTGGAGTATGATCAATCATACACCATGCATGATAGGTTTTACGGCTGTGAAATCAACTTGTTTTAGTGTATTTTAAGAAAATAGTGGTGTATGATCTATGATACACCTTGTGTGATGGGTTTAAACGGTGTAATTCATCTTGTTTTAGTGCCTTTCAAGGCAATAGTGGTGTAAGATCAATCATACGCCGTGCACGATTGGTCTAAAGGGTGTGAAAACAACTTTTTAGTGTATTTTAAGCAAATAATGGTGTATGATCGATCACGCATCGTGTATGGTAGTTTTTAAGGGTGTCAAATTAACTTGTATTCTCATGTTTTAAGTAAATACTTGTGTATGATCGATCATACACCATGTATGATTGGTCTAATTGGTATGAAATCAACTCGTTTTAGTTTATTTTAAGAAAATAGTGGTGTGTGATCAATCATACACCATGTGTTATAGGTTTTGAGGGTGTAAAATCAAGTTGTTTAAATGTGTTTTAAGAAAATATTGGTGTATGATTGGTCTAAATGGTGCGAAATCAACTTGTTTTAGTGTGTTTTAAGCAATTAGTGGTTTATGATCAGTCATACGACGTGCGTGATTGTTTTTATGGGTGTAAAATCATATTGTTTTAAAGAGTTTTAAGTAAATACTGGTGTATGATCAATCATACACCATATGGGATTGGTCTAAATGGCAAGAAATCAACCTGTTTTGGTGTGGTTTAAGCAATTAGTGGTGTATGATTGATCATACACTGTGAATGATGGGTTTAAATGGTGTAATTCAACTTGTTTTAATGTGTTTTATATACATACTGGTGTATGATCAATCATTCACAGTATATGATTGGTCTAAATGGTGTGAAATCAACTTGTTTTAGTGTGTTTTAGGAAAATAGTGGTGTATGATTGATCGTACACCGTGTATGATTGGTTTAAATGGTGTAATTCAACTTGTTTTAGTGTCTTTCAAGTCTATAGTGGAGCAAGATCAATCATACACCATGTATGATTGGTCTAAATGGTGTGAAAATAACTTGTTTTAGTTTATTTTAAGCAATTAGTGGTGTATGATCAATCATACACCGTGTGTGATTGGTTTTAAGGGTGTGAAATCTACTTGTTTTAGCGTATTTTAAGAAAATGGTGGTGGATGATCAATCATACAACATGTATGATAGGTGTTAAGGGTGTAAAATCAACTTGTTTTAATGTGTTTTAAGTAAATGCTGGTGTATGATCAATCATACATCGTGTATGATTGGTCTAAATGGTGTGAAATCAACTTATTTTAGTGTGTTTTAAGCAATTAGTGGTGCATGATTTATCATACACCGTGTAAGATGGGTTTAAATGGTGCAATTCAACTTGTTTTAGTGTCTTTCAAGTCTATAGTTGTGCAAGGTCAATCATACACCGCGTATGAATTGTCTAAATGGTGTGAAAATAACTTGTTCTAGTGCGTTTTAAGCAAGTAGTGGTGTATGATCAATCATACACAGTGTATAATTGGTTTTAAGGGTGTGACATCAACTTGTTTTGGCGTATTTTAAGAAAATAGTGGTGTATGATGAATTATACACCATATATGATAGGTTTTATGGGCGTAAAATCAACTTGTTTTAATGTGTTTTATGTAAATACTGGCATATGATCAATCATACACTGTGTATGATTAGTCTAAATGGTGTGAAATCAACTTGTTTTAGTGTGTTTTAAGCAATAAGTAGTGTACGATCAATCATACACAGTGTATGATAGGTTTTAAGACTGTAAAATCATCTTGATTTAATGAGTTTTATGTAAATACTGGTGTATGATCAATCACACACCGTGTGTGGTTGGTCTAAATGATGTGAAATCAAATTCTTTTCGTGTGTTTTGAGAAAATAGTAGTGTACGATGTAACATACACCGTGTATCATGGGTTTAAATAGTGTAAATCAACTAGTTTTACCGCCTTTGATGTCAATAGTAGTGTTAGATCAGTCATACACCATGTATGATTGGTTTAAATGGTATGAAAACAACTTGTTTTATTGTGTTTTAAGCAACTAGTGGAACGTGATCAATCATACACCGTGTATGATAGTTTTTAAGGGTGTAAAATCAACTTATTGTAATGTGTTTTAAGTGAATACTGGTGTATGATCAATCATACACCGTGTGTGATAAGTCTAAGAGGTGTGAAATCAACTTTTTTTGGTATGTTTTAAGCAATTAGTGGTGTATGATCAATCATACACCTTGTATGATAGGTTTTAAGGGTGTAAAATCAACTTGTTTTCATGTGTTTTAAGTAAATACTGGTGTATGATCAAGCACACACCGTGTATAATTGGTCTAAATGGTGTGAAATCAACTTGTATTAGTGTATTTTATGAAATAGTGGTGTCAGATTGATCATACACCATGTTTGATGGGCTTAAATGGTGTAATTCAACTTGTTTTAGTTTCTTTCAAGTCAACAGTGGTGTAAGATCAATCATACGTAGTGTATGATTGGTCTAAATGGTGTGAAAACAACTTGTTTTAGTGTGTTTTAAACAATTAGTAGTGTATGATTAATCATACACCGTGTATGATACATTTTAAGGGTGTGAAATCAAATTATTTTAGTGTATTTTAGGATTATAGGGGTGCATGATCAATCATGCACCATGTATGATAGGTTTTATCGGTGTAAAATCAACTTCTTTTAACTTTTTTTAAGCAAATACTGGTATATGATCAACCATACACCATGTATGATCAATCATACACCGTGTATGGTTGGTCTAAATGGTGTGAAATCAACTTGTTTTAGTGTGTTTTAAGCAATTAGTGGTGTATGATTGATCATACTCCATGTATGATAGGTTTTAAGGGTGTAAATAAACTTTTTTTAATGCGTTTTAAGTAAATACTGGTATATGATTGATCATACACCATGTATGATTTGTCTAAATTGTGTGAAATCAACTTATTTTTGTGTATTTTAAGAAATTAGTGGTATATGATGGGTTCAAATGGTGTAATTCAATTTGTCTTGGTGTCTTTCAAGTCAGTAGTGGAGTAAGATTAATCATATACCGGGTACAATTGATCTAAATGGTGTGAAAACAACTTTTTTTAGTGTGTTTTAAACAATTAGCGGTGTATGATCCATCGTACACCGTGTATGATAGGTGTTAAGGGTGTGAAATCAACTTGTTTTAGTGTATTTTAAGAAAATAGTGGTGTATGATCAATCATACACCGTGTGCGATGGGTTTAAATGGTGTAATTCAACTTGTTTCAGTGTCTTTCAATTCAATGGTGGTGAAAGATCAATCGTACCTCATGCATGATTGGGCTAAATGGTGGGAAAACAACTTGTTTTAGTCTGTTTTAAGCAATTAGTGGTGTCCGATCAATCATAGACCATGCATGATAGGTTTTAAGGGTGTGAAATCTACTTGTTTTAGTGTATTTTAACAAAATAGAGGTGTATGATCAATCATACACCATGTATGACAGGTTTTAAGGGTGTAAAATCCATTTGTTTTAATGTGTTTTAAGTAAATACTGGTGTATGATCAATCATACACCATGTGTGATAGGTCTAAGGGGTGTGAAATCAACTTGTTTTGGTATGTTTTAAGCAATTAGTGGTGTATGATCAATCATACACCTTGTATGATAGGTTTTAAGGGTGTAAAATCAACTTGTTTTCATGTGTTTTAAGTAAATACTGGTGTATGATCAATCACACACCGTGTATAATTGGTCTAAATGGTGTGAAATCAACTTGTATTAGTGTATTTTATGAAATAGTGGTTTCAGATTGATCTTACACCATGTCTGATGGGCTTAAATGGTGTAATTCAACTTGTTTTAGTTTCTTTCAAGTCAACAGTGGTGTAAGATCAATCATACATAGTGTATGATTGGTCTAAATGGTGTGAAAACAACTTGTTTGAGTGTGTTTTAAACAATTAGTGGTGTATGATTAATCATACACCGTGTATGATAAATTTTGAGGGTGTGAAATCAAAATGTTTTAGTGTATTTTAGGATTATAGTGGTGCATGATCAATCATGCAACATGTATGATAGGTTTTATCGGTGTAAAATCAACTTGTTTTAACTTTTTTTAAGTAAATACTGGTATATGATCAACCATACACCATGTATGATAAATCATACACCGTGTATGGTTGGTCTAAATGGTGTGAAATCAACTTGTTTTAGTGTGTTTTAAGCAATTAGTGGTGTATGATTGATCATGCTCCGTGTATGATAGGTTTTAAGGGTGTAAATAAACTTTTTTTAATGGGTTTGAAGTAAATACTGGTGTATGATTGATCATATACCATGTATGATTTGTCTAAATGGTGTTAAATCAACTTATGTTTGTGTATTATAAGAAATTAGTGGTGTATAATGGGTTTAAATGGTGTAATTCAATTTGTTTTAGTGTCTTTCAAGTCAATAGCGGAGTAAGATCAATCCCGCACCGTGTACGATTGGTCGAAATGGTGTAAAAATAACTTGTTTTAGTATATTTTAAGAAATTAGTGGTGTATGATCAATCATACATCCTGTATGATAGGTGTTAAGGGTGTGAAATCAACTTGTTTTAGTGTATTTTAAGAAAATAGTGGTGTATGATCAATCATACACCGTGTATAATGGGTTTGAATGGTGTAATTCAACTTGTTTTGGTGTTTTTCAACTCAATAGTGGTGTAAGATCAATCATACACTGTGTGTGATTGGTCTAAATGGTGTGAAAATAATTTGTTTTAGTGTGTTTTGAGCAATTAGTTGTGTATTATCAATCATACACCGTGTACGATAGGTTTTAGGGGTGTGAAATCCACTTGTTTTAGTGTATTTTAAGAAAACAGTGGCGTATGATCAATCATACACCGTGTACGATAGCTTTTAAGGGTGTAAAATCAACTTGTTTTTATGTGTTTTAAGTAAATAGGGTGTATGATCAATCATACACCGTGAATGATTGGTCAAAATGGTGTGAAATCAGCTTATTTTAGTATATTTGAAGCAGTTAGTGGTGTATGATCAATCATACACCATGCACGATAGGTTTTAAGGGGTGTAAAATCAACTTGTTTTAAGTAAATACTTGTGTGTGATCAATCACACCCCTTGTATAATTGTTCTAAATGGTGTGAAATCAACTTATTTTAGTGTATTTTAAGAAAATAGTGGTGTGAGATTGATGATACACCATGTATTATGGGTTGAAATGGTGTATTTCAACTTGTTTTATTGTCTTTCTAGTTTATGGTGGTGTAAGATCAATCATAAACCGTATATGATTGGTCCAAATGGTGCGGAAACATATTGTTTTAGTGTGTTTTAACCAATTAGTGGCATGTGATCAATCATACACCGTGTATGATAGTTTTTAAAGGTGTAAAATCAACCTGTTTTATTGTGCTTTATGTAAATACTGGTGTATGATCAATCATAAACCGTGTATGATTGGCCCAAATGGTGTGAAATTAACTTGTTTTAGTGTATTTTACGAAAATAGTGGTGTATGATCAATCATACACCGTGTATGATAGGTTTAATGAGTGTAAAATCAACTTGTTTTTATGTGTTTTAAGTAAATACTGGTGTATGATCAATCATATACCGTGTATGGTTGGTCTAAATGGTGTGAAATCAACCTGTTTTAGTGTGTTTTAAACAATTAGTGGTGTATAGTTGATCATACACCGTGCATGATGGGTTTAAATGGTGTAATTCAACTTGTTTTAATGTGTTTTATGTCAATACTGGTGTATCACACTCCAAGAAAAAGGGTCATTAACAATAGTGATTATGGTCGTTAAAAGTCTAGTTTGCCATCGTTAATACTATTAACGACAGCGGAAAGTTCCCATCGTTTGTCGTCGTTATTGCTTCCGACGTTAATACTATTTGGGATCAACGACTGCTAAAATGAGCCGTCGTTAAAAAGTATTTACGACTGTATATTATGTTCGTCGTTAAAAATGAAATCGATAACGATGGCATATGTTGTCGTTAAAAGTAAAGTATTTAATGTCCGGTGCCACCGTCTTCAAAGAGTTGATTAATAACGACAATAATTGTTGTTGTTACTAATATTGACCGTCATATAGGAAAAAGTTTTAACGACGACAAAAACCGTCGTTAAAATTTTTAGCGCTGCTAATTGGAAATAGTAACGACAATATAGACCATCGTTAAAAAATAACAACAATAATAAATCTTCATTAAAACGTCTTCTATCTATTAATGACATCGAAATCCGTCATTAAAAATGCTTTCCCCATCAAAGAGAATTCCAACAGAAAAATTTATCGACGTTAAAAATCATGTACAGTCATATAGTGCAATATATACATTCATAAATACCTATACATTTATGTAATATAAAAATAATTTGCTGTTTGTTTACAACACCTGTAATTGCATATAAGGACAATTATCGGGTTGTTCATAGCACCTGTACATAAATATAGTATAGCGATATTTAATTTCAGTATAACACCTATAAAATAGTACAGTATAATCATATAGAAATAGCTCTTACATATCATTCAATGTAACAACGAATTCTAATAAAAAATAAAGATGTCATTGAAACTTAAATATTCAAATATTTATAAAAGCCAATTTACATACAAAAAATACTAAAAGCATACATTGTTAAATTTGTCACTTAACAACTTAGTAAAAACTATAAATCCGACAAAAATTTGCAAATAAAAGTTCCAACAAAAACAAGAATTTCCAGTGCAGTCTTCCAATATCTGAAAAAAATAAATACAACACTCATGCTAGAAAATTCTTATCATATGAGCAATAGTACAGACACATAACAGACCAAGTAATAAGAAAAATAAAACAGATAAAAATTATATTAAAGTAATCAACATTAAATTGACCAAAAAGGAAATCCATATGTTTTTTAATACAATAAATTCGCAAATCCAATCTCCACATTATAGAACTCAATCACAGTGTCACAAATTCGAAACATTCTTAAACTCCCGCTAGAATTTAATCACATAGTCCAAACTCATCAACAATTCCAAATAATTTATGGCAATCAAGTCTATCACAACATCAACATGAAATCCTAGCTAAACATGCAATTCACCCATAATTCAAGTTAGCAAAATCAATTCATACATTGCATCACAAAACTCCATCATGAACAACATCCAAAACAGCCCAATATGAGCATACAACATAATGAACCAAACCTATGGTCAATCAAGGTTCACACAAGACCTACGCCTTACCCTTTTTCCAAAACTAGAAAAAAAAAAAAGGCATGTAACAATGATCCTAAGGGCATACAAGTCTCCCAAGACAACACAAGTTCTCATATGACTCAAACATATTATGTTTTCCCAACTCATAGCTAAAATTCAGCAAAACATAATAAAATGACAGCATAATTGCCCAAATTCAGCAGCATACAGTCCCAACTATAGTAAAATCAGTATGAGCAACAAAATACAGCTCAAAACCAACATAAAGCAACAAATTCAACTTGAAACATTCCATAAACAACATGCTTATCATCACTTCAAGCAACAAGTACCAATGTATGTTCAACTTGCTTCCAACATAGCCTTGGGAAATACATGAGACACCAACACGGAGACTAAGACACTAAATCACACAGATTTTCAACAAGAACTCACAAGTTCTCTAAGCCCCCTTTACAATAATCACCTATTTCACTTAGGTCACTCAAACATATGCAAGAAACACCAATTCTCACAAATAACATCCAATCCATGGTTAAACTCAAAACATGCAATGCTCTATCCACACACCGGGTCCAAGATTGTGCAATTAGACATGCCTAACCTAAGAGTTGCCAATTATAGGTTCAAAGCTCCATTCCAACAAGTTCACAATCACACTTAAGCATATAAACACATGTTAACCACAACAATCACATAGAAAATTGGAAAGGCACATAATCCAATTTCTGAACACCATAATCAGCCACGCAATAGCAACAGCGGCACCATGTGAAAATACTACCCACACTTACTTAAAAATACCAAATCAAAAACTCGCTCTATACATCACGGACGGCCCATAAAGCCTAACACGCCAGAGTTTAGCAGCATAAAAATACCCATCACAGGACCTTAAACCTAGAGCTTGGAATAGTAAAAACCCACTGAACTGTGTATTATTAATGAATACAAAAATATTCCCATATCTCAAACTCCATAGTACACAATCTGACGAATAAACAATCTGACGCATAAATCAACAACATTCTCAAACTCCACATAGAACTCAATCACAAAGTCCAAATCCAGAACAATTTCAAATAACTCAATAATGTATTCTTATGAATATATCAACATACATAAGCGAAAACTAAGGGCAAAATAAGAGAGAGAAGAAAAAGAAGAAGATTACAAAAAGAAGAAGATTACCACATACCTATTAATACTTAACCAATGTAGTCGTCCATCTCAATAGATTGGGAGGGAGTACTTGACCCATTTTTACGACCTCCATCCTCTAGTGCTTTTACTCTAGCTAGCAAATCAGCAAATTCCTTGCCCAGTATGTTCATGTAGTATAATGTAGACATTTATGAGTACCAGTACATTCATGTAATATACTGACATTTTCTTGTTGTGTACAACATCTGTACATCAATAAAATATAAGGACAATTTTTGGGTCATTTATAGCTCCTGTACATACATCAATGTAGTATAACTACATTTCATGTCAGTTATAACACATGTACAATAATATAGACCAACTTTACTTACAGAGATAATCCATACATCTCATTCAATGTAGCAACGAATTCCAATAAAAAAATAAATATATCATTGAAAACCAACGAACAAAAACACAAACTAACAATGAACAAGGGACAAATTTGCTTTGAACCTTTGTCAATGTAGCCAAAATTTATCACAAATCTAGGTGAACAAAGTGGGTATTGCAGCAATGCAATGATTTGGGGTTCTTAATTCGCGAACACTACTAAAACTTTGTTTCGCCTTCTTCGCTGCTTCAATGCTCGACTGAGAAAAGCTATGGAAGACTTAGGATTTCGATAGGGTAGATGGAAGTGATTTTCGTTAGGGTTTTGAAGGGAAGATGAGAGTGGGAGAGGAAGAGGGAGGCGCGAGGGAGAGAGGCTACAATAGGGCATTTTGTAAGTTGAAATTATGTTCAACTTGGTGTATAATCAATCATATACCATGTATGATGGGTCCAAATGGTCTAAAATTAACTTGATTTAGTTTATTTTAAGAAAATAGGTGTGTATGATGGGTTTAAATGGTGTGAAAACAACTTGTTTGATTGTGTTTTAAGCAATTAATGGTGTATGATCCATCATACATCGTGTATGATAGTTTTTGAGGATGCGAAATTAACTTGTTTTAATGTATTTTAAGTAAATGCTGGTGTATGGTCAATCATACACAGTGTATGATTGGTCTAAATTGTGTGAAGTCAACTTGTATTCGTGTATTTTATTAAAATAGCGGTGTATGATCATTCATACAACATGCATGATATGCTTTAAGGGCGGAAAATCTACTTGTTTTAATGTGTCTTAAATAAATACTGATGTATCATCAATCATACACCATGTATGATTGGTCTAAATGGTGTAAAATCTACTACTTTTTTAGTGTATTTGAAGCAATTAGTGGTGTATGATTAATCATACACTGTGTATGACATGTTTTTAAGGGTGTATAATCAACTTGTTTTAATGTGTTTTAAGTAAATACTGCTGTACGATCAATCATACACCGTGTATGATTGGTCTAAATGGTGTGTAATCAATTTGTTTTAGTGTGTTTTAAGAAAATAGTGTATTGTGTATCATACACCGTGTATGATGGATTTAAATGGTGTAATTCAAGTTGTTTTAGTGTCTTTCACGTCAATAGTGGAGTAAGATCAATCATACACCGTGTATGATTGGTCAAAATGGTGTGAAAGCAACTCATTTTAGCGTGTTTTATGCAATTAGTGGTGTATGATCAATCACACACCGTGCATGATAGGTTTTACGAGTGTGCAATCAACTTGTTTTAGTGTATTTTAAGAAAATAGTGTTGTATGATCAATCATACACCATGTATGATGGGTTTAAACGGTGTAATTCATCTTATTTTAGTGTCTCCCATGTCAATAGTGGTGTAAGATCAATCATACACCATGTATGATTGGTCTAAACGGAGTGAAAACAACTTGTTTTAGTGTGTTTTAAGCAATTAATGGTGTATGATCGAACATACATCGTGTATCACAGTTTTTAAGGGTGTAAAATTAACTTGTTTTAATATGTTTTATGTAAATATTGATGTATGATCAATCATACACCGTGTATGATTGTTCCAAATGGTGTGAAATCAACATGTTTTAGTGTATTATAAGAAAATAGTAGTGTATGATCAATCATACGGCGTGTATGATAGTTTTTACAGGTGTGAAAATATCTTGTTTTAGTATATCTTAAGCAATTAGTGGTGTATGATAAATTATACACCATGCATGATAGGTTTTAAGGGTGCAAAATAAACTCATTTTAATGTGTTTTAAGTAAATATAGGTGTATGATCAATCACACACCTTGTATAATTGGTCTAAATGGTGCGAAATCAACTTGTCTTAGTGTATTTTAAGAAAATAGTGGTGTAAGATTGATCATACACCATGTATTATGGGTTTCAATGGTGTAATTCAACTTGTTTTATTATCTTTCGAGTTAATAGTGGTGTAAGATCAATCATACACCGCCTATGATTGGTCCAAATGGTGTGAAAATAACTTGTTTTAGTGTATTTTAAGTAATTAGTGGCATATGATTAATCATACACCGTGTATGATAGTATTTAATGGTGTAAAATCAACATGTTTTATTGTGCTTTAAGTAAATACTGGTGTATGATCAGTCATACACCGTGTATGATTGGTCTACATGGTGTGAAATCAACTTGTTTTAGTGTATTTTACGAAAATAGTTTTGTACGACCAATCATACACCGTGTACGATAGGTTTTAAAGGTGTAAAATCAACTTGTTTTAATGTTTTTTAAGTAAATGCCGGTGTATGATCAACCATACACCGTGTATGATTGGTCTAAATGGTGTGAAATCAACGTGTCCTAGTGTGTTTTAAGCAATTAGGGGTGGATGATTGATCATATACAGTGCATGATGGTTTTAAATGGTGTAATTCAACTTGATTTAATGTGTTTTATGTAAATATTGGTGTATTATCAGTCATACACCATGTATGATTGGTCCAAATAGTCTGAAATTAACTTGTTTTAGTGTATTTTAGTGGTGTATGATTGATCATACACCGTGTATGATGGATTTGAATGGTGTAATTCGATTTGTTTTAGTGTCTTTTAAGTCAATAGTGGGTTAAGATCAATCATACACCGTGTACGATTGATCTAAATGGTGTGAAAATAACATGTTTTAGTGTCTTTTAAACAATTAGTAGAGGATGATCAATCATACACCGTGTATGATGGGTTTAAATGGTTTAATTCAACTTGTTTTAGTGTCTTTCAAGTCAATTGTGGTGTAAGATCAATCATATACCATGTATGATTGGTCTATATGGTGTGAAAACAACTTGTTTAAGTGCGTTTTATGCAATAAGGGGTTTACAATCAATTATACTCCGTATATGAGAGGTTTAAGGGTGTGAAATCCACTTGTTTTAGTGTATTTTAAGAAAATAGTGGTGTATGATCAATCATACACCATGTATGATAGGTTTTAAGGGTGTAAAATCAATTTGTTTTAATGTGTTTTAAGTAAATACTGGTGTACGGTGAATCATACACGGTATGTGATAGGTTTTACCGGTGTAAAATCAACTTGTTTTAATGTGTTTTAAGTAAATAACGGTGTATGATCAATCATATACACGGTGTATGAACAATCATACACCGTGTATAATTGGTCTAAATGGTGTGAAATCAATTTATTTTAGTGTGTTTAAAGCAATTAGTGGTGTATGATCAATCATACTCCGTGTATGATACATTTTAAGGGTATAAAATCGACTTATTTTTAATGTGTTTTAAGTATATATTGGGGTATGATCAATCATACACTATGTATGATTGGTCAAAATGGTGTGAAATCAACTTGTTTTAGTGCATTTTGAGAAAATAGCGGTGTATGATTGATCATACACCGCGTATGATGGGTTTAAATGCTGTAAATCAACTTGTTTTAGTGTTTTTCAAGTCTATAGTGGTGTAAGATCAATCATGCACCGTGTACGATTGGTCTAAATGATCTGAAAACAACTTGTTTTAGTGTGTTTTAAGTTATTAGTGGCGTATGATCAATTATACACCATGTATAATTATTTTTGAGGGCGTAAAATCATGTTGGGTTAATGTGTTTTAAGTAAATACTGGTGTACGATTGATCATACATCGTATATGATTGGTGTAAATGTTGTGAAATCAACTTGTATTCATGTATTTTTATAAAATAGTGGTGTATGATCAATCGTGCAACATGCATGATACGTTTAAAGGGCGTGAAATCTACTAGTTTTGATGTGTCTTAAATAAATACTGATGCATGATCAATCATACACCGTGTGTGATTGGTCTGAATGGAGTGAAATCAACTTGTTTTAGTGTATTTAAAGCAATTAGTAGTGTATGATCAATCATACACCGTGCATGATTGATCTAAATGGTGTGAAACCAACTTGCTTTAGTGTGTTCTAAGAAAATAGTGGTGTATGGTTGAGCATACACCGTGTGTGATGGGTTTAAATGGTGTAATTCGACTTGTCTTAGTGTCTTTCACGTCAATAGTGGAGTAAGATCAATCATACACCGCGTATGATTGGTCTAAATGGTGTGAAAACAACTGGTTTTAGTGTGTTTCATGCAATTAGTGGAGTATGATCAATCATACACCATGTATGATAAGTTTTAAGGGTGTGAAATCAACTTGTTCTAGTGTATTTTAAGAAAATAGTGGTGTATGATCAATCATACAGCATGCCTGACGGGATTAAACGGTGTAATTCATCTTGTTTTAGTGTCTTTCAAGTCAATAGTGGTGTAAGATCAATCATACGCCGTGTATGATTGGTCTAAATGGTGTAAAAACAACTTGTTTTAGTGTATTTTAAGCAATTAATTGTGTATGTTCGATCATACATCGTGTATGATTGTTTTGAAGGGTGTAAAATTAACTTGTTTTAATATGTTTTAAGTAAATACTGGTGTATGATCAACCATATACCGTGTATGATTGGTTTGAATGGTGTGAAATTAACTTGTTTTAGTGTATTTTAAGAAAATAGTGGTGTATGATCAATCATACACCATGTATGATAGGTTTGTAGGGTGTAAACTCAAGTTGATTTAACGTGTTTTGAGTAAATACTGGTGTATGATTGGTCTAAATGGCGTGAAATCAACTTGTTTTAGTGTGTTTTAAGCAATTAGTTGTTTATGATCAATCATACAGCATGTATGATAGTTTTTAAGGGTGTAAAATGATCTTCTTTTAATGTGTTTTAAGTAAATACTGGTGTATGATCAATCATACACCACATATGATTGGTCTAAATGGCAAGAAATCAACTTGTTTTTGTTTGTTTTCAGCAATTTGTGGTGTATGATTGATCATGCACTGTGAATGATGGGTTTAAAAACTGTAATTCAACTTGTTTTAATGTGTTTTATGTAAATACTAGTGTGTGATCAATCATACACCGTATATGATAGGCCTAAATGGTGTGAAATTAACTTGTTTTAGTGTGTTTTAAAAAAATAGTGATATATGAATGATCATACACCGTGTATGATGGGTTTAAATGGTGTAATGCAACTTGATTTAGTGTTTTCAAGTCAATAGTGGTGTAAGATCAATCATACACCGTGTACGATAGGTTTTAAGGGTGGAAAATCAACTTGTTTTTTTTGTGTTTTAAGTAAATACTGGTACATGATCAATCATATACAGTATATGATTGGTCTAAATAGTGTGAAATCAATTTGTTTTAGTGTGTTTTAATCAATAAGTGGTGTATGATCAATCATACACCGTGTATTATAGGTTTTAAGGGTGTAAAATCATCTTGATTTAATGAATTTTGTGTAATACTTGTGTACGATCAATCATACACCGAGTATGATTGGTCTAAATGGTGTGAAATCAAATTGTTTTAGTGTGTTTTAAGAAAATAGTGGTGTATGATATGACATACACCGCGTATGATGGGTTTAATTAGTGTAAATAAACTTGTTTTAGTGTCTTTGAAGTCCAATAGTGGTGTAAGATCAACCATACACCGTGTATGATTGTTCTAATTGGTGTGAAAACAATTTGTTTTAGTATGTTTTTAGCAATTAGTGGCATGTGATCAATCATACACTGTGTATGATAATTTATAGGGGTGTAAAATCAACTTGTTTTAATGTGTTTTAAGTGAATACTGGTGTATGATCAACCATACACCGTGTGTGATTGGCTCAATGGTGTGAAATCAACTTGTTTTAGTGTATTTCAAGAAAATAGACGTGTATGATCAAACATACACCGTATATTACAGGTATTAAGGGCGTAAATTAATTTGTTTTAGCGTGTTTTAAGTAAATACTGGTATATGATCAATCATACACCATGTATGATTGGTCTAAATGGTGTAAAATTAACTTGTTTTAGTATGTTTTAAGCAATTTGTGGTGTATGATTTATCATACACCATGTATGATGGGTTTAAAAGGTGTAATTTATCTTGTTTTAATGTGTTTTATGTAAATACTGATGTATTATCAATCATACACCATGTATGATTGGATTAAACGGTCTGAAATCAACTTGTTTCAGTGTATTTTAAGAAAATAGTGCTGTATGATTAATCATACCCCGTGTATGATGGGTTCAAATGGTGTAATTCAATTTGTTTTACTGCCTTTCAAGTCAATAGTGGAGTAAGATCAATCATACACCATGTATGATTGGTCTAAATAGTGGGAAAGCAACATATTTTAGTTTGTTTTAAGCAATTAGTGGTGTACGATCAGTCATACACCGTGTATGATAGGTTTTAAGGGTGTGAAATCTACTTCTTTTAGTGTATTTTAAGAAAATAGCGGTGTATAATCTGTCATACACCGTTCATGATAGGTTTTAAGGGTATAAAATCAATTTGTTTTAATGTGTTTGAAGTAAATACTAGTGTATGATCAATCATACACTGTTTATGATTGGTCTAAATGGTGTGAAATCAACTTGTTTTGGTATGTTTTAAGCAATTAGTGGTGTATGATCAATCATACACATTGTATGATAAGTTTTAAGGGGGTAAAACCAACTTGTTTTCATGTGTTTTAAGCCATTAGTGGTGTATGATCAATCATACTCCGTGGGTGATAGGTTTTAAGGGTGGAAAATCAACTTGTTTTTAATGTGTTTTAAGTATATACTGGGGTATGATTAATCATACACAGTGTATGATTGGTCTAAATGGTGTGAAATCAACTAGTTTTAGTGCGTTTTAAGAAAATAGTGGTGTATGATTGATCATGCACCATGTATGATGGGTTTAAATGGTGTAATTCAATTTGTTTTAGTGTCTTTCAAGTCAATACTGGAGTAAGATCAATCCTATACCGTGCACGATTGGTCTAAATGGTGTAAAAACAACTTGTTTTAGTGCATTTTAAGCAATTAGTTGTGTATAATCAATCATACACCGTGTAAGATAGGTTTTAAGGGTGTGAAATCCACTTGTTTTAGTGCATTTTAAGAAAATAGTGGTGTATGATCAATCGTACACCGTGTATGATAGGTTTTAAGGGTGTAAAATCAACTTGTTTTAATGTGTTTTAAGTAAATACTGGTGTATGATCAATCATACACCATGAATGATTGGTCCAAATGGTGTGAGATCAACTTGTTTTCGAATATTTTATGCAATTAGTGGTGTATGATTAATCATATACCGTTTATGATGGGTTTAAATGGTGTAATTCAATTTGTTTTTGTGTCTTTCAAGTCAATAGCGGAGTAAGATGGATCCTACACCGTGCACAATTGGTCTAAATGGTGTAAAAGCAACTTGTTTTATTTTGTTTTGAGAAATTAGTGGTGTATGATCAATCATACACCCTATATGACAGGTTTTTAAGGGTGTAAAATCAACTTGTTTTAGTGTATTTTAAGCAATTAGTTGTGTATGATTGATCATACACCGTGTATGATCAATCATACACCGTGTACGATAGGCTTTAAGGGTGTGAAATCCACTTGTTTTAGTGTATTCTAAGAAACCAGCGGCGTATGATCAATCATACACCGTGTACGATAGGTTTTAAGGGTGTAAAATTAACTTGTTTTAATGTATTTTTAGTAATTACAGGTGTGTGATCAATCATACACCGTGAATGATTGGTCAAAATGGTGTGATATCGGCTTGTTTTAGTTTATTTTAAGTAGTTAGTGGTGTATGATCAATTATACACCTTGCACGATAGGTTTTGAGGGTGTAAAATCAACCTGTTTTAATATCTTTTAAGTAAATACTTGTGTATGATCAATCACACACCCTGTATAATTGGTCTAAATGGTGTGAAATCAACTTGTTTTAGTGTATTTTAAGAAATTAGTGGTGTAAGATTGATCATACACCATGTATTATGTGTTTAAATGGTGTGATTCAACTTGTTTTAGTGTCTTTCAAGTCAATAGTGGTGTAAGATCAATCATACACCGTGTACGATTGGTCCAAATGGTGTGAAAACAACTTGTTTTCGATTGTTTTAAGCAATTAGTGGCTTGTGATCCATCAAACATTGTGTATGATTGTTTTCAAGGGTGCAAAATCAACTTGTTTTATTGTATTTTAAGAAAGTAGTGTTGTAAGATCAATCATACACCATGATAGGTTTTGAGGGTGTAAAATTAATTTGTTTAAATGTGTTTTACGCAAATACTGGTGTATGATCAATCACACACCTAGTATAATTGGTCTAAATGGTATGAAATCAACTTGTTTTAGTATATTTTAAGAAAATTGTGGTGTAAGATTGATCATACACCATGTATTATGGGTTTAAATGGTGTAATTCAACTTGTTTTAGGGTCTTTCAAGTCAATAGTTGTGTAAGATCAATCGTACACCGTTTATGAATTGTCCAAATGGTGTGAAAACAACTTGTTTTAGTGCATTTTAAGCAATTAGTGGGGTACGATCAATTATACACCGTGTATGATAGGTTTTAGGGGTGTGAAATCCACTTGTTTTAGTGCATTTTAAGAAAATAGTGGTGTATGATCAATCATTCACCATGTAGGATAGGTTTTTAGGGGGTAAAATCAATTTGTTTTAATGTGTTTTAAGGATATACTGGGGTATGATCAATCACACACCTTGTATAATTGGTCTAAATGGTGTAAAATCAACTTGTTTTAGTGTATTTTAAATAAATAGTGGAGTAAGATTGATCATACCCCATATATTATGGGTTTAAATTGTGTAATTCAACTTGTTTTAGTGTCTTTCAAGTCAATAGTGGTGTAAGATCAATCACACACCGTGTATGAATTGTCCAAATGGTGTGAGAACAACTTGTTTTAGTGCGTTTTAAGCAATTAGTGGTGTACGATCATTATACACCGTGTATGATAGGTTTTAAGGATGTGAAATCCACTTGTTTTAGTGTATTTTAAGAAAATAGTGGTGTATAATCAATCATACACTATGTATGATCAATCATACACCATGTATGATAGGTTTTAAGGGTGTAAAATCAATTTGTTTTAATGTGTTTTAAGTAAACACTGGTGTATGATCAATCACACACCTTGTATAATTGGTCTAAATGGTTTCAAATCAACTTGTTTTAGTATATTTTATGAAAATAGTGGTGTAAGATTGATCATACACCATGTATTATGGGTTTAAATGGTGTAATTCAACATGTTTTAGTGTTTTTCATGTCAATAGCGGTGTAAGATCAATCATACACCGTGTATGATATTTTTCAACGATGTAAAATCGACTTCTTTTAATGTGCTTAAAGCAAATTATGGTGTATGATCGATCATACATTGTGCATGATTGGTCTAAATGGTGTGAAATCAACTTGTTTTGGTGTATTTTAAGAAAATAGTGTATGATTAATCATACACCGTGTATGATAGGTTTTAAAGGTGTAAAATCAACTTGTTTTAATGCATTTTAAGAAAATAGTGGTGTATGATCAATCAATCACCATGTAGGATAGGTTTTTAGGGGGTAAAATCAATTTGTTTTAAGGAAATACTGGGGTATGATCAATCACACACCTTGTATAATTGGTCTAAATGGTGTAAAATCAACTTGTTTTAGTGTATTTTAAATAAATAGTGGAGTAAGATTGATCATACCCCATATATTATGGGTTTAAATTGTGTAATTCAACTTGTTTTAGTGTCTTTCAAGTCAATAGTGGTGTAAGATCAATCACACACCGTGTATGAATTGTCCAAATGGTGTGAGAACAACTTGTTTTAGTGCTTTTTAAGCAATTAGTGGTGTACGATCATTATACACCGTGTATGATAGGTTTTAAGGATGTGAAATCCACTTGTTTTAGTGTATTTTAAGAAAATAGTGGTGTATAATCAATCATACACCATGTATGATCAATCATACACCATGTATGATAGGTTTTAAGGGTGTAAAATCAATTTGTTTTAATGTGTTTTAAGTAAACACTGGTGTATGATCAATCACACACCTTGTATAATTGGTCTAAATGGTTTCAAATCAACTTGTTTTAGTATATTTTATGAAAATAGTGGTGTAAGACTGATCATACACCATGTATTATGGGTTTAAATGTAATTCAACATGTTTTAGTGTTTTTCATGTCAATAGCGGTGTAAGATCAATCATACACCGTGTATGATATTTTTCAACGATGTAAAATCGACTTCTTTTAATGTGCTTAAAGCAAATTATGGTTTATGATCGATCATACATTGTGCATGATTGGTCTAAATGGTGTGAAATCAACTTGTTTTGGTGTATTTTAAGAAAATAGTGTATGATTAATCATACACCGTGTATGATAGGTTTTAAAGGTGTAAAATCAACTTGTTTTAATGTGTTTTAAGTAAATGCTGGTGTATGATCATTCATACACTGTGTATGATTGGTCCAAATGGTGTGAAATCAACTTGTTTTTGTATGTTTAAAGCAATTAGGGGTGTATTATTAATCGTCAACCGTGCCTAATAGGTTTAAATGCTGTAATTCAATTTGTTGTATTATGTTTTATGTAAATACTAGTGTATTATCAATCATACACCATGTATGATCGTTCCAAATGGTCTAAAATCAACTTGTTTTAGTGCTTTTTAAGAAAATAGTGGTGTACGATGGATCATACACCATGTATGATGGGTTTAAATAAGGTAATTCAATTTGTTTTAGTGTCTTTTAAGTCAAAAGTGGAGTAAGATCAATCATACACTCTGTACGATTGACCTAAATGGTGTGAAAACAACTTGTTTTAGTGTGTTTTGGACAATTAGTGGTGTAGGATCAATGATACACAGTGTAAGATAGGTGTTAAGGGTGTGAAATCAACTTGTTTTAGTGTATTTTAAGAAACTAGTGGTGTATTATTAATCATACCCCGTGTGTGATGGGTTTAAATGGTGTAATTCAACTTGTTTTAGTGTCTTTCAAGTCAGTAGTGGGGTAAGATCAATTATACACCGTGTATGATTGGTCTATATGGGGTGAAAACAACTTGTTTTAGTGCGTTTTAAGCTATTAGTGGTGTACGATCAATTATACACCGTGTATGATCGGTTTTAAGGGTGTGAAATCCACTTGTTTTCGTGTACTTTAAGAAAATAGTGGTGTATGATCAATCATACACAGTGTATGATAGGTTTTAAGGGTGTAAACTCTATTTGTTTTAATGTGTTCTAAGTAATACTAGTGTATGATCAATCTTACACCGTATATCATAGGTTTAATCGGTGTAAATCAACTTTTTTTAACGTGTTTTAAATAAATACCAGTGTATGATTGGTCTAAATGGCGTGAAAGCAATTTGTTTTAGTGTGTTTTAAGCAATTAGTGGTGTATGATTAATCATACACCGTGTATGATTAATCATACACCGTGTATGATGGGTTTAAATTGTGTAAATCAACTTGTTTTAGTGTCTTTCAGGTCAATAGTGGTGCAAGATCAATCATACACCCAGTATGATTGGTCTAAATGGTAGGAAAACCACATGTTTATGCGTGTTTTCAGTAATTAGTGGTGTACGTTCAATCATACTCCGTGTGTCATAGTTTTTAAGGGTGTCAAATCAAGTTGTTTTAATGTGTTTTAAGTAAATACGGGTGTATGATCAATCATATACCTTGTATGATTGGTCTGAATGGTGTGAAATCAACTTGCATTCGGGTATTTTATTAAAATAGTGGTGTATGATCAATTGTACAACGTGCATGATACCTTTTAAGGGAGTAAAATCAACTTGTTTTATTGTGTCTTATATAAATACTGATGTATGATCAATCATACACCGTGTATAATTGGGCTAAATGGTGTGAAATCAACTTGTTTTAGTGGTGTATAATCAATCAGACACTGTGTATGTCATGTTTTTAAGGGTGTAAGATCAACTTGTTTTAATGTGTTTTATGTAAATACTGGTGTATTATCAATCATACACCGTGTATGATTGGTCTAAATGGTGTGAAATCAACTTGTTTTAGTGTATTTTAAGAAAATAGTGGCGTATGATCAATCACACACCATGTATGATGCGTTTAAACGGTGTAATTCATCTTATTTTAGTGTCTTTCAAGTCAATAGTGGAGTAAGATCAATCTTACACCGTGTATGATTTGTCTAAATGGTGTGAAAATAACTTGTTTTAGTGTGTTTTAAGTAATTAAGGGAGTATGATTGATCATACATCGTGTACGATAATTTTTAAGGGTGTAAAATCAAGCTGTTTAAATGTGTTTTAAGTAAATACGGGTGCATGATTGGCCTAAATGGTGTGAAATCAACTTGTTTTAGTGTGTTTTAAGCAATTAGTGGTTTATGATCAATCATGCGGCATGTATGATAGTTTTTAAGGGTGGAAAATCATCTTGTTTTAATGTGTTTTATGTAAATACTGGTGTATGATCAATCATACACCATAAATGATTGGTCAAAATGGTAAGAAATCAACTTGTTTTAGTGTGTTTTAAGTAATTACTGGGGTATGATTGATCATACACAGTGAATGATGGGTTTAAATGGTGTAATTGAACTTGTTTTAATGTGTTTTATGTGAATACTGGGGTATTATCAATCATACTCCGTGTACGATTGGTCTAAATGGTCTGAAATCAACTTGTTTTAGTGTATTTTTAGAAAATAGTGGTGTATGATTCATCATACATCGTGTATGATGTGTTCAAATGGTGTAATTCAATTTGTTTTCGAGTCTTTCAAGCCAATAGTGGAGTAAGATCAATCATACACAGTGCACGATTGATCTAAATGGTGAAAACAAATTGTTTTAGAGTGTTTTAAACAATTAGCTGTGTATGGTCCATCATACACCGTGTTTGATAGGTGTTAAGGGTGTGAAATCAACTGGTTTTGGTATATTTTAAGAAAATAGTGGCGTATGATCAAGTATAGACTATGTATGATGGGTTTAAATGGTGTAATTCAACTTGTTTTAGTGTCTTTCAAGCAATAGTGGCGAAAGATTAATCATACCCCATGTATGATTGGTCTAAATGGTTGGAAAACACCTTATTTGAATGTGATTTAAGCAATTAGTGGTATGCGATCAATCATACGCCGTGTATTATAGGTTTTAAGGGTGTGAAATCTACTTGTTTTAGTGTATTTTAAGAAAATCGTGGTGTATGGTCAATCATACACCGTGTATGATAGGTTTTAAGGGTGTAAAATTAATTTGTTTTATTCTGTTTTAAGTAAATATTGGTGTTTAATCAATTATACACCGTGTATGATTGGTCTAAATGGTGTGAAATCAACTCGTTTTGTTATGTTTTAAGCAATTAGTGGTGTATGATCAGTCGTACACCTTGTATGATAGGTTTTAAGGGTGTAAAATCATCTTGTTTTCAAGTGTTTTAAATAAATACTGGCGTATGATCAATCCCACACCGTGTATAATTGGTCTAAATGGTGTGAAATCAGCTTGTATTAGTGTGTTTTATGAAAATAGTGGTGTAAGATTGATCATACACCATGTTTGATGGGTTTAATTGGTGTAATTCAACTTGTTTTAGTTTATTTCATGTCAATAGTGGTGTAAGAGAAATCATACACAGTGTCTGATTGGTCTAAATGGTGAAAACAACTTGTTTTAGTATATGAAATCATACTCCGTATATGATAGGTTTTAAGGGCGTGAAATCAATTGGTTTTTGTGTATTTCAGGAATATAGTGGTTTATGATCAATCATACACTGTGTACGATAGGTGTTATCGGTGTAAAATCAACTTGTTTTAAGTAAATACTAGTATATGATCAATCATACACAGTGTATGATCAATCATATGCCCCGTATGGTTGGTCTAAAAGGTGTGAAATCAACTTGTTTTAGTATGTTTTATGCAATTAGTGGTGTACGATCAATCATACTCAGTGTATGATATGTTTTAAGGGTGTAAACTCAACATTTTTTTTTTATGGATTTTAAGCAAATACTGGTGTATAGTTAATCATAAACCGTGTATGATTTGTGTAAATGGTGTGAAATCAACCTATTTTTGTTTCTTTTAAGAAATTAGTGGTGTATCACTGATTATAGACCGTGTATGATGGGTTTTAATGGTGTAATTCAATTTGTTTTAGTGTCTTACATGTCAATAGTGGAGCAAGATCAGTCCTACACCGTGTACGATTGGTCCAAATGGTGTAAAAACAACTTGTTTTAGTGCATTTTAAGCAATTAGTTGTGTATAATCAATCATACACCATGTATTTTAAGTTTTAAGGGTGTGAAATCCACTTGTTTTAGTGTATTTTAAGAAAATAGTGGTGTGTGATCAATCATACACCAAGTATGATGGGTTTAAATGATGTAATTCAACTTGTTTTAGTGTCTTTCAAGTCAATAGTGGTGTAAGATCATTCATACACCGCGTATGATTGGTCCAAATGGTGTGAAAACAACTTGTTTTAGTGCGTTTTAAGCAATTAGTGGCGTGTGATCAATCACACACCGTTTATGATAGTTTTTGAGGGTGTAAAATCAACTTCTTTTAATGTGTTTTATGTTAATACAGGTGTATGATCAATCATACACCGTGAATGATTGGTCTAAATGGTGTGAAATCAACTTGTATCAGTATATTTCAAACAATTAGTGGTGTATGATTAATCATACACCAAGTACGATAGGTTTTAAGGTGTAAAATCAACTTGTGTTAAAGTGTTTTATGTAAATACTAGGGTATGATCAATCACACACCTAGTATAATTGGTCTAAATTGTGTGAAGTCAACTTGTTTTGGTGTATTTTAAGAAAATAGTGGTGTAAGATTGTTCATACCCCATGTATTACGGGTTTAAATGGTGTAATTCATCTTGTTTTACTGTCTTTCAAGCAATAGTGGGGTAAGATCAATTATACACCGTGTACGAATTGTCCAAATGGTGTGAAAAGAACTTGTTTTAGCGTGTTTTATGCAATTAGTGGCCTGTGATCAATCATGCACCGTGAATGATAGTTTTTAAGGGGATAAAATCAACTTGTTTTAATGTGTTTAAAGCAAATACTGGTGTCTGATCAATCGTACACAGTGTATTTCTTGTTTAAATGGTGTGAAATCTACTTATTTTGGTGTATTTTAAGAAAATAGTGGTGCATGATCAATCATACACCGTGTATGATAGGTCTTAAGGGTGTAAAATCAACTTGTTTTAATGTGTTTTAAGTAAATGCTGGTGTATGATCAATTATACACTGTGCATGATGGGTCTAAATGGTGTGAAATCAACTTGTTTCAGTGTGTTTAAAGCAATTAGTGGTGTATGATTGATCATACACTGTGCCTGATGGGTTTAAATGGTGTATTTCAACTTGTTTTAATGTGTTTTATGTAAACACTAGTGTATTATTAATCATACACCATGTATGATTGGTTCAAATGGACTGAAATATACTTGTTTTAGTGTATTTTAAGAAAATAATGGTGCATGATTCACCGTGTATGATGGGTTTGAATGGTGTAATTCAATTGGTTTTAGTGTCTTTTAATTCCATAGTGGAGTAAGATCGATCATACACTGTGTGCGATAGATCTAAATGGTGTGAAAACAACTAGTTTTAGTGTGTTTTGAACAATTAGTGGAGTATGATCAATGATACACAGTGTATGACAGGTGTTAAGGGTGTGAAATCAACTTGTTTTAGTGTATTTCAAGAAACTAGTTGTGTATAATCAATCATACACCGTGTATGATGGGTTTAAATGGTGTAATTCAACTTGTTTTAGTGTTTTTCATGTCAATAGTGTTGTAAGATCAATCATACACCGTGTATGATTGGTCAATATAGTGTGAAAATAACTTATTTTAGTGCGTTTTAAGCAATTAGTGGTGCACGATCAATTATACACCGTGTACGATAGGTTTTAAGGGTGTGAAATCCACTTGTTCTTGTGTAATTTAAGAAAATAGTGGTGTATAATCAATCATACACCGTGTATGATGGGTTTAAATGGTGTAATTCAACTTGTTTTAGTGTCTTTCAAGTCAATAGTGGTGAAAGATCAATCATACCCCGTGTATGATTGGTCTAAGTGATGGAAAAACACCTTGTTTTAGTGTGTTTTAAGCAATTAGTGGTGTATGATTAATCATACACCATGGATAATAGGTTTTAAGGGTGTGAAATCTAGTTGTTTTAGTGTATTTTAAGAAAATAGCGGTGTACGATCAAGCATACACCGTGTATGATAGGTTTTAAGGGTGTAAAATCTATGTATTTTAATATGCTTTGAGTAAATACTGGTGTATGATCAATCATACACAGTGTATGATAGGTTTTATCAGTGTAAAATCAACTTGTTTTAATGTGTTTTAAGTAAATACCGGTATGATCAATCATACACGGTGAATGCTTGGTCTAAATGGTGTGAAATCAATTTGTTTTAGTATGTTTTATGCAATTAGTGGTGTATGATCAATCATACTCCATGTATGATAGGTTTTAAGGGTCTAAAATCAACTTGTTTTTAATGTGTTTTAAGTATATGCTGGGGTATGATCAATCATACACCGTGCATGATTGGTCTATATGGTGTGAAATCAACTTGATTTAGTGCGTTTTAAGAAAATAGTGGGGTATGATTAATCATACACCATTTATGACGGGTTTAAATGGTGTAAATCAACTTGTTTTAGTGTCTTTCAAGTCAATAGTGGTGTAAGATCATTCATACACCTTGTACGATTGGTCTAAATGGTGTGAAAATAACTTGTTTAAGTGTGTTTTAAGTAATTAGTGGTGTACGATCAATCATACACCGTGTATGATAGTATTTGAGGGTGTAAAATCAAGTTGTTTTAATGTGTTTTAAGAAAATACTGGTGTATGATCGATCATTCACCTTGTATGAGTGGTCTAAATGGTGTGAAATCAACTTGTATTCGTGTATTTTATTACAATAGTGGTGTATGATCAATCGTACAACGTGCATGATACGTTTTAAGGGCGTAAAATCTACTTGTTTTAATGTGTCTTAATTAAATACTGATGTATAATCAATCATACACTGTGTATAATTGGCCTAAATGGTGTGAAATCAACTTGTTTTAGTGTATTTTAAGTAATTAGTGGTGTATGATCAGTCATACACTGTGTATGACATGTTTTTAAGGGTACAAAATCCACTTGTTTTAATGTGTTTTATATAAATACTAGTGTATGGTCAATCGTACACCGTGTATGATTGGTCTTAATGGTGTGAAATAAACTTGTTTTAGTGTATTTTAAGAAAACATTGGTGTATGATCAATCATGCACCATGTATGATAGGTTTTAAGAGTGTAATATCAACTTGTTTTAATGGCGCATGAAAAATAATACACCGTTTATGATTGGTCTAAATGGTGTCAAATCAACTTGTTTTAGTTCGTTTTAAGCAATTAGTGGTGTATGATTGAACATACACTGTGCATGATGGGTTTAAATGGAGCAATTGAACTTGTTTTAATGTGTTTTATGTAAATACTAGTGTATTATAAATCATACACCGTGTATAATTGGTCCAAATGGTCTAAAACCAACTTGTTTTAGTGTGTTTTAAGAAAATTGTGGTGTATGATTGATCATACACCGTGTATGATGGGTTTAAATGGCATTATTCAATTCGTTTTAGTGTCTTTTAAGTCAATAGTGGAGTAAGATCAATCATACACTGTGTACGATTGATCTAAATGGTATGAAAATAAATTGTTTTAGAGTGTTTTAAATGATTCGGGAAGTACGATAATTGATACACGGTGTATGATAGGTGTTAAGGGTGCGAAATCAACTGGTTTTAGTGTATTGTCGGAAAATAGTGGTGTAAGATCAATCATACACCGTATATGATGGGTTTAAATGGTGTAATTCAACTTGTTTTAGTGTCTTTCAAGTCAATAGTGGTGTAAGATCAATCATACACCGTGTATGATTGGTCTATATGGTGTGAAAACAACTTGTTTTAGTGTGTTTAATGCAATTAGTGGTGTTTGATCCATTATACACCGTGTATGATAGGATTTAATGGTGTGAAATCCACTTGTTTTAGTGTATTTTAAGAAAATAGTGGTGTATGATCAATCATACACAGTGTATGATAGCTTTTAAGGGTGTAAAATCTATTTGTTTTACTTTGTTTTAAGTAAATACTGGTGTATGATCAATCATACACCGTGTATGATAGGTTTTATCTGTGTAAAATCAACTTGTTTTAATGTGTTTTAAGTAAATACTGGTGTATGATCAATCATACACCATGTATGATTGGTCTAAATGGTGTGAAATCAATTTGTTTTAGTGTGGTTTAAGCAATTAGTGGTGTGTGATCAATCATACTCCGTGTATGATAGGTTTTAAGGGTGTAAAATCTATTTGTTTTACTTTGTTTTAAGTAACTACTGGTGTATCATCAATCATACATCGGGTATGATAGATTTTATAAGTGTAAAATCAACTTGTTTTAATGTGTTTTAAGTAAATACTGGTGTATGATCAAACATACATCGTGTATGATTGGTCTAAATGGTGTGAAATCAATTTGTTTTAGTGTGGTTTAAGCAATTAGTGGTGTGTGATCAATCATACGCCGTGCATGATAGGTTTTAAGGGTGTAAAATCAACTTATTTTTAATGTGTTTTAAGTATGTACTGGGGTATGATCAATCATACACTGTATATAATTGGTCTAAATGGTGTGAAATCTACTTATTTTAGTGCGTTTTAAGAAAATAGTGGTGCATGATTGATCATACATAGCTTATGATGGGTTTAAATGGTGTAAATCAACTTGTTTTAGTGTCTTTCAAGTCAATAGTGGTGTAAGATCAATCATACACAGTGTACGATTGGTCTAAATGGTATTGAAAACAACTTGTTTTAGTGTGTTTTAAGTAATTAGTAGTGTACGACCAATCATACACCATGTATTATAGTTTTTAAGGGTGTGAAATCAAGTTGTTTTAATGCGTTCTAAAAAAATACTGGTGTATGATCAATCATACACTGTGTATGAATGGTCTAAATAGTGTGAAATCAACTCGTATTCGTGTATTTTAAAAAAACGGTGGTGTATGTTTAATCGTACAACGTGCCTGATATTTTTTAAGGGCGTAAAATCTACTGGTTTTAATGTGTCTTAAATAAATACTGATGTATGAACAATCATATACCATGTATGATTGGTCTAAATGGTGTGAAATCTACTTGTTTTAGTGTATTTTAAGCAATTTTTGGTGTATGATCAATCGTACTCCGTGTATGACATGTTTTTACGGGTGTAAAATCAACTTGTTTTAATGTGTTTTTTGTAAATACTGGTGTATGATCAATCATACACCGTGTATAATTGGTCTAAATGGTGTGAAATCAACTTGTTTTAGTGTGTTTTAAGAAAATAGTGGTGTATGGTTGATCATATACCGTGTATGATGGGTTTAAACTGTGTAATTCAACTTATTTTAGTGCCATTCAAGTCAATGGTAGTGAAAGATCAATCTTACACCATTTACGATTGGTCTAAACGGTGTGAAAACAACATGTTTTAGTGTGTTTTAAACAATTAGTAGGGTATGTTCAATGATACACCGTGTATGATAGGTGTTAAAGGTGTGAAACAAACTTGTGTTAGTGAATTTTAAGAAAATAGAGGTGATCATCAATTATACACTGTGTATGATGGGTTTAAATGGTGTAATTCAACTTGTTTTAGTGTCTCACAAGTCAATGGTGGTGTAAGTTCAATTATACACCGTGTACAGTTGGTCTACATGATGTGAAAACAACTTGTTTTAGCGTGTTATAAACAATTAGTGGTGTACCATCAATTATACACCGAGTATGATAGGTTTTAAGGGTGTGAAATCCACTTGTTTTGGTGTATTTTAAGAAAATAGTGGTGTATGATAGGTTTTATCGGTGTAAAATCAACTTGTTTTAATGTGTTTTAAGTAAATACCGGTGTATGATCAATCATACACCGTGTATGATGGTCCAAATGGTGTGAAATCAATTTGTTTTAGTGTCTTTTAAGCAATTAGTGGTGTATAATCAATCATACTCCATGTATGATAGGTTTTAAAGGTGTAAAATCAACTTATTTTTAATGTGTTTTAAGTATATATTGGGGTATGATCAATCATACACTGTGTATAATTGGTCTAAATGGTGTGAAATCAACTTGTTTTAGTGCGTTTTAAGAAAATAGTGGTGTATGATTGATCATATACAGCTTATGATGGGTTTAAATGGTGTAAATGAACTTGTTTTAGTGTTTTTCAAGTCAATGGTGGTGTAAGATCAATCACACACCGTGTATGATTGGTCTAAATGGTATTGAAAACAACTTGTTTTAGTGAGTTTTAAGTAATTAGTGGTGTATGATCAATCATACACCGTGTATTATAGTTTTTACGGGTGTGAAATCAAGTTGTTTTAATGTGTTTTATGTAAATATTAGTGTATGATCAATCATACACCATGTATGATTGGTCTAAATAGTGTGAAGTCAACTTGTATTCGTGCATTTTAACAAAACAGTGGTGTATGATCAATCGTACACTGTGCATGATACGTTTTGAGGGCGCAAAATCTACCGGTTTTAATGTGTCTTTAATAAATACTGATGTAAGATCAGTCATACACCATATGATTGGTCTAAATGGTGTGAAATCTACTTGTTTTAGTGTATTTTAAGCAATTAGTGGTATATGATCAAACATACACTATGTATGACATGTTTTTAAGGGTGTAAAATCAACTTCTTTAAATATGTTTTATGTAAATACTGGTATATGATCAATCATACACCGTGTATGATTGCTCTACATGGTGCGAAATCAACTTGTTTTAGTGTGTTTTAAGTAAATAGTGGTGCATGGCTGATCATATACCATGTATGATGGGTTTAAACGGTGTAATTCATCTTATTTTAGTGTCATTCAAGTCAATGGTTGTGAAAGATCAATCATACACCGTGTATGATTTGTCTAAACGGTGTGAAAACAACTTGTTTTAGTGTGTTTTAAGCAATTAATGGTGCATGATTGATCATACACCGTGCATGATGGGTTTAAATGTTGTAATTCAACTTGTTTTAATGTGTTTTATGTATATACTAGTGTATTATCAATCATACACCGTATATGATTGGTCCAAATGGTCTAAAATCAACTTCTTTTAGTGTATTTTATGAAAATAGTGGTGTATGATTGATCATACACCGTATATGATGGGTTTAAATGGCATAATTCAATTTGTTTTAGTGTCTTCTAAGTTACTAGTGAAGTAAGATCAATCATACACCATTTACGATTGATCTAAATGGTGTGATAACAACGCGTTTTAGTTGTTTTAAACCATTAGTGGAGTATGTTCAATGATGCGCCGTATATGATAGGTTTGAAGGGTGTGAAATCCACTTGTTGTAGTGTATTCTAAGAAAATAGTGGTGTATGATCAATCATACATCTTGTATGATAGCTTCTAAGGGTGTAAAATCTATTTGTTTTAAAGTGTTTTAAGTAAATACTGTCGTATGATCCATCATACACCATGTATGAGAGGTTTTATTGGTGTAAAATCAACTTGTTTTAATGTGTTTTATGCAAATACCGGTGTATGATCAATCATACACCGTGTATGATTGGTCTAAATGGTGTGAAATCAATTTGTTTTGGTGTGTTTTAAGCAATTAGTAGTTTATGATCAATCATACGGCGTGAATGATAGTTTTTAAGGGTGTAATATCATCTTCTTTTAATGTGTTTTAACTAAATACTGGTCTACGATCAATCATACATCGTATATGATTGGTCTAAATGGCAAGAAATCAACTTGTTTTATTGTGTTTTAAGCAATTTGTGGTGTATGATTGATCATACACTGTGAATGATGGGTTTAAATGGTGTAATTCAATATGTTATAATGTATTTTATGTAAATACTGGTGTATGATCAGTCATACACTGTATATGATTGGTCTAAATGGTGCGAAATCAACTTGTTTTAGTGTGTTTTTAGAAAATAGTGGTGTATGATTGATCATACACCGTGTATGATGGGTTTAAATGGTGTAATTCAACTTGTTTTAGTGTCTTTCAAGTCAATAGTGGTGTAAGATCAATCATACACCGTGCATGATTGGTCCAAATGGTCTGAAAACAACTTGTTTTTGTGTGTTTTAAACAATTAGTGGTGCATGGTCAACCATGCACAGTGTATGATAGGTTTTAAGGGTGTGAAATCAACTTGTGTTAGTGTATTTTAAGAAAATAGTGGTGTATGATCAATCATACACCAAGTATAATAGGTTTTATGGGTACAAAATCAACTTGTTTTTATGTGTTTTAAGCAAATACTGGTACATGATCAATCATACACCGTGTATGACTGGTCTAAATGGTGTGAAATCAACATGTTTTAGTGTGTTTAAAGCAATAAGTGGTGTATGATCAATCATACACCGTGTGTGATTGGTCTGAATGGTATGAAATCAACTTGTTTTTGTGTATTTTAAGAAAATAGTGGTGTATGATTCATCATACACCGTGTATGATGGGTACAAATGGTGTAATTCAATTTGTTTTAGTGTCTTTCAAGTCAATAGTGGAGTAAGATCTATCATATACCGTATACGATTGATCTAAATGGTGTGAAAACAACTTCTTTTTGTGTGTTCTAAACAATTAGCGGTGTATGATGGTGTTAAGGGTGTGAAATCAACTGGTTTTAGTGTATTTTAAGAAAATAGTGGTGTATAATCAATCATACACCGTGCATGATGGGTTTAAATGGTGTAATTCAGCTTGTTTTAGTGTCTTTCAAGACAATAATGGTGAAAGATCAATCATACCCCATGTATGGTTGGTCTAACTGATGGAAAAACACCTTGTTTTAGTGCGTTTTAAGCAATTGGTGGTGTATGATCAATCGTACACCATGTATGATAGGTTTTAAGGGTTTCAAATCTACCTGTTTTAGTGTATTTTAAGAATATAGTGGTGTCCGATGAATCATATGCCGTGTATGATAGGTTTTAAGGGTGTGAAATCAATTTGTTTTGATGTGTTTTAAGTAAATACTGGTGTATGATCAATCATACACCGTGTACGATTGGTCTAAACGGTGTGAAATCAACTTGTTTTGATTTGTTTTAAGCAATTAGTGGTGTATGATCAATCATACACCTTGTATGATAGGTTTTAAGGGTGTAAAATCAACCTGATTTCATGTGTTTTAAGTAAATACAGGTGTATGATCAATCACACACCATGTATAATTGGTCTAAATGGTGTAAAATCAACTTGTATTAGTGTTTTATATGAAAATCGCAGTGTAAGATTGATCATACACCAAGTTTGATGGGTTTAAATGGTGTAATTGAATTTATGTTAGTCTCTTTCAAGTCAATAGTGGTGTAAAATCAATCATACACGGTGTATGATTGGTCCAAATGGTGTGAAAACGACTTGTTTTCGTGTGTTTTAAACAATTAGTGGTATATGATTAATCAAACTACGTGTATGATCAGTTTTAAGGGTGTGAAAACAACTCGTTTTAGTGAATTTTAGGAATATAGTTGTGTATGGTCATTCGTACACCATGTATGATAGGTTTTATCGGTGTAAAATCAACTTGTTTTATCTTGTTTTGAGTAAATACTGGCATATGATCAATCATACACTGTGTATGGTTGGCCTAAATGGTGTGAAATCAACTTGTTTTAGCGTGTTTTAAGCAATTAGTGGTGTATGATTAATCATACTCCGTATATGATAGGTTTTAAGGGGGTAAGATCAACTTTTTTTCAATGGGTTTTAAGTAAACACTGGTGTATGATTAATTATACACTATGTATGATATGTCTAAATGGTGTGAAATAAACTTATTTTTGTGTATTTTAGGAAATTAGTGGCATAAGATCAATCCTACACCGCATACTATTGGTCTAAATGGTGTAAAAACAATTTGTTTTAGTATGTTTTTAGAAATTAGTGGTGTATGATCAATCATACACCCTGTATGATAGGTGTTAAGGGTGTGAAATCAACTTGTTTCTGTGTATTTTATGAAAATATTTGTGTATGATCAATCATACACCGTGTATGATGGGTTTAAATGGTGTAATTCAACTTGTTTTAGTGTCTTTCAAGTCAATAGTGGTGTAAGATCAATCATACATTGTGTGTGATTGGTCTAAATGGTCTGAAAATAATTTGCTTTTGCGTGTTTTAAGCAATTAGTTGTGTATGATCAATTATACACAGTGTACAATAGGTTGTAAGGGTGTGAAATCCACTTGTTTTAGTGTATTTTAAGAAAATAGTGGTGTATGATCAATCATACACCTTGTACAATAGGTTTTAAGGGTGTAAAATCTACTTGTTTTAATGTGTTTCATGTAAAGACAGGTGTGTGATCAATCATACACCGTGAATGATTGGTCTAAATGGTGTGAAATCAAATTGTTTTAGTATATTTTAAGCAATTAGTGGTGCATGATCAATCATGCACCATATATGATAGGTTTTAAATGTGTAAAATCAACTTGTTCTAATGTGTTTTAAGTAAATACTGGTGTATGATCAATCGCACATCTTGTATAATTGGTCTAAATGGTGTGAAATCAACTAGTTTTAGTATATTTTAAGAAAATAGTGGTGTAAGATTGATCATGCACAATGTATTATGAGTTTAAATGGTGCAATTCAACTTGTTTTAGTGTCTTTCAAGTCAATAGTGGTGCAAGATCAATCATACACCGTGTATGATTGTTGCAAATGGTGTGAGAACAAGTTGTTCTAGTATGTTTTAAACAATTAGTGGCGCATGATCAGTCATACACCGTGTATGATAGGTTTTAAGGGTGTGAAATAAACTTGTTTTAGTGTATTTTAGGAATATAGTGGATTATGATCATTCATGCACCGCGGATGATAGGTTTTATCGGTGTAAAATCAGATTGTTTGAAAGTGTTTTAAGTAAATACTTGTGTATGATCAATCGTGCGCCGTGTATGATAGGTTTTAAGGGTATAAAATCCACTTGTTTTGATGTGTTTTACGTAAATGCTGGTATATGATCAATCATACACCGTGTATGATTGGTCTAAATGGTGTGATAACAACTCGTTTTAGTGTGTTTTATGCAATCAGTGGAGTTTGATCAATCATACACCATGCATGTTAGGTTTTACGGGTCTGAAATCTACTTGTTTAAGTGTATTTTGAGAAAGTAGTGGTGTAAGATCAATCATACACCATGTATGATGGGTTTAAATGGTGTAAGTCAACTTTTTTAGTGTCTCACAAGTCAATAGTGGTGTAAGATCAATAATACGCTGTGTCTGATTGGTCCAAATGGTGTGAAAAAAAACTTGCTTTAGTATGTTTTAAGAAATTAGTGGTGTATGATTAATCATACACCCTATATGATAGGTGTTAAGGGTGTGAAATCAACTTGTTTCCGTGTATTTTATGAAAATATTTGTGTATGATCATTCATACACCATGTATGATGGTTTTAAATGGTGTAAATCAACTTGTTTTAGTGTCTTTCAAGTCAATGGTGGTGTAAGATCAATCATACAATGTGTGTGATTGGTTTAAATGGTGTGACAATAATTTGTATTAGTGTGTTTTAAGCAATTAGTTGTGTACGATAATTATACACAGTGTACAATAGGTTGTAAGGGTGTGAAATCCACTTCTTTTAGTGTATTTTAAGAAAATAGTGGTGTATGATCAATCATACACCTTATACGATAGGTTTTAAGGGTGTGAAATCTACTTGTTTTAATGTGTTTCAAGAAAATACAGGTGTATGATCAATCATACACCGTGAATGATTGGTCTAAATGGTGTGAAATCAACTTGTTTTAGTATATTTTAAGCAATTAGTGCTGTATGTTCAATCATACACCATGTATGATAGGTTTTAAGGGTTTAAAATCAACTTGTTCTAATGTGTTTTAAGTAAATACTGATGTATGATGGGTTTCAATGGTGTAATTCAATATGTTTTAATGTGTTTTATGTAAACACTGGTGTATGATCAGTCATACACCGTATATGATTGGTCTAAATTGTGTGAAATCAACTTATTTTAGTGTGTTTTTAGAAAATAGTGGTGTGTGATTGATCATACACCGTGTATGATGGGTTTAAATGGTGTAATTCAACTTGTTTTAGGGTCTTTAAAGTCAATAGTGGTGTAAGATCAATCATACACCGTGCATGATTGGTCCAAATGGTCTGAAAACAACTTGTTTCAGTGTGTTTTAAATAATTAGTGGTGCATGATCAACCATACACAGTGTATGATAGGTTTTAAGGGTGTGACATCAACTTGATTTAGCGTATTTTAAGAAAATAGTGGTGTATGATCAATCATACACCATGTATAATAGGTTTTAAGGGTTTAAAATCAACTTTTTTTTATGTGTTTTAATCAAATACTGGTATATGATCAATCATACACCGTGTATGATTGGTCTAAATGGTTTGAAATTAACATGTTTTAGTGTGTTTTAACCAATAAGTGGTGTATGACCAATTATACACCGCATATTATTGGTCTAAATGGTCTGAAATCAACTTATTTTAGTGTATTTTAAGAAAATAGTAGTGTATGATTCATCATACCCCGTGTCTGACGGGTTCAAAGGGTGCAATATAATTTGTTTTAGTGTGTTTCAAGTCAATAGTAGAGTAAGATCTATCATACACCGTGTACGATTGATCTAAATGGTGTGAAAACAACTTCTTTTAGTGTGTTCTAAACAATTAGCGGTGTATGGTCCATCATACACCGTGTATGATAGGTGTTAAGGGTGCGAAATCAACTGGTTTTAGTGTATTTTAAGAAAATAGTGGTGTATGATCAATCATACACCGTGTATGATGGGTTTAAGTTGAGTAATTCAACTTGTTTTAGTGTCTTTCAAGTCAATAGTGGTTTAAGATCAATCATACCCCGTGTACGATTGGTCTAAACGATGGAAAAACATCTTGTTTTAGTGTGTTTTAAGCAATTAGTGGTGTATGATCAATCATACACCATGTATGATGGGTTTTAAGGGGGTGAAATCTGCTTGTTTTAGTGTGTTTTAAGAAAATAGTGGCGTACGATCAATCATACACCGTGTATGATAGGTTTTAAGGGTGTGAATCCATTTGTTTTAATGTGTTTTAAGTAAATATTGGTGTACGATCCATCATACACCGTGTATGATTGGTCCAAACGGTGCGAAATCAAATTATTTTGATAGCTTTTAAGCAATTTTTTGTGTATGATCAATCATACACCCGGTATGATAGGTTTTAAGGGTGTAAAATCAACTTGATTGTATGTGTTTTAAGTAAATACGGGTGTATGATGAATCACACACCGTGTTAATTGGTCTGAATGGTGTAAAATCAACTTGTATTAGTGATTTTTTTACGAAAATCATGGTGTAAGATTGATCATACACCAAGTTTGATGGGTTTAAATTGTGTAATTCAACTTATTTTTGTGTCTTTCAGTTCAATAGTGGTGTAAGATCAATCATACACCGTGTATAATTGGTCCAATTGGTGTGAAAACAACTTGTTTTTATGTGTTTTTAACAATTAGTGGTATATGATTAATCATACAACGTGTATGATATCTTTTACGGGTGTGAAATCAACTCGTTTTAGTGAATTTTAGGAATATTGTTGTGTATGATCAATCATACACAGTGTATGATAGGTTTTATAGGTGTAAAATCAACTTGTTTCATCCTGTTTGAAGTAAATACTGACATATGATCAATCATACACCGTGTATGATTGGTCTAAATGGTGTGAAATCAACTTGTTTTACTGTGTTCAAGCAATTAGTGGTGTATGATTAATCATACTCCATGTATGATAGGTTTTAAGGGTGTAAAATCAACTTTTTTAAAAAGGGTTTTAAGTAAATACTAGTGTACGATTAATTATACACCGTGTATGATATGTCTAAATGGTGTGAAATGAAGTTGTTTTTGTGTATTTTAAGAAATTAGCGGTGTATGATTGATCATACACCGTGTATGATGGGTTTAAATGGGGTAATTCAATTTGTTTTAGTATCGTTCAAGTCAATAGTGGTGTAAGATCAATCATACACTGTGTGTGATTGGTCCAAATGGTCTGAAAATAATTTGTTTTAGTGTGTTTTAAGCAATTAGTTGTGTATGATCAATTATACACAGTGTACGACAGGTTGTAAGAGTGTGAAATCCACTTGTTTCAGTGTATTTTAAGAAAATAGTGGTGTATGATCAATCGTACACCTTGTATGAAAGGTTTTAAGGGCGTATAATCTACTTGTTTTAATGTGTTTTACGTAAATACAGGTGTATGATCAATCATACACCGTGAATGATTGGTCTAAATGGTGTGACATCAAATTGTTTTAGTATGTTTTAAGCAATTAGTGGTGTATGATCAATCATACACCATGTACGATAGTTTTTAAGGGTGTAAAATCAGCTTGTTCTATTGTGTTTTAAGTAAATACTAGTGTATGTTCAATTGCACATCTTGTATAATTGGTCTAAATGGTGTGAAATGAACTAGTTTTAGTATATTTGAAGAAAATAGTGGGGTAAGATTGATCATGCACAATGTATTATGGGTTTAAATGGTGCAATTCAACTTGATTTAGTGTCTTTCAATTCAATAGTGGTGTAAGATCAATCATATACCGTGTATGATTAATGCAAATGGTGTGAAAACAACTTGTTTTAGAATGTTTTAAACGACTAGTGGCGTATGATCAGTCATACACCGTGTATGATAGGTTTTAAGGGTGTGAAATCAATTTGTTTTAGTGTATTTTAGGAATCTAGTGGAGTATGATCATTTATACACCGCGGATGATAGGTTTTATCGGTGTAAAATCAACTTGTTTGAAAGTGTTTTAAGTAAATACTTGTGTATGATCAATCCTACACCGTGTATGATTGGTCTAAATGGTGTGAAATCAGCTTGTTTTAGTTTGTTTTAAGAAATTAGTGGTGTATGATCAATCATACTCCGCGTATGATAGGTTTTAAGGGTATAAAATCAACTTGTTTTAATGTGTTTTACGTAAATGCTGGTATATGATCAATCATACACCATGTATGATTGGTCTAAATGGTGTGAAAACAACTCGTTTTAGTCTGTTTTATGCATTTAGTGGAGTTTGATCAATCATACACCATGCATGATATGTTTTACAGGTATGAAATCTACTTGTTTTTGTGTATTTTGAGAAAGTAGTGGTGTAAGATCAATCATACACCATGTATGATGGGTTTAAATGGTGTAATTCAACTTGTTTTAGTGTCTTTCAAGTCAATAGTGGTGTAAGATCAATAATACACGATGTATGATTGGTCTAAATAGTGTGAAAAAAAAATTGTTTTTGTGTGTTTTAAGCATTTAGTGGGGTATGATACGTCATACACCGTGTATGATAGTTTTTAAGGATTTAAAATTAACTTGTTTTAATATGTTTTAAGTAAATACTGGTGTATGATCAATCATATACCGTGTATGGTTGGCCTAAATGGTGCGAAATCAACTTGTTTTAGTGTATTTTTAGAAAATAGATGTGTACGATCAATCATATACCGTGTACGATAGGTTTTACGGGTGCAAAATCAAGTTGTTGTAATGTGTTTTAAGTAAATACGGGTGTATGATTGGTCTAAATGATGTGAAATCAACCTGTTTTTGTGTGTTTTAAGTAATTAGTAGCTTACAATCAATCATACGGTGTGTATGATAGTTTTTAAGGGTGTAAATTCAACTTGTTTTAATGTGTTTTAAGTAAATACTGGTGTATGACCAATCATACACCGTGTATGATTGATTATACACCGTGTATGGTTGATCTAAATGGTGTGAAATCGACTTGCTTTGGTGTATTTTAAGAAAATAGTAGTGTGTGATTGATCATACACCGTGTATGATAGGTTTTAAGGGTGAAAAATCAACTTGTTTTAATGTGTTTTAAGTAAATACTGGTGTATGATCAATCATACACCGTGTATGATTGGTCTAAATGGCGTGAAATCAACTTGTTTTAGTGTGTTTTAAGCTATTAGTGGTGTATGATCAATCATACATCGTGTATAATAGGTTTCTATGGGTTTAAAATCAACTTGTTTTAATGTGCTTTTTGTAAGTACTAGTGTATGATCAATCATATACCGTGTATGATTGGTCTAAATGAAGTGAACTCAACTTGTTCTAGTGTGTTTTTAGAAAATAGTGGTGTCTAATTCATCATACACCGTGTACGATGGGTTTAAATGGCGTAATTCAACTTGTTTTATTGTCTTTCAAGTCAATAGTGGAGTAAGAGCTATCATATACCGCGTATGATTGGTCTAAAGGGTGTGAAATCAAATCAGTTTAGTGTGCTTAATGCTATTAGTGTAGTATGATCAATCATACTCCATGCGTGATAGGTTTTACGAGTGTGAAATCAACTTGTATGAGAGTATTTTAGGAAAATAGTAGTGTATGATCAATCATACATCATGTATGATGGGTTTAAATGGTGTAATTCCACTTGTTTTAGTGTCTTTCAAGTCAATAGTGGTGTAAGATCAATCATACACCGTCTATGATTGGTCTCAATAGTGGTGTATGATCCGTCATACAATGTTTGTGATAGTTTTTCAGGGTGTAAAATCAACCTGTTTTAATATCTTTTAAGTAAATCTTGGTGTATGATCAATCATACATCATGTATGATTGGTCTAAATGGTGTGAAATCAACTTGGTTTAGTGTATTTTAAGAAAATAGTGGTGTATGATAGCTTTTAAGGATGTAAAATCAAGTTGTTTTAATGTGTTTTAAGTAAATACTGGTGTATGATTGGTCTAAATGGTGTGAAGTCAACTTGTTTTAATGTATTTTAAGCAATTAGTGGTGCACGATCCATCATACGACGTGTATGATAGGTTTTAAGGGTGTAAAATTAGCTTGGTTTAATGTGTTTTAAGTAAATACTGGTGTATGATCAATCATACACTGTGTATGATTAATCTAAATGGTGTGGTATCAACTTGTTTTTGTGTGTTTTAAGAATATAGTATTGTATGATTGATCATACACCGTGTATGATGTGTTCAAATGGTGTAATTCAATTTGTTTTAGTGTCATTCAAGTCAATAGTGGAGTAAGATCAATCATACACAGTGTACGATTGATCTAAATGGTGTGAAAACTAATTCTTTTAGTGTGTTTTAAACAATTAGCTGTGTGTGGTCCATCATACACCGTGTTTGATAGGTGTTAAGAGTGTGAAATCAACTTGTTTTAGAGTATTTTAAGAAAAAAGTGGTGTACGATCAGTCATACACCATGTATGATGGGTTTAAATGGTGTAATTCAACTTGTTTTAGTGTCTTTCAAGTCAATAGTGGTGAAAGATTAATCATACCCTGTGTATGATTGGTCTAAATGGTGGGAAAACACCTTATTTTTGTGTGTTTTAAGCAATTAGTGGTGTACGATCAATCATACACCGTGTATTATAGGTTTTAAGGGTGTGAAATCTACTTGTTTTAGTGTATTTTAAGAAAATCGTGGTGTATGATCAATCATACACCGTGTATGATTGGTCTAAATGGTGTGAAATCTACTTGTTTTGTTATGTTTTAAGCAATTAGTGGTGTATGATCAATCATACACCTTGTATGATAGGTTTTAAGGGTGTAAAATCAACTTGTTTTCTTGTGTTTTAAGTAAATACTGGCGTATGATCAATCCCACACCATGTATAATTGCTCTAAATGGTGTGAAATCAGCTTGTATTAGTGTGTTTTATGAAAATAGTGGTGTAAGATTGATCATACACCATGTTTGATGGGTTTAAATGGTGTAATTCAACTTGTTTTAGTTTATTTCAAGTCCATAGTGGTGTAAGATAAATCATACCCATTGTATGATTGGTCTAAATGGTGTGAAAACAACTTGTTTTAGTGTGTTCTAAACAAGTAGTGGTGTATGATTAATCATACACCGTGTATGATAGGTTTTAAGGGTGTGAAATCAACTCGTTTTAGTGTATTTTAGGAATATAGTGGTGTATGATCAATCATACACCGTGTATGATAGGTTTTATCGGTGTAAAATCAACTTGTTTTAACTTGTTTTAAGTGAATACTGGTATATGATCGATCATACACAGTGTATGATCAATCATATACCCTGTATGGTTGGTCTAAAAGGTGTGAAATCAACTTGTTTCAGTGTGTTTTAAGTAATTAGTGGTATATGATCAATCACACTCAGTGTATGATATGTTTTAAGGGTGTAAAATCAACTTTTTTTTAATGGATTTTAAGCAAGTACTGGTGTATGATTAATTGTAAACCGCGTATGATTTGTCTAAATGGTGTGAAATCAACCTATTTTTGTTTCCTTTAAGAAATTAGTGGTGTATGATTGATTATAGATCGTGTATGATGGTTTTAAATGGTGTAATTCAATTTGTTTTAGTGTCTTACATGTCAATAGTGGAGTAAGATCAACCCGACACCGTGTACGATTGGTCCAAATGGTGTAAAAACGACTTGTTTTAGTGTGTTTTAAGCAATTGGTTGTATATGATCAATCATACACCATGTATTATAGGTTTTACGGGTGTGAAATCCACTTGTTTTGGTGTATTTTAAGAAAATAGTGGTGTATGATCAACTACACACCGTGTATGATAGGTTTTATCGGTGTAAAATCAACTTATTTTAATGTGTTTTAAGTAAATACCGGTGTATGATCAATCATACACCGTGTATGATGGCCTAAATGGTGTGAAATCAATTTGTTTTAGTGTCTTTTAAGCAATTAGTGGTGTATAATCAATTATACTTCGTGTATGATAGGTTTTAAGGGTGTAAAATCAACTTATTTTTAATGTGTTTTAAGTATATACTAGGGTATGATCAATCATACACTGCGTATAATTGGTCTAAATGGTGTGAAATCAACTTGTTTTAGTGCATTTTAAAAAAATAGTGGTGTATGATTGATCATATACAGCTTATGTTGGGTTTAAATGGTGTAAATCAACTTGTTTTAGTGTCTTTCAAGTCAATGGTGGTGTAAGATCAATCATACACCGTGTATGATTGGTCTAAACGGTATTGAAAACAACTTGTTTTAGTGTGTTTTAAGTAATTAGTGGTGTGCGATCAATCATACACCGTGTATTATAGTTTTTAAGGGTGTGAAATCAAGTTGTTTTAATGTGTTTTAGGTAAATACTAGTGTATGATCGATCATACACCGTGTATGATTGGTCTAATTGGTGTGAAGTCAACTTGTATTCGTGCATTTTAACAAAACAGTGGTGTATGATCAATCGTACACCGTGCATGATACGTATTGAGGGCGTAAAATCTACCGGTTTTAATGTGTCTTAAATAAATACTGATGTATGATCAGTCATACACCATGTATGATTGGTCTAAATGGTGTGAAATCTACTTGTTTTAGTGTCTTTTAGGCAATTAGTGGTGTATGATCAATCATACACTATGTATGACATGTTTTTATGGGTGTAAAATCAACTTGTTTAAATGTGTTTTATGTAAATACTGGTGTATGATCAATCATACACTGTGTATGATAGGTCTAATTGGTGTGAAATCAACTTGTTTTAGTGTGTTTTAAGAAAATAGTGGTGTATGGCTAATCATATACCATGTATGATGGGTTTAAACGGTGTAATTCATCTTATTTTAGTGTCATTCAAGTCAATAGTTGTGAAAGATCAATCACACACCATGTATGATTCGTCTAAACAGTGTGAAACGAACTTGTTTTAGTGTGTATTAAGCAATTAATGGTGCATGATTGATCATACACCGTGCATGATAGGTTTAAATGTTGTAATTCAACTTGTTTTAATGTGTTTTATGTATATGCTGGTGTATTATCAATCATACACCGTATATGATTGGTCCAAATGGTGTAAAATCAACTTGTCTTAGTGTATTTTAAGAAAATAGTATTGTATGATTGATCATACACCGCATATGATGGGTTTAAAGGGCGTAATTCAATTTGTTTTAGTGTCTTCTAAGTCAATAGTGGAGTAAGATCAATCACACACCGTTTACGATTGATCTAAATGGTGTGAAAACAACGCATTTTAGTGTGTTTTAAACCATTAGTGGAGTATGTTCAAAGATACACCGTGTATGATAGGTTTGAAGGGTGTGAAATCCACTTGTTGTAGTGTATTTTAAGAAAATAGTGGTGTATGATCAATCATACATCGTGTATGATAGCTTTTAAGGGTGTAAAATCTATTTGTTTTAAAGTCTTTGAAGTAAATACTGTTGTATGATCCATTATACACCGTGTATGATAGGTTTCATGTGTGTAAAATCAACTTGTTTTAATGTGTTTTAAGCAAATACCGGTGTATGATCAATCATACACCGTGTATGATTGGTCTAAATGGTGTGAAATCAATTTGTTTTAGTGTGTTTTAAGCAATTGGTGGTTTATGATCAATCCTACGGCGTGTATGATAGTTTTTACGGGTGTAATATCATCTTCTTTTAATGTGTTTTAACTAAATACTAGTCTACGATCAATCATACAACGTATATGATTGGTCTAAATGGCAAGAAATCAACTTGTTTTAGTGTGTTTTAAGCTATTTGTGGTGTATGATTGATCATACACTGTGAATGATGGGTTTAAATGGTGTAATTCAATATGTTTTAATGTGTTTTATGTAAATACTGGTGTATGGTCAGTCATACACTGTATATGATTGGTCTAAATGGTGTGAAATCAACTTGTTTTAGTGTATTTTAAGAAAACAGTGGTGTATGATTGATCATACACCGCATATGATGGGTTTAAATGTCATAATTCAATTTGTTTTAGTGTCTTCTAAGTTAATAGTGGAGTACGATCAATCATACACCATTTACGATTGATCTAAATGGTGTGAAAACAACGCATTTTAGTGGGTTTTAAACAATAGTGGTGCTTAGTCAACCATACACTGTGTATGACAGGTTTTAAGGGTGTGAAATCAACTTGTTTTAGTGTATTTTAAGAAAATAGTGGTGTATGATCAATCATACACCATGTATAATAGGTTTTAAGGGCACAAAATCAACTTGTTTTTATGTGTTTTAAGCAATTACTGGTATATGATCAATCATACACCGTGTATGACTGGTTTAAATAGTATGAAATCAACATGTTTTAGTTTGTTTTAAGCAATAAGTGGTGTATGATCAATCATACCCCATGTGTGATTGGTCTAAATGGTACGAAATCAACTTGTTTTAGTGTATTTTAAGAAAATAGTGGTGTATGATTCATCATACACCATGTATGATGGGTTCAAATAGTGTAATTCAATTTGTTTTAGTGTCTTTCTAGTCAACAGTGGAGTAAGATCTATCATATACCGTGTACGATTGATCTAAATGGTGTGAAAACAACTTCTTTTAGTGTGTTCTAAACAATTAGCGGTGTATGATCCATCATACATCGTGTACGATTGGTATAAACGGTGTGAAATCAACTTGTTTTGTTATGTTTTAAGCAATTAGTGGTGTATGATCAATCGTACACCTTGTATGATAGGTTTTAAGTGTGTAAAATCAACTCGATTTCATGTGTTTTAAGTAAATACAGGTGTATGATCTATCACACACCGTGTATAATTGGTCTAAATGGTGTAAAATCAACTTGCATTAGTGTTTTATACAACAATCGCGGTGTAAGATTGATCATACACCAAGTTTGATGTGTTTAAATGGTGTAATTGAATTTATTTTAATGTCTTTCAAGTCAATAGTGGTGTAAGATCAATCATACACCGTGTATGATTGGTCCAAATGGTGTGAAAACAACTTGTTTTCGTGTGTTTTAAACAATTAGTGGCATAAGATTAATCAAACAACGTGTATGATAGGTTTTAAGAGTGTTAAACCAACTCATTTTAGTGAGTTTTAGGATTATAGTTGTGTATGATCACTCGTACACCATGTATGATAGGTTTTATCGGTGTAAAATGAACTAGTTTTATCTTGTTTTAAGTAAATACTGGCATGTGATCAATCATAAACTGTGTATGGTTGATCTAAATGGTGTGAAACCAACTTGTTTTTGCGTGTTTTAAGCAATTAGTGGTTATGATTAATCATTCTTCGTGTATGATAGGTTTTAAGGGTGTAAGATCAACTTTTTTTCTATGGGTTTTAAGCAAATACTGGTGTATGATTAATTATACACTGTGTATGATATGTCTAAATGGTGTGAAATGAACTTATTTTTGTGTATTTTAAGAAATTAGTGGTGTATGATCAATCATACACCCTTTATGAAAGGTGTTAAGGGTGTGAAATCAACTTGTTTCAGTGTATTTTATGAAAATATTTGTGTATGATCAATCATACACCGTGTACGATGGTTTTAAATGGTGTAATTCAACTTGTTTTAGTGTCTTTCAAGTCAATAGGGGCGTAAGATCAATCATATACCGTGTATGATTGTTGCAAATGGTGTGAGAACAACTTGTTTTAGTATGTTTTAAACAATTAGTGGTGCATGATCAGTCATATACCGTGTATGATAGGTTTTAAGGGTGTGAAATCAACTTGTTTTAGTGTATTTTAGGAATATAGTGGATTATGATCATTCATACACCGCGGATGATAGGTTTTATCGGTGTAAAATCAACTTGTTTGAAAGTGTTTTAAGTAAATACTTGTGTATGATCAATCGTACACCGTGTATGATCAATTATATACCGTGTATGATTGGTCTAAATAGTGTGAAATCAGCTTGTTTTAGTTTGTTTTAAGAAATTAGTGGTGTATGATCAATCATACTCCGTGTATGATAGGTTTTAAGGGTATAAAATCAACTTGTTTTAATGTGTTTTACGTAAATGCTTGTAAATGATCAATCATACACCGTGTATGATTGGTCTAAATGGTGTGAAAACATCTCGTTTTAGTGTGTTTTTTGCAATTAGTGGAATTTGATCAATCCTACACCATGCATGATGGGTTTAAATGGTGTAATTCAACTTGTTTTAGTGTCTTTCAAGTCAATAGTGGCGTAAGATCAATAATACACTGTGTATGATTGGTCGAAAAGGTGTGAAAAAAACTTGTTTTAGTATGTTTTAAGAAATAAGGGGTGTATGATCAATCATACACCCTGTATAATAGGTGCTAAGGGTGTGAAATCAACTTGTTTCCGTGTATTTTATGAAAATATTTGTGTATGATCAATCATACACCGTGTACGATGGTTTTAAATGGTGTAATTCAACTTGTTTTAGTGTCTTTCTAGTCAATAGTGGTGTAAGATCAATCATACACTGTGTGTGATTGGGCTAAACGGTGTGAAAATAATTTGTTTTACTGTGTTTTAAGCAATAAGTTATGCATGATCAATTATACACAGTGTACGATAGGTTGTAAGGGTGTGAAATCCACTTGTTTTAGTGTATTTTAAGAAAATAGTGGTCCATGATCAATCATACACCTTGTACGATACAAGGGAGTAAAATCTACTTGTTTTAATGTGTTTCTAGAAAATACAGGTGTATGATCAATCCCACACCGTGAATGATTTGTCTAAATTGTGTGAAATCAAGTTGTTTTAGTATATTTTAAGCAATTAGTGGTGTATGATCAATCATACACCATGTATGATAGGTTTTAAGGGTGTAAAATCAACTTGTTCTAATGTGTTTTAAGCAAATACTGGTGTATGATCAATCACACACCTTGTATAATTGGTCTAAATGGTGTAAAATCAACTTGTTTTAGTATATTTTACGAAAATAGTGGTGTAAGATTGATCATACACAATGTATTATGGGTTTAAATATTGTAATTCAACTTGTTTTAATGTGTTTTATGTAAATACTGGTGTATTATCAATCATACACCATTTATGATTGGTCCAAATGGTCTAAAATCAGCTTGTTTTCGTGTATTTCAGAAAATAGTGGTGTATGATTGATCACGCACTGTGTATGATGGGTTTAAATGGCGTAATTCAATTTGTTTTAGTGTCTTTTAAGTCCATAGTGGAGTAAGATCAATCATACACCGTTTACGATTGATCTGAATGGTGTGAAAACAACTTGTTTTAGCGTGTTTTAAACAATTAGTGGAGTATGTTCAATGATACTGCGTGTATGGTAGGTGTTAAGGGTGTGAAACAAAGTTGTTTTAGTGTATTTTAAGAAAATAGAGGTGTATGATCAATTGTACACGGTGTATGATGGGTTTAAATGGTGTAATTCTACTTGTTTTAGTGTCTTTCAAGTCAATAGTGGTGTAAGTTCAATCATATACCGTGTATGATTGGTCTATATGGTGTGAAAACAACTTGTTTTAGTGCGTTTTAAGCAATTAGTGGTGTACGATCAATTATACACCGTGTAAGATAGGTTTTAAGGGTGTGAAATCCACTTGGTTCAGTGTATTTTATGAAAATAGTGGTGTATGATCTATCATATACCATGTATGTTAGCTTTTAAGAGTGTAAAATCTATTTGTTTTACTGTGTTTTAAGTAAATACTTGTGTATGATCAATCATACGCCGTGTATGATAGGTTTTATCGGTGTAAAATCAACTTGTTTTAATGCGTTTTAAGTAAATACCGGTGTATGATAAATCATACGCCATGTATGATTGGTCTAAATGGTGTGAAATCAATTTGTTTTAGTTTGTTTTAAGCAATTAGTGGTGTATGATCAATCATACTCCGTATGTGATAGGTTTTAAGGGTGTAAAATCAACTTATTTTTAATGTGTTTTAAGCATATACTGGGGTATGATCAATCATACACTGTGTATAATTGGTCTAAATGGTGTGAAATCAATTTGTTTCAGTGTGTTTTAAGCAGTTAGTGGTGTATGATCAATCATGCTCCGTGTATGATAGGTTTTAAGGGTGTAAAATTAACTTATTTTTAATGTGTTTTAAGTATATACTAGGGCATGATCAATCATACACTGTGTAAAATCAACTTATTTTAATATGTTTTATGTAAATACTAGTATATGATCAATCATGCACCGTGTTTGATTGGTCTAAATGGTGTGTAATCAACTTGTTTTAGTGTATTTTAAGAAAATAGTGGTGAATGAATGATCATACACCGTGTATGATTGATTTTAAGGGTGTAAATTCAACTTTTTTTTAATTTGTTTTAGGTAAATACTGGTGTATGATCAATCATACACTGTGTGTGATTTGTCTAAATGGAGTGAATCAACTTGTTTCATTGTCTTTTAAGTCATTGGTGGGGTATAATTATTCGTACACCGGGTATGATTGCTTTAAATGGTGTAAATCAACTTGTTTTAGTGTATTTCAAGTCAATCGTGGTGTAAGATCAATCGTACACCGTTCATGATTGGTTGGTGTCAAAACAACCTATTTTAGTGTGTTTTTAGCAATTAGTGGTGTATTATCTATCATAAATCGTGTATGACAGGTTTTAAGGGTGTAAAATCAGTTAGTTTTAATGTGTTTTAAGTAAATACTGGTGTATGATCAATCAATTGCTGTGTATGATTAATCTAAAAGGTGTGGTATCAACTTGTTTTTGTGTGTTTTAAGAAAATAGTGGTGTATGATTGATCATACATCGTGTATGATGTGTTCAAATGGTGTAATTCAATTTGTTTTAGTGTCTTTCAAGTCAATAGTGGAGTAAGATCAATCATACGCAGTGTACGATTGATCTAAATGGTGTGAAAACAAATTCTTTTAGTGTGTTTTAAACCATTAGCTGTGTATGGTCCATCATACACCGTGTTTGATAGGTGTTTAGAGTGTGAAATCAACTTGTTTCGGTGCATTTCAAGAAAATAGTGGTGTATGATCAATCATACACCATGTAAGACGGGTTTAAATGGTGTAATTCAACTTGTTTTAGTGTCTTTCAAGTCAATAGTGGTGAAAGATTAATCATACCCCGTGTATGATGGGTCCAAATGGTGGGAAAACAACTTATTTTAGTGTGTTTTAAGCAATTAGTGGCGTATGATCAATCCCACACCGTGTATAATTTGTCTAAATGGCGTGAAATCAGCTTGTATTAGTGTGTTTTATGAAAATAGTGGTGTATGATTGATCATACACCATGTTTGATTGGTTTAAATGGTGTAATTCCACTTGTTTTAGTTTATTTCAAGTCCATAGTGGTGTAAGATAAATCATACACATTATATGATTTGTCCAAATGGTGTGAAAACTTGTTTTAGTGTGTTTTAAACAATTAGTGGTGTATGATTAATCATACACCATGTATGATTAGTCTAAATGGTGTGAAATCTACTTGTTTTAGTGTATTTTAAGCAATTAGTGGTGTATGATCAATCATACACTATGTATGACATGTTTTTAAGGGTGTAAAATCAACTTGTTTTAATGTGTTTTATGTAAATACTGGTGTATGACCAATCATACACCGTGTATGATTGGCATAAGTGGTGTGAGATCAACTTGTTTTGGTGTGTTTTTAGAAAATAGTGGTGTATGATTGATCATATACCATGTATGATGGGTTTAGACGAAGTAATTCATCTTATTTTAGTGTCATTCAAGTCAATAGTTGTGAAAGACCAATCATACACTGTGTACGATTGGTCGAAATGGTGTGAAATCAATTTATTTTAGTGTGTTTTAAGCAATTAGTGGTTTATGATCAATCATACGGCGTGCATGATGGTTTTTAAGGGTGTTATATCAACTTCTTTTAATGTGTTTTAACTAAATACTGGTCTACGATCAATCATACACCGCATATGATTGGTCTAAATGGCAAGAAATGAACTAGTTTTAAGGGGTTTTAAGCAATTTGTGGTGTATGATTGATCATACACTGTGAATGATGGGTTTAAATGGTGTAATTCAATATGTTTTAATGTGTTTTATGTAAATACTGGTGTATGATCAGTCATACACCGTATATGATTGGTCAAAATAATGTGAAATCAACTTGTTTTAGTGTGTTTTTAGAAAATAGTGGTGTATGATTGATCATACACCGTGTATGATGGGTTTAAATGGTGTAATTCAACTTGTTTAGTGTCTTTCAAGTCAATAGTGGTGTAAGATCAATCATACACCATGTATGATTGGTCCAAATGGTGTAAAAACAACTTGTTTTAGTGTGTTTTAAACAATTAGTGGTGCATGATCAACCATACACAGTATATGATAGGTTTTAGGGGTGTGAAATCAAATTGATTCAGTGTGTTTTAAGCAATTATTGGTGTATGATCAATCATACTCCATGTATGATAGGTTTTAAGGGTGTAAAATCAACTTATTTTTAATGTGTTTTAAGTATATACTTGGGCATGATCAATCATACACTGTGTAACATCAACTTGTTTTAATATGTTTTATGTAAATACTAGTATATGATCAATCATGCACCGTGTTTGATTGGTCTAAATGGTGTGTAATCAACTTGTTTTAGTGTATTTTAAGAAAATAGTGGTGTATGAATAATCATACACCATGTATGATTGATTTTAAGGGTGTAAATTCAACTTTTTTTTAATTTGTTTTAGGTAAATACTGGTGTATGATCAATCATACACTGTGTGTGATTGGTCTCAATGGAGTGAATCAACTTGTTTCATTGTCTTTTAAGTCATTAGTGGGGTATAATTATTCATGCACCGGGTATGATTGCTTTAAATGGTGTAAATCAACTTGTTTTAGTGTATTTCAAGTCAATAGTGGTGTAAGATCAATCGTACACCGTTCATGATTGGTCGGTGTGAAAACAACCTATTTTAGTGTGTTTTTAGCAATTAGTGGTGTATTATCTATCATAAACCGTGTATGATAGGTTTTAAGGGTGTAAAATCAGCTAGTTTTAATGTGTTTTAAGTAAATACTGGTGTATGATCAATCAATTGCTGTGTATGATTAATCTAAAAGGTGTGGTATCAACTTGTTTTTGTGTGTTTTAAGAAAATAGTGGTGTATGATTGATCATACATCGTGTATGATGTGTTCAAATGGTGTAATTCAATTTGTTTTAGTGTCTTTCAAGTCAATAGTGGAGTAAGATTAATCATACGCAGTGTACGATTGATCTAAATGGGGTGAAAACAAATTCTTTTAGTGTGTTTTAAACAATTAGCTGTGTATGGTCCATCATACACCGTGTTTGATATGTGTTTAGGGTGTGAAATCAACTTGTTTCGGTGCATTTTAAGAAAATAGTGGTGTATGATCAATCATATACCATGTATGATGGGTTTAAATGGTGTAATTCAACTTGTTTTAGTCTCTTTCAAGTCAATAGTGGTGAAAGATTAATCATACCTCGTGTATGATTGGCCCAAATGGTGGGAAAACAACTTATTTTAGTGTGTTTTAAGCAATTAGTGGCGTATGATCAATCCCACACCGTGTATAATTGGTCTAAATGGCGTGAAATCAGCTTGTATTAGTGTGTTTTATGAAAATAGTGGTGTATGATTGATCATACACCATGTTTGATGGGTTTAAATGGTGTAATTCCACTTGTTTTAGTTTATTTCAAGTCAATAGTGGTGTAAGATAAATCATACACATTATATGATTTGTCCAAATGGTGTGAAAACAACTTGTTTTAGTGTGTTTCAAACAATTAGTGGTGTATGATTAATCATACACCATGTATGATTAGTCTAAATGGTGTGAAATCTACTTGTTTTAGTGTATTTTAAGCAATTAGTGGTGTATGATCAATCATACACTATGTATGACATGTTTTTAAGGGTATAAAATCAACTTGTTTTAATGTGTTTTATGTAAATACTGGTGTATGATCAATCATACACCGTGTATGATTGGTCTAAGTGGTGTGAAATCAACTTGTTTTGGTGTGTTTTAAGAAAATAGTGGTGTATGATTGATCATATACCATGTATGATGGGTTTAGACGAAGTAATTCATCTTATTTTAGTGTCATTCAAGTCAATAGTTGTGAAAGACCAATCATACACCATGTATGATTGGTCTAAATGGTGTGAAATCAATTTATTTTAGTGTGTTTTAAGCAATTAGTGGTTTATGATCAATCATACGGCGTGCATGATAGTTTTTAAGGGTGTTATATCAACTTCTTTTAACGTGTTTTAAGTAAATACTGGTCTATGATCAATCATACACCGTATATGATTGGTCTAAATGGCAAGAAATCAACTTGTTTTAAGGGGTTTTAAGCAATTTGTGGTGTACGATTGATCATACCCTGTGAATGATGGGTTTAAATGGTGTAATTCAATATGTTTTAATGTGTTTTATGTAAATACTGGTGTATGATCAGTCATACACCGTATATGATTGGTCAAAATAGTGTGAAATCAACTTGTTTTAGTGTGTTTTTAGAAAATAGTGGTGTATGATTGATCATACACCGTGTATGATGGGTTTAAATGGTGTAATTCAACTTGTTTAGTGTCTTTCAAGTCAATAGTGGTGTAAGATCAATCATACACCATGTAGGATTGGTCCAAATGGTGTAAAAACAACTTGTTTTAGTGTGTTTTAAACAATTAGTGGTGCATGATCAACCATACACAGTATATGATAGGTTTTAGGGGTGTGAAATCAAATTGATTTAGCGTATTTTAAGAAAATAGTAGTGCATGATCAATCATACACCACGTATAATAGGTTTTAAGGGTATAAAATCAACTTATTTTTTTTGTGTTTTAAGCAAATACGGGTAAATGATCAATCAAACACCGTGTATGATTGGTCTAAATGGTGTGAAATCAACATGTTTTAGTGTGTTTTAAGCAATAAGTGGTGTACGATCAATCATACATCGTGTATGATAGGTTTTAAGGGTGTGAAATCCATTTGTTTTAACGTGTTTTAAGTAAATATTGGTGTATGATCAATCATATACCGTGTATGATTGGTCTAAATGGTGCAAAATCAACTTGTTTTGATATGTTTTAAGCAATTAGGGGTGTATGATCAATCATACACCTTGTATGATAGGTTTTGAGGGTGTAAAATCAACTCGATTATATGTGTTTTATGTAAATACAGGTCTATGATCAATCACACATCGTGTATAATTGGTCTGAATGGTGTAAAATCAACTTGCATTAGTGTTTTTTTTTTATGAAAATCATGGTGTAAGATTGATCATACACCAAGTTTGATGGGTTTAAAAGGTGTAAATCAACTTATTTTTGTGTCTTTCAGTCATAGTAGTGTAAGATCAATCTTACACCGTGTATGATTTGTCCAAATGATGTGAAAACAACTTGTTTTTGTGTGTTTTAAACAATTAGTGGTGCATGATTAATCAAACAACGTGTATGATATGTTTTAAGGGTGTGAAATCAACTCGTTTTATTGAATTTTACGAATATAGTTGTGTATGATCAATCATACACCGTGTATGATAGGTTTTATTGGTGTAAAATCAACTTGTTTTATCTTGTTTTAAGTAAATACTGACATATGATCAATCATACACCGTGTATGATTGGTCTAAATGGTGTGAAATTAACTTGTTTTGGTGTATTTTAAGCAATTAGTGGCGTATGATTAATCATACTCCGTGTATGATAGGTTTTAAAGGTGTAAAATTAACTTTTTTTTAAATGGGTTTTAAGTAAATACTGGTGTATGATTAATTATACACATTGTATGATATGTCTAATGGTATGAAATGAACTTATTTTTGTGTATTTTAAGAAATTAGTGGTGTATGATTGATCATACACCGTGTATGATGGGTTTAAATGGGGTAATTCAATTTGTTTTAGTGTCTTTCAAATCAATAGTGGCGTAAGATCAATACAACACCGCGTACGATTGGTCTAAATGGTGTAAAAACAACTTGTTTTAGTGTGTTTTAAAAAATTTGTGGTGTATGGTGCATCATACACCCTGTACGATAGGTGTTAAGGGTGTGAAATCAACTTGTTTCCATGTATTTTAAGAAAATATTTGTGTATGATCAATCATACACCTTGTATGATGGGTTTAAATGGTGTAATTCAACTCGTTTTAGGGTCTTTCAAGTCAATAGTGGTGTAAGATCAATCATACACTGTGTGTGATTGGTCTAAATGGTGTGAAAATAATTTGTTGTAGTGTGTTTTAAGCAATTAGTTGTGTATGATCAATTATACACAGTGTACGATAGGTTGTAAGGGTGTGAAATCCACTTGATCAATAATACACCTTGTATGATAGGTTTTAAGGATGTATAATCTACTTGTTTTAATGTGTTTCACGTAAATACATGTGTATGATCAATCATACACCGCGAATGATTGGTCTAACTGGTGTGAAATCAACTCGTTTTAGTATATTTTAAGCAATTAGTGGTGTATGATCAATCATATACCATGTATGATAAGTTTTAAGGGCGTAAAATCAACTTGTTCTAATGTGTTTTAAATAAATGCTGGTGTATGAACAATCGCACACCTTGTATAATTGGTCTAAACGGTGTGAAATCAACTTGTTTTAGTATATTTTAAGAAAATAGTGGTGTAAGATTGATCATGCACATTGTATTATGGGTTTAAATGGTGCAATTCAACTTGTTTTAGTGTCTTTCAAGTCAATAGTGGGGTAAGATCAATCATACACCATGTATGATTGGTGAAAATATTGTGAGAACAACTTGTTTTGGTATGTTTTAAACAATTAGTGGCCTATAATCAGTCATACACCGTGTATGATAGGTTTTAAGGGTGTGAAATCAACTTGTTTTAGTGTATTTTAGGAATATATTGGAGTATGATCATTCATACACCGTGGATGATAGGTTTTATTGGTGTAAAATCAACTTGTTTGAAAGTGTTTTAAATAAATACTTGTGTATGATCAATCGTACGCCGTGTATGATCAATCATACACCGTGTATGATTGGTCTAAATGGTGTGAAATCAGCTTGTTTTAGTTTGTTTTAAGAAATTAGTGGTGTATGATCAATCATACTCCGTGTATGATAGGTTTTAAGGGTATAAAATCAACTTGTTTTAATGTGTTTTACGTAAATGCTGGTATATGATCCATCATACACCGCGTATGATTGGTCTAAATGGTGTGAAAACAACTCGTTTTAGTGTGTTTTACACAATTAGTGGAGTTTGATCAATCATACACCTTGCATGATAGGTTTTACGCGTGTGAAATCTACTTGTTTTAGTGTATTTTGAGAAAGTAGTGGTGTAAGATCAATCATACACCATGTATGATGGGTTTAAATGGTGTAATTCAACTTGTTTTAGTGTCTTTCAAGTCAATAGTGGTGTAAGATCAATAATACACTGTGTATGATTGGTCTAAATAGTGTGGAAAAAAACTTGTTTTAGTGTGTTTTAAGCAATTAATGGGGTATGATCGGTCACACACCGTGTATGATAGCTTTTAAGGGTGTAAAATTAACTTATTTTAATATGTTTTAAGTAAATACTGGTGTATGATCAATCATATACCGTGTATGATTGGTCTAAATGGTGCGAAATCAACTTGTTTTAGTGTATTTTTAGAAAATAGATGTGTACGATCAATCATATACCGTGTATGATAGGTTTTACGGGTGCAAAATCAAGTTGTTCTAATGTGTTTTAAGTAAATACGGGTGTATGATTGGTCTAAATGATGTGAAATCAACCTGTTTTTGTGCGTTTTAAGTAATTAGTGGCTTACGATCAATCATGCGGTGTGTATGGTAGTTTTTGAGGGTGTAAATTCAACTTGTTTTAATGTGTTATAAGTAAATACTGGTATATGATCAATCATACACCATGTATGTTTGATCTAAATGGTGTGAAATCAACTTGCTTTAGTGTATTTTAAGAAAATACTGGTGTATGATTGATCATACACCGCGTATGATAGGTTTTAAGGGTGAAAAATAAACTTATTTTAATGTGTTTTAAGTAAATACTGGTGTATGATCAATCATACACCGTGTATTATTGGTCTAAATGGCGTGAAATCAACTTGTTTCAGTGTGTTTTAAGCAATTAGTGGTGTATGACCAATCATACACCGTGCATGATAGGTTTCTAAGGGTTTAAAATCAACTTGTTTTAATGTGGTTTTTTGTAAATACTAGTGTACGATCAATCATACACCGTGTACGATCAATCATACACCGTGTACGGTTGGTCTAAATGGAGTGAACTCAACTTGTTCTAGTGTGTTTTAAGAAAATAGTGGTGTGTGATTCATCATACACCGTGTATGATGGGTTTAAATGGCATAATTCAACTTGTTTTATTGTCTTTCAAGTCAATAGTGGAGTAAGATCAATCATACACCGTGTATGATTGGTCTAAATGGTGTGAAATCTACTCAGTTCAGTGTGTTTCATGCAATTAGTGTAGTATGATAAATCATACTCCATGCATGATAGGTTTTACGAGTGCTAAATCAACTTGTATGAGAGTATTTTAAGAAAATAGTGGTGTATGATCAATCATACATCATCTATGATGGGTTTGAATGGTGTAATTCAACTTGTTTTAGTGTCTTTCAAGTCAATAGTGGTGTAAGATCAATCATACACCGTGTATGATTGGTCTAAATGGTGTGCAAACAACTTGTTTCAGTGTGTTTTAAGCAATTACTGGTGTATGATCCATCATACAATGTTTGTGATAGTTTTTAAGGGTGTAAAATCAACCAGTTTTAATATGTTTTAAGAAAATCTTGGTGTATGAACAATCATACATCGTGTATGATTGGTCTAAATGGTGTGAAATCAATTTGTTTTAGTGTATTTTAAGAAACTAGTGGTGTATGATCAATCATACACCATGTATGATAGGTTTTAAGGGTGTAAAATCAAGTTGTTTTAATGTGTTTTAAGTAAATACTGGTGTATGATTGGTCTAAATGGTGTGAAGTCAACTTGTTTTAATATGTTTTAAGCAATTAGTGGTGTACGATCCATCATACGACGTGTATGATAGGATTTAAGGGTGTAAAATCAGCTTGTTTTAATGTGTTTTGAGTAAATACTGGTGTACGATCAATCATACACTGTGTATGATTAGACTAAAGAGCGTGGTATCAACTTGTTTTTGTGTGTTTTAAGAAAATAGTGGTGTATGATTGATCATACACCATGTATGATGTGTTCAAATGGTGTAATTCAATTTGTTTTTGTGTCTTTCAAGTCAATAGTGGAGTAAGATCAATGATACACAGTGTACGATTGGTCTAAATGGTGTAAAAACAACTTGTTTAAGTATGTTTTAAGAAATTAGTAGTGTATGATCATTCATACACCCTGTATGATAGGTGTTAAGGGTGTGAAAGCAACTTGTTTCCACGTATTTTATGAAAATATTTGTGTATGATCAATCAGACACCGTGTATGATGGTTTTAAATGGTGTAAATCAACTTGTTTTAGTGTCTTTCATGTCAGTAGTGGTGTAAGTTCAATCATACACTGTGTGTGATTGGTCTAAATGGTGTGAAAATAATTTGTTTTAGTGTGTTTTAAGCAATTAGTTGTGTATGATCAATTATACACAGTGTACGACAGGTTGTAAGGGTGTGAAATCCACTTGTTTTAGTGTATTTTAACAAAATAGTGGTCTATGATCAATCATACACCTTGTATGATAGGTTTTAAGGGTGTAAAATCTACTTGTTTTAATGTGTTTCAAACAAATATAGGTTTATGATCAGTCATACACTGTGAATGATTGGTCTGAATGGTGTGAAATCAACTTCTTTTAGCATATTTTAGGCAATTAGTGGTGTATGATCAATCATACACCATGTATGATAGGTTTTAATGGTGTAAAATCAACTTGTTCTGATGTGTTTTAAGTAAATACTGGGGTATGATCAATCGCACACCTTGTATAATTGGTCTAAATGGTGTGAAATCAACTTGTTTTAGTATATTTTAAGAAAATAGTGGTGTAAGATTGATCATACACAATGTATTATGGGTTTAAATGGTGTAATTCAACTTGTTTTAACGTGTTTTATGTAAATACTGGTGTACTATCAATCATACATCAGGTATGATTGGTCCCAATGGTCTAAAATCAACTTGTTTTCGTGTATTTTAAGAAAACAGTGGTGTATGATTGATCACGCACCGTGTGTGATGGGTTTAAATGGCGTAATTCAATTTGTTTTAGTGTCCTTCAAGTCAATAGTGGAGTAAGATCAATCATACATCGTTTACGATTGATCTGAATGGGGTGAAAACAACTTGTTTAGCGTGTTTTAAACAATTAGTGGAGTATGTTCAATGATACACCGTGTACAATAGGTGTTAAGGGTGTGGAAAAAATTTGTTTTAGTGTATTTTAAGAAAATAGGGGTGTATGATGGGTTTAAATGGTGTAATTCAACTTGTTTTAGTGTCTTTCAAGTCAATAGTGGTGTAAATTCAAATGTACACCGTGTATAATTGGTCTATATGGTGTGAAAACAACTTGTTTTAGTGTGTTTTAAGCAATTAGTGGTGTACGATCAATTATACACCGTGTATGATAGGTTTTAAGGGTGTGAAATCCACTTGTTTTAGTGTATTTTTAGAAAATAGTGGTGCATGATCAATCATACACCGTGCATGATAGCTTTTAAGAGTGTAAAATCTATTTGTTTTACTGTGTTTTAAGTAAATACTTGTGCATGATCAATCATACGCCGTGTATGATAGGTTTTATAGGTGTAAAATCAACTTATTTTAATGTGTTTTAATTAAATACGGGTGTACGATCAATCATACACCATGTATGATTGGTCTAAATGGTGTGAAATCAATTTGTTTTAGTATGTTTTAAGCAATTAGTGGTGTATGATCAATCATACTCCATGTATGATAGGTTTTAAGGGTGTAAACTCAACTTATTTTTAATGTGTTTTAAGTATATACTGTGGTATGATCAATCATACTCTATGCATAATTGGTCCGAATGGTGTGAAATCAACTTATTTTAGTGCGTTTTAAGAAATTAGGGGTGTATGATTGATCATACACAGCTTATGATGGGTTTAAATGGTGTAAATCAACTTGTTTTAGTGTCTTTCAAGTAAATAGTGGTGTAAGATCAATCATACACCATGTATGATTGGTCTAAATGGTGCAAAATCTACTTGTTTTAGTGTATTTTAAGCAATTAGTGGTGTATGATCAATCATACACTATGTATGACATGTTTTTAAGGGTGTAAAATCAACTTGTTTTAATGTGTTTTATGTAAATACTGGTGTATGATCAATCATACACCGTGTATGATTGGTCTAAATGGTGTGAAATCAACTTGTTTTAGTGTGTTTTAATAAAACACTAGTGTATGGTTGATCATATACCATGTATGATGGGTTTAGACGGTGTAATTCATCTTATTTTGGTGTCATTCAAGTCAATAGTTGTGAAAGACCAATCATACACCGTGTATGATTGGTCTAAACGGTGTGAAAACAACTTGTTTTAGTGTGTTTTAAGCAATTACTGGTGCATGATTGATCATACACCTTGCATGATGGGTTTAAATGGTGTAATTCAACTTTTTTTAATGTGTTTTATGTAAATACTGGTGTATTATCAATCATACACCGTGTGTGATTGGTCCAAATGGTCTAAAATCGACTTGTTTTAGTGTATTTTAAGAAACTAGTGGGGTACGATTGATCACACACCTTGTATGATGGGTTGAAATGGCGTAATTCAATTTGTTTTTGTGTCTTTTAAGTCAATAGTGCAGTAAGATCAATCACACACCGTTTACGATTGATCTAAATGGTGTGAAAGCAACTTATTTCAGTGTGTTTTAAACAATTAGGGGAGTATGTTCAATGATACGCTGTGTATGACAGGTTGGAAGGGTGTGAAATCTACTTGATTTAGTATATTTTAAGAAAATAGTGGTGTATGATCAATCATACATCGCGTATTGTAGCTTTTCAGGGTGTAAAATCTATTTGTTTTAATGTGTTTTATGTAAACCATGTTGTATGATCAATCATACACCGTGTATGATAGATTTGATGGGTGCAAAATCAACTTGTTTTAATGTGTTTTAAGCAAATACCGGTGTATAATCAATCATACTCTGTGTATAATTGGTCTAAATGGTGTGAAATCAATTTGTTTTAGTGTGTTTTAAGAAATTAGTGGTTTATGATCAATCATACGGCTTGTATGATAGTTTTTAAGGGTGTAATATCATCTTCTTTTAATATGTTTTAACTAAATACTGGTCTACGATCAATCATACACCGTATATGATTGGTCTAAATGGCAAGAAATCAACTTGTTTTAAGGTGTTTTAAGCAATTTGTGGTGTATGATTGATCATACACTGTGAATGATGGGTTTAAATGGTGTAATTCAATATGTTTTAATGTGTTTTATGTAAATACCAGTGTATGATCAGTCATACACCGTATATGATTGGTCTAAATGGTGTGAAATCAGCTTGTTTTAGTATGTTAATAGAAAATAGTGGTGTATGATGGGTTTAAATTGTGTAATTCAACTTGTTTTAGTGTCTTTCAAGTCAATAGTGGTGTAAGATCAATCATACACCGTGTACGATTGGTCCTAATGGTGTGAAAACAACTTGTTTTAGTGTGTTTTAAACAATTAGTGGTGCATGGTCAACCATACACAGTGTATGATAGGTGTTAAGGGTATGAAATCAACTTGTTTTAGCGTATTTTAAGAAAATAGTGGTGTATGATCAATCATACACCATGCATAATAGGTTTTAAGGGTATAAAATGGACTTGTTTTATGTGTTTTAAGCAAATACTGGTATATGATCAATCATATATCGTGTATGACTGGTCTAAATGGTGTGAAATCAACATGTGTTAGTTTGTTTTAAGCAATAAGTGGTGTATGATCAATCATACACTGTGTGTGATTGGTCTAAATGGTATGAAATCAACTTATTTTAGTGTATTTTAAGAAAATAGTGGTGTATGATTCATCATACACCGTGTATGATGGGTTCAAATGGTGTAATTCAATTTGTTTTAGTGTCTTTGAAGTCAATAGTGGAGTAAGATCTACCATATACAACGTACGATTGATCTAAATGGTGTGAAAACAACTTCTTTTAGTGTGTTTTAAACAATTAGCGGTGCATGATCCATCATACACCGTGTATGATAGGTGTTGAGGGTGTGAAATCAACTAGTTTTAGTGTATTTTAAGAAAATAGTGGTGTATGATCAATCATACATCGTGTATGATGGGTTCAAATGGTGTAATTCAACTTGTTTTAGTGCCTTTCAAGTCAATAGTGGTGAAAGATCAATCATACCCCATGTATGGTTGGTCTAAATGATGGAAAAACACCTTGTTTTAGTGTGTTCTAAGCAATTAGTGGTGTATGATCAATCGTACACCATGTATGATAGGTTTTAAGGGTTTCAAATCTGCTAGTTTTAGTGTATTTTAAGAAAATAGTGGTGTACAATCAATCATACACCGTGTATGATAGGTTTTAAGGGTGTGAAATCAATTTGTTTTAATGTGTTTTAAGTAAATACTGGTGTATGATCAATCACACACAGTGTATGATTGGTCTAAACGGTGTGAAATCAACTTGTTTTGATATGTTTTAAGAAATTAGCGGTGTATGATTGGTTTTAAGGGCGTAAAATCAACTTGATTTCTTGTGTTTTAAGTAATTACGGTGTATGATCAATCACACACCGTGTATAATTGGTCTAAATGGTGTAAAATCAACTTGTATTAGTGTTTTTTATGAAAATCGCGGAGTAAGATTGATCATACACCAAGTTTGATGGGATTAAATGGTGTAATTGAATTCATTTTAGTGTCTTTCAAGTCAATAGTGGTGTAAGATCAATCATACACCGTGTATGATTGGTCCAAATGGTGTGAAAACAACTTGTTTTTTTGTGTTTTAAGCAATTAGTGGTATATGATTAATCAAACAACATGCATGATAGGTTTTAAGGGTGTGAAATCAACTCATTTTAGTGAATTTTAGGAATATAGTTGTGTATAATCACTCGTACACCGTGTATGATAGGTTTTACCGGTGTAAAATCAACTTGTTTTATCTTGTTTTATGTAAATACTGGCATATGATCAATCATACACCGTGTATGATTGGTCTAAATGGTGTGAAATCAACTTGTTTTAGTGTGTTTTAAGCAATTAGTGGTGTATGATTAATCATACTTCATATATGATAGATTTTAAGGGTGTAAAATCAACTTTTTTTCAATGGGTTTTAAGTAAATACTGGTGTATGATTAATTATACACCGTGTATGATATGTCTAAATGGTGTGAAATGAACTTATTTTTGTGTATTTTAAGAAATTAGTGGTGTATGATAGATCATACACCGTATATGATGGGTTTAAATGGGGTAATTCAATTTGTTTTAGTGTCTTTCAAGTCAATAGTGGCGTTAGATCAATCGTACAGCGCGTACGATTGGTCTAAATGGTGTAAAAACAACTTGTTTAAGTATGTTTTAAGAAATTAGTGGTGTATGATCATTCATACACCCTGCATGATAGGTGTTAAGGGTGTGAAATCAACTTGTTTCCCCGTATTTTATGAAAATATTTGTGTATGATCAATCATACACCGTGTATGATGGTTTTAAATGGTGTAATTCAACTTGTTTTAGTGTCTTTCAAGTCAGTAGTGGTGTAAGTTCCATCATGCACTGTGTGTGATTGGTATAAATGGTGTGAAAATAATTTGTTTTAGTGTGTTTTAAGCAATTAGTTGTGTGTGATCAATTATACACAGTGTACGACAGGTTGTAAGGGTGTGAAATCCACTTGTTTTAGTGTATTTTAACAAAATAGTGGTCTATGATCAATCATACACCTTGTACGATAGGTTTTAAGGGTGTAAAATCTACTTGTTTTAATGTGTTTCAAGCAAATATAGGTGTATGATCAATCATACACCGTGAATGATTGGTCTAAATGGTGTGAAATCAACTTGTTTTAGTTTATTTTAAGCAATTAGTGGTGTATAATCAATCATACACCATGTATGATAGGTTTTAAGGGTATAAAATCAGCTTGTTCTAATGTGTTTTAAGTAAATACTGGTGTATGAACAATCGCACACCTTGTATAATTGGTCTAAATGGTGTGAAATCAACTTGTTTTAGTATATTTTAAGAAAAAAGTGGTGTAAGATTGATCATGCAGAATGTATTATGGGTTTAAATGGTGCAATTCAACATGTTTTAGTGTTTTTCAAGTCAATAGTGGTGTAAGATCAATCATACACCGTGTATGATTGGTGCAAATGGTGGGAGAACAACTTGTGTTAGTGTGTTTTAAACAATTAGTGGCGCTGGATCAGTCATACACCGTGTATGATAGGTTTTAAGGGTGTGAAATCAACTTGTTTTAGTGTATTTTAGGAATATAGTGGAGTATGATCATTCATACACCGCGGATGATAGGTTTTATTGGTGTAAAATCAACTTGTTTGAAAGTGTTTCAAGTAAATACTTGTGTATGATCAATCGTACGCTGTGTATGATTAATCATACACCATGTATGATTGGTCCAAACGGTGCGAAATCAACTTATTTTGATAGCTTTTAAGCAATTTGTGGTGTATGATCAATCATACACCCTGTATGATAGGTTTTAAGGGTGTAAAATCAACTTGATTGTATGTGTTTTAAGTAAATACGGGTGTATGATGAATCACACACCGTGTTAATTGGTCTGAATGGTGTAAAATCAACTTGTATTAGTGTTTTTTTTATGAAAATCATGGCTTAAGATTGATCATTCACCAAGTTTGACGGGTTTAAATTGTGTAATTCAACTTATTTTTGTGACTTTCAATTCAATAGTGATGTAAGATCAATCATACACCGTGTATAATTGGTCCAATTGGTGTGAAAACAACTTGTTTTTGAGTGTTTTTAACAATTAGTGGTATATGATTAATCATACAACGTGTATGATATCTTTTACAGGTGTGAAATCAACTCGTTTTAGTGAATTTTAGGAATATAGTTGTGTATGATCAATCATACACAGTGTATGATAGGTTTTATCGGTGTAAAATCAACTTGTTTCATCCTGTTTGAAGTAAATACTGACATATGATCAATCATACACCGTGTATGATTGGTCTAAATGGTGTGAAATCAACTTCTTTTACTGTGTTTAAGCAATTAGTGGTGTATGATTAATCATACTCCATGTATGATAGGTTTTAAGGGTGTAAAATCAACTTTTTTTAAAAGGGTTTTAAGTAAATACTAGTGTATGATTAATTATACACTGTGTATGATATGTCTAAATGGTGTGAAATGAAGTTGTTTTTGTGTATTTTAAGAAATTAGCAGTGTATGATTGATCATACACCGTGTATGATGGGTTTAAATGGGGTAATTCAATTTGTTTTAGTATCGTTCAAGTCAATAGTGGTGTAAGATCAATCATACACAGTGTGTGATTGGTCCAAATGGTCTGAAAATAATTTGTTTTAGTGTGTTTTAAGCAATTAGTTGTGTATGATCAATTATACACAGTGTACGACAGGTTGTAAGAGTGTGAAATCCACTTGTTTTAGTGTATTTTAAGAAAATAGTGGTGTATGATCAATCGTACACCTTGTATGAAAGGTTTTAAGGGCGTATAATCAACTTGTTTTAATGTGTTTTACGTAAATACAGTGTATGATCAATCATACACCGTGAATGATTGGTCTAAATGGTGTGACATCAAATTGTTTTAGTATGTTTTAAGCAATTAGTGGTGTATGATCAATCATACACCATGTACGATAGTTTTTAAGGGTGTAAAATCAGCTTGTTCTATTGTGTTTTAAGTAAATACTGGTGTATGTTCAATCGCACACCTTGTATAATTGGTCTAAATGGTGTGAAATGAACTAGTTTTAGTATATTTGAAGAAAATAGTGGGGTAAGATTGATCATGCACAATGTATTATGGGTTTAAATGGTGCAATTCAACTTGATTTAGTGTCTTTCAATTCAATAGTGGTGTAAGATCAATCATATACCGTGTATGATTAATGCAAATGGTGTGAAAACAACTTGTTTTAGAATGTTTTAAACGACTAGTGGCGTATGATCAGTCATACACCGTGTATGATAGGTTTTAAGGGTGTGAAATCAATTTGTTTTAGTGTATTTTAGGAATCTAGGGGAGTATGATCATTTATACACCGCGGATGATAGGTTTTATCGATGTAAAATCAACTTGTTTGAAAGTGTTTTAAGTAAATACTTGTGCATGATCAATCGTACGCTGTGTATGATCAATCATACACCGTGTATGATTGGTCTAAATGGTGTGAAATCAGCTTGTTTTAGTTTGTTTTAAGAAATTAGTGGTGTATGATCAATCATACTCTGTGTATGATAGGTTTTAAGGGTATAAAATCAACTTGTTTTAATGTGTTTTACGTAAATGCTGGTATATGATCAATCATACACCATGTATGATTGGTCTAAATGGTGTGAAAACAACTCGTTTTAGTCTGTTTTATGCATTTAGTGGAGTTTGATCAATCATACACCATGCATGATAGGTTTTACGGGTGTGAAATCTACTTGTTTTAGTGTATTTTGAGAAAGTAGCGGTGTAAGATCAATCATACGCCATGTATGATGTGTTTAAATGGTGTAATTCAACTTGTTTTAGTGTCTTTCAAGTCAATAGTGGTGTAAGATCAATAATACACTGTGTATGATTGGTCTAAATGGCGTGAAAAAAAAAACTTGTTTTAGTGTGTTTTAAGCAATTAATGGGGTATGATCGGTCATACACCGTGTATGATAGTTTTTAAGGGTGTAAAATTAACTTGTTTTAATATGTTTTAAGTAAATACTGGTGTATGATCAATCATATACCGTGTATGATTAGTCTAAATGGTGCGAAATCAACTTGTTTTAGTGTATTTTTAGAAAATAGATGTGTATGATCAATCATATACCGTGTACGATAGGTTTTACGGGTGCAAAATAGAGTTGTTTTAATGTGTTTTAAGTAAATACGGGTGTACGATTGGTCTAAATGATGTGAAATCAACCTGTTTTTGTGCGTTTTGAGTAATTAGTGGCTTACGATCAATCATACGGTGTGTATGATAGTTTTTAAGGGTGTAAATTCAACTTGTTTTAATGTGTTTTAAGTAAATACTAGAGTATTATCAATCATACACCGTGTATGATTCATCTAAATGGTGTGAAATCAACTTGCTTTAGTGTATTTTAAGAAAATAGTGGTGTATGATTGATCACACACAGTGTATGATGGGTTTTAAGGGTGAAAAATCAACTTGTTGTAATATGTTTTAAGTAAATACTGGTGTGTGATCAATCATACACCGTGTATGATTGGTCTAAATGGCGTGAAATCAACTTGTTTTAGTGTGTTTTAAGCAATTAGTGGTGTATGACCAATCATACACCGTGCATGATAGGTTTCTAAGGGTTTAAAATCAACTTGTTTTAATGTGGTTTTTTGTAAATACTAGTGTACGATCAATCATACACCGTGTATGGTTGGTCTAAATGGAGTGAACTCAACTTGTTCTAGTGTGTTTTAAGAAAATAGTGGTGTGTGATTCATCATACACCGTGTATGATGGGTTTAAATGGCATAATTCAACTTGTTTTATTGTCTTTCAAGTCAATAGTGGAGTAAGATCAATCATACACCGTGTATGATTGGTCTAAATGGTGTGAAATCTACTCAGTTCAGTGTGTTTCATGCAATTAGTGTAGTATGATCAATCATACTCCATGCATGATAGGTTTTACGAGTGCTAAATCAACTTGTATGAGAGTATTTTAAGAAAATAGTGGTGTATGATCAATCATACATCATCTATGATGGGTTTGAATGGTGTAATTCAACTTGTTTTAGTGTCTTTCAAGTCAATAGTGGTGTAAGATCAATCATACACCGTGTATGATTGGTCTAAATGGTGTGAAAACAACTTGTTTCAGTGTGTTTTAAGCAATTAGTGGTGTATGATCCATCATACAATGTTTACGATTGCTTTTAAGAGTGTAAAATCAACCTGTTTCAATAGGTTTTAAGTAAATCTTGGTGTATGATCAATGATACATCGTGTATGATTGGTCTAAATAGTGTGAAATCAACTTGTTTTAGTGTATTTTAAGAAAAGAGTGGTGTATGATCAATCATACACCGTGTATGATAGGTTTTATGGGTGTAAAATCAAGTTGTTTTAATGTGTTTTAAGTAAATACTGGTGTATGATTGGTCTAAATGGTATGAAGTCAATTTTTTTAATGTGCTTTAAAAAATTAGTGGTGTACGATCCGTCATATGACGTATATGATAGTTTCTAAGGGTGTAAAATTAACTTGTTTTAATGTGTTTTATGTAAATACTAGTATATGATCAATCATGCACCGTGTATGATTGGTCTAAATAGTGTGTAATCAACTTGTTTTAGTGTATTTTAAGCAAATGGTGGTGTATGATCATACACCGTGTACGATTGATTTTAAGGGTGTAAAATCAACTTGTTTTAATTTGTTTTAGGTAAATACTGGTGCATGATCAATCATACACCGTGTGTGATTGGTCTGAATGGTGTGAATCAACTTGTTTCATTGTCTTTCAAGTCATTAGTGGGGTATAATTAATCATACACCGTGTATGAGTGCTTTAAATGGTGTAAATCAACTTGTTTTAGTGTATTTCAAGTCAATAGTGGTGTAAGATCAGTCGTACACCGTTCATGATTGGTCGGTGCGAAAACAACCTATTTTAGTGTGTTTTTAAGCAATTGGTGGTGTATTATCTATCATACACCGTGTATGATAGGTTTTAAGGGTGTAAAATCAGCTTGTTTTAATGTGTTTTGAGTAAATACTAGTGTATAATCATTCATACACTGTGTATGATTAGTCTAAATGGTGTGGTATCAACTTGTTTTTGTGTGTTTTAAGAAAATAGGGGTTTATTATTGATCATACACCGTGTATGATGGGTTTAAATGGTGTAAATCAACTTGTTTTAGTGTCTTTCAAGTCAATAGTGGTGTAAGATCAATCATACACCCCGTATGATTGGTCTAATTAGAGTGAAAACAACTTGTTTTGGTTTGTTTTAAGGAATTAGTGGTGTATGATCAGTCGCACACTTTGTATGATTGGTCTAAATGGTGTGAATCAACTTGTTTCAGTGTCTTTCAAGTCATTAGTGGGGTATGATTAATCATACACTGTGTATGATTGCTTTAAATGCTGTTCTTTTATTTTATCTTGGTGTGTCTCATGTAATTAGTGATGTAATATCATGTTACTTTCGTGTTCACAGTAATGGCTTATGGTTTCGGTGGACACTTTAACGAGAGGGCAGAGTATGTTGGTGGAAAGTTGGATTTTGTTTTTGTGGATGAGGCGACTGACTTTGTTGGCTTGCAAAGGACTTTGGTGGAGTTGATGGGTGTTCAAGTGGATACGAGTTCGAAGATGCAATTGCAAGTTCTTACCGGCGTTCGGGACATCCCATTGTATGATGTCATTAATGATTGGTCAGCTGTGATTTGGATGGCACTGGAAAAAAAAGATATGGCGAAGCATACCGTGTTCGTTATTGTTGAGTCCATGGTTGATAGGACTCCTTACTGTGGTGAGCAACGGAGTCTTCTCCAAATATTACCAGATGGTGATGAGAACAATGGTGGTTTGGACCCTGTGGTGCCTGATGTTTTTGGTAGATGTATTAACACGGGGATTGAAGAAGCAGCCCATGGAGATGCGTCTGAACTGGAGTTTGACATGCCCACGGCGACAACGACATTGACCGGTGATGATTGGGAAAATTCCAATCAAAGTCCGTACGATTATTTGGATAATATAAATTTATCCCATGTGCAACCGACTGCAACGGACGCATCACCTCCACATAGGCACATTCATGACCTGCAGAATATTTGCCCTGAAGTGGGTACATCACCTCCTACTGTCGAACCTGCAGTGGAACCGAATGTCCAACCCGATGTCCAAGTTACTGTTGATCCTCATTGTGACGTTAATGTTGGTTCCGGTGATAAGAGTAGTCGTATTGACAGGGTATATGGGCAGGGCAGGATGGTTGATGTAATCGAGGTGAATCAAGTATTTAAATCGAAGAAGGATTTGTTGACTAACCTGGCATTAATTGCCATGAGGGGAAAATTTGAATTCAGAAGCTTCAAGTCTAGCAAATCCTTAATGATTGTTCGTTGTGTGCAAGAGGGTTGCACATGAGGGTGCGGACTACATGTCTAGCAGATGGTGGGTATTGGATGGTTACAAAAGTTGAAAATAATCATACCCACCCTACCGAACTCACCACTGTTCGACATAGGTAAGCAGCCAGTTGGGTCGTCGGAGAATGTGTCTGAAAGAAAATTATCAACCCCGGAAGAGTGTTCAAGCCGCAGGATTTCATAGATGACTTTCGTAGTCACTATGGTGTTGAGATCAGCTATAGTGTTGCTTAGAGGGATAGAGAGTTTGCATATGACAATATCAGATTGGGTTCCCCCGAATAGTCATATGCAAACCTACCTGCATATTTGCATGTTCTCCGACAGACTAACTCAGGTACTGTGTTTCATTTACAGACAGATAATGGAAGCAGATTTCAGTACTTTTTCATTGCGTGCGATGCTTCACTTAAAGGATTCCGGTTTTGCGGTAGTGTTGTGAGCATTGATGCAACACATCTGAAGGGAAAATACCGGGGTGTTCTATTCATGGCCGTTTGTCATGATGCCAATAAACAATTTTTTCAGATTGCTTTTGGTATCGGTGATTCAGAGAATGACGCATCGTGGCATTCGTTCCTTAGCCGGTTGAAGGAAGTTATTGGGGAGCCTACCAGCCATGTTATTGTATCTAATTGACATCGAAGCATCCACAGAGCGGTGGAAGAAGTTTTCCCCAATGCATTCCATGGTTTGTGCATGTACCACTTGCTGAACAACATGAAGTCCAAATTCAAAAGCAAAACAAAGCAGTTGGATCAGCACTACTACCAAACTGATAAAGTACAGCCTTCAAGAGTTCCATAGTTTGTTCTTCAGTTTATATTGTGTCGTACCTGGAGCTAAAGAGTACTTGGAAACCGTCGGATTGGGCAAGTGGACTAGTTCCCACTCCCCTTGCCATCGGTAAAACATAATTACAACAAATATATCGGAATCGATGAATGCTGTTTTGGTTAAGGTGCGTGATTATCCCATTACTACTTTAATTGATGAGATTCGGCTAGTGTTGCAGAAGTGATTTCATGATAGAAGAACCAAGGCTGAAGCTTGCGCCGGTACAATGTCCACCGACATCGAAAAAAATTACAGGACAGATTGAAACGATCACAAATGGTGGCAGTAAGTTTTGTTCTATTTGTCATGTTTAATCCCGATTGCAACGCATGTTTTAGTGTGTTACAATTAAGTAGTCGTGCATGGTTAATCATACACCATGTATGATAGGTTTTAAAGGTGTAAAATCAACTTGTTTTAGTGTGTTTCAAGTAATTAGTGAGATTGGTCTTAATGGTGTAAAATCAATTTATTTTATTGTGTTTTACTGGTTTAAAATCAACTTGGTGTATGATCAATCATACACCGTGTATGATTGGTCTAAATGGTGTGACATTAGCTTGTTTGAGTGTGTTTCAAGTGATTAGTGGTGTATGGTTAACCATACACCATGTATGATAGGTTTTAATGGTGTAAAATCAACTTAGTGTACTGTGTTTTAAGTACATTGTGGTGTATGATTAATCAGTAGTAATCCCTGCACTTTTAGACATGATAATTGCTGGTTTTGCTCATTTTTTTTGCATTACCATTATTAATCGTGTGTGTCTATCTTTTATGCAATGCAGATTTTGCTAGCAGATGAGTATAACTTCAATGTCATTGATGGGGATAAGAATTTTTGGGTTGATCAGTCACTTTGGACATGTACCTGTCGCAAGATTCAGCTGGAGCACCTTCCATGTGAGCATGCTTTGGCGGTTTTAAGACATGGTTCTTATGGTCTGTATGACTTATGCTCGCCATATTATTCAAGAGATTATTGGTACGAGTCGTACAGAGGCCTCGTGTACCCGAAGTCGCACATAAGTGACTGGTCCGTCCCTCTTCACATGTCAGAAATGAATCTTCTTCCACCCGATGTTCGAACCTCTTCTGGGAGGAGGAGGAAAAGGAGGATTCCTTCAGTCAGCTAGGAACATGTACCGCAAAGTTGCAGTCGATGCAAGGAATATGGGCACAATCGATCAACTTATAAAAACCCAATTGCTCTACACTCGAGTGGAGAAGGCATGTCCACAAACACTATCAATCATTCTTATCATGTCCCTCCTACGAATTAACTTACGTTGATCTTTTTTTTTTTTTAACAGTGTAATTGCTATTAATATCGGTGAAATTGTGGACTATTAATAGATGTACATTATTAATGACAGTTGTATATTATCCACAACACATTGACATTTATAAGGTTGGTTTAAATTGTGTAATGTCAACTTGTGTTGGTGAGTTTTAAGTATTTGATGGTGTATAATCTATCATTCATGATGTATGACTGCTTTAAATGGAGGAGAACCAGTTGGTGTAGTTGGTGTTTTAAAACTGAAAGTGCAGGGGTCATAATTGGCACTCATACATGATATGTTTAAATGGCATGAAATCAAATTGGGTTAGTGTTTTTGAAGTAAGTAGTGGTGTATGATCAATCGTACACGGTGTATGATAAGTTTTAATGGTGTTAAATCAATTTGTGTAAGTGTGTTTTAAGTAATTAGTAGTATATGGTCAATCATACAAGGTGTATGATAGGTTTAAATGGCGTGAAATCAAATTGAGTTGGTGTTTTTGACGTAAGTATTGGTGTATGATCAATCATATATGGCGTATGATAAGTTTAAATGGTGTAAAATCAATTTGTGTATGTGTGTTTTAAGTAATTAGTGGTGTACGATCAATCATACACGGTGCATGATAGGTTTAAATGGTTTGAAATCAACTTGATTTAATGTGCTTGAAGTAATTAGTTGTGTTTGATCAATCATACACCGTGTATGATAGGTTAAATTGTGTGAAATCAACTTGTTTTAATGTCTTAGAAGTAAGTAGTGGTGTATGATAAATCATACACCGTGTATGATGAGTTTTAATGGTGTAAAATCAATTTGCAATAATGTGTTTCAAGTAATTAGAGGTGTATGATCAATCATACACAGTGTATGATGGGTTTTAATCTTGTAAAATCAATTTAAGTAAGTGCGTTTGAAGTCAGTAGTGGTGTATGATCAATCATATACTGTATATGACAAGTTTTACTGGTGTAAAGTCAATTTGTGTAAGTGTGTTTTAAGTTATTAGTGGTGTATGATCAATCATACACGGTGTATGATAGGTTTAAATGGTGTGAAACCAAATTGGGTTGGTGTTTTTGAAGTAAATAGTGGTGTATGATCAATCATATATGGTGTATGATAAGTTTTAATGGTGTAAAATCAATTTGTGTAAGTGTGTTTTAAGTAATTAGTGGTGTATGATCAACCATACATGGTGTATGATACGTTTAAATGGTTTGAAATCAACCTATTTTAATGTGTTTGAAGTAATTAGTTATATATGATCAATCATGCACAGTGTATGATAGATTTTAATGGTGTACAATCAACTTGTGTAAGTGTGTTTTAAGTAATTAGTGGTGTATGAATAATCACACCCCGTGTATGATATGTTTTAATAGTGTGAAATCAAATTGTATTAATGTGTTTCAAGTAATGAGTTGTGTATGATCAATCATACACGGTGTATGATAGGTTTAAATGGTGTGAAATCTACTTGTTATAATGTGTTTGAAGTAAGTAGTGGTGTATGATCAATCATACACGGTGTATGATAAGTTTTAATGGTGTAAAATCAATTTGTAACAATGTGTTTCAAGTAGTTTGTGGTGCATGATCAACCATACACGGTGTATGATGGGTTTTAATTGTGTAAAATTAATTTATGTAAGTGTGTTAGAAGTAAGTAGTGGTGTATGATTAATCATACACCATGTACGATACATTTTAACTGGGTGAAATCAACTGTGTGTATGTGTGTTGCAAGTAATAAGTGGTGTATGATCAATCATACACGGTGTATGATGGGTTTTAACAATGTAAAATCAATTCATGTAAGTGTGTTTGAAGTAAGTCGTGGTGTTTGATCAATCATACACCTTGTATGATACATTTTAATGGTGTAATTGCTATTAATATCAATGAAATTGTGTACTATTAATATACGTGCAATATTAATGACAGTTTTATATTATCCATGACAAATTGACTGGTGTGAGGTTGTGTATTATCAATGAAATTGTTTTAAATGGAGGAGAATGACCAGTTGGGGTAGTTGGGGGTTGAACATTGAATGTTCAGGGGTTATAATTGACACCCAAGCAAGTCATTTAGAAACCTCAACTACCACCTACTTTATCCTACCCCTCTCCCACGGTTCTCCCCATGTATTTGTATCCTGTATGCTTTTGCCTATAAATGGAGCAGTTGGACAGAAAGCCAAGCATCCACGGTTCCTCAATTTCGTGCTGCATCTAGCCGTTGAAATTGCTAATGTAAGTGATTCTAGAAGTGGTGGTGGTGGGCCAGTGACAGCTAAGAGGCAGCAAGAGGTGCGGGCACATCTACATAGCAAGGAGTTTCATGATGTTTACAATAGCTTCTACAAAAAGGTCAATAAGTAAGTGTGTAATATCACTATGCTTTTTGATAGTCAGTATATCATATTGCAATTTTCATATGGGATGCCTATATATCATGCTTCGTATTGTATATTATAGGAATTTGAAGACTCCCCTTCTGTTACCTGAGAATCAATGAATGGATTTCACTGTTTTGACTGCCATGACGGTTGAATTTTGGTATCGGTTGAAAAATTACGACATCTGGCTTACTGCAGGGTTTAAATGGTATAAAATCAACTTGTGTTATTGTGTTTTAAGTCACAAGTGGTGTATGATAGGTTTTACTTGTCTGAAAACAACTTGTGTTAGGGTGTTTCAACTAATTAGTGGTGTATGGTTAACCATACACCGTGTATGATAGGTTTTAAACTTGCGAAATCATGTCATCTTGGTGTGTTTCAAGTGATTAGTGGAGTTCGATCAATCATACACCGTGTATGATAGGTTTTAAATCTCTTAAATCATCTTGCGTTAGTACGTTTCAAGTGATTAGTGGTGTATGTTGTGTCTGAAGTAATTTGTCTCATATCAGCGGTGGTGGACCATTGATAGCTGAGAGGCAGCAAGAGGTGTGAGCACTTCCACGGATCAAGGAGAATGTCAAGGATGTGATGTTTTACTTCTGAATATAATCGGTTCCTCAGTCATTTTACTATTGAGTGGAGACTTGCTAATTACCTATGGTCAGCTTCACCGACTGATCATGATTCATCAAGGGTTTTGCTTAAACGTGTTTTAAAGGAAGTATGTGATTAAGCAAACCCCTTTATGATTCATCAACTTGGGTAGGTGTGTTTCAAGTAATTAGAGGTGTATGATCAATCATACACGGTGTGTGATAGGTTTTAACGGTGTGAAATCAACTTGTGTAGGTGCGTTTCAAGTAATTAGAGGTGTATGATGAATCATACGTAGTGTATGATACATTTTAATGGTATGAAATCAACTTGTACAGATGCGTTTCAAGTAATAAGTGGTGTATGATTAATCATACACAGTGTATGATGAGTCTTAATGGTGTGAAATAAACTTGAGTAGGTGTGTTTCAAGTAATTAGACGGGTATGATCAAGCATGCACAGTTTATGATACGTTTTAGTGGTGTGAAACCAACCTGTATAGATGTGTTTCAAGTAATTAGTAGTGTATGATGAATCACACACGGTGTATGATACATTTTAATGGTGTGAAATCAACTTGTATAGATGTGTTTCAAGTACTAAGTGGCATATGACCAATCATACACCATGTATGATACATTTTAACGGAGTGAAATCAACTTGTGTAGGCCTGTTTCAAGGAATTAGAGGTGTATAATCAATCATACACGGTGTATGATTAGTTTTAATGGTGTAAAATAAATTTGTGTAGGCGTGTATGAATCACACACGGTGTATGATACATTTTAATGGTGTGAAATCAACTTGTATAGATGTGTTTCAAGTACTAAGTGGCATATGATCAATCATACACCGTGTATGATACATTTTAACGGAGTGAAATCAACTTGTGTAGGCGTGTTTCATGGAATTAGAGGTGTATAATCAATCATACACGGTGTATGATTAGTTTTAATGGTGTAAAATAAACTTTTGCATGTTTTTTTTATGTTTTGCTGGTACAATGGTGTAAAATCAACCTTTATAAGTGTGTTTCAAGTTATTGTGGGTGTATGATGAATGAGATAAGGTATATGATGGGTTATATTGATGTGAAATCAACTTATATGGGTGTGTTTGAAGTAAATAGTAGTGTATGATCAATCATACATGGTGTATGATGAGTTTTAATAGTGTAAAATCAATTTTTGCATTTTTTTTCAAGTTTTGTTGGTATAATGGTGTAAAATCAACCTCTCTAAGTGTGTTTCAGGTAATTGTTGGGGTATGATGAATCGTACACTGTGTATGATGGGTTATATTGGTGTAAAATCAACTTATATGGGTGTGTTTGAAGTCGATAGTGGTGTATGATCAATTATACACAGTGTATGATAAGTTTTAATGGTATAAAATCAATATTCGCATGTTTTTTTCAAGTTTCGTTGGTATAATGAAGCAAAATCAACCTTTATAAGTGTGCTTCAAGTAATAGCTGGTGTATGATGAATCATACATGGTGCATGATAGGTTATATTAGTGTAAAATCAACTTGTATAGGTGTGTTTGAAGTAAATAGGGGTATATGATCAATCATACACAGTGTATGATTGGTTTTAATAGTGTAAAATTAATTTATGTAAGTGTGTTTGAAGTAAGTAGTGGTGTATGATCAATCATGCACCATGTATGATACGTTTTAACTGTGTGAAGTCAACTTGTGTAGGTGTGTTTCAAGTAATAAGTGGTGTATGATCAATCATGCACAGTATACGATGGGCTTCAACGGTGTAAAATCAATTCATGTAAGTGTGTTTGAAGTAATTCGTGGTGTATGATCAATCATACACCGTGTATGATACATTTTAATGGTGTAATTGCTATTAATATCAATGAAATAGTATACTATTAATATACGCGCAATATTAATGATAGTTTTGTATTATCCATGACAAGTTGACTAGTGTGAGGTTGTGTATTATCAATGAAATTGTTTTAAATGGAGGAGAATGACCAGTTGGGGTAGTTAGGGGTTGAACATTGAATGTTCAGGGGTCATAATTGACACCCAAGCAAGACATTTAAAAACCTCAACTACCACCTACTTTATCCTACCCCTCTCTCACGGTTCTCCCCATGTATTTGTACCCTGTATGCTTTTGCCTATAAATGGAGGAGTTGGACAGGAAGCCACGCATCCACGGTTCCTCAATTTCGTGCTACACCTAGCCATTGAAATTGCTAATGTAGGTGATTCTAGAAGTGGCGGTGGTGGGCCAGTGACAGCTGAGAGGCAAAAAGAGGTGCAAGCACCTCTACAGATCAAGGAGTTTCATGATGTTTACAATAGCTTCTACAAAAAGGTCAATAAGTAAGTGTAGAATAACACTATGCTTTTTGATAGTCAGTATATCATATTGCAATTTTCATATGGGATGCCTATATATCTTGCTTTGTATTGTATATTATAAGAATTTGAAGACTCCCCTTCTATTACTTGAGGACCAACGAATGGCTTTCACTGTTTTGACTGCCACGACGGGTCAATTTTGGTATCGGTTGAAAAACAACGACATTTGGCTTACTGCTGGGTTTAAATGGTATAAAATCAACTTGTGTTATTGTGTTTTAAGTCACAAGTGGTGTATGATAGGTTTTACTTGTCTGAAAACAACTTGTGTTAGGGTATTTCAACTAATTAGTGGTGTATGGTTAACCATACACCATGTATAATAGGTTTTAAACTTGCAAAATCATGTCATCTTGGTGTGTTTCAAGTGATTAGTGGAGTTCAATCAATCATCCACCGTGTATGATAGGTTTTAAATGTCTTAAATCATCTTGCATTACTACGTTTCAAGTAATTAGTGATGTATGTTGTGTTTGAAGTAATTTGTCTCATATCAGCGGTGGTGGGCCAGTGATAGCTGAGAGGCAGCAAGAGGTGCAAGCAATTCCACGGATCAAGGAGAATGTCAAGGATGTGATGTTTTACTGCTAAATATAATCGGTTCCTCGGCCATTTTACTAATGAGTAGAAACTTGCTAATTACCTATGCTCAGCTTCACCGACTGATCATGATTCATCTAGGGTTTTGCTTAAACATGTTTTAAAAGAAGTATGTAATTAAGCAAAACCCTTTATGATTCATCAACTTGTGAGGGTGTGTTTCAAGTAATTAGAGGTGTATGATCAATCATACACAGTGCGTGATAGGTTTTAACGGTGTGAAATCAACTTGTGCAAGTGTGTTTCAAGTAATTAAAGGTGTATGATGAATCATACATAGTGTGTGATACATTTTAATGGTGTGAAATCAACTTGAATAGATGAGTTTTAAGTAATAAGTGGGGTATGATCAATCATACATGGTGTATGATGAGTTTTAATGGTGTGAAATCAACTTGTGTAAGTGTGTTTCAGGTAATTAGAGGGGTATGATCAAGTATGCACGATGTATGATACGTTTTAATGGTGTGAAACCAACCTTTATAGATGTGTTTCAAGTAATTAGTGGTGTATGATACATTTTAATGGTGTGAAATCAACTTGTATAGATGTATTTCAAGTAATAAGTGGCGTATGATCAATCATACACCGTGTATGATACATTTTAACGGAGTGAAATCAACTTGTGTAGGCGTGTTTTAAGGAATTAGAGGTGTATAATCAATCATACACGATGTATGATTAGTTTTAATGGTGTAAAATAAACTTTTGCATGTTTTTTTCAAGTTTTGCTGGTATAATGGTGTAAAATCAATTTTTATAAGTGTGTTTCAAGTAATTGTTGGTGTATGATGGGTTATATTGATGTGAAATCAACTTATATAGGTGTGCTTGATGTAAATAGTGTGTATGATCAATCATACACAGTGTATGATGAGTTTTAATGGTGTAAAATAAATATTTGCATTTTTTTTTCAAGTTTTGCTGGTATAATGGTGTAAAATCAACCTTCCTAAGTGTGTTTCAAGTAATTGTTGGGGTATGATGAATCATACATGGTTTATGATAGGTTATATTGGTGTAAAATCAACTTGTATAGGTGTGTTTGAAGTCAATAGTGGAGTATGATCAATCATACACGGTGTATGATGAGTTTTAATGGTATAAAATCAATATTTGCATTTTTTTTTTCAAGTTTTACTGGTATAATGATGTAAAATCAACCCTTATAAGTGTGTTTCGAGTAATAGTTGGTGTATGATGAATCATACACGGTGCATGATGGGTTATATTAGTGTAAAGTCAACTTATATGGGTGTGTTTGAAGTAAATAGGGGTGTATCATCAATCATACACGGTGTATGATGAGTTTTAATGGTGTCAAATAAACTTTTGCATTTTTTTTCTAGTTTTGCTGGTATAATGGTGTAAAATCAACCTTTATAAGTTTGTTTCAAGTAATTGTTGGTGTATGATGAATCATACACGGTGTATGATGGGTTATAATTGTGTAAAATCAACTTATATGGGTGTGTTTGAAGTAAATAGTGGTGTATGATCAATCATACACGGTGTACGATGAGTTTTAATGGGGTGAAATCAACTTTTGCATTGTTTTTTCAAGTTTTGCTGCTATAATGGTGTAAAATCAACCTTTGTAAGTGTGTTTCAAGTAATTGTTGGTGTATGGTGAATCATACACGGTGTATGGTGGGTTATATTGGTATAAAATTAACTTATATAGGTGTGTTTGAAGTAAATAGTGGTGTATCGTACATGGTGTACGATGAGTTTTAATGGTGTGAAATCAACTGTTGCATATTTGTTTAAGTTTTGCTGGTATAATGGTTTAAAATCAACCTTTGTAAGTGTGTTTCAAGTAATTGTTGGTGTATGATGGGTTATATTGGTGTAAAATCAACTTATATAGATGTGTTTGAAGTAAATAGTGGTATATGATCAATCATACACGGTGTATAATGAGTTTTAATGGTGTGAAATCGACTTTTGCATTTTTTTTCAAGTTTTGCTGATATAATGGTGTAAAATCAACTTTTATAAGAGTGTTTCCAGTAATTATTGGTGTATGATGAATCATGCCTTTATATTTGCTGCCATGTTGGACCTTGAATCTTATATAGAAGGTAAGTGATTTCAGTTTAAAGGGAAAGGGATGAGAGTTAGTGAAAGAATGAAAGCTCGCAAAGTAAAATGAGTGTTCTATTGTATTGGATAAAATATATACATCCAATAATTGAGCTATTTACACTCATAAACAAGATAGGGAAGAATGACTGTTGGGAGAGTACAACAAGTTTTACATATTTCCCCTTTTTTTGGCTAAATCCATACGTCTATCACTCAATCAATCATACACTTAGTACAAACCCATAACAACCTCAACCAATTCACTAACATATGAAATGAAAAAGCGAAATGCAAGGGAAGTAGATGTCAAACCCCATCTGTTGCGGACATGATTTCCGGTCGTAAGTTATAGTCAAGGGTTTGTCTCGGAAGTGTATGAGGTCCTTCCGGATGTCCCAAAAATTAACCTTCTCGAGAGCATGTGGAAGCAATTTGGCAATTGGCTCCACATGTTCCATTCTTGATTCCTTGGATTTGGCAAAGTATAAGGAATCAAGTACCTCTATACGCCAATTCCTAAAGCTAATTACAGCAAGGAACCAATGTGTATCAGGCTAATTGATAGGCACATGTATCCGATCCACGTCCATCACTAGGACCACATACTTGACATCACTCGCGAGAAACTTGATGACCAAGGAATCCCAATCGTCAAAAGCTGATTCGACTGAGATTTCTTTGTTCTTAATGCATTTGTATACGGGTCCAAATGTAGCAGCAACCAATGTAGTTGCAAAGGTTGCCCTCTAGTCCAAGTGTTCTGGCCATTTCTGTTTCTTCTGCATAATGTACTACAGAACAACATCCAATTCCTGCAATAAGATGATTCAAGCCATTTATACCCAAGCATACACGGTGTATGGATGACCATACACAACTAATCACTTGTTACACACCTAAAGATGCTGATTTAACACAGTTCAAACCTATCATACACAGTGTATGGTTAAACATACACTACTAATCACTTGATACAAACCTAAACAAGTGGATTTAACATGGTTCAAACCTATCATATACGGTGTAGGGCTAAACATATACACTAATCACTTGATACACACCTACACAAGTTGATTTAACACAGTTCAAATTTATCATACACGGTATATGGCTAAACATACACACTAATCACTTGATACACACCTAAAGATGTTGATGTAACACGGTTCAAACCTATCATACACAATGTATGGCTAAACATACACCACTAATCACTTGATACACACCTAAACAAGTTAATTTAACACGGTTCAAACCTATCGTACACGATGTATGTTTAACCACAATAGTGAACCAATCATACATGTTGTATGATATATCATACAACATTATTCAAATGAAACATAAAAAACAACTTAATGGGGATCCATTTGCAGCAAGCACACATCTAACAGTTGTGTATGAAGAGTACCTCATCAGTTAGCAAGATGTCATTTTCCTTCAACCGATACCAAAATTGACCCGTACACAGTGTCAGACCACCTAAATCCATCCGTTGATCACCAGGTAACCGTAAGGTTGTCTTCATGTTTCTATAACATACAATAGGAAGCATCTTATATAGGCATCCCATATGTAAATTTTAATATGAATACAGTTCCATACTAATTATCAAAAATCATAGTGGTATTACACACTCACTTGCTAAACCTTTTGTGTACATCTTTGTAAAAATCCAGGAACTCCTTCTATTGTTCCTTGGAGGGAGGTTAGAAAGGATGGAAGGACAGAACTGGTTTTGGTCCAGAATGGGTCTTTCTTGGCCGTTTGCTCTTACCCTCCACAGTCCATTCTTCACCTTTTTACTTGGGATTTGGCTTGGGGTCCCTCCTCGCTTGCCCCAATTCTCATAGTGTCTTGGACACTGTCACCTAGCAAGCATCATCATCCAAATTTGTTGACGTTGGTTGCTTTAAGACATTTCCCTTATCCGTGGGTTGGCAGAACAAATATCAAAGTGCATGAACTTCAACATGTATGAAAACATACTCGCTGAATTGAGACAATAATAACAATCCGTAGTGTCTTACACATTATATGGAGGAGAAATAATAATTGCTTGCTGTGGAGTTTCAACAAGGGATGGAAGAGATGAAGGTGATGGAGAATGATAGGGAGTTGGGACATGCAGCAATCGGTATGAAAGCTCCTAAAGCTTAGCCTCCTGAGCTTCAAACCTTTGTTCATATTCTTGCAATAGATCCTTTTGCGCTTGAATAGTCCTCTCGTTTAACTGGATCTGTTGTTGTTGCTCTTCAAGTCTGCTTTCAAATTGCAGGTTTATTTCCCAGATGCTTTCCATTTCTTTCTCCATCGCTTCAAGTCTCTCCATAACCTACAGTATGTCCTTCAAATTGTCATAAAACTGAATTTAACTAATATGATACGTACAAGAACAAATGCAATTGTATAAACACAAAATGAATTGTGAATACCGATTGAAACTCCAAATTTGTTGACGTAGTAGGCAAGGGGTGTAGAGTCGCCAACGGTTCTGGTCCAAAGTTTGGATCTGCTGGCATTGCCTCATCAGGAGTTTGAACCCCCTCCTCACCATCCTCAACAAAGGGAATGCCTTGTAGATTAGGCTGACTGGCTTCCGCACTCATCAGTCTAATCGGTTGGGCATTCAATTGCTGATTAAAGGAAGATACATCATATGAATGTCAGTAAAATTACAAATCATAAATCTAATGCAAATGATATGAAACAACTAACAGTAAAACAGCAACAAAATGATGTATTATTACCTGATCAAATACCATTGAGAGCAAAGCGGTTTACGAACCCTTACTGCCCATCTTCCAGTTAAGGATCCGCCCAAGAGGCTGATTGCCAACCCTCACCAACCCAACCTTGGCAAGTTCTGGAAGGGTTTCCATGGCAAATATGGAAACCACATCATAGAACCCGTGGATGGAGTATGTCTTTTCCAAACCCTGTCGCTTTTTGGTTATGAAATCCTTGAGTTTCCGCGCCAAGAATTTCCAACTCAAGGCTCCCCAAGCAACACTGTTAAAAGAGTTAACGTCGTCCACGAGGGCCAGGATGTTTGGGTCAATGGCTGTTCTCTTGAGTTTGGCGAATAGTAGACCCTCAACCAAGTAGGTAACAGCAAGCTTAACCTGGTCCTCCATAATGGAGCAGGTACTGCATGTTTGAAGCAGCTGCTGCCTACTCATCCTCCCCCTCATGCCGTACTTGGCAATCAGTCTGTTGGAACCACCATGTGCATCTTCCACATCGGCATATTTCAAGTGGGTTATAATAGAAAATTCCCTCCTCCCGAGGTGCACTATCTTCCCACCAAACAAGAAAGATAACTCCTCAGGATTTGGGTTGGCCACCAGGTGAGAAGGACGGCGTGAATCAGACTATGCCAAAAGCCGACATTAGTCTCACGCAGCTCAAGCAGATGCCCGACATTGTATTTTGAAAAAAGGGCAAGCTGTAATGCAAAACACTTTTAGTTAATAAGGGATCATAAATGTAATAGTAAAAAGTCAACATAATTCATATGGATACTGTGTCAAACCTTGGCTTCGTTGCCCTTCAATATTTCCCTAATCTCTATTACAGCTTTGGTTGATATTCCATCTGCTTAACCAGTAGGAATTTCTAGCAACTCATAGGGAAAATGTAACCGACCTCCACCTCTAATCAACACCTCTTTCGCGTCTCAAATGCCAACTGAAATAAAAGAAAAACAACAATCACAAAACGCAAGATTAAACCAATGATACACCATTAAAACCAATCATACACGGTGTATGATTAATCATACACCACTAATGACTTAAAGCACACCAAGACAAGTTCATTTCACACAATTAAAACCTATCATACAATTTCTACTGATTGATCATACACCACAATTTACTTGAAACACACCTAGACAAGTTGGTTTTACAGCATTAAAAGTAATCGTACACCGTGTATGATTGATTATACACCACTATTTTCTTAAAACAGATTAAATCAAATTGATTTCACACCCTTAAAACCTATCATACACAGTGTATGATTGATCATACACCACTGTTTACTTGACACACACCTAGTTAAGTTCATTTACAGCAGTAAAAGCAATCATACATAGTGTATGATTAATCATATACCACAAATGAGTCAAAACAAACTAACACAAGTCAATTTCACACCATTAAAACCTATCATACACGGTGTATGATTGATCATACACCACAAATCAGTAGAAACACAAAATCTAGTAGGTTTTACACCATTAAAAGCAATCATACACGGTGTATGATTGATCATACACGGTGTATGATTGATCATACACTACTATTGACTCGAAACATGCCAAGACAAGTTGGCTTTACACTATTAAAAGCAATCATACACGGTCTATGATTAATCATACACCACTAATGGCTCAAAACAAACTAACACAAGTTGATTTCACACAATTAAAACCCACCATACAAGGTGTATGATTAATCATACACCACTAATCAGTAGAAACACACAAAATCTAGTTGATTTTACACATTAAAAGCAATAATACACGGTTTATGACTGATCATACAACACTATTTACTTGAAACACACCTAGACAAGTTGTTTTTACATCATCAAAAGCAATCATACACGGTATATGATTAATTATACACCACTAATCAGTAGAAAACACATAATCTAGTTGGTTTCACACCATTAAAAGCAATCATACACGGTGTATGATTGATCATACAGCACAATTTACTTGAAACACATCTAGACAAGTTGGTTTTACACTATTAAAAGTTATCATACACGGTGTATGATTAATCATACACCACTAATGATTTTAAACACACTAATACAAATTGATTTTACACCATTAAAACCTATCATACACGGTGCATGATTGGTCATACACCACTGTTTACTTAATACACACCGAGATAAGTTCATTTTACAGCATTAAAAGCGATCATACACGGTGTATAATTAATCATACAGCACTAATGACTAAAAACACACTAACACAAGTTAATTTTACTCCATTAAAACCTATCATACACGGTGTATGATTAAACATACACCACTAATCAGTAGAAACACGCACAATCCTGTTTGTTTTACACCATTAAAAGCAATCATACACGGTGTATGATCGATCATACACCACTATTTACTTGAAACGCACCTAGACAAGTTGGTTTTACACTATTAAAAGCAATCATACACGGTGTATGATTAATCACACACCACTAATGACTCAAAACAAACTACCACAAGTTGATTTCACGCCATTAAAGCCTATCATGTATGGTGTATAATTGATCATACACCACTAATCAGCAGAAACACACAAAATCTAGTTGGTTTTACACCATTAAAAGGAATCATACACGGTATATGATTGATCATACACCACTATTTACTTGAAACACACTTAAACAAGTTGTTTTTACAATATTAAAAGCAATCATACACGGTGTGTGATTGATCATACACCACTGTTTACTTAATACACAACTAGATAAGTTCGTTTTATAGCATTAAAGGGAACCATACACGGTGTATGATTAATCATACACCAATAACGACTAAAAACATACTAACACAAATTGATTTTACACTATTAAAACCTATCATGCATTGTGTATGATTAATCAAACACCACTGTTTACTTGATACACACTAACAAAAATTGGTTTTACACCATTAAATCCTATCATGTACAGTGTGTGATTGATCATACACCACTGTTTACTTGATACACACTATTACAAGTTGGTTTTACACCATTAAAACCTATCATACAAGGTGTACGATTGATCATACGCCATTGTTTATTTAATACACACCTAGATAAGTTCGTTTTATAGCATTAAAAGCAATCATACACGGTGTATGATTAATCATACAGCACTAATGACTTAAAACACACTAACACAAGTTGATTTTACAACATTAAAACCTAACATACACGGTGTATGATTAAACATACACAACTAATCAGTTGAAACACACACAATCTAATTTTTTTTACACCATTAAAAGCAATCATACACGGTGTACGATTGATCATGCACCACTATTTGCTTGAAACATACCTAGACAAGTTGGTTTTACACAATTAAAAGCAATCATACACGGTGTATGATTAACAATACACCGCTAATGACTTGAAACACGCTAACACAAATTGATTTTACACCATTAAAACCCATTATACAGGGTGCATGATTAATCATACACTACTGTTTAATTAAAATACACTGACATAAGTTGATTTTACACTATTAAAGTAGTCATACACGGTGTATGATTGATCATACAGCACTATTTACTTAAAACACACCTAGACAAGTTGGTTTTACACTATTAAAAGCAATCATACGTGGTGTATGATTAATCATACACCACTATTGACTTGAAACACACTAACACAAATTGATTTCACACCCTTAAAACCCATCATACACGGTGTATGATTGATCATGGACCACTAATTACTTCAAAAACACCTACAAAATTTGACTTCACACCATTAAAACCTATAACACAGAATGTATGATTGATCATATACCACTGTTTACTTGATACACACCATGATAAGTTTATTTTAAAGCATTGAAAGCAACCATACAAGGTGTACAATTAATCATACACCACTAATGACTTAAAACATACTAACACAAGTTGATTTTAAACCATTAAAACCTATCATATACGTTGTATGATTAAACATACACCACTAATCAATAGAAACACGCATAATCTAGCTGGTTTTACACCATTAAAAGCAATCATACACAGTATATGATTGATCATACACTACTATTACTTTAAACACACCTAGACAAGTTGGTTTTACTCTATTAAAAGCAATCATACACGGTGTATGATTAATCATACACCACTAATGACTTGAAACACACTATTACAAATCGATTTCGCACTCTTAAAACCCATCATAAATGGTGTATGATTGATTATACACCACTAATTACTTCAAAAACACCTACAAAATTTGATTTCACAACATTAAAACCTATAATACACGGTGTATCACTGATCGTATACCACTGTTTACTTGATACACACCTTGATAAGTTCATTTTACAGCATTAAAAGCAATCATACACGGTGTATAATTAATCATACACCACTAATGACTTAAAACACACTAATACAAGTTCATTTTACACCATTAAAACATATCATACACGGTGTATGATTAAACAAACACCACTAATCATTAGAAACAAACGTAATCTAGTTGGTTATACACCATTAAAATTAATCACACACAGTGAATGATTGATCATACACTACTATTTACTTGAAAACACCTAGACAAGTTGGTTTTACACTATTAAAAGCAGTCATACATGATGTATTATTAATCATACACCACTAATGGATTGAAACACACTAACACAAATTGATTTTACACTATTAAAACCTATCATACACGGTGTATGATTAATCATACACCACTGTTTACTTGATTCACACTAACACAAGTCGGTTTTACTAAAACCTATCATACAAGTGTATGATTGATCATACACCACTGTTTACTTGACACACACTAGAGAAGTTCGTTTTACAGCATTAAAAGCAATCATACACGGTGTATGATTAATCATACACCACTAATGACTTAAAACACACTAACACAAGTTGAATTTACATCATTAAAATCTATCATACACGGTGTATGATTAAACATACACTACTAATCAATAGAAGCACACATAATCTAGTTGGTTTTACACCATTAAAAGCTGTCATACACGGTGTATGATTGATCATACACTACTATTTACTTGAAACACACCTAGAGAAGTTGGTTTTACATTAGTAAAAGCAATCATACACAATGTATGATTTATCATACACCACTAATGACTTGAAACACACTAACACAAATTGATTTTACACCATTGAAACCTATCGTACACGGTGTATGATTAATCATACACCACTATTTACTTGAAACACACAAACACAAGTTGGTTTTACACCATTAAAACCTATCATACATAGTGTATGATTGATCATACACCACTGTTTACATGTCACACACCTAGATAAGTTCGTTTTACAGCATTAAAGGTAATCATACACGGTGTATGATAAATCATACACCACTAATGACTTAAAACACAGTAACACAAGTTGATTTAACACCATTAAAACTTATCATACACCGCGTATGATTGATCATACACCACTAATTATGAGAAACACATTAGTACAAGTTCATTTCACACCATTAAAAGCAATCATACACGATGTATGATTGATCATACACAACTATTTTCTTAAAACACACTAAAATAAATTGATTTCACACCATTTAAACCAATTATACACTGTGTATGATTGATCATACGACACTATTTACAGAAAACACATTAAAACAAGTTGATTTTACACCCTTAAAACCTATCGTACACGGTGTATGATTAAACATACACCACTTATCAGTAGAAACACACATAATCTAGTTGGTTTTACACCATTACAAGCAATCATACATGGTGTATGATTAATCATACACCACTAATTACTTGAAACATAACTAAACAAGTTGATTTCACACCATTAAAATCTATCATACACGGTGTATGATTGATAATATACCACTAATTACTTGAAACACGCCTAAATAAGTTGATTTCACACCATTAAAACCTATCATATATGGTGTATGATTCATCATACACTTCTATTTACTTAGAACACATTAAAACTAGTTGATTTCACACCATTTAGACGTACCATACACGGTGTATAATTGGTTTAAGACCATTAGTGAGTTGAAACAATCAATAGAAATGATATTACACTATTTAATGACTATTAACACACCAACACCATATGATAGTGATCCATTTTCAACACGCATGCCCCCTGTATCAACTATCATCCATCCTTTATGCTTCACCGTCAATATCTGTTTTCTACCCCCAAAATCCACACAATGTATAGGCAAATATCAATAAAAACTGCCACACAAATACAAAAAATGCAGGTGCAATGAGTAACAATAAATTAAATCATCCACAGAATCAAATAAGTAAGTCAGTCTAGAAACCGCGCTCAAAATACACTAACTCTTACTCACAAAGCCACTAATAGCAAAACCCTAAACCCTAATTAAAACCCTAACCAATACTATGCCCATGCAACATACGAAACAAACGCATATACATTTTTCTACAAAATAACTTCAGAATTTGGTGCTCACCTTCAGAAATGGTGATTAAACCCTAGATCGATGAAGAGAGTGAGGATGAAGTGAGAAAACACACGAAATTGTTGGACGAACACGTCTTGCAGCAGATAGAGCAGCTAGAGGGTCACAACATTTGGGAACGAGCCTCGCAGATAAAGTTAGAGGAGAGAGAGGATGAACGGAATCAAAGAGGAGAGAGAGAATGGCTTGCACAACAAGTTTTGCAGGAGAGAGAAAATGGATGGGGGAGGGGGTAAAGGTAAAAGTTGCATTAACTAAGGAGAGAGAGTGAGTGGATGAGTGAGGGGTAAAGTAAATGATTTACCACTATTGCATTACATGAGGAGAGAGAAGGGGAGAGAGAGAGTGAACGGGTGAGGGGGTGAAGTGAGAGGGAAAATTTTGTCCAAAAGGGTCTATTTAGGGTTAAGGGGGATGGAAAAAGATTTTTTTTTTGGGGGGGGGGGGGGGGGGGGGGGGGGGGGGGGGAGGCGCCTTGGGGGCTTATTTCGTACGATTTTCCAATATTTTTTGGTACTAGCTTGGCTCTCTCTCTCTCTCTCTCTCTCTTTTTTTTTAAATAATTAGAGACCAGGTCGCTATACAATTCAGGTGCTTGAGTTAGCGAGCCCTTAAAAAACCCGTTAAAAAATGGGGCACAGAGAAACAAGAATAGGATCAAACAGGACTATAAACATTAACAAAAATTGGCATAACAGGACGAACCTAGCAGACCACTAGCTTTGCTCTCTTTGATCCTAGAATCCATTGGCACTAAAAGCAGACTCCGATGCTATAATAGATACCAGATATGTTAGTATATCACGTGTCATGGTGGAGAGCATAGGATATTGGGATTGATATGATCTCCATCATTGTAAAATATCAAAAGGTTAATCAAAATTTGTTCATTGGAAATCCATGACAAGAGAAATTTTATCACATGACATGAGATCTTGCTTGGGTAATAATCTATTCAACATTTCCCATGCATATAATCGTCCTTGAGAATAGGAAGTGGATATGATGTAAAAGAAATATTTACATTTTTTGATAATTTTTTGGAATAAATATCAAATTCATCGTGTAAAGCTTGTTGAACATTATTAATAAAAGTTTTAAAGTCAAAGTCGGGTTGTGTATTTTCATAAAATAATTCGAAAAAAAGTTAGGAACCAATAAATTTGCACAATTGATAAGAAATTGTGATGAAGAAAATAAAATTAAGGAAAAATAAGAAAAATATCAATGAAGAAATTCCAATCTCTTTTTATTTGAATGGATAATCCAAGAACAATAATTATGCTTCAAATAGAAAACCTAAAGTAGACTAAAAGACCTAACTCACACTTAGAAAAATAAATACAAAAAGAAAAACTCATCAATGGTGCCATCAAGCCTAGATGGCCGGTTACAAGAGTGGGAAGAGGAAGAAGAAAACCCTCATCAAAGCTACTTAATACGCTTACTAATTATCATCAATTCTATCTACCACACTAGTAATGACTTAAAGAATATTCTAAGTACAAGTATAAGATGCCTAAATACAAATACTAATATAATTATACATGTACAATATCAAAGAAATACTGATATTTAACACTCCCCCTTAAGTTAGAGCATAAATATTATCATGCCCAACTTGCGAAAGAGAGCTAAATAACTAGAACTTGCTAACACTTTTGTGAAAACATCGGAAATTTGGTTCGTGGACCGTACAAAAGAAGTAGTAATCTCTTTGGCAAGAAGCTTTTCTCGAACAAAATGCCAATCAATCTTGATATGATATGTCGTCTCATGAAAAACGGGATTAGAAGCTATGTGAAGAGTTGCCTGATTATTACAAAATAACATAGTAGGATCATTAGTAGAAACTAAAAGATCTGATAGTACATTTCTCAACCAAACAATCTCACTTGTGGTGGTGGCCATAGAGCCGTACTCGGCTTCTGCCGAAGAACGGGAAATGACAGTTTGCTTCTTAGATCGCTATGAAATTGATGCCCCATCTAAAAACACAACATAGCCAGTGGTGGAACGTCTAGTAGTAGGACACCTGGCCCAATCAGCATCACAAAACCCACGAAGCTTCAGGTCATTATTTGAAGGTAAAAAAACTCCTTAGCTTGGAGTCCCTTTTAAGTAATGAAGATTTCTCATGACGGCCTCAAAATGAGGGATCAAAGATCATGCATGAACTGGCTCAAAATTCGAACAATATAACACATATCTGTTCGAGTAATAGTGAGACACAACAATCTACTGGCCAAATGCCTATACTGACCCGAATCCTCGAACACCTCACCAACTCCGTCCGCCAACCCATGATTTTGAACAATAGGAGTGGAAACCAATTTAGCTCCTAACATTCCTACTTCATTAAAAATGTCCAAAACATACTTTCATTGATTTAACATAACGCCCTTTGGTGACCGAGCTACTTCTCTTTTTAAGGAAAAATAAGAAAAATATCAATGAAGAAATTCCAATCTCTTTTTATTTGAATGGATAATCCAAGAACAATAATTATGCTTCAAATAGAAAACCTAAAGTAGACTAAAAGACCTAACTCACACTTAGAAAAATAAATACAAAAAGAAAAACTCATCAATGGTGCCATCAAGCCTAGATGGCCGGTTACAAGAGTGGGAAGAGGAAGAAGAAAACCCTCATCAAAGCTACTTAATACGCTTACTAATTATCATCAATTCTATCTACCACACTAGTAATGACTTAAAGAATATTCTAAGTACAAGTATAAGATGCCTAAATACAAATACTAATATAATTATACATGTACAATATCAAAGAAATACTGATATTTAACACTCCCCCTTAAGTTAGAGCATAAATATTATCATGCCCAACTTGCGAAAGAGAGCTAAATAACTAGAACTTGCTAACACTTTTGTGAAAACATCGGAAATTTGGTTCGTGGACCGTACAAAAGAAGTAGTAATCTCTTTGGCAAGAAGCTTTTCTCGAACAAAATGCCAATCAATCTTGATATGATATGTCGTCTCATGAAAAACGGGATTAGAAGCTATGTGAAGAGTTGCCTGATTATTACAAAATAACATAGTAGGATCATTAGTAGAAACTAAAAGATCTGATAGTACATTTCTCACCCAAACAATCTCACTTGTGGTGGTGGCCATAGAGCCGTACTCGGCTTCTGCCGAAGAACGGGAAATGACAGTTTGCTTCTTAGATCGCTATGAAATTGATGCCCCATCTAAAAACACAACATAGCCAGTGGTGGAACGTCTAGTAGTAGGACACCTGGCCCAATCAGCATCACAAAACCCACGAAGCTTCAGGTCATTATTTGAAGGTAAAAAAACTCCTTAGCTTGGAGTCCCTTTTAAGTAATGAAGATTTCTCATGACGGCCTCAAAATGAGGGATCAAAGATCATGCATGAACTGGCTCAAAATTCGAACAATATAACACATATCTGTTCGAGTAATAGTGAGACACAACAATCTACTGGCCAAATGCCTATACTGACCCGAATCCTCGAACACCTCACCAACTCCGTCCGCCAACCCATGATTTTGAACAATAGGAGTGGAAACCAATTTAGCTCCTAACATTCCTACTTCATTAAAAATGTCCAAAACATACTTTCATTGATTTAACATAACGCCCTTTGGTGACCGAGCTACTTCTATCCCCCCCCCCCCCCCTCCCCCCCCAAAAAAATATACTTCACAGGCCCTAGGTCCTTAATGCCAAATGAGCTATTCAAAATTCCCTTTACATTAGAAATATGTTCCATGTTATTGCTGGTAATGATAACATCATCTAAATATATAAGGGTTGCCGTAAAAACTTCAACGTGAAAATAAGTAAAAAGGGAGTACCTGATTTTGATTGGCAAAAGCCCATGTTGATCAACGTATAGGTGAATTTCTGATTCTAATTTCGAGGTGCTTGTTTTAATCCATAAAGTGACATTCGAAGATGACACACTTTTCCCTCTTTTTTCGTTCAAAACCAAAAGGAATCTTCATATAAACTTCCTCATCTAGGTATCCATGTAAAAACGCGTTATTAACGTCCAATTCGTGAACAATCTAGTTTTTAACCACGGCAACGACTAAGACATAACGAACTCTGACTAATTTAGCTACAGGTACGAAAGTATCATGATAGTCTATACCACCCACTTGTGTAAATCATTTCGCTACCAATCGAGCCTTGTATCGCTCTATTGACTCGTCTGATTTGTACTTCACCTTGTATACCCATTTGGAGTCAATCACTCTTTTCTCTTTGGGCAACCTTTCCAAAGTCCATGTATTGTTCTGTTGTAAAGCTTGAATTTCTTTCTCCATAGCTTCTCCCCAACGTTTGTCCTGTACGACCTGTTGAAAGGTTTTCGGCTCATCACAAGATATGATGGCATTTTAAACAGTCACATAAGCGTTAGAAAATTGTGTGTTAGAAATAAATTTTGAAATAGGATAAAGAGTACCCGAGTTAGCTGGTGGATCGGTGGTAAGAGGATGGGCTATAGAGGAAGGCAGATCAAGCACATAATCTTGATATTTGATGGATAGCGAATGAATACTACCACTTCTTCTTGTCAAAATTTCGGAACCAGCCTCAGGACTCAAATTCCCCATCTCACTTTTTTGGTGATCCCTCGGACCACTAACGTCTGAACCAGTTGCCCATTGTCTTCCGGTTCGACCAGACCCGGTTCGGTCAGCTGTGAGTCAACTCGGTCTACAGCAGCCGCGGGTGGGGGGACCGATACTGCATTAACTATTCCTCCCATATGTTATGTTAATGGGAATTTATTCATGTGAATTATCAATATGATTAGATGCATTTTCACTCGGTTTTAGATAGGGAAACACATCTTCTTAAAATCGAACATCTCTAGAAATCACAATCTTGTTATCCTTAAGACTATAAATTTTGTATCCCTTTTGCCTATAGAGATAACACACAAATATGCTTGGTGAGGCATGACTTTCAAATTTATCACTACTCGTGGTATAATAGTAGCAATAACACCAAAACCCTGCATATGTTCATATATAGGACCTTTTCCCATCAAAAGGTCATATGGACTCTTATTTTTCAGCAAAATAGAACACTGCTATATAATTGGACTTAAGCATCTGTTTTTTTTGCAGCAGTTTTGAAACCGCTGCATAAAGTTATTTTACGCGGCGGTTTTACAACGTTTACAAAACCGTTGCATTACATAATATATATGCGTCGATTTATGCTGTGGTTTGTAAACCATTGCCTTAGGCCCGAATTATGCAGTAGTTTTGACCATTTTATGCAACGGTTTTAAAACTGTTGCATAAGCTTAGTCATATGCAACCGTTTTACAAACCGTTGCATAAAGTCTAAAAAAGTTTGTTTTATTCACAAGGCAACCAATAACATTGCGTTTAAAATTTTTAGGTAAATTAAATATTAGTATATTTAGATATGGTGTAATAATGTTTTAGTTCATAAACTTCGTGAAACAACTAAATACAACTACACAATTTGCTTATTTCTGATAACTCTTCAAGATAGATAATAAAAACATCGTAAATGGTATAGCAATTATGATGGGAAATATCAGTTGTCATGGAATATTAAACCATATGTAATTTACGACAATACTTATTTTCCAATGTAAACTATGAGTTTCTACATATCAGAATAAGTTACAATAGAGGGGTGCAAAGTGGTGAAAAGATAGAAATTTTGGGTGAAATTAAATAATTTAAATGTAAATTTTTTTCCCGCTAAAAATTTTAGCAACAAAGCAATTAATTGATGTTCAAAAAAAAAAAAAAAGCAATTATATGTAAAAAAAAACCCTAAATTATATGAATTTTTTATGGAATTTTTATTCTAAAGTTATGGCTACAGTTTGTAAACGACCGTGGCTTAAAACCTATACTATATCGATTGTAAAAGTAGATCTTGATATATTATGCTTGTTGTTGGATGGTGACACTGCTGATTGTGATGTCTTTATGGGTTAGTTAGTATATCTTGATGATTTTCACACATTCATGAATCCTAGATAGTACCTATAAGGTGTTTGTTGATTTGTCTCAATGAATTTTTTAATATAGTATACCTATTAAATCTTTTATGCAGTTCCATTAGTGTATTATTGTGATGTCCTTATGGGTTAGTTAGTATATCTTGATGATTTTCACACATTCATGACTCCTAGATAGTGCCTATAAGGTGTTTGTTGATTTGTCTCAATGAATTTTTTAATATAGTACACCTATTAAATCATTTATGTAGTTTCATTAGTATATTATTCTATACTTATACCTAAATAGCAATTTGCCAATTAATATTGACGGAAAAGACTTAGAGGAAATGCCTAATTTTTCCACCCTTGTTTAAAGGGTTATTAATACTAAAGGTTCATATACTTTGCCTATTTTAATAACAATGCCTATTTCAAGTTACATTGTAAAGGTCTAAAGTGGTGGGAAGATGAAAAAAGTTACAAAATTTAGGTAAAATGAGATTTTGTGTAATTCAAGTTGGAAATTAGATCTCTAGGTTAATGTTTATGGTCAAACCTGATTTTGAGTAAATCTAGTAAATTGCTTTTTCACTAACTTGTACCATTATTTGAAGTAAAATGAACTGGTTATAGAATTTTCATGTGAACATTATTACCAACATTTGTGAGCTTGGCTTAAATCGTACATGTGCACATATCAATTGTCTAAGTAGATCTCGACATATTAAGTTTCTTCTTGGCTGGTGATGCTATTTATTCTTATGTTTATATGGTTTAATTGGCATATCTTGATATCTTTACACATTCATGGCTTTCGGATAGTGTTTGTAAAGTGTTTGTTGATTTGCCTAAATGAATTCTCTTACACATTCATTAACAAAGTCCAACTGGTGAGCATTAACCCTACTAGTGCTTGTGTGTTATGATGCAAGATCAATTCTTGAATCATAATCTAGGAAGAAGTTAGAAATGAAGATGAGAAATAGAAGAAAGAGATGAGAAGTAGAAAGAATTAGGGTTGAGAAAGAGAATTGAGATAAATATCATTCCAGGAATAAAGATTACAATTGATGAATCCCTATTTGTACTAATTTAAGCTTAAGGAAAATATTTGACTAAATTCACTTTGTCTAGAAATCATCCACAATTGCCTAACTCAAGCCTTAACTGACATTAACTAACACTCTTAAACAACATTCCCTCCAACACTTAACTAGCTTACACGGCTTCAACTACAGACTAATGTGTTATGATTCAAGCAAATCTTGAATCATAACCTAGAGTTTTTATGATTTTATACAGAAACTGAGGAGAATTCAGATGAGAATTAGAAGAATAAGATGAGATATATGAAACTAGAAGAGAATAGAGATGAGAAGAAGAGAGTAGAAGTAGAGAAGAGGTAAGAGATGGAAAATTCTAGAGAGAATTTAGAGAGGAAGATCAAAACCTTCTTCATTAAAATATGAATCTTATAAGACAAGCTCTCTACTTATACTACTTACACTAAAGATTAAGAACAATGCACCTAGACATACAAGCTAACCGACATTCATCTAAGCAGTCGCAATATTTGACTAATTCTTGGACTGAATTCTTTCACTCCCTTGAATTGACTAATTATTATGTCACTATTCAAGATTACTCTTGGATCGTGGCATAGGATATGTGAAGAATTAGAGTTGAGATGAGAAGAGAATTAGAGAGATAAGAAGAGAATTAGAGAAAATTAGGGTTGAGAGAGAGATGGAATCAATTATCATTCATCAATAATGCCAAATTACAAAGCATGACAAGCTACTTATACTCAGCTTTGTTATCAAGAAAATATCTAACAAAACACTTTACCTAGACACTTCAACAACTCCAACTAACCTTCCCTCCAATACTAACAGAATTTATTCTCTTTTACAACTTTTTACAAACTTCATTACAATCTTCACTTATTAGTCCTCAATTCCATGTGTTCCATCTTCTTGAATCATGACATATTACTACTAATGGATATGGAAGAAGAAGATACAAGTTGGATGTAATTTGTATGCGGATTGAATGCTAACCCATTTTCAGATTAAGCTTACTTGTTTTCCCCATTCTTTTTTTTTTTTTTTTTTTTTTTTTTTTTTTTTTTACTTAAGCTGTGAATATGGAAGAGGGAGATACAAGTTGGATGTATATACCTCGGTGGACTGAGGAATTTGACTTGCGGTTGAATGACTTTCTTACTGAACAATTTGCAACCAAGGCTAATGGCCAAGGCAATAGAAAACAATTACAATGCCTTTGTAATCGTTGTGTGTTTAGATTTTGGGGAACTAGAGAAGAATTGTATTATCATTTAATTGCTGATGGATTTGTCCCCCATTATGATAATTATTATCATGGGGAGAGGTCTTCATTGAGTGTGGATGACATAAATGATGGTGATGATGAGCCTTCTAGCCATGATAATGTTAAGGACTTATTACATGACACAATTATACATGTGGCTGATGGTTGTGATTTGTCACACGAGGTCACTGATGAGATGACACAAGATGCTAAGAAATTTTATAAATTATTACAAGAAGGGAAGATTGAGCTTTTCCCGGGTTGTGAGAACTTTTCTAGATTGTCATTTACGATCAGATTGTATCTTTTCATGTGTCAACATGGTAAGAATAATGTGGCATTTGGTGATCTCCTAGAATTATTAAAGGAATTGCTTCCTAATGCCAAGTTTCCTCAATCATTCAACAAAGCGAGAAATATAGTTAAAGATTTGGGCCTTGATTACAACAAGACACATGTATGTCGAAATGATTGTATGCTTTACTGGAAAGAGTATGAAGAGGCTACATCTTGTTATGTTAGTGGTGCTTCTAGGTGGAAAGAAGAGGAGAAGGTGTTAGGCAAAGCGAATAACCATGAAGCCACAAACCCTCGTAAGATTACTGCCAAGGTTTTGTGGCATTTCCCTATAAAGCATAGGCTTCAATGGTTGTATCTCTGTGCGGAAACTGCCGAGATCATGCAGTGGCATCACAATGAGTGCATTAAAGATGGAAATTTAAGACATCCGGCGGATGGAAAAGCAAGGAAGAACTTCGATTCTTTACATCCAAAATTTGCAGCAGAGCCTCGCAATATTAGGCTGGGATTGGTGAGTGATGGGTTTAATCCATTTCGAACAATGAGTACTCACTACAGCACGTGGCCAGTAATGTTGGTAAACTATAATATGCCTCCATGGGTCTGTATGAAGGATGAATATTTCATTTTTTCGTTGCTTATTCAAGGTCTGAAATCTCCTAGAAATGATATTGATGTGTATCTGCAGCCATTGACCGATGAATTGAAAGACCTATGGAAGGATGGTTTGAAAACTTATGATGCATATGGTAAACAATCCTTCCAAATGCATGCTGCTTTGATGTGGACCATTAACGACTTTCCAGCTTATGCAATGTTGTCCGGGTGGTCTACAAAAGGGTACCTGGCATGCCCTTGTTGCAATTACAACGCTTCTTCCGAATGGTTGCCTCATAGTAAAAAAGTGTGCTTTCAGGGGCATCGGAGGTTTTTGGAGCGAAACCATGGAGAAGTAACACAATGACATTTAATGGCAAATCAGAGCATGGAATAGCACCTACTGTGTTGGGAGGAAGTGAAGTTTTCGAGGAAATGTCTACTTTGAATCATGTGTACAGAAAGATGAATCAAGCACCAAAAACAAGCAAAAAGGAGAATAAGACGGTGAAAAAAAAAAAAGAAGGCGAAGTGCTACCATCATAAAAAACAACAAAGTGTAACTAGCCCTTGGAAGAAAAGATACATTTTCTTTGATTTTCCAAATTGGGAGCACAATTCCATTCAGCACAATCTAGATGTCATGCCCATTGAGAAAAATATCACCGATAACATACTTGGCACATTGTTAGGCATTCCTAGAAAGACAAAGGATCATCCCAATGCTCGATTTCACCTCCAACAAATGGGGATAAAAAGTGAGCTTCAACCAAAGATTTTTGTAGATGGTCGGCAAGTGATATTCAACCCTGCTTGCTACTCAATGACAACAAAGGAGGAAGACATGTTTTGCTCTGTGTCGAAATAGGAAAAATTGCCGTATGGTTATGCATTAAACATAGGACGATGTGTGGAGCTTGATGGTAGGAAGATTTCGGGATATAAGAGTCATGACGCTCATGTAATTATGCAGGATCTGCTTCAGGTTGCAGTGAGAAAGTCATTGCGAAAACCCATTGCACTTTCCATCATGAGATTGGCTGCTTTCTTTAGGGGCATATGCACAAAATTAAAAAGTCCAAAAATCTTGATCATATGGAGAAAGAGATAAGAGAGATATTATGTGAATTTCAAATATTCTTTTTACCAGCTTTCTTTGACATAATGGTGCATTTACCCATACATTTGGTTAATGAAATACGACTCGGTGGACCTGTTCATTGTCGGTGGATGTTTGGTGCAGAGAGAAAACTTGGCAATTTGAAGTCATATGTACGTAACAAATGTAGGCCGGAAGGCTCCATAGCAGAGGGTTACTTGGCTGATGAATGTTTAATCTTTTGCTCAAGGTACATGAGCAATAGGTTTACAACCAAATTTAACAAGAAATCTGGAGAGTTTGAGATGACATCTAATAATGATACTTCATCACCTATTTTCCCAAGAGTGGGCCATCCTATTGGGGGAAAGAAGAGAGGAAAAGGTAAATCAATCATTTAAAAAGCTCGTGTTCGTAATATGGAACACAAATGTGCCTTATTCAATTCTGGTGATGAATTGGTTGAGAAGTACATCAGGTTAGATAATCTAAACCAATAGTTTCAAAATTTTTGTTATAACCATATGGCCCTCAATTATATAAAATAATTGTAAAATGCCTTATTTAACAGTGAGAACTATAACCGAAGGAATGGAAGATCCAAGACCACCAAATGGAGTCAAGTGCGAGCACACAGTAGTGATTTCAAATCATGGTTCAATGACAGGGTAAATAAGGATATGGTACCAAGCTATATTCGGTATTTAGATGATGGTCCGAATCGAGTGGCAAAGAGATATAGTGGCTATTTCATCAATGGGTATAGGTTCCATACTACAGAGTGTGATGCAAGATGCAAAACCCAAACTAGTGGAGTCAGCCTCGCTACTTTGACCTCGAGTTTCGCTAGTTCTAGGGATAGTAAACTTGTTACCGATATGATAACTTACTGTTGAGCATTCTAGTCATGATGAAGTTAGTTTGGCTAGAGATGATGTTCCTGAAATGGCCTTTGAAATGACAAACATATTGGATGGTTTACTTATGAAAGATGAGCAAGAGGAGGAAGAGGATGATGAAAATGAAGAAGAGGAGGATGAGGATGAGGATGAAGAAGATGACTCGGATTATGATAATACAGGCTGGGATTACGTATAATGTATTTAATTATTTATGTATTTTAACCAATGAGGGTTTGTTTTTTTATCTGTTGATTGTTTTTTGCTAGTTTGTCATGTTACTGTAAATATTTATGTGTTTTTCGTTACTTCTACATAGCAACAATGCAACACATTGGTAGACATGTTGCCTTAGTTCTTTTATTTTTTATGATACTAATTATTCTCTCTCTCTTTTTTTTTAATGTTTTAGGGTATAAAAGATGGAAGAAAAGAAGCAAACTTCTAAGAAAAGTACATCACATGGACCAACTTTTTGTACACTTGGGTCCGTAGCAACGACATTAAGAAAAAAGCAACAACAGAAAAGAGAAAAAATTAAGCAACAATAAAGGAAAGAGATTCAACATATTGAGAATAGAGAAGAAAATGACTTCTCGGACGAGGACTATCCGCGAAATGAAGACCTGGGTGATGATGATGGATTTATCGAGAGCGATGAGGAAGATGATCGAGTATCCTTTCCTTCACAAGGCGAAGATCCTGTAGTGGCACAAGATCTCAGGAGGTCCTTATTCAATGATTTCATAATGCCATCAGAAAGAAGTAAGAGAGCTAAGTACATACAAAGACATCTAGACTCATTACTAGACAAGGCTCGTGACACTGCTAATATGTTAGGTATATCCCTTTTTGCCATTTATCTTTCATAATTCAATCTTAGGTATCCTTTGGTTGAATCTTGTTATGTGTTATGATTGTAGCCAATCTTGAATCATAACCTATATTTTTTATGATTTTATATTGAAATTGAGGAGAATTGAGATAAGAATTGAAAGAATAATATGAGATAGATGAGATTAGAAGAGAACAGATATGAGAAGAAGAGACTAGAAGTAGAGAAGAGTTAAGAGATAGAGAAATCTAGAGAGAATTTAGAGAGGAATTTCAATATCAATCATCAACATTATGAAATTACAATGCATATCATCCTGCTTGTAAGGATTGAGACTTGAAGAACTCTTATTACTTCTGAAAAGCATTTGAAATTCAGCGAGAAATGAGCAAAATGGGATCATCAACATGAGCATTATAGAAAAATATTGCATATGTCTTACTACTACTAGACTCTCACAGCACAATCATAACATTATGTTTGCTCATGATCAGTCCCATCAGAGAGACCAGCGCATGACCTAAACGAACAAGCAATCGGATCTTCATCACAAAAGCGTGTTAGGTCTGAACACACATCCTCACATAGCAGCCATCAAGGCACGCCAGAGAATAATAAAGTTGAAGGTAGTACTGATAAAATTTAGGATCAGTTATGTGATAGGCTTTTAAGCGAGTGTTGTTGTATATGACTATATGTATTTTGTAATTTTCTTGGTTTGTGTTCAAAGCTTCTACTCTAATAAAGAAGCACAGAGGGAGAACCCTGATGAAGCATGTACACGGTAGAATAATGGAAAATCGTGTACCTGTCTTTCTAAATGAGCACAATCAAGAAATTTGTCCACATGACAAAATATTAGATGAGTTTAGCAGCTTCTTGGGCACCTTAGGACTGGACCCTACCATTGCACCTCTAAATTATTTCAATTGAAGAAAAGTGCTGAAGGAGAAGATATGAGAGTATGTAACGGTATGGTTATTTCAAATTACAATTATATTCTACCCTTATGCTTTCTTTTACTTCTCTAAGATGTTTCATTGTTATTGTAGAAGAAATACATAATCCCCCCGCAAGGTCGGAAATGGGTTATGTTGACTGTGAAATCGGCATGGAAGTCTTTTAAATGTAAAGTGAAAGAGCATTACTTCACCAAATTTGCAAACAATGCCACTCGTTGGACAAATCGACCAACATCCATTCCTGATGATCAGTTGAAAGATCTATTTAGATATTGGAACTCCTCTACTGCCAAGGTGCGTGGCATGAATATGTGCATTGCATTGCATATGTTATTGTATATGTTAATAATTATACTCACAATACGTATAAATTTAGAGAATTGCCGAAATCAATAGTCGAAATCGGAAGAAACAAAAGTACATGCACACTGCCAAAAAGAAAAGTTTTACAAGGGTCACGTGCAGATTGGTAATTCACTTTCTTTTTGATATATATATTCATGTTTATTTCTTGCATCTAATTTTTGTAATTGTTTTTGTTTTTAATAAATTGATGTATTCAACTCTTGCCCTTTTTATACACACAAGAACATCCAAACAAAAAGAAACTGTCACGGAGTAAATTATTCATTAAGACATGGACGAGGAACTCTATGAAAAAGTATAAAGATCCTGTGCAGCCTACAATAGCAACTATTGTAAGTTTTAATTTGCTTTTACTAATCGCATAAGGTATAAAGAGTACGAAGGCATTTTCATATACATTTATCAGTGGGGGATAAGATTGAAGCAATGAAATAGGATTTATGTGATACGGATTTGATGATGATGGTGGGACTAACTTGATTGTTGGCGTGTTAGATGTTTTGAATTAGAAAATTTTGACGAGTTATCTACAACCCATGTGGCCATTTTGAAGCACGGTGTAATGAGTTTGTTTTAGGATATTGGGTAGTAGATATTTTAGATAACATTCAATCATTTGTGTGTTACTTTTTGTGTAGGAAAAGTAACATGTGGTGTTTCGAGGAACTTACTATTGTTATTGAAAAATTTTGATGCCTCAAACTAATGATGTGTCAAGTACCCACTCCATACGTAATACTTGGGGTACTGGGATGTGTTTCAAATATCATGTGATCATTTGTGTGTCACTTTTTCTAATGAAAAGAACATACAATGTCTTATATATATATATTTTTTTTCCTAAGAATGAGTATATTTAATCTTTCATACTAAAAAAAATTGATGAATTGTCTCCTATCCAAAATAGGCATATATGGGTTGAGGTTACTCTAAACTGCCATTTTTTGTTTTCTTAACAACAAAAAAGGAATCAATTGAGGATTGAGGATTAAAGATGAGATTCAAGCAGATAGTTGAAGATAAGAAGTAAAGATTGAGAGAAGAAGTTGAGAGTTGAAGAAAATATCTAGAGAGAAACTTGAGAGAACTTGGAAGAACAAGAAAGGAATCAATTTATTATCATTCAACATTTATTACAATACAATTCAACCTACTTATACTAATTCTAACATAACCAAGATACATAGAACTTGGAAACCAAAGCTACTAAACATCATCCTAACAACACCTTATAGCATCTAATAGCTAAACATCCCTTATTACATGACATACTATAGACTTATACTATTAGAATAATATCTATAATTATAACATAATATTAGCACTTAAACTAACATTTGACTTACTTTACCACCATTCTTGACTTAACATTTGACTTACTTAACCACAAACAGCAACTTTATCTAAAAATTTAATGCGCTGAACTTCAGATCAATTCAACAATAGCTCTAAATTGATGTTTCCTTATTGTATCATTTTTTTTGCTTGATACGTGATTGTCACCCTTGAATTCTAGTGCATCTATGGATAAGGAAGTTTGTAGAGTGGGGGGATTCTTTTAAGTAATTTAAGTGAAAAAACATAAGATACATTTAAGTACTATAAATTAAATAGAGTTATTAACTTTATTGGTCCTAAATTTTTCTAAATTCATTTAAATGATTTAATATTGATGGCATGACATTCTAAATAAGGTATAACTTTTTACTTCATTTTGATGTAGAAAAAAGTTGATGAACATCAATCAATGATTGATTCTGAGGGAGGATCAAATAGCCAAAGTACAGATGCATTTGATGAAGTAATGGGTGATGAGCATCCGAGTCGTATCCGTCTATTTGGGAGGGGTGTTACTCGGAGAGATCTTAAAGAGAAGGTTCAAGTGGGGGGAGTTCAAGTTCCAAAAGAGGTTATGGAGTCCATGAACGCTGACATTAAAGCTGAACTGTTGAAAGAAGTTATGAAGGAACTCGTCTCTAGACTTGCCTTAGTAATCCCAAGTTTAAGCAATCTTGATCCCCATGTACTTCAAACCTTGGCAGAAGGATCACCTGGAAATGGTCATAGTACTACTCGAAATGTTGCTTCTTCATCAGGTGCTGCAAATGAGACATATTAGTGCTTTAGTTTTATTTTTAACTCAAAAATGATCATATCTCTCAATGATTCTCCATGTAAAACTAAAGAAATCATTTGTTCCTACATCTCTCTTGTTGTATAAGACTCTAATACTGCTACTTATGCTCATTTTATATGTTTTTGGTGTCAGGGTGCTAAGGATCTCGATAATGTTGATGGACACACGGCCAATAAAGGAGCATAGTGTGGAGTTTATGGTTATGCACATTGTACTTGATGTGGTTGAATGTAAATTGTGTTTTTTTCATATTGACTTGGTGGTTATAGACTTTTGTGGATGTATGACTTTTTTGGCTTTAATATGTAAAGCTTGATATATTTTAAGGTCTAGACTTTTGTGATTAGCAACTATGTATTTGATCCAGTGGTTTCTTTTGATTATCAACTATGTAATTTGTATTTGGATTATTATTAGAGTTGATATCGAGCAAGATCTTTCGAAGGTATGGATGTGTTAAGATATGCTTATGGATTAAGAGGGGTTGGTTTAAAAATTCTTGCGATATATGTCAAAACTGAATCAATAAAACACGCCACACTAATTTTTGTACAAACCGTTGCATTAGCAATTTCAAACAGCTACATTAGTTCATCAATAAACCACTGCAAAAATAGTATAACTGTTGTATCTATAAACCGCTGCTATAGGACAAAAAAACGCTACATTAGGTCATTATAAACCGCTGCATTAGGTGAAAATAATTGTTGCATTAGGTCATTATAAACCATTGCATTAGCAAAAAATAACCGTTACATTACATATCTTAAAAACCGCGGGTATAGGTGCATATAACCGCTGCATTAGATCATTAATAAACCGCTGCATTAGGCGAAAAAAATCGCTGCAATACATATCTAATAAACCGTTGCTATAGGTCGGCATAGCCGTTGTATTAGGTCTTAATAAACCGCTGCTATAGGTCAAAATAACCGTCGTATTAGGCGTCCATTAACCATTGCACTAGGTCAAATAACAGATGCATTAGGTTTCTAATAACGGTTGCTATAGGTCAAATAACTGTTGCATTAGCTGCCCAAATACAACTGTTATTACCCACAACAATAGTAAAATAAAAACGCTGCAAAAGGCTAAGGCCACGGATGCATAGGCAACGATTTATGAGCCACTACATTAGATTTAATGCAGCATTTTTATCCCACTTGCTGCAGTTTTAAACTGTTGCATATGACCTAATGTGTAGTAGTGGAAGGAGTTAAACTAATAAGATAGGCTACCATTAAGACACACTCACCCCAAAATTTCTTAGGTAAACTGGCTTAAAGACGAAACGCACGTCCAACCTCGAGTAAGTGCTTGTGTTTCCGTTCAACTACTCCATTTTGTTGTGATATTCCGGTTAAAGACGTTTGCGTTTGAATCCCATGTTGAGCGTAAAACTCCAGCAATGGCCCAGACTTGAACTCTTGCCCATTATCACTTATGACTTGTTTCACCTTAAAACCAAACTAAGTACTAACCATACAACAAAAATCCATAAGAATTTTGAGAGTTTGAGATTTTGACGTCATCAAAAACACCCATTTACACTAAAATCATTAACTATTGTGAGAAAATAACGTGCCCCAGTCAACAACTCAATTCGATAAGTTGCCCGAATATCACAGTGTATAATCTCAAAGCAAACACGGGTTTTTGTAACTAACAAGGGGAATGGAAAACGTGCCCGCTTGGCATGATGACAAGTCTTACATATAAAATCCATTTTCTCAATATCCAAATGAGAAAAAAAAAAAACGACAATCTAGGAAAAGGAATGTGGCCCAAACGATGATGCCACAAAACAGCCTTGTTGTTTATGCTAAATTAGAAAGCTAAGGAAGGCACTGACTGTGTCGTCAAGAGGTATAGCCCATGCCTTTGCCTGCCCGCTCCAATCAGCTTCCTCAAGCATAGATACTGTATGTAGCAAAAATAAGGATAAAATATTGATGCACAATTCCCATTTTGGGTTAATTTACTCACGGACATTAAATTATAATGAAAACCTGGCACGTAAAGAACATTGCTTAGAACTGGTTCCCTCGAGATTCGGGCCTTTCCCACATGAGTAACAGACAATTTTGACCCATTAGGCAATTTAACAGGTCCAACTGAATTATTAATGGTAACATCAAACATAAAGGACAAGGATAAGACCCTGTGATTGGTGGCACGAGTATCGATAATCCAACTAGAAGAATTAAGGGCAACCTGACCTGCCAAGTTGACACTTATAACAAAATTCATCCCCTGTTGAACTGAAGGATGGAAATTGATATAGAATCTCTACTAAAGGAAGTGTTAAACATGATGAACCAAAACCACAATCACCAAAGACAACAAAATATTTTGAACCTCAAACCCTAGGTTCACACAACGAAAAAAATGAGACTATGATCACAAAATAAAGCCTAAATTATGATCACAAACACAGTAATCTCAAGGCAAGACTGACAATTCAATACAGTTGGATTGTTCAGAACATAAGACTTTCACTTATAACGTGACAACTTGATCCAAATTAATAATAATAAAAAAAAACTCACAAATGGCACTGTAATAGTGCTTCGGCCAAAGAAGAGAAAAATGCGATGAAAGCCATGTTACTGCCGCAATGTTCGGCCAGCCCGATAAAAAATGCTAGAACGATCAAGATAGGATTGGAACTTGCTTTGATACCATAAAGAAAATAAAATTAAGGCAAAACAAGAAAAATACCAATGGAGAAATTCCAATCTCTTCTTATTTGAATGAATAATCCTAGAGCAAGAACTACGCATAAATAGAAAACCTAAGGTAGACTAAAAGACCTAACTCACACTCAGAAAAATAAATACAAAAAGAAAAACTAATCAATGGTGCCATCAGGCCTAGATGGCCGGTTACAAGAGTGGGAAGAAGAAGAAAACCCTTATCAAAGCTATTAATACACTTACTAAGTATCATCAATTTTATCTACCACACTAGTAATGACGTAAAGAATATTCTAAGTACAAGTATAAGATGCCTAAATATAAATACTACTATAACTATACATGTATGACACCAAAGAAATACTGATATTTAACAATAACAAAACATGCCGTGGATAATTCATTAAATATTTTAAAACTTTTGCTTGCATTAAAATAATGGCTCCTCCAACGCGGGAATTGACAAGCTATCGACCGTTCATATGTAGCTTCTACCATATTAAATATTGCATATGAAATAGTTGGAAAATAAGAATCGACCAAAATGTTGCAGTATCTTTAAAAAGCGGGAAAAAAAACTACAAATTGTGTTTCTTGCCTTTCAATATGTGCTATCAACATTAAAAATAAATGAATCCCCTAAATTAATATGTACAAACCCTAGTAAGATTTTCTTATATGATATATATCATTGCAACATTTCTACCATTGACTCCCACTTATTACTTGTATCTAAATTAAAATATTTCTATGATATACGATGAGAGTTACACAACTCTTAAAAATAGTATTGGAGATGTTTTAATTACTTGAATTATATTTCTTAAAGCTAAAACAAAGCTATTTATAAGTTTTAACACATCAATTATAAGTTTTAAAACATCATTACCATTTAATTTAAAATATGAAAAATACAACACAAACGAAATGACTTTCCATCTAAAGAGTCTCAAAGACTTAAGTAACATGTTAATAGAGGCATTGTTAGTCGCATTATCACAAGTAGTGCTCATAATTTTATCTTCAGTACGCCACTCATGGCATGCAGTTAAAATGCAAATCTCAATTACACAAGCACCATGTGGAAATTTGAGTAGACGAAAATAAATAATTCATTTTTGCATTACATAGGACAAGTCAATCAAATGTCCAGTTACACAGATGTAAGATGTGTTGGATTTTGTTGGATGCATATCAAACATCAAACGAGATCATGCTTGTGTTTGTCGTTAGCATTTCTTTAAGCTTGCTTTTCATTTTAATAAAGTCAGTAAAAAGTGTTGCATTTCATAGTGTTACGAGGGATCCTTTTGCCTCAAAATTTGGTTCGTTTTGATAATAAAGAAGAAATCAAGGGTCCTCGCATGTGTTAAATCGCTTCTCAGCCACAATTACATACTTTGACTAATTCTTGTCTATTAGTGACCTGTGAAAATCTAATGTTTTGAAGTGCATCGGATGGACCCATTGTCCAAAATAACATCAAAATAAATAAAGATTTTTAAAATTAACTTTCATAAAAAACTATTCCTCAAATGACATCCATTTCATCGTTAGGCAATTTTTTTTTTTTTTTTACTTTTTTCTATAGAACTCATGAGGAGATATTCAATTGATAGTTCTTAATACATGCTTGCACATACACTTATGTATGTTTACTTTTTAAAAATTTATAATATTTTTAATTATAATAAATAAATAAAATTAAATTATTTATTAAAATTTTAAATTAAATTATGTATATACAAATTTAACTTAAATATTTAATAAATAATTTTATTTTATTTATGTATTATAATTAGGAAAATTTTATACATTTTAAAAATTATAAATTTATTAAAAAATTGTCCAATAAAATTCAAATTTGTTTTAAAAAAAAGAAAAAAAAAGAATACAAAAATGCTAAAGGATGATATGGATATCATTTGGGGAAATAGTTTTTTTGAGAATTAGTTTTGAAATTTTTTTTATTTTTTATTTTGGTATTATTTCATGCTTTGACTCCATTAGATGTCTATTGTAGGAGAGATTGCCATGATTTATTAGCCATTATGTTGTCACAATTCGAGGATTGTGATGTAATAAAAGATTGAGATGAGAGAGACGATTGACAGAAATTGAGAGGAGAAAGTACAATTTTGATATTATTTGATTGAATGAGTATTAGAAGTAGTTATATTTGATATTTATACAAGAAAATATCAACTAACAAACTAAACAGCCTAACTAAATTGGGTCTTGTGTCATTACATGTCCAGCCTTTGACATGGCATTATCATGATAGTGAATACCGTGTCTGTGACATGAGCTGGGTCATAGAACACAAGTAGTGCCACCTGCTAGTGACACTGCATGATCCCAACAGTGTGTCCAGCTCCGCAACCATCCACCAATGTCATAGCCCATGTCACAGCCATGGGCGTGACATTGCTTTCCTCTTCAAACGATCCTTGTCATCAAGGATTGAATTCTAGAAATTGCGCCCCTATGAATGCCCAATCTTTCCAATTTGTTTCTTCCGTTGGTAGGATGGCCCATTGCACTAGGGCCTAGACCATTGTCTTGTTGTTTCACATCACAGTGCGCTGCTTTAAGACAGCCAAAGTCTTCACCTCAGGTTGCCCCTCCATGTTAAGTTCTAGAAGTGTTGAGCTACTGTCACATTCTTCCTGAGTTTCTTCTTGAGCAGTGACATATGAAATACGGGGTGCACTTGGGAGCCTTCGGGCAGCTCCAATCTATAAGCCACTTGCCCCACTATTTCCAACACACAGTAAGGGCCATAGCAATGTGCTGCCAACTTCAAATTCCTCCTTACAAGCATGGAGGTTTGCCTGTAGGCTTGTAGTTTTAGGAATATCATGTTCCAAACTCAAACTCATGTTCCGTCAGGTGCTAATCTGCCTGCTAGTTATAACAACGCTGCACCTATGTCAAGTTTTCCTTCAATAAATTCACCATAACCTAACGCTCACTCAACAAATCTTCCACTGCTGCAGCTAGCTTTGCTACGGGACAGTCAAGCAACAAGGTGCGCGATTCATACCCATACAGGGCACAGAAGGGCATCATCTTTAGGGCTATGTGGTAATTAGCATTATACCAATATTTTACAAGTGGAAGCCATTGTGCCCATTGCTTGGGTTTGTGCAAGGCCACTGCGCACAGGTAGTTCTCTAGGCATTGACTGACTAGCTCTGTCTGCCTGTCCGTTTTCCAATGGTATACGCTACTCACGCTAAGCTGAACCCCCAGCCAAATACAACAGCTCCTTCCAAAACAAACATTAAAATACACTATCACAGTCTAACACTATGTCTTTTGGAAGTCTTTACAGCCTATAGACCCTGTCAAGAAATAATTGCACAACCTTGGTTGCAGTGTAGGGATGCGCAGGGGTAAGGAAGTGCGAGTACATAGTGAACCTATTCACTACTACCAATATTATGTCCTTACCCAAGGACCTAGGAAATCCATAAATAAATTCCATGCTTACACTCTCCCATGCCTGGGTAGGGCACATGTTCACCATTCACTCTTTGACATACATCACAAGGTTCAACCAAAGCCTGCATATCGAGCATCAAGTTAGGTTAATAAAATAGCCCTTTTATCGGCATATAAGTGCCGTGGACCCCAGAGTGCCCACCTATAGGTGAATCATTCAGCATTTGCAATACCTTGGCCCTTAGCTCTATCGTGGCTCCCACATAAATTCTTCCCTTGTAATGGAGCACACCTCCGCTATAAGTATAACGATTCTTGCCTTCAGGGTCATCTTTTCCCGTCACCCACATAAGTGTCTGCCATCTCAAGAACTTAGTTTGGCACCACCACATTCATTAGCGCACATTCCACACCATTATCACTAGTGCTGCGTAGTACTATCGCTCTTGTTGTCACTGCCGTGCACGCATCGTGGTACCCAGTCATGGTACCTATTTATGATAGGGGTCAGTATGCTTATACATCATATTTAAGTTAAGTATGAGGTGGGGTTTGTTAGGGTGAGTTGAACTCAAGCTATAGCTGCACGCTCAACTTGACATTCCCTACAAGATTAAACAAACGGTTAGAAGGGCTCATGGGGGTAACCCACTGGGACCCCTTTGATACTCAAGTCAGTATTGATCTCATAAATTAATAATAAAGGTAAGTAATAACAGAGCCTTAGATGAAATGAGCATAAAATACTTAGTTCAAGGCGAGGAGGAAGCTTGAATAATTATTACTCTGGATACGTGATTGTGAAGGATGTAGGCATGTAATGCCTCCTATCCATGAATTCCTTTGGATGCCTTCATCACCCTTCTCCTATCCTAAAGAAGATCTACCTCCTTCCCTGACTTCCCCTTTCCCCCTTTTAATGTCGAGGAAATCCTTCGCACTAAGTAAAGTTTTAGGAGAGAAGTGTCATGAGAGAGAGAGACGTGGAGACTGATGTGAGGAGAGCAAAAGCTTAGTTTACATGTATGTCAATTAATTTAGGTATACTATTTTAATTTCCAATTTTATGCAATAGCCACCCGATCTCATATAATTATTTACTTATTATGTTTATAGCATCGGGCCTATAAGTACCAGGTGTGTAAATGCCAAGTGTGTGAGCACTAGGTGAGTAGGTACCGAGCGAGTAACCTAAAATAATTATGACCTTAAATCCTTATATAATTAGCCGATTTATACAATTATTATCGGTATAAATTACTTGCCTAGTAAGCTACCTCCTATATTATAAACATATAGTCCCGTACTCTATGGGCGAACTTCAGTCATTCCAAGTTTTACCACGGAGTACATTACAAGTTGTCATTTAACCATAGCTTGGTTATTGTACAACATTCGCTAGAGTAGTGGAGGTATGTTCTGTTTTTAGCACTCCTCAGTTGTCATTTATGTATATTTTGAACCTTGGCCACATTTAATAGAATGCATGACCTACACAAGATGCGTAACGGGGTATCTGATACCTAATAGGTTGCCTAATTCATTACGACTCTTAAATGGCTGTGTAACAAGAAATAAGTATGTGTATGTTCAACCAGTAATGGTCTTAAAGTCCATAAGTATGTGTATGTTCAACTAGTAATGGCCTTAAAGTGGCGAGTACGATATACTTAATCCAAGATACTCTGACCAACGAGGTACATTTTGCCAAAGTTAGAGGTGGTCAATTCCATATACTTGGCTAAAATATAGACGATATGTATAACACACCTGGACAAAACCCAGGCATCTAGTATGTGACGTTGTTGGTTTAACGCCAAAGTGAATAGTATGTAACATACCTGAATTAAACCAAGATGGTGAATATACCACATCATTTTGGAACCAAGGATGGTGAGTACAGCATATTGCAGCCAATGGTATTGGACGCATCAACGATGCGACTATCATGCAACTAGTCAAAAGTTATGGCATAGAGACTAGTGTATCATTGAAATATGTAGTTCATATGTGTTAAAATTGTGAATCACATGTGCTAAATGAAAATATAATTAAATAATGGTGATGAGTGTGTTCACCCATATGGCTCTGAAGTGGATTATGGTGATAAGTATTGTATCCGTTGTACGTAATTACCCAAGGGCGGACCATGGTGACGAGTATTGCACCCATTGCGGGTGATTGCACCAGAGCGGATCATGGCAATGAATATTTCACTCATTTTAGGTGATTGCACCTAGGGGGAGCATGGTGATGAGTATTGCACTAGTTGCAGGTGATTACACTAAGGCGGACCATGGAGATAAGTATGTATCTGGATAATTGTTAAGTGTTACATTAAAATACCTAGATAAAGTCAAGGTAGTAAGCATAATTGGGATAATAAAATATATCACTTTGGTGATAAGAATATTGAGGATATATACCAAAGTAAAGAGAAGTTGCTGAAGATAAGATAGTTTGAAGGCTGTAAATTAAATGTCAGATAAAAAGTATGAACTTGTGATATCTCACCCTCAAAGGATGTTCATGGCTACTATTCGTTTGCTCTTAATATTCACCTATAAACTAGTGTGACTCACATTGTGTAGTTACGAATAAATGATTACATGAATGGTCATTACTAGCATTTGTACAATACAATTCATAAACTAATAACACTCACATAGTGTGATTCGTAAACAACCACATAAAAATTTTCTAATGTTTGATGAAAAGTACTTATGCATAATGTACAGCTTAACAATGATGAGTCTTTGATAGTTTTGTAGTATGTTGCCTATGCTGACACCGAATATTAAAAACTCAACAAGGTGTGTTTGTAGTATATTGATGAAGGGCATCCAAGGATGCCATTGACGATGTTTAAATGTCTTTCAATAGATATCCGTGTTTGTATTCTAGCCTTAAAGTTGCGAATTAGTTTTAAGGACTCGGTAATCATTATTGTATGTTACGTCGTTGATAGCAACTATTGCTAGATTGAACATGCTGTGAAACGAGTTCTAGGTTATTTGTAAGAAGGTTCAAGACTACCTTGAAATAGGTTATTATGAGTATTGGGCTAGCTCTTTCTTATTGTTATCTATTCAGATTTCTGCCTTCTAAAGGGGTTTTACTATTGAATTATCATTTATGCCCGTATGTCACTAGCTTGTGATTCCTTATCTCGAGTAGGGTGGTTATAGGTACCTTTACTATTTTTGAGATGTTTGAGGAAGTATTTTTGATCTTTTGATATCAATTCTCATGTCGGGCATGCTTTGTGATTGTCGAGAATTCGATTTAGAGGCTCGGACTTATCAATTATATGTTGCAATAGGAGTGATTTACGCCATCAAGATAAGGCAATCCAAGTTGTGAATTAGAATGAAATACCCTCGTCCCAAAATGATTTACATCATCAATATAAGGAAATTTAAGTTGTGAAGTGGGACGAAGTCCCCTATCCTAAAATGATTCATGCCACCAGGATAAGGAAATGACTGAGGCAAAGTCCCCCAATTCTAAAATGATTCATGCCACCTGGATAAGGAAATAACTGAGGCAAAGTCCCCCTAATCCCAAAATGATTCATGCCACTAAGATAAGAAAATGACTGAGGCAATGTCCCCCACTCCTAAAATGATTCATGCCACAAGGATAAGGAAATGACTAAAGTGAAGTCCCCCAATCCTAAAATGATTTATATCACCAAGACAAAGAAATTTAATTTGTAAAGTGGGACTAAGTCCCCCAGTCCTAAAATGATTCGTGCTAGTAGGATAAGGAAATGACTGCTGCAAAATATCCTGGGGTTCTAAAATCTTTACGAGAGCTGCGTTGTGGATGTATAAGATAGGAAGGCAAGAGATTCATGGATCAGTTGAATCAATCATGAATGAAGCGACCTCACAAGAAAGATCAAATTTTTCGCACTTTTAAAGACAATTATGAGGTCTCCTAAAGTGTTTGGAGCAAATCATGTAATTTGTTGTAGATCCATTTACCACTTCTAAACTTAGCTCTTATATGTGTTTTTTTGGTTTGCACTTGTGCCTTGGTATTGGATCATGTTCTTGTCTTAAGAAGTTTAATATTTTGGAATTATTAAGTGTAGGATTGATGGCTTTGTTCTTTTATTGCTGCCAGCCTAGAGTTTTTGAATTTGATTATCATCATAATAATTGACAAATAAGAATTTGGTGAAACAAGGTTTTTCATGAGAGAGATGTGGTATGATTGGTACTCGTCTAGTGTAATAGCTGTCGAGCATAGACACGCTTTATAGCTGACTGATTAATCGATAAATGTAATCTGCCCAATCATCAAGAGGTGGTGTTTATCCCAAATTTTTTAGACATTTATCATGATAGGTGAGCACGTAGGCTAGTATATATAGTCAATAGCCTATAGGTGATAGTTGTTATAGCGAACATACATGGAATGATTATTAGCGAGTGAAAATACTATCTATCCTATCAAAATGCAAATAAGTGGATTCCCTTTTTTTTTTTTTTTAACTTCCTTAGTGGCTTTTGAAGATGAAACTTGCGACTATTTTATTTGCCTAGTCATATAGCAAGCACATAATTTAGTCAAATTTTCACACCTTAGTGTTGGATTACACTACTACCCTACATCCACATACCTAATCTGGACACGTGTCAACAATATAGATAGGAGAGAGGAACTAAAGATGACATTTTATGTCAATAAAAGTTAACCCATTATTGAATTAAACTAAGATTGTAACAAAAATTAGTTCAATGAGATTAAATAAAATTGAGATTGTAATGAAAATCTTTTCAATCAGGGTTGAACTAAATTAAGATTGTAAAGAAAATTGGTTCAATCAAGGTTGAACTAAATAGAGATTGTAATAAAAGCCAAACCAATTAGAGTTCGATTGAATAGAAATTGTAATAAAAACTTACCCATTTAGGGTTCAATAAAACTGAGATTGTAAGAAAAATTTATTCAATCAAAGTTGAGCTAAACTGAGATTGTGACGAAAATTAACCCATTCAGGGTTGAATTCAATAGAAATTTAATGAAAATTAACCCCATTAAGGTTGAATTAAACCAAAATTATAACAAAAATTGACCCAAATTAGGGTTTGAAGAGGAAAGAACCTAGCCATGGAGTGTGGCGGAGATGGATTGTAGCCAATGCGATGGTGGTTGCCGGTGTGAGAGGCGATGGTTGGGTGCGAACGGTGGTGCATGACACTTGTGGTGAGCAAAGTGATGGAGTAGAGGCTCGAATATGAAAGGTTGTGGCAGTGGTAGCGCGGGACGAAGAAGCGGTGTCCGTGGTTGTGGGTATTTGAAATCGTACGAGGTGGGTGGTGGTGGTGTCCGGAACTTTAAGTGGTGCTAGCGCACAGTGACAACAATTGTAGGTGAAATGTCTTGTGGTGGCACACGTGTTAACAGTGACACCGGAATTTGAAACGCCACGCGATGGTTTTTGGTGGTGGACGTCGACGGGTAGTAAGGCAGCGGTTAACAATAAGTAGTGAGTAGTGGGAACACAGCTGTTACTAGAAAATGGCAGGTAACAAAACACAATGGGTACTGGAACACAGAAGGTAACTTAGCAGCGAATAACATGGCGGTGATGTAGCATGTAAAATGATGTTGGGGCAGGTGGTGGTAATTAAGGTGTTGATGATGGTGATCAATGCCATGGATGGTGGTTATGTAGGAATGAGTAAAAGTCGTTAGTGTGAAGGATTAATAGTGGTTAATAAGAGGAAGAAACGATGGTACCCAATGCGGGAAGGAGGTCGCTTAATCTTAAACATGGTTTGCAACTTCAAATGAAACACGGCTTGTAACCCGAAACATGGCTTGTAACTTCAAATGCAGTAGGTAAGCTTCAATCTAGGCATCTAACCTTAGACATGACTTATGACTTCAAATGAAACGTGTCTTGTAACTTCAAATGAAACATGGCTTGCAACCTTAAACATGGCTTGTAACTTCAAATGAAACATGGCTTGTAACCTTAAACATGGCTTGTAACCTTAAACGAAATATGGCTTGTAGCCTTAACGAAATATGGCTTATAAATTCAAATGAAACATAGCTTATAACCTTAGAGAAAACATGGCTTGTAACCTTAAACATGGAGCGTAACTGCACAGGGCGTGTAACCAAACACGGTGCGTAACCGAACGCGGCAGGTAACCTAACACGGTGCCAAACCGAACACGGCGGTAACCGAACACTACACGTAGTGAAACAAGGCAGGTAACCAAATATAGTGCATCATGGCGGGTAACCGAATGTGGCGCCAAACTCAACACAGAGACTAACCTAACACGGTGCGTAACAGGACAGGGCGGGTAATTGAACACAACGGGGAACGTGCTGCTGGTAGTACGCGAGTAGTTGGTGGTGGTGTTATTGGTGGTTTGGTCGTTGAGGTGGTGGCGTGGTTTTATGGTGTTAATGGTGGTGATGGAGGAAGATGACGGTGGGGGTTGAAAGTGACAGTGAAATTAGTAGTTAAACTGTGGTCAGAGCTTATTTTAAAATGTATAAAGTATTCTATGACTTTAAAAGGACATAACTTTCAATCTTTTGAGAGCTACAGATCGAATTACATATCAAAACAAAGCTCTTGAAGGGTAAGAAAGTATATAAAATATGAAGTGCACCGCGCATATTGGTTGTATAACTTACCTTGTAACTTGAAATGGCATAACTTTCAACCGATGAAGAGTTACGGTTTAAATTATATATCAAAATGAAGCTTTTGAAGAGTTCTATGTAATTATGGTGATTTCTTATGTTTTTAACCAAAAAAGATAAAAATAGGTAAAAGATATATAACAATACTTGACTGACTCAAGCAAATATCTTTGTATGTTTATGAATGTAGTTAAAAGAGGTAAAAAGGTTGTAAAAGTACTTTTCTTTTACCCAAGAAACTTCTTTTTAGGTTAAAGAATATGCCTTAAAGAGGTAAAACGGATGTAAAAATACTTCACTTACTCAAATAAATCTCTATGTATTGTTCGTAAATATGCTTGAAAGAGGTAAAAAGGATGTAAAAGTATTTGATAGCTTTTACCCCAGCAAACCTCTTTTATTGTTCAACGATGTTTAAAAGAGGCAAAAAGGGATGTAAAAATAATCGACTTACTCAAGCAAATCTCTTTGTATTTTTCATGAATATGCTTAAAAGAGACAAAAGGGATATAGAAGTGCTTGGTTTTACTCAAGCAAACCTGTTTATAGATTCAAGGATGTACTTTAAAGAGGTAAAAGGACTTAAAAGTACTCGAATTTTACCCAAGCAAATCGCTTTTATTGTTCAAGGATGCCTAAAACAAATAAAAAGGATGTAAAGGTACTTGATTCTTACCCAAGCAAATCTATATACAGATTCAAGGATGTATTTTAAAGGGGTAAAAGGATCTAAAAGTACTTTTATCCAAGCAAATATCTTTGTATGTTCCTGAATATGCTTAAAAGATGTAAATGTACTTGATTTTTATTCAAGCAAATCGCTTTAAATGTTCATGAATATGCTTAAAGAACATAAAAGTACTTGATTTTTATTCAAGTAAATCTCTTTATATGTTCCTAAATATGCTTAAAGAATGTAAAAGTACTTGATTTTTATTCAAGCAAATCTTTTTATATGTTTAAGGATACTAGGGAGCTTTTTTGGCTACTTTTGCCAGAGTAGGCTCATCTTGTCATAAAAAATGCAAAAGAGACCAAAAATGCCGAAAATTAACTCACTTGATATTAAAAATATTTGAATCGTACAAGAAACACTTAGCCAAGTATGAGCTTATGATCCTTCCCATAGACGGTGCCAATTTGTTTATGATGTTTAGATTCACTGTGCTTATACATCATATTTGAGTTATGTATGAGGTGGGGCTCGTTAGGATGCTCAAGTCGTTATCAATTTCATAAAATAATAATAATGGCAGGTAGTAATAGAGCCTTAGATAAAATAAGCATAAAATACTTAGCTTAAGAGGAGGAGGAAGCTTGAACGATTATTGCTATGGAAAGATAGTTATGAAGGAAGGAGGCAAACTGGGTTCTTGAGGTAGTAGATAGTTATGTGGGTTCTCGAGCGGGATTTCCATTACCCCATTTTCTTCCAATTGGGGTACTTCCTCTTCCTTTATTTCCAATTCATCTTTAATCTCTTCCTGCCCTTCCATGCTATGCAACTGGTTGTTCTTGCATACATGGCCTAGGAAGTATTGTTCTTGGTATCGGTAGCATTGCCAAGGCTCACGCCAAGGCTAAAATGACCCGGTAAACACTACGGGATAATTTCTTGATGTCATAGGCCCTATAATTGAAGCCTAGGAGTGTGCTAGTGCCTGGGACTGTGCTGTTATCCTAGATTTGTACGTGGACCCTGACTTAGGCATGTAAGGCTTTTTACAGAGGCATGTCTCACCCCTACAGTATTTCGTATCTCTGCAATCACAATTTCTTAAAACTTGCATGTTCATAGGCTGTGCTCAAGTCTTGGAGCCTAATCATCTTCACCGTGGCCCCCATTTTGGGCTTCAACCCCCTAACGACGCTAGATATGAAGAATACTTCACTTAAACTCAGGTAACACACCAACATCCACCCCTTGAGCTCTTCGAATCGAATATGATAGCCATCAATGGTACCCTTTTGCACTACCTTGTTGATTCCTCCACAATATCATAGAGTGACTTATCCCCAAACTATTTACATAGCTCCTTCACAATGAAAGGCCAAGTAAGATGCGTGTACTGCAATTCTAGTCCCTGGTACCATACGTCGTCGTATTTGTGCATGTGTGTGGACACTATGTCAACCACCTCCTCTGGCGAAATGTTGTGCCATCAAAAAAAAATTCAAGCATTTTATTACCCATGCACGAGGAATGGTTTTGGAAATCCAAGTTCAGATTGTAATTTGGATTCAATGATTGCATGCTCCATTGTGGCAGTTGCTCTCACCATCCTTCACGTTATGTGAATTCAATCCAGGCCCATTTCTTGGCTTTGAAAAAAGGGTAGGTGGTGGAATCAAGCCTTGCCCGCCCATTCTGACATAATTGTCGGTAGCTGCCATTTCCCTATTTGCTACAATGTCTTGAATTACCTTATGAACAAGCTCTGGACACTTCTCCTAGCTACGCATCAGTTTGTTAATGGCTTCGGTCAAGGAATCAACAGAGGATTGAAGTTTCTCATTGGAAGACTGTAACTTCTCCTTAACTCCTGATTGTTCTTCTTTGTTCCTTGCCATATCTCGTTGCATAGCATTGGACATGGCATCCAAACGCTTCTCTATGGAAGCGAAACGTTCATGTCATCCTGAGGTGTCTTCCGAAGAAGACATGGAGGTAGCAAAATGGATGTTCCTTCCCTTAGCCAGTGTTCCAGTCACGAACAACTCTGATATCACTTTGTCACAACTTAAGGTTTGTGACACAAGAAAGATTGAGATGAGAGAGAATTGAGAGAAAATGAGAGGAGAAAGCAGAATTCAGATATTCTTTGATTGAATGAGTATTACAAGTAGTTACATTTGATATTTATACAAGAAATATCATATAACAAGCTGAACTGGGTCCTGTGTAATAACTTGCCCATCCTATGACATGGCACTGCCGTGACAGGGTTTGCCGCATATGTGACATGCGTTGGGTCACAGCGTGCATGCAGTGTCACCTTCCTGTGACACTATGTGATCCTGACAGCGTGCCCAGCTTTGCAACCATCCACCTATGTCATAGCCCATGTCACAACCATGCACACATATGTAGCGGGTGTGAATTTTTATGTCTCACTAATTTATTGATCCCACAACTGGTGGGGGAGGGGGTGGACTGCCAGCCACCAAACTAGTGGTGGCCGGTGTCAATACTGGTGGCCCAGTCATGCTTATGGAGGCAAGTTAGGGGCTGGCAAATGCATATGGGTTAAGGCTAGGGGAACGAGTAGCCATATAAAAAAAGAAAAAAGAAAAAAGAATTACCCTAATTCAAGTAGATGATGCGTCTCATATTTACGCATCTTTTAACTGCTATTTTAAATATTTTGCTCTTGAATAACTATAGTTTTATACTCAACTTGGAAATTTTAATGTTTATAAGTTCTAAGACTAAAATCTCGAAAATTGTCAAATTTGGTGCAAATAAGACAAATTTGATGGGATCATAAGTCACAACACAATCCCCACTCGATCCTCATCAACGCAAGCCCAATTCCAGCCCATCTACCAACACCATGCCCCTGTTTTAGCATCAACCTCAAGCCCATCATCTTCAGCACAACCCACGACCACCAGCTAAGCACCAGCAACCCACCTGAGTCCAACACCTCTTGTCAGGCCCAACACCGGCTTAGTCTTCACATCGTACAGACCTGCTCAGCCTAACACCCACGCAGTCCGACCTATCTACCAGCTCTTGTATAGCGCAGCCCAACTCAACCTTAGGCGCAGCTCTCCCATAGAGGCCCAACTCCAGTAGGGCTCAAAGAAGACGCAAAAGAGTCGGTTTTGGGGAAGGATCTACGCTCTATTTTAGACTCTGTTTTTGGGTTTTTACCATTGCAGCACTGCTCACGAGTTCTCTCTCCTTTCAATTTTAATTTGTTTCTTTTTTTCGTTAAATTGGAACGGGAGAAAAATTAGCATGAAGATCAACATGAGTTCATACATCTTCTCCTTCACCAGGTCATCCTTGATGGAGGGCTAACTTACTCTCTGGGATTAGATGAAATCTTAGCCTTTTAATTTTTGTATTACTTTTAGTCTTGAGATATTTTGTTTGTTACATGAATTGCTTGATTTTGAGAAATACTATAAAGTATTATGCTTTAATTGTTTATTCAATTAATATGATTATTGAGTTTGTAACCTTTAATTGTTGATATTGATATTTATAAATTAATTCTTTGTGCTTATGGCCTTAGGTTCATTAATCAAGCAATAGTATTAGCCGAGTTGTTAATTCAAGCCTATCTTTTCTATGCTTTAGTTAGATAGAGTCAATACGTAATAATTAACAATACGTTAGATAGAGCCTATTTTCTTTATGCTTTAGTTAGATGGGGTCAATACGCTATATTGACAACATCTTCGTAGTCGGTTGAAGCTTGTAGTCTAAACCACTACTCGTGTGACAATCAATAATCCTAATGATGGATTCGAAACCCTAGGTTCCAATATAATACACTTTTTCGATTAGAAGTAGATTATTTTAGTTTAATTGTCGTTTTCTAGATTAATTAACACTAAAACCTCTCAACTTTATTCAAATCAATTTAGGTCATAGAATAATTTTATGTACTCTTAGTCCCTGTGGTTCGATACCCTCTTGCCCTGCACTTCAATTTAGATGTGTTTAGTGATTAGGGTTAAATACTAAATCTAGATAGACGTAGAAAAATACATCAAGATTTTGGCGCCGTCGCCGGGGACTAGGCAACATTCGTGATTTTATTTTTGTGATTTTTTCTTTGCTTTGTCACTTAGGATTCTTATTTTTATTTTTTTTTTATTGTCTCTTTTCTTTTAAAAAAAATTTTAAAAAAAAAACTATTTTCTTTACTTTTCTCAAGAAAAAGGTTATTGTCTTTTTTTTACCTTTTTCTAATCATTAATTGTCTTGTAATTTTCGTGCATAGGTAGATTCATGATAGCTTTTCATTTGTTTTTCTTTTTAAGTGCTTGTTTTGTTTGTTTTGTTAGTTTTAATTTTTAGTTTTACTTCTTTCTTGTGGCTGTTTGCTCGTGCACGGTTGTCGCTTTTTATCTCTTGGCCTTACCATATTCGACCCCGAGATTGAAAGAACCTTAAGAGACCATTGAGCCCAAAGTCGAACACAAAGCCATAATGGCTGACTAACGACAACCATGTCCACTCATGGAGTATTTTACCCCCACCACGTACACCTCACTGTCATGCATTAGGTTGCCACTTGTAGCCTATCAGTTTGAGCATAAGCCCCACACCATATAAATGCTTTCTTCATTCCACAACTTAGGCGATGAGAACCTATACTCACATTTGGACAGTTTCATGGAGGTTTGCTCAACCTTCAGGATTCCTAATGTCAATGATGATGCCATCCTACTTCGCCTTTTTCCTTTCTCTTTGAAGAATAAGGCTAAGTATTGGTTAGACACCTTACATAGTAGGATGATTAGTACTTAGAATCAAATGCAACAAGAATTTCTTAAGAAATTCTATCCCATTAGTAAGACCAACACTGCCATGAGAGCCATTAACACCTTTTCCCAACTCCCCGAGTGAAGAGTTTCATGAGAGTTGGGATAGGTTTAGAGAACTTTTACGCGCTTGTCCACATCATGTTATCCCTAAATGGCAGCTGGCCCAAAACTTTTAGTATGTGTTGAATGGAAAGGGTCAACAAATTGTTGATGCTTCATGTCTTGGTCACTTCCTTAGGAAGAATGATGATGAGGCGCGGGAACTGTTCAAACACTTGAGTAAGAATTCACAATAATCTACCACACATGCACTTCTAAATGCTGCTAGGTATAATAGAGGAGGATAACATGAAATTGGTCACACCTTCATCTTAGATAAGAAAGTACATTCTCTTGCCTCTTCTGTGGAGTAGCTTAATTCCTTATTTAAGATGATGTTGACTCCCTCTATTGCACCTAATGTGTCTAATTTTCAAAACATGCGTAGTGCTTGTTTTTCATGTTCTAGTGTCTCTCATTCCACACTTGACTGCTCCTCTGCTTTACCTTTTGGTGAGTGGTCGGAGGAACAGGTTAATGCAGCCCAAAGATTCTCAAGAAATGACCCATACTCTAACAAGTATAATCCAGGTTGGAGAAACCATCCAAACTTCTCGTGGAGGCAAGGAGGAGAAGGACAGTTTGTGCCATAACCACCTAACCCACGACCTCAACCATCTGGTATGTCAGGACCTCCTGGTTTTCAACCGCAAGGGTATACTTCTAACTACTCTCAACCTTGTAATTTGAGTTCTAATTCAAATTTGGAAGAGAAGGTCTTGAGTGCATAGAAAGGTTTATAAGCTAATTTCCAATTTTTCCACTCCCATACACAATTGGACTCAAAGCTAGAAACCCAAATAGGTCAACGAGCTAACACTTTGAGTAAGAGAGATGAGGGAAGACTCCCTAGCCAAGCTATAGAGAACCCTAGGAACTATGTGAGGCAAGACAACTATCCTCCCCATCAAGAAAAAGTAAAGTCCATTATAGTGTTGAGAAGTGGAAAGGAGGTTGACAATGGGGTGAATGCCGAGAGTGAAGTAACCATAAGTGGTGAGGGAGAAGAGAAGAGCGCAGAAAGAGAGAAGGAGATTGATGAGGTCACGCGCCCTTCTCCCGTTCCTAAAGCATCTAATCTCTCTTCCTCATAAGAACCTAAGGTACACTTCCCCCAAGCTTTAGTTGCACCACATCCAAATGGGAAGGATGAAACGTGGGAAGACATTTTGGAGACATTTAGGCAAGTAAAGATAAACATTCCCCTTCTTGATGCGATCAAACAGATCCTGACCTATACGAAATTCATTAAGGATTTACTAAACCAAAAGAGGCGATCTAGAGCACATATGCCTAAGAAAGTGTTTTTAGATGAGCAAGTGAACTCCTTTCTGAAGTGTGACACTTCAATTAAGTACAAAGAACCTGGTGTCCCCACCATCTCTTGGTCACTTGGAGACTACCCAATCAATAAAGCTTTACTGGACTTAGGAGCGAGCGTCAACATTATTCCTTGCTCGGTTTATGAGATGTTAGGCTTGGGAGAGTTGCAACCCACCACGATGACCTTGCAGTTAGTGGATAGATCAACTAGGATCCCCCGTGGTGAGCTTACTAACATACTGGTGACGGTAGACAAAGCTATATTTCCTGCTGATTTTCTTGTGCTTGATGTGGAATCTTCTAGTCATTCAAAAAATCATATCCTTGTCATTTTAGGTTGGCCTTTCTTAGTGACGGCTAATGCCATAATTAATTAATGGATGTTAGCTTTGCAAGCATGACTATTAGGTCGAATATTTTTAAGGCTTCGTCATCACCCACTAGTGAGGATGAGTCAGAGTGTTTCCATGTTGATGTTGCTAATGATTTGGTGGACCAAGCACCCCCCTCTATCCAAGTTAGTCACCTTTTGGATGAGAAGGCACAACCTTCTAAAGAGATGTAACGAAGGTTGAACTTGGTCATGAAAGAAGTTTTTGGTTGAGAGAAGAATCATGTAATAATTCAAGAAGGAATTGTACTAGATCGTAGGGTGTCTAAGGAGGGCATTAAGAACTACAAGAAAAACGGTCATTAACAACCATGATTATCATCATTAAAAGCCTAGTTTACTGTCACTAATAGTATTAATGATGAGGGAAACTTCCCATCATTTGTCGTCATTATTACTTTCGACATTAATACTATTTGGGATCAACGACCGCTAAACTGAGCCGTCGTTAAAAAGTATCTACAACGGTATACTATGTCCACCGTTAAAAGTGAAATCAATAACGAAAACACAAGTTTTCTTTAAAAGTGAAGTCTTTAATGTTAGGTGGCATTATTGTTAAAAAGTTGACTAATAACGACAACAATTATCATCGTTACGAATATTTACCACCATATGGGAAAAAGTTTTAACAAGAATAAAAACCGCTGTTAAAATTTTTTGTGCTGCTAACTAAAAATAGTAACGACAATATAGACCGTCATTGGTAAAAATGGCAACGACAATAAACCATCGTTAAAACATTTTTCACCAATTAATAACAAAAGCCGTCGTAAAAATGCTTCCCCTATGAAAGACAATTATAACGAAAAACTTTATTAACATCAAAGACATCGTACATTCATATAGTACAATGCATGCATTCATAAATACCAGTACATTTATGTAATATAATGATAGTTTTCTGGTTGTTTACAACATATGTACATCCATATAAGGACACTTTTCTGGTTATTCATTGCACCTGTACATAAATGTAGTATAACGACATTTCATTTCAGTTATAACACCTGTAGAATAGTACAGTATAACCATATAGAAATAACTTACATATCATTCAATGTAGCAGCGAATTTCAGTAAAAAATAAAGATGTTATTAAAACTTAAATATCCAAGTACTCACAAAAGCCATTTACATACAAACAACACTAAAAACATACATTATAAAATTTGTCACCTGAAAATTTAGCAAAAATTACAAATCTGACAAAAGTTCACAAATAAAAGTTCCAACAAAAACAAGAATTTGCAGTGCAATCTTAAAACATCTGAAGAAAATAAATATAACACTCATTTTAGAAACTTCTTATCCTCAAAGCATCAATAATAAATAGTACAAACAAATCATAGACCAGGCAATAAAACAAAAAATACCACAAATAAAAACTATATTAATGTAGTTAGCATAAAATTGGCCAAAACAAAAACAATTCATATGCTTTTTAATACAAAACAATCACAAACACAATCTGCACTTTATAGCACTCAATCACAATATCACAAATTCAGAACATTCCTAAAATCCACCTAGAATTCAATCACTTAGTTCAAACTCAACAATAATTCAAATAACACAATAATTTGTTCTTAAGGAATACTGAAATGATTGCAAACTCTTAACTCCATATTGAAACACAAAGTCCTAAATCCACAGATCTCAAATCAGAAAGAACTCAATCATACAGTCCAAATGCATTAACAATTTCGAACAACTGAAGAGTGACTTTTGTTTTAATAAAAGTGAAGACTTGCAATAAAAAAACAGGGTGCACCTACCAAGTATGGCCCTAGGAGAACGAACCACCAAAATAAAAACAAAACAAAATACAGCCCACATGCCATGACACATTAAAAGACCTAGCAAGATGCAAGCTCAAAACAAAGTGAAACTACTACCCACACTTACTTCAAAATGCCAATTCTAAACCTCCTTGCTCTATACATCATGGATGGCCCATAGTATATTAATTATAAACCCTAGTATATAACTAATCACAAACACCAAAAGCAATGTCAATCATATTAGTAGTGGAATTAGTCCTTTACCTTGAAAAGCAACTTAAATCAAGTTCGCTAAGTTGGAGCCGGTTGGTTGACCATGGGATTGAGCAACTTGAGCGCGTCAACGGACCAAGAAGCCAACCTGAACACAAACACGAATCTACCAATGAACAATAAACATTGAATTATAACAAACATGAGCTACCAACTAACTTGTTAATTCAACGTACATAACACAAACTACCAAAGTAAAAGAGGCAAATTTGCTTTGACGCTTTGTGAATTTTGCAAAAAATCATTCAAAATCTAGGTACAGTGGATCAATACAAGGAAGAAGAGAATTAGGATTGTTAATCACAAATGAACAACAGACATGGGCTTATTACAAACATGAACTACCAACTAATTTGTCAATTCAGCGAATATAACACGGATCACCAACATTAAAGAGACAAATTCAATTTGAAGCTTTGTCAATCTAGAAAAAAAAAATTATTCAAAATATGGGTCGTTAATTACCAATGAACAACAGACACGGGCTCATAACAAACACGAACTACCAACTAATTTGTTAATTCAGCAACATAACACTAACTACCAAAATAAAAGGGACAAATTCACTTTGAAGCTTTGTCAATCTTGCAAAAAATCATTCCAAATTTGCGTATAGTGGGTCAATATAGCGAAGATTTGAATTAGGGTTATTAATCACCAATGAATAACATATGTGGGCATATAACAAACACGAATTACTAACTAATTTGTTAATTCAGCAATCATAACACGAACTACCAATATAAAAGGGACAAATTCGCTTTAAAGCTTTGTCAATCTAGGAAAACAATCATTCAAAATCTGGGTATAGTTGGTCAATACAGTGAAGAATTGAATCAGGGTCGTTAATTACCAACGAACATGTGCTTTGAATGAAGCTTGGTAGATTCGTGTTTGTTATGAGCCCATGTTTGCTGTGGGTATCAGTTTTTCATTCTATGTGAGGGAGAACTGTGCTTTGAATGAAGCTTGGTGGTTTGTGTTTGTTATGAGCCCAAGTCTGTTGTTCGTTCTAAATTAACAAACCACATAGAACGAACATGTATGACTACCAACTAGTTTGTTAATTTAGAGAACACAACACGAACTACAAACGAACAAGACAAATTTGCTTTGAATCTTTGTCATTCTGGCAAAAAAAATCCTTCGAAATCTTGGTACAATACTTTAATACAGTAAGGAATCGAATCAAGGTTGTTAATCACCTACTTTGCTACATCGATTTGCTTCACTGTTTCACCATTTCGCTGTGCTTTGAATGAAGCTTGGGAGTTTAGGGTTTCTACAGGGGCTATGCGAGGGAGAACTGTGGGTATCAATTTTTCATTCTTTTTACACGCTTTTTTTCTAGCCAAGTTTCTTTACACGTTAAAGACTTTCAATTGATGTCTTTTTTTTTAAATTATTTCATGTAGTACATTTTTAATTAATTTCAAAATTATATTTTAGCATATTAAATAAAAAATTATCAAGTACAATTGGAATACGCTCAAAGAGTAAAATATTGAATTAAGTATCGATTGGTATATTATTTGATTCTCGAACTTGAATTACAGTATGTATGGGTGAAGTACAAATCAGAAAATTTAAGAGAATAAAAAAATTGGCAATAATAAATTTCAAAAAAAGCGCCTAATTTTAAAAATTAACATATTTTAACTTTTTTGACCAAAAGTTTATCGCTTACTTGAGCCTATTAATGACAGTTTATGGCTAGAATTAACGACCTTATTTAGTGCCTGTCATTATAAGCCTAACATATACCACCTTTTAATGACGGTGTTTTAATCCCGTCGCAACTAGGCACTGCATACACACTTTTTAACGATAAAAAAAACTTTGGTCATTATTTTTTGTCATTAAAAGCCAGCTTTCTTGTAATGGAGGTTGACAAGGCTAATATAGATTTGATTGCTAACATACTCCCTCCTTCAAATGTGAAGCAGGTTACAGCCTTTCTAGGTCATATGACTTTCTATGAGGGATTCTTTAAGGACCGTGGGAAGTCAGCCAGACCATTGCCTAGTTTGCTATATAAGGATATATCAGTTGAACTCGATGAGTTTTGGTTAGAAACCTTTCATAAGTTTTGGTCTATTCTTGTTGCCGCCCCCATTAGGCGTCCACCTGACTACTCTCTCCCTCCTGAAATCATGTTTGCCATTTTTGATTTTGCTGTAGATGTTGCCTTAGGTGAGCTCATTAAAGTGCCTTCTTTGATTGATGTCATTACTTAATCTTTGCTAGACCCATTGAATCCCGGCTGAAGGCGTTAAACTTAGCACTACTAAGAGGCTGCTTGGGTTTGTTATTTCTTGTTTTGAGTTTAGTTTTTGAACTAATTAGTTGCTTGGAAGCTTGTTTTCTCTCTTTTCAAGTTCTTGTCCCATGTTGGAGGAGTCATACATGTTCATTCACACCCATTCATGATCATCACCTTGTCAGGTTGTAATGCTCCATCTTACCTCTTTCTTGTGCTTTAATGCTTTATGTTGTGACATTAAGGACAACGCATGATTTAGGCGTGGAGATGAGGCTCATTTGTATGTGCTCATTTTTGGTTAAATTTTTAACACTTTTTGTGCATTTTGAGCGTGCATTATAACCTTTTAGCCAACCTTTTCCTTGATTGATGTATATGTTATGACGATTGTGGGATTAATTGTCTATTTCCTTCTCTCGATTCTATGAGATTAAATGGTTCTACTCCATACTTGTAGTGAGTATTATCGATCATTATTGATATTAATAGGTTCTACTCATGCTGCTCACCTATTCACTATGCACAAGACTTTCGTGTTGTGGGAAATCTGAAAATTTTGAGTAAACAATCCTATATGTCTTGAGTTTTGCAAGCTTGTCCTATTAGATTATCCTAATCTTTGCTCTTTGATGTTGTGTTAAGTACTTGTTGATCAATGTCAATTGTAATATTGAAGTACTTGTTATTCAAAAAGCCCAAAAAAATGGACAAAAAAGAAAGAGAAAAAGAAAAAAAGAAAAAAAGAAAGAAAGAAAAAGGTTTCCTCCAAAGAAAAGAAAAGAAAGGAAAAAAAAAAAAAGCAAAAGAAAAGGAAGTGAAAATTGATGTACATTCATGGTGAAGTTGTTCTTTTTTTGTGCTATATCAAGGTCAAAATGTTGTAAAGTGGTCACTCATAGACCACTTAAAATTCTAAATGCATGGACATGTGTTTAGGTGACTCAATAGCAAGGATGTAAAAAAACTTGATATATTTGGTTGGATGTGATAATTTGAGGAGATTCTATGGCATGAGATCCTATTCAGTTTCACTTGTACGCTTAAATTGCTTGAGTAGTTTCTATTACTTGATACAGGGTTAATGAAATTCTATGACAAGTTTTGAAGTTTAATCATCTGAATTTATGGAATTGGAGAATGCTCTAAGATGACTGAATCTTGTCTTGAATTCTAATGTATGTGTTAATCTGGAAAAACTTAGTGAAGGTTGGGGTAGTTGATTGCTTGAGTATTTGAGTTTATTATATACTTTGCTCAACGACTAGCAAAGTCTAGGTGTGGGGATGTTGATGCATCTCATGTTTACGCATCTTTTAACTGCTATTTTAAATATTTTGCACTGATTAACCATAGTTTTATACTCAACTTGGAAATTTTAATGTTTATAGGTTCTAAGATTAAAATCTCGAAAATTATCAAATTTGGTGCAAATAAGACAAATTCTATATGTAAACAATTGAATCAAATCAACCGAGTTCGGGATCATATGTCACAATGCAACCTCGCTTGATCCTCATCAACGCAAGCCCAATTCCATCCCATCTACCGACACCATGCCCCTATTTCAGTGTCAACCTCAGGCCCATCATGTTCAGCACAGCCCATGACCACCAGTTAAGCACCAGCAGCCCACCTGAGTCCAGCATCTCCTGTCAGGCCCAGCACAGGCTCGGTCTTCATGTCGCACAGACCCGCTCAGCCCAACACCGACTCAATCTATCCCATCTACCAGCTCCAATATAGCGGCAGCCCAACTTAACCTCAGGCCCAGCTCACCCATAGAGGCCCAGCTGCAGTAGGGCTCGAAGAAGACGCAAAAGAGTCGATTTTAGGAAAGGATTTAAGCTCGATTTTAGACTCTGTTTTTCAGTTTTAACCTGTGTAGCACTGCTCACGGGTTCTCTCTCCTCTCAATTTCAATTGGTTTCTTTTCTCGTTAAATTGGAACGGGAGCGAAATTAGCATGAAGATCAACATGAGTTCATACATCTCCTAATTCACCATGTCATCCTTGTTGGAGAGCTAATTTGCTCTCTAGAGTTAGATAAAGTCTTAACCTTTTTATTTTTGTATTACTTTTAATTTAGGGATAGTTTGTCTGTTACATGAATTGCTTGATTGTGAGAAATAGTATAAAGTATTGTGCTTTAATTGTTTATTCAATTAATATGATTATTGAGTTTGTAACCTTTAATTATTCATATTGATGTTTATAAATTAATTCTTTGTGCTTGTATAGGATTAATTAATCAAGCAATAGTATTGACCGATTTGTTAATTAAAGCCTATCTTTTCTATACTTTAGTTAAATAGGGTCAATACGTTTTATTTAATAATACGTTAGGTGGTGCCTATTTTCCTTATGCCTTAGTTAGATAGAGTCAATACGCGATACTAACAACATCTTCTTAGTAGGTTGAAGCTTATAGCCTAAACCACTACCCGTGTGACAATCAATACTCCCAATTTAAAAGTTAACACAAAAATAATTGGCTAATGATGGATTCGAAACCTTAGGTTCGAATTGTATATGATTAATTAATCAATCAATAGTATTAACTGATTTGTTAATTAAAGTCTACCTTTCCTATACTTTAGTTAGATAGGGTCAATACGTAATAATTAACAATATGTTAGGCAGAGCTTATTTTCCTTATGCTTTAGTTAGATAGGGTTGAATACGCGATACTAACAACATCTCCTTAGTTAGTTGAAGCTTGTAGCTTCAACCAATACCCGTGTGACAATCAATAATCCCAATTTAAAAGTTAACGCAAAAATAATTGGCTAATGATGGATTCAAAGCCCTAGGTTCCAATTTAATACACTGTTTCGATTAAAAGTATATTATTTTAGTTTAATTATCGTTTTCTTGATTAATTAACACTAAAACCTCTCAATTTTATTCAAATCAATTTTGGTCATTGAATAATTTTACGTACTCTTAGTTCTTGTGGTTCGATACCCTCTCGCCCTGCACTGTAATTTAGATGTGTTTAGTGATTAGGGTTAAATATTAAATTTTGATAGACGTAGAAAAACACATCAGTAGAGAACTCAAGTGAATGGTAAAATAAATTGAGCAGAATTATAAAAGCAGCAATTTAAAAAAAAAAAAAAAAGAGAGCGAGAGAGAGATAGAGAAAAGCGGAAGATAATAAGAAAGGATCGAGAACGAATTTTTAATTTGAAAATGGCTTTGATACAATGTGAAATATAAGAAACACCTCTATAGAATTAAGCATGATTGATTGAATGAAAGTGTCATACAATGGTCTCCTTATATAGGGAAAGCAAGCCGTGAGAATTACAAGAGTATCCTCGAGGCATAAAACTAGACATAGGGGTCGCAAAGGAAAAGTAGAAAAAAAACCTAGAGAAAGTTTCCTATTCTAGATATTCTAATGCTATGGATTTGGTTGTATTTAATATGTATATGTTGTTTCTTAAATTGATATTTGGGATACATGTTGAACTCCTAAAGGTCAAGAACAACTTGGATGTATTTGATTGTTTGTTTTTGTCTTGCCTTGATGGAAAATAGAGGCACATCCTAATGCTTTATTAGTAATATGAGTTACCGCAAATATTAGAGCCAGAAAAGATCAATAAGTGTATCAGAAGCTACTCCAAACGTGCCAAGTAGTAACAAGTGCCTATCTCAAATTGATTCATTTATGAATCGAAGGGAATGCTCCATATGTCACATAAAAGTTCTAACAGTTTCCTATTTGCTTTTGTAGTTTTAGATGGCAATCCGTGAATGGAAACTTCAAAGCCCATGTTTGTCCTCACCCACAAGGACAACTAGGGGTGTAAATGAACCGGCAGCTCGATATAAAACTCATGTAGCCGAGCCAAGCCGAGTCTGAGCTCGATAAAGCTTGAACTCATGAGCTCGCGAGCCTAAACGATCCTAAATATAAAATAATAATATAATTTAAATTTTTATTATAATAATCATAATTTAAATTTCAAATTTTAATTATTATAATTCTGATATTTCTCTCTCTCACATCTCTCTCTCTCTCCACTCTCTCTATGCCCCCACCATCGGCACCCTCACCGATGCCACCCCAGTGCCGGCGATGCGACCAAGACGGCGCCACCCCAGCGCCAGACGCTGCACCACCACCAACACCACTAATGCTAAAGAGTAGTGTTGTACTTTGCTATGCTAATGACTCTATAAATAAAGTCCACATTATAAATCTCTTCATCATCCAATATAGCATAATTTAATCTTCACAGGCACCTTTAATATTACATATCCGTATGTATATATATATTTTTTTAACTTGATAACACACTATTCATAAAGCTACAGGGTCCCCACACTCCGACACCATCAATACAGATCCACCAGTGTAGAAAGCTCATTTTTTACAATACATGAAACTAGAATTTGGAGGCTTGGAAAATTTGGGAATCTTTACTATAACATACACATATAGTTAAGTAAATGGTAATTCAAGTATTAATAAATAGGTTAAGCGTTTTGTTCCAACTATGCATCTTCCCTAACTCTATATATAGAGACATTTGGTGTAGAGAAAGGTTATGGATGAATGTTGAGTCCCCCCCCCCCCTCTCACCTTCCCTTATATTGTACTTGTATTTGTAAATCTTTTGTCACTACTTACAGATTTGGTTAATTGAGTGTTTGATTGTTGATTTTTTAGTTGTATTCGTTAAATTGAGTGTTTTTTTTTCGATAATTTGCAAAAAAATCACTAAACAAGCCGGCCAATTGTTAGGCGAAGCCTGAGATCGCCCGCAACAACATGGGAGCCAAAACATCCAATACAAAACAAAAAAACAAAAACAAACCTCTCGCCTCAAAACCTGACACATTAGACATAGAGAAACAGGACAAAAAAAAAAAAAAAAAAAAAAACACGGGTTTGAAATTGAGTGTTTGAAATTAATATGGTTCGTATCATATTGGGTCTGGTCCTATCCAACCCAACCCCGACTTTCATTTCTAAAACACAAATTGCTTTTTTTTTTTTAAAAATACAAATTGCTTTATTGTTTAAAAAACCCATGTATCACAACATAAGAAAATGACTTAATGAAATCAATCAACTAACAATAGTCGATATGAGTGAATCATAATAATGGCTGGTCATTATAGTGAAGGTCGAGGAGTTTAGCTCATGGGCTAAAAATGGTGGTGGCAGGTGCTGATGGAGATAAAAGTAAAAGTAAGTTATGGTAGTGAAGATTCATGCTAATATACTCTTTTGAAATAGTTTTTTAAATAAATTGTAAAAGTAATCCAATTTTATGTCCTTTTTGCTTAGTTATAAAAAACTTTTCAAATTTCTGAAAAATATGTAAAAAATCTTTTCTGCAACCTAAAAACAAGCCTTACAATCAACTAGAGCTTCTTGACCATTTAAGTTTGTTAAAAAGCTAAACTAAATGCAATCTAAGTCAAGTGTACCATTAGAAATTAAAGGAATTGCGAATAAGTTGCACTGGGTCTTTTATAGTTGACTCGTATATATCTAATTAGACAAAAGTACTCCTTACCCAATGTGACCAAACGAGTCATACTCCTTTACTCAAATATTGGAGAATTCATTAATCCAAGACTTATTCTAATGGCCTTGGTTTCTCCCTTTTGGCAATTTTTCATCAATATAAGTCCATCAACACACACACCTCATGTCATTTTCAAGACAATCAAATGAAATCAAGATACAAAACACGAGGTTCGTTTGTATTTGGTACGAAAAGCGAAGTCTCGAATATGGTCTAAGAGGTGTTGGTGGTTTGAGAGATAGAAGGGAACTAGCAAGCGAGATACTTGGCTGCTGAAAGGGTCATAAAGTAATAAGAACAAAACCAATATGACACTCACAACAAATAAAGTTAAGCTTAAAATTCTAGACCGAAGCGCTAAATGAGACCAAATTAGTTACTGATTATGAACCAGAACAATCTATATCCAAACAACACAAACTCGAGTCTGCACACCTTTATGGAATCCAGCTAAATTACCATCATGAGAGAAGTTAGGACCCAGAAGCCCCTACAAACACAATTGTCAATAAATCTCCTACGATAGAGATATTGTTGCTTTTTTTTATATAGAACATTGAACAAGGCAATTAAGGCCTGCTGCAGAGCTTCTTTTGGTTGTTTCGGTTGTTTAAACCACCGTCTCCTTTTGGCTATCACGAGCATAGTTAGTTAAATATGGTACAGGAATAAAACAGAGTTTAATACGCACGTGTATTATTTGAATTTTGACACTAAAAGTTCAGTCAAAAATTTAGTGAAAATACGTTAACACGTAGAAAACGTATATAGACGTGTTCGTGTTTAAAACGGTTACAATTTGAAATATGACTCAAAAATTCGGATCAATTTTTGCAAAATTAGTGTATGTAAAAGCTAAAATAATGGAAATATATCACTTATGTACCATTAAATTGAACTATAGGTATCTTGATATTTTAATATATACAATAAAAAGATTTCAATATTTTATCACCGAAGTATTTTATGTTGTAATTTGATCAATTTTTGTATGAATCTGACATATTTTATACATAAAATATAAATGTAATACATGCATACAAGAATATACATAAATCATGCCAAAGTTTTTTTACAAAAGTTCAACAAATTGTAATAAAAAATTTTGTGAATTTTAATATAAAGTACCTAAGTAATAAAATTTTAAAACCTCAAAATACTCCATTCTATATTTTGAAACTTTATTTTGGTACGGCAGAAAAAGAGAAGCAGTGAGCCAGGCTTGACATAATTTTTATTTCAAAATTTGAATATTAGTTTTTAAGTGACAACAAATTTTTAGAAAAAAACATGCGTATTTTTCAAAAAATACGGATAACTTGTTCTATATTAAAAAACGCGAATTTTTTTTCATATTTTTGGGAAAAAATATGTAAACGCAAGTATTATACGGTATTAATACGTATACGGGTTTTATTTGCGTATAATACACGAATTTAGATCACGAGTTTAAAGCTCTCCAACACCCTTATTCACATACCAAAGAGGGTACCAACACGCTGTCATAGGGTCCCATTAGAACTTAGAAATTAAGCTTGCTTGGATAAGAGCAATACCAGGATAGGTGGCCTCTTGGGAAGTCCTCACTCTCAGGTTAGGGGCACTTGAAAATAGCCGCTCTTCAAGAATAATATCCCGAAGGGGGAAGGCTGCGTACATCCATTTCCCAGACCCTGCTTAGGCGGGAGCCCTTGAGGCACTAAGTGTGTTGCTTTTGCTTTGCTTTTTATTTAAGGAAATTGTAATCTCCTCATCAATTTTAAATGATGTAAAACAAGTAACTAAATGTTTCATAAAATAGTTGGACTGTCAAGAACCCAAATGGATGGGCTAAGAAAATGATCCACAATTACGACTTAAAACGACCATAACTTTTAATCAATAAAGGGCAACAAAGCCCATTGCATATCAAAACAAAATTCTCGGACCGAATTATGCAAACCTAGCCACTTCGCTGCCATCACCCATCTATTTTACCCAAATTCAATCTCTTCGCATCTCTTAGGACCACTTTTTGCATTTGTCGAGAGCTTACGAGCATTTTCATAATTTTGCATTCAGGGTTTCTTCATTGTTGCCTATCAATATGATATTCGGCTGTAATTGTGGCTCATTCCAGCATCGTTTCAAAAACAAACCCTAATTCTCTCTAAACTTTCTGTGAATAATCTTCAATTTTGACATGTTGAATGTCGAGTTTGCACATTCGTCCTGCATAGAAAATAAAACTCGACAATTACAGAGAAAGTAGTTCCATAATCTACATAGCAATCCATAGAACAGGAAAAGACACAAAGGCAGGCAAGTTTATCAGCCAAGTACCACAGTATTTGAGCAAGGTTACCATCCTACCTTTATCAGTTCCCAAAAATAGCAAAAACACATGCAACCAGTCAGTCCCAAACAAACTACCATAAACTAAATTGCGTCAATGAGGAAGCACAAATATCACAGAGACCAACCCACATCATGCTCGGTGGACATGTACACTCTCGAATGCTCCACCTCCATATATTGGCGGCCATTGTGGTGTCCCACCTCAAAGCTGCCATCAAATTGGCCACCACCACCAAGTGGGTAGGAGATTTGACCCAGACCCAGCTCAGGCGGTGCATCATGCAGGCCACCACCAGTGGGTTCAGTGCCCTTGAATCCCCAGGATGAGCTGCCATGAGGGAAGTGACCCACCGCGAAGGGAGACGTTGCAGTGGGCAGCTGAGCTATGGGTGAGCCTTCCATGGTGGTATCAGCTCGATTTCTGGACAGCCAGGGTTGATTTGACAGAAGAGAGAGAGCACAAGTGGAGTCAGAAGAGACCCCTGTGATAGATTCTCCTGAAGTGATGTAAAAGCCACCCACACTAGGTGAACCTTGCATGTACATGTCTGGCATGGGATCTCCCAAGCTGCCTGTAAACAACCACCAAGGGATTCAAAATCGTTGCAATTATAACAAGATGGAAATTATACTTATATTTATTGCCACAGTTAACTTAATCTTTTGAATTAGTTGGTTTCTTGCCATGATATCAAGAGATGTCTCAAGTTAAATCCCCACATCAATCACTCTTAGCATTGATGTATTCAGCAAAAGATAAGAAGTGTAACTGTGTTCTATCCCATCTTCAAGCCTAATAACATCGCATGAGAGGGCATATTTGAGCATTTTGCTAAGGACATTTGGTTTCTTAAAGCTTTACAAAGGCATTATACATCAGAATCTCACTGTTTGCCTTTTTTTAAAGGCAAGGAGAATGTTAGACCAACTACACACAATTAGTTAAGTCTGGCAATTCATTTAATAATAAACTAAACAGAGAGAGAAAGGGAGAGACAATCGTTATCAAATATGGGATGCTCCGCTTCTCACTATTTGCTAATATCTCACATAATTACAGGGTAAGAAACTACAACCCTAAGATCAATCAGTGTTCTCTTTCTATCCTAGGACATGAATGCTGAGAGGAGAGTTTCTAGATGGATACTAAATTGTCAAAGAATTTAACTATCCAAGAGCTTATATTGTTAGGTCAAGGCCCGATAATAATTTTATACTGTAAGATGTCACCTCATATGAACTCCCATTAGATTTGAAGTAAGAATAATACAGATACTTGATTCACACCTAATAATACAGACACCTGATTCACACCTTGTGTTGAAGTGATGTTAGTATAAAGAGCGTGGATTATTGGGATTTAATTTGAGACCCTCTTGGTTAAGAGGCTTGATACCACCAGAGTCACCAACTAATTTCCAACTTAGGCTATTAGGTTAAAGAATGATTTTATATCATCTCATAAACTGTCATCAAGAAAATTCGGTTTACACCCGACATCCTCACCAGCCCATGTATTTTGAAGGCATTTCCCAGTGGAAGCAGGCTGAACTCCGAGTTGACGAGGATCATAGGATTTGGTGGCTGGCCACAGGCTCCGGGGAGAGGCCCTCGCGTACGCAGAAAAGTCCACTATGAATTCACTGCTTCTGCTGCTGCTATCTGCAATATCAGCCTTTTGTGTAAGAAAAAAGTACTAATTCCAACATTTCTTCTAGGGCTTTTTACACACAAAAAAAAGCTCTTTAAAGTAATCATTTTCACTTAACAACCACAACTTCTCAATTTTTCTGAAAACCACCTTCAAAAGTTTAATATTTTTCAATTAATCACCTATGTTAATGCCATTAGTTTTCTGATAAAGCTATACGTGTAAGCATACGTTTTCTTATACATAAAAGGAGAAATAAACGCATATATTGGTGTCAGCGTACTTAGTAAAGCAAGATGATGCAGCCATGCCTTCACGCCTGATGGGTTACTTGGCGGATAGGAGTTGGCAAGATGGTGGCTTGGCGGGCCGCAAGGGAAGCATGGATAAAGGGAAAGAGACGCGGAAAGGGGGTGAATGAGCTTGTGAAATTTGTCATCCATTAGGTTACTTCACTAATAGATTAATAGATAATTATCAGTAATTCTTTTAATTATCTTTAAGTCTTTTATTTATCTTTTAAGTCTTTTATTCTAGGTAGTTTTCTCCTCTATTTAAGCAAGAGGAAATTTAGGGTTTAGGTAACTCAATTTAGATTATTTTCAACACTTTAATTAGTTTTTTCTTATTCTCGGGTTGTGAGAATTAAAAGTAGAATTTGCCCGTTTGTTCTCTTAATTGTTTTAGCAATAAGAAACTAAAGGAAGGCTGTGAACCTTCCTTTTCCCAATTTTTCTATTCGCGCTACATCAGCTGGTATCAAAGCTCATAACGGTTTTTGAGATAGCCCATGGGCAACAGAGGTATGCCGCCGTCGGAGACGTATACAAGCGTGATTTTCAACGACAGACCGAGAGAAGATTCGAGGAGATAGAAGAGAAATTCGGGCGGATTAAGCTATGTTTGGTCCAATTGGGGGCGAATCCTAACCAAACACTGGTGGCTCAGGCTCAAAACCCACTGGTAGAGGACGGAAAGGAAGAAACAGACGAGATTTCCACAATTCATTTCTGAAGGTTGAAGACCATGGGTGGAACGTGAGAAGAGCTCGGCAAATTATCGGATCTTCTAATTGTTTTCCGGGCTTCGAATTGAATTTCTGGAGTTTGTTGAGGATGGCGTGATAGTGTCGGAAGAGGCTCAAGACAAGCTGGCGTCAAAGACGAAGAGGAAGTTGCGGGTGACGTGGGCCGCTTATTAGTGGTCATACGAGTTGGCTTCATGCCTAAGGAAGCAAAAGGAGATGATCGGCTTCGAAACAACATCTTCTAGACAACATGCACAATTGGAGAGGGGGTGTACCACCTAATCATTGATTCCGGAAGTTGTGAGAATGCCATCTCCGAGGAAACAGTCCAAAAGCTAGGGTTGAAGATGGAGGAGCATCCAAACCCTTACAAGTTATCATGGCTCGAGAAAGGAAACTAGGTAACCGTATCAAAACGTTGTCTGTTTAACTTTTCAATAGGGCCGAAATACCGGGATGAGGTTGGTGTGATGTGGTCATCATGGACATGTGTCACTTGTTGCTTAGACGACCATGGCAATTCGACAGAGGCACCATCCATGATGGAAGGTGAAACACCTACAACTTCGTGTTTCAAGGCACGAGAATAATCTTATTGCCTAAGAAAGACGAAGCACCACGTTAGATGGAAGCCGGAAAACCGGTTAGCCAGACTAGTGCCATGAACGCAAAAGAAGTTGACGAGAACAAGATGGTGCCTATACCGATGGACACGGAGTGCCAAGCGAGACAGGTGGAACGACCAGATGAGGTTGGAAATTTGTCAAAGGAAGTTTGTCCAGAAGGATTGGAGTGTTGTTTACCGCAATCAAGAGGCATTCAGTACCGGAAAGATTAGGTTACGGGAGTTACCTTACCGAGTAGGCCCCATTGCCGAGTGAGCCTTGCAGAGAGTGGGGATCTTGAGCGCCAAGTTGGGAAGCTACTCCCCAGGGGTTTCATTCAAGAGAGCCTGAAGAGCAAATCAGCTATCTTGATGTCAACAAAGGATGGAACTTAGCGTTGATAGCAGAACCATCAACAGGATCACGGTATGTTTTAGGTTTCTATTACACAGGTAGAGGTGGCGAGAAAATTATTGGGTACCCTCATTCAATGTTTGCGAGAAAATTATTGGGTATCCGCATCCAATGTTTTGTTGCCGAGAAGGTCGAAGGATGGGATTAGAAATGGTATCAGGCTGAGTTCACTTATAACAGCTTGTTAAGCCGAGAATATCATGAGCAAACACGTACACAGTTGCAAGAGGATAGTGCCCAGTACAAGTTGGCAAGTGATAACCAAAGCCAAGCAGAGGAACTTCAGGTTGGCAATCAAACATAGGCAATCTTGACGAAAGAGCAATTTCCAACATGAGAATACAACAAGCTTGGTCCGTTGTGTGTCCTTGAAAGAGTCTACCGCCTATAACTACCAGATGGATTGAAGATTTCAGAATCTTCAACATCAAGCACCTTGCTCCTTACCATGGCGAGAATTATTCGGACGAAGCATTGGCGAATTCAAGTGCGAATTCTCTCCAAACCGGGGAGGATAATGCAGCCCGCACCGTGGCAAAGAATGATTTGGGCGCATCAATGGCAAATCCGAGGCTAAATTCTTTCAAGCCAGGGAGGATGATGCAGGCCGCGTCTTAGCGAGATGGGTTACAACTCCCGTCTTGGCGAGTTGGGCCAACAGTCCACGTCTGGGTGGGCTTGGCAAGATGGAGGACAAGCGCGAGGGGACATATGATCCAAACGATCAGTTGACGAATTCGAGAGCAAATTCTTTCCAAGGCAGGAAGGATGATGTAGCTACGCCTTCACGCCTGAAGGGTCACTTAGCGGATAGGAGTTGGCGAGATGGTGGCTTGGCAGGTTGGAAGGGAAGCGTGGATAAGGGGAAAGAGACGAGGAAAGGGGGTGAACGAGCTTGTGGAATAGCTAGTAGATTAATAGATAATTATTAGTAATAGTTGTACTTATCTTTAAGTCTTTTATTTATCTTTTAAGTCTCTTATTCTAGGTGAGTTTTTTCCTCTATTTGAGCAACAGGAAGTCTGGGGTTTAGGAAATTTAATTTAGATTATTTTCAACACTTTTATTAGTTTCTTTCTTATTCTCAGGTTGTGAGAATTAAGAGTAGAATTCCCCCCCCCCCCCCCCCCCCCTTATTCTTTTAATTATTTTAGCAATAAGAAACTAAAGAAAATTTGTGAACCTTCCGTTTCCCACTTTTCCTATTCACGTTGCATCACAATATACTCTTAAATGGTGTCAATGGGCAAGTCCGAATTTCACTATATACTTGTATGTACAAAGATTTGGACCTACACATAGAGTTATCTTAACAGTATAATGCTTACCAACTAAGTTAAAACCTACATGTGTTATGTTTTTCCTGATTTTATTTATAACTTAAGTAAAATCACATGTGTAATACAAACTGAATACTAATATTGTTAATATAGGTGATTGATTGAAGATATTTAAACTTTAAAAGGTAGTTTTCTGAAATATTAAAAAGTTCTGGTTGTTAAGTAAAAAATTACTACTCATAAAGGTGATTTCTTTTTTTTTTCTTTTTTTTATAAAAAAACCCTGTTTGGGTAAGTAATTTTCTACATATATTGATAAAAGTCCTAAGTTCTCCCGTACGTGTCTCACCAAATATGGAGGGAGAAAGCCGGCCAAAGCGCGATGACAGAGAAGATCCTGCTGGTGGTTTCCTGCGGCGCTCATTGTGACCAGCAAGCCGTCTGCGACAGCTTCGTTTCCCTTGGTCAAATTCAGGAAGCTGATGAAACCTGCATACAGAATTCACAGAATACTTATAAGAGAGATATAGTGAAGGTGTCAGCTAGTTCCATTGATAAAGTATCCAGGAGGTGGTATTCGAGACCTGGGATCAAATCCCACTTTCATCGTTTGGGGAAGAAGGGTTAAGGGGATTTGGGGAGGTGATTGTCTTACCTTAGCCAAAAGAAAAAGAGAGTGATATAGTGTAACACCTATATCAAAAGTCCAAAGCATTAGAATTTCTCTGTACTGATCAGTTTTCGATAATGTCGTGTTTTGTTCCGAATTTATGTTTCAATTCAAAAACAAAGGTCTGTGTGGCAGACTTATTTAGAGAGATCTAGAGTTTCAACTTCAGCCTATATATATGTTGTTTTGTGCAGCACATGGTTGCATCCTCTCCATTCAAATTCTGTGAATGCTTTCTCCCCCAGCTATAGTTTTTCCCTCAATTTAAAGTTTTACACATAAATTTGTGTAATATTGTTTTCTTTTCTCTCTTCTCTTCTCAATTTCTTTCAAATATGTTCTCTTATGTCTAAATTGAATCCGTAACAGATAAGATTGCCATATTTATCTTCGTCATGCAGTATAACACAACACCCAAAAAAAAAAAAAATCAAAGATAATGGGGTTTCTGTCCAACAAGAACATCAGAGACAGCAAAGCCAATTACGTATTGCATATTTTGAGGGATTCCTAGTTCTTCCCTTGAGTATTTCATCTTTGTATTCCAAATCTTTAAGGCAATGCAAATCCTACCTTGACTATCTTTCAATAACCAAAATGGTGTACAGAGGATTCACTGTAGTTATATTACAACCAAACCCATGACAACCACAACCCGTTAACAGTACATTCATGAAATCACCTGCAATAGCCACTGCGATTGCTACCATGATCAAAAACCAAGTAAAATGTTGGAGTATTTACAAAATACAGAAAGGATTGGTGTGTGTTGATACACATAATCCAATAAGGCTCACTAGATGGTGTGTGTCAACATATAAGAAATGATACCCAAAACTTGGGGTTGCGCATGCACACAGGAAGCAGTACCCAAAACTTGGTTGTGGGTCAACACACAGCTTCTTCCAGAACCCAGTTACCGGGCGCTTTGTGTCGATACATAGGTGGTAGTTGAACATTATTTGGTCTGGTTTTATGTGTCTTTCGGAAAAAGATTTGTGTTTTTTTGAAGAAGAGATGCGTCTCTTTTAAGGGACACATGGAAAACTATATATCCCCTACCATTCTCAACTACTGGCATGCCATTCTCTAGAACTTTAAATCCCATAAATCCATTCTATATACATTCACTCTAAAGTAAGGTTATATTGTATTCCCGAGACTATTTCGCAAGGACGAAATAAGTCTTAAGGATAGTGGTTTGCTACACATCTTAGAGCCAATATATATATTCGGTTTTAGTACCCTGCTCAAACAAAATTTCCTCATAGTAAAGACTCCAGTTCTTGAAGTAAATGGAGAATCTAGCGTGTAAGAAATGCACCGGACAGTGAACTGAACTCAAAAAGGGACCAACAGACATGGCCTTGATCACAATTGCCGCTTAACAGCATATGATGCTTTTAAATTTTCCCCTCAATAACCAAATTCTAGACACGACACTAATCTTAAGAGAAAAGAAGTAAAGCCAAGGGAAAAAAGATACAAGGATAAAATGCATAATTATCGGGAAAAAAAGGATAAAATGCATTTTTTCTAATCCCTCCGTGATATTACTGTCAGCTGGAAAAGCCAAAAAATATTATCACTTACCAATGACAAGCTTGACAACTGCATCTATACTATGTAGGGGAAAAAAAAGGCCAAGTTTCAGAAAGTAGTACTAGTAGACACTGAGAATATTAGAAAACACTCAAGACATATTAAGTCAAAAACCACTATTTTCAAACACTTTGCCCAAGCTATAACATATTAATCAACACTTCTCCCCACCCTTCCCAAACGGAATACTAATACAGGTGTCGAAAAGTCACAATGCAGTGTAAGCACGAATATCAAAAACAGTTAACCAGTAGGATATTGACCAGCAGTATGGTTGGCTCTAACCAAGAAAAACACTGCTGAGGCTTAACAAATACAAGGGGCAGATCTCGAAAAGCATGTTGCACCTTATCGATACAATTGAAATGACCTTAGAAGGACATTATGGCCATATATAGAAATAGAAATCAGTTTCCATTGTGCATTTCTAGTTATCCTTCTCATCTCTAGTTTTCCATTTCAATTTTTCACTGGGAAAACACATTTGGATATGGAAAATCAATGGAAGTTTCCCATGATATTTATGATATTTTTTCTCATTTTTGATAAAAATTTACAGGTATAAGTAACACCCATAAATATAAAAATCCAATAATACAATCCAAGTCAAGCCCAATTCTGCGACCCTCAGTTGTCACATAGTTTTCCCCATTGACGACATACTTTGCAGAAGATAATCTTACCATATCACTAGAACCCGGAAATGATCAAAACACAATCTATCAGAAAATCAATAGGTGCCATACTTTTGAAAACAATAATAGGAACAGTAATTTTAAAGCAGATTGACTAGTCAAGCTTCACTGGATAGACTGAGGCCAACAATTCTATAGATTTTCAGAAGCCACATCAAGGAACGAAGTTCTCAGGTAAGAAATACAACAAGACAACAATACCCTTAAGAGGTGGCCATCAAAGGCTTCAAATATTCCATGAAGGCAAACTTGAAAATTTGAGGTCTGTTTGGCACATAGAATCGGAATTGGACTATGCAATTGCAACTGCAATTCCAATTACGACAGAATTGGAATTAGGACGGAATTAAAATTCCATTGTTTGGATAAGCAAAAAATTGGAAGTTGGATTGCAATTCCAATTCTAGACCCCAAATTCGAGTCTAAGCCCCAATTCCATTCGGCAAACAAGATCTTAGGGAAATGAGAGCTTCCAGCAACAAATCACATGGCCTTGCCCTCAAAATGCCACTTTGTTGATAAAACTTGGTTCGATTAATGGATTTTTTTTTTTTTTAATGAACAATCGATTAATGGATTGGCATGTAGAAAACAATAAATTTGGTATAATGAATAGCTGAAGAAATAAATGTCGGCATTTTAGTGAGGTTGGCGGTAGAAATTGAAGTATGATAAAATAGACCACCACCACCACCTACCTACTGCTCTTGCCTTTAAAATGAGTAGGTTCAAACCAGTAGAGTGCATTAAAAATTTGGAGTAAAATGGGTAGCGGGCATAAGAATATTGCATACCTACTGTCTCTCACAGGAGCTCCCTCGCACATGCCGGACCACCACTTCTCAGTCGCCACCTACATTCTTATAGCTCATGCGTGCTCATCACAATGCGCTATCTAATTGGGAATAACAAAAGCTTCTCTTAATGCTCAAAGTTTTATATCCAAAGCGAGCTTTCTAGAAACGGCTCGAGTTGATGTTGGACTACCACTAACACTCACCTTCGCTGCCATTCTGCATTTAACCACCACTAACATAGGACTCCACCACATCTCTAAGGTGTTCACCTTCCAATGTCTTCTTATCAATTTCAGTTGTTGTCACTGGTTGGTTGGCACCGGATTAGAGTTCCCTTGGTGCTACCAATTCTAACTTGTTTTCGTACCAGTTGTTTGCACACACTGCCACCAATGGTCTTTTACATCTTTACAAACCACAAGCCTTCTTTAATAGCAATTGTTGGGAAAAATCACAAGTGCAAGAAAAGCGAAATATGAAGAAGAATGACACTAAATCTTGCATAAAAGCCCTCTCATAACTAGACATAAAAGCCACTACATCTCGTGTTCAAAAAAAAGCCACTACATCAAAATGGGTCCCCTGTCCACTAAAATAGTTTGGAATTACAATCTGGAATCATAGCCCAAAACCTCTCTCACATGAACACCTTAACTCATCACAAAAGAAATACAACTTTGGCACAGACAAAGTTGCAAATCATATCAAATCATGTGGCATCCAAACATGACTCTCTTCAGCTTAGGAACACACTTATACACACGTTCACATACATTATAATCTTCCCAGTCTCCTCAAGGGACTCCCCTACCTATTTCTCTCAGAAATGGTACAGTAGTCTGCTGGCTCAAACCCACCCATTTTAGCCCAAGGATGATAGGTGAGTGATGGTTGTCTCCAGTTACTGCCACCACATACCCATTTAATCATACTTGAATTTTAAACATCAACTACAATTAGGCAACATACCCAAAGAATAGGGTTCAATTTAGATATCAAAACAAGATCTGAACCTGAAATGAGAAGAGAAGAGAGAAAGAGAACAATTACACCAAGATTTAGGTGAGAAGCCCTTAAATGAGGGGAAAGCCATGGGCAAAGGTAGAAAGCTTCCCTAGAGCCCCAAAAATGGAGGTTACAAGTGTTTTTCACCAACAAAGGCAGAACCCCTTACGAATATTTATAGAGGTACACAAGAGCAAAACCCAAGCTGCAAAGAGCGGTTACACTCGGCCGACCCGAATCCAAAGGGCCAAGGGCCTCTGCTCCACCAGACCTCCCCGCTTGGAAATTTAGACTAAAATTCAAGACACAACACAAGAAGTACACTTACATCTCAACACCTATATCTCCAACTAAATTTCTCTTTCCAAATTTATTATTCTTTGCATCGACTTCTTCACATATTATTATTATTTTATTTTTTTTTGGAACAAAATCACATATTAATTTTAAGGCAATAATTCCCAAGATTTTGATATATGCCTCACTTTCATCATTTTTTTTATTTCACCATATCATCACACTTCAAACTAGCTACTCCTATGTTGCAGATGCTCCAAGCAAATAATTTCAAAGATGATGAAATGGAACTCCAAACTTCAACCAAGTAACACGAGTACAGGGACACGCAGAATACAAGCAAAATCAAGCACAACCTTCTGAGTTCTGAACTAAATAGAAGGCATCTAATTCCTTGTCCAATTACTCAAGGAAATTAAATAAAGCGCATTACAGAGCTTGAAACTAAGCTTCAAAAAGTAACAATAGTCCTAAACTTTCAGAACAAAGCTTGCTCTAACATTCAACAATCCAATAAGCCAGGCTAGGAAGAGATTACTAAATAAAGCGACTAAACCAAGACTAACGGACAAACTAGAAAGACTTTGTCAAGCAGAAAAGGAAAATTTGAAAATCTGGGTCATGCAAATGGAAAAAAGCGACAGAAAGAGACTTTAAATTAATTGAATTGAAACATAAACCCCTAATGTCCTCGTTGGTATATTTTTCTATATAAAGTTTTTGATGTTTTAGAAACTAAAAGCCATGTCCGCGGAAACAACCTCTCTTTTACCCGGAAGGGGGAAGGCTGCGTACATCCACCCCCCAAGACCCCGCTCATGCAGGAGCCTCTGTGGCACTGGGACTGTTGTTGTTGTAGAAACTAAAAGCCATGCTTAGAAAACTATTTTTTCTTGTTTTATATTTTCTGGTTTAAGTTTTCACTCAATTGAGGAATAAAACAAAAACAAAAGAAAACTTTTAAAAAAGGTTTCCAAATATGGTTTTGTTTATAGAAGATCAAAAAACTGGAAACAGTGGGCTTTATAGTATATTGCTGCAACTTGCCAAAACAAACCACAAACCATTGAAATTAAAGAAATAAACTAAAACTAAGCATATATAAACCAAAATATTTAAATACCAGTGACGATTAAACACAATATACATATATATATACAATTTTTTTTTTTTTTAATATGGTAAATTCAGGGGAGGGGTGCTCTAGTGGGGGCTCGAACCCCGGCGCTCTCACATAGATGACCGGGAACCACACCACTAGGCTATGAGCTACTTGCTCTATATATATACACTTAGAGACAGAGAAATAGACCTGCTGCACTGCTGACAAAACCTCTGCTCAATACCAGCAACAATAACCTTAGGAGACTTGGAGTGCATGACACAAACTTTATGCCTTGAATAGTATAACTTTGAATCACTAAGGTCTAAGTTACACCCTTCCACCTGTTGAGAAAAATCACACGTTAAGCACAAACAAAAATGTAAAATCAACAAAATTATCAAAACAATCAAAACCAATATTTACGTGAAAACCCTTTCTTAACTGAAAGGAAAAACCACGGAACCCAAACAAGTGCCTCATCTATTATAAAATTTACGATTACAACCTCTAATTAAAACCCGAAACCCCATCTCACATCACTCAAACCAATTGGAACTATTACACGATAAGTCACCCACCTTTCTCAATATAGCTATTACTCGACAAGCCACCAACCTTCCTTAATGTAGCTTTGGCAAAGGAAGCTACAAACTCTCTCACGACTCTCAGCCAAAACACTTCTCAAAACAACTCTCTCTCCTCCCGAGCACCCCTTTACAAAACCTGCAAACACTAGCTCTGTACCTTTTTTTTTTTTTTTTAACCATCACTCTTAAGCTTGTATAATAACCAAGTTAACTAACCGTAATCTAAACTAAATTCCAATTTGATTAGTTAACTAGATTATCTTACCTTAAAACTCAATAAATTATATCTAACCAAGTATAAATCAAATATCAACGATATCAAATTTTGAGACAAATATTATCCCAACACCACCTGACACCGCGGAGGCTGCCCACATTGCGCCGCCCCACCTCTCCCCTTCTTCGGTGTCATTGCCGCCACCTCTCGGCCACTGGAACCACCTGACCCACCACTGGCTTTGGCCGAAACTCCAAGACCCACATCTTCGAAGTAGATCTTTTGCCCGAATTTGAGTCCATTGAGGGAATCAGATGACCCAGATGAGGTCGTTGATGACCCTTCAACGGTCAGATAGTTTGAACCCATTTGAATAAGTAGCTTCTAGAGTCCATTCATGATGGAAATTGCAAAAAAGGAGCTTGAAATTGATGAGAAAAATTGGGGTAAATTACAGTTTAAGCTAATTTTGGGAGAACATTAACCCCTTCGGAGACATGATAGATTGAAAATGGGCCCATGACAGCTCGAGTTTAACAGTACCCCCATTTCTCTTTCTTTCTTTGTTTGAGTGACTGCCAAATGATGCTGGAGAAAGAGGAGGGGAGGGAGTTAAAAAGGGGTACAGGGTACTATTTTGCAGCTCTAAAGAGCACTTTTTTTTGGCAGTAGAAGTGGAAAAAATAATCGTTTTTGATAAAAAAGAATTGGTCCCAACCAAATTTGTTGGCAAAAATAAAATCATGTAAAGTCTGTGAGTCTTGAGTGTTTCTGATTGTGTGTCAGGGAGCAATTTTTTGTGTCGTGGTGGGGGTTCTATTTCCAAATTTTTTACCTAGTTGGTATAGTTTTAGAACAAATTTATTAAAATAACATTCTTATAAAAAATATTTATTAAAATAGTATCACTTACGATAATGTGTACAATATACGTTGTTTCCAACGGTGTATGTCCATTTTATCTACAACATACGTGGTTATAAATGGCGGAGACCAAAGCGAGCCTGTCATATGTCATTTGTAACGGCGTATGAACATTAAAATATATTTTTTTTACGAAAGCATGGATAATTTATATTTTAAAAATTATTGTATTAAAACTATTTTATATAAATAATTTAAAATTTTAATAATTTTTAAATTTTTTTTTAAAAAGTATATTAATTTCATTATAACATTGTATATATCATCTTTTTTATTGTCACGTCATCTACCACATATTATTTTTGGTTGTCATATTATTTTTTTGAGTAATTGTCATGGTCACTTATAAATAGTTGATACCTTTCCTGGTCCTTTTCTAAATAATATTTTTCTTCTTGGTCATTTTCGTAAAGTACGTTGCCCTTACTGTGTATAATATAATTTTTGAAAACTTTTACCATTTATGTTTTCATCCAAAAGGTAATGCATAATTTTCACATATATAATATTGGAGGTTATTTATATTTTACTACCCTGACGTTTTTGGAAATAATAAAAAGGACCCTGACCTTTTTGAATTATTAAAAAGATCCCTAAGTTTTTGTCATATTAATAAAAAGACCCCCAAGTTTTTGTTGCATTAATAAAAAGATCCATCTCCGACATGATAATGTCATTTATAGTCGACAAATCTGACGTAGTAGCTATAGTTTTATTAATACCATAGTAAAATGACAAAAGTACTCTATAATAACTATATTTTGTAACAAATTAAGCAAAAATAGATAGCTTCTACATAGTATAACATCTCAAATTTCGTGCTTATAAAGTAAGAATAAAGGTGTTAAAGCATACTTTAGATATTTTTTTGTAGCATTAATAAAAAGCAATTGTCATGTCAGCTCTGTCAATAAAAAATGATATCATCACGCTTGTAAGGGGCCTTTTTATTAATACGATAAAACTTAGGGGTCTTTTTAATAATTCAAAAAGGTCATGGTTGTTTTTATTATTTTCAAAAATATCGTGGTACTAAAATATAAATAACTCTAATATTGGTTCAAACAAAAATTTAACGAGTACCTAAATGATGAAATAACCTGTATATATTATCGTTATTATTCATTATATTAAATATAGTAAATAGAAAGCAATATACATTTCCAGTGCGCCAATGACTCCCACCTATACAAGGTCTAGAGGGGTGGATGTATGCAACATAGGCAGGAGCCCTTGGGCACTTGGAATGTATGTTGCTTTCTATTTACTATATTTAATATAGTGAATAATAACGCTAATATATACAAGTCATTTCATCATTTAGGTACTCGTTAAATTTTTGTTGAACCAATATTATATACGTGAAAATTATGCATTACTTTTTGGATGAAAATATAAATGCCGAAAGTTTTCAAAAATGATATTATACAGAGTAAGAACAACATACTTTGCAAAAATGACCAAGAAGAAAAATATTATTTAAAAAAGGACAGAAAATGTATTAACTATTTATAAGTGACCAGGACAATTACTAGAAAAAATAATATGACAAACAAAAAGAATATGTGGTAGATGATGTGACAATCAAAAAGATGACACACATGATGTTATGATGAAGTCAATATATATTCTTAAAAAAATTTTAAAAATTATTAAAATTTTAAATTATTTATGTAAAAGAGTTTTAATGCAATAATTTTTAAAATACAAATTAACTGTGCTTTCATTAAATAAAAAATTATTTTATTGTTCATATGCCATTACAAACAGTGGACGACAGGCTCGCTTTGGTCTATGTCGTTTGTAACGGCGTACGTTGTACATACAATGGGTATACTCCATTTGAAACGGTGTACGTTGAACAACTTACATTAAATGGTGTCATTTTTGGAAAATATTTTTGTAAAGGTGCTATTTTGGTAAATTTTTTCTAAAACTGTGCTAGTTGGGTTAAACAATTTCCTATTTCAAAGTGCACCTTACCACATGAGCAAATATATTTGAATTATGATTACCAGCTATTTATTTAAGTTATTATTATTATTTGGTTAAAATTATTATTATTATATTAATATTATTATATTAAAATTTTGTAACAACTGTTTTTTTAAATTATATTATTATTCTAATAATAATAACTTTAACTTTATTAATAACGATTTCCTTTGTTAATTTTTTTTTACTATGTCAATAATCAATTTTCAAATGTCATATAAAAGGTTTTTTAGGGGCTAAATATTAAAAATGTATTGAATTACACCCCAACGAATTTTTTTGATTTTAACTCTTTAATGGTATAAGAAAAGTATTCAATACTCATGTAGTAATTAATTTGAAATTAAACCATCATATAGGAATTAATTTTGAATTGTACAATTGAGGGGAATAAATTTAGTATTCTAGATATATATGTAATATATATACTCAATTTTTTTAATACTTAAATATATTTTATGATACGTGTTGTATAATTAAATTAGATTTATTTATGTAAAATGTTCCAATACTTTGCTCAATGTATCAATTTAGTTCTTTTGATTTTAATTGTACGAGCTCAATCCTTTTACAAGTTAATAACATATTTTTTAATCATTTAATCATATTTTTTAGCCTAATTAAACTCAATTACGACTTGACCATTAAAAATTTTTTCACCACATCATCGTTAATTTTACTATATAGCTTAAAGTAGGCTAATTAAAATTAATTTAGCTTAATTAAACTCACTAGTGACCTAGCCATTAAAAGATCTTTTCATCACATTGATGTTAATTTTACTGCAGGAGTACGAGTAAAATTAGCTAATTAAAAATTAATTAGCCTAATTAAACTTACTCGTGACACGGCTATTGAAAATATTTTACCATATTGACGTAAATTTTACTACAAGATTGCGAATAAAATTAGGCTAATCAAAAATTGATTCAGCCTAATTAAACTTGCTTATTACCTGACCTTCAAAAAAAATTTCACAACATTTACCTTGATTTTACTAGAGGACTATGAGTAAAATTAGGTTAATTAAAAAATAATTTAGCCTAATTTACTTTGGTCCTACTATAAAATGAATATTAGGATGGTGAAAAAATGTTTAACGGTTAGGTCGGAGTGAGTTTAATTAGGTTAAAGAGTGGATATTTTTTTTTTTTTTTTGGTAAGTCAGTGTGAAAATATCATATATGAAAAAATATATGTACAAGTCTACGAGGGGCAGACCCCAAGCGAAGGCCCAAGGCCTTCATCAAAGAATCAATCCAAAGAGAGAAACTAAAACAACGAAATCAAAAGCCAACAAGGCCAAACAAAAAGAACAAAGCCAAAAAGCGAAACAAAGCTAGCACTCAATCCCCCACTCCTGCAAGAGCTGTGAGTGACGATGGGTACCGTGAAGCGTGGGAGCAGCAATGAGACGGCTGCGAACCAATCCTGTGATCTCGTCAGTGACAACTGCAGAAGGCCGGGGCTGAGAGCGCTGGATCCTCAGGTTACGCTCGTACCAGAGGATGTAAACCATCGCTGAAAGACAAAGGCGGGCAAGGATCCGATCAACCCCTCGGCCACGGAGCCTGGAAGCAGCCCACTGAACTAGCTCATGCCAAGGGAGCAAAGGCCAAGCGAAAGAGGTGCAGGAAGACACCCTAAACCAGACAGCAGCAGAGAAGCTGCACCTGAAGAAGAGATGGCTGTGCGACTCATCATCCGACCCACACAACACACAGGTAGCCCGAACATCCTGCACTCGATGTCTCAGCAGTCTGTCAAACGTCCAGAGCAGCTCACAAGAGGCAAGCCAGAGAATGAAGGAATGCCTCGGTATATGCAGCTGGAACCAGAGGAGATGGTGGATGGAGTCCTCCTCCCTCCGACTACGGATCATCTCCCACGCCGACCTAGTGGAGAAGACCCCAGACGGGTCACCCATCCACCGCAAGCTATCAGCTATCCCCGGTCAGGGCCTGAAGACGACAGAATCCCAGATAGGAAGCAACTCAGCGATATCCTGTGGGAAGCGCCACTGATCGCCCTGAATAATGTCAGAAACATGAGAGCCCAGGCGATGACCAGTGGAGTGAAGTTGGCGGAATGTAAACTGCCCCTCTAAACGTCTGCATGCAACCATTAGTCAGACCACAGCGCTGTGTCACGTCCATCACCAATAATGTGCCGAAAGGCCCCGGCACACAACGACCTAACATCCAGGATGCTCCTCCACGACGATGGAATCGAGCCTCGAGGCTGAATATCCCAGAAAGACTTCCCCTGGACTCGGTTAGCATGGATCCACCGAGGCCAGAGAGAATCACGATCAGTGAGTAGAACCCAGATATGCTTCATGGGAGAAGCCTGGTTCCACTCGCTCAAACGTCGAATCCCAAGTCCACCCTCCCGACGGGGATAACAAAGATGTGACCAGGCGACCTTGGCCCCGCCCAGGCCCAAAGAAGTGCCCTTCCACAGGAAGGCAGCAAGAGTCGACTCAATCTTCTGGATCATCAGCTTCGGAAGGATGAAGACAGATGACCAGAAGACCTGAATAGAAAACAGAACCGATCGGATGAGCTGCAAACGACCGGCATAAGATAAAGAACGAGAAGTCCAGAGCTGAATGCGCGCTAGGATGCGATCTAATAAAGGCTTACAGCCCATGAACTGAAGCCTCGTCGTGATAAGCGGCACCCCCAAATATCTGACCGGGCACTGCCCCAATCTGAACCCAAAGATGTCAAGGATAGACTGCTGAAGCTTAGGCTCAACCTCGGTAATGAAGACGGTGCTCTTTACTGCAGGACAGCCTTGAAAGTGCAGCAAATCGATCTAACGCCTCCCGAATAACCGAAACACTACCCTCATCAGCCTCACTGAAAATCATAAGGTCATCTGCAAAGCATAAGTGAGTACGGCTGGTACTCTGGCAATGAGGACGAAAGCGAAACCTCGGATCAGAAGATGCGTGGTGCAGCAAATCCCGTAAGCCCTCCATGGCAATAACAAAAAGGTAGGGTGAGAGAGGGTCACCCTGCCTGATACCCCTGCTCGTGCCAAAGAACCCCTGAAGTTCGCCATTAATGGCGACTGAAAATCTGGCTATGGAAAGGCACTCCCGCACCCATTGAATCATAACCTCAGGAATACACATAGACCGCATAGCAGTAAGAATGAACTCCCGGCGCACCGTATCAAACGTCTTACGAAGATCAACCTTCAGAGCACATCATGGCGATGGCGTCTGAAGGTGATAATCGCGTAGAAGCTCCTGAGCCAACATAATACAGTCAGATATCCTCCGGCCAGGCATAAAAGCAGACTGCGAGTCATCAATAAGGCAAGGAAGAACCCCTTTCAACCTGTTCGCAATGTTCTTAGTGATACACTTATAGATCACATTGCAACAGGAGATCGGGCGATAGTCAGCGAAGGTGGAAGGATTCTCCACCTTCGGAATCAAGCTGATGCGAGTAGTATTCAGTGCGCCAAGCATGTGCCCTGACTGAAAGAAAGACCGGACAGCTCGAACAACGTCACGCCCCACCACATCCCAAGCCCTCTTAAAGAAGAGGGAGGTGTAACCATCAGAGCTGGGCGCCCTATCATCACCAGTGGAGAACAAAGCATCTCGCACCTCAATATCAGTAACCGGTAGGGTAAGAGGTCTAGCCTGATCCTCAGATAGCCGGGTGTGGAAGAGCTCCGAAATATCCTCACGAAGCGGCCCACTCGGCTTTGTCAATAAGTTGCAGAAATAGGAGACACCTACATCCGAGATCTCCACATCATCATATGTCCTCCTGCCATCAGTGCGAACAATGGAATGGATTCGGTTCCTAGCCTGCCGATGTGTGACAGACTTATGGAAGAACCGGGTACCCTGATCCCCCAAAGAGAGCCACTGGATGCGAGACTTCTGACGATAGAAAGCCTCCTCATCCGTACATAATCGCGAGTAGTCTCGAGAAAGACAACGCTCCTCCTCTCGAAGCAAAACACTCTCCGGGTCATCATCAAGCGCCCGCTGACCCGCAGTCCAGGCATCCCTCGCTGCCACAACTCGAGCTGAAATGTGACTAAAATGTCTAGCATTAAGGGCCTTCAGCTCCCCCTTCAGCCGCCTTAGCTTCTGGGATGAGTTGATACATGGGTGTGCCATTAATGCTAGCCTCCCAAACCCTCCTCACAGTAGGCAGGAACTCCTCATGGTCAGCCCAAAAGTTAAAGAACTGAAAGGGAGCCGCGCGGTGCGGCGCTCTTCAAGTCCTGTAACTACAAAGGGACAATGGTCAGAACATAACTCCCGAGGAAGGAACTCGACAGAAGAGGAGGAGAAAGAACGCAACCAACCCTCGCTCACTATACACCAGTCAAGACGCTTCAGAATGAGAGCATCACCAGCTAATCCATTGGACCACGTGTAACGTAGCCCGGTATAAGGCAGAACTGTGAGCTCAGAGTCGTGAACACAGTCCCTAAAGTCATCCATGTGCCCAGGCCAAGTGTCCTGGCCACCCCTTCTGTAACTCGGACTGAGGATAGCGTTAAAGTCTCCAAGGAGTATCCAAGGCTCCTCCTGGAGGCCCACGCTGGCTCCTCGAATATAACGCCAGAGCTCCCGACGCAGTCCTGGCTCGTTAAAGCCATAAACAAACGTAGCAGTGAAGTCCACATCACCTCGGACACCAGAAACCCGGCAGGTAAGAAACTGATCTCTACCCTGTACTCTCACTATATGATAGAAGGTCGGATCCCAGGGAACAATGATACGGCACCCACGAGCCCACACGCCACCGGAGTTTAATTCCCATTAGGGACTTGTGGCTCTCCTTTATGCAGAATTTAAGGGGATATCTCCCCCTGCCCCCGCCCGAACATTACCGATGTAAGAAAACATTATTTGTGATAGCATGCCCTTTTTGTTTGTGTATCTCGAGTTGTGTATGGTGATTTACGACTTGATCCATATGTTACTAGGTTGCTTTATTTCAAGAGTCAAATTTAGGTAGAACTAAGCTATGTGACTTCATGTTTTACTTTTAGTCATCTCCTAGTTTTGTGTCAATTAACTTGGATTATCTCAGGTTTTGGGTCAGCTTGGGTGGGCCCTGTTCAAGTAAGACTAGAGTTAAGTAAGGCCATTTTAGGTTTGGTAATCTTAGATGTTTGGTCTATCAGTTTGTGCATTTCCGAGTTTGAGTTAGATTGGTTTAGGTTAGGATAGATTAATTCGAGTTCAAGTCATCCAATTAAGATCATTTTGAGTTTCAGGTCCAGTTTAAGTTCAGTCAGAGGTTTCAGTTTCAAGTCATCTTGGGTTTCTAGTTCATTGAATTAGATCATTTTGCGTTTAAAATCACTAGAGTTAGTATGGAATTATAGACCCCAAAGAATTTGAATGCCTAACTCTTTGTTTGGATCATGGAATTGAAATTGGAATTGGACTGCAGAATTGTAATTCCAATTCCAATTCCAGTGGAATGCGAAATCTAATTGAATTTAAATTATGTTGTTTGGTTAATCCAAGGAATTAGAGGTCGAAATCGTAGTTCCAAAACGATTTGATTCATCACAGGATTTCGGTGAACCAAGTTGGAGCATTTTGAGTTTTGGATCAGCTAGGGTCCGATTTTGGTTGGTTGAATTTTGGTTGGTTCAATTACTTTGAGTTCGAGTTATTCAAGTTTTGAGTCAAATAGAGTTGAGTTTTAGTCGCGTCAAATCATTTTGTATTCAAAGTCATTTCAATCTTTTAGTTAATCAAGTTAGGTCATTTTGGGATTCAAATAGATCATATTGGAGTTGATTTAGGTCATTTTAAGCTATGAGGCATTGGGTTATTGTTGTTGTAGGTCATTTCGAGCAGTCATGTCAAAAAAGTTTACATCATTTCAAATTTCATGTTATCTTTCGTCAAGTCAAATTTAGGCCGAAGGTGAGATAGGTCAGGTCGTTTTGGGTTTTGGGCATATGAGGTCTTGGGTCAATTTGGTCTGGTCATTTCTACTTTGCACTCAGCTTAGTTATGTCACATTCAAGTCTAGTAATTTTATTGTTTGGATTTGAGTCATCCCGTCTTTTGGGTCAATCAGGTTGGTCACCTTGGATTTTGAGTTAAGTTGATTCGAGTTATTTCATGCTCAAGTTAATCGAGTTGGGTGATTTTGAGGTACATGTAAAATTTAGGTTGCATCTAAATCTTTCAGTTTGAGTTAATTGAGTGGGGTTATTTTTGGTTTCTAGTCAATGAAGTTAATATGGAATTACAATTTTGTACCCCCACATCAAGGAATTGGAATGTATGATTTTCAGTTAAAATCCAATTCCTATGGAATTGGGAGTGGAATTGTAATTCCAATTCTAGTAAGTGAACCATTAGAATTAGAATTATAAGCCCCAATTCTAGTCTCCAAATCCATGCACCAAATAGGACCTTAGTGTAAACCCAATTCCACAGAGGCAGTGAAATTGTAATTTCAATTCCAACAAGTAAACCACATAACATAATTGAAATTCTAGACCATAATTTTAGTCTCAACCCTAGTTTGCAGGTTTCAATTCCATGTGCTAAACATGACCATAGATTATTTGAAAATTGTGAATATTTCTCACTGCTTTGAGATGGCGACAAAGCTAATTAGATTGACAAGTTTAAACCCCCAATGTCTTTTTTGTGGAGTTGTCGTTTTATTATCATAAGCTTTTGAATAGCATAATTATGACTAATATGTTAGATGTTCCTTTTTTTCTTTTTTCTTTTTTTTTTTTTTATAAATATCATAGAAACCCTTTGAACCATCTGTTAGAATTAAAGTGATCCCATAGCTTTAATTTTATTAAAGACATCTTCGAATTTTTGGTCAAAATTAATGGAGCCCCTCCAACTTCTAATTTCATTATAGACACTCCGGAAACTATTAAAGAAAATCGTTATAGCCCCTCAAACTATTGGTGAAAATCAACGTGACTCTTTTAATGTTTAATTTCTTCAAAGACATCCCAAACTTTTAAAGAAAAATGTTAAAATATGTATATGATCGTAATTGTTTTGAGATATTTATTTAAGCTAATTTTTAAGTTAAAGTTTTTAACAAATATGACTTTGATATTAGAGTTTAGGGTTACATACACCAATATGTACTTTGCTCATTGTGTCAATATAGTATGTGCACTTTTAATTATGTCAATTTAATCCCTCCACAATTGATATTGTGTCAATTTGATCTTTGGAGCAAATTTATTTTAATTTTTTAATAAAATTTTTAATGGTTCGAACATGGGTTAAATTGGAGTTGCAATTGCTTTTGAAATTTTCCATGCCAAACTTATTAAGTATCTTCTTGATGTAATTGGCTTGGTTTATGAAAACTCCTTTGCTTTGGTTCATGTGCAATCTAAGGAATTAGTTGATTTCTCTCATTAGCAAAGGCATATAAGAGTCTAACGGTGCAAAGGTCTCTTCATAGTCTATACTTTCCTCTTGGTTATACCTTTTAGCTACTAATCTTTCCTTATTTTTTACCACATTAGGAGGGATCACCGATGATTTGACTTGTTAGGTGATCCTTCAATAATTTCCAATCACGTGTAATAAGTCTTCCTTTTTGAATTCTACATTTTTGCCATTTTCTTTCGGCTCATCCATTGGAGCTTCGAGTTGAGCCATTTCTCCTTCGATGAGGGTGTGATGTTTGGTTGTTTGATCACTATATCATCATCATCACAAAGAATTCTAGAGACAAGTTGTTAGTTTCAATGACTACGACATATATAAACTCTTCTACTACCCTTGTATTATACACTCTATATACTTTGCTAGTAATAAAATATCTAATGAATATGCCTTTATCGATTCTTGGATCAAATTTACCAAGATTCGTTTTACCATAGTCGTGGAAGAAGTATTTACACCCAAAAGATTTAAAGTGTGCAATGTTTGGTTTTCTTCCTTTGTCAAGTGTATAGGATGTTTTCTTTGAAATAGGCCTTATCAAAGCCTTATTTATAGTAAGCTAGTGTTAACAACTTCGGCCCAAAAAGAATTTGGCCAATTGTTTTCATAAAGAATGATTTTTCCATTTGTTCAATAGTTCTTTTTTTTTTTTTTTTCAGCTACTTCCTTTTGTTGAGGAATTCTATGAGTTGAAAATTTATGGTGGGTTCAAAATTAATTACAATATTTCAGAATTGTTTTTTATTTCAAAATTTCTTACATGATTACTTATAATTGAAATGATTTTCATGTGCTTTTCATTTTTTACTCGTTTGCAAAACTTCTAAAAATTATCAAAGGCTCACTTTTATGAGAAGGGAATAAGCAACAAGTAAAAAGGGAGTAATCATCAATAGTTACAAGTCTATATAGCTTTCTACAAAGGCTCAAATGTCGAATAGGACCAAACAAGCCTATATGTAAGAGTTCAAGATGCCTTGATGTTGAAACTACATTCTTGGATTTGAATGAAGATCTTATTTTTTTTCTCATATTGACATGCATCACAAATATAATTTTTTGAATTAAGCTTTGATAGTCGTCCAACTAGATAATTTTTGAAGGTTTTGAAATTAAGTCCATACTAGCATGTTTAAATCTTCTATGTCAAATCCAAAGATCATTTTCAAGACACTAACATTTTACAAAGTTCATACATTAAAAATCAATCATATAGATATTATCACATCCTAATTGATCAACTAATACTTCATTCATCTAAGCGTGCATCGCTATATATTTAGATGACTCAAATTGCACACAACCTTTATCATATAGTTGACTAATCTTTAGAAGTTTACGTATAAGAGACCATCGACAAGTAAACTGTTAAGTACCAAGATGGATCTTGATACTTAACCTAGGAGAGAGAGAGAGTTGAGATGAGAGAAAGAAGGGAAAGAGATGAGAGAATAGAGAGAAAATATCAAAGATATTTTGAGTTTATTATTGCATGCTTGATTCTTACAAATCACTAACCTCTTATAGCTAATACAAGACCCAAACAAACCACCGGACACGCGCCTAGAACCACAACTAACTTTTCCGCCCAATACAATTTCAAACTACTTTTCCCGCCAAATTACAAATTCAATTACATGTCTCGGGATATGACAATTCCCTCCCCTTCAACTCATTCTTGTCTCAAGAATGGAATGAAGGGAATTAGGACTTAATGAAGCTGCAATTCTCCCATGTAGCCTGTGCAAGATCCAAATTGGTCCCTTGGATCAAAACTTGCTTAGTACCAACTCCTTGCTGCTGCACCTTGCGATTGTCAAGGATTACTTCAGGTTCCAAGATCAGCTGCCCATCATTTCCAGTTTGTAAGCTAGCTGCTGCCCCCTGATCAGTACCAGCTGCTCCTTTTGACTTGGCTGATATTTGTTTCTTCAGCAAGGAGACATGGAAAATAGGATGAACCAAGCAGTCAGGAGGAAGCTCCAACCTGTATGCTACCTTACCAATTCGTTCAAGAACCTTGTAAGGACCTTAAAATCTAGCTGACAGCTTGATGTTCTTACGTATTTCCATTGAACTTTGCCTGTAAGGCTGCAATTTAAGATAAACTAAGTCTCCCACATTAAAACTTCTATCAATCCTCCTTTTTCAGCATAAAATTTCATCCTAGCTTGGGCGAACTGCAAATTATCCCTGAGCTGTCGAGCTAGCTGGAGTCTTTGCTGAAGCAAATTATTAACTCCTTGCACATGAGACACCACTCCTTGATTAAGCAAGGGAGAAGGAGGATCATACCCATAGAGGACCTTAAAGGGAGAAGTCCCCAAGGAACTATGAAAGTGAGTATTGTACCAATACTCAGCAAGGGAGAGCCATTGGTGCTATTGTTTGGGATGTGAGAATGTCATTCCACACAAATACTGCTCTACGCACTAGTTTACCTTCTCAGTTTGCCCATCAGACTGTGGGTGATAAGAGGAACACAGTGCTAATGTAGTGCCAAGCAGAAGAAACAACTCACTCCAAAAATTACTGGTAAACAAGCTGTCCCTGTCTGAAACTATTGTTTGAGGAAGCCCATGGAGTTTGTATATGTGATCTAAGAGCAATCAAGCAAGTTTCTCAGCAGTAATGGGATGATGAAGAGCAATGAAGTGGCCATATCGAGTAAAATGATCAATGACCACCCAAATGATTTCCCTGCCTTCAGATTTTGGTAGCCCTCAATAAAATCCATGCTAATGTGAGTAAAGTATCACATTGCTGCATAAACTCCTGCACATGCTTCTTCATCCCTGCCCACTGAATGTATTGCTTGACTCTCTGATAGGTGCCATCCATCCCAGAATGTCCACCCCATGGAGATTCAGGGGATGCTGCAATAATCTATTTCCTCAATTCACCACTGCCACCCACATAGATCTTGCCATTGATCCTAATTATTCCTTTGCTAACAGACACATTATCATCAGAATTTGCAGACAATGGTTGGATGCAGTGAGGAACAATGTGTGATTGGGCAAATTCATCAAACTCATAGGACTTAATTACTTCAGTCATCCATAGTGGTATTACTTGAGTAACTGCAGCACAACTAGCCTTCTCGCAGCCTTCTATCTCTCCCTCTTTAGCTCGTCTAGATAGTGCATCAGCCACGATGTTTTCAGCCCCTTTTTTGTATTCAATGGTATACTCCAACCCCAACATCTTCATCAAGCCTTTCCTCTGCACCCTTGTTGAAATTCTCTGCTCTAACAGGTACTTGAGGCTCTGGTGGTTTGTTCTGATCACAAATTCATGGCCCTCTAAGTAATGTCGCCATTTTTGAACAGCTAGAAGTATTGCCACATACTCCTTCTAGTAGATAGAAAGCTTCTGATTCTTGGGTCCCAAAGCTTGGCTTATATAAGCCAAGGGTCTGCCACCTTGTGAAAGCACTGCCCCAATACCCAAGCTGCTTGCATTAGTTTCAAGTATGAAGGGTTGGCTGGAATCCGGCATGGCTAAGACTGGTGCCTGAGTCATAGCCTGTTTGAGTGACTCAAAAGCCTCCCTAGCTAATGCAGTCCAATGGAAGTTGTCCTTCTTCAACAAATCTGTCAAAGGCTTAGCAAGTAAGCCATAACCCACAATGAACATGCGATAATACCCTGTTAAGCCCAAGAATCCTCTCAACTCTTTAAGTGATTTGGGCTCTGGCCAACTCAACATAGCTTGAACCTTACTGGTATCAGTGGCAACCCCCTCAGCAGAGATAATATGACCCAGATATTCAACCTGTGTCTTGGAAAAAGCACATTTGGAGAGCTTAGCAAACAACTTGTGGTCTCACATAGTCTGGAAAACCAGCCTCAAGTGCTCAAGGTGCTGCTGTAATGTGGGGTTGTAGACCAGTATGTCATCGAGGAAAACAAGGACAAACCTCCTCAAATAAGCCTTGAACACCTTGTTCATCAAAGCTTGGAAGGTTGCCGGTGCATTGGACAGTCCAAAAGGCATTACTACAAATTCATAATGCCCTTGATGAGTCCTAAAAGCTGTCTTGTGGATGTCCTTTTCCTGCACTCTTATTTGATAACACCCCTGTCAAAGATCTAACTTAGAGAAGTAGCATGCTCAATGAGTTCATCAAGCAAGTCATCAATGACAGGGATTGGAAACTTGCCTTTGACTGTAAGGAAGTTCAATTGTCGATAATCAATACACATTCTTGATGTTCGATCTTTCTTCTTCACCAAAATCACTGGAGATGCAAAGGGACTGTGGCTATGTCTTATAAACTTGGTCCTTAGCAGTTCATCAACTTGCCTGTCGATCTCATCTTTTTGAGAATGAGGGTATTTGTAAGGGCGTAGATAAACTGGATTAGACTCCTCTTTGAGAGGAATTGAGTGATCAAGTGCCCTTCTTGGAGGTAATTCCTCTGGTTGCTCAAACAAATCCCGGAACTGATCCAACAAAGCATCCAAAGGTACCCTGGCATCAGCATGAGTAGACTCTGCAGCAGGAGCAATCGAGTAGAGTTGTCCTACCCAATGATAATCACTCTTCTTGAGGACCTTCTGTAACTGTTTGCCCTTCATAAATTGAAGCTAGCCTTGCTCAACTATGCCTTGTAACTTGATCTTGAGACCATCTTTCTCCAAGGTTACTGCTAGTTGTGAGAAATCAAAGAGTATTGGGCTATAGGACTTCATCCAATCCACCCCTAAAACCATATCACAAACTCCCAGCCTCAAGAGTCAAAAATCATAGACAAATTTATGTCCTTGCATCTTCCAGTTGAAGTTCTTACATTTAGTGTGTGTTAGGAGTGAATTTCCATCAGCCACAGTAACTGCTAGAGGGTTGGTTTTGATGATCTCTTGGCCCACAGTTCGCACAACCTTAGGATCAATAAAACTGTGTGTACTCCTGCTATCAATGAGTATCAACAATGACTGCTATCCTACAACCCCCCTAATTCGAATGGTGTTGTGAGAACTAGTACCGGTTAGAGCCTTCATGGAGATCTCAACAGAATTGTCATCATCAGCGCCTATATCTTCTTCCTCCAAGTGTGGTTCCTAAAGAACCTCATCATCTGGCTCATCATCCTCATTCTCCTTTCCAATGACTGTCATCAAGTACTTGGGATCACACTTGTGACCAAAGAAGTACTTTTGATTGCATTTGTAGCATAATCTCTGAGGCTTCTTATCATCAAAGCTTCCATTCTTACTGCAAGACTGTGTAACACCCGTGGATGAAGAACCAAGAAAGTTCCCCTTCACCTTAAGAGTATCCACATTCAACGATAGAGAGCTCTCCACCTTCCTAGCTTTGGTGTATGTTTGAGTCAAGTTTTCAGGTTCAAAAACTTTCACCAAGCTCTTGATGCGTGGTTTGAGTCCACTCACAAAACTGGACACATAAAAGGTTTTAGGAGCATCAGGACAAACAGAGAGCATTCTAGCTCTCAATCCTTCAAACCGTGCCATACAGTCCTTAACGGAAGCAGATTGCACCAGCTTGTTGAAGTTATCAACAACCTCACTTACATCTTCATCACCATATGGAGCATAATTCATTCGAGAATGTAGTCCAGGTGAGGTTAGGCTAAGTGCGTATCAGTCCATAGTCCCATGTCTCCATCTCACCACACAAGTAAACTGCAGCAAGTTGTACCCTCTCGTGCTCCTCAATGTTATTGAACTTGAAGTATCTTTTGCATTTCCTTAACCATGATTGAGGCAAAGCACCATCGAAGGGTTCCAAATCAACATGAGGCTGTCTGTAAGTATAATTTCTGGCATTGGAGGCACTGTCACTCGAATCAGTAGCTGGAGGATTGGGATCTGGTGGTCTAACTGGCTGTTGAAATGGTTGCTGGCTGGCTAGAAGGAGAACTCCACCACCAGACTGCTGAGATTCACTTCTCCTTTGCCAATCGGAGAGATGTTGAGAGAATTGTTGTGATTGATTCTCAATTTTCTGATCCAACCTCTGAGCTTGATTGTCTAGCTTTTGATCCAGCTTGTGCTCCTTGTCCTGTTGGAAATTCCAGAGCATGTTCTGCATCATCTGCAGCACTTGATCCATCTACATTCCTTGGACATTGCCTCCATCAGCTCCAGCAATAGTAGCATAAGTAGGTGCTCCACCAGCTGCACCACTAGGTGCAACATTAGGCACGATACTAGTTGCATTGTTAGTTGCATTGGAACGTAGTAGGAGCCATATTTGATCTTCTTTTCCTAGCCAGATTTGAATCAAACTCAATTTAGCTTGAAGGCGAACCAAAAGTGCTCAATCGATCGAATTGGAGTGAAAACAATCTAATCAATGCCTAGCTCGAGGCTCTGATACCAAATGTTAAGTATCAAGATGTATCTTGATACTTAGCCTAGGAGAGAGAGAATTGAGATGAGAGAAAGAAGGGAAGGAGATGAGAGAATAGAAAGAAAATATCAAAGATATTTTGAGTTTATTATTGGATGCTTGATTCTTACAACTCACTAACCTCTTATAGCTAATACAAGATCCAAACAAACCATCGGACACGCGCCTAGAGCCACAACTAACTTTCCCGCCCAATACAATTTCAAACTACTTTTCCCGCCAAATTACAAATTCAATTATTACATGTTTCGGGATATGACATAAACCATCATCTATGCAAGGAGAAGAGTTTGGAGCAACAATAGTGATACAAAAAAGTTTTTCTTTCTTCTGGTTGAAAGGGAGATTTCCTTTCCTTGGTTTGATAGAAGAGGACTTGGATTTATCTCCGGTTATGTGACTTGTGAAACTACTATCCAACTGAAACTACTATCCAAGCACCACTTTCGATTTTTGTTCTCAAATTTCAAGCATACCCACACAACTTAACAAAGTTTGGGTACCCAAATTTTCTTGATTCCTTCATTTTTAGTCTTGACCTTAGGTGGTTGAGATCCCTTTAGAGTGCAAACCATCTTGGTTTTTCTAAAATTTTTCTAAAATTTTTTTTTTAAATTGACATTCATGCACAATATGCCCATGACCACTACAATAATAACATCTTGTAAAGTTTGCTAGTGGTGTGGAGGCTTTAACAAAAAGGATATTCAGTTTTTTTCTTTTGAGCATTTCCATTGTAACCGATTTCCTCTTTATTGTTAGTGGTTTTTTTAAGAAGAGAGTATTTTCTCAAATGTTTCTTGCCCTTTGAAAAATTCGTTTGAGATTTTGGAAAGTTTTTTTACTCTTTCTTTTAAAGACTCATTTTCCGTCAATAGTGATTCATTTTCCTTGTTCATTTTCATAAGAAAGAAGCTTTTCTTCCAAGGATTGTTTTCCATTAATTAATTTTTATGATTGCATCATTAAAAGGCTCGTTCTTTTTCTTTAAAGATTCATTTTCAAGTTCAAACAATAACTATTATTTTGAATCCTTTTATAAACCCTTTTTTCTAGACCCTTTTTTGAAAGCATTGTGTCATTTTTTTAATTTTTTTATATTTCTCATACAGTTCATGAAAGCCAACAACAAGTTCATCATACGATAAATTGGGTACCTCATCTTCTTCATTGCTCCTATCATCAATGGCTATGAGGCACGAATTCACTTGCTCCTCTTTACTTGTGTCAATGGATTCTTCATCCGTCTTTTTTTCAAAAGTGGCTTTAAGTTTGTCCTAAATCTCCTTTGCGGTCTTGCAACTTTTGACATGATTAAATTCATTGAGAGTAATAGCACATAATAATTAGAAGTGAGCTTTAGCATTTTTCTTGAGCTTTATGTTGTCATATTGGACAAGCTCATTTTCAAATTTATCAACGATTGTATTGCTTTCATTCATTAAAAGAACAAAATCACCATTTTTAGTGATTAGCCACAAGTCAAAATCAATAGACGTAATAAAAAGTCTCATCCTGCGTTTCTAGTAGCAAAAGTTTTTACCGTAAAAAACTAGAGACTTGTCGGTCGATTGACCATCGGCCAAAATAGGTGCAACGGTTGCAATTAGGATCACTCTAAGGTTAAAAAAGAGTACTAGTTTTGATACTAATTGAAGACAAAAAGAGCAACCTAAGAGGGGTTGAATTAGGTTCTTTCGCGATAAAATAAAAATTTAAACTTTAAGAACCAAAAACTAAATTGAAAAATAAACAACGAATACGAAATGTAATAATTAAAGATAAGAAGAAAACGATGCAAAGTCATTTTTATAGTGGTTTGCTTCCAACCCAGAAGTTAGTCCACTCCTTAAATGACTATTCTTTATCACTTGAGCCTTTCACTCAGCTTGATGATCCTTTTTAAAAACCTAAGCCCAGGATCTAACTTTTCCAACTGATCTTCTTGTATGTAGGCTTAAAATGCAACCTTTTACAATTTATCCTTTAGTAGCGTAGGCTCAGGACCCATCTTTTTACAATTGATCCTTTTGTAATATAAGCTTAGGATCCAACCTTTTATCCAAGAACATAAATTTAAGAGTTAAAACCCTCACTCTTGAAAGAGTGATTTGACAATTGGTCAAGCTTAACAAATGCTAAAGATATGCTAATAAAGCTTAATAAACTCAATAGCAAAGAGAACTAGTGATGCTTAAAAAAAGCTTCAAGAAAAATAAGAAATTAAAATGTTAAAGTGCAAGTAGAACACAAGAATTTTTGATCAATGAAGGCTTGAAGAATTGGATAATTTCATCAAAGAATTTAATCCCTATTTAAAAGCCAAGAAGACATAGGAGCCATTGGAAAACTTTAAAAAAAAAGGAAAGAAATTGGATTTAAAATGTTGCCGTTAAAGCTATTGTCGGGGACACACGGGGGTTGTGTGTCAAAACATAGACCTGTGTATAGACACACAGAAGCTTCGGTTGGCTACTGTATGTCTGTGTGTCGACACATACCTTCTATTTGTCAACACTCAGCATGCCCGGTTGGCTTTTGAACATTTTGACCATTTAGCTTGATTAATTTACCATATTTAGCTTATTTTTTAAATAATTTTCATATTTGGCTTATTAGGGCGTGATTCCATAATGCCAATTGATAAAATATCCTTATAGAAAAATTTAATTGGCTTGAATTTGAATTAAGTGTTTTTCAAATAGCATTTGAGAATCAAATTTGAAAAATATTTCAAAAAATATTTTTGTGAGAGCGTCACATATCAACATTGAGATTTTGAATCAATTGATATATCACGATCCTAAGTCCTAAAAATTAAAAACAAACAATTTGAAGCGCCTAGTCTTGAATCTTGTTCTCTTGATTTTGGACCAGTCTCTTCTTCAACGTTGATCATTTTCCTCTTGATCCATTGTCTTGGAAAACTTGATATCAACGTGATCGGTCATGATTTTTTCCTGGCTTTCTTATGAGTCATTTTTAAACAAGATTAGAACAACGAAATACAATAATAACTAAATGATTGTCATCATCAGAATTACAATGTAAATGTCCTTTATAGCCAACACCGAACATGGTGCAAATACATTCCATCACTCTCTTGACAAAAAAAATTAGAGAAACCCATTTTTCTCATAAGCTTTTGAAGACAAATGCAATCCATCTGGTCATAAGCTTGAAAGAGATCAAATTTGACGGCCTAAAACTTATTTTTTGCTTTTTTGCAAACATTTAAACGCATGAAGGCCTCATGAATAATAATATTGTCTGAGATTAATCTCCCTTCAGAAAAACCCCACCTGAAAGGGGGATATAATTTGAGACATAAAAGGTTTGAGCCAGTTTGCTAAAATTTTTGAAATGACTTTGTAAGCAAAATTACGAGGACTAATAAGTCTTAGGTGGTTTGGTGATTCAGGTCTTTCGACTATTAGAATCAAAACAACATTTCTGAGTTTGAGTTGAGAAAGTATGTTTCAGCTTTCGAAAAAAGCCTGCAGATGATCCATCAATGGATTTTCGAGATCAACTTGTAAATAACATTACATCATGCTATCGATCTGAAATCCGTAACTACTTGTGGATAACTCACCTTAGGGATCAAACATAATCGCGTAGCATTTAGGCTTTTTAGAGGTTGGCCCATTTTGAAGAAATCAAGAATATGTCACTTTGTCATGATCCTTGATCTTGACCATGTCATGACAACACACTTAGATGCCTATTAGGATTTTTATTTGAGTATTTAAGTAAAATATCTATGTTTTTTGTATTAGGCAACCGTGAGCATTAATGGTGCCGCCCACTCTTGCTCATGCTTCTATTAAATTAGGTTAATTAATCATTGGCATGCTTTGTATTAATTAAGCTAGTTAATGCCTTGTTTGTCAACCAAGGCACGGTTGGGAGTGAGAGAGAGATCTAGAGGGTTTCAAGCTTTTGCCAATAAATATTTGTAATTGTCACTTGGAAAGGCATCCACAAATTATTGAATAAAATACTATCATTTATCTCTCTCTAATCTCACGCCTCCCTTATCTCCTTCTCTCTAAAATTCTCTCCTTTTCTCTTCTCTAAATTCAAACTTCTCTTCTCTTCCCTAAACTCTATCTCTTTCTCTCCCTCTCAGTCTCTTTCCCAATTTGTCCAAGTCATGGACTTAGGTTCGTGCCAAAGTGGTATCAGAGCTATCTTGCGATCAAGAGGCTCGTTCTATCAAAAAAGTTATTTTCTGCTGCTATCTTCTTGAAATTTTTTTTAAAAAAAATTCCGCTGCTTCTCTTCTATAAAAAAAAAATAAATAAATAAAAAAATTTATTGCATTCTTACTGTTTAAAAAAAAAAATTCCACTACCCTAAATTCACTGAGCTGGCCAAAACAAGAAGTTCCCGTTTTGCTACGAGTATGTCCTCAATAGAAAAAACTGAGTCCAACGGGTGGGTTGGCACTATTGAAGGTCGATTGGACCGTTTGGAGAGCTTAGCCGAACGACAAAACCGAACCAACATTGAGATGAAGAAAACCGTGGAAAACATGGGAGCCACGGTGGAAAACTTGGGAGCCAAAGTGGACAACATAGGATTGGAAATCTGGACCTTAACCGAAGCTGTCAACCGGTTAGTGAGGGCCCAAGAGAAGGAACCGGTTGAGCCGCACATTGAAGAGGTCTCCCATGGGTCATTAGTTGAGGCAACAAGGGAACTCTTGAAACTTCAAGAGTAGATGGACAGCCAAGAAGAGGGGCTAGAACCTCCACTGCCACTGCAAAAATGGTGTTGCGATACTTAGGGAAATGAGGTTGTGACACCCCATGTTGAAGAACCACAGGAAGGTGGAGTTATGAACAAACCGGTTGAGACAACCATTGATGGAGAACCCCAGCCAAAAGCTCGGGTAACAATGACACCTCAAGAATTCCATAGCACTGCCATGGCCCATGAAACGTAGCAGTAGCGTGGTGAGCTTCATGTCAACCGAATCATTAATGAGAAGGAAACCGCATTACGATTGTATATGGGTCCACAAAGGAGAACACCTCTGGATAGGACATCCGCAACTTGTTTTAAACCTGAGGTCACACAGAAGGATGGGAACATTTTCCAAGAACAGGGGTTGGCACTAAACGCTCAATCCACGGACATCGATTTTGGCACATGGACATTAGGGACAAGAATTATCCCTACGACCCGGGAGGTTCCACATCCTTGAGGACAAGGATGCTTTCAAGGGGAAGGGCTTGTCACGATCCTTGATCGTGACCTTGTCATGACAACACACTTAGATACCTATTAGTATTTTTATTTGAGTATTTAAGTAAAATATCTATGTATTTTGTATTAGGCAACCGTGAGCATTAATGGTGCCGCCCACTCTTTCTCATGCTTCTATTAAATTAGGTTAATTAATCATTGGCATGCTTTGTATTAATTAAGCTAGTTAATGCCTTGTTTGTCAACTAAGGCATGGTTGGGAGTGAGAGAGAGATCTAGAGGGTTCCAAGCTTTTGCCTATAAATATTTGTAATTGTCACTTGGAAAGGCATCCACAAATTATGAATGAAATACTATCCTTTATTTCTCTCTAATCTCAGATCTCCCTTATCTCCTTCTCTCTAAAATTCTCTCCTTTTCTTTTCTCTAAATTCAAACTTCTCTTATCTTCCCTAAACTCTATCTCTTTCTCTCCCTCTCGGTCTCTTTCCCAATTTATCCAAGTCACGGACTTAGGTTCGTGACAGAATAGCGCTAGTCATATCTTTGCCCACTATATCCTAGCAAGGCCAAAAAATTATTGCTGCAAAACCATCGGGCCCCGAAGCGTTAGAAGCTGGACCACACAACACTTCGGATCTCCTCTCTTGTAACTAGATGCATATGCCTTGCCACCTCATTAGGAGGACCAACCCTTGGCCCTTGCACAACCGTTGTAACTTTCTCCCCTAACATTTTCCGAAAATATTGGAGGAAAACACATTTTATTGATTTTGGATCGTCAACAATGGAACCACTGTCATCAAGAATTGATCAGATAGAATTTCGCTTCCCTCATTCCTTAATCCATGAGTGAAAATAACTGGTGGTATATATCACTAAATATAAAATTGAAATACAAAATATAATATCAAAATACAAAATATAAAATACAAAGTGCTACATATCGTAACATTGATTAGTTAGCTCTTTATGACCATTTTGCCCTCAGAAGTGAAAGGGTAAACTGTTTGATTTTATCTTTGGAATGGGGTTTTTAATTATTAGACAAAAAATAACATTAATTAGTTAACTCTTTATGACCATTTTGCCCACAAAAGTGAGAGGATAAATTGTTTGATTTTATATTTGGAATGTGGTTTTTAATTATTAGACAAAAAAAAAGAGTTTTCTACAATTTATCAAGAATAACTCATTTAATCAATTACTGTAATGATTTATAAATGCAAAATATTAGAAAATATTTTTAAAATTTTAATTAAAAATTTAGGATATATATAATACAAAACATAATAATTTTTGATAAAAATAAATTTTTTATTAGAATAATAAATTTAAAAAGATAAAGAAATTAACTATAAAAAGTCTAATAAAAGTGTGAGACTTGTGTATTTTGTTAATTAGAAAAAAAATCAAATTAAATTTCTTTGTTTTATTTTAAATTTTCTTGCAAATTTATTTCAAAAACTCGCATTTCTATTTTTTAATTATAGTTTTTGTAGTTTCTAGATATTATCTCATCAAAAGTTTTTAAATTATAGTTTATCCTTAAAAAAGGAATATATATATATATATATATATATATATATATATATAAGGAATTATTTTTGAGAAATAATAATTTTTTCTTTCTAATTTAAAGCTTATTCTACCAATACAATAAATAGATTGGATATACCATTTCTGTAAATATAAATTTTTTATTTAGAAAAGAGCTTTTGAGCTTCAATTTCTGTCAAAATTTTTCATAATTTTTTCCATAAATTATTTTGTCCAGTTCTTTTTTTTTAAATTTCATGTATTTTTTAATTTTTAAATTTATTAACCTAATTCATAATTTTCTTAAAACCATAGTATTTTCTTGCTTAAAAGATACGTATTTTTATAATTTTTTATAGAAACTAATGCAGCGCGTAAGCGGAAAATTAGAGAATGAAAGATTCAACAGCCTTCCCTTAATTCTTATTACAAAAATAATAAGAAACAGGAGGAAAATAAAGTATATTCTAATTCTCATATCCAAGAATAGAAAGAGCTAACAACTCATAAAAATAATCTAGAAAAATTTAATGAATAAAACCCTAACTATCTCCCTCTTTAAATAGAGAAGCTTTTCTAACTAGACCCAAACTAATACAAATTTCAAATTAAATCCCATATTAACATCAATGGTTGAGATTGTCATCCGTGTGTTTCATCTAGTAATCCGTGTGATCTTACTCAAATAAAAGACTAATATATACAAAGATAAATAACTAATCTAAGCTATCATAATTAATGTTAAACTCTAACTTCTTAGCCTTCTGTCACGTGTCTCCCTTCTCGCTATCGTAGCTAGCTCGCCAAGACCCTCCTGCCAAGCTATCCGCCAAAAACGAAGGCGAAGTTGCATCATTCTCTTCGGATTGGAGAGAATTCGTCCTCGAATTCGTTGACGGATCATATGGGTTATTTTTGCCAAGCTATGTCCCCTCACGCCTTTTCTCCCTCCTGCCAAGCTCTAGCTTGCCAAGGTCACCCAATCGTGGACAGTAGACCTAACCCACCAGGGCACAGGTTATAACCCGTTTACCCAAGATGCGGACTGCATCATCCTCCCCAACATGGGGAGAATTCGCCCTCGAATTTTCCAACGATGCTTCCGGATCATTCTCACCAAGTCAAAGGTTGCATCACTCTCGCCAACATCTAGATTACTTGCCAATTTCCCACAACTGCTTCCAAGAATAGCACATAAAACTTATATCCCAGTTCGACACAGTGTTGGCGGGGTTTCCATGCTTATACCCCACAAGTTTCACTCATTTTATTTTGAACTTAATCTTCCACTCACCTTTTTGCGGAAATTGATTCTGGTTGTATTCGTTCTTCAAACGCCACTTGCTAACACCATTGAATTCGTGATCGTGCTGATGGTTCTGTTGTCAAAGCATATCTGCCAAGTCCCGTCCTTTGTTAGCATCAAGAGAACTCTGAACGCTTGATGTATGGCTACTTTGCGCTTCATAAGACTCAATAGGTAATGAGGCCAATCCGGTTAGGCGACCTCCGGTCCTTGTTCTATTCCATGTGTATTGTTTAACACTGGCAACACAGTACTCAGTACCTCCTCCAACTCTCTCCCTATTCTGTTTCGTCATCAAGATATTTCCACCAAGTTCCATCCTTTGTTCACGTCAATATAGCTGATCCGCCCTTTTGATTTACGTGGATGTTGTTGGGAACGTATTTCAAAATTTTTTTTCCCTTAATGACTAGAGTGGGCGCAACGAAGAACCAATTTAAAATTCTTAATTTTAAATCTAATGCCGTATTCTAATTAAACTATTTAATTAGACCTAAATCTTAATCTAATAAGTTCATAATATAACAAACGAAACATCGAATAAAAACATGTATAAACATAGGACGTAGAATAAATTATACATCAAATACTTAAATTCGACATATCTAAAGCGGAAATCCAAACTCTGACTTGAAGATCTGAAATTAGGAGAAGAAGAAAGCCACTTGATACCTTGAGATCTTCTTTGCAATGACCTCTATTAGGACCGGAGTGTAGGCTCCCAAAATATTTAATTTAGGAAAAATTTTAGAACAAAAGTTTTTCTTTTAATCTTTTCAAAGAAACAATTTTTTAGAAATTTTATGCTAAACATTAATATAGAAAAACCCTACATCAATTTTAGGTTTTTCGTTACATGAGAAAACGGTTAGGAACAATATCCTGAAATCCAGATTTATTCTAGATATATTATTTTAATTAATATAAAAAATTAAAGTTCCAGTCGTTTCCTAGTTAAATTTGTATATATGAGTATTTATACTGCATGTGATTTTCTTTTGCGAGACATCTATGAGATAGGTGTAGTCCTCATAATACAATTTATATGTTTTTTCTAAGTGGTTTATGAGACTAAGCCACAGATAGACTTGGAACAAATGGTATGGATTGTTGTTTGAAAGACTCGTAGTTGAAGACAAGTTTGGACCACTTGTATGTTAAGACTATAACGTGACACTTTATATGACTTGTCTTGGTCATATGGATGGAGATCTAAAAGTGTTAGGTTAGTGTGTTTAATAAGATTGACACACCAAGTTGGACCATGTGAATTACTTATTTCTAGACTACTATCGGATATGAGCGATTCATATTGTACTGTTTGAACGACGACTCTAAATCCGAAGGGTATTCTGGACTTGTGCATAGAGCGTTAGTTACTTTGGTGTACTATAAGTAAGGTCTAAATGAATGACTGAAATCCCACATACACTGGATAGCGGCGTGAAGTGTGACAAGGATCAGGTATTTAATAGGGAATCTACAGTCTCTTATAAGATACAGATGTCCCCTTAGTTGATTCGCAAATATTTGAATAGTTTCAAAATTTTAGCCAAATTATTCCAAGTGTTTGACTTTTAGAATTTATACTATGAATATGTTCAAGTATAAATAAATTATTTAGTGAAGGGCGAGTCGTTAACTAATGGAGAAGTTATGAGAAGGATAATGGTAGTGGTTATATTTATCCTTTGTTATGGACATCTAGTGAAGGGTTTATTGGCATCAATACATAGGGAGATATCGAATAAATAATTTAAGTCTGGAGTGCACTGAGATTTATTTAGTGGAATTAAGTCTCATTAAATGGTAATTAAATTACTTCATGAGATTATTAAGTTAACCCATTTGGAGCTAGATTTAAATTTTTTCTGGGGTTCCTGCGCAAGCCTCTATATTTATTGCCATCCAAAAAATATTAAAGAATTCAAGAGATGAATTATTTATCCTTAAGATGAGTAAATTTAATTTTGCCAAATATTATTCATGAGATGAATAAAAAAAATTAAAAATTATAAAATAAAATAATCATAAGATGAATTTTTACATGTGGAAACCAAAGCAAAAAAAAAAAAAAAAAATTTCACGTTAATAGGTCGTGATCTGCGTAATTTGCATCGGACGAACCAGCACACAACACGCCCACTGGTTATCCACGTCAACATAAGCAGGCCAATGAGCGGCCGACATGTGGCAGCTGAAATCAAAAGTAAGGGCGCATTTTCTGGTAACGAAACGCTGCATCTTGTGTTATTTTTTAAATAAAACGACGCATTTTGTTTTGAAACTAGCAAATCCCACATCATTAATTTTATAATTTTTCTCTTCGGTATACTACTATAAATAGGTTGTGAATCAGTGTATTTTAAATAAAAGTTATTTGAAATTATTTTAGAATAAAATTCTGAAACAGACTATATGATAGTCTAAGTTAACTTTATTTTTAAAATTAAAGTTAAATTTTATTAATTAAATTTTAGAATAAGATTATAAATTAGACTATTTGATAATCTAAGTTTGTTTAATTTTAGAATGAGATTCTAAAAATAGACTATGGGATAGTCTATGCATAAAATCGCTATTAATTTTGAATAAAATTATTTTTAATTTAATTTTGGAATTAGATTTTAAAAAGTAGATTATGTGATAATCTAAATTAGATGTTGCTATTGTTTTAATTAAAATTAATTAATTCATTTTATTGATTTGTTTTGGAATGAGAGTCTAATGCAAGATTATGAGATAATCTATATTATACAAAAATAGTATTGTTGAATAAATAAATAAATTAATTTTGGTTTATTTTAGAATGAGATTCTAAAGGGAATTATGAGATAATCTAGGTTATAAATGCAAGTTAATTAAAAAAATCACTGGTTATAAAAATCAAGTGGGAGGGAGGTTTCAATTATTGTAACCTCACGGTCTTTATTACCGGTCTAGCAATATAGCGGATTAATAGACCTCCCTGCGGAGGATGTCGGTTTGCAGATTATAGGGTTAGACTTTTGCTTTGATAAACCAAAGTGCAAAGAAGCAATGCGACGACGTTGCCGTGGAGTATTTTGTGTACTTATATGGAAGTTTAGGTAATGGTTTGCACTTGACTAGCGTGGTACATTAGCCTCCCCGAGGAGCTTTGTTGTGTCATGTTAGAGACTAAGGTCAAGTGGTGAGTTAATCATGTTTAGTAAGAGTTACAAGAAAACAGGTTAATTGAGAATAGTTCTCACCTGAACTAGCTTCGTGCGACCCCGCTGCCGGGGAGTAAGGAGTGGTGTGTTTGGGTCATCATTGTATGCATGATGGTACAGTTTGGTGGATATCTGACCTATTGTGTATGCTAAATTGAAAAAATATATCACTACATTATACATGACTATTGTTAGACAATTACACATATGTTTGTATTTACAGTATCTGTGCCATGGATATGGCTGGCAAACTTCACATAATTTCGAATACATAATGTACTCACAGAACCAAATTACTTTGCCTTGAAAAATAAGTTAGACTTGGTTATTACTCACAAGGGACCTACTAGAAAGAAATAAAAGGGCAAAGTTGTTATTGTAGCAACCAAATCCATAAGGAAGTTAGCAAAAAAAAAAAAAAAAAAAAGTATTCCTTTTGCAAGAAAACTAGGCCACTGGAGAAGAAACTAGACTAAGTACATAGCTACTCTTCCTACAAAGACTGCTAGCCATCTGGTAAAGGTATGTGGATATCTCACTTAGTTGAATCATGCGCAGTTGAGAGTCCACCACTTTCCTGGTGGGTGGACTCAGGTTCCACTGACCATATCTGTAATATGTTATACGAGCCTAGGCTAGGCTAAAGGCTACACGATAGTGGTCTTAAGTGTTGGCGATGTTAACTTAGACTTTAGTGATAGAGTTTTATTTTAAAGGATTGATTATTCAAACATTCATTGTACATGAATTTGATTTCTGTATTTCGGTTAATGGATAATTGTTATTCAGTTAATTTTAATAATAAAATTTTAATATGCGAAATAAATTATTTATTTGCACATGTACATGAATAAATTATTTATTCATGTTATTTCGTTATCAAAACTCTTGTGATTGTTTAAATAAATCAAACATAAATTCACTTGTCCAATCTTCTAAAAAAAAACACCCTGAAAGTGATAATGCCTACGCAAGGCACCAACATTGAGGTCACATTAATTTGAGCAGGATCCAAATATTGGTAAAAGATGGACTGATAGAGGCTTTGGACTTAAGGTCATTACTAGTTTGCAAATCCTTCATAGAAAGAAATATGACCAAGCCTATCTTTAAGAATAAAGACAACAGGGTTGGTGGCTTGCTTGAGCTGATTCACATAGATGTATGTAGACCAATACATGTTCAAGCAGGAGGTGGGTATGAGTATTCAATCACGTTTAGTGATGATTACTCAAGGCATGGATACATTTACCTGATGAGACATAAGTCCGACGTTTTTTTGGAGAAATTCAAACAGTAGAAAGTTGAATTTTAAAAGCTATTAAATAAAAAAGTTAAGTCACTTTGTTTAGATTGAGGTCGTGGATATTTTTCGGGTGAGTTTTTGGTTTTCCTAACTACAAATGAGATGAGATCTCAGCTTTCTGCTCTAGTTACACCATAGCAGAATGGTATTGCAGAGAAAAGGAATAAGGACGGTTTTTTCTACAGTTTTTTAATTTAAAAGGTCTTTTGTAAATACAATGCAAAATACTTAGAGAAGTATTTTGCAAGTAAGCTACAAAAACAAAAACAAAATAGTATTAAAGGAAAATGACACTAATTCAGAACAGTTAGACACAACTCAAGACATAGTGGATGCATTAGATGCATCTACTGATAGGAACAAAATGTTCCAGGTACACGAGAGTTAGGTGTGGTGGGAGGATTGTCAGGACATATGACAGGTTCATAGCAGGAGCCTTAGTGGTTGACCGTGGTATTGAATCTGATCCTTTTAGCCACAATGAAGCAATCAAGCCTTTTAGTTTTATGCAATCGGTTGCTCGAACCATCAGTGTACAAATGACATTAAGAGAAAGTAGTGACTTTCTTAGTGTTATATGTCAACGATATACTACTCATTGAGAATGATGTAGGAGTGTCATTAGCTGTAAAGATTTGGTTGTCAAGAAAACTCAATATGAAGGACATAGGAGAAGCCAACTCTACTTTTAAGATTAAGATTCTGCAAGGTCGTAAGAGTAGGATGTTGGATCTCTTTCTAGCCACTTATATTGACAAGATGTTGTTAAGGTATAGCATGGAGTCCCTCTCTCTTTTGAGTAGTGTTCTGGGACACCTTAAGAAGAGGAGCAATTGAGTAATATTCCATATGCTTTGGCAGTGGGAGCCTCAGGTATGCCATCTTGTGCACGAGACTTGATGTCTGCTATATTATGACATAGTAAGCAAATGTTAGTCTAACCTGGGTCCAATAAACTAAGTGGCAGTGAAGCGTTTTCTTTAGTTCTTGAGAAGAACTAGAGATAAAATGCTGATCTTTCAAAGTGACGAGCTGGTTCCCGTTGGCTATATTGATTTAAGACTTCCAGTCAAATATATATGATAGACGTTTGACGTCTAAGCATGTCTATACCCTTGGAATGGGATCCATTAGTGAGAGGAATGTCAAGCAGTATTGTATTGCTGACTTCACAATAGAGTAATTGAGCTCACTAAGGGTTAGGCTCAGTAGACCTTTGGTTCAAACTTAAAAGGGGTGAGTATGGACTTTGTCATAAATCAAATTTAGGATAAGTGGGAGATTGTTAGGAACAGTGTCCTGAAATTCAGATTTATTCTGGATATATTGTTTTAATTAATAAATAAAATTGAAGTTCCGGTCGTTTTCTAGTTAAATTTGTATATGTGAGCATTTATACAACATTTGATTTTTTATGTGAGACATCCATGAGATGGTTGTAGTCCTCAGACTACAATTTACATGTTTTTTCTAAGTGGTTTATGAGACTAAGCCATAGATAGACTTGGAACAAACGATATGGATTGTTGTTAGAATGACTCGTAGTCGAAGACAAGTTTGGACCACTTGTATATTAAGACTATAACGTGATACTTTAGATAACTTGTCTTGGTCATGTGAATGGAGATCCAAAAGTGTTAGGTTAGTGTGTTTAATAAGATTGACACACTAAGTTGGATTATGTGGATTACTTTTTCTAGACTACTACCGAAGATGAGTGATTTATATTGTACTATTTGAACGATGACTCTAAATCCTAAGGGTATTCTTGAATTGTACATGGAGCGTTAGTTACTTTGGTGTACAATAAGTAAGGTCTAAACGAATGATTGAAATTCCACGTACACTGGGTAGCAGCGTGAAGTGTGACAAGGATCAGGTATTCAATAGGGAATCTACAGTTTCTTCTGAGATACAGATGTCCCCTTAGTTGATTCGTAAATATTTGAATAGTTCGTAAAGTTTGGCCAAAGTATTCCAAGTGTTTGACATTTGGAATTTATACTATAAATGTGTTCAATTATGACTTAATTATTCAGCGAAAGGCGAGTCGGTAACTGATGTGATTTTAAAGTGTGTTTTAAAACCGTCTACTCGTAAGCGTACGAGATTGTCGTAGCTTTGTCGGGTATACGGGTCGAATCCACAGGGAATCGTGTTAAGTTAGAATTAGTGATTAACAAGCGGTTTGAATTTTTTGATTTTTTTTTTTTTGTTGTTTGAATAGATTATTAGCTAAATTAATAAAACTGATTATAAAGTAAACGTGTCAATTTAATTAAGATTAGTTTAGGGAATGAATTTAGGGTAGCTTAACACGCATCCCGTCATTTTATTTTACTTAGGATGTTGATTTGAAGGACTTAGGCTACAAGCTCTAAGCCTGGGTCAATATATAAATTAGGGCTTAGAGTAATAAACTAGTCTAAAGGCATAATCTATCTTAGCACCCTAAGTATAGTATAGGTTATCTCATTAGTACTACTTAATTCCTTTGTTACTCCTAGTTCAATATTAATTTACAACCACAACCATGACCACGCTTGAAATCCTGTTATGTTATAATCTAAGCTATAAGCACAAGAATAATCGTTGTAAAGTTGGAGATTTAGTCATGGCTACAAGCACACATACAAAAATATCCAACTATCATGAAGAACTCTCCACAGGAGTGCGACTATAACATAACTAAACCAATCATCAAAAAGTATAATATAAATTTGGAATACGAGTGGGTATCCGCCCTTCATCCCTAAACTAAAAGAGTCTATTCCTCAATGGGAGATTTATATATCATTAACATCTAAAAAAAGAGAAAACAATAAATAAACAACTAGGAATTGAAAACTCCCTTAATTGACGTTGACATTGATCCTTGCTTTGATTCTTCCGGCACTTCGACCACCTGCGCTTTGGCGTTTGAGAATCCCTTGGATCTCGTAGAGGCTTCGGGAGCAGAGGAGGAGAGGAGGTGTGGCAAAATATATCAAATTAGGTCTCCACCTTTTAATTTATATAGGTCACGCTGCAGAATCCTGATCGATCAGGATGAGCCGACCCATCGGCTCACTTTCGGCTAATTCTAAAAGCCTCCCTCGGTTAATCATATGTGATATATATATATATATATATATATAAACTATTCACAAGACCTATTTGAATTATCGAATTACGACCTGATTGGTCATTCTTTTCCACACGTGGTCGGGTTTCTCAAAGTAGTCAATTATGCCTCGATTACATTTGATTCTGCCACTTTTCAACCTTTGTTTGCTCCGATGCACTCTAAGCCAAAATGTACCTAGATTATAATAAAACACACATATAAAAGCCAAATATATTGCAGGAATAAAGAATAAAATATGTAAAAATCAAGTGCATCAACATCCCCAAACCCACACCTTGCTTGTCCTCAAGCGAAATTCAATTTAAACTAGCTACTGGCAGAAAAGTCGAGTCAGGCATTTAACCGCAAAGGTCACTTGTGAAAATTATTGTTCAATCATATTTGAGAGTATACTTGAGAGCAGCGAATCCTTATGTGACGTTATTATAGCACTAGTTCTAACTTAAATCTTCGTCATTAAGGTCTTTTTACTAGTTAATCTAAACCCTCCGACTTAAAAAAGACATAAAGGTAATAAGTAAAGGAAGAAGTTATCCTAACCCTTCACTACTAATTAATAGTGAAATCAAAAGGCTTCTCTTTTCTCTTTTGTTTTCCCCTCTTCCTTTTTTATTTTTATTTTTTTTTCCCTTTTTCACTCTGTTAGGTGCGTCTCCCTCAGACCCATGTAGCGAGTTTTTAGCCGGCAACTCTTGATCCAGTTGGTTCAAGGTATCAGGTTTTAAGAGACCCCTATGGACCTAATGGCTTGAGTCTTAAGGATCCACCACCTAATCCGTTAGCCACACCTTTTTTTTTTGTTTTTAGGTATTAGTACTTATTTTAGTAACTACAAATTTGATTCTTCTTAAGCTTTCCCTGTGGCCCATATAGCGTGCTTTCGACCGGCAGCTCCCGACCCAGTTGGTTCAAGGTACCAGATTTTAAGATACCCCTACGGGCTTACTTGCTCGAGACACAAGGGCTACAAAAACCAACCAGCCACCTTTTTATTTTTCTTTTTTTCCTTTTTTTAAGGGGTTACTAAATGTACAATTAATTTCAACATTGTTAGAAGTAGAATAGTGGATTCCTATTCCTAAAATTATTACCATTATTTCGACCCAAACAGTAGGATATGTCACAAGATTAAGGGTGAAAAGTAATAATCACTAACTAGTTAAGAGACAAAAATATGGATTCAAAAGTCTAATCCAGCAATAATCTCGTCTCATAATCATTATAATCGTTAGAGTACATCATAGAACTGGGCTACAATAAGGGTCACAAACAACCTTATTCTCATTTATGCCTTCAAAAATGTAGCTAATGTATGCCAAATTAAGCTTAAAGGACAAACAAGGTTGACTCTCATACGCCATCCCCAAACCCAAACCTTGCATTGTCCTCAATGCAAATCAACAAAAGTAAATATAAGCAAGGAAAGGAAAGAGACGGCCTAAGGTATGGCATATTCAGCTATGCGTGGCGAGCAAATCCAAAAAGGGAAGACAGAAATAGCAAGCTGCAATCGAAGACATAGAAGACAGAATACTAAACGAACTTGTTAGTAGTGTTAGAAATAGGGATTATACAAGTGTTTAGTAAAAGAGAAACAAAATTAGCATGGTAGGGACAATAAAAGGACCTACAATTGAGAGAGTTCATGTGGAAAAACAAATTAAAACAAAATTAAAAGTAGGTTGGGTTGCCTTCCAAGAGCGCTAAGTTTAACGTCTTTAGCCGGACGCAGTTTAGAGCACATTGTCAACCAAAATTTGAGGCAGTGTCTGCCATAGAACTCAGGTTGACCCAGTAGGGATGATCTCCAAACCCAACAGCGTTTCTAGACCCGTGACTAGCAAGGAGGAAAACATGACCAGCATCGAGGTCGCAACTCTCTATCCTACTAGATGTGCATGATGACGCACAGCTATCGACACAGAGAGGGACATTATTACATTCCTGACTTATAGTAGAGTCGGGCTTATCCGATTCTACTAAAGGGTCAACATCATCAACCCTATAGCATTCCAACTCGTCGTCAGTCTCAGGGTGTCAAACAAAGTTCAAGACCTTCAATTTACCCTTGAGGTTTCCAAAAGAAACCTCCAACACTCCTGTCCTAGCTGTTGCTAGAAATGGTCGACCTAGAATAATAGGAGCGTTGTGCTTTTGCCTAGGAGTAGGGTCTATATCTAAGAAAATAAAATCAATAGGGAAGACAAACTTGTTAACCTTGACAAGTACATCTTCCACTACTCCATGAGGTACCCGCTTTGTCCTATCAGCTAACTGAAGTGTTACATAAGTTGGCTTAAGGTGTCCTATTCCTAGTTCCTGAAAAACTGAGTAAGGTTTACACTCGCTCCTAGATCTAGCAAGGCTCTACTGAATAACGCTCTCCTAAAACGAATGGAACGGTAAATGGCCCAGGGTCTCGAAACTTGGGTGGGGAGCCCAACACTAAAATGCTGCTCACCTTCTTCGGGATATGCGCTTGCGCACGTTTCTTTTTAGTGCAAATGTCCTTGAGGAACTTGGCATACATAGGGACATGTTTAATAGCTTCGATCAATGATAAGTTGATCTTCATGTCCTTAAACAAGTCTATGAGCTCAATCCTCTTTTGGTCATCCTTCTTCTTCGGTCCTTTAAGGGCCGAAGGAAAAGGGACAGTAGGTTCAGCAAACCTACCTTGTGGGCCATCCCTATCAGCAGTGGGAGATGGGTCTGTGCTCTCCTTTTTAACCTCGACCTCCACACCTTGAAGGTTCCCCTCCCTAGACACTGACACAACCCGAACTTGCTCATGAGGAGGCAAGTTTGGGCTAGAGCTAGTTGACCCTGTTGGAAGTGTGAGAGGTTGGGAGGGTAACCTCTCTTCCTCTTGCCTATGAAGTGCTTAGGCCAATTGTCCTCTCTGGTCTTCCAATCTAGCTATAGACTGAGAGTGAGACCGAACCCGTTGTGTGGTCTCCTCCATAAAGTAGAGCATAAGCTCCTGAAATTGCGAAGTATATCCTGGAGGTAGGGAAGGAGGGTTATCATTGGTAACATTGGAGTGAGATTGAATATCATACATGCGCCCTTCCTGCATAATGGGAGGGTGTGTGTTACCTGCAAAGCCGGGTTCATTTTGTCTTGTGGGTTGATTATGATTGGCGTTTTGCTTCCACGAGAAGTTTGGATGATTGCGCCACCCGGGATTGTAGGTGTTGGAGAACGGGTCGCTATTTCCCGAGTATTCTTGAGCTGTATGAACATGTTCCTGTACATATTCGGGAAATTGTGATGCATATAAACAATTAAGAACAAAATGGTCTGCACCCGAACAAATGCCACACGGAATAGTACCACTCGATAACTCAGCTGCATAGACTGGGCACACATTAGTAGGATTCGCCCGCAAGTTCATAAGTTGATCCATTTTCCTGCTAAGGGCGTCCAGTCAAAGGTTAATGTCATCGGTAGGTGCTACTTCGTAGACACCGTGTGCCCCCTCTAACCACCCTCACAGGAGAGGCTTGGTCGAGAGAGTGTTCACTGAGGCGCTCAAATAGCATCCACGCCTCTTCTTCATCTTATTGGTTAAATGCTACCCCGCGTGAAGTATTAACCATTTGCTTGTTGGAACCTTTGAGACCATTATAGAAATTCTGCACACGAGCCCACTTGGGTGACCCATGGTGGGGACAGCTTCTAAGGAGCTCCTTAAATCTGTCCCAACTCTCATAGAATTGTTCTTGATCCTTTTGTTCAAAACTATTGATTGCACGTCTAATGGCTATAGTTGTAGATTTAGGATAAAACTTGATTAGGAACTTTTGCTAGAGGTCAACCCAAGTGGTGATTTCACCTCTCTGGAGAGACTGAAACCACCTTTTGGCTACGTCCTTTAACGAGAATGGCAAAAGACGTAGCCGAACAGCATCAGTTGAGGCACCTTGATAATGGCAAGTTTTGGAAATTTCTATAAACTCATCAAGGTGCTCATATGGACTCTCAATCAGTTTCCCATAGAAAGTGGGAAGCATGTGTTATGCTCGGGATCGATTCCCAAACATAAGCTAAGTAAAATTGAGATAGATTGAGAGTATGAGATGAGAAAGAAGGGAATTGAGATGAGAAATTAGAGAATTAGGGATGAGAAATAGAGAGAGCTAGATGAGAGAGAGAAGTTTAATCTCAAATGAGATATTTTGTTGTAAATTGATTGAATGAATTCTGAATTATTACAGCACTACAACTTATAGGCAAATTAAACAAGCAAATACATTGAATCATGACACACTACTAACCACCTTATTAGAAAAAAATATCTAGAAAATATCTTGCAACCACCTAACTAATATTTAACCCTATTTTTTAGCGCCAAAACCAACCCCTAATAGAAAAACAGCACAGCAGCAGCTCAAATGCCACAAGGCAGCAACTTCTAACAGCAAACAGAAGCAGCATACAGCAACAGAACAGCATCCGGACTCCCCTCGACACTTACCAAGCTCAAATCATAACATTCCCTTCCCCTTGAGAACATTCTTGTCCTCAAGAATGGAAATTAGTGATCATCAATGCCTTGCAAAGTAACTCTAGATCCGTGGCATTCAAATGACACAACGTGCTTAACATAATCACCATCGGACTGCCCTTCGATGTCAACGCCTCTAACTGTCATGAGAAATTTAGGATTACATTTATGGCCTATTTCATAAGGTTGACGACACTTAAAATAGAGTCTTTGAGGCCTCTTGTCAAAAGCATTCTTATCAAAGGGACAGTTCACTTTGGGTTCATCTCCCTGTCTGTGATGTTGTTGCGAGCTTTCTCCTCTATGTTTGGGCCCCTCATTGGTTGTTAGAAACGTAGCCTCAAACAACCTTGCCTTAGCATAAGCTTGTGATAAAGAAGTAGGACCAATTGCCTTCACCAAATTCTTGATTTTAGGCTTCAGTCCACTGATAAAACTCGAGACATAAAAGGACTCCGGTGCTTGAAGAGTGACAGTTATCATACTTGCTCTGAGATTCTCAAACCTTGTCATGTACTCCTTTACGGTTGTAACTTGAGTTAGCTTGTTGAAGTTATCAACTATATCGCTCAAGTCATCATCACCATAGCGTTCACAAAACTCCACCATAAACTCAGCCCAAGTAAGTGTGGAATTACTCTTCAATAGACTATAGAGCCAAACTTCATGATCTCCTTGGAGGTAAACCGCAGCTAATTCCACCTTTTGTTCATCGGGAATGGAATAAAAGTGGAAGAAACGTTCACATCTTCTTAACCAAGAGTGTGGCTGCTTCCCATCAAAATTTTCAAGTTGAACTCTTGGTTGTCTAAAGCCATTACTTCTATTACCACAAGTGACTTCATTGCTATGGTTAGGACCAAATTCAGGGACATTCTGTCCATAAGTATGCTGCTGAACAGATTCACGGGGATGAACAAGATGCCCAATATTCACATAAACAGGTTGCGTGCGTGATGGCTCATGTGATGGATCAAAGTGTCCTGAATTTTCATGACTTGTTCTGATAGGAGCTGCAGCACCTGGTGGATGATCTAAAACATCAGGTGGATGATCTTTCTGACCAAAATTCATGCTCACAAATCGAATTTGCTCCTGATCATTTGCTTGTACTTGCGGACTGACATTTACTTGATCTTCAGTAACCAGATTCTGAGATCTAATACTTTCAGGTTGAAGCTGAACTTGAGGACCATCTCGTGAACTTCCTGCTGCATTTAACAAATGAGGATTTAGCTCCTCGCTAGTTCGCCTCAGCTTGCTCAATGGTAGAAGAGGTGCAGGACCTGATGTCTCATTTTGCTTATTCAATTGGTTGCGTACCTCACTCTTCCAAAATCTGTGATTGTTGGTTCAGTCGGTTTGTGATTCTAGCCTCCAACACCTGAACTTGTTGATTCACATGTTCAGTTAACGTTCCTTCAACACCTTGCAATTGTTGAGACACAAAACTATCATTGCCTAGATCGTTTTCTCCAAGAGTTTGGCTATTGAACTGATTTTGAATCTCAGCTACCTTCTCATTAAACAACTGTGTTCGTTGATCAATTTGCTCAGCCACTGATTTCTCTACTTGCTGCTTGTGTTGATTAAACTGTTCTTTAATGTTTTCATCAACACGATGGAAGTGCAAGCTGAATCTCTCATTCAACCTTTGTTCCTGTTCCAACAGCAAGTTACGCATTCTATCCTCAGATCTTTGCTCCCTCGCCAACTGATCTTGGCTAAGCTGCACAGGAAGCGCCTTGATCTGCACATTCTAAACATCAGAAGTCACCACTTGCGGTTCATTCTTTGCATTTCCACTCACAACATCAGCATAAGAAGGACTAGCTACAGCCTTGGCGGCTCCTGATCTTGTTGTGACACCACCAGCCATAATTCCACTCTTGAATTCCACAACTTGAATTGATCAATTTGATTTTCGAAGACAACAGCACAATCACAAATATGATCTACAAATTCTGTTATTGCAAGATCAACAATTTCCTAACTGAATATAAATCTGAACTGATCTGATTTTTTTCCTAAGATCTGATCTGAACTTTGATCAAGATAATCCAATTGCAACAATTGAACTTCAATCGGTTAAACTCTGAACTGAATTTAGCACTGAATTTTTTTTTTAAATTTCGTTTGATTACGTACTCGATTGGAAGCCAAACGAGGCTCTGATACCAATTGTTATGCTCAGGACCGATTCCCAAACATAAGCTAAGTAAAATTGAGATAGATTGAGAGTATAAGATGAGAAAGAAGGGAATTGAGATGAGAAATTAGAGAATTAGGGATGAGAAATAGAGAGAGCTAGATGAGAGAGAGAAGTTTAATCTCAAATGAGATATTTTGTTGTAAATTGATTGAATGAATTCTGAATTATTACACCACTAATACTTATAGGCAAACTAAATAAGCAAATACATTGAATCATGACACACTACTAACCACCTTATTAGAAAAAATATCTAGAAAATATCTTGCAACCACCTAAGTAATATTTAACCCTATTTTTTGGCGCCAAAACCAACCCCTAACAGAAAAACAGCACAGCAACAACTCAAATGCCACAAGGCAGCAACTTCTAACAGCAAACAGCAGCAGCATACAACAACAGAACAGCATCAGGATTCCCCTCGACACTTACCAAGCTCGAATCATAACAGCTTGTTGATGATCTCAGGCTTAAACTCGAAGTTAATATTACCCACGGCGGGTATCATAACCCCTGCGGGTGCAACATACTTTTGGGGAATGAAGTAGTCCCCAATCGTACGTGGTGCGAAATCAACCATACTAATAAAACTAATTATAATAAAAAAAAATTAAATGAATAAAAATAAATGAGAAAGACAAATAAAACAGAAAAATAAACTATTGAAAAAGAAGTAAATTTTTTTAAAACAAAAAAAAAAGAAAATGAAAATTAAAAAAAAACTTGAAATCAGGTAAAGAGGGTTTTAAAAGATTGTACAAAAGAGGGTCTTAAAACACTGTATAAAGATTGTATATAAAAAAAATCTAATGAAAAAAAAAGCTCGGTTCTTTTCTTTTCCTTTTTTTTGAAAACAAATAAAATATAAATTTAAAAAATAAACAAAAAAGAAAAATAAAATAGAAAAAGAAATCTAATGAAAAATAAGTTGTTATTTTTTTTCTTTTTTTTTTTTTCTAAAAACAAGGAAAATAGAAATAAAAAATAAAAAATAGCTCGTTAATTTCAAATCAACTTAGCCTACCGATTCCCTGGCAACGGCGCCCAAAACTTGATGTGATTTTAAAGTATTTTAAAACCATCTGCTCGCAAGCGTACGAGATCATCGTAGCTTTGTCGGGTACATGGGTCGTATCCACATGAAATCGTGTTAGGTTAGATTTAGTGATTAACGAGCGGTTTGAATTTTTGGGTTTTTTTTCTTGTTTGAATAGATTGTTGGCTAAAGTAATAAAACTGAATATAAAGTAAATGTGTCAATTTAATTGAGGTTAGTTTAGGGAATGAATTTAGGGTAGCTTAACACGTATCCCGTCATTATATTTTACTTAGGACGTTGATTTGAAGGACTGAGGTTACAAGCTCTAAGATGGGGTTAATATATAAATTAGGGCTTAGAGTAATAAACTAGTTTAAAGGCATAACCTATCTTAGCACCCTAAGTGTAGTATAGGTTATCTCATTAGCACTACTTAATTTCTTTGTTACTCCTAATTCAATATTAATTTATATAAAAGATTGGGTTCAGGGTTGGGTACAACCTCAACCCTGACCACGCATGAAATCCTGTTATGTTATAATCTAGGCTATAAGTACAAGACTAATCGCTGCAAAGTTGGAGATCTAGTCATGGCTACAAGCACACATACAAAAATATCTAACAATCATGAAGAACTCCCCACAGAGGTGCGAATATAACATAACTAAACCAATCGTCAAAAGTTATAATTTAAATCTGGAATACGGGCGGCTATGTGCCCTTCATCCCTAAACTAAAAGAGTCTACTCCTCCATGGGAGTTTTATACATCATTAACATCTAAAAAAGAGAAAACAATAAATAAACAATTAGGAACTGAAAACTCCCTCAATTGACGTTGACGTTGATCCTTGCTTTGATCCTTCCGGCACTTTGACCACCTGCGCTTCGGCGTTTGAGAACCCCTTGGATCTCGTAGCGGCTTCGGGAGGAGAGGAGGAGAGGAGGCGTGGCAAACGATATCAAATTAGGTCTCCCCCTTTTAATTTATATAGGTCACGCTGCAGAATCCCGATCGATCAGGATGAGCCGATCAATCGGCTCACTTTCTGCCAATTCTAAAAGCCTCCCCCCGTTAATCATATGTGATATATTTATATCTATAATATAAAGTAATATATATATAAACTATTCACAAGACCTGTTTGAATTACCGAATTACGACCCGATTGGTCATTCTTTTCCACACGTGGTCGGGTTTTTCAAAGTAGTCAATTATGCCTCGATTACATTTGATTCTACCACTTTTCAACCTTTGTTTGCTCTGATGCACTCTAAGCCAAAATATACCTAGATTACAACAAAACACACATGTAAAAGCCAAATATATTGCAGGAATGAAGAATAAAATATGTAAAAATCAAGCACATCAGTAACTAATGGAGAAGTTGTGAGAAGAATAATGGTAGTTGTTATATTTATCCTTTGTCATGGATATCTAGTGGAGGGGTTGTTGTCATCGATATAGTTTATTAGGGAGATATCGAGTAAATAATTTAAGTTTGTTGTGCAGTGAGACTTATTTAGTAGAATTATGTCTCATTAAATGATAATTAAATTATTTCATGCGGTGATTAATTTAATCCATTTGGAGTTAGATTTAAATTGTCTCTGGGGTCCCTGCGCAAGCCTCTGTATTTATTGCCATCGAAAAAATATTAAAGAATTCATTAGATGAATTATTTATCCATGAGATTGGTAAATTTAATTTTGCCAAATATTATTCATGAGATGAATAAAAAAAATTGAAAATTATAAACTAAAATAATTTTGGAAAATTAAATTCATAAGATGAATTTTTACATGTGGGAAACAAAGCAAAAAAAAAAAAAAAATCACGTTAACAGGTCGTGATCCTCGTAATTTGCATCGGATGAACCAGCACGCGACATGCCCACTGATATCTGCGTCAACTTAAGCGGGCCAATGAGCGGCAGACACGTGGCAGCTGAATTCAAAAGTAAGGGCGCATTTTCCGGTAACGAAACGTTGCATTTTGTTTTTTTTTTTTTTAAATAAAATGACGCGTTTTGTTTTAAAACTGACGAATCTCACATCGTTAATTTTATAATGTTTTGCTCTGGTATACTACTATAAATAGAGGTATCTATTCCAAGGGTTTGACATTCAATCAAAACAAATTATTTAGGGTTTCTGGAAATAGTTTTGGAGTCCTAATTGGAGAGAACCATTTCCGTTGATATTTTTATTTCCTCAGTTTAATATTTTTTGGAGCCCAACCTCCAAGCAGTTAGAGGTCATTGCGTAGAAGATCGCGGGGTCTCGACTCGCCAGAATCTCTCTTCCATATCCTCGAATCTCCTCTCGTTCTACTGTTGTATGTAACGTCTCTGACGGCGAGGTACCTGTGTCGCCCATGGACTATCTCAGAAGTTGTTCTGAGCTCCGATACCAAACGATGCAGCGCATAAGTGGAGAATTAGAGAACGAGAAGGTTCAACAGCCTTCCCTTAATTTTTATTATGAAAATAGTTAAAAAAAAGGAGAAAAATAAAGTCTATTTTAATTCTCATACCCGAGAATAGAAAGAACTAACAACTCATGAAAATAATATAGAAAAATTCAATGAATAAAAACCCTAACTATCCTCCTCTTTAAATATAGGAGTTTTCCTAGCTAGAACCAAACTAATACAAATTTCAAATTAAAACCCTAATTAACATCAATTGTTGAGATTGGCATTTGTGTGCTTCGTCTAGTAGTCCTTGTGATCCTATTAAAATAAAAGACTTAAATATACAAAGAGAAATAACTAATCTAAGCTATCCTAATTAATGTTAAATTCTAACACCTCAGCCTTCTACCGCCCGTCTCCCTTCTCGCCATTTGAGCTAGCTCACCAAGACCCTCCTGCCAAGCTATCCGCAAAATACGTAGGTGGGGCCGCATTAGGAACAAAGATATTTTCTCGTAATTTTTTATTTATATAATCATTTTTTTTGTAATTGTACTAAGAGTTGTATTTTGGGAAATTTCAATAAATACACATCTTTTTCATAAAGCAAAACGGCTCATTCTTTGTAGGAAAATATGAAAGCCTTTTTAAAAATAATTTTCAACACTCATCCGTCCACTCTCAAGGGATGAATATAATAACAAAATTAAGTTAACGATCAATTTAAGAGATTGATATAAAGTGTTAAATTAATTTTTTAGAATGTGAGAAGAAATTTTTTAGAATGTGTGAAGACATACTGTTATGATTTGTTGGTTATAAAATTTAATAAAAATTGAAAAGTAAATTTGGGGACAAGACACAATTTCTATTTTTGGAGCAAGATTAAAATTTTTAATGTAATTTATGGTTCTCATTATTTATAAGTCATATAATTACTTCGTCAATAATAACTTTTCCTTAATAATAACTATTTCTTCCCTTTTTGTAATTTTACTTTCTTTTTTTAAAGGGTTGCAAAGGATAATGTTATTATTTAAGTAAAAATTATTATTGTCAAAAAGTTTTGTCATTTTTAAAATAATATAAAAATTTTTATTTTTTATAAATTATATTATTATTTTAATAATAATATTTTTTTACTATGACAATAAGTCAATGGTGCAAATATCATGTCTTAATTGTTGCAACCAAAAAGAATTAACGTGCTTGCGCTCAAAAAAAAAAAAAAAAAAGAGAGAGAACTAAAGTACTAGTGTATTCGCTTTTGGGTGGAACCTGTGTAGGAAAGTACAAACGTTGGGCCCCACTTTATGCCATGAATAAAGTACCTAAAGAAAAGGTAATAATTTTTAATGGTGGGAAAATTGCAAGGACAAGCTTATAGTGCCAGGAGGGTAAAATTGTCATTCCAAGACAAAGATTATTGGGATTTGATTGGAGGTAGGGAACCGACTGCTCTTTTTTTTTTTTTTTATTGATCAGAAGGTAGGGAACCGACTTGGTTTTACATTTTCGGGACACATGGGGTTACTATTGTCATTTCCTCATAATCATTTTGGAACAATACTATAATTTACCATAGTGAAATTATATAATTTTATATATTATATTGAAATTTAATTACATTTATGTAGATACAATACTATATGCTTTTAAAATTATATAGTAAAAAACTTAAATTTCTTATTTTTTGTTTTTCTTTTTTGTGATGTAAAATATTAATGACGCTCCTATATAATTGATTGAATTAAAGTATAGAGGCTATCAATGATACCCCTTTAAAATTGCTTGAATAGGAGTTTTGAGGCTTTTTGGGGTGGTGGTATTTGGTAATGATACATAGATGTGGCAATCAGGTAATTTGGGTCGAGTTTGGATGTATCTACACGAGTTTGAGTCATTTCGGGTTTAAGATAGATTCGGGTTGGATTGGGTTGGCTCATTTAGGCTTCGGTCACTTTCGGTTTTGACCTATGTTTATGTCAGGTTGGGATCGTATTAAGTTATTTTGGGTTTGGGTCATTGTTTTTCAGGTTATTTTTTACTCAAGTCAGTCTTGGATGGGGTTGTATGGGTTTCGAGTCATCATAATTCCACTATTTGGTGGTGCCTTGGTGACATTAATTATTTACAAGCATTTAAATTATATTTAAAATAATTAATATTTTACGTACATGTTTATTGTATTAGCAATATAGTTATGGAGAATAGGGAGGAAATCGATCTTATAGCGAGGATGAATTCCATTTGGGAAAAAGGGGAGCGTTATTGGAAGCGATGGTCGAAAGTTGATTGGTTACAACATGGAGATAAAAATACAAAGTTTTTTCATGCTTCCTCTTTGGAACGTCGAGCTTGAAATGAGATTATGAGGCTTCGTGATACTTCTGGTAACTGGGTAGATGACGAGCAGGGTATTCAGAGTTCGGTTCTGCATCATTTTCGACTTGTTTTTACTGCTAGGGAGGGTATTCACATTCAAGAAACCGTTGATCGCACTACAAAAAAAGGATCACTAGCTGGCGCTTTTTTGCTGGCGCTTTTAGAAAGTGCCAAAAAAAATTCAACTACTAAGCATTATCGGCGCTTTGAAGCACCGGTAAAAAGCGCCGGTAACATTGACATGAAACAAAGAATAAAAAGCATTTTAAAAATTCAATTTTGGCCGCTCAAATTTTGAACTCCCGCCGTTTCCAGCCTTCCCTTTATTTTTTCAGCCCCTATATTTTGTCTTACTCCTCACTCCCTTATTTGTGCTTCTTTCTCAATCTTCATCTTTCTCTCCCTCTCTCTATCCTTTTTTCACATTTTTGCTTTTCTTCTCTTGAATGCCCCTCGATTTTGTGGTTTTGGGCTCAATTGTGGTTTAGTTGCATTAGCCCCTTTAGGCTCTTGGATGCATATTCTCATTGATTATAGTGCCAAATGTTTGTCAACCGAGCTATACTAAAATTCTATACCAAATCGGCCCTATACACGGTAATTTTCAAATTTTATTAACTTTATACGCATTCTCTATAAAAAGATTCACATTTGCAATAGTTAAATTTTACTTTGAAAGTTGACATTGTCCATGAATTGAATATGAACTTGTTGAGTTATGTTTACAATGGTAGTTTTTTTTGTTGTATTTTTATGATTAGGAAAGGGATTTGTATCTGATTATGGTTAAATCTTTGATTTTTCTACTATTTTTAGTATCTTATGGGACATGCCATGTCAATAATTACCCCAAGTCAAGAAGAAGAATCAAGCACTAGAGCACTACATTCATACAATTTCAAAGGGATTTTTCAAATCAAATTTTAGTAAGTCTGCTAATTTCTTAATTTTTTTTTCAAATAAATAGCTTCCTCTTTTAAGTTATTATAGTATAAAGAGTTTTATTTGGTCGATAATAATTATATAAAAAGGCTCATATTGTTTCATGCTGATTGAACTATGTTTTGAATTTTTTCAGGTATCCACTTCCTCATCTGATCGTTTTTTATGACTTCTTTTGCAAGGGAAGATTCGAAGTTACGGACATTAGGAAGTCAATGAAAATTGATCACCTCTATTTATTTGTTAAAGTTGTGTTGAATTTTAGTACACACTTTTTATGTATTTTGGATAATTTATTGTCTATTTTGTTTTAGACCCTAAGAAATAATGTAATTTTGATAATATTGCATTGTAAAGATTTTGCTTGAATTTGATTACGTAAATGCTATTCACTTGGCCTACAATATGCTATTAGTTTGTAATTTACATCTTTAGTTCTATTAATATACAGCTAAAACTTTTATTTGGAGAAAGGCAAAGAATTAAATTACTATGTAATTTTGTTGATTATATAAAGTATTTTTTAATTCATTTATTTACTCTAGAACTTTAAAACTTCTGTAAAACAAAAAAAGGGGGGGGGGGGGGGGGGGACTTTCCCAAAAAATTGGGGGAATATTTTTTTTTGTATTTTTAATCTCCCGGCGCTTCAAAGCTTCGGTAATAATGGCGGGAAATTTCCCACCAAAACATCTTAGTATTTTATTTTTTAATATTTTATCTTTAATGGCGCTTTAAAGCGCCAGAATAAAAGCGCCGGGAACGATTACCGGTGCTTCGGTCCCGACGCCTCCACTCCCGGCGCTTAAGGAAAGCGCTGGTAGCAATTTTACCCGCGCTTTAAAGCATCACTAGAGTTAAAAAAAAAGCGCCGGTAGAGTCTCCTTTTTTTGTAGTGTCGATGTCATGCTCTGGTATTTGTTGATCAGAACCGGATCCTCCTTTCTCGGGTTTTTGTTGTGGAGGTTCGTGCTGCCATTAATCAACTGGGGAGTACGAAAGCTTCTGGTCCTGGTGGATTTTCGGGTATTTTTTTATAAGAAATTTTGGAATACCGTGGTTGATGATGTTTGTGGGGCGATTTTTTCCTTTATTGAAATTGGCATCCTCCCAAAGTCTTTTAATCAAACAAATATTACCCTCATTCCAAAAATTCCTAATCCGGAGTCGGTTTCCCAGTTTAGGCCTATTAGTCTTTGTAACTTTGTGTATAAAATTATTTCCAAGAGTATCTCGAATTGTTTAAAGCCGTTACTCCCTGGTATTATCTCTCCTTATCAAGGAGCTTTTGTTGGGGGTAGACGAATTCATGATAACATTATTACTACTCACGAGGTCTTTCATGCTCTGAAAAGGAAGAGAACTGGGAAAGTGGCTTCGATGGCCATTAAAATTGACCTGTCTAAGGCTTATGATCAAGTTAATTGGGATTGTCTTGAAAAGTTGTTGATTCAGTTTGGTTTTGCAGGGAGATTTGTGTCTTGGATCATGACTTGTGTTAGATTAGTCTCAGTTAGTTTAGTGGTGAATGGGGTGTGTTTGGAGTCTTTTCGCATGGGGGTGGGGGGGATTTGAGACAGGGTGATCCTATTTCTCCGTATCTTTTCATTTTGTTGATGGAGCTTTTCTCGATGCTTATTTCTCATTCTGTCGATGCGGGTGTGTGGCGTCCTTTTCGAATATCACCTCATTCTCCGCCATTGTCCCATCTATTTTTTGCAGATGATTGTCTCTTATTCTATGAGGAGAGGTTGGAAGTGGCTAGAGAGGTCAAATGGGTTATTGAGATGTTTTGTGATGCCTCAAGGCAGTGTGTGAATTTTGAAAAGTTTTCGGTCTATTTTTCAGCTAATACACCCAAGGATGTGAGGGCGAGATGCATGGATGAGCTTGGCGTCCCTGCGTTCAACTCTGAGGACCGTTACATAGGTATTTAGGTCCTTTGGTGGAGGGACAAGAGGGGACTTTGGGTTATTTGATTGATAGAATTTGTAATAAGGCTCAAGGATGGAAAGCCTCTCTTTAATCTCATGCAGGGTAGGGAAGTTTTGATTAAAGCTGTCCTTTCTGCTATCCCTCAGTATATTTTTCAGCGTTTTAAGTTGCCTGCTTCTCTTACTCGGAAGATCAATAGTTCAATCGCGAAATTCTGGTGGAAAGGAAGTATCGATGATGAGAGGCATATTCATTGGGTGGGTTGGAGAAAGATAGCGAAACCTAAAGGTTTAGGGGGTTTGGGCTTTCGTGATATGGAAGGTATGAACTTGGCTTTACTAGCGAATCAGGCTTGGCGAGTTGTGGATAATTCGGATGCTCTTTGGGTTCGTGTTATTAGAGGACTTTATTTTCCAGATGGGGACTTTCTTCATGCTCGTGTTGGATTTCGTCCTTCGTGGTTCTGGAGAAGTCTTTTAGAAGGACGGGATCTGTTGAAGAAAGGTCTTCGTTGGGATGTTAGGAACGATCGCTCAATTAAGGTTTGGGAAGATAGATGGATTCCTAATTTGGTTCGAGGGGAAGAGAAAACGGTTTCTTTGGGGGTTCTCGGTACCCGGGTGGCTGAGTTTATAATTCCAGAAGCTAGGGCATGGAATTTAGAGGCCCTTCGAAGGGCATTTTCTGTAGATGAAATTAATGCTATTCGTTGTATTCCTTTGTCAAATCCTATGGTTGATGATGCTTTGATTTGGAAGTTTGACTCCAGGGGTGTTTATAGAGTTAAACAGGGCTATGCTTTATGGTCTTAGTCTTCTCCTCAAGGGGACGATTATGGTTTTGCTTTGTCATCTTCTTCCATGACTACGTCTATCCTTTGTAAACTGTGGAATGCGCCTGTCCCTCCTCGCCTTCGGTTTTTTCTTTGGCGTCTCCTTATTGATGCTTTGCCTTCTAATCAGAATTTAGCTAAGAGGGTACCTGGATTGCAATCGTTGTGTCCCCGTGTAACCTAGAGGTGGAGACGGCAGATCATATTATCTTTCTCTATCCATTTGCTAGGGCCGTTTGGTTTGCTTCGGACTTCGGTTTTCGTCCAACTTGGTCCGGGTTCCCGGGTTTTCCTCGGTGGTGGGAATCTATTGTTGGCTCTTTCTACGATGATTCTGGCATTATTTCTAAGTTGATTTTTTTGTGCTGGTGCATTTGGAAGTCACGTTGCAGGTTTATATTTGAGCATATTTCAGATTCGCCTATTTGGATTTCTTCTCGGGCTATCGCTGAAGCTATGGAATTCCTTTCTGTTGAGCATGATACCTCTCTAGTGCAGGACCCCCATGTTCATCCTGCTTCTGTAACTTGGAAAAGACCAAGTCAGGGTTATGTTAAATTTAACGTTGACGCCAGTTGGGTTTCCCCGTTTGATGCCGTGGGGTTAGCTGTAGTGGTTCGGGACGAGAATGCTGTTCTAGTTGCCGGATGGTGGGGTCTTTCTTCTCGAATTCTGCTCGTGTTGCTGAATGTGCTGCTATTCAGGCTGCTGTCTCTTTGGCCATACATTTATTTGCCACCTTAGTCGTCCTCGAGTCTAATTGTCTGGAGTTTATTAGAGCTCTCTCATCTACCTCACGTGCGCCGTGGGGTATTGCTTCTATTGTTGCTGATATTAAACTTATGCTTGTTTGTTTTACTGATGTTATTTTTTCTTAGTGTCCTAGAACTGCTAATAGTCCGGCCCATGTAGTGGCTTCGTTACATAGATTGGGAGAGTGTTCCCATGATTGGTTTAATTTTTCTACTTCTGGTCTGTTGACCTCCCTTTTAAATGATTAGGTTCAATAGTATGCCTTCGGGTTTTTTCTGACCAAAAAGCTATATAGTTGTTTAGTGATTTCTTATGAAATTCATTTTTACTCTTGACAAGTAATACTTATAATTACACTTAAAAAATCTTGGGTTAAATTAGGTTTCATGTAGGGGTGGGTTTGTCTTCAAGTCATTTTAGATCAGGTTGGTTTAGGTCAATAACAGGTCAAGTCGTGTCGAGTTGAACTGAGTATTGAGTGATTTTTGGATTAGGAAATGGACCGGACATGTTAGTTTAGGTCGGATCGTTTCAACTTTGGATTTAGTTATCTTGGGTCAATCGACTAGCTTTTTATGTCAGGTTAAATTTGTCATCGCTTCTTTTGACACATGAGAATGCATCTCCCTTTACAATGGTAGCACCATTTTTGCTCTTAATGTACCCATTGATATCATCTGTTTGATTTAGTCTAGTAATTAGATTATTCATTCAAAACTATATAAATTCAAGACTCATCTTCCCCTTTTTGAATATAATAACCCGTGTAAAAACATTATTGCACCGCTTAAAAAGATATACCCGTTAATATAAGGATGCGTGTAGGCATACATTCTACAAGAGTTTTATCATCATATTGCCATTACGTATAGACTATAATTACTGTTACTACTTTGTGTTTTAAAAAAAATATTACTTACTACTTATTGGGGCTCTGTGTGATTTTTTTCCCTCTTAGTTTAGAGAATGATTAGATATGAAGTTTCATTTTCATTATAGAATATCACGTTATTTTGAATGAAAGATTTATTTTAAAGTTATTTGGCTATTTTTTTCCTTTAAGTCAAAGAGTTTCACTTATATTTTTCTAGTTTTTTATTAGGATCAAACTTTCTAAATTTAGACATAATTCTTATTTTATGATGCGAGACAGCATTTCTATTTGTATCATAAATTGTTAATTTTTCTTAAAAAATAGTTTTTCATAGTTAAACAGTCTACTATATGTTTGCAATAGACAGGGAACTGTTCTATTTCTTTCGAAGAGAGAGATATGAATTTTATATTTTGATTGTTGTTAAATTTCACTGCCTTTAAGCTAGACCCACGAAGTTGGTATATATGAGATCCACCTATAAGCGCAAGTGAGATTCTATCCTAAAATCAATTGGCAATAGCTGGAGTAACCCCACTAGGCTCATAAGGTGATCTATTCTCTCTCACAATTCCAATGTAGGATTATAATTACTAGGCTCATATGTGGAGTCTCAATACTCCCCCTCACATGTGAGTCTATGATAAATGCAACACTCGCCTTCTCCGATCTACTTGGATCAAACATTCACTGAAGAGGCCTCGGTGCAACAAATTCAAATGCACCCCTCTTTACGAGGACACGGTGCAACAACAAGACATCAGGATCATCAACAAACAAGACATCACGTGCGAGAGTTCCCGGGAAAGGGTTTATCTCTATAAACCCTTTGCCCTAATATTGTTGTTGGGATGAATTTCAAAAATTCTCCCTAAAGTTTACGTAGCGGAACGGGTTTACAATTCATAATTGTACACCTAGGGTTGATTTAAAATTCCTAATTTTAAATCTACTAACTTAAATTCATAATTTAAATCAACCGATCTAAATTCTTAATTTAGATCTATAGGCCTTTTAATCTAATACATTCATAAAAATACATAAACTTAAACAGGCATAATAACAAAAAAAAGGAACATTCCCAGTGCCACAAGGGCTCCCGCCTACTCAGGGTCGGGGGGGGGGGGGGGGGGGGGATGTAGGCAGCCTTTCCCCTTTAGGGTGTTAACCTGAAGAGAGGCTGTTTTCCAGTGCCCCCAACCTGAGGGTGAGGACTTCCCAGGAGGTCACCCATCCTGGTACTACTCTCGTCCAAGCATGCTCAACTTCGGAGTTCTCACGGGATCCGGTGACAGCGTGTTGGAGCCCTCTTTGGTCAAAGAATGAAAGAAAAACCAGAAAGACAATAATAAATAGAAAAGCGAAAACTAAAAGAATGAAAGAAAAACATACCTGGAATTGCTCCAATAAAAGAAAAACCAGAAAGACAATAATATTCTTCAAAATCGAGACCTCGAGAGCTTCTACGCAATGACCTCGAACTGCCCGGAGGGTGGGTTCCGAAAAATATTAAACTGAGGAAAGGAAAATTTCAACGGAAATTTTTTCTCTCCAATTAACTTTGATGCCAAATCGCGGAATAAACCCTTCTATTTATAGGAATATACTGGAACAAAGAAATCTAATTTTCATCGATGTGGGATTCGCCAGTTAACATCAAAACGCAGCGTACCATTTAAAAAATCATTCAAAACGCCGCATTTCATTGACCAAAAATGCGTATGTTATTTTAATTCAAAACGCGTGACATGTGGCAGCATCTGATTCGTTCTCTCCCATGCACGCGGATCGCAGGCCACGACCCAGCGTGAGACACGTGTCACGCGCTGATTCGTCAGATCCGAAGAGCACGGATCGCTAGCTGTGCAGTTTTTCCTTTTTTTTTTTTTGCTTTGATTCCCACATGTCAAAATTCATCTAATGAATTTTAATTTTCCAAAAATATTTTATTTTATAATTTTTAATTTTTATTTATCTTATGAATAATATTTGGCAAAATTGATTTACCCATCTTATGGATAAATAATTCATCTCATGAATTCTTTAATATTTTTTCAATGGCAATAAATACAGAGGCTTGCGCAGGGATCTCAGAGAATATTTAAATCTAGCTCCAAATGGGTTAAATTAATCATCTCATGAAATAATTTAATTATTAATTAATGAGACTTAATTCCACTAAATAAATCTCACTGCACTCCAGACTTAAATTATTTATTCGATATCTCCCTAATAGACTGTAATGATGAAAACAACCCCTCCACTAGATATCCATGACAAATGATAAATATAACTACTACCATTATCCTTCTCACAGCTTCTCCATTAGTTACCGACTCGCCCTTCACTGAATAATTCATTTATACTTGATAATATTCACAGTATAAATTCCAAATGTAAAACACTTGGAATACTTTGGCCAAAGTTTCCGAACTATTCAAATATTTACGAATCAACTAAGGGGACATCTGTATATCATAAGAGACTGTAGATTCCCTATTCAATACTTGATCCTTGTCACACTTCACGCTGCTACCTAGTGTACATGGGATTTCAGTCATTCGTTTAGACCTTACTTATAGTACACCAAAGTAACTAATGCTCCATGCACAAGTCCAGAATACCCTCAGGATTTAGAGTCGTTGTTCAAATAGTACAACGTGAATCATTCATATCCGATAGTAGTATAGAAATAAGTAACCCACATGGTCCAACTCAGTGTGTCAATCTTATTAAACACACTAACCTAACACTTTTGGATCTCCATCCACATGACCAAGACAAGTCATCTAAAGTGTCACGTTATTGTTTTAACATACAAGTGTTCCAAACTTATCTTCAATTACGAGTCTTTCAAACAACAGTCTATACCATTTGTTCCAAGTCTATCTATGGCTTAGTCTCATAAACCACTTAGAACAAACATGTAAATTGTAGTCTGAGGACTACACCCATCTCATGGATGTCTCCCAAAAGAAAATCACATGCAGTATAAATGCTCACATACACAAATTTAACTAGGAAACGACTGGAACTTCAATTTTATTTATTAATTAAAATAATATATCCAGAATAAATCTGAATTTCAGGATACTGTTCCTAACAATCTCCCACTTGTCCCAAATCAATTTTATGACAAAGTGCATACTCATCTCTTTTAAGTTTGAACCAAAAAATCCACTGAGCCTAACCCTTAGTGAGCACAATTACTCTATTGTGAAGTCAATAATACTATACTGCTTGACATTCCCCCACTAATGGCTCCCACTCCAAGGGTAAAGACATACTTAGCCGTTGAACGTCTATCATTTTAATACTCTTAAATCAGTATACGCAACTAGAACCAGCTCGTTACTTTGAAAGATCAGCATAGGATCTCTAGTTCTTCTTAAGAACTAGAGAAAACACGTCACTGCCACTTAGTCTATTTGGCCCATGTTAGACTAACATTTGCTTACTATACCATAGCATAGCAAACATCAAGTCTCGTGCACAACATGGCATACCTGAGGCTCCCACTACCAAAGCATATGGAATATTTCTTAATTGATCCTCTTCTTGAGGTGCCTTAGAAAACTACTCAAAAGAGCGAGGGACTCCATGCTATACCCTGACAACGTCTTGTCAATATAAGCAGCTGGAGAGAGATCTAACATCCTGCTCTTATGACCCTGCAGAAGCTTAATCCTAAGAGTGGAGCTGGCTTCTCCTATGTCCTTTATATCGAGCTATCCTAACAACCAAACCTTTACAGCTAATGACATCCCTACATCATTCTCAATGAATAGTATATCGTTGACATATAACACTAAGAAAGTCACTACTCTCTCTTAATATCATTTGTACACGCATGATTTGAGCAACCGATTGCACAAAACTAGAAGACTTAATTGCTTCATTGTGGCTAAAAGGATCAGATTCAATGCCACGGTCAACCACTAAGGCTCCAGCTATGAACCTGTCAGGTGTCCTGACAATCCTCCCACCACACCTAAGCTCTCGTGTACCTGGAACATTTTTTTAATCCTATCAGTAGGTGCATCTAATGCATTCACTATATCTTGAGTTGTGTCTAGCTGTTTAGAATTAGTGTCATTTTCCTTTAAACACATTTTATTTTTGTTTTTGTAGCTTACTTGCAAAATGATTCTCTAAGTATTTTGCATTGTATTTACAAAAAAAAAAAAAAAAAAAAAACTTTTGAACGAAAAACTGTAGAAAAAACCGTCCTTGTTCCTTTTATTTGCAACACCATTCTGCTTCGATGTAACCTGAGCAGAAAGCTGAGATCCTATCTCATTATGCAGTTGGAAAATCAAAAACTCACCCGAAAAATATCCACCACCTCGATCTGATCAAAGTGACTTAACTTGTTTACCTAATAGCTTTCAAAATTAGCTTTGTACTCTTTGAACTTTTCAAAAGAGTCCAACTAATGTTTAATTTGGTAAACATATACATGCCTTGAGTAATCATCACTAAGCGTGATTAAATACTCATACCCACCTCTTGCCTGAACACATATTTGTCCACATACATCTATGCAAATCAGCTCAAGCAAGCCACCAATCTTGTTGCCTTTACTCTTAAAGATAAACTTGGTAATCTTTATTTCCTTACAGGATTTGAAGACTGGTAATGACCTCAAGTCCAAAGCCTCTATCAGTCCATCTTTTACTAGTCTTCGGATCCTGTTCGAATTAATGTGACCTTAATATTGGTGCCTTGTGCAGGCATTATCACATTCAGGGTGTTTTCTTTTAGAACATTGAACAAGTGAACTTACGTTAAATTCATTTAAACAATTACCATAGTTTTGATAAGGAAATAACATGAATAAACAATTTATTCATGCACATATGCAAATAAATAATTTATTTCTCATATTAAAATTTTTATTATCAAAATCAACTGAATAACAATTATTCAAAAAACGAGGTACAGAAATCAAATTCCTGTGCAGAGTAGCTATAGATAAACAATCTTTTAAAACAAAACTCTATTACTAAAGTCTAAACTAACATCTCCTACACTTAAGACCGCTATTATTGTACTGTCCTTGACCATCAGGTACCACCCATTGAGTAGCCTTTAGCTTAGCCTGAGCTCTTGTAACATATTACAGATAAGGTCAGTTGAACCTGTGTTTACCCACCAGGAAACTGGTGGACTCTCAACTGCGCATGACTCAACTAAGTGAGATATCAATATACCTTCACCAGACGGCTCATCAGTCTTTGTAAGAAAAGTAGCTATGTACTTAGTGTAGTTTCTTTTCCAGTGGCCTAGTTTGTCTTGCAAAAGAAACACTTTTCTTTTGCTGACTTCCTTATGGATTTGGTTGCTACAATAACAACCTTGCCCTTTCCTTTAATTCTAGTAGGTCCCTTGTGAGTAATAACCAAGTCTAACTTATTTTTCAAGGCAAAGTAATTTGGTTCAGTGAGTACATTATGTATTTAAAATCAAGCAAAGTTCGCCAGCCCTGTCCATATAAAATATTGTAACTGCAAACATATGTGTAATTGTCTAACAAGAGTTATGTATAATGCAGTGATATATATTCTTTCAATTTAGCATACATAATAAGTATCCACCAAACTGTACTATCATGCATATAATGATGACCCAAACACACCACTCCTTACTCCCCGGCAGCGGGGTCGCACGAAGCTAGTCCAGGTGAGAACTATTCTCAATTAACCTGTTTTCTTGTAACTCTTATTAAACATTATTAACTCACCATTTTACCTTAGTCTTTAACATGACACAACAGAGCTCATCGGGGAGGCTAATGCATCACACTAGTCAAGTGTAAACCATTGCCTAAACCTCCATACAAATACATGAAATACTCCACAACAGCGTGGTCGCATCGCTTCTTTGCACTTTGGTTTATCCTAAAAATGTTTAACCCTGTAATCTGCAAACCGACATCCTCTGCAGGGAGGTCTATCGATCTACTATACTACTAGACCGGTAATGGAGACCGTGAGGTTACAACAACTGGAACCTCGCTCCCACTTAATTTTTATAACCAGTGGTCTTTAATTTACTTGCATTTACAACCTGGATTATCTCATAATCCCTTTCAGAATCTCATTCTAAAATTACATCAATAAAATTAATTAATCAATTTTAATTAAAACAATAGCAACGTCTAATTTAGATTATCATATAATCTAATTTTCAAAATCTAATTCCAAAATTAAATTAAAATAATTTCATTTGAAATCAATACCGATTTTGTGCTTAGGCTATCCTATAGTCTATTTTGGAATCTTATTCTAAAAAAATATAAACAAGCTTAGACTATCCAATAGTCTAGTTTAGAATTTTAAAATTTAATTAACAAAATTTAACTTTTATTTTAAAAATAAAGTTAACTTAGACTATCTTATAGTCTATTTCAGAATCTTATTTTGAAATAATTTCAAATAACTTTTATTTAAAATACTCTGATTTACAACTTAAATTATCTCATAGTTTAATTTAAAATCTCATTCTAAAAGAAAATTACTTAATAAAATAATTAATTAATAATTGTTATGGAAACCAATTAATAAATAAATTTTTTTTATTTATTTAAAAAAACCTGACGCTGACAACCGCGTCAGAAAATATATATATTTTTAATTTTTAATTTCAAAATTAAAATATTTAATTTTAAAATAAATTAAATCTAATCTCATTAAATTAATTTTATCCGATTTCGTATAAAATAATTAAATCTAATCTCATTAGATTAACTTTATCCAATTTTATAAAAATTAATTGAATCTAATCTTATTAGATCAATTTTGTCCGATTTCACAAGCCATAACTGAGAACGTACAATCTCATCATACGAATAACATAATCGCAAATTTATAGGTTGTTATGAATTAACGATTAATTCGTCAGCCATTTAAACAATTTAAATCGTTACCGTCAAATCATCAAATTAACTTTTAATTAATTAACGATTTAAACAATTCAAATCATCACCTTATATAATCTTAATTAATAATTAATTCATTAACGATTTAAACAATTTAAATCGTTACTTTAAATAATCTAGTTAACAATTAACTCTTTTAACCGATTTAAATATTTTAAATCGATACTTTAAAATATACTAATTAATAATTAGCTACTTTAATGATTAACAATTTAAATCACTAATTCAAACAAATAACTATTTTATTAAATTGCAAATCTATTTATTTCGATCTTATTATACCTAGTCATGCATATTATGAATGTAATTAGAGGCTGGCTCTTATACCAATTGTTGGAAAAAGATATGAATTTTTTTGGAAAATAAATTCTGATGCCGATTATTGGGTTTACAGTTCTTAACTATGGTCACAATAATAGACACTTATTAGAGCACTTAGAGCAGGAGACTCTTCTCTCCACCTAAGCCCCCGGTCGGAGAGTCACGCTTCATGACACCTCACGTGCGAGAATTCCCGGGAATAGGTTTTTCTCTATAAACCCTTTGCCCTAATACTGGTTGTTGGGATGAATTTCAAAAATTCTCTCTAAAGTTTACGCAGCGGAACGGGTTTAGAATTCATAACTCTAAACCTAGGGTTGATTTAAAAGTCCTAATTTTAAATCTACTGACTTAAATTCATAATTTAAATCAACAGATCTAAATTTTTAATTTAGATCTATAGGCCTTTTACTCTAATACATTCATAACAATATATAAACTTAAACAGGCATAACAACGAATACTGTAAATAAACAGAAAAGCGAAAACTAAAAGAAGAAGGAAAGAAAAACATACCTGAAATTGCTCCAATAAAAGAAAAACCAGAAAGACAATAATATTCTTCAAAATTGAGACTCCGAGAGCTTCTACGCAATGACCTCAAACTGTCCGGAGGGTGGACTCCGAAAAATATTAAATTGAGGAAAGGAAAATTTTAACGGAAATTTTTTCTCTCCAATTAGATCTCCGAAATAATTTCAGAAACCCTAAAGAAATATTTTAACTTCGATGCCAAACCTCGGAATAAGCCCCTCTATTTATAGGAATATACCGGAGCGAAGAAATCTAATTTTTGTCGATGTGGGATTCGCCAGTTAACATCAAAACGCAGCGTCCCGTTTAAAAAATCATTCAAAATGCCGCGTTTCATTGACCAAAAACGAGCCTGTTATTTTAATTCAAAACGCATGACACGTGGCAGCGTCTTATTCGTCCGCTCCCGTGCACGCGGATCGCCAGGACACATTGCGCGCTGTCAGATCCGAAGCACATGGATCGCTAGCTGTGCAGTTTTTCGTTATTTTTTGTTTTTGTTTTTGTTTTGTTTCTCACATGTAATAATTCAGTTTATAAATTTTAATTTTCCAAAACTATTTTATTTTATAATTTATAATTTTTATTCATTTGATGAATAATCTTTGGCAAAAATAATTTTCCCATCTTATGGATAAATAATTCATCTCATAAATTCTTTAATATTTTTTCAATGGCAATAAATACAGAGGCTTGCGTAGGGACCTCAGTGACAATTTAAATCTAGCTCCAAATAGGTTAAATTAATCATCTCATGAAATAATTTTATTACCATTTAATGAGACTGAATTCTACTAAATAAATCTCATTGCACTCTAGACTTAAATTAATTATTCGATATCTCCCTAATAGACTGTAATGATGACAACAACCCCTCCACTAGATGTCCATGACAAAGGATAAATATAACCACAACCATTATCCTTCTCACAGCTTCTCCATTAGTTACCGACTCGCCCTTCACTGAATAATTTATTTATACTTGAACATATTCACAGTATCAATTCCAAATGTCAAACACTTAGAATACTTTGGCCAAAATTTCTGAACTATTCAAATATGTGCGAATCAACTAAGGGGACGTCTGTATCTCATAAGAGACTGTAGATTCCTTATTGAATACCTGATACTTGTCACACTTCACGCTGCTACCCAGTGTACGTGGGATTTCAGTTGTTCGTTTAGACCGTACTTATAGTACACCAAAGTAACTAACGCTCCATGCACAAGTCTAGAATACCCTCAGGATTTAGAGTCATCGTTCAAACAGTACAACGTGAATCACTCATCTCTGATAGTAGTCTAGAAATAAGTAACCCACATGGTCCAATTCAGCGTGTCAATATTATTAAACACACTAACCTAACACTTTTGGAACTCCATCCACATGACCAAGACAAGTCATCTAAAGTGTCACGTTATAGTTTTAACATACAAGTGGTCCAAACTTGTCTTCGACTATGAGTCTTTAAAACAACAATTCATACCATTTGTTCCAAGTCTATCTGTGGCTTAGTCTCATAAACCACTTAGAACAAACATGTAAATTGTAGTCTGAGGACTACACCCATCTTATGGATGTCTCCCAAAAGAAAATCACATGCAGTATAAATGCTCACATACACAAATTTAACTAGGAAACAACTGCAACTTCCTTTTTATTTATTAATTAAAACAATATATCCAGAATAAATCTGGATTTCAGGACACTGCTCCTAACAATCTCCCACTTGTCCTAAATCCAATTTATGACAAAGTGCACACTCACTCCTTTTAAGTTTGAACCAAAAAATCCACTGAGCCTAACCCTTAGTGAGCATAATTACACTATTGTGAAGTCAGCAATATAATACTGCTTGACATTCTCCCACTAATGGTTCCCACTCTAAGGGTAAAGACATGCTTAGACACATTTTTACAGTAGATGATGATAGGACCAGAGTGCTGTAAGCCCAAGTCACGCATGAGATATTTGATCCAGTCACATTTAGCAACAACCTTAGCTGTAACCTAGTACTCAGACTTAGTGGTGGACTTAGCAAAAGTGGGTTGCTTCTTTGCATGCCAGGAAATGAGATTAGGAGCGAGAAATAGGGCAAACCCAGTAGTAAAGCGCGCGTACCAGGACAACCCCTTAATCAGCAACAGCATAGGCAGTGATAGATGTGTAAGAGCCAGGGGTAATGGTGAGTCAATGGTTAGGAGTGTGATTAAGGTTTTTCAGAATACGTTTCACCATTTGCGAATGAGAAGACGTAGGAGCGTGCATGTATTGGGACACACGGTTAACCGCAAAACATATGTCAGGACGGGTCATAGTTAGACACTGGAGCGCACCAACGGCACTACAAAACTTGGTCGGATCCACAAGTAAGTCACCATTAGTCGCGGAAGGTTAAGCCCGAACCCGGGCCGGGATAGGCGTCTAAACAAGTTTGGCCTCGAGTATGTCATGCTTGCCAAGAAGATCCAAGGTGTATTTGCGTTGGGAAAGAAATAAGCCATGTTGGGAGCGTTTCGCTTCAATACCGAGAATGTAATGAAGCAGTCCAAGGTCTTTCATTGCAAATTGGGTGGATAAAGAGGCAGTCAATTTGGTGAGAAGAGCAGGGTTAGAGCCGACAAGGATAATGTCATCGACATATAGCAAAAGGCACACAATACTGGTAGGGGAATGGTGAATGAAGAGAGACAGGTCCGCTTTACTTCAGCAGAACCCAAGACTATAAAGGAACGTACTAAACCTATGAAACCAAGCCCGTGGGGCCTGTTTCTAACCATCAAAGGCCTTCCTTAAATGACATACATGCGTGGAAAACATAGGGTGTATGAACCCAGGCGGTTGTCGCATGTATACCTCTTCATCTAAAAACCATGTAAAAACGCATTTTTAACATCAAGTTGGCGAATGGACCAAGAGTTAGTGACCGCAAGAGCAAGTATAAATTGGATGGTGGTGGGTTTGACAACTGGACTAAACGTTTCAAAATAATCAAGACCTTCACTTTGACGAAAGCCTTGTGCAACTAAACTAAACCATCAAGCTTATACTTGACCTCATATTTCCAAGTGCCCCCAACAACATTTTGATCAGGTGAAGGCGGAACGAGATCCCATGTGTCATTTTGAATAAGGGCGTTAAATCCTTCAGCCATGGCCTCCTATCATTGAGGGTTTTTAATAGCTTGTGAAAAGCAAGTGGTTCCTAGACCACGACAACAGAACTAAGAGAAAGTATTTGCTTAGACTTACGCATCCCATCTTTAAGTTGGCTTCGCATGGGGTGGCAACCGGGTGCAAGGAGGCATCCACAAGGGCCATGTTCGGTTCGGCCACCTGAATTGGGGCCACACAGGGGGAACTCTCGACGACGAGACAATGGGTGCGTGGGACCCGTCCTCTAGAGCATGACGCACAGGGCTCGGGACAGGAAGACATGAGGAGTTCGATGAAACACCCCCTGCAATTGAGGCAGGCGCAACCATCGAGACCAAAGGAGACACGGTGTTAGTGACAACCGTGGGATTGACGCAGAAGAAGAAGAGCCGGGTGGGTGACACACGTCAGACACACCAGACAGGTGGGGGACTAGAGACACAGGAGGAAAAGCGAGTGTAAGCACTCTAGAGGAGAGCGAGAGTGGAAGGGGAACTTCCACTAGGGGACTAGTAGACGGTGCTGTGCAGCTAAAAGTTAGGTCATTATATGGAAAAATATGTTCAACAAAGTGGACATGACGACTAACATGGACACGACCTGTAGCAGGATTTAAGCAATGATAGCCCTTATATCGACCCGCATGCCCAAAAAACACGTAGGTTAGGGAGTGAGGGGCTAATTTATGAGCTGTACGGCGTGTGATGTTAGGGTAACATGCACACCCAAAGAGCCAACAATATTGTAGTTAGGCGCTTGTTTGAAAAGTTTTCAAAAGGAGACAAGTTTTTCAATGTTAGGTAGGTAACCGATTAATGATAAAACACACAGTACATAAAGCATCAGCCCAAAATTCATAGGGAAGTTGTGCCTAAAGAGTAGGGACCGTGCCATTTCACTTATATGTTGATGCTTATGCTCTGCCACTCCATTTTGTTTTGGAGTATCAAGACATGAAAGACGAAAGTGAATACCATAAGTGCAATAAAGAGTAGGCATGTGCCGATTATTGAATTCACAACCCTCATCACTTTGAAAACACTTAATGGTGGTGTTAAGCTGATTTTCAACAAAAACCTTAAAGTTAGAAAATATGGACTAAACTTCGTGTTTCTGTTGCATCGGATAAAGCCAGGTGAATCACGAGTAGACATCAATAAATAACACATAATATTGTAAAGCAGAATTAGATTGAACTGGAGATTGCCAAACATCTGATTGTATTAATTGCAAAGGTGCATTAGTAGTATGTAAAACACGAGTAAATGGTAAACAATGCGATTTACCTAAACAACAAGCATGACCATGTCTAATAGAGCTAGAACTAGAACTAAGTAAACAACGAGTTCGTAAAACTTCAAAAACCAAATGACATGCATCTCCTAAGCACCTATGACATAAGTCTGCCGGAACGGTCTGTGCTATGAGTCCAATGAGGTGCGGAGAGAAGCTAGAGAGAGGTCCATTACTGTGTATCTTGACGAGGGGCATCCCCGTGACCTTTTCCTTGACACAAAAGGAAGAGAAGTTAAATTCAACGCAACAGCTATTGTCATGACATAGTTGTTTAATCGATAAAAGGTTGTAAGTGAGATCAGGAACCAGAAAATTTTTTGAAAGCAGTAAATCATGTGATAGAGCAGGTAATTTAGAGGAACCAACATGCGTGACAGGTAACAAAGAACCATTGCTAATTTGAATGGATATAAACCTAGTATAAGAAGAAATACTTTTCAAAATACCTAGATTTGAAGTCATATGGTTAGATGCGCCCGGTTCAAGGTACCACGTAGGATCACCGGCATCAATAACCGACATGGCTGAAAGAGAATGGGAAAGGTTAGTGTTGACATAGCGGTGTGGGCAAAGAGAGGCAGCATGACCAGCCTGATGATAGATCTGACAGACAAGAAGCTGGGCATCGAGTATACCTTCATGAGGCTGACGAGGAATAGAACCTGCATTTCTTACCCAAGATTGTGGAGGTGGAGGAGTATCACCCGTGCAAACCGGACCCTGCTCGTTGTGCAGCGGTTGACCGTAAGACCCACCACGCCCTCCTTGATTTCCTTGGCGGTTGGAGTGACATCCACGATCATTGTGCCCACGGCCACCACGACCCCAACCTTTATTCGTTTGATCAGGTGTAGAGCTGGACGTGACTAAACCGTGCGCATGATCCAATGTAGATCGAGCCTGAATCCGGGATAAAGCAGCTTCTTCATCTAATAACGCAGTCTCAAGTTGCTCAAAAGGAAGATCACGTGAGGACTGCCGAGTGAAGGTGTTGAAAGCAGCATATTTCGGTGGTCATCCAAAGAGAGCATAGTGCATTAAATCTCGATTCGAGGCTGGGGAGTCTATGGCAGCAAGGTTATCGACAATTGTTTTGAGTTCTGTGACATAGGCAGTCATGTATTTGTTTTCTTTACGAAGAGTGACAAGTTGAGACCGAAGGTCAAACTCTTTAGCGAGAGAATGATCATGAAACTGCTTAGCAAGGGCATCCCACATATCTTTGGAAGTGGGGTGATGAATGACATCATTGAGGACAGGGTGAGCAAGAGAGGCTGAGAGACATGCCTGAATGCTTTGATCAACACATGACCAGGTATGATAATCAGGATTAGAGATGAAAGTACCGGTTGGTGTTTGGATATGAGAAGGAGGGCAAGGGATAGAACCATCAACAAACCCCATGAGGCGATGGGCACGGAGAAGCATAGACACCTATTCCCGCCAGGCATGATAATTAGTTGGAGAGTCAAATTTAACAATAACAAGGATCATTATAGAGGAAGTGGGAAGGGGGACCGAGGGGAAGGGAGAGGCCTGGTAAAGCAAGGACCCGAAGAAGAGTGTAAAGAGGGAATTGGAAAGGGTAGTGGGAAGTCCAGGAAGAGAGGAGACATTATCAATACTGGGGATTAAGGATGAGGAACCAGGATGCCCGCTGGTAAAATTCAGAGTCGTGAACAATGTACCATAATTGTCCCTAAACAGAGGAGGAGCCATGATTGGGTGGCGTAACGACCCGAGATGTGGCGGTGTGGGGAGGCGACTAGTGGTTGGCTGAGGGAGATCGACCGACGGTGAAGGTGCCAGTGACGTGGTCATCAGAGACAGGGAAGCAGGAGGAGAAGAAGAGGAGTTCTGGGTGGTTGCCATGTAGTCACCAATCACGAAAAAGGTTTAACACAAATGGTCGCTGGAGAGGAGGAGGAAAAGATGTCGGCGCTAGGGTTTTGTGTTTGGAAGGCGTGTGGCACCTCAAGGACTAGCGGCGGCCCTAGGGCTTTCTTTGGCACCAAGGGGGACCGCACAAGGGAAGAGGAGAGGAGAGAAAAAGGTATTTAGGGTTTGGAATGCTCTTATGCCATGTGAGAGAAGAGTTGTGGGGGCATACCCAATAGGATTACTGAGTTACATATATATAATAATACTAAACAGTGTGAAATTACAGGAAAGCCCTTAGGCTGATAGATATATAGATAAGTACTAATAAGAGATATTATACTAATAGGGCCAAATACTATCGTGAATCAATTCAGTTAGTTCCCTCATTAGATAGAGGACGAATGATAATTGCCCACAATGGCATGCCCAAATCCAAGGTTGTCGAAGTAACACTGGAGAAATTTGACCATGATGAGTAAGCCAGCCAAGTTAGGATGCTGCTGATGAACTAGCACCATCGTCGCAGTCGCGTTGCTCCAAAAAGTAATCCAGTGTCGGCGATGAGAGAAAGGGAAAAAAAAGGTGTTTCAACCAGCCTCAATGATGCTGTTAGCGAAGGGAATTTGGCCATTGAAGCTCAATCTATTCCTTTGCTGTCGTATTGTGCTTATGAACACTAAATGACCCATGCTTTTAGATAATTTCCAGCAATTTAATTTAGTGAAATTAGTGCATGCAGTATATGATCTGCTAGGAGTAAACTTAGGGATGGCAATGGGGAAGTAAAAACCCGTTACCTGCGGGTACCTGTCCCGTTGGGGGGCAGGTATGGGCATGAGTGAGGCGAGTAGCGGGTATGGGTTGGGTGTACCTGCCCTGTACCCGCCATGGGTATGAGGCGGGTTGTCACGATCATGGGAGTGACATATTATCATGATCATGGGAAAGATGCATATGTGGTTCCCTTACTAAGAGTTGTGGTATGGCGTTGGTTTGTCAAGAGCACAGTGTTTCAAGGGCAATATCAAGGTAAAGAACAGGCAGCAACAAAGGTGGCGTTAGCTATCTTTAGTCACCGGTAGGGCATGTGAGCAGCCTGGGGAAGCACCTGTCATGTATCCCAGGTCACAGTCCAGGTGCGCTTGGGGTGCGCGCTAGTCTCACTGTCTTGTGCAGCACTGTCATAACCTTGGTCATGTTAGTTTAGCCTAGTTTTTAGGTTGTTAGGGCCTTGATAGTTGTACTTAGTTTTCTCTAAAAAAGGGTCATTAACCTCTTGTAATTCATTCATATCTTTTGACATTAATGAAATAATCTTTTACTTTCTCATCTCCAATTCTCAATTTTATCTCTCTCATTTCATTCTCTTTCTTTCTCATCCCATATTCTAACTCTCTTTCTTTCTCATCTCATACTATAATTTATCCCCTTCCCCATCACAAACCTTACGGTTGTGACAAATTGGTATCGGAGCTGCTACGATTAGGATCGTTGCTAAGGGAAGAAACAACCACACTACCGTTTTCATGTCTTCTTTGGAAGAGACTTTCGGTTTCCATGAGCAATTTGCGGCCATAGAAAAGCGTTTGGACATCATGTCCAACACTTTCAAGCGCGAATTGTTTAAGAACAAGGAAGAACAATCCAGGATCAATGAGGAACTTTGATCTTCTTTGGAGAAACTTCAGACCACTATGGTTGCTTTGATAAAGGTCATTAACTGATTCTTGCACAGCCAAGAAAAGAGGCCCGAACATGTCCCTCTGCAGATGGGACAATTGTACTAGTAGGAGGGCTGGGAGTAATACCCCCCCTCTATACATATAGCAAAACAACTATTGCAACAAGAATGTCCATTACGATCTCAAAAATTGCGTTGTGATGACATAATAATGGCAGTTAAGTCATCCCTTATTGATTTGCACGGTTCATGGTCTGAAGCACCAAAGGTATTGGTAAAGATTCAAGAAACATTTGATTCCACAAAGAAACATACTAAGAATGTAATCCCACATTCACACCCTCCAAAATTAAACCCATTTTGACGCAAAGGAGAGGTAGGCGCCTCAACCCTAAACAGATTTTCTCACTTTTTAGTTCATGTCAAATGGGTGGTGCTGTGAGTGGTTCACAAAGAAGCTCGCTGAATAGTTTCAATAAAAAAAAGAAAGAAGACTTGGGCATGGGGGATGTTTCCCTTGAACTAGGATTGTAACAAGAATTATAACATACCAACACCGATCTTGGCGATTAATCCTTGAGGACAAGGATTATTCTGTCAACCGAGGAATCAATGTCGGGTATTTGGGGAATCAATTAGTGAGCACACGTCAAGGAGTCGGTTGATATACGTTTGTAAGCATGACCATGAGTAGAAGTTGGTACAGACAGCTATACAATTTGTTGATAGATTGTTATAAAATGTAATAGTTTATCACAAAGATTTAATAGTTTGTTATATGTTTGTTAGTTTGTTACATGTACTAGTAGGTTGCTATGTAGTTAGGATATTTAGTTGATGTATTAGGATTTCAATATGTAGTAATTAGTTGTAATTGATGTACGGCTAGGTAAAAGATGTAATCCTTAGGTCTAGTTCATCTACCTTTCCTCATTCATGCTGACACATCCATGAAGACAAAGAAAGTGTCAAGAACATGATAGTGGCGCATGTGTGTTCTGTTAGAGTCTTGTGACAAAGATTTCAAAAAAAATAAAAAAATTTTTAAGGACAAGGATTTCAAAGGGGAAGGGATTGTCATGATCATGGGAGTGATGCATTGTCACGATCATGGGAGTGACGCATATGTGGTTCCCTTACTAAGAGTTGTGGTAAGTCACTGGGTTGTCATGAGCACCGTGTGTCAAGGGTAAGGTCACGGCAATGCACAGGCAGCAATAGGGGTAACGCACTGTCAGCTATCCTTTGGTCATTGGCAGGGCATGCTAGTAGCCTAGGCAAGCGCCTGTCATGTATCCCAGGTCACAGCCTAGGACCCGTGCTAGTCTCACTGTCATGCGTAACACTATCACAGCCTTGGTCATGTTAGTTTGGCCTAGTTTTCAGGTTGTTGAGGCCTTGATAGTTGTACATAGCTTTCTCTATAAGAGGGTCATGAACCTCTTGTAATTCATTTGTATCTTTTGACATTAATGAAATAATCTTTTACTTTCTCATCTCCAATTCTTAATTCTGTCTCTTTCATCTCATTCTCTTTCTTTCTTATCCCATGTTCTAACTCTCTTCCTTTCTCATCTCATACTTCATGACCTTCCTCGTCACTAACCTTAGGGTTGTGACACGGATATGGGTATAGTGTTGTACCCATCCTGCCCCACTTTATACCCGCCATACCTGCTCCGTTTTAGATCTAATTAACTTTCAAATTTAAAAATGTGTTAAAATTTAATTATCTAAACCATTTATCAATGTCATTAAAAATTATGTTTGAATTTTTAAAATAGGATTAAATAATTAATGTGGGCGGATACATATACATTAGGGTGGGTACGAGGCAAGTAATGGTTATCCGATGGATACCAGCGGGTAACGGGATAGGTAAGTGTATAGGTTAACACCCTCCGAGATGGGTATGGGTATCCATTTCATACCCGTGGCGGGTATGAGTATGGATTTGGATGGTGGGTATGAATATGAAGGAGACACCCCCATATCCGCCCGGCCTATTACGTTCTCAAAAATATTAGATTTGCTAAATCTTGGAATATCTGGAAAACTTTACTAAACTATATTTCCACAGATCTGATCTTAGTGAATATTGTAATTCATTTAGTAGTTGAATCCCTTACGTGATTGGAGCTGGATCAGGTGGAGTGGCTAATTGCCTCTGCACCAAACCTTTTTTTTTTTTTTTTTTTTTTTAAGTTTTATTCTTGTTTTTATTTTACTACATGTAAATTTTATGTATAATGAACATATATTTTATACTTTGAACTTTAATAATATTTGAAATACGGTGTGTGTGTATATATATATATATATAATATTTACATATAATACTAAAAGTAACTATTAAATTTTAGGGAAATTACTATTTAAGCATCTTGAGGTTTAGTTTTGGCATTTTAATAAATACAATAAGGTATCTTGATATTCGAATATTTTATCACCTAAGTATGCTATGTCGGAATTTGATAGTTTTTTGTAAGCATTTGACCAATGCCTTACAAAAAAAATGCTAATGGGATATACAATTACAATAATATACATAAATCATGTCATTGTTTTCGGCAAAAAGTCAACGAATTACATAAAAAAGTCCACCGACCGTTGATGAAAACTACTTATCTATTGCTTAAATCATGTTTAATGTTAATATTTTTTTGCATGAAATCATAAAATTTAGGTGAGGATAGTTATATCTCGTTTGAATCATATTCCTCTTTAGCATTTTCCAACGAAAATTTATCGAATTTCGACAAAAGAGAACTTAATTAATAAAATTTAAAAACTTTAGGGTACCAAATAGATAAAAATTTTGAATCTCAAGGTACCTCTATGTATAATTTAAAATGTCAAGATACCTAAGTGATAAAAGGTGAAACACAATGATACCTAAGTGAGCATTTTCGTAAGCTTAATATATATATATATATATATATATATATATATATATATATATATATATATATATATATATATATATATATAATACTATTAGAATGATTATTTTTGATAAAAAATGTTTCATATATATTATACACACAAACTATATATATTATACTAGTATGTTAATAAGTAGTTCATAATAGATACTTCTAAATATTTATATAAATATTTTTAAAATTCATTATTTGTACATGTAGATGTTAAATATATAAATTATTTATGTTATAAGATTATGTGTATATTAAAAGAAATTTGAGAGAATTTCAAAAAAAAACAAAAAAAAGAGAATGTATGGTGCATGGTGTAACACCCCCCCCTTCTACCTATGATGGCAGTGAGGTTACAACTCACTTAGCCTAAGCACACACATAAATATATACAATCGCAGCGGAAATAAACATAATCGAATATAAACACAAGATATGGAACACAAGACACAAGGGAAGACTTTTATTATTGAGCACTCTTTAATTTACAATGAAACTCTCACAATTCCCTCTCAAAATCGTATACAAGCCTTAATCTTTAAGTAAAAACCGAATGCATACAATTCTAGACAAAACAAGCCCTATTTATAGAAGTTCCCAGTCTTTCCCATGATCTGACCAGCATGAAAACAGCCCAGGACACCGGGAAGCACTTCAATAATCCAGGTTCCCACCTATTCCTTGAGGGCGCCTCACTTAAGGGTAGTTATTGGGTCAAATCCCAGTCAAAATCATATCCCTGTTATTGTTCCCACCTAAGGGAGGAAGTTAACAGGTCAAAGCGCGCAAAATGCCTAGTCAAGCTTCCCTCTACTTCTGCGGCAGTTACCTGGTCCAGATCTTAGTCATGGACTTTAGTCAAGCTTACAGTCAAGAGTCTTCCATCAAGTTTCCACGTCTCTCGCTCAATAACCATCAAGTCATGTAATCCGCACGTGCCAAGCGCCTTTCTGTATGTGCGAGACTTCCTAAGTGTTCAGGTGTCCCGGTGTGGACATGCACTGCTGCCCAACGCTCGTGCCCAGAGAAGGCGTGTGCATTGCGCCAGTGAAACGCATGATGCACGCACTCCGTGTGCTTCCAGCTCTGCAAGCGTGCATTGCCAGCCCCAACGTTGGCTGCACCACGTGCGCATGCTGGAGGCACTCGTCCATGCGCTGCATGACGTATTCTGCACGCATGCTTGTGCACCTCATGCTAGTGCATCCCAAATGCAAGCGCACTGCTGTGCATGTATGTCGCGAGCCGTGGTACCCAGCGCTCCTAGTGCCTGTGCCCTGGCATGCGTGCCCATGCGCTGCTCCTACATGCTACACGTAGGGCTGTGCATTGCATGCACAACCCTTTGACCCATCCATTGGTCAAGGCCTTAACCTAAGAGTGTCCATTGTCCCACCCTAGGGTAATGTCTATGCTCTTGCACACTCAAGGTCCGTCTTGAGGTTGTGCCACGTTGCGTCTAGCCGAGGTTCCGTCATCCGTTAGCGCTGCACAACTAACTTTGCGTAGGACTTAGCAATACATGATTTGCGCTTGCTTGCACATGTAATGCGCTTGACCTGCATCCCATGCATTGGGTAAATGCTGTGTAACAAGCATATGGTCCATGGTCCGTCGATGCCATGCTGAGGCTCATTTCTGTTAGGCCTTGTTCATTGGTACAAAGGATGCACACTGCATGTATACTTGTGCCTGAATGATGTCCATCTTGAATTGGCACAGCGCGCGCATTGCACCTAGTCAAGGGTCCATTCTTAAGACTAAAAACCTTGACTTTAAACTCAGGTGCACTGGTCCGAAAAGCTCTATGGTTTGATACTTTGCCTTTGCCAGAGCAAAATTCGCCGAGGACCCCTAAGCTTGACAGCCTTGCGACGGCAGCACTTGTGGCCGCCATGGTGGATGGTAGATAGTAGATAGCTGCGGTGGCTTGGTGCTATTCGTGGCCAACATGAGAATGTGTGTCGGCTGGAAGGTCAAGCAGTACAAGTGCAGTTAGGGTTTCTCTATTGCTATAGATTAATCAACTTTTAATAAAATTAAAAAAGGGAAAATTATGATTGCGTATGCTAGAAAATAAAAAGAGTTATTTAGGAAAATAATATATATGGAAAAAAAATTTAAAAAGTAACACATTTGCAAAATTATTTAGAGAACTAGAACATTTTGTTAGTAAAAGTTATATACGCTGTTTGATTTGGTGTCTGAAATTTAAAATCACAGACTTATAGGCGCCATTGAACTGGAGCCTATGACCTTAATATTTTTGGGCCATTACACTTATAGACTCCATTTGCAAGTGTAATAGGCCAAAAAAAAATTACACTTGAAATGGCGCCTATAAGTGTAATGGTCCAAAAATATTAAGTTGGCACCCATAAGTCTTGGAAATGTGTATTTTAGACACCAACTCAAACGGTGTATTAAAGTATTATATGCTGATGTGATTTTGAAGTGTGTTTTAAAACCACGTACTTGTAAGCGTACAAGATCATCGAAGCTTAGATAGGTATACGGGTCGTATCCACAAGGAATTAGAGTCAAGTCAAATTTTATTATTAATGAGTGATATGATTTTTGGCTTTTGTTGATTGTTCGGACATTTGAAGAAAACTATAAAATCTATGCTAAAGGTGTCAACTCAATTGAGGTTAGCTCAGGGAATAAATTCAGGGTAGTTTTACTCGTATCCAGTCATAATATTATACTATGACACCGATTTAGGAGGCTTAGGGTACAAGCAGTAAGCTTGGGTTAATATTTGAATAAGGGCTTAGGGAAATGAATTAGTATAAAGGCATAACCTATCATATCACCCTAAACGTAGTGTAGGTTATCTCATTAACACTACTTAATTGCTTTATCACTTCTAATTCAATATTAACTTATATAAAGGATTGAATTTCGGGTTGGATACAATCACAACCTTGACCATGTATGAAAACCAATTATATTCTGGTCGAGGCTATAAGCTCATAGACAAGGCTAATAATTTGGAGATCTTAATATGACTATAAGCATGCAAAAAAAAAAAAAAAAAAAAAAAAAAGCCCAAACAACAATCATAAGTTTGCCACAGGGTGTGTAAATAACATAACAAAACCATTGTCAAAAGCATAATATAAATCTAGGACACGGACGTCTACCGTACTTCATTTCTAAACTAAAAAGGTCTACTCCTCCATGGGAGTTTTATACATCAACAAATCTAAAACAGAGAAAAAAATGAATAAAACTTGAAAGTGAAGACTCTCTCAATTGACATTGAAGTTGATTCTTGCTTTAATTTCCCCAGCTCTCTTGTTTACTTTATTTTGTTTGCAGTTAAGTGTGATGTGGTTGCCAAAAAATGATAAATAAAACAAACGTGCAAAGGGACTTACCTTGATTAGGGGGTGAGCCTAATTACGAACCGCATGTCTTTGACCTCAACCACTCACCATTTTCAAAAAAAGGTTGTGATACATTGGTGTATCTGACTTTGGGTTACACCAAGAGTTATGCTTATGCTTCAATTAAGAAGACTTTTGTCAAATATTTTTGCGGAAGTTTTATATATATGTTGACAAAAAATAAAAGGATATAGATCTAACTTAAGTGGCAGTAACAATGATGGAGCAGGGATAACAGACACCTTTGAGACAAACCCAAAATCTCAACAGTCCATTTACAAGCCTTGAGTCAATTAGGTTTTAAGCCTGGCACCCTTGACTTACAATAACTCGAATGAGTTAAGGTATGACAAGATAAGGTGGAACAAACCGTATTTATGTCACTGAGTTAGGACCAATGCAATCAAGGTCAAGCCTTGGCCACCAAAGCCCTAAATAATAGCGTGAACCTAAGTTCACCAGACTTATTAAGAAGTGACAGTAGTGTGACGATCAATGCAATCAAGGTCAAGCCTTGGCATTCAAAGCCTTAAACTAAAGCCTCAATTCTCAACTTGTCAAAATCTGAGAATAGATTAAAATTGGAAAGTCCTATCTGAAACCCGAGAAACTGTATTACCAATGAAGCAAGTACAACACGTTCTACGTTAATTTAAGCTAAGCTAAGTTACACTACTCCTGAGGAAAAAGTACAAGTGTGCTATAAAGAAAATTTGACGAAGTTTTGTATTGAGTGTGCGTGCTACTTTGGACTAACGCAGAGTCCTTTATATGCAGAAAAAAAATAATAAAGGCTGCCCCTATTTCTGCGGAAATTTCACCCGTATCTGGCCATTAAACTCCTTCTTTGCACTCGCAAATCTTCAATGAAAGGGACCTAAATTCCGTATTGGAGAGAAATCTTTGGTGCCCTCATTCATAATCTTACTGGAAGTTCCTTCTAGAAACCCCACGTCCTCTTGGATTAAACTTAGTTTCCAAGTATCTGAGATTATGCTCCGAATAACCAATTCGAGCATAGAAACCACCTGTCTTGCAACCTTCTGGGAAATCCCCTTGAACTCGAGCTCCTTTTACCCTTCAACCATCTTAAGTCCTCGAGTGGTTGATACCCTTGTCAGGGTGATCATCTCTTCAGGATACTAGGCTCCAGACGCGGTTACTTCAGCACCTAAAGGCTTGATTCTCCTTGAGGGAGGCCTCAAGTGTTAAGCACGTGGCACTTTTTCACAAAACGGCGTTGTCCCAGTCCTTTCGAAATTAGGGTGCCAGCAAATGCCCCCCTTTTAGCCGTTGGTAAATTCAAATTGACAACGGGTAAAAAGTCTGCCTGATTTGACCCTCAATGGCTACAGAAAGCTCGAGAGAATGCAGTGGGTCGCTTGTGCTTCCTTCCCGCGTATATATAAGTATGACAGTTAGGGTTTGAAATTTTCACATTTCTGCTTTGTTCTCTCTCTCAAGCGCTCTTGCAAATTCTTGCTTTCGTTCTTTGAATCTTTGAATATTAATTCAATCTGTGTTTTATCCTTCGCTTCCTTTGATCTGATGATGGCTCAAATCTCATTTGCTATCCCTACTTCCTTTGCTCAGGCTGATAGCCCAATCGAGCAATTGACGGTTCTGCTTCAATCAGACATTTCGATAGCCTTTAATGTGCTTCAGAGCCCAATCAAGATCTTGACACCATTGATGAGGATCTTTCTTGGTAATTAGAGAATGATCCTTTGTCTTCTTTCCCACCTTATGGCCTAGGGCCTATCTTTAACCCATCTTGAGATGTTCCAAGTCTTCTGAGACTTTTTCCAAATATTAATGAGTCTCCCCTGCTTCGCACAATTTCCGCAGGTTCTTCTTGGGGAGGAAGACGCATCTTAAAAAAAGCGGCGCCCTTCAAAGGATTGACTTTCTTGACAAAGTGATACGCTGAGTGGGTGGACTATCTATTGGTGACCCACGAACAGAAATGGAAGAATCTTCATATTTACGAAGCCATCAAACTCTCCAACATCGCTCTCAGGTATGATTACCATATCATGATGACGCTCACTTGCTGCTAGAACACCTGTTACAACACTTCTGTCCTCCTCGATGGATTTCTTGGCATTACCTTGCAGGACATGGCGGCCTTAACAGGTCTTTCTCTAGGAGGAGAGGATTTGCCTCTAGATTCTTTTATTTTTAATGAGGCTAAAGCTTTTTCCTCTTCCTTCTTCATAACCAATTTTCCAAATGGATACAAATCCTTTTTTAAGATGTTTGTAACAAGGGCTCATGACTTTAGGCATGGTTTAAGAGAAGAAGTGGCATGCTTCTACTTGTTTTGCTTAAACAAGTTTTTTTTTCCTAACTCCTCCAACTCAATTTTGAAGTTTTTAAAGACCATGGCTTAAAACTTAGTTTTTAGCACTGGTTTATTGGCCCTGGGACCATTATTCTTAGCCCAAGTATGTGGATGCCTTAAGGACATCGTATCTAAGAACTATGCTGTCAAAACAGGTGGTCCCTTGTAGCTAGTCCAGCTTTGAGCCCAGACCTATTTTCCCAAGATTTGCGCTAGGGGCCCCTATGCTCCCGTAAGCGAGGGAGTTTCCTGCTTTGGGGAGTACTTCGCTCATCGTGAGGTCTAATTGCCCCTATGATGGTCCTTTAACCAATGCCTTGAGAGACTAATGTCTCCTCGAGGTAGGAAGGCGACTCAATGGGCTCCTTTTAGGGAGAGGAATCTTGGTCCACTTTGGTTCAGGAAACTGGACCTTCATTATGATGTTCTGTGGACAACAGTTTGCAAATCTGGCAAGCAATCTAATGCCCCTAAGATTTGTTCTTCTATGACCAAACTCATCTTGGTGTGGAAACGTGTAGGCTTGGATTGTTTGCCAGGAAATTTGATATGGTCCAAGACATCCCTTTTCCCAGTCTAAGGACTAAGAACCTTTGGTGAGCTAAGAGGTTCTCCATCCAACCTGTCCAGCTTAGGGAGCTCCGTGAGCTAATCCAAGAGGTGAAGTCCCTTTATGGGTACACCGTTGTTTGTAGGTATACACGGTGTGCCACAACACGTTTTGTAACTTGGTTTCAAGCCTATTGGTCCTCCTTGGAGGCCAAAGGTGTCAAGTAGCATTTTATGCCTTTTTCTAAGCTTACAGGTCCCAGCTCGAGGAGAAGCTAGCTAATTAGCATCAGGCTAACCTTGCAAAAGGCACAATCAGATAAACAGCCACCTATGAAGTATGCTTCAGTCTTACCTTAGTGGCTTGAACAAATATTGATCTCTGTTCTTTACTTTTTCAACATTTGTCTAGCCAACCCCTAAGAGTGCTAGGACTAAAAGTTTTACTCAAATGCTACTAGAGGAGTCCCCTCCAGGCACCTCTTCACCAGACCTCGAGGTTAGTGGCTCAAGAAAGAAGAAGAAGGATGTTGTTCCTCCTACTCTCTCTGTTGTAGTAGATGAAGAAGAAGAATAAGAATAAGAAGAGATACCCATCTCATAGTTGGTGGCCAACCTTCCTGTATCAGAGATATTAGCTTTTCTCAATTGGTGTTCTCGTTCATCTTTGTTAATATAGCTTCTAACATGGCCTTTTACAGCCATAGGAAGAGCCAGCTCCATATATTGTGGAGACACCAGATTCTCCATCTTAAGAAACTTCACCAGAGCCCCAAAGACGTTAAATCGTTGATCTCGAGTATTGAGGAGGAAGGTGATATGGCTACCTCATATATGGAGCCAATCATAAGTTATCCTCCTAAATAGGTTTCTTTCCAAGCTACCTTAGGCTAAGGTCTTGTGCAAGCTCCCTTTCTGCTCTGAGGAGGCCCAATCTCTACTGAAGAGATTGCTGAAGATAAAGACTTATTTGGTTTCCTAGTTCTTGGTGTTTCATACCATATTTAGCTCTAACATGTAACCCCTTATCTCCAGAAGTTCCTCTCGAGGAATGCGTATCGATGGCCAAAGAACTAGCAACAGTTCCAATGGTTGACATACCTATTGAAATTTCTATGATGAATGTGCCATTAGAAGCTCCCGTGCCAGTAATGCCAATAGAGGCCCCTTCTTCACCCAAACTGAGGCCACAAAGGTCAAGGAATTTCTTTTAATCTTAGTTGTTCTCCAGAGTAAAAATCTTGCCTAAATCTTTTGTTGTTAGCCTTTTGCAGGTCACTCTTCCCAGAGCCATTCCTTCTCCAAGGATAGGGGGAATGTCTTCTCTTATAGAGAAGTTTGGAGCAAGTGATATTCTAGCAATTGGACAAAGAATCTCCCAAACTCTAACAATTGAGAGACATCATGCATCTGTTCTGACTTTGGCCAAGAGGGCCAATTTTTAAGAGGCCATAACCATTGATAAGATCCCTGAAAGAAGATCTAAAGGTGGCTTCCTCAATCGCCAAGGAGCTTAAAGTTCTCAAGAAGGTGCTCTCGAAGGTGAACCAAGAAGTCCTAGTACATCTTTAGAGGAAATGGCTTTACCAAGATGCGATTAGAAACCTAGGGCATTGAGCTGACCTAAGTTCCTTGCAGCTGTTGTTTGAAGAGCTCCAAGCAACAAGAAGAATACAAGACCACCAAGCTTAGGGGATCAAAAGTATGGAAGACGAGATCCATTGATTTGAGGAGAGGTTAAGTCTCCTTAAGGAAGAGCTACTGTCCTTGAGACAACATCTTTCTCAAGGTTTAGTAGTTGGAGGACTCGAAGAAGCCACCATGGAGGCGTAGAGGAACAACCAAGCCATTCAAGAAGAAGCTCTCTTCTTAGATTGTGAGCTGAATACCACAATCAGCCAATTGTCCTCAATAGAGGAATCCTTAGTAAGGATTAAGACTCAACTCTTTTGATTTTATTATTTCTTGTCAAGAGATTTGGCTATACAAGTTACTTGTAATCTTTTGTATGCAAGTCATATATTCTTTGACAATATTAATAAAATATACATTTTGGTTAATATGTCCCTCAGATTGGTGATTCCTTATTCTTTTATTTCTTAGTTTCCTTATCCTAAGGATCATGGAGTTGATCCTGGAGACATTGATATTGAAAGTAAGCCCATAATTTGGGGAATCTATACTTGAGAACCACCTTGTTAGAATCCCACATTGATGGCACATATTTCTTTATGAACCTACCATTGATAGCTCTTGAGTGAGTTCTTCCATCTAGATCTTGAAGTAATTAAGCATTACCTCCAAACAACTCTATGACTCTAAATGGGCTTTCCCAGTTTGGGGATCATTTCCCGAAGATACGATCTTCCTAGCCAATGGGTAAGTTAGTTAATTCGTCCACCATAGCTTGACCCATTTGTTGTGGGCTTTGGGAACCCACTTCTTCTGTGTCTCCAATTTGTGAAGAGCATCAAGCCTAACTTGGTGTAAGTTAGTTAATTCGTCCACCATAGCTTGCTCAAACTCGAGTTCAGAAAACCTCCCATGATGAGCTAGTCTAGAAGACTAAACCATTACTTCAATTGGGAGCACAACATCATGGCCATACGTCAAATGGAAGGGAGTTGTCCCAGTTGCGTCTCACCTAGAGGTCCTGTAGGCCCAAAGGGCATCCAGTAGCAATTCGTGCCACTTCTTGGAATTGTCCTCACTCATCTTTTCAATATTGGCCTTCAGAATCTTATTAGTTGACTTTACCTGGCCATTGGATTGAGCATAGTAAGGGGTTGAGTTTAAGATTTTTATGTTGAAACTCTTGGTAAACTCCTTAACTTCAGCTCCATTCAACGCTCTGGCTTGGTCCATAGTGATGGTTTATGAGATACCAAACCTACATAGGATGTATTTTTTAAAATCAATCACATCTTGCTGATTGATGTTCCTAAATGGCTTAGCCTTTACCCACTTTATGAAATATTTTGTAGCCACGAGGATGTAAGAGTGTTGTTCACTAGAAGGAGGGTTAATTTCTCCTATGATGTCCATTGCCCAACCTCTAAATGGCAAGGGTTTAACTATGGCATGCATTTTAGCCTTAGGCACCCTTGGCACATGGCCATGTCTTTGGCATGCTCTGCACCCCTTGGGATACTTTACGCAGTCATTTATCATTGATGGCCAGTACTAGCCATAACATTCGATGAGCCAGTGCATTTTATTGCTACCTAGATAGGATCCACAGATACCCTCGTAGTCTCCTACCATTATAAGCACTACTTTGTCCAAGTCAAGGCACTTGAGAAGCACTCCGCTAGTGTCCCTTTTATATAAGTCTCTAGATTTATCATCAAGATGGAATCTATGAGCCCCCATCTTCATTTTTCTATCCTTAATGTAGTCTTGAGAGTTCTTGAAATAATCCATTAGTGGCTCCCTCTAGCCCTCACGTTGACTCAGGATGGTTTGATGGGTTTCAAAGCATTCCAAGTGTTCACTTGGCATTGCTTTTCTTTCAAGACTAAATGACTTGATTTCATGGTTAAAAACTTTGGTTTTAATGATCATGGTTTCTACGCACCCAATCTTGGGCGATTTATACCCTGATGCTAACAGAGCTAAGTCATTGGTTGCTTTGTTTTGTTCCCTAGGAATATGTTCAAATTTCACACCATCGAATTTACTCAATAGCTTTTGTGCCATTGATAAGTACCGATTCAAGGTATTGCTCACTCATTTAAATTCCCCTTTTACTTGGCAAATTTCAACTGTGAATCCCCCTTGATGATAACATTGAGGACTTGCATTTCCAGGAGAGTTTGCAGGCCTATTATCAATGCCTCATGCTCTGCCATGTTGTTGGAACATTTGCCAACTAAAGTAACGACCAATTTGGTGATGGTCCTAGTAGGAGATTCTATCACAATTCCAATTCTAGCACTTGAATTGGTCCTTGATCTATCGAAGAATAACTTCCAAGGGACCATTTCCAGTACCAAGAGTTGGTCTGGTTCGTAGTCCATGCCAATATTAATTTTAGGTGGTCAACTAAAAAGTTTGCTAAGGCTTGGCCCTTTATTGACTTTTGTGATATGTAAATCAACTCAAACTGAAGTAGATCTATACTCCACTTGTTCAACATTCCCCTTATAAATGGTTTATCTAGCATGTATTTAAGGACATCTTTCTTAGCAACTATACATTTAGTAAATGTCAGGAAGTAATGTCTCAATTTTACTAATGCATAGAATAACGATAGACATAATTTCTCAATTAAGGAGAATTTTATTTCACATTCATTTAAGCAACGACTAAGGTAGAACATAGCCTGTTCAAACCCTTGCTCATTGTCTTATACAAGTAGACGACTAATAAAATCCTCAGAAGCAAAGAAATAGATTTTGAAAAGTTTGCCCTGCTTTGGTGAAATAAGCAATGGGGGCTTGATTAAGTACTCCTTGATGGCCTTGAAGGCTACTTGATGTTGCTCCTCCCACTTGAAGTCCTTCTCAGATTTGAGCCTCAGTATTGGAGAGAAGACTTTCGTTTTTCCTGCCGCGTTTGAGAACAAACGTCTTAAGATATTAGCCTGCCCAAGGAAACGTTGAAAGCTCCTTTTTTTTGAAGGTGGTTTGTCTTGTTGGATGGCCTTAGTCTTATTAATATCCACTTTGATACCCCTTTTGTGCACTAAAAAATTGTGGAAATTTCCAGCTTGCAAGCTAAAAGCACATTTCAATGGATTCATCTTGAGGTTATGGGTCCTCATTCTAAGGAAGCACCCCTCAAGTCTTCCAAGTGCTTGAATTGGGATTTAGATTTGGATTTGACCATGATGTCATCTATATAGACTTTCATGATCTTGCCAATGAGATCACGAAAGATCATGTTCATGGCTCTTTGGTAGGTGGCGCCAGCGTTCTTTAAATCAAATGACATAGCCACTCACTCAAACGTCCCTATTGACCTCGAACCACTGAATGCTTTCTTGTGGGTATCTTTCAAAACAATCATCACTTGGTAGTACCCACCGTAGCCATCCATGAAAGACAAGACTTCATGCCTTGAAACTGAGTCAATGAGCACATTAACAATAGGCATTGGGTATTCGTCCTTTGGGGTGGCTGCATTCAGATCCTTGAAGTCAATACAGACCCTGATTTTGTCATTCTGTTTAATGATAGGAACAATATTTTCCAGCCATTCGACATACCCGAAAGTCCTGATAAACTTGGCCTTTAAGAGCCTTTCGATCTCTTCCTTGACCAAATTGATAACTTGTAGGGACATTCTCCTCTGCGTATGAATGATGGGTCACGAACCTAGCTTGATAGGAAGCTTATGCTTAACCACCTTTTTTTTAAGGCCAGACAACTCGTGATGATCCCAAGTAAAATAGTCCTTGAATTCGCAAAGCAAAGTTAGGTATTGCTCTATTTGCTCTTGAGAAAGTAGATCCCCCAAATAGGTAGGTCTTAGGTATTATGTCGAGCCCCAATTAACTTCAAGGGGTAGATCTTGGACCTCAGCCCTTAAATCCTCCATTTTAGCTGGTACTGCTCCTAAGTCAGAGAGTGCCAGCTACTCTTTTTCTGCATTATGAACCTGGAAACCATTGAAAGGATTCTCAATCCAAAGACGATCTTCAGCATGCCAGGTCATGAACCTTGCAAATGCTGAGGAAATGGCCTCTTGGGCCATTAATGGGAGGTCGTGATAGCTCCGCATTGGGTTCTAGCGTGCCATGGAAATTTTCTTCTTCATGAAGGGCCCTCATGCATCCATAGAAGTCAGGCCCTTCAAACTCTACATCCAATTGACCAAACACAGCCTCAGTAAATGGGCTATTAGTGATGGCAATTGTGTCCTATCGTTGCGAAGATTGTGGAGTGGTTCTCTTAACATCAAGTGGTCCCATGCCATCTTTGTAGAATTTTGCCTCCACGTAGTTAGAGCAAGCCATGAATGGCCTGTTATTTGCCATAACAACCTCATACTTGTTATGGTTCCAAAAGATTAACAATTGGAGAAGTGAAAAGGGATACAATAATTGGCATGTAACCAATCTCTCCCAAGCAAAGCATTGTAGCTTGAGGTAGTATTCGTTACAAAGAAAGCTGTTAGCTTGCATAGGCTGCCAATTGTTAAGTCAATCGGGATAACCCCTTCAGATTTAGTAGTAGCTCTTAAAAAGCTACAGATGGCAACACCCAAAGTAATTAGATCATCCCAAGATTCACCAATGACCCCCAACATAAATATAAGCAGCAAGTTGATGGCTGCACCATTGTCCACCAAGACCCTGTTCATCAATATGTCGTCAAATTTGGCCTTGATGTATAGGAGCTTGATGTGTTTAGTGGCAGTGTTAGGCCCATCAAACATCATCTTATTATGTCATGTGATTCATCAGGCGATTTGCATGTTGCGGTACTAACTTTAAAAGATAACGGGTCAGGGTTATCTTTGGTGGCTGCTGCTTTAGCCACAAGCTCCACTTAAGAATCTTCTTCTAATGCTATAATGTCTCCCTCGAGGCCTTCTTGAGTGTCTATTTCCATGGACTTCAAAGGAAGGAGTAACATGGTTTTGACATCAACTTTTTCTAAAAGCGTCCCAAATTATATCTTGATCACTTCGTATGTTTCCTTTTCCGGGCTATCAACCATGGATGTATCTTGATGCTGGTGTTGAGGACTTCCATTCATTGGCATATCCTACTTTAAAGGCCGATTTTCTAGATCAACCCTCGGGGTTTGAGACTCCTTCCTTGGTTAGGGGAAGTCCTCCTCGTGGAAATCGTTCTCTATATCAGACCATGTTGGGTTGACCTGGCCTAGAGGTTCCACTAAGTTGATGCTAAGAGGGGAGTACTCCTCCTTGTACTCAGAGTATGAGCTAGGGAATTCTTGGCAAGTTGATGCCACCAAGACTCTCACCATTCAGAGTATGAGAGTCTAGCTCATCTTTTGAGCTTCTTGTGTGTCTGCCCTTTATCGATAGTAGCAAAAGGCTTGGACTTAGTCATTGGATCCTTGAGATCCATTTGCTTAGTTTGCTTGCCCTTGCGAACTCTGGCTTCCTCTTTTGAGAGAGTCTAGTTAAGAAAGTATCATGCAGCTGTCTTATCTTTTGAGTTCTGGTAAGGTTAGAGGGACTAACCTCACCTTGTCCAAGGTGATTTCTCCTCCAAACATTACCAAATTGGACCCTAGAAGGTTGGTATCCTAAATGTCGTGGTGCCTGACCAGTGTCCACATTTAGTAGGTGGTAATTCGAATTTTTTTTAGATGCCTAGTTCTCATGATGATTTGGGTCTTTTGTGGAGGATCCTTGTTAGGTTCAACTCGTTAAGACTTCTCTAAGGGCTTAATTCCAAGAGAGGGTTTGCAGCAGATGTATTATAGAGCTTGATCAGTAAGTTTCTAAAAACAGCAGACTTGCTTGTTGGATGGAGTTAAGTGATATGCCAATGAAATATTCCATCATCCAATTTGCACACAAGTTTAGGGAAGCTTAATATCACTTCAATAACCAATCGCTCAAACAAATGGTTAGTCACTCTTGCCTTCTGAATGTTGCTGAGGACCATTTTGCTCTTATAGAGGGGAAAACGATTAGTCAGAACATTGTAAGGATTACTTCTGATGACGGTGTTATAACATTAACTTGAAGAGGACTAGGGAAGGGGTTTTTGTCAACACCCATATGTACTTCTCCCGAGTGGATTAATTCCCTTGCTTACCATGTCCTCAAAGATAACACAGTTCTTTGTTAAGTAGGTCAACGAATCACGCCATTTTCAATATACCTTCCCCTTACTAGAATTGGGGTCAAGTTTTCTATGTTTATCCCTGACCTTGAGTTTGTTATTTTCCTCAAGCCAATCAAATATTACATCGGCTCTTGAGAGGTCAAATGAGCACTTTCTTAAGTCTTGGGATTGATAAGACTTCCTAGCTTTGACATCTGTCTTAACCAAAGTATGGAAAACCATAGGAAGCCCCTTGAATTATTTAGCGACATAATTCTCGTAAGGAGGATCTTCATCCTCTTCAATTAGGTCATGTACGAAAGTCACATACACACTTTTTTTCTTCACGCTTTCTTCTTTGAAGACAGCCTCATATTTAGCGGTGCATTCTTCCAACTGTAGGAGCATCATGAAGTTAGAGCCTGCAAATTTCCTCCTAAATTCAATATCCAAGCCATTTAATGCTAGCTTGGCGTATTCAACTTCAGGGAGAGATGCTATGCATTTTAACCTGGCTTTCTTGAATCGGTTAATGTAATCTTCCATAGTTTTACCTGGCTTTTTTCTCATTCAAGCCAAGTTAGATGTGGAAGTCCCTAATTCATTATCGAAGATTGGGCTTGAAATTGACATGCATGTCATCCCAATAATTGATAAAATTAGGTGGCAGGCTAATGTACCACTGAAATGCGATCCCAGTTAAGGAGCTGGGGAACAACCTAAGCTTGAGATACTGATCTTCAGCTGCTTCCCTACACTGGAAATTAAACCTTTCCAGGTGCTCGAGGGTAGACACAGTCCCTTCCCCTGAGACGAGGATAAACTTGGGGATTTTATATGCTCGAGGAAAAGGGTAGTCCCTTTTTATATAGACATGATAAGGTTTACTGTACAAGGGTCTATTAACCCTTCTAAGGCCTAGCCCATATATCTACTCAATGAGGGCACCTAGTTGGTCCTGGAGGGATAGGTTGGGCACATGGTTATGCATCTACCATTGCCCCCAAGTGTGTGAGGATCTCAAGGGGGATCTGCAAGATACCCCTGAGCACCCGTTACAATTGGGTGTGGGAAGGGATGTTGTTGCCCAAACCCAGGGTAACCCCCCTGATCAATATGGCCATGTGTTTGGTTGGCCATGAAGTATATTCTAGCTGGACCTGGGTCACATGTCATGCATGGGAGCAAACCTCTATTAGCAGGCTATTGGTTCATCCTGACTTGATCAGTCCTCAAGTCATAGACTCAAGGAAGGGGGTGGTTAACTTGCCCCCCAGTGTGATAAGTATGGAGAGGTTTAGAAAGAAGTGGCTGGCTCTCTGGAGTGGCTACATGTCCTTGAATTCCTACTTTAAGGCCTTGCGTGGGCCCTGAGGTTACCTCCACCACCTAAGGATGGTGTGAACGATTTTGCCCCTTGTCTTGGGGACATGTAACAATGGCACATTGGCATTAAGATCCCTCAATGCCAGAGAAAAACTCTGATTCAAAGGGCCATCAACCCTAAGAGACATATTGTTCCTACGGTTACGTTCTGTGACACTCGGTTAGCCATAATTGGGTTTCTGCTCTCCTAGGGACATTATGGTCAACTTGAGCCACTGGTAATCGTGAGCTCGGGGGAACCACATGAGGATATCCAGTTGGCACTAATGGAGGAGGTGCCCTAAGTTGCCTGATATCCTCTCTAACGACTTGAATGAAGCCATTATGAGCCTCAGCATATCTCACCAAAATAGGTTGACTTTAGCTACTGTCTATATTGCCACTTCCTTAGCAACAAAGGTAGCGGCAGAAGACAAAGTTGAAATGAACTCAACCAAGACGATGTTAGTCTCTTTATGAAGATTGTCCTACATCGAGGTTCCAACGTTATTTATTACAGTACTCATAGTGGCAGAGCTTTCACGTTGGGCCACTAGATTGCACTCTGCATTAGCACATTCTCTCTCGAGGGACTTTCTCAATGATTGTTGATTTCTTTGGTCAACAATTTCTAAATGGTGTTTAAGCATGACCATGAAACTCTTGCTGAAAAAGCCATCTATATCTATTCGGTCATCATCTGGGATGTCATCTTCACCACTGTTCTCACCGCTGTCGCTATGACTCTGTTCATCCTTTCCTGTTATGGGCTCTATTCAAGAGGATGCCCAAGCGGGGATCTAATCAGGGCTAAGCCCACTGGCTCCTCATGCTTAAGAGCACTGGACCTCCTGGTTTTGACCATTTGTGATTGGTCTGAAACTACATTATGGTAATCCACAATGGGCTAGAGAAGATGAAGTTTTGTTTTAAGCTTTCCACTATGGTTACCAAAAGGCTTGTTTGCTTCAAATTTTTTTTTTTTTTTTGCATCTAAGTGTGATGTGGTCACCGTAAAATGATAAAAAAAACTATGCGCAAAAGGGCTCACCGCTACTAGGGAGTGAGCTTAATTACAAACCACACATTAGGTCTGACAAGATTAAGGTGTAGCAAACCGTATTCAGTCACTTATAACCCCGAGTCAATCAGGTTTTTAAGTTTGGCACCCCTGATTTATAATGATTGGAATGAGTTAAGGTCTGATAAGATTAAGTTGGAGCGAACCGTATTTAGGCCACTGAGTTAGGATCAATGCAATCAAGGTCAAGCCTTTGCTGTCAAAGCCCTAAATAATGGCATGAACCTAAGTTCACCTGACTTATTAACTATAACAGTAGTGTTAAGACCAATACAATCAAGGTCAAGCCTTCTCAAAGCCTTAAACTAAAGCCTCAATTCTCAACTCGTCGAAATTTGGGAACAGATTAAAATTTGAAAGTCATACCTAAAACCTGAGAAACTATATTACCACTGAAGCAAGTACAACAAGTTCTATGTTAAGCTAAGCTAAGCTAAGTTACGTGACTCCTAAAGAAAAAACACAAGTGTGTTGTAAAGTAAACTTCAAGAAGTTTTGTATTGAGTGCTTGTGCTACTTTGGACTGACACATAGTCCTTTATTTATAGAAAATGACAAATAACGGCTACTCCTATATTTGTGGAAACTTTAACCATGTCTTGTTGCTAATTTCCTTCTTTAAGCACGTAAATCATAAATGAACGTGTTTCGAATTCAGTATTGGAGGGAAATCCTTGGTGCCCATGTCCGTAATCTTAGTGGAAGTCCCTTCTAGAAGTCCCACGCCCTCTTGGATTAAATTAGTGCTCAAGTATCTGAGATTCTGCTCCAAGTAACCACCTCAAGCCTGGAAACCACCTGTCTTGCAGCCTTCTTGGAACCCCCTTGAACTCGAGCTCCTTTGACCCTTAAACAATCTTGAGTCCTCGAGGTTGATACCGTTGTCAGGGCAATCATCTCTTCAGGATACTGGGCTCAAGCCGCCATTACTTTAGCACCTAAAGGCTTGATTCTCCTCCAGGGAAGCCTCACGTGTTAAGCACGTGGCACTTTGCTCAAAATGGCATCATCCCAGTCCTTTCGAAATTAGGGTGTAAACAAATCCGACCACCCATGCTTCGGCGTTTGTAAACCTCTTGGATCTTGTAGCCGCTTCGGCAAGAAGAGGAGTACAGGAGACATGGCCAATGATCCCAAATAAAAGTCTCCCACTTGTAGGGACTGGGCCGATTGATTGGCTCGGCGATCCCGGTCGATCGGCTTGCAGAGTAATCGACCCTGTTTCCCGATTGATCGGCTGGCTCACTCTAAGCCCCAATTCCTAATATGAATGAAAAGTAATAATCTTCGCAACTAGTTAAAAGAAAAAAAAAAAACAAATTCAACAGTAAGATCTAGGAATAATCTCATTACATAAATATTTTAACCATCATAGCACATCTGAAATGTTATGAATTGTACTCATTAATCATTAGTATTAGTTCAATTTATATCAATATTAGCTCTTTTCACTTTTGGTCGAAAGGTCGGTTAGATAGTTAGATATTTCCTGTGTTTTACCGCCTCTTGCTCGTAAGGGGAATAAATAGCTTGTTCTTGACATTGTAATGTTCATCAAAGAAATAAGAAAATATCTAATCTTCTCATCTCAATTCTCTCTGTTCTTTCTCATCCCATATTATCTCTCCTAGGTTATGATCTAAGATCCTCTTAGATCATAACAATTAGTATTAGAGCTTATGTATTCACCCTGGCCAAAGGAAAGAAGCAGGCTGCTATGGCTGGAGATTCATCCAATGCTTCAAATCGAGTGGAGCAATTGCCGAAATTGCAGCAGCAACTTCAAGATTTGGTTGCGGCACTAGGGAGTATGCAACAGACGCAAGAACAAATACAATTGCAGCTCTATGGAATGCAAGATTAGATAACAAACAAGCACGACCAGGTGGAGCTGGAGTCTATTCATCCATGAACACCAATGGCAGGCCTCATGATCCATTGCTTCCTAAACCTGCTGAGACAATTGCTGAAGGGTTGTCCATGGTCAAGAATTCAAGGTTTAGATAGCCCAATGTGGAAATAGATAACTTTGATGGACTATAGCCTCAGTCTTGGATTCGAAGGTGTGAAAGATACTTTCGCTTATATGGCATCCATGATTCTCAGAAGGTAGAATTGGCAGCCGTTTCTCTTCAAGTGGATTAAGAGGTATGGTTTCATAGCTTGATGTTGAGCAATCCTACCATTTCTTAGCAAGAATTTGTTGATGAATTTTGTAAAAGATATGGTGATGAAGACCCAGGGGATGTGGTGGACAAATATAACAAAGTGGCCCAAATTGATTCAGTTAAAGAGTACATGACTCGATTTGAGAATTTGAAGGCAAGAATGATGTCTATAAACCTGGGTGCAAGTGATGCTTGCTATGTGTCAAGCTTCATTAGTGGTCTCAAACCTAAGATCAAGAATCTAGTAAAGGCCCTTAATCCCCAAACCTTATCTAAGGCATACTCCAAGGAAAGATTGTTTGAGTCCACGGCTCTCGCTTACTTAGAAGGAGGATAGAAGGGGATGATGAATATTCATTCTGCTCTCCCTTTGCAGCAAGTAGCACCTAGCACATCCAAACCATTGAGTTTGGAAGAAAAGAAGGCCCAAAGATTGTGCTTTAAGTGTAACCAAAGGCACTTCTTTAATCACAAATGTAACCCAAAGTCTTTGATGATAGCAATTCATACTGAGGCAAAAGAGGATTAAGATGATGGAGCAGGAAAAAGTATTGAGGTTGAGGAGTTGCAAGAAGAGTTAGATAATGATGAGGTGGAGATATCAGTACGAGCCTTGACAGGTAGTGGAACTCTAATACCATCAGGATTAGGGGAGATGTTAACCACAAGCCTTTATTGATATTGATCGATAGTGGAAGCACCCATAGTTTCTTAGATCCCAAGGTTGCTAGGATGGTAGGTCATGAATTGATCAAGACAAGTCCCCTTATAGTGATTGTGGCATATGGGAACTCAATGCTTACATAGACCAAATGCAGGCAGTTTAAATGGATAATGCAAGGACACATGTTTGCATACGATTTCAGAGTACTTAAGCTAGGAGGCTACGACATGGTTCTTGTCGTAGACTGGATGGAAACCATCAGTCCCATTGTCTTTGATTTTAATCAATTAACAGTGTCTTTTGATAAGGATGGAGCTTCTGTTAAGTTGCAGGACATAGCTGAGCAATGGCAGTTACAAATAATGAGTTGTAAGAAGCTAGAAGGAGTACTAAAGAGAAGTGATTATTAGTGGATTGGGCAGCTGTTCTCGCTTAGTGTAGCATTTGAGAAAGCTAAGGTGAATTCTAACCCTACAATTTGTAGGTTATTACATGACTTTAAGGATCGATTTGAGCAACAAATCATCTTGCCACCAAAGAGATCTTTAGACCATGCCATACCCATAAAAGCAAATTCTAATCCTATCAAACTTAGACCATACAAATATCCACACTCCTCGAGCAAGATTGAAAAACAAGTGGAGGAGCTTTTGAAAACCAACTTTATCAGGCATTACCCATAGCCCTTTTGCTTCTCCCGTAATCCTAGTTAAGAAGAAAGATGGAAACTCTTGTATGTGCATTGATTATAGAAAACTAAATTCCCTATTCCAATAATTGATGACCTTATAGATGAACTACATGGAGCTTAGTACTTTGCCAAACTTGACTTGATACAAGGCTATTGTCAAATACGCGTGGTAGCATAAGACATACACAAAACTGCTTTCAGAACCCATCATGGACACTACATGTTTGTGGTTATGCCATTCGGTTTATCAAATGCTCCTGCCACATTCCAAGCTTTAATGAACTCCATTTTCAAACCATTCTTAAGGAAATTTTTTCTTGTATTCTTTGATGATATACTAATATATAGCTCTTCCTTGGATTTCCATGTCTCCTACCTCTATCAAGTCTTCAAAACAATGCGTGAGAAAAAGCTTTATACAAAACTCCCAAAATGTACCTTTGCTCAACCCTAAGTAGAGTACTTAGGTCATGTAATTTCCCATAATGGGGTTACAACCGATGCTGCCAAGGTTCACACTATGCGACAGTGGCCCATTCCTACTTCCCTCAAGCAATAGAGAGGGTTCTTAGGCCTCACAGGATACTACAGGAAGTTCATCAGTGGCTATGGACTTATAGCCAAACTGCTAACTGATCTTTTAAGGAAAGATGCCTTTGTGTGAACTGCTTTAGCACAGGAAGCCTTTGACAGATTGAAGTTAGCCATAAGTCAGCTCTTGTATTACGATTTCCTGATTTCAATGAACCATTCATCATAGAAACTGATGCTTGCTGCAAGGGGATGGGTGCAGTCCTATCTCAGCAAGGAAGACCCATAGCTTGTCTCAGCCAAGTCCTTAGTCCAAAACATTTGGGCTTATAAAAAGTATTTGGCCATTCTTATGGCAGTCCAAAAATGGAGATAGTACCTTACGGGGCACCATTTCATAATCAAAACAGATCATCAAAGTCTGATATATCTTTTGGAACAGAAGATAACTGCAAGGGTGCAACGTAAAGGCCTAATGAAGATGCTTGGGTAGGACTATGCCATTGAATACCGTAAAGGGAAAGAGAATGTCACAGCTTATGCTCTGTTTAGAAGACAAGAGGATGGAAATTGAGCTTCTTGTTCAACTGTTACAACTGTGTTGCCTTCTCGGATGGATGAAGTCTACAAATCTTATGCCAATGATCAACTCGCCCAAGAATACATCATTGTTTTAAGTATGGGCAATCCTTTAGCAGAACCTATTGCATCTGATGTTACTTTGGTTAATGGCGTTGTGTGAGTTAAAGGTAAGGTTTACATATGATCGGCTATTGACCTGAGGAAACAGATCATCTTAGCCTTCCAGTCTTCAGCCTTAGGGGGACACTCAAGCATAAGGTACTTATTGTTAGGAACAGTGACCTGAAATCCAGATTTATTGTGGATATATTATTTTAATTAATAAATAAATTGAAGTCCCAGTCATTTCCTAGTTAAATTCGTGTATGTGAGCATTTATACTGCATGTGATTTTCTTTCGGGAGACATCCATGTCCTCAGACTACAATTTACATGTTTGTTCTAAGTGGTTTATGTGACTAAGCCACAGATAGACTTGGAACAAATGATATGGATTGTTGTTTGAAAGACTCGTAGTCGAAGACAAGTTTGGACCACTTGTATGTTAAGACAATAACGAGACACTTTAGATGGCTTGTCTTGGTCATGTGGATGGAGATCCAAAAGTGTTAAGGTAGTGTGTTTGACACACTGAGTTGGACCATGTGGGTTACTTATTTCTAGACTACTATCGGAGATGAGTGATTCACGTTGTACAGTTTGAACGATGACTCTAAATCCTGAGGGTATTCTGGACTTGTGCATGGAGCGTTAGTTACTTTGGGGTACTATAAGCAAGGTCTAAAATGAATGACTGAAATCCCACATATACTGGGTAGCGGCGTGAAGTGTGGCAAGGATTAGATATTCAATAGGGAATCTACAGTCTCTTATGAGATACAGATGTTCCCTTAGTTGATTCGCAAATATTTGAATAGTTCGAAAACTTTGGCCAAATTATTCCAAGTGTTTGACATTTGGAATTCATACTGTAAATATGTTCAAGTATAAGTGAATTATTTAGTGAAGGGCGAGTCAGTAACTAATGGAGAAGCTGTGAGAAGGATAATGGTTGTAGTTATATTTGTCCTTTATCATGGACATCTAGTGGAGGGGTTGTTGTTATCAATACAATATATTAGGGATATATCGAATAAATAATTTAAGTTTGTAGTGCAGTGATATTTATTTAGTGGAATTAAGTCTCATTAAATGGTAATTAAATTAATATCATGAGAGGATTTAATTTAACTCGTTTGGAGCAAGATTTAAATTGTCCCCGAGGTTCCTACGCAAGCTTCTGTATTTATTGCCATTAGAAAAATATTAAAGAATTCATGAGATGAATTATTTATCCATAAGATGGGTAAATTAATTTTGTCAAATATTATTCATGAGATGAATAAAATTTAAAAATTATAAAATAAAATAAATTTGGAAAATTAAAGTTCATAAGATGAATTTTTACATGTGGGAAACAAAGGAAAAAAAATGCCATTAAAACAGTCACGATCCACGCATTCGCAGATGGGCCGTGCGCTGGGTGGCCCTATGGAGAGATTTGTGTACCCCGGTATGAGCCAATCATGTGGCACACGGTGACAGGCCCTCCGAGGCGGTTACACTGTTACTGAACACAGCGTTTTGAACATGTTTTTAAATGAAACGCTGCGTTTTGACCTAAACTGCCAATCCTTTTTCGATTATAATTAGATTTTTTTCGCTCCGGTATATTTCCACAAATAGAAGGGCATATTCCGAGGTTTGGCATTGAAGTTGAAATATTTTCTTAGGGTTTGTAAAATTGTTTTGGAGACCCAGTTTAATATTTTTCGGAGCCCACCCTCCGGGCAGTTCGAGGTCATTGCGTAGAAGGTCTCGGAGTCTCAATTTTGAAGAATATTATTTTTTTTTCCTGATTTTTCTTTTATTGGATTAATTTCAGGTATGTTTTTCTTTCCTTCTTCTTTTAGTTTCGCTTTTCTATTTATTTACAGTATTCGTTATTATGCCTGTTTAAATTTATGTATTGTTATAAATGTATTAGAGTAAAAGGCATGTAGATCTAAATTAAGAATTTAGATCTAATGAATTAAATTATGAATTTAAGTCAGTAGATTTAAAATTCGAAATTTTAAATCAACCCTAGGTTTAGAGTTATGAATTCTAAACCTGTTCCGCTGCGTAATCTTTAGGGAGAATTTTTGAAATTCACCCCAACAACCGGTATTAGGGCAATGGGTTTATAGAGATAAACCTATTCCTGGGAACTCTCGCACGTGAGGTGTCACGAAGCGTGACTCTCCGACCGGGGGCTTAGGTAGAGAGAAGAGTCTCCTACTCTAAGTGCTCTAATAGGTGCCTATTGTTGTGACCATAGTTGAGAACTGTGAACCCAATAGTTGGCATCAGAGTTTATTTCAACAAAATTCATATCTTTTTTCCAATAATTGGTATCAGAGCTAGCCTCTGATTACATTCATAATATACATGAGTAGGTATAATAAGATTAAAATAAATAGATTTACGAATTAATAAAATAGAGATTTTATTAAGAAAGAAAATTATTTTAATTTGACATATTGATTTAAATTGTTTAAATCAATAAAGAATTAATAATTAATTGAGATGATTGTTTGTATTTGTGATTTAAATTATTTGAATCATTAAAGTAGTTAGTTGTTAATATTTTAAAGTATCGATTTAAATTATTTAAATCGGTTAAAAGAGTTAATAGTTAACTAGGTTGTTTATGGTGACGATTTAAATTGATTAAATCGTCAATAAATTAATCGTTAATTCGGATCAACCCATAAATTTGCAATTGTGTTGTTCGTATAATGAGATTATACGTTCTCAGTCATGAATTACGAAATCGGACAAAATTGATCTAATAGGATTAGATTCAAATATTTTTATAAATTTGGATAAAGTTGATCTAATGGGATTAGATTTAATTATTTTATATGAAATCGGATAAAATTGATTTAATGAGATTAAATTTAATTTATTTTAAAATTAAATAAATAAATAAATAATTTTTTGATGCGGTTGTCAGCGTCAAGTTATTTTTAAAAAATATTTTTTTACTGATTTGCATAATAATTATTAATTAGTTATTTTATTAATTAAATTTTCTTTTAGAATGAGATTCTAAATTAAATTATGTGATAATTTAAGTTGTAAATCAGTGTTATTTTAAATAAAAGTTATTTAAAAATATTTTAGAATAAGATTCTAAAGTAGACTACAAGATAGTCGAAGTTAACTTTATTTTTAAAATAAAAGTTAAATTTTGTTAATTAAATTTTAGATTAAGATTCTGAACTAGACTATTGGATAGGCTAGGTTTGTTTTATTTTAGAATAAGATTCTGAAGTAGACTACAAGATAGTCTAAGTTAACTTTTTTTAAAAAATAAAAGTTAAATTTTGCTAATTAAATTTTGGAATAAGATTCTAAACTAGACTATTGGATAGTCTAGGCTTGTTTGATTTTAGAATAAGATTCTAAAAAATAGACTATGGGATAGTCTAAGCACAAAATTACTATCATTTTTAAATAAAATTATTTTAATTTAATTTTGGAATTAGATTTTGAAAAGTAGATTATGTGATAATCTAAATTAAATGTTGGTATTATTTAATAAAAATTAATTAATTTTATTGATTGGATTTTTTAATGAGATTCTAATGTAAGATTATGAGATAATCTATACTGTAAAACGATAATATTTTGAATTAATTAATTAATTAATTATGGTTAATTTTAGAATGAAATTCTAAAGGGAATTATGAGATAATCCAGGTTGTAAATGCAAGTTAATTAAAAATCCGTAGTTATAAAAATCAAGTGGGAGCGAGTTTTTCATTGTTGTAATCTTACGGTCTCCATTACCGGTCTCGCAGTATAGTAGATCTATAGACCTCCCTGCGGAGGATGCCGGTTTGCATATTACAGGGTTAGACTTCTTTAGGATAAACCAAAGTGCAAAGAAGCGATGCGACCGCGCTGCCGTAGAGTATTTTGTATATTTGTGTGGAGGTTTAGGTAATGGTTTACACTTGACTAGCATGATGCATTAGCCTCCCCGAGGAGCTCTATTGTGTCATGTTAGAGACTAAGGTAAAGTGGTGAGTTAATCGTGCTTAGTAATAGTTACAAGAAAAAACAGGTTAATTGAGAATAGTTCTCACCTAAACTAGCTTCGTGCGACCCTGCCGCCAGGAAGTAAGGAGTGGTGTGTTTGGGTCATCATTGTATGCATGATAGTACAGTTTGGTGGATATCTGACTTATTGTGTATGCTAAATTGAAAGAGTATATATATCACTGTATTATACATGACTCTTGTTAGACAATTACACATATGTTTGCATTTGCAATATTTTATATGGATAGGGCTGGCGAACTTTGCTTGTTTTTAAATACATAATGTACTTACTGAACCAAATTACTTTGTCTTAAAAAATAAGTTAGACTTAGTTATTACTCACAAGGGACCTACTAGAAAGAAAGGAAAGGGCAAGGTTGTTATTGTAGCAACCAAGTCCATAAGGAAGTTAGGAAAAGAAAACTGTTTCTTTTGCAAGAAAACTAAGCCACTGGAAAAGAAACTATACTAAGTACCTAGCTACTCTTCCCACAAAGACTGCTAAGCCGTCTGGTGAGGTATGTTGATATCTCACTGATTTGAGTCTTGTGTAGTTGTGAGTTCACCAGATTCCTAGTGTGTGGACTCAAGTTCAACTGACTAAGTCTGTAATATGTTACAGGAGCTCAGAATAGGCTAAAGGCTACACGATGGATGTTGTACCTGATGGTCAGGGACAATACAATAATGGTGGTCTTAAGTGTAGGAGATGTTAGCTTAGACTTTAGTGATAGAGTTTTGTTTTAAAGAATTGATTATTTAAACCTTCTCTGCATAAGAATTTGATTTCTATGTCTTGTTTTATGAATAATTTTTATTCAATTGATTTTGATAATGGAGATTTTAATATGAGAAATAAATTTTTTATTTGATAATGTACATGAATGAATTGTTTATTCATGTTATTTCCTTATCAAAACTACGGCAATTGTTTAAATGAATTTAACGTAAGTTCACTTGTTCAGTCTTCTAAAAGAAAACACCCTGAATGTGATATTGTCTACACATGGCACCAACGTTTAGGTCACACTAATTCGAATAGGATCCAAAGACTGGTGAAAGATGGACTGATACAGTTTTTGGACTTGAGGTCATTACCAATTTGCGGATTCTGTATAGAATGAAAGGTGACCAATTCTCTCTTTAAGAGTAAAGGCAACAGGGTTGGTGGCTTGCTTGAGCTAGTTCACATAGATGTATGTGGACCAACACATGTTCAAGCAAGAGGTGGGTATGAGTATTTATTCACGTTTAGTGATGATTAGTCAAGATAAGTATATGTTTATCTAATTAGACATTAGTCGTATTCTTTTGAAAAGTTCAAAGGGTACAAAGCTGAATTTTAAAAGCAATTAGGTAAACAAATTAAGTCACTTAGATCAGATCGAAGTGGTGAATAATTTTTGGGTGAGTTTCCTAACTGCAAATGAGATAAGATCTCAGCTTTCTACTCCGGTTACACTGCAGCAGAAAATAAAAGGAACAAGGATGGTTTTTTCTACAGTGTTTTTTTTTAATTTAAAAAGTTTTTTTTGTGTGTAAAATACGATGAAAAATACTTAGAGAAGAATTTTCCAAGTAAGCTACAAAACAAAAACAAAATAGTATTAAAGGAAAATGACAATAATTCTGAACAGCTAGACAAAACTTAGGTCATAGTGGGAGCATTAGATGTGCCTACTAATAGGAAGGATAATGTTCCAGGTACACGAGAGCTTAAGTGTGGTGGGAGGATTGTCAGGACACCTGACAAGTTCATAGCGGGAGCCTTAGTGGTTGATCGTGGCATTGAATATGATCCTTTTAGCCACCATGAAACAATTAAGTCTTATAGTTTTAAAACGATTTGTTAAGCGAACTATGCGTGTACAAATGACATTAAGAGAAAGTAGTGACTTTCTTAGTATTGTATGTCAATGATATACTACTCATTGAGAATGATGTAGGGGTGTCATTAGCTGTAATGACTTGGTTGTCATGATAGCTCAATATGAAAGACATAGGAGAAGCCAGCTCTACTCTTAGGATTAAGCTTCTGCGAGGTCGTAAGAGTAGGATGTTGGGTCTTTTTTTAGCCATTTATATTGACAAGATGTTATCAAGGTATAGCATGGAGTCCCTATACCTTTTGAGTAGTGTTTTAGGACACCTTACTAGGAGGAGCAATTGAGGAATATTCCATATGCTTTGGCAGTGGGAGCCTCAGGTATGCCATGTTGTGCACGAGACTTGATGTCTGCCATGCTATGGGATAGTATATAGGTGTTAGTCTAGTTTTGGTCCAATGGACTAGGTGGCAGTAAAATTTTTTCTCTAGTTCTTGAGAAGAACTGGGGATCCTATACTGATCTTTCAAGGTGATGAGCTGGTTCTAGCTGGTTATACTGATTTAAGATTTCCTGTCAGATTAGTATGATAGACGTTCAACGTCTAAGTATGTCTTTACCCTTGGAGTGGGAGCTATTAGTGAGAGGAATGTCAAGCAGTATTGTATTGCTAACTTCGCAATCAAATAATTGTGCTCACTAAGGGTAAGGCTCAGTAGATTTTTGGTTCAAACTTAAAAGGGTTGAGTTTGAACTTTGTCATAAATTGGATTTAGGATAAGTGGGAGATTGTTAGGAATAGTATCCTGAAATCCAGATTTATTCTGGATATATTATTTTAATTAATAAATAAAATTGAAGTCCCAGTCGTTTCCTAGTTAAATTCGTGTATGTGAGCATTTATACTGCATGTGATTTTCCTTCGGGAGACATCCATGTCCTCATAATACAATTTATATGTTTGTTCTAAGTGGTTTATGAGACTAAGCCACAGATAGACTTGGAACAAATGATATGGATTGTTGTTTGAAAGACTCGTAGTCGAAGACAAGTTTGGACCACTTATATGTTAAGACTATAACGAGACACTTTAGATGGCTTGTCTTGGTCATGTGGATGGAGATCCAAAAGTGTTAAATTAGTGTGTTTGACACACTAAGTTGGATCATGTGGGTTACTTATTTCTAGACTACTATCGGAGATGAGTGATTTACGCTGTACTATTTGAACGACGGCTCTAAATCCTCAGGGTATTCTGGACTTGTGCATGGAGTGTTAGTTACTTTGGTGTACTATAAGTAAGGTAAAAAATGAATGACTGAAATCCCACGTACACTGGGTAGCGGCGTGAAGTGTGACAAGGATTAGGTATTCAATAGAGAATCTACAATCTCATATGAGATACAGATGTCCCCTTAGTTGATTCGCAAATATTTGAATAGTTTGAAAACTTTGGCCAAAGTATTCCAAGTGTTTGACATTTGGAATTTATACTGTGAATATATTCAAGTATAAGTGAATTATTTAGTGAACGGCGAGTCGGTAACTAATGCAAAAGCTGTGAGAAGGATAATGGTAGTAGTTATATTTATCCTTTGTCATGGATATCTAGTGGAGAGGTTGTTGTCATCAATACAATATATTAGGGAGATATCGAATAAATAATTTAAGTCTGGAGTGCAGTAAGATTTATTTAGTGGAATTACGTCTCATTAAATGGTAATTAAATTAATATCATGAGATGATTTAATTTAACTCGTTTGGAGCTATATTTAAATTGTCCCCGAGGTCCTTACACAAGCCTCTGTATTTATTGCCATTAGAAAAATATTAAAGAATTCATGAGATTAATTATTTATTCATAAGATGGGTAAATTAATTTTGACAAATATTATTCATGAGATGAATAAAATTTAAAAATTATAAAATTAAATAATTTTGGAAAATTAAAATTCATAAGATGAATTTTTACATGTGGAAAATAAAGAAAAAAAAAATCAAAAACGTAGTTAAAACTGTCACGATCCGCGCATTCGTAGATGGGCTAACTAGCGCGCGACACATGTCGGGCCCTGGGCGGCCCTATGGGGAGATCCGTGTACCCCGGTATGAGCCAGTCACGTGCCGACGCGTGGCACACGGTGATAGGCCCTCAGAGGTGGTTGCACTGTGACTAAACGCGGCGTTTTGAACATGTTTTTAAATGAAACGATGCGTTTTGACTTAAACTGCGAATTCTTTTTCAATTATAATTAGATTTTTTTCGCTCTGATATATTTCTATAAATAGAAGGGCTTATTCCTAGGTTTGGCATTGAAGTTGAAATATTTCTGAGGGTTTCTGAAATTATTTCGGAGACCCAGTTTAATATTTTTCGGAGCTCACCCTCCGGGCAGTTCGAGGTCATTGCATAGAAGGTCTCAGAGTCTCGATTTTGAAGAACATTTTTTTTTTTTTTTTTGGTTTTTCTTTTTTTTGGAGTAATTTCAGGTATGTTTTCTTTCCTTGTTCTTTAAGTTTCGCTTTTCTATTTATTTACAGTATTCGTTATTATGCCTGTTTAAGTTTATGTATTGTTATGAATGTATTAGAGTAAAAGGCCTGTAGATCTAAATTAAGAATTTAGATCTAATGATTTAAATTATGAATTTAAGTAAGTAGATTTAAAATTAGGAATTTTGAATCAACCATAGGTTTAGAGTTATGAATTCTAAACCTGTTCCGCTGCGTAATCTTTAGGGAGAATTTTTGAAATTCATCCCAACAACCAGTATTAGGGCAAAGGGTTTATAGAGATAAACTTATTCCCGGGAACTCTCGCACGTGAGGTGTCACGAAGCGTGACTCTCTGACCGGGGGCTTAGGTAGAGAGAAGAGTCTCCTACTCTAAGTGCTCTAATAGGTGCCTACTGTTGTGATTATAGTTGAGAACTGTGAACCCAATAGTTTGCATCAGAGTTTATTTTCAACAAAATTCTTATCCTTTTCCCAACACTTATCAGGGGGTGAAGCAGCATTTCCATTTGAAAGGGATAAGAAAGGAGGTGATTCATTATATACAAACTTGTGATGTTGGTCAACGCACTAAGATTGAGCATGTATTATATCAAGGGTTGCTTGAACCACTTCCCATTCCTGATAGAGCTTGGCAGCATATCAGTATGGACTTCGTAGAAGGACTGCCCAGGTCTAAAGGGAGGGAGATCATTTGGGTAGTAGTAGATCATTTTACTCAGTACGGTCACTTCATTGCACTCAATAATCTCATTTGTGTGGAAAGACTTGCAAAACTGTTCTTGGATAACATCTACAAGCTTCATGGCCTTCCTCAAACAATCGTTTCTAATCGAGATAGATTGTTCACAATCAATTTTTGGCGAGAATTGTTCAAACTATTGGGATCTTCTCTTGCTTTGAGTTCTTCTTATCATCCTTAAATGAATGGTCAGATTGAATCAATGTGTGGAACAATATTTACACTGCATGACATTTCATAATCCTAAGCAATGGTGCAAATGGCTATCTTTAGCTGAGTTTTGGTATAACACACATGCCCATTCCTCGTTGGGAACTACTCCATCTAAAGCTCTCTATTGTTATGATCCTCCATTTCCTATTGTGTCCCAAAACAATACGTCCACTACGGTGGAAGTGAATGAGTTTTTGCAACAAAGAAGCCAATTAATACATCAGCTAAAGGACAATTTGTAGATAGCTTAGTCTCAAATGAAGTTTTTTTTACTAACAGAAAGAGGTCTGGTCGTTCTTTTCAAGTTGGAGACCTGGTTTACTTTAAATTACAGCCTTATTGACAGTCGTCAGTGGCAGTACGCAAGAATGTGAAATTGTGTGTTCGTTACTTTGGTTCTTACAAGATATTACAGAAGATAGGCTCGGCAACCTATCGATTGGATTTGCCTCATGATGCATCAGTTCACTCAGTGTTTCATGTATCCCTGTTGAAGAGACATAGTGCTACATATGCTGAATGCTTAGTTGACCCTCTAGCAGCTTCCTCACATGGTATTCTCCTTTAAGAATCCCTGGATATTCTGCAATCATGCACTATCCGATAGAATGGCAAGCAGATTCAGCAGGCTTTGATTGCATGGTCTAATCTTCGCAAGGCTTACGCTGCTTGGGAAGACTTAAAGTTCATAAAGAGTCAATTTCCTATTTTTGATTCTTGAGCCAAGGATCTTTTCAAAGGTGGAACCATTGTTATGAATTGTACTCATTAATCATTAGTATTAGTTCAATTCATATCAATATTAGTTCTTTTCACTTTTTACGGGAAGGTCAGTTAGGTAGTTAGATATTTCTTGTGTTTTGCCGCCTCTTGCTTGTAAGGGGGATAAATAGCTTCTTCTTCACACTGTAATGTTCATACAAGAAATAAGAAAATATCTTCTCTTCTCATCTCAATTCTCTCTATTCTTTTGCATCCCATATTCTCTCTTCTAGGTTATGATCTAACATCTTCTTAGATCATAACATCAAACTTGAACTTTAATATAAGTCACCATAATTCTATGATAATCCATGCAAGGACTCAGCTGATTTAAGCAAAAAAACACTAAAAAGACAATCAAAAGTTCACCCGTACATGCCATTCCCAAGCCCAAACCTTGCATTATCCTCAATGTAAATCAACAAAAGTAAATACAAGCAAGAAAAGGAAAGAGACAACCTGGGGTATGGCATATTCAGCTATGTATGTAGAGCAAATCCAGAAAGGGAAGGTAGAAATAGCAATCCACAAACAAAGACACAGAAGATAGAAAACTAAACAAACTAGTTAGTAGCATTAGAAATATGGACTGTACAAGTGTTTAATAAAAGATAAACAAAGTAATCAAGATAGGGATAATAAAAGGGTATGCAAACTAAAGAGAGTTCAATCTAAAAACCAAATGAAAACACACATCAACAATAAAACTAGGTTAAGTTGTCTCCCAAGAGCGTAAGTTTAAGGACTTCAGCCGGACATCGTGTAGAGTGCAAAGTCAACGAAATATGAGGCAATGTCTGCTATAGAAATCAGGTTGAGTCTGTAGGGACGATCCCCAAATCGAAAAGCGTTTCTGGACCTGTGACTATCAAGGAGAAGAACATAGCCAGCATCGAAGCCTTGAATCTCTATCCTACCAAGTTTAGGCGATGAAGCACAGTTATCGACAATGACAAGGACATTACTTTAATCAACATTTTTAATAGAATCGGGCGCACCTAATTTTACCAAAGGGTCAATACCATCAACTCTGTAGCACTCTAGCTCCTCTATCTTAGGGTGTCAAACAATGTTCACGACCTTCAATTTTCCATTGAAGTTTCCAAAAGAAACCTCCAACACTTCCATCCAACAATAAAAACACAGCGTCGGCCGTTGCTAAGAACTGTTGGACTAGAATAATAGGAGTGTTGTTCTTCACCTAGGAATATGGTCCAAATCGAAGGCAATAAAATTGACAGAGAAGACAAACTTGTCAACCTTGACAAGTACATCCTCCATTATCCCACGAGGTACAGGCTCTATCCTATCCTGGTTGGCTTAAGGTTTCCTATACCCAATTCCTGTAAAACTAAGAGATGAGATTGACACTTGCTCCTAGGTCTAGAAAGGCTCGATTAGTGTATTGCTCCACGATGACACACGGGACTGAAAAGGCCACGGGATCTCCAAACTTAGGTGGGGGGCCCATCACCAGAATGCAACTCACCTTCTCGATGAATCAAACCTTCTTCGGAATGTGCACCTGGGCACGCTTCTTTTCCGTGAGAAGGTCCTTGAGGAACTTGGTGTACGTAGGAATGTGCTTAATAGCGTCGATCAACGGTGAGTTGATTTTCATGTCCTTAAACACATCTATGTGCTCATCCCTCTTTGGGTCGTCGTTTTTCTTTGGTCCTATAAGGGCCAAAGGGAAAGGGATAGCGAGTTCATAAACTCTCTCTCATGATCCCTCCCTATCAGCAGTGGGAGGGGGAGTCACATCCTTCTCGATCTCAACCTCAACTACCCTAGTGTTCTCCTCTTCTGAAACCCACACAGCCTTAACTTGCTCACGAATGAGCAAGTTTAGGTTAGAACTAGTTGATCCTGCGATGTTTGTAAGTGGTTGGGATGGTAACCTCCCTTCCTCTCTCCTATTCAGTGCCTGGGCCAACTGTCCTATCTATTTCTCTAATTTGGCGATAGATTGTGAGAGAGACTGAACTAGTTGTGTGGTGTCCTCCATAAAGTGGAGCAGACGCTCCTGGAACTGTGATGTATATCCTAGAGGTGGGGGAGGAGGGTTATCATGAGAAACATTGGAATGAGGCCAAGCATCATACTTGTGCCCTCCCTGAAAAATGGAAGGGTGCATGTTACCTATAAATCTAGGCACCAAGTGCCTCGTGGGCTGGTTCTGATAGGCATTCTGCTTCCACGAGAAGTTCGGGTGATTGCACCACAATGGATTGTAGGTGTTGGAGAATGGGTTGTTGTTCCGTGAATACCCTATGCTGCCTAGATTTGGTTTAGCGTATATTCGTAAAATTGTGACCCATACAAACAGTCAAACACAAAGTGATTCTATCCCGAACAAATGCCACTTGGAGTATTACTACCTGATGATGATTCAGCCTTGTTAACATGGTGCATGTTAGTAGGGTTTGCATGTGAATTCATAATCTGGTTTTATCTTCCTACTAAGGGTGTCTAGTCTAAGGTTAACATCATCGTTATATGCTACTTTATAGACACTACGTGTGCTCCCTCTAACCACCTTCATAGAAGAGGCTTGGTCTAGGGAGTGTTCACTGAGGCCCTCAAATAGCGTCCAAGCCTCATCCTCACCTTGTAGGTTAAACGCTCCTCTGCGTGAAGCGTTAACCGTCTGCTTGCTAGAAGTTGTAAGACCATCATAAAAATGCTGCACAAAAGCCCACTTGGGTGACCCTTGGTAGGGACAGCATCTAAGGATCTCCTTAAATCTATCCCAACTTTTGTGAAATTACTCTTGATCTTTTGTTGAAAATTATTGATTGCACGGCTAACAGCTATAGTTCTTGCCTTAGGATAAAACATAAATAGGAACTTTTCTCGGAGGTCATCCCAAGTGGTGATTTCATCCCTCATAGGGGAGTGAACCAATTTTTAGCTACGTCTTTGAACGAAAATGGAAAAAGGCATAGTATGACAGCATCACTCGAGACTCCTTGATCGTGGCATGTTTTTCAAATTTCAATGAATGCATCAAGGTGCTGATATGGCTCTCAATCGACTTCCTATAGAAAGTTGGAAGCATGTTGATGGTCACCGACTTGGTTTTGAAATTTGTATTACCCACAGCGGGTAGTGCAACTCCGGTGGGTGCGATGTACATTTGGGGAACAAAGTGGTCCTCAATCGTATGAGGTGAAAAGTCGGCCATGGTGTGAGGTGTATTCACACTTGTTTCGTATCACCTCATGGTAGATAGATCCAACTCAATTTTCCGAACATAAGGTAATAGTTCTGAGTTAAGAGAGCATCAACCGTGCATACAATACAGAAAGTGAGTTGAATACACTTTTACTATGACCTTAAACTTAAACAAAAGAAATAAATAAAAAGAAAACAAAAAGGAACTCGTTAATCCCAAAATCTAACTTAGCCCACCAATTCCCTAGCAACGGCACCAAGAACTTGATGTGATTTTAAAGTGTGTTTTAAAACCACATACTCGCAAGCATTAGGGATTGTTATAGCTTAGTCGGGTATACAGGTTGTATCCACAGGGAATCAAAGTTAAGTCAGATTTTGTTATTAATGAGTGATTTTACTTGGGGTTTTTGTTGATTTGGACAATTAATTGAAGAACATAATAAAAACTATGCTAAAGGTGTCAATTCAATTGATGTTAGGTCAGAGAATGAATTCAGGGTAGCTTTACTTGTATTCTGTCATTATATTATACTATGACAACGATTTAGGAGGCTTAGGCTTTAAGCACTAAGCCTTGTTAATATTTAAACTAAGCCTTAGGGTGGTGAACTAGTCTAAAAGAATAACCCTATCATATCACCTTAAGTTTGGCATAAGTTATCTTATTAGCACTAGTTAATTCCTTTCTCACTCTTAATTCAATATTAACTAATATAAAAATTTAGTTCAGGGTTGGATATAACCGCAACCCTTACCACGCGTGAAAAATAGTTATGTTATGGCCTAAGCTACAAGCTCATAGACAAATGCTAATAATTTCGAGATCTTAACATGGCTACAATCAAACACAAAGAAAACCAAACAACAATCATAAATTCCTCACTGCGGTGTGTAAATAACATAATGAAACTATTGTCAAAAGCATAATATAAATATGGGATACGGACGGCTGCTCGTCCTTCATCCCTAAACTAAGGGTCTACTCCTCCATGGGAGTTTCATACATCATAAAATCTAAAATAGAGAAAACAATGGATAAAATATGAAAGCGAAGACTCCCTCAACTAATGTTGACATTGATCCTTGCTGTGATTTCCCTAGCACTCTGATTACCTACGCTTCGACATTAGAGAATCCCTTGGTCTCGTAGCGGCTTCGAGAAGGAGAGGAGGAAAGGAGGCGTGGCTAAAGATCCCAAATAAATGTCTCCCTGACTTTATGTATACTTGCGGTTTGACATAGTAGTCATGCTACAGGGACTGGGCCAATCGGTCGGATGGGGTGCCGATTGATCGGCTGGCTTTCTGTATCCAACCCATTAATTGGCCCTATTTCTCGATCGATCGACAGCCCCACTGTACGTCCCCTACTGCTGCGGGCCACTGATTGATTGGTACTTCGTGTCGACAGATCATTTAGTACCCTAAACTCTATGAAACCTATTACAATCCGATTGGTTTTTCTTTTGCACACGTTGTTGGGTTTCATAGAATAGTCTTCAAATATACATTGATTATGCTTGATTTTTTTACCATTCAACCTTTGTTTGCCTCATTGTACTCCAAGCCTAAATGTACTTAGATTACAAAAAAAAAACACATATGTAAAAGCCAAATATGTCACAGGAATGAAAAATAATATATTTTGTAAAATAACTCAAATAGAAAGAGGCCCAAGTTAATAAAAGAAAAGGGAGGCCTAGTTGCAAATAATTTAAGAAACTATTATTTTCTTCAGAATACCAAAGAGGGTACCAACACACATGCATCGAATCCCAGTAGAACTCTGAAGTTAAGCATGCTTGGGTGAGAGTAGTACCAGGATTGGTGACTTCTTGGGAAATCCTCACCCTTGAGGTTGGGAGTACTCGAAAACAACCTCTCTTCAGGATAGCACCTTGAAGGGGGAAGGCTGCATACATCCACCCCCTTAAAAACTTTGCTTAGGCTGGAGCTCTTGGGGCACTGGGAATATTGCTATATTGCTTTTGTATTTTCTTAAAAATATTTATTATCAATTGAGTAGTCGTATGGACCTTTCTAAAACAAAAAGGGGAAATATATTTGTAACTTGTGTACTTAGAAAGGCTCAAGCTTCATAAATAGGAAAATTAAAATTGAGGCTTAAAATGGCCACTCAATTGGAAAGTATAAAATATTTTAATGAAGGTATATTTAGGCTAAGCAAAGGAAAAGTGTGTTATTATAGATCCCAATTATTTATTTTAATTAAGTAGAGATATTTTAATAATTTGAAATCTAATATTTATATCTATTTGATATGCTTGTTAGCAAGTCTGTTGTGGTTATTAGACTATATTCTAGAATATTCATAGTCTAGGTTAGTCTAGGGTTTCTCCTATTTCCTCCTTTATCCCTTGACTTATGTAACCCTCAAGGGTATTATTGTATTTGTACTCTTTTTGTGCTTGCCTACATATAGGCCCTCATGTACACTACTTTACATTATTCAAGAATACTTTTATATACACATTCATATGTTATCAGAGCATTCTTTCTAATTTATTTCTCTTTTCTTTTCTTCTTCCGCTGTTATTTCTTTTCTTTGTAACTGTTTATTTCTCTAATTTATTAATTTCTTTACTTTTTGTAATTTAGAGCAATGGCATCCTCCCCCTCTCTGCCCATCGACGCCTTCCGAGCCATGGTGGAGGCCGGCCATGTCCATGCCGATTCTCCACCTGCAGCCAGGGGTCCCGCTCGGCCGGAGGTGGTGCCCGACAATCATAATGTCTGACCCTACTTCCAGTGCCACTTTCCCTCGGCCGGTCGATGCTTGTGTCACCATCTTCGGTACTCCACTCAATTAGGAGGTCTACATTAAACCCAACACTTAACTTGGGCATCCCATCCTCCTCCTTCCTACTCCCTACATTCTCACTCTCCTCGGCCGAACCCATCTTCACGGGTCCCACCTTCACTGGTGGCCCGACCACCGCGGTCGATGATGTCCCGTCCTCCTTCTCTCCAGTGCTTTACAGTTCCGGCGGGAGGGTCGGGGAGGGGGGGGGGTGGTTGTGGCTCCCCTTCCCCCTCTCCCCAACAACTTAACAAACTCTAATTATATGAATCCTAATATTTAAAATCACCCGTCTTCCGCAATTGTAATTCCCCTCTCTAATATCACCAGTATTATTACTATCAAGCTTGAAACAACAACCGACTACCCCCTCGGCGTGAACATTTTAACATGTTATTACTTGCTCACCAACTTTTAGGATTCATTGATGGCTCTTGTCCATGTCCCCCTACCCAAATAAATCACCTAAACGGATTGACTTATCCCAACCCTGATTATGTCACATGGCTATGCACAGATCAAAGTCTTAGATCTTACATAGCCGCGACGCTTTCTCGCTCACTTATAAACGACATTGTCCATCATCCAACATCAAAGGTCTTATGGGATGCCCTAGCTAAGCATATATGGGATCACTCAATGGCTAAGGAATATGACCTCCGAACTCAACTAATAAATCACCTTAAAGATGGCAAAACAATGGACGTTTATCCCACTGAATTAAAATCAATTACGGATGACTTAGCTGCCATTTACTCATTTGTTTCAACTAGAGAATTTCAACACTTTGCTATTCATGGCTTACCTCCTGAATATGCTGCTTTTGCAACCTTTTCTCGTCAAACTTCAAAACTTTACTCTTATGCAGAGTTAAAATCTGCTTTACTCACTGAAGAAGCTACTTTAAATCATAATTCTAGATGACCCAGCCCCGATCCCACTCATGCCATGGTTGCCATTGGTCAACCACCCCGGCTAAACCACAACCACAGCGGCTGCAGCCATGGTCATGGCTGAAATCGCCGCGGGGGCCGAGGGGGACGGGTGGCAAATCCCCGGGTCACCCGCTCCTGTATTGCTTCTAGCCCCAAAGTGGGGCCCCTTTTCCTAGCAACTCGTTCCCGGATCAACCTCGAGTTGATCCTCCCTTTCACTCTAATGAAGGTGTGCTCGGACCCAGTCCCCAATTTTGCAAGATTTGTTCCCACACAGGACATACCGCCATTGACTGCCCCCACCGATTTGACAACACTTCCTTTTTCAATCCCAGCTAGTTGCTTCCTGCCATGACTATTGGAGAACCACTTTACTATTATTGGTACCCTGACTCGGGTGCCTTCAACCATATGACGCCAAATTCAGGTATTCTCTCTAACTTTTTTCCTTTCTTTGGTCATAAAGGTGTTCTTGTTGGAAATGAAGCTTGCTGCCTGTAACACATGTTGGCTCTACAACCATACCTAGAACACCACTCAAACTATACAAAGTCAAGCTTATTCCCAACCTTACACATAACCTACTCTCAATTATGCTATTATGTCACGACAATAGATGTAGGATTGAATTTGATTCCAATTTTTTTCTATGTTAAGGGCAAGCTTTACTGCCTGTAACACATGTTGGCCTCATAGCATGAGTTAAAAACGGCAAATTGTGGCATCAGTGACTAGGGCATCGGGGAAGTACTGTTCTTGATACTTTATGTAAACAACAATTTTGTCCGAATGTTTAATTTTTAAATAAATGTTCTTCCTGTTGTTTAGGGATATCTAGAAAACTCCCCTTTGAACATGTATTACATAACTCTACTGTGCCCTTTCAGATTTGGATGGAGTCCCGCAGAGGCCTTCTGCTTGTACTTTTGATTATGCCTGATGTTTGGCAATCTCCGATTTCCTCTACTTCCGCATATAACTACTATGTTTTGTTCATTGATGATTTTTCAAGATTCGCGTGGCTTTATCTGATACAACGCAAATCTTAGGTTTATGAAATCTTACAAATTTCAAAACTCTAAATGAAAATTTATTTATTGTAATAATTAAAATTTTTCAAAGCGATAGCGAAGGTGAATTTGATCACAAACGCATGAATGCGTTATGTCGGGAAGTTGGAATTCCATTTTCGTCTATCATGTCCTGATACCCCTGAACAAAATTGAGTGGTGGAAAGCAAGCATCAATATTTATTAGAAATGGCACGGACTCTTTTAATTTACTAAAAACTCCCTTACGAATTTTGGGACGACGCCTTTTGCACCGCATGTTTCACTATAAATTGTCTCCCAATGCCAAGTCTTTCAAATTTTTCTACCTTTCAAAAACTATTTCGCACGAATCCTGACTATAAACATTTTCTAGTTTTTGGGTGTGCATATTACCCAAATATCACATTCTATGCTCCTCATAAATCGGCCCCGCGGTTTATAACTTGTGTTCTCTTATGATATGCGGCACGATACAAAGGATATAGATGTTTTTACCCCAAAAACAAACGAATGTATGTAAGCCAGCATGGCATTTTTTATGAATCTATGCTTCCCTATCATGAACTATTCCACTCAAGTGTTCCCCCCCCCCCCCCCCCCCCCCCCCCCCCCCCCCCCCCCGCGCCACAACTAACCAACACTTAATTATCCATACCTCCCCCACCCCGAGCACGGTTGGCACTCCGCCGGTCCAAAACTGAGTCGCAATCGAGACTCCTCGGTTGATCCAGGCTCTGCCTGTTTCTATTGACAGTGGGGCCACCCCTCTATGCTCTGGCCGAACCCACTAGGCTCGGTAGGGCGAACCCAAGCTCGGACCCCAAAGCCGACCCCTTAGGCTTACCCCTCACTTCACCTGACCCACACCCCCTACCCGTGAGTCTAGCCCCTCCATGAAACCTAGGATAGAGACTGGACCATCTTCCTCGCCACTTGTTCCCGCAGCCAACCCCATGCAGCACCCGCAGGCCTCTCCTGTTAACTAAAACACTCACCCCATACGTACCAAACTTAAAGCAGGAATATGCAAAACCAATTACCCCATTTCCCTATCTTCGATAACAGTAATTCAGGAGCCAACTTGTTATTCACAGGCAGTGAAAAATCCTTAATGGCAGCAAGCCATGGCGGACGAAATTTAATGCTTTAATTTTCAATAACACTTGGGACCTCGTCCCGCTTAACCCATCAAAAAACCCTATAGGTAGCACTTGGAAATACAAAGTTAAGTACAAAGCGGATGTTTCTATTGAACGATTCAAGGCTTATCTTGTTGCTCAAGGCTTTCATCAACGTTAAGGCGTTAGGTACAGGGAGACCTTTAGCCCCGTTGTAAAACCTGCCACCATATGCTTCCTGCTTACACTCGCTATTACATACAACAGGCTCATACAACAGTTGGATGTTAAAAATGAATTCCTACATGGTCGCCTCAAGGAGAAAGTCTATATATCCCAATCATGTATGTCGCCTGAGGAAGGCATTATATTGCCTTAAACAGGCACCTCGAGCATGGTTCCAACAATTTAGTGCATTCTTACTCAATCTTGGTTTTACTTACTGTTGTGCTGACCCCTCTTTGTTTATGCACAAGACTCGCTCTCACCTTACGTACCTCCTTCTACATGTTGACGACATTATCCTACCGGCACTAATAGCTCACACCTTCAAAACATCACCCAGTCTTTATCAACCCAATTCGCAATGAGAGGCCTTGGACCATTACATTTCTTCCTCAGCATTTAGGCCCAATGTGATTCCCTTCGATTATTCCTCTCCCAACACAAATAAACAATAGACCTTCTCACCAAACATAATCTCTATGAAGCTAAACCTATCAAAACTCCTCTTTCCAGCAGAGCGCACCTTTCTCTGAGTGAAGGGGACCCTCTTGAGGATCCTACCGAGTATAGTAGTGTTGTAGGGAGCTTAGAGTACTTGACCATGACTTGCCTTAACATATGCTACGCCGTTAACCTTGTCTCCCAATTCATGCATGCTCCTCGTACCCCTCACTGGTAGGCTATCAAACGCATTCTTCGGTACCTCAAAGCCACTTCTAACCATGGCCTCTTCATACAAACTCGCTCGTACTCTCACTGTAACTGGGTTTGCTAATGCCGATTGGGGTGGCTATCCTAATACTTGTCGCTCCACTACTGGTTATGCCATCTACCTAGGACCAAATCTCATCTCTTGGCGGGCCAAAAAACAAGCAACTGTGTCCAAATCCATGACTAAATTTGAGTACAGGGCCTTTGCGCAGGCAGTAGTCGAAAGTGACTCGATTCGATACCTAATGCGAGATCTTGGCATTCTTCACCCAAGATCGATAATCGAATATTGTGCCAATGTCTCGGCTTCCTACCTAGCGGCTAATCAAGTATCCAATGACCAAAGCAATCATGTTGACGTTGACTTCCACTACGTTCGTGAATAGGTCCTCAAGGGCAATCTCCAGGTCCACTACACCCCTACCACTAAACAATTTGCTAATATCCTGACCAAGGGCCTAGCCGCTGACCACTTCCTGCGACACAAGAACAATCTCTGGATGCTTCCGCCCCGCTTAGCTTGAGGGGGCTTATTAGACTATATTCTAGAATGTTCCTAGTCTAGGGTTAGTCTAGGGTTTCTCGTAGTTCTTCCTTTACTCCTTAACTTATGTAACCCTCAAGGGTATTGTTGTATTTGTGCTTTATTGTGCTTGCCTATATATAGGCCCTCATGTGCACCACTTTACATCATCCAATAATACTTTTATATATACATTCATAGCGGTTAGGACAACATTGCCAAATTTCATTTAGACAAATTTTCATATTTTCATATGAAGTTTAATCTCACATATGTAGTGAAAAAATTGTTGTATTTGATTGAGCTTTAACGTCGTATTTGATGCTCATATTATGCCCCATTTGTCAATAAACTTGTATTCGTATGACTCATACCATAAGCTAGCGAAATATGGGGGGTATCGTGTTGCAAAATCATAATTGTCATTTGCAAGAATTTGTGAGAAATGCGTTATTTTTTTCCTAAAAGGACAATGTGAACTATGTTCCACCCTAACTAATTGGTTCTAAACTAGTTAGGTTGGAGTGATAATATTCCATCTTTCAAGCATATGTGAAAGACAATAATTCGTAGTATTTAATCATCTACTAATTTAGTGTATGATACAAGTATGACATGCGGGCACTTGAAGTGAATATGCCACTACAAAAAAAGTAACCAACAGTAACAAACTAGAAAAATTTCTGTTACAAATGAGTTACCAATAGCAACAAAAATTTTCTTTTGTTGCAAATACAAAATCTCATACAAAATTGACCCCTTTTATAACAGAAAATCAGTCTGTTGGTATTCTATATAGCATTATCAGCAGTACACTAGTGTTTGTTAGTAATGGTATTTTATTAGAAAGTTTTTTATAATTCATGAGGTAAGAAACGAATTTTCACTTTCCTCCAATATTACGTTCTAAAAAAATTAAAAAAATTTGTCAAAGACACATAGATAATTTAATTATATTAACTTTTTTGTCCTATAAACACATTACATAAACTTAATATTGGCAAAATTTTAAATTTTTTTGTCAATCCATAAAATTTTGGCTCCAAAATTCCCTCCAAATCTCAAAATTGGGTATTAAAAATTTAATTAATACTTTTATAACCCTAACTCAACCCCTCACTCACCCCCTCTCCCGTACGCACGTGCTCTGTCTCTCCCGTTTGGCCCCTCCCGTTCGCAGCTCCCCTCCGGCCTCCCGTTCGCAGCTCTCTCTCTCCCGTTCGCATCTCCCTCTCTTCCGTTCGCAGCTCTCTCTCTCTCTCTCCCCGTTTGTAGCTCTCTCGCTCCTGTATGCTCTCTGTCTCTTGCTCGTCTCTACTCTCTCTCTTTCGCTCATCCCTTCACTTGGCGCTTCACTTCTTTAATTCAATTTCTGTTGTGATATAGCTTAATTTGTAGTTCGCTGTCTGATTATTCTAGGTTTACATTGTTTGAAAGTGTTATAAATCTCAGGTTTAGGTCTTCACTCTTTTGTTTCATCATTCTTTTGTTACAGTAACAAAATAGGGTTAGCTTGTAATAAAATAGGGTTAATGTAAGATTTTTGTTAATTTGTTGAAGATTGAGTAGTTTAATGTAAGATTACTGTCAATTTGTTGAGGATTGAATAGTTTAATATATGATTATCTAATGTGTTAGTGTTTGGTGTAGTGTTAGTTTTGATGTATGCTATAATGATTAGTTTGTTCAATTTTTGCTTGATTTTGAGAAAATATGAACTAAGCATATGGTGTTTTAAGATATTTCTTCTCTTAAAAATGTATATTTCAATGAGTTCTATTGTATTAGATTATAATGTTTGATGCTTCATGATGATGAGTTCTGTTTTTGTCATATTTTTTAGCTTTTAATTTGTTTCGGTGCTTGTGTAGTGAATTTGAGTTGTTGATTCAGATTATAGTTAGTAAAATACAAATTACCTGGAATTTGAGTCTAGTAACAAACCTTACATTGTTCCTATGGTCAATAAGAGATTAATATATGTAATTAGTGTACTTTTACTAATATTCTATCCTATTCTAATGATATTTATACATTCTAAGTGTAGGATTTGTCCGTATGGATGTGTTTAAAAACAAAGCTTAGGTGACAAGCTCACGAGTTTCACCTGAATTTCGCGAGGGTGGGGAAGCATTTGTTACAGATGCACTTGCTATTGTGGTTGTGGATGAGTCGATACCTTGCCCATGTAAGACTTCTGCAAATCGATATGAGTTGGACATAGATAGAGTAAAACTTCACCTTACACTTAAAGGTATGGATGATAATTATGCACGTAGCAAGTGGTATCTCCATGGGGAGATGGAGTATCCCGAGCTAAATGATTTTGCTAGTGAAATGGATACTTCTGATGAATCGTCAGATGATGGCATGCATGAAATGTTAGAAGATGCTTATGGATTGCATAGTCCTAATTTGAGTGAATCATTGGAACCACCTAAAAAGGGACGCAATGTTGAGGCTGAAAATTTATATAAACTCATAGATGATGCAGATACACCCTTGTACCCTGGATGTGATAAATTTACAAAGCTCTCCTTTATTGTTGAATTATATCATCTTAAATGCTTGCATGGAGTGACTAATGCTGGATTGGATGCTTTTCTAAAGATTTTTAAAACAGCTCTTCCAAAAGGTGAGACATTGCCGAACTCTTTTTATAAAACAAAAAGCATAATTTCGAAAGTTGGGTCTAGGCTACAAAAAGATTGATGCTTACCCCAACGACTGCGTGCTATTTTGGAAGGAGTTGAAAGATTGCGACACATGTCCAGTTTGTGGTTCATTAAGATGGAAAACTACAAATGGTGGGGTTGTGGTATCACTAGTTAACGGTGCTAAAGTTCCTAGCAAAGTGCTTCGCCATTTTTCCTTGATACCAAGATTGAAGAGGATGTTTATGTCATCCAAAACAGCTGGATACATGATATGCCATGCAGATGAGCGCACAAAAGATGGTAAGCTTAGGCATCCAGCAGACACTGCGGCTTGGAAACATTTGGATGAACGTTACCCTAATTTCTCTTCAGACCCACGCAATGTTAGGCTTGGTCTATCATGTGATGGGTTCAATCCCTTTGGGATAATGGGTACACAATATAGTATATGGCCGGTTGTTGTAACATTATTTTTCTATTTTGTTGTTGTAACATTATTTTTTGAAACTGAGATGATATCTTTATGTAGCGTATTATGGAGTCTAAAAAGAACAAACTTCAACAATCTTCTCTACAAATGAGGCGTAGTCTTAGGTTGGTTTCTTCCACTTTACCTAGGAATCAAAGAGATGTTGAGCCTTCTATTAAGAATCTACCACAACATGGAAATGCTGTAGGGACGACCCAGAATATACCAAAAAACCTGCTACCACAATATCCAAGCGGATCGAAACCTGTTACCCAAGCTCGACGTGCCCTTTTTCAAACTTCTACTCTTAGAAGAAGCCCTAGGAAATTTCAACAAGTGCAAGAAGATATTAGGCGAGATTCAGAAGTCCAAGTGACTCCAAATGGTGAGCTTATCCATTCTATTTATTGGCTGCATCCATCTTGTTCAGTTTATAATTTAATCATGCTTTCTAACTATATTATAATATTTTTTTATCTTTAAGCTTTTGAATGCGGTGATACCGTTTGTTCTCAAGGAGAGGGACATGTTGGGAGTTCCCATGGAACATGTCAAACAACCTTATTTGTGTAGTTTCTTTTTTAATATACATATTATTTTACAATTCAATTATGTTCTCTACTTATTAGCCTTTTTTTCATTTGAAAAGGATTTTGACTTTTATGATGATTTTATCATTTATATAGGTTTTGAAAGTCATGTTCGCACTTCATCCCAAGAGGAAACACAAGCGACTGATGATTGTCAAGATACAGGTTATGTTACACAATTGTATGGGAAATGAGTAATTAATATACACAACTATAGTATATGTATAAAGTCTCCGACATGTTAATGATTTTATCATTTATGCTTTTTAAGCTTGATGGGTTAATGATCTTCTACTTGGGTTTAAAATTATACTAAAAAAACTACATTGAATTTGTAGGATCACAAACAAGAGAAAAGAGGAGGGGAAGAAACAAAGTCCACACCCCTAAGGAGCCCATTTTTGTTGATGTTAACGAATATGGCCAGCCCTGCTCAGATACACAAAGGAAAATGTCCTCTTTAATAGGATTTTCCGCACATGATCCTAGAACATTGCCGATTGATGTTAAGGAATGGAAGAGTATGCCGGAATGGAGGATTATCCATGTATGGGATGTAGTGAAGGTAATGCATTTTCTATTTATCATGTAAATTTGAAGGACTTAGCAACATCGGTTTTAATATTATAATAACTGTGGAACGAAAAGATATGCCAATAAAGTGTACATATTGATTGTTCCTTGTTTGTATATAGGAATCATACTACTTCCCAGAAGGGAAAGAGCCATATGAATGGGTTAAATCAAAGCTAGATCAATCATGGAGAAGTTACAAATGTCGTTGGAGAAACAAACTTGTTGAGGGAAAGACAAAAGACCAAGTTATAAAGAATAGGCCTACTCTTACACCTGTTCAACAATGGAAGAATTTTGTTGAATTTTGCTTTTCTGAAGAAGGACAAGTATATTAATATGTTTACATAAGTATAGTATCGTAGTATATGCTGTTATATATTATTCACTTGTCATGTTTTTGGGTTTAGAAACGCCGCGAGAGAGGCATATAAAACCAAAAAAGATCAAAACTGAGGCATTATTGTGGCACAAAGACTCTTGCTAGACGACGCAATGAGAAGGTTGGTTTAGTCTTTTAGTTTGCTTTGAATCATGGGGTTTGATTTTGAGGAATTTTTATTGAAAAGTGTATGTTCCATATGTGTATAGAAGATAACTGATGGGAAAGAACCAGATGAGCTCACAATGTTTCAACAAACCCATATGCCGAAGTCTTCATCCAAACATGATGCAGGAACTGTCGCTGCTATGGTATGGTTTATCTATAGTTATTTTGTATTTCAATTTTTTTCCATGACACTTCTAAAAATTATGGTTATCATTTCTTAATATGATATCAGGCGGAGATTGATAGAAAATTGGAAGAGCTGCCACAGGATCTTGATGAGACAACAAGAATAGAGGAATGAAAAAATACATATGTAGCAGTTGCGGGAGAGGACAAGAATGGATACGCGAAAACCTATGGGTTAGGGGTAAAAGTCCCTCGATCTGGCGTGAAACGCTCTCTCCTAGCTCAAGAGCAGGAGAAAAACAGGAAGTTGGAGGCCGAGCTTAAAGACGTAAAAGAAAGCTTGAAATCTGTATCTGTGAGGGTAGATTTTTTAATGGCAAATATGACGAAAAGGGAAAGAAAGGTTAGTTTGCTTTTGCATTGCTTTAAAATGCCACATAATACAAAATTGTGATTATCAGGGCAATGATATGACTTACAAACAATGAGAGTTCTTGTGATTAGGAAGTAGAGGGCTTAGAAAACTTATGAGCTTTTGTGAAAATCACTGTGTGATGATTTTATATAGTTGTCTCTATATTGATGTGTCATATATTTTCCATAGCTATGTTTGAAGCAAGATGAATATATTGCTACATGTTGCTTGAAGTGATGATAAACATGTTTTTATGGAATGATTGCTACTGTGAATTGCTGTCCATATTGCTTTTATGCATATTATGGCTATTACCTATTGTAAGTTGTTGTCAATAATAATTTTACTTTAGGTTTTGGACTGTATGTTGCTGAAATTATTGCAATTTGCTGTGTTTTGTTGAATTCCAACATATGGTTAGGAAAAAAAATGATATGTTTAATTCATATGTGGACTTGTTATTGTCTTTGGAGGCTATTATGTCCTTAGGATCACTGTTTCATGCCTTCTTTTTTATTTTTTGGAAAAGGGTAAGGTATAGGTCTAATATGAGAAACTTTATTGACCATAGGATTGGAATTTAGCTTGTGTCTAGATATCTTATTTGGGTTGTGGTCATAAGTTGTATGCTCGTGATGGGTTGTTATGGATGTTGTTTATGGTAGAGTCTTTTGATGCAATGTATGAGTTGATTTTCATGTTTATATTTGTTTTACAGGAAGCTAGTTCGTCTTGTGACAATGAAGTTTATTATGAGGAACAAGACGGGGATGATGGCTTTGAAGATGAGGATATATGATGCAGTGGAAGATGAGCCATATGAATGATTGTTCGTCGTAGATTTGCCAAGAAACTTATTTTGAACTGCTTTCTACCGACTCTCCCATTTGTTGGACATTATGTATTTTGGCTAAACTTGCAAATGATGGGAAGAATTATTTTTGACTATTTTGTGTGTGTATTTTTTTTTAATTTATGGATGACTGTCCCTGGATTTAATGCATGACAAAGTTATTGGTATGATGATGATGTGTAAAGTTCTTATCGACTTATAATCATTGTCACGTTCAATTATGTGTTTTATTTGGTTGAAAATATGAAATTTAGCTAGTTAGGACATGCAAATATATGTTTGTAATAAAAGCAATGGCAACATAATGGAATGTTGCTATAAGTAAAAGGAACAAAAGTATGATGTTATTATTAATAGCAATAGTGACAGAACCATGAGGGCGTTGCTAAAAATAATAACAAAAAAACCCAATTGCAACAGAAAACACTTTGTTGCTATAGGTAATAGCGACAGAAAGCGCTTTGTTGCTATAGGTAATAGCGACGGAAAGCGCTTTGTTGCTATAGGTAATGGAAACAAATTCTTATGTTGTTACAAAAGGCAATAGAAACAAAACTAGTAACAAACAGGTGTTTGTTGCTATTGGGGCACAGTTGCAACAATACTCATTTTTTTTTGCTATAACCTTTAGTGACAGCTGCAACAGAAACAGCGCAGCAACAGACAAAATTCTGTTGCTAAAAGTTATAGTAACAAAAGAGCAGCCAATAGCAACAGAATTGATCCTGTTACTATTGGTCACTTTTTTTGTAGTGTGCGTTTGTGATTAAACATGATTAATATGATGAAAGGAAAATGGCATATGCCTACATGTTAGAATAAGACCTAAAAGCCATGAAATCTTTATTCCATTTTTGGAAAGAGGCTATTAACAATGAACAAGGTTAATGGTTCAAAGATAAGTCTTAAGGCAAGAGGTGCACTCATAGGAAAGGAATTGATTAACTTGACTTCTACTCACCTCTGACTAAAAGTAGGTACCATAGGAGGTTTGATAGCCCTTGCTTCTATCCATGATCTTCCAGTGCAATAGAGAATGTCAAAACTACATGGTGACTTAAGCAAGAAACAACCAAAAGGGTTTGCAGTTTCTGGTATATTAAAAATAAAATAAAAAAAGGTTTGTAAGTTTGTAAACTTCCAAGATGGCCTTAAACAAGTAACTAAAGAGTAGACCAAAAATAGGATAACACGTTAGTCTCACATGGATCTGTTGTTAATAGTGCTAATGCATGTGTTCGCTCTAAGTATGATGAGTGTAAGAGGATTTGTTTATATCGTAATGATATATTTATTTTTGGAAGGGGCATGAATGTTGTGAACACTAAAACTCTTTCATTTTGATATTTTGACATAAATGGCTTTAGTAAAGCGGATGTAATTCTTCGTATAAAGATCACTACAACGTCTCAGGGTCTAACTTTTAGTTAACTGTATTATGTGGAAATATTTAGAAACTTTTGGTCATTTTGATGACATATTCCACTTGACCCATGTTTACCTGAAAAAGGAAGAAAGTTGATTGTACATCACACATTAAATACACTAAGGTTTTTGATAGTGTAATCTTTTCAATGAATTACACTCACTGTGATATAACATAAGACATTAGCAAACCTAGTCCATATGCCTGTGATCCAAATGATGAACATTAAAGTGCTCTAATTAAATTGTTGAGGTACTAGCGAAGTACTATGTATTATTGTTTACTCACTACTGTGTTAGAGGCTTAACAATAAATTAGAACAATAAATTTAATTAGAGCACTTAATGCTCAACAATTTATTGTTCTAGTCCATGTCCCTTCACTAATCACACTAAGTTTAGGCTTAACAATAGTGTCGTATCTTGGGATCCCCAGTCAAAATTGCACTGCTGAATTGACCTTGGAATTTGAGTTTATTGTTCTAGAAATAGGAAGTATAAAGTTAAATAGCTTAGGAATAATGTTGTGAGAGATATTACGTTGGGGCGGCTTACGCACCCAAGGGCCTATGTGATACATTGTTTGACCATATTCCTTCTAATTATTGTGATTCCACCAAGATTTGTCATTTACTACTATGTGAATTAATCATGGTGGAAATACCATTTTGGTGACTATCCAACATCAATATGGATAACTTGATGATACTAACATTTGGGCTCAAAAGGCTTGTGACTGTGCGACTTGCCTTAGTTTGAATTGCAAAAGCACTTTTTGGATTATGATCTTTTGTGACCTAAATTGATTTTTGTCTAATTGATTTGAAATGATAATGTTTTATAGTTGTGATGGTATGTGAAATTGACATATTTGTGGTACTTGTCCTTTTTGCTAACTTTATATACGATATATGTACTTGAAGAGGAGATATGGTATATTGTATGTTTTACTATTGCATTATACTCACTACTGGTAAATTTGGAAAGAGATGGAGCTAGTTGTTTAATAGCTCATTGCAGATACCCAATGTGGCGGGTAGGAGCCAATTCGTGATTGATGTTAGCAGTGGTCAATCCTGAACTACCGCATTACTTGAATACATTGCTGAAATGCCATTTATGAAGGTTGAGCTAAATGCCCTAATCTAACCTAGAGTTTGTAACGGATGTGTGGGCACTGCACATTTGAAGGGTTTGGCGAGAGGAGACTTATTCTCCTCGGGCATAAGATAGTAAAGGATCTACTGGAAAGAAAGTGATATCACTAAAGTGTGTAAGGTCTGAAAAAAAAAAAAAAGAACTCTTGTGGATCCATTGATAAAGGGCCTCTGTTGAAAAATGGTTGTGTAAAAACCGAAGGGGACGGGAAAAAAGTCTATGTATGAATTAACTGTGATGCATCCAACCTGGTTTTAATGAGTTCAATGTGAAAAGTCATAGTTTAATTTAAGGAATGCACTGTATTTTATTATTCCCACCCTATGATGTCAGCAATGCTATGATTGGTCCGTAGCCATATGTTTGGTGGTGTTAGTAAGCTCGCACTTGATGGATACTGTCAACATATTACCAAGGTGGCAAGGTTAAGCTTTAGCTCTTAATTGACCCATAGCCATATGTTTGGCGGTGTGCGGTAACACAGATTTGATGGGATCCACCAATGAAGATTGAAGACTTGCCGTCTAGAGTACCTATGAAAATCCAGGACAGGCACATGGCCAATAAAATGTGCCAAACCGCAGGAGTTGCCGAGATTTGGAGCTTGGTGCATGTCCAAGTGTTAGACTACACAACTGGGGGTGTTTATCCGCCAAACCCAGACCAGACCAAACCAGATCGAACCGGACAGAAGACTGAAGTTGGGCTCTTTTTAAAGACCGAAGACCGGACCAGTTACTTCATGGACCCAACTGGACTGGACCGATTTGGACCGTTATCATTTCTTAATTTTTTTTAATATAAGTTAAATTTAGCACATTTTGTCAAATTTGATCAACTTTAAAGACAACTAATAGGAAAAAAAATAAAAAATAAACAACAGAAATAATAGCAAATATAAAAATACACATGATCACCCACAAATACCACGACTCATTATAAGAACTTGTATTTACTAAACACAACCCTGACAATGCGGCCCATTTGATTTGATTCTCATATTTCTTGATCCTTCAATAATAACCAATGAAATTCTTCATAAATTTAACTTGAAATAATTATACGCATAAGTTGTAGCAATATACAAAATCCAATAGTTATCATTAAAATAAATAAGATAATTTAATATAGGTGTTTACGGACCATTTTAAGCTAATTTTAAGCCCAAATGTTATTAGTCCAAAATAGTTTACTTATAATCTAATAAAATATATAGAAGGCTCAATAACATCATTCGAATTCTCGGTCCGGTCTTGGGTTTTTCGGGTTTAGACCAGACCCGACCGAAACCTGAAATTAGGTTAACTTGAGGATCAAGGACCAGAATGAAATTGAATCGGTTCGGTGCGGTCTTGGATTGAATGACCAGTCCGGTCTGACTTTTCAGTCCAGACCGTTATTTGAACACCCCTATACACAACCACATGTGAGGTTCTAGATCAAAGTCAACTTGCAAGCTATTGGTCCTAAACTTAGTTTACACTAGGTGATGATTCAAGTTACAAGACATTGGCACTGAAATACTGAGTTCTCCTTTCTCAAACCTCTCTTTCTTTGGCTTGTGTCCTTTGTGAGGGATTTTTGGAAAAGTCATAAGCCAAATACCTCATTTTTTCTTGGTAACTTATCCCGTAGAGAAAAACTAAGGAAATTTCACTTTAAATAAGGAGGCTCAAGTTAACCTCTTGAACTAAGATAAGGGTAAAGAGTGAATGAGAATTTCGTATGCGCCATATGATCATGTTCGAGCATGGTTGTGGTTTCTTTTTTACAATAAATATTTTTAGGTCTCAATTAATGTCATGATATAATAAATTTGTTTCCTTTCTCGGTCGTCTATTGGAACCATCCTCTACCATCCCTTGGACATTATTTAATTTTTTTGTCTCATCCCTTTCGTTAAATCCTTGCTATTAAAACTGAACCATTGCTAAGGTTTCTATCATCAAAAAAATAGAAATACTCTCTTCTATCCCTTTCACCCAATTTCTTTGAACATTTTGGAAAAAAGTTCTTGAGGTACTCCTACCGACAATTAACGATTGCAAGTTAGGAGTCGGATCATGTTAATCCAAGAGGACAGCCGCTGGTAATACTATATGCACCGAAGCAGCAGAAAAATCGTCTTTTAAGACCGTGGCCTTTACCACGGCATTGTAGAATCGATTTGAAAGATCTTTCTATTGGTCTTCTCTAGTTGCTATGTTTAAATATTACCTATTATTTCTAATATTGGCCACCACTAGCCGCCGTGTTTGCCAACTAGATAGGCCCACCACCACCTTCTAGTTAGCTACCATGGCCACCGGGAAGACCCACCACCATGGGCATCATTGAGTCAACCACATTTTTTTTTTTTTTTTGGTAAGTCGGCGAAATATATAGTTGAAAATAAAAATAGTACAAGCTACAAGGGCCATACCCCAGGACATGGCCAAAGCCTACAACTATGAAACAGCATCAAAAGAGCCAGACAAAGTCCATACAAAAAACAACCAAAGAACAACAAAGGGAACAAAGAAGAAACTAAGTCTCAAGACCCCAGTGCCGAAGCAAGGAGGTGTGACGATGAGCTCCTCTGAATGAAAAAGCAGCAAGCAAGCGGCTCCTAACCAAACCCGCAATCTCCTCTTGAACGGCTGCAATTGGTCTGGACTGAGAACCCTGGACCCGAAGATTGTGCTCATACCAGACAGTATACACAGTTGCAGAGAGGCAGAGTCGGGCAATGGTACTGCCAATCTCTCGCCCCTTGAGATGCTGAGCAGCCCAAGTGACAAGATCGTCCCAAGGAAGGTTAGGCCAAGCATTAGATGTACTCGGAGTGACAGAGCTCCAGACCGAGGCGGAAAAGGAACAGGCGAAGAAGAGGTGCTCATGAGTCTCGTCAGTAGAACCTCAAAGAACACAGACACTCTGAACCTCTAGTGCTCCGAAACGCCGAAGTCGGTCCAGGGTCCAAAGTCGCTGCCGAGAGGCGAGCCAGAGAATGAAGAAGTGCCTCGGTATATGCATCTGAAACCACAGAAGGTGATGAATGGTATCCTCCCCTCTCCTACTCCGCACCATCTCCCAAGTGGACTTGGTGGTGAAGTTCCCCGAGGGGCCACCCAACCACCGGATGGAGTCCGGTACACCAGCTCGGGGGCTAAAATCAATCGTGTCCCAGATGGGTCGAAGCTCCAAACAACCCTGTGGAAATCTCCACTGACCACCCTCAATAATGGATGAGAATCGAGAATCCCGATGAAGTCCAGAGGAGGTGAGCAGTCGAGTCGGGAAGCGCTCCGAAAGACGACCACATGGTAGCCAGTAATCAGTCCAAAGGACAGTGTCAAGGCCATCACCAATGACATGGTAGATCGTACCAGAGCAGAGGCGGCGGACCAAAAGAATCTGATGCCAGCACCAAGAAGCAGAATTAGTTGCCCGAATAGTCCAGAAGCTCCGCCCTCGAAGCCGGTTCAGATGAACCCAACGAGGCCATGAGGAAGGGTCAGAGAGGAGGAACCAGATATGCTTCATAATCGAAGCCTAGTTCCACTCAGCAAGGCGATGGAGCCCAAGACCACCCTCCTGCCGAGGGTAACACAGATGCCACCAAGCAACCTTCGCCCCTCCCGGGGCCAAAGAAGATCCTCTCCCAAGGAACGCCGCAAGAGTTGACTCAATCTTCCTGATCATTGCCTTATGAGGCATGAAGACCGATGACCAGTAGACTTGAGTGGCGAAAAGAACAGATCGGATAAGCTGCAGACGACCAGCATACGATAGAGAACGGGAGGTCCAGAGCTGTATACGAGAGAGAATGTGATCCAGCAGTGGCTTGCAGTCAACGTATCGTAGCCGAGAAGTGATAAGTGGTACCCCCAGATAATGAACTGGGCATTGCCCAAGGCTGAAACCCAGAACACCCAAAATGTCCCGTTGAGTCGCAGAGTCCACCCCAGCTAGAAAAACTGAGCTCTTCGCTGCATTCGAGGACAGCCCCGAGAGTACAGCAAAGTGGTCTAAAGCCTCACGAACAACAGATACACTACCCATATCACCCCGACAGAAGATCGTCAGGTCACAAGCAAAACACAGGTGCGTCAGCCCAGTACGACGGCAGCACGAATGATTGAGTCAACCACCCCAAACGCCCAACTCGGCTATCAACACCCAGCTCGGCCACAAAAATCAAACTCCCCGCCACCATGGACACCACTATGTCAACCACCATTGACACCAAACTCGCCTGCCACCATGGATGCCACCGAGTCAACCAGCACTGATACCCAACTCGCCCACCTCTGACCACCTATCTCGCCCATTACTGCTGCTAGTACCCACTTGCCTTGAACACCACTCATCGCCTTTGACCCCCTCCTTTGGCAACCACCCACCAACAGATCATGGGTCCCCACATGTCTAGTCAAGACACCATGTTGACTACCTCTTTTTCCCCATAAACCGGGAATGCAGGAGCGCCGGGGGGGGGGGGGGGGGGGGGGGGGGGTGGGGGGGGGGGGGGGGGGGGGGGGGGGGGGGGGGGGGACACAATAGAGATGAGGGCGAGAAGTGATAGCTTTTACCCTTTACATATCGTTTTGCCTGTCCCTCTTATTTTTCCCTTTATTTAATTTTTTTTTTTTATTTTTTTACGCTTAAGCTAAGTATTTTATTTATTACTTTTCCCCCTACTACACACAAAGAAACTTACTGAATTAAGCATCGGAGGGGTCTCCTACGGTATCTACTAACTGTTTGTTCATCTTGCAGATTATATTAGGCTTAGTTCCATTTCCTTTCTCATCAAGTGCTTGAGCTTTCCTCTTCTTACCCCCCCCCCCCCCCCCCCCCCCTCCCCCCCCCCCCCCCCCCCCCCACAAAAAAAAAACCCTACTCAAATACAATGAGAAAATTACATAGCAAAATACATGTAATTTCCATTTATCCAACTTATTATTGTATTAACAAAAATGATGCCTTTGTATCTTTTAGATAATATGTATTTTACGTTATATTTATGCATATAGGCCCATTAGGCTCAATCTTGTAAAGCCTAACATTTATTGGTTTTCCAAATATATAAATATTTGAAAGGGTGCCCCTAGTTGGTGGGTTTCTCATTATTACAATGTTTCAAAGCTAAATTAATCCTCTCGCACATTTTCTCTCATGCATAGGCAAACCCTAGCCGTTTTAACCCTCTGCGGTCGACGCTGCTGTGGGCATTGAATACACCGAATTCATTCCCCAAATTCACTCAAAAGTTGAATACCCAGTTTCGTTTCCTATTAAATACCTCAACTTCATTCCCCCAATCTCCTCCAATAAACCAACAACCTAAAATTCTTTAATACTCCAATCTCTTTAATATCACCATTTTTGTCATGGCCGATTCTGGCTCATCTATCACTCCCGCCATCGGTAGCACCCTAGTTGACACTGGTGATGTCGGCTAACACTACTGGTGCAACGGATCCCTATTTTGTCTACCCAGCCCTGTTAGCGTTTTAAATATTTGAAATCAGGTATCTTCAGTTTTAGATCTTGTTAATCCATCATCTTGTTTGCCATCGCTCATTTCTCTTGGCATGTTGTGGATATCTTGTTAAATGACCATCTTGATGGCTCCAGTACCCAATCGGTTATTATTGACCCCAATTATTGTTATTGGAGACAAGTTGCTAATCTTCTCGTACCTTGCATACTTGGTACTATCTCCTTTGACCTTGCTAACGTTGTTTCTGGTGATGATGATAATTTGACTGTTGTTTCATTTTTGGGTGCTATATCTTGTTTATTCACTGATTTTGCTCAGTCACACTAATTTACAATTTAAACGAGAATTGCTAACCTTAAGAATAGGAATCTGATAATGCTCACTTGTCTAACTATGGTGGGCATGGTAATAATCGTGGACATGGACGTGGAAAGCGTGGACATGGATATGGAAATTGGTGGAATCAGAATACATAAGGATCAAATTGGCGATAAAGTGCCCCCCTAGCAACGTTCACCTCAGTTTGGGGCGCCTTCTCAGGATGGTAATGAGTTTTCTAGTCCACAGTTTCATCCTGCTAATAATGCTTATACCATTGGCAATAGCTTCTATCCACGTCCAATGCATCTCAGTTCATTCCTCAGTCTTACCTTGTTTATTCTACCCCTATCCTTGACTTCACTTGGGTTATGGATAGTTGGGCCTTTTCTCACGTGACTAATAATCCAGGTATTCTCATGTCTTTCATATATGAGGATCTTGATAAAATTGGTGTTAGTAATGGGGCATCCTCTCAACATTGCTGGTATTGGTTCGTGTTCCCTATATACACCTATTGGTTGGTTTAACTTTATTATATGTACGTTAATTTTTTCATAACAATATTGTCTTCTTGAACTCGACTCATGTGGTTTTTCTGTTAAGGATCCTAAATCGAAGTCCATTGTTATCAGCTGTTTTGGTATTGGGGGGTGGGGGGGTGGGGGGGAGCTCTCTTCTCCATACTTGGGTCCGCTTTCACTCATGGTTCCTTTGTCGCATGCAAAGTTTCATCCGTCCTATGTCATCATTGTCTGGGGCATCCAGGAGAACTAGTTTTGCCTTCTTGGTCAAACACAAATTCATTTCTTGTTCTAATTTTTCTTTAGACTTGAGTCTTTGTCATACTTGCCAGTTAGGCAAGAACAATTATTTACCTTTTCAAAAGTCTGAATCCAGTACTTCTAGAACTTTTGATATTATTCATTTCGATATACGGACATTGGCTATTTTTAGTTTTAGTGGCTATAAGTATTATTTGCTTCTTTTGAATAATTATTCTAATTTTGCATCAATTTAGAAATCTTATATTGACTCCATTTGGCACATAAATTAAGCAGTTTTAGTGTGACAATGGGACTGAATATATTAATCATGATTTTAACTAACTATCTATTTGTTACATGAGGCATTCATAGCAAGGTATCATGTCCTTATACTTCTCAACAAAATGGGAAAGATGAACGTATGCTTAGAACAGTTGGGAATATAATGCATTCCCTCTTATTTCACTACCCTTAGAGATTTGGATTGTGGTTGTCCTTGTGGTTGCCCATGTTAATAATCTTTTACCTTCCACTGCTATTTGGAAAAAGATACCTTTTCAAAGGCTTTACAAAAAAAAAAAAAGGCAATACTTGATCACTTGCTTTTGTTTGGGAGTGCTTGCTACCCTAATTTGAGTGTCACCGCTCCACACAAATTGGCACCTCGTTCATCATTTTTTGCGTTTTTGGGATATCCTTGGCATCATAAGAGTTATAAGTGTTTCAATCTATCTAATAGTAAAATTATTATTTCTAGATATGTTGTCTTTAATGAGACAGATTCTCCATTTGCTCAGTTAGGTCAATTCTCTCAGAATAATATGAAGTGACTCCATGAATTATTTTGGAACCCTTTGGATTCTTCTACACTCATTGGCTTGCATGTGCTCAAACCACCAACCATAGCCAATTCCTGTCACCATAGGGTCGGGATTAGGACCACACCTCACTTCGGTAGCCTCACCCATGCCATCGTCACCTATCGCCCAGACGCCTACACCGTTGTCATTACTTATTTCGATTTCTACTTCTCATCATCCTATGATGACTCGCTTAAAAGCCGGTATTTTTAAGCCATTGTTTAAGCCTTCTATGATTTCTCATTCCACTTTTCTAGATACTCGACGTTGGCCCATTCATCAACTTGAGGTCCAGAATGCCTTTCAAAATAGGCTCTTAACTAAGCAGGTTTATATGAAGCGACCACCGAGGTTTGTGGATGATAATTTTCCTGATCATGTGTGTAAGTTGAATAGGTCTTTATATGGGTTCAAGCAAACCTCACGTGCATGGTATAAATACTTTGCCTTGTTTTTTCATCATATTAACTCTGTAAGCTGCAAATCTAATTCTTCAATGTTTAATCTCCACCAAAGAGCTAATATAGCTATCTTATTGGTATCTGTGGATGACATAGTCCTTGCAAACTCTTCCTATGCTTTTCTTCCTGATTTGTTGAGCATCCTATGCTGTGAGTTTGATATGACGGACTTGAGACGCTTAAATTATTTTCTAGGGGTTTCTGTGATTCATTCCTGTCGTGGTCTATTTCTCTCTCATGCTAAATATGCTCACGATTTACCTGATAGGACCAATATGCTTTTATGCAAACTAGTGGCAATGCCTACAGATTCCAAGTCCAAATTCTCTAGTGAAGGTGGAGAATCTATGGTAGATCCTTCTTTATACAGTAGTGTTGTCGGTGCTTTGCAATACCTTACATTCAAGCGCATTCTTTGCTACATATGAGGTGCATTGGATCACAATTTAACTAGTTCTTCGTCTCTCACTGATCAATTTATGGCTTATTCAGTTGCTGATTGGGCCAGATGCCTGATACACGTCAATCCACATCGTGTTTTGTGTGTACCTTGGTGGCAACATTATCTCGTGGTCATCTAAACAACAACCTACTATTTCTTGTTTTAGTGTAGAGGCCGAGTATTGTGGTGTTGCAAATGTTGTTTCTAAATGTTGTTGGTTGCACTCTTTTTGGTGAATTGGGCATTTCTCTTTCGAAAGCCACTGTGGCATACTTTGGTATTATTTCTGCCGCATATATGTCCACTAATCCAGTTTAACATGTTTGCACGAAATATGTGGAGATTGACATTCATTTTGTTTGTGAGCGTGTTCATTTAGGTCTTGTTTGTGTGCTTCACATCCCCTCTTCATAACAGATTGCTGAGATTTATACTGAGAGTCTTCCACGTCATCTGTTTCTTCAATTAAAGCACATATTCGCTTTCAATTTTCTCCTACTTCAATTGAGGGGAGTGTTAATATTATTTTATGTTATGTTCGTGTATAGGCCTATTGGGCTCAATTTTGTAAATATATAAATAAACAAGAGGGTACTCTTAGTTTTGATGATCTCCCATTATTTTTACGGTATGTAACTTTCATGATCGATTTTGTATAAAAAATATTCAATCGGGCATGTAACAAGAGCTAAACATGACACAAATGAACGTAAACCGTGAAAAGCACACATTCCACCCCCAGATCTGAAGCATGGGGTGGGGATGGCCTTATAATTATTAATTTCGCTAACATGAAAATTAAATACAACAAACGTGCATGATTTTTAAAACGAATGTCAGGAGACATCACAGACTCAGGTTTCGTTTCTCGTTAATCTTGTACTATTATAATGTTGCTGTCCTTTGTTCCTTACTACTTTTAGCTTGTTTTTAATTCCCGAGAAGTGCTGCGGTTATATAATAAATAAAAGGGTAAACTACCTTAAAATTTGATATATTAATCTTTTAGTTTATAAATTTTATGACATAAATTTTAGTTCAAAAACTAGTATGTATTTAATAAAATAGTCTGAATAGTGATACAAAAAGGTGTAAAACATGACGTTATTTGTTGGTAACCTCACCTATGCAGCTCATCCACACACGAATTGCAATGTTGTGATACTTTTAATAAATAAAAGTTGGTTGAAAGATTTATTTTACACCTTTAAAAACTACAATTCGGACTATTTTATTAAATATATAAAAATTTTTGAATAAAAAATTATTTCACAAAATTTATGAACTAAAAAACTAATTATCAAAATTTATGGACAAAATAGAGTTTGTTTATGTAATGATTTATGTACAGTAATTAATAGAAGAAAGTTAATATTATTATAAATTAGACTTCTTATATAAATATAAATATAGCTATAGATATAAATGAGGGAGTAGATGTTTAAGGGAAAGGAGGTGAAGTGATAAACTAAAAAGTTAAAGACTGGAAGAGTGAAGACTTTTAAAAGAAAAAACTTTTAATTGATATATAGCATAGATTTGCAATTAAAATCCCATAATTTATGATATATAATATAAATAATATAATATTTTTAAAATTATAGAAGATGCCACAAGTTTTTGTTTTTTTTAAGATGTTTGTGAGCCCAAGGTTGTTTCTTAAAGCTGTGTCATTTGGACCACATTTATGTCCCAGTGATGCCATGAATATAGAAGCAACACGGCACACTTCCCATAATATTATCTTGACCATTTTTAAATGAGCTCAGGTTAAGTGTATTTATTAAAAATAAATGTATCATGTATTTTATAAGTTTGTTTTTACAAGTACATGGTAATATGACATAATGTATAAAAAATCATAACAATGCATGGTACATTTATTTTTAATAAATACATCCGATTCTTACCCAAATGAGCTCTATGAAAATTTTTTTAATATTATATTTACAAATGTTGAAAAAATTAACACAATCAAGCACAAATGGAAGCAAAAATCAAACGAAAACAACAAAATCAACACACCAATATTTACTTGGAAAACATTCTTTCAACTAGAGAAAAAAACCATAATCCAATCAAGTGTCAAATTCTCTATTAAATTTTGGATTACAATCACTTATTGCAATACTCCCAAATCCCCAGCCCTCTCTCTTTTTCCTCTAATACACTCTAACCATCAAAATTCTCCTTATTTTATAATCAGGTTACCTAATCTTAATCACAATTAGATTGGTAACTTAATCTTATTTAAATCTCACCTAAATCAAGCCTAATCGAATCATATAAAAATAATATTAATTTTGAGATAAAAAATATCCTAACAAATCTCTTTCTTATCTCAAAATTAATATTTTCAAATACTCCTTTTTTTTTTTTTTTCAATTTTGACTAAACAAAATAATATGGGTTGGACCCAATAATTCTCTCCCTCCAACCTATATTAAAAAACCACAGAACATTAGCGCAAAATCGACGCTCCTCCTCCATTGTCAAAACAAACCTTTCTGGAATCTGAACTTTGACCCTTCTCTTTCATTGAATCATTTTCTTCAAGCACATATACATTCATCGAATTATTATTCGCTTTCATCACAATCAATTGCCCTTTCGTGACCGCCATTTTCTCATCAAGCCTTCCTAAGGAGATCAAATTTTTTTGGAGTCGTGGTACATATCTAACATTGGAAACATCCTCAACTTGCCATCATGTGTCTTTATCTGAATGCTTCCGACGCCATCAATCTTGACCTCTTGATCAATGGCCAACATCACTGTCCCATCACATTCCTTATAAGAAGCAAACATCTCCTTTTTTGTGCATACATGATGAGAACACCCTGAATCAAGTATTCATGAACCTTCACTCATCTTCCTATCCTAAACTAAGAGAACAACATCACCATCATTGAAGAGTACATTGGTGGAGAACTCGACTTTCTCCCCCTTGCTCGTCTCCCCCTTCTTATGGGTCTTCTTAAACTCTTCTAGATATGCTTTTAGTTTCTTACAAAACAATTGAATATGACCCATCTCATGACAGTAATAACATTCTTTGGTAGAAAAATCGCTTCTAGGTCTAGAAATTGACCTAGAATAATCTCTACCACCATGTCCACGACTGTAACTCCTCCACTTATCGAATCTCGCCACCACCTTAATCATTTATAATCCTATTTTCTTTTACCAATTTTTTGTTTTCTAACAAGACCGCTATGGTTTCGTCCAATTTAAAGTTATTTTTCCTACCAACAATGTTGTTATCACAGTTTTATAAGACTTGGGAGAGAATCCAACAAAATCAAAGCTTTATCTTCCTCATTAAATTTTCATCCAAACTAGCCAATTGAGAGATCAATCTATTAAATGTATTTAAATAATCCCTCAAATCGGTACCCTCTTCCATCCTCAATTGGTAGAAATCCCTCTTCAAATACAACTTATTTGTGATGGATTTTGACATATGAAATTTTCCAATTTAGCCCACAAATATTTAGGCGATTTCTCATCTGGCACGGTGTATTTAACATCCGGGGCAAGAGCTAGACGAATAGTACGTACAATTTTCATCAGTTATTCCACCCAATCATCATCATGTATCTTCTCGGGCCTCTTATCAAGTAGGACCTTGTGCAATCCTTGTTGAACAAGGATATCTTTCACTATACTCTGCCACAAATGAAAATTGTTCTTGCCATTGAACAATTCAATCCCGAATTTGTTACCTCAGAATAAACTATCAATCTTTGACATCTCTGCAATCACTGGACCTCAAGATCGAACACACTCTGATACCACTTGTTGGAAAAATTCACACAATTAAATACAAACGAAGCAAAAATCAAACCAAAACAACAAAAATCAACACACCAATATTTACGTTGAAAACCCTCACTTAACTAGAAGAAAAAAATCACAATCCAATCAAGCGTCAAACTCTCTATTGAATTTTGGAATTACAATCACTAATTGCACCCAAATCCAAATACTCCCAAATCCCCAGTTCTCTCTTTGTTTTTCCTCTTCTACACTCTAACCTTCAAAATTTACCTCCTTTTATAATCAAGTTACCTAATCTTAATCACAATCAGATTAAGTAACTTAATTTTATTCAAATCTCACCTAAATCAAATCCTAATCAAATCATATCAAAACAATATTAATTTTGAGATAAATAATATCCTAACAGATCTTTCTCTTATCTCAAAATTAATATTTTCTAATACTTCTTTTTTTTTTTCTTTTTCAAATTTGACTGAACAAAATAAAATAGAACTAAATAATATGGGTTGGACTCAATAACAAAGATAAAAAAATAAGTATTATACTAGACAAAATGAATATGTTTGGCACTAAATTAGACGTAGACCAATTTTTCTTACCACGGGTCGAGTTTGAGGCTAACTTGCCGTCCTGCAAGTGAGAAAAATGAGGCCATATTTTAATATAGAAAACTAATTAATAAATAATTAAACTATTCATATTTACATTTTTTTTAACACTATACTTGTGGGTACTTGTGGGCAATGGGTTTTATTGGCCTATTACCATCCCTAAATCTTTTACCTTATACAAAATTATTATTATTATTATTATTATTATTATTATTTATTTTCTCTTTTTTAAGTGTAGCATTAGTAGAATGTCAACCACGGATTATTTTGCTAAGAATTTTACATGTTTCACAATTTTATACGGAATGTTCTAGATGCGCTTGTGCTTCTTGGACATGCCCAACGGATAGTATAACTAAAATATGTAACTAGTTGCATGGGAACCGTGTAGGCCTTAAGGCACGGTTGGCTTAACTAGCTTAGTTAGGATTATTCTAGAACCACATTGTAAGACAAACTACTTGGATAGTGCTCCAAGGCATGGTTGTCCAAGGGGTTGTGTCCCTAGGAAATTACAAAACACATGCCAAATGAATCTAAACTTGATATTTGCTAAGCGCAACCGTGGCACTTGAAGGGTCACACAGTTGGGACTAGCAAGGTTCTAGATCCTTCTCTCAACCAACTAAATTAAATGCATTCCAAGCTATTATAAATACTAAGGTGGGGGATATGCCACCATAACATTCTTCCATTCCAAAACTCTCTCCCTCTCTAAACGTGTAAAGCCTCTATCCCAAAATACTTGTGTTCATTTTTCATTCCTCCAAACTTATAAAATATTCCATTGCGTGGACGTACTCAACTATTGTTTGCATGGGCCTAAAAATCGAGTGAGCTTGACTTAGTGAGGTACTTTGAGAGTGAAACTAAGTGGCATCACGGGACTTAGCGAGGGACCTAGGGGGAAGGTTAAGGGGCATCTCGGACCTAGACATAGTCAACATGTCATCCCGTGACAACGTGGTATCAGAGCCCATGCAACGGACTATAAGTTGGTGCGTGACCATGGAAGAAGAAAATGTTGGAGTATCACAATTCGCAGAGGAGAAACTGAGAGCGGAGGCCAGAAACGCATGCCAAAAATTCCCACAAGAATAGAGAACCTTCAGTGCAAGGGGAAAGCCCTACGGAACTTGAGGTGCGTTTGGCAAGAATAGAGTTGGCAATGGTTGATGTTCATGAAAACCTTAAAACCTTGGACGCTATTAAAGGACGTGTCTCGGAAATAGAGGAAAAACTTCTCTATGCGCTTAAGGAGATGAAGGCCACCGTGGACAACCGGTTGGGCCAGCTGAAAAAGGTAGTGTTTGGGCTCAAGCAGGAGCTTGACATTGTCAAAACGGACTGCGTGCTATGCAAAATAGCACTAGTTGGTGGCATGGGCACCGGGGCTAGTGTGACGCGCGCCTGGGTCTCTGAACCGCCCGCGTTCAATGGGCAACGCAATGCCAAGGAAGTGGACAACTTTCTATGGAGTTTGGAGAGATACTTCGAGGCCTTGCACATTGACAACGAAGACACAAAATCAACACAAACACCATGTACTTGTCTCATGATGCTGCACTATGGTGGAGGAGAGGACACCGCGACATTGCTCGTGGACTTTGTACCATAGACTCTTGGGAAGAGTTTGTCCGTGAGTTCAAAAGGAAGTTTTTCCCAGAAAAAGAAGAGTTGATGGCCTTAAAGAAGCTTCATGGGTTGAAGCAAGCCGGGCCAATCCGTGAGTACATCATGGAGTATCAATCACTCATGTTGGAGATCCCCAACATGACCGAAGCCAATAGACTCTTCTACTTCATGGATGGTCTACAAACGTGGGCCGAGTTGGAGTTGAGAAGAAGAGGTGTCCAAGACTTAGCCAATGCCATATCCGATGCCAGAAACTTGGTGGACCTTAAAGACTACACGAGAAGAACGAGCAAAAGAGTGACAAGGAGAAGGCTGGGGGAGAAAGGCCTCACAGTCCTCCAAGACACAAAGACAAAGGCAAGTGGCACGAGAGTAAAAAAGACGAAGGCAAGAGGAAAAATTTTTTCTTGTGTGATGGGGCTCATGCTACGCAGGACTATCCGCAACGCAAGGCCTTGAATGCACTAGTGGCAGCGCAAGAACACGACGAGGCCGAAGCAGCTAGCATGGGATCAATTCGAAACCTTGGGTGCATGACTCAAGAGGTGCACAAGACAGGACAAGATGTGCCTAGGACTATGGCGCAGATGCGTGCTCTAGTCAAGAAGGGCATGTTGCTATTGGCATAAAGGGAAGCCCAAAAAATCGAAGTCCCAAGGCGGGCCTAGGGTGGGCAGGCCAAAGGAGCAGCCAAAACCAGTGTCAGGATTACTGCACAGGTCCAGATGGGTTCCCAGGACCATGCGCCAGGATGCTGGGACACTGCACAGGTGCATAGAGGCTCGGACAAGGGCCCAGGTGCAGGGGACCGATGCGCAGGTGGGTGCAAAGGTTCCAAACATGGCACAACAAAGGGCCCAAGGCTCCGCAACAGGGGCACACTCAAAGATGGGCTTAATCTTTTTCAACGCATTGGTGAACGGTGCCGGGATAAAGGCGTTGCTTGACACAGGTTCTTCTCACAATCTTATGTCAAGGGAGGACGCAACGCGGCTGAACTTGAACAAGGGAGGAAGCAACGCGGCTGAACTTGAACCTTACAAAGGAGGTGGGATGGATGTAAACAGTAAACACTTCATCCCAACCCATACTCGGGATCGCTAAAGCAGTGCCAATCCAGTTAGGGGACCGGAGAGGTACCTTGAACTTAACGGTGAAACCAATGGATGATTTTTAGCTAGTGTTGGGGATGGACTTCCTTGATACACTAAGGTCGTTCTCATTTCGTGAAGATGACATGATGCAATTCACCCAAGGACAAGAGAACTTCTTGGTGCAGCTACTTCGAGGAAGGTAGTGACAAAGCGCCTCTCTGCTATCCAACTTAAAGGGGGAATTCATGAAGAACTGGGAATTTCTGGACTTGTCAAAAGCGATGGGAAGCACGCTGAAATCAGACGGACCCAAGGCACCACCAGAACCATCGAAACAACATCCAAAACCGGGTCCCAAGATTGAAGTTCAAACTAAGAGTGTGAGTTATATGCCTTGGGGTGCGCAAGTGATGGGCATCACTGTGCATGCCATAGGCACAAGAGCGCATGACTGGGCACAAAGAATGCATGGTTTGACACCGAGCGCGTAGGACTTGACACTGGGGATGCTGGGCTTGACATCGGGTGTGCAAGGCTCGCGCACGGGTGAGCATGGAGTGCACTGCAAGGCGCACGACTTGGAAATAGGTGTGCATGGGTTGCGCGTCTGGACACTAACCTCTTCTTTCTATGACAGGATCAAAACAGGCATAGACAGGGACTGGGACAGGTGCCGTGACAGTGTCAAGGGCTTTCAGCAGTGGAAGAAGAGGAGGGCTTTCAGCAGTGGAAGAAGAGGACCCGTGACAAAGGAACCTTGACAACATTGCCTGACAGCAGCACTGAAGCAAAGACACCTACTGAACAGGGGTCCGAGCACAGGAACGGGACTAAGTAACTCAAATACTTGGTTCATTGGAAGAGCCTACCAAACAAAGCTACAAGGACAACCAAGGGAACAACTTGCAGTAGCTTTGGGAAGGACCGTGACATTCTCAATAGCCTGACATTGCCGGGGACATCAATGGCTTGGGTGGGGGAGAGTGTCACCCACGGATTATTTTACTAAGAATTTTACTTGTTTCCCAATTTTGTACTGAATGTTCTAGATGCGCTTGTGCTTCTTGGACATGCCCAATGGATGGTATAACTAAAATATGTAACTAGTTGCATGGGAACCGTGTGGGCCTTCAGGCACGGTTGGCTTGTAACTAGCTTAGTTCGGATTATTCTAGAATCACATTGTAAGACAAACTACTTGGATAGTGCCCCAAGGCATGGTTGCCCAAGGGGTTGTGTCCCTAGGAAATTACAAAACACATGCCAAATGAATCTAGTTTGATATTTACTAAGTGGAACGGTGGCACTTGAAGGGTCCCATGGCTGGGACTAGCTAGGTTCTGGATCCTTCTCTCAACCAACTAAATTAAATGTATTCCAAGCTATTATAAATACTAAGGTGGGGAATATGCCACCATAACATTCTTCCATTCCAAAACTCTCTCCCTCTCTAAACATGTAAAGCCTCTATCCTAAAATACTTCTGTGCATTTTCCATTCTTCCAAACATAGAAAATATTCCGCTGCATAGACTTACTCAATTACCGTTTGCATGGGCCTAAAAACCGAGTGAGCTTGACTTAGTGAGGTATTTTGAGAGTGAAACTAAGTGGCATCACGGGACTTAACGACGCACCTAAGGGCGAAGTTAAGGGGCGTCTCGGGCCTGGACATAGTCAAAGTGTCATCCTGTGACAAAAAGCTAACATTAGATCAATGAAGTTTATGGGAGTGTGTACGATCAAAAAGGGTTACTTAACTTCAAAGTTTCTCCATGACATTTTAACATCTCATGGTACCTAAAAGTATAGGGTAAACTACATCTTAGTAACCTAAGATTTGATGCATAGATTTTTTTTTTTTTTTTGTCTACGAACTTTATAAAATAATATTTCGATCCAAAAGTTATGTTTACAACAACAACAACAACAATAGCAACAGACCCAGTGCCTCAAGGGCTCTCGCCTAAGCGGGGTCGGGGGGGAGGGGGTGTGGATGTATGCAGCCTTACCCCCTTAGGGTAACCCTACTAAGAGACTGTTTCCGAGGACTCCCAAACTTATAGGATTGGCAACACGAGAACGTCTCCCATCCTGGTACTACTCTTGCCCGAGCACGCTTAACTTTAGAGTTCTAATGGGATCCAATGCATTAGTGCCTGGTAAATGAACCCTACACAAAAGTTATATGTATTTTAATAAAATAGTCCAATGACAATGTAAAATGTATATAAATTGTCATTATTTTTTAGTAACCACTATCCCTTGCTATTTTTCTCATACTACACACCAACCACAATTTTATGACACTGTAATGAAAAAAAAAAAAAAAAAAATTAACACACCTCATTTGTATTAATTTATTTAATACATGTAATTTTTGGAGTAGAACTTAATACACTAAACCTTATGATACTAATGTACAATTTACCCTAAGATATATTATCAAACCTCATGCTACGTAAACCAAATTTTCTCAAATATCATTTACAAATGATTTTTTAAGAGCCAATAATTTTACCATCCTTAATTTTGTACAGAAAATGAATATCCAGATTAGGCTCCACCCACCGTTACTAAATTTAAAATGAGGCTAAAAAAACTTGAGTGAAGAAGTCCCATTTTTGAGGACAAAAATCCCATTTTGGTCACTAAAGTGATAAAAATGGATAAATTAGTCATCCAACTCAAAATTTAGAAAATTTAGTCATCCAACTTTTCATAAATGTTTCATTTGGACACCAAAGTCATTTAAAATTGGATAAATTAGTCATTCAACTCAGATTTTAGATAATTGGTCACTCAACTCCTAATTAAAATCTTATTTTCTCACCCAAGTAATTTAAAATGGATAAATTGGTCACTAAAATCATATTTTGAAAGATTCGATCATCTAATTTCTAAATAAAAATTTATTTAGTCACCCGAGTCTTTTAAAATGAACAAGTTGGTCACCCAAACCAAAATTTGGAAAACTCTACTTTCCAAACTTTAAAAAATCTTCATTTACATGATTTTAGAATGATAAAATTCATCACTCAAATATAAAAATACCAAATTTAATATGGAGTTGGGGGTAGGAATTCGTGTCTTTTTTTTTGGGGGGGAGGGGGGAGGGGCTGTTCAATGAAAATGGGTTTTGGGGAAAATTTTAATTAATTTGGGTGTAATTTTAGTAAAGTTTTTAATTTAGATAAATATTTTAAATTTTTAGTTTCTTATAATTATAAGTATATTTAAATTATTACATTTTTAGTTTAAAATATCTTTTTTATTTTATTTTAGGATAAAATTAATTATTTATCTTTAACTTTTATCCGATATTGATGATCAAATAAAGACTAATTTGATTGTAAAATAAAAGATACACGAATATTTTTAAAAAATAATGGATAAACTTCAATAAAATTATAAAATTAAAGACTAGAGAAATAAATAATTTAAAAAATATGATTAATTTGTTATTTTTTATTTAAGCAGTGAATTTAATCTGTTTTAGATCACTTTGGTAATTAAATGTGATTTTTATTAGGAGTTAGGTGACCAGATCTTCTAAAATTTTAGTTGGGTGATTAACTTGTCCAATTTTAAATGACATTGATGACCAATGGAATATTTTTGAAGAGTCGGGTTTCTAAATCTTTCAAATTTTGAGTTGGGTAACTTCCTTTAAGCATTTCCAATTGGGTACTCAAACTGGGTGCTCAAAAGATTCCACTTCACCTATTTTGCATTCATTTTATATCCACCATTTTGCCAAATCCCCGTACCAATGGGATAGACCCCAAATAGGGCTGGCCATAACCTCAAGCAATTTCTTGGAGCCCTCAAATTTTAGGGGCCCACGATATAGAGATTGTAGTTTTTTAAGTAACAATTGTTAATATTAATAGGTTTTAAAAGAAATATTATTACATATGAAGGGTTCCATTTGAAAATTTTGCAAGGGGCCTCGAGAATGTCGGGATCAGCCCGGTCCTAAACTTTCAATTCCATCAAAGGCACACCCAAATTATTAATCAAGATTAATGTTTTCCAACTTCTAATTTAATCAAAGACACTCCCTCAACTACTACCTAAAAATTATATCAAAGACATCCCAACAATAAAAAAATTCAAATAAAATTTAGGTATTTTAGATTTGATAATATAATTTTTTGGTGCCTTAAGATTTCAAAATGTTTTTACAATAACTTGAACTTTGGTAACTTTTTTTCCATGTATTATATCAAAATTTCTTTTGGGTTTCATGAAATTAAACAAACTTGATACTTAAAAAATAATATGAATGAGAATAAAATTTTATTTTATACTTAAAATAATTTTACAACCAAAAAGTATTTAAAATAAAAATATAATTTTATTCTTTTATTTTCAAAATTATTTTGTGGTAGTTTTAGAAAGTTTTATATTTTACGAAATTAAAAAATTATTTTATTTTTTCTAAATATTTAAAATTATTTTCAATACAAATGATAATTAATATATTTGAGGTACCTTCTCTTTTTATTTTATTTGCCACATTAATATAATTTGACAGAATTCTAATGGAGTTATTGAAAAAATACTTAAAAAAAGTTACAAAATTTATGATACTTGAAAAATATTTTAAAATTCTTAGGACATCTATGAAATATATTTATCAAATGTCGACTGATTTAGCAAAACTAAATTTAGCAAAATGGCACTAAGCATAGGAAAACGTTAGGCACACTTACCCACGCGATTTCCAGTGGCACGGGTAAGATATAATGATAATTTTAATTTATTATTGTATTATATTATTTTAATATAATAAATAATATATAATATATCACTATAGTAATTGTTTTATTTTAGTAATAGTTTTATGTTATACACTAAATTCAATATTTATTTGAAATTGTTTCTTTCTATATTCAATTTATATATATATATATATATAGCTAAGAATAAGAATAAAGAAATATAAATAAATAATTAATAGCTAAAATATGGTTTATTGAATTCCTACACTTAAAATTTACGTGAGCCCGCTTAACTCAGAGGTTAGAGCATCGCATTTACAATGCGATGGTCATCGGTTCGACTTCAATAGCTGGCTTTTCTCTCTTTATTCTATTCTATTTTTTACATGACAATGCAATTCAACAATGCCAATGTATATAATTGGATATGCTGCATCGGTACTGTATCAGGACAACGCAATTCGACAATGCCAAAGCATATCAATGGTTCTACATATCGCCAGATGTCACGACCCTCGAAACAAATACCGGGCAAAGTGTCTAACTGGACATTACAAGTGCGATGGTCTAACCTCTAAGCTAAGCAGGCTCATAGGAATTGTATAAGTGTAGGAATTCAATAAACCATATTTTAGCTATTAACTATTTATTTTTATTCTTAGTTGTTTGTCTATGTATTAATTGAATATAGAAAGAAAAAAATTTCAGATAAATATTAAATTTAGTGTATAACAAAAAGCTATTACTATAGTGATTTATTATACATTATCTTTTATTAAAATAATATAATAAAAATTAATAATTTAATTATAATAGTAAATTAAAATTACCATTAGTTAAGCCATAGTTCAAATGGTTGGATCACACCATTTGAAATGGCGTGCCTAGCTTTTCATTGCCCTATCCTACATTTTGCTATATATATATATATATATATATATATTTTTGACAGGTTATTTTGCTAATTTTTTTTTTTAAAGAAGGTGCCCTTTAACTAAATCAGTCCTAAATTTTAGTAGTTTAGGATGTCTTTGAGAAATTTGAAGTTGGGGAATCAAATTGATTTTCTTTAATAGTTCGAGATGTCCTTTGATGTAATTTAGAAGTTGAAAGGGGTTACATTGATTTTTTTTGTTGTTTGTTTCAACGAAAAACATCTTCTGTCATTGTGATATTCTTTGTTTGGTTTACATGAATCATCTTCTACCAATCATCTTATACCTAGTCATAGGATAATATAAATAATAATACGATATATTTAAAATTATCTAGACTTTGTGTAATTGTGAAATTATTACTAAGGTACTCTTAGGTTTGAGCATTTATTACCTTTGTTGACATTTTAATATATATATTAAGATACCCTGAAGTTGAATATTTTTTCATTCAGATACCATATATCAAAATTCGATGAATTTTTGTAAGCATCTAACACAATATAAAAGTGCTAATATAATACATAATTATGATAATATTTTACAACAAAAAGTTCATTGTATGTTAACGTCAACTACCTAAATATGGCCTAAATCATATGTCATTTTAGCATTTTTAATAGCAAAAACACATTAAATTGTAATGAGAATACTTATATTTCGGAATCATGTTCTATTTTAGCATTTTCTATCAAAAATCTACCAATTTCAACAAAGGCACCTGATTGATAAAATTTTAAAATATCAGGATGCCTAATTAATAAAATATTTAAACTTCAAGGTACCCCATTTTATACATCGAAATGCTACGGTGTCTAAGTGATAAATAGTCAATCCTAGGGTACTTAAGTGATAATTTTCCTAAAAACATATATCAAAAGACCCTATTTTCTAAAAAAGAATGCAATCAATAAATAATTTTTTGTTGTTTAGTTTGATGTAAACATTATCTACTAATAATAATATTCACCATAGCGTGAGTTAGTAAAAATATTTTTAATATAAAATATAAGTTAGGAACAAAGATCAAATAGAATCACAAAATTCACTCTAGGATTTGGAGTTGACTAATCTTTCTGCATTTAGTTTTTATCCCACATTATGGTCTCTAGTGACCTAAGACCCCGCTAAGTTCATTTTGGATCCATATTAAGACCGATTTGTACCTTTGATCATTGGATAACTCAGAATGATGACTTCCCCAGGTTTGAAAGGGAAGTCATTTTTCACCATTTGAGGGAAAATGTTTTCTATCGGAAAGCCTTTTCCGTAAGCAAAACTAGCCCCCAAGCAATGGAAAAGGGGAAAACTGCTACCTTGAATGTGGTTGTCCCTCTAAACAAATGGAGCCTAGAAGTTGCGGGGTCACATTTATTTGACCAATAATTCATGAGGTGTCTTTGATCAAATTGAAGTTTGGGAGATCATTTTGATTTTAGCCAATAGTTCGAGGAATCTTCATGAATATTGTCCTTTTTTTAATATTTTGTAATACTTGTTTAATGTTTTATGGTTTTGATTATTCATAACATATTTTTTTTGATTTCTAAAACATTTTAAATAATTTAAGTTATGTTTAAATTTTCATATATTTTTTAAATATTTAACATAATTTTTAAAAATTTAAAATAATTTTCAAATATTTGCAAATATTTAAATAATTTTAGAAATATATGAAATATTTAAATTATATACATTATTTATATATATTTTTATAGGATAATATTTAAAAAGTCATCTAAATTTAGTTTATCACAAAAAGCTTTTAAAAACTCATGACATTTGAAAAGTACATTATAAAATTTTAAGAACTCTAAAAAGTTTATTTGAATTTTTTTTAATTGTTTCGGATGTCTTTAATATAAGTTTTGAAGTTAGGAAATAAAATTGATTTTAGTTAATAGTTCGGAAGATTTTTTTTTTTAATGAAATTAGATGTTTTTTTTTTGTTGGGGGGGGGGGGGGGGGGGGGGGGGTGGTGGTTCACATTCTTTTGGCTAATAATTGGGGGTGTCTTTAATGAAATTAAAAGTTGGAAGGTCACATTTGATTTTGGCCAACAACTTAGGAAGCGTCTTTGATAAAACTAGAAGTTAGGGGGTCACATTGATTTTGACCAATAGTTAGAGGGTGCCTTTGATGAAATTAAAAGGTCGGGGGTTAGTTTGATTTTGTGCAATAGTTCGGGGGTTAGTTTGAATATTATCCATTTTTAAATATTTTTTTGAAATATTTACAAACTTTAGATATTTCAAATATTGTTTTAAATATTTAAAGTATTTAAAATTTTTGTAATTGTTTCAAAAGTAAATTCCAAATTTTTTAAGTATTTTTGTTTAACTGTTGCATTGGCAAAAACCAACGGATGTTGATCACATCACATTAAGAGGTTATGTTGAATAATTTTGGATAGTTCGGGTTATAAAATAATAAAAGCTACTATTGCATTGATGCAATGAGAGAGTACAAGAGAGGCCTGTATATGGACAAACATAGGTGTGCAAAATGACATCATATACCCTTAAGACTAGGAGACCCTAGGGATAATATTCTAAAAGAGTAAATACATAAGAATAAGGAAACCTAGATATTTAAAGTACAAGCAGAGCGAGGCTGTGTCTCGCAAAGATTAGACTTGTGCTGCAAAAAAATGTTAATGGAAAATTGTTTTTTGAAGATGTCGGCCACTTGTTTGGTTGTGGTGTGTAATGGACTTGGAGATCTTCCTTTAGAATTTTCTCTCTTATATAGTGAAAGTCAATGTCAACGTTTTGCCTCCTGTCATTCGAGAGCAGGTTTGCAACCAAGTAAGAGGCGAAAACATTGTCGCATGAGACTACTAAGGGTCCAGGGTGGTGAAGTCCAAGGTCTCGCATGAGATAATGGATCCAATCACTTTCAACAACGACTCGATATTTAGACTCGATTGTAGATTTGGCCACCGTGGCTTGTTTCTTGGTGTGCCAAGAGATGAGGTTCTGTCCAAAGTAGATGGCACCAATCGTGTGTTAGGACAACCACCCCAATGAGCATCAGTGAAGGCGGTGATAATCGGTGTGGGACCGGGTTGCTTTAAGAGGCCATGGTCGGGTTTCCTTTTGAGATATTGAAGGATCCGTTTGATAGCCTGCCAGTGGTTGGTTCGAGGGACATGCATGAATTGGGATACCAAGTTAATTGTGTAGAAAATGTTGGGTTGAGTCATGGTCAGGTATTGGAGGGCACCTGCTGCATTTCTATACTCAGTAGAATCAATAAGAAGCTCCCCTTCACTTAGTGATAGGTGTGATCAGGCAAGGATTGGGATTTTGATGGGTTTGGCATCCTGAAAGTTATATTTTTTGAGAAGGTCCACTTGTTGAGAGAGCAATAGCCTATTCGGGTTGCGAGTGGCTTCAATGCCAAGAAAGTAGTGGAGAGGACCGAGATCTTTCGTGGAAAATTTCTTGGATAAGGATCAAATGAGATGGTTTATATTTGACTAAGGAAAATTTTAGTAATGTGAGCGAGATGGTTTCCTGTAAGTCTAATGTCATCAACATACAAAAGAAGGCATGTGAGGTGGTCCTGAGTATTTTGAATAAAAAGGGAAGGGTTAGCACGACTACAACCAAAGCCTAGACTAAGGAGAAAAGCACTGAAACATTGGAATCGGGCTCAAGGTGCTTGTTCAAGTCCATGTAATGCTTTCCCTACATGGCATATATGATTTGGAAATTTGTGATGTCTGAAGCCTTGTGGTTGACGCATGTCAACTTCGTCTGGGAGGTAAGCATGAAGGAAGACATTTTTAACATCCAACTGTCAAATTTGCCAGTTGTTGGTGATGGCCAAGGAAAGTATGAATTGGATGGTGGTGGGTTTTGCGACAGGACTACATGTTTCTTTGATGTCAATGCTTTCACGTTGGTGAAAACATTGAGCTACAAGACGAGCTTTGAAGCATTCAACTGAGCCATTCGATTTATACTTGACTCGGTATTTCCATGTACTTCCTACAAGGTTTTATTTGGTTCATGTGGAATTAAGTCCCAAGTGTGATTTTGGGTGAGTGCAATGGACTCATCTTCCATTATTTCTTGCCATTTAGGGTTTTTGATTGCATGTGAGTAACATGTGGGTCCTTGGACGATAGTGATATTGGATATAGATAACAGGTATTGAGGCTTGCCTATACCGGACTTAAGACGTGTTTGAATGGGGTGGAAATTTGCCAAGGTGTGGGGATTGTCATTGGTGTTTGCAAGGGGAAGGTTATGGTCACTGTTATCTGGTGGTGGTTCTGGTGAGTTCTAGCTTCGGGGGGGGGGGGGGTTAGACTGGGAGGTATCGGGTTCAGTGGTGGAGGAGAGCCTAGAGGCTTGGGGGTGTCGAGTTGAGGCCATTACGGGGCTCGGGGTTGGATTGGCGGTTTGGGTTGAGGCCACACAGTGGCTCGGGATGGAGGGTGGAGTCGGGAGGGTTGAGCGGTGGCACGCGCTAGTTGTTGCTGTCAGTGGCTGCGGGAGGTGGCCGAAGTATGGCTTGTGTTGTTATAATGGTGATTGCGAGTACTATTACTATATTTTCATTTGAGTTACGCAATATTGAGGTAGCAGGTTCATTATAGAGAAAACTAGATTCATCGAAGATAACATGACAACTTATATAGATTCGTTTAGTTTTAGGTTCAAGACATCTATACCCTTTGTATCTTGCAGCGTAGCCAAGAAAAATGCAAGGTGTAGAATGAGGTGCAAGTTTGTGGGAAGCACGAGGCATGAGATTAGGTTAACGCGTGCATCCAAAAACTCGAAATTGTTTGTAATCGCGCGGTTCTTGGAAAAAATTTTCAAAATGAGACATTTTGAAGGAGTGGAGTTGGAAAACAATTGATTGTAAAACAAAGGGTGCAAAACGCGTCATCCCATAGTTCATAAGGTAATTTAGAGTGTATTACGAGTATGCGAGTCATTTTAAAAAGATGTTGGCACTTTCATTATGCCATCCCACTTTGTTGTGGGGTATTAGGACACGATAAGGGAATGTGAATTCCCGCATCCCAGCATAACGCATTCATGATCGATGATTGAATTCACCCCACCATCACTTTGAAAAACTTTTATTTTTGTGTTAAGTTAATTTTCAACCAAGGTTTTGAATGTTGTGAAGATTTCGAAAACATCAGATTTACACTACATTAAGTATAGCCATGTGAATCATGAATAGTCATTAATAAATAAAACATAATATTTGTATGTTGAGTGTGAAAATACAGGTGATTGCCATATGCATGAATGAATAAGTTGCAGGGGAGCGCTTGAATTATGTATTCCAAGTTCAAATGGAAGTCTACAAGATTTTTCCAAACAACATGACTAACATTTATTCAAAATTATAACAGATTCTAAAAATTGTTGCTTACATATAGAGTCTTAATCACATTGCTACCTAAGTGTCCTAATCTCTAAAGCCATAATTATATTGATTTGACCCATGAAACTGGGCCGATGTAGTGAGGTGAAAAGCTATAAAATGGGCCACTACTGGGCACTCATAAAGGCGGCGTCCTCATAGCTTTGTCCTTGAAACAGAAAACATTAGATCCTTGAAACAGAAAACATTAGAGTCCAATTCAACGCGGCAATTATTGTCTTGACATAAATGTTTGATTGACAAAAGGTCGTAAGTGAGGTGTGGAACAAGCAAGACGTTAGGTAGATTAAATGGTCGTGTCCTAGTGGGTATGGTGGCAGTACCCGTATGTGTAACAAGCAGTAAATGACCATTTCCAACAAGAACATCTTTATGACCGGAATAAGAAAGAAGATCAGATAAGATACCTTGGTTGGGTGTCATACGATTATAAGCACCTAAGTCGGTACTAGTTATTCATGCGGCCAATAGTCATGCCAGCAAAGAATTAGGTGGTGTTAGAAAAGGCATCGTTGTCGAAGTGATGGGGCCAAGCAGAGGCAATGTGACCATTTTGAGAGCATATTTGACATAGTTGTGGTGTGGGACTGAGCAGACCTGTGTTGGAGCTGAAGGGAGGCATGTATGCGGGTCGTACTAAGGAAGGAGGCTAGTAGTGGCCACTCTCAGCCTGATGTGTTCCTACGTCGATCGTGGGCTGCTGCGGCTGTCCCTGGTGGTTATTGCGACCCCCTTGTCCACCATGGCGGTTGCATCCATGTCCTCATCCTCGTCCTCGTTATCCTTTGTTGTTGCCTTGATTTCCTTAACATGTGGCAATTAAAGCATGAGTTTGGTCCAGGGTAGACAAATTAGAGTACCGAGTGATGGCTGTTTCTTCTTTTAGTAGGGCAGTTCTTAGTTCTTCATATATGTGTTTTGGTGACTGCTGTATAAGGTGGCAAAAGCAACATATTCTTGTGGTAAACCAAAAATGGCAAAATGTGAATTTTCTATGAGATAGTGGTGAATGAAGGTCCAAAAAGCAACCTAGGAGGAGGGAGGGAGGCTGAATTAGGTTCTTTTCCAATAAATTGAATACTTTAACTTTAGGAACCAATAATTAAAATGAAAGACAAATAGCTAGTACACGAAATAAAAGGAAAAGAGAAGAAGAGAAGAGTACAAAATGATGTTTATAATGCTTCACTTCCAATCTGGAAGTGAGTCCACTCCACAAGTGACTAACTCTTTGTCACTTGAGTCTTTCACTAAGCTTAATGATTCTTTTAAAAGGATCCAAACTTTTACAATCGGTCTTTTTGTACGTAGGCTCAAGACCTAACTTTTTACAATTGATCTTTTTGCAACGTAGGCTCAAGACTCAACTTTTTACAATTGATCCTTTTGTAACATAGGCTCATGATCTAACCTTTACAAGAAAAAAGAATTTAAGCATTGAAACTCCCACTCTTGAAAGAGTGATTTAACAATTGATCAAGCTTAGAAAAAGTTAAGGACATGCCAATAAAGCTCAATATATTCAATAGTAAAAAAAAAAAAAAAAAACTAGTGACGTTCGTGAAAAACATCAAGAAAATAAGAAATTAAAACACAAGTAGAATAAAATAACTTTTTGATCAATCAAAGCTTGGATGTTTTGGATGAATTCATGAAAGAACTTAAGCCCTATTTATAGATCAAGAAGACATAAGTGCTGTTGGCAAGCTTTTAAAAAATTTTGAAAGAAATTGGATTTGAGATGTAGCCGTTCGAGCTGTTGCACTGCTGTGTGTCAACACACAGGTCTTGTGTGTGGACACACAACTTGTATTTGTCGACACTCAGCAACTTACATCTGCTACTATTTGTATGTGTGTCAACATATGCTTCTTATGTGTTGACATTCAGCATAGTTGATTGTTTTTGAACCGTTTTGACCATTGGACTTGATTTGCTACTAATTTTTAACTTATTTTACAATTATAATTTTTCCCAATCAAGCCAAAATATGAACCTAAGAAATTTCTCTTAATCTCGTTATTTTGGGTATGCTTCCGATAACGACAATTTAGAAAATATTTCCATTGAAAAATTGAATTGGCTTGGAGTTAAATTGAGTGTTTTTTAAACAAAAATTTGGAAAACAAATTTCAACATATTTAAAAATATTTTTGTTAGTGCATCACAAATCGATATTGAGATCTTGGCTCAATCGATATATCCCCATCCTAAGTTCTAAAAGATAAAAGAAGCTTTGTAAAGTGCATGGGCTCGGATCTTGTTTTCTTGATTTTGGATTAATCTTCTCTTCAATTTTGATCATTTTCCCTTTGATCCATCATCTTGGGAAGCTTGGTGTCAATGTGATCAATTTTAATTTTTCATAGCTTTCTCATGAGTCATTTTTAACACGGTTAGAAAAATAAAGCATAATGACTAACTAAATGATTGTTATCATCAAAATTACAGTATAAATGGCCTTTAGGGCCAATAGTAAGTCAATGGTAGCTAGATCATCCGCTATTGTTTTTAGTTCATAGAAAGTAAAGATCTATTGTTTTGCCATCTTTCCGGTAATGGTGAAGTTGTGTTCATAGATCAAACTTTTTAGCCGTAAAGTGAACCTGAAAACAATTTTCCAGGGCATCCCACATGGCCTTTAAAGTGGGGTGGTGGACAATGTCATTTACGAGGGAGTCGGAGATGGTAGCGGAAATGCACATTCTAAGAATTTGATCCATGTGGACCCATGTTATGTATTCGGGCTTGGGATTTATCGATCCATTAATATTAGTGAGTTGGGCAAGGGGACAGTTATAGGTACCATCAATTAAACCTATGAGTTGATGAGCACATAATATCACATTAAACTGCTTAAGCCTCATAGGATAATCAATTATTGTTTCAAGCTTCATTGTCACAATATTTGTCATACTTGAAAGAGGGAGTATAAGGGGAGAGGATTTTGTGAATTAGGTTGTAATGGATTTATGTAGTTGAAATTAGGGTTTATGGTGACTAGACGAGAGAAGATGGAGGGGGGGGGGGGGGGGGTGACCGAGTTTAGTGGTGGTTGACCTGTCATGGGTGGCGATGAAGGTCGGCTGCCTACCGAGGCCAAGCAACCAACGATGGTTGGGATGCTAGTCTGAGGGGGGGGGGGGGGGGGGGGGGGGGGGGGGGGAATGTAAAAAATTGAGGGAGGGGAGACAGAAGGAGGAGCCCATGCTAAGTGTCGAATTCACTGTAGACCTTCCGAGTGGTGGTAGAGTACTGGAGATGGCAACACTAGCACCCACAAACTAAGGAAGGGTGGGGCCAAGATTGTGACAACTTGAGAATGGTCGGCCATCATGGGTTGAGCAGCGGTCAGGCGTGGTCAGAGTGGGGAGCTGACATTGGTGTCATCGGTCTCTACCAGACATTCACCGATGTTGATGGGGGGGAGAGGGAGATTAGGTCACAGTGTTAGCATAGGATTGATTAGGATTAGATGCTTTTGCTCAAATAATAAAAAATTTAATCAAATTAAATAGAGAATTCAAATGAAAGAATAAACAATGAAAGTAAATCAACTGCAACAAAAAAAAAAAAGAAAAGAAAAGAAAAGAAAAGTAATCAGAATAGCTCTGATGCCATATGAAATAATAAAACTACAATTGCATTGATGTAATAAGAGTACAAAAGAGGCCTACATATAGGCAATCATAGGTGTGCAAAATGACATCATACACCCTTAGGGTTAGGAGACTTGAGGAATAATATTATAAAAAAGGAAATATATGAGAATAACAACCCCAGATATGATACTTTAATACATGTGTGGCATAGGGAAAAAATAAAAAAAATATTGGTGGTTTTTGAAAAATGCAACTAGATTTTAAGTGATTTTCAGTGAAAAATAAAATAAAAATGTATCCTATATTTTTTTTTTCTCATTTGAAAAGAGCTACAACAACAACAATCTTAGTACCACCAGGGCTCTCGATGAAGTAGGCTTGAAGGAATGAGATGTATGCAGCCTTATCCCTTCAGGATGTTACCCTAAAGAGAGGCTGTGCCCAAGTGCCCGTCTCTTGAAAAAGGAGCATATATACATATAATTTCATATAATATAAAATACAAGTTTTCTTAATATTATGTTATAATACATGTTATATGATACATATTCATATTTTTTCTATAAAAATAAAATGGTTATTTGAAAATAATAACCTTGACTCTAAATTAGTATGCAAATTCTATTTGTTATTTAAACTACCAAATAATCGGTTATACCCTATCATATACTGTGTCTTATAGTTCCCGTTATTACTATTGTGTCTAATAATATCATACAAAATTTGAGCTGATAGAATTATATATGTCTTTGCTTATATGATGCACGTAGTTGTGGGGGTGTGTGTGTGTGTGTATATATATATATATATGTATTTGGATCAGAAAAACCAACAACCGGCCTCAAATAGATCCTTCCACATCACAAATATATATCGTAGAGTTTTTGGGGGTGGGTATACCCACCATCTATGGTTACAACATGAATCAAAACAAAGCTTAGCTCCTACGTGGGCTACCAAATTATAATCACAAGGAATCCAACAGAAATATATACAATCAAAAGCTAAGCCAAGTCTCATAGTATTCCTAATGACTGACTTAATTCTCTACCCGCAACTCTGGTTGTGATTTGGGCTTCTATGGCTTCAAGACAATCCGACTCCACAATCACCTTCTTCCAACCCAAGACTATGGACAAAAAACATGCGCCTCTAATTGTTAATATCTCAACAACAAGAGGGTTAGCAACAAAAAACGATGAGCACCAGCCACCAATCATAGTTCCCATGGAATCTCAAGCAACTACCACACATGACAACATCTTGCCTTCTTTCCATGCTGTGTCCATATTCAGCTTCACAAATGATATAGGAAGAGAAATCCATCTCCGTTGTCTAATAACATGTTTCCTTTGATCAATCCTTGGTTATGTAGCACAAAATTTGAAACATCTTGCAATGCCTTTCTTCCAACTTGAATAGGATTAACATGCTCATTTATGAAAATAAAGTTACATCTTGACTTCTATAGCCACCAATTAGAAACGAAATGTAGAATAGATTTAAACTCAATGAACAGCTTTTCCAGCCATTTTAAAAAGCCAGGGAAACCATTAGGCTTAGATTTATACCCAAGCCCCAAAGCAAACCATGACAAACATGCATAGGGACAAAAGAATAAAATATGTCAATAATTTCATTATCATTATGACATCGTGGGCAACTTCGTGATCTTACAATTCTCCTCTCGAAGAGATTTTCACCTGTGGCTATTGTATTATGACATGAACACCATATGAAATGTTTGATTTTTGGTTCACATAAGATGTTCCATAACTCAGCAAATGCGCTACTACGAGTTGAAGAGCAATAAAGAGTACCACCCTCTTGATCTCTTATTTCTCTAAGTTTCCAATGATTTTACCCATCCCTTACATTATAATCTCCATTTTTAGCCCTTTTTCAAATAAACCAATCATCTATACCGAGTTCGCCAACAAAATTACTTACTATTCTATTAGCAATTTGGGGAGGAAATACACCTTAATCTTGTTTTTATTCCACTATCTTGAATCAACATAAAGGAGGTCAGCAACTTTCCTTTCACCTACACCCAATAGAGAAGGTGGGATAGGATCAATACTAGGAATCCTCCTTTCATTCCAAATGTCAACTTGGGCTCCATTTCTTATGGTCCAAAACAATCTATCCTCTAAAAAACTTCTTCCCATTAGGGTACTCCACCATCAAGATGGGTTTGTCCCCAAATGGGCTTTTAGAAAAGAGGACTTTGGAAAATGGATGCCCTTAACAACCTTAGCCCAAAAAGCCTAAGGGGTTTCGATATTATGCGTGGTTTGTTTACCTAGAAACAAAAGGTTGAATCCCTCGAAGTGTCTAAATCCTAAATCCTCCTTCCTTTCCAAGCTTAGAAAGAGTAGACTAACTTGCCCAATGAACATATTTATTATTGTTAGCATCACCCCTCCTCCAATAAGGCGATATAAGCTTATTGACTTTATGACAAAATGACTTAGAAAGCATCAAACAATGCATGGCATAACTAGAAATAGCCGATAAAAAGGATTTCACTAGCACTTCCCTTCCCACATGAGAAAGTAGCAAATTTGCCTAGCGATTTAGCCTATTCTTTATGAGGTCAATTAAATAATTTAATGCCCTTGTCTTAGATTTGCCCCACACTAGTTGAGCCCCCATATTCTTCTCTTCATCCCTCAACAATTCCATTCCCAAAAAAATTTAAACATTTATCCTTAGAACAGGATGAACATTGGCAAAAAAGAAAGCCATAGAATTTGAAAATTTAATTTCCTATCCAGAGGCCCGACAAGATATATCAGTGATCTCTCAAACTTTTATACATGCATGGATGTTTGCTACAAAAAACAAAATGCAATCATCAACAAATAGTAAATGCGATATTGGAGGAATATGTTTATTTATATGGAACGGATCCCAATTTTTATGTTCAACCACTTCAGCAATCAGCCTTGATAAAGCATCCATAACAAATATGAACAAGTAAGGTGAAAGGGGGATCCCGCTGTTGGAGCCCCCTACTGATAAAAAATCTCTCCAATCATGTCCCATTGATAATCGGGCTAACCAATAGTGTTGTAAGACATCGTATGATTCATTACACAAACTTATTATGAAATCCAAATTTATGCAAAACAACTTCATGGAAAGTCCTATTGATTTGGTCGCAAGCCTTTGCTAGGTCTATCTTTAATGCCATAGCCCCCCTCTTACCCCTTTTCCTAAACCTCAATATATGAAATGTGTCAAGTGCAACAATTATATTATCTTGTATTTGGCGTCCATTCAAAAATGTAGCTTGATATGGAGAGATTAACTTTGTCATAAAATGCTTGAGTCGGTTAGCTATTATTTTGGCAATAATTTTGTAGACAAAATTACATAAGCTTATGGGACGGAATTGGTTCATTGTTTTTGGTTGTTGATCTTAGAATTAACACAATATCTGTTTTATTAAAATTTTTTAAGATCCCCCCATTAATGAAAAATGCATTTACTACTTTGATGACATCATTCCCCACAACATCCTAAAACTCCAAAAGGAAAATACCTGGATAACCATTTGGTTACGGAGCTTTCTACTTTCCCAATTCTTTTATAGCTTGAATAACCTCGTCAAAGAATATTGGAGCACAAAGGGAGTCGTTGATTGCATCAAAGACTAAGTAAGGAATTGCACTGGCCGCCTCTTTATTGCATCCACCTTCTCTTGCCCCATAAAGCTTCTTAAAGTGGTTGACGACCACGGAGTGAATGGCGTCAGAGCCTTCCACCCAATTGCCTCTTTCGTCCCTAATTCTCATAATGGAATTAAATTTTCTTCTAGATAAAGTAATGGCATGAAAGAAATTTGTATTTTTATCCCCGTACCTTACCCAATCAATTCTAGAATGCTAGTGCCAGTGTATTTCCTCCTCCCAAAACCTTTGTAATTGATTCTTCAATAGCCTTTCATCTTTGTAACTATTAACATCACCGGTTTGGCTTTGAACTAAAGTAAGCCTTTTCATTGTCTGCTCTATGAACTCTTTCTTGGCTCTCTTGCACTCAGAACACCACTTCAGCATCCTTCTTCCATTGTCCTACAATTTTTGGTGTAGTTTGAACATTCGGGCCCCTATTATCATGTCCCTCTAGTAGCCTTTTATAACATTAGATCAATCTTCCACTGGCAACCACTTTGTTTCAAATTCGAACAAGGGCCTTTGTTTAGTCATCACCCCCTTCCAAAAAAATTATCAATGGCCAGTGATCGGATCCAACCGCAGGTGTGAGAATAGCTTCTGCAAATTCAAACTTAGCTAACCAAGCACAATTCACAGCAATTTTATCGACTCTTTCTCTAATATAAACATGGCCATCTCTCACAGAGGCTTAAGAATATCTACAACCTTTTGTCTGAAGCTCTACGAGTGAAAAAGAATCATAAACATTGTTAAGAATATCGAGTTGAGCACCTGTTACATCAAGACCATCCATTTTATCAGAGATAGAGGATATAGTTTTGACATCCCCCGAGACTGCAAAGGCTTCAGTGCATCCCAAATATTTGGAAATGATCTCATTCAAAAAGTCCCTTCTTCACGCAGCCATACGCTCCCTGTGAATGAAATGATACCATCTTGAGGGGTACATAATATGTACCATAGTTCAGTCCATATTTTTATGGCCCGTTTAAATAAGTATTAGGGTTATATTAAATAATATTATACATATATATATATATATGAGAGAAGTAGGGAAGGTACAACACCAAAAGAAAAAAAAAAGGGGGGAGGACGTAAGTGGCGGTGGCACATAGAAACAAAACGAGAAAGAGAGAGTGCGACAGCGAGATGAGATCGAGTTTCGATCTTGGGGCAATTTGGAGCGGGTATTCTAGGCGTTGATTGGAATTAATTGATCAGGAGCATCAATTGTTCTCGGGTCTGGGGAGGTAATCCTTGTATAGCTCAAATTGCTTGTAGGTTTCAAGTTAGGGCAAACATCTTGAAACCATAAACGTAGTAATTGCTATTTTCTATAGGGGATTTTGCTGTCGGTTTGCCCCGTAGTTTTTACCTCTACTCTGGAGGGTTTTCCATGTTATATCTGGGGTTGATTTAATTTCCCCATATTTAATTTCGTCGTTGATATTTCGTGATATTGGTGTGCCCTATGATTTATATCTGTCTGTTATGATCCGGGAATCCAAGACACGGGTTGGAGGTGGCTGTGTTGGGGTTCGTTCTAATTGGTGCAGCTGCTGTTATAAGGGTGCTGCATATCTCTATGTTAGTGCTACTTATTTTTTAGTTAGTTGTGGCATGTGTTGTAATAAAGTGCTTGAGTTCCTTCAGTAAGCTTACGGCTGTGGTATTAAGTGTTAGGCAATTGTAGTAGTTATGTTAATTAGATATTTTGAGTTGATTTAGATATTTTCATTGCTTGAGATCATGTCATGTAAGCAGTATAAATAGGAAGGATCTAGCTTGTAATCAACAACTTTTGATGAATGAACATTGATATCTTTTGATATCTCTCTCTACTTCTGATCTCCTTTCCCTTCTTATCTCATCTAAACTTTATGTTCTCCTCTCATCTCATACTCTCTCTATACCAACCAAGGTTGAGTTTCAAGAGCAATCTTTGAAATCTTAACAATTGGTATCAGAGCCTTGATTTGGCTTCCGAATCAAGCTCTAAATCAGAAAAATTACAAAATCTGATTGATTGTGTTGCAATCAGTCAACAAAAATAGTTTGATACTGATTTAGTTCAGTTTATGTGATTAGGAATTCAATTCTGCATTTTGAATTTGAGATTAGCGGTTACTGACATATGCAGTATTCATAGCCTGCGCATTGCCTGGGAGTGATTTCGGTTGGGATTAAAATTGATCGAATTACATTGAAGAAAGTTCAATTGACTAGTATTTGTTGATTACACTCAACATCAAAGCTGATTCATATTGAATTTAGTAGAATCGATCAAGCATTAGCTGCTGAAGTTAAGTGCTGAAGCAAAGCAGAAGTGGTTGAAGTTTGAGTGCTGAACTTAATTGTTCTTGATCAATTATGCATTTGATCAGTTGGAGAAGAAGTTAAAAGTAAGCTATTCGATCCACATTACACTTGATCATAATCAAAAGATCAGAAACAAGTTGCATTGAGGTGATTTTAGATTCTACAATTCAGAAATTGAGGTTGAGGTATCTATTTTCTGAACTACAAGTTACACTCTTGATCCGAATCTGCTTTTGCTGCTAAATTATGATATAATTGTGTTGATAAGCATAGAATTGGTGAGAATTCATCAGAATCTACGTTGATTCTTAAGAATTATATGTTATTAAGTTGAGGTTCGCTTAGGCGAAAATCTGATATTGAACTGAGCACCGAAAGTGTTGAAATCCGAATTCGATCTTGAAGGTTGTGGTGAATCGTTTGTTTAAATCATCACTACAGAGAGGAATTGAACCTATATCAGATTCTTAGTCTGAATTATTCAAGAAAGCATCGCAGTTAGGGTTTGTTCGAATCTCTGTGTGCGAAAATCTGCGTATTAGGGTGTGTACTCAGTGACGATTGATGAGCTGGTAGCAAGTGATTGTTTGTGCAAGCGAAGGAGCATAATTCCTGTAAGCAAATATCTGGTGAAGTGGTTCGAATCGAAATTGTTCCTTTGTGAACGGAGTTGGTTCATACCTCTGCGAGCAGAGTTTGGTTTGTCTCGAAATGCTGCTTAACATTGCAAATATGGCTGGTATGGTTGATGATGGCTCTTGTCAATTCTTGGCAAGGTATATTTTGGAGGAAATGAAGCAATTACACGAGAGTTTTTTGCTGGTAGTAGAGCTGGCAAAGAACCAAGTGCATCAGCCAATTGTGGATTGGCAATGTTCAACTCATCAGTTTGCAAACATCAGTCGAGAAGGTGCTGGTGTTCTTGATGCAAATGCGTTTCCAGAGCTAGTGGATAGCATTAGACAACGAGAGTTCAATGTTGAGCAAAAAGAGAAAGTGGAATCTGTTGTTGTTGAAGATGAATTCGACCACGATAATGCCGAAATTGATGAACACAAGTTAGAGGAACCTGAGTTAGAACAAGTTGCTCATTATGAAGATGTTGAGTTACAGCATGGCATGTATCCGGAATGGGAATACGATTTTCATGTCAAAGGAATGTTAAAGAAAGCAAAGAGTAAGATCAAAAGGAACCATCTAAATGAAGCGTTGAAGGATTTTTGGGGTAAAAAGAAGTTGATAAAGCAGAAATTGAAGCAAGAGGGATTGGTTGCTGCAGAATCTATGATTCCAACTGAAAAACTTGATGTTACTGCTGAAATATCACTGAATACATCTCCAAATCAGTTAAGTAATACTCCATGGCAAGCTGGAAAACAGAATCAAAGCACCTTCACTGCTGAGCAATCTCATTTAGCTGGGGAAGTTGAGGTTACCGTGGAAGTAACAATGGAAGCATCACAAAATATGTTAAGCACTTGGCCAAGGCATTTTGATACTCGTAATCAGCAATTGCTTTGTGGTGGCAGTAATGTAATTGGCGCAAAACAAGGTTCACGGAGTGGAGGAATGGTGTGTTCAAATACACATTCATATGACGAGTTACCTCCTGATCTGAGAGAAGATACTCAAGGCTATGTGAAGCGGAAAAGATGTGATTCTCTGCTGAAAAGAATTAATCAAGCTGCTAAAATCATTTTTTGAGTCCAATTTAGGCCAAGACTGATTTCTGGAAGGATTTTTTACATGTTAGAAGTTCACCAATTGGGCACTGGTCTGAAAATTGGGTTTGTTTAGCCAAGATCCAGTAGTACTGAAGGTCTTTGGGTTATTTTTGATATTGGAAGACCCCCTGAAGCCTTGGGAGAATCTGGTAGCTGCATTGGTTCTGGAAGGGCAGTGCTGGACAGAATTGAGGCAAGTGTGTTAAGCTCCAAATTCAGATTGTGCATTAATCAAGCTATGAGCAGAGAGAAAATTCCATTAATGCAACCAAATGTGAGTCCTCTTGAGGTTTTGGGGCTTGGTGGTTGGTTGGATTTTGGAATACAAGAGCTTGTGGCTGGGAATTCAGAACTATGGAAGAATTGGATCACATTACAGAAGAGTGGCTCGTTGGTGATCTGCTGTGGGTGTTCTGAGTGGAAAAATCATTTGCACAAGCTTCAATATCTTCTTAATGTTTGGATGAAAAAGATCAATGCAAGATTGAGGAAAACTCCAGCTAAAATCAGAGTAAAAATCAGCAAGGTATTTTGGGATAGATCAGCTCTGGAATTGAAGAAGTTTTCAGCGGTTCGAGAGTTCTCTTGGTGTCTCCACTTGTTATATTTGTTACTCATGCTTGAGATGGTTGACAAGGAAGCAAGGTATGATCATTTGAGGTATACTTGGTGGCTGGATGAGCTCTGGATCCAAGAAAGACTTGAGAACAGGCTGGAAGATGTGAGCTACAACTTTGACAGTGTCGATTGGAATGTTTTGGGTGTTCAAGTTATGACATTGTGCAATTGGCATTCAACAATGGTTTATGAACTCTTAGTTTGTGCGGTCTATGCTAGAATTTGGGAAGAAAAGGCTGGTACTTTCAGATCTTACAAGCTCACAATCAAGAATCAAGCAATAAAAGAATTCGTGGCTGCTGAAAATTTTTGGAGAAATACAATCCATTCATTGTCAGCAACAATTGAGTTGTTCAGACTACATTTGGTTGGTGCTATTATGGCTTTTGGAAGGTGTAATAACTTGTTCGCATCAATGAGCTTCCATCTGAACAAGAATCGAGCTGAAATTGGTAATAATTGCAGCTATGGGTTGTGTTGGTTATACACTACTGAATTTCTGGGATCTGCAACACAACATGAGGAATTAGGAAGTAATCAAGAGTTTGTTGAGCATGGTCTTAGATGGTTTAGTAAGTGGGTGTTTAAGCAATACAAATTTTGGATAAGATCCAAGATGAAAGAGTTGCAGCTGCAGCCTTATGGAATTCCAATGTGTTTTGTTGCCATGATCAAGATATGGGGCTGTTTGAACTGCACTTGGGAATGTCTACAAGCTGATTTTGATATTTGGTTCTCTTGGTTTGAGTTTAGAAGACCTCTGGAGTTGCTTAAGGACTTCATTTGCAGCTTTATGGGTTTATCGACTTGTAACATCTGTTGTGTAGCACTTCACAAGCTGAGTTACAGAATTGTTGCTGCATTTTGTGACTCTCGGCAGCAAGATAGTAATTTGAGCTGTGCTAACTGTATCATGAGGTGTCATGAATGGGTTGTTACTGTTTGGTTTGAACAGTGCAGACCTCCTGAAGAGTACTACACATTCAAATGCAAATATTGTGTCAAAACAAGAATCATACTCATGTACCTGCTGCATTTCAGAGTCACTTCATCATTAGTTCCTTTCAGTTGCAACACATTTCATCAAAGTCCAGTTGCAGTACTATTCAGTTCTTGATCTGCATTGAGTGTGTTCATTGATGCTGAAATTCGTAGCTGCACAGGCAATTTGCTTCATGTTCAGCCTATGTTCAGCACCCAGATGTCTTTAACTGCAATTTTGAACATGGGTTCTTCAATTTCAGCTCTCCTTTCCTCAATATTAAGTATTATTGATGGTCTCAACACTTTTCTTGATTCTTGAGGACAAGAATGTTTTCAAGGGGAAGGGAATGTTATGATCCGGGAATCCAAGACACGGGCTGGAGGTGGCAGTGTTGGGGTTCGTTCTGATTGGTGGTGCTGCTGTTATAAGGGTGTTGCATATCTCTATGTTGGTGCTACTTATTGTTTAGTTAGTTGTGGCATGCGTTGTAATAAAGTGCTTGAGTTCCTTCAGTAAGCTTACGGCTGTGGTATTAAGTGTTAGGCAATTGTAGTAGTTGTGTTAGTTAGCTATTTTGAGTTGATTTAGATATTTTCATTGCTTGAGATCACGTCATGTAAGTAGTATAAATAGGAAGGCTCTAGCTTGTAATCAACAACTTTTGATGAATGAACATTGATATCTTTTGATATCTCTCTCTACTTCTCATCTTCTTTCCCTTCTTATATCATCTAAACTCTATATTCTCCTCTCATCTCATACTCTCTCTATCCCAACCAAGGTTGAGTTTCAAGAGCAATCTTTGAAATCTTAACACTGTCATTGATATTGGCTTAAGTGGTCGATTGGAATTGGGTTTAGGTATCTAGACCCCCAACAAAGTGGTATCAGAGCTAGGGTTCATTATTCGGGTAAATAATAATGGACGGTACTAGTGGTATGATAAAATTGACCAGAGAAAATTATTCAATTTGAAAGCCAATAATGGAGGACCTACTTTATTGTAAAGCTTTACATGACCCAATTGAGGGTGATAGTGGTAGGCCGGAAAAAATGTCAGATAAAGAATGGAAGAAATTGAATAGAAACACTGTTGGGACAATTAGACAGTGGGTAGATTTCAGTGTTTTTCATGATATATCATAAGCGACTAATGCCGAGTCATTATGGAAAAGTTTAGAGAGTCGGTATCAGAGAAGGACCCCACGAAATGAAGCTTTTCTGATTAAGAAATTAGTCAACTTGAAATTGAAAGAGGGACGATCAATGGCCGAACACTTGAATGAATTTTAGGATGTTTTTAACTAGTTGGCTGTTATGAAAATTACTCTAGATGATGAGTTGCAGGCTTTGTTTCTTTTGAGTTCTTTACCTGACAGTTGGGAGACCTTGGTGGTAACTATTAGTAACTCAGCTCCTGGTGGAAAGTTAGCTTTGAGTACCGTAAAAGATTGCTTGTTCAATGAGGAGATGAGAAGAAAAGAGATGGGTGTTGATTCTGCACAAGCACTTGTTACCGAGAACCGAGGCAAAAGTAAGAGTAGAGGGCCTAAGGGGCGTGGTAAGTCAGGAGGCAGATCTAAGTCCAGGGGAGATAGACCAGAGTGCTGGCATTATCATAAAACTGGACACTTGAAAAGAAATTGTTTTCTTTTGAAGAAAGAATAGAAAGCAGATACAAGTCAGAATAAGCCAGATAATAAAAAGACTGTAGCTGCAGTGACAGGTGATGATAGTGACCACAAGGAAACATTGCTTTGTGCTCAGGGAGAGTGCAATCATATAAGTGATCCTGATGTTGAGTGGATTGTGGATTCTGGTGCTTCTTATCATTGTGTACCCAAGAGAGAATATTTTCTACGTACAAAGCAGGTGACTTTGGTACTGTAAAAATGTGCAACAGTAGTGTTGCTAAGGTCATTGGGATTGGGGATATCCATGTATAGACTAGTACTGGTTGCACTATTATTCTGAAAAATGTGCGCCATATTCCTGAATTGCTCCTTAATCTGATTCTGTGAATGTTCTGAACAAAGAAGGTTATACACATCATTTGGGTGATGGAAAATGGAAGCTTACCAAAGGGGTCACTGATAATAGCCAGAGGACAGCTTTGTTGTTCATTATACAAGACACGTGTGACAGTGTGTGGTGGTGAATTGAACGCAGTCGAGGATGATACTTCACCAAATTTGTGGCACAAACGACTAGATCATGCCAGTGAGAAAGGATTGCAGATATTGGCTAAAAGATCCCTCATCCCTTCACTTGAAGGTAAGTCACTGAATTCTTGTGATGACTGTTTGTTAGGTAAGCAACATAGGGTCAATTTTGGTAAAAAGTGGAAACAAAAACAAAACAAACTTGAATTAATACATTATGATGTATGTGGTCCTATAGAGGTGGAGTCTCTATGAGAAAATCGATATTTTGTTACTTTTATTGATGATGCTTCAGGAAAAGCTTGGTTATTTTTGTTGAGATCCAAAAGCCAGGTATTTGAAGTCTTTCAGCAATTTCACGCCATGGTGGAGAGACAGACAGAGATGTTGCTGAAGTGTCTCCGAACTGACAATGGGAGAGATTACGTCAACCGAGATTTCAGAAGGTACTGTAAGAAGCATGGGATTCGCCATGAAAGAACAGAACCAGGTACTCCTCAACACAATGGTGTCGCAGAAAGAATGAATCGAACCATTGTGGAGAAAACCAGATGTTTACTCAGAATCTCGAAGCTGCCTAAGGCATTTTGGGGTAAAGCTGTGAATATTGCTGTATACATCATCAACGAAGTTCCATCAGTTCCTTTGAATTTTGACATTCTAGAGAGAGTGTGAACTGGGAAAGAAGTTTCTTATTCTCATTTGAAGGTATTTGGATGCAAAGCCTTCATGCATGTGCCTAAGGAACAGAGATCCAAGCTTGACAGTAAAGCCACTCCGTGCATATTTGTAGGATATGGTGATGAGGAGTTCGGTTACAGATAATGGGACCCCGTGAAGAAAAGGACCGTGAGAAGCAGAGATGTCGTGTTTCAGGAACCTAAGAATATGGCTGATTTTGACAAGTCAGAGAAGACAACATGTGCTCCCAGTGGTGTTACTGATACTACACCGATTTCATCTTCATCAGGTGCCACAAATGAAGAGCAAGTTTATGATGGGACAGAACTCAAGAATGACACTGATCCAGTTGCAGTTGATGATGCTCTAGGTACAGATGGTGTTGAGCAAGGGGAGCCAGCCCCTGATCCAGTGGCTGCTGAGCCTCAGTTGAGAAGATTTGATAGAGAGCATAGACCGTCTACGAGGTATTCGAGTTCTGATTATATATGCCTTACCGACAAGGGGAAGCCAAATAGCTACCAAGAAGTGCAGACTCATGAAGACAAGGATAACTGGGTCAAAGCCATGGATGAGGAGATAAATTCTTTAGAGAAGAATGGAACATATGAGCTGGTTGATCTTCCTAAAGGCAGAAAAGCACTTCAGAATAAATGGGTGTTCAAGCTGAAAAAGAATGGTGATCAAATTTTGAAACATAAAGCTTGTTTAGTGGGGAAAGGCTTCAATCAAAAGAAAGGGATTGATTTTGATGAGATCTTCACTCCAGTTGTGAAAATGAGTTCCATTCGAGTGGTACTAGGTATGGCAGCTAGTATGAATCTCGAGCTTGAACAGTTAGATGTGAAGACTGCATTTCTCCATGGTGACTTGCAAGAGGAGATCTACATGAAGCAGCCTGAAGGATATGAGGTTCAGGGTAAAGAACACTTGGTTTGCAGATTGAAGAAGAGCTTGTATGGTTTGAAACAGGCTCCTAGACAGTGGTACAAGAAATTTGACTCATTTATGGTGTGTCAAGGGTACAAGAAAACAGCTGCAGATCATTGTGTGTATGTAAGAAAATTTGCTGGAGGTAATTTCATCATTTTACGGCTTTATGTTAATGATATGCTAATTGTTGGTCAAGATGCAGATATGATTCGAAGGGTTAAAGAGGAGTTATCAAAGTCTTTTGAAATGAAAGACTTGGGTCTAGCGAAACAGATTTTGGGTATGGAGATTACCAGTGATAGAGAGGCTGGAAAGTTGTGGTTGTCATGAGAAAAATTTATTGAACGGGTGCTTGAAAGGTTTAACATGAAGAGTGCTAAACCAGTTAACACGCCCCTTGCCTCACCTTTTAAATTGAGTAAACAGTCTTGCCCTGTTACCAAGAAAGAGAAAGAAGAGATGTCTTCTATTCCTTACTCCTCTGCTGTTGGGTCTTTGATGTATGCTATGGTTTGCACCAGGCCAGATATTGCTCATGCTGTGGGTGTTGTGAGCAGATTTCTGTCAAATCTAGGGAAAGCTCATTGGGAAGCAGTGAAATGGATCTTCAGATATTTGCAAGGTACTTCAAAACAGTGTTTGAGTTTTGTTGGCTCGGGACCGATTCTTGAAGGGTATATAGATTCGGATATGGCAGGATGTCTTGATAGTCGAAAATCTACTTCAAGGTATTTGTTTACTTTTGCAGGGGGAGCTGTGTCTTGGCAGTCCAGGTTGCAGAAGTGTGTTGCTCTCTACACTACTGAAGCCGAGTATGTTGCTGCTGTTGAAGTAGAGAAGGAAATGTTGCGGATGAAGAGGTTTCTTCAAGAGTTGGGTCTGAAACAGAAAGAGTATGTGGTATTCTGTGACAGTCAGAGTGCGATGGACCTGAGTAAGAATTCCATGTACCATGCCCGCACGAAGCATATTGATGTGAGATATCATTGGTTGCGTTATGTTATTGACGAAAAGCTGATGATGCTGAAGAAAATTCACACTAACAAAAACATGGCTGATATGTTGACCAAAGTGGTTCCTAGTGGCAAAGTGAAGTTGTGCACTAGGATGGCCGATATGGACTTCAAATAGCTTGATGTGGATTTTTCTCCTCCTCGTGGTGGGCTGGAGGGGAAGATTTGTGGGATACATAATATGTACCATAGTTCAGCCCATATTTTTATGGCCTGTTTAAATAAGTATGAGGGTAATATTAAATAATATTATATATATATATATATATATAGTAGGGAAGGTGCAGCACCAAAAGAAAAAAAAAAGGGGGGGAGGATGTAAGTGGCGGCGGCACATAGAAACAAAACGAGAAAGAGAGAGTGCGGCAGCGAGGTGAGATCGGGTTTCGATCTTGGAGCAATTTGGAGCGGGTATTCTAGGCGTTGATTGGAGTTAATTGATCAGGATAATCAATTGTCCTCGACCCTGAGGAGGTAATCCTTGTATCGCTCAATTTGCTTGTAGGTTTTAAGTTAGGACAAACATCTTAAAACCATAAACGTTGTAAATGCTATTTTCTATAGTGAATTTTGCTGTCGGTTTGCCCCGTGATTTTTCCTCTACTCTGGAGGGTTTTCCACATTATATATGGTGTTGATTTAATTTCTGCATATTTAATTTCGTTGTCGATATTTGGTAATTTTGGTGTGCCCTGTGATTTATATCTGTCATTGATATTGGTTTGAGTGGTCGATTCAAATTGGGTTTAGGTGTCTAAACCCCCAACACATCTTATAGATTTCTGCTATAACTCAATATTAACTTCAATTTGCCTATTAGAGCCATAGAGCACGTTTAGATTAAGATCATCTTTCCATCCAAGGGCAAGTCCACCTAAAAAGCCTACTGGATTAACTATAAAAATATTTGAAAAGCTTAGTTTTTTTTTTTTAAAACACGGGTTACATTTTCTTCTCTGTGCTTTGTTTCCGCAAGAAATACCACAAGGGGCTTATAAGACCGGGAGAGCTCCCAAAGACCATGAACTGCCAAGGGTCGCCACAACCCTTAACAGTTCCAACATAACTAACTCATGGCGCCGATGGCGATTGTCGAGGGACAACCACCGGAAACCCCTCCTGCGTAGTTACACCAGATCCAGAAGCTTCTCCTTCATCTTCAATCATCTTCTCCACATAATCTTCATTCTGAATTGAATTATGAGCATGCATCTTCATCTTCTTCATTTCGAAGTTGTAACAAACCACTTTCTTAAGACTTCTTATAACTCTCTGGGCATATTATTTTGCATCTTTCTGACCACCACTTGGGGCATAAACCACCAATTTATTATCTAACCCCTTTTTCAAGACAAACCCTAGAAGATTACACTGGTAGTTGAGAAGCAATTAATTCCAAATCCTCCAAGATCTGTGCATGGCAAGCTTGGAACCTAAAACGCCGCAGGACTTGGAAATGACAAAAATAGATAAGGATTGCACTTTTGAACACCTTCACAACCCTCAATAACAGAGCCCCAAACGGAGATTTGGGGAAAAGATTGAATATGGACTTGGAAACAGTGAGATTTATGGCTAAATTCAAATCATAACGGGGAAGAATTTGGGATGAAAGGGAAAGGCATAGAAGCCCTAGAACATTCTCCACTCCAAAGGAGTGAGACTTTCCGTATATAATTTTATAAGTCAGTGAATGTTCGAGAGTAATTTTTTTGTACAAAACTAAATAATATACAAACCTATTAAATTTCATTCAGTTGCAATATACCACATTTTATAATTATGGTTAAAGCATATATCTAACTAAAAATAAGGTTCCTTTTAAAAATCAAAACGTTGATTCTTACATTCTAATGTCATGTTCCAAATATGATACGATGGGCTTTTATTATTGTTGCTATAAAACAAGTATGACATCTACCTGAATGGCAAATGTAGGTTATTCTTTTTCTTTTTGTACATTTGACATATTTACTGTCAGTGTAGTGGTAAAATTTAGGAGGAGTTGAGTTTGAATCACATTATCAATTGTTCTAATATAAGAAGTCTCAAGTTGCTTCATTTTTAAAAGCGTTCCTACAATCTTTTCAAAATCGTTTCAAAAGAATGTAATTATATTTCTAATACACACTGTAACATATTTTTTGACATCTTTGTTGGAATTTGGGGGTACTGTGCTCTAATTTTAGAGTCTTGTGTTTTTGCCTCAATCCCACCTAGAAAATATTGAGGAGGAGAGTCTAGTTTATACACCCTCTTTTTATTGTACTCTGTAAAGTATTGTGGGCTCTAGAGTGGGTTTTGTGAACCGCACATGCGCACGTACACCCACCCTGCCTCGCCATGCTAGCCGTTGCGGTGTGCTGTGGACTTTTTCAAACCTACACTTTTATTTTTACTACCTTTGTATTTGTTTAAGTAGTCGTAAACAAACTCATGATGAATCCTTGTTGTTAGGTTGAGTTTAAGGCCTTTGGCTCGAGCTCAAGGTGTATCCCTGTTGACCTCAAGGAGTGGTCCATACTCTAGGTCTCGTGGCTCGAGTGCGCATTTTGACCACATCAACGAATATTTTTTATAACTGACTGGATTTTTAGGCTCTCCCATATTTTCCTAAACCTGCAAGGAATTTATTCTATAAATATCAGGGTATAGGGTTCTATTAAGATCACCAAAAAATGCAAAAAAAACGGAAACATAGTCTTCACTGAAATTCTCCTTCTCTTTCACGGCTCTCTTTTTCTCTCAAATATTCTCTCGTCTGTTACTAAGCAAGTTGGAATGTACTCCGACCCATCTCCCTGGAGAACACTGCTGAGGTGGATACCATGTTAACCTTGAGGGTCGGAGTGCCGTTAATCCCATTGTGCCTCTGTGGAGGCATAAACGACTTAGGGCAGTAGATTCTCGACGGCGCAACATTTCTTCGGTCAATTCTGTCCCTCTATTAAGCTCGTCAAAGTTGTTTCTTTTATCGTTCTTGTAATCTCGAAATCTATTTCATTGTAATAAAATAGTTATATTTTTGATCACTTATTCACCCTATTACACCAACAATCTAAGTCATTTACTATAATGAGTAATCTATAGGCTTTATCGCCCCTGACATGTCAAAAACCGAGCCCTTGGATGGGAAGAAGTATAAGATGTGGGCTAATAAGATGGAGTTATTCCTAGGCCTAACAGAGGTTCATTATACTCAATTTAATGATAGAACCCCTCCGAGGTCCAATAAGGATTTTGAGAAAGACAACTGTACTTGTAGAAGGATGCTTCTCCATTAAATGACAGTGCCTCTTTACCAATTTATAGTAATATGAAAACTGCTCAAGAGATATAGGAAGCATTATTAAACAAGTATGGATCTGATGATAGCATGACTAAAAAATATGTATGCAATAAGTGGTTAGCTTTTACCATGGTTGATGAAAAACCTATTCTTGACCAAATCCATGAGTACAAACTTTATGCACTAATATTTTGAAGGAGGGAATGAAGTTTTGTGAAACATTTAAAGCTAATTGCTTAATTGAAAAGCTGCCTCCTTCTCCGAAAAATTATAAAGCTTCTTTAAAACACAAGAAGGACATGACTTTACAGAAATTGATCTTTCATATCAATTTGGAAGATCAGAACCAAAAACAAGCCAAGGGAAAGTCCTCTGAGCACTCCTTCTTGGTGGCTAACCTTGTGGAATCGATAAACGCAGAAAGAAAGGAAAGTTCAAGAAGCCTTGGAATAAGGGTAGAGATAATGCTAGAGAAGAAGGATCTAGCAGCAAGCAAGGCTAATCTTGAGAAAAGAGGCCACTGGAAAATGCTAATGATGGCCAAAAGAGGAACAAAAAACGTGCTGGACTTGTGGCAAGACTAGCCATACCTCAAGGAACTGTAGGAAGGGATTTGGGCCTGGAAAGCACATAGAGGTCCCAAGCTAAGCTCACCGAGGAAGGAGACGTGTTTGTCGCCATGAACTCCGAGGTGAATATGGCTGGGAACATAGTCGAGTGGGTTGTAGATACTGGTGCCACAAGGCACATATGCACCAATAAAGGCATATTCCATGAATATGAGAAAGCCACTAATGGGGAGAAGGTGCATATGGGCAATTCTAATTTGGTCCCTGTCCTCAGCAAGGGAAAGGTCCTCCTTAAATTCAACTCTGAAAACCTCTATGTTTCCTAAATGTGCTGCATGTTCCTGATGTGCGTAGGAATTTAGTCTCTGGTGCATTTTTTAACAAAGCAAACTTTAAGTTAACCTTTGATTCTGACAAGTTAATTCTCACTAAAAATACCCACTTCGTCAGGAAAGGGTTTTGTAATGGTGGTTTGTTTGTTCTTGATGTGATGAATGAGAATGCTTCTACTTCTGCTTATATTGTTCAGTCCTTGGATTCGTGACATGCTAGGCTTGGACATGTAAACTTTAATTCGGTTATGAAACTTAAACAAATGAGTTCAATCCCTAATTGTGATCTAAACGAACCTAATAAATGTGAAATATTTGTTAAGGCCAAACATCCAAAGAAATCATTTAACAAATCAGTTGAAAGGACTTCAAGACTATTGGGGCTTTGTTAGGAATGGTATTCTGAAATCAAGATTTATTCTATTTATATTATTTTATAAATGAATAAAATTGAAGTTCCAGTCGTTTCCATATTAAATTTGTGTTAGCGAGCATTTATACTGCATGTGATTTTCTTTTTGGAAACATCCATGAGATGGGTGTAGTCCTCATACTACAATTTACATGTCTAATCTAAGTGGTTTATAAGATTAATCCACAGATAGACTTGGAATAAATAGTATGGATTGTTGTTTGAAAGACTCATAGTCCAAGACAAGCTTGGACCACTTGTATGCTAAAACTATAACGTAACACTTTAGATGACTTGTCTTAGTCATATGAATGGTGATCCAAAAGTGTTATGTTGGTGTGTTTAATAAGATTGGCACACTGAATTGGACCATGTGGATTACTTGTTTCTAGACTACTATCGGAGATGAGTCATTCATGTTATACTGTTTGAAAGACTGCTCTAATTCCTGAGAGTATTCTGGACTTGTGCATGGAACGTTAGTTACTTTGGTGTACTATAAGTGAGGTTTAAATGCACGACTGAATTCCCACGTACACTGGGTAGCGGCGTGAAGTGTGACAAGGTTCAAGTATTCAACACGGAATCTACAGTCTTTTATGAGATACATATGTCCCCTTAATTTATTCTCAAATGTTTGAATAGTTTGGAAACTTTGGCCAAAGTGTTCCAAGTGTTTAACGTTTGGAATTTATACTGTGAATATGTTCAAGAATAAATGGATTATTCAATGAAGGACGAGTCGGTAACTAATGGAGAAGCTGTGAGAAGGATAATGGTGGTAGTTATACTTATTCTTCATCATGCATATCTAGTAAAGGGGTTGTTGTTATCAATATAGTCTATTAATGAAATATCGAATAAATGGTTTAAGTTTGGAGTGCAGTGAGATTTATTTAGTAGAGTTAAGTCTCCTTAAATGGTAATTAAATTATATCATGAGATGATTAATTTAACCCTTTTTGGAGCTAGATTTAAATTGTCCTTGAGGTCTTTATGCAAGTCTCTGTATTTATTGCCAAACATTATTCATAAAATGAATAAGAATTGAAAATTATAAAATAAAATAATTTTAGAATATTAAAATTCATGAGATGAATTTTTACTTGTGGGAAACAATGCAAAAAAAAAACAAAAAAATACCGCCCACAGGCTGTTATCCGTGTGATCACGGATGGGCCAACCGAAGTGCGACACGTGTTGCTCGCTGGGCTACTCTAAGGGGAGATCCACGTGTCCCCCGTGTTGGCCAATCAGGCCACGACACTTGGCATGCTATGACGGGCCAAAAAGGACACGAGTACTATGGACAAAAAATGCGACGTTTTGATGCTTTTAAAAGTAAAGCGAAGCATTTTAATTTTTTAATTGGAATTGTTTTGTGCGCATCCCACATTCATTCTTTTCATATTTTTCCACTCCGATAGCCTACTATAAATAGAGGTACCTATTTAGAGGTTTGGTATTAAAAATTGAAACAAATTATTTGGGTTTCTGGAATTGTTTTGGAGACCTAATTGGAGAGAAAATTTTCTGTTAAAATTTTTCTTTCCTAGTTTAATATTTTTCGGAGCTCACCCTCCGGGCAGTTCTAGGTCATTGCATAAAAGATCGCGGGGTCTCAAGTTTTGGTATTCTTTTGAAGATTATTATTTCTTTCTGTTTTTTCTTATATTAGAGCAATTCCAGGTACGTTTTCTTTCCTTCACTTTTGTTTTCGCTTTTCTACTTATTTACAGTATTCGTTATTATGCCTGTTCAAGTTTATATATTGTTATGAATGTATTAAAGTAAAAGGCTTGTACATCTAAATTAAGAATTTAGATCTGTAGATTTAAATTATGAATTTAAATATGTAGATTTCAAATTAGAAATTTTAAATCAACTCTAGGTTTAGAATTATGAATTCTAAACCCGTTCTACTGAATAAACTGTATAAAAGTTTGGAGAATTTTTGAAATTCGTCGCAACAACTGGTATTAGAGCAAAGAGATCCTATTCTCGGGAGCTCTCGCACGTGAGGTGTCACGAAGCGTGACTCTCCGTCTGGGGCCTAAGGTAGAGAGAAGAGTCTCCTAATGTAAGTGCTCTAATAGGTGCCTTTTGTTGTGACCATAGTTGAGAACTGTGAACCCAACTATCGGCATTAGAGTTTTTTTTTTTTCCCAACAAGCTTATGCATTCTGACATTAGTGACTTTAAGAGCACCATAAGTAAAGGTGGAAAAAAGATATCGTATCACTTTTGTAGATGATCACTCGAGATTCACTAAAGGTTTATCTCCTAAGTACTAAAGATGAGGATGAGGAAGTGATTTTGAAATATACTACTCACGTTGAGAACCAACTAGACCATAGGATTGAGAGGATTAGGTCTGATAAAGGAGGTGAGTATGATACTACCTTCCTCAAGAAACATTGTGAGAAACTTGGCATAATTCACCAGGTCTCAGCCCCTTATATACCTCAACATAATGGTATAGCTGAGAGAAAAATAGAACTCTAAAAGAGATGACAAATGCCATGCTTATTAGCTCAGGCTTACCCTCGAACTTGTGGGGAGAAGCCATGTTGTCTGCTTGTCATTTACTAAATAGGGTTCCAAACTAGAAGTCAGATAGAACCCCTTGTGAACTATGGAAGGGCAACACACCTAACTTGAAATACTTGAAAGTGTGGGGTGTCTAGCTAATGTAGGGATTCTTGAATTTTAAAAAACATAAAATTGGTCCGAACACTATAGATGCTATCTTTGTTGGTTATATAGATTTATGCTTTTGTATGACTCGAGCCTTGGGCTCTGTAAGATAATGAAATCTCGAGGTGCTGAATTCTTTGAGAACAAATTTCCCATGAAAGAATCTATGCATGCTTCATTACCTGATTCTGTACCTACATCATCATCTGGTCATGTGTCTCCTGAGCTCGAGGCTCAAGAAATTAGAAGAAGCAAGAGGGCTCGAACTGAGACTAGCTTCGGACCAAACTTCATCACCACTTTCTTGTCTAAGCATCATGATTTTGATGAACATACTGTAAAATGCATTAATGCTAGATGAAGATCCGAAAATTTATGATGAGGCCATTAGAACCATAGATGTTCCCTTTTGGAGAGAGGCCATAAGTAATGAGTTAGACTCTAAAACGAGCAATAACACTTAGGTGTTAGTGGACCTTCCTAAAGGATGCAAACCTATGAGGTGTAGGTGGGTGTTTAGAAAGAAACTATGTAGGTGGGTGTTCGGAAAGAAACAAAGGACCGATGGATCCATAGAAACATCTAAGGCCAGGCTGGTAGCCAAAGGGTATACCCTGAAACAAGGAATAGATTTCTTTGATACTTATTCACCCATAACTAAGATTGCCACTGTGAGAGCCCTGTTAGCTCTAGTGTCCATACATAACCTTGTAATATACCAAATGGAGGTGAAACCCACATTTTGGAATGGTAACCTTGAGGAACAAATTTATATGGAACAACCCGAGGGGTTTGAGGTTTCCGGTATGGAGCATAAAGTGTAAACTTGTTAAGTCCTTGTATTGCCTTATACAAGCTCCTAAATACTTGCATAAAAATTTTGATTGTACCCTCGGCACACGTGGTTTTATTGTAAATAGTAGTGATGCTTGTGTGTATTCAAAGCATGTTGGTAATGATTGTGTGATTATTTGTTTGTATACTGATGACATGCTTATTTTTGGAACAAGTGTGAAAATTGTGAATGATACTAAGTCTTTCTTGAGTACATGTTTTGATATGAATGACCTAGGTGAGGTCGATGTGATACTTGGGGTTAAAATTAGTAGAACACCTGAGGATTTGACTTTGAGTCAATCTCATTACGTGGAGAAAACATTAAGGAAGTTCACTTTGATGAAACACATGCTAAAACTCCATATGACCTTAATGTTTATTTGATGAGAAACATAGGAGATAATGTATCAACAAGCTGAAAATGCTAAGATAATTGGTAGTGTAATGTTCTTAATGAATTACACTCGTTCTGATATTGCTTATACTATTAGTAGACTTAGCTGTTACTCCCATAACCCTAGCGATGAGCACTAGAGTGCTTTGAGAAGGCCGTTAAGGAATCTTGAAGGTACCATAAATTTGGGTTTATGCTATAAATGGTTCCCTGATGTGTTAGAGGGATATTGTGATGCTAATTGGGTGTTTGATTGTGAAGAAATTTAATCTACTAGTGGTTATATATTTGTGCTATTACATGGAAATCACGTAAAAAAACAAGTATTGCTAAATCAACCATGAAGTCGGAATTGATTGCTCTTGAGATAGCAGGTTTGGAGACATTCCATTATAGGGGAAGCCCGTGCCTTCAGTGTCGTTGCACTGTGACTCACGAGCAGCCATTGGAGTTGCTCAAAGTGAGGTTTATAATTGCAAGCAGAGACATATTCACCTCAGGCATGGTGTCTTAAGAAATTTGATCACGAACAATGTTATCTCCCTTGAATTTGTGAGGAGTGAGAAAAATTTGGTAGATCCTCTAACCAAAACCCTTACAAGGAAAATGATAAATGAAATAGCAGAGGGAATGGGTCTAAAGCCCGTATGTGTGTCCTAATATTAGTGGATCCCGTCTCGGGAGTTACTCTCGATGTTTAATGGCTCAAACAAAGTCAAAGACCAGGAAATTTGTGATAAGCACTCAAACCCTTCCCATGTTTGGTATATAAGTGGCTGTAGGATCTACTAAATCTACCATGACGAAGGTTGAGCTTAATGCTATTAATGTAGTCCATAGCCCTTTGTGGTGGTGTGGGGCATCACACCTGATGGACACACTGCTATTGCCATGATGTGAGGATGAGCCTTTGGCCCTTAATGATGTCCATACCCTTTTAGGGTGGTGCGCGGTAGCACACCTGATGGATTTACCTACGGGATTGTGGGGGTAAAAAGTCCTCCTATCGATAGTATGGGCTTACTCTCTTGAGTAGTTCTAATACCAGGTTTCAATTATTTTTGAGGGACCTTCTATGTCCTAATCACAGAGTGCGTTTCAGCCTCGAGAACCCATAAAGGGGTTAGTATGCTCCTCCCAATGACAGCTCATGGTTCAAGACTTTGTTTACCAATGGGTGGTTGTGGAACATGCTTAGTCATTGGGTGTAGTTTCAAGTCCAAAAGACAATAGCATCGTCAAGTGTGGGTCTCACTGCTCAGTAACATTATTTCTTTCCCTCCTTTCTCAAAATTGAACCAAGTGGGGGATTGTTGGAATTTAGTGATAGGGTGCTTCAATTTTGGAGTCTTGTGTTTTTTCCTAATCCCACATAGAAAATTTAGATGAGGAGAGTCTCATTTATATACCCCCTTATTATTGTACTTGGTAAAGTATTGAGGGTTCTAGAGTGGGTTATGTGAACCACACATGGACGCCTGCCCTGTCTCGCCGAGCCAGCTGGCGCTTCCCGGTGTGGATTTTTTGTAGCCCAAATTTTTATTTTTACAACCTTTGTATTTGTTTAAGCTGTCGCAAACGAACTCCTGGTGAGTTCTTAATGCTGGGTTGTGCTTGAGGCCTTTGGCTCGAGCTGGAGGTGTCTTCTTTATTCACCCCAAGGGTGCTATCCTGAGGAGTTGTACATAGTCTAGTCTCGAGGCTTGAGCTCGAGCTCGAGTACGCGTTTTAACCATGTCTTTTCTTGCTCTTTCCTTAACTGATTTTTCCATAACTGACTTGATTTTTAGGCTCTCATATCCATCACTTTCCTTGTTTAAAGTGGATTCTTTGCTATGATCTTTTCCTTAACATCCAAGGAGTTCCCTCTATAAATACCTTGCCATCGAGTTCTATTTGATATACTGAAAAACACTGAAATACAATTTACACTGAAACACGATCTTCACTGAAATTACTTCTTTTTCTTCACGTTTTTTGTTTTCTCTTTTCTCCTTCGTTACTGAGCAAGTTGGGGCGTACTCCAACCCATCTCCTCAGAGCACACTACTGAGATGGGTGTCGTGTTAATCCTGAAGTCGTTTCTTTCATCATTCTTGTGATCTCGAAATCTATTTCATTGTAATGAAAGAGTCATATTTTTAGTTGCTCATTCACCCTATTACACCAGCAACCTTACATTCTTACTCATTTAACCTTTCAATTGCTAATTTTCAAACACTAAGAAAAAGTAAAATACACTAGCACATATTAGATTTTCAAACATTAATGGTTGATGATTACAATTTCCAATATGTATAATGACAAAGAAGTAATACTAAATAAAAAAAGGGAAAAGAAAATTTATTAGTAGATCAAAAATATATCCTTATGTAAATCAACCATTCCACAAGAAAAATAAAATAAATAGAAAACAATCAACCCCAACACCTGTTTAATATTTTCAACGGGAAAAATCATAGAACTTTATGAGATTCTTTGTATTTTGTGCATATCATTATATATATTTGTATGCATTTCTCATTATTGCAACATAATTAGTATATAGGTGATTTCTGGCAATTTATTTTTATTTACAACTGTAATTAAGTACGATCTATTCCTTTGTGCTCCTTAGGCTTTTTCGATAGATGTATTGAGTCATTTGTGACTTTTGGATTGCTTAAAGACTCTCCCATTTATGCGGAACGGAAAGGCAAAAATCAATCGAACACGTCGAAATCACAGGTTTCAATTATTTTTGAGGGACCTTCTATGTCCTAATCACAGAGTGCGTTTCAGCCTCGAGAACCCATAAAGGGGTTAGTATGCTCCTCCCAATGACAGCTCATGGTTCAAGACTTTGTTTACCAACGGGTGGTTGTGGGACATGCTTAGTCATTGGGTGTAGTTTCAAGTCCAAAAGACAATAGCATCGTCAAGTGTGGGTCTCACTGCTCAGTAACATTATTTCTTTCCCTCCTTTCTCAAAAATGAACCAAGTGGGGGATTGTTGGAATTTAGTGATAGCGTGCTTCAATTTTGGAGTCTTGTGTTTTTTCCTAATCCCACATAGAAAATTTAGATGAGGAGAGTCTCATTTATATACCCCCTTATTATTGTACTTAGTAAAGTATTGAGGGTTCTAGAGTGGGTTATGTGAACCACACATGGACGCCTGCCCTGTCTCGCCGAGCCAGCTGGCGCTTCCCGGTGTGGATTTTTTGTAGCCCAAATTTTTATTTTTACAACATTTGTATTTGTTTAAGCTGTCGCAAACGAACTCCTGGTGAGTTCTTAATGCTGGGTTGTGCTTGAGGCCTTTGGCTCGAGCTGGAGGTGTCTTCTTTATTCACCCCAAGGGTGCTATCCTGAGGAGTTGTACATAGTCTAGTCTCGAGGCTTGAGCTCGAGCTCGAGTACGCGTTTTAACCATGTCTTTTCTTGCACTTTCCTTAACTGATTTTTCCATAACTGACTTGATTTTTAGGCTCTCATATCCGTCACTTTCCTTGTTTAAAGTGGATTCTTTGCCATGATCTTTTCCTTAACATCCAAGGAGTTCCCTCTATAAACACCTTGCCATCGAGTTCTATTTGATATACTGAAAAACACTGAAATACAATTTACACTGAAACACGATCTTCACTGAAATTGCTTCTTTTTCTTCACGTTTTTCGTTTTCTCTTTTCTCCTCCGTTACTGAGCAAGTTGGGGCGTACTCCAACCCATCTCTTCAGAGCACACTACTGAGGTGGGTGTCGTGTTAATCCTGAAGTCGTTTCTTTCATCATTCTTGTGATCTCGAAATCTATTTCATTGTAAGGAAAGAGTCATATTTTTAGTTGCTCATTCACCCTATTACACCAGCAACCTTACATTCTTACTCATTTAACCTTTCAATTGCTAATTTTCAAACACTGAGAAAAAGTAAAATACAATAGCACATATTAGATTTTCAAACATTAATGGTTGATGATTACAATTTCCAATATATATAATGACAAAGAAGTAATACTAAATAAAAAAAGGGAAAACAAAATTTATCAGTAGATCAAAAATATATACTTATGTAAATCAACCATTCCACAAGAAAAATAAAATAAATAGAAAACAATCAACCGCAACACCTGTTTAATATTTTCAACGGGAAAAATCATAGAACTTTATGAGATTCTTTGTATTTTGTGCATATCATTATATATATTTTGTATGTATTTCTCATTACTGCAACATAATTAGTATATAGGTGATTTCTAGCAATTTATTTTTATTTACAACTATAATTAAGTACGATCTATTCCTTTGTGCTCCTTAGGCTTTTTCGATAGATGTATTGAGTCATTTGTGAATTTTGGATTGCTTAAAGACTCTCCCATTTATGCGGAACGGAAACGCAAAAATCAATCGAACACGTCGAAATCGAAAGATGAGCTCGAAATCCATAGAAAGAGAGAAAATAATTAGGGCTTTGGTATTCTAAAATTGATGAATGAATCAAATAACTACAATAGGAAGTATTTATACACAAAATAAAAACCCTAAAACAAAAAAAATTACGAAAATACCTCAAAATACAAAATTACAAAAATACCCTGAAAATTATGAAATTACGAAATTGTTCTTCACCTACTCATCCTACATTAGTCCCCTCCACTTGAAAAGAACTCGACCCTAAGTTAATTTTCAGGTAGAACGAAGCCTCTATAGGGTGATAGTCATATAGGTCTGCCACGTTGAAGATTATGGATATTTCCATGCTCTCCGGCAGCATGTAGGCATTGTCGATCCTCTTCAGAATGTTGTATGGACCATACTTCTTCGATTGAGCTTGTTGTATGTCCCCACAGGAAATCTCTACTTGTGCAAAAATACCATTACTCTGTCACCTTCATGAAGGATCTTTTTCAGTTGATGCTTGTCAGCGGCGGCTTTGTACTTGACATTTTTCTTTTCAATCTTATGTAAAACCTCGACCTGTACAGCTTGGACTTTCTGTGATACCTAAAGGTCCTTCTCAAACTAATACTTAAAAGTCGTGATTGACAAAAGTGAGCGCCCCTCCACTTTTAACATGTCTAACTCATTTACTTTTGGCACCATAGTAATCTTATGAGCTCTCCAATTAAATATATACAAATTATCCCCCCTATGAATGACATCCACATCAAAGTGCCATGGTCTTCCTGACAAGACATGACTAGCATCCATATCTACCACATCACAACCTACCACATCATGATAATGCTTGCTAATAGAAACAGGAATGCAACAATGCTCAATGACCTTAACTTGTGGACCCTTCTTGATCCACCTAATCGAGTAAGGGGCCAGGTGCTTCTCTATGGGGAGCTTTAGCCAGTCCACTAAACGCTTTGACATAAAATTCTCATAGCTACCACTATCTAAAATCAAATTACAGACCCTCCTGTTTACAGTACAATGAGACTAAAAGATGTTATTCCGTTGTGTAGTAGGTTCCTACTTTGCATTGTCCATAAGTCACCGTAGAACACAACTAAACCTTTCTCCGTTCTCTTCAACAAATTCAGCCTCGTCGTGGAAATTAGACTCATCTGGATTCTATAGTATCTCTTAATCTTTCTCATGTTCTGCGAAGTTCATAATTCATCAACTTGGACAAACATTAGGGTGTGCCCAAGTTGTCCTTCAAGAGCCTTGGGTTGGCATATACGGGTTCTGAGTTCTGAATTGGTTCCTGTTAGTAGCAAATCTCCCAGGACCATTGACAGCACCAATTACAAACACATTAGGCCGGGTTGGCGCAGGTGATTTATGCCTAATTAGTGACAAATTGGATGATTATATAATTCCTCCTCTGAAATTCGACTATTATGGCAATTTCTTTCAATTCAGCCTTCAGTGGCATATTGAATGCTTCATCCACGGTCAACAATACTTGGAATCCAATTTTTTCTTGAATTGACTATTTCAGCCCTTTATATATCACAAAACACGTTGGACCTCAGTTTCAAATAGGTTTTCCTAACTGTAAGTCTCAAAAATTCAATAGTGCAATTAGCTACGGAGCGGTTACCTTGCATGGAATTTTGATACAACGGGAATAGATGTTTCTCATAATCTGGTGGGAGAAATCTTCCCCTCAAATGCTTACTCATTTTTCTCCAATTCATGATTTTATCTTTTCCCTTCCTCTCATAATTTTGTTGCACCTAGTCCCATCAAACTCAAGCTCCACCCTTTAGTTTGTGAGCCACCACTTTAACTCTCCGATGTTCGGGCACATCCATCACATCGAGGAAATGTTCAACCTCTGAAAGCAAATCTAGAAAATCTTCAATGTTTAAGTTACCATTAAAGGTAAGTAACTCGCCTTTAATATGATAACTGCATCCGTCCTGATTATAATGAAGGGTTGGGCTTCTCCTTCCACGCCCAACACCATCTAAAGCTTTATCTGAATCAAAGGAGTCACTATCACTAAGGTTTTGTCAATTAGGAGCATAACGGGCAATAGAGTTTGAGTATGGACAGCCTTGGGCAACTCCCTTGGCATGAACATCACCCGTGGGATGGATTGGGTTAGGGTTGTTGTTATCGCCCGAGGGCACGAAGCAATAACTCGTAAAAAAAAAACCATCTCACGCCTCTGTTCCTCAATGGCCGCCCATAGAGCCGCCTTCCCAAAACCAACATCGTTAGGACTCATTTTGTTGCCAGATTGATTGGCCATCACATTAGAGGAATTTCTGCTCTAATTCCAATTGATGTGGAACGGAAACGTAAAATTCAAATTAAACACGCCAATTCGAAGAATAAATTCGGAATCCACCGAAAGAGAAAAAATAATTAGGGTTTTAGTATTCTAAAATTGATGAATGAATCAAACAACAACAATAGAAAGTATTTATAGGCAAAGTAAAAACCCTAAAACAAAAAATTACGAAAATATCCTAAATTACAAAATTAAAAATACCCCTAAAAATATGAAATTACGAAATTATTCTTCATCTACTCGTTCTGCATCACATTTTGTTACAAATTTGTAGTATTAACTCATGCTTAGTGTATGGACCAACATCGCTGAACAAAGGCCCTTATTAGTGATCTGTTTGGACTGGAGAAAACGGTTATAGTTCGGGAGGGATGAGTTCCACGAAAGGCATGTAGGGTTTACATAATGAACAAGCTCCACCCTTCAGTTTGTGAGCCACCAGTTTAACTCTCTGATGTTCAGGCACATCCATCATATCAAAGAAGCATTCAATCTCTGAAAGCTGATCTTGAAAATGTTCAATGTTTAAGTCACCATTAAAGGTAGGTAACTCAGCTTTAATATTGATAACAATCTTTGTCCTGATTATAATAAAGGGGTGGGCTTCTCCTTCCATGGGTAACACCATCTGAAGCTTTATCTGAATCAGAGGAGTCACTATCACTAAGGTTTCATCGATTAGGAGCACAACGAGCATTAGAGTTTGGGTATGGATGGCCTTAGGCAACTCCCTCGGCATGAACATCACCTGTGGGTTGGATAGGGTTAGGGTGGTTGTTATCACCAAGGGCATAGAGCCGCCTTTCTATTCCTTAATGGCAGCCCATAGAGCCGCCTTCCCAAAACTAGCGTTGTTAGGATTCATTTCGTTGCCAGATTGATTGGCCATCATACTAGGCAAATTCCTGCTCTAATTCCAATTGATGCGGAATGGAAACGTAAAATTCAAATAAAGCACATCAATTCAAAGAATAAGTTTAGAATCCACTGAAAGAGAAAAAATAATTAGTGTTCTATTATTCTCAAATTGATGAATAAATTGAATAACAACAGTAGAAAGTATTTATAGGCAAATTAAAAACCCTAAAACAAAAAATTACAAAAATATCCTAAAATACAAAATTATTAAAATACCCCTAAAAATACAAAATTATTCTTCATCTACTAGTCCTACATCACATTTTATTCCAAATCTGTAGTATCATGCTTAGTGTGTGGAGAAACATCGCTAAACAAAGGGCCCTTGTTATAGATCTGTTTTGACTAGAGAAAATGGGTATAGTTCGGGAGTGATGGGTTCCATGAAAGGCATGTAGGGTTTACATAATGAAAAAGCTACACCCTTCAGTTTGACAGCCACCACTTTAACTCTCTGATGTTCAGGCACATCCATCATATCAAAGAAATGTTCAACCTCTAAAAGCTAATCTAGAAAATCTTTAATGTTTAAGTTACCATTAAAGGTAGGTAACTTAGCGTTAATATGATAACCACCTTCGTCCTAATTATAATCAAGGGGTGGGCTTCTCCTTCCATGCCAACACCATCTAAAGCTTTATCTAAATCAGAGGAGTCACTATCACTAAGGTTTCATCGATTTGGTGCACAACGAGCATTAGAGTTGGGTATGGATGGCCTTGGGCAACTTCCTCGGCATGAACATCATCTGCGGCTTGGATAGGGTTGTTGTTGTTGTTGTTGATGTCGAGGGCACGAAGCAAAACTCCTAAAACTCAAGCATTTTATGCCTTTTACTTCAATGGCTGCCCATAAAGCCGCCTTCCCACAACCAGCGTCGATTGAAGGTCCAAAGAGCAACCTAAGAGGAGGTGAATTAGGTCCTTTAGTAATAAAGGAAAAACTAAATTTACGAGCCTAAAATTAAATTAAAAGATAGACAATAAATATAAAATGAAAAAGATGAAGGCAAGAATAAAAGCGATGCACAAAAATTTTTATAGTGGTTCACTTTCAGATTGGAAGCTAGTCCACTTCTTAAGTGACTACTCTTTGTCACTTGAGCTTTTAAGTACACTTGATGATCCTTTTTTAAATTAGGCTCAGTATCCAACCTTTACAACTAGTCTTTTTGTACGCAGGCTCAAGACCAACCTTTTACAACCGATCCTTTTGTAACCGTAGGGTCAGGATCAAACCTTTACAATGAGTAATAGAAATAAAGTCGTGGAAGAATTAAAGTAATGAGACTTTTAACTCTTTCAAGAGTGAAAGCCAAAGTTAGGGATATGCCAATTAAGCTCAATGATCAACAATAAAAGAACAAGTAATTTTCAAATAAAAACTTTAAACAAAACTTAAAATCACAGCGTTAAAGCGCAAGAATGTAAGAGAACCTTTCATCAAAGAATGCTTAGAGAGTCTTGGATGATTTGAACCAAAGCATTCAAGCCCTATTTATAGGCAAATGAAGGCTAAGTGGATGCTCAAAAAGTTAGAAAAAAGATTAAGAAAGAAATCAAGTCAAAGATAACCATTTTGTGATTTTTCTGATCTGTGTGTCGACACACAATATCTCCCTGTGGCTACTATAAGCCTCTGTGTCAACACATACCTTCTGTGTGTCGACGCTCAACATGCCTAGGTGAATTTGCACATTTTTGATCAATTAGCTTGATTGATGGGATAATTTTACCATATTAACTAAATCGATTAGTTGATAAATTGACTGCCATATTAGGTCAAATTTTTGAATAAATTTTCCACTTTTCTTTGATCATAAGTATAATTGATTGCATAAATCAAGTTAAATCATCACCCATTAAATTTTTTTTTTTTATAGAATTTGATCATACTTTTCAAAGTACCAATCTTGAAAAATATTTTCATTGACAACTTAGATTAGGTTAAATTTTGACTTGAATATTTTTCAAATAAAATTTGAAAATCAATTTAAAAAAATATTTTAAAAATATTTTTGTTAGAGCATCATATATCAATATTGAGACTTGGACTCAATTGATATATCTCGATCCTAAGTCCTAGACATTAAAAATTAATAACTTTAAGGTGCTTGGACTCGGATCATGTTCTCTTCAATTTGGATGAATCTTCTCTTCAACTTGATCTCCTTTCCTCTTGATTCATCATTTTAGAAAGCTTCGTATCAACATGATTAACCTTACTTTTCCTAACTTTCTTATGAGTCACTTAGAAAAAAAGATTAGACCACTATGACTCACTAAATGGTTGTTATCATCAAAATTACAATATAAATGGCTTTAGGGACAACAATCTTCTCTTTTTTGATGATGACAAATATTTGGTGTTTTCTCTTGGAAATGTGAAAGGTGAAGTATAGAATTCACCATAAAAGTATTCGCTTACTAAAGTATACACATGACCATGAATTTGTGAAGCAATTTATATCATGATTAAGGTTCAAATCCAATTGCTTCCCCTAAGTTGATGCATTTTAGAAATCATACATTCAACATATTAACATCATCATCATTTTCAACATTTCTCAATTAAACACATACTTCATGCCATAGTAGATACATTCTTACGGTTAGCTGTTCAATTAACTTACACTTAGCATCACCTTTATGACATAACTAATCATGAATACAATACACCAATTTTTCTCCCCCTTTGTCATCAACAAAAAGCGTAAGATAGGGGATAGAGAAAGTGTACATAAGAGCATATATAAACAAATGAAAATTATACACATTCTTAAATAAGCATAGCATTTCATTCAAATAAAATGATGTACAACAATGAAAAATGTAGCTCCAAATTTTTGAAAGAAAAAAAAAAATAAATCTAAGGAGTTGGGGTTCACCAACCCCAACAACACCCCCCCCCCCCCAAAAAAAATGTAGAGATTTGTTCGAAATTATTTCAAATATTCATAACAAATTTAGAGATTTGTTCAAAATTATTTCAGAAACTAAAATTTTTTGAAAATAGATGATTTTCATTTAGAAAAGCAAGAAAAGTGAAGAAAAACAAGCAAACTTATTAAAAAATTATAGTTCGTTCAGTTTTAGTTAGATTTTGAAAATACTTGATTTTTTGATGATTTTGAAAATAGATGGTTTTTTGATTTCAAAATGAATATAAAAACTTGATTTTGAAAATACCCTTTGTTTTTGGGGGATGAATATTTTGTGTGAATTTCTTTTAAAAAAATAAAAATGCCCTTTTTTTAAAATAGTCTAAGTTCCTATATTCATGAGTTGAATGAAAATACTTGATCCTTTGGAGCTCTTTCATGTTGAATATTAAAACTCAATGTTGAGTGCAAATGACTAATGCACGCAATCAAAGTCAAATAGATAAATTGTACATGGCGATTCTACTTCTAATATCACAAAAGATTTCTTCACTTAGAGGTTTATAGAAAATGTCCGCTAGTTGATAATTGGTGGGAAAAAAAATTTCACAATGGCATCTCCCTTAAGCACATGATCACGAATGAAGTGATGTCTAACCTTAGTATGCTTTTGTTCTAGAATACTGAGCCGGATTTTTAATTAAGCATATAGCATTATCACGTATTATAGAAGCATGGTCAATAAGAATGCCATAGTCATTTAGTTGATGCATTAACCACAATATTTGAGCACAACAACTTCCACATGCCACATATTCGGCCTCGGCGGTGGATAAAGTAATGTAATTTTGCTTTTTGCTGAACCATGACACCAAAGCGTGACCAAGAAATTGACAAGTACCACTAGTCAATTTTCGGTCCACTTTATATCCGGCAATATCCGCATCACTATATTCAACTAAATCAAAGAAATCACATTAAGGGTAAAATATGCCTAAGGGAGGAGTACGAACTTGGTATCAAAGTATTCTTTTCACGGCACACAAATGAGATTCCTTAGGACATGCAGGAAATCTAGGACATAAACATACACTAAACAATATATCAGGTCTACTAACGGTAAGGTAAAGAAGGGATCCGATCATATCTCGATATAGTGTTTGGTCCACCTTTTTACCCTTTTCATCCATATCTAACTTAAGAGTTGAGCTCATTGGTGTTGCAATTGCCTTGGAATTTTTCATTCCAAATTTCTTAAGCATTTCCCTGATGTACTTGGCTTGGTTGATGAAATTTCATTCCTTGTCTTGATTGATTTGCAATCCGAGGAAGTAGTTGAGTTTCCCTATCATACTCATTTCAAATCCCTACTCATAAGATTTGCAAATTCTTCACAAAGAGAGGGATTAGTAGCACCAAATACTATATCATCAACATAAATTTGCATAATAAGATTACCATGTCTAGAGTGTTTGATAAAGAGTGTGGCGTCAACCTTTCCTCTTGAAAAGTCATTTTGCATTAAAAAGGAACTCAATCTCTCATACCAAGCTCTAGGAGCCCGTTTCAATCCATAAAGAGCCTTTTTGAGTTTGAAAACATGGTTGAAAAATTTGTCCCCTTTAAATCCGAGTGGTTGTTCAACATAAACCTCTTCTTCAATAAGACCCTTTAGAAATGCACTTTTTACATCCATTTAAAAAAGTTTGAAATCTTTAAATGAAGCAAATGTACATAAGAGTCTAACAGCTTCTAATCTAGCAACAGGAGCAAAGGTTTCCTCATAAAATCTATGCCTTCCTCTTGGTTATAGCCTTTAGCAACTAACCTTGCCTTATTTCTTACCATGTTACATTCCTCATCCTTCTTATTGCGGTAGACCCACTTGATACCGATGACTTGATGATCTTGAGGTCTATTCCCAAGTTCCCACACAACACTTCTCTTGAATTGATTTAGCTCTTCCTTCATTGCCATTATCCAATTCGCGTCATTAAGAGCTTCTTTTATGTTCTTGAGTTCTTCAAGAGAGATAAATGCAGCTAAATGACAATATTCGGTTAATGCATGCCTTGTTTTATACCTTGAGAGGGATCACCATTGATTTGACTTATTAGGTGATCCTTCAAGTATTTCCAATCTCGTGGTAAGTCTTCCTCTTTGGATTCTATACTTTGGTTATCTCCTTTTGGTTTATCCCTTTAAGATTTAAGTTTATCTTTTTCTTGCTCCTTGGATGAGTGTGTGATGTTTATTGGTTTGATTACTATATCATCATTATAAAGAGCTCTAGATGACAAGACATTGGTTTTATCAAAAACTATATGTACAGACTCTTCTACAACCTTAGTCTTTTTATTATAGACTCTATATGCTTTGCTTGTTAGGGAGTACCTATAAAAATACCTTCATCAACTCGTGAATCAAATTGGCCAAGATTTGTTTTGTCATTGTTGTGAATGAAGCATTTGCACCCAAAAGGCTTAAACTATGTAATGTTTAGTTTTCTACCTTTATAAAGTTCATATGGTGTTTTGTTCAAAATTGACCTTATTAAAGCTTGATTTGAGATGCAGCAAGCGGTGTTAATGGCTTCGGCCCAAAATGATTTAGGCAAGTTATTTTCACAAATCATCGTTCTTGCCATTTCTTTAAGTGTTCTATTTTTCCTTTCAATCACTCCATTTTGTTGAGGAGTTCTAGGTGCCAAAAAATTGTGGTCGATTCCAAAGTAATCACAATAATTTTTAAAATCATCATTTTCAAATTCCCTTCCATGATCACTTCTAACTGAAATAATTTTCAAATTGTTTTTATTTTGCACTTTTTTGCAAAATTTTTTAAATTTGTCAAATGCTTCACTCTTATGAAAAAGGAATAAAACCCAAGTAAAACGGGAGTAATCATAAATAATTACAAGTCCATATCGCTTTCCACCAAGGCTTAAATGACGAGTGGGACCAAACGAGTCTATATGTAAGAGTTCAAGATGCCTTGATGATGAAACTACATTCTTAGGTTTGAATGAAGATCTAGTTTGTTTTCCATATTGACATGCATCATAAGTATGATCTTTTTCAAACTTTTGCTTTGGTAATCCTATAGCAAAATCATTTTTTCAAAGTTTTGAAATCAAACCCATACTAACATGTCCAAATCGTCTATGCCAAATCCAAGTATCATTTTCATCCAAGACGCTAGAACATTTTAATGAATCTACATAATCAAGATCAATCATATTGACATTTTCACATCGTAGTCCAACAAGCAGAATTTCATTTGTTTTAGCATATTTACCTATGCATCTAGATGATTCAAAGTTAACGCAATATACTTTATCACATAATTGACTAATGCTTATGACCTTCAACAAGTAAGACATCCTTAATGCAAGGAGAAGAGTTAGAAGTAACATTACCAATACCGATTATTTTTCCTTTCTTATTGTCGCCAAAAGTGACATTTCCTTTTCTTCGTATTAGTGAAGTAAACTTTGATTTATCTCCGGTCATGTGTCTTGAGCAACCACTATCCAAGCACCACTTTTGGCTTTTGCTTTGGATTTTCATACACACGTCTCGCAATTCAAACGCTTTTAGGCACCCAAATTTTCTTGGGTTCTTTGCTGTTAGTCTTTAAATTAGGTGGTTGAGATCCTTTTAGGACCCAAACCATCTTTGTCTTTCTTAAATTTCTTTTGAAAGAGCATTGGTAAACGATGTGCCCATGGTCACCATGATAGTTGCACCTTATAGAGTTCATCGAAGGTGATGAGGCTTAAACAAAAAGAATATTCAAGCTTTTATTTTGAATGTTTTCATTATGACCAATTCCTGCTTTGTTATAGGCTAGTTTTTGAGATAAAAGAATTTTGTCAAGTGTTTCTTGCCCTTTGAAAAATTTGCTTGAGATTTTTGAAAGTTCTTCCATTCTTTTTTTTAAAGACTCATTTTCCTTCAAAAGTGATTCGCCTTCCTTGGATTCTCCTTTTTCATTTAAGATATGAGGTGTTTCTTCCAAGTATTGCTTTTCATTGGTTAGTTTAACGATTTCATTATTTAAAAACTTGTTCTTTTTCCTTAGTGATTCATTTTCAAGTTCAAGCAATAAATGTTGTTTTGAGCCCTTATCTAAACCCGTCTTTTCAAAACCTTTTATGAAAGTGTTTTGTCATTTTTTTAGTTTTTAATATTTCTCATGCAAATCATGAAAACCAATAACGAGCTCATCATAGGATTGATCGGTTACCTCATCACCTTCAATACTATCATCGTTAATAACCATGAGACAAAAGGTACTTCCTCTTCACATTCTTCGTCGGAATCATCGTTGCTATCTCCCCAAGCCGCAAATGGTTTCTACTACTCTTACTTTTTGTCTTTCTTTTTGAATTTGTTGAAAGTTTTCTTATTTTATGGCTTGGGACAATCTCTCTTAAGATGTCTGATTTGTCCACATTCATATCAAGTTGGCTCATCTTTGGAGGAAGATGAACCATTTTTAAAATTTTTCTTAAACCTTTTCTTTTCAAGACGTTTGTAAAATGTTTTTGCCAACATAACAACTTCATCATCACTTTCATCACTTAGAGATGATTTAAATGCTATGTCTTTATTTTTCTTTTATTTTTCTTCTTCTTTAAATTCTTCCATATCAATCTCATAGGTCATGAGATTTCCAATTAGTTGATCAAGTTTATAAGTGGAGAGGTTATGAGCTTCTCGAATAGCGGTAACCTTGCCTTGCCATGAAATAGAAAGACATCTAAGGATTTTACTAACTTGCTCTTCATTTGAATACATCTTTCCAAAAGCTTCGAGTTTGTTAGTGATATTGGAAAATTTACTGTACATCTCTTTTATTGATTCCTCTGGTTTAATTTTAAAAAGTTGGTAAGATCTTACCAATATGTTTATTTTTGAAGACTTCACTTGATCCGTACCTTCATATGTGAACTCTAGCTTATTCTAAATATCTTTTGCCAATTGACAACTGGACACATGATTAAACACATTTGGGGCAATAGCACACAATAGTTGATAATGAGCTTTTGCATTTTTTGCAAGTTTTTCTTTATCATCTTGTACAAGCTCATTTTTCTTTTTTTCAATGGTTTTCTCACCTTGTTTCTTTGAATGTACATAATCACCATTTTTCTGTTATAAGACATAGATCAAAATCAATGAATGTATTATAAAGTCTCATTCTAAGCTTACAACAGGGGAAATTTACCCCATCAAAAAGAGGAGGTTTGTTGGTCGATTAACCCTCGGCTAAGATCGGAGTGAAGGTTTCCATAGGATCATTCTAAAGTTGTTAGACCGAAAAGAAATTAGAGTACTGGCTCTGATACCAATTGAAGGCCTAAAAAGCAACCTAAGAGGGCAGTAAATTAAGTTCTTTAGTAATAAATAAAAAATTAAATTTATGAACCCGAAATTAAATTAAAAGATAGACAATAATATAAAATGAAAACGATAAAGACAATAATAAAAACAAAGCACAAAGATTTTTATAGTGGTTTACTTCCAAATCGAAAGCTAGTCCACTTCTCAAGTTACTACTCTTTATCACTTGAGCCTTTAACTAAGTTTGATGATCCTTTTTAAAATCAGGCTCAAGATCCAACGTTTACAACCGGTGTTTTTGTATGTAGTCTCAAGACCAACCTTTTACAACCGATCCTTTTGTAACCGTAGGTCAAGATCCAACCTTTACAATAAGTAGTAGAAATAAAGTAATTGAAGAATTAAAGCAATGAGACTTTTCACTCTTTCAAGAGTAAATTTACAATTGATCAAGCTCAGCCAAAGTTAGGGATATGCCAATTAAGCTCAATGATCAACAATAAAAGAACAAGTAATGCTCAAATAAAAACTTTAAACAAAACTTAAAATCACAGCTTGAAAGCGCAAGAATGTAAGAGAACATTTCATCAAAGAATGCTTAGAGATTGTTTGATGATTTGACCCAAAGCATTCAAGCCCTATTTATAGCCAAATGAGGGCCAAGGGGATGTTCAAAAAGTTGGAAAAAAGATTAGGAAAGAAATTAAGTCTAAAGTAGCTGTTTTGAGCTTTTTCTGATCTGTGTGTCGGCACACACCAGCTCTCGGTGGGTACTGTAAGCCTGTGTGTCGACACACACCTTCTATGTGTCAACGCGCTGCATGCCTTGCTGGATTTGTACGTTTTCGATGAATTAGCTTGATTGATGAGATAATTTTACCATATTATCTAAGTTGATTAATTGACTGCCATATTAGCTCACAAATTTGAATTAATTTCCCGCTTTGCTTCGATCATTAGGATAATAGATTGCATAAATCAAGTTAAATCCTCACCCATGGAAATTTTGTCTTTATATGATTTGATCATACTTTTCAAAGTACCAGTCTTGAAAAATATTTTCATTGAGAACTTAGATTGGTTTAAATTTTGACTTGAATATTTTTTAAATAAAATTTTTTAAATCAATTTTGAAAAATATTTCAATGACATTTTTGTTAGAGCATCACATATCAATATTGAGACTTAGACTCAATTGATATATTCCGATCCTAAGTTCTAGACAATAAAAGTAAATAATTTTAAGGCGCTTGGACTCGGATCACATTCTCTTTAATTTGGATGAATCTTCTCTTGAACTTTGATCTCTTTTCCTCTTGATTCATCATCTTAGAAAATTTCGTATTAATATGATTAACCTTGATTTTTCTAGCTTTTTTATGAGTCACTTAGAAACAAGATTAGCACAATTTAAACACTATGACTAACTAAATGATTGTTATCTTCAAAATTACAATATAAATGGCTTTAGGACCAGCAGTTAGGATTCATTTTGGTGCCAAATTGATTGGCCATCACACTAGGCAAATCCCTACTCTGATACCAATTGATGCTAAACGGAGATGTAAAATTCAAATTGAACACATAAATTCAAAGAATAAATTTGGAATTCATCGAAAGAGAGAAAATAATGGGGTTTTAGTATTCTAAAATTGATGAATGAATCAAACAACAATAGAAAGTATTTATAGGCAAAGTAAAAAACCCTAAAACATAAAATTACGAAAATACCCTAAAATACAGAATTACGAAAATACCTCTAAAAATATGAAATTAAAAAAATTGTTCTTCGTCTACTCATCCTACATCACATTCTATTACAAATTTGTAGTACTAACTCATGCTTAGTGTATGGATCAACATCGTTGAACAAAGGGCCCTTATTAGAGATCTGTTTGGACTGGAGAAAATGGGTATATAGTTCAGGAATGATTGGTTCCACGAAAGGCATGTAGGGTATATATGATGAACAATTGAAGAGTTCCAACTATCTGCTTTAGAAAAACTTGCCACTGGAGATTTCTAATAGACAACGATCTCATTTTCTGCCCAACTACTCCACAAGATCCTTTGGCGGCCTAGGGCCCTTCTTTTTTTTTTTATTCGCAATACTAAGGGTAATAGATTGACCAATGCCAATCAAGGCCGGTTCTGATATTCTCGGGGCCCCAAAATAAATTTTTAAATGGGGGCCCTTTATATACAATAACATTTCTTTTAAAACCTATTAATATCAATAATTATTACTTCAAAATTCACAATTTCTAAATTTGGGGGTCTCTAAACTTCGGAAGCCCCAAGTGGATGCTTGGGTCGCTTAGGGTTATGTTTGACCCTGATGCCAATGAAAAATGGAATTACTAGAAAATGGTTGAATTACTGTATATAGAAGATAGAAAATGAGTTTAACTGGTATAGTTTATAGGAATGTGTTATCATAGATGTTTCATTTAGGTTTTCAATTTAATAAAATGTGTTTGATGGTATATTAATGGAATACATACACACAGACATACATACACACACACACACACACATATATATATATATATATATATAAATACAATTTAGGTATTAAGATTATATAATTGTGCATATGATAAATTGTTAATTACTAAAAAATAAGTTCTTCAATATCATTGTATTAATATATCACGAGTGTTATCCCATGCGATGTACAGAGGATGATTATATTGAAAAAAATGAAAAATGTTACTTCCTCATATCTCGTTGTTTTAAACCTAAATTGTCACTTCTAACTACTAACTTCTTATTCAAATTTTCTTTCAATTCTTAAACTATTTTTTAAAAAACCTTCTAGGCATGTTGAAAAAAAAAATGCAAATCTCAAACTTAAATACAATGGTGAATTTATTAATAAGTCAGTCATGGTCTAGAATGCTTGAAATTAAAATTTCAAGGTCTTTGAGATAAGTGAAAACTTTGTAATAATGTTAAGATAGATTGAATATACAAATTCAAAGCATAAGTAAAGATTTATAACGTTTCTCTTTATAGGTAGTTACTCTTATACATTGCATTTTATTAGGATGCCTTACTATCCCCTGCAAGTTATACTCTGAAGTTTGTGCAACACCTCATTTATTTTGACACTTTTGTTTCGTTCTTCTATCTTTTTTTCAATAAATACTAGTTCAAATTTCTTTTTGTCGTAAATATTGAATATTTTTTGGGTATAATATTTATAATCAAATTAAATATCTTAGAAAATTAAAAATTATTTAACAAACCTATTTACATGTATATATATATATATATATATATATATATATATATATATATGTATGTATATGTGTGCCACAAAGTGACACATGTAGTGATATATGGCACATTTCTAGCTCTTAGCCTACCGCTCACCAGGACTTTCGATGGTGTATAAATACATGTGTAAATTGTAAATTATTGATATCAGTGAAAAATCGTAAGAGAGAAAGGAAGAAAATTGAAATTGAGCTCAGCGTGAGTTTTATTTCTGAGTTCTGAAATAAAACAGTTGCTACTTCTCTTTAATTATTTTTAGGTTTGTATTTTTATTCTTTTTTTTTAAGTATAATATTTTTATAGGTTTATAATACGTTATCAACATGAGCCTCTAGCCAACTAAGGATTATCATAAGCTTGAGGCAAAGTTTTTATTTTCTAATGTTTGCAATTTTCAATGACTAATCTAACTAAGCTTGAGTTCACTGCTCTTGACATAAGTAGCAAAAATTATTTGCCTTGAACTCTTGACGCTGAGATTCACCTTGATGCTATGAATTTCAGAGATATAATTAAAAGGGTTAATAGCGCATCTCTACAGGATCGCACAAAAGCAATGATATTTCTTAGGCATCATATTCATGAAGGATTAAAAGCCGAGTATCTTACTATAAAGGACTACTTGTCCTTTGACTAAATTTAAAGGAGAGGTTTAATCACCAAAAATATGTGATCCTCCCTAAAGCTTGCTATCGATGAATTCACCTGCAGCTGCAGGATTTTAAAACTATCAACGAGTATAACTCTACTGTGTTTAATATTACCTCACACCTCAAATTATGTGGAGAAAACATTACTGGAGAGGATATGTTAGAAAAACATTTTCTACCTTTCATGTCTCAAATATACCCCTGCAGCAGCAATATTGAGAGAGAAGATTTAGAAAAATACTTAGACTTAATTTCATTCTTCTTGTTGCTGAACAAAACAACGAATTGTTAATGAAAAATCATCAGTCACGATCGATTGAGTTAGAGCCATTCACGGAAGTGAATGCTGCATCCCATGAAAATGATACACATAGCCGTGGTCGCGGATGTGGCTGTAGTCGGGGACAAGGTCGGGGTTGTGGACGAGATTATAGCCGTGGTCATAATAATTGGCACCATGGTAATCCAAATGAACCAAAATTTAAAAATTCCAGCAACAATCAAGTGAAATATAAAAGGAAGAAAACCCATCAGCAAAACTCGTCAAAAGACTTGGAAGCATATTGCTTCCGTTTTGGTACAAAAGGTCATTGGTCGCGTACCTATCGTACGGCTAAACACCTGGTGAACCTATTTCAAGCATCATAGAAAGGAAAAGAAAAGCTCTCATAAACAAATTTTGCAGAAGATTATTCTCCACTTGATGTGACGCATCTCGATGTTCCTGATTTTTTTGAGGATGTTAGTGGGAAAATTGATTATTTGATAGGTGATGGAAGTGTTAACTAGAATGATGTTTTTATTTTTTCAGTTATGTCTTTTGTACCAAAGTTTGTCTTATTGTTAATGAAATAATGTCGTTTTGGTGTGTGTGTGTAATTTAATATAATATTATATTTTTGATGTTCTATCTTAATAGATTATTTTCAATAAAATCAGGCTTTATCAAACCATATTTATGAAGTAAAATTTAAAACTATTATTATCATCACTTTGGAATACTTTATTCATTATACTATTGTAATTTATTAATTGGTAACATATATAGAGCTCCACTAATACATATGTATTTTATATTTGAAGAAACATGAATTTGGTTAAAAATGGAGATTTATGCCTAGCAGACAGTGCAATGACACACCACTATCTTCAAAAGCAAAATTTATTTTTCTCAGCTACGATTAGCTGAAGCTAATGTCAATACAATATCGGTTATTTCAAACTTAGTTGTAGGCTCTAGAAGAGCACATGTTATGTTTCTTAGACGAACAAAATTAAACATAAGCGATGCTCTGTTTTCCAGCAGATCATAGAGAAACTTGATCAGTTTTTGAGATATTCGTTGCAATGGTTATCATATTAAGACAATAAATGATGGTGATAAAGAACACCTTTATATTACATTGCTTACCTCAGGAAGAAAGAAAATAGTGAAAAAATTGTCAGCACTTTCTTCTGGGTTATATTATACTTATACTAACCCGATTGAATCAAATATAGTGGTTAACCAGAAGTTAACTAATTGTAAAATGTTCACACTATGGCATGACCGTTTAGGCCATCCAGGTGTAACAATAATGAAAAAAATCATTGAAAGTTCTCATGAGCACTAATTGAAGAACCAGAAGATTCTTTTATCTAATGAAATTTCATGTGCCTCTTGTGCTCAATGCAAAATGATTACTAGGCTATCCCCTACTAAAATTGTGATTGAATCTCCTACATTTTAGGAAGGAATACGAGGAGACATATGTGGGCCTATCATTCCATTATGTGGACCATTTCGATATTTTATGGGGTTGATAGGCGCCTCAACACGGTGGTCACATGTCTGTCTATTATCTACTCACAATGTGGCATTTGCGAAACTTCTTGCACAAATAATCCGATTATCGGCTTAATTTTAGGATTACACGATCAAAAAGATCCGTCTTGATAATGCAAGAGAATTTACATCCCAAACTTTTAATGACTATTGTATGTCAATTGGGATTACGGTTGAGCATCCTGTGGCTCACCAGCATACACAAAATGGTCTTGTAGAATCCTTGATTAAACGTCTGCAGCTAATTGCTAGACCAGTACTTATGAAAACAAAGTAGCCTAGTTCTACATCGCGGCATGCTATATTACATGTTGCAGCACTAATACGTGCTAAATACTCCCCATTGCAATTGGTTTCTGGTCAAGAACCAAATATATTCCATCTATGAATTTTTGGTTGCGCTGTGTATGTTTCTATTACTCCACCCCAACGCACAAAGATAGTTCCACAAAGGAGACTGGGAATTTATGTTGGGTTTGAATTCCTGTCAATTATAAAATATCTTGAACCACTAACTGAAGATATTTTTACTGCACAGTTTGCAGATTGTAAGTCTGACGAAATAATATTCCCAGAATTAAGGGGAGAAAAATTAAAGCTGAAAAAGCATGAAATTGTGTGAAATGCATTATCAATATCACATTTTGAGCAACGTATTAATCAATGTGAATTGGAAGTTTAGAAAATTATCCACTTACAAAATATTGCAAATCAAATGCCAGATGCATTTGTTGGTACAAAAAGAGTGACCTCCAGTGTATTTCACGAAAAAAAATGTGACCAATTGACAAACCACCAAACTACTTGTTAAAAATAATATCTTGTTGTTGCATCGAAACATTCAAATGTTAGCTAATCTGGCTAAGTCACATGTCGCAACTATAAATGCTCCTATTCGAATTGATATTCCAAATGAATGATCTTCTATGACATTGGAAAATATGCCTACTGCATGCTAGAAGCGTGATAGACCTGTTGGTTCTAAAGATAAGAATCTAAGAAAAAAAAGAGAGCAAAATAAATAAGTTGGCTCTTTTATTAAAACTCCTAATGAGAAAACTCCTGAAGAGGTACAAATGCAAATTTAAGAAAAGGATACGGAGGACAAAATGGCTCCTCGAGGGTATCGAGTACGCAAGAATTGTGAAAATGTTAAGAATGAGGAAATCTCGATAAACTATGCTATTACTGGCATACGATGGAATCGAAATAATATGATTATTGATTAAGTGTTTGCATATAATGTGGGTACTGATTTGACCACAGAAGGTAAAGATCTTCAGCCTAAATCTGTTTAAAAATGTCAAAGAAGAAAAGATTGGCTAAAATGGAAAGAAGAAATACATGCGTAATTAGATTCACTTGCGAAACGTGCAGTTTTTGGACCTGCAGTCCAAACGCCTGAAAATACGAAACTCGTAAGCTACAACTAAGTATTTTTACGAAAAAGAAATGAAAAGAATGAAGTGGTCAGATATAAAGCACGACTTGTAGCTCAATTTTTCTCATAGATGCCAATAATTGATTATGAAGAGACATATTCACCTGTAATGGATGCAATTATATTTGGATTCTTAATAAGCCTGGCGGTCTCTGAAAGACTTCACATGCGTCTTATGATTGTGGTGACAGCTTATCTATATGGATCATTTGATAATGATATCTAGATGAGAGTCCCTAAAGGTCAACAAATGTCATATGCATATAGCTCAAAACCTCGGGAACTACGTTCGATAAAATTATAGTGATCATGATATGAATTGAAACAATCAAGGCGAATATGGTACAATCGTCTTAGTACATACCTTCTGAGAGAGGGATATGTCAAAAATCCCGGGAGCCCATGTATTTTTATTAAGAAATCAAATTTTTGATTTGCTATCATTACAATCTATGTTGATGATTTAAACATCATAGGAACAATTGATGCGATTAAATAAGTTGTCCCATATCTGGATAAGAAATTTGAGATGAAAGATCTCAGAAAGACAAAGTAATGTCTTGGCCTGCAAATAGAGCACTTAAATGATGAAATTTTAGTCCATCAATCCACTTATACATAAAAAATGCTAAAACGTTTCTACATGGATAAAGCACACCCGTTAAGTACCCCAGTGGTCGTCTGATCCCTTGATGTAAATAAGGACCCTTTTCGACCTCGAGGGGATAATGAAGAAATTTTTGGTTATGAAATGCCGTATCTGAGTGCAATAGGTGCATTGATGTATCTTGCTAACTACATGAGTTCAGATATAGTCTTTTCGGTTAACTTATTAGCAAGGTATAGTTCAACTCCTACCTGGAGACTTTAAAGTGGAAGTAATATATTTTGATATCTCCGTGGTACATCTGATATGGGATTATTCTATTTGAGACAACCAAATTCGAGATTGGTTGGATATGCAAATGCTAGAAATTTGTCTGATCCACATAAAGGTCATTCATAAACAGTATATTTATTTACCTATGGTGACACTGCTATGCCTTGGCGATCCACCAAACAAACAATGGCAGCAACTTCTTCAAATCATGCTGAGATACTTGCACTTCATGAAGCAAGTAGGAAATATTTATGGCTGAAATCCCTTATTCAACATGTTCAAGAGGAATGCAGTCTTTCAACAATTAGGGGGAGTCCAATGATACTATATGAAGATAATGTTGCATGTATTGTTCAGATCAAAGGTGGGATACATCAAAGGCGACATAACTAAACATATCTCACCAAAGTTCTTCTTTATACACGAGCTTCAGAAGACGGGTGGAATAGATGTTCATTAAGTTCGTTCAAGTGATAACCTAGTAGAATTGTTCATGAAAGCATTTCCAACGACAACATTTGAAAAATTAGTTCATAAGATTGGTATGCGTCGACTAAAAAACGTCCCTTACTAATATATTTACATGAGGGGGAGTTAAATATGTACTGTACTCTTTTTCTCTTTGCTAGGGTTTTTTCCACTGGATTTTTTCCTGGCAAGGTTTTTAACGAGGCAGGTGTATCTAACTTGGACACTATACACCTTCAAGAGTGTTATGTCCAGTTATAAAGGAAAATATCCAAAGGGAGAGCGTTGTAAATATTGGATATTTTTAGGATACAATATTTATAATTAAGTTTGAATATTACTAAATATCCTAGAAAATTAGAAGTTATGTAAAGTACCTATTTACGTAGGGCGTTTCTATCGTACAGAAATTTTTTTTTTCTGTAATTGGAGAGGGGAAGGGCTACCTGCTGAGCAGGTAATATGGTATGTTGACACACAGACTAAAAGTGTCGACACAATGTAATGTACTGTATATGGATATGAATTTTGTGTACACAAGTACACAACTCTAAATTGATATGAGTGTCGACACATGTTGTTCTTGTGTTGACACGACTCTTATGTTGGTCATATTGAGTACATTAGTGGATAACTTGGGTACATTGGTGGGGAGTCAGAGTACAGGTTCGTGTGTCGACACGAATATTATGTATGTCGACACATGAAGTAGACGTGTCGACATACTCTCTTGTACACAAGCGTACACACAACTCATATTCATGTACACATCACCATAATGTACACAAATTCAATTATTCATCAACAATTTACATGTGTCGACACACTGTAAACATGTGTCGACATGTAATTTATTTGATTGATTGTTGAACACATTTGGTGAAGTGTACATGGGTATGAACTGTGTGTACATACATGTCGACACACCTTTTCTGTATGTTGACACATGTATTTCGTTATACATTGCTCTGTACTATTGTGTTGTGTATATCGATATGAATTTTGTGTACACATGTACACAACTCTGAGTTGATAATAGTGTCGACACATGTTGTTCCTGTGTCGACACAACTACTAGGTTGGTGATGTTGAGTACATTTGTTGATAACTTGGGTACGTTAGTGGTGAATCAGAGTACACGATCCTGTGTCGACACGAATATTATGTATGTCGACACACATTGCTCACTATAATATATGTACACAACTCTGAGTTGATAATGGTGTCGACACAGGTTGTTTTTGAGTCGGCACAACTACTAGGTTAGTGATGTTGAGTACATTTGTTGATAACTTGGGTACGTTAGTGGTGAATCAGAGTACACGTTCCTGTGTTAATACGAATATTATGTATGTAGACACACATTGCTCACTGTAATATATGTGCACAGCTCTGAGTTAATAATGGTTTCGACACATGTTGTTTCTGTGTCGACATGACTACTAGGTTGGTGATGTTGAGTACATTTGTTAATAACTTGGGTACGTTTGCGGTGAATCAGAGTACATGTTCCTGTGTCGACACATATATTATGTATGTCGACACACATTACTCACTGTAATATATGTACACAACTTTGAGTTGATAATGGTGTCGACACATGTTTTTTCTGTGTCAACACGACTACTAGGTTGGTGATATTGGTGATGTTGAGTACATTTGTTGATAACTTAGGTACGTTAGTGGTGAATCAGAGTACATGTTCATGTATCGACACATATATTTTTGTGTCGACACACTTTCACCAGTAAATACCGGTTGCCAAGTAAAGAAAATCACTTTTCTGCACCTACAGAAAAGTGCTTTTCTATACCATAGAACTTCTGATTTACTTCTGATATATACAAAGTGACACATGTACTGATATGTGGCATATTTCTAGTCCTTAGCCTGCCACTCACCTTTCAATGGTGTATAAATATATGTGTAAATTGTAAAATATTGATATCAGTGAAAAACCGTAAGAGAGAAAAGAAGAAAATTGAAATTAAGATCAGCGTGAGTTTTATTTCTGAGTTCTAAAATAAAATAGTTGCTATTTCTCTGTAATTATTTTTGGGTTTGTATTTTTATTCTCTTCCTTTTGAATATAATATTTTTGTAGTTTTATAACACCTCTCATGCAAATTATGCTTTTAAATGTTACACCCATAGAAAAATGTTGGTGTACTTATAATACCAATTTAAACCTATAGGAAAATAATTTCCTTATGACTCAAGCTAAGATGACTTGTGGCTCGAAATAACCTAATTCAATTAACTCAAAATGAAGATTACTGCAACCCGAAAGGACAATACCGACTCGAAGCATGGAAATAATTGTTCCAAATTCAGAATGACTTAACTCGATTAATCAAAATTCATATGATACTTTGAATTTGAAATTACAAAAACCGAAGTGACCCAACAATATTCTAAACCGCTATGACTTAAGACACACTACCACTAATTTAACATATTCCCAGACTTGGAGCTAGCAATATCAATCGTGAGAAAATACTTGATGGACCTGAGATCCTTAATCCCAAGCTCTAGATTAAGTTGGGCTTTAAGATCGCGAACCCATTCAACATTATTAAAATTTATAATCGTATCGTTGACATAAATCAAAATGGCCAAGAATAATACCACACCCCATAAGCAGGCAAGGAAAGCGAATAATCCTACTTAGATTGTAGAAAATCGGCTGATTGCGAAGTCAACGTGAATTATTGATTCTATTTAGGTGAGACATGTTTCGGTCAACACAATTACTTAGGAAGGCGAAAAACCTATCCCCATGATATTTATCAAAACCTTACTAGATTTTCATGTAAACCTCTGAATTGAGGTCCCCATGAAGAAAAGTATTCACATCTAACTGATGAATAACCCAACTTCGTCCAACGCGAACCACTAGCATGCACAAAATTGTGACAAGTTTTATCATGATAATCTATACCTTCCACTAAATGAGTCTGGTACTGCTCAATAGTCCCATTTGACTTGTACTTTTAAATCAATTGCTTTCTTTCAGGCTGACAATTCCTCTATTGTTGCATTCCATTCTCTTCAAGCACTTCTATTTCCCTTTTCATAGCATTGAGCCAATGCTCAAATTGTACATAGAGATGAAAAGTCTTTGGCTCATCATACACAGTGATGGTCCTAGGAAAAGCCAGGTGAGCAACACAAAATCATGCATTAGGTATGAAACGTGAAATAGGATACACTACACTTGAGTTAGTTGAAGGAGCGGTAGCACGAGAATGGGTTATAGATGGTGGTAGATTACAAATGTTGTTCCAATATTTAGTTGGCATTGAAAAGGTTTGAACATGTCATCCTGAATCTAAATCCTCAATCTTGGGAAACCTGCCGGCTGCCATCACCTGGCCTCAAGTGGCGTTGTTGGTGGGTGGTGGTCGTCAGCCATAACAATTGGTGGTTTGATTAAATCAACCACAATTATAGGGTGCCGATCTTGTAAGTCTTTAAAAGGAAAACAAGACTCATAAAACACCACATCTCCGTAAATAAATAGCATGTGATAATCAAGAATATATACTTCATAACCCTTCCGACCACAAGGATAACTCACGAAAAATATGACGGGTTTCCCGATCCCCTAGCTTATTGTTTGCTCGATTGTAAGCATAACACAAACTCCCAAAGACCCATAAATTATCATAATTGGGTTTCTTACCGAGCAAAATCTCACACGGACTTTTATTTTCCAAAATCTGTCTTGGGGTTCAATTAATTAAGCCCTTGTAAAAACACTCTCACCTCGAAATCTAAGAGGAAGACTAATGTAAAACCTCAGTGTGGGCCCAATCTTTAAAAGATGTCTGTGTGTTCACTTGACCACACTGTTTTGCTATGGAGGGTCTTTGACAGATGTTTGAAATTGAACACCATAAGTCCCATAAAAATCCAATAGTACATCGTACTTAAACACTTGTTTATTGTTACTTCATACCAGTTTGACTTGCATACCAAACTAAATATTGATAGTATTATAGAAATCCTTAAGTAGTGACGAGCTTGAGATTTCCCTAATATCGACGTACATATATTATAATCATCCACAATTGTCAAAAATATTGAGCCTCAGTTAAAAACGTATGTACAATAAGGTCCCCAAATATCACAATGTATTCAATCAAAAAAAAGAACTAATCTTCTTGACAAATAATAGAAAACATAATCAGGTTAACTTGGTCCATTGACAAGAGTCACAAACAACATCCAAATGACTATAAAATGACGAATTAGAAAAACTCAAAAGTCGTGAAAACAGAACGTGCCCAAAACAACAATGCCATAACATGGCCTCATCACTCATACATGAAGTGTGTGCCCTCAGTATCTTTGTTATTGGATGGAAGTAATATAGCCCATCCCATTTTAACATACTTTAATTGGCTTCCTCAAGTGTAGGTGTTGTTTTACTCAAAAATTGGGAAAAAAAGTATTATTGAACAATTTCTACCCCAAGTCAATTGCTCACCTACATGAGGTTACAACAAAATTCTAAACCACCAAGGACATTATGAAGAGACAACTGTGAAGTGAGAGAAACATTCCCAATACATGAAACTGGCAAACTACCCTCGTTAGGCAACTGAATCAGATCATTATTCATCACAGGTTGAGATGAAGTCATATAATTTGAAGCCCAGTATAAATAATCCAAACATTATCAAAAACATAAACCTAACGTGTTAAATTAACACTCGAAAATCTGTTGTTTGAATCAAGCAAGGATAATAGCTGCTAATACAATGGAACAAGCAAGCCCACGACCAAGCTACCCTCCTGCTATGGCACGACCTTATTGGTGGTGGGCATCACAGCCATGGCTATCGCTCTTCTCACGGATTTCTTCGGGCCACACAACTTCAAACTCTGGTGGGTAAACCACAAAATCGTAACAACGATCATTAGTATGACCCTATTGTTAACAATGTGAACAAGACAAACAAGCATTGCGCCTAACTGACTGAGCAGAGTTTGTGCCTATACCCATGCCCAACAATCCAATATTACTTGACTTTTGTATAGTGAGGGCCACAGCCTCAAGAATAATGGTCCTCCTACAGCAATGCTCTGTTGCTTTTCTTCTTTAGATAGAATGACATAAGACTTTCCAAACTGAAGACAGATGCTTAGAATTCATCAATTGACAATGAACAATAGAGATAAAATAAGACTACAAAGACAGAGAAAATTTAGATGATTGGAACTTGCTTTGATACCATAAAGAAAAGAATAGAAGAGAGAAACCGATAAATACTTCATGAAAGATAAGCCAATTTATAGGCATCCTAGAACACTAATTACAACACTTTAATGACTAGTTAACCTAATCTAACATTATATTATAGTAAAGCAGTCTTTATCCCAATAGCCTCAAAAACTCAATTCTTGCAACATGGGAAGGCAAACTTTCATTTGCCTAGCACATATAACTAAAAAAAATCAAGTACAATGATATCTAACTAATCAATTATGGAGAGCAACCTTTGAGTAGCCTATCTTGCATTTCAATTTTCATGTAAACTAAATGTATTTCCAAACCAAACAACATTTACGGAGAGCTTATAAATTTAAATAACCACATTCAAACAAAGAACACTAGTGCCAATCATTTACAAGGCCACAAATCCTCACAGACAAAGAATAGATTGTGGCCACAGCCAGACAGAGAAAATTGTCCATCTCTGTACTCTTTAAGGTAAGACTACATATATACTTACTTTCTACTTAATTGGAAGCATATTCACTAAAAACATGTAATGTTATGCCCAAGGCTGTTAAAATCGGGATTTTACCTAGAATCGGTAGGGGCTTTTTGAATCGAAATCGCAGAATCGAATAGAGAATCGCAGGATTCTTCTAAATGTATATTATAATTGTTTTTCTGATTAATATCAGTTATATAGTTAAAAAAGTTGTTAATAAGATCTTTACTTACATGGGAATATATAAGAAATTATAATCAAATATGATAAAAATATTATTATGCAACATAGATGTGTCATTTTATGCTACAATAATCATGAGAGCTTTTAAGATAAATGCTGCCAATCGAACTTTATATTAAGGTCAAAACATAAAACTAAACTTAATTTAAGTTTTTTGAAAGTATATAACACTTAATTAACTTTTGTTTTACTTAAAACAAATAAAGTAAGTTCGTTCATAACATGTTCTTGATTTTTTTACATTTTAAGTTTTTATCTATATACATTGGTAGAATCGAAGTCGGATTGGTAGAATCGTAAAATCGTATTAGGATTCTACTCGTTAATATCATGTAATATCAATGAATCGTAAGATTCCATAAAATTAAAATTCTGCTTAAGATTTAGATTGGTTAGCAATTATGGAATCGTAGAATCATAAGATCTTAAGATTCAAATGGGGATTTTAATAACCATGGCTATGCCTGCAATCTCCTAAAATGTTTTTCTCATTGTGCTTACTAAATATACAATGCACGAGGACACATATTTCCTAAATTTCTTCTCATTGTGTTCCAGCACTTTACTTAAATATATATTTACTAACAATATCCAAAACTAAATTACCATTTCCCTTTTCTAAAATATATGGTAACTGCCCTTTTCTAAAATATGTATATATATATATATATATATATATATATATATATATATATATATATATATATATACATCCAAAAATAAGTTCTCTTTTTCCCATATATGTATATATGTATATATCTAAATAATTTTTTTCTTATATTATGTCAAAAGAAAAAAAAGCCCTTTTATCATATGTACGTACATATAGTAAGACTTCTTTTTCTTTTTTCCATATGTTCATATGTATATCTAAAAATATATTGTCCCTTTTGTTTGTGATGAATATAATCAGTGTGCTTATTCATCATGTTGGAGTTCTGTATGAGGCGGGGCTCATTAGGATGAGATGAACTCGAGCTATAGCTGTACGCCCGACTTGATATTCCCTACAAGATCAAACGAACGGTTAGAGGGACCCGTTGAGCAACCCACAGGGGACCCCTCAGATGCTCAAGTCAGTATCAATATTATGAAATAGTAAATAAGGGAAAGTAATAAATGAAATAGAAGAGATAAAATACTTATCATGAGAGGAGTAAGGCATTTGAACGACTATTGCTTTAGAGTGACGATCGTAGGCCTGGGTCCAGGTGGAGGACGCGTATAGTCCTTTTTTATAGAGAAAACCTATTTGTGGATGAGTATGACTTTACCTAAAGAAGAATGACACTTTTTGATGAGTATAACTTTACTTAAAGAGCAAGGATACTTTTGGATAAGTGTAATTTTACTAAAAGAGGAAGGATCTTTGTGGATGGGTATGTTTGATCCTATCCTTTTGTACTTGTCATAAATGTGTTTTGGAGGGATAAAATAGGCGAATTATGTCAAGTTGGTTAAAGTGGGCGAATTGCGTTATTGCCCTTACTGGGCGAGTTGTGTTGGTTTTATTCTTGTTGGGTGAATTGCGTTGGTTTTACCCTTACTGGGCGAATTATGAATATTTTACCCCTATTGGGCGAATTGCGTTGATTTTACCCTTACAGGGCTAATTGTGTTGGTTTACACTTACTGCACAAATTATATTGATTTTACCCCTACTGGTCGAATTATGTCGGTTTTACCCCTACTGGGCAAATTATGTTGGTTTTACCCCTACTGGGCGAATTTTGTTGAGTTTACTCTTACTAGGTGAATTGTGTTGGTTTTATCCTTACTGTGTGAATTGCGTTAGTTTTACCCTTATTGGGAGAATTATCTTGGTTTTACCCTTACTGGGGCAAATTATGTTGGTTTTACCCCTACTGGGCAAATTGTGATGATTTACCTTTACTGGGCGAATTGTGTTAATTCTGCCCTTACTGGGCGAATTGTGTTGGTTTTACCCCTATTGGGCGAATTATGTTGGTTTTACCCCTACTGGGCAAATTATGTTGTTTTATCCTTACTGGATGAATTGCATTGTTTTACCCTTACTGGCGAATTGCATTGTTTTAAATTTTTGTCTAAATGTTGTCCGTGTAACCTACTTGCCCATATACAATAGCAAGTAGCTCAATTATAATTTACCAACACCTTTTTTTTTATAAATATGTGAATGTAATAATTTTTCTAATTTCATATAGATATATATTCAATTAACATGTCTTTATATGACTACAGCTCTGTTTGTTAGGCGAAAAAGTAGATTCTAAGAATTGATTTTACTTTGCAAAAGGTTTTCCTAGAAAATTTAAAATCTAACTAGGGTTTTCCATCATTTGTCTATGAGAAAAACTTAATTCTACATTGTGATGTCTTGTCGTATGTTTAAAAAAATATTTGTCACCAATCATTTTACATCTTATTATAGGACAACATAAGGAGTAGTACAACATATATAACAAGTAACAAAAAAAATAAATTAAATTAAGTTTCAAAGCCATATAAAATAGAAAAATTATCTGTTAGGTATCCTAAAAATTGAGTATTTATCACCTAAGTAAATTTAACATGAGATAAGAAATTTTATCACCTAAGTATACACTATAATAGAATCTGATAAATTTTTATTAAAATTTGGATAATTTGCCAAAAAAGCTGATGTCATATAGACTATGACCATATTACTAAAAGGTTGTTTGTATTTTGATAAAAATTACTTATATGTTATCAAATAATGTGTCATGTTAACATTTTTTGACAAATTAAATTATTGCATTATGATAGAGAACACTAATAGATTGTTAAATTTATGTTATGGGTCAACAATTTTGTTCAAAATTTATCAAATTTTGGCAAAAGATACACAAGGGCGTGGATCAAATGCAGTGGGCAGAGAAAAAAGTGCCTAGGTGGCACTAAGAGAGGGAGACAGAGTAAAAGCTTAAAATATTAATATAAATAAATTCGATATATTTATATAATTTAATATGCATGCATATTTATTAATTTTTAATTATGCTATGTACATCTATAGAAAATAATTTATAATGATATAATATTTTTAAAATTCTAAATTAAAAATTATTTATATATATATTGATTTTAGTTAAAATAATTTTTAAATTTATTATTGTTTAACATATATTAAACATACGAATTAGGTATGTTCTCCACTTGTCTTTTATAGACCTTAACCCAACCAATGACAAGAAAAACGAGGGACAATTAAAATGGCAGCATTGCACTCACCATCAAAATTCTTTTCACCGGCAACTTAGCCAGATGTTCTATAAAAGACCGGTCCTCACGAAGAGGTCTTTGATCCTAAAGCAAAGTTGTTGATGAAAAGAACTTTGAATGTGAATGCAATGCTTCCTTGTTAATTTTTCGTCATTTTCCTATAATTGTTTTGGTTAGGTCTGTATTTGAGCCAAAGAATGGTTAAATGTACGCAACATTATCAAAAATTAATAAATATGTATGCATATTAAATATATAAATTGTATATTACAGATTCATATAAGTATATAAAACTTACATATATGAATATTTTTAATGAATATTTTTTATAGCAACTCTTTAACGACTTCCGAATAAAGAGATGGCAACGAGACTCTGAGGAATGCCGCATGCATCTCGCCCTGAAATGGACAAGATTCTCGCCCCATGACTCCTTCAGATCACGGCTACTGACGGCTTCGATTTCCCTATCCACAATTTCCTCCCACCTTCCGAAATATAGGTACAAACCCTTACGGAGGCCCCGGAGATCGGGAACGTGGACATTACCAATAAGTTGAATCTTGCCCCAAACTGCAGGGCCAACGTCAGTAGCAAGCCTCAACTAATAATCATTTTAGCACACAAGACACCTATCCGAACCTAAAGGGCAGGGGATCTCGCCCCGGGTTGCCACAACACGCGAGATACTCCCCACACGTTCCATAAGGCACGTAGACGCTCTTCTAACATCATGACTTGGTTGGTTACACGATATTAGCGGTTGCGGGTTCCACGCGTGTCACCCTGGATTGGTGTGGCGGGCGAGATGCACCCCCCTGCTTTTCCTACTACACATGACATTCCTTGTCATCTATAAATACCACCCCATGCTTTAAAAATGGGACAAGTCACTAATTCACTCATCTTCATCCTCTCTTACTACACTTGTACTCAATCTGAGACACACCTTGTATCAAATCCATTAATCAATAAAATAAAGTTTTGAGTTTGACCTTCCATTAAAAGAACCTGTATCGAAACAGTTGGTGCCGTCTGTGGGAAATGGAAAATGTTCCCCCTAACAAATCAATTGACTCTCTCCCTTCGTCACAAAAATCGAGAGACCAATACGTCCCTTAAAGTCAGCTCCATAAACTTCGATCGCTAATCATGCAACTTGCCGATCAAAGCCCATTAGGCAAATCTCCGCCCCGGTCCCCAAAGCAAAACCCGGATGCCACCGCCGAATCTTTACCCTCAACCGAACATGACGATAGAAGGAGAAAACAAAGACCCGCAAGGAACGTAGTAGGACGACGCCTTTGGGGGCAAGGAGACGCCACCAAAAAAAACCCAACCACCGCCCGTATGAAACACGAATACTAGCCCTGTTAGGACGATGTCTAGAATGTTGGGGAGAATTCTAGTCACGCCTTCCCCATTCTCGCCGTATATATTATCCTCACCTATGGGAAAGGTGAAGGTTCCAAATTTGGAGATGTTCGATGGGACCCAGAATCTGGACGACCACATTTTAGGATTTCGCGGCTCAAATGTATATCCATGATGCATTGGAAGACGTATGGTGCAAATGCTTTTCAACTACGCTCAAAGGCATAGCCCAAGCTTGGTTCACTTCCCTCCCTAATGGTCTAATCCACAGCTTCTCGGAACATTCAGAGAAATTCACCCGCCACTTTTTAAGCAACAAACAGAGAAAGAGGACCGCCGCCCAGCTAATACGACTGCGACAAACCGAGGACGAATCCTTAAGGGGATTCGTTCGGCGCTTCTCCAAGGCAATTATCAACATTCCAAACCTCATAGACGAAATGGCCATAACCACTTTCATCAATGGGTTGTGGAATAGTGACTTCAAATTTGCCCTTGCAAAAGGCCCTCCCTACCACCGTAGATGCACTATGGACAAAAGCTAACAAATACATCATCGCTGAAGATGTAATGTCAAATGCTGAACAACCCAAGTGAGAGCTTGTGAAAGGAAGGGTAGATATCCGCGATTCCTACCCAAAGAGAGAACGACCGACTAAAGGCCCAAGAGGAAGCCGCTATTTCGGACAACAAAAGTCGCCGAAACTACTTTTAGAAGTAGAGAAGCCCGATATATCGAGGGCTAAGGCTACGACGAATCCCGAATAAAAAATAAGCTAAAAAAATGGTGTGAATATCATGAATTGCCCGGGCATGACACCAGGGACTGCCGGGCACTAAAGTACTGAATGGACGAACTAGAGAAATAGGGCGACCTTGGCAAATTCTTGGACATAAAGAAAATCAAACCTGGAACCCCAGGACCTTCCTACAGGGAATGCGGTGCTTTAGCAAACACTCCAAAGCACGTGATAGCCACGGTCAAGCAAAAGTAGGAAGAAGTCAATAACGAAACCTCGGTGACGGGTGAGAGCAAGACCAAAAGGTGCCAACCCCTTGTCTTTATGCATGACAATCTCAAAAATGTCAGGGCCCCACACGAGGACCCCATGGTCATCACCATGGAAATTGGTAGCTTCTGCATTCGAAGAGTCCCAAGAGCCCTCGCCGGTTTCTCCGGAGAAGTTTTTAACCCGCTAGGAACCATAGGCCTCAACGTCCTTTTGAAAGATGAAAGACGGGGGCATACGCTCAAAGCCAAATTCCAAGTGGTTGCGGCACATTCGACATTCAATGACATTCTAGGACGACTCGCTTTAAATTCACTAAAAGCAATGGTGTCAACCTACCACCCGGCCAGGAAATTTGAAACGAACAAAGGGAACATAATAACTATCAGGGGATGTCGGCGAACAGCCTACAGCTGTTGTTACACCCAAGACACTCAAGATGTAGCAGAAACAGAGGGCAAAGAAGAAGGAAAGCAGGACCCTAAAGATACCGTTGAAGCTGAACGCAAGCTTGGGAAGTCAGTTCGAATTGGGGCACAATTAAATCCCGATGCGCAAGATCAAATCTTGCAAGTGCTTCGACAATATCTAGAAGTCTTTGCATACTCGGTGGAAAAAATGCCGGGAACAGACAGAGAGATCATTTGCCACCACCTAAATGTCCAACCCGAACGAAAACCGATAAAGCAGAAAAAGTGCAACTTTTACACAGAACAAAACCAGGCCATAAGTGAAGAGGTTCGGAAATTGCTAAAAGCAAACTTTATACGAGAAGTTTTATACCCCGAATGGTTAGCAAATGTGGTCCTAGAACTGAAGCAAAATGGCAACTGGCGATTGTGCATCAACTTCACCGAACTAAACAAAGCTTTCCCCAAAGACTCGTTCCCTTTGCCCAAGATAGACCAGCTAGCTAATTCTACGAATAGGAATGAGCAATTCAGCTTCCTAGATGCATTCTCAAGGTTCCATCAAATTGCAATGAACCTGAAGGACAAAGAGAAAACATCCTTCATCCCCCACGAGGGGACGTACTGTTTCTGTGTCGTGCCATTCGGATTAAAACCTAAGAAGCGTTAAACCACATTGACATTCTGAAAGAAACCCTTGAGGTGCTCCGAATTCACGGAATGTGGTTAAACCTAAACAAATGCAACTTCGCTGTCCCGGAAAAGAAATTCCTAGGCTTCATTGTATGCTCGAATGAATAGAAGCTAATCCACCAAAGTAAACATAATTCTGAGAATGGAAACCCCAAAGACATTAAAGGATATCCAAAAGCTGACAAGCTGCTTAACCGCACTCAATAGGTTCATTAGTCGCCTAACTAATCGGTCTCTTTCTCTCTTCAAAGTCTTATGTAGTAGAGAAGGCTTCAGGTGGAACGAATCCTGTGAGCAAGCCTTCCAAGAACTCAAAAAACACCTAGCAAAACTCCCCACCCTATCGAAGCCGGCCACAGGAGAATAATTGATCATCTACATTGCGTCGTCAGACGACACGATATGGTATCCAAGAAAGGAAACAACAAGGATCCGATCTACTTTGTGAATCAAATATTACGAGAAGCTGAAAGACAATATTGAGAAGCTCGCATACGCTGCCGTCAGGGTAGCCTGAAAACTTCGTCCTTACTTCCAGGCACATTAAATCCAGGAATGAACCACCCAGCCCCTCCAAAAGTTGCTCCAGCATCTAGAATGTTCATGAAGAATGCTGGCTTGGGCAGTTGAACTGTCAGAATATGATGTCCAGTTCGAGTCACGAGCAGCGATCAAAGCACAAGCGTTGGCCGATTTCTTGGCCTAATGTCCATTCTCTAACAATGCACCAACCGTAGAACTAAGGGATACCCGGGAAAATCATGGAGACTATACGTTGTTGGATCCTCTAACAATCAAGGAAGCGGAGTAGGAATCTTACTCATCTCACCAAAGGATCGGCATTTCTTATATGCCATACGATTTAAAATCAAGGCTAGCAACAATGAGGCCAATTACGAGGCACTCTTCCACGGGCTAAGAATAGCGTAAAAAGCAGGAGCCCGGTAGATCGAGGTGTTTATCGACTCCCAGTTGGTAGTCAAACAAATCTAAAGAATCTATGGGGTGCAAAGTACCACTATGATAGAATATTTGAAGGGAGTAAACGAAGCAATAAAAGCTTTTTCCCACTTCAAGATCCATCTCGTACCACGAGAAGAAAATGCCAAAGTAGACGAAATAAGGAGAATAGCCAGATCGGAACTGGGAGAGAAACACCAGGACCTCACCTTTCTGATTAAAGAGATTGAAACTTCATATAGAAGCCCACCATCTTCTTCTGCTCTGGTGAAAGTCGTGCAAGTATAGGCCGTGGAAGACTAGCGGCACCCCATGGTAGGATTTATATAAAATGGAATGCTTCCCGGCAATCAGATATAGACAAAACAAATCTAGAGGCAGGCCCCCTGGTTTGTGCTAATTGAATAGGATCTATATATGAGATCTTTCGTACATCTGTTGTTAAAATGTGTAAGCAGGGAAGAAGGGGAGTACATTCTGCGCGAATTCAATGAGGGTATTTGCGCACAACATCTCGGTAGTCGAGCACTAATTAATAAGGCTTAATGATCAGGATATTACTGGCCCACCATAAAAAAACGCTCAGAACCTCGTACAAAAATTCCAAAATTCCCATAAACACGCCTCGATAATCCATACCCCTGCATTCTTGCTCCAGCCCATACTCAACCCAAATCCATTTGCTCAATGGGGCTTCGATATCTCGAGGCCATAGCCCAAGGCAACCGGGCAAAGAGTGTACATCATTATGGCCATACATTATTTCAGCAAATGGATACTGGCTCAATTCGTCAGCCAAATCACTTATCGCGCTGTCTAGCACTTCCTCTGGAAAGGAATCATCACCCAATTTTGAAATCCCGCAAACTCTGGTTACCAATAATGGCACCCAATTCAGCTCACAAATATTCCAAGACTACTGCGGAAATCTAGGAATTAGAGTAAACTACGCTTCGGTGGCACACCCATAAAGCAACGGCTTGGCAGAATCTGCCAATAAGCATATCCTTTCGGGATTGAAATGTCGGCTTCACCAAGCCAAAGGAAAGTGGTTGAAGAGCTCCCCAATGCGCTGTGGGCTTATAGAACAACAGCATAGTACAACCTTGTGTATGGGATAGAAGCGGTACTACCAGTACAGGTAGGAGAGCCAAGTCTCTGAGTGTTGGATTATAACCGGAAACGCAATGAAGAGGCATTAAGGTAGTCGCTAGGCGAGATAGAAGAAACACTAGAGAACGCATTGATCAGGATGGTCACCCAGAAACAAAGAATGGCAAAATATTTCAATGGTAAGGCAAGAAAGAGGGACTTCTAGGAGGGAGAGCTAGTACTAAAACGGATGGAGACTTCGGGACATCACTACGGCAAGCTATCCACCAATTGGGAGCGGCCCTATAGGGTCTCTCGGACTACCAGAGAAGGAGACCACCGTCTATGACAGTTGGATGGAATCCCAATCCCAAGGACATGGAACATTTTAAATTTAAGAAAGTACAATGTATAAAACTTTGAAGAATATAAAGTCGCTCTACATTTTGCAAGAACTCTCTCCCTTTTTGTAAGTATGAAAAGAAAGATAACGCGTGAAATGCATTGAGCAGTAAGCCCTTCCGAGGTAGGCAAAATACGTCAAAGCCGTAAGCCGTTCTGAGGCTGGGGAAAGGTAGTGAGCCGTAAGCCCTTCTGAGGCGGGCGAAATATGTCAAAACCGTAAGCCCTTTCGAGGCAGGTGAAATGTGTTAAGCCGTAAGCCCTTCCGAGGCAAGCGAAATACATCAAAACCGTAAGCCCTTCTGAGGAGGGTGAAATGTGTTAAGCTGTAAGCCCTTCCGAAGCGGGCGAAATACGTCAAAACCGTAAGCCCTTCCGAGGCGGGTGAAATGCGTTAAGCTATAAGCCCTTTCGAGGCGGGGCGAAATATGTCAAAGCTGTAATCCCTTCTGAGGCGGGTGAAATGCGTTAAGCCTCAACCCCTCTCAAGGCAAGCGAAACGCATCAAAACCATTAAGCCCTTTTAAGGCCGGTGAAATGCGTTAAGCCGTAAGCCCTTTCAAGGGGAGAGAAAAACATCAAAACCATATGCCCTTCCGTGGCTGGTGAAATACGATAAGCCGTAAGCCCTTCCGAGGCAGGCGAAATACGTCAAAATCGTAAACCCTTTCGAGGTGGGCGAAATATGTGAAAACTGTAAGCCCTTCTAAGGCGGGTGAAATGCGTTAAACCGTAAACCCTTTTGAGACGTGCGAAATACGTCAAAACCGTAAGCCCTTCCAAGGCGGGTGAAAGGCGATGAGCCGTAAGCCCTTTCAAGGTGGGCGAAATACATCAAAAGCGTAAGTCCTTCCTGGGCAGGTTAAACGCGTCAAGCCGAAAGCCCTTCTGAGGTAGGAAGAGCACGTCAAAGTCATAAACCTTTTCAAAACAATCAAATCATACATACAATAAAAGCAAATACCAATAAAAACAAGACACAAATAAATCCTCAAATTACAAAGGCAACAACCAGACGCAAAAAACCACATAACCCATTTCACTGTAAAGCACTATCGCCAAATGCCTGGCCCAAACTGGGGGCACGCTGCCCCCAGTTTCTTCGGGCTTGGGAGGTTCTGGGCCTCCCAGGCCCAACAATTTAGAAGAGGCACCCCCCCCCCCCCCCCCCCCGACTTGTAACTTGGGCCCGAGTGGAAACGGCCCACCCGGACACACTGCTGGGCTGGGAGTCACGGCACTCCCAGCTCGTGATGCATCTACTATTGTTCGGCTTCCTTGGAGCATTCGATTCCTTAGGTTTCTTCAGCCCCTCCTATTTCGGTTGCCTATTTTCTCATGGGTCGGGATTGATTAGCATGGCTGCTGCTCTGGGAGGTCCTCTCTATCAGAGCGACCAGTTTCTGCTAAAAGTTTGGAAATTTTTCACTTGGCTTGGATACCCGGGTAACGATCGAAGACCCCCTGGTGAGATTGGTTTGGCGGGAATTAGCTCGGCCTATGCTCGGTCTGAGTCCTCTTCAGGCCATACTCATGGTTGCTTAGTCCCTCCAGGACTCTCTGACTTTTGTATCTCTTCGAATTCTCATGATTCGCGGATTTTGACTTCTACCCCTTCGGGGGTATCTGCACCTACTCAGTGTACTCTGAACCACGAGGCTAGCGTTCCCAATTTTACTCCTCTTCACCGGGGCACTAGTATTGTGCGTTATTCATCCTCTTCTGCTGTGGATTCTTCAGACACTGATTGGACTACTGTCTCCTCTTGTCGCTCGAGAAAGGCTGAGCATCGGATGACTCGAGCAGCTACTAAGGCTGCTGCCGCGGTTTGATTTTCCCCTTGTTTCTGCTTCTTTTTTTATTTTCTCTCTTTCTTTTTTCCTTTATTTTATTTGTAGGAGTTTCTTTCTCCTTTTTTTTAGGCCTTTCCTTGCCTTGTTTCTCTTTTCTTTGAGTTTTTTTTCTTAGTGGTCTTTGCTTTGTTTAGTCCCACCTGGCACGTAGGCTGTTTGGACTTGTTGGGGGTATGCCCCTGTACTTTTATACTTTGCTCTTTTTGGTAATAAAAAACTAAAACGCCGACTTACAAAAAAAAAAAAAAAAAAAAAAAAAACAAAACTACTTGCCAAATGCACAATATTGTGAGGATGACATACACAAAAAGAGCCCAAAAGAATCCATAAACAAAAAAAAAAACATAAGGAAAGGAACAACAAAAAGCATAAATGGGACAATTCCCATTGGCGATGGGAAGGGTGAGTAGCATCACAACAACTAACTACTCTGAGCCTCCCCTCCTTCGCATCATCCAAAACAAACTTGTAAACGCCCTAAAGGTAGGAAACTCCGAGGGCAGGGTCTAAATGCTTCGACTTCTTCGCAGCAAGGCATACCCTAGTATCAACGCCCTTCCAGTACCGGTTTTGGAATTCAGGACCTCCCTTAAAATCAGAAACGCCACGTGAAACTTGCTCCGGGAATGTCGAACTAAGGACCTCCAAGTCAAAAATCTGGGCATCCCGTGCCGAGACAAGGGACTGCAACTCAGAAACACGAGCATCCCATGCCGAAATGAGGGACTCTAGCTAAGAAACATGAGCATCTCATGCTAAGATGAGGGACTCTAGCTCGGAAACACAAGCATCCCGCATCGAAATGAAATCCTCCAATTCAGAAATATGGGCATCCTGAGCCAAATTCCAATTACCTTGCTCTGAGGAGACGAGACATAATTGAGACAGTTGCAGCTTAAGCCCATCATTCGATCGTTGCAATTCTCCCGGCAGCATTGCCTCCAGCAGAAATAGATGGATACCGAACGAGCAAAAAACTATCACTAAAGGAAAAACAAAAAAAAGCAGCAAAATTAGTCAAAGGGATATTTCCCGATCATGCAAACCCGGGAATATAATACTAATGACATGCGAGAATTACCTACGATAAGTGAACGGCTATGTTCTCTAATGAAATCTCATCTAAGTAGGTAGAATCATCCCGAAAAAGGTGACATGCACTCATCTCCCAGTAGATGTTTACATTATCTGTAAAAGCGGAGTGATAATTAATCAAAGGGGTACTAACCTTGCCGGAACCAAGACAGACAAACCAAAACCCTCCTCCGCGACATAAGAGCCTTCCACATCGGCATCCTTCGCCTTCTCTTCTATCAGAGAAGGAGCCTTGCGTTGGTCCGGGAAAGCATCAAATACCCCTTCAGAAGTAGGCATGGGTGAGGGACGCCTGTCATTAGGAAGGTCCTCGAGAAAAGACAGAAGGGGCTCCATTAAATTTGAACCAAAACAGCTCAAGACCTCTGGGACACCAGTAACCTCCACCGTTACCCTCTGGACAGAAGGGCTCGACACTGCAGTAGGAACCCCCATGGGAACAGAAAACCCAGAAAAAGGCTCAACCCACCTTTCCATCTCGAGGCGAGAAGGATAATCACCAGCAGCGTTGGGAGAAGACTCTTGGGGTAGAATACGAGGACGTTTCAAAGCTCTCTTTGAGAAGAATCCGCTTGAAACCCTGAGTCAGGTACAACCATAGACATCCTAACATCCCGAGCTAAATCCTTCCGCACTCCGGCCAGTAACGCATCGATAATCGGGATGTGCGGAGAACCTTGTTCCCCCGAGGACTCCGCAGGGCTGGGTAGGTTAGCAATATCTACACCTGCCAGTTCATCAGCCACAGCAAAGAGGAAAGGAAGAAAACAAGAAGTTAGTAAAGACCCGATGAAAAGATAAACTGAACAGAATACCAGACATACAAATAGCCAACCAAATTCGAAAGCAGGCAACTATTATCTAAGAAAGGCTTTTGAGAAAGACCAGCCTTAACAAGCGCTATTTTTTGGCCGAGCAACTCCTTGGAAGCCAGGAACCTTTTGCTCACAAAATTCTTGTTGAAAATAACGAATGACCCATTTTTCCCAAGAAGATAAAAGGCTCTTCTTTATCAGGCAAGGATGTTGAATCGTACCCCATGAGGTCGAGAACGAAGGAAGAAAGAGAAGTTTCACCCAGACAAACTTATTCTCCCAGTTCTTTATATTAGACGGATTATGTTTTATAAAGATAAAACCCCCTCGACTATCAAAAGCTACCATATGCTTAAAATATCTAATTTTAAAAAGAATGTCAAAAAGCCTAAAAGTAGGAGTAAACTATTTCCATAGCACGTAAGCAGAAAGCCGTACACATTCCTAAACCCGTTCGAAGTAACTTACCCAGGACAGACATTACAATGCTGGAGTAGCTGCTCCACAAAAGGAGGAAAGGGAAATCGGACGCCCTCCTCTAAGGAATCCACATGGATTGAAAAGTACCCCTCCTTGGGCGGGAACAAAGGACAATCATCCAGCTGAGGACCCCACACTTCATAATCGGTCAGAAAGAAGTTTTTTGAGCAGACTGCAACAACCCAATTGTCACCTAAAATGCTCAACATAAAACTCCCTAAAGGGCAAATGCGAGAGATCTCGGGAAACCTAGCAAACAAGGGATAATTTTCATTCAGTTGACATCGATTCAATGGATCTCCAGCAGTACCCTCCACTCTGGGAGACCATCCATCCTCGCTCAGAGTCTCGGAAGAAGAGTCCCCAACCCGGCTCCATTTTTGGACCATCAAGGAAGCAAGGAAAAAACTGTGAAACAAGAAAACATATACATACATGCATAAAAAAGGATAAAAATCCAAAAAGAACTTACTTGCACCTAAGACGCCGTCATTTCTGAAGTTAACATTGGACGCTGCTACCGGAGAGGAGAATCTGACACCCGAAATCCCCTCATCCTCCACAGTTACCATTGAGTCTTCTACCAGTAAGAGGATTTCGCTGAGTACCTCCTCACTCAACACTTGCCCCGCGCAGCCCCCCCCCCCCCCCCCCCCCCCCCCAAAAACATTCAAGAGGGGAGAGAATCCGGGAAGCGCGGGAACAATGAAGGACTGAGCAAAATAAAGGCGAAAAGTAATTAGTCAATTTTGGGCCAAAAACCGCCGTTCATACCAGGAAACACTCAAAGAACAAAGGACCGAAGACTCACCTGGGCAAGGACGAGAAAATAACAAACAAGTTACACCTAGGAAACCTAAAAAAAAGAGAGAGAGAAATGTGAAGAGAGAAGGAGAAAAAGAAGAAAAAGGTTAGACACTTCAAGCTCAAACCTCGGGTCTCGCCCCATATTAGAAAAGGACCTAAAATAAGCCAGCCCGGGACCAACCCTCAAAAAATAGGAGGCCGAAACCCCCTCATTTCACGCCAAAAACACCCCAGATTGGAAGAAGGGAAAAATTAGGGCTCACTTTTAATGAAGGGTAAAACCTCCAAAATCAAACCCAAACTCGCCACTACGGAAGTGGAAAACCAACGAAAAGGAAGGAAACTTACCCAAAAATTACTAGGAAGTGAAAACCCTCTTTGATTAGAGCAAGAAGGACCAAAGACAAGCTCTAATTTTTTGGTCAGAGGCATTACAAGAAACGGCAAAGAGGAGGAAAAAAAAGAGAAGGAAGAACAAGCAAGAAAAAGAAAAGAAGAAAAAAGAAAGAAAAAAAGAAAAGGAGAAAGAAAAAATGGACCCGAGGCCTGGCCAAGAAGCAATAGGCCCGAAATATGCCCGAGACGTAATAGGGCGAGATACACTCGAGACGAAGTAGGCCCGAAATACGCCCGAAGCACAGTACACCCGAGATACATACGAAATACAAAACATCCGCCTTAAAATTCAAAAATACGAAACATCCGACTTAAAATTCCAAATTATAGCACATCCGAAAATATCATCACCTTTCCATTTAGCCAAAAATACATCCCAGGTACATCCGCTTACAAAAAGAGGCACTTAACCTGAAAAGTAGCAAAATGACCACTACTATAGCTACCACAAAATACACGCTAAGGCTAAAAATCGGGAAACCAAAAAGATCATATTAAAAGGGGAGTACAGGTCCCGATACTCTGGGTAAAGAGTCCCCGTATAAAGGTACAACGAAATAAGCCCTCGATAAGTACTACCGCAAACGCTCCCAAACGCCGTGGTCAAGTCCATCCAGACAACACCTATGTAGACCACCCCCGCAAGATGATCAGGTACTAGCCTTAAACCAAGAATCTCGCCACGTATGAAGTACCAAAAACTCGAGGAACCACGACCCAGTAATGAACGCTTTTGTAAAGAAACAAAGAGGAAAAATTATCATAGTCACGTAGCAACCACACCCCCAAAACCAGATAGCAAAACCAGGCATAGCGAGGTCCCCCAAACCACAGGGCCATCCTAGCGAAATAGATTGGCATCGTCACAACAAGCTATACTCTGATGATTCCTCGAAGGGAAGAGAAAAAACTCATCAGAGGTCCAAAGCGTTTCCCACCAAACAATGTAAGTACTAGAAGAAGGAGATCGCTCCGGAATATAGGGACCCCAGTCCGACATCAGATAGGAGACGTCACCTATGCAGACGGGAACTTGAAATAATAGGTTTCTCCCCCCCGACATAGAGCTCACCCTTATACACCTAGCCATCTTCCCATGCAAAAACTTTGTGAATATTGGACAACTCCCCTCTAGCCGACCCCGAAGTCCACAAGTTGACAGATTACCCGAAGGAAAAAGCCAAATTTTGGAACCCCAAGACAGCCGTCATAGGACATTGGATGAAAGGGGACAAAATTCCTTTAGTCAACAAGCCCAGAGGAAAGTAGAAGCAAGTCACTGGGTTGACAATGGACAAACGAGAAGGGCCCACTGGATTAAATTTCCTACAAAGAACTAAGCCACCATTACATCCCATAATTTTCCTGTGACCAGAAAGAAAATCCAAAGAGGATTGGGGCAGAACCGTCCCGTCAATAGGAGCACCAGGGTAGACCAAAACATTGTCTGGATTAATGTAGCATCGCGACTAAACCAGGAACTCGTCAGCGTAATGGTCTAAAGAGCGAGAAGCGTGAGTCTCTATGAAGTGGAAAGAATGAATAAGCCGAGCATGAGAGCTAGACAAGGTTCGAAACCTCAAAAGGGATTTCATGAGAAAATGAGAAAAAATTTCAATGGTGACATCCGAAGACTCAGCCATTTGATGATCAAGGCTGAAAGATTAAGGAAGGATTAAGGCTTAAGAATTGAGGGAATATGAGTCAAAGTAAAGGGGATTCTCCGCTCCTCACCCATATTTATAAACCAGCCTTATGGCGAATTGCAAACGAAAATCATTTGCGAAATGGCAGGGGACTAACTGATAACAACTCTTTAACAACCTTCGAATAAAGAGATGACAACGAGGCTCCGAGGAATGCCGCATGCATCTCGCCCTGAAATGGACAAGATTCTCGCCCCACGATTCTTTCACATCACGGCCACTGACGACTTTGATCTCCCTATCCACGATATCCTCCCACCTTCCGAAATATAGGTACAAACCCAAACGAAGGCCCTGGAGATCGGGAAACGTAGACATTACCAACAAGCCGAATCTCACCCCAAACTACAGGGCCAACCTCAGCAGCAAGCCTCGACTTATATCCGTTGCAGCACACAAGACACCTATCTAAACCTCAAGCCTAGGGGATCTCACCCCGGGTTGCCACAACGGGTGAGATACTCCCCCTGCATTCCATAAGGCGCCTTGACGCTCTTATTACATAACGACCGAGTTGGCTACCCGAGATCAGGGGCTGCGGGTTCCACGCGTCTAGCCCCGAATTTCCGTAGAGGGCGAGATGAACCCCCCTGCTTTGCCTACTGCACATGATATTCCTTGGCATCTATAAATACCACGCCATGCTTCAGAAATGGGACAAGTCACTAATTCACTCATCTTCATCCTCTCTTACTACATTGAGTACAAATGTACCAAAACAATGGTTTGAGTTTGACCTTCCATTAAAAGAACATGTACCAAAACAATTTTAAAATTTTATCTCTGTCTCTCTCTCTTTCTCTCTCCGTGCCACCTAGGCACTTTTTTCTGTTCCCACTACACCTGATCCACACTAGATACTTGATTCATACAAATATTAAACTTCAGAGTACTTGGATGATAAAATTTACAAAGTTCAGGTTCTATCATTGTATATTATTAAAACATCGTGGTACTTATGTAATGGGGTTTTTTCTACTGGAAATCACCTGCTTTTAGGTGTAGTTTCAGAAAACTACCTAACTTTTCTAATTTTTCAAAGTCAAACCTAAAATAAATATTCGAAAGTTTTCAATGTCACACCTATTGTTGATATCGTTAACTTTTCGTCAAATAAAACGCTACATTTTAGGTTATAAATGCGTAAAATACCAAGTTTAATTTAATTTAATTTAATTTAATTATATTAACTAGTGTATTTTGCAAAGAACAAAATTACCCGTCAGCTTTGAATTTGTAAAATTGTTAAGGGTTTGACCCACTCTTACAGCCTTTTTCCACCAAAAACTTTTGAAGTACTTTTATGCTTAAAATTATTCATAATTCACTAATAAAAAATAAGTTTTATTAAGGGTAGTCTAGTAATTTTGTATTTATTTTAATAAAAATTTAACACTGTCAGCATTAGGTAAAACATTGAAAATATTTTGAAAAGTTTAGTTGTGACTCTGAAAAATTAGAAAATTTTGGTGGTTATCTGAAACCGCACCTAAAATATTGGTGGTTTTTAGTAAAAAAAAACCCTATGTAATAAATGCAAAAATCTCGGGGGTCCTTGATAACTTCCCCATATAATATTCTATAGTAATTCAAATTGATTAAAATTGTAATGTTGAAACAATGACAAAATGAAATCCAAGCTGCATTTAATTATTGATCCAATTCTTGACTGATGTTGTGATGTTAAATGTCCACGGTCCAATCTGGTTCATTCCGATTTGATCTAGATCCGCACGATGATCATTGCGAAAGTTTTTTTTGCTATTTAGAATAATAACTTCCCCCATTTTAAAATAAAAATTTTTCCCCGCCCCCCGGCGCCCCCCCCAAATGGATGGAAAACCTTTTCCGCCGGAAAACTTTTTCTGCCACCAAATACGCAACAAACAATGGGAAATCGAAAGACTAACTCCTAGAATCTATTTTTCCACCAAAATAAACGGAGCCTATATATATTATTAGAAAATTCTCAAAGTTTTCCACATAGAAACATTTTTTTGTCTTTTTTCCGTACACAAAGTTAATTTTCATTTTTCATCTACTTATGTAAAACAACATTTACTGTTTTCCAATATGTATATACTTAATAAAAATAAAGCACTAATTCTAATAACCATCACAATTTTTTAAATATTATTCTCTATCTTAGAATAGTAGTACATATTATGCTTAGAATAGCAGTACATATTTTTTATCTCAAATTATTCTGCTTCTATACCCACTAATGTGAGATTGTATCAATCCACTATGCTTTGCAACCATCATTCCCGATGACTTCACTCTAGTTAGCTTCACTCTGAGTAAGTAGCCCTTTTCTATCATAGACGGCTTCACTCTACTCTAGGTAGCCCTTTTCGAAACTCGGGCACGTAACATGTGGCATAATTCACTTCTTTTTATGCTCAATTTTTGACTTGTGTCAAACCACTATCCACAACCATTGTCCTCGACGACTTTACTCTAGGTAGTTTTACTCTGAGTAGGTAACTCTTTTCTCCTAGAGATGGCTTCACTCTACTCTAAGTAGCTCTTTCCTAGGTAGCCCTTTCCGAAACTTGGGCCCATTACGTGTGACTTGTCAAGCACGACCATTGAACATGATCCGTCCCATACCAAACCGGGAATGACTCTAGAGCAGGGTCCGTCCTATACCAATCCAAGCTTCTTGGAACCGATTAAAGGATATACGGCTTTGATACTATTGTTACATACCAAAAGAAGTTCCATCCCAAAATCAATTGGTACTGGGTGGAGTAGCTCCTATCGTATATAAGTTGATATATTTCTTCTCTACCCACTAATGTAGGTTTGTATCATAATTCTAACACAAATTTTTTTTAAAAAAATTATTCTTTATCTTAGAATAATAGTACATATTATGCTTAGAATAGTACATATTCTTTATCTTAAATTATTCTACTTAAGACTTAAAGCATTAGTTACAATAACGAACACAATTTCTTAAAATTACATTCCACACAAACATTTGCAAAAACAATATATACTTTAAACACTACTTCCTTCATAACAAAATAATGTACGAAACAGGCAACATCAGTGTATCACATGGGAAATCTATGTCTACATCTATCATATTATTACTAAGCCCCTACTTTCCCCACAATCATTCTTGATACAATTCAAACGATTTGCAAAGGTGTCCTTTCAAATTGCAAATACAATGACATCGGTACAAAAACTCATCATAAATGAAAGGAAAACAAAATTAAAAACAAAGGATTTGATACAGGCATTAAAGACCATTATTCCCCTACTAAAATTATAGGCAACCATACAGTCAATATAATTAGAACCGTTCCAAAGCAGTTACAAAACTAATGAAAATCAATAACTTTCAATACAAAAGCTTCTTTTATGGCTGTCACTAGTGTTTCTAGGTGTCTTAACTCCCTCATTTGATGTAGATATTGGACCTCTTATTTGTTTATTTGTTTATAGGTGCAATTGTATATGTGTGTACTTGTGGGCCTGCAGTGATCTTCCTTGAGTTTTGCTTCATATAACTTAGTTTATGTTTTTGCTTGATTCTAATTCTATGTTGCTATCATACTTTCAGGCCATATGCTTGCATGACAACACGCTTTTCAGGTTGGGGGTCCTCAAAAATAGCTTCTCTTCTGGGTAGCACCCTCAAGGGGGAAGGCTGTGTACATCCACACCCTCCCCCCGACCCTGCTATTGCAGGAGCCTTTGTGGCGCTGGGACTGTTGTTGTTGTTGTCTTACGTAACAAAAATCCATATAAATTATCGCATAAAATTATATCAACAGTCCCCACAATTTGCAATACTAGTATAAATAAACCACCAATCTTTACACTAGTTTCAAACCAATAACTTTCTTACCACCATTTCTAAATATGTGCGTAATAGGCCCAATTAAAATGATCACATGGTTAGAGGATGGACATGGACTCCAATCACTGCCTTTAGTCTTTTCCCTTTTTGTGGGTTTTTTTTTGTTTTGTTTTGTGGGGTCACCAATTAAATAACAATACAATAACAATAAACTCAGTGTCTGAAAGGCTTCTATAATTGTAGGGTCAATGTGAACAGCCTTATCCTCGTAGGACGTTATTCCCAATGAAGATTGTGTCACCAAAGGGCCCCACTTTAAAAAGCAAGAAAAGGGAACATTATGATAGAACAAATCTACGACATACATACAAAATACTTGCAACCGGGTAACCTAAAGATCTCAAGTGTTGAGGCTATATAATCACTTTCCTTAAGGTTTTTTTTGGTATACGAAGTATCCTCAGGGATATAACAACAACTAAATATGAAGTGAAGATGTGTAAGGGGAGAGATTGAGAGAGATGTAGAGAGATTGAAATTTGCAAACTTTGCTTGAACAATACATAAGAACACAAGAACCATCAATGTTCTTCTTTTTCTTTTTCTCTCTCACTTTTGAAATACAAAATCAAGTGTCATGATCTGGGGGAATTATGTGCATATATGCATGAGAAAGACGTCCCAAAAAGAATACAAAAGAACCGCCAAAAAACTAGGAATAGTCGCGAAGAAAAATTGTAAAAAGCCAAACCTGTGTGTCGACACACACATTGATACACAAGGTTACTGCAAGATTGTGTGTCGACACACAGTCCCTATTTGTTGACACACACAGTTTCTCTCCAGGCACTCCTGTAAAAGGCTGTGTGTAGACACAAGGGCCATGTCTGTTGACACATAGCTGTTCCCTGTGATTCTGTTAGATTGTGTGTCGACACACACCCTTAACATACTTCAAACACTTAAACAAATATCGGGGCAATCTCAAATACATCTTATACATATATTAAACAACATTTTACATATTATTCAACACATATTTTTAAAATACATCAAAATTCCCCCACTATTTTCAAAATACAATCAATCTCAAAATAACATCTCAAATAAAGGACTCCTTATTATGCATCAACAAGGGTGTCTCCCGATTGAACCCCCGACTAGTGAAAAGACCATACACTTAATCGGATCGAAAATGGTAGACCAAGTTTGAACCATACAACCCTTTTGACTAACCGACTATCCAATCACGCACAAGACGTGCTCCCTGTACACACTCTGCAATTCCCAGATCGACACATTTGTGGCCTTGTGTCATGTACCCTTCGTCAGTGTTTTAGGATGAAACCTTTTGTCAGAAATCACCCCTTTGAAGTGGCCAAACTTCAATAAATACTAAGGTGGACCTCATTGATCATGTCCCTACGACGCGACATTCAATAAGTTCTAAAACCAGGTCCATTAAGAGCATTTGCTCATCCTCGTAGAATCTCTGAAGCAGGTATCAAGGACTTCACACTCGGGATGGAAAAATTCTCATTTAGTGCTTGCAGTTACACCATGGCAAGTCTCTCTCATTGAACCCGAGACCTGGCATCACACTAGGCGTTGAGTTGAAGGCCCATCATGGGTGACTAATAACGACAGTTTTTAACCCCATCCTTTCATTTGTTTTTAGAACTAAGTCTCTAGCAAGTCCTTTCATAAACGGATATGCCAGATTATGACTTGTTCTCACGAAGTCCACAGCGATAACCCCTTCTCGAATAAGGTGTCTCACTATACTGTGCCTTACAATACTGTGCCTTACACTAATGTGTCTGGACTTCCCATTGCACACCTCACTGTACACTCGAGAAAGTGTAGCCTGACTATCACAATAGATATATATCGGTGAGTTCAGCTTAGGCCACAAAGGTTTCTCATACAAGAGATCCTTTAACCACTCGACTTCCTTAGCTACAGACGCAAGAGCTATAAACTCCGCCACCATAGTAGAATCAGATATGTAAGTCTATTTCTTGGAACCACAATAAACTGCACCCCCACTAAGTAGGAATAGCCATCCACTTGTGAATGCATGATCCTCCATATCGGAAATTCAACTTGCATCAGAGTACCGCTCCAAAATATGAGGATACCCTGCATAAGAAAGACCATAATTCCTAGTTTTCTTAAGGTACTTCAGTACACGATCCACAATATTCAGGTGGCTCTTACTTGGATTGCTAGTGTATCTACTCAGCTTTCCAACAACAAAGACTATGCCGGTCTTTGTGCTCGTCATGGCGTACATAAGACCACCAATGACCTGGGCACATCTCAGTTGTGACACTGGAGCGCCCTCTTTTTGTACTAATTTCGCACTAGGGTCCATTGAAACGAACACCAGTGCACACTCATCAAAGTGGAATTTTTTCAGAACATTTTCAATGCAGTGAGACTGTGCCAAGGAAATGGTATCACCTTTCCTTACAATTCTTATACTGAGGATTACCTTTGCCTCACCCATGTCTTTCATAAAAAAGTTTTTTGAGAGAAACTATTTAGTTGTCTCTACTTGTTCCACATCAGTACCGAATATCAACATGTTATTGACATACAATCATATAATGACCTCTTTGCCTTTATCAAACTTGCTATAGACACATTTATTTGATTAATTTGTAACAAATCCGTTGTTGAGTACAACCTGATCAAATTTCTTGTGCCACTGCTTTAGGACTTGCTTTAGCCAGTACGGAGAGCGTATGAGTTTACATACTTTCTCTCTTGGCCAAGAACAATAGAATTTTCCGGTTGTTCCATGTACACTTCCTCTTCTAGCTCACCATTCAAGAATGCCGTTTTGACATCCATTTGGTGTATCACTAGTTTACAAATTGAGGCAAGGGCTAACAATACCCTTATTGTCGATATTCTTGCCACGGGGGCATACGTGTCAAAGTAATCTAACCCATGTTTTTAGGTGAACCCTTTAGCCACCAATTGGGCCTTGAACTTATCAATCATTCCATCGACCTTCATCTTCTTTTCAAAGATCCGTTTACACCCGATGGGCTTACTACCTTGTGGAAGGTCCACTAGAATCTAGGTATTATTACCTAAGATGGAATCCATCTCATCATTCACAGCCTCTCGCCAAAAGGAGGTGTCATGAGACCTCATCGCCTCATTAAACATTATGGGATCAGATTCTATGACACAACAATATGGAACCACTTGTTCCACATCGTTCCTCGAACCTTCTACCAAAAACGTGTAGAAGTCCGAACTGAAAATTTTCTCTTTCCTTGCCCTCTTACTTCTTCAGATTTCTAGAGCATTTTTAGGGACATCTTCCCTCTCATGCCGAACATCGTCATATGACACTTCAGTGTCCCTCTCAATCAGTACATAATCCCTCGGTCTAGGGATAGAGGTAAACCGATTCTCATCAAATATGGTGTCTCTCGATTCTATTATTGTGTTCACGTTGATATAATCATTAGATTCAATTACATAGAACCGATATGCCTTGTATGAGATGCATATCCAACAAAGATGCAATCAATTCCTCTTTCATCTAACTTCTTACATTTAGGTTCAGAGACTATAACAACTGCCCTACACCCCCACACTTTTAGATAAGTTAAATTAGAGGCTCGTTTTTCTATAACTCATACGGGGTTATTTTATTTGGAACTGTATTCAGTACATAACAGGCCGTTAACATTGCCTCACCCCAAAATCCATCGCTAAGACTGGAATAGGATAACATTGAGTTAACTATTTCATTTAGAGTCTGATTTTTCCTCTCAGCCATGCCATTCCGTTGTGGCGTATACGGTGCAGTTATCTCATGTACAATTCCGATGGTTTTGAAATACTTGGGATCATAGTATTCCCCACCATGGTCTGACCTCAAGCGCTTGAGGAAAGTCTCATAGTGTAATTTAGTTTCTGCTTTATACGCATTATATCTATCCAGCGAGTTATCTTTGTGATTTATGAGATATATATAAAAAAAATCTAAAACTATCAGCTATAAATTTTATAAAATATCGCTTTCCACATAAACTCGGTGTGTTCTTGAAATCACATAAATCGCTATGTACAAGGTCAAGTAAATTAGTCTGACTTTGCACCAAAAGAAATGACAATCTCATTATTTTTGTTAACACGCATTTTGCACTTATCATCAATCTTATCTATGTGAGGTATCAACGAAGAATTAGCCATTTCATGCAATCTATGAAAATTTGCATGACCTAATCTTTGATGCCACAAAAATTACAAGTCAAGCATATAAACAAAATTATTGATTTTATTATCAATGTTCATCTTGAACATTCCATTACACCGATAACCTTTACCAGCAAAGACCCCTCCTTCTGACAATATAAACTTGTCCTTGAAGACCAATTGAACCTAAACTGATTTAATAGGCAACCAGACACGAGATTCTCCTTCACATCCGGAGCATAACATATATCGGTTAAAGTAAGGGTTTTTCTAGAGGTCAAAAGCAAATCAACTTTTCCCTTTCCTTTAATCGGTATAGTCGCCCCATTGTCCATGAGCAACGCAGTTCCATTGTCTATGGGTTCAAAAGTCGTGAAGAACCCCTTGTCCTTACACACATGTTTCCTAGCACCCGAGTCAAACCACCAAGAGTTATCACTCTTGACTAGGTTGACTTCCTATATCATCGGCAAGAACCTATCGTTCGAATTTTTAGTACGATGATCAAGTCCCCTTGCCTTTCTTATTTTTAAGGCGGTAATAGTCCCTTTGTAAGTGACCGGGCTTTTGACACTCCCAGCATACCATTTTTAGCCTCTTGTCATTTTTCTTCTTTTTGAAGTGTCAGGTTCTTTTGGTTCCTTTGCTTGACTGGCCTTTTTCTATGATGTTGAGTTTCCCAACATCACCAGAGTGGTCCTTGTTGTCATATTGTACCCTGTAGCCTTCCTTAAAATACAAATGGTTAGCCAATTCCTCTATTGACATAGCTTCCTTCTTCTGTTTGAGACTTCTTTTAACGTCTCTCCATGAAGGAGGAAGTTTGTCAATCAAGAATGAAACAATTTTTGCATCATCCATATTCATGGCATGTTGTTTGAAATTATTCAAAATTCGTTCAATTTCATGGAATTGCTCCACGACAAGATGATCATCTACAATTTTATAATTATTAAACTGACTAACCAGGAATTTTTTGCTTGTTGCATCCTCGGCCATGTAACGTGCCTCAAGTGCATCCCATAATTTCTTTGCGATTGGCATGTTCGAGTAGATGTCAAACAGGGCGTCAGTCATACCGTTGAGTATGTGCCCTCTTCTGATGTAGCCATCATTCTCCCACTTCAGTCTGGCGCTTTGCTCAGCCAAAGTCTCCTTCTCCTCAGAAGCGGGGGACAGAAATGGTGTATTCAATACATACACTACATTCAAAGTAGTAATGAGGATGTGCATCTTCCTCTGCCGTCGGCGGAAATTACTGCCATGAAATTGATCCAACTTAAAAAAATCGACTGTCATTTCCATAGGTGATGAAGCCATATCCCAAAAACAGAATTTAACCTTAAGAATGATAGAAAAAAACTACGATATACTTGCAAAATACTTGCAACAGGGTAACCGAAAGATCTCAGGTGTTGAGGCTATGTAATCACTTCCCTTAATGTTTATTTGAAATATCCTCGGGGATACAAAAGCAACCAAATATGAAGTGAATATGTGTAAAGGGAGAGATTGAGAGAGATGTAGAGAGATTGAAGTTTGCAAACTTTGCTTGAACACTACACAAGAATAATCAATGTTCTTCTTTTTCTTTTTCTCTCCCACTTTTCAAAGGCAAAATCAAGTGTCAAGATATGGGGGAATTATGTGTATATATGTATGAGAACGACGTCCCAAAAAGAACACAAAAGAACTGCCAAAAAATCAGGAATAGCCGCGAAGAAAAACTGTCAAAAACCAGACCTGTGTGTCAACACATAGCTGTTCCCCTGCGGTTCTGTTGGATTGTGTGTCGACACACATGGCCCATGTGTCGACACACACCCCTAACATACTTCAAACACTTAGACAAATATCGGAACAATCTCAAATACATCTTTATACATATATTAAACAACAGTTTACATATTATTCAACACATATTTTGAAAATACATCAACACATTGTTTATAAAACTAACCCTACAATCAAAAATATGAAAGTTACAAAATTTAAATAATAACTAATACTATTTTATAAATTTAAATAACAATATGAAACTAAAATCTAAAAATGAAAGCTGCAAAATTCAAATCAAGAACCAATATATTTTATAAATTTAATGTCGTACTAATACGATTTAACTTTTTGTACTATTAAACATGTTAGTCTTAGAAAGAAATCACATACTTAATAATGTAATATGTTGTATGTAACATAAAAGAAAAAAAATTCTTAAGCATTAGCAACATTACATACACTATCCATTTCAACAGTAATAACTAAAATGGGGGGAAAATTATTGACATGACTAAAATACATAAACATATATTAAAAATTTAAAACTACGTTGATAAAAATACTTTTAATTTGTTGTAAATATTAGAAAATTTTATGGTTGACCAATATACCCTTAACCCAATAATTGGATATATAATTGCCTACACTTTATAATGACGAAATAGTATTCGCAGGACCACTATTAATTTTAATTCATATGAATTATTGATGATGGGACCCACTCTTTAATTTTTGAGTCACACATCCTGGGCATGTGTGTGAACAGGTCTAAGGGATCTGCCTATAAATTGCAGTACCCTTATATGAAAAACACAGATAAGAAGAAGAGAAAATATATGAGAAAAGAATAATTTAAATTTTACTTTCTTATATTCGGTATTTCGATATTATGCATTTTTATTTTATAACATGTTATCAGCACGACTCTCTAACCAGATGAGGATTAAGGTATTATCTTTCTTCCTTTATCTTTTATAATGTCAAATCTTACCGACCTTCAATTTATTGCTCTCGACATATCTGGCAAAAATTATTTGCCACGGACCCTTGATGCAGAGATTCATCTTGATGCCATGAATCTCGAAGAAACAATAAAAAAGGGGAATAGCACGTCCCTGCAGGATCGTGCAAAAATAATGATTTTTATTCGGCATCACCTTTATGAATGATTGAAATCTGAATATCTTACAAACTGTGGATAAATCTGAAACAAAGACTTGATCATCAAAAGTGTATTATTCTTCCCAAAGCTCGCTACGAGTGAATTTACCTGCAACTGCATGATTTTAAAACAGTAAGCGAGTATAACTTCGAAGCGTTTAGAATTACTTCCTAATTGAAATTGTGTGGGGAGAATATTACTGATGGAGACATGTTGGAAAAAACACTCTCCACTTTTCATATCTCGAATATGCTCTAGCAGCAGCAATAACAAGAGATGAATTATAAAAAATATTTGGATTTAATTTAATGCCTCCTTGTCGCTGAACACAATAGCGAACTGTTATGACAAATCATTAGTCGTGACCTACTTGATCAGAAGCATTCCCTAAAGTGAATGCGATATCATATGACCATCGGGGACGTGGACGTGGCGGTGGGTGACATGATAGTTATGGTCAAAATAAATGAAACCATGGTACCCAGAATGGACCCAAGTTTAAAAGGTTCACGAATTACAAGGAAAAGAATAGAAACAGAAAATCTCCACAGCAAAATGTGTCACAAGATTTAGAAAAAAGTTGCCATTGATGCGGTATAAAAGGTCAATGGGTACGTACCTGTCGTACAGCGGACCACCTTCTGAAACTCTACCAAGCATCATTAAAAGGGAAGGAAAACTCGCAGAAATAAATTTTGTTGAAGATCATTCTCCACTAAATGAAACGCATCTAGATGTATCTGATTTCTTTGAAGATGCTAGTAGAAAAATTGATCATTTGATTCGGGATGGAAGTGTCCAAATGCAGTAAAATATTTGCTTTCTAATTTATTATGTACTATGTTTAATTTACATAAAAATAATGTTGTTTTAGTTGTGAACAAATTATTGTAGAAGCATCCATCTAATATTCCATCATTAATATGATATATCTTGTTATATGTATGACTGTATTAATATTTTTATTATACCTTTAAAGAAAAAAAAATTCATAATTTTATCACATTATAGCATATTACAGCAAAAAAAATTACAATAAGATTTACTAACGACAAAAAATAATCAATTCCTATAGCTACAAAACAGAGGATCAAGACATAGAACCACAACATCCTATATAAATAATCTATCTTTATAGAATCATATAAAACTGATAAACCCTCAAATATAATAAAGAGACTTACTATAATAATGGCAACAAAAATACAGCATGAAAAGGAAGACATATTGATGTAGAAGAAGATTGAGAAATGGGAAATCTAAAATTTTTGAGTGGTTTGATTTATGATGTGGTAGGATGTATTTATAGAAGTAAAATTACTGTTCATAACCGTTGGAAACTGGGCGTTTTTAGCCATTGAATTACTATTCATGACAGTTGGAAACTAGCCGTTTTTATAACTTAAAATGTAATCATTTTCTACTTATTAGAATGATAATTTTCTAATTATTTCTAAAATGAAATAATTATTACATATGCACAATATTTTAACCAGATTATGTGTATACATGAAAGCTTTTTACACTTTTCAATTATACCTACAAATTAAATTACTAATTTTAAAATATACAATTCTTATCGTCCTAAAGGTAGGCTCAAATATAACTAGAAAAATTCAAAATTAATTTCAGTTTCAAGCATACTACTAAATACTATATTATGATGTTTTATCTCATACTCATAATTTTATTACTTATATGTATTTATGTATGGAGAAATACGGATTTGGTTAAAATCAATGATGGAGATATTTGTCTAGCAGACAGCGCAACCACGCACTCTATCCTCAAAAGCAAAATGTATTTTTATTAGCTACAATTAGCCGAAGCTAATGTGAACACAATATCGGGTGTTTCAAATTTAATTGAAGACTCCGCAAGAGCACATATTGTGTTCTCTAAAGGAACCAAACTAAGAAAAAGCGATGCTCCATTTTCCAGTAGATCACAGAGAAACCTTATCAGCTTTCACGATATCCGTTGCAATGGTTATCATATCGAAACTGTAAATGAAAGCAATAAGGAATATCTTTACATTACATGGCTTATCTTGGGAAAGAAGCTTATAATGGAAAAATTGCCAACACTCTCTTTTGGATTGTATTACACTTATATCAATCCAATTGAGTCTAATGTGGTGGTCAACTAGAAGTTAACAGACCCTGGAACGTTTACCTTATGGCATGACCGCTTGGGTCATCTAGGTGCAACTATGAAGAAAAGGATTATTGAAAATTCTCATGGGAATTCGTTAAAGAACCAAAAGATTCTTTTACCAAATGAAATTTCATGTGTTGCTTATACTCAAGGAAAAATGATTACGAGGCCATCCCTAACTTATTGGGATTGAATCTCCTACATTTTTGGAAAGAATACAATGAGATATATGTGGGCCCATTATTCCATCATGTGGACCATTTCGATATTTTATGGTATTAATAGATGCCTCAACACGAATGTGTGTCTATTATCCACACCTAACGTGGCATTTGCAAGACTCCTTGCACAAATAATCTGATTACGATATTAATTCCCGGATTACACGATTAAGAAAATTTGTCTTGATAATGCTGGAAAATTTACGTACAAACATTTGATGATTGTTGTATGTCAATTGGAATTATGGTAGAACATCCAATGGCTCTTGTATATACACAAAATGGTCTTGCGGAATCTTTGATTAAGCTCTTGTAGCTTATTGCTTGACCAATGCTCATGAAAATGAAGTTACCTAATTCTACATGGGGCTTGCTATATTACATGCTGCAGCACTAATTCATACTAGGCCAACTGCTTATCATAAATACTCCCCACTACAACTTGTCACTGGACAAGAGATATATGTATCACACCTACGAATTTTTGGGTGTGCGGTGTATGTTCCAATTGCTCCACCACAGCGTACAAAGATGGGGCCATAAAGGAGACCTGGAATTTATGCCGGGCTTGAATCCCCATCAATTATAAAATATCTGGAACCATTGACTGCAAACGTTTTTACAACACAGTATCAATCGATGTTTCCAGAATTAGGGGGAGAAAAGCAAAAGATGAAAAAATGTGAAATTTTGTGGAATGCATCAAAAATATCTCATTTTGATCCCCGTACAAATCAATGTTAACTGAAAGTTCAAAAAATCATTCATTTGCAAAACATTGCAAACCAATTGCCAGATGCATTTGTTGATACGAAGAGAGTGACTAAGTTACATATTCAAGCAGTGAATGCTCCTACACGGATTGATACTCCGAGCAAGCAAGCCCCTAGAACATTGGCAAGTACAACTACTACACGCTAAAAGCGTGGTAGGCCAATTGGTTCTAAAGATAAGAACCCGAGAAAGAAAAGAGGGAAAAATATAGAAGTTGGTCCATCTATCACTCGCAACCCTCCTGAAGAGATAATGCAAACATGGGAAAATGATACGAATGATGAAATGGCTTCCCTAAAATGCCAGGTTCATGAAACGAGTGATAACAATGAAAATATAGAGAATGAGGAAATCTTATGTTCATACCGGAAAAGATGGAACTAAAATAATACAGTTATCGATCACATATTTGCATATATAGTTGCTGTTGATTTTAACACCGAAAATGATGATCTTGAACCTAAGTCTGTTCAAGAATGTCAGCATAGGAGCGACTAGCCAAAATGGAGATACGCAATGTAAGTAGAATTAGATTCACTGGAAAAACCTGTAATGTTAGGGCCTCTAGTACAAATGCCTGAAAACACAAAACCAGTAGGGCACAAGTGGGTATTTGTGTGAAAAAGAAATGAAAAGAATGAGGTGGTTAGATACAAAGCATGACTTGTAGCCCAAGGTTTCTCACAGAGACCGGGAATTGATTATGAAGAGACATATTCGCCAGTGATGGATGCGATTACATTCAGATTCTTAATAAGCTTAGCAGCCTCTGAAAGGCTTCACATGCGTCTTATGGATGTTGTAACAACTCACCTTTATGGATCACTTGACAATGACATCTATATAAAAGTCTTTAAAGGACTGAAAATTCCAAAGATATATAGCTCAAAACCTCTGGAACTATTTTCAATCAAATTGCAAAGGTTCTTGTATGGATTAAAACAGTCAGGGCGAATGTGCTATAATCATCTTAGCACATATCTTCTGAGAGAAGGATATGTTAACAATCTCATCAGCCCATGTGTTTTTATTAAGAAAACAAACTCTGGGTTTTCTATCATTGTAGTCTATGTTGATAATTTAAACATCATGGGAACCCCTAAACAGCTCATACAGCCGTATCACATTGAACTTCGAAGTTAAGCGTGCTTGGATAAGAGTAGCAACAGGATAGGTGACTTCTTGGGAAGTCCTCGTGTTGCCAACCCTATAAAGTTGAGGGTCCTCGGAAACAGCCTCTCAGCAGGGTTACACCCTGAAGCGGTAAGACTGCGCACATCCACCCCTCCCAGACCCCACTTATGCAAGAGCCCTTGGGGCATTGGGTCTGTTATTGTTATTGTTGTGTCAACTGATTTGATTAATTAAACACTAGTTAGATTATCAATTATCTAATAATTGTTTCATATTAGAGGACATCTTTTTAGAAAAGACATTCTATATTGTATTATATATGATCAATGTAATTTTTTTGGATTCTATTTCTATACAATATTAAGATATTTTCAAAGTACAATAATAGCCCAGGAAAGAAAACATTTATGGTTTGTTTGGGATTGCTTATTTCACAAAAAATAGTGTTTTTTTTTTTTTTTTGGAAAAAAGCACTTTTCTGGGATTTGAAGGTGTTTGGCAACTGTAAAATTAAAAGCAGAAGTTATTTTTCTACTTTTAACCAGAAGCAAAAATTTGGCGCTTCTCCTTTTAAGTAAAAGCATAAGCAAAATCTAAACAATTGAAAGTTTATTTCAAGTACCTTGAAATTTGTTAATATATTTTAAAAAAAATTTATATATTTCACAAATAATTGATATATTTTAAAATATAGATTAAATATGAAAAATATTTTAAATAATTAATAATATATTTATGATATTTAGAAAATATTTGAAATATTTGAAAAGTATGTTTTAAAGATTTGAATTAAAATATTTTAAATATTCAAAAATTCTTCAATTTTTTTAAAAATTAAATATTTAAAAAATATTGAGAAAATATTTTATAAATATTAAAAATTGTTTTAAATATTTAAGAAATATTTATATATTTAGAAAATATTTTAAACCATGAAAACATATTTTAAATATTTAAAAAATATATTAAATATTTAGAATGGCTCATGGGTAATTTTTTACAACTATAAAGACTTCTGTTGGTGTCCTTTCTGGTAATTTTATAGAAAAAAACAATTTTTTTTAACATTAACCAAATACTCATAATACTATCATAAGCGCTTTTTTACTAGTTGGCCAAACATAAAATGCTTATTTAAAACAATATTTTTTACAAAAGTGCTTTTACAAGACATTCGTATGCAGTGCTTCTACACAGTAATCCTAAATAGGCCTTTAAGCATTTGGATTACCCTTTAATTTGCAGTTTAGTTAAAAGACATTCATATGCATTACTTGCAACAAAATAAAGCAATTCTAGGTCCAAATAACGAAAGAGTAACAACTACACAGTATTATAGAAGCAAATCCGCATGCGATGCACGCGAGAAAAATTAGTACTAATTACAAAAAGACATCTAAGTACAAAATACAAAAGGAACTAGGAAGGAACGTAAAAACTAGCTTTATAAAAGCTAAACACCTAAGCATTGACAAGATGATTCTAACCCGTCTTATTTGACCGATCAATAGCTAAATTCAAATTTTTATTAAAATATGCCCACACAGAATATTCTAATTACTTATTACATAAATATAACAACAACAAAAGATCCGATGCCTGAAAGGCTCTCATTAAGGTAGGGTCTAGGGCGTGAAATATACACAGCCTTACTCTAACAGGGTCAGACAATGAAGGGAGGCTTATTGCTTGGAAGAATCAAAATCAAACACATACTGAAGCGCAAATCAAACGAAAACAATGAAACAAAACACGTAATTTTTACATGAAAAACCTGTTTTAACTCAAGGGAAAACTACGGGATCCAAACGAGTACATCATCCACTATAAAATTTAGGATTACAATCTCTAATTAAAACCCCAAACTCCATCTCTAAACTCTCATCCCCAGGTGTGACTATTGCACGGTAAGTCATCAATCCTCTTCAATGTGGCTATGCACGACAAGTCGCCAGCCCTACTCGATATGGCTTTGGACAAAGGAAGCTATAAAAACACTTTCATATCTCAATCAAAACATCTGAGAATGACTCCCATCATGCTCGTGTGAATCCCACTCTACATGAAATATGAAAACCTTACAAATTGACACTCACAATCATTCTCCTAATCTCCCCCTACCGAAGGCACCCTTTGGTACACCTTTACAAATTTCATCAAACTCTACATTTTAAAGAACTCTACATTTCTAAGTTATTTACCGTGAACTGCACCAATTTATAACCCAAAATGTAAACTTCCCACCCTCCCACTAGAATGAGTGGGAGGTTAGCATAATTAAAAAACTATATATTTTTCTTTCCTTTTCTTTTTCTTTAGATTTTTCATTTCTCTTTCTGTTTTCTCTTTTTTTTTTTCTTTTTTATTCTACGTACAATTAATTTCTAGGTAAAAATACACCTAACACTTATTACATAATCCTACCTATAAAACTCGTCCATTTTGCAACATTGTATCGACCCCCTAAATAGGTACCATAAAATATTTAGTCAAGCTATAAATTTTCTTAAATTGACTATAATTTCCTCCAAAAATGCTGAAAGAAGTCTTATAGAAAGACTCCAACACATGCTAGGTATCGGTTCTACAGATAATATTGGTAAATATCTAGGGTCTCCCCTTCTACAAGGGAAGTTGAAGGTCTCAGTCTTCTCCGATATTCTGGAGAGGGTAGAAGGGAAAATAGCAAAACTAGAGAGGAAAACTCCTCTCTAAAGCGCGTCGAACGGTCCTAATCCAGTTCAATGTAGAATCTACTCCAGCCCATACGATGCAATGTTTGAAATCCCAAAAACTCTTATGTAGAGAGGCGGACCGGGGAAACTTGAATTTCATCTGGAGCCATAATAATGAAGATAGGAAAATTATGATGATCTCCTAGGATCAAATTTGCTGTCTTAAGAGTGCCGGAGGCTTAGGCTTGTGGAAGATGGAAGCAGTGAATAAAGCTTATTTATGCAAGCTAGGTTGAAAAGTGTTTGTAAATAGAGACAACTTATGGGCTAAGGTGATCCGAGCTAAGTATATGAGACATGATGACTTATGGAATGCGAAGAGCAAACCCACTGATTCAAAAGTATGGAAGAAGATACTTAGTTATTGGGGGCTTCTGAGTAGCGGCCGTAGATGGAAGGTGAGCAATGGTAATTCCATTTCCTTTTGGAATGACTATTGGTGCTATCATAAACCCCTTGCTCAAATTGTCAGAAATCATCGAGAGATAGACGACATCAACTAGAAAGTGGCGGACTTCATCAAAAATGGTGATGGGGAGGAAGAAAGACTTCGAGGAGTAATTCCACTAGAAATGGTAGATAGGATCTTGGGAATTACTTTTTCGCTTTCGGACATCGAGGATGAGCCATGCTAAGGATTCACAACATCTGGAGAATTCTCTATCAAAACAGCCACTTGGATGGCCCATGATCTGGAATGGAAAGACAGAAACAACTAGAATTACAAATGGATATGGAATATTGTTACTAGTCCTTCAAAATTGAAAATTTTTCTTTAGTGAGTGCTCCTCAATGGGACTCGTTCAAGAATTAATCTGATGAAAAGGAGGGTTAATGTCATGCCATGTGCTCAAGATGCGGTTATCCTCAAGAGGACACAGACCATATTTTTCTCCACTGCCCCAAGTCATTAGAAGTCTGTGATCAAGTGAAACGTTTCAAGTGGTTAGAGATTGGTACTAGAAACAAAGATACAAGTGATTAATTCAACCATATTAAAGCCAAACGTAAGGAGAAAAAGGAAAGTTTGGCGGTGAAGGCTCTAATTATTTTCTGGCACATTTGGAAAGCTAGAAACCATGCCCTCTTTAGGAAGGAAATTTGAGGCGCTCCCAAAATTTGGATGAGCGCAAAAACCCAGCTGCTTGAAGGGGCTTTCAGAAAGGCAGATGATCAAGGTATTATTGAGGTTGATATAACTGCCGTAAGGAAAAAGTGTTCGGTCAATTGGGACAAACCTAATACAGAAATGGTTTAAATCAATTATGATGGGCCGAGAATTGGGAAGAAGGAAGCAACCGGATTCATTATAACGGACATCTTAGGGAACATGCAAATTGCAGGGACTAGAAAATTAGGAAGTGCCCCAATTCTGGTGGTTGAAGGCAATGCGATTAGAGATAGAATTGCTAAGGCCAAAGAGTTAGGGTTCAAGCGAATGGTAGTAGAAGGCAATAATGAGGTCGTTATCAAAGTTCGTAAAGAGGAACATGTCCATTGGAAATTGACAAGATCATCAAGGATATTAAATATTTGACTAAAGACTTGCATATTTGTATTTTTAGACATGTGTTTAGAAAAGTTAATATGGTCGGGGACTGGTTAGTCAAAGAGGACATCAGGGGTCTCGCTCCAGGAAGTGCCTATTTATCAAGCGCTTCAGGATTTGGTTTATCTTGATTCCTTAGGAAAGCTTACTCATGGAGTTATGTCCTAAGGGTTTCTCCTTACTTATATTTATTTTTACCCTAACTTATATTTATTTATTAAAAAAAAAATTGTATCGGTGCCCAAAAAACAATAGAATATTTACCAATAATATAGGTGAAAGATAAGGAGCAAATTCGGGTCCATAGCTCAGAGGCAGAGCATTTGACTGCAGATCAAGAGGTCACCGGTTCGATCCCGGTTGGGCCCTGTAATTCACTTATTTTTTGCTTCTCAATCTTTTTTCTTATCTGTATAAAATATTGATGTAAATCTGTCCCGTAATTTTGTATCTTATTCCACTCAAGTTTGAAAGCAAACCTGAATATGTATCAAGGCAGTTCGTTCACCTTTTTTTTTGTTTGTGGCTTTAACATCCTTTTTTTCCTTACATTTATAGATGTTGAACACACAGGACGCTAATCAAGCTGATACTAGTCCAGGAAATTGGCATAATTGACGATTACATTTAAGTACCAATCTATAAAATTTCTTGTGTTGGCGCAATAATAAAGTATAGATTTGTATACAAATTTGCATCAAGATGACTAAAATTAATGAAAGCATACATCAAAGGTGTTAGAAAAAGTAATTAGAATACGATGATATAAAAGAACACTTTAAAGCATGGATATATAAAAATATTATTTACAGTAAATTTTGTATACATCATAATATATATATATATATATATATTTGGTGGCTTTAACATCCTTTTTTCCTTACATTTATAGATGTTGAACACACAAGACACTAATCAGGCTGATACTAGTCTAGGAAATTGGCATAATTGACGATTACATTTAAGTACCGATCTATAAAATTTCTTTTGTTGGCGCAATAATAAAGTATAGATTTGTATACAAATTTGCATTAAGATGACTAAAATTAATTAAAAGAGCATCAAAAGTGTTAGAAAAAGTAATTAGAATACAATGATATAAAAGAACACTTTAAAGCATGGATACATAAAAATATTATTTACAGTAAATTTTGTATACATCATAAAATATTTTTCATCTGGGAAAAAATTCATACAAATCCTTCAGTGCAATCTTACATTTTTACTAACATAAGTGGCAAAATTATATATATATATATTTACAAATTTTTCTAATGTGAAGGGATATTTGCCTCTAATCACTCAAGCCTGACTCTACCACCGCGTATAAGTCCAACTAAAGATTATTACAAAACTAATTGACATTCAAAAAAAAGTGTTTTAATATTAATCTATTCTGTTTCACAATATTAATAAGAGACATTCTAAATATATTCCTACATGGAGTTTTCAATATTTCTCTCTCCGATCATGTGATAGTTAGCAAGTTAGGCTAATTGCTAGGGGTTGAAATTCAAGTTAGCCTTCTAGAATTTTTATTGTATAATATAGAGGTGACACCAAATTTAACCTTTATATATGTATAATTTTTATTTGAATTTCATTGATCCTACTTGAATTTGGTCTGTTAAACAACGTTATGACCACCCTATGAACTAACTGGGTATTCTTTCTTTTCTGATTGAGGCTTGGATTGAAGGTTGTTGAGCTGGGAAACTGCAAGCATGAACTTGGCTTGTCATAGGCTTAGGCTCAAGCTTGGCCCGGTTTTGTTGAGCTCAAACCTGACTAAGTGAGTTTCAAGGTAATCTCACCTTATTTAGGCTCATTTAAGCTCAATATAAGCTCATTTGCGCCATTTTAAGTTCGAGCTTGACTCATTTAGCTTCAAACTTGGCGTGATTAGGCATATTTAGCCTAATAAATTGTATCAAGATAAGTTTAATAAGGCTTATGTAGGCTTTTGGGCTTAACCTTTACTAGGCATTCACTTGGCTTGTTTATCTAAACGTGCAGCTCGGGATTAGGTCAAGCTCAATAGGAGTAGAGCATTTCGAACTTTATGCTAACTCAACTTTAGAGGTTGTGAGCCGATTCGGCTTATTTACATCACTAAAGAAGAGACGGTTTCTTGTTAGAACTTAAGATATAGAGGTACAAGAAAATATGCCCCAATTTTTCTTGTGATTTCTGGCTTTCTACAACAGCTGGGCTGAGATTATTATTTATGGGTCAGAGCCACCCACCACTGGGCTCTGTATGTATTGTTTAGCAGATATGACATGGAACTTTATATATATATATATATAATGTGTGGTCCAGAACTTACCCTTACATAAGAGCCATCCTCAAGTGTGTATGTGCGTATTTATATTTCATATCGTGTTGTGTTCATATTCATGTCATATGAGGATTTAAGAAAAGGCCCAAATATAACCTTGACCCATTTATTAAACTAGTCATAGCCTTCAACCCTGCCCCACCCCTTTCTATGGGCAACTTTTTGTTACATGTCAATCCCACAACTGAAAAACGAGTGAATAATACAACCTTATGATTAACAATAACAATAAATATGTGACAAATTAATAAATTCTTAAAAATAACTTATCAAGTTGATATGATCAGTGAACAAAAAAAAAAGTCAATACGATCGAATAAAGGTCAAGTTATCTCATGTCAACAAAAGCTACAATTACATATGTTCAACAGTAGTTGTATACAACTCGAACAGTTCAAACGCTATCACATAACTGTAATTATAAAACAAAAACCTCCAGTTAAGATGTGTTGGTTGTCATTTCAAAAACTTGATGTGATCTTAAAACATATTTAAAATCGTACACTCACAACTGTACCAGTTCATCATAGCAACCGATAAGTATATGATTAATGCATCCAAATGGAGTCAATATTTAGCAAAAGTAAACGTATTTCAAATGACTTTGAAATGAGTCCCGTTGAGGGTCTATTTGAGTAATAAAAACTAGAGTAAATCTAAATGACAATCATTCAATTAAGCAGTTTAAGAAATAACTTCAAGCTCACCAATCTCGAACTTAGATAATATGACTCGATATGAAGACGGCTTTGAGAATTTAGGCTACAAACTCTAAATTCGAATTAACATTCAATTATAGTGTAGGATAATGAATTAGGCAAAGGGCATATATCCGATCTAACGATCGTTTTAACCTGTGTGTTACATGAGCTACCCCAACAGCACTTAGAAATTGCTTTTTGACTTCAAATTTAATGTTAATGTAATACAACTTGTGACCACTTATGAAAATCCATTACACGATGGTGTACGCAAAACTACAAGACAACAATTGAATTAAGCGAATTAATTGGAAAATCCAAAATAACTACGAGCATTAAAAAAAAGAATCCAATCATATAATCAATTTATCCCACAAGAGTGCAAAAAACATGAAACTAAAGTTATCAACGAACAAAATCATAAAACTTGGGATCCGGATGACTAATTGTCCATTATTCCTAAGCAAAGAGTCTACTCCTCCATTTAAGTCTCAAAAACACAAAATAAACCAAGACAAGGGAAGAAAAACATATAATCTCTTCTTGAATTCTCATTCTTCACTTCTCTAACCTTATTGGCGAAGCTCAATCTCCAATGGCAGCTTGAGAGAGATGAAAAATTAGGGTTGCCAAATCTATCCCAAACCCTAGGTTGAAGATGGTTTTGATACCCTATGGCAAAAAATATCATTGTCAAATGATCTGCTCACCTAGTTTCTCTTGGCAGATCTTTGGTCGATCGAGAAGCTACCCAAGAGATGGATTTCACTTGCCCTTTTGTTCAGGTCATAACCTAGTTGGTTTTTTCACACATGTTGTTTGGATATCTATGCTAGATCTCCAAAAAAAACAGTTTTCTAGTTTGCTCCATCCTTATATTTTTTTGGCTTGTTAACACAAAGATTATGTAAACATGTAAACTAATTCGCCAAACTATATTGCTAGTTAGGATAAGACGTATAAAAATGAGAGACATCATTGAAACACTCTAGGTCTTGCTTCCCATCTCAAGGAAGCCTCAAAGTGTCAGCTTGATCCTTTCCAACTCAAGGATTAGAGCAAGAGCTGCTGAAAGAAACTCCACTCAGCCTCAATAGTCTGTAAGGCTTCCGATTCGAGCAGCATCTCCGGAAATTGAAGAAAAATAAGACAATGTATCTTCTTTGATTAGGGTCATAAGATCCGGAAGGATAATACACTAGGTATGATCTCAAGATCAATTCCTAAATATCGTTCTTTCACGGCTTAACTCTTTGTTTATTTTCCTCTTGTGCTTACTCCTAGATCTCTTTCGTCTTGACTCAAGGATCTGTTCAGAATAAGAGGAGATCTAGAGGTCCTCAAGACATCATTGTATTGGAGGACTCGCCTCAAAGGGTGCCTGCTCCATGGTCTGAAGCCTCTGCGAGTGAACCAACACCATCATATCGGGATGAGAGTTCCAAATTGGGTCTCACCACTCAAATACCTGAAGTTATAGAGGTCCATTTTGAAAACAATGTTACTTCGTTTCCTCAGTATTGGGAGAGGTAATGGATGATATTTAGGGGTGCATATGGTTGTAAACGAACAGAGCGTTTGAAGAACTACTCGTGTTCTCGATAGCTTATCGAGCCGAGTTCGAGTAGGCTCGATAAGGTTAATGAGACAAGTTCAGACAGGGGGTGCTCGGCTCAATAATGTTCGCGAACAGTTTGATAAGGGCTCGATAAGAACTCGTTAGGGGTGTAAATGAGCCGAGCCGAGCCTAGCCGAGCACCCCCTTGTTCGAGCTTGAGTTCAATAAGGCTTATCGAGCTCGAGTTTGAGCCGGCAAGCTCTTATCGAGCATTTCTAACCTTTGTTCAAACTTGGTTCGATAAGAATATAGTGTGTTCAATAATCGACTCGGCTCGGCTCGGCTCGTTAGGCTTATTGAGCCAAGTCGAGCTCGTTATCGAGTCAAGTCAAGCTTATTATCGAGTCTAATCGAGCTCATTATCGAGCCCAATCAAGTTTAAAACCGAGCCAAGCTTGCAATTGAGTCGAGTTCATTAACAAGCCGAGCTTTTTAAGTTATTATCGAACAATTTTTAAACTAATACCAATTGTTTTCAAGCTCATAACGAGCCCTTAACGAGTTAATATCAGGCCCAGTGCACAATGGATTAGGTAATGCCCAAAGTATTAGGTATGATTTTGGGTTAAGCATTGCTTATTGAAGACACATACAACATTTTTTGAACATTTAGACGATTAAGATAAGAGTCATGTAACATCTGTCTTTGAACATTAAATTACGAATTTCAAGAAGTTGTAAATCCCTTGTCATTATCTAGTTCATACCTTAGTTAAAGTAATAATCAAGATTGATCTCAGACTAGACTATAAGCGAACCGAGGTGGCTTATTATAAAGCTGGAAAGACTTGGATCATAACAAGTTTGAGCCATGTTGAGCTAGTTTGTTTTCTCAAACAAATGAAGACCGAGCCTAGTAAAGCTCAAGCCTATAGGCTTACAAGCTAATTTAATCTCAATTGAATTTATGAAGATAAATGTGACTAATTGAGATAAATTCAAGCATAAATGAGCTTAGCTTGGGCTTTAATTAAGCCAAATTTTCCTAAATCAAGCTTAAATGGGCCTAAATAGGGCGAGTTTATCTCAAACCTCGTTGAGTTTGGTTTTTCTTTTGGGCAGGGGGGGTATGTACAGGAATCTTGTTCGACTAAACAAACATGATCCCAATTGATTGTGGCACCATAATTGAATAATTCAATCACCTTTTGGGATTTGTATTCGATTATTTTTATTAAGTTCAAACTGAATTCAATAAAAATCCAAATCGATTATTTTTATTAAATTCGAACAAAAATAGATGGAAATCCAAATTTAGATGAAAGCATGTTTATGCATTTCTCCAACATGACCCAATTGAACTGAAGCCAACCGAAAATCATTATCCAACTATTTTGTAGATTCGGATCAAATATAAGATGGGTCATAATGGTTCCAGAACGAATCCTGCCAAACACAATCTATGAAGACCCCTAATTCAAGGTCACCAAGTTGCCAAAAACCTAACTTGACTTGTTGGCATGTCAGGTTCCTAAGGTTAATTATGCTTCTGAGCCATGTAGGAGGCTCATTCTGAAAAGTTGAATCGTAAGTTTGATCAAAACACAACACGTCCCCTTTTTCACCTAAAATGTGACTTAACTAACCTCAATGTTTCTATTGGAAGTTGGTGAGGACCAAACACATGAATGACAAGGGCTAAACATCCCGTGGAAGTCGGCAATTTTGGCCGAACCACGTAAATATATGTGTTTGTTATTTAATTTTCTCGTTGTTTAGTCGTTGTGTTTCCTATCAAGATGTTCAGGAGAGGATTCTTGAAACCTTAGTCCTCCTCAAGAGGCCCTACAAAAGTTTGTTTATGAAGAGCGGATCTAATTAGATTAGTGTTTATAATTTACTAGCCAATGTTTGAGTAGTAGGCACTATGACTTCTGAGCTCTCCAGCATCAACAGTCCTATTGTTTACTTAAGCTTGAGGGATTCCAACCAAAACAAGAGCAACTACACAAATAAATCAAGATAGAGATCAATATTCCAAGCAACTTTCCCATTTCGAGGAGGAAGTTCACGAGTTGGAGACTACGGAGCAAGTTGTTTAAGACCATATGAACCCTCTTCAATGTGAAAAAGAGGAAGCACAAAGTCCTACCCTGGAACTCAACAGTCATTGAGAGATGTATGCTATAGCCTGAGCCGAATTTTGAGAGGACATAATTAGCAATGGCCCACTATTGTTAGAAAAATATGGGCAAATAGGTATCAAATTCTCAAACTCAAGAGATCAAGGCTAACTCAAGGGGGAGGGGGGACGCAGATAAAACTTAAACAACATAAATACAAATACTAAATACAATAAACCACTTATTACACCAACTTTACTTGAGACAAAGTAATTAAACAATTGAAATTAAAGATTAAGGGGAGAAGAATTGAGCCAAAGGAAGTCGCTGCACCGTGGAGTTCACCACTACCCTAAGTCGTTTATGCCCCCCCCCCCCCCCCCCGATACAAACAGGATCATCAGGTATTCCGAATCCCAGGGTTAACATGGCACCAAACATAGGAGTGTACTCTCAGGTGATGGGTTGAAATACATCCCAACTTGCTGAGTAACCATAGTAATGGAAAAAGAACGCAGAGAGAATTTTAAGACAGAAAGGGAAGAATGATTTCTATAAGATCTATGTATTCAGTGTTCTTTTATGTGTTTGAACAACACCCCAAAGCATAGTATTTATAGGACAAATACTTAATGTGGAAACAAAAATAAGTTGTGGATTGTGGGCAAGAAATTTGGCCTTGATTAGGAAGATGGCGGATATGGAAGAGCGCAAAATACGAGCACAACGGTCATGGAAAGAAGTGGGCAGAGATGCAGTCAAAACGCGTACCTCGAGTTCAAGCTTGTAGCTTCAACCTTAAACTTGGACTAACGGACAAATTCTAGAGCATAAGAACCTTGAGGTTGGACACAACGGGACCCTCGAGCCCGAGCTTAAATGCACACCTCGAGCGTAGTCCTACAACTCCCTTGGAATTTGATTATGTTACTTGCAAAATAATGTCACAGAAATAAAGGTCCAAGTTAAAAAAAGTCCACATCACATCTCATCACCACGATGCATCGGCTATGCATGGCGAGCACGCCTATGTGTGGTACACATAACCCATTCATGGCCCTTCAAGACTTTACCAAGTAAAAGGAGAAGCGGATATATAAATTAGACTTCCCTCCACTACTCTTCCTATATGGGATTGAAGCAAAACATAAGATAGGAAAAATTGAAGCATATAACCCCAATATTCCAACAATGTCCCACATGATTCAATTTTGAGAAAGGAAGAAAGAAAAGAAATTACTGAGCAATGAGACCGACAATTTTCTATATCAATGTGTTTTGGACTTGAATCGGCATCTCATGTCCCACAACCACGCAATGGTGAACATAGTCTTGAACCATGAGTAGTCATTGTGAAGAGCACACACATCCCCTTCCTGTGTTTCATGGGTTGAAACGCACTTCGCAATCTGGACATATGAGGTCCTTTTGTCAACAAACAGATTCAAAACCTACGTACTTAGGAATGCTCTAGAGAGTAAGCCCTTACTCTCAACATAGGATGTCCTACCACCCCCATATTCCCGTAGCTGAGTCCATCAAGTGTGCTACATCATACCACCATCATAGGCTATAGACTGCATTAAGAGCCTTAAGCTCATCCTCACGGCATGACAGTATGATGTGTCCATCAAATGTACTGCCCCACACCACGACAATAGGCTATGTAAAATATTAAGAGTGTAGAGCTCAACCTAAATATCATGGTAGATTTGACAGATCCAAGCCACCAATAACATCATCTCCTAAGGGGCTAGGGTGCCTTAATCGCAAATTGCTTTACCTTGGTTTTGTTAGACCCTTTGAACATCAAGAATACTCTCGAGATAGGTATCCACCAAGATCAAGACACACAACTAGGCTTAAGCCCCATTTCCTCTTCTGTATCACACACCACCTTCTTAGAAAGGCCTTTAGTAATGGGATTTCCCAAATTCTTCTCACTCTTCACAAACTTAAGCGAGATCACATTATTCACAATAAGGCGCCTTACTACACCATGCCTAAGGCGAATATGCCTATGCTTGCCATTATACACCTGACTTTCAATAACATCAATAGCTGCCCGTGAGTCATAGTGCATTGAGATTGACGGCGTCCCCTAGAATGTCTCCTAGCACATTTCTTCACCATTCTACTTCCAAACCTACCATCTTAAAAGTAATAATGTCCTACTCCATGGTTGATTTAGCAATGTAATTCAGCTTACCTAATTTCCAAGGCAAAACACCGTTAGCAAGCATAAACACATAGCCACTAGTAAAGTTAATCTCATCACTATCAGATACCCAATTGGCATGACAGTATCCCTCTAAAATATCGGGGAATCGTCCATAACAAAGACCCCATTCCATGGTACCTCAAAGGTATCTCAAAAGTCTAATCAGAGCAACCTAATGCTCATCACTTGGACTATGGGTGTAACAGCTCAATCTACTAACTCCATAGGCAATATCAGAACGGGTGCAATTCAATAAAACATCACGGTACCAATAATTTTAGCATATTTGGCCAGTGACACACTATCACATATGTTCTTTTTCAAGCACACATTCGGGGTATAGGGAGTTTTAGCAAGGTTGTCATCAAAGCAACAAAACTTAATATTTTCTCCATATAGCGGGATTGACTTAAAGTTAAACCCTTAGGTGATCTAATAATTTTAATATCAAGTATCACATCAGCTTCACCTAGGTATTTGATATCAAAGCATGCACTCAAGAAAGACTTAGTAGCATTCACAACATTCATACTCGTACCAAAAATAAGCAACTCATCAATACACAGGTAGATATTTACATAATCATTATCAACATGCTTAGAGTACACACATGCATCACCATTATTCACAACAAAACCATGTGTGACCAAAGTGCAATAAAACTTTTGATGCCATTCTTAGGAGCTTGCTTAAGAGCGTACAAGGACTTTACAAGTTTACAAACTTTATGCTCCATACCTAGAACCTCGAACCCCTCAGGTTGTTCCATGTAAATTTTCTCCTTAAGGTGACCATTCAAGAATGCGGTTTTAATGTCCATTTGATATACTACAAGGTTATGTACAGAAGCTAGAGCAATCAAAGCTCTTACAATTGCGATCTTAGCCATGAGTGAATAGGTATCAAAGAAGTCCATACCATGTTTTTGAGTATACCCCTTAACGACTAATCTGACCTTGAACTTATTAATTGACCCATCAGCTTTCAGTTCTTTTTAAACACCTATTTACACCCTATGGATTTGCATCCCCTAGGAAGATCCACTAACACCCAAGTATTATTACTCATAATTGAGTCTAGCTCATTATTAATGGCCTCTCTCCAAAGTTTAGCATTTATGGATCTCATGACCTCATAATATGTCTTAGGATCTTCCTCTAACATGAATGCATTAACAACATGCTCATCAAAATCAGGGTGTTCAGACAGAAATGCAATAAGAAAGTTAGGTCCAAAACTAGTCTTAGTTTTAGCCCTCTTACTTCTCCTAAGTTCCTAAACCTCGAATTCAGGAGGCGAACGACTAGATGAAGGAGTAGATGCATCAAGGCAAAGACACATGCGTAGATTCTTTGATAGGATACACATGCTCGAAAAACTCAGCATCTCGAGACTCCATGATCTTACCATGCCCAGTGCTCGAGCTATTCAATAACCTGAAATTATATGCTACACTGTTCATAACATAAGTAACAAACACATCATCTATGATTTTTGGACCTATTTTACTTCATTTAAATTCCCATAACCCAACTTTAGCTAGACGCCCCCACACTTTGATGTATTGAAGGTTAGGCGCATAGCCCTTCCGTAATTTGTAAGGTGTTTTATCAAGCTTTTCATGTGGAACCGCATTAAGCACATGACATGCAGATAACATGGCTTCCCCCCACAAGTTCAAGGGTTGGCCTGAGCTAATCAACATATCATTCATCATTTGGTTATGGACCATATTCTTCCTTTTGGCCATACCATTCTGTTGGGGTGTATATCGAGCTGATACTTTATGAATTATGCCACATTTTTCACGTAGTTTTTTAAAGGTGGTATCATACCCAACTCCTCTATCAGGCCTAATCCTCTTGATTCTTTGGTCTAATTGATTTCAACTTCTGTCTTATACTTAAGGAATATCTCTTCAACCTCATCCTTAGAACTTAGGAGATACACATTGGTGACTCTCAAATGGTCATCAACAAAGGAATATAGTACCTCTTACCACCTCTACTTATGGGGTTCTTAAAGTCACCTGACTCACTATGCATGAGTTCAAGTAGGCCAAATATTCGTTCAACTGATTCGATAAAGCACTTTTTAGTGTGCTTGGCCTCAACAAATATACCACAATTGTTAGGTTCAGTTAAACTACAGTTGGGAATTAAACAGATTTGTTTAAGTTTTTTAACCGAATTATAATTAATGTGTTTAAGCCTAGAATGCCACAAATCCAAAGATTCAACAATATAAGTAGAAGTAGAGGTATTCTCATTCATTTCAACATCAAATACAAAGAGACCCAATTGCAAAAATCCTTCCCCTTAATGTTGGTGTTTTTGGTGATAACGAGTTTATCATATTCAAAAGATAATTTAAAACCAGCTATGGTAAGCAATGCACCAGAAACAAGATTTCTACACAGATCAGGGATATGCAACACATTTTGCAAATGTAAAAACTTTCTAGAGTTAAGTTTTAGGAGGACCTTTCCCTTGCCAAGAATAGGTACTGAACCACGAAGACATCTCTGCTCTCGGTGAGGTTGGCCTAGGGTTAGTGTTCTTTGGGCGTTGTTGGTCCAAATCCCTTCCTGAAGTCTCCCGATGTATGGCTTATCTCGCCATAGGTCTAGCATGTTCCTTTGACTCGTTTATGTCCACCTTTAGGGTCATTTTGAGCCCTGTTGTCACAAAACAACTTCTACATTAAGCTCGTGCTTGAGCCTCGGTTGGAATTGTTTGGAGTGTATTTTAAAAAAAATTTCAAAATGACTAGAGCGGGCACAGTGGAAAACCAATTTAAAATTTTTAATTTTAAATCAAATGCCCTGATTTAATTAAACTCCTTAATTAGAACTAAGACTCACATTAATAGGTTTATAATATAACAATCAAAAAAACATCAAATAAAACAATTATAAACATGATATGTAGAATAAGCGATATAAATATCAAATACTCAATTCATACATACCTCAAATGCAAATCCAACCTTCGACTTGAAGATCTGAAATTAGAAAAAAAGCTTCTTGACACCTCAAGATCTTCTCCATAATGACCTCTATTAGCACCGGAGTGTGGACTCCTAAAACAATTTTAGGATTTTAGTCGTGGGAGAAAACTAAGTGCCAAAACCTAAAAAGTCAACACCCAATATGGAAAAAACGTAGAATACTCATAAATAAAATAATGGATGACATCACCCAGATGTCAGCCCCCAGTACGTGTAAATAACGGGCATTAGGTCATGCTGCTGAAGTCAGCATGACAGGAACGTCGCTTATTCTTTTTTTTTTAAATGGGACGCGTGCAACTCTTTCTACTCGGGTGGGATCAACAACATACCCAGTCCTTCAAGAGCTCCCGCTTAAGCAGGGTCTAGAGGAGCAGATGTACGTAGCCTTTCCCCTTCAGGGTAATACTCCTGAAGAGAGGCTGTTTCCGAATGCTCCCAACCTGAGGGTGAGGACTTCCTAGGAGGTCACCCATCTTGGTACTGCTCTCGCCAAGCATGCTTAACTTCAAAGTTTAAATGGGATTCAGTGATGGAGTGTTGGTACCCTCTTTGGTGGTATCCCCGCTGTTTAATTGATCATGGGGCTGTTTCACCCATTTTTTTTCCATTTTTTTGTTTTGTTTAATTCCCACATGCATAAAATTCATCACATATTTAGTAAAAGTTAATTTAATCATCTTATGAATAAATAATCTATCACATGAATTATGTTAAGTAAAATTAATTTATTCATCTTATGATTAAATAAGTCTTCCTATGAATTTATTTAAATATTTTCAAAATACTGCTTTAGTTGATGCTTGCAGAGGACCCTTGGGGACAATCTAACTCTAGCTTCAAATGGGTCAAATTTGATTATCATCTCACGATAACAATTGACTACCATTTAATAAAACTTAATTTCACTAAATAAGTTTTACTGTACTCTGGAATTAAATATATTCACTTGATAATTTTCCAAATAAATTTTATTGCGATAATTAACCCCTCTATTAGATATTCGTGAGCAAAAAAAACTTTAATTACTATCTTTATTTTTCTCACATCTATCACCGTAGTTCCCAATTCGCCCTTCTCAAACAGTCCATAATGTATAAACAATTTCCGTATTAATTCCAAATGTCAAACAAAAGGAATACTCTGGCCGTAGATTCTAGAATTTATTCATATGTTTGCATATCAACTAAGGGGATATCTTACATTGTAGACTCCTAGCAAAAGATCTGCTCCCGCCACACTTCGTGCCATTGCCCAACGGCATAAGATCTTGGTTATTCACTTTTAACCTCATCATTTTAGGCATCGAAGCAATTAACATTCTATGCAAGAGTGAGGATTGTTTTCTAGAATTAGAGTTATTATCTTATAGAATTAATTATTTCTGATAGAAGTTAAAGAAATAACTAGCTCAGGTGGTCATGTTCAGTGTTCCAATCTTATTGAAAAAACAAACATAATACTCTTTGTTATAGTCCAAGTAGAATCTTGGCTATAACCTAGGTGAGGAAGAGGTTAGATGAGAAGAGAAGGGAAAGAGATGGGAATTAGAGAGAGAAATTAAGAGATGAGAAGTAGATATAACAAGATATTTTTCATTATCATTCATCTTATGAGAATGACAAGAGAAGGAACACAACTTATACTTATCTAGCTTAGGACAAACAATAGAAAATATCTAACAATACATTGCTTCCAGACACTTCACTTAACCGACTTACTTACCTACTTCATTTATGCAGCCGCCAACATTGACACACTACTAATACACTAATTGACTTATACTAATGAATTATACTATTTTATTACAACCATAGCATTATTAGTACTTCATCCCAATTCCCAAGTCATGACAATACTCTCCCTTAAGAGATTCTTGTCCCCAAGAATCTTAGTATAGAGTGGAGACTTTGAAGAACACTGATTGTTGTAGAAGTAGGAGCTGAATTTGATGAATTCCTTACTCAAATTTTCAGTGTCGCTTGTAACTTGATATTTGATTTTGGTCTCCTGTTGTTATTGATGTTGGACATAAGAATCTGAGATGCTTAACGTTGGAGCTGGTGATGCAGCATTGAAGAATTGACATCAGGAGGTCTACCACTATCATACCCCAACAACCGAACTCTAGTGCAGCCCAACGTCACAGCCTTGCAGCAGGAATGCCTTGTTGGTCTAGAACACTGCAGCTTGCAAAACTCGGCTTTGTACATCTTTGGACCAAGGTCAGATATGTTCCTGATTTCTCTGCTGAGTTGCACACTTATTTCAGCTGGAATTAATTTTAATCTCTCGGTGATTTTCTTCATCGAAGCAATTCGATGATTGTTAACAAGCTGATCAATTCCCTCAACTTGTATGTAACCCTGAACTCTACTTGATTGACAATACTCATCATCATTCTCATCGAGGTTAGCTAATTGTCTCTCAATTGAACTTGATGCTTTGCTTGAAGCATTTTCTTGTTGTTCTTTACTTCTTATCCAATTTTTCTATTGCTTCAGCACAAAAAACACAACATATTCATCTTGATTTTGCATTTGGGTCCAAGAAATTTCCCTTGATTGCTCGTAACTCCTACTCTTTGGGTCTTCCTCTCCTTATTCTTCACTGGGAAGCTTGTTGTGAGTTGAGTTCTTCCACTCATATTGCTCCAAGAATGATGTTGTTTAGCAATTTCATCAATCAAACTGCGAAGTTCCTTTTTGTCAAACTCAACAGCTTGCTCCACCTCCCTTAGATCAAGAGGCCTGTTGTTGGTGTGCTTAGATGAATACACATCAGCTCCACACCACTTAGCTTGCAATGTGATCTGATCCTGCTCCATTCCCAGCTGAATTAGGGCATCTCTCTGCGCTAGAACAAGATCAGAACACTTCTCGGTTGAGTTTACTTGCATTGCTGCAGCATCAGCTTTACTTTGCACTGAATTGGTATCATTGCTCATTGAAGTCGTTCTCTTCCTTAATAATTTCATTGTCCTCTTAATTTATGAACAAGCCCCAAGGCTATCTATACACCGCAGCACCACCTTTGGCTGATCTCAAATTCATTTTCTTGAGCATGAAAAGCTTGTCAACAACTACTCTCTTTGACTTGAGAAGAATAAAAACTGGAGGTCATCCCTTGTAAACCAAGAGTGGCTTGATCTTTGTTCTCAACCTCTTGCATGGAAAACACTTCTTGCGACTAAGATCAATTGCTAACTTGATCTCAAAATCAGGCTGTAATTTCAGCTTTAATTGCAACCTTTTGCAACTTATAACCTTAATGATCACTTGTGGTGTCTTAGTTGTAACACTATACAGCTCATCATCTTGAACTGTTGTTATAGCTACAGCACTAAGCTTCTGAAATTCAATAAATTGACTTCTGTTCTGAATCTCCAGCTCACTTGTGCTGATAACTTCTGAAGTTGCTCCTTCAACTTCCACATCTTCACTGTTCTCAGTTGCGTTATGCTGAATTGTTTGAGTAGAGATCCTTATCTCCTGATTCATTAGTGAGAGTTGCTGAGACATCTGCTCGAACATTTCTTGGGCATACTGCCTCATCTCAACATTAGAAGCTTGATATGATTCTAGAATATGTTGAAGTGATTCCGCCACATCCATTTCTAATTTACTTGATGTCTGCTCTACAATTGCAACAGAATACAAACCCTAACAGTGATGCTTCCTTACAATTCTAACTCTGAATTATGAATTAATTCCAATCTTAGCTGCAATTTGATCTCAACACTTTGATCGTAACGGACACAAGGTGCATAACCAGATTACCGCAAATCTGACTACAATTTGATGTTAATTCTATTAATGCGCAAGTCTCTAGTAGAGATATAGCAAGTTCTTAAGGAATCAACTGGATTTTTGTGCAACTCAAGCTTGATCTGTGATTAACAACATAAATTCTTCAAAATTTCAGCAACAAAACACACTTACAACAACTTAGAAGTGAATTTTGATAAAATGCAACCTAAACAACAGAACCTAATACCTTGATCTCACATAAGCTGAACAGCAAAACCGAGAACCACTTCAGCTCGAATGAAGTCCTAGAATTTTGTTCAAACTTCTAACTTCTCCCGTAGAACAAGTTGATTCAATACAATTCAACCTAATTGAAGTAGATTCAACTAAGCCAAATGCAAATCCTCAAGCTTAGGGGAAGAAGTAGCTGAATTTTAAATAACAAACTGCAAGTTCTCAATTAAGAATCCAAAAAACTGAACTCCTAATCAAATGTACTGCGATTAAGTATTTGATATCCATTTAATCACTTGCTAAACAATCAAATTGAATTAAATTCAATTCAATCGGAAGCAAATTCACAAGCTCCGGTACCAATTGTTATAGTCCAAGTAGAATCTTGGCTATAACCTAGGTGAGGAAGAGGTTAGATGAGAAGAGAAGGGAAAGAGATGAGAATTAGAGAGAGAAATTAAGAGATGAGAAGTAGAAATAACAAGATATTTTTCATTATCATTCATCTTATGAGAATTACAAGAGAAGGAACACTACTTATACTAATCTAGCTTAGGAAGTACAATAGAAAATATCTAGCAATACATTGCTTCTAGACACTTCACTTAACCGACTTACCTACCTACTTCACTTATGCAACCGCCAACATTGGCACACTACTAATACACCAATTGACTTATACTAATACACTAATTTGGCTTATACTATTTTATTACAACCATAGCATTATTAGTACTTAATCTCAATTCTCGGGTCATGACACTCTTGGATCCCTATCCACAAGAACAAGACAAGTCATCAAAAGTATAATATTATAGTCTTATTAGACAAGTTATCCAAAATTATCACCGACTACGAACATACTTTGACAGCATGTCAATAGTTTGATCTAAGTCTTTCCAGGGTTCAATCTTATTGACCACTTAAATAAAACCTAAGATGTCATCTTAAACAATGTCCATCTCATGGAACGTTTTACAAGAACAATCACACGCATATTTAACTCATAAAACACAATCATACAATAAATAAATAAAACAATTTTATTTATTTAATATTTGAAACTAATTAATTGGTTTTTCTAGGACATCTATTCCAACAGGAATGTACTTGTGCTTAAACCCAAACAGTTGTGCATTGCGTAACTACCCCCTAGGGATCTGTTAACTCTTGAGCCAATATTGATTTGTCGTTGTCTCATTCTATTGGTCACATGCTTTCATTTATAGGAAACCTTCTGAGTTAACTAATCTGCTTAACAACTTTCTAGCTGTCAAGTAGCCAACTTCCATAATGAAGTAAGCAATCCAAGACCGCTTCGCTCTTCACCATCTAATGACTTTCATTATAAGGGTAAATAGAATTCTAACGTTAGATGTCTAAACTTTTTTTTTTTTTGAAACAAACGTCCCATGATGAACCCAACATCCTTTCTTTTGAATCTCGCCAAAGCTTAACCCTAAGAATATAGTTGGTCCATCTTAGGTCTTTCACTTTTAAGATAATTGGATAACAAAATCGTAACAACTCATAACAATTTCTACACCGTCCTTAATGAGTAGAATGTTATCTATATATCTCTTCTTTCTTATTTTGTCACTTATACATTAGTAGTTCACTAACCATTGACTCAAATCGTTATGACTTCATTAACCGTCATCAAATCTACTATTCAATGAATAAGATGCTTATTTAAGTCTAAAATAGACTCACTCAGTTTGCATACTATATGCTTCCAACTCTTGGCAACAAATTTGGTTGGTTGTATCATATACATAATCTTTCAAGACAACCATTCACAGAACTTCGTCTTGATTTCCACTTTCTCGTATCTCATCATATGAAACAAAATGGATGAGAGTATCCTTATGGACTTAAGCATAGAATCTGGCTAGAGGGCCTCATCAAAGACGATTCCTTCCTATAGGGTATTAACCCATTGCTACCAATGTAGCCTTGAAATTCTCTACCTTCTTGTCCACTCAACTCTATGTACTTGTAGATCGATTCAGATCATATCTAATGGACTTAATGTCTTTCAACACCTCTACAAGTTTCCATACTTAGTTAAAATATAATTACTTTAACTTAACTTTCATTGCTCTTACCCATTGTTCTTCATCTTTATACTTAAGAGTTTCATTATAATATAAAGGATCAGATTTATCATCATTCGTAACTGTTGACACTAAAGACATGAATCCGTCAGGTGACCCTGACCATCCTCCCACTGCACCAAAGCTCTCATATTCTTAGTGTGACAATAACTTTGCTAAAGATATATCTAATATATCATCTACACTATGTCTTGTATCATGCTATTGAGTTACAACATCTCATACTTTCAATCTAATCAACATAAGCTATATGTTGTACTTTTAGAACACTTTCTAAAACATTACATAGCAAATCTTTTGATATATAAATGTGACTCATCATATGAATCTTACCATATTCAATAACATAGTATTGATCCTTTCTACAACTCTTTGTAATAAGGATAAATAAAAATTTTCCTAAAACCAAAACTTCTATTAATCAAAGTGACTTGATAAACTGATTCTAACTTAAGTATTTAATTCTTTGAACCTTCAAAGGATCCAAGACTTCAGTCATCATAGGCATATCTATACATCAACTAATTGAGTAGTCTTTCATAAACATTTTATAAAATACTCATCGCTTCTGCTTGCTTGAACTTTTAGCGGTCCGTAAACATTTTATGAACAAGTTCTAGTAACCTAGTGGTTCTACTGCCTTTACTCTTAAAGAATCTTTTAGTCATCATTAATTCAGACATAATTCACATACCCATTATCATTCAAGTACTTAATGATCTGTAAGACATATGAAATCAGTTTCGAATCATAATAGATTAATGTGACCAAAGATTAGGTACCACTTAAAAGCTACATGGTTTCCAAAATTCTTCTTTCATATGGTTACACAGCCTAGCTTGTATTAGACTGATAAATCTCCATTAATGTAGTTTTGATCAAAGTAAGTCAACTATCTACCAATGTACCTTTTTAAATATTATTTATATAACTATCAGTTTATTTTTTCAAAAAAATAACAGAAAGACTATTTCAAAAATAGTAAATAGAAATCAAATTTCTAAAGTACATCAAGATATTCACTTAAATACAAAATTGCATTCCCTGACTTAAACTACTATCGCTTGATGCACTTACTGAAAACCCATTCACCAGAACATTAGTTAACTACCTACTAGTCACAACTAGAGAATGACATCGTATACCTTGTCATGTTGGTTTTTGGTCATGGCATTAATAGTATCTAACTACCTAGGCAATTCCTTTTAAATTTTAAAGTCCAATGCTTTTATAAAAGAGGCAAAACTATTTTGACTCTAATGCTTTATAAAAGAAGCAAAACAATTTTGACTCACGTTTTATTTTACCCTCTTGAGATTCCTAATTGCTAAGATAGATGCTTACCCTAAGTGGATTCTTCCCTTAGTATTCATGACAACTTTTCTCTAAAACTATACTTTCATTTGTTGAGACAATGAACAATCTCTATTACTCAATGTATCTAGCCTAAATCGATTAAAAGACCTCGATAGGCAAGTCCGGATCATATCCGATTGAGATTGGCTATCGATATTTGCATCAAGAATTCAAGTTCAATTAAATAAGCCATCATTATATGACGCGCTCTTGAACTGAACTTTCCTAATGTAATCTTGTGTCTGTCATATTTCTCATTAGCTGTTCTTATGCTATTCGTTCTCTGATCAAACACTTCATTTAAATATCTGATCATCTCTACTACAGTTGATAATTCAAGTATCTAATACTAGAATAAATTCGTGATCTAATGTCCGAATCTTACATTTGACTAACACTTTAGTCTAGTCTAAAGTTCCTAACATTCTTTTCAACTTAGTAGATCTGCTAGTAGCAACCTCGAGGACTTTGAGCTTCTCCTAGTGTAAACACATCATATTATAGAAAACAAAACAGAATAGAGAAGTCATACATGTATTGATTGTGATGCATAATCTAATAACCAGTCTAAAAGCCAAAAACTGGAAAACAAGTTATATAACACCCAGGATACTTTTCTTACTTTTAGCAAACAATCAAAGTTCGGAGTTCATATTCTGACACTTACATATATGAGGTGGAGACCGAACCCGACCACCCAAAACTTCCCGTCGGCGAGGTCGAATTGAGACATCGGAAGGCTAAGAACATTTCTCAATAAATATGTTTTTTTTTTAATGAACTTTTTGATAAACACATTTAACACACCACATTTTCCTCAGCCTCTAAGTTCCTATAACAGTGCTCCTCGGGGAGGCTAATGTAGACCCTAATCAAGCGTACACCATTACCTAAACACTCATACAATCTTGATATGCTCCATGTCGACGTGGCCATACTCTATTGCTTGGATTTTAGTTCATATCTTAGAGGACTAACCTAGTATTGTGCAAGTGAACGCTCTCCTTAGGTAATTGTGCCCACCTACTATACTGCTAAACTGGTAACGGAGGCCATGAGCATTCATTTAGAAGCTCGCTCCCACTTGATATTTTGAGTCTTGTGAACTTTTTAATAATTTTAGCAAACAAACGAAGCATGGATCCACCTAATCATTCTCTGCATGTGTGCAATGAATCTACTCATTACTATGGGAGAGGTGTAACAATTAATTAGTCAAATGAGATTTATTCTCAATTAATATGTTTCATAAACATATTTAACTAAACATTTCTTCCTTGGTCTCTAAGATAGTATCATAGTGCTCTCGAGCAGACTATCATCCTATTCTAGCCAAGTGTATACTATTACCTAGACATTAGTTCAAGTCAATAAGATACTCCATGTCAGCGTGGCCGCACTAATTTTTCCCGTACCACTATCGATAATGAAGAAGTCTAACCTTCTATCCTGTGAACAAATGTCCTCCTCATGGAGTAGTGCCTATCCACTATATTATTAGGCTGGAATCAATTCTTGATCCTCGCTTCCACTTGAAATTTAAAATGGTGGATCTTTCTTTAGGTTTGATTATCTCATAATTAATAATTAAAATCATATTTTAAATTAAACAATTAAATAAAACCCTTATCTAATTAGGTTCCTATAATTATCCAACTCATACAATCTAATTTCATTAGATATAGTATGATAATTTTTCTTTTCAAATAATTGAACTTTTGAATTGTCGAATCTAATTGAATCTATTTGAAAAAATTCTTCCGCTAGATGAAAGCAAATGTCTTACCAAGTTGTATGGCCGTATAGTTTTGTTCACATCATACATAATATTTAACTCTTAAAATAATACTAAATATGTGAACAAAAATTCATTAAGTACCATGTTATCAAATAATCTGAATAACTTTACTTGAGGCCTAAAAGGTTGGAACAATTAAAGATTTTTCTACACTCTTTTAGAAAAAATTATCACATAATCTTAGTTAGGATCTCATCTTTATCAATTATTTAACTATTCTAATTATTTAAATAATAAAATAATAAAACTTTAAAAAAAGTTTTATTTTTAGCTTTGGTGGGCACGCCCCCAAAATTGTTTTTATTTAAATAAATAAATAAGTAATTTAATCTGATCTAAAACTCATTAGATCAAAAACCGAACATCTAATCCAATAAGACATCTTAGTGATGTTGTATATATCTAAACCATTCAACTATTTGAATATCTAATCTCATTAGATCATTTAGAAATATACACCCACTAGTTTAATTATAAATCATCTTAATGTAAATAATTTAAATTTGATGAATAGCAACCTCATTATTAAACTCTTTAACAACACAACCAGGTGTTCTTTGTTTTGAATTATCATAAAATATTCAACAATTGAAAATTTCAAACCCATATTTAAAATCTAATCACATTAACTAATAATCTAAATCATTGAATTCTTTAAATTATTTAGAATTACACTTCTTGATTGAATCATGAATCATCTAAATTTTTAAATAATTTAAAACTTTAACGAATATTCAATCTTGTTATTTAACTCTTTTAACATCAACATTTAAGGATAGTCATTTTCCTTTAATTAAATTCCCAATTTTATATTTTTCTAATCTACATACCCCAATTTTATCAAACCTTGATGTTTTAATGTCAATTATGAACTAATTCCGAGTTGGCTCTGATACCAATTGTTGGGAACGTATTTCAAAAAATTTTCCCTAAATGACTAGAGCGCGCATAGTGGAAAACTTATTTAAAATTTTTAATTTCAAATCAAATGTCCTAATCTAATTAAATTATTTATTTAGATCTAGAACTTAATCCAATTGACTCATAATATAACAATCGAAAAAATATCAAATAAAACTGGTATAAACATGGTATGTAGAACAAGCGATATAAAGAAAGCAAATTAAATATCAAATACTTAATTTATACATACATGAAGCACAAATCCAAACTTTGACTTGAAGATCTGAAGTTAGAAGAAAGCTTCTTGACACCTCAAGATCTTCCCCGCAATGACCACTATTAGCACCAGAGTGTAGACTACCAAAATATTTAATTTATGAAAAATTTCTGAAAAAAATTTTTCCTCTTAATCTTTTGAAAAATAATTTTTCAAAAAAATTATGCTAAACATTAATTAAGAAAACCTTAAAACAATTTTAGGATTTTAGTCGTTGGAGAAAGCTAGGTTTCGAAATCTAAAAAAAAAAAGTGCCCAATACCAAAAAAAAAGCAGAATATTTATAAATAAAATACTCCAATACGTGTAAATAACGCGTACTAGGTCATGTCGCTAACGTCAGCATGACATCAGTGTCATTTATTCTTTTCTTTTTTTTGATGAGGTGCGTACACTGCACACGCCCCACCTCTTTTTATGCGGTGGGACCCCGTGCGTGACTTGCACGCGTGGGCCATTCCATCCATTTTTTCATTTTTTTTTTGTTTAATTCCCATATGCATAAAATTTATCCTATGAATACTATTTAATAAAAATTAATTTATTCATCTTATAAATAAATAATTTATCTCATGAGTTATGTTTAGTAAAATTATTTTATTCTTCTTACGAATAAATAATTCATCCTACAAATAAATAATTCATCCCATGAATTCAATTTAAATATTTTCAAAACAGCGCTCAAGTTGAGGCTTGCAGTGCGACCGTGGGAAAAATCTAATATTAGCTCTAAATGGGTCAAATCTGTTTATCATCTCCTGATAAAAATTGACTAACGTCTGATAAAACTTGATTTCACTAAATAAGTTTTATTGCAATCTAGAATTAAATATATTCACTCAAGAATTTCCTAAATAATTTTATTGCGGTAATTAACCCTTCTATTAGATATTCATGAGCAAAAATAACTTTAACTACTATCGTTATTTTTCTCACATTCGCCATAGTTCCCGAGTCACCCTTCTCAAACAATTCATAATACATAAACGATTTTAGTATTAACTTCAAATATCAAACATATGAAATACTCTGGCCAAGGATTCTACAATTTGTTCGTATACTTGCGAAACAACTAAAGGGATATCATACATTGTAGGTCGCTAGCAAAATATCCATTCCCACCATACTTCGTGCAATTGCCCAACGACATAAGATCCTGGTTGTTCACTTTTAAACTCATCATTTTAAGCCTCGAAGAAATTAGGGTTATTTACACCAAAATTCCCTGTACGTTTGTCATTGTATCAATTTAGTCCCTGTACTTTTAACTGTGTTAATTTTGTCCCTCTACAATTCATATTGTATCAATTTAGTCATTTGTTCAAATTCAAGTTAAATTATTGATATAGTTTTTAACGGAATAATCATGCCAGATGCAAGTAACACACTATAAATCCACTCATGACTCAATTTAACCCAATTAATGGATGAATTATTAAAATTTTTATTAAAATTTAACACAAAATAACAAATTGACACGATATAAATTGTATAATGACTAAATTGACACAATTAAAAGTACAAGGGCTAAAATGATACAATGAGAATAGTAAAGGGATCTTTGGCATAAATGACCCAAGAAATTAACATTACTTGCTCGAGTCCAAACTAGTTACCAGATTTAGAATTACCATCATACATAGTTAATTATTTCTAGTAGTATTTAAAGAAACAACTAATTCAGGTGGTCCTACTTAGTGTTTCAATCTTTAAAAACACCAACATAATACTCTTGGATCCCTATCCGCGTGACCAGGACAAGTTATCAAAAATATCATATTATAGCCTTATCAGACAAGTTGTCTAAACTTATTAGCGACTACGAACATACTTTGACGACATGCCTAGTTTGTTCTAAGTCTTTCTATGGTTCAATCTTATTGACCCCTTAAATCAAATCTGACACGTCATCTTGGACAACGTCCATCTCATGAAACATTTTAGAAAAACTATCACTTGCTTGTTTAACTCGTAAACATAATCAGACAATAAATAAATGAAATAGTTTTATTTATTTAATATTTAAAACGAACTAATTGGGGTTTTTCTATGACACCTATTCCACCGTGACCGTCTCTTGTTCAATGGCTTCTTAAACTTGTCGGTCTTTGTTGTACTTTTAACTCAACTAGGTATTTGGTTTTTTGTTTGTAGTTTAGGTTGATGTGGTTTCCGTAGATGTCAAAACAAAAAAAACCTTCAAAAAAGGACTCAGAGCAACTAGGGAGTGAGTCTGATTACGAATCTCACATCTTTGACCTCAACCACTCTTCGTTTTCGGAGAAAAGGTTGTGGTATGTTAGTATATCTGACTTCAGGAATATCGTGAGTTCGGCTTATGCTTCAATTAAGAATACTTTTGCTAAATATTTTTGTTATATATATATAAAGGATATGGACCTAACTCAAGTGACAGTTATAGTGATGGAGTAGGGGGCCCACATACCCCTTTCCTCATACATTTGAAAGTCAGGAGCTAGGATGGAGACAACCTAAGAGCTCAACAATCCACTTACAAGCTCGAGTCAATCAGGTTTTTTAGCCTGGTACCCTTGACTTATAATAACTTGAATAAGTTTAAGCATGAAAAGATTGAGATGGAGCATACCATATTCCGGTCATTGGATTAGGACCAACACAATCAAGGTCAAGCCTTGGCCGTCAAAGCCCTAAACAATGGCACGAACCTAGGTTCACCTAACTTATCAAGCAATGATAGCAGTGTTAAGACCAACACAATCAAGGTCAAGCATTGGCCGTCAAAGCCTTAAACTAAAGCCTCAATTTTCAACTTGTCAAAATTTGGGAATAGATTAAAACTGAAAGTTCATACCTCAAGCCCAAGAAACTGTACTACCGATGAAGGACATCAAGTTCCGTTAAGCTAAGCTATGCTAAGTTATGCTACACCTAAGAAAAGAGCACAAGTGTGCTGTAAAAAAAACTTAACGAAGTTTTGTATTGTCTTGTTATGTCTTTTGGACAAACATAGAGTCCTTTATTTATAGAAAATGGAAAATAACTGCTGCTTCTAATTTTGCGGCAACTCTTCCCACGTCAAGCTAGCCTACAAAATATCAACGAACGTGTCCCTAATGCGGTACTGCAGGGAACTGCTTGGTACCCATGTCCATAATCTTAGCGGAAGTCACTTCTAGAAGCCCCATGTCCTCTTGGAGCTTAGTGCCCAAGTATCTGTGATTGTTCCCCAAGTAACCATCTGGAACCCCGACACCACCTGTCTCGCAGCCGTCATGGCAGTCCCTTGAACTCGAGTTTCTTTTACCCTTCAACCATCTCGAGTCCTCTAGTGGTTGATACCCTTGTCAGGGTGATCACCTTTTCATGATGCTGGGCTCGAGATGCCCTTACTTCAGCATCTAAAGGCTTAATTCTCCTCGAGGAAGGCCTCACTATGTTCATCCCAAACCCCCCAAATTTAAGGTATCAACTCATGCCCCCCTTTTAGCTGTTGATACATTCAAATTTACAACAGGTAAAAAATCATGATTTGATACACAATGGCTATAGGAAGCTCGAGAGATCATTGTTTTGTCATTTGCTCTTCCTTCCCACTGTCTATAAGTATGACAACTAGGGCTCAAAATTTTCACTTTTCTGCAATATTTTATATTTCAAGCGCTCTTGCAAATTCTTGCTCTGGTTCTTTGAATCTCTAAATCTTGATCCAATCTACTTTTCATCCTTTACTTCCTCTGATCTAATGATGGACCAAATTTCATTTGTTGACTCTGCCCCTGTTGCTCAAGCTGATTGTCTAATTGAGCAATTGATGAGTCTACTTTAATCGGACATCTCAACAATCTGTAATGTGCTTTAAAACCCAATCGATCTTAAATACATTGTTATCAGAGAATGATCATTCGTCTTCCTTCGCGTCTCATGCCCTAGGGCCTATCTTTGACCCATCCCAAGATGTTCTAAGTCTTCAAGGACTTTGCATAGTTTTTGCAAGTTATTCTTGGGAAGGAAGACACATCTTAAAGGAAGCGGCGACTTTTAAAGGATGGACTTTCTTAACAAAGTGATATGCCAAGTGGGTGGGCAATCTAATGGTGACAAATGATTGAAGACTTAGAACAATTGAGATCGTGAGGTTACAACAATTGAAACCTCGCTCCCACTTGATTTTTATAACTAGTAGTTTTTAATTAACTTGTATTTACAATCAAGATTTTCTCATAATCCCCTTTAGAATCTCATTCTAAAAATTAACCATAATTAACTAATTAATTTATTTAAATATTATCATTTTACAATAATATTATTTAATCAATAAAATTAATTAATTAATTTTAATTTAAAAAGTACCCCAATATTATTTAGATTATCAAATGATCTACTTTTAGAATCTCATTATAAAACTAAATTAATTAATAGAAATTAATTTTTATTAAAACAGTACCATAAATTTAGATTATCCCATAGTCTATTTTTTAGGATCTAATTCTAAAATTAAATTAATTGATAAAAATCAATTTCATTTAAAATCAGTAACGTCTTAGAACTTAGATTATCCCACAGTCTTATTTAGAATATCATTCTAATAAGCTTAGACTATCCAATAATTTAGACTATCTCATAGTCTATTTTAAAATCTTATTCTAAGATTAATTTAAAAATAGCTTTTATTTAAAAATCTTAGATTTTCATATAATTTAATTTAGAATCTCAGTCTAAAAGAAAATTAATTAATAAAATAATTAAATTAAATTTTTTAAAATTAAATTAAAAAATGCTAATGTCGGCACTGACGTCAGTACAGTCCCGCTGACGTCAGCATCAGCCTGACACTGACAACCGCATCAAAATTTTTTTTAATTTTTAAATTAAAATATTTAATTTTAAAATAAATTGAATATAATCTCATTAGATCAATTTCATCCTATTTCATAAAAAATAATTGAATCTAGTCTCACTTGATCAACTTTATCCAATTTTGTTAAAAAAAATTTGAATCTACTCTCATTAGATTAATCTTATCTGATTTTACAAATCTCAACCAAACGATCATTGTCTCATAATAAAGATTATGTAATCCCAAATTTATAGGCTGTTACATCTGAATTAACAATTAATTCTCTAACAATTTAAATAATTTAAATCGTCACTATAAACAACTTAATTAATATTAAATCTCTTAACCGGTTTAAACAATTTAAATTGATACTTTAAATAACCTAGTTAATTATAAACTCTTTTAATCAATTTAAACAATTTAAATCGATACTTTCAATAACCTAGTTAACTATTAACTCCTTTAACCGATTTAAACAATTTAAATTGATACATTAAATAACCTAGTCAACTATTAACACTTTTAACCGAATTAAACAATTTAAATCACTAATTCAAACAAGTTTTCCTTCTTAATAAAATCTCTCTTTTATTAAATCGTAAATCTACTTATTTTGATCTTATTATTGGACCTATTTATGTATATTATGAATGTAATCAAAGACTGGCTTTGATACCAATTGTTGGGAAAAGATATAAATTTTGTTGGAAAAATAAACTCTGATGCCGATTATTGGGTTCACGGTTCTCACTATGGTCACAACAATAGGCACATATTAAAGCACTTAGAGCAGGAGAGTCTTCTCTATACCTAAGCCCCCAGTCAGAGAGTCACGCTTCATGACACCTCACATGCAAGAGTTCCCGGAATAGGTTTATCTCTATAAACCCTTTGCCCTAATACCAGTTGTTGGGACAAATTTCGAAAATTCTCCCTAATTTTATAAATTTTACGCAGCAGAAGGGTTTAGAGTTTATAATTCTAAATCTAGGATTGATTTAAAATTCCCAATCTTAAATCTACAACAGATCTAAATTTTTAATTTAAATCTACAGGCCTTTTACTCTAACATATTCATAACTATACATAAACTTAAATAGGCATAATTATAAATGTTGTAAATAAATAGAAAGGCAAAACTTAAAACGAAGAAAAGAAAAACATACCTGAAATTGCTCCAATAATAAAGAATAGCAAGAAAATCGAGCACCCCCAATCTTCTACATAATGACCTCAAATTGCCCGAAGGGTGGGCTCCGAAAAATATTAAACTGCGGAAAGAAAAATTTAAAATAAAATTTTTCACTCCAATTAGGTCTCCAAAACAATTTCTAGAAACGTAAAAACTTAATTTCAATTGAATGCCAAACCTCTGGAATAGGTACCCCTATTTATAGCAGGATACCAGAACGAAAATAATCAAATTCATCGATGTGCAATTCACTGAACAAAAGCAAAAATGCACCGTTTTGGTTTCAAAAATAGGTAAAATGCATCATTTTTACCGTGCTAACAATCGCACCTCTATTTTGAATTAAGCGTGACACGTGGTGGGACATGGTTGGCCCGCCCGTGCACACACAAATCATTCTCCTGGCATCATAGTGCGCGACACATGTCGCGCGCTGGTTGGTCAATCCGTGAGCACACATATTGACCACTCTGCAATATTTTTAGGCCCTTTTTTTATTTTGCTTTATTTACCACATGTAAAAATTCATCTCATAAATTTTAATTTTCAAAAAAAATTTATATTATAATTTTTAATTTTTATTCATCTCATGAATAATGTTAGGCAAAATTAAATTAATTCATCTCAAAAATTCTTTAATATTTTTTCAATGCCAATAAATACAGAGGCATGTGCAGGGATCTCAGGGACAATTTAAATCTAGCTCCAAATGGGTTGAATAAAATATCTCATAAAATAATTTAATTACTATTTAATAGGACTTAATTCTACTAAATAAGTCTCACTGCCCTCCAAACTTAAACCATCGATTCGATATCTCCCTAATAGACTATATTGATAACAACGACCTGTCCACTAGATGTCCGTGACAAATGATAAATATAACCACTACCATTATCCTTCTCACAGATTCTCCATTAGTTACCGAGTCTCCCTTCACTGAATAATTCATTTATACTTGAACATATTTATAGTATAAATTATAAATGTCAAAACACTTGGAGTACTTTGGCCAAAGTTTCCAAACTATTCAAACACTTGCGAATTAGCTAAGGGGACTGTATCTCATAAGAGGCTGTAAATTCCCTATTGAATACTTGATCATTGTCACACTTCGTGCCGCTACCTAGCATACGTGACAATATAGTTGTGCGTTTGGACCTTACTTATTGTACACTAAAGTAACTAACGCTCCATAGACAAGTCCCAAATACCCCCATGATTTCGAGTCGTTGTTCAAACAGTACAGCGTGAATCACTCATCTCCAATACTAGTCTAGAAATAAGTAACCCACATGATCCAACTCAGTGTATCAATCTTATTAAACACACCAATCCAACACTTTTTGGTTCTCCATCTACATGACCAATACAAGTCATCTAAAGTATCACATTATAGTTTTAGCGTACAAGTGGTCCAAATTTGTCTTCGACTGTGAGCCTTTCAAACTACAATCCATATCATTTGTTCCAAGTCTATCAGTGGCTTAGTCTCATAAACCACTTAGAACAAACATATAAATTGTAGTATGAGGACTACATCCATCTCATGGATGTCTCCCAAAAAAAACAACACATGCAATATAAATGCTTGCTTACACAAATTTAACTAGAAAACGGCTAGGACTTCAATTTTATTTATTAATTAAATAATATATCCAGAATAAATCTTTATTTTTGAACACTGTTCCTAACACTAACACTAGCAACCCCCAGGAGTGCTAGTGTTAGGAACAGTTTTATGAAATCTAGATTTATTCAGGATAAATTATTTAATTATTAAATAAAATTGAAGTCCCAGTCGTTTTCTTGTTAAATTTGTGTAAGGGACATTTATATTGCATGTGATTTTCTTTCAGGAGACATCCATGAGATGGGTGTAGTCCTCAAACTACAATTTACATATTTGTTCTAAGTAATTTATGAGACTAAGCCACTAATAAACTTGGAACAAATGGCATTGGGTTGTTGTTTGAAAGGCTCGTAGTCGAAGACAAGTTTGGACCACTTGTATGCTATGTCTATAACGTGACACTTTAGACGACCTCTCCTGGTCATGTAGATGGAGATTAAAAAAGTTTTGGATTGGTGTGTTTAATAAGATTAGCATACTGAGTTGGACCATGTGGGTCACTTATTTCTAGACTACTATCGGAGTTGAGTGATTCATGGTGTATTGTTTGAACAACGACACTAAATCATGAGGGTATTCGGCACTTGTGCATGGAGCGTTAGTTACTTTGGTGTACTATAAATAAGGTCTAAACGCATGACTGAATTATCACGTACACTGGGTAGCGGTGAGAAATGCGACAAGGATCAGGTATTCAATGGGGAATCTACAGTCACTTATGAGATATATATGTCCCCTCAGTTGATTCGCAAATATTTGAATAATTCCAAAACTTTGGCCAAAGTATTCAAAGTGTATGACATTTGGAATTTATACTATGAATATGTTCAAGTTTAAATGAATTATTCAGTGAAGGGAGAGTCGGTAACTAACGGAGAAGCTGTGGGAAGGATAATGGTAGTAATTATACTTATTCTTCATCGTGGACATCTAGTGGAGGGGTTGTTATCATCAATATAGTTTATTAGGGAGATATCGAATAAATGGTTTAAGTCCGGAGTGCAGTGAGATTTATTTAGTGGAATTAAGTCTCATTAAATGGCAATTAAATTATTTCATAAGATGATTATTTTAACCGATTTTGGGTTAGACTTAAATTGTCTCTAAGGTCCCGGCGCAAGCCTCTATATTTATTACCATCAGAAAAATATTAAAGAATTCATGAGATGAATTATTTATCTATGAGATGGGTAAATTAATTTTGCCAAACATTATTCATGATATGAAAAAAACTTAAAAATTATAAAGTAAAATAATTTTGAAAAATTAAAATTCATAAGGTAAATTTTTACATGTGGGAAGCAGAGCAAAAAAAAAAAAAAAAAAATTGTTGCCCAAATTCAAGATCCGCTTGTTTGAAATCGAACGAACCAGTGCACGACAAATGTTGCGCACTGGATCATTCCTCGATGGCCATCCGTGGCTGCACGCACGGACGAATCACTGCCTGCTACGTGGCACGCGGTGACAGGGCAAGAAGACGCGAGCACAGTACACCAATACGCTGCGTTTTTGTTCTTTTTTTTTATTGAAACGGTGAGTTTTGTAAATTAGAACTGGGTTATTCAGTGAATCCCACATAGTTATTTTGGAGTTTTTTGCTTCGGTACCCTATTATAAATAAAGGTACCTATTCAAAGGTTTGGCATTCAATTTAGAATTAAAAAAGGGTTTCTGAGAGTATTGACTTTCGGAGACCCAGTGGGAGAGAGAAATTTCCTTTGGAATTTTTCTTTCCTCAAAGCTTGATATTTTTCGGAGCCCACCCTCCTGGCAATTAGAGGTCGTTATAGAAGATCGCTGGGTCTTGATTTTAGTATTTTTTTGAAGATTGTTATTTCTTTCTAGTATTCTTATATTAGAACACTATCGAGTATGTTTCTTTCCCTCCTCTTTTAATTTTCGCTTTTCTATTTGTTTACAGTATTTATTATTATACCTGTTTAAGTTTATGTATTATTATGAATGTATTAGAGTGAAAGGCCTGTAAATCTAAATTTAGAATTTAGACCTGTAGATTTAAAATTAAGAATTTTAAATCAACCCAGGTTTAGAATTATGAATTCTAAACCCCTTCCGCTATGTAAACTTTATGAAGGTAGGGTGAATTTTTGAAATTCGTCCCGACAACCGGTATTAGAGCAAATGAATTTATAGAGATAACCCTATTCTCGAGAACTCTAGCACATGAGGTGTCACAAAGCGTGACTGTTCGACAGGGGGCTTAGGTAATGAGAAGAGTCTCCTAATCTAAGTGCTCTAATAGATGCATTTTGTTGTAACCATGGTTTAGAACTGTGAACCCAACAATCGACATCAGAGTTTATTTTTCAAAAAAAATTTATATCTTTTCCCAACAATTGGTATCAGAGCTAGCCTTTGATTATATTCATAATATACATGAATAGGTATAATAAGATGGAAATAGATAGATATGCTGATTTAATAAAATTGAGATTTTATTAAGAAGGAAAGTTTGTTTAAAGTAGTGATTTAAATTGTTTAAATCATTAAAGCATTAACTGCTAATTAGATTGTTTCTTTTACTGTATCGATTTTAATTGTTAAATAGTTAAAAGAGTTAATAGTCAACTAGGTTGTTTAAAGTAATTGTTTAAATTGTTTAAATCGTTAATAAATTAATCGTTGATTAGGATATATCAATTTATAAACTTGTGGTTATGTTATTTGTATAATGAGGTTATGCATATTTTGATATGATTTGCAAAATCGGATAAAATTGATCTAATGAGATTAGATTCAATTAATTTTTACAAAATTGGATATAGTTGACCTTATGAGGTTAGATTCAATTAATTTTACAAAATCAAATAAAATTGATCTAATGAGATTAGAATAAATTAATTTTAAAATTAAATATTTTAATTTATTTTAAAAAATTCTGACGACGTCAGTGCTGACGTTAGCAAAAAAAATTTTAATTTTATTTATTTAGGTTTTGGGACATGTTGACATCAATATTGGTTTAGATAATAATTATAAATTAAATTATTTTATTAAATAATTTTTTTTTAGAATGAGATTCCAAATTAGATTATGAAATAATCTAAGTTCTAAATCTATGTTATTTTAAATAAAAGTTATTCTAAATTATTTTAGAATTAGATTACAAAATAAACTATAAAACAGGCTCAATATTATTTTAAACATAAAAATTAATTATTATAATTAATTTAATTTTAGAATACGATTCTAAAATAGACTATAAGATAGTCTAAATTTTAAATTACTCCTGCTTCAAAATAAAATTAATTTTAAAATTATATTCTAAAAATAGATTATGAGATAATCTAAATTTTGGTATTGTTTTAAATGAAAAAGAAATTAAATTAATTTATTTAGTTTTGGAATGGGATTCTAAATAATAGGCCATGACATAATCTATGGTACCTTTTTAAAAGTAAAATTAATTAATTAATTTTATTGAATAAATTTAGAATGAGACTCTAAAGCAAGATTATGAGATAATCGATGTTGTAAAACAATAATATTTTGAATGAATTTAATTTTGGTTAATTTTAGAATGAAATTCTAAAGGGGTTATGAGATAATCCAGGTTATAAATGAAGGTTAATTAAAAACCACTAGTTTTAAAAGTCAAGTGGGAGTGAGGTTTCAATTATTGTAACCTCACAGTCTCCATTACCGATCTAGCAGTATAGTAGATCGATAGACCTCCTTGGGAAGGATGATGGTCTATAGATTATAGGGTTAGACTTCTATTGGGATAAACCAAAGTGCAAAGAAGCCATACGACCACGCTACCGTGGACTATTACATGTATTTGCATGGAGGTTTAGATAATAGTTTACACTTGACTAGCGCGGTGCATTAGCCTCCCCGAGGAGCTCTATTGTGTCATGTTAGAGACTAAGGTAAATTGGTGAGTTAATCACATTTTGTAAGAGTTACAAGAAAACAGGTTAATTGAGAATAGTTCTCACCCGAACTAGCTTCGTGCGACCCACTGCCGGGGAGTAAAGAATGGTGTGTTTGGGTCATCATTGTATGCATGGTAGTACAGTTTGGTGGATATATGACTCATTATGTATGCTAAATTGAAAGAATATATATCACTGCATTATGCATGACTCTTGTTAGACAGTTATACAAATATTTGCAATTATAGTATTTTTGATATGGATACGGCTGGCGAGCTTCACTTGATTTATAATACATAACGTACTCACTGGACCAAATCTCTTTACCTTGAAAAATAAGTTAGACTTACTCATTACTCAGAAGGGACCCATTAGAAAGAAAGGAAAGGGAAAGGCTGCTATTGTAGCAACTAAGTCCATAAGGAAGTCCGCAAAAGAAAGTTGTTTCTTTTGTACGAAAACTAGGGCACTGGAGGAGAAACTACACTAAGTGCATAGCTACTCTTCCTACAAAGACTACTAAGCCATCTGGTGAAGGTATGTTAATATCTCACTTAATTGAATCATGCGCAGTTGAGAGTCCACCAGGTTCCTAGTAGGTGGACTCGGGTCCAACTGACCAGGTCTGTAATATACTACAGGGGCTCAAGCTAACCAAAATGCTACAAAATGGGTGTTGTACCTAATGGTCAGGGACAGTACAATAATGATGGTCTTAAGTGTAGGAGAAGTTAACTTAGTCTTTAGTGCTAGAGTTTTTGTTTTAAAAGATTGTTTATTTGTAGCTACTCCGTACAGGAATTGGATTTCTGTATTTTGGTTAAAGGATAATTGTTATTCAGTTGATTTTGATAATGAAGATTTTAATATGAGAAATAAATTATTTATTTGCACATGTACATGAATAAATTATTTATTTATCTTAGTTCCTTATTAAAACTGTGGTATTTGTTTAAAAGAATCTAACACAAGCTCACTTGTTTGATCTCCTAAAAGAAAACACCCTGAAAGTGATAATGCTTACACCTCGCACCAACGTTTAGGTCACACCAATTTGAACAGAATCCAGAGACTGGTAAAAGATGGACTGATAAAGGCTTTGGACTTGAGGTCATTGCCAGTCTATGAATCTTGCATAGAAAGAAATATGACCAAGTCTGTCTTTAAGAATAAAGGCAATAGGGTTGGTGGCTTGCTTGAGCTGGTTCACATGTATGTGGACCAATACATGTTCAGGCAAGAGGTGGGGATGAGTACTTAATCACTTTTAGTGATGATTACTCAAGATATGTATATGTTTACCTAATTAGACATTAGTCAGATTCTTTTGAAAAGTTCAAACAGTACAAATCTGAAGTTGAAAAGCAATTAGATAAACAAGTTAAATCACTTCGATCAGATCGAGGTGGTGAATATTTTTCAGGTGAGTCTTTAGATTTCCTAACTGCAAATGATAAGATCTTAGCTTTCTACTCTGGGTATGCCGTAGCAGAATGGTGTTGCAAATAAAAGGAACAAGGAGGGTCCTTTGTATGGGTTTTGATTAAAAAAAAGGTTTTTGTAAATACAATACAGAATACTTAGAAAAGGATTTTGCAGGTAAACTACAAAAACAAAAACAAAGTAGTATTATAAGAATTAAAAGAAAATGACACTAATTTTGAATAGTTAGACACAACTCAAGACATAGTGGATGTATTAGATGTACCTACTGATAGGAACGAGAATGTTCTAAGTACATGAGAGCTTAGGTGTGGTGGGAGGATTGTCAAGACACTTGACAGGTTCATAGCGGAAACTTTTAGTGGTTGGTTGTGGCATTGAATCTGATCCGTTTAGTCATAATGAAGCAATTAAGTCTTATAGTTTTGAGCAATTGGTTGAACGAACCAAGCGTGTACAAATGACATTAAGAGAAAGTAGTGATTTCCTTGGTATTGTATGCCAACAATATACTACTCATTATAAATGATGTGGGGGTGTCATTAGTTGTAAACATTTGATTGTCAAGAAAGCTCAATATAAAGGACATGAGAGAAGCCAACTCAACTCTTAGTATTAAGCTTCTGCAAGGTCGTAAGAGTAGGATGTTGGGTCTCTCTCCAGCCACTTATATTGATAAGACATTGTCAAGGTATAGCATGGAGTCCCTCTCTTTTTTAGTAGTGTTCTGGGACACCTCAAGAGGAGGAGCAATTGAGGAATATTTTCATAAGCTTTGGTGATGGGAGCCTCATGTATGCCATGCTATGCACGAGACAAGATATTTGCTATGCTATGGTATAGTAAGCAGGTGTTAATCTAACTCCGTTCCGATGCACTAGGTGGCAATGAAGCATTTTCTCTAGTGCTTAAGAAGGATTAGAGATTATATGATCTGTCAAAGTGAGGAACAAGTTCCAGTTGGCTATATTGATTTAAGACTTCCAGTCAGATTAAAATGATAGACATTCGACATTTAAGCATGTCTTGACCCTTGGAGTGGGAGCCATTAGTCAGAGGATTGTCAACAGTATTGTATTACGGACTTCACAATAGAGTAATTGAGCTCACTGAGGGTTAGGATCAGTAGACCTTTGGTTCAAACTTAAAAGGGGTGAGTATGGACTTTGTCAAAAATTGGATTTAGGAAAAGTGGGAGATTGTTAGGAACAGTATTCTGAAATCCAAATTTATTTTGGATATATCATTTAATTAACAAATAAAATTGAAGTCTCAGTCGTTTCCTTGTTAAATTTGTGCAAGCGAGTATTTATACTGCATGTGATTTTCTTTTGGGAGACATCCATGAGATGGGTGTAGTCCTTAGACTATAATTTACATGTTTGTTATAAGTAGTTTATGAGACTAAGCTGCAAATAGACTTGGAACAAATGGTATGGATTGTTATTTGAAAGGCTCGTAGTCGAGGACAAGTTTGGACCACTTGTATGCTAAGACTATAACGTGGCACTTTAGATGACTTGTCTTGGTCATGTGGATGGAGATCCAAAAAGTTTTGGGTTGGGGTGTTTAACAAAATCGACACACAGGTTTGGACCATGTGGGTTACTTATAAGTAAGGTCCAAACATATGACTGAATTCCCACGTACACTGGGTAATGGCGTGAATTGTGACAAGGATCAGGAATTCTACGGGGAATCTATAGTCTCTTATGAGATATAGATGTCCCCTTAGTTGATTAGCAAATATTTGAGTAGTTCCGAAACTTTGGCCAAAGTATTCCAAGTGTTTGACATTTGAAATTTATACTATGAATATGTTCAAATATAAATGAATTATTCAGTGAAGGGCGAGTTGGTAACTAATAGAGAAACTGTGACAAGGATAATGGTAGTAGTTATACTTATTCTTCATCATGCACATCTAGTGGAGGGGTTGTTTTCATCAATACAGTCTATTAGGGAGAAATTGAATAAATGGTTTAAGTCTGAAGTACAGTGAGATTTATTTAGTGGAATTAAGTCTCATTAAATGGTAATTAAATTATTTCATGAGGTGATTAATTTAACCCATTTGGAGCTGAATTTAAATTGTCCCTGAGGTTCCTATGCAAGCCTTTGTATTTATTACCATCGAAAAAATATTAAAGAATTCATGAGATGAGATGAATTATTTATCCATGAGATGGGTAAACTAATTTAGTCAAACATTATTCATGAGATGAACAAAACATGAAAATTAAAAATTAACTTAATTTTGGAAAATTAAAATTCATAAGATGAATTTTCAAATGTGGAAACAAGCAAAAAAAAAAAAAAAAAAAAAAACAAATTTGTTGCCCAAATCCACGATCCATGTGTTTGAAATCGAACGAACCAGCCTCGGTGGCCATCCGTGGCTACACGCATGGATGAATCACCGCCTACCACTTGACAAGCGGTGATAGGGCAAGAAGACCCGAGCATAGTACACCAATATGCTGCGTTTTTGTTCTTTTTTAATTGAAAGGGTGCATTTTGTAAACTAGAACTAGGTTATTTAGATGAATCCCACATTGTTATTTTGGAATTTTTTGCTTCAGTCCCCTACTATAAATAGAGGTACCTATTCAAGGTTTTGGCATTCAATTTAAAGTTTAAAAAAAAAAAAAAGGGTTTCTGAGAGTATTGACTTTCGGAGACCCAGTGGGAGAGAGAAATTTCCTTTTGAAAATTTTATTTCCTCAAAGTTCAATATTTTCGGAGCCCACCCTCCAGGCAGTTCGAGGTCATTGTATAGAAGATCGTGGGGTCTCGATTTTGGTATTCTTTTGAAGATTGTCATTTCTTTCTGGTATTCTTATATTGGAGCAATACCGGGTAAATTTTATTTCCCTCTTCTTTTAGTTGTCGCTTTTCTATTTGTTTACAGTATTCATTATTATACCTATTAAAGTTTATGTATTATTATGAAAGGCCTGTAGATCTAAATTAAGAATTTAGATATGAAGATTTAAAATTTTAAATCAACCCAGGTTTATATTAATGAATTCTAAACCATTTCCACTGCATAAACTTTATGAAGGTAGGGAGAATTTTTGAAATTCGTCCCAACAACCGGTATTAGAGCGAAGAGATTTATAGAGATGACCCTATTCCCGAGAACTCTCGAACGTGAGGTGTCACGAAGCGTGACTCTCCAACCGGGAGCCTAGGTAATGAGAAGAGTCTTCTACTTTAAGTGCTTTAATAGGTGCGTTTTGTTGTGACCATGATTCAAAACTATGAGCCCAACGATCGGCATACGAATTTATTTTTCAAACAAAATTTATTTCTTTTCCTAACAGCTAGGGCTAGGAGCTTTACTCAAATGTTGCTAGAGTAATCCCCGTGGGAACCTCTTTATTAACCCTTGAGATTGGTGGCTCATGGAAGATAAAGCAGAAGGAGGTTCCTCAAAGTCTTCCTACTAGAGCCATTGGCAGCAGAAGAGAAAGAAGACAGAGAAGCACCTGTCTCACAACTATTGAGAAAAAGAAGAGACAGGCTTCCTGAACTAGAGGTATCGACATTTCTTGATTGGTTTCTTATTAATCTTTGTCAATGAAGCTCCTAAATTGGCCCTTTTTTAGTCATAAGAAGAGCCAACTCGGGTTATTGTGTAGATACTAGATTCTCTACCTCAAGAGATTGCACCGGAGCCCAATCATCACTGAGCTCAAGTACTCAAGATGGACGTGACATGGCTACCTCTGCTGTGGAGCAATTTATTAGCTATCTCTTTGAAGAGGTTTCCTTCCCAATCTCTCTAAATCAGGTCCTTGGGCAAGCTTCATTCCTCCTCCTAAGAGGCTTAATTTTCATCAAGGAAATCTTTGAAGGTAAGAATCTGTAACCTGGCTTCCTAACAGTTCATGTTTCAAACCATATTTCGTTGTAACTTGCAAGCATTGTTTCCCAGAGGCTCCCCTCAAGGAAGACTCCCTGTGGTTGAAGAGCCAACAGAAGTTCCAATGGTAGAGATGTCAACAGAAATCTTTCTTTTACCTCAGGCCGAGGTGTCAGAGGTCAAGAAAGTTCTTCTAACTTTAGTTGTTCTTCAGAGTCAGGAGTTGTCCTAACTCCTTTTGAAGTCACCCCTTTTACCGATCAGACCTCCAAGAGTCATTCCTTCCCCAAGCTTAGAAGGAATGTCTTCTCATTTAGAGGAGCTAGAAGCGGGTGGTAGATTGGCCTTTCATTAGCTAGACCAAGAGTCTCCCAAACTCCGAAGGATAAGAGAAATTGCACATCTCCCTGTCTCGACTTTGGCTGATGAGGACACTTTTCAAGAGGCCATATCCCTAATAAGAACCTTGAAGAACGATCCAAGGGTGGCTCCTACTGTTGCCAAGGTATTCGAGTTCTTGGAAGAGGTTCTTCTAAAAGTGAACCCTGAAGTCCCAACCCTTTTTCAAAAGAGGCAACGCTGCCAAAAACACCATAAGGGACTTAGGGCACTTAGTGATAAGTCTAATTTAGTATATAATTATTCAAATCATTTAGGTTCATTTTGAAACCATTTTACATCAAACTTTAATAGCTTTTGCTCGCTTTTGTACCTTTCTGCTCCTATCATTATTTCCTTACAAAAATGCTCATTTTATGCTAATTCTTGTTTGGTTTTATCAACATCAACAAGTGAATGCAAGATACATCAAACAAAAGCAAAAAAAGGGGGCTAAACACATCAATCTACACGGTTTCATAAGGAAACAACAACAACTTACACAACTTGTTATAACTTGCAAAAATGGGCGGTAGAATGGACAAATCAAATGCAAGAACTTCTTATAAACTTCAAGAACATGTTCAAGTTGATGTCAAGACTAATTTTTGGGTGGCAACGTAGAAGAAAAGTTGAAGAAATCAGAACTTGTTACAAAAAGCAGAAATGGGTGGCAAAGGGGTGGCATGAAGAACAAATGAGAGCAAAGCTTATGTAATTTTCTATTTTCTGAATTTGCAACCTGAAACACTACAAATAGGAGTGTTTGGGTGGTCTTTAGGCATCAATTCATTCAGGGAAAAAAAAAACCAAATCCAAAGTAGAAAAAATATAGAAAATTCAGATAAAAGAGAAAGGGAGAGAAAAGAAAGAGTTTAGTTTGTAATTTTTCAATTTCAAGTTCTTTTCTATCCTTTTCTTCTTTAAGTTCATGGATTTTGTCTTATTTATGCTTTATATTATGTATACCATGAATTAATATTGTCTTTCCAAGGCTACGATGTAGCCTAAGTTATAATATACGCTCTTTTCTAATTCAACGTATTCAAAGTTTGTTTATTGCGCTGTTTGAGTGTTTATTATTGTTCTTTATGAGTTTGGAATTCTTGATCACCATTCAAAGCCTATAATGATTCATAATGAGTCAGAGAGGAGATTTATGATGAATGCTAACGTGATAAATACCATAAATTGAGCGAATGCTGGATATAGATTAACGCAATTTGTGTGGCTTTATGTGAAAACCATGGATCTTCAAAACTCTTTTCTTATTTAAATTCATGCAAGAGATTGATGACTTAATATTTAAAAGAGCATGCTAAATGTTGCTCGAGAGAGAATATTTAGTAAATTAGGGTTTTCGACCATCAACACGTAATAACAACTTGAATATCCAGAATAGAAAGCAATATTTATGCAGCTCGGTGAAATTGGATACCTTGGACCTTATTAAATTATAAAAATCATATAAAATCAGTAAACCTTTCATAAAATCAGTAACCATTTCTATTCTTTTTCATTTTGTTTTGTTTTATATCTAAAATCACAGATTTCGGTCTTTTAAATAGTGTTGAAACTCCTACTTTCGGTACTCATTCAATAAACAATCCTCGTGGGACGATACTCTACTCATTCTATATTACTTGATACGACTTAGTGCACTTGCGTAGCAAACACATCAAGCATCACGTTCTTGGTGCCATTGCCAGGGATTGTTCTTATTCGAGTGATATCGATACTAACTAGTTTTGGTACTAATTTGAAGTTATTTTGTTGAAACTTGTAAATTTTGCTTAAGTTTGAAAAAGAAGTTTCTTTTCTATTATTTCATCCACTTGATTTTATTTGTAAAGTTAATTTTATTTTGGTATAGCACCCCCCCTAAAATTGTGTTTTTGTTAAGTTTTGTTAAGTTTGTTTTATTTTTGTTGTTTTTCTTGTGTTTTATCGTTATTTTCATATTTATTTTACTTATAGTTCACTTTGATAAATTTTTGAAAGTTAAAATTATTATTTTTAAGTTTTTTCAAACATTAGTATTATCTTTGTTTGGTTTCTGTTAGGTTTTTGTATTAGATTATTATATTTTAAGTTTTGTTATTAGTTTTTTTTTCTTTCTTTTAAATCTTCAACACCTTCAAAATTTGGTTTCGTTAAGCTTTATATTGTAGTATTTTATTTCTTTTTCATTATTGCTATCTTTCTTTTGACTTGTAAAGTTTTGTTTCATACTTTGTATGCAAAATCAAAACGAAAATGAAATAATCCTTTTGGATCCTGAAATCAAAAGAACACTTTAACAAATTAAGAAAACCAAACTAACTGAAAGAATAGCTAATGAAAATAATGACAATGAAAGAGCTTTAAAAGATTACGCTATCCCAACTGTTGGTGGATGCACTTCCGACATCCGAAGTCCACCCATTCAAGCAAAAAAATTTTAAATAACACTTGCGATAATACAAATAATTCAATAGATGGTTCAGTTTGGCGGTCTACCTAGTGGGGACCCGAATCTACATATCACTAACTTTCTTGAGATATGTGACACATTTAAGCACAATGATGTCAGTGATGATGCATTCGCTTAAGACTATTCTCGTTCTCATTAAGAGACAAGGCCAAGGCATGGCTTATGTCTTTGCCATCAGTTACCATCACCACACGGGATGATTTGCCACAGAAATTTCTTGCTAAATATTTTTCACCGGCCAAATCAGCCAAAATGAGGAATTACATTACCTCATTTACACAATACTATATGGAATCATTGTATGACGTGTGGGAACGATATAAAGAACTTTTAAGAAGGTGCCCACACCATGGTTTACCAGTTTGGATGAAAGTCCAAACATTTTACAGCGGTTTGGCACCTAATACTCAAACAATGGCGGACACAACTGCTGGAGGAGCCCTAAACAACAAGATACCAAACGAAGCATACGAGTTGCTAGCGATAATGGCTAGCAACAACTATATGAGAATAGCTGATCGAACAATGCAAAGGAAATATGCAGGTATTCACGAAGTAGACACATCAACCGCATCGTCTACTCAAATTTCAATGATTGAGAAACAGTTGGGTAACATAGGTGTTAATGTCGTACAATCTTTTGTGCAAGAAATCATGCAAGCATAGAATGTTAGACAGGGAACCCCTTTGCCATAGCCTCTTCAAATCACGAGTAAGTCAATTTTGATTCAAATTTTTAAAAATCACAATACAATCCTTATTACAACAGTTATAATCCCGGGTGGAGAAACCGCCCAAATTTTTTGAGGAATAACCAAGGGATTCAAAAACAACCCATTCACTCACAACAAGAAAAGGAAATTGATCTTGAAGATATGTTCAATACATTTGTGCAAGAAACCAAAAATTTCATGCAACAAACACAAACAAATTTTCGAAAACAAGAAGCTTCTATTAGAAACCTCAAGACCCAAGTGGGACAAATTTCAAAACAACTCTCTGAAAGGTCTCAAGATTCCTTGCCTAGTAACATAATTAGTAACCCACGAGAGCACATCCAAGCAATTGAATTAAGAAGTGGGAAAACTCTGAATGAACCAACTCATGTAACCAAGACTGCACAAACCGAACAACCCCTAATCGACCTGTTTATAGACACAAACCAAGAAATTGAAAATGAGGAAGGGACAAAAATCCAAAACAAAGATAAACCAAAAAGGGATAAACCTCAACCTTACAAACCGAAGGTCCCGTTTCATTAATGTTTGCAAAAGACAAAAGCGGACAAACAATTTGCTAAATTTTTGGAAGTTTTCAAAAAATTACATATTAATGTCCCTTTTGCTGATATATTAGAGCAGATGCCAAATATGCAAAATTTATGAAGGAAATCCCATCTAGCGAAAGGAAGTTGGGAGAATTTGAAACAATGGCATTAACTGAAGAATGTAGTGCCATATTCCAAAAGAAGTTACCTCCCAAACTAAAAGATCCAGGGGGTTTCACTATATCTTGCACCATTGGCACCATTAGCTTTGATAAATTTTCGTGTGATTTAGGTGCAAGCATTAATTTAATGCCTATCTTTGTGTTCAGGAAGCTTTGCTTAGGAGCGGTGAAGCCAGCTACAGTATCTATCTAACTTGCGGACAGATCAATCAAGTATCCAAGAAGTGTGGTTGAAGACGTCTTAGTGAAGGTTCACAAATTTATCTTCTCGACAGATTTCATAGTACTTGGCATGGAAGAGGATTGATAGATACCTCTTATTCTTGGACGACCCTTCCTTACTACAGGAAGGGCCCTGATAGATGTATATCAAGGGAAACTCATTTTAAGAGTGCAAGATAAACAAGTAACCTTCAACATTTTTAGTGCTATGAAATTTCCCACTAACATGGATTCTTGTTTCGAGGTTGATTTTATGGACAGTTTGGTAGCCGAGAAGCTCAAGGACACATTCACCAAGTTACCACTTGAAGTGTGTCAACCAAAGTCAAGGCCTTAGACACTGAGAATGAATTGATAAGGGAACGGGCCCAATACTTGGTTGATTGCAGACCTTTTGATTCACACCATGAAGCAAGAGTGGAGGACATACAAGCGATTGAAACTCAGTAGAGAACAAGAGAAGATGAGCCTCCATATCTTGAGCTCAAGCCACTACCATCTCATCTCAAGTATGCTTATCTTGGTAATTCTAATACTTATCTTGTTATTATTAATGCTTCTTTGAATAACGTGGAACCGGAAAGTTTGCTTAGAGTTCGAAGGGAGTATAAATCAGCCATCAGATGGACCCTGTCAAACATCAAGGGTAATTAGCCCTTCCTCAGGCGTGCATAAGATTCTCGTGGAAGATAGCTTCAAGTCTACCGTGCAGCCACAATGTTGATTAAACCCTGCTATGAAGAAGGTGGTAAGGAAAGAAGCTGTCAAGTTATTAGTTGCCCGAATCATTTATCCCATATCAGATAGTCCATGGGTAAGTCTAGTGCAAGTAGTTCCAAAGAAAGAGGGGATAACTGTAGTAGAAAATGAGAATAATGAGCTCATCCCCACTAGGACCATTACAGGGTGGAGGATATGTATAGATTACATGAACTTTAATGATGGCACCTGATAAGACCATTTTCCCTCTCCATTCATTGATCAAATGTTAGAAAAACATGCTACCATTTATATTATTGTTTCCTTGATGGTTATTCAGGATACAACCAAATTGCCATAGCACTGAAAGATCGGGAAAAGGCCACTTTTACTTATTCATATGGTACCTTTGCTTATAGAAGAACGCCTTTTGTATTATGCAATACTCCTGCCACATTTCAGCAGTGTATGATGGCAATCTTTAGTGACATGGTGGAAAATTTCATAGAGGTATTTACGGATGATTTTTAAGTCTTTGGTGCCTCATTTGATGATTGTTTAGCTAACCTCTCTACGGTCCTACAAAGATGCACTAACACTAATCTTGTTTTGAATTGGGAGAAATGCCATTTCATGGTACACAAATGAATTGTGTTAGGGCATATGATTTCGAAAAAGGGAATTGAGGCTGATAGAGCAAAAATTGAAGTGATAGAGCGATTGCCGCCCCCTACTAATATTAAAGGCATTCGAAGTTTCTTAGGTCATGTAGGTTTCTATAGATGGTTTATTAAGGACTTCTCTAAGATTACTATGACTCTCTACAATGTATTGATGAAGGATGTTCTTTTTAACTTTGATAGTGACTGTATGTATGCTTTTGAAACTTTGAAGGAAAAACTAGTATCGGCACCAATAATTGTAGCACCCAATTAGACCTTGCACTTTGAACTTATGTGTGATGCTAGTGACTATGCAGTGAGGGCCATATTAGGGCAAACGAGGAACAAAAATTTTCATGTAATTTACTATGGTAGTAAGACTTTAACGGACGCATAGGTTAACTATGCTACCATCGAGGAGGAATTACTAGCTATTATTTTTGCATTTGATAAATTTCATTCCTACTTGCTAAACTTCAAGGTAATTGTTTGCACTGATCATTATGTTCTTAAATACCTCTTTGCAAATCAGGATGTTAATCCGAGACTGATGAGATTGATTTTATTGCTTCAAGAATTCGGTTTGGAAATCTGAGATAAAAAAGGAACAGAGAATGTTGTGGCAGATCATTTATGAACGAGAGGACAAAGGTCCCTCTATCAATGAAAAATTCCTATATGAAATTCTTAGGGTGCTAAGCAAAAATTCTAATTATCCATGGTACACTGACATTGTTATCTATTTAGTTGCACAGGAACTGCCCAAGAACTTAACATATCATTAAAAGAAGAAGTTCTTCATTGATTTAAAGCATTATTTTTGAGAAGAACCATTAGTATATAACCATTGTGCGGACCAAATCATTAGCAGGTGTGTACCTCAAGAAGAAATGGAAGACATTCTATATCATTGCCATTCCTTGAAAACTAGGGGTCATTATGATGGAACGAGGACTGCAGCTAAGGTTTTACAATCAGGATTTTATTGGCCTAAACTTTTCAAAGATGCTTTCAAATTTATTAGTAAATGTGATCGATGTCAAAGAACAAGAAATATTTCCAGGAGACATGAAATGCCCCTCAACAATATTTTAGTTGTTGAATTATTTGACATTTGGGGGATTGATTTCATGGGTCCTTTTTTTTCATCATTTTCTAACATAGTTATTTTGGTTGTTGTAGATTATGTATCAAACTGGGGTGAAGTAGGTGCTTTTCCAACCAATGATGCAAGACTTGGAGTCAACTTTGTAAGAAAGAACATATTTTCTCGATTTGAAATTCCTAGAGCAATTATAAGTGATGGCAGGAAACACTTTCATGACCATCAACTTAAAGCTTTATTGAGTAAGTATAGAGTCACACACCATGTGGGTGCCCCCATACCATCCTCAAACAAGAGGTCAAGTGGAAATTTCAATTCGGGTATTGAAAACTATTCTTGAGAAGACCATTAGTGCTTCTAGAAAAGATTGGTCGAAAAAGTTAGATGATGCATTTTGGCATATCTTCAAAACACCAATTGGAATGTCCTCCATATTGACTGGTTTATGGTAAGGCGTGTCATTTACCCATGGAATTTGAACATAAAGCATATTGGGTCACAACAACTTTGAATTTCAACTTAGAAGCTATAAGAGAGAAGAAGTTACTACAAATCAATGAAATGGATGAATTCAGAAATGAAGCCTATGAAAATGCTCGAATTTACAAGGATCGAACCAAAAGATGGCATGACAGGCACATCTTGAACAGCGAGTTTGTAATCGAACAAAATGTTTTGCTTTTTAACTCTCGATTCTGACTTTTCCGAGGGAAATTGCACCCCAAATGGTCCGGACCCTTTAGTGTAACTTGTGTCTTTCCATATGGCATAGTTGAGATTCAAGATGAGAAGAATGGTGCATTCAAAGTTAATTGTCAAAGGCTAAAACCTTATATTGATGGATAGCTCGAGCCACAGAAGTCCTCCATTCATCTCAATGAAGTTGAATGATCCACACAAAAAGTCAAGCTAACGACTATAACTTAAGCGCTTCTTGGGAGGCAATCCAAGTTTCCTATCTTCTTTTCTTTCAATTTCCTTTAATTATTTTCTTTTTTTTTTTAACATTTTGTTCATCAGGTTTCTGAAACAAGTTTGGGGGTTAACCTAATGTCAACCTCCACGATCAAATAAGCAATTCTCAAACCTAGGAAGTATCTCACACTTACTACTTCGTTCCTTGTATTTTTTTTATTTTTATTTTTCTTTGACACTGAGGACAGTGTTAACTTTAAGTTTCGGGGTGTGAGAGATATTTTGTTACAATTTTTTTCAATTTTTAACAAAGGTTTTTAAAAACATTTTAGTGTCTAGTCCTATTTTATTTTTTTAGAGTCAACTTTAGTACCTCCCAGAGTTCGGAGCCTTTGTATGGGGATGTAGATAGTATCGGACATCAAAAAAAATTTCTATTTTCTATAGTTTAATTCAGTATTCTTTTAAATTTTTCTTGCACATTTTGAACCATAAAATATTTTTTTAGACCTTATCACACGTTTTTTAGGAAATTTTTCTATTTTTTTAGCTCGTTTACTTTAATTAAAATTTGAATTACTTGAGAATCAATTGTTTTTTGTGATCTAATTGCAAAACATGATCTATTCTAAGGCACTATCTTGATAAAATCATGATATTTGAGTTTATTAGTTAGCATGACTGTTTTACCTTTCTTTTTGATTAAAAGATGCTCAAATTTGAATGGGTTTCATTAAGATTATCATTTGCATAATAAAATTTGAAGATTTATGCCTAAGTTTAAAGAATATAGATATATATATATATATATATATATATATATATATATATATATATATATATATATATATATATAAAAAGAGAAATTGAGGTTAGCATCTGCAAGCGTCGCTATCCCATATACACATTTTAAGATATGTGCTGCCTATCATGAGGGCGTCTCAATGGTGGCATCTCTTACCCATGTGGTCATCGCCTAGGGGTCAGGAGTTCGATTCTTGCTGAAGATATACTCGTGAATTCATAATGAAGGCGTCTCAATAGTGGCTTGTCTTACCCATGCGGTCATCGCCCAAGGGTTAGGAGTTCGATTCTCGCTGAAGAATGCTCACGCGGTCATATTGAGGGTGTCTCAGTGGTGGCTTCTCTTACCCATGCGATCATAGCCCAGGGGTTGGGAGTTTGATTCTCGCTGAAGATATACTCATGGGCCGGGTTTGACTAAGGCTGATCAGTCCCTCATAAAAAAATTAAAAAAGATATTAAAAAAAAAAAGAAGAGAAAGTTTTGTGAACTTTAAGTCTTGGGCATACCTGAAAAGTCTTGTTATGAATGGCATGATTTTTATCATCTATTCGGTTTGAAATTCTTGAGATTAAAAAGAACGGATAAACTTAATTTGCTTAGCCAACTTTTGAATTCGGTTACCTAGATGATTGATGGGTTTGTCCTTAAAAAGATTGTTTTGGTTTTAGAAGCTTAAACTTTGAGCCTCGGTTATTCTTTTCTAAAAGAAGTAGCACTTGCTTTGAATTGTGATTAAATTCTTAAAAAGCATGAGATCTTGCGCTTTGATATTTAGCCTTGCTCGAGGACAAGCAAGATTTAAGTTTGCGAGTATTTTGATAAGTCTAATTTAGTATATAATTATTCGTATCATTTATGTTCATTTTCAAACCATTTTACACCAAACTTTATTTGCTTTTTCTCGCTTTTATGCCTTTTCACTTCTACCATTATTTCCTTGCAAAAATGCTCATTTATGCTAATTCTTGCTAGGTTTTATCATTAAAATCTACAAGTGAGTGCAAGATACATCAAACAGAAGTTTTAAATGGGCTAAACACATCAATCTACACAGTTTAGTAAGGAAACAACAACATTTTACACAACTTGTTACAACTTGCAAAAATGGGCAGCAAAATGGACAAATCAGAGCCAAGAACTTCTTGTACACTTCAAGAACATATTCAAATTGATGTCAAGAATGATTTTTGGGCAGCAAAGCTGAAGAAAAGTTGAAGAAATCAACAACTTGTTACAAAAAGCAGAAATGGGCGGCAAAGGGTTGGCAAGAAGAACAAATGAGAGCAAAGCTTATGTAATTTTTTATTTCTTGAATTTCAAACCTCAAACACTATAAATAGGAGTGTTTGGGTAGTCTTTAGGCATCAATTCATTCACGAAAAAATCAATCCAAAGTAGAGAAAAATAGAGAAAATTCGGATAGAAGAGAAAGGGAGAGTAAACAAAGAGTTTGGTTTGTAATTTTTCAAATTCAAGTTCTTTTTTGTCCTTTTCTTCTTTAAGTTCATGGATTTTGTCTTAGTTATAATTTCTATTATCTATACCATAAACTAATTTTGTCTTTCAAACACTACAATGTATCCTAAGTTGTAATATACGCTCTTTTGTAATTCAAAGTTTGTTTATTGCGCTGTTTGAGTGTTTATCATTGTTCGTCATCAGTTTTGAATGCTTCATCACTATTCAAAGCCTATAATGATTTATAATGATTCTAAGAGGAGATTTATGATGAATACTAAAGTGATAAACACCACAAATTGAGCTAATGCTAGAGATAAATTAACTCGATTTGTGTGGCCTTAAGTGAAAACTATGAATCTTCAAAACTATTTTTGTATTTAAATTCATGCAATAGATTGATGAGTTAATATGTAAAAAAGCATGCTCAATGTTTCTCAAGAGACAATATTTAGTAAATTAGGATTTTTGACCATCGACACATAATAACAACATGAATATTAAGAATGGAAAAGCATATTGATGCAAACTAGGTAAATTGGATACCTTGGATCTTATTAAATTACAAAAATTATCTAATATCAATACACCTATCATAAAATCAGTGTCCATTCCTTTTCTTTTATATTTTGTTTTGTTTTATATTGAAAATCACAAATTTCGGTCTTTCAAATAGTATTGAAACTACTAATTTCGGTACTCATTCAATAAACAATCCTCGTAGGACGATACTCTACTCATTCTGTATTACTTGATATGATTTAGTGCACCTGTTAAGCAAACACATTAAGCATCACTCAGCTAAACTTATTGGCGTGTAGCTTTGATTTGAAGAACTTAAGGCAGCCAAGAAGACCCAAAGCTAACAAGCTTAAGAGATCAAAGGCCTCGAGGATGAAATTCACCACTTGTTGGAGAGATTGAGTCATCTCAAGGAAGAATTGATTTCCTTGAGACAGCAACATTCCTCTTAAGGCACTATGGTTGGAAGGCTCAAGGAAGCAATTGTGGAGGCGCAAAGGAGTGGCTAAGCTCTTTAAGAAGAAGCTCTCTCCTTAGATCATGAGTTGAATGATACAACCAATTATCTATCTTCAATAGAGGTATCCATAGTGAGGATTAGGACTCGGCACTTTTAATCTGAACTCTTGTCAATGGAGTTTGGGCTATACAAGTCACTCACTTGTAATATCTTTTCTATGTGAGCCATGCATTTTTCCTCAAGGTTAATGAAACACGCATTTTGTTCTGTACGTCTCTCAGATTGGTAGTTCCTTTTCTTCTATTTTTCTAACTTAAGGATCATGAGGTCGATCCTCAAGACATTGGTATTAAAACTGAGTCAATAATTTCAAGGAATCTATACTTAAGGTCTCCTTGTTAGAATCCCAAATTGATGACACATATTTCTTTAGGAACCTTCCATTTATAGCCCTGGAGTGAGTTCTTCCATCTGGATCTTGGAGTAAATAAGCATTGCCTCCAAACACCTTGATAACACTAAATGGGCCCTCCCAATTTGGGACCATTTCTCGAAAACAAGATCTTTCTAGCCAATGGGTAAAACCACTTTCCAGACTACATCTCCTAAGTCAAAACACCAAGGCTTGACTCATATGTTGTAGACTTTGGCCACCATCTTCTTCTGTGTTTCCAACTTATGAAGAGCATCAAGCCCAACTTTGCATAAGTTAGTCAGTTCGTCCATCATAGCTTGCTCATACTTAAGTTCAGAAAACCTCCCTTGATAAGAGCCTAATAGACTTACCATGACTTTTATTGGAAGCACAACATCATGGTCATATGTCAAATAGAAGGGATTGGTCCCAGTTGCATCTTGTTTGGACGTCTTGCAAGCCCAAAGGTCATCCAGTAGCAATTCATGCCACTTCCGAGGATTTTCCTTAATCATCTACTCAATATTGGCATTCAAAATCTTATGGTTGACTCTACCTGGCCATTGGCTTGAGTATAGCAAGCGGTTGAGTTCAAGATTTCTACGTTGAAACTTGAATGCCCAAATAGCAACATAAGAGGGGGGTGAATTAGGTGCTTTCATGATAAAATAAAAATTTAAACTTTAAGAACCAAAAAATGATTTAAAAGATAAACAATAAATGTAATATATAAAAAGTAAATGCAAGAACAAAAACATGCACAATGATTTTTATAGTGGTTCACTTCTAACCCGGAAGCTAGTGCACTTCTCAAGTGACTACTCTTCGTCACTTAAGCCTTTAACTAAGCTTGATGGTCCTCATTAAAACTAGGCTTACGATCCAACCTTTACAATTGGTCTTTTTGTTTGTAGGCTCAAGACTCAACCATTACAACTGATCCTTTTGTAATAGTAGGCTTAGGATCTAACCTTTACAATAAGAAACTGAAATAAAGTAATAAAAGAATTAAAGCACTGAAACTCTTTACTCTTTTCAAGAGTGAATTGAGAATAAATCAAGCTTAGCCAAAGCCAAGGGTATGCCAATTAAAATCAATGATCAACAATAAAGAGAACTAGTGATTCTCATGAGAAACTTCAAGAAAAACAAAAGATTAAAACACTAAAGCACAAGTAGAACTCAAGAACTTTTGATAAATAAAAGTTTGAAGAATTGGGTGATTTTATTAAAGAATTTAAGCCCTATTTAAAAGCCAAGATGACATAGGAGCCATTGGGAAACTTTTAAAAGAATTGGAAAGAAATGGAATTTAAAATTGTTAGAGCTATTGCAATGCCGTGTGTCGACATAGGGGTTGTGTGTCGACACAGCGCAGCTCTAGATGGCTACTATATGTTTGTGTGTCAAAGCTCAGCATGCTCGAGTGGATTTGAATGTTTTTGATCATTTAGCTTGATTGATTGACTGATTACCATATTAGCAGAGCAAAATTAATTGATTGATTGATTACCATAGTAGCTTAATTTTTGAATTAATTTTCATGATTTTGCTCATTCATTTGAAAGATTGATTGATTGATTTAATCAAGCTAATCAATCACCCTAGTAAAACTTGATCTTGTTAGATTTGAGCATGCCTTTCATAATACCAATCTTGAAAAATATTTTTTTGACAAACTTGATTAACTTGAGTATTTTTTAAAAGACATTTTGAAATCAAATTTCAAAAATATTTTAAAAATATTTTTGTTAGAGCACCAAATATCAATATTGAGATTTTGACTCAATTGATATATCCTAATCTTAAGTTCTAAAAAATAAGAAATAAATGACTTAAAGCTCTTGGACTTGGATCTCGTTTTCTTCATTTTGGATGAATCTTTTTTTCAACTTTGAATTCTTTTCCTCTTAATCCATCATCTTAGAAAGCTTGGTATCACCATGATTAGTCTTAATTTTTTTCTAGCTTGCTTATGAGTCACTTTCAAATTTGATTAGAAAAATTTAAATGTAGTGACTCTCTAAATAATTGTTATCATCAAAATTACAATATAAATGGTCTTTAGGGCCAACAATCTTCCCCTTTGATGATGATAAATATTTGGTATTGTCCTTTAAAAAACATGAAAGTTGAAGTATAAAATTCACCATAAAAATATTGACTATTCAAATCATACAAATTCTCACTTCGTCCCAAGTCATGGGGTTATATATAACATGATAATAGTTCAAACTCAACTGCATCCTCCTATGTTGATGCATTGTAAGAATCGTATATTCAATAGGTTAACATCAACATCATTTTTAACATTTCTCAATCAAACACAAACTTCATACCATACTTGATGCATTCTATGAGTTAGATGTTAACTTACTCATTGCATCATTTTTATAACATTAAACAATTAAACATCAATTTCTCTCCCCCTTTGTCATCAACAAAATGAGAATAAATCAATTCAATGACATGTGTTTGATATTTCTCTCCCTTCATGATATAGCCAGTATTTTGAGAAAGAAGGATTTGTGCAATGTTCAAACTAACATACACAAAACCAATCTCTCTTCTCCTTTGCCATCAGCAAAAACCAATAAGGGATGGGATTTATACATTGAAGTTCAAATGTAAAAGTAGTTTTTACATATGTAGCTCAATATGTTAAAGCCAGTTTCAACTCTTGTTTTGTGATATAATGTTTCACCCTTATTTTTTTTAATATTTCCACATGCATCAATAAGGGGAATATGAATAAAGAACATACCCAGTGCCTCAAAGGCTCCCGCCTACACAGGGTCTGGGGGGGACGGATGTACGCAGCATTCCCCCTTCAGGGTGTTAACCTGAAGAGAGGCTGTTTCCGAGTGTCCCCAACCTGAGGGTGAGGACTTCCCAGGAGGTCACCCATCCTGGTACTACTCTCGCCTAAGCACGCTTAACTTCGGAACATGAATAATTTTTCATAAAGCAAGATTTTTAAACTTGCAATTTTGTAATTCTTATAACACATTTATAATTTTGATCGAAATTATGAACAAGAAAGTGAGAGAATATTTAAGTTAAACAAACATTGGACACATCGAAGGTAACTCAATTTTGGTGTTTCCTTTAGAAACGGTTTCCAAGAAGTTATGTCCATTAGATTGAATAAAAATACTTGGACAATTGTACGCCACCATGTTAAATTTTTGAGAACCATTTTCAATATAACCGTGCATATGAAGTTAACTTACACAAGTAATATATTTCACTATGTTAATCCTTCTTTTAGTATAATCAATTAGTTCCACATAGACGCCTAGTAAAATTATCTAGTTGTTGATCATTTGTTGGCAAAAATTTTATGACATCTCCTTTAAGCACATGATCACGAATGATATGATGTCTACCTCACAGATTGTTTCTAAAATATTGTGCCGGAGGTTTGGTTAAGCATATTGTACTAGCATTATCACACATAATAGGAGCATGGTTAATATGAATGCCTTAATCATCGAATTCATTCATTAATCAAGATATTTTAACACAATGACCTGTAAAAGTAGTTTATTTGACCTTTATGGAGAATGAAGCAATGTTATTTTTTTCCTTTTTTAACCAGGGCACTAACACATGGCCAGAAAAATTGACAAGTTCAAGAATTCAATTTCTAGTCCACTTTGAAACAAGTAAAATCCACAATACTGTATAAAACTAGATCTAGGAAATCACACTTGGGATAGAACAAGTCTTAAGTACCCACTACACATCAAAAAAATTATTTTCATGTCACAATATTGTGATACTTTTGGACATGTATGAAATCAACCATATATGCACTCGTTAAACAAGATATCATGTCTACTCTTGGAAAGGTAAAAGAGGGATCAAATCATACCTCTGTTTAACTTTTTGATCCACTTTTTTACCTCTTTCATCCATGTCTAGCTTGAGTGTTGAGCTCATTGGGATTGCGATTGCCTTGAAATTTTTCATGCTAACTTTCTTAAGCATTTCCTTGATGTAGTTGGCTTGGTTAATGAAAATTTCTACCTTGGCTTGCTTGATTTGCAATCCAAGGAAGTAGTTGAACTCTCCCATCATGCTTATTTCTGATTCCCTACTCTTAAGATTTGCAAGTTCTTCACAAAGACATGGGTTAGTGGCTCCAAACACTATATCATTAACATAAATTTGAACAATGAAAATATTAGTTCTAGAGTGTTTGATAAAAGTGTTGGGTCAACCTTCCCTCTTAAAAATCCTTATAGCTTTCAAAATGAACTCAATCTTTCGCACCAAGCACAAGGGCCTTGTTTCAATCCATTAAGAACCCTTTTGTTTTAGTTTATAAACATGATTGAAACATTTGTCATCCTCAAGATCCGGGCGGTTGTTCAACATAAACCTCTCTTCAATAAAACCATTTAAAGATGCACTTTTCACATCCATTTGAAAATTTTTAAAATTTTTGAACGAAGCAAATGCAAATAAGAGTCTAATAGCTTCTAATCTAGCAACAAGGGCAAAGGGTTCCTCATAGTCTATACCTTTTTTTTGGCTATAGCCCTTAGCTAGTAACCTTGCCTTGTTTCTTACAACATTACCACCTTCATCTTTCTTGCTGTGGTAGACCCACTTGGTACCGATGACTTGATGATCTTGAGTTCTATTCACAAGTTCTCACACATTATTTCCCTTGAATTGATTTGGCTATTCTTCCATTGCCATTATCCAATTTGTGTCATTTAGAGCTTCTTCTATGTTGTTAGGCTCTTTAAGAAAGATGAATGCGGCTAGACGGCAATATTCGGTCAATGCATACCTTGTTCTTACATCTTGTGAGGGATCACCAATGATTTGACTTGTTGGGTGATCGTTCAAAAATTTCCAATTTAGTGGCAAGCCTTCCTCTTTGGATTCTACTTTTTGGTTATCTCCTTTCTGTTCATCTATTAGAGCTTTAAGTTTATCCATTCCTTGCTCCTCATATGATGGTGCTATGTTTATTGGTTTGATTACTATGTCATCATCATCACAAGGAATTTTAGAGGATAAGACATTGCTTTCATTGAAAACCACATGTATAAACTCTTCTACAACCTTTGTCTTTTTATTATAGACTATATGTTTTCCTAGTCAAGAAGTATCCAATAAAATACCTTTATCAACTCGTGTATCAAATTTACCCAAGGTTTGTTTTTCCATTGTTGTGAATGAAGCATTTGCACCCAAAAGGTTTTAGATATGCAATATTTGGTTTTCCATCGTTATAAAGTTCACAAGGGTTTTCCTTCAAAATAGGCCTTATTAGAGCTTAATTTAAGATATAGCAAGCAGTGTTAACGGGTTCGGCCCAAAAAGATTTTGGCAAACTATTTTCACAAAGCATGGCTCTTGCCATATCTTCAAGAGTTCTATTTTTCCTTTCAACCACTCTATTTTGTTGAGGAGTTCTTGGTGCATAAAATTATGGTCAATTCCAAAGTAATTACAATATTTTTCAAAATCGCCTTTTTTAAATTCCCTTCCAATATCACTTCTAATTGAAATGACTTTCAAATATTCTTTATTTTGCATTTGTTTGCAAAACTTTTTCAAATTTATCAAAGGTTTCACTCTAATTAAAAGCGAACAAGCACCAAGCAAAATGGGGGTAATAATCAACAATTACAAGTCCATACTTTTTCACAATGGTTCAAATGTCTAGCAGGATCAAACAAGTTTATATGCAAAAGTTCAAGATGCCTTGAGATAGAAACTACATCATTGGGTTTGAATGAAGATCTTATTTGTTTTTCATATTGAAGTGCATCACGAATATGATCTTTTTCGAATTAAGCTTTGGTAATCGTCAAATAAGATCATTTTTTGAAGCTTATGGAAGAATAGATTTTGAGCCATAGTCAACCTTCCCCTCTTGTGGACTTGGTCCAGTGGGGCCACCATAATAATAGTGTGGACTCTGGGCCCCCTTAACCACAGGATTTTGGCTCTGATGTAGCTTTTGATGATCATGACTATGATAAATCATCTTGCCAGCATAGTGCTAATGATATGATCGAGCAAGTCAAGGTTAGTAGGAGTTTGAAATCCGAAAAAAAAAAAAAAAGGAAAAGCCATGAGATGTTTAGCAACTTAAATTTGTCAACTTGTAGCTGAACCCTATGAAGAATCGAAGATTTAGGGAAAAAATGTGATAAAAAAGTCAAAAACTTGCCTCCAGAACTACTTAAGAGATGATTCTTGAGGAAGTTGAGCAAATCAAGTCTCACTTGTTTGCAGTTGTTTGGTCTTTTGCTGCTCAGTTGGGGCTTGTTTGGGTGTTTCTTTCTGGTTTTGTTTCAATCACTTGGAGTGTGGTTGTTCCTACTTCTGGGTGTTCGTTTTTCGTATCTTCCTTGGTGCGGCTTTCTTGGTTTTTCTCGAGTTGCTTGTGGGTGGTTGCTTTTTAGTTCACGTTTGGTGCTGCAGGTTGCAGGTTGTTTTTCTTTTGCTCTGTTTTATTTTCTTTTCGTTGTTTGGTGTTGTTTTAGGGGTTGGGCTTGTCTCTCTTGTTTTGCAGGTTCTTTGTTTTCCCCTTTCCACACCTTGTATGTGCTTTTCGGGTCTCTTGTTTGAGGCATCGGCTTTTGTATTGCAGTTTAACCTAGCTAATTATCAAAAAAAAGTCCATATTGGCATGTTCAAATCTTCTATTTCAAATCCAATGATCATTTTCATTCAAGACCCTAGAACATTTCACAAAGTTCATACATTCAAGATGAATCATATAGACATTATCACATCCTAATTGATCAAGTAATAATTCATTCATTTAAGCATGTGCCACTACACATTTAAATGACTCAAGATTGTACACAATAAACTCTATCACATAGCAGACTAATGTTAAGAAAATTATGCATAAGACGATCAACAAGTAAACCACTGAACTACTCGCTAGCCATTCGAGATCACCATGCCAATTTCATGTCCACAAATATTTTCTCATGTTGCACCCCTTTTAAAAAGGCACCGATCTGACAATCTGTGTTATGTGCGGTGCTGAGGATGAGTCTCATCGCCACCTTTTCTTGGCCTACTCTAACTCAGCTTCTGTTTGGGAAAGAGTAGTTGCACGTACCTTGATTGCTTGGCCCGTTTTGCCATGGAACGAGCTCCTAGCATGGGCTTCCATTCGTCTCAGAGGGCGAGGAGTTAATCACTCCATAGCTTTCATTTGCCTTTCAGTGATCGTCTACACCCTTGGGTATGAGCAGAACCTGAGGATCTAGAGGCATCAGTCCAGACCATCTGCTGCTGCGACTGAGGAGATTACGAGCATTGTTTGGAGTCTTCTTCTTGCCATTACCTCCCCTTGTGATGCTCATCCCCATGCTGACCTTCTTCAGGGGTGGGGGATTGTCATTTAGTGTACTCCTGTTTTTTCTCTGGCTGAATTTTGCTTTGTTTACTGTCTTCAGATTGCTTGCTTCCATTTTTTTGTTTGATTTGTAGGCATTTGCCGTTTCTTGGGGCATGCCCCTCGTATTCCTGCATATATCTCTTTTGATATATAATATCTATCCTGATTTATGAAAAAAAATAGAGGCAACGTTACCGATACAATGAAGTTTTCTTTTCTTGTTCCCACAAAAAGTGTTATATACTTTCCTTGGTTTGATACAAGTATTCATCCATTGTTCTTCGATTATATGACCTGTGAAACTACTATACAAGCACCTTTTTTTTTACTTTTCTTCTCCAACTTCAACCATAGCTACATAACTTAACGATCTTTTGGTACCCAAATCTTCTTGGGTCCTTTGTTATTAGTCTTTTCCTTTGGCGGTCAAGATCCCTTTGGAACCCAAACCATCTTGATTTTCTCAAATTATTTTTAAAAGTATTTTCAATTTTTCCTTTCGAGCATTTCCCCAATAGCCAATTCCCTCTTTATTTTAAGAGGGTCTTTGAGAAAAGAACATTTTTTTCAAGTGTTTCTTGACCCTTGAGAAACTTACTTCAAATTTGTGGGAGTTCTTCTGCTTGGTTTTTTATAGATTCATTTTCTTTAAACAATAATTCATCTTCCTTAGATTCTTTATGTTTACTTTCGTTTGAAATGAGCCTTTCTTCTGAGAATTGCTTTTCATGTTTTAATATTTCAACTTGATCATTTAGTGACTCTATTTTTGCTTTCAAAGATTCATTTTCAAGCTTAAATACTAAACATTGTTTCAATTCTTTTTGTAGCTCATTTTTCCTAGAAGAGTATTTGTTTTTTAATTTTTAAACGCACCATATAATTTATGAAAACTATCTATAAGCTCAGTATAAGATAAATCATTTACCTCATCTTCTTCAGGTTCTTCTGCTTCTTCAAATTCACTGGATACGAATCTACTTGCTCCTCTTAACTTGTTTAAGGGGATTCTTCATTGGAATCACTTCCAAATATGACTTCTAGTTATGATTAAACACATTAGAAGTAATAACAAGTAATAATTGGAAGTGAGCTTTAACATTTTTTTCAAACTTTGTTTTATCATGTTGAATAAGCTCATTTTCAAATTCATTAAGAATTGCATTTCTTTTATTCATTGAAGGAACAAAATTGCCATTTTTTTGTGATTAGCACACGTCAAAATCAATAGACGCAATAAAAGGTCTCATCCTAAGTTTCCCATTGAAAACGTTTTTACCGTCAAAAAGTAGTCACTTCTCGGTTGATTGACCCTCAATCAAAATAGGTGGAAAGGTTTCCTTAAAGATCACTCAAAGGTTGTTAGACCAAAAAAACAAGTACTAGCTTTGACACCAATTGAAGGCCTAAAGAGCAGCCTAAGAGGGGGGTGAATTAGGTACTTTCGTGATAAAATAAAATTTTAAAATTTTAGAACCAAAAAATAATTTGTAAGATAAACATTAAATAAAAAATATAAAAAGTAAATGCAAGAACAAAAAGATGCACAACGATTTTTATAGTGGTTCACTTCCATCCCGAAAGCCGATCCACTCCTCAAGTGACTATTCTCCGTCACTTGAGCCTTTAACTAAGCTTGACGAGCCTTATTAAAACTAGGCTCAGGATCCAACCTTTACAACCGGTCTTTTTTTACGTAGGCTCAAGACCCAACCTTTACAACTAATCCTTTTGTTACAATAGGCTTAGGATCCAACCTCTACAATCAAAAATTGAAATAAAGTAATGAAAGAATTAAAGCAATGAAACTCTTCACTCTCTTAAGAGTGAATTGACAATAGATTAAGCTTGGCTAAAGCTAAGAATATGCTAATTAAGCTTATTGATCAACAATAAAGAGAATCAATGGTGCTCAGGAAATTAAGCCCATATTTATACGCCAAGATGACATAGGAGCCATGGCGAAAACATTAAAGCGCAAGTAGAACTACAGAACTTTCAATAAATAAAAGCTTGAAAAATTAGATGATTTTATCAAATAATTTAAGCCCTATTTATAGGCCAAGATGACATAGGAGCCATTGGGCAAAGTTTTAAAAAAATTGGAAAGAAATCGGATTCAAAATGTAGCCCTTAGTGCTGTTGCAGTGCTGTGTGTCAACACACAGGATTTATGTGGAGATGCATAGACATGTGTTTCGATACACAAACTCTATGTTTTGACACACAGAAGCTCTGGATAGCTACTATATGTTTGTGTGTCAACGCATCCCTTCTGTGTGTCGACACTCAGCAAGCCAGGGTGGATTTGAATGTTTTTGAGCATTTAGCTTGATTGATTGACTAACTACCATATTAGCTAAGAAAATTGATTAATTGATTGATTGATTACCATGTTAGCTTAATTTTGTAATTAATTTCCATGATTTTGCTCAATCATTTGAAAGATTGACTGATTCAATCAAGCTAATAATTGATTGAATCAATCAAGCTAATAAATCACCCTATTAAAATTTGATCTTGTTAGATTTGAGCATGCTTTTCATAATACCAATCATGAAAAATATTTTTATTGATAAACTTGATTGGTATTTTCCAAAAGATACTTGGAAGTCAAATTTAAAAAATATTTGAAAAAATATTTTTTTAGAGCACCGCATATCAATATTGAGATTTTTACTCAATTGATATATCATGATCTTAAGTACTAGAAAATAAAAAATAAATGACTTAATGCACGTGGACTCGGATCTCGCTCTTTTCATTTTGGATGAATCTTTTCTTCAATTTTGAATTCCTTTCCTCTTGATCCATTGTCCTAGAAAGCTTGGTAACAACATCATTAGTCTTGATTTTTTTCTTTCTTTCTTGTGAGTCCCTTTCAAACTAGATTAGAAAAATTTAAACATAATGACTTCCTAAATGTTCGTTATATCAAAATTACAATATAAATGGCCTTTAGGGCCAACAGAACTCTTAGTAAACTCCTTAACTTCAACTCCATTGAACACTCTAGCTTGGTTCACAATAATGGTTTCTGGGATACCAAATCCATATAGGATATATTCTTTGATAAAATCAATCTCATCTTGCTGATTGATGTTTCTATATGGCTAAGCCTCCATCTACTTTGTGAAACAATCTGTGGCCCCCAGAATGTAAGAGTGTTGCTTGCTAAAAGGAGGGTTAATTTCTCCTATAATGGCCATTGTCCAGCCTCTGAATGGCCATGTTTTGACAATAACATGCATTTCGACCACAGGGACGCTTGGCACATGACCACGTCTGGGGCATGCTTTGCACCCATTTGCATACTTTATAAAGGCATCCATTATTGAAGGCCAGTAATAGCCATAACATCTGATGAGCTAGTGCATTTTGTTGCCAGTTAGATGGGATCTAAAGATACCCTAATAGGCTCCCACCATCACTAAAGTTTCTTCGTCCAAGTTAAGGCACTTGAGAAGCCCTCCACGAGCATTCCTTTTATATAAGTCAACTAGATTCATCATCCAAATGGAATCTATGGGCCCTCATCTTCATCTTTCTATCCTTAACATAGTCTTGTGGGTTCTTAAAGTAATCCATTGGAGGCTTCCTCTGGTCCTTATGTTGACAAGCATTCCAAGTGTTCACTTGGCATTTCTTCTCTCTCAAGACAAAAGGACTCAATGAACTGGTTGTCTTGGTCTAAAACTTTGGTTATAATGGCAATGGTTTCTTCGCAACAAGTCCTAAGCAATTTATACCCTGATGCTAATTGGGCCAAGTCATTGGCTACTTTATTCTTTTCTCTGGGGATATGCTCAAACTACACACCATTAAATTTACTCAACAGATTTTGCACTATTGATAAATATCAATTCAAGGTATTGCTTGAACATTGAAATTCCCCTTCTAATTGGAAAACTACCAGCTGCGAATCCCCTTAATGATAACACTAAAGACTTAAATTTCTAGAAGAGTTTGGAGGCCTATTATTAATGCCTCATACTTTGTCATGTTGTTGGAACAATAGCCAACTGAAGTAACAGCCAATTTGGTGATGATGCCAGCAGGAGATTCTATCATAACTCCAACTCTAGCACTTGAATTGGTCCTTGACCCATCAAAGAATAATTCCAAGGGATCATTTCCACTACCAAGATTTGGTCTTGCTTATATTCCAAGCCAGTATTAATGTTTGGGTGGTCAGCTAAACAGTTTATTAAGGCTTGGCCCTTTATTGACTTTTGTGATACTTAAACCAATTCAAGTTGAAGTAGAGCCCTACTCTACTTGTTCAACCTTCCCCTTATAAATGGTCTATCTAGTATGTATTTAGGGACATCTATCTGAGCAAATACATATATAATAAATGCCAAGAAATAATGTCTCAATCTTACTGATGCATAGAATAACGTTAAACACAATTCTTCAATCAAAAAGTATTTCATTTCACATTCATTTAATCAATGGCTAAGGAAGAACACAGCCTGTTCAAAACCTTGCTTATTGTCTTTTACAAGCAAACAACCAACATATTCCTTAGAAGCAGAGGCATAGATCTTCAAAGATTGCCCTAGTTTGGTGGAATAAGAACTAGGGGCCTAATTAGTTACTCTTTGATGGCCTCGAAAGCTGCTTGATGTGGCTCCTCCCTCCTAAATTCCTTCTCATATTTGAGCCTCAATTGTAGAGAGAAGACTTCCGTTTTTCCTTCGACATTTGAGAAAAAAAACCAGCCCCAGAAAGCATTGAAGCTTCTTTTTATATGAAGACTGTTTAGTGTATTATATGGCCTTAGTCTTATTAATATCCACCTCGAAAGTTTGGTGCACCAGAAAACCCAGAAAGTTTCTAGCACACATGCCAAAACCACACTTTAATGGATTCATCTTGAGATTATGGTTCTTTTGTTGGTAGCGCCAGTGTTCTTCAAATCAAATGGCATAGCCACCCACTCAAACATCCCCATTGACCCAGTGCATTTGAATGTCATTTGATGGATATCCTCTAAAGCAATCATAACTCAATAGTACCGACAGTAGCCATCCATGGAGGACAAGACTTCATGCCTCAAAGCTAAGTCAATGAACACCTTAGTAATAGGCATTGGGTATTCTTCCTTTAGTGTGGTGGCATTCAGATCACTAAAGTCAATACAAACTCTTATTTTTCCATTCTTCAAAATGACGGGAACAATATTTGCCAGCCATTCGACGTACTTGGCGGTGTTGATAAACTAGGCCTTTAAAAGCCTTTCAATCTCTTCCTTGACCAAATTAATAACTTGTTTGGACATTATCCTCTAGGCCTGAATGATGGGCCTCGAACTTGGCTTGATAGGAAGCCTATGCTAAACCACCTTTCTGTCTTGACCAGGCACCTCGTGATGACTCCAAGAAAAATAGTCCTTGAATTCATGATGTAAAGTCACGTATTACTCTCTATACTCTTGAGAAAGCAGAGCACTCAAATAGGCAGGTATTTGGTCTTTTTTCGAGCCCGAATTAACCTCAACCAGAGGATCTTAGATTTCTTAAATCCTCCATTTTGGCTGGTGCTGGTCTTGAGTTAGAGATTTCTAGCTCCTCTTTTTATGTGGCATGGACCTGGAAACCAATAAAAGGCTTCCCAACCCATAGCTGATCCTTATCATGCCAGGCCATAAGCCTTACTAGTGTTGAGGAAATGGCCTCTTCGGACAATAATGGGAAGTCTTTGCCCCTGCGCGTTGGGGTTTTGGTGTGAATTGGAAATCTCCTTCTTCAAGAAGAGCCCTCATACATCCCCAGAAATCAAAGTCTTCAAACTCTACATCCAATTGACCAAACTTAGCCTCGGTCAATGGGCTGTTAAGGATGGTAATCATTCCTTTCATTGGGCAGACTGTGCAGCTGTCATTTTAACACCAAGTGGTCCCATGCCATCTCTGTAGAATTTTGCCTCCACGTAGTTAGACCAAGATATGATTGGCCTATTATCTGCCATAACAACATCATACTTGTTATGGTTATAGAAGATTAACAACTAGTAAAGTGAAGAAGGGTAACAGTATTTGGCATGTAACTAATCTCTTCTGAGCAAAGGATTGTAGCTTGAGGTATTATCCACAACAAAGAAAGCTATTAGCTTGCTTAGGCTGCCAATTATTAAGTCAATTGGGATCAAATTTAGTTGTAGCTGCAAAAAAGCCACAGATGGTAACATTCGAAGTAATTAGATGATCTCGAGATTTACCAATGACCCCTAACATATATGTAAGTAGAACGTTGATGGCCACACCATTGTCCACCAAGACCCTATTCACCAAAATGCCATCAAATTTGGCCTTGATGTATATGGACTTGATGTGTTTATTGGTGGTATTAGGCCCATCAAACATCATCTTCATTATTTTAGGTGATTTATTAGGCGATTTTGAATGTTAGGGCATTAAATTTAAAAGACAAGGAGTCAGAGTTACCTTTGGTGGCTGCTACTTCAGCCATAAGCTCCACTTGAGGATCCTCGTCTGATGTAATAACATCTCCCTAGAGGCCTTCTTGAGTATTCGTTGCCATCAACTCCAAAGGAAGGAGCAATGCAGTTTTGGCATCAACTTTTTTCTAGGAGCATCCGATATTTGGATTTGGATGCCTTGGTATGGTCCCTTTTGCGAGCTGACAACCGTGGGTTGTCCCGATCTGAGTGCCAAGGATTGCCATTCATGGGCGTATCCTACTCTAGAGGTTGGCCCTTTGGATCAACCCCTAGGGTTTGAGACTCTTCATTTGGTTAGGGGAAGTCCTCCTCATGGAAATCATTCTCTATACCAGTCCATGTTTGGTTAACACGGCTTAAAGGTTCCACTAACTTGATGTTGAGAGGGGAGTATGCTACCTCGTCCTCAGCTGCTGCCTAAGCTATGGAATATTTGGCAAGCTGATCCCACCAAGACTCTCGCCCTTTAGAGATGAGTGGCTAGCTTATCTCTCGAGCTTCTTATGTGTCTGCTCGTTATCGGTTGTAGTAAAAGGCCTGGACTTAGTTGTTGCATTGTCAACATCCATATGCTCAATTTGCTTGCCCTTGCAGACTCTAGCTTCCTCTTGAGAGAGCCTAGTCAAGTAAGTATCGATCAAAGTACTTCGCTGAGCAGCCTTCTTCCGTAGTTGCCTTCTCTTTTGAGTTTAGGCAAGGATAGAGCGACTAACCTCCCCTCATCTGAGGTGATTTCTACTCCAGGCATTACCAAATTTGACCCCATAAAATTGGTGTCCTGACTGTCGTGGTGCCTGACTGGTGTCTATGTCTAGTAGGTGGTAATTCAGGTTTTTCTTTGGATGCCAAATTCTCATGATGATTTGGTTCTTTGAAGTAGGGCCATGAGGAGGTCTTGTTAGTGGTGATTTTGTAGAGAGAGTTGGCTTCTTCTTTTATTTAAAACCCAACTTCTTCATTTTTGACACTAACTTGTGACTACAACCTCTGCAGAAGTCATGTGTGAGGGGTAGGAGTTTCCTCAACACCTATTTCTTGGAACAAAACACTATTTGCCAGTGTTCATAAGCGAGAATACCCATGGCTAACTCTTCTTCCTTAGAGAGAAGAATAATACCTTTTTCTGATTACTTCTGCATGTTGAATGTTTAGCCATGATGTGCCACTTGCTATCTTCTGGCAATCTTAACGTGGTTCTGGGGAACCTAAGTGTTCCAGATTCCAGTAGTCTATTAAACAAAGCATTGGCCACAACTAGCTTATCTTTGTCCATATCCAACCTACATAAAGAGCTACCATTAGTTTGGCTGTTGCAGGAATCACGAGGCTTTGCTACCTCAATTATACTAACTTGGACAGGACTAAGGAAGGAGGACTTTTTCAACACCCATCTGTCCTTCTCCTAGGAAGATTAATTTCCTTACTTCTATGGCATCCTGGACCACATTCTAGAAGATTACAAAGTTCTTTGTTGAATGGGTCAATGATTTGTGCCATTTACATATACCTTCCTCTTATTAGAATAAGGGTTAGGTTTTCTATGTTTACCTTTAATCTTAAGTTTGTTATTTTCCTCAAGCCAATCAAATATTACGTCGGGTCTTGAGAGGTCAAATGAGTACTTTCTCAAGTCATGGGATTGATAAGACTTAATGATTTTGACATCATTCTTAAGCAAAGGATTGTAAACCATAGGGGCCCCTTGACGTATTCACTGACGTCAATCTCATAAGGAGGATCTTCATCCTCTTCTATTAAGTCATGTACGTAAGTTCCATAAATGCTTTTTTCCGTAACACTTTCTTCTTTTAAGACGACCTCATCTCTAACGGCACATTCTGCCAACTCTAGGAGCATTATGAAGTTAGAGCCTTCAAATTTCTTCGTAAATTCAATATCCAAGCCATTTGAGGCTAGCTTGTCATATTCAACTTTAGGAAGGGTTACTATGCACTTTAACCTAGCTCTCTTTAACTAGTTAATGTAATCTTCTCCAGCTTCACCCTGCTTTTGTCGCATTCAAGCCAAGTCAAACATGGAAGTTCCTATTTTTATTCTTGAGAATTGGGCCTAGAATTTCCTGTCCATACCATTCCAGTAGTAGATCGAGTTAGGAGGTAGGTCAATGTACCACTGAAAAGAAATCCCAGTTAGGGAACTAGAGAATTACCTAAGCTTGAGGTACTGATTACCAACCGCTTTTCTACACTTGCAATTGAATCATGCCAAATGCTCAAGGGTAGACATAGTCCCTTCTTCTAAGAAGATGGTAAACTCTGAGAGTTTGTATCCTCAAAGAAAAAGGTAGTCCATGTCTATGTAGTTATGATAAGGTTGACTGTACAAGGGTCTATTGACCCTTCTATGGCTTGGCCCATACATCTGGTCTATGAGGGCAGCCAATTGGTCCAGGATGGGTAGGTTAGGCACACAGTTATACGCCTACCATTTCCCCCCAAGTGGGTAAGGATCTCAAGGAGGATCTACGGGATACCCCTAAGCACCCATCACAATCGGGGAGTGGGAACATTTGTTGCACCCCGAACCCAGGGTAACCCCCTTGATCAACATGGCCATGCGTTTGGTTGGCCACGAAGTGTGTCCCACTAAGACCTGGGTTATACGTCATATGCCTGGGAGCACACCAATATTAGTAGGTTGTTGGTTCATCCTTGCTTGATCAGTCCCTAAGTCATGATCTTAAGAAAGTGGGTGGTTAACTTCCCCTCCCCCCTCCTCCCACCCCCCGGCGTGTGATATGTATGGAGAGATCTAGGAAGGAGAGGCTGGTTCCCAAGAGTGGGTTCTTGTCCTTGCATTCCTACTTCAAGGCCTTGCGTAGGCCTCGAGTTTAACTCAACTACCTGAGGAGGGTATGAATGGTTTTTGCCCCCTATCTCGGGGACATGCAACACTGGCACATTAGCATTGAGACCCCTTAAGGCTATAGAAAAACTTCGATTCGAAGGGTCAACATCCTCTGGTGGCATATTGTTCCTGTGGCTGGATTCTAAGCGAGTAGTGCCTAGGCTAGCCATAACTAGGTTTTCTTCTCTCTTAAGGAATTTATAGTCAACCTCAATCACCAGTAATTATTAGCTCGAAGGAGCCTCATGAGGATATCAAGTTGGTGCGGAAGGAACAGGTGCAGCCCTGAGTTGCCTGATATCCTCGCTAGCGACTTGAACCAAGCCATTATGAGCCTCAGCTTATCCAACCAAGATACGCTCGACCTCAATTATTGTCTGGCTTACCACATCCTTAGCAATTAGGGTAGTAGTAGAAAACAATGTCGAATTCATTTTAACTAAAACTCTGTCAGTCTTCTTGTGAATCCTGTCATGCATTGAGGTTCTGCGTTATTTATCACAGCTCTCATGGCGGTGGCGTTTTCACGCTGGGCCGCTAGATTGGTATTTGTTTCTGCACATTGTCTCTCAAAGGCTTCTCTCTTGTTTGTTAGACTCTTTGGTCCCCGATTGCTAAACTGTGTTTAAGCAAAGCCATGAAACTCTTGCGAGAATAGCCATGTTTATCTATTTGTTCATCCTCTGGGATGTCATCATCACCACCGCTCTCATCGCTGTGGCTATGACTTGGTTCATCCCTTCGTGTTATAGGGCTTTGTTGAAGAGGATGCTCAAGCAGGGATCCAATCAAGGCTAATCCCTTTGGCTCCTCATGCTCGAGTGTACTGGACCTCGTAGTTCTGACCATTGGGCAATGACCTACAACTACGTTATGGTAATTCACGAGGGGCTAAAGATGATGACGTCTCGTTTTAAGCCTCCCACTGTGGTAGGCAAAAGGTGTGTTTGCTTTATTTTGTTTGTAGTTCAGTGTGATGTGGTCGCCATAAATGTTAAAACAAAACAAACGTGCAAAAAGGGACTCACCGCGACTAGGGAGTGAGCTAAATACGAACCGTACATCTTTGACCTTAACCACTCACCTTTATCTGACTTAGTTAATACCGTCATTTCGGCTTATGCTTCAATTGAGAAGACTTCTGTGAAATAGTTTTGTGGATATATATATATATTGATAGAAAATAAAAGGATATGGACCTAAATTAAGTAGCAGTTACAATGACATGGCAAGACCCATATACAACTTTTCTCGTACATTTAAAAGTCGGGAACTGGGGTGGAGACAAACCCAAGAGCTTAGTAGTCCACTTACAAGCCCAAGTTAATCTTGTTTTCAAGCCTAGAACCCCTGACTTATAATAACGTGAATGAGTGTAGGTTTGACAAGATTAAAATGGAGCAAACCGCATTCAGGTCACTGGATTAGGACCAACACAATCAAGACCAAGCCTTGGCCATAAAAACCCTAAACAATAGTGCAAACCTAAGTTCACCTACCATATTAAGCAGTGATAGTAGTGGTAAGACCAACACAATCAAGGTCAAGCCTTGACCATCAAAGCATTAAACTAAAGCCTCAATTCTCAATGTGTCAAAATTTGGGAACAAATTAAAACTGAAAGTTCATACTTGAAGCTCGAGAAATTATATAACTAATGAACGAAGTACAACAAGTTCTACATTAAGCTATGCTATGTTACCCTACTCCTAAGAATAGAGCACAAGTCTGTCATAAAAAAAACTTGATGAAGTTTTGTATTGTGTTGTTGTGTCTTTTGAATTGAACCAGAGTCCTTTATTTATAGAAAATGGATAATAACTGCTGCTCCTAATTTTGCGGCAACTCTTCTCACATTAGGCCACTAGGCTTCCTCTTGCACGTGCAAAATATCAACGAACATGTCCTTAAATTAGTGTTGGAGGGAATTCCTTGGTGCCCAAGTCCATATCTTAGCAGAAGTCCCTTCTAGAATCCCCACGTCATCTTGGATTAAGCTTTGTGCCCAAGTATCAGAGATTGCACTCCAAGTAACCATCTCAAGCCCATAAACCACTCGTCTTGCAGCCTTCTTGGCAGTCCATTGAAATCGAGTTGCTTTTATCTTTCAACCATTTGAAGTCCTCGAGTGCTTAATACCCTTGTTAGGGTGATCATCTCTTCAGGATGCTAGGCTCAAAATGCCGTGACTTCAGAACCTAAAGGCTTAATTCTCCTCGAGGGAGGCCTCACACGTTAATCACGTGGCACTTTGCTCACAATGGCGTCGTCCAAGTCCCTCAAATTTAGGGTGCAGCAGGTTAGCAGAAATGGATGAGCGCTTAGAGGACCATTTTTCTCCTTGTTTTTGGTTATGTCCTCTAAGTTAATATGGGAAACTAGCTCTTGCAAAGTCGTGTCTTCTTTTTAAGTTTTAGTTGAGCCTTATAGTTTTCCCATGATGGAGGCAATTTCTCAATGAGATAATTTGCTTGAAATGCCTCATACTTTTCATTCATTCATTAAGTATGTCAACACACAAATTCTCATGCTTGTTGATTTAGTCTAAGATAGGCCTATCATCAGTCTTTGACATGTCCGAAATGATAACACCAGCATTAGCTATGTTTTGACTACTCATTTTTGGATAAATGACTTCGATTGTTGGAAAAATATGGGCAAATGGGTAATCAAAATCTCAAGCTCAAGAGGCCATTGCTAATCGAGATGGGGGCAAATAAAACATAAACAGCACAAAGACAAGTACTGAACACAATAAACCTCTTATTACACAAACTTTACTTGAGACAAGATAATTAAACAACTAAAATTAAGAGATTCAAGGAAGAAGAATTGAACTGAAGGAAGTCACCGCGCTGTGGAGTTCACCACTAACCTAAGTCATTTATGCCCCCACTGCATTACAAACGGGATCGTCAAGCACTCCGACTGCTAAGGTTAACATGGCACCAGACACAGGAGTGTACTTTAGGGTGATGGGTTAGAGTGCGGCCCAACTTGCTCAGGAACCAGAGGAATGGAAGAAGAACACAGAGAGAATATTAAGGGAGAAAGGTAAGAATGATTTCTGTAAGATCTATGTATTCATCATTGTTTTTCATGTTTGAACAACGCCCTAAAACACGGTATTGATAGAGAAAAATACTTAGCCTGAAAGCAAGAATCAGCTATGGATTGTAGGCAAGAAATCTGGTCTTAATTAGGAAGGTGGTGAATATGGAGGCATGCAAGATTCGGGAAAAATGGTCATGGAAAGAAGTGGGCAGAGACGTGGTCAAAACGAGTACATCAAACTCGAGCTTGTAGCCTCGAGCTCAAACCTGGACTAACGGACAAATACTAGAGCATAACATCCTCGAGGTTGGACACAAGGAGACCCTCGAGCTCGAGCTCAAATGCACGATCTCGAGCACAGTCCTAGAACTTTCCTGGAGTGCGATTACGTTATGTAAAAAATAATGTCCACAAAAATAAAGTTCCGGGTTAAAAAACATCAACACCACCCCTCACCTCGACGCCGAGGCGGGGCGAGCAAGCGCGTATCTGGTACACAAAACCCACTCAAGGCCCCTCAAGACTTTACCAAGTACAAGGAAAATGGGATATATAAATTATACCTCCCTCCACTATTCTTCATATGTAGAATTGAGGCAAAACACAAGATAAGTAAACTTAAAATACACTACCCTAATATTCCAACAACTATCAGCATCCCTTCCTTAGTGCTAGTCTTATTTTATTTAAATCTTTGACATTGAACAAATTGTATAGATTTTTTCTACTAGGATGAGCCTCTCAAAACTGAACATCGCAAACTTGAATGTAATATATATTAATCAAAGAAATCTTGTGCTAAACCCTTTACTTAAGTTTTCATCTTTTAAATTGAACTCTCTTTTCAAACGTCTCTTGGTTGACACTTATTTCACCATGTCTTAGTTTGTCTCAAAATCACCTATTTTTTATGCACAGGGAGACTTAATCGGTATTTCACAATCAAAACCACAGGTCTAAAATTCTTCTTTTTCTAAATATTGATGCTAGTAACTATATTTTTTTTTCTTGTTGGCATCCCAAATCACATATTTCTTAAAGAGTTCGCAATTAATAGCTGAAGGATTAGTTTTCCATCTAGATCTTTAAGCAAAATGCATTTCCGTCAAATACCACAATCACCTCGGATGCATCTTTCCATTTTAAGTACCATTTTTCAAATTCTTTATCTTTTTGCCACAAGGGAGAATGTTTTTCTGAACAACTCTCGTGTGCCAAAAGTCTAAGGCTTTACCATTTTATTGTGGGCCATGGCCATTGTCCCCTTTTCCTTCATGAGCATTTGGAAAGCATCAGTTCTCTTCTAATCAGTATCATTTATTTTATCCATCATAACATGCCTATGTTCATGGACATAGAGCTTGCTTTGATGAGCAACTCTCTATAAATATTAATCTGAAGAGGTGTCAAGGAACCATCTTTCCCAAAAGATTAAGCTTATAGGTGAAGGCCCAAGATTGGTTTTATGCTCTAACATGCCCCCTCACGCAAATGCTCATCTAGGCTTGAAGCATGGATAATGTACAGGTTTACCTTATACCTTGTGCTTAAATTGTTTTAATATTGAAAGCAGGGTCTGTTGAGATTTGAACTCCTGACCTCTTGGTTATCAAGGCTCTGATACCATGTCAAGGAACCATCTTTCCCAAAAGTTTAAGCTTATGAGTGAAGGCCCAAGATTGATTTTATGCTCTAACAAGAGGAAACACTACATCATGATTGTATATTAAATTGAAATGAATAGTCTTTGTTGTATCCTTTTTTTGAGGTTCTATATGCCCATATGGTCTTGAGCAGTAGTTCATGTCACTTCCTTAGACTATTATTGATCATTTTCTTAATATTTACCTTTAAAATCTCATTAGTCCGTTCAACCTAGTAATTAACTTGGGCATAATATGGAGTTCAATTTAGCATATCAATATTGAAAGCTCCCACAAACTCCATCAATTTAGTACCATTGAACATCATAGATTGATCCACCGTAAGGGATTTTGGGGCTCCAAACATGCGTAAGATACACCTTATTGAAGTTTTAACATCTTGTTGGCTGATGTCCTCGTATGGCTTACCTTAACCCATGTGGTGAAGCAATCAGTAACCATTAAAATGAGTCAATGATGAGATTAATTTTCCCATTCATATCCATAGCCCAAACTCAGAAGTCCATGCCATAAATAGCATGCATTTCAAATATAAACACCCGAGGGACATGGTAATGCATTTGGAGAGCTATAGCCTTTGACAATTTGATGCAATCATTCATAATGGAAATCCTATAGTATCCACGTCGCCCCATTTTCCAGTGCATCTTTATTCCTGGCCAAGTGGGAACCAAAATTACCTTGACGAGCTTCAGCCATAATTACCATAGCCTTGTTCAAATTAACACTAGGGTCAATGGGCGTATGAATCCCACCTCTCTCTAACACTACGACTACCTCCCCATCACCGGCACCACCACCTCCCAAAGTCCACCACCACCTACTTTCTCTCTCTCTCTAATCCTCCGACTCCTTCCCCCACCACCACCACTGCCCTCTGCCCACCGTCCACCACTCTCTCTCTCTAACCACTCAACTCCCTGACAGTAGTCGATCGCCACCGCCCACCATTACTTCCCACCGTCACCACCGCCGACCACGACCAGGCCCTTCACCACCACCGTCCATTGCCATAAACCCACTTCTCTCTCTCAAAACTTCAACCTCTCTCTAACCCCACTCACTCTCTCTCTAACCCCTCAGCTCCACCGCCCACCAAGTCAGAGATTAGTGGAAAAAAGGAAGTCAGAGAATCGTATCATGGAGTCCAAGGGTACAGCTTGTTTGTGTATAACCTAGCAATGCAGATGTAAAATCAGTAGTCGAAAAAAAAAATTTCGAATCATAAGGATGTTATAGAAGCTTTTGTTCTAAGAAAAGTAAGGGAGAAGAAGAGTGTGAGGTTTGGGTTCATTAGGTTTCAACACCTAAAGGAGATAGAGTTGGCTATCGAAAGGGCAATTGGGGTATGTTTAGGGGATAGGAGGATTATTGTAAAATGGGCGAAATTCTCCAGAGGTCAAAAAAGGAATTAGGGGGTGAGAAAGACTCGAAATTCTAAGAAGACGTTATCGAAAACTACATGGCATGACAACAAAATCTTTGCCCACATTGTCAGTGGTGTACCTCCTCAGGGTAACATCGAGGAGGAAGGGATGAATAGACTACCTGTCATTGGGGTGGAGAGGAGGATTGTTGTAGGGAAACAAGAAGAGGGGAGTGTGGAAAAGTTGTGCCGAAGTATCATAATTGAAGTTGAGGAGGAGCTAGGTAAAGAATGGGCAAAGGAGATTTTAATAATGAAGGGTGCATTGCAATGTGAAGTGCGAAACCTTGGGGGAAGGAAGTTTGTGGTTGTCTTCTAGAACGAAGAAGATAGAGACTTGCTGTTGGAAAAACAAGTTTGGTGGTCCGAATATGGCATATGTAACATGAGAAAATGAACAGAATTTGATAGTAATTTAAAGTGGTTAGCCTGGATCACATTCGTCATCAGAGAATTTCAGGAGGATAACAGAAAAGTGAAGTAGAATCATTGCATTGGACATTGAGTGCGGGCAATTTTGAATTTTTGAGTTGTATGGGTATTGATTGAGACAGACCGATTAGAACCGATAAAAGATGTTGTTGTTCTGACCGTAGGAAGCCAGCAACACGTTGTCCATGCTTTTGAGGTTGGTCAAGTGGCAGAAGAAAAATTCTCAGAATAAAAGATTTTAGCAACAAAAATGAGTCCCGGGAGTGTTCGAAGGAAAACGGAGAAGATTTGGCCATGGAGCTCCCCAAGGACGATAGGGTTGACAATAACTCGCCGATGGTGGAATCACATAAAGAATTTGTGCTGGATGCCGCCGGTGAAGTTGAAGTGGTGAAGAAAGCACAAGAGACAGAGCTTGACGAAGCTGAGGATACGAGGAATGACATTGTTGAAAGGTCGGAAAGCTCCCTTGGGACGTTCCCCCTGAGGTTTGTAAATCTCTTCAAAGTCAAAGTTCAGAAAGTTGATGCGATGACGACTTCAAGAATTCTGCAGTTTGAAGGGGAAAGGTCGACAGAGTAGGGTAGAGAGGATCCCTTGGCCCAGTAGGGCTACACTAGTGACACTTTTTCACCAGGGTTTGTAAATCTCTTTGAAGTTACAGTTCAGAAAGAAGTGGAGGCTCCTTCTTTGAAAAATCAAATGGCCAACCCGAAGGAAACCTCATGTCATAGAGCTCGATCGGAGAAAGGCATGGAGGATGCGATTTTATTAGGGTTGATTCGGAGCTCGAAGGAGGCCGTTAATAAAGAAGCATCCAAAGTGTTGAAGGTAGGGCCTAGGTCTGGTCTGGGAAGGAAGGAAGGAGGTCGGCCACCATCATATTGCCTCATTTCTAAAACTGAACAAGTTTGCCTACCTAGCGGGAAGGAAAGGGAGATATGGAAAGGACAGTGCCCTAATGGAATAGGTTCGATGAACTTAAGAATGTTGAGAAATGGGCAAAAGACTAGGTTTTAGCTACAACGGTCTAGAAAAGTGACATGATTGATTGATTTTGTGCCATTGAAGCCATTGCACATGGAAATCCCCTATGAAAGAAAAAGAGGAATCGTATGTAAGCCCCAATCTTATAGCCTATTTATCTCAGGTTGATGGAAGAAGCTGTGGTTTGAGTAGGCTCGTTCTAACGCTAGGAGTTTTCTTCAGAAGGTTTGGCTGTTGGGGTGGAGTGGTGCTCCCTTTGTGTAGGCATCTTTGGCGATGAGGTTTTTTTTTTTTTTTTTTGATGTCTGCTTGCATTCGTTAAGGTAGCGAATGTTTATCTTCTTAAGATGTGACCATAGGTAGATCTTGATATTTTTTTTATTTTTGTTCTATTCTTGTCTCTATTTCTACCCACTCATGTGTGGTCTCTATTTCCGCCTTCAGGGGATGCTAGATTTCTTATCGCGATTTTTGGCTAATTATCGGAATAAAATCTAGAGCATTTGCATTGCCCTAATGATATTTACATACTTTCAACTTACAACTTCGTATTATTACTAAATTGTTGAGGGCTCTACAATTATTAGACATTAAAATTCCTTTAGTCCTCATAATTAACTAGTGAAGCTACAATTTTTTGGGATCAACTATGACATGCTTATCGTTCAAGATTTTAAACCTAGAGACTGTGTTGCTCAGAAATAGGTTCTTAATAACCTATACCTTGCGGCTAACTAAGCAATATCATTAGTTTCTTCGTAAGTTTGAGGTATGAACCTAATTTTAACTTTGATAGCTTGTTCAAACTTTCTTGAATTATAGATAAGTACTCATTCAAGGGGTTACTCACACCCTGAAACTGCCAAATTACTTGGCTGGTCACTAATTCTGAATCACCCTAATTTCAGCATTAATGTTTCCTATCTCAAGCAAGATTTTAGGTCCTATGATTAGGGCTTCATAATAAGTTATGTTATTTGGACTTTTCTCAATGACGGTTACCACTAGTTTGGTTAGTATCCTTGAAAGGGGTCTAATCACAATCCCTACTTGCACATTGGACGTAGTCCTAGAATCATCAAATTACTTCTTCCAAAGAACTATCCCAACCATTAAAGTTCCCTTCTTTTCAAAGGAACCCACGTTCTCAAGTTTGGGATGATCCTCAAGAAATTAGTTAATGACTATTTTCCACTAACTTCTTTAGAATATAAATGTTAAATTCGAGTAAAGCTAAACTCTATTTGCTCAACCTCCCTTGATTTAGAGGTCTAACATATATTTGAAGACATCAAATTGAGCAATCACATTGATTATAATGCTAGAAAATAATGCATTAATTTAACATATGCAAAACAAAGAGATAAACATAGCTGGTTTTTTCGAATTTATTTGGACAATGGCTCAAGTAAAATGTAACTTGTTCAAACCTTGCTCATTATCTTGTACCAATGAACAACCTATGTGCTCATTAGAGGCTAACATGTTAACTTTAATGGCTTGCGTTGCTTGGGAGGAAACAGAGGTTTGGTCTAGTAGTTCTCGATGGTCTCATAAACCTTTTGGTGATGCTCTGCCCACTTGAAATTTCTCTTAGTCATTAGTTTCGAAAGTGGTGAGGATACTCGAACTTTGTTTGCAATATTTGAAATAAAACATCTTAGGGAAATGACTAGACCCAAAAAACCATTGTAGCCGTTCCTTATTCGACAGAGGCTTGGTGTCCTGAATGGATTTTTCCGGATTTTGCTTTAGGTCAATTACTCTTTAATGCTCTAAGAAGCCTAGAAGGTTACCTAGATAAGGTCATGGCATTGTATTCTCAAGAATGCACTTCTCAAGTCATGGCGTTGTATTGCTTATTTCACTATGGAAGTTAGGTACTTGATAGCGATGAAGTTGTTCAGTAGACTAGTTGACTCAGAATGTTCCAAGTAGATCAAAACATGTGAGCAAAGGAATGAGACAGTGATAGATTGGTATTAGTTAAAGTTTATAGTTAAAGAGTTAACAAATTCCCAGGGAATAGTTATGCAGTGCAAGGCTAATTGGATTTAGGAAAAGTGAAAGATTGTTGGAATTTGGTGTCATGGGAAACCCAATTAGTGAGTTCTAAATATTAAATAAATAAAATTGTTTTCTTTATTTATTGTCTGATTATATTTTACGAGTCAAACATGTGTGTGATTGTTTTTAAAACGTTCCATGAGATGAACGTAATCCAAGATAACATGTCAAGTTTGGTTTGAGTGGTCTATGAGATAGAAGCACAGATACACTTAGATCAAACTAGTGATATGTTGTAGAAGTATGCTTGAAATCAGTGATAAGTTTGGATAACTTGTCTGATAAGTCTATAATGTGGTACTTTTGATTACTTGTCATAGTCATGTGAAAAGGGATCCAAGAGTATTATATTGATGTTGTCAATAAGATTGAAACACTGAGTAAAACCACCTGAATTAGTTGCTTCGTTAACTACTATTAGAAATAATAAATTCTGTAGGACGATAACTATAAATCCAGGAAATAGTCTAAACTCGTGCATGGATTATTTGTTGCTTTGACATGACAAAAGGATTAATCACTTCAAGTAAACTTAAATCTGACGTGCGTTAGGTAACTACATAAAGTGTAACAGGAACAATTGTTTTTCGTGAATCTATATTCTCTAATGAGATCAAGATGTCCCGTTAGTTGATTCATAAGCATACGAATAGACTCTAGAATTTTCAGCCAAACCATTCAATACGTTTGACATTTGGAATTAATATGAAAATTATTTCAGTATTATTGAATTGTTCAAAAAAGGGAAACTTGAAAACTATGGTGAAAAATGTGAGAAAAGTAGCAATAGTATTTAAAATTGTTTTTGCTCACAGATATGTAATGTAAGGGTTTATCGTAATAAACTTACAAGAATTTTTGAGTGAATATATTTAATTGTAGAGTGCTGTAAGACTTATTTAGTGAAATTAGATTTTAATAAATGATAATCAATTGTTATTATAAGATAATAATCAGATTTGACTCATTTAAATCCAAAATTAGATCATTCTTGAAGTCACTTTGCAAGCCTCAGCTTAAGCATCGTTTTGAAAATATTTAAAAATAAATTCATGAAATAAATTATTTATTTATAAAGTAAATAAATTTTTATACTAAACAAATATTCATTACATGAATATATAACACGATAAATAACATGCTTTAAATAAAAACCAAAAAAAAAAGGATAAAAGCAAAACCGAAACTATTTGAAATGATGTCACACATAACGTCACCACCTCAACTTCCTCTATCACTACAACAAAAAGGGGCAAATATCGGCGCTTTTTTTTGGAATTCTCGGCGCAAAAAAGGGCTGAGAATTTCATTATCGGCGCTTAGGACAAGCGCCGAGAAAAAAAACGCCGAAAAATAAAAACGCCGAGAATACCGGCGCTTATAAGCGCCGGTTCTCTATCGGCCCTTATAAACGCTGATATTTTTCGGCATTTTTTATTGTCGAGATTTTTTGAGTTTTTTAAATACCCTACTTTTACTTCTTAGCATAGACCTTTTGTCTATTTATTTGTGCATAATTTCCACACACACACACACATATATATATGTATATACAAAATTACTTAATAAAAAAATATCAACTAAACTGATAAATTTTTCATAAGATTCCGAATTCGACAATCAAAATATTACATAATTGTCAATGTAATTCAATAGTTCAAGACAAAATTTGAGATTTTTTTCACTCCAAATATCAACATAATTAATCTAATAACCAAAAAAATATATATATACAATGCTAACTTAGTCAAGTACATTCTTCACAAATATATCAATCAACCGAATGAGCTTGGCGTGCTTGGAGATGCAAAAAAATTGGGGGTTCACCGTCACCTGATCCCGATTCATCTCTACCCTGTATAGACAACACAATAGATTTAGTATATCTGATCCAAAATTTTGCTTCACATGGTAAATTCATATAGTTCCCCAAAAGTACCAACCCCAATGCCACATTTTGTCTCAATCATTCACATCATCAATTTCATTATTTACAAAGGATTAGAAAGACGATTATTTGCATTATAGTACAAACAAATACAAATTAAATAGATTATCTTACCGGATCAGCAACCGCAGTAATAATTGCTCGACCTTCTGCTATCATTTCATATGATGCTTGGCCAGAAGAAACAGCATCATAGATGGGTAGGAGCCTTCTCATTTGCTGCTTTACATTGGCCAATTCTATTTTCATATTTTGTAATTCGACATGATCACCGGTACGGTCGAGTCCCTTTTTCTTTAATTCACCCCTGACTCCGTATATATCACTCCTCTTCACGCCAAATCCATAGCCTACCGCTCGATAGCCCGGATTTTCGTGTTCATACATTAGCTCGCCAAATACTTCCTCCTCGATTTCTGATCGAGGTCTGGAAGAAGATCCAAGTCGAGCCTCAACTATTGCTCTAGCTGTATCCTACAAAGAAGAGAAAAAGACATTAAATACATTTAAATTAAAAGAAATGTGAGATAATAATAAAACCCACCATAAATTCTTGTGAAACCGTGTTCTCAAAAAAGCCACCACTTTTCCTGGTATGAGTTTCTTGGTAAAACTCTATACTCGTGGGCTTCCTCCCTTTATTAATTTCCTACAATCAACACGTCAACATAAGTCTTAACTAATTTAACAGGTAGATAGTAATAATATACTAAACATAGACTTAAGTCCTTACAAAACTATCTCTTTTATTGGCATAACTTGTTGAACCAGTCGTGTGAAACTGATTCTGCTTGGCACGTGCTTCTTTGCCGCATTTACTCTTCTCCTGACATTGGAAATCAACATCAATCCAAGAAAAACTTTACATTCATAATCAATATCAATCTGCTTCCCCCTTTTTGACCAATCAAAAATTACTTAAAAAGAAATTGTTTTACCTTGCCTTGTGGAGAAAACCAAAACTGTACCAAAGTTATCCATTGGTCACGATTAACTCCTTGTGGCACTGTTGCAATAACTTCGGCCTCAGTTTTGTTCCCTTGGCAATATTGCGCTTTCAAGCTCGTCTTATAACCCCTCCACATTTTGCCAAGATGCTGTAGTATTGATTTATCAATCAATACATCACTGGGCATTGAAAATTTCCCCTAAAACATAAAATCCAATAATAATGTCACAAAAAGGCAAAGGAATAAAACCTTAATTAATACAATGATAAAGTTCAAAAACTTCAGACATACATATTATATCGTATATATAAAGTAAACTTCAGACATAAATAATACTTACTCGGATAACCTCAATAGCTTCTGCTTTGTATTGGTTATTCATTGTACGCCAATCCCTTACTCCGAGCGGACAAAACCGTCCCGTTTTTGCAACCTCTCCAATAAACCGGATCAACAAATCGCCACCCTTTCTAATTGGTTGGCGTAGGTCATTGAACGGCACAATAATTCTTACACCTTCAGGAAGATGCCATACTTCCTTAACTGGTATCGTCCTTAAGGTACTCAAGTTACCTTGGCCATCTATTAACGATTAAGATATACCATTACTTTTCTAATTGATTGAAAAATTATTACCATAATTAATGCTATAAAATTGAAAACATTTACCGATAAGTTGAAGTAGCTCCCTCTCATCAAATGGCACGTCAGTGGACCAAACACCAGCTTCCCTGACTGGTCCCTCTGCTTCAGATGTTGACGGTCTTGGCCGATTGTCATCACCTCCTTCATTTTCCGGTGTTGCTGTTGAGGACTGCACTGATTTGCCACTTCTAAAAAACCTCCTCATTGTGAATCCACGCTTTTCCAAAAATAAAAGAATTAGTAGATGTATAATAGAACGTACAAAAATAAAATGAGAAGCAAATATGTTCCGTAAAACAATCCTTCAATAATGAAACAAAGATCATGGACAAAATGAAACAACACGTACAAAAGAAAACTAACATACATGGACAAAATGAAACAACACGTAACATTATTTCACAACTCTGAAAAAACAAAGATCAAATCTCGCCTAGATCAGACAAGTCCCTAAGTTTAGTCTTAATGATATGATACCATCCCTTTTGCATCTCATCTTGAATATAGAAAACTTGCTTTGCTTGAGATGAGATGACAAATGGATCATCTTTCAACAATCGACCCGTATGCATCAACTTAGAGAAGTTCACACAAGCACCATCATTTCTAAATGTTCTTAAGCCCCTATTTATATCTACCCAATCGCAACCATCAATATAAGCTTAACTAATCCTTGGTTGCGTGATCCAACTCGTATCCATATCTCTAAATATTAAGTAGTGCAATCAAATTACCTAAAAATTGAAAAAAGATAGAGTTCATAAGACAAATATTTAATCAACCAATCAAAATATATACAAATACAAAAACAAATAATTAATAGGACTTAGGAGAAGTTAGAAATTAAAGTAAGATACATGAGTTCCTTATAATCAATTTTAATCCTCTAATGTGAAGGATCCATCTAAACAAGGGATACAGCAACAAAGTTTTATTTTTCCAAATTTAAAAATTATGAAATCGATATCTAATCTCCCTGACATTAATAAATTGAACTCACAAGCGCCACCAACACATAATTTTAAACATCAATCAAACACAGTAACACAAGAATTTCGTCAAAACAACAATTTTTGTATTAATCAATTGAAATGATGAGATGCAACGATAGAATCATTCAAACCATAGCATTAAGGATGCGCATGAAGCAGGGGAAAGTGTAAAACGGCGATAATACAAAACTCTAATAAAACTACTTCAACCAACTCAAATAATATAACACTTGTAGAAGAATAAGCAGTCCAATAAAAATAAAAACCGAAACTAGGGCAAGGACATCACATACTAACAGCAAAGCAAGAGCAACTGTGAAATCGGAAGGTGAGGGTGAGAGACGAACGCTGGCGGCGATGGTGAGAGGCGAAGCCAGGAGGCGACGGTGAGAAGCGAAGCCGGACGGCGACGGTGAGGGGCAAACCCGGGCGGCGACGGTGAGGCGAAGCCGAGCGGCGACGGTGAGAGGCGAACCCGGGTGGCGACGGTGAGAGGCGAAGCCGAGCGCGACGGTGAGAGGCGAAGCCGGGCAAGACGGTAAGAGGCGAAGCCGGGCGCGACGGTGAGAGGCGAACCCGGGCGACGACGGTGATAGGAGAACGCTGGCGGCGACGCGGTTGGAAATCGGGTGGTGAGGGTGAGAGACGAGGGTTAGGGTTTGCGGGAGGTGAGGGTGAGAGACGACGGTGAGAGCGCGAGGGTTTATTCGGGGTATTTATACCCCGAGAGATTCTCGACGTTTATAAGCGCCGATATTTTTTGCGTCGTTTAAAAACGCCGAGAATTTTCGACGCTTTGTCTAGACACATTTAAACGCCGAGATTTCTCGACGTTTGTGTAAACGCCGATAATTATGCGCCGAGAATTGCCCTGTTTTGTTGTAGTGTATATATACACGTTATTCTGCAGCAATTTTTTTTAATTGTTTCAGATACATGATTTTTTTATAGTGAAAAAGGTATTTTAACGATTTTGGAACTTGGTTTTCTTCCACAACAAAAAACCTAAAATTATTTTAGGAGTTTTCTAAATTTATTGTTCAGGATAATTTTTCTAAAAAATTATTTTTTGGAATTCAAAAGAAAAATTTTGTTCTGAAATTTTTTCTAAGTTAAATATTTTTGAGAGCCTACACTCTTGGTGCTAGAAGAGATCATTGCGAAGAAGAGTTGATGTGTCATGAAATCTTCTTCTAATTTCAGATCTTTAAGTCAAAATCGCGATTCGTGCTTCATGTATGTTTAATTAAATATGTGATATTTAATTAAGAGGGTACCAACACCCAAGACCCGGACCCCATTACAACAACAGGCCCAGTGCCCCAAGGACTCCGGCGTGAGCAGGGACCCTGCTTACGTAAGAGTAGTACCAAGATAAATGACCTCCTAAGAAGTCCTCGTGTTACACCCCTCAGGTGGGGGGTTCTCAGAAACAGCTTCTCTTCAAGGTAACTCCCTACAGGGGGAAGGCTGTGTACACCGGGACCCTATTTAGGTAGGAGTCCTTGAGGCGCTGGGAATGTTGCTTTTTTTATTTTTTTTGTTCTATGCACCATGTTTATATTTATTTTATTCCATGTTTTTTGATTGTCATATTATGAATTTATTAGAGTAAGATCTAGATTTAATTAAATAGTTCAATTAGATCAGGGCTCTATATTAAAATTAAGAATTTTAAATTCATTTTCCACTGCCCCTGCTCTAGGGGAATTTTTTTTTAAAATATATTCTCAATAACTGGTATCAGACCCAACTCTAAATACATTCATAATTGACATTAAAAACACAAAGTTTGATAAAATAAGAGTATTTAGAATTATAAAATACGAAATTTGGAATTTCATTGAAGGAAAAGGACAATCCAAAACATTATTGTTGAAGAGTTTAATAAAAAAAGATTGAAGGTTGATTAAAGTTTTAAATTGTTTAAAATTTTATATGAGTCATGATTTAATCAAAGAACATATTTCTAAATCAAGTTTAATGTGATTAGATATTCAAAAAGTTGAACGACTTAGATTATTAAATCTAATATGATTAGATTTTGAACCGAGGTTTTAAACATTCAATTGTTGAATATTTTAAGATACTCCAAAATAAAGAATATCTAATAGGATTAGTTGTTCAATTTATGATCTAATGAGATTAAGAACTTATTTAATAATTTATTTATTTAAATTGACATTAAAAATAATTAGGAAATATGCCCAGCGCCCTGAAAATTGTTTTATTTTATAATTATTATTATTTAAATAATTAGAGTGAGATTCTAATTAAAATTATATGATAATAGTTTTTAAAAGTGTTTAGAAAAATCTTTAATTACTCCAAAGTTGTTGGTCCTTAATTAATGTTATTCATAGGGTTTGACAATATGGTACATATTAAGCTTCGTTCATATGTTTGATATTATTTAAATGGGTTAAATATTTTGTATAATATGAATGAAGTTAGAAGATTACTTAAATATGCAACTTGTTGAAATATTTGGTTTCATCGAGTGGGAGAAATTTTTTTCAAATAGATCTAATGTGATAAGAAAATTCAAAAGTTGAATTATTTGAAAGAAAAATTTTCATAATGTATCTAATGAGTTTAGATTACATAGGTTGAATAAGTAAAAGAACCTAATATGATTAGGATTTTATTTAATCATTAAATAAAATTTAGAATGTGATTCTAATATTGATTATGAGATAATCAAATATAAAAGAAAGATCCGCCATTTAAAATTTCAAGTGGGAGCGAGGTTCAGGAGTTGATTCTCCACGGTCTCCATTAACAGTTAGTATAGTAGATAAGCACTACTCTCTGAGGAGGGCATTTGATCATGGAATATTGGGTTAGACTTCTATGGGATAGATGGAGGTACAGGAAAACAGAAATGATCTCGTATCCATGGAGCATCTTGTTTACTTGTACTAACATCTAGGCAATGATATACACTTGACTAGGATCGTATGCTAGTCTCCTAGGGAGTATTTTGATACTGTCTTAGAGAGCAAAAAAAAATGGTGAGTTAATTATGTTTAGGAAACATAACAATTGAGAATAGTTCCCACTTTACAGATAAAGTTTGTTACGCCCCTCTCCAATAGAATAACGGATAGATTGGTTAGCTCATTATTGCACACACACATATTCTATGCTTTGTTTGTTTGCTAAAATTATTAAAAGGTTCACAAGACTTAAATATCAAGTGGGAGCTTGCTTCTAAGTGAATGCTTATGGCTTCCATTACCGATTTAGGAGTATAGTAAGTGGGCGCTATTCCTCGAGGAGGGTGTTCAATTATAGAATACAAATACAAGGTTAGATTTCTCAGAGATAGACTGAAGTGTAGGAAAAATGGGGACATGAAGTACTTCTTGGACTTGTATGGATGTCGAGGTAACGGTGTACACTTAACCAGGGTCCTACATTAGCCTTCCCAAAGAGCTCTATTGTACAACCTTAGAGGCTAAGGGAAGCGTGGTGTCTTAAATATGTTTAGTAAGATCATATAAGAAAACATATTTATTGAGAAATATTCTCATCCTTCTGATATCTCAATTTGGCCTCGCCGACGGGGAGTTTTGGGCTGATCGGTTGGGTCGCCACAACATACATTTAAGTGTCGGATTGTGAACTCTGATCTTTGATTGCTTGCTAAAAGTAAGAAAAGTAATCTTATATGTTATATGACTTGTTTACAATTTTGTTTTCAGACTAATTGTTATCTTATGCATTGCAATCAGTAGTGGTATGCATGTTACTTGTCTATTCTATTATACTCATTGAAATTTAATATGTCATAGTACATGTGGAGCATTAGTAAATACCCAGGGTTTTCTAGTTTGCTTCTAGTAGATCTACTAAGTTGAAAAGAACGTTTAGAACGTTAGACCGAACTAATGAGCTAGCCATTCGGACATTAGATGTCGAATGTGTTGAAGTATTGGATACCGTACTTGTTGACTATAGTAAAGATGATTAGATACTTGAAAGAAGTGTTTGATTAGATAACCAATAGTATGAGAACAGTCAAAGAGAAAGATGATATACACATGATTGTGTTAAGAAAGTTCAATTCAAGAGCATGTCATATGATGAGGGCTTATTTAATTAAACTAGAATTCTTGATGCAAATACAAATAGCCAATATCAACATGATATGATCCTGACTTGCCTATCAAGGTCTTTTAATCGGTTTACGCTGGATACATTGAGTGTTAGAGATTGCTCATTATATGAACTGATGAAAAAGCAGATTCAGAGAAAAGGTGTCATGAGAACTGAGGGAAGAGTTCACTTAGTGTGAACATCTATCTTTGGATGTAGGAACCTCAAGAGGGTAACATAAAACACAAGTCAAAATCATTTTGTCTTTTATAAAAGCACTAGACTTTAGTTTTCAAAAGGAATTGCCTAGGAACTTAGATATTATTGTTTCCAAGATTGGAAAGTTAATATGACAAGATATTTGATACCTCATCGCCCCTTATTGTGACTAGTAGGTAGTTCACTAATGTGCTGGTAAATGGTTTTTAGTAAGGGCACCAAGAAATAGTAGTTTAAGTCATGGAATTGAGTTTTGATGTTGAGTAACGATCTTAATGTACTAGTTTCTTTAGAAATTTGATTCATATATACTATTTGTTTTTAAATAGTTTTCATTTTTTTTTCTAGAAAAATAGACGGATGGTTATGTAAATAAAGTATTTATTTAAAGGGGACATTGGTGGATAGTTGACTTATTTCAATCAAAACTATATTAATGGCAGTTTATTAGTCTAATACAAGCTGGGCAGCATAACCATGTAAAAGAAGAATTTCTTGAAGACCATATAACCTTTTTAGTGACACTTGATCTTAGGTCACATTAGTATGATTCAAAGCTAGTTTGATTTGTCTTATTAAAACAATAATTGGCATGGGAATTATGTTCAAATTAATGGTGACTGAAATAGTCTTTAAGAGTAAAGGTAATAGAGCCACTAAGCTACTAGGGCTTGTTTATAAAATATTTATGGACTATTAAAAGTTCAAGTGAGCAGAAGTCAATAGTATTTCAAACAATACGTAAGAATAACTACTCAATTAGTTGATATATGGTTATGCCTATGAATGAAAAGTTCACAGAATTAAAGATTAAAGTTGAGGTCAGTTAGGTATTTGTGTCAAGTACCATGATTAGATCGAGGTGGAGAATTTTAGGAGAACTCTTAATTTTTTTTCTTATTGCAAAGTATTGTAAAAAGGATCAATAAGGTGCTATTGAATATGATAAGTTTCATATGGTTAGTCACATCTACATATCAAAAGGTTTGTTATACAAGAGGTTTTAGAAAGTGCTCTAAAAGCACAATAGATATCTTGTGCTGGATAAATTGATAGTATGAGATACTGTGTCTTTACAGCTTGATACAACTTATAGTGTAAATGATGTATTAGATATATCTTCGACCAAGTTATTGTCACACTAAGTATATGAGAGCTCTGGTGTAGTGAGAGGATGGTTAGGGTTACCTGACAGATTCATGTTTGCAGTCTTAACAATTAAGCATGATGGTGATTCTAATCCTTTAGACTGCAATGAAACTCTTAAGTTTAAAGATGCAGACCAATTGGTTAGGACAATAAAAGTTAAGATATAGTAATTGTAATTTACTAAGTTTGGGAACTTGTAGAGGCATCGAAGGACATTAAGTCTATTATATTAGATTTGAATGGATCTACAAGAATATAGAGTTGAGTGGACAAGCAGATAGAGACCTTCAAGGCTAAATTGATGGCAGTAGGTTGTACCCTAAAGGAGAGAATCATCTTTGATGAAACCGTCTAGCCAGATGCTATGCTTAAGTCCATAGAGATGTTCTTGTCCATTGTATCTCATTATGATGAGATTTAGAAATGAAAATCATGACGATGATCTCTGAATGGTCATCTTGAAATGCTTATGTATATGATACAACCAGACAATTTTGTTGCCAAGAGTCAAGAGCATATAGTATGTACACTGAGCAAGTCTGTTTGTACACTTAGACAAGCAGCTTGTTCATTGAATAGTAGATTCAATGACGGTTATCAAGTCCTATGGATTTAATTCAATGATTAATGAACCATGAGTATATGAATGACATAACTAGAAAGTAGTGACTTTCTAAGTATTGTACATAGAGGCGGTGTTCTACTCATTGAGAATGGTGTAATATTGTCATGAACTATTAAGATTTAATTGTCCAGTTAGTTTAAAGTGAAAGAACCCAGATGAGCACACTATTTTCTTAGGGTCAAGCTTTAACGAGATTTCAAGATGAGTCTATCAAGGGAGTTTAGACATTTGATGTCTCAAATTCCTTTTACCCTTCTAGTGGGAGTCATTAGATGGAGATGATTGAAGCAGTCTTGTATTGCTTATTTCACTATGGAATTCAGGTACTTGACAGCCATGAAGCCATTTCGCAGACTAGTTGACTCAGAAGGTTCCTAGTAGAACAAAACATGTGAGCAAAGGAATTAGACAGTGACAGATTGGAAGTGGTTAAAGTTTAAGGTCAAAGAGTTGACAGATCCTTAGAGGATATTTATGCAATGCAGGGCTAATTGAGTTTAGGACATGTTGGAGGTTATTGGAATTGACATCTTGGGAAACCCAATTAGTGAGTTCTAAATATTAAATAAATAAAATTATTTTATTTATTTATTGTCGGATTATGTTTTATGAGTCAAACTTGCGTGTGATTGTTTACTAAAACATTCCATGAGATGAACGTAGTCCAAGATGACATGTCAAGTTTGGTTGAAGTAGTCAATGAGATTGAACCATAGATAAACTTGGATCAAACTAATAATATGTTGTCAAAGTATGTTCGTAGTCAGTGATAAGTTTGGGCAACTTGTCTAATAAGACTATAGTGTAATACTTTCGATGACTTGTTTTAGTCATGTGGAAAGGAATCCAAGAGTATTATGTTGGTGTTGTCAATAAAATTGGAACACTAACCAAGATCACCTGAATTAGTTGCTTCTTTAACTGTTATCAGAAAAAATTAATTATGTAAGACGATAACTCTAAATCTATGAAACAGTCTGAATTAGTTGCTTCTTTAACTACTATCAGAAATAAAGTTGTTCGTTGGTTTGATGTTCCAAAATAATTAGTCACATCGCGTTGACTTAAATCTTACGTGCATGGATAACTGCTTATAGCGGGAATAGTCTCTAGCCAGATAAAGATGTCCCATTAGTTGATTCACAAGCATACGAACAAATTTAGAAACTTTGGCCAAAGTATTTCATATATTTGACATTTGGAACTAATACGAGAATTATTTCTGTATTATTCAATTATTCGAGAAGGGCGAGTTGGAAACTACGGCGAAAGATGTTAGAAAAGTGACGATAGTAGTAAAGTTATTTTTGCTCACAAATATCTAATAGAGAGGTTAATCATCGTAATAAAAGTTATGGAAATTCTTGAATGAATATATTTAATTCTAAAGTGCAATAGAACTTCTTTAGTAGAACTAAGTTTTACTAAATGGCAATCAATTATTATCATGAGATGATAAACATTAACCCGTTTGGAGCTAGAATTAGATTATCCCAAAGTTTCCTTTGCAAGCCTCAAGTTAAGCATCGTTTTGAAAATTTTTAAAAATAAATTAATGAGATGAAATATTTATTTGCAAGATAAATAAATTTTTTTGTTAAACAAATATTCAGGAGATGAATACATAATATGACACGTGTTTTAAATAAAAATAAAAAAAGGGAAAAAGAAAAAATCCAAATAAGTCGGGGTGACGTCACACATGAGGTCACCGCCTCAACTTCGTCTGTATACACATGTTATTGTGCAACAAATTTTTTTTATTGTTTCAAATACAAGATTTTTTTTTTTTTTTTTTAATCGTGAAGAAGGTGTTTTATGGGTTTTAGATCTTGGTTTTCTTCCACCACAAAAATTGTAAAATTATTTTAGAGATTTTTTAAATTATTATTTAGTGTAATTTTTTTCAAAGAATTGTTTTTTTTTGAAAGATTGAAAGGCAAAATTTTGTGAGTCGGTTCCCAAAATAATGCTGAAAAATAAAAAAATAATGCTAAAAAATAAAAATTTACCAATCTACTGTTGAACCGCGTTTTATAAATACGGTTATACTAAACCGCGCTCAAAAAATGCGGTTATATGTAAAAATAACCGCATCAAGAACAAAAATTTATATAGAGCATAAACCGCGTTTAGTAAACGCGGTTTATATGCTTTATGAATTAAACAACATAAATAACAAACTAATAGATATATATAAATAACGAACTACTATATAAAAAATAATATAAATAAAAAATAAATAAATGTTCAAAAAATGAAACATAAATAAATATTACCGTCATATATTTCACTGCTACTAGCTGCTAACCGAGCCTCGTGCTCCTTTTTCATCTTGTATGTCAATACATTGTAACATTTTCTCTTACAGAATTCACGTGTGACCCTTCGTGTATAGTCACTTCATCCATTTCATTTTGAATTCGTTTCGAGCGTGGGCGTCCTTGAAAGACTTGTCTTTTACAATGATATGAACCGCATCTTAAAGACGCAGTTTATCTTCAACTTAACCGCGAAAGCGGTTTATGTTCACATGAAACGGGTCTTTAAGACGCGTTTTATAATTGAAAAAAATTAATTCGGTTTTTTTTGGCATTAGTAATTATTTATTTTTTGGCATTATTTTTTTTATTTTTTTATTTTTCAGCATTATTTTGGGAACCGACTCAAATTTTGTTTTGAAATTTTTTCTAAATTAAATATTTTTGGGAGCCCACACTCCTAGTGTTAGAAGAAGTCATTACAAAAAAGATCTTGAAGGTGTCAAGAAATTTTCTTCCAATTTCAGACTTCAAGTCGAAATCGGGATTTGTGCTTTAGGTATGTTTAATTAAACATGAGATATTTAATTTATTTTTTCTTGTATTTCGTATATTCTATATACCATGTTTATATTTGTATTATTTGATATTTTTTGTAATTATCATAGTATGAATCTATTAGAGTAAAATATAGGTCTAATTAAATTGTTTAATTAGATCGGAACTTTGGGCTTAAAATTAACAATTTTAAATTCGTTTTTCGCTGCACTCGCTCTAGGGAAATTTTTTTTTTTCTGAAATATATTCTCAACAGCGCTGCTTCCATGATACATCGCTCAAATAGAAAGTTGACACACTCAATCTACACAACCTTGAAAGTTAGAACCCCCACTATACCTTGCTTTGCCAGAAATAAAAACAAATTTATTTTTTTAATTTTTTAATTAAACTATTTCATTTTGGGGTTTGTCTAACATGTGCAGCACACATTAAAGTTCATTAATTGCAAACTAATTATTTTATGTTTTAATAAAAATAAAGAATATTATTATACTTTTATGAATTATGTACAATATCCTCCAATTAAATTATGATGCATTAATTGTGGGGTCAATAATTTATAACATTGTATTGATTAACTACATGAAAGAAGAATAATTAAGTTCAATACACCTCAACATGTACAAAATGTGTACATGTTAGAAAAATAAATCTTTTTTTCCCTACCAATACAAGTATTTACATTGATGTATTCTTCAAGACCATCCGTTGCAACCATTTAAAAAGCAATAACATCGCATTTTATAACTTACAATTTTTTCATTCCAAATATATATATATGGGGTGACGTTCTTACGAGAGGATAAGAGGGGCGAATCCTGGCCCTCCATTGCAATGTACGGCCAAGATTTATTGGACATTAAAAAGAAAATAACAATTTAACGCAAAAATTTGTTGAGTATAGAAAAAATAATAATTTATCTTCCTTACCTCTTCTTTCTTTCTGGCCCATGAAAGAATATGGGTCATAAATTGTTATTTTACAATATTTAATAAATCTTGGCCTTATATATATATATATATATATATATATATATAACACTTACATTTTTAATTTTGTGAAAGCATTATTAATATTCAAATAAATGCTCATGTAAACTAAACTTAATAAAAAACTTTTTTGAATAAACATAAATTTTTACCATAACATAAAAGAGAATATAAATATTGGTATTGAATAAAAAATTATCATCAATTTGAAGAATAAAAATAATTCATCAAAATTATACTAAATTTCACAACCAGATTTAAATATATTTTTTATTAAAATATCTAGATTAAGTACAAGTTGATGACAAGATGACTGACAAGGAGACATAAGAAAAGGAATAAAAAAGAGGGAGTGAGGAGTGCGGAAATGTGAGTGTATCGGCAGAGAATCGGGCGTGGTTTAGGGAGTGAGTCTCTTTACGGCGGATTCCTTGGCGGATGACTCGCTTCACCCCCGCCGGAGATCCTTGTCCTTTCTCCGGAGTATTATCCCCATTATTCTTGTTTACTTCCCCCCATGTGGATTTGTATTACATTTTCATTTACAACAAGTGATATATTTATTGACCGGTAAGAAATATAAGAGATAATTACATTTTTGGAATTATTACGTATGTTTTTGTATTTTATATATTGTGTCAATTCAGTTTATATGCTTTTAATTCTAACAATTTGGTTCTTTATACTGTATCAATTTAATCCTTAGACTAAAATTTATATTAAGCTGTTAATAAAATTTTAATGGCTTGCCCATGGGTGCTACTCAACTATGTCAATAATTTAACTTGATTTTGATCAAACGACCAAAATGACATATTATAAATTATAAAAGGATTAATTTGACACAATAAAAATACAAAGACTAAATTTACAAGATGAGAAAAGCACATGAGTTTTTTGTATAAATAATCCTATATTTTAATGATCACAAAAAAGTTACGCAGAAAACAATGCCAACCTATCCCAAGGATTGGATTCCTATGAACATATCAAATTCCTGCAAAGGATATCGAAATATATATACATAAATTGATAAAGTTTTGGCATAAAATATTGGCTCGAAACACGATTTGGACAATATGTAGGAACTATGTAGGGCAATCTGATGATTTTGCAACACAAATCTTGCAAAATACTAAATTGACGCAGATATATTAGTAAACCTATATTCTACAATAGTATTTTCTAGAAAAAAAATCTTCTAGTTGTGACAAAATTCGCCATTAGATAAATGGATCTAGCTAGTTGATAAAATTTTTAAGCATCAAATTACTTTCATTTACATATTAAAATATCAAAGTATCGAAATAATAATTTTTTATACTAGCAAAGAGTATAGTATTTGTTTTAAATGGGCCACCGACCCCTGAGGAGTATAATAATTTGGGGGTGGATGAAGCTTTAACGACCAAGCTAGAGTAGTTATTTGTTTATCTATATATTTGAGCACTTGTGTACTTGTCGACTACTTGCTAGCAATACCTTTATTTGAGTTTTGTTTCATAATGCTTGGCTTGTGCTATGTATTACTCTAATAATATGTTGCTCTCATTCTTCTAGGATCTATGCTTGTATGATGACATATTCTTTAAGTTGGGGGTCTCTGGAAACAGCTTCCCTTTAGGATGGGAAAGGCTACATACATCCACCCCTCTCCCCCTCGACCCTGCATACGCGAAAGCCCTTGGGGCACTGGAATTGTTATTGTTGTTGCAGAAAAATATAATTTACCCAAATGTATGTAAAGGACCCATTTCCTTTATAAGAAACATTGTGAAAAATCAACAAGAAAATAGCGAAAGCCAAAAATTGCACACAAGAACACTAAAATTATCATGGAAACTCTATCTCAACTAGAGGAAAAAACCATGATTCAATCAAGTATCAAACTACCTATTTGAATTTTAAATTTACATTCTCTAATTGAACCAAAAACTCAATGTCTCAAATGCACAAATTCTCCCTTGACCAAGCTTTCTAACCCTTTTTAGAAAAACAATAACTTACCCAGATTCAAAATTAAATCAAACTAAAGTCAAGCAAAAATAACTACAAATCATATACGATCTAATTTAATCTTTCCAAAACCTACCCAAAGCATCAAACAAGTATATCTCACTAATTAATATCTCTTTTTCTTTTTCTTCTTTTTATTTTAAACTCATAAAAATAAAAATAAATACTAAGTTAGGTTGGACCCAACAAGAAATTATTCCTAATACAATTTTATCATTTACTAAGCGCTTTGATATTAGTGAGGAGTCTAGAACTCATGCCCTGCTGTTGACAAATGAAGGGACGGAAGTTGCTTGGCAGCCGTCTGGTCATGTTTCCCTCCACCGAAATGGCCAAATCATTGGAAGATGGGCCCCGCAGCCACTGATCATGCATGCCAGGCCTTGTGCTTCACAGCGGGTGGCGCATCCCCCTCTGCTATTGGCATGGGCTGTGAGTGGTGAAGATCCAGAGATTCAACATCATGCCCAGAAAACCGCGCCTGTTACCGATACTCGGGAAAGTAATAGTGAAAATGAGTCTACAGTATCTAGGCCTGAGTTCCCTCCAGGTTTCGAACCCATTGCAGAAATGGGTAACTCTAAAGCTGAGGATAGTATGTTATCGTGTCAGCAAGATGCAGCTCCTTCCATGGGAGGGCCTAGCTCGGGCTGGAGAATAAAAGAAAAAGTGCCCTCAACAAGAAAACAAAGAAAAGCGATTAAGCACAAGATGAAGGATAGGGAGAAGCGAGAGCTGCAAGACTTCCTCAAGGATATGTCTCCTACAACTAATACTGGAAAATCACCTAAGTCAGCGAAGAAGAAGAAGAAAAACCAAAATAGGGGTCATCGAAACCAGAAAATCACGGAAGAAGTTTATGATGAGAGGATTCAAACTGCGGAGCGAGTTATAGAAATAGGGCAAAGGGTGGGTATCAACTTTGATGGTTTCAACCTGGTTGAGGTGGCTGACATCCTTGCTCATTGATTTGGCTTGTGTGGTTTGGGCCTGTTTCAAGCGGTTGTTTCTGGTTGTTGCTGGGGTTTCCGTATTTGTTGGTTTAGCTCCGGCTCCTTTGTGGTGTTTGTGTTTTGTTTTTGTTTGGCCGTTTGTCTGTGTGCTTTTCAGGTTTGCCGTTTCGGTTGTCTGTCTGGGTTTTTGTCTTCTTTGGGTCCGCTTGCGTCGTTTGTTGTGGCTGTGTTGGCCTCCTGTCGGGTCTTTGCCTCTTCGTGTTCCTTTTGCTTCTTTTGAGGTCCTGTTTTTTCTTTTTCTTTTGTTGTTTTTGTTTTTTGGTCGTCTTTCGGGTAGCTTCAGGCCTCGTTTTTCGAGTTTGCCTGTCTTGTATCAGCACTTCGGTGTCACTTATCGAAAAAAAATCATTTACTACCAGGACAATAATTATTATTGTCAAAATAATAATACAACTTTAAAAGATTATTTATAGTGATAAAATTATCATGACCATAACAATTTCACCATGACAATAATATTATCTTATATTTCTAAGCATCTTGGTTCATTATGATCAGGTAGATGAATACTAGGATCAGCGTTTGTTTGGGGCAAGTACAGCAGAAGCGACGTTGTATATGCACTTGGACTCATGTTGGGAATATTCAACCCTGAAAATTCAATATTTTAAGCAATCAATTTCACGCCTATCTGCAAAATATTAACGTGCCAGCCCACGTGTTTGTCTTTTTCTTTACTATTTAAAAAAAAAAAATCACCAAGCATAAATATATCACTAATATAATCTAATGACTAACGCATCACTTAATTAAAGGAAAGACATTTTCATTCAATAGTGACTCGGATTAGCTTTAAGCAAAAAAACGAAAAAAAAATCTAATCATGTGTACAATTATGACAAGTACTAACAATTTGACCCGTTAATCTAACATGTTAAACTGATCAGGTCATTAAAGAGTTGGGTTGGTTTAATGGTTATTCTTACAAACGACATATTCTACTTATATCTCTTGATGTCCTGGAGAACATGGGTTGAGGTTTTAGGTGTCCCAACTCATTAATGGTATATAGGTAAGCTTAAGGAAATTCAAAAACTTGGTAGTAATTGTTTTGATCATACAATAGAGCATTGTTTTTCCCTAACGATGACAAGAATTCTTATTAACACTCTGTAACGGTGGTTGATTGATGAGCATTTAATCCTTTGTTCGGGAGATTTGGATTTTTGGATTCATGTGTAGGAGATTTCCATCATGCAAGGCTTATATCAACTTGGCTTGGCTTTCAAGCTCGTATGACTGATTCTTCTTCCTTTATTAATTAGAATGAATTTGGTGGACAATGACAGTCTGTTGATGCCATAGCTTGGGGAGGACGTCATGGGTCCTTCTCCGATGGAAGAAGGCGTTGGCTTCACCAAGAATGAGTGGGTTACATAGTAGGTCAAAAGGAAGCTGAGGAATCTATTAGTAGAACTCCACAATTCTGGCCAACAAAAAGCTTCTTCGTGGGCGGGATCACCTCGGAAAAATGGTCCTGTTGGAGGATGACTTAAAAGATTGGGACAATCACCTTAGGTTTGAGGGCTTTTTCCAACCTTCGGGCCATGGGCAACCTTCAGATATGGTTGGATAGACAGAAGTTTGAAACGAACGAGATTTGGTTTTCGAGGGGGGGGGGGGGGGGGGGAATAAAAATAAAAACAAGAAGGTTTGATTTTGGTCAAGAGTCCAACAGTAAACCTCTAGAAGCTCCAATTCCTCTATGATTGATCTATCTTCCGGCTTAGAGCTAGATGTAAGCCCCTTTGTTGAGCAAGCCTAGGAGTTGGGCTGCATTTGATGGCATCAATGAAATTAGCATTAGGTCTCTTCCAGGCTTAATTGAGGAAGGCAAGAAATCAAGAAATTTTAAGGCACTTGTTAATATAAGGCAAAGACAGTAAGGTTGTCCTAATCCTTGATTAGGCACTTTATGTTGGAATTTGAAATGTGGGTATATTTTTTTGTCTATTGGTGCTTTTGTTATTTTTACTTTACCGTGGTTAGTCTTTTTCTGTGCGGTTGAGTTTTATGTAGCGAGTAGGCATATTTTAATTTCTATTTATTTTTAATTTTTGGACCATATCATGTAATTTTTTGCCTTTTAAAAATTGTATTCTAATTTTGAAAAAAATATCTCGTGATGCAATACCTTTAACACACTCATTTTGTATGTCATTAAAGACGTTGGGAAAAGTTAAAGATCACAATTACAGTCCTAAAAACTTCAACGTCACACTAAAGGAAATTTAATTACTGCCTCCAATTAATAGGAGAGAGAACAACATGTATGACATGCATATGCAAGCAGGACCACCCAAAAAAACTATTGCCTACTATGCTTTTTTTTTGGGGATAAATATCGCAATAAATCACAAAGTGGTTTCGTTTATAATGATAAAAAAAGGATATAATATTTCTTCTTAAACATAGATACTACCATGTTCGAGATGTGAAATGTGCTCTGAATCCAAGAACTACTCTTGTTTAGGAATCAGTAGATTAACCACTACATCAATTTCCAACATCTCATAACGATGGCTATGTCCTTAGACTACGACTAAGCAAAATCAAGGATAATTGTATGTTAGTACTGTTGGGCTTAGTTCAGAAGAGATAATAATGATCATTAGATGTAAAATCAAGAACATATTTTTCAAAGTGTTGTTTGTACCTCTCATTAAAATCAATTATTCATATTTCCTTGACTTAGATTAAATAGTCACTATTATCTTATTTCACCTCTCACCCTCTCATATGAGTCATTTTATACATACATACACCCACATAGTCTAACATGTGACTAAAGGACATATGTTAAGAGCAAATTAATTACATATGATTCTTTTCTTTTTTAATAATATTAAAGATATTATTATAATTTTTATTAATTATATGTATTTTTTTCAATAAAAATACAATACATTAATTGGAGGTCCAATTTTATTCAATAATTAAATTATAAAACAACAATGATTAATAAATTAAATAAATAAATATGCTTTAGCATATATACATTTATATCCGACTAGAAACTAAAATAGGGAATTGTATATTGTTGCGTGGAGATGCAATTTTGTGGAGACAAATACGACATTAAAGAGAGTTTTTTTAATCAAACTGGCATATTTTCAAAAAAAAAATTTACCAAAATGACATGGTTTGAAACATATTTAACAAATTGGTACACTTTACTGTAGCAACATCAACGTAGGCCGTCGGAAACGGCGTATGAAAGCAACCCCTTTCGTACGCTGTTAGTGACAGCGTATGAACGCCGTTCCCTGCCACCCCTGCCTGACAGATTCCCTGCCCCGTGAACCCTTACACCCCTACCTCTTCATCTTCATCCTTTTCATCTTCATACCCTTCATCTCCATTCTCTTTCTCACTTTTTCAACTCTATAAATACAACATATATTTTCTATATTTTTCATAACGCTTATTATTTAAATATATCTTTTAACCTATTATCCTTTCAAACAAAGTGAAGTATCTTCCCTTCATTTTCAAAGTTATGTAAGTCGTCATTATTCATTTTTAAATGTTTGTAATAATTTTATATTGTATTATCATATTATTTTATATGAATTTGTTATTATAGTAATGTTATTAGGTTGTTTTAGTAATAATAATATAATAATTATGATATATACAATAGTATATTATAAAATTTATTTGTTAATATAATACCGATAGTATATTCATGATTTTGGTAGCTCACTTAATATTAATATTATATTTTAATATATTCTGCTAGAAAAATTATTAGTTGTATGATTTTATGTTATATTTCAAATAGTTCATATAAAATAATATGAATTTGTTATTATAGTAATGTTATTAGGTTATTTTAGTAATAATAATATAATAATTATGATATATATACAATAGTACATCATAAAATTTGTTTGTTAATATAATACTGAATAATATGGTGCTAGAAAAATTATTAGTTGTATGATTTTATGTTATATTTTAAATAGTTCATATAAAATAATATGAATTTATGATTATAGTAATGTTATTAGGTTGTTTTAGTAATAAGAATATAATAATTATGATATATACAATAATATATTATAAAATTTATTTGTTAATATAATACTGAATAATATGGTGCTAGATTATTAGTTGTATGATTTTATGTTATATTTCAATATATTCATGATTTTGGTAGCTTATTTAATATTAATGTTATATTTCAATATATTCTACTAGAAAAATTATTAGTTGTATGATTTTATATTATATTTCAAATAGTTCATATAAAATAATATGAATTTATGAATTTGTATTATAGTAATGCTATTAGGTTGTTTTAGTAATAATAATACAATAATTATTAGTTCAAGATATCGTAGGGGCAATCTATGTAAGTTGTGTCCTGCTTTGGAAGTGTTATGGGGCCATTTTTCTTATTTTATTTTGTTCTTTTGAGTTATGTATCCTTGGGACCTAACTTAGATCGCCACTCTTGTAATCGAGCTATGCTCAAAATTATCAAAAAAAAAAAAATATATAATAATTATGATATATACAATAGTATATTATAAAATTTATTTGCTGCACTATAATATAACTGCATTAATATTAATAAAGTACCAGGTTAAATCCTGTAAAAGGCTAGTATTATAATGGTCCAGGGTCCTTTTGAGAATATAATTAAGTGATAAAGACATAATTGATCCGCTAGATTTGGAGCTGGATACAACAACAACAACAACGACAACAACAACAAACCCAGTGCCTCCAAGGGCTCCCGCCAAAAGCAAGGTCTGAGGAGGGTAGATGTACGCAATCTTCCTCCTTCAGGGGGCTACCCTGAAGGGAGGCTGTTTCCGAGGACCCCTGGCCTAAGAAGATGGTCTGCATCCATCAGCCAAAGACCCAGTCCCGCTCTTGCTTGTCGGCTAAGGGCTACTGGCTTAGGGTTGTTGACGGCAGTGATGGTGGTGGTGAGGGGCTGGTGGTGGTGGTGGGGAGTGAGAGGTGTGGTGTGTTGTGTGTGTGAGTGTGTGTGATGATGTTGATGGGGGGTCACGGGGTGCGGTGGTGGTGGTGCTGGTGTCGGTGCAGATGTCTAGTCGGGGAGGTGGTGCCAGGTAGTTGGGGCGAGGTGGTGGTGGGGTGTGAGATCGTTGGGGCGAAGTGGTGGGTGGTTCAGGCGGGGTCTAGGTTGGGGTTTGGGTGAGTCAGGGCCTGGGTTGGGGTGGGTGAGGCGAGGCGGTGGTGGGGTGCGAGGTCTCAGGGCCTGGGTTAGAGCTGGATAATAATAATAATTAATTGATTGGGCCTGTAGTCAGCTAATAATAATTAGTTAACAGGGCCTGTAATAGAAGGATAATAATAAATGGGTAATATATATTTGATTAAGTGTAAGAATTGTATATTATACGAATATTTCATAGTTAGTTAATATTTTTTTGTTTGATAAAATATTATTAGATACTTTGTTATGTAATTACATTAATATTATATTGTATGTTTTCATGAGCTTCAGTTTAGAAATTATGGAGTGCAATGTAGTCACATTGTTGTGTCATTATGACAGAGATATTGTGCAAACCGTTGATGGTGTTAATTACACGGGTGGAAGACAGTTTATACTCAGGGTACAATCTGAAATTACAGAAAATACCGAACTTAGGGCGTTGTTAAACACACGAAAATTACAGAAAATATATCTTCTTCGTCACAGCTTACTTTCTCTCTTAAAATAAATCTCTCCGTCCTTACTGAGCAAGTAAGGGCATATTCCAATCTCCCCGGAGTACACTGCGGAGGTGGGTACCATTTTAACCTTGGGGGTTAGAGTGTCATTTATCCCAGTGTACCTCTGTGGGGACATAAACGACCTAGGGCAATGAACTCTCCACAGCGCTTCAAGCTCTTCGGTTCATTCTTTTCCTTCTATCATTTATTTTTGAGCCATTTCTATCATTGATTTTGTGATCCTCGATATCACTTTTATTATAATAAGAGTTATATTCTGATTGCTCATTATCCTATTTAACTAACATTTATAGGAAAAGTGATATTGTTTTTTTTTTTTTTTTTTGGATGTAATGATCAGTTTCTAGATGTTTCCTAAGTAGTAAATATTTGAAGTTTCCTTGGAGCGTCATGTGGTCAATCAACTATGATCTCGCCAATGGAGTTCCCTCTGTGATGTTGTTGGAGGGGCACCTTGCTCGTGCAAGGTCCTCCTAGCCTGATGAGTGATTACTTGCTCGGGCTTATTGACTCGCCTTTAACCGGGTAAGGGGCTCGTACCTAGTGAGTGGCTGGGCGCCTTTCCTAGGCTCAACTCTACCCCCTCGACCTTACTTGGACATAGCTCTCCAACTAGATAGGTGACAAGGCTCTTGGTCCAAGCTTAGCTTTATTAACCCGCCCTTCGTTAGACAAGGCTCTCCGACTTGGTAAGGGGAAGGATACCTTGTCCTTGTTCAACACTACTAACACGCCCTGACTCAGGCAAGGGTCTCCAACCTGATAGGCGACATGGTTCCTTGCCCAAGGCTATGTTTGGTTACCTTTCGGGGAGGCGGCATAATTGGTGGCGAGTTGTGTTAATTTTATCCTTAGCAGGTGTCCTTTCAAAAGGTTCGCTAATATATATATATTAGTTGACAAGATCATCGTTTAAAATTCTTGATTTTAAATCCTTACTTATGAAAACAAAGAAAAGAAAATATAATTCATAAAAATCGACTAAGTTATATTCATATTTGTTGGGAAAAGGACAATATGAAGCCCATGGTATTTGTCATACAAAAAATGATTAATCCCAAAATATTTCAGTAATCAAAAACCATATTGTCACATTAGAATAAGTTGTTTAAGCATGTCTAATGGATAGAGCTTTGAATAAACTGAAAAAGATGGGGAGAAATGATTTACAGTTTGCATAATAGATTCTAGATAGTTAATTATGGTGTATTATTTATTAAAAATGTTAAAGACTACATAACATACAAGTTGTACTCAAAAACACTACTAGTCAAATCAAAGAAGTGCCCTATATTGGGCAATTTGTGAATAGAGAATAATTTATAGATAATGTCATCACCAAGATGAAATGTTAATATAAAAGCTACTTTTAAAATTTCGTGGTTGTTATTCGAAATTTTTTTGGATAATTAGTGAGAAAAACTCACGATACAAAAACTAATATCTCACAAAAAATAAAAAAAGCGCACACATAGGACAAGATATGGGAAACTAAAAAGAAACTCTTATGAGGGTCAGATCATTGCTCTAATAATAAAGCTATAAAGTCATTGCTCTAATAACATCTTTCTTATCTCTTGAATAAAAGCAACAACCCCCACCCTTAAGAAGCAAAAACGAAACAATAAAGTAACAAAGCAATAATAAAGCATGTAACCAACACTAGGTGGCAGCAATAGCATACATTTAAGCCTAGGAGCTTTGTGAAACTATCTTCATTTTGCTCGTACATCTAGAACATTTATGGCAACTGCACTCATTTTTTACTCACCACTTAGCTCTATCTAAGGCTATCTCCTCATTTTTTTTTTTATTTAGGTGGGTGAAGTCATGTCTAATTGTCTTCATTAATCTCTTCTTTGGCTTGCCTCTACCTCTTCTCCAATGCCTAATATGAAGTTGGTCACATTTCCTAGCAAGGGTGATAGCCGGTCTTTTCCTAACTTGCCCGAACTATTGCAGACATTGCTCACTCGACTTGTTCTCAATTGGAGTTACTTTTGGTTTGCTTCTTGTAACATCATTTTTGATCATATCTTTCCTTGTGTATCTACACATTCACTGCAACATCTATGCAACCTTCGACTTTTATGTTTTTTATTGTTGAACCAACCAACATTCTGCACTGTATGACATACTGGGTCACACTACCGTCTCATAGTATTTTTTCCTCAACTTTAGAGAGAAATTTCTTTCACATAGTAGGACATAAGGCATTTTCCACTTATGCCACCAATTGTTGACAACCTCGTCAACTTTACATTTTTACTGCACCATGGAACCTAAATAACTAAAACATTCTTTTTTCCATTTGCATTCTGACCCAATCTTCACGTCGTCTATGCTTGGTCTGGTTGTGGTGCAGAACTTAAATTACATATACTTAGTTTTTGATCTACTAAGCTATAAGGCTTTTGATTCCAAGGCTCTTCTCCAAAGTTGCATATTCTCATTTATCTCTCTTTCTGACTCGCCTGCCAGAAATATGTCATTCACAAAACCATGCACCAAGCTACACCTCCTTTGAATGTGCCTAGTAGCTCGTTCATAACCAGAACAATAGGAAATGACTCAAGTCAGATACTTGATGCAACCCAACTGTAATTGAGAAAGCGCCTGTTTTTCCTTCCGCTATTGATATGTTCTCATACATATCTTTAATGATTTGAATACATGAATATCATCTATATAAGTAAAATATAATTTAGTTCTAGAAAGTAGTATTTAATAATTATAGTTAATTATTTTATGTCACGGCTGCATTAAAAACACAAGTGTGTATCTTTTGTCTTTGTTCATAGTATTGCTTGATACATATAGATAAATATGTTACTTAATATATTATTAAAATAAATGAATATAATCATTCTGGACTTATTTACTATGTTTTTTTATTCATAACTTTTGTCTTTTTAGTTTTTTTCATATTGAATGATAAATTAAAATATAAAACTAAAAACACAAAAAAAAAAAAAAATATTTAGGATAACGATTTCTACTTTCTAAAAAACTAACAAGTACAACTAAAATATAATTTCAAGAACAGCAGCAATAAAAGAACTCGGTCCTTCAAAGAAACTACCACCAACATAGATTGTGATTTAATATCATTTTTAAATTATAATTTTAGTTATAAAGAAAGTAAAAATTAAACTTAAAAATAAACATTTCTTTTTTATATTTTTTAATTTGTAACTTTATTTAATTCAAATAAAAGCCTTTTTCATATTAGCTCAAAATGAAAACTAAATGAGACAATTAAAATCAAAACAAACTATTTTTCAAATGTAATTTAATATCTCCAAATGGAAAATGATAAATAGAAAAATATAGAAATAGATAGGCCCCATATAATAATGATTACCCCTTATAAATGCCAAAAAAAACCACTGCACTAACACTCACGAAGTTCTCACCCCTACACACTCATTTCCAACCAACCAAACCTCAAAAACCAATATGGTAAGTAAACCAAACTCGCCTTCTTCTTCTTCTTCTTCTTCTTCTTCTTCTTTCTCTCTCCCCTCTTTTCTCAAACTCAAATCCCTTATTCACTCCCTCTTTTTCACCCACGTCGCCCGTTCTCTCTCCAAGGCCAAGTCTTTCCTCTATAAAACCCTCTTCTTCAAACAACATAATCAGAAGAACAAGCTCATTTTGGGCTCTTTCAGGCTCCACTATAACTGGTGCTCTCATTCTCACCCCATTGACTGCCGCTCCACTTGGAACTCTGTCTTCGATTCCCACATCGAATATGCTGCAAATTCTGCTGTCAGTGAAAAGTTGTTAGAGGAGGAGCTCCTGGGTGACATTCAATTCTCGGTTTTGGAATCCCGTATCCGAAACCTGGAGGATTGTGCTGTCAATCAGAAGTTATTAGAAGAGGATTTTCCGATCAAAATTCAGTACTCTGATTTTGAATCCCACATCGGAAATCAGGGCGACGGTGCTCTAGTAATGGAGGAGGAGGAGTTTTCGAGTTGCCGTAGCTTCTCGGGGATGGAGTCCCATATCGAAGACGGCAGGAAGTGTGGCGGGAATGGGAAGGTATTAAAGGAGGAGGAGATGGGACTTTCGGGTTATCTGCAGTGGCTGGAGGAGAAGGGGTGCTCACGTGAGCAGTACGTGATGAGCGAGATTGATAAGCTAGCGGATATGTTTATAGCGAGTTGCCATGAAAAGTTTAGGCTTGAAAAGATCGAGTCTTACAGGAGATACCAAGAAATGCTTGCTAGAAGCATTTAATGTTTTTCATTTACCAAAAAGGGCACCAACACGCTGTCTCCAGATCCCATTAGAACTCCGAAATTAAGCGTGCTTGGGCGAGAGTAGTACTAGGATGGGTGACCTCCTGAGAAATCCTTACCCTCAGGTTGGGGGCATTGGAAAACAGCCTCTTTTCAGGATGATACCCTGAACGGAGAAGGCTGCGTACATCCGTCCACCCCCGACCCTGCGTAGGTGGGAACCCTTGAGACACTGGGTATGTTCATTTTCTATTTTATTGATTTCATTTATAATTTCTTCTCTTTTGGGGTTCTTTTTTCTTTTTTAAATTTGGTAGATTTATATTTGCGTTGGTGTACGATTGGTTTTCACGTTTTTTTTTTTTCCTTAAAAAAAAAAAAAAGGGAAAAAGCTGATCTTCTACGGTTTCGTTGTGATTTGGGTTTGGAGATTTGTACATGATGGGGTTCATGGGAATAAATAAGGATTTGTGGGGACTGAAATTTGTGCAATTCTTATCTTTGATGAATGGTACAACCTAAAATACATTTAGGCTATGTTTGGTTTAACTTTTTAACAGTTTAAAGCTATGAAATTTTTTTTTTTGACTGCAGGGTCTGCGTTTAGTTAGTAGAAAAGTTCTTTTTATATCTTTTTTACAGTTTAAATAAAAATATAAGAAAACAGCTTTATAACTAAACCAAAAAAGATACAAAATTAAAATTTTCTTACAATTTATTTTAGAGAAATACTTTAAAAATATTATATTAACATTAAATCTGTGCCATTATGACATACTTTTATTTATTATCACAATTTTTACCGACCACCACACATTTTTTGCTTATGGGTTGCTACACTTATAACTTTCCACTAAAATGATCAATTATTATCATAATTCTCTTTTATCTACTATAATTAGATAATTTATATTATTAAGTAATTTTTGTGATTATAGTAGATAAGTAAATTTTTTAACTTGTTTTGAAATGCGTTATTTTGTAAAAAAATATTTTTTTCTGCACAACCAAGCATTTCGCTATAAAAAGATACAGATTTTAAATAGACAAATTTTATTAAAATAAATAAACTAAAAAAAGATAAGTTGAAATAGGTTGAACCAAATGCACTCTTAATAATGTATAGAATTTATGTTGAAATACTAAGTGGCAAAAGAATAATTAATTTAATATTATTTTTATAAATTGTAATTTCAATTACATTTTTAATGTAAAATATTGCATAAATTCAATGGGCTGCTACTGGGGCAAAATTTATTTTGCAAGAGCATAATTTTTAATGCTAATAGATTGTAATATATATAGTGGGCTGTTGCAAGAGCATAATTTAATAATTAATATATTTACTTTTAATTGTTAGCTGCAGAGCATAATTTTTCAAAGTTCTATGTTCACAATTATAAGATTTATATGATTTTGAAAGGGCAAAATTTATTAATATCAGAGCACTTAAATTAAAAAAATAATATACATTTACATGTAGCATTGATAATTTTATGGTGATTTTGCACCATCCCTTTTAAAATGTTATTATAGTAATATGTTGACTTCGTGTTTTACTAGGACACAATCCCTATAATAATACTAGATCTACTTGTGTGGATTGATAATATATTCATCTTGATATAAACAATAAAATAGGCAATGCTTAAACATTTACCTTCCAAAAATAGTTATATTGTAAATATTTTAGCCGTATGATATGTTTAGTAAAAAGTATACAATAAAAAGTATAATCATTCATATGTCCACATCAATATAATACAAAAATTTGGATCATTTGTTTTTGTTAAGGAACTATTTATCTCAAAAGTTTAACCCTATGGATGAAGGCCCAGGATTGTTTTTATACTCTAACATACCCCCTCACACGAATGGGCTTGAAACATGGATACTGGCCCACATCATACATCGTACTTAAATTATGTTTATATTGAAATTGGAGGCTGTTGAGATTCGAACTCGTGACGTCTTAGTCATTAAGGCTTTGGTACCATGTTAAGGAACCATCTATCCCAAAAGTTTAAGCTTATAGGTGAAGGCCCATGATTATTTTTATACTTTAACAGTGTTGGTCGATACAAGATTAACAGCCAGTACAAATTCTATGTCTGCCTTGGGCATGTTCATAGTGTTTCATTTGTTAATTTGTAAGAACATTGTTCCCTTCTGCTATCCGTGTTTTTGCATTATGTGCTATTAACTATCTTTAAGTATGTCCAATTTGTATAATGTTTTTCAACTTATATGTTAATTGTAAATAAAAAGTAGTACTACTAATTCGGCATTAATAATTCCAAGGGAGAAAGAACTCGTCAACAAAACATTTGCATCAACTCTACCATGTGGTTAATATATGTCTAAATTAAAACTTGGACCACTTTCGATGTCACTGAAGGGTACATGAGTTGGACTCTTGCTAGCATCTATGAACCTATTATTCATCAATTGATTAGTTAGTTTTCTTCTCTAATTGTTTCATAAATATGAAGAAGATAAACTTCTCTAAGATTACGTAAAATCTTTCAGTAGAAGAAAGAAAGAAAGCAAATATAAAAATTATAAGTTCAGCATAGTTGTGCACCCTGACCAAAGTTTGACATATATGGAGCCGTGCTTTGAGAATGGTCTACAACGGTACTAATTAACTTCTTGTGGATTGACGTAGGTGTAAGAATGTACTCCAAGTTGCAATGGGTCTCCATGAAGTAATAATTCATGCCTATCATGTATTTGATGTCTTGAGTAGTCATGTTTGAGACTCATATTTTGCCTATATTTGATTGTCTTCCTACTGTTTTGTTGTCTTTTGTGGTCCCCATTCTTTTACAGGTAGAATCAGGTCTCGCTTAGTCGAGTGGCCTGCTATGTACTGTGACTTTGTCGTTAATTATCGAAAAAAATGCTTATCTTCGTAAATGGGTAGTCTTGGATGTGTAAGTAGTTGTTGATGTTAATCTCAATCTGAAGCTTAAATGTGCATCATAATCAAAGTCGGGCAAACATGGTACCTAGCTTTGATAATGGTCCATGACAATACTCACTTCAAATGGGATAGTGGATAATGTCACGATGAAGTCTAGAACTGGAAGTATTATTCAGTTTTCTACTCTTATTTTTTCTTGTTAGTTAATTCCTCATTCTTCTATCTTATATTTTGTTCCTTTTTGTTTTTTTTTCCTTTGACTATTGCAAGTGAATTTTGCAAACTTTATCCGCCCATCCTATCTTTCGAGTTTGCATTTGTGTAAAACATCTACTTATTTGACATGATCAACTAAATGTAAAAGATGGTAAGAAAAATAAATAAATACACCAAGGACACCGATAAAACATACTTTGTATATACATATTAAATATTCATTTAAGTAGGATACCTGTAAATAATTATCTTTTTCATCACCTAACTAGTATCCATCACATGTATTGTGCATTTTTTATTTGTTATTAAAGAAGTATACTCTTTAAGGTTTGTAGTTCCTTCTTTAGCATGGATACATATATATATATGAGCATGAATATATTACCCTATATATGTATTATTATCATTTTCATTTATGTTTTTTAAAAGGTAGGGCATCAGTTTAACAAGAATTTCCTAATGCATCTACCTAAATAATAGAAGCTTAGCACTGAAAAGAGAAAACCAAAACACTTTAAAAAAGACCAAATGTCCTTTTTCTAACTATCCACTAAGTTGTCTTGTTAGCTCTTCTTCCTAAACATAGCTGGAATGTATATCCTCCCCAATAAAGTCCCCCACGAACATTCGTTATTGTTAATTTCTATGTGCCACAGTCCAAGTAACAAAAGTTATCAAGTGTCCTATTTAACACTCAAAAAAATAATACTTTTAGGCCTTAAATAGACCAATGCTATTGATCTTGCAATACCTGGCCTAATAATTATGGTTACTATTTTCTATAAGTTGTATTATTTCCTTGATAATAAGCTGAATTGGTTCACATGACTCAAAGAAAGATGAGCTCTTTGCAATCTGGTTCCACTTGACATACCCGGCTCCAAAAAATGACTAACTCATAGCAATTTGATCATTGAATTTTACTCATCAGCACTAATAACATGGATGCTAAGGCAAAATAAAGTCCGTGGAAATGGAACTTTTGGATCAACAAAATCCTGACCTTAGTTGTTTTAGTAATATTCTGTTTGTTCATTTACCAAGAGAAACCAACTAGGTGTTTCGAGATGAAATTCTCTCATTCATTGACTTTGATTATGATACGTAACATATTTGATTTTCTGCTTTTCGTGTATATCATTTCTTTATTTGGTTGTGTTGTGTACTTTTATGGTAGAACATCCTTGATTCTCCAACTCTTAATTATCAAGAAAAAAAGAAAACATTCTGATGCAGCGCTTAGATGGAAAATTAGGGAATGGGAAAGCTCAACAACCTTCCCTCAGATTTTATTACGAAAATAATAAAACAAAAGAGAAAAGTACTCAAATTCTCACATTTGAGAACGAGAGAGAACTCTAAAAATATTTATAAAATCTAAATCTGAAAATATGAATGCTAAACCCTAGATTTCTTCTTTCTTAAATAGAATAGCTAGTTGACTAAGAATAAAAGACTAAAAAAAATTATAAATAAATAAATGCAAATCAAAACTAGTCCTACTAGATGTCAAACTCCTTAGCTGTGCCTCTCTAGTCGCTAGCCTTAGAAGTGATACCCGCCAACCCACCTATGCCCTTTGTTCATAGGCTGCATCATCCTCCTTAGTTGGAGAGAATTCACCCTCGAATTCTCAAGAAAATCAGTAGGATCGTCCTCACCAATGTAAGGAACAAGGTGTTTGACGTTGAACATGTCAAAGGTCCTCATATCAAGTGGAAGCTGAAGACGATAAGCATTGCCATTGATCTTCTCAAGGACCGTCGAAGGATTGATCTTGTGAGCTATAAGCTTGTTATATTCCCAAGTCGAGAACTGAGCCCTCATCAAGATTGCCCAAACCTTGTCGCCTACCTGAAATTGAACTACCCGGCGTCTCTTCTGACATGCCATCTCGTATCTGGGGGTAGCTTCCAGCAACCGAGCTATTGTTTGTTCATTGATGTCTTTAAGGCTAGGGATGTCTTTTGCCTTTCTGTGAGGACGAGTCAGATCTGGAATAGGCGCCAAGTCTATTAGAGATCGTGGCACAAAGTCATAAATGACTAAACAGTGCAAAGTCCGTACTCTTATTAACTGAGATATTGTAGGCGAACTCGGCTTAGTGTAGCTTCAACTCCCACCCCCTAAAGTTTTCAGCAACAAGACATCAGAGGAGATTGCTTAATGAATGGTTGGTGACCTCGGTTTGTTTATCCGTTTGAGGATGATGGACTGTGAAGAACCTGACATCCCTATTTGAAATGATGCTAGCCGGCAACCCATGTAGCTTGTACACCTCGCAGAAATATAGCCCTACCACATGTATGGTGTCGGCACCCTTCTTGCACCCTATGAAGTGCGTCATTTTTTAGAATCGATCTACCACTATGAATATTCAGTCGATGCCTCCCCGCGTCCATGATTGTCCCAATATGAAGTCCATGCTAACATATCCACTCAAGGCTGACTTAGAACTGGTAAGGGTAGGCATAGACCCGCATTGGTCGGTTCACTTTTGGAGACTTCACAAATGCGACAACGTTTGACAAATCTCTTCACCTCTTTCGGCACCCAGTTTTAGTGTCTTATCCCATTACATATGTCCTTTGTTGTGCTTCTCGGTAATGATCCCAAGTCGTAGACTCGAATCCGGAACACATAGTTGGTTTCCTTTGAAAAGGAACCCATAATGAATGGAATAATCGGGGACAGAACAGGATTGGGCTTCCCTTCAGATCTCACCAAAGGCAAGATCGTCTGCATATTACTCCGCCAATTGCTCAAATTCGATCACGGGTACTCTACTCTATGACAAAATAAGACTTTGTCTACTCAACGCATCCGCCACTTTGTTCAAGACATCTGGATCACGAAAGTGGAAAAGCTAAATATAGCTTGCCCACTTGGAGTGCCGATCTGCGAGCTTGTCCTAGTTAATATATTTCAAGGCCACATTATTAGAGTACAATTCGAACTCCCTGTTGGCGAGGTAAGATTTCCAATGCCCCAATGCCCCAACCACTGCATAGAACTCGACTTCGTAAGTAGAGTAATTCAACTTACTTTCGTCAAGCTTCTCACTGAAGTATGCAAATGGTCTCTTTTCTTGGTTGAGCACTGCGCCATTACCAATTTTGGAGGCGTCTATGTGAAGCTTGAACGTCTTCTAGAAATCCAGTAAGGCTAATACTGGTGCAGTCGTTAGCCTCCTCTTGATCTCTTCAAAGGCATCGGTTGCTCCTGAAGTCCAAGCAAAGGAACTCCCCTCACACAGTCCGTGATTGGCGCCATCAGGGAGCTGAAGTTAGGTACGAATCGCCTATAGAAAGAAGCCAATCCGTGAAAGCTTCTCACTTTGCCAATTGACTTCAGTACAAATCGCTTAGAAAGACGCCAACCCGAGAAAGCTCTTCACTTCACCAATTGACTTTATCTAGGGCCAACTACGAATCGCCTTAATCTTTCCTTTGTCCGCTAAAATAAAATGCTTGGACACGACGAATACAAGGAAGGTTACTCAGTCCCTCATAAACTCGCACTTCTTTAATACGACGAACAGTTATTGCGTCAGCAAAGTATCCAACAAGTCCCTAAGACGCGGCGAGTGCTATACTAGGTTCTGACTACAGCTCAAGATGTTATCAAAGTATACAACTATGAACCTCCCAATGAACAGGCGAAGTACCTATTTCATAAACCACATGAAGGTACTTGGCGCGTTCGAAAACCTGAATGGCATGACAAACCGCTTGTACAATCCTTCCCTAGTCTTGAAGGCGGTCTTCCGCTCATCTCCATGCGAGATGCGGATCTGATGATACCTAATCTTCAAGTCCAGCTCACTGAAAAACTTCGCATTTCGTTGTTGATCGAGTAGGTCATCCAATCTCGGAATAGAGAATCGGTAGCATACAGTGATCCTGTTTATAACTCTGCTGTCCATGCACATCCGCAAACTATCGTCCTTCTTTGGTATCAACAAAACCGGCACCGCACAAGGACTAAAGCTCCCCCTGATAAACCCCTTGGCGAGCAATTCCCCCAATTGGCGTCACAATTCCTCCTACTCAAATGGACTCGTACGGAAGTGAAGCCTATTTGGCAAAGCAGCCCCCGGCATTAGATCAATACGGTGTTGTATGTCTTTTAATGGCAGCAATGCTTCCGGCAACTCCTCTAGAAAGACATCCGCGAACTTCCTCGACAAGGCGGCAACCTCACTTGGTATCTCCCTTGGATTCACCTTGCTCTCCTTCCCAATTAACACGAAAATGATCATGGTTTCGCCAATCTCCTTGGAAAACATATCTCTATCTTGTACGCTCGGATGCTGAGCTATTAAAACTTGCAGTGCCTCATTCTTCTTGGGCAGCAACATAAACTTCGTCCCCTCGAAGATGAAGCTATATGTGTTCTTCTGGCCATCATGGATGGCACTCCTATCATGTTGCCACGGATGCCCTAACTATAGGTGGCAAGCTTCCATAGTGACCACGTCACACCACACTCCATCCTTGTACTTTGACCCAATCAAGAAATTTGCCAAGCATCGTTTAGACATGGTTACCTGTTTTCCTTTCTTTAGCCACGATAACTTGTACGGACTAGGATGAGCCTCTATCTTCAACCCAAGCTTAGAGACAACCTCCTCGGAAATCATGTTCTCACAACTTCCCGAGTCGATCACCATGCACCAATACCCTACCACAATTGGTGCAGGTGTTCTGGAAGATGTTGTTCCTTAGACATCCATCTCCCACTTCATCTCTTGGGGCAAAGCAAGCGCGCCTAATCACAAGTAGTCACCTTCATCACCCACCATAGCATCCTCTTCCAGTCGCTTCATCTCAGTCTGGGTATCTTCCTCACTCACCCCACCATCTTCTCCGTGGAGCTCCTTAATGTCAAGACCCTTGCCAGGTCTATCACCCTTACGACACTCAGCAGCATGGTGTTCTATCTCTCCACACTTGAACCAACCTGTCCATGAAGTACCCGCCAAGTCCTAAGTAATCGGATTACCGATATTGGTGACTACTGGCCTGATCTGTGCGCTTTGATTTGGCGATGCTCTCACTTGGTCTCATCCGCCAACCTGTGCTGCCTAGGCTCCGTTGACTTGGTGATGCCTTTATTGCCGCTTAACATTCATGGCTCTTTGGCTTGCCTCCAGGATAGAAAAGATGTTGAACATGTTCAATACCTCCTGCATAGATTCCATCAATCTACCAACATAATGATCCGCCAATTGTTCCCCCATCTCCACCAAGTCATTCCTAGAGACCAATGAATAGAACTCCACCTTGTACTCCTCCACGGATCTAAGCCTTGACACAACCCTTGCAAACGCTGGTATATCACCTTGGCATGATTGTGGTGTAGGAAAGCGCCTCTCATGTGCTTCTTCATCTTCTCCCGTGTCTCTATCTTCACCTTTCCCTGACGAAGCCGTGTGTTCTCTAGCTGCTGGCAACAGGCAGCAGCCCTACCCCGTAACCGGGTAGAAATCAATGGAGCATGCTTCCTCTCCGGAACCCCCTTGAACTCAAGGACCTCCTCCAATGTAGCAAGCCAATCCTAGAAATCCTCTAGGCGTCCTCCACCATTTAACTCCAGAATCTCAATCCGGAGACTGGACTCCCACCTTTGATCTTCCATGTCCATGTTCTAGGTATTGGGTTGATTACTCTCCAAGCGCTGATCCGGTAAATCAACCTTTGTAAACGGGTTGTGGAAGCTCTTTTCTGTCTACCTCGCCGGTGGCCTTTGAGGTTGCTCGCCGGTCTGGATTTGCACCCAATTGAATCAATCACCTTTTGATGCGCTAGAATTTGTCCTCCAAATCCTCAATCCTCCTCTCATTCTATCGTTGAATGTCTCGCTCATAAACATCTCCGACGGCAGCGTATCTCTGTCGCCCACGGGCATCTCAAAAGTCGTTTTGAGCTCTGACACCAATTGATACAGGACATAGATAGAAAATTAGGAAATGGGAAGATTCAACAATCTTACCTTAGATTTTATTATGAAACTAATAAAACAAAGGGGAAAAAGTACTCAAATTCTCACACCCGAGAAAGAGAGAAATCTGAAAACATGAATACTAAATCCTAGGTTTCCTCTTCCTTAAATAGTGGAACTAGTTGACTAAGAATAAAAGACTAAAAGATAATTATAAATAAATAAATGTTAATCAAAACTAATCCTACTAGATGTCAAACTCCTCAGCCGTACCTGTCTACTTACCAGGCCCAGTACCCGCCAAGCCCCAATGCCCTGTGCTCACGGGCGGCATTACAACCCTTTTATTACCCTTTAAATATTGTCCTTGAAGCATGATCCTTAGTGGAAAGTCATTAGCATCTTCTATGAAATTTGATAAATGATAATATAGAAAGTGATCGTGAGGTGATGATAGTGCCATAATCCGTGAACCCGCTGGTCAAGGAATTCACCCAATTACAAAACTGTAAAACTTTTAGGATTTTTTATTTTTTATTTTAAATATAAATTACTATTTTTGAACAACTATTATTATTTAGAATTTCGAGCAAAAGAAGTTTTAGGTTGAAGTTTTACTAAAAATTTAGGTTAAAAGTCCTTATACTTTATATATTGTGTTGATTTAAATATCTTATTTTTAATTATATCAATTTAGCATTATAATAAAAATCATGGTCAATTACGTAATTTATGATAGTCTAATGATGTCTTATGCAAATGAGAATCACAAGTCCATTTGAACCCATTTATAAGATCCACCTATGAATTAATCATTAAAAAATTCATCACAAACTCATTAACTAATAGCATTTTTTTTAATTTAAAATTATCTAAATTTTAGGTGTAGTTCAAAAAATTAGTTACGTTTTATTATTTTTCAAAACAAAACCTAAACCTTCCAAAATTTTTAAATGTCATACCTTAAATCGTTCATGTCTATTAGTTTTTACTTAAGTGGCTTTTGAAAAAAAAAATAGAGAAAATAATTTTAGAAAATTTGACTTTGCATTTAAAATAATTCTAAATATTTTTAAAGAGTATGTAAAAATATTAAAATTTTCTATATATTTAACAAATAATTTATATACTTTATAAAAAATACGTAAGGAAAAACTAACGGATGTTAACGGCATTAACATTAAGGTGTGATTTTGAAAATTTTTGAAAAAGTAAGGTATTTTTTGAAAAATTAGAAAATATAGCTGATTTTTTTTTTTTAAAACGCATCAAAAATTTAGATGGGTTTTAGTTTAAAACCCTAAATAATAACCTTTAATGGATATGGAATCTTGATATTGCGCCTAAATCTTGATGTTAACGGATATTAACGGCATTAATATTAAGGTGTAGGAGAAGAATTATTAAGTCAAGGTGTTGCCATGGTATCAATAAGAGATGGAGGATTTAAATCGCCTATTTCACAGGTGCAAAATGAGCCAGATGGTGCTGGAACTTGGCAGCTTCTAAAGGTCTAGTGAGTCAACGACACTTTCATGTCGACTTAGTACAAGAGATCCATATCATATGGACTACGAAGAGAAAAATTGACGATGAAGGAATTGTACAGTGGATATACCTTATGTGGTCCATATGGAGTTGCTGTAATGATAAAGTATTTTGTGGCCATCAGACCAATGCTAAGAAAGTGGTTTTAATGGCAAAAATACTTTATAAAAGACCATATGGAGTTTGTAAAAGAGGGCAATTTTGAATTAATTCTAAACTACTCTCACAAAGTTGTCGCTCTCGCTGCATCTGCCAAATTAAACAGGGAACGAGTTCTATTCCCTCAACATTGGCATAGTGCTACAGATTGGATCATTCTGAGACTATCTCCTCCTACTACTCAACCACTACAGGAGGTGTTTCTGCAAACATGCTCTAGATCTGGAGCTGCTGATGTGAGGTTGGATGAATTGTACAAGCCATATTGCAGTTCATATTGACGGTCAACTTATTGGTAGATGGCCCCCGAGATTTCCAGTTCCAATGTTTGAAAATCACCCACACCGCTGCACAGATTGTAATCCAACCATAGATTATACCCATTTAGGTAATTCGGGGCAATTAGAACTAGAACCCGCCATTTCTCTTGCCATGGATAGGGGAAAGTGAAGCTGAAGTGCTTAGATTGCTAGATCAACAGCTCTCTCTTGATAACCAAGCCCCACACGCTGTAAGCGACATTGATTCTGTGTCCTTAGGACTTGAATTTTCTTGGGAGTGACTTCAATGCACCACATGTAGAAGTCTAGCAAGACTGGGGAGGAATTTAGCATAGTTGGGCAGAGAAAGGAAAAAATGTTGGTGGGACATCAGATCAAGTAGTCAGGTGCGACAAAAAGGGGTAAGAGAGCATTAAAGTGAAAGACGAAAGAAATAGCAAAGAGAAAGTTACGGGATTTCCTAAAAGACATGTCACCCGGGAATAGTGCGAAGAGATCTGCGAAAGGCCCGGGCAAACAAAAAAAAAAGAATCTAGTGAAAAAGGACAACATCGCGCTAAAGATGCCGGCAAGATCCGTGCCGCGGAGAGCACGCTGGAGATGGGGAAAAGACTAGGACTAAATTTTGATAGTTTTGATACAGTTTCGCTGAGTGCCTTGCTTCAATAGATTTATAGCTTTGCTGTCCTGTCTTTTGGTTGGTCATGTTTATGGCTCTTGCCTAGCGGTGTTAGAGGCTCGTTGTGTTTCGCATTTTTTACTTGTCTTCCTATTTGTATGATTTTGTTATTTTTGGTCCCCGTTCTTTTTCTGGCTGACTCAAGGCTCGCTTTGTTGAGTTGCCTAATGTGTACTGCGACTCTGTCGCTAATTAACGGAAAAAAAAATGGTAAAAATTATGCAATAGAATGGATGATGCGAAACTAGGTGGATAACATGGATAAGAAAAGGGCTATTATGCAGTTAACATGAGAAGAAGAGCGAGGACTAAGTGATTAAAACCTAAACAAGGATAGGTTAAATTAAAGTTTGATAGTGCTCCAAAAGGGAAAAAGTTAGCTGTGTGTCACCCACCGACTTTTTACTATATTTATTTATGTAATTTTCCGCTTTTAACTCTCGATGTATTTTTCGTTATAGCATGTACTTAGCATCATTTTGTAAGGAGCAAGCTTACTTGGGACAAAGGGGAACCGTGAGCCACCCTCTCCCAACTACCCTTGCTTCACTTTTTAGAGTAAGTTGACTTAGATTAATTAATGAGCCACCCTACCCTCTTACATGTTGTACGGCTAGGGGACAAGTAGACAGCATAGTACATACTTTTTACTTTTTTGTCTTTTCTTTACTTGTGTATAAATATATGGGTAATGCAATGGGATGATCCATCCAAAATTCCAACCAAATCACTTGAGTCACATTTTCTCTCCCTTTCCCTTTCTCTCAACCGTGCATCTCTTTTCCTCTTCACCTTCCATTATAATATTTTTCCAACATAAAATCGGGGTATTGTTATACTTGGGTTTGGGGTTGCCTGACTTTGACGAGGTACTTTCGGGGTGAAGTCGAGTGGCATCGCAGTTTTGACATAGAGAACGTGTCATCCCGTGACAACATGGTATCAGAGCCCTTTCGGTTCAAGTGGGAGAAAACACAATGGAGGGGGAGATTGTGGGTACATCACACGTAGAGGAGGAGAACCGGGGGAGACCAGAGACCCGTGCCAAAAAGACCAACAAGAAGGACCCGTCCCAATCTCGGGAGGCCCTTTCTAGTTTGGACACACGGGTTGCTCGGTTCGAGTTGGCCATGGGGGAGGTCCATGAACAATTGGACACCCTCGACACCTTGGAGGAGAATGTGGCAAAAATGGATGATAAAATCCATGAGGCTGTCAAGAGTTCAGTTGAGGATCAACTTGATCGGATCTTAGACGCGGTATCCGGACTAAGGGAGGAGATCGACATTCTCAAGGCGGACACGGTCTTGTGCAAGACCGTCCTTGCTGGGGGATTCGGTGGGGGTAATGTGGGTGGGGTACCGAGAGTAAGGGTACCCCACCCTCCTAAGTTTAGGGGAAAAAGAAATGCCAAGGAGGTTGATAGTTTTCGTTGGAGCCTTGAACGTTATTTCGAGGCCCTAAAGATCGACGATGGACCTTCTAAAATCAGCACCGCCACCATGTATTTGGAGGGAGATGCTGGCCTTTGGTGGAGGAGACGCCATGGAGATATTGCCAAGGGGGTTTGCTCTATGGACACTTGGGAGGAGTTTATCAAAGACTTCAAGAGGCAATTCTTCCCCGAGAACGCCGAGGACCAAGCTATGAAGAGGCTTCGTGGATTGAAACACACGAGTTCCATCCGGGAGTATGTTTCGGAGTTTCAATCTCTTATGCTTGAGGTTCCGGATTTGCCCTAGACAATCCGTCTTTTCTACTTCATGGATGGCCTCCAACATTGGGCCGAAGTGGAGTTGAAGAGGCGGGGAGTCCATGACCTTGCGGGCGCTATTGCTGAGGCGGAGAGCCTGACCGAATACAAAAAGGAGTTCCCGAAGAAGAAAGACTCAAAGGGGAACAAGGGAAAAGGTGGGGGAGAAAAATCCCACAAGCCTTTTGCACACAAAGACAAAGGCAAGAGGCGGGAGGACAGACGGGACAAGCCTAAGAACCGGGATTGCTTTCTATGTGGAGGCCCTCATTACGTGAGGGAGTGCCCTCAACGCAAAGCCTTGAATGCGTTGGTGGCAGCCCAAGAACAGGAGACCGAGGGTGCAGCCATGGGTGCCATACGCATGCTCGGGACCATGTCGAGGGAGACACGCCCAGGCCCTGGTGCCAGGCCACAGGCCCAGGACATCGGGTCCAGCAGCGGGCTTGACAAAGGCCCAGGGACGCAGGTCCGTGACAGGGTGCAGGTGCAGGCGCAGGACCGTGACAGAGGCCAGACACTGGGACAGACAGAGCCCTGAACCAGAAAACGAAGTCCCAGGGGAGGCCCGACCAGGCCCAGGTAGGCCCTCCACTGCAAAACGGTGCCCAAGGAGGTAGGTCAGTCAGTGCCCAGTTATCGCGCCAGAAATAGGGGTTGATGTTTGTGAGTGCCGTGGTGAATGGAGTTGGGACCAAGGCCTTAGTTGACACCGGGACCACACACAAGTTCATTTCAGCTCAGGAGGCAGCCAGACTCAATGTGAGCCATACCAAGGAGTTGGGATGGATGAAGACCGTCAATGCTTCATCCAAACCGATCCTTGGGATGGAGCGCGCAGTGCCCGTCCAATTAGGGGATTGGTACGGTACCTTGGACTTGACGGTAGTAACCATGGATGACTTCAAGGTGGTGCTCGGAATGGATTTCCTTGACTCGGTGAAACTCTTGTCCTTCCCAAAGGAAAATGTCATGGAAATCACCCAAAACCGGAGAAGCTATGCCGTGCCTTTGCTTAGGGAGAAAATGGAGACCAAATTGCTCTCGGCCGTCCAACTCAAAAAGGGGGTTCGTAAGAAGCAGGTAATGTACATTGCCGCTTTGAGAGAAGAAAAGGGTACCGTGAATGAGGAGGTGCCCGAACAGGTGGGCAAGGTGTTGAACGAGTTTCAAGACGTTATGCCACCCGAACTACCCAAGCAACTTCCACCAAGGAGGGAAGTTGACCATCACATCGAGCTTGAGCCGGGATCAAGGCCGCCCGCCATGGCACCGTATCGCATGGCACCGCCCGAGTTGGAGGAATTAAGGAGGCAACTCAAGGACCTTTTGGATGCCGGGTTCATAAGGCCCTCGAAGGCCCCGTACGGTGCTCCTGTCCTATTTCAAAAGAAGCACGACGGGTCTTTGAGGATGTGTATTGACTACCGAGCCCTTAACAAGATGACCGTGAAGAACAAGTACCCTATCCCTCTTGTTGCCGACTTGTTCGATAGGCTTGGGAAGGCCCGCTACTTCACCAAGCTTGATTTAAGGTCGGGATATTGGCAGGTAAGGATCGCGGCCGGGGATGAGCAAAAGACCGCATGTGTAACATGCTATGGGGCATACGAATTCTTAGTGATGCCGTTTGGATTGACCAATGCTCCCGCCACTTTTTGCACGTTGATGAACGAGGTCTTGAAGCCCTTCCTAGATCGGTTTGTGGTCGTCTACCTTGATGACATTGTTATATATAGCGAGTCATTGGAAGAGCATGTCAAGCACTTGAAGGAGGTTTTCCAAGCACTCAAGGAGAACCAACTCTATGTGAAGAAGGAGAAGTGCTCCTTTGCTCAAGAGGAGTTTTCTTTCCTTGGCCATCGCATAGGCCAAGGGAGGATTCGTATGGGTTCCGCCAAAGTTCGAGCCATAGAAGAGTGGGAACCTCCACGAGGAATTAGTGAGCTAAGGTCCTTCTTGGGCCTAGTTAACTACTATCCGAGGTTCATCATGGGGTATTCCGCCAAAGCCTCACCCCTAACCGATTTGCTCAAGAAGAAGACCGTGTGGCATTGGGATGAAAAATGCCAAAGAGCTTTTGAGGGGTTGAAGAAAGCCGTAACCGAGGAGCCGGTCCTAAGATTGCCCGACTTTGAGCTTCCTTTCAAATTCCACTCTGATGCCTCCGATTATGCCATTGGGGGCGTGCTCATGCAAGAGAGACATCCCATCGCTTTTGAGTCTCGGAAGCTCAACGACACCGAACGTTGCTATGCCACCCGCGACAAGGAGATGACAGCCATCATCCATTGTCTAAGCGTGTGGCGTCACTACTTGCTCGGAGGGAGGTTTGTGATAAAAACCGACAACGTCGCAACGAGTTACTTTCAAAATCAGAAAAAGTTGAGTCCAAAGCAAGCTCGTTGGCAAGACTTCCTGGCCGAATTCAACTATGGGATGGAATACAAGCCGGGCAAGGCCAATGTAGTGGCCGATGCCCTCAGCTGCAAAGGGATGCTTGCCCACATCAGTGCCGCTCACGGGACCATCCGGGACAGGGTCCGAGAAGGCACGACACAGGACAACTTAGCCCAAAACCTGCTGAAGCTTGCTGCCGAGGGTAAGACGCGGAGGTTTTGGGTTGAAGACGGTCTGTTGCTCACGGTGGGCAACCGGGTTTTTGTTCCAAGGTGGGAAAACTTGAGGCGTGACCTTCTCAAGGAGTGTCATGACTCGCATTGGGCCGAGCATCCGGGGATAGAGAGGACCGTGGAACTTTTGGAGGAACATTATTATTGGCCGAGAATGAGGGACGGCGTAGAAGCCTATGTCAAGACGTGTCTTGTGTGTCAACAAGACAAGGCCGAACAAAGAATGCCAGCCGGGTTGCTGGAGCCATTGCCCATACCGAACCAACCATGGGAGAGTGTTTCCATGGATTTCATTTCCGCTTTGCCGAAATCAGAAGGGAATGGGTCGATCATGGTTGTGGTCGACCGATTCTCTAAATATGGGACGTTCATTCCCGCACCTAAGGACTGCACCGCAAGTGAAGCTGCTCGTTTTTTCCTCAAGTACGTTGTGAAGTATTGGGGATTGCCGAGAAGCATCATTAGTGATCGAGATCCGAGATTCACGGGTAAGTTCTGGGCCGAGCTGTTTAAGTTGATGGGTTCGAGCCTCCACTACTCTACGAGCTTTCATCCACAGACCGATGGGCAAACAGAATGGGTGAATGCTTTACTAGAGCTGTACCTGAGACATTATGTGGGGGCCAACCAGAGAAATTGGGCAACACTGATTGACATTGCCCAATTTTCATACAATCTTCACAAGAGCGAGTCAACAGGCCATAGTCCCTTCGAGCTCGTTACGGGACAACAGCCTTTGACTCCACAAGCCGTTGCAACTGGGTACACGGGGAGTAGGCCCGCCGCCTATCAAGCTGCAAAAGGGTGGAACGAGAAGCTAGACATCGCTCAGGTCCATCTCGATAAAGCCGCACACAAGATGAAGAAGTGGGCGGACAAGAAGAGGAGATTCCTAGAGTTCCAAACCGGGGACTTGGTGATGATAAAACTCTTGCCGCAACAGTTCAAGACCCTACGCAAGGTGCACAAGGGTCTAGTTCGTAGATACGAAGGTCCTTACCCGATTCTCGCTAGGGTTGGTAAGGTTTCCTACCGTGTTGAACTTCCGCCACAGATGAAGATCCATCCCGTGTTTCATGTGAGCATGTTGAAGCCGTACAATGGGGATGACCAAGATCCAAGCCGGAATGAGTCAAACCGGGCACCAACAGCCGTGACCCCATCATTTGACAAGGAAGCAACTGAGATCCTTGCCGACCGGGTTGTGAGACGAAGGGGTGTGCCGAGGTATGCCGAGTACTTGGTTCGTTGGAAAGATCTTCCGGAACACGAAGCCACTTGGGAGAAGGAAGAGGATCTGTGGTAGTTCAAGAGCATGATCGAGGCCTTCAAAGCCGCTTAGACATTGTCGAGGGCGACAATGGCTTAGGTGGGGGAGAGTGTCACCGACCGACTTTTTACGATATTTATTTATGTAATTTTCCGCTTTTAACTCTCGATGTATTTTTCGTTATAGCATGTACTTAGCATCATTTTGTAAGGAGCAAGCTTACTTGGGACAAAGGGGAACCGTGAGCCACCCTCTCCCAACTACCCTTGCTCCACTTTTTAGAGTAAGTTGACTTAGATTAATTAATGAGCCACCCTACCCTCTTACATGTTGTATGGCTAGGGGACAAGTAGACACCATAGTACATACTTTTTTACTTTTTTGTCTTTTCTTTACTTGTGTATAAATATATGGGTAATGCAATGGGATGATCCATCCAAAATTCCAACCAAATCACTTGAGTCATATTTTCTCTCCCTTTCCCTTTCTCTCAACCGTGCATCTCTTTTCCTCTTTACCTTCCATTATAATATTTTTCCAACATAAAACCGGGGTATTGTTATACTTGGGTTTGGGGTTGCCTGATTTTGACGAGGTACTTTCGGGGTGAAGTCGAGTGGCATCGTGGTTTTAACATAGAGAACGTGTCATCCCGTGACATGTGGCTATGTTATTCACAGTGATCATGGTAAGATGATTGATCACAAGTGGACAACTGTGGGAGACGCTCCTAATCTAGTGGCTGAGGCTATAGCAACACAGGATGACATTTGACATTACAATAATAAAGGATAAAGATGCATCCATGTTGAGGGTAACAATCTAGTGGTTTTGAAAATTATCCACAGAATTTACCTACCCCGGGAAAATTAGATAAATTATGGAAGATATTTGGTTCTAGCTTGTAAATATAGTGATTTACGAGTGTGTCACGTTTATCGTGAAGGCAATAATGCAATGGATATGATGGCACTTAGAGGGATTCAGGAGCATACAAGATATAGAAATTTAAAATGTCATAATGTAGAATTTAATAGAATTGTTAATGAGGGTTCATTTCCCAGGCACTAATGCACCGGATTCCATTAGAACTCCGAAGGTAAGCGAGCCTGGGCGAGAAGAGTACCAGGATGGGTGATCTCCTGAGAAGTCCTTCTGTTGCCGACTCTATAAGGTTGGGGGTCCTTGGAAACAGCCTCTCGGTAGGGTTACACCCTAAAGAAGTAAGGCTATGTACATCCACCCCTCAGATGCCGTTTAGGCGTAAGCCCTTGAAGCACTAGGTTTGCTGCTGTGGTTGTTGTATTAATGAGGAAGCACAAAGTGGGTCTATTTGTTGATAGACTCGCATCTTTTTTACATTCATAAAACAATAAATTCTATTTTGTGTTAGGTTTATGTCTTAAATTACTTGTTTTTTATGTTTATGGGGTTGCCGTGGGGTCACCGATCGATCAGGAGGGAAGCCCGATCGATCGGATGATTTAAGGAAATCTTCGGTATTTTTGGGCAGTTAGAGGGCCGATCGATCAGCCGGTTCCGATTGATCGCGGTTCCGATCGATTGGGTGTTTTTCGATAGATCGGGCCCTCCCAAACCTGCGCCCATAAATTAGGACGTAGGTTTACATCACAATTGTGACCCAAATTAAGAGTGAGGCGCCGCCATTAAGGAAAGAGGTGATTTTGTAATTCCTCCAAGATTTTGAGTGCTACGAGAGTTTAGAGAAAGTGATTGTAATTCTTTCATAGATCTCGTTCAGAGGAAGTGTCGTTGTAATTCTTCCGTTCAGTATCAATAAAGAATCTCCATCTCCGCCCGTGGTTTTCTCCCCTCTCGGTTGTAGAGGGGTTTCCACGTAAATATTGTATGTTCGTGTTTGTTCTTTCTTTCTCCATATATTTTTTTGTTTACTTCTCGTTTTGCGTGAGTCATATTATTTGAATCGAATCAAGTTATCAGGGTTTCATGTTTCCACATTAAGTTTTACCTAACATGTTGATTTAAAAGTATTTTTTTTATGTATGTCAAAATACCTAAAATATTCAATGAAATACTTTTCTATTGAAATTAAAAATATTTTGTTTACCTTTATTCAACTCTTCTAAGCAAACAATTAATTTTCAATCTCCCATAAATGTGGCCCCCCTCTTACTTTCACTCCCAGGGCAACAACCTGCTTTGGATCAAGGTCGTCTTCATTTTAAACTTGCTTCATCATTATCTGGGTCGCGAAGTTCAATACTTCTAGTAATATATTTATTCGATTATAAAAATAAAATCACTTAATATTATTTTTTATAACATATGAGCTTTCGTCATATTATTTAATATTCAAATTCAATATTCTTCAAATTTTTCTTCTACTTTTCACTAAGTTGTCTAATTTGCCAAAATTAACTTACATGCATCCCAATAAATAATCTGTTGACGAAATAATATAGTCTTGGGGCAAACAAAATATTGAAACCACGATAGATATTGATGCCTCAGAAAGGAGACTAAAGAGAAGACCTGATGCAGCGTGTGAAATGCGAAATAGGGGTACAAGAAGGTTCAACGATATTTCTTTTAATTTTATTAATTGATAATAAATATAAAAAGAGAAAATGATAGGCTCGATTTTTCACAGCCCGAGAAAAGGAGAAACATGAGCTCGAGTTCTCATAACCCGAGAAAAGGAGAAATAAGAAAATGATTTCTCACACCTTAGAAAAAGAGAAACAAGATAACACTTTAAAATTCTGAAAAAATAAGCTCCATAGACCTAGCCTAGTCTTCCCCCTTATATAGAGGACATGTTACAATTGAAAGTTCAAATTTAAATTCAAATAAGGAAATCAAATGACAAAAGCAATTGAATCAAAATAAAAACAGAAAGAGATTTAAAAATTAAATCAGTAACCAAATCTCACTGCTCACGCCTCGAATCTCGCTCGGATCTGATTGCCTTGATTCTCGTTGGGCCTTAACAGGCATGTCCCTGCCATGCCACCAACCCGAGTCCCGCCAAGCAATGCACCAATCAGGGACTTGGTGCTGCTTTTCTCGTCTACATTTGGCGTCCTCTTCACACCCATTCTTGGCTTCCATGTCCTGCTCATCATGATCCACCAAGGAGTATTTGGCAGCTGCAGCAAGACCTACAAATATCAATAGGATATTGTCATTTGAAGATATGCTTGACGAGGCAAAGTCCCATACATAGGATTACCAGATGCCTAGTCTGACCAAAATATACCAGACTTCATTCAAAGGGATATTAAAGTCACTATTTATGGTTTACGTGTCTCACATATAAATACCCCCAACCTTGTCATGAAGGGGCGCAAGAACACTGGTAATGACATTATCCTTCCTTTTGTTGTGTTAGAACTGATTAGACTAAAAAGTATCGTGAAAACTATTTTTGAAAGTTAGCCTAAATGTGAGATTGATGTTCACAACCGATGATAGAAGAATCACAAACGAAAAAAAGCAAATGCAACACCGGATTATGTGGTTCAGCCTAAATGACCTACTCCACGATCCCCCTTCCTACTTATCTTACTACAGACCAGAATCAAATTGATTACAAATTATAAGGCGCTTCTCATAACTTAAGGTATTAGTTACATGCCTTTTTTCTTCACAACTACATAAATCAAAATTTGAAGCTAAAAGAAAAAGGAAAGAACGTTATATCTCTCTCTATCTAGGTACTGCAATTCAAATGGCCAAAATCAAGACGATGTTGATTGTATCTCATGGATCACAGCAAACTCAAGCTGAAGTAACCATCATGGAAGTAGCTCAAGAAACCCTAAGAACACCTCAGAGCAAACGGAGAAGGAAATTTGAGAAAATGCTTAAAGATTGTAAAAATAATTGTGACAATAAGCCTTATATGGTGGGGAAACATAATCTGCGTGCTCATGATATGAACCGTACAAAGGCATGAAGATCAATGGCTGAGATCATTCAAAACAAACACAATCTTGTGCTGCTAGAGGCTGACACGTGGACCAAGGTGGTCCATCAGATCACCTAGATCAACGGCTCAAGATAGCCTAGACAAACACAAGTACATGCTCCAGATGTGTGACACGTCGCTCTATCGTCACCGTCCAAATTCAAACGGGTATGTGTAAGCTTGCTGAGGAAGCTTTGTAAAACATGTTATAGTTGGCTCCAACTAGGGAACAAGGCAGCCAAAAATCCGAAATTGGGTAGCATGGTAAAGGTACCGGGTAGGTTTAATTTGGATATTCTAGGTTAAGGTCCATATTTTAACATTATTTACATCAATGGCATTTTACATAATCTGATTTAATTTTCTCCAATCATGAAATGTTGTGTTTTAAAATTTTGGTTTAGAACTAATATCTTATGTTATATCCTAGCCTATTATTCAGACATAATCTAGACTATATAGGAGCCACATTTCGATAATTCTTCACCTGATTACTATTTAAGCTAACAACTGGGCTCTCACTAGTAATAAGGGGGATTTCCTATAATCTTGGCATCCACTAGAATCCCAAAAGCTCTGAACTAAGTTGATGCATCTCATCAACTTAAATAAAGGCATAGCCTTGGTCCCCATATCAGCAAGGTTATCTTCAGTCAAAATTTTCAGCAAATCTATTGCCTCTAAATCAAGCTGTTCTTTCAAAAAGTGTCTCCTAACAGCTCGGTGTTTAGTCCTGTTGTGATATACTAGGTTTTTGCTAAGTGCTAGGGCTGATTGACTGTAGTCAGTGTTATTGGTACCCCTAGGCCCAATTTAAGTTTAGCTAAAATTCCACTTAGCCAAATACCCTCTTTGATAGAATCTGTCATCGCTAAGAACTCAGCCTCAGTCGTTGACAACATTGTTACTGACTAAAGCTTAAATCTCCAGCTGACAGCCCGGCCATTTAAAGTATAGATATATGAGCTGGTGGACTTACGTTTATTAAGTCTCCACCAAAATCACTATCGGTATAACCTAGAATTTTAAAGTTTGTATCATTTCTTCCAAATGTAAGTCTTAGGCTGACAGTTCACTTAATATACCTTAGCAATTATTTCACCTAATTCCAATGTTATTTCCTAGATTCCCCATGAACCTAGATAAATCACTAATAGGATAAGCTAAGTCTAGTCTAGTACATGTCATAGCATACATGACTGACCCTATAGCGTTTGTGTAAGGTAGACTACTCATATTAGCTTGTTCATACTCATTTTTAGGACTCTTTTCTACTAAAACTTTGTGATGTGACGGTATGGGAACTTTGACTGCTTTTGAGTTGGTCATATCAAAATGTTTTATGACCTTTTCAAATAGCTAGCTTGAGATAAGTGAATTGTTTTCAAATTTCTATTTCTACTTATTTCCATTCCCAAAATTTCCTTTGCCCGGCCCAAATCTTTCATTTCAAAATTTTGTTTTAGCAAATCTTTTACTTTCAAAATTTCAGACATACATTTACTAGCAATAAGCATGTCATCCACATAGATTAATAGATAAATCACAGAATTCTTTTCCACATTTTTCTCATAGAAACACACATCATGAATGGATCTAGCAAAGCCAATTTTTTTCATGAACTGATCAAACTGCCTATACCACTACCTATGGGACTGCTTAAGACCATATAGGGACTTTCTCAACCTATATACTAGGTCTTCTTTCTTAGGTAATACGAAACCCTGAGGTTGGGCCATGAGCCATAAATATTTCCTCCTCTAACTCCCCGTGCAAGAATGCGGTAGTTACGTCCATTTGTTCTAAGTTCAATTCATATTTAGCAGTTAAGGCCATAAGTATTCTAATGGTTGTGTGTTTGATAACTGGTGAAAAAAATCTCGTTGTAATATATGCCCTCTTTGTGTAAAACCTTTAGCTACCAACCAAGCTTTAAATCTAGGTTTTTCTGATAGTGTCCTAGGCTCCTTAACCTTAAAGACCCACTATTTTTTTACCTATCAGTTTAGGTACTAGTATACAGGTCTGATATTTCTTTAAGGATTCCATTTAAGCTCCCATTGCATTCAATAATTCTGTTGAATGTTGGCTGTTTATAGCCTCTTTGTACATTAAGAGTTCTAATTCTACATACTATATGGCAATATTCAGGGCATATATTACACAGTCAGCATATCCCAAATTATTTGGTGGTTTGATATCTCTCCTTACCCTATCTCTAGCTAGCTGATAATTGTCTAGCTCGTTTCTTGTTATGACCTCATCATCATTGCTCCTATAAGCACTTGATGTTTCCTGGTTTGGTTCTACTTGTTCAGACTCTGAACTATTATTCTGTTTTGGTTCAGGTTTTGCTTCTAGTCTTATTTGATAGGTTGGTTTAGGTGGATATCTCAAATTCATATATTTCAGGTTCACACATTCTATTTTTAGGTACCTGATTATTATTCTAAGTTAAGTAGGGCATGTCTGATTCACTAAACATGACATCTCTACTTATAATATTCTTTGTCCTATTACCGTCTTTGATACCTATTCTATAGCCCTTAACACCATTAGGGTAACCCAGAAAGACTCCTTTGATAGCTCTAGGATCCAACTTGCCCTCAAACTGATGAAATACCTAGCACAACCAAATACTCGAGGGTTCGAGTAGTCAGCAAGTTTACCTAACCACATCTCTTCTGGTGTCTTAAAGTCAGTTCCAGTTGAGGATGTCCTATTTATCAAATAGCAGGCTGTTTTTAAAGATTTCCCCTAGAAATGTTTACCTTAACATGAGGCAAACAACATACACCTAACCCTATCTAGTAAGGTTTGATTCATTCGTTCACCAACCCCATTTTATTGCGGCGTCCCCCTAACAGTGTTATGGCATTTGGTTCAGTTTTTAGCACATAAATCATCAAACTCAAAATTTATGAAGTCTAATCCATCATCTCTTCTGAAGATCTTCATTTTTCTTCTTGTTAGATTCTCTATCTGGTTTTTCCATCTAACAAACATTGGGAAACAATCATCTTTATGTTTCATCAAGAAAATGCAGACTTTTCTTGAAAAATCATTGACAATGTATAGAAATACAAGGCTCCACCTAGTGGGGTGACCCTAACTGGTCTCCACAAATATGAGTGTATGTAATCTAATGGTCCATTACTTGTGTGTTTACCAACTTAAAAAGCCAAACGATGTTGTTGACCAAATATGCAAGATTCACAAAAATCTAACTTTGAAACAGTATCACCGCACAGCAGTCCATGGTTTGACAGTTCACATAATCCATGTTTAGAAACATGACCTAAACGTCCATGCCACAAATTTGTTGAATCTGTCTCAACTGCAACATGTGACTCACCTGAAACTATCTGACCCTTTAACATTTAGAGACCATTCTTAAGTTCCCCTTTTAGGATAACTAAGGATCCTTTCTGTATCCTAATTTCAGAATTCATAGCTCTAAAAGACAATCCCCTAAGGTCCAACTGACCAAAAGAGATGAGGTTTCTACTAGGTCAGGCACATGTGTCACGTTTTCGAGGATATACACAGTATAGTTAGTTAATCTAATCTTAACATATCCAATTCCAGCAACCTTACAGCCCCTGTTGTCTCCTAATAACACACTTCCCCGTTAAGTGGTCTGTAATCTATGAAGTCAGCCTGATTAGAGGTCATATGAAAACAATAGCTAGAATCTAACACTCATTCATGTTCTATATCATCAAATTTAACAATTAAAGCAGTAGCATGCTATCACACACATCATTTGCATCAGTTAAGTCAGATAAAACATGTAAAACTTCAGCATGATCTAAATCAAAAGAAACTACATTATCAACTGATCCTTGTGAGGTATTTTTATCTGGGAAGTTTAGTTTCATATGGCCATATTTGTTGCATTCATAGCATTTTACTTTTGACAAATTCTTTCTACCTCTAGACATAGAACGATGCCTACTCTTGGATCTCTTTCCATTACCATTGCTTTGCAGAGAGAGAAAAATGAACCCATTGTTTTGGGTTCTCTGTAGACTAGTAAATGTGAAAATGGACAAACCCATTTTGGGCTTTCTCTGGAAGAAAGCTTCACAGAGAGAGAAAGTGAGTTTGAGATGAGCAAAATGAACCCATCTGTTGGATTCTCTAGGATGCTACTCTGGTAAGAGGAAGAATGGAGGAAAGAGAAAGCTTGAAGAAAGGCAATGGTGGGCTGATGAAGAAGAAGAAGACGGTGAACTCTGGAGCTTGAGTGCTCGGTTCTAAGGCAGAGACTTGAAGGCATGGCCTCTGATGATGGTCTTCTTCAAGGATCTAGCTAGGGTTTGGACCTCTAGGTTGTTCTTCGCTCATATCGCTCGATTATAGCTTTTCTCTTGTTCTTTCTCAGTTTCTTGCTTTAATCTTTGTTGTTTTTCCGTTTAGACTTGATGCTTGATCTGTGTTTGTAACTCTAAATTACTGATAGTGGATTTGACTCTCGTGGACTGGGACCTCTTTGAGGTGCCGAACCACGTAAATCGCGTGTTCTTCGTTGTTTTTGTTGTTTTTAGTTTATTTTCACATAGTTTCGATTGTGGGTTTTTGTTGCTTAGTACTTGGATAAGATCTTTTTTTTTTTTTTTGAGTTGGATTTGCGTCAGATTTAAGGCCCAAATTCACAGCAAGTGGTATCAGAGCACCAACATATTGGTTTGTTTCTTATTACATAGCTTGAGTTAGGATTCTAATATCTAAAGAATCCACTAAAAACAGTTTGGCATCATCCATGGGAAGGTAATCTTATGGCAGGAGCATCGAACCAGCCTGACGCACTCCAACATCATTGAGTTGGAATATGTGCGACCAAACCCCAACTCAAAAAAATCCAGTACACGCTTGATCAACTTTTGGCAAGGAAACCAGATCTAGAGGCTCGTCAAGATAAGGCCTAACCTAGTGCTATAAATCTGGAAACTCATGAGCAAGCAAGACCCAAAGAACATATGCATAGATGCGCAAGCTCGAAAATATACAGATTAAGCCAAACTTGTGTTCAAAGCGGGAAGAATCAAGTCCTTTGTCGATGGAGTTTATTGGGTCTGGTGAGAAGTCCATGACAAATACTGAGACTCCAATTGGTGAATGAATCTCCTTCACAGTAAATAGAATGTGGTCATGGGAACCAAAATACAAATAACTCTTTCGCTGTTTCCACACAAATATTGAAGGCTCCTCTTGGAAAGATAAAAATTCTGAATCTCGAACTATTTGATGGCAGACAATACATATATACAAGATGCCGCAAAGGAGGTTTGGTGTAAATATTTCCCTTCCAATCTCAAGTGTGTCGCACAAGTTTCACCCATGTTATTACCTAAAAAGTCCTTACATAGCTTCACATGAGTTTTAGAGCATTTCATCCACCCCTTTCTTGGTAGTAAACAGTGGAGGAAAATTTGCATGCAATTAATTTTGTGATTTCATATAAAGTTTCACAAGGAAAATATTTCGTACTATGGTAATTAGATCCATCATACACCTTTTGCAGAATTTAGAATTTAAGTTCTCCTTGGCCAAGAACTAGCACAGTTAGATAACGAATCGGGGAAAAAAGACAGCAAATATATTTTAGTCAAGATTACAATGCCAACACTAAGTTGAGTTGCTGGAGGCCACAACATTCGATAAATGGTCAAGAGCCATTTGAAAATAAAAGCTATATCAAGAGCGACCGATAATGTTCTTTAGAGAGCATCCTCAAGTGGGAAAAAAAAACATGAAGACTCCAATCAGTAATGCCTACATTATGTTGAAATTAGTATTGCGTATTCATGTCCTCGTATTTGTATTTGTATGCTTTAGTATCTGTATTTATTCTTAGCATATTCTTTTATGTAATTAGTGAGTAGGTAGATATTTCTCTTGATTTTTAGTCTCTTCCTCTCCCTCTCCCAACCGGCCACTAAGGGCCATTACTACATGCTTTTACTTTGCTTTTCTCTTTGTAACTCTTTACTTGAGAAGATGATTGGGTGTGTCCTTCATCTAGTATAAATAGGGTAGTCTTGTTTCATTTCTTGATCATCCAATATAACTTTTGTTTCTCAACATTCTACCTTAAGTTTTTACATTGCTGTCTTAAGTTTTTACACATTAGGACAAATGTTATACAAGGAGAAAGATAGTCAATTGCTAAAGTTGCACAAAAAGATGATAAGAATGCCCCAACGATGAGACCATGGGTAATGGCGTAAATCCCACCATGATCATGAGAACACCATAGAGAAATTTCCAAATCTTATAGGGCATATTAAGGAGTTCATCAACTTAGGTCAAAATGCAAAGAAAACATAATTGCTAGTATTGCGAGAAAAATTTAAGAAACAAAAACCACTTAAAAGGGTAACATCTTTTCCTTATGATGGTGTGGCCTTTGGAGTATCTGAATTTGCTCGCCTATGTCATATTTGACAAATTACGTATGGGGAAGAGTAGAGGCCCACAAGAGGCCTCCCTTCGCAGTGTATAATCTTTAAGGAGAAGATTTTCGCAAACCACAAATTGACCCAATGGCAGTTATAGTAGATATCAAAAACTGTAAAGTGCATTGAATCCTAGTGGACAAAGTGCTGGAGTTGGTGTACTAGAAAACCCAATTAGTTAGTTTAAATATTAAATAAATAAAATTATTTTATTTATTTATTATCTGATTATGTTTTACGAGTCAAACATACATGTGATTGTTTTTTAAAACCTTCCATGAGATGGACGTAGTCCAAGATGACATGTCAGGTTTGGTTTAATTCGTCAATGAGATTCAACCACAGATACACTTAGAACAAACTAGTGATATGTTGTCAAAATATGTTCATAGTCGGTGACAAGTTTGGACAAATTATCTGATAAAACTATAATATGATACTTTTTGATGACTTGTCTTCGTTATGTGGATAGGGATCCAAGAGTATGATGTTGGTGTTGTCAATAAGATTGGAACGCGGAGCAGGAGCGCCTGAATTATTTGTTTCTTAGCTACTATCAGAAATAACTAATTTTGCAAGACGACAACTCTAAATCTAGGAAATAGTCTGAACTCACGCAACGATTGTTCGTTGCTTTGATATGTTAAAAGGATAAGTCATAGTGCATTGACTTAAATCTTACACGTGTTGCACAACTGCATGAAGTGTAGCGGAAACATGTATTTTACGTGGAATCTATAGTTTCTTAAAAGATAAAGATGACCCCTTAGTTGATTCGCAAGTATACATATTTGAGAATCTTTGGTCAAAGTGTTCCATATGTTTGACATTTGAAATTATTAAGTAAATTATTTTTACTAAATGGTAATCAATTATTATTATAAGATGATAATCAAATTTAACCTATTTAGAGCTATAATTAGATTGTTCTTAAGGTTCCTTTGCAAGCCACAACTTAAGCATCGTTTGAAAATATTTAAAAATGAATTCATGAGATGAATTATTTATAGATGAGATAAATAAATTTTTATGCTAAACAATTTATAAAATGAATATATAATATGATAAATTATATTGTGTTTTAAACAAAAATTAAAAAGAAGGAGGGCGAAAATTTGCACACACCTGGAGGCCCTCTGCAGGGCTTTCCCCTTGCCACAATAATGACGAAGTCATCAATAGGGGTTTATACGTCTTATTCACGGGTGTTTGAAGCTAACGTCACCCTAGTTTTGTTTGCTTATATAGACATGTGTTTCATCGTGAAATGATACTTGGTTTTCTCCCTTGACAAAAATCCTAAAAATTATTTTAGGAGTTTTTTAAATTTATTATTTAGCATAACTTTTTTAAAAATCAATTTTTTAGTAAAGATTAAAAGGAAAATTTTTTGCCTCTATTTAATCAACTAGCGCTCCTATATAAACAAGAGAAAGAGTAGGATTTATCCAGTCATTCAATATTTTCAGGTTTTAGCCTCTATTTTGAGAGTTCTCTCTTCTTGGGTTGTTGTGAGAATTGAGCGTTTATTTTCTTTTGTTTTATTAGTGTTTAATAAAATTAAAGGAAAGGTTGTTGACTCCTTCCTGTCTCCCTAATTTTCCAATTATAGCTTGGCAGGAATCTGTTATAGTTCAAGAATGATCTTGAACTGTAAGCTTGAGATTTGTGAATATGATATGAGAAAGAAGTGAAGAGGATGAGAAATGGAGAGAATTTAGGGTTGAGAGAAGAGAGATATCAATTTTATTATATGAGATCATCAATACAAGCTACCTAGCTTTATAGAATAAGATAAATCGAAATAAGGAAGAAAATATCTGAAGTTACAATTCATCCGGACAACTTCCCTAACCAACTTAACTAACTAGCGTTATTGGTGCCAAAACTCACTTTGAATCGTAAGGCTATTACATCAGTAAAAACACCAACATTTAATACTCAAAATTGGAATAGAACCATAACAAAGCCTTCCTCTAAAGATCATTCTTGTCTCAAGAATGCAAGGACAGAAATTGACTTTGAAGGAACTTAAGATTCTATCAAGTTGAATCTTCTTCGGCTAAGTTGCTCCACATCACCAAGACCGCTTCAACTAGCTTCCCACCTTGTTCAATGACTCGAGAATCCAAGGTAATAGAGGCCAAATTTTCCTTGCCTTTCAAATATTGAACTTAATAATCAAGACCAAGCATCCTCATCAACCCCTTGTGCTGGACCCTAGTGGCTATCCTTTGTTCTAACGAGTATTTAAGGCTTTGATGGTCTGTTTTAATGACAAATGGTGACTCTCCAAATAATGCATCCACCTCTTGACAGCCAAAAGGATAGCAGGATACTCCTTTTCGTATATAAACAATTCCAAATGCGTTGGGCTTAAAGCTTGGCTAAGATAAGCCAATGGCCTTCCCATCTGTGATAAGGTTGCTCCAACTCCATTACCATAAGCATCAGTCTCCAGCACAAAATCTTGGCTGAAATCAGGCATTTCCAGAACTAGAGCTGCACACATTACTGCTTTCGGTACTTCAAAAGCTTCCCGAGCAGCCTCAGACCACCTGAAGGCATCCTTCTTCAATAGATCGGTTAATGGCTTATCAATACCTCCATGTCTTGCTATAAACTTCCTGTAATATCCTGTTAAATCAAGAAATCCCCTCAACTGCTTCAAGGTAACAGGTATTGGCCAGTCTTTCATAGCTTAAATCTTATCCGGATCTATGGATACACCTTCATAAGAAATTATATGGCCTAAATACACCACTTGTGATTGAGCAAAAAAGCACTTGGACAACTTAGCATAGAGCTTATGACTGCGCATAACACTCAACACCTTCCTCAAAGGATCCAAATGGCCCTCTAGATTTGCACTGTAAATAAGAATATCATCGAAGAAAACTAGCATAAATTTCCTCAATAAAGCCTTCAACACATCATTCATCACAGCCTGAAATGTAGCTGGAGCATTAGTCAGACCAAAGGGCATTACCACAAACTCATAATGCCCATGGTGAGTTATGAAAGAAGTCTTATAGATGTCTTGCTCCAGAACTTTGATCTGATAGTACCCTTGTCGCAGATCTAGGTTAGAAAAGACACATGAGCATGGAGTTCATCCAAAAGGTCATCAATGATTAGAATACAGAACTTGTCCTTGACTGTAAGTGAATTTAACTACCAATAATTAATACACATTCTGGCAGATCCGTCCTTCTTCTTGACTAAGATAACTGGAGAGGCAAATGGGCTATGACTTTGCCTAATGAAGCAAATTTTCAACAGCTCCTCGACTTGCCCTTCAATCTCAGTCTTCTGTGAGTGTGGGTACTTATAAGGTTTTAGGTTCACATGATCTGAATTAGATTTCAATGGAATTGCATGATCAAGAGCCCTTTGTGGAGGTAAAGATATTGTTTGATCAAATAAGTCCTTGTACTCATCAATCAGTGAACTTATTTCAGGATGAAGTGATGCCTGAACCTCAGCTTGAGCTATTGAAAATGATTTCCCAACCCACTGACATGCTCTTTCTTGACACTTTCCTCCAACCTCTTGCCCTTCATTAAATGTACTGGCCTTGCTCAACAATTTCTTGCAATCTAACATTGACCCCTTGCATCTCAAATGAAACTATCAATTGAGAGAAATCCAAAACCAATGGACTGAAAGTCTTCATCCAATCAACACCAAGCACCATATCACAGCCTCCCGACTGAACAATTCTGAAGTCATGCACAAACTTATGATTCTGCATTTGCCAATTAGAGTCTTGGCACTTGGTTTGAGTGAGAATTAAATTCCCATTGGCCACTAGCGCAACCAAAGGGGTCGTTCTAATCACTTCATGTCCCACCTTTCTCACAACCTTAGGATCAATGAAGCTGTGAGTACTGCCACCATCAATCAAAATCAATATAGATCTGTGTCTTACTTCTCCCTTGATTCGAATAGTGTTGTGAGAACTATTCCCTGTTAAAGCCTTCACTGAAATTTCCATTTCATCATCCACCTATTCCTCCTACAGCTTATGTTCTTGTTCAGCCAATTTAGCCTCCATTTCCTCCTCTTCAGTAACTCCTTCAACCTCTGCTCCACTAGCTAACATCAGAAGCTTGGGATTATACTTGTGCCTCAAGAAATAACGCTAATTACATTTGAAACAGAGCCTCTGAGCCTTCTTCTCTTCCACACTCAAAGGCTTAGATAGTGCAAGAGCAATCTGATGCTGGTAAGACCCCTAATTACTCCTAATTTTTTTAGCCATCAGAAGCTATCAAAACCGTGGACTTAAATAACCTGGCCTTGGAATATGCTTTAGACAAAGTTCTAGGACTTAATGCTTTTATGAGATTCTTGATTTTTGGCTTCAAACCACTTATAAAAATCAAGACATAATAGGCTTCATTCACATTAGGAGTCACAATCATCATCCTTGCCCTCAAATTTTCAAATCTGGCCATACACTCTTTCATAGAAGTAGTTTGCACTACCTTATTGAAATTGTCCACAACATCACTAGTACCTCATCACCATATCTTTATCAAAGTTCCTCCACAAATTCAGACCAAGTCAATGAAGGATTACTGCGGATGTGACTATAGAACCATACCTCCTGATCTCCATGGAGATGCACCACTGCTAATTCCACTTTCTCAGCCTCACCGTTGTGATAGAAATGGAAATAACTCGCGCATCTTCTCAGCCAAGATTGAGGTTGCTTCTGAATCCACTGCTCTTGCTATTGCCTGTAACATTGTCACTTGCTCCTGAATTCTACATCAAATCAGGTGGAGGTGGATCAGATTGTCCAACTGCTACACCTGGATTATGAGGTAACACAACATCAGGAGGTCAATCCGGCTGACTAGCTACTGATAAGACTCCAGCTCCCAAAGGCAAAGTCCACCTTGTGATTTGCTGCTGCAATCCTTGGAATCTTACTTCCATCTATAGCGATTGTTGATCAGTTCTTTCAGCCAACTTCTGCTCCTGAGATTGCTGTGATTGTCGCATCTGAGCAAACATCTGCACCATTTGAAGCCCCAATTGTTCAAATTGATTGAATTCAGCATCAGGTCCAATGTTTGCACCAGCAACTGCAGCATATGAAGCATTTGTGGTAGCATTGGCTCGAGTAGTCACTCCATTAGCCATTGATATAGTTTTCTTGCATCTAGCCAGCTCCAACCAATCAAATCCAGATCAATCAGCAGCACAACACCTGGCTCTGATGCCAATTATTAGAGTTCAAGAACAATCTTGAACTATAAGCTAGGGATTTGAGAATATGAGATAAAAGAAGTGAAGGGGATGAGAAATAGAGAGAACTTAGCGTTGAGAGAAGAGAGATATCAATTTCATTACATGAGATCATCAATACAAGCTAGCTAGCATTATAGAACAAGATAAACCGAAATAAGGAAGAAAATATCTAAACTTACAATGCATCCGGACAACTTTCCTAACCCACTTAACTAACTAGCATTATTGGCACCAAAACTCACTTTGAATCCTACAGCTATTACATTAGTAAAAACACCAACATTTAATACTCAAAATTGAAATAGAATCATAACAGAATCACCCACATGATCTGTTGGTGAATTTGAGGAGGAATTCTCTCCAACCCGGGGAGAATGATGCAGCCCCACCTTAGCCTTTGGCGGGGGTCTTGGCGAGTTGATCTTGGCGAGATGGATCAATTGGCTGAATCGAGATAGAGAAACGAAAGGGAAAGAGAGGCATGAGGCAAACTTGGCAGAATCACAGATTGACGGTTTGTGTTCGAAATGCCGCTAATGAAGAATTAGAGTTTGATTTTAAATGAGATTAGTTCTTAGATTGAAACTTAGAATTATTTAAATTTTGAATTATCTTTTAATGTTTTATTCTTAGTCAACTAACTTCTCTATATAAACAAGAGGAAGACTAGGGTTTATTTAGTCATTCAATATTTTCAAATTTTAGCCTTTATTTGAGAGCTCTCTCTTTTCGGTTTGCAAGAATTGAGCGTTTATTTCCCTTTTGTTTTATTAGTCTTTAATAAAATTAAAGGGAAGATTGTTGACTCCTTCCCATGTCCCCAATTTTTCATTTACACGCTGCATCAATTTTGGTCTAAAGTTTTTTTTAAGTAAAATAGTTTTGGAGCCTACACTCTCTGTGCTAGAAGAGATCATTGTAAAGAAGACCTTAAGGTGTTAAGAAAACATCTTCTAATCTTAGATCTTTTAGTCAGAGTTAGAATTCACGCTTCAGGTATGTTTAATTAAATATTTGATATTTAATTTATTTTTCCTTTACTTTGTTTATTCTATATATACCATGTTTATACTTGTTTTATTCAATATTTTTCATTTGTTATATTATGAGCTATTAGAGTCAGATCTACATTTAATTAGATCAAGGCTTATATTTAAAATTAAGAATTTTAATTGATTTTCTGCTGCGCCTGCCCTAGCCGATTTAGGAAATATTTTTGAAATATTCCAAACACAAAGGAAGCTCAATATATATTATCTTTTACCGGTGCTTCGAACAAATGGACTGAGTTTAAACCTATACATTATTATATAATGGGATTCATTGGAGAACTAGTTAAGCCTCTTGGTATTTAATCAGAAAATAAAGATGGTTTTTTTTTTTTTTTTTTTGTGGCACTAGTAAAAAGAGTAGAAGTCCTTTTTTGTGAACAGAAGAGTAGAAGTTATATGAACATATATGAGTTTGGAAAATAGGATTTTTTATGGCCCCTAATTATTGTCCAATTTATAAGATTATTTCATGGTTGAGAGGTATAGGCGACTAGCACATAATCTATAGAGAGGATATATTGTCTCGCATTAACATTGACCTTGAAAATTGAAGACAGAAAATGTGTAATCCCAAAACTAGAGTAGATGAGGCAAGCACTACATAGCTCATGGATATGAAAATATAAACTAAGCAATGAAAGATAAATATGCAAGACAATATAAAGTGTGCTTGAATGATCAAGAATGATTACACAGCTCCCTATCTGTAGAGATAGGAGGGAGAAGAATTTACAAACATAAGCCTTTACAATAAGAAACCTGAGGGGTAAATTAGGGAAAATAAGAGTAACCCTAATTGATTATGTGTGAGTCATCTAATATGTCCCCTCAATCTAAACGGGGTGAACACTGAAGATTGGCCTTCTAGTAGAGAAAATGATCAGAGGAGGGTCCCTTGGTTCAGATATTTGCAACTTGTTTAGCGGTGGGCATGTATTGATCTTGGAGGTCACTTTTTAGGACGTTCTCTCTAAAATACTAGAAGTCAACATCAACATCCTTACTTCGGTCATTGTGATGGGATTGGCAGCTAGATAGGAAGTGAAGTCATTGTCACAATACATAACAATAGGACTTGTGTTGCAAAGTCCAAGGTCTCTCATGAGATAACAGATCCAACCACTCTTAGTTACAACTTGAGCGACAGCTAGGTATTCAAATTTAGTAGTAGATTTGGGATAGTGGCCTACTTTTTGGCTTGCCATGAGATGAGGCTGGGTCCTAGAAAGAAAGTGTAACCCGTGGCAGATCAGCGAGTGTCGAGACAACCAGCCTAGTCTGTATTGGCGAAGGTAACAACAATGGTACACAAACTAGGGAGTATTGTTAGACCATAATCCAGAATGCCTTTAAGGTTGTGGAGGATACGCTTGACAATCTGCCAATGACTAGTCCTAGGAGCATACATAACTAAGAAACAAGGTTAAACAACATAAAATATCAAGATGAGTGTCACGAACCTAAATCCGTGACTTGGATAAATTTGGGGAAAGAGACCAAAAGAAAGAGAGAGAAAGAGACAGAATTAGAGTTGGAGAGGAGAAGTGAAGTTAGAATTTGAGATGAGAAAATGAAAGAATTTTAGAAGAAGGGAGAGAATTAGAGAAGAGAAGATAATGATACTTTAATTTAATAATTTTTGTGGATACATAACCAAGTGACAAATACAACTATTTATAAGCAAGCATGGAAGACTCTAGATTTCTTACCTAACCATGCCTTGGAGCCCAAGGGCATTAACTAGCCTAATTCAATACATAACATGCCAATGATTAAATGATGTACTTGGAGAGCAAGTATGGGCGGCGCATTTAATGCCCACTGTTGCCTAATACAAAATACATAGATATTTTTTACTTAAATACTAATTCTAGAATATTCTGGGTAAAATTGTAACTATAATAAAATACTAATATGTGTCTTAATGTGTCACTAGGGCAAGGTCACGGCTAGGGTCGTGACAAACCCTTCCCCTTGAAAGCATCCTTGTCCTCAAGGATGTCATGTGGGTTGATCTCCTTTTGCCAATCCCGAATCTTGGAAATCGTTCCCATACTCGCACTTTGACCTTGATCTTTTTTATGTCTCTTTGAGTGGTCTTAGGCTTAAGATGGTGAGCTTGACACAGTTTATCCCTGGGTTGCTGCGGGGCGTGGGACATGGTTTGGTTGTCATTGTCCCGTTTGTCGTTGCCTCGGTTGCCATGGTCTTGGTTGTCATTGCCTCGGTTGCCTTGGCCTTGGTTGTCATCCCGTGCCCCTAGTGTGCAGTTTGGCATGGGAGGGGTGTTTAGCTCAAGAGGATGTGGTGGGCTTGGCAAAAGCCCAACTTTCTCGGCTTGGTCATGGTTGTTGGTTCCACTCTCATCACCTTGCATGACATCGTCTTGGACAACCTCTAGTGAAGCAATTGGTATCTCCTTTGGTAAGACCTTCGGTGTGGCCTTTGGTGAAACCTCCGGTATAACCTTTGGTAAAACTGTGGGCATGACCTTCGGTGGGACCTTCGATAGGACCTTGGGTAGCACCTTTGGTTTCTTCTCTTGGCTTTCCACGAAGTGATTGATAGTCTCGGTCAGTGATCTAATGTTGGCCCTTGCTTCGTTAATGCGGTTTATGACTTGGTCAATGCTAGCATTAACTTTGTTAAGGTTGGCCTTCGGTAGGAGCTCCGGTAGGCCCCTTGGTGCGTCTTGCTTGGGTGGCATGGATATTAGGATGTCCATCCTACAACAATATGTGAAGAGGTCCCTTCCATCCAAGTGCCTACAAGCATTTTCTGCATCTCTCCTTGAGGTGTAAGTTATTAAAATTTCGACCCTTTAAGAAGTCACTAATGTGTACTTGATTTCCATGATGCAACCAAAGGAGGAGAAGGTTCTGCGGAGAACCTCCTCAGTGATGGGATAAAGAGTTTCGGAGATCGTAACAAAGAGCGTGGCCATTAGGGATGATCTGAATTTTCTTTATTTTATTTTATTTTTGTTTCGGTTTTGAGACCTTCAAAGGAAATAAAAAAATTTGCAGCGAAAGTTTTTTTTTTTTTTTAATTCGGAAATATTTTTTTTTTAAATTCGAATTTTTTTTTAATTTGAAAATGAGATTAACAAAGACATAAAGGATAGATTGAGCCTCTTGATCGCAAGATAGCTCTGATACCACTTTATCATGAACCTAAATTCGTGACTTGGATAAATTTGGGGAAAGAGACCGAGAGAGAGAGAGAGAAAGAGAGAGAATTAGAGTTGGAGAAGAGAAGTTAGAATTTGAGATGAGAAAATGAAAGAATTTTAGAAGAAGGGAGAGAATTAGAGAAGAGAAGATAATGATACTTTAATTCAATAATTTTTGTGGATATATAACCAAGTGACAAATACAACTATTTATAAGCAAGCATGGAAGACTCTAGATTTCTTACCTAACCATGCCTTGGAGCCCAAAGGCATTAACTAGCCTAATTCAATACATAGCATGCCAATGATTAAATGATGTACTTGGAGAGCAATTATGGACGGCGCATTTAATGCCCACTGTTGCCTAATACAAAATACATAGATATTTTTTTACTTAAATACTAATTCTAGAATATTTTGGGTAAAATTTTAGATATAATAAAATACTAATATGCGTCTTAATGTGTTACTAGGACAAGGTCACGGCTAGGGTTGTGACAACGAGTCATAGTAAGGTATTAAGGACCAAGAACAATACTTTTATGTTTAGTGGGATCGTCAAGGAAGTCCCCTTCATCGAGCGTGAGGTGTGTGCCAATGGGAAGGGGAGTTTTGAATAGGTTTTGCATCATGAATGTTGAGTTGAGTGAGAAGGCCTTCGGTGTATTTGTGTTATGAGAGAAAGAGACCATATTGGTCACATTTAGCTTCTACGCCTAAGAAGTAATGTAGTGGTCCAAGATCTTTCATTGCAAATTAGGAGGAGAGATGCGAATGAGGGTGCCTAGGGTGTGTGGTATGTCATCAACATATTAGATAAGACAAGTAGTGTCAGATGTGGTGTGTCTTAAGAAGAGGGATGGGTTTGCTTAACAACATGTGAAGCCTATACTACAGAGGAAGGTGCTAATGCATTGGAACCCAGCTCCGAGAGCCCGTTTAAGAGCATAGAGGGCCTTATGTAATCAGCACACATGAATAGGGAATTTTGGGTTTATGAACCCTTATGGTTGTCACATGTGGACTTCTTCTTGTAAATGGCCATGTAAAAAAGCATTAGTAACATCAAGTTGCCTGATAGGCTAGGCATTAGTTATAGCGAGTGAAAGTATGAACCGGATGGTATAAGGCTTGACAACAAGACTGAAAGTCTCCTTGAAGTCAATACCTTCTCGTTGGTGAAAAACTTAGGCAACTAAACTATCTTTAAAACGATCAACTGAACCATCCGCTTTATATTTCACTCGATATTTCCAGGTGCTACCTATAATGTTTTTGTTGGGATCCTGTGGGACAAGATCCCAAGTATGGTTTTGTATTAGGGCATTAAATTTGTCGGTCATGGCTTCTTACCATTTTGGGTATTTAACAGCTTGTGAGTAATAGATGGGTTCCTAAATGACCGTGATGGTAGATAAAGACAACGAATATATAGGCTTGCAAATACCATTCTTGAGCTGAGTTTGCATTCTATGGGTGTTTAGAGGTATGTGGGGTTTTTGTTTGGGTTACCCACTGATGCTGCTGGTGGCAAGAGTAGTAGGGGGAGATGGTGGTGGGATGGGCTATTGGGGTTGCTGGTCAGTAGCCATCGGTGGGGTGACAGTGGGGGGAGACTTAGTGGCCGTGGTGGGGCTGTCTGTGATAGCCATCACTACAGTTCGACTACTCCATTTTGTTGTGAACTATGGGGGCGTGATAAGTGAACATGTATGCTAAGGCGTAGGCACAATGCTTGCATAAGCCAATGGTCAAATTCGCCCTCTCCATAGTTTTGGAAATTTTTTATTTTAGTGTCAAACTGGTTTTCAACTAGTGTTTTGAAGTTTTCATAAACATCTAATATGCTTTGCATTGGGTAAAGCCATGTAAATCGTGTGAAATCTTCAACAAAATTAATATAGTACTTGTGTTTTGATGTAGAGAAAATCGGTAATTGCCATGTGTCCGAGTGGATTAGTTGAAAAGGCGCAACATTGGTATGAATTGCATGTTTAAATGGTAACCTATGTGACTTGCTCAAACAACATGTTTGAAAAATGTTTAAAATTTTGTTTCCAGAAATTAGATTGCGAGCACACGAAATTCATAAGACATTTCTCCCTAAATGATGTAAGCGGTTATGCCCAAGTTGTCTATTGTGTGCTTGTGCGATGAGTCCTGCGGCAATGGGCAAAAAATTATATAGGGGTCCATTACTATGAATCCGTAGTAGAAGAGCCCCTTTAGCTTAGACCTTGACAGGGAAAAAAAAAAAAAACTTGAGTCAAATTTCACAGCACAATTATTAACCTAACATATGCCTTTTATGGACAACAAATTATGTGTTAGTTGGGGAACTAGTAGGACAGTCCTAAGGTTTAAAGGCCCCTTGTTTAGTAGGTAAGGACGAGAACCCAACATGTATAATAGGTAGTAGAGAACCATTTCCAACTAGAATGCGTTTATAACCATTATAGGGAAGAGGATTGCATACAAAACTTAGGTTGGAAGTCATGTGATTCGATGCTCCTGAGTCAGGGTACCAAGTGTAATCATGAGGCTCTTGGATGGACATGGCAGAGAATGACTGGGATTGATCTAAGAAAGAGGCTTAATCAAAGTGGTGTAGGCATGATAGAGCAACATGTCCTATATGGCCACAGATTTGGCATGGTTGAGGAGGTGGTCCAAGGATGCCACTACTGGGTTTGAAAGGAGGAGGACCTGTAGATCGCACTGAAGAAGCAGTTTGAGGTGGAACACCATACTAAGATGACTTGGGCTGATTTTGTTGAGGTTGACCTTAACCCCATGGTGGCCCCCATGATTGCCATGGCAGTTATTTGAGCGGCTACGTTCTCTGCAGTCTTGACCTCTTTGTCCCTGGTTCTGACCATGTTGACCTGCATCTGTTACAATTAAGGCATTGGTGGGGTCTGCAATGGTGTTCCTATGGTAGCACATAACTACCGCTTGTTCATTTAGAAGTGCGGTTTTGAGTTCCTCATAACTAGCATTTTTTGATGATTGTCACAAAAAAGTAGCAAAGGTAACATATTCAATAAGAAGACCGAAAAGAGCATAGTGGAGCAGTTCTGTATTTGAAATAAGAAAATCTATGGAAGCTAGGTAACCAATTATGTTTTTTAGTTTAGTGAGATAAACTTCTATGATTTTGCCATCTTTCTTGTAGTTGTGAAGTTGGGTTCAATGATCAAACTCTTTAGCCAATAAGTGGTCTCGAAAACGTTTAACTAAGGCATCCCACATGGCTTTGGAGGTGGGTTGACGTATGATGTCCTTGATTAGTGAGTGAGAAAGAGTGGCAGCAATGCAGGACCTTAAACTTTGATCCGTTCTTATCCGTGTTTTATATTTAGAGTTAGGCATAGATGACGCATTCAAGTGAGATAAGTGAGAGGGAGGATAGGGATATGAGCCATCTAGAGACCCAATTAATTGATGAGCCATAAGTATCATGTAAAATTTTTCACACCAATTTTATAGTGACAATGTTTGAAATAGTTGATAGGCGAAGGAGGATCGAGGTGGTTGTAAGGGCCAATACCGGTGGGACAAAGGTCCCAAAATGGGGTACTCGCACTGCGCCAAACACAGTGGTGGGAGCACCACTAGTAGGGGCACCAATACATAGGGGAAAAGGGGGAGGGATTGTGAGTTGCCCAAAGCTAGGTTTTTGGTCACTATAGACCTTAGAGTGGGTAATGACATATCGAAGATGGCGACACCGGCATCTGTTAACCCAAAGAGAGAAGCACCGGAGGTGGAGATGCCAACGTGGAAGAAGTCAATCCCCATCCAAGGCAGTCGTCGAGACGGGGAGACACGAACACAGAAAAGGCTGGTCTCCGTTGTTCGATGGTGGCTGTCCACCGGGGCCAAGGAGGCGCCTACAGTGGTGAGAGGGAAGGAGGAGCCGCGTGGCTAGGGGATTTGGGTTAAAGTTTTGTGCTCTATATTAAAAGAAAAACATAACAATATTAATAAAATACAGAGTTAAATTAAAGAACTGAAGTACAAAAGAAAAAATAAATAAATAAGGTCTGATATCATATGAAAGTATGAACTAAGCATCGAATGATAAATATGCAAGAGAATATAAAGTTTGCTTGAATGGTGAAGAATGATTACATAGCTCCCTATTTGTACAGAAAGGAGAGATGCGTTTACAAACATAACCCTTGACAATAAGAAACCCTAGGGGTAAATTAGGGAACATAAGAGTTAACCCTAATTGACTATGTGTGAGTCATATAATAATGGACACCATATGTGGTCTGGTTTTTTTCTACTTTTTCGTTTTGGTGTGTGTTGTTTTGAATCTTGATGTCTAGCTTGGTTTGTTTTTTTACTTCTGGTATGGTGTTAGGGATATGTTGGGAGTAAATGTATTTTTGTTTACGGGTGTATTGGGTCATTAGATATGGCTTTCATAAACATTTCTTGTTATTTTCCCTTTTCCTTGATATTCTCCTTTAACCCTATTGGACAACTTATTGGAGATGTCTTAACATATAAGTCTGAGTGAAATTTTATTATCATATGAATTGACTTTAAGTGGTATAGTAAATTAGATTTATTATTAGTTTCTTCTTTCTCTCAACTTTAATATGAGATTTTAGTTGAAACTCACGTATAATATTTTAAAAAAATTATTACTTAGGTATCCTAAAGTTTTATTATTTATAATTTAGATACCCTGATATTTTGGAATATACAACGAGGTACCTTAAGGTTTGAAAATATTATTACTTAGTTACCCTGAAGTTTTTAAAACTTTATCAACTAGGTACTCTTCTTCCAAAATTCGATAATTTTTTTTATTGAAAACGCTAAAGTAAAACATATTTCTGACATATAAATGTATTCATAGAATTTGATGGCCTTTTACCCGAAAATACTGATATGACTAATGATTCGGCAATATATAGGTAGTTTCCATCCGAATTTGGTGAGGATTTTTATCATAATTCATTGAATTTTTATTGAAAAGGTTGGCATGGTTGATATGTATTACCCTAATCATACATTACATTAGCATCTTTTCTATAAAATTGATTTGATTCTTAAAAAAATTTATCAAATTTCTACACAAGGTATTTAGTACTAAAATATTCAAATATTATGGTTCTGCATTGTATATAATAAAAGGCTAGAATACTTTGGTAAGATATAGTCAAACCATATAATACCTAAGTGATAATTTTCTATTTTTAATCGATACTAACAGATTTGGATTGCAATAAAGTGGACATGGGCCAAATTACATTCACATGGGAAAGGTGAGAAACAAAAACAAGACAATATCTTGATGGATTTGGATTGCAACCTTGACACTGACTTGTAGGTAGTGGTGTCATGCTGATGACGCACACAAATCAAAAGGCTCAATTATCACAATTAACTGACGATAATAATGAATGAGATTTGAGTTTGGTTTGTCTTTTTTAATATAAGATAGACAAACGAATATAATTTGAACCTGAAAAAGTGAAGACTCTTTTACTTCATAAAATTTTATTTTAGATCCAAATTTATGGATGAAACAGATATCTGATAAAAACTAAACTTATAGTTCTTTTTATACTTAAGAATAATAATGCAATAATAGTATACAAAAGCTAAGTTTTGTTCCTTTTTCTTTTACATCTCTTTTTTTTTTTTTTTTTTTTGTCTTTTGTTAATGTCTCTAACAATCATTCAAAAAAAGTATCTTAGTTAAGGTCCCCAAACATAGATTTGTTGTAACATAGTTTTCAGATAAATAGTGAATTCTTGATAAGGAGCATGATTTAACTCAATAGTTAGCCCTATTCAACTTGATTGTGCTATGAGATGAGTCAAGTTGAGTGAAGTATCAAACACACTTAAATTTTATTGAGTTGGGCTTCAATAAAGGCTCTAAAGCTCAATAAGAATTCGGCTCAAACTTCAACTTAAGTTTAACCAAAAATATGCTGGACTTGACTTATCTCCTTTACACCATACACTATATACCTAGCTAACACATAAATTTCCACCCGGAGATGTTCCTCCAAATCTTAACGAATACCAAACAAATATGCGTATGCCGCTAGCCATATAAATAGTGGGGCCCAGGTTGATTGACAACAACAACAACAACAAACCCAGTGTTTGGAGGGCTCCCGCTCGCGCGGGGTCTATGAGGGGAAGGATGTACGCAGTCTTACCGCATCAGGGTGAGACCCTGAAGAGAGACTGTTTTCGAGGTCCCCCAACCTTTTATTTGATCCAATTAAGGATGGGTGTGTGTACGCCTGCAAGTAAATAATCAGTTTATCACCAATGAATTAATCACAAATGAATTCACACATGAATTAGTGAAATAAGAATACAAGTATCTAAGTATGTATGCGCGTGGGAGCATGCAAGCACGAAAGGGGGGGGGGGGGGGGGGGGGGTTATACATATGCCCTAGTGCAATCATAGTGTGGGTTAGAGCATAATAGAAAGTAGAGAGATAGGGGGAGAGAGAGAAAGAGAGAGAGAGAGCGAGACAGGGGGGGGGGGGGGGAGTGTAGCGTAATAGAGAAGAGCAGAGTGCAGAGAGTGACGCTATATCCCACGGTGCTAGATCCTAAGAGTCCTAAGCGAATAAACCAACAACCGTACTACGTGTACGCAAACGAGCATGCCACAGTTTACCGATATTGAATGCACCTACACAGCTATATTAGATATCCTTATACTCTTCATCTACTAGGCTCAAACTAGGGCCGTCACTTCTTTTGGATTGAGGTAGGCGAGATCCTGTTGGATTGTATTCATGGAATTCTTTTATATCTTGTAGTCTCAAGTGGAGGATTATATATCTGCCTAAGTTAAATATTAAATTTTATTTTATACAGTATAGAAAGATTTTTTTTATATATAGTAAAGTGTTTGGATACATGTTTAGCAAAGAACTTATCTATTATAATCACCAAAAAAGTACTTAATAATAAACTAATAATAGTAGGTAGGAGAAAATATGATAATGGTTGGTCATGGTAATAGAGAGCACTTGAGTGTAGTGACGCATGAGGGTAAAATGGATGATGGTAGGTGCTGATACCACAACAAATGAAAATCAATAAAATCAATATAAGACAATCTCAACACCCCAAATCTCAACGCAAACCATCAATCGCTCCAAATTTAGTATAGTATTGATGAGTATAAATAGTCAAGTATCATTGAGCTACAACTAAGACTATATGATGTTGCGCGTGATGGGATAAAATGGGTATGGGAAGGTTCAACAGCTTTTCCTTTGTTTTTATTAAAACTGATAATAAAAATAACAAAGAGGGGTAGATAGCTTGCTCGCTCACAACCTGAGGAGTTAGGGAATCTCCACAAATTAATAACAATTTTCTCAAAATCTACTCTAACTAATAACCTAACCTAGCCCCCTTTATATAGAGGAGGGATTTGAAATTCAAATTTAAAATTCAAACTTAAAAACAAATTCAAAAAATAAATTCAAAGATGAAAAGAAATCAAAACTTACTCCTAAAATCACAGCTAAGATCACGCCCTTAATCCCAGCTGCTTTGCCTCCGCGTTGAACCCTTCATCGCGCCAAGTCCCTCTCCAAGCCCGGGTGGCACCAAGAATGATTATGCCCTCTACTTCCTACGATCCTCTTCTGAACCCGCAAACACCATACTCCTCCAGTGCTCCACGCTAAGGGACCCGCCAACATGGTTCACGTTTTCGTTTGGACTTGGCCCTTGCCATGGGGACGTTGACCCGATTCGATTGACCCAACAAAGGTGGGTTGTCCGCTGCATCATCCTCACCAACCTAGAGAGAATTTGCCCTCGAATTCTTTGTGGCATTCCTAGTGGCATCCTCTTAATCAACCGTGTCATGTGGAAGCTCTTTACCTTATCTGAATGCCTATCTGAGTTCTCAGCCACCAAGCTCACCTCGGTGCTTGGTCCTTCGTTGCCTCCTTTTTGGTGTGCATCCTTTACCGCCAAGCTTACAGCCTTGTCTTCACTGACGCCTTTGACCAATAATGTAGTCGTTGAAGGATTTACGGTCTGACCCTTTGCCTATTGAGGTACTACGTCCATTTTTGGAAGCAAAACAATCTTTATATTCCCAAATAGAAAACTATAGGTGTTTCTTCTTCCGTCATGATTGGCGCCTAAGTCAAACTACCATGGTCTACCCAATAATAGGTGACAGGCGTCCATTGCTAGCACGTCACACCATACATCGTCTTTGTACTTGCCCCAATTCGAAAAATGAACTAGACATCGCTTGGAGATGGTTATCTAATTCTTCTCCTTGATCCAGGATAAGTTATACAGTTGAGGATGGTGTTCTATCCTTAAACCAAGTTTTTGCATGGCCTCCTCGGAGATGACATTCTCGCAGCTACCTAAGTCAATTACCACGCTGTAAATCTTTCCACCAATAGTGCAAGTGGTCTGAAAGATGCTGCTTCAAAGCCAACTGTCACTGTGCTCTTCTTTTGGCTCCAAGAATGTGCGCCTTACCACCAACAGATGGCCTTTGTCCCCCGTCAAGTTCTCCTCATGTCCTGGCGCCAACTCTTCACCCATCTCTTCTATAATGGTGCCGCGATCTTCCCCTTGTGTTTCTTTAATGAGAAGGCTCTTTCCTGGCTGGTCCCCTTTGACACTCAGCAGCCCGGTGTCCTACCCCCCAATACTTGAAGCAACGGATGCGGGAACTATGGGCTAAGTTTACCTCATTGGTGATGGTTTTGCTTGCAGAGCTTGATTGGGCTGTAATTGAACTGGGCCAGGCCTAGTCTCAAAATTGGTCATGGTACCGCCAACACTGCGGCATCTTTGCTGCTTCTCTACCGCTAAGGCCCTCTGACTTGCCTTCACTATGGTAAAGATGTCAAACATGTTTAGGACATCTTGGATTGACTCCCTCAGTCCCCCGATATACCTGTCAGCGATTTACTCTTGAGATTCCACCAAATAGTTTCTAGTAATTGAGGCGTAGAAGTCAGCGGTGTATTCCCCCACGGTCCTTGAGCCTTACCGCAAGCTCTGAAGCCTTTGGTACAAGATCTTGGTATGGTTATGAGGCAAGAAGGTGCCTCGTAGGTGCGCTTTTAACTTTTGCCAAGTCTAGATCCTAGACTTCCCTTGGTGAAGCCGTGAGTGCTTCATCTGTTGCCACTAGGCGGCAGCTCTCCCCTGGAAATGTATTACCACCAGTGACGCCTGCTTGTGCACGAGACCCTCTTGAACTCAAGGATCTCTTCCACTGATGCCAAGCAGTCCCACACCTTCTCTGGGTTCCTCTTGCCAGTAATGGCATTCCTCCACTTAAGACGAAGACCCAGAATCTCCTCGTCCAAGAGTAGATCTTGAACGCCTTCCTCCATTCCTTCTTGGATAGCGCCCGGTGCTAATGGGCGTTAGGGTAGGGATCCCAGTGTAAGGTCGGGATTTACCCCGAGTTGAATCAAGCATCGCTCGATTAGTCAAAATTTCTCTTCCAGAGCCTCGAATCTCCTCTCGTGCTATTGATGTCAGTCAAAATCAGTAGCATCCTCAGCGGCGGCATTTCACTGACGCCTCGAGGCCATCGTAGAAAACGTTCCGTGTTTGATACCTTCTGATGCAGTGCATAATGGGATAAAAGGGGTACGGGAAGGTTTAATGGCCTTCCCTTTAATTTTTATTAAAACTAATAACAAAAATGACAAAGAGGAGTAGATAGCTTGCTTGCTCACAACCTGAGGAGTAAAGTAATATCCACAAAACAATAATATTTTTCTTAAAATCAACTCTAACTAATAACCGAACCTAGCCCCCTTTATATAGAGAAGGGATTTGAAATTCAAATTCAAAATTCAAAATTCAAAATTAAAAACAATTTCAAAAAATAAATTCAAAGATGAAAAGAAATCGAAACTGGCTCCTAAAATCACGACTAAGATCACGCCCTTAATCCCAGTTGCGTTACCTCCACGTTGAACCCTTCGTCGCCCCAAGTCCCTCTCCGAGCCCGGGTGGCGCCAAGAATGATTCTGCCTTCTGCTTTCATGTGTTCCTCTTCCTCTTCAGACCCCGCCAACGCCATGCTCCTCCAGTGCTTTACGCCAAGGGACCCACCAACATGGTTTACGTTTCCGTTTGGACTTGCCCCGCCTAGGCCCTTGCCATGGGGATGTTGACCCTAGTCTACTGACCATCCAAATCTGGGTTGCCCGCTACATCACTGTAATCATAGTAGAAGTATAATTTGTATAGTAAGTAGATAGTAATTGATAAGGATAGGGAAGTAGAGGAGAAGATTGAGGGAGAGATAGAGAGTAAATACATCAACAAATCTCAACACGATCTCTCCCAAATCTCCCAAAAAAATTATTTTGTGCTAGTAATTAGGGTTAAGGGTGATGAGTGACACATTTGCTGATGTGGCAACTGGTAGATGACATGGCGCTAATGAGGGTCTGGAGGGTGACGTGGCATGTGGGGTGATATTTGTATTCAATTCACGACTTGGTCCTCAAGTTGTGCCATTCCATGCCTGCCACATCCACTCTGCTACGTGCAGTTTGGCCTCTAGCCACCTCGCTGCCAATGCCGCTCGCCATCCTAGATAAGCGTGTTGTCAAACGCCATCGGGTTGCTGCCACACAAGTTTTGGTCCAGTTGGTCAGGTTAGAATCAGAGCTGACCCTTGGCACGTGGCATTGATGGGAGTCCAACCCGACCACTAAACCAAAACTTAAAAACTTGTGTGGCAGCAACTCAACGGCGTTTGACGACACGCTTATCCAAGATGGAGAGCGGCATTGGCCGCGAGGTGGCTAGAGGCCAAACCGCACGTAGAGGAGTCGATGTGGTAGGCATGGAACGGCATGACTTGAGGACCGAGACATGAATTGAATGATGAATGGAGGCGTGAGTGGGTAGATCCAACTTATAAGCGATTGGACCCACGCTATCCAAAATGCAAAAAGGACAAAAGCATTAGGGTGAGAGCTTGTGGTAGCAATGAGATTCCACGCTATTTTGGCAGCATGAAAGAAACTTAAGCCACACAAAGTCGCCAATCTAGGGTTCACACTCAGAGCGGTGATGGTTAGTGAGCTGCTTCATACTGTCCACTACGTTTACGTCAGATTCACACGGGAGGTATGGAAGATGCACAAGCTGGGATTGACCATAAAGAATCTCGTAAGGTGTTGACTGGGCGGTAGACTAGAATGTGGTGTTGTACCACCACTCAGCGAGGGGAAGCCAATGGCTCCACTTGCGTGAACATTCACTAGCCATGCATCTGAGGCAAGTCTCCAGGCATCGGTTACGAACCTCTGACTTTCCGTCGGACTGTGGATGATGAGAAAAGGTTGCCATGCTTCGAAGAGGAAAGAGCTCCAGCAAGAAGATGCCAGTGAAAATTGGATCACAATCACTGATAATAGAAACCAGTAAGTCATGGAGCCTATAAATATAACCGAGAAAGATCTAAGCGATACTGGAAATTGAGTAAGGATGATGAATGACAACAAAGTAAGCATACTTGCTCAAACGGTCAACGACCACGAGGATAACAGTGTGGCCCGAGCATAATGGTAACCCCTCAATAAAATCCAGTGAGATGCTACTCCAAATAGAAGAGGGATCGGTAGGGGTTGGAGCAATCTAGGAGAAGCCACTGTTTCATATTTGTGTTGTTGGCAAATTGAGCATTTGTGAATATATTCACAGGCATCAAAACTGTGACCCTTCCAGTAAAATAAGGCCTAAATGTGACAATAAGTGCCTTTAATACCGACCTCCTAGGGAAGAGTCATAAAGCCATGTAAGGAGCGTCAAGTGTACTCAGTTGGCGCCAATGACCAAACACCCCCCCTCCCTGGCCGGTGACGTAGCTGATCACAATGCCATGCAATACATCCTGAGAATTGATAGAGAATTAAGGTTAGAGAAGAGCATTTAAAAGTTCTCACAGATCCATACCTGCTTTCTCTCCTCTCTCTCTTCATTAATTACCTGGGGGGAGACCCTTTATCTTCCCCCTCCCCACGCCGCCACCTCCCTCTCCAGCCTCCATCCTCGGCCACCCCCTCTGCCTCCGTCAATGCCCCTCGGTCCACCATCTCCGGCCACCATGTCGTCTCACACCTCCGCTGCCACGTCGTCTCAGACCAGGCTCCAGATCCCCCACCGTGTCACCCGGGGCCACCCCTTCCCCACCACCTTCGACTGGCCGGTCCTGCTGCCTGCTTCACCATTGTCTCCAGACCACTCCGCAGGCACGTCGTCCAGACCTTCTCTCCTCCGCGTTGTCCAGGCCCCCCCCCCCCCCCCCCCCCCCCCCCACCACTGCATCACTACGGTGGCCCCTAAGCCAGTGTCTCCAGACCACCATGCCACTCGTCACCTCCACTTCCACCTTCCCTGGTCACCACCTCCACTCCGCCGCCTCCAGATCTTCACCCAATTGCTCCATCGGTCCCAATTTCTCTCTCTTTTCTGCCTTTCTTTTTTTCTCTCTTTTATTAATGCCCGGGTCCCCCTGTTGACCCAGTTCCAGATGACTTGGTTCCAGATGACATGTCCCAAGGTCGGTTCCATTCCAGTGCCAGTGCCGGTCTTCCCCCAAGACCGATCTGGTTAGGTCCGGAAGTGTTGTTTCGTTCATATGAACCATTTGACCTATCTCTAGTTAACACTCCCCCAGACGATGAATTTTCTTCCCCTTTCCTATGATGTTGGTCGGTTCTCCTCCTATCCAGTTCCATCTCCTGCCGGGTTCCTTGCTCTCATCGCGGGGGCGGGGTTTCCCTTCCGTCCTCCACCCTCTTTCAGTTTTTTGTTTGTCTTATGTGAGATGATGCTGGGTGTGTCTTTGCTTCCTCTCCATCTACAACCCTTCTTGTTTTGGTCTCTGCCTGTTTTCCCCATTTCATGTTTTTTTGTTATTTTCCAGTGCATTCCCTATTTTATGTGTGCGTGTGTGTGTTTTTTATTTTTATTTTTATTTTGTCATTTTCCTGTTTGATTTGGATCCTTTTTTGTACCCACTACCATTTACGGGGTGGCCCAGGGCTTGCTTTATCGAGTGGCCTGCTGTACTTCGGCTATGCCGATAAATATAAAAAAAAAAAGTGAGGGTGAGATAACGGGTTGAATGTCTTAGTGGTAATGATGGTAGTGAGTGAAGAACCTAAATGCCAGGAATGGAAAATACAGTCATATAAGATAGAGAAGACGACCGAATAGCAAAGAACAAAATCTCAGAACCAGCCATTAGGGATAGGACATTGGCAGCATGGTTCTCAGAGCCTTTCTTATAAGCAATATCATAGTCATACCCAGTGAGAAGCGAGAGCCAGCAAAGTTGGAGTTCATTAGATAACTTCTGCTCAAGCAAGCACTTAAGGCTTTGTTGATCGGTATGAATAATGAACTAGCAGCCTTTCAGATATTGCTACTACATATCAACAGCAAACACAACAGCGAATAACTTCCGTTCGTAGATGGACATGGATTGGTGGCACGAGGACAAGACGCGACTAATAAAGGCAAGTGGCCTGCCACCTTGCATAAGCATGGTGCCAATACCGGTGCCCGAAGCATCGGTCTCAATAGTGAATAGTTGTGTAAAGTCAGGAAAGGAAATTACTGGGGCGGATACCAAGGCACTCTTAAGGCGAGCGAAAGCAACTTGGCCTTAAAATTCCAAATGAAGACATCTTTCCAAAGAAGCAATTACATGGCGAGCAAGGTCACCATAGCTAGCGATAAACTGGTGGTAGTATCTTGATAACCCCAAAGCCGACAAACCTGCTTGAGGATTTTGGGTCAGGGCTAATCAACTAAGGCTTGAATTTTGCATGGATTAGCTTTCCCACCACACCCGGATACAAAGTGCCCCAAATACTCGATTTGGCGAGCACCGAAAGAACTCAGTTGGTGATGAAACAGTTGGCATGAAATATAGTAAAGGCATTGCAAACATGCTCAAGGTGATTGGCCCATGTTTGGCTATAAATGAGAATATAGCCAAAAAAAACCAATATGAAGTGCCATAGAAAAGGCTGGAATATTTCATTCATGACGCTTTGGAATGTCGATGGGGCATTCGAGAGAGCGAACAGCATGATGGTATATTCGTAGTGGCTAGAACAAGTATAGAATGTATTCTTGCGAACATCTTCGGATGACATACGAATTTGCCAATAGCCGGATTTAAGGTCGATTTTTGAAAAATAGGATGGCCCACCTAATTCTCCAGTAATTCTTCCATGATTAGAATGGGGAATTTATCTTCGACCATTAACTTGTTCAAGGCACGGTAGTCCACACAAAGTGGCCATGAGCCTTCTTTCTTTTTAACTAAAACATCCGAAGATGCAAACGGGGAGGAACTATTTTGAATCATGCCAGTTTGTGACATTTCATCAATCAACCACTCAAGGACATCGTTTTGGAAGTGAGGATAGTACTATGGGCGTAATTTTACGGATTACTTCCCTCTTTCAAGGGAATACGGTGATCAAAGCCCGGGCAGAACGATGGTAACTAAGGTGCTATGGAGAAGACATCACAGAACTCAAAGCATAAGGCAAGCATATATGGCGAACTATCATCCCCATCTTCGATATTGGCGAGTACCAAGCTAAAAATCAAAGGTTCAGGAGGCATAGAAATGTGTAAGGCACAGAGCGATGCAGACTGATAAGAATTGGCATTAAGGGCATTGGCGGAAATGGTTTTGAGCGAACAGGTGATGGCCTTGAAAGCTGAATTCCATGATAACGTCATGAAAATCCCATTGAACACGGCCCAAGGTGCGTAACCTTTGAATGGCGAGCACCATATCACACCCGGATAGAGGGATAAGCAGCATATTTGAAGTGAACTCAACGCTAGAAATGACCCAATAGAAATCATTGCACACACCTTGGCACGAAACGTTGTTACCGTCAACCATGGTAACAGGGGGACAATGCGAAAGGTCTATGGTATAAGTCAAGTGATGCGCCAATGAGACATCAAGGAAATTATGAGTGCTGCCCATGTGAATCAAAATGTGAAGCGTGCATTTGCCACAACTATTGGAGATCCGCATAGTATGAAAAGTATCAAGGCCATCTAAAGCATGGATAGAAATATACGGATCGGGATCAGGGATTGGTTCGGGCTCAAGTGGCCATCACTAGCATCCACAAATTCCTCATCAACCTCTGCAAGGAATAACTTAACCCATTTGCGCATTGGACAAACATGGCCCTGGGCAAATTTATCATGACAATAGAAACATAAATTCTTTGTTCGATAATCATCAACTTCGGTGTCAGTGAGATGGCGCGGGTTGCGAAATGACCACAATTTGGCGTGTTGAGAAAGGGGAGGGCTAAGTTTGGGTGTGGGCAAGAATAAGGGGTGGGGAGGTTGGGGGCTTTTTTGGGGTTATTAGGTTCTTCTCAACTCATAACATTGGGAAAAGGGAGGCTGGGGCCTAATTTTTGAGGGTTTTTGCCCTTAATTTTCTCAAGGTAAGAGTAATTCTTTTCTTGCAGTTTTGCTAACACAGTAGTCTCCTTAAATGATGTAGGCTTAAGCATTTTGAGCCACCCCAAAATCTCCCAACGAAGTCCACCCCTGAATATACAAATCTTTTAATGGTAGATCAAACGACACCTATTAATTACCGATTCAAACCTTCCCAAATAATTACTCAACAATCCGGCTGCTTGACCCTAGTGAGCTTGGTTGGAGGCTTGTACGAGCTCTCACTAAATCGAGCACATATTTGGGCCGAGTATATATCCCACGGAATCACTATACAAGGTGGCCATGACTCCTCTTAGGCATCATGCAAATCCATGGCGTGTCCTTCTAACGCCATCACTTTACCTCTCTCAGGGGTCCCATCCAATTGAAAATAATGATCGCATTTGTGTAACCAACCGTTTACATTATGCACATTAAACCGCGGAAATTCAACTTTCACAATAGTAATGGGGAATTGATAAGTACCTCAAGGTCGGTCCTGCCGGGGAACCAGAGATGTCGTGTAGCGGTGCAAATCAGGTGCAAACTCCAATGATGCCAATCGTTCGCGGTGGTTCATGGCGGCAATCTGGATTAACAGCCCATGAACTAAATGTTGAACCACCTCTAGTACACGATTCTTATGATCAATCCAATCCTTAATGGTCATACATCTCTAATTCAAGGATGTTCTCATCGATTCCTCAACATCTGGCAGTGTGGTTTGACCTCAAGTTGCATCCGCCAATCCTGATCAACCGAAAACCAAGGGTCGAGAAAGGATTGGCTTTGATACAAAATGATACCATACCAAATGAAAATCAAAACAATCAACAATATAAGACAATCTCAACACCCCAAGTCTCAACACGAACCATCAATCGCTCCAAATTCTATTAGCATTGATGAGTATAAGTATTCAAGTATCATTGAGTTGCAAGGTATGACTATAATCATAGTAGTGTTGGAAATGTAACAAAGATTAGCCAAATTGAATATTGAAGTCCTAAGCTAAAACCCCACATCCCACATGGATAGTTTAGTAAAGAGAGGGGTAGTTTATATATGACCTTGTAACTAGGAGTACTTGAACTAAGTAATGGGTGAGAGAATGGTGGGAACCACACTCGCGCCGCCCGCCCGCCGCGCTGTGCTCTGCTTGGGAGAGGGTGTGGCTGTCCTTTTTATTATGAGTATTTTTAATTTATCGAAAATATTTTTTTAGTCGGCCATCAATGCGCCTCGTAAAAACGCACCCGTCTCTCCCAAGGACAACCCCAATTACTACTTAGGAAAGCACCCCTTCTATACTGACAACTGCACCTCCTTTATTACTGGTTTTTCCCAAGGGTAGCAACCTTTTAGAGCTGACCGCTGGGAGGTCATAGTTGCTCCCAACAGCCACCTTTATAACTATAAATACCACCTTTTGTCAGCTATCTTAAGCATCCAACAAATCCAGAACAAATTCTCCTCCTCTTTCTCTAAGCTCTCTCGTGCCTTCTCCTTCTCTAAAACTCTTTCTAAGTCTGGGCAAGTTCACTTAGCATCCCACCCGGCTTCTAACGAGTGCACGTTAAAGGTCAGATAGCGTTAATCCTGGAGGACGGCCGCCGGTTGAACTGTATGCACCCTAGCAGCGGCGAAATCATCTTTTAGGACAGTGGCTTATACCACGGCATGGTTACTCATTTGTAAGATCTTTCCTCCCTTAATCGTTTAGTCGTTTTCATTACTGTGTTTGATTGGTTACTGTTTTACTCACTGTTTTTCCAACAATCTAAAAGACGATTTGTCTCAATCATGGCAACGAAACTCCCTCTTCCCGATATGTAAAAACTTGAACCACTAAATGGGAAGAACTATAAACGCTAGTCTCTAAAGCTGCTATTCTACCTGGAACAACTTAATATTGACTATGTTCTCTATGAAAAGAACATCCCTGAAGAAGAAACTGCCAAAAACATTTTTGAGGAAAAATTCACTGTGGATAATAAAAGCTGTAGGGGAACACTGTTGCACTAAATGACCGATAGTTTATTCGATATTTATGTTAAAATAGATACCGCTAAGGAAATATGGGACACACTTCTCAAAAAATATGGGAGCGACGATGCGGGTTATAGAAAATACGCTGTTAGCAAATGGTTGGATTTTAAAGTAGTTGACGACAAACCAATCATTGATCAAATACACGAGTATGAAAATATTGTAGCTACTCTACTGTCAGAAGGTCTGAAACTGAAAATCTGTGAAATCACTTAAGCCTCTGTCCTTATCAAAAAGCTTCTGCCCTCATGGAAGGACTATAGGAATCTACTCATGCATAAGAAAAAAGATCTATCTTTAGAAGAACTTGTAGGTCATTTGAAAATCGAAGAAGAAAACAGGCTGAAGGATAAGACAAACTCACACTCTGACTATTCTAAAGGTAACATTGTCTAAACAAAAGCTGCCTCCTCTGACAGGTTCAAAGGAAAAGACAAAAGGTACCACTCCCACCTCAAACCCGGGGGAAAAATTCACAAAACGAAGGCCAAATTCCAAGGAGAATGCAACTTCTGCGGAAAGCATGGACACAAAGCAAAGGACTGCAGAAACAAGAAGAACCAACCCAAAGACTAGAAGAACAAGGCCAATCTAGTAGAAACTGACAACATTGTAGCTGTGGTCTCGGAAGGGAACTTAATGAACTACGTGACAGAATGGATAGTGGATACTGGCACTACTAGACACATCTGTGCACATCGGAGCATGTTTGAAGAATACCAGAAGGTGAATGATGGCGATGTCGTCTACATGGGAAATTCAGCAGCCGTACCAATCCTCGGAATAGGGAAGATCTCTTTAAAACTCACCTCTTGTAAAATGCTTACATTAACTAATGTGCTGCATGTGGCTGATATGTGTAGAAACCTGATATCCGATAGCCTTCTCATTAAAGCTGGTTTAAAATTAGCGTTTGATTCTGATAGACTCGTGCTCACTAAAAATGGTGAATTTGTAGGGAAGGGTTACAATAACGGGGGTCTATTCATTCTTGATGCTAACTGTGTTAATGAAGTGAATGCCAGTACTTCTTCCCCTTATATCGCTGAATCCCTTGATTTATGGCATGCTCGTTTAGGACATGTGAATGTTAACTCTATCAAACGTTTAAAGAAAATGAACTTAATCCCAAACTTTAATAATACGGATTTCTCTAAATGTGAAGTATGCGTTGAAGCTAAATACGCGGAAAAACCATTTAAATCCACTGAAAGATGCACCGAACTACTAGAATTAGCCCATAGCAACTTAGGGGATTTTAATAGAACAATGAGTAAGGGAGGTAAAGGATACTACATAACTTTCATAGATGACCACTCTAGATGTACCATGGTATACCTTCTAAGGACTAAAGATGAAGCTGAACAAATGTTCTTAAAGTATAAAGCGGAAGTTGAAAACCAATTAGGAAGAACAATAAAAAGACTAAGGTCTGATAGAGGAGGGGAATGTGAGCCTACTTCTCTAGAGAAACATTGCAAAGAGAGAGGAATAATACATAAAAGAACATCCCCTTACTGTCTAGAGTCAAATGGCATTGCAGAAAGGAAAAACAGAACCTTGAAAAACATGATGAACGCTATGCCAATAAGTGCTGGACTTCCTGATAATATGTGGGGGGAAGCGATTTTATCTGCTTGTCATGTACTAAACCGTGTACCTCATAAGAAACTTGATAAAACACCTTATGAACTATGAAAAGGCTACGCCCCTAATTTAAAATACCTTAAAGTGTGGGGGTGTCTGGCCAAAGTTGGACTGCCCGACTTTAAAAGAAGCAAAATTGGACCTAAGACTATTGACTCCATCTTTATTGGATATGCTTACCATAGTGCTGCATATAGGTTTTTAATAAAAGGCGAAAATGACTCTTTTGCATGTGGTAGTATAATGAAGTCTAGAGATGTCGAGTTCTTCGAACATATATTTCCCATGAAATCTAATGTTCAGTCTGTAACTCCCAACCCTATGCCCTCCAGTATTGAGAAAGTTGATGAAACTGACACACCAGAAATAAGGAGTAAAAGAGCTCGAAAAGTAATAGTTTTGGACTAGACTTTATCACCTTCTTAACTGAACATAATATGATAAATGAGGAAATTGTGTGTGCTTATATGCTAGAAGAAGATCCAAAAATGTATGATGAAGCCATGAAATCTGTTGACTAGACATTTGGAAAGAAGCCGTTAACAATGAATTAGAGTCAATTTTGAATAACCATACTTGGGAACTAGTAGAAATCACTAGAGGATGCCAACCAATTGGCTGTAAGTGGATATTTAAAAAGAAACTAAAGGCTGATGGGTCAATCGATAAATTTAAGGCTAGACTAGTGGCTAAGGGTTTTACACAAAGAAAGGGAATTGATTATTTTGATACATATTCACCCGTCACTAAAATAGCCACTATCAGGGCCTTAATACTATTGCTTCTATTCATAATTTATTTGTCCATCAAATGGATGTTAAAATTTCTTTTCTGAATGGTGACTTAGATGAATAAATTTATATGGAACAACCATAGGGATTTGTCGTTCCAGGCCAAGAAAGGAAAGTATGTAAATTAATCAAATCCCTATATGGCCTAAAACAAGCACCAAAGCAGTGGCATGATAAATTTAATAGCACCTTGGTTACTAGCAAATTTCGTGTGAATGATGGAGACTCTTGTGTATACTCTAAGTCTGATTGTAATGAGTCTATTATTATTTGCTTATACGTAGATGATATGCTGATTTTTGGCACAAGTCTAAGCATTGTTACTACGACTAAGAACTTTCTAAGCTCGAAATATGATATGAAGGATCTAGGTGAGGTGGACGTAATATTAGGAGTTAAAATTATGAGGACTCCTGAAGGCATCAGCCTTAACTAGTCTCACTATATTGAAAAACTTCTTAGAAGGTTCGACATGTTTGATGCCGATCCAGTAAGAACACCTTATGATCCTAGTATACACTTGACTAAACATAAAGGTGTTGCAATGTGCCAATCTGAATATGCTAAGATAATTGGAAGTGTCATGTTCTTAATGAACTACACCAGGCCTGACATAGCGTATGCAGTAAGCAAACTTAGTAGATACACTCATTATCAAAATGAAGAACATTGGAATGCTTTGAAAAGATTGCTCAAATATTTAAAAGGAACCATGGACTGGGGACTTCACTATACAAAATTTCTTACTGTACTAGAAGGATATAGTGATGCTAACTAGGTATCTGATAACGATGAAATTAATTCCACTAGTGGCTATGTTTTTACACTAGGGGGAGGTGCTATATCCTGGAAGTCGACTAAGCAATCTTGTACTGCCAAATCTACCATGGAATCAGAATTTATTGCTCTTGAGTTGGCAGGACATGAAGCAGAATGGCTGAGAACCTTACTTGCAGATGTGCCATTATGGGGGCATCTAGTTCCATCAGTTGCATTGCATTGTGACAGTCAGGCAGCCATTGCCGTTGCAAAGAACAAAATGTATAATGGCAAGAGGAGACACATTTGTCTCAGACATAAAATTGTAAAAGATCTTTTAGAAAGTGGGGTGATATCACTAGACTATGTGAGGTCGGAAAAGAACCTCGTGGATCCGTTAACGAAGGGCCTTTGTCGGAAAATTGTATTAGAAACATCGAGGAGGATGGGATTAAAGTTTGTAATATGAATTGACTGTGATGTATCTCGACCTGGTTTATATAGGTTCAATGAGTATGTTATAGTTCAGTTCGAATGTACACTGTAATAAATTATTATCCCTCCCCGTGATGTTAATAGTGTTGGGATATCTATAGCCATTGTTTGGTGGTGTGAGCTAAGTCACACTTGATGGAACCCAGTAATTGTTACTAAGGTGATAAGGATAAGCCTTGGCTCTTAATTGGTGGTGCGAAGTAACATGCACTTGATGGGATCTACCTATATAGATGTGGGGATGTGGCCGCTCCCTATGAAGGTTAGAGACTTGCCTTCTAGAGCACCTATGAGAATCCATGATGGATGCATGGCCGATAAAGGGGTCAAACAGCAAGATTTTCTAAGATATTTTAAGCTTGGTCTGTACTCAGGTGAAAGACTATACAACCTCTTGTCAAGTTCAAAACGAAAGTTACCTGACAAGCTGTTGGTCTTAAACTTGTAATGTACTAGGTGTCGATTCAAGTCGCGAGACATCGACATTGAAAACTAAGCTCGTCCTGTTGCCCAGACTAATATCCTTTCTTTAACTTTGTAACATTTGCGGGGGACTGTTGGATATGTAACAAAGATTAGCCAGATTGAATATTAAAGTCCTAAGCTAAAACTCCACATCCCACATGGATAGTTTAGTAAAGAGAGGGGTAGTTTATATATGACCATGTAATAAGGAGTACTTGAACTAAGTAATGAGTAAGAGAATGCTGGGATACCCTAAGGCTCGATTTTTAACAACTCGAGAAAAGGAGAAACATGAGCTCGAGTTCTCACAACACGAGAAAGTGAGAAATAAGAAAATGATTTCTCACACCTTAGAAAAAGAGAAACAAGATGGCACTTTAAAATTCTGAAAAAATAAGCTCCCTGAACCTAGCCTAGTCTTCCCCTTATGTAGAGGACGTGTTACAATTGAAAATTCAAATTTAAATTCAAATAAGGAAACCAAATCACAAAAGCAGTTGAATCAAAATAAACACAGAAAGATATTTAAAAATTAAATCGGTAACCAAATCTCGCTGGTCACGCCCCGAATCTCGCTCGGATCTGATTGCCTTGATTAGAGGTGGCCAACAGGCCAGCCCGTGACATTATTATTATCAGATAAAATTATTATTGTAAGAATAATAATATAACTTATGAATAATAAAAAATATAAAATTATTTTAAAAATTATAATTTTACTCTGATAATAATAATTTACTTTGACAATAACATTACTTTTTATATTATTATAATACAAGCACAGAAATCAAAATGTTGGTTTTCGTTTGTAAATAATTGGATGTTAATGCTCAACAACATGTAACATGAATATAACGAGCTGAATTAAGTACACCAATGACTTGATTAACTAAACTTTATTCCAGAAAGAAAAAAAATTTGGAGATTTTCAGTGTAAAAAAAAAATTGGTATTTCTAAATCGAAGTAGAATCTACTTTTCATCACCGTTGCTCCCCCTCCTCCTAATTAAAAAATAAAAAATTTCATATTTTTTTTTTTATAAATACCTAATCCTCCCCAACTCATTTCCTCACCAAATCTTCAATCTTCTCTTCTCTCCCTATATATTCATCATCTCCATCTTCTTCAACTTTGCTAATTGCAATATTGTGCTCTAATGTTCAAAGTTCATACAGTGTTTGCCTGAAGTTTGAATTTCATTGTTCTCTCGTTTTTGTAATTTTAGTATCGTAATTTTATTTGGTCCGCATTTTTAGCTATTTAATTTGCATTACTACTTGCATTTTATAAATATTAATCACTTATACTACTATGGCACACAACACTTCATCATCCTCTGGAGCCGGTAGTGCTAGTTCTAGCTTTTCTTGGCCACCCAGAATCCCTAAAAGGGGTAGAATTGTCGAACTTAATATGGAAGAACAAGCTTTTCTACGACTAGGCCCAGCACCCCCATACACTGATGATAGCATAGATTGGGACTTTAAACAACAACAAGATTATCATGAGTCGGGTGGTGGGGGTGGAGACTCACAAACTGATGAGGAACCCATGCCCACCACCGAAGCCTAGCCTGAAAGAAGTACTGGCACTAGTAGGCGTACAACTAGTGGGGTATGGAATCACTTTACCCTTAATATGACAACTAATAAAGTAACTTGTAAATTATGTGACCCACCTGGGTCCTTTAGCCATCAACTTGGCACTGGGACAGGCACATTAAGCAGACATATACTTAGGTGCCACCCTGAGCAATACCCAGATAAGAGCCAACAATGTTTAGTACAACAAGTGACAGGTATACTTGCTGATTTTAGGTTCTCCCAAGAGGGTAACAGAAAGGGGCAAGCCAAATATATAATTTTGGGTAAAAGGCCTTTCAAGGCCTGCGAAGACCAATATTTCGTCGACTACCTCCAAAAATGGATGAACCCTGCCATTGTAAGGGTTTCTCGGAACATCGTAAAGCGGGATGCTTTTACGGAGTACCCCAGGATGAAAGCTGAGGTCTTAGCACTTTTTACGATGGACACGAGCATGTTCTCATTGATGTCGGACACATGGAAGTCGAAACCCGGTGTTCCTTATATGTGCATAACAGCACACTGGATCGATGACTCCTACACCCTCCAAAAGAGAATAATTCATTTTGGTTATTTAGATTACCCTCACACTGCCGAGATAATTACGGGTGCGATTATGTCGGCAGTCCGCAACTGGGGCATAGAGCGTCGTATCTTCAGTATTACGTTCAACAATGCTACCAGTAACACTGCATCTGTTACACATTTAATTAGGCACACGAGACCCGTGTAAGGTGGGCAGTGTTTCCATCTTCGTTGCATTTGTCACATTTTGCATTTAATGGTAATGGATGGTTTAGAGCTAGTAAACGCATCCCTTAACACCTTAAGATCCATAACAATATCTATTAAATCATCCGGCACTAGAAAAAAAGATTTAGAAATTTATGTTGGTTGCATGGCATAGAATATAAACAATTCAAACTAGACTCCCAAACTAGGTGGTCGTCTATGGTAGAAATGTTAGAGCGCATTCTACCATATAAGGACGTTCTAATGGAATTTGCATAAGAAAATCGTTCAGAATGGAGCGATTACAACCTAAACAATATACAATGGGAGACAATCGATGAAATTTGTAAATTTTTTGTCTGTTTAAAGAGGCCAAGATATTTTTTCGGGTTGCTACTATCCAACCATACCTCAAGCAATATCAAGATTGCTTGATATTGTAAATTGGATGGCAGGTACTGAATCCAACCCCATTTTGTTTGAATCAATTAATGCAATGAAAGAAAAGTTTGCTAAATATTATTCTGAACTACCCTTTACATATTGCTTAGCAACTATTTTAGATCATCGTTGTAAACACGGGGGTTTAAACTTGTTTTGCGAACATTTTTTCAAATATTTGTATCCTAGTCTCAATGTCGACACTTTCCTTGCCGAAGTCGGTAACGACTTGCACAGTTTATTTTCCAACTATTCCCGAAAATTAGCGTCTAATAATTCATATCCTAGTACTGTTGCAGTAGGATCTTCCACATCTAGTGGAAGTAGTTCACACATGTCATATTCGTGGAAGCTGTTGGAGCAATTTATGCCCACAGTAGCCCCCACGTCATGTGACGAGCTAGATTATTATTTGCCGACACCGTTGCTCCATATTTTCGCGACGCCAGCCAGCCCGCATTTTAAGCTTTTACAATGGTGGAACACAAACCAAGCCCAGTATCCCGTGCTTTCCACCATGGCACGTGATGTACTAAGTTGTCCGATGTCTTCAGTAGCATCGGAGTGTGCTTTCAGTCTTAGTGGCAGGTTGCTTGGAAGGAAGAGGGCGAAGCTATCACCGTCAAGCTTGGAGATGTCCGTGTACTTGAAGGATTGGCTAATAGTTGAGGCAAGGGAGCAACAGAAAATGAGGCTGGATTCATCGAGCAATGAAGAAGACGACCGCACCATAGATACGTCAAACGATGGCACAGCAACCCCCCCATGCGACTTATATCAAAACTTTTGTATGTCAATTATTTACTTTGTATTTTTTGATAAACAAATTTGTACTTTTAAATATTAGGCTCCAACTACGTTGTATTTATACTTGTTATGTTATTTATTTACCATTATTTACTATTACTTATTATATATTTTATTTTATTACATATATTTAGCATTATTAGTGCTTGGGATAAAATATATTTGTAGGTCATATTATTTATCAATAAATTATAATAATTTTAGTACAAAACGACTTTGTATTTTTTAAATTTTGCATTTTTTCAAAGCTGAAGAAAAACGGGCCAGGCCCCCCCCCCCCCCCCCCCCCCCAGGCCCACTACAGTGCCGGGCCGGCCAGGCTTGGCCCGTGGCCACCTCTAATTTCCATTTTTTTTTAATTTGTTTCATTTTGAATTGAATTTAGACTCCAACATGTATTAAATTCATCTCATAAATATTATTTGGTAAAAAATAAATTCGATCGTCTTATGAATAAATAATATATCTAATAAGTTATGTTAGCAAATATAAATTTATTCATCTTATGAACAAATAATTCATCTCCTTAATTTATTTGGGTTATTCGTACCAAAAGTCCCCGTACTTTTATCATTGTGTCAATTTAATCCCTGGTCTTTAAATTACCAAAAAACTTTTAATTATGTCAATTTAGTTTTTCTACAATTTATATTGTGCCAATTAAGTCCTTTGGTCAAATTTAGGTTCAATTATTAATGTAATTTTTAATGGGACAATTACGTTAGGTGCAAGTAACCCACTAAAAATCCATCTGTTAACTCAATTTAACCCAATTTTTGGCCGAACCATTAAAAATTCTATTAAAAACTTGACACAAATTTTACTCCGGGGACCAAATTGACACAACATGAATTGTACAGGGACCAAATTGACATAATTAAAAGTATAAGGACTAAACTGACACAATTGGGAAAATATAGGGACCTTTGATGTTAATAACCCAATTTATTTTAATTATTTTCAACTGGTATACTGTTAGAAGCTTGCAGAAGGACCTTAGGACATTTTAATTCTAGCTTAAAATTGGTCAAATCTAATTATCAACACTTTGATAACATTGATTATTATGTAGTAATATTTTATTCCACTAAACAAATATTGTAGAATTAACTATAATTATACAATAATTTTTAAATAACTTTTATTGTGACAATCAACTCCTCTATTAGATATCCATGAGAAAAGCTTTAACTACTAGTTATTTTTTTCACATCTCTTACCATAGTTCCTAACTTGCCCTTCTTGAATAATTCATTAATACAAAAAAATGATTTATGTACTAATTCCAAATATCAAACAGATGGAATATCTTGGCCAAAGATTCTTGAATCTGTTCATATGCTTGGGAATCAATTAAGGGAAAATTTTTATCTCGTAAGAGACTATAGATTACTAGTAAAATACATGTGCCTGCTATACACTCCATGCCATTACCTAACACGTATAAGATCTAACCCACGTGTTGTGACCTAATCCTTTTAGCATATCAAAGCAACAAATATTTAGAAAACAAAATGATCATAAGTCGAGGAAAGTCTTGCTCGAATCTATAGAAGTCAGATTCAATAAAAAAAAAAAAAAGGTGTCTAATAAGTCAAGATCAAGCTTAATAACTTTGAATAAATCCAATCTCGATCAGACTAATCAAGTCTAAAAGAATTGGATTAAAAAAAAAAAAAACTCATTAAATCATTTGTCGACATAACCAAGTAATGCTTTTTTTTTTCCATATAAAAATATGATCAATATTAAACCTCGAGCTTGGTTAACTTAGACTTGAATTACTTACAGCTTTATCTCTTACTAGTATTTTTGGAGTGATCGATTGTTACCTAACGTGTTGGAAATATAAACTCTTAATTAATTCGTTTGGTGCAACTAATTATTGACTTTAAGTGAAGAATGAAGATTAAAGCAACTAAATATTGACTCTAAGTGATGAAAGTTAAACTAATGAAACTAAAAGGGTTTTATCAAGAACAAACCAAGAAGCCTCCCCTCCCCTCAAGGTCTACGCAACAATTATATTTTTACAAGCACTTAATGAAGACTTATTCAACCCTGCATTGTTTTATGTATCAAAACTAATTTCTAAGTAAGCAACAAGGAGACTATGACTTTCCTTTTCAGTTTTGAAAGTGTTTGATTGTATTCTCGAGGAGACAAAAAAATTTCGTAATGGACAAGTTAGTAAAGCAAAGAATTTCTAGAAAGTTCCTATTTATAGCTCTGCTTTTTTTTTCCCTATAATTAGTGACAGAGTCTCAATATATAATAGACAACTCGAACAAATAAGCCTTGAATCAACCTGTGCAAGAACAGGAATAAAAAAAAACAGAAATTATAACAACTGAGAATACAAGCAAAACAAGCAAATAATAAGAGCCTTAAAACACCACCAGCCCTTGGAGAGCATTAAGGATTTAAATAAATCCTTAGTGCTCTCCAAGGGCTCCTGGATTGTTTGGTACAATATTGTTTTTAACTCTTTGATTGTACGTACTATTGATGAGCACATCTCTGCCAATTTATCAATTTATCAAAGAAAAAAGAGTTAAAATTGGAAAGTTGGAAAACTAGCATTCTCGGCCTCCAACAACAGAAAATAAAAAAATGAAAGGTACAAGCATCTTTATATCTACACTACAAAAGGGACGCTCGGATGAGTAACCTTGCTTTACTAACGAGTTAACAACAATGTGGATGGCTTCCCTTGACATATGATGAATGAAAAGACACTGGGACCTTGTTTTATAGTTTATGATCATGTTTAGGGAGAAGCTCCATATCCAATTGACATCGATAAGACTGTTAGTCTATTTAACTATATTAGTAGATTTAGACTCCACAATTAACATGGATCGAGTCAACCACTCTTTCTGGTTGAAGGGTTGTAGCTCTTGCGCTTCTTTTATCCCAATTTTATCCAAAAAATAACTAATGAAACTTCCTAGCAAGATCAATAAAACCAAATCTAAGCACATTAGCAGTAGGTTTAAGTTTCGATACTGTAGTATCCATCCCATATCGCTCTTATTCTTGGAGGTTTTATAAAGAAAATAAAATAAAAAATGTTCGGCTAATTTTCCAACTATATAAGCAAGTCACGTAAGCCCCTAAGGTCAAAGCTTGTGTTAAGCAAGGATGATCTCGACACTTTTGGTGACCAAAACAAATGCTCTAAATTGATTGCTTCATGTATAATAATATTTCTTTTAGTAACATAAGTACTGAGATAAGAAATTCTAAAAATTTCATCATAAAACTTATTAAATATCATTAACAGTTGAAGTTTCAAAAATCACTACAGAAATGAAATAAAAAATCAGCTACAGTGCGGGCCGGGCCGGGCCGGGTGGACCCGAGTTGGCTCGCTTTTCGTCAGCTTTAAAAAAAATGCAAAATTTAAATAATACAAAGTCGTTTTGTACTAAAATTATTATAATTCATTGATAAATAATATGAGATACAAATACATTTTATCCCAAGCACTAATAATGCTAAATATATATAATAAAATAAAATATATAATAAGTAATAGTAAATAATGTAAATAAATAACATAACAAATATAAATACAACGCAGTTGGAGCCTAATATTTAAAAGTACAAATTTGTTTATCAAAAAATACAAAGTAAATAATTGACATACAAAAGTGTTGATATCAGTCACATGGGGGGGTTGCTGTGCCATCGTTTGACGTATCAGTGGTGCGGTTGTCTTCTTCATCGCTCGATGAATCTAGCCTCATTTTCTGTTGATTCCTTGCCTCAGCTAGCAGCCAATCCTTCAAGCACACGGACATCTCCAAGCTTGACGGTGATAGCTTCGCCCTCTTCGTTCGAAGCAACCTGCCACCAAGACTGAAAGCACACTTCAATGCTACTGAAGACACCGGACAACTTAGTATATCACGTGCCATGGTAAAAAGCACGGGATACTGGGCTTGGTTTGTGTTCCACCATTGTAAAAGGTCAAAATGCGAGTTGGCCGGCGTCACGAAAATATGGAGCAACGGTGTTCGCAAATAATAATCTAGCTCGTCACATGACATGGGGGCTACTGTGGGCGTAAATTGCACCAACAGCTTCCACGAATACGACGTGTGTGAACTACTTCCGCTAGATGTGGAAGATCCTACTGCGGCAGTACTAGGATATGATTTATTGGACACTAATTTTCGGGAATAGTGGGAAAATAAACTGTGCAAGTCGTTATCGACTTCGGCAATAAAAGTGTCAATATTGAGACTAGGATACAAATATTGGAAAAAATGTTGGCAAAACAAGTTTAAACCCCTGTGTTTACAACGAGGATCTAAAATAGTTGCCAGGCAGTATGTAAGGGGTAGTTTAAAATATAGCAAACTTTTCTTTTATTGCCTTAATAGATTCGAACAAAAATGGGGTTGGATTCATTACCCGCCATCCAATTTGCAATATCAAGCAATCTTGATATCGCTTGAGGCATGGTCGGATAATAGCAACCCGAAAAAAATGTCGTGGCGTCTTTAAACATGTAAAAAAATTTACAAATTTCATCCATTGTCTCCCTATGTATATCGTTTAGGTTGCAATCGCTCCATTCTGAACGATTGTCCTGTGCGAATTCCATCAGAACGTCTTTATATGATAGAATGCGCTCTAACATTTCTATCGTAGACGACCACCTAGTTTGGGAGTTTAGTTTGAATTGTTTATATTCTATGCCATGCAACCTACATAAATTTCTAAATCTTTTTTTCTAGTGCCGGATGATTTAATAGATATTATTACGGATCTTAAGGTGTTAAGGGATGCGTTTACTAGCTCTAAACCATCCATTACCATTAAATGCTAAATTTGACAAATGCAACGAATATGGAAACACTTCCCACCTAACATGGGTCTCATGTGCCTAATTAAATGTGTAACGGATGCAGTGTTATTGGTAGCATTGTCGAACGTAATACTGAAGATACGTCGCTCTATGCCCCAGTCGCGGAGTACCGACATAATTGCACCCGTAATTATCTCGGTAGTGTGGGGGCAATCTAAATTACCAAAATGAATTATTCTCTTTCGGAGGATGTAGGAGTCATCGATCCAGTGTGCCATTATGCACATATAAGGCACACCGGGTTTCGACTTCCATATGTCCGACGTCAATGAGAACATGCTCATGTTCATCGCAAAAAGTGTTAAAACCTCAGCTTTCATCCTGTGGTACTCCGTAAAAGCATCCTGCTTTACGATATTCCAAGGAACCCTCGCAATGGCGGGGTTCACCCATTTTTGGAGGTAGTCGACGAAATATTGATCTTCGCCGGCATTGAAAGGCCTTTCACCCAAAATTATATATTTAGCTAGGCCCTTTCAGTTGCCCTCTTGAGATAACCTCAAATTAGCAAGTGCACCGGTCATTTGCTGTACTAGACGTTGTTGGCTCTTATCTGGGCATTGCTCAGGGTGGCACCTAAGTATATGTCTGCTTAATGTGCATGTCCCACTGCCAGGTTGATGGCTAAAAGACCTGGGTGGGTCACATAATTTACAAGTTGCTTTATTAGTTGTCTTATTTAGGGTAAAGTGATTCCATACCCCACTAGTTGTACGCCTACTAGTAGAGGTACTACTTTCAGGCTGGGCTTCGGTGGTGGGCATGGGTTCCTCATCAGTTTGTGAGTCTCCACCCCCACCACCCGACTCATGATAATATTGTTGTTGTTCAAATTCCCAATTTGTGCTATCATCAGTGTATGGGTGTGATGGGCTTGGTTGTATAAAAGCTTATTCTTCTGTATTAAGTTCGACAATTCTACTCCCTTTAGGGATTCTGGGTGGCCGAGAAGAGCTAGAACTAGCACGACCGGCTCTAGAGGATGATGAAGAGTTGTGTGCCATATTAGTATAAGTGATTAGTATTTATAAAATGCAAATAGTAATGCAAATTAAATAACTAAAAATGCGAACCAAATAAAATTGCAATACTAAACTTACCGAAACGAGAGAACAATGAAATTCGAACTTCAGGCAAACACTTTATGAACTTCGAACTTTAGAGCACAATGTTGCAATGAGCAAAGTTGAAGAAGATAGGAGATGATGAATGTATAGAGAGAGAAGAAAGGATTGAAGATTTGGTGAGCAAATGGGTAGGGAGGATTAGGTATTTACAGAAAAAAAAATATATAATTTTTTTTTTATTTAATTAGGAGGAGGGGGAGCAACGGCTACCCCTCCTCAAACAAAAGAGCCATTGCTCCAACGGCTCTTAGAGCCTGGCCACGGGCCGGACCCGGCGCCCATTAAAATTGGGCCCATGGCTCAGCCCACTACAGTGCCGGCCGGGCCCAAGACGGGCCGGTTTCCAGGCCGACTCGGCCCGTTGGCCACCTCTAGTGATAGTTCCTACTTCCTAGATAGAGTTTATGGGTGTAAATGATCTGAGTTGAACCAATGTGAGCACACCTTTACTGGAAATCAAACTTGATAAATCTTAATAAGCTCGTGTTTGAGCCAAGCCTTTATTGAGCTTTCAAACTTGTGTTCGAACTCAATTCATTAAGATATTAGTATGTTAAATACTTGGTTCGACTCATTAGTCGAATAGAGCCAAGTCAAGCTCTACAACTATATAATAGGGGTACGGCAACGGTTCAAAACTATTAATGTAGACTGAAAATTGTTGTTTTAGGCCTATGGCAATGGTTTTTGAAACGTTTAATATGCCGTCGTAGTCGTAGCCTATGGCAACGGTTTTCAGGACAATAGCAATGGCTTATGAACCATTACAGTATAGCTATCAATAGCAACGGTTTTTTGACTTACATATGACAACGGTTATATTTATTTAAGAAAACCTTTTTTTTAATAGAAATGCCTATAGTAACGGCTTTTTATGAAATAACATCAGTTTTTAGGCACCTGTTGCAGCTGTTTTTTCTATAATGGCAACAACTATTATGGTTAGTTGTGTTTATTGCAATGGTTTTCTCATTGACTATAGCGGTTGTAGATACCTTTTACAATAGTTTTTTCCCCTATGGCAACCATTTTTTTACTATTAAACACAACAATTTGAGAAATCTATTACAATGGTTTTGTCCTCTATAGCAACGGTTTCTATGGAAATAGCTAACGATTTGGGAAACCTATTGCAACAGTTTATTACCTATAAGAACAGTTTGATATACATTTATAATGTTACATTCAATAAAATTCATGGTACAGTACACCTGTTTCAAACAACAAATATGGCAATCTTGATTTTCCAAATAAGAAATATCCAACTACATTCAGTAACAACAAAATTACTACATACCAATTGTCAACAAAATAACATCCATCAAGTCCAACATAAAGCCAAACACACTCTATTGTTACTTACAAAATAGCCTAACACAAAATATGAGAACCTAGCAAAGTACAAAGTAGCCTAACATACTCCATTGTTACTTACAAAAGTACTAACGACCTAATTTTTGATGTTAACTATACAATAGTAAAAAAACAACATCTTCATCATCACCTTCATCATCATCTACCTGCCAAGTTAATAGAAACATTTAGTAAGACACATTCCGTCTTTACATTGACAACAAGATAATATTAACCAATAAAGTGCAACACAAAACCCAATTTAAAAAACACTATTATCCACCAAGGCAAAACATAATATCATACAAAATTCAATTATCATCGGCAAATGTATGCACCACATAAAATATGAGGGCCTCAAGTGTTTACTACCAACCCCACAACACTTTGTCACCTCAACCGCCAATGCAACTGCCATCACTGACACTTCATCGACCAAAAACTGCTAGTACCAACCCTAACTCCCCTCCCTTTACATTAATGCCTAAGAATACCTTGAGACCTTCAACGCATGCAATAAAAAGAAAACCAAACACAAAAGGTAGTTCAAAATATAACAAATGTGTACAAAGTTAACTGTTATGATTCAAGTTCAATATGAATCATATACTAACAATGAGTTAAGACAAGTGCATTGCATTAGGACAATACTCTCAACCGACTTGACCTTACATGATTTTATTACCCATATACTACTAGATTACCCCTTACGACTCATTACGATCATAACAAGACTCCCCCCTTTAAATATTCTTGACCTTGCATTGATTTTGCGCATACAATTTTGCTCAAATATGAGTCAGCTTAATAGAATTCACTTCAGCTGATCTGATTGCAAATACAGCCCCAAACAATCACCAAATCACACGCACAAGTGCACTGATCCTGGACAATGAACAAATTGTTATGCAATTACACTTGATCAACACTACTTATAGGCAAATACAAGGCAAGCTAATACATTGAACCTAGACCTTGATAGCAACCGACTCAACACACAAAATATCTAAACCAACTAAAATATCTAACTAACTAACAAATGAACCTTAGGTGCCAAAGATAAGCAACATGCTGCAAGCTTATCGCAGCTTGTTACATTTGTACTAAAGTATGCAGAGGAAGAACTAACAACTGCATTAGTTAAGCTAACTATTAACATAGCAGCAACATCACCGCAGCTCATCAGCAATACCAATATGCAGCCCGAACCCCCTAGATCCTCATCAAGCTCAGATCATAACATTCCCTTCACCTCGAGAACATTCTTGTCCTCAAGAATGCAAACTAGTGATCTTCCATGCCTTGCAATGTAACTCAACTTTCTTTGTTGAACTTCAATCTAATCAAACAACTTAATGGCAGCACAAACCAATCCGCGGCACATTTCACAAATCACCAACAGAATCATCAATTAAACAGTACCTGAACTACTAAATTTAAGCTGAATTAATCCGATTGTTGTTGTAGTTGTTCTTACTCTTCGAACGGTTGGAATGAACTAAAATTCAACTCTAGAACTTGTTTTTGTCGATTAATTGCAACTAGCATCAAGGCTTGACACAATACAAACTCAATTTAGTTGAATATGATCCAACTAAATCAAATGCAAAGAGTCTAAATTCACTTGGGCTGCACAACAATCTGATTTCAAATTTTTTTTTTTTTATTGAGAGCTCGTTTTGGAAGCCAAACGAGGCACTAATGACAAATTTTATGCTCGTGATTGATTCACAAAGCATCTAAAGTCACTTGGGCAGCACAACAATCTGATTTAATTTTTTTTTTTTTTTTTGATTGAGAGCTCGTTTTGGAAGCCAAACGAGGCACTGATACCAAATGTTATGCTCGTGATTGATTCACAGAGCATAAGCTAAGTAATTTGAAGATAGATGAGATTTAAGATGAGAAGAGAAGTGAATTAAGATGAAAAGTTAGAGAAATATAGATGAGAAGTAGAGAGAGTTAGATGAGAGAGAGAATAGTCATCACATAGAAATATTTGTTTGTAAATTTGATTGAATCCCCCTTATTACACTTGATCAACACTACTTATAGGCAAATACAAGGCAAGCTAATACATTGAACCTAGACCTTGATAGCAACCGATTCAACACACGAAATATCTAACTATCTAACAAATGAACCTTAGGCGCCAAAGATAAGTAACACGCTGCAAGCTTACTGCAGCTTATTACATTTGTACTAAAGTATGCAGAGGAAGAACTAACTACTACATTAGTTAAGCTAACTATTAACATAGCAGCAACATAACGGTAGCTCATCAGCAATACCAATATGCAGCCTGAACCCGCTCTATCCTCATCAAGCTCGGATCATAACACAAATTTTCACAAAACCGGGCTGAAGTACGATTTCTATCGCTTAATCTGAATCGCAGTAGCAAGCTTAAGCTTCAATCTTGAAATCTAAGCACAATATCTGATTGTAGCTCAAACTTGAAAAAAAAATTCAACACGACCTCAGCTAAATTCTGTTCAACAAACCCTTGAGCTAAATCGGATCAACCTCTTAAATAAATTCAGCTTGTACTTATCAGAATTCAGCTCTTCACTTGTGTTAAATCTGGTTCGAACTAACAAACACTGAATTTTGAAGCTCGTAATCACAACTCTGATGTGTGTACAACACGATCTGAACAATGCAGCTCAGAATCTTGATCAAGTGCAACCTAAGATAGAAGTATCGTAGCAGAGACACATACAATGACAGCAGCCTTGGACTGAATTTCAGCTCACACCAGAACGACCTTGATATTTCAAATCAAATGCAATTCTTCAAGTCTAAATGAATTTCAACCTTTCTTTTTTTTTTTTTTTTTGGTTTCAATGTAGTTTTCATATATGTTCTTGATCAATACTCAGGAACTTGATATCAATTAACTTGATTTTGAAGAAAATAAAGGCTCTGATACCTATTGTTATGATTCGAGTTCAATTTGTTTCATAACCTAGGGTTTGGATAAGAATTTACACTTAGAAAGTGAAATAAAGATAAGTACTTTGAGAATTGGATGAGAGATAGAAGAATTCAAGAAGAATTAGGGATGAGTTATTGTATCATCAAAAATTTTAAGGGAAGTTATACTAGAAAACGATAGATTGAGATAAGTAATCAAGAGAATTTTAAGAGGAGTTAGAGATTGATATGAATACAAAATATCTTTGGATATTATTCTCTTTCTCATCTAACTCTCTCTCTATTTCTCATCTTCCTTCTCTTCACTTCATTTCAGATGAGAATTTTGCAAAATCAGACCATAAGGTAGAGTCATTTGAATAAAGCACGTGTGTATTCATCTAAGAACACTAACAATAGGCCTCCTGATCTAAGGGAAAAAGAGTAAGCTGTTTGGATTAACAGCAATGAATTCCGCAATGCAGAAGTTTGGGCTGAAACATTTGCTCAGCAATGTCGTTCTTGGAGTCGTAAGAGTGGAAGAACTCAGCTCAAAACAAGTTTCCAAGTGGAGTATAAAGAGGGGAAGGCCCAAAGAATTGAAGTTATGAGCAAGCAAGGGAAGTTTTTTGAACCCAAACGCAAATCCAAGCTGAATGTGATGAGTTTTGGATCTGAAATTTCAAGGAACATAGCCATCCAGCATTACGACCAAAGTATTATTGGGAAGATCATTTTGGAAGCGTGGTTTTGGTAAGTAACACTTTTCAATGCTGAGTTTCTCATTTTGAAAGATTTGAAGGCAGTTATGCTTTCTACAGGGAAGGTTTTCTGCAGTAAATCAGCTAGTAACGTCATGGAAGTGTTTGGAATCTTGAAATTCAGGATGTTGGCTGGAGTCTTCGGGGCATGGCTTTTGCGATTGAGTCTTACACTTTATTCTATCAGTAAGAATGCATCGTCTTTCATCAAGGATGTAATCAATGCTGGAGCAGGGCTCATGGAAATCAGGCTGAATTATTTTCCTGAAATGACTAACCAGGAAGTAAGTGATGTTGGAGTTGCAAATTCAGTTTGGACTCTAACTAATTTAGATTACAAAGGAGCATTGCAATGTAAGCAGCTAAAGAATAGGATGCTTGCTATGGGAACAAGAGGGATAGTCAAGTAACCCATGCTTGATTTCATGAAGTTATTGAAAAGATGGTACAAGTATTGGCCGCCAAAGGAACCTCTAAGTAGAATAGAGATTTCAAGAAAATGTTGCTCTTTAGCTATTTCTACTAAGTATGGTATTTATAGAAAGGAAGCTACTCGTGATAAATGGTTTCAAGGCTTTACGAGCAAAATTGAGATAATTGATTTAGCTTATGTTGCAAATTTGATGATGGAGAAGATTATTCAAGAGGGTGTGACATGTGAAGTTTCGACGAGACAGCACATCCTCCTCAAGAATCCTATGGACTTCATAATGGAACCTTGTTTTTGGAAGGTTATATGCAAGTTGTTCAGTTCATTAATTGGTTGGATTATCAGTGGGATTGCTAAATTCAGTTTGGTCATGGGAGTTGGAATTTGGCTGATGCGGTATGATAGTGGAAGACCTTCCGAGGTATATCCTTCAAATAGCAAGGGGTCATTGACTGCAACATTCCCGCAGCAATAAAGGCTCTTCTCTCTTCTCTCTTCCATTCTTGAGGACAAGAATGTTCACAAGGGGAGGGAAATGTTATGATCGGTGGTAGTAATCATTAGAAGCTTTTGAGTTAGTGTGTTGGCGAGAGAGTTGGTAAAGGGGTTGCTTCGGTTAAGCCGTGTTTGGCGGCTGTTTCATTGAGTCGATTCTCCAAGTGAATCTCGATTCATTGTATCTAGTTAGTTATAAATAAGTTGATCATAGCTTGTAATTAATCATCTATCAAATACAAATATCTCTTTTACGATATTTCTTTCTGTCATCTAACTCTCTCTCTTTATTTCTCATCTCTTTTCACTTCTCTTCTCATCTAAACTCTCTTCTTCCTATCCTAACCTAGGTTATGATCCAAGCTTAGGCTTGAATCATAACACATTGATGCTGGCAATTCCGTGGTCAATGCAAAACTGGGAATATGAGCTACAATGTTATTTATGTCCATTTTAAGGCAAACTCATATGAACTTAAGGCAAACTCAAATGAACTTAAGCTGCAACACACAAAAATGGAGAAATTATTTATGCCAATTTTAAGTTATTTACCATGAAAATATGCACGAAAATAAACTAAGGCGAACTCAAATGAACTTAAACCGCAACACACGAAAATTACAAAGCTATTCATGTTAATTTTAGGTTATTTACCATGAAGATACAAACAAAATCAAATTCGGACAAACTCAAATGAACTTAAGCCGCAACACACAAAAATGGAGAGGCTATTTATGTTTATTTTAAGTTATTTACCATGAAAATATACACGAAATCAAATTAACGCCAACTCGAATGAACTTAAACTGCAACACATGAAAAGTACAAATTTATCCATGTCAATTTTAAGTTGTTTACCATGAAGATACACAAAAAATCAAATTAGAGCAAACTCAAATGAACTTAAGCTGCAACAAACAACAATGGAGAAGTTATTTATGTCCATTTAAGTTATTTACCATGAAAATATGCATGAAACTGCAACACACGAAAATTACAAAGCTATTAATGTCAATTTTAGGTTATTTACCATGAAAATACACATGAAATCAAATTAGGGCAAACTCAAATGAACTTAAGCCACAGCACACAAAAATGGATAAACTATTTATGTCAATTTTAAGTGATTTGCCATGAAAATATGCATGAAATCGGATTAGGGCAAACTCAAGCGAACTTGAACCGCAACACTTGAAAATGGAGAAGATATTATGTCATTTACCTTAAAAAGGGAGAACAAAGAAGTGAGTGCAACAAAAACGGGCCACAGTAATGAGGAGGAGCACATCGAGGAAAGCCAAGCATCGCACGCGAACAGGGGGTGAAAATGAAACGCGGTGAGGAAGTTTGGTTCTTCCTTTTTCTTTTAACATTTACTTTTGATTTTTTTTTTAATTAAAAATTATGGTGGAAAAATTTTGTAAATTTGGCAGCATATTACTAAAATTTCATTTATCCCCTCTACTGATCCTTTACAAAGTAATTTGTGACGAGTAAAATTTCATAACTAACGAAGAATATTGTCATAAATAATTATCAAATTGAGTTAACCATTAGGTGCCAAACGAGTCGAGTGTTAAACCACTCGACTCATACTCATTTATTAGTTACATAAGTATTATTTTGTACCCAATCGAACTTCAATTAGGATACAGACTGAGGAGAAAATAGTGCAAATAGAAAAGAGTACCAAAAATATTTTACAAACAAATTTTAAAAAAAAGAGCATTTAACTTTTAGAAAATTTTAATATTGGCACCATGACATTATATAACGGTTATAAATCATTGCAATAAGTATCATTTAAAAAACCGTTACAATAAACCGTTGTCGTATGTAATTGTAATCAACGGTTACTTTTTTATTACAAAAACTATTACCGTAGACATCCTTATGCAACGGTTTTAGAACCAATGCAAAACTGTTGCATAAATTTAGATTTTGCAACAGTTTTAGAACCGTTGCCATAGGCCTGTTTTGTAGTAGTGGATCTTTATCTAGTCGGGTTGACCTTGTTACAATGTCCAGCATGCTACTCGAGCTACTATTTGTTGGAGAATTTCCCAATAAACCAGGAACCGAGTAATCAAAGATCTCTGGTGTCGAGGCCGTATAATCACTTTTGTTAAGACTTATTTCGACGTACGAAATTGTCTCGGTGATACAACGACAACCAAATAAAATGAAGTGAGAATGTGTAAGAGGAGGGATAGAAGAGATACCAATGAGAATGAAGTTTTCAAGTACAGTTCTCTACAGTTTTTAATGAATACACACAAGCATTTCTTGCAATATTTGACATAAAATCATCATCCCTTAAATATGAGAGTGAAGGGGTTATTTATAGTTTTCAAGTGTCTCTTCAAGAAGGGATACTTTCCTTCACGAAGTGACACTTCCCATTTTTAATATTTCACAATATTTGCAAGCAAACGCCTTTCATGTGTATTTCTCCAGATGAACCACGGGGAATGTTTACATAAAACACAGCTTAAAGACGTCCCAAAACATCACCCAAAGAACCACTAAAAAGAGCCAAAAAAAACCACATTACTATAATAGTGTAAGATCTATGTGTCGACACACAAACTTCAAATTAGTTTTGTTGGGCTGTGTGTTGACACACGGTCGTGTGTCGACACACCTTATACAAGCCAATACACTTCAAAATCAAGTATAGGATGAACTTTAAACACTTTATTAAATACTCTATTTTGAAAATACATCAATATTCTCCCACCATTTTCAAAATACAATCATTCTCATATACGCCATCTCAAAATTAAAGGAGGCCTTATTGTGCATCAATGAGGGTGTCTCTCGATTGAATCCCCAGCTAGTTAATACACGTTTACAATTAATCGAATTGAAAATGGTAGACCATGCTTTGAACCAAGCAACCCATTCAACTAACCGAACACATTTACACACGCAAGGCGTACTTCCCGTACACACCCTTCAACTCCCAAATTGACACATTTATGGCCTTGTGCCATGTACCCTTCGTGAGTGTTTTAAGGCCGAACCCTAAGTCAAAAATTACCCCTTTGAAGTGGCCAAACTTTAACATTCACTAAGGTGGACCTCATTGATCATGGCCTTATGACGCGATATTCAATAAGCATTTAAAATTCAGGTCCATTAAGAGCATAGCTCATCCTCTTAGTATCTCTAACGCAGGTACCAAGCACTACACACAGGGGATGGAAAATTCTCATTTCGTGCTTGCAGTGATACAGATAACAAGTCTCTCTCATTGAACCCGAGAATACTAGGCATCGAGTTGAGGGCCTATCATGCATAACTAATAATAACATGTTTCACACCATCCCTTCATTTATTTATTATCAAGCCTCTAGCAATGTTTTTTAAATAAGAGATTCGCTAGATTCTGACTTACATTTTCAAAGTCCACAGTGATTACTCAATCTTTCATAAGTTATTTCACTTAACAATATTTGACACTAATGTGTCCGGACTTTTAGTGATACATCTTAGTCTTATATATTTGAAAGCATAGCTCACTATCATAATAAATAGAAATAGTCAACATTGGCTTAGGCTGCAAAGGAATCTTAACTGCAAGATCCTTTAACCATTATGTTAATTTACAAACAGAAACCAGAGTAATAAACTATATAATCACGGTGGAACTAATAATTCGTGTTAGTTTCTTGAAACCCGAGGAACAACACCCCACAACTTTGTAACATTCACTCGCTTTAGAAGCGTAGTCCTTCTTATCGGAGATACAATTGGCATCCAATATTCTTCTTAAATAGAAGAGTACTCATTAAACATAACACCATAATTCATGGTTGTTTCAGTACCTTATGTACCACATACCAATAAACTTTACTCACATAGCTAGTTATATATACTTAGCTTTCCAACAACAAAAGCTACATCGAACCTTTTCAAAATCCAATTATACTATTGAAGTACTTTCAATTGGTGCTAAGCATTCATACCAAATTTCAACATGTGATCAACATATATACACATGATGGATCCTTTGTTATTGTTAAACTTGCCGTACATATTTTTATTGGATTCATTAATTACCTATTTCAAAAGGCAACATCACAAGACTTCAGAGTCTCGTCATAGTATCACAATCTATGACACAACATTATTGAACTTAACATTCATATTATTTCTAGTTTATTCCTCTAGAAATATATAAGTTCGATTATTAGGACTTCTTTCATACTCCTTTACTCTTTCAAAGTTCTAGAGTCTTTCCAAGGATATACCCTCAAATATGATTTTCATCATAATATACTTTAATTCACATTATCACAATGAATTATTCAAGATCAATGAAAGACTCAAAGTCACTTTCTATGTACTCATTCACACTGATATCTTAAGATGTTTAATTCACCCATAATTCAATATATGAATATATTTTCCATTTATATGAATTATCATGCCACTTATAAGCATCTAATTTTATAGGTAACACATAAGTCATCAAAATTCAGTATTTATGTACACTTAATTTTTGTCGCTTTAATGACTAACAACATCCTAGCATGTGAATATAACATCACACAATAATCTTATTTACCATGCAATAATTGCATATAACTATTGCTCAATTTGAGTATTTAACATTCATTGTCTAAGTGCTTTTCATTTTAACCGACTACCCAATCATCATATACATATGCCATTAAAATGCAAGTAAGGTTGACTTCAACCACATTAATCATAATGAGTAATTGTTGATGTATTTTCAAACTGTGTAATGAAAATTGTGAATAAAGTGTTTCAAAGTTGGTCCAAAATGTGTGTTCTAAGTGTTTGAATGTGTTTAAACGTGTATCGGGATGTGTGTCGATACACGGGGCTGGTGTATCGAGGCATATTTGTACAAAATAGGACTGCAGAAGTGAGTGTCGACACACAAAGCACGTGTGTTGACACACAGATCAACATAAATGTACTGCAGACCTGTGTGACGACACACAAGACACAGGATCTGTATGTCAACACACATATCTAAAGTAAGGTTCTGCAGACCTGTGTGTCAACACACAGGGGCAATTTTACCAGAATTTCATGCGTTAACTACCAGGGTTTTGCACCCCTTTTTGGGGTATGTTTTGGGATCTTCTTTCACATGAATTATTATATATACCCCACTAGTTTGATTGTTAAATATGATGCAAAAAAACAAAAACTTTGTTTGTGAAAAACGGTAGTTCTCTTACATCTCCCTATATCTCCCTTTACATACTTTTACTTCATTTTATTTGGTTATCGTTGTATCCCCGAGACTATTTCATACGCTGAAATAAGTTTTAAGGAAAGTGACAGCACGCCTCGAAACCTATAGATCGAAAAGTTACCCATTTACTTGATTTTACAAGCGTTTACTCCAACAATCTTAAGACTTAATTTTCACGTTTGGGATCTTGGGTTTGATATGGCTTCATCACTGAGATTGATGACCGTGAATTTCATAAAGTTGGATCGTTTTGATGGCGGGAATTTTCGCTGTTGGCAGAGGAAGATGCACTTCTTGATAACGATGCTCAATGTGGTGTATGTCCTGAATACACCATATCCTACCCCCCCCCCCCCCCCCCCCCCCCGGGGCTGCTGAGGAGGAGGAGACACTGGCCGAGCAACGAGCCCGGTTGAAATGGGAGAATGATGACTACATATGTCAAGTGCACATACTCAATGGGATGACTGACGCCGTATTCGACACCTACTCCAATGTGTTGACCACTAAGGAACTGTGGGACGCACTCGAGGCCCTATACATGGCAGAAGACGTCACAAGTAAGAAATTTTTGGTTAGTCGGTTTAATAATTATAAAATGGTGGATGATCATCCGGTCATGTAGCAATTCCACGAAAATAAATGAATTTTGAATAATTTTAAACAACATAAAATGAACATGGATGACACCTTTGTTGTCTCGTCCTTGATTTACAAACTTCCCCCTTCTTGGAGAGACATTAAGAAGTCTCTTAAGCACAAGAAGGAAGACATGTCAATCGAAGAATTAGCTAATCATTTGATGATTGAGGAACGGTACAGGTCACAGGATGAGAACAAGGATCGCCCCGGTGACATTGGAAAGATCAATTTCACAGAAGAATGCCAGACGAGTAAGGGGACCAAACGAACCGGAAACTCTCATAAGAAACGCAATGAAAAGAAAACCAAGTTGGTTTGTTGGGAGTGTCACGCGCCCAGTCACCTGAGGAGGGACTGCATCCGCCTTCAGATCAATAAGGGGAAGGGGCAGGATCATCACAAAAAAAATTCGAATGATAAGTTCGTGGCATGATCTCGGAGATCAACCTAGTCGAGAGTGATGACTCTTGGTGGGTTGACTCGGGGGCCACAAAACACGTATGTAAAGACAAAGGTTTCTTTACAGAATTGGAACCCCTGAACAACGGTACTGTATTGTTCATGGGTAATGGAGCGAGTATACCGGTGAAGGGAAAGGGAAATTTTGACTTACTTTTTACTTCTGGAAAAACCCTAACCCTAACCGATGTATACTATGCCCAGGATGTAAAGAAGAACCTTGTGTCTGGTGGCCTACTGAATAGGTTTGGGTTTAAACTGCTCTTCGAGTCTGACAAGGTTGTACTGTCTAAGGAGGGCGTGTTTGTTGGAAAGGGGTATCTCTGTAACTGTATGTTCAAATTAAACATTGATAATAAAAATGCTAGTTCTGTTTATTTGCTTGACTCCACTTATTTATGGCATCATAGATTAGGACATGTGAATTATCGTAAAATACGTGAAATGGCTACTTCGATGTTGATTCCACATGTTGAAAAAGTAGATGATAAGTGCAAAACGTGTATGCTAACGAAAATAACTAAGTTACCGTTTCCATCGGTACAAAGCAAAACGAATTTACTTGACTTGATACATAGCGACTTGTGTGACTTCAAAAGTACTCTTACCATAGGGGTAAAACAACATTTTATCACTTTCATCGATGACTGCTTGAGATATTGCTATGTATATCTGATTAATTATAAAGATGAGTCGTTAGAAAGGTTTAAAGCATACAAGCCCGAAACAGAACTACATTGTGAAACCTTCCTCAAACGACTTAGGTCGGACCGTGGTGGTGAGTATTATGACCCCAAGTATTTCGAATCCACCGGCATAGTGCATGAAATTATCGCACCGTATATGCCACAACAGAATGGCGTGGCTGAGAGGAAAAATTGGACTCTTACTGAAATGGTTATTTCTATGTTGTCATACTCTGGTCTCAGCGATGGGTTTTGGGGTGAGGCTATGTTAACAGCCTGTCGCATTTTGAACAGTGTTCCGAATAAGAAAAGCAAAATGACCCCATATGAAAACTAGAACGGTAGACCCCCTAGGTTGAGTTATCTTAAAGTGTGGGGGTGTAGGACCGTAGTTAAAGTCCTTGAACCTAAACGTAAAAAGTTAGGTAAAAGAGGCATCGATAGCATATTTGTTGGGTATGCACAGCATAGTAAGGCGTATCGATTCTATGTAATTGAGCCAAATGATTATGTTGGTATTAATACAATAATAAAATCGAGAAATGCCATCTTTGATGAGAATCGGCTCAACTCTATCCCTATACCGAGGGATTATGTACCGGTTGATAACGATACACTGGTGTCGTATGGTGATGATGATGTTCACCATGAGAGGGAACAAACCTCTGATTTTAATCCAGAACTCCGAAGGAGTAAGAGAGTAAGGAAAGAGAAATCTTTCGGATTGGACTTCTATAGCTTGTTGGTAGAAGGTTCGAGAAATGATGTGGTCTCTGTTGTACCACGTTGTTATGTCATGGAGGCTGACCTTATGACGTTTGATGAAGCAATGAGGTCTCATGATGCCTCTTTTTGGAAAGAGGCAATTAATGATGAGATGGATTCCATCATGGGCAATAATACCTGGATATTAGTGGATCTTCCACAAGATAGTAAGCCGATTGGTGTAAATGGATCTTCAAGAAGAAGATGAAAATCGATGGGACTATTGATAGAAGAGGAAGTGTACATGAAACAACCTGAAGGGTTTGTTGTACCAGGCCCAGAGAGGAAGGTTTGTAAACTCATACGCTCTCTGTATGGGCTAAAGCAAGCTCCGAAACAATGGCATCAAAAATTTGATGAGGTTTTTCTGAACAACGAATTCATGATAAATGAATCGGATAAGTGTGCATATAGCAAGTTCGAGAATGGAAAAGGTGTCATAATTTGCTTGTACGTGGATGACATGCTGATATTTGGTACGGATCAAGACCAAGTAGAGAGGACTAAAAGGTTTCTCTCTGAGAACTTTGCTAGACATGGGTGATGCTGAGGTAATCCTTGGTATAAGGATTGTAAGGAATGGGGACTGCATATCCGTGATTCAATCCTACTATGTGGAGAATGTGTTGAAGAGATTCAACTGTGGTGATGTGCACCGGTGCTCACACCCATGGACCCAAGTATGAAATTGGTTCAGAATAAGGGCCCACCTGTTTATCAATTGGATTATGCCCGAATCATTGGGTGTCTGATGTACGACATGACGAGGACTAGGCCTGACATAGCCTATGTTGTTGGAAAGCTTAGTAGATATACTAGCAATCCAAGTAAGGTACATTGGCAAACGGTCTATAGAGTACTAAAGTACCTGAAGAGTACCATAGACTATGGTATTTTGTATGTGGCGTATCCCCTGATTTTGGAGGGATACTCGGATGCTAGTTGGATCTCCCATGGGGAGGATCATGCATCCACGAGTGGATGGATTTTCTTTCTCGGTGGAGGTGCAGTTTCTTGGGGTTCCAAGAAACATACCTGTATAGTTGATTCTACGATGGTAGAGGAATTTATAGCTCTTGCTTCCACGGCTAAAAAAGCCGAATGGTTAAAGGATCTCTTGTACGAGATACCTTTGTGGCCAAAGCCGATCTCACCGATCTCTATCCATTGTGATAATCAAGCTACACTTTCTAAAGCGAACAGTGAGGTGTACAATGGGAAGTCTCGACACATTGGTGTGAGACACAGTATAGTGAGGCATCTGATTCGAGAAGGTGTCATTATTGTGGATTTTGTAAGGACAAGTCAAAATCTAGCAGATCCGTTCACAAAAGTCCTTGCTAGAGACTTAGTCCTCAAAACGTGCACAGGGATGGGGTTCAAACCTGTCGTTTTTAGTCACCCATGATTGGCCCTCAACTCGACGCCTAGTCAGACGCTAGGTCTCGGGTTCAATGAGTGAGTTTTATCATCCATGTGGCTGCAAGCACAAAAGAATTTTGCCATCCATTGTGTGAAGTGCTTGGTACTGCGTCAGAGATTTAAAGAATGAGCGTAAGCTCTTAATGGACTCGGCCTTGTTATTCTTGTAATAGAATGTCGGTCAGATGACATGATCTATTGAGGTCAACCTTAGTGAATGTGAAATTTGGCCGCTTCAAGGGGTGATTTTTGACAAAGGGTTTGGCCCTGATACACTCGCAAAGGGTACGGGACACATGGCGTCATGTGTGTCGATCTGGGAGGTGTAACGTATGTACGGGGAGTAGATTGCCTAGTGCATGGCTATGTGATCAGTTAGTCAAAAGGGTTAAGTGGTTCAAAGCTTAGTCTACCATCTTTGATCCGATTAATTGCAAACATGTTATCACTAGTTGGGGGTTCAATCGATAGACACCCTCATTGATGTGCGACATGGCCTCCTTTAACTTAGAGATGTCGTTTGTAAGAATGGTTGTACTTTGAAAATAGTGGGGGAATGTTGATGTATTTTCAAACTGTGTAATAAAAATTATGAATGAAGTGTTCCGAAGTTGGTCCCAAATGTGTGTTGTAAATGTTTGAATGTGTTTAAACCTGTATCAGGATGTGTGCCGATACACGGAGTTGGTGTATCGAGACATATTCGTACAAAACAGGACTGCAGAAGTGTGTGTCGACACACATAGCTCGTGTGTCGACACACAAATCAACAAAAAGGTACTGCAGACCTGTGTGTCGACACACATATCTACAGTAAGGTTCTGCAAACTTGTGTGTCGACAAACAGTGGTAGTTTTACCAGAATTTCGCGCGTTAACTACCCGGGTTTTGCACCCCTTTTTGGGGTATGTTTTGGGACGTCTTCTTTTACTTGAATTATTATATATATCCCACTAGTTTGATTGTTAAATATGATGAAAAAAACTTTGTTTATGAAAAACGGTCGTTCTCTTACATCTCCCTATATCTCCCTTTACATACTTTCACTCCATTTTATTTCGCTATCATTGTATCCCCGAGATTATTTCATACGCTGAAATAAGTCTTAAGGAAAGTGACATCACGCCTCGAAATCTGTAGATCAAAAAGTTACCCGTTTACTTGATTTTGCAAGTGTTTACTCCAACAGTGATAAAAAGAATTTTTTCACGCATGCCGGTTTTCATTGAAACATTGCATCCAATAACATTGAAAAGCCCATTGGAGATAGATGGTCAATTATGAAATTATGAATCACTATTTCCAAGTGCTTTTATACATTTCATCATCCTTAATCATGAACTTCAATTTGAATTCTTTATATTAGTCACATTAGGGATCAACATATGTAAAATAAACATATGCTTGATGATCCACTAAATACACTCAAATTCAAATCAATGTTGTTTTACCGAGCAAATAAAGGCATTCATATTCTTAAATTAAAATCGCATTAATTCATAGCCATTGACATGCATACACGCTTTAATCGCATATCTGCGTTAACATTCATACTTATGCATAAATTGCATAACATGCATAATATTGATTGAGCATATATTAGCCTTGTAATTCTGTCAACATATATATAGATAATCATACTGAAACTCTTTTCATAATTATGATCATATAAATATTATTTTTCGTGACCCAATTTCTTTTACTTATTACCTTTTCCTTTCATAATCAAATATTCATATGACATCAAATATCACATAAATTTTGTCCTGATCAGTAATTCTAATTTTACTCTAATTCGAGCCACTTTCGGGTTCACCAAGTAAACATATAATATTCATGTTTACAAATTAAAACCGCAAAGTTTATGATTGCATTAATCATGCATACATGCATTAAACCTCAACTTCATTACTCATAGTACAAATTCATACAACAATGAATTTACTTTACATAATACACAATTTATACTTTGTTCCACTCTATAAATGCCAAGACCCCGCTTTTGCGGGAGCCCTTGAGGCACTGGAATTGTTGTTATTGTTGTTGTTGTTGTTCCAATATATAAATGTGTTTTCATATTTCATGGAAAATCCATTGTTCTTTTCAATTTTATAAATTCATGTATCATTATCACCATGCTTCATTCACTTATTTATTATTATTAGTTTTGGCATCATCTCGACGTCTAGTTTCAATAACCATCCAAAACATGATTTTCATACTTAGGGACATTTCTTGAATTATAGCGATGAACACAATACATGTCTTGCCATGAAGTAAATATTTTTGCATCATATTATATTTCAGTTAATTGAAATTCATATGTAACTCAATGTAGACAGTCGCATATTTCACGGCAACAAATAGGATTATTAATCTTTTATAAAATTAATCCAAGATTATGCAGATGTTCATTCCAGAAAGAAAAAGATATAATATATTTAACTACTATGGGCTCAACAAATGAAAGGGTGTCACACTGGTTTGTGGGTGTTACGTTTTCTTTTTCACAGAACAATGCGGGTTCGAGCCCCAGTAACTGCTTTCATGCCTGGCCATTGTTGGTAAATGTTGCATGATGTTGCATTTGAATAAGCGGTTAATACTTCTTACTGGTTTCTTTGAGGCCGCGAGTACGAACTCCCAATTGAAACTTCACCACGTTGTTTTTATAATTAATTTCCATTTTCCTTTTTCTCTCTGCCTTTATTTTTTTTTTTTTTTAAATTTTGATTTTCTTTTTCGTTAAATTAACAAGATTTAACATCATTTGATTCAAAGATTCATAATACAAATCATCAAACAATGCCTAAATATAATAGGAGTTCTTAACTTTAGAATTTCAACCCCACAAGTAAATCTACTTTCATGCATAACAACAATGTATTAACTATTACTTCTTAGGCATTATAGAACTTCATGATTTCATCCCGAATTAAATATATGAAATTTCATATGTAAATTCCATTAAATGCACAACAATTGACGTGAATCTCATGATTTCATTAATTTTCTGTGATTTGTTAACATTACATGATGATAAAACACCATCATTGGATCAAAGTTTCATTTATGATTGAAACCCTCAATCAAAATTCATGATACTAATACATCTAAACAATGCCCAAATTGAAAATCATGGGCTCTTGATTTTGGTTATAATACCATATGCATAATTTATCAACAATGCACAAGACACAGATTTTCATCCATCTTAGTGCATCATGATTTCATGATTTTGAAATTAAATAACATACATTGATCCATAGCAATTTACACAATAGAAGGATCCAAGAAGACATATTCTTTTTCTCCTATTCACTTTCTCCAATGTCACATAATTCGCCATCAAATCACACAAAGTGAAGAAGTCATTTCAATTAAAGGAAAATAAGTCTTAAGATTGTTGGATAATTTTTCAATAAACCAGGAACCGGGTAACCAAAGATATCAGGGGTCGAGGCCGTGTAATCACTTTCTTTAAGACTTATTTCAGCATACGAAATAGTCTCGGAGATACAACGATAACCAAATAAAATGAAGTGAGAATGTGTAAGAGGAGTGGTAGAAGAGATATCAATGAGAATGAAGTTTTCAAGTACTTTTCTCAACACTTTCTTATGAATACACACAAGTCTTTCTCGCAATATTTTTCATAAATTCATCATCCCTTAAACATGACAGTGAATGGGTTATTTATAGTTTTCAAGTATCTTTTCATATTCTCCCTTTCTCTTTTCTCCCGTTCTTCCTCATTAGGGTTGAGTGATTGTACACCTGCGGGCATACATAAGCGCTCACCCAAATTGGGTCAGATTTTTAGGTTAGGGGTCCTCGGAAACAGTCTCCCGTCAGAGTCTCACCCTAATGGGGTTAGACTGCGTACATCTTACCCCTCCCAAACCCTGCGCGAGCGGAAGCCCTTGAGGCACTAGGTATGTTGTTGTTGTTGTTGTAAGTGTCTCTTCATGAAGAGATACGTCCCTTCACAAAGTGACACTTTCCCTTCTTAATGTTTCACAGTATTTGTAAGAAAATATCTTTTATGTGTATTTCTCCAAATGAACCAGAGGGAATGTTTATATAAAAGAGAGCTTAAAGACATCCCAAAACATCACCCAAAGAACCGCCAAAAAAAACCAAAAAAATCACGTTACTGTAATTCTGTAAGATTTATGTGTTGACACACGGGCCCTATGTGTCGACACACAGACACTTCAAGTGAGTTCTGTTGGGCTGTGTGTCGACAAATGGTACCTGTGTGTCGACACACACAACACACCTTATACAAGCCAATACACTTCAAAATCAAGTATGAGACAAACTTTAAACACTTTATTAAATACTCTATTTTAGAAATACATCAACACTATCGAAGCACCATCGATCATCAAGCTAATTCCACGCCATTAACAAATTATTAACAGTCTCTTAATGAGTCTTGAATGAACTATTATCGAACTAGTTACAAGCATTAATGAGTTAAGTATTCCCAACATATTCGAGCTCAATCGGCCTGTTAAACTAATCAAACCTAAACTTGTCCCAATAAGATATTGAGTTCCCAAAATAACATGAACCAGCCCCCATCAATTTTGAGCACTATGAAAAAGGTCATAGGTTTATATCCCATTTCACTTGTCATAAAAACAAGTTTATGGAATGCTTGTTTCTCTTATTCGCTGGCAAAATTCGACACAAGACAGTAACAAGACACAAATAATCGGATTTGGGTAGAGGTTTTTGAAGTCGGGTAAAATTTGGTTCTACCAATTTTACCTATTTAGGTAATTGAGTTGAGTTTGTCTTTAGTATGGTCAACCTGTTCAACATCCCATTTATACAGTTATAGTAGGTATTTGAGTGATATATATAAAATAATTTAAACTATGTTTACTAATATTAATTTTATAATTTATGTAAGTATAGATATGTCGTTTATTTATTACTAGTATTAATTTTGAAGTGTATTATTAACATGTTTTTAAGTTGACAAACTAACATTTGATATAAAAAAAGGTCACTTATATAATTAAATGGGTAACTTGCAGGTTGCCCGTGTAATATTTGACATGAGTACAGGTTGAGTGTTCCTAACCTGTATAATAAATGGGTCGCGTTTAGGTGACTCTATCTCTAACACCCCTTACATAACACCAACGTGAATAGTACGCCACACGGCCCTGCACTCTACAGATTTCATGTGGTGATTTTTTTCCAGTGGTTAGTGGGCCGTTAAACCCTAAAAGCCCAAGTCACTCTCGCCATAAACATGGGCTACGCAGCCCTTTTTTGTGAAGAGGCAAGTTCAATGCTTCTTTGGATTACTAATCACTAGGGATGTATTTAAGCCGAGCTTGTCAGGCTCGAGGCTCGGCTCATCAGATTTAAGCTCAGCTCAAAGCTTGCCAAGCTTTGAAATTTCAAGCTCGAGCTCGGCTCGTCAAAAGCTCGGGCTCGGCTTGGCTCAATCTAAGCTCGGTGAGCTTCAGATTAAGCTTGCAATATTTCAGCTCATTTAAGCCTAATATAGGCTTGTTGAACTCGGCTCCAATATGGCTTTAATTGAGCATTTTTATATGCAACTTTGAGTTTAGTAAGTCTTACTAGGTCAATTTTGTACTAAGCCTTAAACGAGTGTCTAAACCTCTTTCAAAATCTTTTTGATAAGATATTTGTTATGCTTGGTATTCAACTTGACTCACCTTTTGCATAGTGAAACAAAGCTAAGCTTTTATATAAATTCATGCTCATTTTGCTTGGTCATTAGACATAAGTTGTAAGGGAAATGGAATAAGGTTAAACAAACATGAAATTTTTGTGAAATAAATGAGCTCTTGTATTGAATGAGTAAATGAAAGAGTACATGTGGTCTTTACATAGGCAAAGATAAGAGGACCGATTACATATAATGCCCGAAGGGTTGGGTTGACCCTAGGGGTCAAGATGGAATAAGGGTGAAAACCCTAGTGCAATACATATACTTTGATAGGCTCGCTTAAGCTGAATAAGGTAGAGTCACTTAAAGATTAGACTTATGCGAAAGGAATATGTCAGTTGAGAGGCATTTGGTAAAGATGTCAGCCACTTGTTTGGTAGCAGGCATGTATCTTTCTTCAGGACCTCTTTGGGATTCTCGAGTCTTAGCTGTTATAGAGGGTGATCAGTGGAGACTTCCACAAGGTTGTTCGGAGCTCCGCCCCATTTGGGACATGATAGATTTCAACCCTCGGGCTGGTGTAGCGGACACAATTAGGTGGATGGGCGACCCTTCAAGGAAATTGATCACCAAGTTCGTGTGGGAGATTGTACGGAGTAGGACAGAGGAGGACACTATTCATCACCTTCTGTGGTTTCATATGCATATTCCGAGACACTCCTTTCTTCTATGCATCGCTTCCCATAAGCGACTTTGGACAAGGGACCGATTCCTTTGTTTTGGAGCACTTGGAGTTCAGGGTGCTTGTGTTCTCTATGGCCTAGCTGATGAGACTCATGAGCACCTCTTCTTTGCTTGTGATTTTTCTGCATCTGTTTGGAGTACCATCTTACCACGTACATCGATTACTTGGCGTACCCTTCCTCTGGATGATCTCATCACTTGGGCTACTCAGCATCTCAGGGGTTGAGAGATTGGCACCATCATTGCTCGTCTCTGCCTTTCAGCGACTGTGCACACTATTAGGTATGAACGCAACCTTCGAGTGCAGCGCTCTCAATCCAGATCAGTTGCGGTTGTGTGAGAGGAGATTATGGGTTTAGTCAGAAGCCGCCTTCTTGTTGCTCCCTCATTCAAAGGAGCTCATCGCTGTGCCTGTTTGCTTCGGCAGTGGGGCTTTGAGCCTTAGTTTTCTCCTTTGTTTCCTTATATAATCTTGGTTGCTCTATGAGCTATGTCTGGACTTTGTTTTTACGTTGTTCATCTTTGTAGGTTTCGGCCATGTCTTGGGGTATGCCCCTTGTAGCTTGTACAAACATTTCTTTCTTTTCTATATATTTCACTGAATTACCAAAAAAAAAAAAAAGCAAGCATGTATCAAACCTAGAGGTCTCCTTTAAGGACTTTTTCTTTGACATAGAGAAAGTCGACGTCAACATGTTTGCTTCAATCATTCGAGAAGGGATTCGTTGCAAGATAGGAAATGCAAATGTTGTCTAGATGATGATGGGTCTTGGATGTCGAAGTCCAAGATCATGCATGAGGTACCTAATCATGTCACATGTAACTGCAGCTTGAGCGTTGGCACTGTATTCGGACTCTTTCATTGATTTTGCAACGATGGGTTGTTTCTTGGCTCTCTGTGATATGAGGTTTGATCCAAAGAAGAGAGCATAGCTAGTCACGTGGATCTCCGAGTGTCAGGACAACCACCCCATTCAAAATCAGTAAAGGCAACCACAATGGCAAGGGAACCTGGGATCAAAGAAAGACTGTAGTCTAGTGTGCTTTTGAGGTAACGGAGAATTCGCTTAACAGCCTTCTAGTGGTTAGTACGACAAGCATACATAAATTGAGAAACGAGGTTTAATGCGTAAAACAAATGTCAAGACAAGTCATAGTTAAGTACTGAAAGGCACTACTACCACTTCTGTACTCTGTGGGGTCCATAAGCAGGTCACCTTCACCTTATGACAAGTTTACTCAAGAAGGGAGAGGAGTTTCAATAGGTTTAGCCTCATGTTGTTTGTGTTTTTTAGGAGATCAATGGTGTACTTATGGTTGGAAAGAAAATGACCATTTTGTCACATTGTGCTTCAATGACTAGAATATAGTGAAGGAAACCTAGGTCTTCCATGGAAACCTGCATGGAGAGAGCTTTTGTGAGGTCATGTAAGTGAGATAGGTTTTTCCCAGTGAGGATTATGTAATCCATACATAGTAAAAGAAAGGAGAGTGAGTTTTAGTCTGTTAAATGGAGAGAGAAGAGTCAACTAGACAACAAGTGAAACCTAGATTAAGTAGAAAAATACTAAATTCAGGAATCATACCCGAGGGGCTTTTTTGAGCCCACACAATGCTTTTCTTAGGTGACATACATGATTAGGGAATTTGGGGTGGACAAAACCCAAAGGTTGATGTATGTAAATTTCTTCATGTAAGTGACCATGCTTTTTTGACATCAAGTTGTGGGTGTTGTGGCGGGTTCATTTGCAGCAGTGGAGGATCGCTGAGCACCAAGGGGGATCTTAAGGGCGAGCCATCTATTATAATTAGGGGGAAGGTTGTGGGGATATTGGGGTTTGGTTTTTGGACTATGTCGTTGTACAAAAATTGGACTTATCAAATTTTACATGTCTAAGTATGTAAATGCGCTTAGAAGTAGGATCAAGAAATCAATATCCCTTGTAGCAAGTAACATAGCCTAAGAAAATGCATGTGATTGATCAATGGACAAGTTTATGAAGGGCGCAGGGCATGAGGTTTGGATAACCTGCACACCCAAAGATGTAAAAACGGTTGCAAATAGGAGCTTTTTGGAATAGTTTTTCAAATGGAGAAGCATTTGATAAAGTAGGGGTGGGAAAACGATTGATAGTAAAGCATACAGTGCAAAATGCAAAAGCCCAAAATATGTGTGGAAGTTTAGAGTGAATTCCTAGCGTCCATGCCATTTCAGATAAATGTTAATAATTGTGTTATGCCACCCCATTTTGCTGTGGGGTATCAGGACATTCTAGTTGGAAATGAATTCCATGTTCACATAGAGCATTCATATGCCGATGACCAAATTCACCTCCACCATCACTTTGAAAAATCTTTATTTTCGTGTTAAATTGCTTTTCAACCAAGATTTTGAAAGCGGGGAAGATTTCGAAAACATCGTATTTTTTCTGCATCAGATATAGCCATGTGAATCTTGAGAAGTTGTCATTGAACAAAACATAGTATTTACATGTTGAATTGGAGAAAATAGGTGATTGCCGCACATCCGAATATGATTCTAAAAAACGAGATTGAGAATTGTCCAAAAGCTTAACATTAAAAAAAATTTGTTTATTACATAAAGTAGCCAAAACAGAGCTGCCTAAATTATCTAAATTTTGATGCCATAGGTCTCCAATTTTGATGCCCGCTATAAGTTCGATGTGATGAGGCAAGAAATAATGGAGTGGACCATTGTTGGGCACTTGATGAAGCAGGGTCGCTGTAGCTTTCTCCTTGATACAAAAGACATTTAAGTTACATTTAACATTACATTTATTATCTTGACATAATTTATTGACTAATTGCAATTTGTGGGTAAGTTTGGGAACCAACATGACATTTGATAGGGCAAGAGGTCAATGTCCTGTAGATAGGGTTGTGGAGCCAACATGTGTGACATGTAGTAAGTCAATTTCTTGACAAGTACACCTTTTATGCCCAAAATAAGGAACAAGGTTATGAAGTGTACCTGGGTTTAGCTTCATATGGTTTGAGGCGTCAAAGTCTAGATACTAGTTGTAGTCATGTGGTTCTCATATGGACATGGCAGCGAATGTTGCGAGGGATCAGGAAAAGTGCAATTGTCAAAGCGATGAGGACCAATTTGGGAGTAGATTTTGCATAGTTTTAGCGCCAGGGTTGAGCACATCTGCACGTCAGTTAATGGAAGAGGTCCTGTGGGTCTAACAGAGTGAGGAAGTCAGTGTGGTACGCTACTAGACTCAAATGGATTTGGGGGAACCAGGGGCCCCGAGGGGGGAGGGGGGGGTTGGTTGACGTGGTTGCCCATTTCGACCTCCTCGACTATGTTTGTGGTTGTTTCATTCATGACCTCATCCACTACCACCCTGACCGTGGTGAGATCCCTTGTTATCTTGACTTGTAAGGGTCGGGGTAGGTGCAACCATTGTAGCGATTTAAAGTAGCTTTCTTGTTTAAAAATGCGGTTTTTTACTCTTCATATGCGTATTGATAGGTGTCCTATAAGTGTCGAAAATGCTGCGCAATCTTAGGGAAGACCGAAAACGACAAAGTGAGTAAGTTCTCTATTTGAAATAGATGAATTAATAGAAATTAGATAATTTGCAATTGATTCTCATTCAGAGGGTAAATATCCATTGTTTTTCCAACTTTATAATAGGTGGTAAGCTGAATGCGGAGAACAAATCCTTTAACCATCGAGTGTTCATGAAAACGCTGGGTCAAGATATCCCAAACGGATTTCAAAGTAGGGTGACGAAAAATGTAGTTTATGAGGGAACAGGAGAGAGTGGCAACGATACAGGATCGTAGACTTTGATCCATTCATACCCATGTCATGTGGTCAGGGTTGGTATAGGACAATCCATTTTACGTTTATGAGTTGGGTAAGGGGACAGAGGTATGTACCATCAATATAGCCTGTTAGTTAATGGACTACTAAAAGCATGTTAAATTGCTTTTTTTTTTGGGGGGGGGGGGGGGGGGGGGGGAAGGGGGTGGAGATTATTGAGAGAGAGAGAGGGAGGAGATGCTCAAGAAGCACCAGATTTACTATTGGTGTCTGAGGGGTAGTAGCTTACTAGAGATGGCGACACCTTTATTCACCCACCTATGGAGGGTAGCACCCATGGTGATAGACCCAACAAGAGAGAGGGGGGGGGGGGGGGGGGGGTGTCGGTCACCATCTGAGGCTCAACAATCATCCGCCGTTCAGGTGGGATGCTGACATTGGAAAGGCCAGTCTCCACGTGATGGGGGCGGCACAGGTAGAGGAGGGGGTTGACATGTAATGCTAGCATTAGATCGATTAAGGTCTACTGCCATTGCTTAAGTAAAATTAAATTACTTAAATGAAAATTAAAGAAGAAAAGAACAAGTGAGAAAAAGAAACAAAGAACATCACAAACTAGCAAAAACGAAAAGAAAAAGACAAGAGAGGAAAAGCTAGGAGATCTTTGATACTATATAAATAAATGAGCTCTTGTATTGAATGAGAAAATGAAAGAGTACATGGTAGCCTTTATATAGGCAAAGGTAAGAGAAAAGATTGCATATAATGCCCATAAGGTTGGGCTAACACTAGTATAAAATATGTACTCTAATAGTTTTACCTTATGATTTTAATGTCAACTGTTAAATTATCTTGTATTAAATGACTGTCATTTTTAAGGAATATAAGATACTAACAAGCCATTAATACATAAGTAAATACTGATCATTAAAGTTATTGGATGTGCTCGTACACGTTTAATTATTTAGCTCTTCAAACAAATATAGACGAATGTTAATCCATTCGAATATAAATAATTTGTAAATGTTTATTTAGCCCTACATCTGACCACTGAAATATACTTTTTTCTAATATTTCCAATAAATGGGAGCCACAAGTCCCTAGTGAGGATTGAACCCAGGTGGCAGGTTGGCCGCCGATGTTCTCCACTATTAGGCCATGTCCTTAAGACCACTGAAATGTACTACCTCACACATTTCTCATATTAACAATGTCTAGTAAGTAGCATCATCCTTTAATACATTAATTTTTTTAATCAAAAAGTGATATGCTTAATAAAGCAGCCTTTAATGGGAGGGAAGCCTTAAACCAATACAAATTGAGAAATGAGTAGAGGCAAAATGAGCCAACTAAGCTAAGTATTACACTGTTCAAATTGAGTTGAATAGCCTTAATGTGTTCGAGTTCAAGCCAAGTTGTAATTAAGTTTTTAAACCTTTATTCCAACTTTGTTTGATAAGATATTTTAGTTTACTCAATATTTGGCTCGATTCAACTCATTAGTCTAATCGAGTCGCTTGCCCTTTGTTATCAATTTGAATCAACCTTGCTATCAAGCCGATATGAGCGTATGCCATGCATGCCTATCAAGTCGAGCTCACTACTTAGCCAAACTAGTCGAGCCACTATTGAGTCATTATCAAAGTACTATCAAGCTAATACCAAGAGTTCTTAACAATCCAATAAAGTGCTCCTTATGATCCATAATGAATGCTTAATAAACCCTTATCAAATTATTCAAATGAATGTTAATCAATTAGATACTTCTTGTTCGAATTCGGCTCATTAAACCCATCAAGCCTGCTCAAACTTAGCTCGATATGCTACTAAGCACCAACATAAGTAAAATGTTCCAATTTTTTAATTCTTCTACTGCTAAGAAGAAATATTGGATTGCACAAGGGGCAAGGCAATCCTTCGCAAATCCCTTTGCCCCTAATAAAGGCAGATTTGATCCTAGATCTCGGATACAAGCTCCAAAATTTTACTAGTTGAGCTAACCGGTACAGTGTGTTAGTAAAATTCGAGTATAATATACATTTTGGATAGGTATTTGCACTTTCTCATTTAAAAAGGACATTGTTATTCATATAATACAACAAAAATATGCTTTTTCTTGATGTTATTCATGTAATACACATATTATCCATACCTACACCTAAATTAAAAATTCAATGTCATATATTTTCTAAAATTTATCACTTTAACTCATAGTTAGTAAATTCACGTATACTATGCGTATACGTATTATTGACATCTAATACTCACTTTTACATAATTTTTCCAAAAATACGGAAAATTTCACGTATTTTTGCTATACATTGAATTGTACGTATTTTATAAAACAGTCACGCATATTTTTGGGGAAAAAAGTCATCCTAAAGTAAATTCATATTTTTGCTTTAAAAAAAGTAAATTCATATTTTAAAATTTAAAAAATCAGGACAAAAGAGATTTGAGTGACAATGAGGCTCTTCATATTCTCTGATTCTTCGTCCGTACGTTCTTCATCTGCAGGTACTGACACTGTTACCACTCAAACAAATTTTTTTTTTTTTTATCAAACCACTCAAATAATTTGAAAATTGAAATCTCCTTATTCTTTCAATCCTCTGGTCTGATCATCACTCACAAGTACAACTTTGACTTCAATCAAAATTTGGGGGTTCAGATTTTGGCCTCTTCACCATCATTCAACAATTCAACTTCGCCTTAGATTAAGTACACATATAGTTATTTTTGACTTGTACATACTCGAATGATGCATAAGTGGACGTTGAATTATTTTAATGGCTGCATGGACTCGGATTTTGTAAAACTCTATCCGAATTTTTGGACCGTATAAATGATAATGTAACCGTTTTAAACACAAATGTACGAATATACGCTTTTTAAGAGTCAACGTACTATTTGCCAAATTTTTGACTGGTTTTTTAATGAGAAAAGACGAATAATACATGTACATATTAAACTCCTTTTTATTCCCATACCGTATTTACCTAATTATGCTTTAACTCTGAAACTATTGATTATACCTAATTATTTACAATATTGTTATTCACATGCTACCCTTATTGTAACAAATATTATTCTTACTTTTATAAGTCAAAGAACTCTTGAATGAAAGTTCCATGTATATAACTAAATAAACATATTATGTTTAATTTCCATACTATATTTTTGTAAACAGGGCACCGTTAGGGATAAATAAACAAAAAAAGTTCGAATTGACGGACCAAACTGACTATATATCTATCCAATATTTGATCCTAGTATATGGGCCGACTAGGTATTCAGTCAAGTCCAGTCCAAAATCGAAAAATCCGAAGACAAAACTAAAGACCAACAACAACAAATCTAGTGTCTCGAGGGCTCCCGCTAATGCGTGGTCTAGGGGTGTGATGTATGCAACCTACCCTAAAAGGAGGTTATGTTTGAGGACCCATAGCCTTAAAAGCATAATGACAACGACATGGAGAGAGTAAAAAAATAGCAATAAGCAATAAAGCAACAAAGCACAGAGCACCACAGAGGAACAATTCACCGCACGAGCAACCAACAGCATACAACAATAACCAATATAAGCAAACAGGCATACATATATGCCTCAGGGGCGTTAAGACTAACTTAGTTGTGCTCCTTTATTCCAAACCACTATATCGGCTACACCTATGCTAACCCTCCACTCAGCTCGATCTAAGGTCATCTCCTCATTTAGGTGTAGGTGGGTGAGGCCATGCCAAACTGTCTCTATCCAGCTCTTCTTTAGCCTACCTCTCCCTCTATTCTCGTGTGCATGGAGTTGTTCGCATTTTCTGACAGGAGCAGTGATCGGTCTCCTCCAAACAATGCCCAAACCATCATAAACGTTAATTTCAGGCTACACCTATGCTAACCATACCTAAAACCGATTAACATTAGCTTCACATTAAATATTTTAGGTACATAATTTTAGTATATAATGAATATATACTATGTGCACCTAAAAATATTAAATTCTTAGAAAATAAAATGTTTAATGATCACACACACACGCGCGCGCGCGCACACACATGCACGCACACATGCAAGCTTATAACTTTTGTATGGAAAACTTTTCATGTTATACCAAATTAGTCCGGTCCAGTCCAGACAATTTCTAACCAATCTTTGATAGGACTAACCCGTTTTCAAACTATTCGGTCCTCAATCTCAAGATTTAATGAAATTCGATATTCAATCTAGGCCAATTTGATTCGATCTTGAACTAATGTGCACCCCTAACCCATTGTTTGACAACAAGGTAAAGAGGGGTGGGGGTGGAGGGTAAGGGTAAACGGGGGTAATTTCTTATCCCTATTTGGCAAAAGCTTTTAAGGAGTAAAAGGGGATAATGGGAGGGTAAAAACTTGCCCTCCAATATCCCGGTTTATGATGTTTAGGGTTAGTGTGCTTAGCATCATATTGGAGTTCTGTATGAGATGGGATTCGTTCGAATGAGCTAAAATTAAGCTCTAGCCACACGCCTGACTCGATATTTTTTGCATGATCAAACAAATGGTTAAAGGGGTCCATGAGGTAAACTACGGAGGACCTCTCTGACACTCAAGTCACTATCAATCTCATGAAATAATAATAATAAAAGCAGGCAACAGATGGATATAATAAATGTAAAATACTTAGCCTAAGAGGAGTAGGAGGCTTGAATGACTATTATTCCAGAGAGATGATTTATGAAGAAAGATAGAAGAAGGGAAGTGTTTAAGAGGGCTTATGAATATATCTTCCTTCTTTTCCCTTGGATGAATATCTCATTTTGATGAGAATGCCCCCCTTCTTATACTTTTCCTCCCCTATCTTTTAAAAGGCACGTCCACCCCATTTGTAAAATGGGGTAGACTTGTCTCTTTGTGGAATATTCTAGGGTAATTGGTTTATTTAGTATTTTTGGGTTTTATTTTTTAATTTAGGCCTAGTTTATTGTTACCTAAATTTTATATATTAATTACCTGCTCTTTGTATTTATAGTATTGGGCTTATGAATACCGAGTGTGATACCAGGCAAGTAGTTATCGGTCATGTAAGCCAAAATAAGTATAACCTTCAATCCTTTTATAACTAGCCGATCCATATAAATTACTCGCTTAGGAAGCTAACCTCTATATTATAAACATATAGTCAGCGGCGGATCCAGGATTTTGGGGTAGGGAGGACTTGAACAAAAAATAAATAAATTATATAATAAAAATTATTACAAATTCACTATCGACATTTTTTTAATAGTTTCACAACTCAAAAACAAATAGAGAAAGTGTATCCAATCAAACTAGGGAAGTACTATAAAAATTAAAAAATTGCAAAAAATAATATCTCTATATCTTAAATTGTTATAAAATAAACATATTATTAAGGTAAAGTTAACATAAAAAGATAAATCATTATAACAAAAATTATTATTACCGATATAAACTAAAACACCACTAAGCATTTACAAATAGCGCCTTCGAGTTTTTATGTTTTGGAATCGTTCCATAATTGTTTCAAAACTTGAACATAATTAACTTTGTTATAAAACGAGAACAATTGTCAACTGATTTATATACTAATAATAGATATCAAGCAACAAAGACTATATTATTCCAAACTTGAGAAAGGTTTTGAACTTGGAGAGGAGTAATTGTTTTCCAATTAAGAAAAAAAAATGATATCTCTTGCTAAAATTTATAAAATTAGAAATTTAATTAGAGAAATATGAGATGAAAATTTAAAAGTATTGTATATATTATGTAAATAAGGCAAAAAATTAACAAAACTTACATTCAAGATGGATGGTGGCTGGCAGGTGGCGCGCGAGGGGGAGCTGGTAGCGATGGCGGCTGCGAACCGATGGGCCAGGCGGCCCTCGGCAGCGGCGTGCGTGGGGTGGGAGTGGAGGAGGGGAGTCGGGGAGGGGGGCTGTTAGGTTAGGTTATTATTACATTTAAGGGATCTGAACAAAAAAAGTAAATGTTGATCAAAAAAAAAAAACCAAAAACAAAAAAAGGGCAAAAGATTGGCCTCCGCGGGGGTTCGAACTCAAACACTCACATTCACAGCTGAAGCCAGTGACCACCAAACCCAAAGCTCATATCTGATTCTTATTTCTTCATGGTGGACTTTATTCTAAAATTCGGGGGGGTCTTGAGCCCCCCCTCAACCCCCCTAGATCCGCCGCTGCATATAGTCCCTTAACTTCGTGGGTAAACTTTTGTCATTCCAAGTTCAGCCACGGAGTATATTATAAGCCGATTTTTAACAACAACTTGTTTTTGTACAACATTTGGCTGAGCGATGGAGGAATTCAACATTCTATTTTTGGCACTTCGTAGTTGTCATTCATGTGTATTTTGAACTTTTCCCCGAATGCTAATAAAGCGCATGACCTAAGCAAGATGTGTAACACGGTATTTGACACTTAATAGGGTGTTTATGTTATTACGGCTCTTAGTTGAGCACGTAACCCATCATGGCACTTATGGAGGGTATTAGATCTGATATGTACATCTCCCATATTTGTTTAGTGGGATACCAACTCAAACAACCGGGATGATTTTAATGTAATTGTTTGACAGTTAAATGAAGTACTTGGTTAATACAAGTAGACCCTCAAATGTTAATTAAACATGTTGTTCGTAACATTGTTGTATGTATAGATTCTTAAATACTACTCAGGAGTCTCGTACAGACATATTTGTCTGCCAGGTGTGAGGTTGGCACGTTATACTTGACTTTTATTCGAAAACTCTCTATTTTTAGAGGTATATTAGCCTATAAGAGTCATAATCCTTAAGAATGATTTGCTATTACTCAAATAATCAGATAGGCTGAAAGATTGCCAAGTACTATATCGTTGATAGTTGACTAATGAATAGATAGATAATCGATATAATGTTAAAAGTTTAAATGGAGACCTAGGCTTTTTTTGATAAACATATAAGAATATCACCACTATGACCAACCATAAGTATGTGTTTGTTTAGCCTGGACGAAACCCAGGCATTTAGTATGTCGTGTTGTTAGTTTAGCACCAAAGTGAATAGTATGTAACATGCCTGAATAAAACCAAGGTGTTAAGTGTATTCCATCATTCTACAATCAAGGATGGCGAACATATCCTACCAGGCCGATGGTAATGGATGTGTCAACGATGCGACTATGATGCAACTATTCAAAATTTATATCATGGAGACTGGTATATCATTGAAATCTATAGATCATATGTTTTAAAACTATAAATTGTATGTGCTAAATGAGAATATAATTGAATAATGGTGATGTGTGTGTTGCACCCGTAATAAGTATTACACCGGTTGCGGGTAATTACAACAGGGCGGACTATGGTGGTAAGTATTGCACCCATTGCGAGTGATTGCACCAGAGCGGACCATGGTGATGAGTGTTGCACCCATTGCAAATGATTGCACCAGGGCGGATCATGGTTGCCAGTGTTGCATCTGTTGAGGGTGATTGCACCGGGGCTAATCATGATGACAAGTATTTACCTAGAAAGTCGTCAGGTGTCATGCATAAAATACCTAGATAAAATCAAGTTAATAAGCATAATCGGGATTTAAAAAAATATATACCTGTTTGGTGATAAGTATATCGAGGTTATTATCAAAGTAAAGAGAAGTTGCTAGAAATAAGATACTTTAAAGGGTATAAATTACTTGTTAAACAAGGAATGTAACAGACCAAACATGTGGTATATTACTCTCAAAAGATGTTTATGGCTAATATTCTTTTGTTCCAGACGTTCACCTATAAACTAGTGGACATGATGTGACTCACATTGTGTGGTAATGAACAAACAATTATATGAGATCATTACTAATGTTTCTGTGATGAAATCCATAAATGAATAATATTGATGCATCGCAATTCATAAATAATCATATGAACATTTGCTAATGTTTGAATACCAAATATTTATGCGTAATGTGGGGTTTAATAATGATGAGTCTTTGATAATTTTGTATTACGACATTTATACCAATGTTGTATATTATAAGCGCAACAAGGTGGATCTTTAATGTACGTATTGACGATGAAAACTATCTAAGGATGCAATTGTCAAGGAATAAATGTTTTACAATTCCTATCATCCTCCTTATTCTTGTCTTAATGTTGCAAGTTATTTTTAAAGATTAAGTAATCCTTTATTTTATGTTGCCTTGTCGATAGCAACCATTGCTAGATTGAGTGGGCTATGAAGGGAGTTCCAAACTATTTGTAAGAAAGTCCAAGACTACCTGGAAATAGGTTATTATATATATTGAACTAACTCTTTCTTATTGTTATTTATTCAGACTGCCATCTTCTGAAGGGGGTTTTATTATTGAGTTACCATTTATACCCGTATGTTAGTAGCTTGTGATTCCTTAGCTTGAGTAGGGTGGTTATAGATATCTTTTCTATTTTCGAGATGTTCAAGGAAGTATTGTTGATCTTTTGATACCAATTCTCATGTCGAGCATGCTTTATAATTGTCAAGAAGTCATTTTAGAGGCTCGGAGTTATCAGTTATATGTTGCAATAGAAGTGATATACGCCAATAAGGTAAGAAAATCTAAGTTATGAATTGGAACGAAGTCCCTCAATCATAAAATGATTTATACCACCAAGATAAGGAAATTTAAGTTGTGAAGTGAGACGAAGCCCCCCTTTGTTTATGATGTGATTTACGCCACCAAAGTAAGGAAATCTAAGTTGTGAATTGGGATGAAGTCCTTTAGTCTTAAAATGATTTATACCACCAAGATAAGAAAATTTAAGTTGAGGAGTGGGACAAAGTCTCCCTTGTTTATGATGTGATTTATGCCACCAAGTTAATGAAATCTAAGTTGTGAATTAGAATAAAGTCCCCCAGTCTTAAAATAATTTATATCACCAAGATAAAGAAATTTAAGTTGTGACGTGGGAAGAAGTCCCCCATTCTTAAAATGATTTATGCCGCCAGGATAAGAAAATGACTAAGGCGAAGTCCCCTTATCCTAACATGATATATGCCACCAGGATGAGGAAATGATTAAGGCAAAGGCCCCCAGTCCTAAAATTATTTTATACTACTGAGATAAGGAAATTCAAGTTGTACAGTGGGACGAAGTCCCCCTTGTTTATGATGTGATATATGCCACCAAGATAAGGAAATCTAAGTTGTGAACTGGGACAAATTCCCCCAGTCTTAAAATGATTTACACCATCAAGATTAGGAAATTTAAGTTGTGAAGCGGGATGAAGTCCCCCAGTCCTAAATGATTTATGCCACCAAGATAAGGAGAGGCAAAGTCCCCCGATCCTAAAATGATTCATAGCACCAAGATAAGGAAATGACTGAGGCACAGTCTCCTAGTCCTAAAATGATTTATACCACCATTAAAAGAAAATTGGCCCATGATTGTGAACAAAGTCTTCACTCTAAGCATTTATAGACTAGTTTCAAACTTAAACCTATTGTTGATCCTCAATTTTACTTGACTTGATTCGATTTGAATTCCACCTTCGGAAATGGCTCCTAAAACATACTATGAAGTCATTGACGTTAAGGGATAATGATATTACACAGTTTATAAAGCAAGTTGAGTGTGGTGAGATTTCATGTTTCAAATTAGATAATATTCCTAATATTTAGCAAGGGAGTAGTAGACATAACAACATACAGTTGATAATTAGGATTTTAGGAGCAATATGATGCCCTAAGTTTAAATTTGATGAATCATTTGCTGTGAGAGTTCCTTGTAGATATATAGGCAACTAAGAGATTTGCAAAGCAGTTGGATCAATTATAAATGGAATGATGTTACTAGAAAGAAAAGAAAATGATAATAAGATCCAATGAGCATGCTTTTGGGTTCAAAGGGAGTTATAAAGCCTTCTACATGCTAGTAAAAAGTTTTTGAAGTAGAGTATACAATCTTGGCCACTTTGCTATGGTTTTCCCACTTTGTTCGAATTTTGCTCACATGCCTCCTAAGTCACATTGGCACACCAATATTGGCATTACACTTATATTAGGTCATTTTTTGTTGTCAGTCATCAAAAATATGAAAGATGAACCGATAAAAGTGCATTTACGTCATCAATTTAGCCTGCTCGGCATCCATAAGCTGGTGTTATTACTTTCAGTTGTTGGTGCCATGATATGCAAACGAAATTGTAATCACATAATTAAAGAGTGTGTTTGATCTCTCATAGAGGGGATATATTATAGAGGAGCAGGTTATCCATTCAGTACGGTAATTAATGAGCACGAGCAAGCTTTTCTAAGCCTTGCAAGGATGATGTCAGACCTTAAACATGGCTCGTAACTTCAAATGTAGTAGGTAGGCTTCAAATTAGGTGTCTAACCTTAAATATCGCTTGTACTTCAAATGTAGTAGGTAGGCTTCAAACTAGGTGCCTAACCTTAAACATGGCTTGTAACTCAAAGTATCGTATGTGGGCTTCAAATTAGGCGCTCAACCTCAAATATGGCTCGTGACTTAAAGTGTCATGGGTAAGCTTCAAACCAGGCGCCTAACCTCAAATATGGCTAGTGTCAGTAATACTTGGTGACTAACTGCTCGTGGATGATGGGTAACATAGCGAACATGTGAAGAAGGATCATTGATGAGCGAAAGTGCTACTTGTCTCGTTGTATGACAAATAAGTGTTACCTACTTGGTTGTTTACCAAGATGATAGGTATAACTATTTTTATTTATTTAATAGTATGGGGTGTTCATGAAGTCTAGACATCCTGCTTTAGACGAGATTTCGCTCCTTGATGCCGAGTCACAGCACGATCATTATATGAAATTTCTCTTCCATCCAAACTAAAATCCGTGAACATGAATCCTTAACATAAGCGGTATAAGACATTGGCACATAGTGACTATTGTCTCTCTCAATGTAATTTGCCCAAAATATTTAGACTTGTTATTGAATCTAGATCCCACATGACTTTATTCCTTGAATTGATAAAAATCCTCGTAAATTTATTTGCTAACATAGGTGCCTCCCTCGACATTATGTGGAAATCCTTTGTTGCTAATGAAGTTTCACAAATCCTTAATTTGGCCAACCTTTTTTTTTATTATTTCTTCCTTGCTGCCATTACTTAGATTCATATTCTAAAGCCTCACCCTTAATTTATATCAGGATTAAAGTTCTAATAATTACTATTTGGAAAGTTCAGCTTTTTTTGACTTTTCTAATTGCACTCTTATAAGAGAGTACAAGAGTAGATTCACAATTGAAGATTCAAAAGATAAAATCATAACAAAAAATTAATTGAATTATGGTTTAGTTAAATTGGATGCGGTAGCAAGGGTTTTTTTTTTTTTTTTATTAAAAAAAACAAAAGAGGAGTTCGTTTAAACAAAGTTAAGTTACACTAGAATTGTAGCAAAAGTTGATTTAAACAAGAATACATTAGAGTGAAATTATGGCAAGGATTACTTCCTTAGGAGTTCGATTTGAAGTAGGATCGGTGCAAAGATTGATTAAATTGATATTATAGCAATGATTGATTTAATTGAGGTTAAAGTAATTTAAGATGGAATGTTGTAATTCTATAAGTTGATCTGAAACGAAAGAAGTTTAAGTATATGCGACACTCATGAAATGTAGGTGATGCAAATATTTTTTGCATATTGTATGTGGTGTTTAGATAATTACCTAATGAAAATGAACAGAGATGATATATAGAAAGGAGTTGCAATTTTTGTAGAGGGCATTACCAGATTAATTTTTTATTCATATGAGATTAATTGAAGGAAATTAATATTTTGTTCATTTTTAATAGTATGTACAGAAATTGAGTCACCTGTGATTGATTGAGATAAAATTGTATAATTGTGGTCCTCGGGATGAAAAACAGATAGCTTTTGACTTTTCATAATGGCTGAATAAGCCAATAAACTGTCTAGTGGTGCTGAGGTATAAAACAAAAATTCAAAGAACCACAATTTTGATAAGAACTCAAAGGAGATTTAGGTGAGATTATCAAGGACATAACAAATTATAGTAAAGCACATTCATGAGCAAATAGGGCAAAGTTAGAGCCATATGTAGGATGAATGAGTTCGGTTGCTACATGAGCAAGTCAATAAAAGTTGATTCCATTGGGATTTACTCGAATAGGAATGAAATTTAAGAAAAATATACTCAATTATGACTTAATCAAGTGAGAATTGGTTCAACGTGAATTGCAACGAATATTGAATTGAAACAAGGTTTTGTTGAGCTAAGATTATGACAAAAGTCGACCCTAGGATTGTAACAAAAACTGACCAAATAGAGATTTAATTAAACCGAGATTGTAATAAAAATTTGTTCAATTAGAATTGAACTAAACTAAGATTGTGACGAAAATTAACTCATTTAGGTTTGAATTGAATAGAGATTGCAACAAAAATTGATTCAATCAGGGTTGAATTAAACTAAGATTGTGACGAAAATTAACCCATTTGGGATTGCAATGAATAGAGATGGTAATAAAAATTGATTCAATTAGGGTAGAATTAAACTGTGATTGTGACAAAAATTGTCCCATTTAAGGTCAAGTTGAATAAAGATCACGGCAAAATTTGATTCAATCAAGGTTGAATTAAATTAAGATTGTGACAAAAATTGATCAATTTAGGGTTGAAATGAATAGATATTGTAATGAAAATAATCTTTTAGGGTTGAATTGAACTAAGATTGCGATACAAATTAACACGTTAAGGATTCAATTGAATAGAGATTGTAATAAAAATTATCTGGATTGAATTAAACTAATATTGTGTTGAAAATTGACCTAAATTAGGGTTGAATTAAACTAAAGTTGTAATAAAAATTGACCCAAATTAGGGTTAATTAAACTAAAATTGTAACAAAAATTGACCCAAATTAGGGGTTTAAAGAGGAGGAGAGAGAATTGCTGGTGGTGGGTGATACGAACTTAGATTAAATCAAGCTCAATCAATGATTAATTGGGCCTACGGGGTAGTAAATGACTGCCCCATTGTACAATTTGTATGTATGTATAAGTGTAGGCTCCAAAAATGGAGAAATAACTTAAGACAAATGGGAGAAGACATGGAGAGCGTTTGAGGGAGAAGAAGAAGGGCTTACATCAACACACATAAAACCTTAAAATAACTAACTCCCCTATTTATAGAAAAAGATGGTAAAATATCTAGAATATATCAAAGGGAGACAATGTGGCAGGGGAAGATACGGCTGCAAGCAGTAATAGGCACTGCTAGGAGAGCTGCTGATTAGGCGTTGGGCGAAGGGAAGACTTGGCGGTTGCTGTGAAGGCACCTCGTTTGTGTCAATGAGTGAAGGTTTGGTAGTTGTGAGTCCTGAGGGGCTAGGTTTGTATCATTGGGCCACCCAACACGGCGGTGGCTAGTGCGCAGAGTAGCGGTGGTCGTGTGGGAAGGGTGGCAGTTGTTGGTGCGAAGAAGTGTTTGAACTGGTGGTGGCGTGCGGTTGCGGTGGTCGTGCGAACCAGTGTCTGAGTTACTGGTGGTGCTTGAAGTGGCAGAGCGGGGGTGGTTGGAGTGGTGGCGACAAGGGCCGGAGTTTGAAGCGTCATGCCGGTGGTCAACATGTAAAATGGTGGTGTTTGGAACAGAAGCGTCATGGCAGAGGTTCCCGTGTGAGCGATGAGGCATTGTCAGAACTCGAAGTGTCGCGCAATGGTCTTTGGTGGTGGACATCGGGGGTAACACGAGGCAGCGGGTAGCAAGGCGGCGGGTAGTGTAACCCAACGGGTAGTAAGGCGGCGGGTAGTGTTGATTCATGAAGAAAGAGATAAGAAAGAAAGTGTGTAAGAGGCCTTAAAAATATGCCTTGCCCCTTTTCCCTTAGATGAACATCTTATTTTGATAAGAGTGCCCCCCTTTCTTATACTTCTCCTCCCCTCTCTTTGGTGTATTCAAGGGTAATTGGTTTATTTGGTATTTTCAAGTCTGTTTTTTTAATTTAGGTCTAGTTTATTGTTATGTAATTTTTATATATTAATTACATGCTCTTATACTCATAGTATTGGGCCTATGAATACTTGACGAGTAGGTATCTGGTGTGTAAGCCAAAATAAATATAACCTTCAGTCCTTTTATAATTAGCTGATCCATATAAATTGCTCGCCTAGCAAACTATTCTCTATATTAGAAACGACCCCCCTTTACCCCTTTTTATCTCTATTTCTTTAACTCTAAAATTGGGGGTAGGGGAGAGGGAGGGTAATTTTTAAAAAAAATTTGGATAAATTATTCCTTATTTTAATCATAACTTTCTTTACCCTTATTCCTTTACCCAATTGTTGAACAAGGTAACTCATTTACCTCTCTTCAACCTTAATGCCCTTTCTCTCTCTCTTTTTTTTTTTTAATCATTGCAATGTTGTGGGAGGGGGGATGCCAAACCTCGAACATGGGGTCTCGCGGGTGACAAATGTTAACCCAACCACTATGACACCCAAGAGGCCAACTAACACTCTTAATTTGATACATTCAAACAAGAGTAAAATATCAATAAGACATATTACCTTACCGCACCCCTGTGTACCCTCCCCTTTTTACCTCTCTTTACCTGCACCTTCAACTAGGGCTCTATTTGTTTTGGCGGAAAAATAGATTATTGGAAGTGGTTTTCCCATTTTTCATTGTTTGTCGAGCAATTTAGTGACGGAAAATGTTTTTTGGCGGAAAAGGTTTCCCAGCCGTTGGGGGGAAAATGACTTTCCTTTTAAAATGGGGGGAAGTCATGATTCTAAGTAACACAAAGACTTTCGTGGTAACCACATGCGAATCTAGATCTAATCGAAATACACTATAATGGACTATAGACATTTAACGTCACAATATCGGATAAGAATTGGACTGAATAATTAAACGAAGCTTGCATGTTACTTTGCTATTGTTGCAACATAGTGATTTTAATTAAATTGAATTGTTATATAATATTATATAGAGAAATTATCAAGGTGCCCTAATATTTTAATATTTATTACATGATTTCATGAAGTTTCAGTAATATATAATGATGTACCCCGAAGTTTAAAAATTTTGTCATGAATTAGGTATCTTTTGCTAAAATTTAGTAGATTTTAAATTAAAATTGTCGACGTGGAACATGAGTTCAACAATCTATATGTGTTCTCTATCATAATGCGATAATTTCTTTTGTTCGAAAATGCTAACATGACACTTTTTTAATAATATATAATTAATTTTTTTCAGAACTCGAACAGTCTTTTGGTAATATGGTCATAGACTCATAATTTGTATCATATTAATTTTTTGACAGAAATTAACCGAATTTTAATAAAAATTATCAAATTTTAACACAGTGTATATGTAATGTTACTTATATTGTCGAATAACAAGTTGTAAAATGATTAATAAAAAATATTTTTTTTAAACATACAAATAGGGAATTAAGCTTTTCTTTAAAACAACAAAAAAGCCCCACCCAAATTTTATACTTTCTCTTTTTTTTTTTTTGATCAGAAAATTTTTATACTTTGTAGAAAAATCTTAAAAAAAAAAAAAAAACCTAATTAGTACGGTCTACTTTTTTTTTTTTTTACCAAAAGAATATGAGCCTAAGTCAATTAATTTCAAATTCAAGCCGTTTATGAAAATTTGGTTGGCTTTAGCTATAGAGTGCGGGAAACAACTCCTGCACTCCAAATACGAAAAGGCTTCCCTTTTGTTTTGATTTCTAGGGTTTCCACTTACCCTTTTCATATTTTTGCTTCCATATCTCAATTTTTCACTCCCTGCCTAATTGAAATTTCACCCTAGGGTTTCAGTAGTCATTCATTTTCAATTCCATCAATCTTCCATTGATTTCAATTCTTCATTTATCTTACTATTATGGCGAGAATCAAAGCAGAGCAGCATGATGAAGAACAAGACGACGTCGTTCAGAGACGAGTGCTTCGAACTCGATACCTTGCCGTTAAGAACTTTATTAACGGTATTCTCTTTCTTTCTCTCTCTTTGTGCTTAATTTCCTTTTTTCAACAAAATTCTGTTATTATTATTATTTTTCTTTTGACGAGGTTATTGAATTTTGCAGGGGAAAAGGAGGAAATTGCAAGGCCGGATTCTGATAGGTTCAACTCTGTCATCAACGAAGTTCAAAGCTTACATGAGAAAGGTTAATCTTTTACTTCAAGGCATTGCTTGATTAACACATGAATTAAATCCGATGAGAAGTTGTATTTTTCAGGAATTCAATTCCCTTGTGAACTTTCTAAGAAGTAAATATAAAGTGTTTGGCTGTCGGGATAAGAATTACAACTTTTTTATGAGAGTTAGTAAAGACAAAGGAATTAGAACTTACTTAGGGGTTAGGTAAGGTATTTTCTGTATTTTAAAGAAATTGAAAATTGCTAGGGAATTTCCACTTCTCATGATCTGCCAATCTCCTAGTAACCAAAACAATAAGGCAATGAATTCCAACTTCTTGCGTTCAGTTCCTGGTAACCAGACATGATCTAGAACTTTCTTTGGGGGTTCGGTGAAAACAAAGTAAAGAGCACTTATCTAAGGGTTTGGGGAAGCTACTTCCTTTGTTTTAATGGGATTGGAAATCACTAAGAAATTTTCACTTTCCATGTTTTACCAATCTTCTTGTAACCAAACATGAAGACAATGTACTCTAATTTCCTAGTCACCAAATAGAACCTAGGACTTCTTTTAGGGGGTTAGGTAAAAGCAAAGGGTAGAGAACTTACCTAGGGGATCTAGGTAGGTTACTTCTTGTATTTTAGTGGGATTGGAAATTGCTAAGGAAGCTTTAGTTCTCATAATTCGCCAGTTTCTTTGTAATCAAACAAGAGGACAAATGCGCACTTCCCTTGAATTTGGATTTGCTGTTCTTACTTCCCAGTAACGAAACAAAGCCTTATTTTATCATATTGATTTCTTATTTGACATCTCCGTTGTATCATGACTTTGTTGTCAATACATGTGTCAAGGAACCAACTATCATTGATTAAACAGTTTGGGTGACTCAATTTGGGGTTTAAGTTACGGATAACTAGATGAATTTGTATTTTCAAACAATAACTGCTATCTTGTTTGCTTTGTGATGCAATCAGTCTTAAGGTGTATGGTATGGCATAGAGTTTTGAATAAATATGCTTTCTAACTATATTTTTACATCATTTGGTAAGATCACTTGCTATCAATATCATCATATTTTCAGAACTTGGATTAATAAGACCTGTAATAAGTCAGCTATGGTATGGAGACCGGTGCACATCTGTTAGGGAGTTTTGTTTAGGGATGGACATGTGAGTGTTAGGTTCGGAGACTGATGATCTCCCAAAATAGCCTATTTGTGGCTGGAATTAATTACCTTTGTATAAATAAGGTGACTCTTGGGCTCCTTGTGGTTCTGATTATAGAGGCCTATAAATAGGGTCCTCTTGTGCCATGTTATGGCTAGGTGAAAAGCAAGGGGGAAAAGCATGAGAGCAATATAGTGGGACCTTGGGAAGTAGAGTGTGAAAGTAAACATTATTGTAATACCTCTATTCCAATAGTGAACTTAGTTTGCTCCCTCCTCGAGGACATATGTTTTGGCTGAACCACTTAAGTTCCAGTGGTCTACTATTTTCCCCCAATCCCTTTGGTTGAGTTTGCTAGTTCAATTTAGGGTTCGGTATTATGTGGGTGGTTCTAATCATAAGCATATAAGGAAGACAATAATTAAGGATGAGTGACTTCAGGCTTGAGTTCATTAAAAATGGAAACTGTTAGCGCAAAAGCATCTTTATATTCCTGTTATTGCAGTGCTGACGATCACCATCATTGTTGTAGATGGTGCTGGTGAAGCAGGGGGTTGAATATGTTTGAAGTGTGGACTTGTACAAGGGATTGAGGGGTTCATTTATCATTGTTTAAAATGAAGGATGAACTACGAAATTGCAATATTAGTTGGAGTTTGCGGGTATTGGTGATATTAGAAGTAAAGAAGAAGGCAATGCTTGGAAGGACAAGCCTCGTAGCTTAGTGAATGTTGGAAAACCTTATATGAGCATCAAAAAAGGAAGATCGAGACCTTGGATTATAAATGTTGAAATTTGAATGTAATTCTGTCCCATATAGTAGAAAGGATGATAAGTTTCCCTGAAACTTTATAGCACATTTTGACACTTAACAAGTCATGACCACCCAGAACTTTCCCCAAATCCCTAGATTTGGCTGTGAGCCTGCTATATATGCCTTGGAACTTCGGAACCGGATATGTGCTTTTAGAAAATGTATTCACTTATTGCTTTTTGTATCCACCAAAATGTTTCAAGTTGAATGCTAAACAAAAAGGTGAGAAAGCTTAAATACTGAGGATGAGAATTTGATTTTACCTATCATTGCTGACCCTCCTATCTTCTTTTGATGCAGTTCAAAAGCCTAGGGAGCAGGTGGCAGATGCTGAGGCATTGTTGTACATTACGAACAGCCTGGTTACATCTGTGAAGGCTCAGAAAAGTGAAGGAATAAGTCCCTCAGATTTTGTTAGTTGTCTGCTTAGGGATTTTGGGGCCCAAGGTAGAGCGTCTAGTAGTGCAAGCAGCTCTCAAGACTTGATACTCTGGGCAGATATTGGACGTGCAGTTTCACATATTTTCAGAAGTGGCGCTGGTTGTTGCACCATGTAAGTGCTTGTGCTTCAGAAACCCTTCGATTTTGGCTTGCTGTCTTCTTTTTGCATGGTTATTCATACAAGTTCGCATATTACTGTCCAGGTTTGGACCTATGAATACCGAGCTGAAACAAAGAAAGGCTTCCATTCGTAAAAAGCATACACGACCCACTGAGAGTGCCCAGCCTGAAGAGGTATGTGTGCATGGTTTATCTTGCTGTCTGGCCTGTTCTAGTATGCAGTAATGAAGTTACTCTGGAAAATACATTGGTGGAATTACAATGTGTAGATAGGCGATCCCACCTAGTGTGACAAGGCTGGTTTGGTTTGCTTTGGTTTATTGAATTTAAACATGGGTCAAGCTGCAGTTTACTCAACTCTTTTTCAAACAGTGCTGTAAAATTCTGAAATCAACGTCGTCCTGCAGATCAAAAAGATTGCTTAAACTTTGGGTTCACAACCCCGTCATTAGGAGAGAGTGACATTCGTAGCTTGCATTTGCTAGTCTCACTCGCAATTTGAAGGGTCGTTTCATCGAATTAGCTTTCACAAATAAACAACTCTCATTCAAAGCTTTAGACCAATGTGTTATTGAGATATTGGTCCCTTGTGGTATCTCGTACACATCCTGACCAGGCTAAATCTACCGGGAGCATTTGCCCTCATTCATTTAAAATGCCTTTAATATATAATATTCATTTTGTCATCTATCCTTAGTAAAAATATACGATTGCACCCTACTTTTATAAATTTTCTCCAAGATGAGAATATTTTATGATATCTTGTATAAATTATTTTTAAATGATCTTTTTTGTATCGAAGTGTTAAAAGTGTTTTTTTATACCATCATATTTCATTACTTTTTTTTTTTTTTAACTTTTTATTGTATGCCTTTTTAATTTTAATCTTAATATAAATTTGTATACACTATTAAATGTGTCATTTATTCTATATCTTTAACGCTGTCCCCAATAAATAAAGTTTTCTGAATGTGTCACTTGGCAGTATTTTGTGTGTGTTGTGCATAGTTTTGAAGCTGCCTGCATCATGCATTTGACATGGCCTAGTGTTGTTCTGCAGCTCACTGACAGTAGAGAAGAGAAGACTGACACTGACAAGAATATGTTGGCTATGTTTGATATACTGAGGAAGAAAAGAAGGGTTCGACTTGAGAATCTAGTCCTAAACCGAACTTCTTTTCCACAGACAGTGGAAAATTTATTTGCCCTCTCATTTCTAGTGAAAGACGGAAGAGCAGAAATTACTGTGAACAAGGATGGCCATCATCTAGTTTGTAAGCACATTTGCATATTGTCAATTCTATTTGTGTTCTATGTTCTATTCATGTGTTTATATACCATTCCCTTCTGGCAGCGCCAAGGAACGCCCCCGCTGCTGGTGCAGTGGCATCCGGTGAAGTCTCATACAGCCATTTCGTTTTCAGATTTGACTTCAAAGATTGGAAGGTATATTTCATGCTTAGACTTTTGCATTGGTAAAATCATTGTTATTTTGGAAGCAATTGGAATCATTTCAAAAATATGTCATATCTGCTTTACTGTGTGTTTATTGGTGTACCTTGCTTAACCCTTACTGGTATAATGTTAATAATCAGATGACTAATAATGTGACACATTCTTATGCCTCATTTGTATCGGTCCAATGTGGTGTTCTGACGGCTGTATGAGTTGCCCTGAGTATGACATGCGTTAGTCCATTGTTAAGGAACCAACTGTCATAAAAGCTTGTTCATAAAACAATAAATAAATAAAAAAACAACAACAACAACGAACTATCTTAAAAGTTTAAGTTGATGGATGAAAGGTCAAGAATGATTTTATATTCTAACATGCCTCTTTATGCAAATGCTTGAAGCGTTAATAGCGCATAGACCTACCTCATACCTTGTGCTGAAATTATATTAATATTGAGAGTGGGAGATGGTGGTATTTGAACTCGTAACTTGTCAACCAGGAAGGCTTTGATACCATGTCAACAAATCATCTATCTCAAAAGTTTAAGCTAATGAGTAAAAATGATAGAATGCTTTTATACTCTTACATCCATGTTGAATGCCTACGGCTGATGAAGTATATGAAGAACCAAAGAGAAAAAAACAGGAGCGCCAATGAAATTTACTTGGATGCATGTCATCGTGTGGTCAAGAGCAATTAATAATTCTCAATTTTGCACTAGACACCTTTAAATAGTTGGTAGCAGTACCATACTCATATTATTTAGGATTTATACTAAAGATTCTTGTACTTTGTCCACTATGTCTATTTAATCCTTATACTTGTGAATCTAGTCTCGATATAATTAATATTGTGTGAATTTATATTTTTTAATAAAATTTATATTAAGTTAATGAAATTTTAAGGGTTCGGCCATGGGTTGGGTTTATTTGTAATGGGTTATTTGCATCTAACATGATGGTGCTGTTAAAAATTACATCTATAACTTAACTTAAATTTGATCAAAGAACTAAATTGCCACAATATGAATTGTGGAGGGATTAAATTGATACAATTAAGAGTATAACGACTAAATTGATATAATAGAAAAAGTAAAGGGATCTTTGGTGTAAATAACCCTATTATTTATCATTAGCTGCTGAGAATCTTTTCTGGCCGGCCCATCTGTTTGAATGTTACAGTCAATGAAGGATTTCGTTGAGGCTGGAGCAGAGTTGATGCCACCCAGGAATCTGACAAGAGAATCTCCTATCCGTGATTTGCCAGTGGAGGCTACATCAGTAGAACCGGAAAAAGCAACGACAACACCCATAAGAAAGCTGTCTAGGAATCGTGGCCTGGTTCTGCAGGAACAGACAGTTGTGGAAGACTCACCTGAAGGCGATAATGATACAGAAAGTTCTCAAGCTAGAGCTGCTATTGGGAAAGGAAAGCGCAAAATCAGATGGTGATTCTCCCTTCTTTATGGTTCAGATTAGCTCATTGTTCATAAACTTACAGTTTCATCAGAAGCCAGTTTGATCTGATTTGCCATCATTTTTTATTGTCCTACTGCAACTCAGGAATCAGGGGATTTGAATCTAAGACCTGTTGTTCAGATCCTAACTTCGGAAGTTATCTTATTTTTGGGCCAAGGTTTGATTGGCGAAAGTTGTAATATTGATTTAAGTTCGTATAGTGCCCAGTTAATCAAGGGGGAGTGTATTTACTTCGAGCTCTGCAAATTTGATTTCTATCCAAGGTAATGTTTGGCCGAACAATGAAAAAGTTGCTTTCTTCGAAAACACTTTTTATAAAAGTATTTTCATAAAGAGTGCTTTTTATTGTAAGAGGCATTTTATTTGAGAGATTTTTGCCTTTTGCTTCCGTTTTAAAAATCAAATAATTTTATAAGAAACAAATTGGGCGTGCCTCCTATCAAGGGTAAATTGAAAGAGTGATACCTGTAGTGGTTTGGGCGCGTTCGAAGGAGACTGACTACCGTCTTTGTCAAGAAATGTGAACATCTATATAACACATGTTGGAAGAGAGGTAAAGGGGGGCTAAAGAAAAGTTCGATGAAGATAATTAGAAATGACTTTATCCACCTAAACCTTATTGAAAAGATGACATTAAATAAAGTTGAGTAGCGATTAAAGTTACGTGTCGTTGACATAGCAATTAGGAGATAGGAGCTCATGGATGCTTGTACCCCTTTTTTGACAAAGATGCTTGTACACAATACGGCCTGCATGTTTATTATTGTTGTTTTATTGTTGGTTACATGCCTAATATTGCTTTATTTGACTTTTGTTTTTAATATGGGTCATTTTTTCCTTCTCTTTTAAGGATGGGAAGCTTTCAAAAATAGTCTCCCTTTAAGGTAGTACCATATGGGGGCAAAGTTGCGTTATAACTTACCACCCTTAGACCCTATTGTGGCAGGATGCTTTTTTAGACATTGGGTTAAAGTTATTCTTTGTAAAACTTAACAAGGCGAAAATAAAACATACTGAAGAGAATACTTTGGAGATGGAAACTTGGATGATTCCATTTACAATATGACCAAATTATTTATAAAACACCTTGTAGAAAATGAAAAATCTAAATCTAGATCTAAATGAGTAAGAATCCTAAGTAATGCAATAAAAACAAGCAATTGAAGGAGGCAATTGATGGGGAGGCTGGTTATATGCTATAAGGGAAAGTGAAGAGAAAAAGCAACAATAACTACACCTAATTTAATATTAGGTATTTACATCACAAAATGCAAAAATACAATATAAATATACTTAAATACTAGAAATTAACAATTCTTTCAAGTTAGAGCATGTAAATTCACATGCCCAACTTATGAAGAAATGATGAAATTAAGGGAAGACCAAGAGCTTTCGTAAAAACATCTGCCACTTGACCTGTAGACTGCACAAAGTAGAAATCTCTTTAGCCAATAATTTTTTTCTCAAACAAAGTGACAATCAATCTCTGTGTGCTTGGTTCTTTTATGAAACACCGAGTTGGAGGCAATATGAAGTGCTGTTTGATTATCACAAAATAAAACTGCCGATTGAGCAATTGTGACTTCAAGATCACGCAATAAGCGGCGTAACCACACTAATTCACTAGTTAGCATAGCCACCACATGGTATTCTGCTTCAGTAGAAGAATGAGAAATAACAGATTGTTTTTTGGAACGCCACAAAATTGGTGCGCCACCAAGAAAATTGACAAAAACAATGGTAGAACATCTAGTAGTTGGACAACTTGCCTAATCAGCATCACAATAAACACGAAGATTAAAATCAGATGCATGAGTAAGGAAAATACCCTAACCTAGCACCCCTTTAACATAACAAAGAATACAAAGTAGAATCTAAATACGGTATTTGCGGATCATGCACAAATTAACTGAGAACCTGAACTGCATAACAAATATCAGGTCGAGTAATGGTGAGATAAAGCAACCAACCCACTATTTGATGGTACCGACCAGGGTCATTAACACGATTCCTGTCCCCATCAACTAAACAATGGTTCTGAACAATAGGTGTAGTAACAGGCTTAGTACCTAGAAGCCTAGTTTCTCTTAAAATATTAAGGGCATATTTTCGTTGACTCAAAATCATTCCATATTTAGAACGAGCAACCTCAATCTCAAGAAAATATTTAATGGGCCCTAAATTTTTAATTCCAAACTGATAAGTGAAGATTTTACCTCCTCTATATGATCCAAATTATTGCCAGTTATAATAATAGCATCAACACCAAGATGCTCATAAAATTGATCCACGAGCAAAAGTAAACAAAGAATAATCCGACTTAGATTGTGTGAATTTGACGTTCGTTAAAAAGGACATAAATTTCCAATTACGGGATGCTTGCTTAAGTCCAAAAAGGGACTTACGCAAATGACACACTTTCCCCTCATGTTTCTTCTCAAAATCTTGGGATAACTTCATATAAACCTCCTCATGAAGATCACCACATAAGAAGGTATTATACACATCCAATTGATGTATAATCCAATTTTTAGCGGTTGTAGTTGCAAGGACACGACGACCAGTAACAAGTTTGGCTACAAGTGCAAATGTATCGTGATAATCCATACATTCAACTTGTGTACAACCTTTTGCAGCCAACGTGCCTTGTAACATTCAATAATACCATCTGAGCTGTACTGTATCTTGTAAACCCATTTAGAATCAATGGCACGTTTCCCTAGTGGCAACTCTTCTAATGTCCATGTTTTGTTCTGTTCAAATACTGAAATTTCCTTATCTCTCTAATGTTGAAATTTAATAGCCTAAGAAAATGTCATGGACCCGCTTGTTGTTCATTGTTGCTGGGCGGTCACAGACTTGGTCTGGTGCTGCAACACCAGTACTTGTCGAGGGGCTTGCCATCGGTGATGCTTGGTGTTAGGAATAGTGTCTTGAAATCCAGATTTATTCTTGATATATTATTTTAATTAATAAATAAAATTGAAGTTTCAGTCATTTCCTAGTTAAATTTATGTATGTGAGCATTTATACTGCATGTGATTTTCTTTCGGGAGGCATCCATGAGATGGGTGTGGTCCTCATACTAAAATTTATATATTTGTTCTAAGTGGTTTATGAGACTAGGCCACAGATAGACTTGGAACAAATGATATGGATTGTTGTTTGAAAGACTCATAGTCGAAGACAAGTCTGGACCACTTGTATGTTAAGACTATAACGAGACACTTTAGATGGCTTGTCTTGGTCATGTGGATGGAGATCCAACAGTGTTAAGTTAGTGTGTTTGACATACTGAGTTGGACCATGTGGGTTACTTACTTCTAGACTACTATCGGAGATGAGTGATTCGCATTGTACTATTTGAACGACGACTCTAAATCTTGAGGGTATTCTGGACTTGTGCATGGAGTGTTAGTTACTTTGGTGTATTATAAGTAAGGTCTAAAACGAATGACTGAAATCCCACGTACACTGGGTAGCGGCATGAAGTGTGACAAGGATCAGGTATTCAATAGGGAATCTACAGTCTCTTACGAGATACAGATGTCCCCTTAGTTGATTCGCAAACATTTGAATGGTTCGGAAACTTTGGCCAAAGTATTCCAAGTGTTTGACATTTGGAATTTATACTATGAATATGTTCAAGTATAAATGATCATTATTCAGTGAAGGGCGAGTCGGTAACTAATGGAGAAGCTGTGAGAAGGATAATAGTAGTAGTTATATTTATCCTTTGTTATGCACATCTAGTGGAGGGGTTGTTATCAATACAATATATTAGGGAAATATCGAATAAATAATTTAAGTTTGGAGTGCAATGAGATTTATTTAGTGGAATTAAGTCTCATTAAATGGTAATTAAATTAATATCATGAGATGATTTAATTTAACCCGTTTGGAGCTAGATTTAAATTGTCCCCGAGGTCCCTACGCAAGCCTATGTATTTATTGCCATTAGAAAAATATTAAAGAATTCATGAGATGAATTATTTATCCATAAGATGGGTAAATTAATTTTGCCAAACATTATTCATGAGATGAATAAATATTAAAAATTATAAAATAAAATAATTTTGAAAAATTAAAATTCATAAGATGAATTGTTACATGTGGAAAAAAAAACTAAAAAATCGCGAAAATAACAGTGTAAATCCGTGTGCGCGCGTAGCAGCCAACCAGGGCGCGACACGTGGGGCAACGGATGGCGATCTGTGCCTTAAGGCACGGACCAATCATCACGTGGCACGTGGCACGCGGTGACAGGTTTAAAAAAGCGTGCACTGTTGATGAAACGACGCGTTTTACCTGTTTTAAATTCAAAACGGTGCGTTTTGACTTAAACTGCGAATCCTTTTTTGATTATAATTAGATTTTTTTGCTCCAATATATTTCTATAAATAGAAGGGCTTATTCCGAGGTTTGGCATTCAAGTTGAAATATTTTTCTTAGGGTTTCTGAAATTGTTTCGGAAGCCTAGTTTAATATTTTTGGAGCCCACCCTCCGGACAGTTCGAGGTCATTGCGTTGAAAGTCTCGGGGCCTCGATTTTGAAGAATATTATTGTCTTTCTGGTTTTCTTTTATTGGAGCAATCCCATGTATGTTTTTCTTTCCTTCTTCTTTTAGTTTTGCTTTTCTATTTATTTACAATATTTGTTATTATACCTGTTTAAGTTTATGTATTATTATGAATGTATTAAAGTAAAAGGCCTGTAGATCTAGATCTGATGATTTAAATTATGAATTTAAGTCAGTAGATTTAAAATTAGGAATTTTAAATCAACCCTAAGTTTAGAGTTATGAATTCTAAACCTGTTCCGCTGCGTAATCTTTTGGGAGAATTTTTGAAATTCATCCCAGTAATTAGTATTAGGGCAAACAGTTTATAGAGATAAACCTATTCCAGGGAACTCTAGCACGTGAGGTGTCACGAAGCGTGACTCTCCGACCGGGGGCTTAGGTAGAGAGAAGAGTCTCCTACTCTAAGTGTTCTAATGGGTGCCTATTGTTGTGACCATAGTTGAGAACTGTGAACCCAATAGTTGGCATCAGAGTTTATTTTTTACCAAAATTCATATGTTTTACCCAACACTTGGGCCACCGGTGGTGGCTTGACCACCATTTGTGACTTGTCCATCCAAACACGATTGTTTTCTCCATCAACATATTTAAATCAATTTCATCATTACACTTTGTCCCCGCTCTTCAAGATATGAAAATTTGTCTTCTAGAAAATTACATCACGTGAAACAACAATTTTCTTATTATCTAAATCATAAACCTTATGCCATTTCTTCCCTTGTGGGTATCTAATAAAAACACATTTATTGACATGATTTTTGAATTTTTACAACGGTCCCTACGATGAACATAGGACAAGGACCCAAAAACACATAAATGACCAAGAAAAGGGACTTTTCCAGGCAACACCTCACTAGGACTATAGTTCTCTAACTGTGGTGTGGGCATATGATTAATCAAATATGTAGCCGTGAGAACACATTCTCCCTAAAACTGAATAGGTAGCCCTGCCTTAAACTGAAGAGCCCAAGCAACCTCCAAAAGATGCATATGCTTCCTTTCCACAACTACATTTTGTTGTGTGTGTCCTTACACGAATTTTGTATATGAATTCCCTTTCCTACATAAAATTCAAGCAATGGACTGAAAAGAAATTCTGCACCATTAGCACTTCTCACTTGTTTAACACATAAGTTGCACTAAGGGGGCATTTGGTATGTGGGAGGGGGGAATGGTGTCATATAATTCAAGATCAACTTGAATTATAACTTGAATTTAGAGTTGAGATGAGAGAAAGAAGGGAAAAGGGGATGAGAATTATAAAAGAAATTGAGATGAGAGAACAAGAGTTTGTTTAATTTTCATTGAATGAATGCTTATTACAATCTAAGTATTCTATTTATACTAACTGAAGGATAGCTAAAACAATCAAAGAACCCACACACTACTAATGCCTTTTTCCGCCAATTACATCAAAAGCAACTAACAAAACTTTCAAAACCCTTATTTGAATTTTAATATGAAAATTATATCAAGGTTCACTATGAACAGTATAAAAATCCATCCACGGTCATTCCAATACTTCCCCCATAAAAGATTCTTGTCTTCAAGAATCTTAGAAGAGAGTTGAGACTTTGATGAACACTTGTTGATGTAGAGGTGGGAGATGCATATGATGAATCCTTGCAGAAATTTGCAAATGACGAGAATTTGTTGATGTAGCATAAACATCTGAAATGTGCACCTTCGGATCTGGATTGGAATTGCAGCTTGAACATCTGTCATTTCATGTTGGAGATGTTGCAAATGCCTAAGCATACGTAGTGCCTCTTGCCCAAAACACGGCAACCAAACTTTAGTGCAGCTCAACACCACTACCCTGCAGCAACTTGCTCTTGACTTGCTAAAAGGACTTCCAGTTGCTCTAAGCTCTACAAGGCTTCTCAGAGTCCAGTGGGCACATCTACTTGTCCAATTAATCTCCTTAAGAGCTGGTTCTAATGGGCACAATGAGCTAATCATTGAACTAACACCGGCTCCTCTGATCTCTGTTAGCTGTAGCACAGGTTGGGACATCAATGTTATGAAAGTCTTATCTCCCATTTCCCAACCTCTTGCATATTCTACCATAACTTGACTTTGATCCTTGGCATCCTCACTACGAGCTTCCACTTTCTTAACTTGCCAAAACATAAAGAGGATGCACAAAAAGCACTTGACACATTGCTCCCAGCTACAACATTCCAGCTCAGTTTCTTGAACAACTAAAATGTTTGCTTGCAAGTCTGGAACTTTGCTTCACCCAGCTAAGTTCTCAAGAGCCGTGGTTGAAATCTAAGGAAATTCTTTCACGGTTTGAGCCATCAAAGTGACCCCGCAATTTTCCTTCAACCAGCACTACAGAAATTCTAAATTATGGACAAGGTCTTCAGCTCTTCAGTGAATCCTTTTTTTTGCTTCGATGTACCATTGCTTCTCTGCAGCTAATTTGATTCCCCAACTCCAATCCCTCAACTACGAGCTCAAGTACGAATGCAAAATATACTAGCCCATTAAGCCAACGAAACATCAAAACAGCTGTGAACATCACAAGAGGATTGGTCTATTCTTGATTTCTCTGCTGCAGTGTATACTCATTTCAGCTTGAACTGATCTTAATCTTTCGCTGGACTCTTTAATTAAGGGATTTTGATGATGGCTAACACACTGATTAACTGCCTCCACTTGTATGTAACCATGGAATGTACCCAATTGACAATACTCATTTTTATCCTCCTATGTTTGTGATAGAATTTTCAAAAATTCAGGTTTTGAAGTTTCAGGGGGCCTTACATTGGCTTGTACATAAGGAAAATGTTCTTTACTTTTGGCTTGACCAACCAAGGCATCCAACTCATGATCCCAACTCCTTGATAATCCTATACCAAGCACTTTCAAAATCTGTTTTGCCTTTTCACAAACTCTTCTCGGAAGCTTTCTCCTCTTACTCTTCACCTTGTGCCTCTTAAGTGAGCCTACCTTACATATAGCACAAGCACTTGCTGCGGACTTCAAGACCAGTCTCCCAAGCCCCACTACACTGCCTGCATAACAACACTGAATTGCAGTACTCCTTTCTTGCATCAAGAATTCAGTCTGTAATGCTCCAATTCAAGAATGAGGTGCTTTAATTACATCCTTACTTGAAGATGCTCCTGAACTACCTAATATTCCAGCAGCTGTTTGTTCAAGATTGGCTAAATTCCAGTCCAATTGATCACAATTGTCACCAGATTTATCATTCTTAGCACAATTACATCTCCTTTGTTCTTGTTTACTGCCAAACGCCTCTCTAAATTCCTTCCCTAGATCAAAAGGTCTCCAATAAGTCGGATTAACCACCCTATCAGCCTCTTGAGTGTTGTTGGTTTGAGCTTTTCTATCGATTTCTTGTAATAACATGTATGGTTACTGCACTGGTATGAATTTCACTGCTGGAATTCTCCCACGCTGAAAATGAAGACTTTTTAAAGGCATCACATCCTCTTGAGCAATTGTATTCCTCTCCTTTACACTTACGTTAGAACTTATTACAGAATTCCCATCAACCTCTAGCACATTAACCTGCCAGAGATCAATCTCTGTTACATCATGGGCTTGTAGTGATGAAGGATCAAACACAAGTTGCTCTACTACAGCATCAACCTCATCTTGCTGCTGAATCAATTCCACTTGATCTAACGGATACACTGATGCCTCATTAAATTGATGTGCTGCTGCATTTATACAAGGATTCAATTGTACTTGAGGACTTTGTCCATTGAGCTGTTCAAGTAAGCCATCGAGTTGCTGATGCATTCTTTTGAAATGCTGATGCAAACTTTCCTCCCATGAATGCTGGATTACTGCAAACATCTCCTGCATTCGAAGCCCAAATTGCTCAAACTGATTTGCTTCGGTTTTAACTCCCACTTCAGTAACACACCCTGCACTAGCACTAACAACAGAATTAACAGCAACTAGTTCTACTTTTGATGATTCTGCAGTGCAATCTTCTTGATTTAAAGATGAACTTGTGACTTGGCTGCCCAACTTGGATCCTCTTCTTGCTCTCTTGATACTTCTTTGGATCCTAGAGAATGCTCCTAGCCTATCAATAGACATCAATACTACCTTAGGCTGCTTCATTCCAAACTTCTTGGTCTCAAATAATCTACCAAGAACTTCCTTGTTTGCTTCAAATTGTAAGAAATCCGGAGCACTTCCTTTATAAACTACGATCGGCCTCTCCATTGCTCTGACCAACTTGCTTGAGTAACACTTTTTCCGATTTAAAGGAACGATCAGGTTAATATCCTTGTTAAGATGAGATGTAAACTTAACTCTCAACTTCCTCATGCTTAAAACCTCAATTCGCACCTTAGATCTGATTACAGCTTTGGAATTTGATTCAACAAATTGTACCTCTGGATGTGTAACTTCCAATTCTGGATGGATTGGGCTTAAATCAGGCTATAGTGATCCAATTCCATGTTGTGTTGCTTCAGAACCCTGCACAATTGAAACTGAATTTATCTTTGGCCAACAATTAGATCCAGAACCACACATATCTTGATTTTAGCGCAGAGGTTCTAGGTTATTCTCACCCGCAGCAGTTTTGATACCACAATCCCTCATCGATCCACCACGATCAATCTGATGAACTAATTCTTCATTCGCCTAACTTGCAACATCAACCTCCACATTCGGATTGATTCCTACTCCATCAGAATCCGCGGGAGAACCTTAGGCTGTTACATCGAATCCAAACCCTTTCGTGTATGCTGCATTCAACTGAGATTGAACTGCTGAATTTACATTCTTAATGTTTTTGTGCTGAATTTGCATCCGTCCTTGTACACTCTGCTGTTGCGATCGTTGCAATTCTAGCCTAAAACCTTAAGAAATTTGCTGTCTCTGCTGCTGAACTCTGGCCCTTTGTTCTAGTTGAATTGCTTCAACAGTAACACCTCTAGTGCCAGCCGCTAAACCTCTACCGTAATTCGTGCTTGATTCAATACAAACTCAATTTAATTGAAGAAAATTCAAATAAATCAAACGCAACTCACCAAGCAACAACAAAATGTAGCTGAATTCAGATAGTATCCACAAGCTTCTCAATCAAGAATCCAAGATTGAACTCCTAATCAATTGGCAATGCAATCAGGGATATTTGATATAAAATCACGTTCGATTGGAAAGCCAAACCTGGGTCTGATACCAATTGTTGTAATTCAAGATCAACTTGAATTATAACTTGAATTTAGAATTGAGATGAGAGAAAGAAGGGAAAAGGAGATGAGAATTATAGAAGAAATTGAGATGAGAGGATAAGAGTGTTTAATTTTCATTGAATGAATCCTCATTACAGTCTAAGTATTCGATTTATACTAATTACATAATAGCTAAAACAATCAAAGAACCCATACACTGCTAATGCCTTTTTCCGCCAATTACATCAAAAGCAACTAACAAAACCGCTAAAACCCTTATTTGAATTTTAATATGAAAATTATATCAAGGTTCACTATAATCAATATAAGAATCCGTCCACGGTCATGACAAATGGAGATGAGGTGGGAGTGGGAGCCGGAATGAAAGTCATTCTCATTCCCACGTTTTTGTACCCGTGGGGCCTGGGTTTGGAAATGTGGGAATGGAAATCAGATTAAACTACTAGTATTATTGTTATGATGATGATGATGATGATAATGATTATTATTATTGTTGTTGTTGTTGTTATTATTGTTATTAAATTATTATTTTATCAGTGTAATTAATTTTATCATATTCTTATTGTTGTAGTAGTAGTAGTAGTAATAATAATAACAATAATAATATTACTATAATAACATTACTAATATAATATTATAAAAAAATATTATTATTAATTTATTGCAGCTATTCTTATTTTTATAGTTGCTATTATTATTATTATTATTATTATTATTATTATTATTATTATTATTATTATATTAAAATTTATTAGAGAGTATTTTGGTAAATTATGTTGCTTATACCCACTCCCACTAGTACAAACCAAATATGGGAATGGAATGCCCATCTTCATTCCACACCTACACCAAACAGAGAAATGGAAATGATCGGGTCATTCCCAGTTCTTAAAAGTCATTCCCATTCCCTCATTCTTACTCCCACAAATTCATGCCGTCATACCTAACGATCCCTAAGTTTGTACAACTTGACAAAAATTCATAATAATCTTATGAGATTGAGATTTATCTCTTGTCAAATAAACCCACGTACATCTACTACAATCATCAACAATAGTAAGAAAGAAACGTGCAACAGTCATTGATAAAGTACAACATGGCCCCCCAAACATCACAATGAATTAATTTAAAACATGCTGCAGTCTTGTTAACAGTAACAGGGAAAGGTAACGTGTTTGTTTTGCCCGATGGCACGAGTGATAGACAACATCAAACTTAGTTCTAAAATCCAAATGCGAAAAACTAGATTACTTATTAAACAGGACGTGGCCCAACCTACGATGCCATATCAAAGCTTCCTCGGTAGTATTCTTGACTTGAGCAACCTTAGGAGTGACTGAGCTCTCCAAGAGATATAGCCCATCTCATTGACTACACTTCAATCAGCCTCCTCAATGGTAGGCTCTGTATGACACAAATTTTTTTTTTTGATGGGGGGCAGATAATACACAATTCCTATCACTAGTCAACTTGCTAACCTAAAGAAGGTTGCAATAAAATCTGGAAATCCGTAAAACATTCTCAAGAGTGAGATTGCTAGAAATCGTGGCACGTCCTAGATGAGAAATAGGTAATGATGAACCATTTGGGAGTCTGACAAGTTTGACTTTAGTATTAACCAAAATATCATCCAAAACAAATTCTAAAGAAACAATATGGTCGGAAGTACCCATATCAATAATCCAAACGTTATTAAATAAAATTAACATAGGAAGAACTACTTTCGACACTGAGAAGGGTCAACAACTGCTGGTACTAAGAGGTCAATAATCCCGCAATGGGATTGTTGAGGTGCCGGACAGTAGTCAGCCCACCAGCAGCCAACAGCATCAGTGGCCGCCGGTGGTGGCGCTACGGCTGGGTGACAGCTGCTGCCGCTCGGTTTGCCGCGTTCGGTGCTTGTTGTTTCCACCCTGCGGGATAACCTATTAACTTGAAGCAACGCTCATTTGTATGTCCCTGTCTTTTTACAATGAGAACAAGACAACCGATTATTACATTTAGAGGATGGCCCATTTGAAACGGATGAGCCACCTCCCAATTCCACATTATTCCCTTTGAAAACAAGGGTCTTGGCTTTAGGAACAACAACACTACTGGAAGCAGCACTTTGTTACTTCTCTTCTTGACAAAGTGCGGAATAAGCACTAGCCACAAAAGGAAGAGGCTTAGTATTCATTAATTGGGATTGAAGTGTAGAGAATGACGGGTCTAATCCCATTAATAAATCAAGTAGTCTTTCCGTGTCTTGAATCGCGGCAAAAGCTTGAGTGGATCCACAAGTACGTAGAGGAATGGCTAGAGGTGGCCAGTGGGTCGGGCCGGCCCGATCTTTCAATAACCCGGGCGGGGCCCCAGGCCTCCCCAAAAGAGGGAGGCCCGGGCCAGGCCTCCCCAAAAGAGGGAGGCCCGGGCCAGGCCTGTTATAATTTTATACATGCCCCAACGGTTCCCCCCCCCCCCCAAAAAAAAAAAAATTTTTCCTATAAATACTAATCCAAATTTCTCATTTCGCCACAACAATCTCTCCATCCAATTCTCTCTTCTCTACATTTGCTTTCTTCGCTCGATTGGCCTTCCTCCGCTGACGAATGCCTTCTTTCTCTTCTCTGAAGTCTACAACAAGTGGGAGAGGCAGGATTCGAACCTACGTAGAAAACTTCAACATATTTACAGTCTGTCGCTTTTAACCACTCGGCCACTCTCTAAAATTTTAAAGTTCAAGGTTGCAACTTGTTCTGCTTGTAGAATTTCGTAGAAGTTCAAATTTCAGTTTTCGCTTCAGTAAATTTAGTATCAAAATTTTATTTGTTTGTCATTTTTATTTACCGAACTTGATTCTTAGTTGTATTTTTTAATTAATAATCAACAATACTTACATGGCAAATAATTCATCTTCATCTAGAGCCAGTAAATCTAGTCAAGCTCTTTACGACCGCTTAAAATTCCTAGGATGGGTAGAGTTATCGAATTTACTACCTAGGAACGAAAATTTTTAGAACCTAATCCGTCGCCTCCCTACACAAACATTTTAAATTGGGAGGACCAACAACGGTACTACCACAACTAGGATTTTCTTGAATCAAGGGGTTGCTCAAACTTCACAAATCGAAGAAGAACCCACACCCACCAAAACCGAGACTGAAACCCATGCCACCACTAGTTGTAGGTGTAATACTAGTGAGGTGTGGAAGCACTTCACACTAGATTGGACACATAATGAAGCATATTGTAAATTATGTGACCCCTTTAAAGTTTTTAGTCATTCATGTAGTGGTGGGACAGGCATGTTAAAAGACACCTAGTGGGTAGTCACCCCGAACTAAACCCAGATAGATCCTAAAAACATTTAGTACAGCAAATGACTGGTGCACTTACTAGCTTTAGGTTTTCATAAGAAAACAATAGATGAGAATTAGTAAGATATGTCATTGGGGCTAAAAAGCCATTTAACACCTGCGAAGACCTTAGATTAGTCCGGTATTGCCAAAACGCGTTAAACCCCGCCGTCGTAAGGGTTCCTCGGAACACTTTCAAGTGGGACACATTTAAAGAATTTTATAGAATGAAAAATGACCTTGTAGACATTTTTATGACAAACACGAGCATGTTCTCATTGACGTCCAACATGTGGAGGTCGAAACCCGGTATGCCTTTCATGTGCATAATGACACACTGGATCGATTCTTCCTTTATTATGCAAAAAAAAAAAGAAAAAAAATTCATTTTTGCCATCTAGATTATCCCCACACTGCTGAGATAATCATGGGTGCCATTATGGAGGCATGCCGTGAGTGGGGAATTGATCACAGAACTTTTAGCATTACTTTCGACAACGCTACAAACAACAATGCATCCCTAAAACAATTAATTAGGCATATGAGACCCATGTTAGGTGAAAAATGTTTTCATTTACGTTGCGTATGTCATATTTTGCATTTAATGGTAACTGATTGTTTGGAGCTAATACAAACTTCTTTTGAGTGTTTAAGAGAAGTAACTATAGCAATCAAATCATCCGGAACTAGAAGAAAAAGATTTAAAAATCTTTGTGACACGCATAACATTCATTATAAACAATTTAAATTAGATAAACAAAATAGGTGGTCATCAACTGTAGACATGTTAGAAAAAATAATACCCTCTAAGGATATATTAATTGAATTTGTACAGGATAGTCGTTCAGATCTAAGGGCTTTTAATTCGAACACAATAAATTGGGATACAATTAGCAAAATCTATAAAAAAAAATTTTATACGTTTAGAAACGTTACGACTTTTTTTTAGTTGCTATTATCCTACCATGCCACAAGCAATATCTAGATTGGTAGATATTGCTGCTTGAATGACAGATAACCAATCCAACTCCGTGTTGGAGGCCTCTGTTGCTACAATGAAGGTAAATTTTGTTAAATATTATTTTGAACTACCTCTTACTTACTGTTTTCCCACCATTTTAGATCCCCGTTGTAAACTAACATGTTTACAATTGTTTGCATAAATTTTTTATGAAAAATTAAATCCGACTTTTGATAACGTTGCGTTTATTGCACCAGTGGATGCAGATTTACATGAATTATTTTCTTTGCATTCTCGAAGATTATCAGCTGATAATCCACATGTTTCTTCCACATCACATGGTTGTTCCACATCTAGTAGTAGTTTCGGAGAAAAATCATATGCGTGGGAGATGTTAGACAGATTCAAGCCCAAACAAAATCCCACGTCATGTGACGAGTTAGATTATCACTTGCATTCGCCTATTTTCCAGTTCTTGTCGACACCGGTGAGTCCGCACTTTGATATTTGGTAATAAAGGTATTCCAACCAAACCCAATATCCCGTGCTTTCCACCATGGCACGGGATATACTACCATGTCCAATGTCTTTAATAGCATCGGAGTGTGCTTTTAGTGCAGGTGGCAGGTTGCTTAGAACCAAAAGAGCAAAGCTATCATCATCCAGCTTGAAAATGTCGGTGTGCTTGAAGGACTGGCTGCTCACAGCAGATAGGGAGCAAAACCAGTTGAAGTTGGGTTCATCAAGCGAGGATGAAGAGAACCGTACTACCGATACATCAAGTCCCGGCGCACCAACCCCTGCCAGCTTAGACTAAGTTTTTCATATTATTGTAATTCTATTTCTCTATAGTATATTTTTTCTATAGAATATATTTATAATTTTAAATGGTGTAGTTGTATTTGTTAATAATTTATGACGCATTTTATTTTATTAACTATATTTACCATTATTTATGATTGTGTTATATTGTATTTGTATATTATATTATTCATCAATAAATTATAATTATTTTTGGACAAAATAATTGTGTATTTTATATTTTTACAAGTTGTATTAAATTCAAAATAAAGGAGTTGAACCAGAGAGGGGGGGGGGGGGGGGTGCGTGCCGGCCTAGGCCTAGGCCTGGCTCAGCTCGGCCCGCGGCCACCTCTATATAGAGTTCATCTCATAAAGCCCTTAATTTGGTAAAAGTAGTAAAAAATGGGCATGTTATCTTGTTTTAAAAGTGAAATTTTGCATTTGATTTCATAAATATGTGGAACATTTCCTTGAGAGAAACACTCATTCAAATATAGCCAAATGTCGCACGAAGTTTCAAAATATGCACTGCTAGCATTAATTTTATTAGAAATAGAATTAGTGAGCCATGAAGAGACTATTGAGTCACATGTGCTCCAATTTTTGAAATCCGGCGAATCCTTGTACGGTTTCTTAATGGTCCCATCAAGAAAAAGGATTTTTCGTTTTGCCTTAAAGACTTTGAAAATAGAATGTCTCCAAGCCCGAAAATTGTGGTTGGTTAAAGCATCTTGCACAAAAACAAGCTCCGGATGATTCGAGGAATGCAAATAATAGGGAGAATTCACATCAGAAACTCCCTCTGAAACAATAACAAATGCAACAGTTTGATTACTATTTTCTTCCGCTATTATAAATAACGCAAAATTACGCAAGTAAAACAAGCAACAAGAGAGAGGGGGGGGGGGGGGGGGGGGGAGGGGGGGCACGGCTTACAAGGGAGGCGCAACAACTAAGGCAAAAGGCAAGAACACAACTTTTGAATCTAAATCCTCTCTGATATTATGTAAAAATTAACAAGGCAAAAATAAAATAAACTAAAGAGAGTACTTTGGAGGTGGAAACTAGGATGATTCCATTAACAATATGACCTACTATTTATAATACATCATGTAAAAAATGAAAAGCCTAGATCTAGATCTAAATGGGTGAAGAATCCTAGCAATACAACAAAAATAAGCAACTAAAGAAGGCCACTTTTGTTCAAAAAGAAGGCCACTGATTTTTCTTTTGGTTTTTTTTTTTTTTTTTTGGGGGGGGGGGGGGGGGGGGGGGTGCGGGGCGGCCGGGGAAGAGAAAACGGAACAATAACTACACATAATTTAACGCTAGGTATTTACATCACAAAACACAAAAGTATAGAAAAACAATGTAAATATATTTAAATACTAGAATTCAACATTCTTTGCTTTTGCTTTAAAGAAGTACTGTTAGAAAAATAATAAAAGCTAACCTTTAGTTTTTTTTGGAAATTGTATCCTACATTGGAGAAATAGTGTCGATGATCCTTTACTCAACGAGTACGCTTATTTTTCGAAAAATACTTTTCCAGACTCTTTACTAGTCGTTCACCCATAATGGTTTAACGCCATTAAAAATTGTGAATTTATTAACAATATAGCCGTTATTACGTCCGTTATTGTACCATCGCAATTGATTGCACGGATTCATTGCAGTCGGTGCCTTTATGCCTGTTATTGTTTATAGCCGTTGGAATTTATTGCACCGGATTTTAATTATTGTTACCGTTTTCTTTTTTACACTATTAAACCCCTCTCTCTCTCTTCAATCCATGCCTGCTCACAACTATCATTCAGTTGGAGTTCTAATTCTGGGTTGAATAGAGGGCTCTCTCCTCTCCCTTGTCCTCTTACTTATCCTTCTTGATTTGGACAAAGTTCAAGGCTACTCCTATCCAACAACTAATGAGTGCACACTAAGAGTTGGATCGCGTTAATTCTGGAGGACGGCCGCCTGTTATACTGTGTGCACCAGAGTAGCGGCAAAATTGTCTTTTAGGACAGTGGCATTTACCATGACGCAATATCATTGTTTTGTAAGATTTTTCTAATTGCTCTTTCCATCGTTGAATGTTCTAATTGCTCCTTGGTGTTGTAGTCTGTTTCACCACCTGCGGTATTATTTTGATTACTGGTTTTATATATTTTTCGCTGAATTTTTGCTAGATTTTTCTTTGAATTTTCACGGTGATTTTGCCGTTTCCACAATTTATCTCAACAAGTACTATTTTTCTAATTTTACTTAAAATATAGAATAACTTCTATTTCTATCTAAAAGCACTATTTCTGTGTTTAGCACCCTCAAATGTAACCGACGATGGTTTTGCATGTGGTACATGAACCAAATCCTCTGTGAATGGATTGCAATTCTGAGAATAGAAATTGGCCAAGTTAATGCTAATATTAGAATTTTCTGGAGTAATTTATAACTTTGGAATTATCAAAAAAAATTTATAATTTCTAGGATAATAGACTATGTTAATTAGAAAGCTGATGTGTCAAATTTTGCATAAATTAAAAAAAATACCAAATTCAAATAAAATAAGAACTATGAAAAATTATTTTAATGGTCCATACAACAACAACAACAATAGACACATTGCCTTAAGGACTCCTGCATAAGCAAGGTTTGGGAGGGGTGGATGTACGTAGCCTTACCCCTTCAGGGTGAAACCCTGCCAAGATGCTGTTTCCAAGGACCCCCAACCTTATAGGGTTAGCAACACGAGAACTTCCTAGGAGGTCACCCATCCTGGTACTACTCTCGCCTAAGCACGCTTAATTTCGAAGTTTTTATGGGATCCAGTTGCATTGGTGCCTGGTAAATGAACCCTATTATAGACCATTAAAATGGTCTACGTTAATGATATTATAGACCATTTTAATGGTCTATAATATTATTAATGTAATTTAGCAGGCTTATCAAGTCGTAAGGTTGGCAATCGAAGACTAGTTGGTCTAGCAAAGTCTGACATGATTTTACTCAGAGAACCCAGAATATGAGTGGACTTGACTCAATTTTTGACACATTTCTAGAAAAACATGAATTCCACATAAATACTCGTTCCCCAACTTCAGGACAGAGGTGGAGGTAGCTTATAATTATCAGGGACAATGGCCTCCAATGACTTTCAAATAATAGCCTATTGTACATTGAGTAGTTGTGATATAATTGTCCTCTTTTAACCGCAACAATGACCATGTCTTCATAATGGTCAACTTTGCCGCTGGTGAAAAAGTTTCACCGAAATCAACACCCTTTTAGTGTGTGAATTTCTTAGCAACTAATCTTCCTTTATATTTTTCTATTATTCCTTCATATTTTAACTTGATTTTATATACTCGATTACGCCCGATGGGTCTTTTATTAGCAGGTAGGAGAACAAGAGTGTAAGTGTTGTTTGCTTCCAAAGCTCTAACTTCATCACCTATGGGTCTCCTTCATTCTACACTCTAAACAACCTCACTGTAATTTTTGGGTTCTCATACGGTGTTAATAGACAATGCGAGTTTCCTATAATCTGCGCCAAAATTATGGTGAAAAATCACAATAGCTAAATCATACAATAGCTAAACCAATAGGGTCCGATAAAGATTTCCTTCCTAGTTCTTGGGTCAAATTTGCTCCTGTATGCTCTAATCGTGGAAGCATCACAAAGACAACCAAAAACCTTGACAAACGAATATTGAGGTTCGCTATTATAAAGAATCTGATAAGGTATTTCGTTATTTAACTTAGAACTAGGTAACATGTTAATCAAATGGGCAACAATAAGCACATAATCCCCCATAACTCTAAGGAACATTAGATTAGAGCTCTCACAACATTTAAATAATCCTAGTATTTCCTTTCAACAATGATATTTCGTTCAGGAGTATCTCCATGACTCTTTTGATGAAAAATCCCATCCTCAAGTAAAAGTTAGCCAATTTGAATTCATCACCATTATCAGTAAGCATTATCTTAATTTTTTTTCAAATTAAGTAAAAATAAAGGCATGAAAACTAGGACATATAAGAGCAAGTTTGCTTTTATTTTTCATCAGATAAACCTCAGTCGCCCTTAAATGGTCGTCCACTATAGTGAAGAAGAAAAATGTCCATTATATGTCTCATGCAGAAGAGGACCCCACATATTCAAATGAACCATGTCAAAATCATCTTTAGAAACATTTTGACTATTTGGGATAGGAAACTTTTTCTATTTAGAAAGAGACAAATGCCGCATTGTATGCATGATTCTTATTTTATAAACCAAGTACAATTTCTTATATGAAGGATGACCTAATCTAAGGTTGCACAAGTCTTTTCTTGATGTGAGATAGAAGCGGAAAAATGACAATCAGTTACATTAGAAGGACAAGGCTAAAAATCCTTCCAAAAAATATAAAGGTTCCCAAATATTTTGAGCTATACTACTCATTTTCCATGTCTTGTTATCTTGAATTATGCTGTAATCTGGCAAAAGACAAAAATACGATCGAGCTTTCCAAGAAGTTAGCCAGCATATATCAAGGTAAACATAAATCTTGACACATACAAGACATTAGGCAAGTTTAGAGATTGTCCTATTCTCACAACCTCTTTGTGGGTTACCAACACATTAAAACAATTTGACAATCTAATATAGATAGGTGCACAAAGTATGAGAGACTCAAAAAGGTCTCAGTTTCCTGTAACATGATTAGTGGCTCCTGAGTCTATAATTTAGGATACCTTAAAATCGACATTATACTTGCATGAGTTCAAAGGGATCGAGGATATGCATGAGGTAGAAGTTGTACCTAATATTTCAGATGAGGAAATAACGGAATTAGATGCAGTATTTTGATTTGCCAAGTGTGAGCCAAGCATGTTCATCAAACATTAACATTGCTCTACGGTAAAAGGATTTCTCGGGGCACAATTCTCTAAAGTGTTTGTCTTGGCATAATTAATAGCAGGGTTCATGGAAATAGCACTGCTGATCATACTACTAGATCGACCCAAGGGGTGATTTGAGCTAGCATTTGTGTTTATTTGCTTGTACCCAGGTGGGTGCCCATGGAGTTTATAACACTTATCCACTATGCCCGACAATCCACGATGGCTACATATCGGTTTATCTTTCCTAGTTGGTCATAAGAGCTTCTTGGATCACTAGACTATGCAATCATGGCCACTGAATCTAAAATGTTGAACCCGTCAGAGTACTCTGAGGACCGATTTTTTATTTCACATTGCTTCCTTTGCTGAGAAACCTTAGCAAACATGACATCTAAGTTTAGCATTGGGTCCAATAGGAGAATTTGGTCTCTTACGTGGGTATATACATTAGTCAAACCTGCCTTGTTTTGAAGAGCCATTCATACTCGACACTGATGCTTCTAATTCTGGAGTTGGTGTTGTTTTAATGTAGAATGATAGGCCCATTGCGTACCTAAGCCAGGCTTTGAGTCTTAAACATAGAGATCATTCAATCTATGAAAAGGAGTACTTAGCAATCCTTTTGGCAGTGCAAAGGTGGAGACACTATCTAGAGGGTCATCACTTCATCATAAGAACCGACCATGAGAGTCTCAAACACCTGTTGGAGCAACGCATTACAACCAGTATTCAAAAAAAAGGGCTGATGAGAATGCTTGGGCTGGATTACTCAATACAATACAGGAAAGGGAAGGAAAATTTAGTAGCAGATGCATGTCTAGGCATGGATCTTTCACTGCTATTTCAGTGGTGAAACTAGTATGGATGGAAGAAATATGCAGATCCTATGAGAATGACCCCTATGCAGAAGAAAATAAAAAAAACAATGATGTGTTCTTGTTGTTTTGTTCTAAGGATGCTTTATTCACACCGCAATGATATCCTTTACAATCGCAAATAATCACAACCTATGACCATCCATTTATCCAACAATATTTTCATTTTAGAAAAATAGGGAATAACACTCATGTTTCCTTATTGGAGTGAAGCAATTGACCGTTTCAATTGGGAAATTCTAGGATTGTTGTTTGAAAGAATCATTCCCTAACATTAATTCACATGTTTTTAAACAGTCTAGAATAAATCACATTAGCTGTGGTTTTTTTAAAGACAGAATTTATTTTGTAAGACATGATCATAATGTCCACCCTTACCATTTTACATGCTACGAGTTAGACTCACTTAGCTATGGGATTTAACTAGTAATAAATCCCAACTTATTTTTTGCCCTTAAAGCAAAGGTCATGGACCTATGCCATGTGTAATAATTTTCTCCAGCAGTGAGAGGTTGAGTAACGAGTATTGAACTCGGACCATCACTGCTTGAGAGAAAGTAAGGGGGAGAGGGATCCTTTTTGTCTTGCACCGTAGTGCTATTAATTTGGGCTACCGCCACATGATGGCTAGTCCCATTATCAGTAGAAGATCATTCTTCCATAAAACACTGGAAAAAAAGAAGAATTAAAGAAGGGGAAATCAAGAAATAATCAAAATAGAGGGCTGAGGAGGTTTATAATCAGCTTGACTTACTTTACAAAGACATAGCAGAAGGATTTCAAGCAAGAAACCTCATAATCTGGAAAAAAAAAAAAAATCAAACAGAAACACACTAATCAAATGTTCCATCTTGACTTAGGGCAAGAAAAATGTGAAGAAAGTGATCAAATATAAGATACTTCACAATATTAATCAAATCAAAAGGTTTGTGATACGAAGTTAGATGAAATCTAGCTTAATCAGATGGAAATCACAAGCAATTATAGCTACCAAGCAGCGAGAATCCAAACAAGTAGCCCAATTAGCATCGGCAAAGGCGGTGAGGCGAAGGGGAGAAGAAGCCGAATAAAACAAACCCTATCCAATAGAATTTTTGTGGTATTTGAGGACGCGGTGAGCAGCCTGTAAATGAGGTAAACGTGGGGGAGAGAGAAATTGATTGAGTTTATATCAAAATGTGGTTCCTATATAGTTTAGACTATGTCCAGAAAATAGGCTAGAATATAACCTAAACTATTAGTTACAAAGTTTGAAAGCTAAAACATGTCATTTTTATTAAGTAAAACAACTAAAACGCTGCATTTTGGATTGGTGAAATTAACAAGATTTTTTTTACAAAGGCATTTTGGTAAATAACATGTGAATTAAAAAATGCTTAAACCTAAACTTACGTTTTAGTCCCTAGGGTAGCCTTGCCCAGCTGCCCTATTCCCCAATGCATGACAGCTGTATTGCATTACCTCAAAGCTTCCTCAGGAAGCTTTCTACTAATTGTTTGAATTCTTTAAATGAATGACCACGATTTGATCACATGTCTTCATCATACTAGGTGAAACTATGTTTGTTTGGATTAATATTAGGTGTTGATATGCTTAATTTAGCGGCTCATCTTTGAGCCACGTGTTAGCAGATGGAGTGCTTTAATTGTGTTTCTTTGGGTTTAATCGTAACCGTTGATTTGGGATATTGTGGACGGCTGTGATGCTTCTGCCATGGATCCTCATTTTTGGGTATATAAGGCTTTATTTTCACTGGGAGAAAATAACTTCAGCCATTGTTCTCCAAAGCTCTTCCCATTTCCTCTCCATGGCATTTCTAGGGTTCCTCCTCTTCGAGCTTCCATCAATGATGTCCTTCCAGTTGTGAGTGTGCTGTGATCTATGAGTGAAATCAAGATTGTCTTGATTTCTGGCCATGTTGAATTGCAGTATCTAGCTGGAGAAGGTATAATGTTCTTTCCTTCTTCTCTTTAGCTTCAGATTTCAATTTCTGTTGTTGTGAAAGAGAAAGAACTGTAACTAATAGATTAGGTTATGAAGAAATCACCTTATACTTGTAATCGAGTTGATTTTGGTTTGTAATAAAATAAGTAGAGTTCTCTAGTGATTGAGGGAATTATGGAGTAGGTCATTTAGTGCTGAACCACATAAACCCATGTGTTCTTGTTCATTTTTTGTTTGATTGATTCTTCTATCGTCAATTATGAACTCGATCTCATATTTTAGGCCAAAATTTCATCAACAGTTTTCAAAGATCCTAAAACTCTAACAATTTTGATAAACTTTAACAAGTAAACTTTAAAAGTAAGTTTTAACATGGAAATTTAACATATCCATTTTTCAACAAGTGGTATCAAAGCTTTAGGTTAAGAAAAGTTCTTGAAAAACGTCTGCAAATTTTGTGATTGAGCATTTTGACGGAAAGAACGACTTTGCTCTCTGGAAGATCAAAACCAAGGTGCTTCTGATGTCCCAAGGCGTGGGATCTGCTCTACTACCACCAAAACAGCAACCTTCTCATTTGACAGAGAAGGATAAGGTAGATATTGAGCAACATGCATATGGTTCTCTTGTTATGTGTATCGATAGTAATGTTCAGCCTCTTGTTTCTTCTGAGACCACAGTAGCTAAAATATGGACTAAGTTAGAGAAAATTTTTAAAATAGAATCACTATCAAATATGATTCTATACATAGAAAAATTCTTTACATTTAAGATGGAAGAAAATAAGCCTGTAGATGACTCTCTTGATCAGTTTAATAGAATCTTACAGGACCTGAAAAATGCGAATGTTACAATAGAAGATGAGATTCAAGTTGTGATATTACTGTGTGCCCTACCTAAATATCTTAAAGCTTTTGAGATACTCTTAGGTATGGAAGACAAAAGATTAGCTTGAGTAAAGTAACATAAGCTCTTAGAAGTCTGATTCTGGAACTTATGAGAGAGGGCAAATAGCTACATCAGAGCAATAGTGGTGAGGGATTAACCGTGAGAGGTAGAACTAACAGTAGAGAAAATAACAGTAACAGGAGGAGATCCAAGAGCATACATCATTCCTGGTCTAGAGTTAGAAGGGATCTGTCAAAAGTAAAAGGTTATGAATGCAATAATTTAGGTCATATGAAAAGAAACTGCCCAGATAAAAATAGAACACAAGGATCAATTGATAATGTAGTTTCTTTTGATTTAGTTCATGCTAAAGTTTTACATGTTTCATATGATTTAACTAATGTGAATGGCGTGTGTGAAAATCGGATCATGTTGATGCTTTACTTGTTAAATATGATGAATCACAACATGAATGGGTTTTAGATTCTAGGTGTAGTTTCCACATGACCTCTAGTAGAGTTAACTTCATTAATTACAAAACTTTGAATGGGGAAGAGTGCTATTAGGAGATTATAGAGGCTGTAACATAGCTGGAATAGGATCTGTCAAAATTTGTTTAATGGTACTTTGTATATCCTGGAAAATGTGAGACATGTTCCTGACCTACGTAGAAACCTCATCTCCTTAGGTTAGTTCGACCTTAGTGGACTGTGTTTTAGGGTTATGAATTCAGAACTAAGGATTATGAAAGGATCCTTAGTTATCCTAAAAGGGGAACTTAAGAATGGTCTTTATGTGTTAAAGGGTTAGATAGGGTCAAGTGAGTCACATGCTATAGGTACAACAAATCCTATTGATTTGTGGCATAGACATTTAGGTCATGTATTTGAACGTGGTTTGTGTGAGCTATCAAAACATGGTATGCTGTGCGGTGATTCAATTTCTAAGTTAGAATTTTGTGAATCTTGCATATTTGGCAAACAACATAGATTGGCATTCAAAATAGGTAAACACACAATGAATGAGCCATTTGATTACATACATTCTGATCTATGGGGACCAGCTAGGGTCACCACATTAGATGGATCATTATACTTCTTATCCATTATTAATGATTATCTTAGGAAAGTCTGGATTTTTCTGATGAAACATAAAGATGACTGTTTTCCTACTTTTGTTAGATGGAAAAACTAGATTGGGAATTTAAGTGGTAGAAAATTAAGATACTTAGGACAGATAATGGATTAGAATATATCAATTCTGAATTTGATGAATTATGTGCTAAAAATGGTATCAAATGTCATAACACTATCAGGGGGACGCCACAACAAAACTGGGTCGCATAACGAATGAATAGGACCTTATTAGATTGAGTACGGTGTACGCTTTTTGCATCTGGTTTAGGCAAACACATATGGGGGGAGGCTGTAAAGACAACATGTTACTTAGTTAACAGGACACCCTCAGATGGAATAGATTTTAAGACACCGGAAGAGATGTGGTCAGGAACCTACTAACTACTCAAGCCTTAGGGCATTTGGTTGTGCTGTGTATGCCCAATCTAAGGGCAAACTAGAACCTAGAACTGTAAGGTGAGTCTTCTTAGGTTACCCTAATAGCGTTAAGGGCTACAGAATAGGTATCAAAGATGGTAAATAAGTAGAGATGTCACTTTTAATGAGTTAGACATGACTTACTTAACTCAGAATAATAATCAGATACCTAAGAATAGAATATTTGAACCCGATAGATATGAATTTGAGATAGATCCACCAAAACTCACGTACCAAATTAGAACTGAACCTGAACCTGAACCTGAACCTGAAACAAAACCTGAATATGAACCAGAACATGATAATAGTTCAGAAATAGAACAAACTCAGGATTCAGAAAGTGCTGATAAGAGCACTGAAAATGAGGTCATATCAGAAAATGAGTTAGCTAACTATCAACTAGCAAGAGATAGGATAAGAAGGGATATAAGACCTCCAAACAGACTAGGATATGCTGATTGTATAGGATATGCTTTAAACACTGCCTTAAAATATGTAGAATTGAACCCTTAACCTACGAACAGGCTATGAACAGCCAGCATTCAACAGAATGGTTGAATGCAATAAAGGCTAAGACGGAATACTTAAGAAAGAATGAGACTTGGACACTAGTGCCTAAGCCCATAGGCAAAAAACTAGTTGGGGCCAAATGAGTCTTTAAGGATAAGAAGCCTAGTATACCATCAGAGAAACGTAGGTTCAAGGCGAGACTTATAGCTAAGGGTTTTTACACAGAGAGAGGGCATAGACTACCACGAGATTTTTTTACTTGTTGTTAATCAAGCAACCATTAGGTTATTGATGGCCTTGACTACAAAATATGAACAGAAATGGATGTCACAATTGTATTCTTGCATGGGGAGTTAGAAGAGGAAATTTACACGACCCAACTAGAGGGCTTCATAGAGCCTAAGAAAGAAGACCTAGTATGTAGGTTGAAAAAATCCCTCTATGGACTAAAGCAATCCCCTAGGCAATGGTATAGGCAGTTTGATCAGTTCATGACAAAATAGGCTTTACAAAGTCCATTCATGATGTGTGCTTCTATGTCAAGAATGTGGAAACAAACTCTGTGATCTACTTGCTTATCTTTGTGGATGATATGTTAATTGCAAGCAAGTATATGCTTGAAATTCATAAGCTGAAAGCTTTGCTGAAACAAAATTTTGAAATAAAAGATTTAGGCAGGGAAAGAAAATTTTGGGTATGGAGATAAGCAGAAATCATGATCCGAAAACGATTCACTTATCTGAAATTGGCTATTTGAAAAGGTCATAAAACATGTTAATATGACCAAAGCAAAACCGGTCAAAGTTCCCATTGTGCCTAGTATACATCTTTACATTGAATGGCGGGGTTTTCAGCTGGAGTTCTAAGCTCTAGTCAGTGACAGCACTGTCAACGGCTGAAGCTGAGCTCTTAGCATTGATAGATGCCATAAAGGAGGGTATATGGCTTAGTGGACTATTAGGTGAACTTAAACTTGGCCTAGGGATGCCCAAGATTTACACTAATAGTCAGTCAGCCTTAGCCTTTAGTAAAAACCCTATACTTCACGACAGGACCAAGCATATGGCCATTAGGAGGCATTTTGTGAGAGAATAACTTGACTTAGAGGCAATAGAGTTATTGAAAATTTCAACTGTGGAAAATCTGGCTGACATGGGAACTAAGTCCATGCCACTAATTAAGTTGATCAAGTGTATCAACTTAGTTCAGTCGTTTCAGCATCCTAGTGAACGCTAGGATCAAAATAAGTTTTGTGCCCCTTATTACTAAAGAGAGTCCAGTAGTTAACCTATATCGTAATCAGGTGGAGAATTGTCAAAATATGGTTCCTATATAGTCTAGACTATGCCCAGAAAATAGGCTAGAATATAACCTAAACTATTAGTTACAAAGTTTGGAAATTAAAACATGCCGTTTTATTAAGTAAAACAACTAAAACGTTGCGTTTTGGATTGGTAAATTAACCAGATTTTTACATTGGCATTTTGGAAAATAACATGTGAATTCAAAAATGCTTAAACCTGAAATTAGATTTTAGTCCCTACCCAGCACCCCTGCCCTGCTGCATCATCCCGGAATCCGTGATGCTCCGTTTCCTAATGCATGAGAGCTGTATTGTACTACCTCAAAGCTTTCTTAGGAAGCCTTTTACTAACCATTTGAATTCTTTAAATGAATGGCCACGATTTGGCACATGTCTTCATCATACCAGGTGAAACTGTGTTTGATTGGATTAATATTAGTCATTGATATGCTTAATCTAACGGCTCATCTTTAAGCCACATGTCAACAGATGAGGTGCTCTAATTGTGTTTCTTTAGGTTTAATCTTAATTGTTGATATGAGATATTGTGGACGGTTGTTATGCTTCAGCCATGGATTCTCATCTTTTGGTATATAACCCTGTGTTTTCACTATGAGAAAATAACTTCTGCCATAATTCTTCAAAGCTCTTCCCGTTTCCTCTCCAAGGCATTTCTAAGGTTCCTCCTCTTCGAGCTTCCATCAATGGCATCTTTCCAGTTGTGAGTGTGCTGTGATCCGTGAGTGAAATCAAGATCGTCTTGATTCTTGGCCATGTTTAATTGCAGTACCTAGCTGGAGAAGGTATAATGTTCTTTCCTCCTTCTCTTTAGCTTCAGATTTTGATTTCTGTTGTTGTGAAAGAGAAAGGTCTGTAACTAATAGATTAGGTTATCAAGAAAGTGCCTTGTAATTGATTTCATTCTGGTTTGTAATAAAATAAGTAGAGCTCTCTAGTGAGAGGGGGAATCGTGGAGTAGGCCCTTTAGAGCCGAACCATGTAAATTCATGTGTTCTTTTTCATTTTTCATTTGATTGATTCTTCTATCATCTGTTGTGAATTCGATCTCAAATTTTAGGCAGAAATTTCATCAATGTTTTTCAAAGATCCTAAAACTCAAACAGATTTAATAAACTTTAACAAGTAAACTTTAAATGTAAGTTTTAAGGAGTTTAATAGATCCATTTTTCAACAGTTTATGAATGGAGAAGTAAATGTTAGAATGGGTAAGAGTAAGGTATAGAAGGCGACCAATAAGATGGCGGTATGCGGTAGGATTGTGTGGCAATGGTCCATCATGAGCAGTGAAAATGGAATTCGGTTCCATGGGGTTTGAAACAGGCTTTGCACCCCAGAACCCAAAAGACTCAAGAAGAGTTAGCGTATAGTGGCATTGACGTAAGGAAGTACTTCAAGGCCAAGGAAGTATTTGAGATTTCTAAGGTCTTTTAGGTGGAATCGATCATGTAAAATAGCTTTTAGAGAATTAGCTTCATCACGATTGTTCTCAACAACTACAATATCATCTACATAAACCAAAAGAGCGATAAAAGAAGAGCCGGTAGTATGCCTTAAGACACTATCTTCATGACGAGATTGAACAAAACCAAGGTGAATGAGAAAGGAGGAGAGTTTAGAAAACCATTGACAGCTAGCCTGTCAGGGACCATATAAGCTTTTATGTAAACGACATACCAAAGGGGAAGACGCCCCCTCAACATGAAAACCCAAGGGAAGCAACATATAAACCTCCTCAAACAAATCTTCATGGAGGAAAGCGTTATGGACAGCAAGTTGAAATACCATCCATTGGCAGCGGCCAATGCAAGAAGAAGGGACACGGTGGTTATTTTAGTCACCAGGGAGAAAGTGTATAGAAAATCCACCCCCTCTTGCTGTGTAAATCCCTTAGCAACGAACGAGCTTTGTATCGTTCAATGGAACCATCAGCCCGTCTTTTAATCTTATTAACCCATTTACACCTGATAGGATGCTTTCCGTGAGGGAGAGGCACAAGGGACCACGTAGAGTTAGCTTCAAGAGCAAGAAGCTCGGCTTTCATAGCAAGCCTCCATTGTGGAGACTTAATAGCTTGAGAATAATAAGTAGGTTCAATCTGAGATGAAAATAAAGGGCCAAGTCCTTGTGGGAAGTGAATAGGGGACCATGATTGATGGAATGGGAAATGGGGTGATTGGTGGAGTAAGAAGATGAGGACATAGAATGAGATGTGAGCAAAGAACAATAATAGTCGGCTAAATATGAAGGAGATTTAGTTGGACGCATGGAACGGTGTAAGGGGACTGTAGAAGTATCATGGCAAGGAGAATTTTGAGTGGAATGTGAGGTAGGGGAAGGGGGAAGCCCCAGATGAACAAGGCGAACCCGGTAGTAAAAGGTATGTGGGGTGTGAGTATCTAGAAAAGAACCTGGGTTAACAGAAGGGACCAGGGCAGAGGGAGTTGAATTTAGTGGAGGCACGGCATTATAGGGAGCAACATGGTGTTTTCGATGGAGAAAGTGTCATCCTCAGAAGCAGCAGCACTGGGTAAAACAAGATGAAGGAAGGGATCGGGAAATGGAGAGTGTTATGTGTATGGAAATATGTTTTCATGGAAGACAACGTTATGGGAGACAAAAATTTATTAAGTGTGGATATCCATGAGCATATATCCCTTGATCCTAAATGGGTACCCAATAAACACGGCTGCCCTAGCCTGTGGGTCAAACTTACGATGATGGGAACGAATAGTAGAAGCGAAACATAAACACCCAAACACTCTTAAGTGATCATATGATGGTTTTTCCCTTGGAGAACTTCTAGAGGAACGTGGTTGCCAAGTGTGGAAGAGGGAAGGCGATTAATGATGTGGGTGGTAGTCAGAACACAATCACCCCAAAAGGGAATAGGAAGACTGGCTTGAAAATGAAGGGCACGGAAAACATTAAGGAGATGTTGATGTTGATGTTCAACTATAGTGTTTTGTTCGGGAGTATCAACATAGGCATGTCGGTGTACGATGCCATGGCTGGAATAAAAGGATGGCAAAGCAAATTCAGTCGCTTGGCCACTTCTTATACACTTAATAGCAGTGCCAAATTGAGTATGCATGTAAGTATAAATTTGGGGCAAGAGTGTTGACACTTCACTTTTATTTTTCATTAGGTACACCCATGTAACCCTACTACAATCATCAACAATTATGAGAAAGAAATGATGCCCCCCAATTAATGGAATATCAAAAGAACCCCAAATATCAACATGTATGACATCAAAAGGATTATTACTATGAGAAAAAGGTAGTCTATGTTGTTTTGCTAAAGGACAAACAAAACATGGTAAGCTATTGTGTGTAGAAGTTGGTAACTGTAGAAGTTGGAGTTGATAGTCAGCAGGATGACTGAGGCGAGGCAGTAGTGTGATGTAATATGGGAGGGGGAGGAAAATGCTGCTGATCTGAGGCACAATGAGCTTTATTTGAGGAGGATGTGGATGGAAGTTTTGTTCATGGTGTAAGTACATAGAGCTCTCCCCTCTTAATTGCAATCCCGATCATCTCCCAACTTTTGAGGTCATGTATTGAACACAAAGAGGCTGTGAATAGACACATACGTGATGTATTTATCAATGAAGAAACAAAAATAGGATTGAATTGGGATGAGGGAACATAAGAAACATCATATAGTGTGAGAGTATCAGAAACCCTAACAATCCCTTTAAGTGACACTACAACCGTGATACCTATTTGAAGAGTAACCGTGGTACTTCAACATGCTGTCAATCATTGAAAAATATTAAAATTTACAGAAATATGATTTGTTGCCCTTGAATCAATAATCCATGCATCACTCCATGCATGAGACAAGACAAAAGCATTGAAGATGAAGTGTACTTTTGATACACTAGACATGGTACCTGTGAAAGCAAGACTAGCAACATGAGAAGTGTTAGGAAGATCTAAAGTAGTCATAGGAGGAGAAGAAGTAAGGGATTGAGCGGTTAGTTGAGCACTAAGATAAGCAAGCATTTGTTGGCATTGGCTAAGAGAATATTGGATAGTGGTGTTGTCATATGCGACAACATTCACCCCAACCCCGGAGTTTCCAATAATCGCGGCTGCAAAAGGCTTTCTTGGAGGGTTCTTATTTTGTTGAGGCTACTTGCCTTTGTTGCCATAGCTGAGAGGGTACTAGTATATCTTGAAGCATTTATCTAGAGTGTGGCCAAGTTTGCCACAATGAGCGCAAAGCGACTTTCCACCTTGGCCCTGTTTTTGTGTGCCCTTACCGAACACATCCATTAATTCAACAACTTGAGAGCTATTTGGTTCAAAAGGCTTGCAAATGATGAACTGCATTTCTTGTTGAGTAACTTTGGCAAATGCTATATTGTTGTTTGCCGGTAGGTCCATAAGCATAATCTGATCTTTAGCCGTGCTATACTGCTCATCTAATGCCAGGAGGAATGTCATCACATAGTCACGCTCTCTACTTATTTTAACCTTCTTTAGTGCAATTGTAGGTACAATTTCTGCAGGTACAGCTAGGAATCGGATCCAAACCTTGGAAATCATCCCAAAGTGTTTTCAACCTTGCAAAGTAGATAGTGACAGGCATGTTCTCCTGCTTCAACATAGAAATGGAATGTTTCAGCTGATACAATGTTGGACCATTTTGTTGTGAATACCTCTGTTTGATATCCGTCCATGTATTGCGAGCTGTAGCAGCACGAAGAATACTAGATGCAATTTCTTCTGCAACAGAATTCACAATCCACGATCCAACCATTTGATCACATCGAAGCTACTACTCATAGAGGGGATTTGTTCGTTCTGGTTTATGAATCTCACCATCTATGAACCCTAACTTGTTCTTGGAACAGAGAGCCATCATCATGCTTTGAGACCAATTACTATAGTATTCTACTCCATGCAGAATGTTAGAGACAAATATAGTACCAAGATTTTCATTTGAAGGTAGAAAATATGGTGAAGAAGTAAAGTCTTCCTTCGCATCTTCTTTTACAACAACCAAAACATTGTTCAAATATGCCCTGGCTACAATTCGATTCAATTAACAATAGAAACTGAAGAATTAGGGTTACCTCAACGATAGAAACAATCAGAAGAGGAGAAATTGTCCAAAAGCCTTGATCGTGAAACAAAATCACCAAATTAAGGTTTCTGTGTTCGTCGAACCAAAAATCTACTCACAGGAATCAAATCTAGACAAGAGGAGAGCAAAATGTGATCAATTAAACTCTCAAATACTCATTTCAAGCTCTAATACCATTTTGATTTGCTAGGAAATGAGGTGAGAGAGAAGTAACAAAGTGATGAGAAGATTTGGGTGAGAACTAGAGTAGTTCTTTGGAAGTTTTTCTTTCTCGTAAAAATGTATAAAGCAAAAAAAATATAACCCTTATATAGGGCAATAAATCTACAAAATATCTTTAAAAAATTAATTAAGAAACTAACACCAACTATACTAACAAAAATACAACTAATTAGAAAAATAGTATAAAAATGTAATATGTGTGTGTGTGTGTTTGGATGGAATCCAAAAATAACATGATATCTCGAGCCCTTCTCTACCCCCCTTACAACTCTATTTATGGATCAAGACATAACTTTGAGATACAACACATCAATCCGGAATGATATGGTAGTTTATGAAGTCAATGGGTTGTTATATCTTGCGAAGAAGGGCAATTCCACTCAGGAATCTCCAAGCCTTTTGATAGATAATGTCCACATGTTATGCTAAAAGTATTTTGACTTTTATGTATTTTCGCATTTGTAGTTTCTTGTATTTTAAAATTAATCTTGTAAATTTAACACTAGGACTTACTAGTAATTTTAATTTTCGGATTAATGGTGTTGTCGCCTCTTCCTCTCCTCCATGCTCAATCATCCCCTCTTCTTCCTCTCTTCCATCGATGGAGCTTTTATTTGTATCTTCAGTGTAATTAGGTATCCTAGATAGCTCTAATTAGTAATGATTCATCTTTTTATTTTCCTAATGTGTACTATAAATAGGTACACTTTGTAATGAAAATATCATTGAATTCATTTCCTTTCTTGTCCTTCTTTGTTCAAACAATTTTTGATATTGAGCAAGTTCTGATCAAATGAAGTTTTGTTTTTCCTGGAAAATACCGTCTTCCTTGTTCCTAGTCTTGGTCATGTAATCAAATGGAAGAAGCTAAATTTGGTTCTACCATGGTCTTGGTATCCATGACAGAAGGAGTTTCGACCTTCGATCGTCATACTAACTTCATCCTTCGGATCATCTTGGGATGAACTTGGTTGCAAATGTTTTGACTGGACCCGAGGAAGTGGTCCATCTAGAGGCGTTTAAGGCCAAGAAAATGCTTGGGTTTATTGACAGTTTGATAGTGAAGTTGAAAGAAGATTCCAACAATTCAAGAATTGGTCTACTTGTAATTCAATGGTATTATCTTGGCTAATGAATTCTGTTTCAAAATAAATTTATGAAAGTGTTGCATATCTCGAGACTATTAGAGAGATATGGCTAGATCTTCAGGAACGTTTCTGTCAAGGAAACGTTCCCATATTTATGAACTATGCACGTGATTTATCTTCTTCAACAACAAATTTTGCCCATTCCAACTTATTATACCAAGTTAAAGTCTTTATGGGACAAGCTTTATACTCATCTTGAAATTCCACCATGCACTTATGGGTCCCGGAAAGCCATAGCTCACATACGTGATGTGGAAAAGTTATTGGACTTAATTCCTTCTGTTTCACTATTTAGCCTCAATTAATGAATCCTTCTGTGGGTAAGACTTATGGTGTTTTGTCTTAGGGGAAAAAAAAGGGCAACAAAGCCTTGCTACTTGGATAGTTATCGTCCTTGAGGCGGCAGTCCATTGTGGGCTCAAGCGCGGACTCTGGTTTTTCTACGGGACCACTTGTGCAGTCGCCTATCTTGCATACATTGTAAACAATAGGGATGTACAAAAGATCAGTGTTATAAGTTGGAGGGTTACCCACTGGGATGGAAGCAATGTAGTTCTGATTTGAATAAAGGACTTAGGATTGATAAAGTATTTTCAAGGCATTGAGGTTGATAGGTCAACGACTAGGATTATGTTACATTAAAGGAAATATGTGTTGGACATTCTCCATGAGGCTGTCTTGCTTGGGGCTTTGCCAGTTTTGACCCCCATATCCAAAACCATCATTTAGCTAATAAAGTAAGGGAACTTGTTATTGACTTGGCACATTACAGGAAGTTGGTAGGGCATTTGTTATATTTTACCATTACTAGACCAAAAATATTAGTTATGTTGTGAACATTTTGAGTAAGTTTATACATGATCCTCGGACTCTGAATTTAAATGATGTCATGCATGTGCTTCGCTACTTGAAGAGTGCTCTCAGGCAAGGCATACTTCTTTCTTCTGACTGTGATCTTCAGCTATGTCCATATTGTGATGCAGAATGGGCAGGTTGTCCCACAACTTGGCGTTCTACCTCGGGTTTGTTTGTTTATCTGGGTGGGGACACAAATCTCATGGAGATCAAAGAAGTAGTCTATTGTGGCTCAATCCCTTTTTGGAGCTGAATATCTAGCTATGGCTATGACCACTAGTGAGTTGGTTTGGCTTTGTCAGTTACATCATGATCTGTTACTACCAGTGGATCAGCTGCATCTATAGTTTTGTGACAACTGGGCTGCTCTTCATATTGCTTCTAATCCAGTTTTTTTATGAATGAGCAAAACAAATTGAGGTTGACTGTCATTTTGTATAAGAAAGACTTATGGCTGAAGATATCGCTACTTCTTTTGTTTGGTCTTCAGGGTAGTTGGTAGAAGTTTTATGAGGGCACTTGGTTATCCCTCCTTTACTTTTCTTCATTCCAAGCTGGACATTGTGAATTTATATGCTCTAATTTGAAGGAAAGTATTAAAAGTATTTCGTATTTTTATGTATCTTTATTTATTTTCTTTTGTCGTTAATATTGTATATTTAGGGCCTATTTGGCATTACTGTAAAAAAAAAAAAAAAAAAAAAAAAGAAAAAAAAACTTATTTTCAGAAGCACTTTGTGTAGAAGTACTTCAATAAAAAGTGTCACATCAAATAAGCAGTTTATGATCAGCTAGTTAATAAAGATGCACTTATGCTATTATTATTAGTGTTTAGCCATTAGTTAAGAAAAAGTGCTTTATTTTTCCTATCAAATTACTAGAAAGGACAAAAGTGTTTTGTAGTCCAAAACAAATCACCAAAAAATCATTTCAAATATTTAATATATATTCTTAAGTATTTTATATATTTTTTATTATTTAAACTACTTTTAAATATATAAATAGTTCTTAAATATTTAAACATGTTTTTAATATTTAAAAATATTTTTCTAGTTTTGGAATATTTTTTAATACTTTTAAAAAACATTTTAAATATTTTTAATATATTCAATTTTTTTACAAGTTTAAAATATTGCTCAAATATGTAGAATATTATTTACTTTTAGAATACCTTTTAAATCAACATCAACATCAACATCAACATACCCAGTGCCTCAAGGGCCCCCGCTTGTGCAGGGTTTGAGAGGGGTAGGATGTACGCAGCCTTACCCCATCAGGGTGAGGCCCAAACGAGAGACTGTTTTTGAGGACCCCTAACCTAATATTTGATGGCTATGATAGCTATTATAGGTATGAAGCGCCTATATGAAGAGAATGTGAAGTACAGATATCATGCTAGGCAATTATGCATTAAAGCATATAAGAGAGTAAACAAATAAACAAGCAAGTTAGCAAGTAAGCATATACGCATTTAGAATGCCTTTTAAATATTTTTAGATATTTAAAAAAATTTCTAAAGTAGGTTAATTTTTATGAAAAATTATCATATTTTTAAAATTTGAAATATATTATTATAAATTAAATTATATATTACATATTTATATATTTTTTGACATATTATCAAACTTTAGGGTACTTGAGCCAAGATTCCATAACTATTTAATTTTTGCCTCTACTTCTGCTTAAAAGAAGAAGCATCAAGTTTCTATTTCTCCTTGAAAGGAGAAAATTATCTTCTGCTTTTAATAAAAATAGTATTTTCAGTGTGGACAAGCACCCTTAAAATTTAAAAAAAAAAAAAAAAATAGCTAGACTTTGTAATGAAAATATCATCAAATTTATTTCATTTCTGTTATAAAACTATAGAGATATTATACTTTATAGGAAGATAATAAAAAGACAAACACAAATATACTCGAAGAAAAATAACAAGTATTTTATATCAGAACAAAATTATTTTATTCAAATTTTCCTTTTCCTTTTCTCTCTTTTTTTTTTCTCTTTTTCTCTTCCTTTTCTTTTCTTTTTCTTTTTCTCCTTTTTCTTTTTGTTTTCTTTCTCAGTTTTTCCTTTTTTTTTTTGTTGTTCTGTTGTATGTGTGCAATGTATGTATATATATAGGAAGAAGGGGTGGGGTGAGTCATCATATGATGACTCACAATTGTGACAGGTATCATAATATTTACAAATACCCTTATATATATATATATATATATATATATATATATATATTTGTATATATACGTAAATAGGTATTTTACATAATTTTTAATTTTCTATTTAATAATATTCAAACTTGACTCTAAAATTTGTACCCAAAAAATATCCAATATTTACAATCCTCCCCCTTTGGATATTTTTCGTTATAATGGGACACAATGTCCAAGCTAAATACACCTCCCTCGTTAAAAATCTTGGCAGGAAAACCCAGTGGAAAAAGCCATAGCGAAAGGAAAAAGAGTACAGCTCATATTTAACTTCCCCTCATGTGAACATATTAGCAAGGGGGGTTTCTGAGTCGACGCATACCAACCTTATAAACTAATTTCTCAAAAGTTGATGTCGATAATGCCTTCGTGAACAAATCTGCCAGATTCTCACTTGAGCGAACTTGTTGAATATCTATTTCATCCATCTTCTGAAGCTCATGTGTAAAGAAGAAATTCGGTGAGATATGCTCAGTTCTTTCGCCTTTAATGTATCCACCTTTGATCAGAGCAATACATGGAGCATTATCTTCACATAGTATTTTTGGACTCCCCCTGATCGTTGGAAGACTGCATTCTTTTTGAACATGTTGAATAAGGGATATCAGCCATAAGCATTCCCTACTTGCTTCATGAAGTGCAAGCATTTCGGCATGATTTGAAGAAGTTGCTACTGTTGTCTGCTTGGTAGATCGCCAAGATATAGCAGTGTCAGTATAGGTGAATCAATATCCTGTCTGCGAATGGCCTCTATGTGGATCAGACAAATACCCTACATCTGCATATCCAACCAATCTCGAACTTGATTGTCTTTGATAGTATAATCCCATATCAGATGTACCACGGAGATATAGAAAGATATGTTTAATTTCGTTCCAATGTCTCCAGGTAGGCATTGAGCTATATCTTGCCAATAAATTAAATGAAAAGGCTATATCTGGCCTCTTATAATTAACAAGATACATCAATGCACCTATTGCACTTAAATATGGTACTTCAAGGCCAAGAATTTCTTCATCATCCACCCGAGGTCGAAACGGGTCCTTATTCACATCACGTGATCGGACGACCATTGGGGTGCTCAACGGATGTGCCTTATCCATATAAAAACGTTTAAGCACTCTTTCGGTATAAGTAGATTGATGGATTAAAATTCCATCAGATAAGTGCTCTATATGCAGGCCAATATAATATTTTGTCTTTCCGAGATCTTTCATTTCGAATTCTTTATTCAGATATGCAACAGCTTGTTTAATTGCTTCAGGCGTTCCTATGGTATTTAAGTCATCAACATATACTGCTATTATAGCAAATCCAAAATTTGATTTCTTAACAAAAACACATGGGCTAATAGGGTTGTTCACATATCCTTCTTCTAGAAGGTATGTACTAAGACGATTGTACCACATTCGCCCCGATTGTTTCAATCCATACAGTGATTTCTGTAATTTAACTGAACACATCTCTCGAGGTTTTGAGCTAAATGCTTCTGGCATTTGTAGCCCTTCAGGGATTTTCATATAGATATCATTATCAAGTGATCCATATAGGTAAGCCGTTACTACGTCCATAAAACGCATGTGGAGTCTTTCAGAAACTGCCAGGCTTATTAAAAATATGAATACAATTGCATCCATTACAGGTGCATATGTCTCTTCATAGTCAATTCCTGGCCTTTGCGAGAAGCCTTGAGCTACAAGTTGTGCTTTATATCTCATGACTTCATTCTTTTCATTTCTTTTTCGCACAAAAACCCACTTGTAGCCTACGGGTTTCTTATTTTCAAGCTTTTGGACTACAGGTCCAAAAACTGCACGTTTCGCAAGTGAGTTTAACTCCACCTGTATTGCTTCTTTTCATTTTGTTCTGTCATCTCTTCTTTGACATTCTTGAAGAGATTTAGGTTTAAGTTCTTCACCTTCTGTGGTCAAATTAATGGCCACATTGTATGCGAACACTTGATCGAGAATCGTTTCGTTTCGATTCCACCGTATGCCAATAATAGCATAGTTTATCGAGTTTTCTTCATTCTCAACATTTTCATCATTTTTACAATTCTCAGGTATTTGATACCCTCGAGGAGCCATTTCGCCCTCTGTTTCTTTTCCTTGGATTTGCATTTGTACCACTTCAGGGGTTTTCTCTTCAGGAGTTTTAATAAACGAGCCAACTTGTTCATGTTGCTCTCTTTTCTTTCTTGGATTCTTATTTTTAGAACCAACAGGTCTACACGCTTCTAGCGTGCAATAGATGTATTTGTCAATGTCTTAGAAAACTGTTCATTCAGAATATCAATTCGAATGGGGGCATTTGTAGTTGGGACATGTGACTTAGTCACTCTTTTCGTGTCAACTAATGCATCTGGTAATTGATTCGCAATATTTTGTAGATGGATAATCTTCTGGACTTCCATTTCCAATTGATTCATACGTGGATCAAAATGTGATATAGATGATGCATTCCACACTATTTCACGCTTTTCCACCTTTAGCTTTTCTCCCCCTAATTCTGGGAATATTGTTTCGTCAAATTTATAGTCTACAAACCGTGCAGTAAATATATCTTCAGTCGATGGTTCAAGAAATTTTATAATGGACTCAAACCCAACATAAATTCCCAGTCTCCTTTGGTGACCCATCTTTGTGCGCTAGGGTGGAGCAATTGGAACATATACCGCGCAACCAAAAGTTCATAGATGAGATATATCTGGTTCTTGACCAGAAACAAGTTGCAATGGGGAGTATTTATGATAAGCAACTGGCCTAGCACAAATAAGTGCTGCAGTATGCAATATAGCGTGCCCCCATGCAGAACTACGCAGTTTTGTTTTCATGAGCAATGGTCTAGCAAATAGTTGCAGACGTTTAATCAGAGATTCTGCAAGACCATTGTGCATGCAGGTGAGCCACAGGGTGCTCAACTGTAATCCCAATTGATATACAATAGTCATTACAAGCTTGGGACATAAATTCTCCTGCATTATCAAGACGGATCTTCTGGATCGCATAATCAGGAAATTGAGCCCGTAATCGGATTATTTGTGCAAGGAGTCTTATAAATGCCTCGTTGCGAGTAGATAATAGGAAAACATATGACCAACATGTTGAGGCGTCTATTGGCAGCATAAAATATCGAAATGGTCCACATGATGGAATAATAGGCCCACATATGTCCCCTTGTATTCTTTCCAGAAAGTTAGAAGATTCAATCTCAATTTTGGTCGAGGATGGCCTAGTAATCATTTTGTCTTGAGCACAGGCAGCACATGAAATTTCATCAAGAGAAAGAATCTTGAGGTTCTTTAATGAGTGCCCATGAGAACTTTCAATAATTTTTCTCATTATCATTACACCTAGATGGCCCAAACGATCATGCCACAGGTGAACGTTTGCAATTAGTTAACTTCTGGTTAACCACTATATTTGAATCAATCGGGTTTATGTAAGTATAATATAACCCGGAAGAAAGTGCTGACAATTTTTCTACTAGTTTCTTTCTTCCTGAAGTAAGCAACGTAATATAAAGATATTCTTTATCACCCTAATTTATTGTCTAATTATGATAAACAATTGCGATGAATATCTCAAAAATTGATCAGGTTTCTCTGTGATCTGCTGAAAAACAGAGCATCGCTTATGTTTAGTTTTGTCCCTTCAGGGAACAGAACATGTGCTCTTCCAGAGCCTTCAACCAAATTTGAAACACCCGATATTATATTAACATTCGCTTCAGCTAATCGTAGTTGAGAGAAATATATTTTGCTTTTGAGGATAGTATGTGCCGTTGCATTGTCTGCTAGACATAAATCTCCATCTTTGATCAAATCCATGTTTCTATAAAATACATATGTATTAGTGGGATTCCATTTAAAATTTTATTGGAAATACCTCATTAAAATAAAACATCAAAACATATTATTTTATTACACACACACCCAAACTACATTATTATATTAAAAATAGGACAAACTTAGTACAAAAGGCATAACGGAAAACTTAAAACTTTATTCCAGTTTAACACTTCCATCGCCTATTAGGTGATCAATTCTCCCGCTAGGATCCACAAAGAAATCAGAGACATCAAGATGTGTCACATCAAGTGGAGAATGATCTTCAGCGAAATTTGTTTTTGAGAGCTTTTCTTTTCCTTTCAATGATGCTTGATATAGCTTCACCAGATGGTCAGGCATACGACAGGTACATGACTAGTGGCCTTTTGTGCCACAACGGTAACAACTTGTTTCAGCGTCTTTTGACAAATTTGGCTGATTGGTTTTCTCCTTTTTATTTTTCTCTTCATTGTTGCCGGACCCCTTAGGTTTTGGTCAATTTTGATTACCTCGTCCACGACCACGACCGCGTCCACGACTATGGCCACGTTCGCGTTGGCGACCGCGACCACGGCCACGGTTATATATATTATTTTCAAGGGAAGTAGCATTCACTTCAAGGAATGGCTTTGACTCAGTTGGTCATGACTGATGATTTTTCATTAACAATTCATTGTTTTGTTTAGTAACAAGAAGGCATTGAATTAACTCTGAGTATTTTTTAAAATTTCTTTCTAAATATTGCTGCTGCAGGAGCATGTTCGAGACATGGAAAGTCGAAAATATTTTTTCCAACATATCCTCCTCAGTAATATTTTCACCGCATAATTGATGTCGTGAGGTAATACTAAATTCCCCAAAGCTATACTAGCTTAGAGTTTTAAAATCCTACAGCCGCAGGTGAATCCATTCATAGCGAGCTTTATGGAGGATCATATATTTCTGGTGATCAGACCTCTCCTTTAAATTAAACCAAAGGACAAGCGGGTTCTTTACAGTGAGATACTTGGCTTTCAATCCTTCGTGGATATGATGCATGAGAAATATCATTGCTTTTGCGCGATCCTGCAGGGATGCGCTATTACCCTTTTTAATCGTATCTTCAAGATTCATAGCATCAAGGTGAATCTCACCATCAAGGGTCCAGGGCAAATAATTCTTGCCACTTATATCAAGAGCAGTAAAGTCAAGCTTTGTTAGATTAGCCATTAGAAATAACAAAGGTTATGTTAAAAAAAAAAAAACTTTACCTCAAGCTTATGATAATTCTTGTCTGGTTAGAGACTTAAGATGATAACATATTATAATACTATAGAGATATTATACTCTATAGGAAGATAATAAAAAGACAAAAACAAATATACTCGATGAAAAATAACATGTATTTTATATCAGAACGAGATTATTTTATTGAAAATTTCCTTTTTCTTTTCTCTCGTTTTTTTTTCCTCTTTTTCTCTTCCTTTTCTTTTCTTTTTCTCCTTTTTCTTGTTGTTTTCTTTCTCTCTTTTTCCTTTTCTTTTTTTTTTTTGGTTGTTCTATCATATGTGGAGTGTCTGTATATATAGGAAGAAGGGGTGGGGGATGAGTCATCATATGATAACTCACAATTGTGACAAGTGTCATAATATTTACAAATACCCATTTATATATATATATGTATTTGTATATATACGTAAATAGGTATTTTACATAATTTTTAATTTTCTATGATATTTAATAATATCCAAACTCGACTATAAAATTTATATCCGAAAAAAATCCAATGTTTAAAACAATTTCTTTCCCTTTTTTGTTCAAATAATTTTTACTTGTTGCAGCATAAGGAAGGCCAATAGTGGATATTATTAGAGAATATCATTAATATATTATAAGATATGAATGCTTTAAGTATTCTAGAGTTACAGTTGTTTGCTCTTTTTATTTGTTAAGTGTGTGAATATAGTCATTGTAAATATAAATCAAAACAAACAAGCAGAAAGGGACTCACAACAACGTGGGAATGAGCCTGAATTCTAGACTGCACATGTTTGACCTACACCACTCACCTTTTCGAGGGAACAGGATGGTGCTTTTGGTGAATCCGACTTCGTTTTGCAATTAAGTTGTGGATTTATCTTATGCTCCAATTAAGGAGACTTCTATATTTTGTGGATTATTTATATAAGTTTGACAGAAAATAAAGGGGATATGGACCTAATTTAAGTGGTAGTTACAGTGACGGAGCAAAGCCCACAGACACCTTTCCTCGTACACTTAAAATTTAGGAATTGGGGTGGAGAAAAACTCAAGAACTCAATAGTCCACTTACAAACCCCAGTCAATCAGATTTTTAGGCCTGGCACCCTTGACTTGTAATAACTCGAATGAGTTAGAGTTTTCCAAGATGAAGATGGAGCAAACCGTATTTGGATTATTGGATGAGGACTAACGCAATCAAGGTCAAGCTTTGACCATCAAAGCCCTTAAACAATAACACAAATCTAAGTTCACCTGACTTATCAAGCAGTGACACTAGTGTTAAGACCAACGCAATCAAGGTCAAGCCTTAGCCGTCAAAGCCTTAAACCAACGCCTCAATCTTCAACTCGTCGATTGTGGGAGCATATTAAAAGATAAAGCCCATACCTGAAACCTAAAAAGCCATATTACTCTAAAGAAATCAAGTACAACAAAGATCTATGTTATGCTATGTTAAGCTAAGCTAGGCTAAGTTACACTACGCTAGATCAAGACCACAAATGTGATGTAAGGAAATTTGAAGAAGTTTGTATGGCGGTGCTGGATACTTTACAACTACAATAGTGCCTCTTATTTATGAAAAATGAAATAATTATTGCATCCTCTTTTTTTGGCATTTCCTTCCCATGTTTGCCCTCAAAGCCCCTTTGGTGCGTTGAGCAGGCAATGAATGTGCCCTGAATTTTTGTGTTTGAGCGTCTTTCTGTAGGTTCACATCCACATAACCAGCTAGAATTCTTTCTAGATGCCCCACGTTCTGTTGGATAGGCTTGAGGCTCACGTATCTGGAATTGCACTACAAATAACTGTCTCGAGCTTCAAAACAACCTGCCTTGCAGCCTTTTGGGAAGTCCCTTAAGCTCGAGCCTCCTTGACCCCCCTCAACCACCTCAAGTGGTTGATACCTGGTACAGGGTTTTAACTTTACAGGCAACTAGGCTTGAGACGCCATTGTCTTAGCACCTCAAGGCCTAGCATCCCTTGGTAATGTCGTCACGTGATAAACACGTGAAACTTTACTTCATAACGACGTCGTCCCAACTCCCTCGAGTTTGGGGTGTAAACAAATGCCCCCTTTTAGCTGTTGGTAGTTCCAGATTTCCAACGGGTAAGAAATCTACCCGATTTGACCTCCAATAGCTACAGGGAGCTCGAGACAGCATTGTTTGAAGTTTCATCTTTCTTCGTTCCCACATGCTATAAATTTGATAGTGAGGGCTTCTAAAATCAGCTTTTCGCTACTAATTGTGATCAAGCACTTTTGGACACTTGCCCTCAGCTTTTGATTCTTCATTCCTCATTGCTTATTTTGTCCTTAGAGCCCTTAGAATCTTTCAAACCACTAAAAATGGCTCAAATTTCTTACCCTCTTTTTGCTCCCATCTTTGTGGCTGATAGCGCTATAAAGCAATTGAAGCGTCTAGTGTAATCAGACATTTCAATGGTCTCAGATAGGCTCCAAAGTTCTATTGACCTTAATACCATCGAGGAGGATTTTACTTGGATGTCTAAGAATGATCCTTCTTCAATCTACAACCCATGTTCCCTAGGGCCCATCTTTGACCCCTTCTTTTGATGTCCCTAGCCTCTAGGGCATATTCCCTGATATTGACGAATCTCCTTTACTTCGTATAGTTTCTAGAAGTCACTCTTGGGGAGGAAGAAGCTACAAAGAATCTACCCCCTTTAAAAGACAAAATGATATGTTGAATGGGTGGATCGCTTGTCTCTCATCTACAAGGAAAAATGAAAGAATCTTCGTATCTACGAAGCCATCAGGCTCTCCAAGATTGTCCTTCGGTATGACTATCCCATCATGACAGCCCTAATCTGTTGTTAGAATATCTGCTATAGCTCTTTTGTCCTTCCCAAGGGCCTCCATGGGGATCACTATGGAAGACTTAGCAGCCTTAACAGGTCTTTCTCTAGGGGAAGATGAACTCTCTCTTGATTCTTTTGTTTCTAAAGAGGCCGAATTCTTTGCCTCTTCTTTCCTTGCGACCAACTTGCCTGTTGGTTATGAAACTGTTGTTAAGTTCTTTGTCACAGAGCAACATAGCTCTGGCTGAACAAGTTTTTCTTTGCTAATTCTTCTAACACTATGCTTAAATCTCTTAAGACGATTGCAATAAACATGGCCTTTAGTACTGGTCCTTTGCCTCTAGGACCATTATTCTTGCCTCAAGTATATGGCTACCTTAGGGACAGCATTGTTTCTAGGAGGACCCATGTGGCAGGTCCAATTATGGGCCTAAACCTATTAGCCAAACTTTTGCCTTGGAGGACCTTTATCCATACAGGTGATGCAGTCACCTATCATGGGAGCTATTTGCTCACACAGAGGTCCCCTTACCTCTAGGATGGTCCTTCGACCAATGTCTTGAGGAGCTTATGTTTGGTTGACATAGGTCAGGGGTCCAATTGACTCTTTATAAGGAGAGGAAGCTTGGCCACATTTGGTTCAAGAAACTGGACCTCCACTATGATGTCTCTGTGGACATAAATGCTCAAGTTTGGCTAGCATTTCTATGCCCCTAAGATCTATTCTTTTACCGCAAGACTCATCCTGATGTGGAGGCTTATAAGCTCGGGTTGTTTGCCAGGCAATCTGGGATGGTCTAGGACATTCATTTCCCAAACCTAAGGACTAAGACCTTATGGCAGTCTAAGAGGACTTTGTTAAGCTCTTTCAGTATAGGGAGCTTTGTGAGTCCAAATTACAAATTAGGTGAGCCTAGGGGTGGCCACGGGCCGGGCCGGGTTGGCCCGCTTTCGTCAACTTAAAAAAAAGCAAAATTTAAATAATACAAAGTTGTTTTGTACTAAAATTATTATAATTCATTGATAAATAATATGAGATACAATTACAATTTTTTTCAAGCACTAATAATGCTAAATATACATGTTCAAAAAAAAATAACGCTAAATATATGTAATAAAATAAAATATACAATAAATAATAGTAAATAATGGTAAATATCTTATCAAAAAAAATAATGGTAAATAAATAATGTAACAAGTACAAATACAACGCAGTTGGAGGCTAATATTTAAAAGTAATAATTTGCTTATCAAAAAATACAAAGTTTGACGTATGGGGAGTGCGGTCGTCTTTTGACGTAAATATTTAAAAGTAAATAATTTACATACAAAAGTGTTGATATCAGTCGCAGGGGGGGTTGCCGTGCCATCGTTTGACGTATCAGTGGTGCGGTCGTCTTCTTCATCGCTCGATGAATCCAGCTTCATTCTCTGTTATTTCCTTGCCTCAGCTAGCAGCCAATCCTTCAAGCACACAGACATCTCCAAGCTTGACGGCGATAGCTTGGCCCTCTTCGTTCCAAGCAACCTGCCACCAAGACTGAAAGCACACTCTGATGCTACTGAAGACACCGGACAACTTAGTATATCACGTGTCATGGTGGAAAGCACGGGATACTGGGCTTAGTTTGTGTTCCACCATTGTAAAAGGTCAAAATGCGGGTTGGCCGGCATCGCGAAAATATGGAGCAACGGTGTCCGCAAATAATAATCTAGCTCGTCACATGACATGGGGCCTACTGTGGGCGTAAATTGCTCCAACAGCTTCCACAAATATGACGTGTGTGAACTACTTCCATTAGATGTGGAAGATCCTACTGCAATAGTACTAAGATATGGATTATTGGACGCTAATTTTGGGGAATATTGAGAAAATAAATTGTGCAAGTCGTTATCGACTTCAGCAATGAAAGTATCGATATCGAGACTAGGATACAAATATTTGAAAAAATATTGGCAAAACAAGTTTAAACCCCCGCTTTTACAACGAGGATCTAAAATAGTTGCTAAGCAGTATGTAAGAGGTAGTTTAGAATAATATTTAGCAAACTTTTCTTTCATTGCCTTAATCGATTCGAACAAAATGGGGTTGGATTCATTACCCACCATCCAATTTACAATATCAGGCAATCTTGATATTGCTTGAGGCATGGTCGGATAGTAGCAACCCGAAAAAAATGTCGTGGCCTCCTTAAACATGCAAAAAAATTTACAAATTTCATCTATTGTCTCCCAATGTATACCGTTCAAGTTGTAATCGCTCCATTCTGAACGATTGTCCTGTGCAAATTCCATCAGAACGTCTTTATATGGTAGAATGCGCTCTAACATTTCTACCGTAGACGACCACCTAATTTGGGAGTTTAATTTGAATTGTTTATATTCTATGCCATGCAACCTACATAAATTTCTAAATCTTTTTTTGCTAGTGCCGGATGATTTAATAGATATTATTATGGATCTGAAGGTGTTAAGGGATGCGTTTACAGGATCTAAACCATCCATTACCATTAAATGCAAAATGTGACAAATGCAACGAATATGGAAACAATTCCCACCTAACATGGGTCTCATGTGCCTAATTAAATGTGTAACGGATGCAGTGTTGTTCGTAGCATTGTCGAACATAATACTGAAGATACGTCGCTCTATGCCCCAGTCGCGGACTGCCGACATAATCGCACCTGTAATTATCTCGGCAGTGTGGGGGCAATCTAAAATACCAAAATGAATTATTCTTTTTTGGAGGATGTAGGAGTCATCGATCCAGTGTGCCGTTATGCACATTTAAGGTTGGCCAGGTTTCGACTTCCATATGTCCGATGTCAACGAGAACATGCTCGTGTTTATCATAAAAAGTGTTAAGACCTCAGCTTTCATCCAGTGGTACAACGTAAAAGCGTCCCGCTTTAAGGTGTTCCGAGGAACCCTCACAATGGGGGGGGGGGGGGGGGGGTTCACCCATTGTTGGAGGTAGTCGACCTATATGGATTTTGGCCAGTTTTGAAAGGCCTTTCACCCAAAATTATATATTTAGCTAGCCCCTTTCGGTTGCCCTCTTGAGAGGACTTAAAATTAACAAGTGCACCGGTCACTTGTTGTACTAGATATTGTTGGCTCTTATATGGGCATTGCTCGGAGTGGCACCTAAGTATATGTCTGCTTAATGTGCCTGTCCCACTGCCAGGTTGATGGCTAAAAGTCCTAGGTGGGTCACATAATTTACAAGTTGCTTTATTAGCTGTCCTACTAAGGGTAAAGTGATTCCATACCCCACTAGTTGCACGCCTACTAGTAGAGGTACTACTTTCAAGATGGGCTTCCATGGTGGGCATGGGTTCCTCATCAGTTTGTGGGTCTCCACCCCCACCACCCTACTCATGATAATCTTGTTATTGTTCAAAGTCCCACTCTATGCTATCATCAGTGTATGGGGGTGAAGGGCTTGATTGTATAAAAGCTTGTTTTCCGTATTAAGTATGACAATTCTATTCCTTTTAGGGATTTTGGGTAGCCGAGAAGAGCTAGAACTAGCATGACTGGCTCCAGAGGATGATGAAGAGTTGTGTGCCATATTAGTACAAGTGATTAGTATTTATAAAATGCAAGTAGTAATGCAAATTAAATAACTAAAAATGCGAACCAAATAAAATTGCGATACTAAAATTACCGAAAGGAGAAAACAATGAAATTCGAACTTCAGGCAAACACTTTACAAAGTTCGAACTTTAGAGCACAATGTTGCAATTAGCAAAGTTGAAGAAGATGTGAGATGATGAATGTATAGAGAGAGAATAGAGGATTGAAGATTTGGTGAGGAAATGGGTTGGGGAGGATTAAGTACTTATAGAAAAAAAAATATAAAAAAAAAGCCGTAGCAAAGGCTCTGACAAAAGAGTCGGGCCGGGCCCGGAGGCATTTTTTTTTGGCCCGTGGCCCGGCCTGCTATAGTGCGGGCCGGGCATCAGCCCGACCCGGCCCGTTGGCCACCACTAGGTGAGCCAATAGGTATCCTATTCCTTGTAGGTATGCCCCATGTGCTACACCTCGTTTTTTAGCTTGGTTCCAAGCCTATTGGTCCTCTTTAGAGGCCAAAGGTGCCATGAAGTATTTTATGCCTTCCCTTGAGCTTGCAAGTCCCAGCTCAAGAGCTGTCTAGCCAGTTAGAAGAGGGCAGACCCCAAAGAAAGCACTACGAGGTTAGTAACCACCACTTAAAGCTTTAAAATGCTTCTAAACGACTTGAACAAAGGCTAACCCTTGTTTTCCCCTATTTATTCTTCTCTAAAGCTATCTTGACTAGTTTTTCCCTATTTATTCTTGTCTAAAGCTATCTTGGCTTAGCCTTATACAATGACAGACAATGACATCTCCAATCTTAGTGGAAGTCCCAGACTCTCCACCATTAAGACACGTGTCAAAGTCTTCTCAAGAAACAGAGTCTCTTGGTTCAAGCATTAGCCGCGGGGGGGCCGGGGGGGGGGGGGGGGGGATATGATCACTCCAATCCTAGAGTCCCTCATAATTGACTTGCCCAGAGAAGCTTCTCCACTAGTCCCCTTAAGAAAGGACCTCATTCAGGCTCCATTCCTTCTTCTAGGAAATGCCCTCAATTACCATTGAAAAGATTCATGAAGGTATCACCTCTTCATTTGGTTCATGAATTCTTGATGTTTGAGCCATCATTTAGTCCTAACATGCAAGCATCATCTTTTATAGAAGTTATCCTTGAGGAAGGCATCTGAATTGCTAAGGTACCAGCAACAGTTCCCTGTACTTCTATAGCTGAAATTCCGAGGGTGAACATTGACCCTTTCTTACTTTGGTTTGACTCCAAAATTGAGACTTAGTTCTAACTTAAATGTTGTCTCTATGAGGTCACATCACCAAGGATCGCTCCTCCTCCTATCTCAGAAATAATTGCAACTCCTCTATATAAGTTAGGGCGAGTGGAAGATTGGCCTTTCAACAACTTAACCAAAAGTTTCTCCCAAATTGCATCTCGATGTCCTTTCTTTGGCCTATGAAGCTAAACATCAAGGAGCTCTTTCTTTGGTGAAAGCTTTCAAAGAGGACCCTAAGGTGGCGCCTGCTATCACCAAAGAACTTTAGACGTTGGAAAGAGTATTTATCAGGATTACCTAAGAGGTCCCATCACTTCTTCAACACAAGTAGTAACGTCAAGCTATCATTAGGGATCTAGGACGCTCAAGTAGCCTAGGAGGTCTCCAGCTCCTCCTTAAAGAACTTCAAGCAGCCAAGGAGGTCCAGAGTTAACAAGCCTAAGACATTAAGGACCTAAGGATGAGATCCATCACTTGGAGTAGAAATTAAGCCAGCTCAAGAGCCAACTTACATCTCTCAAGGCTCAAGAGTTGAAGAGCTTGAACAAGAAACAAAAGAAGCCCAGAGAACTTAGCAAGAAGAAGCCATCTCCATGGACCAGCAGTTGAATGAGGCTGCCAACTAGTTATCATCCAAAGAGGAGTCCTTAGGATCAAGACTCAACTTTTCTGAGATTGTATAGAATTCTTAGGCCATACAAGTGACTTACTTGTATCGTTTTGAATATGTCATGTACTTTTCTAAAATTATTAATGAAATACACATTTTGTTCAACATGTCTCTCAGTTTGGTTGCTCCTCTTTCAAACTTACTACTTCAACTACTTAAGGATCATTGACTTGTTCCTCAAGATCTTGATACCAAAATTGGGCCCATAACTCAAGGAATCTAAACTTAATAACTTCCTTGTTAAAATCCCAAATTAAAGGCACATATTTCTTAAAGAACCTTTCATTAATGGCTCTAGGGTGAGTTCTTCCAGCTAAATCTTGGAGTGAGCAAGCATTTCCTCCAAACACCTCGATGACTCTGAATGGACTCTCCTAATTTGGGGACCATTTCCCAAAGATACAGTCTTTTTAGCCAATGGGAAATACCACTTTCCAGACTAAGTCTCCTAAGCCAAAGGACCTTGGTTTGACCTTTTTGCTATAGGATTTAGCCACTCTCTTCTTTTGCTTATAAAGAACATCAAGCCTTACTTGGCGTAAGTCAGTCAATTTGTCCATCACAGCTTGCTCATACTTAAGTTCAGAAAATTTTCCTTGATGAGCTAGCCTAATAAACTAAACTATAACTTCCACTAGAGGTATAATATCATGGCCATACATTAAATGGAAGAGTGTTGTCCCAATTGCATTACGTTTGGTAGTCCTATGGGCTCATGCCACTTCCTAGGATTGTCCTCAATCATCTTTTCAATGTTGGCCTTTAAAATCTTGGTAGTAGACTTAGCTTCGCCATTTGCTTGTGCATAGTAAGGAGTTGAATTCAAGATCTCAATATTAAAACTCTTAGCAGACACCTTAACCCCAGTTCCATTAAAAACTTTAGCTTGGTCCATATTTATAGTTTCTAGGATTCCAAACCTATACAGGATGTATTCTTTGATGATATCAATGACATCTTACTGATTGACATTCCTACATGGTTTAGCCTCCACCGATTTTGCAAAATAGTTTGCGGCCAAAAGAATATATGACTGTTGCTTGCTAAAAGGAGGGTTGATTTCCCCTATAATTTCCATTACCCACCCTCGAAAAGGCCATGGTTTGACAATAGCATGCATCTCAATATCATGGATTGCATCTCTAGGAGAGTTTGCAGGCCATTAGGGTTGGGAAAAATCTAAATTTTGTTGAAAAAATAAACTCTAATACCGATCGTTGGGTTCACAATTTTTCAACTGTGGTCACAACAAGGGATACCTATTAGAGCACTTAAAGTAAGAGACTCTTATCTCTACCTAAGCCCCCCGGTGGGAGAGTCGTGCTTCGTGACACCTCACCTGCAAGGGTTCCTGGGAATAGGTTTATCTCTATAAACCCTTTGCCCTAATACCTCTTGTTGGGACGAATTTCAAAATTCTCCCTAAAGTTTACGCAGCAGAAGGGGTTTAGAATTCATAATTCTAAACCTAGGGTTGATTTAAAATTCCTAATTTCAAATCCGCAGATTTAAATTTATAATTTAAATCTATAGATCTAAATTCTTAATTTAAATCTACATGCCTTTTACTCGAATACATTCATAACAAAACATAAACTTAAACTGGCATAATAACGAATACTGTAAATAAAGAGTGAAGCGAAAACTAAAAGTGAAGGAAAAAAGAACATACCCGGATTTGCTCCAAAATAAGAAAGCCAAGAAAAATGAGACTCCGCGATCTTTTACGTAATGACCTCAAACTGCGGGAAGGGTGGGCTTCGAAAAATATTAAACTGAGGAAAGAAAAATTTTCTCCAATTAGGTCTCCGAAATAATTTTCAGAAACCGAAAATTTTAATTTCTATATGAATGCCAAACTAATGAAATAGACGCGTCAATTTATAGAAGTGTACCGGAGCAAAAACAAGCAATTATAAGTCGATGTGGGATTCACAAAAATTAGACAAAACGCAAAACCCAGCACAAAATGTCGCGTACCATCTTCTGTGCAAGCGTCTTTTAGCCCTGTCACTGCGTGCAACGAGGCACGCGGTGATGGGTCCATGCCTTATGGCACGGATCGTCATCTGTTCCCCCAGAGTACAACAAACTATTACGCGCACACACGGATTTCCATTGTTATTTTTGCTATTTTCTTTTCTTTCTTTTTTTTTTGCTTTGTTTCCCACATGTAAAAATTCATCTTAAGAATTTTAATTTTCATGAATCATATTTGGCAAAATTATCTCATGAATCATATTTGGCAAAATTAATTTACCCATCTCATGGATAAGTAATTCATCTCGTGAATTCTTTAATATTTTTCCAATGGCAGTAAATACAGAGGCTTGCGTAAAGACCTCAGGGTCAATTTAAGTCTAGCTCCAAATGAGTCAAATTAATCATATCATGAAATAATTTAATTACCATTTAATGAGACTATATTGATGACAACAACCCCTCTGCTAGATGTCCATGAAAAAGGATAAATATGACCACTACCATTATCCTTCTCACAGCTAGCTTCTCCATTAGTTACCAACTCGCCCTTCACTGAATAATTCATTTATACTTGAACATATTCACAGCATAAATTCTAAATGTCAAACACTTGGAATACTTTAGCCAAAGTTTTTGAACTATTCAAATATTTGTGAATCAACTAAGGGGATATCTGTATCTCATAAGAGACTCTAGATTCCCCATTGAATACTTGATCCTTGTCACAATTCACGCCGCTACCCAGTATATGTGGGAATTCAGTCATGTGTTTAGACCTTACTTATAGTACACCGAAGTAACTAACGCTCCATGCACAAGTCCAGAATCCCATCAGGATTCAGAGTCATCGTTCAAACAGTACAACATGAATCACTCATCTGCGATAGTAGTCTAGAAATAAGTAACCCACATGGTCCAACTCAGTGTGTCAATCTTATTAAACACACCAGCCCAAAACTTTTGGATCTCCATCCACATGACCAAGACAAGTCATCTAAAGTGTCACGTTATAATCTTAGCATACAAGTGGTCCAAACTTGTCTTCGACTATGAGCCTTTCAATCAACAATCCATACCATTTGTTCTAAGTCTATCTGTGGCTTAGTCTAATAAACCACTTTGAACAAACATGTAAATTGTAGTCTGAGGACTACACCCATCTCATGGATGTCTCCCAAAAGAAAATCACATTCAGTATAAATGCTCGCTTACACATATTTAATTAGGAAATGACTGAGACTTCAATTTTATTTATTAATCAAATAACATATCCAGAATAAATCTAGATGTCAAGACACTGTTCCTAACAATCTCCCATTTGTCCTAAATCCAATTTATGACAAAGTCCATACTCAACCCTTTTAATTTTGAACCAAAGGTCTACTGAGCCTAACCCTTGGTGAGGTCACTTACTCTATGGTAAAGTCAGCAGTACAATACTGCTAGACATTCCTCCCACTAACAGCTCCCACTCCAAGGGTAAAGTCATGCTCAGACGTCGAACGTCTAGCACTTTAATCTGACTGGAAGTCTTAAATCAATGTAGCCAACTAGAACCAGCTTTTCATTTTGAAAGATCAGCATATAATCTCTAGTTCATCTCTAAAACTAGAGAAAATACTTCACTGCCACTTAGTTCATCAGACCTGGGTTAGGCTGACATCTGCTTACTATACCACAGCAAGGCAGACATCAGGTCTCGTTCATAACATGGCATACCTGAGGCCTCCCACTACCAAAGCATATGGAATATTCCTCAATTGCTCCTCCTTGTGACGTGTCTTAGAACACTAGTCAAAAGAAAGAGGGACTCCATGCTATACCTTGGCAATGTCTTGTCAATATAAGTGGCTGAAGAGAGACCCAACATCCTACTCTCATTTCTGCAAAAGCTTAATCCTAAGAGGAGAGTTGGCTTCTCCTATGTCCTTCATATCAAGCTATCCTGACAACCAAACTTTTACAGCTAATGACACCTCTACATCATTCTCAATGAGTAGTATATCGTTGGCATATAATACTAAGAAAGTCACTACTTTCTCTTAATATCGATGTACATGCATGGCTCGATTAACCAATTGCTCAAAACTATAACACTTGACTGCTTCATTGTGGCTAAAGGGATCAGATTCAATACCACGGTCAACCACTAAAGCTCCCCTTATGAATCTGTCAGGTGTCCTGACAATCCTTCCACCACACCTAAGCTCTCGTGCACCTGGAACATTCACGTTCCTATTAGTAGGTGCATCTAATGCATCTACTGTGTCTTCAGTTGTGTCTAGCTGTTTAGAATTAGTGTCATTTTTCTTTAATACTATTTTGTTTTTGTTTTTGTAGCTTACCTGCAAAATCTTTCTCTAAGTGTATTGCATTGTATTTAAAAAAAAAAAAACTTTTAAATCAAAAACTGTAGAAAAGACCGTCTTTGTTCCTTCTATCTGCAACACCATTCTACTACGGTGTATCTAGAGCAGAAAGCTAAGATTTTATCTCATTTGCAGTTAGGAAATACAGAAACTCACTTGAAAAATATCCAACACCTCGATCCGATCGAAGTGTCTTAACTTGTTTACCTAATAGCTTTTAAAATTCAACTTTCTACTCTTTGAATTTTTTTAAAATGTCCGACTTATGTCCCATTAGGTAAACATGTCCATGCCTTGAGTAATCATTATTAAATGGGGTTAAGTACCCATACCCACCTCTTGCCTGAACATGCATCGGTCTACATACATCTATGTGAACTAGCTCAAGCAAGTCACCAACCTTGTTGCCCTTACTCTTAAAGACAAACTTGGTCGTCTTTCTTTCTATACAGGATTTGCAGACTGGTAATGACCTCAAGTCCAAAGCCTCTATCAGTCCATCTTTTACCAGTCTTTGGATCCTGTTCGAATTGTGTGACCAAAACGTTGGTGCGAGGTGTAGGCATTATCACTTTCAGGGTGTTTTCTTTTAGAAGATTGAACAAGTGAACTTACGTTAGATTTATTTAAACAATTACCAAAGTTTTGATAAGGAAATAACATTAATAAATAATTTATTCATGTACATTTGCAAATAAACAATGTATTTCTCATATTAAAATCTCCATTATCAAAATCAATTGAATAATAATTATTCATAAAACAAGACACATAAATCAAATTCTTATGCATAGTAGCTACAAATAAACAAACCCTTAAAACAAAACTCTATCACTAAAGTCTAAGCTAACATCTCCTACACTTAAGACCACTATTATTGTACTGTCCCTGACCATCAGGTACAGCACCCATTATGTAGCCTTTTTACCTAGCCTGAGCCACTGTAACATATTACAAATATGGTCAGTTGAACCCGAGTCCACCCACCAAGAACTTGGTGGACTCTTAACTGCGCATGACTCAACTAAGTGACATATCAACATATCTCCACCATAAGGCTTAGCAATCTTTGCAAGAAAAATAGCTATGTACTTAGTGTAGTTCCTCCTCCAGTGGCCTAGTTTTCTTGCAAAAGAAACATTTTTCTTTTGTTGACTTCCTTATGGACTTGGTTGCTACAATAGCAACCATGCCCTTTCCTTTTTTTCTAATAGGTCCCTTGTGAGTAATGACTAAGTCTAACTTATCTTTCAAGACAAAGTGGCTTGGTCGAGTGAGTACATTATATGTTCAAAATCAAGTGAAGTTCGCCAGCCATACCTATATCAAAAATACTGGAAATGCAAACATTTGTGTAATTGTCTAACAAGAGTAATGTCTAATGCAGTGATATATATTCTTTCAATTTAGCACACACAATAAGTCAGATATCCACCAAATTGTACTATCATGCATACAATGATGACTCAAACACACCACCCCTTACTCCTTGGCAGCGGGGTCACACGAAGCTAGTTCGGGTGAGAACTATTCTCAATTAACTTGTTTTCTTATAACCATTAAACATGATTAAATCACCACTTTACCTTAGTCTCTAACATGACACAACAGAGCTCATCGGGGAGGCTAATGGGTCACGCCAATCAAGTGTAAACCATTACCTAAGCCACCATACAAATACATGTAATACTATACTCCACAACAGCATGGTCGCATCGCTTCTTTGCACTTTGGTTTATTCTAATAGAACTCTAACCTTGTAATCTGCAAACCGACATCCTCTACAGGGAGGTGTACAGATCTACTATAGTGTTAGACCGGTAATGAAGACCGTGAGGTTGCAACAATTAAAACCTCGCTCCTACTTTATTTTTATAACCAGTGATTTTTAATTAACTTGCATACAACATGGTTTATCTCATAATCCCCTTTAGAATCTCAATCTAAAATTAACCATAATTAATTAATTAATTTATTCAAAAATACTATTATTTTACAATATAGATTATCTCATAATCTTGCATTAGAATCTTATTCTAAAAATAAATTAATATAAATTAATTTAATATAAATATTTTTATTTAAATTGATACCAAAATCTAGATTATCGCATAATTTATTTTTAGAATCTAATTCTAAAATCAAATTAATTAATAAAATTAGTTTTATTTAAAATTGGTATTGTTTTTTTGTGCTTAGACTATCTCATAGTCTATTTTAGAATCTTATTCTAACAATAAAATAAAATTTAAACTATCTCATAGTCCTTTTTAGAATCTTATTCTAAAAATAAAACAAGCCCAGACTATCTCATAGTCTATTTTAGAATCTTATTCTAAAATAATTTTAAGTAACTTTTTTTTTAAAATACACTAATTCATAATTTAGATTATCTCATAATCTAATTTAGAATCGCATTATGAAAATAAAATTAATTAATAAAATAATTTAGTTATAATGTAAATCAATATTGACGTCTACACCTCCAAATAAATTTTTTTAATTCTGCCGCTGACGTCAGCGCCTCAGAAATTTTTTTTTTTTGTAAATTAAAATAATTAATTTTTAAAAATAATAATAATTGAATCTATTCTTATTAGATCAACTTTATCTAATTTTGAAAAAATTAATTGAATCTATTCTCATTAGACCAATTTTATCCATTATTGTTAAAAATATTTGAATCTAATCTTATTAGATTAATTTTATCCGATTTCGTAAATCATGACTGAGAACGTACAATCTCATTATACGAACAACATAATCGCAAATTTATGGATTGTTCCGAATTCACAGTTAATTCATTAACGATTTAAATAATTTAAATCTTTACTATAAACAACCTAGTTAACTATTAAATCTATTAACCGATTTAAATAATTTAAATCGTTACTTTAAAACAATCTAATTAACAATTAATTACATTAATGATTTAAACAATTTAAATCACTAATTCAAACAAGTGTTTCCTTCATTCATAAAATCTCTATTTTATTAAATCGCAAATCTATTTATTTCGATTTTATTATACCTATTTATGTATATTATGAATGTAATCTGAGGTTGGCTCTGATACCAATTGCAGGAAAAAATCTAAATTTTGTTGAAAAATGAACTCTGATACTGATTGTTCGATTCACAATTTTTCGACTGTGATCACAACAAGGGATACCTATTAGAGCAGATAAAGTAGGAGACTCTTCTCTCTGCCTAAGCCCCCGGTTGGAGAGTCACGCTTCATGACACCTCACGTGTGAGAGTTCCCGGTAATAGGTTTATCTCTATAAACCTTTTGCCCTAATACTTGTTGTTGGGACGAATTTCAAAATTCTCCCTAAAGTTTATGCAGCGCAAGGGGTTTTGAATTCATAATTCTAAACCTATGGTTGATTTAAAATTCCTAATTTTAAATCTACATATTTAAATTAATAATTTAAATCTACAAATCTAAATTCTTAATTTAGATCTACAAGCCTTTTACTCTAATACATTCATAAAACTAGCATAATAACATATACTGTAAATAAATAGAAAAGCGAAAACTAAAAGTGAAGGAATGAAGAACATACCTGGATTTGCTCCAAAATAAGAAAGCTAAGAAAAACGAGACCCCAAAATCTTCTATGCAATGACCTCAGATTGCCCGGAGGGTGGGCTCCGAAAAATATTAAATTGAGGAAAGAAAAATTTCAACGGAAATTTTTATCTCCAATTAGGTCTCCAAAACAATTTACAGAAACCAAAAAATTTAATTTCAAATTGAATGCCAAACTAATTAAATAGATGCCTCTATCTATAGAAGTGCACCGGAGCTAAAACAAGCAATTAAATCTATGTGGGATTCGCCAAAATTAAACAAGACGCAGCGTTTTGTTCAAAACCCTTTCCCAAAACGTCGCGTACCATCTTCTGTGCATGCGTCTTTTAGCCCTATCACCGCATGCCACGTGGCACACAGTTATTGGTCCATGCCTGATGGCATGGATCGTCATTTGTTGGCCCAGTGCGCGAGCTGTTACATGCGCACACGGATTTCCACTGTTATTTTCGCTATTTTCCCTTCTTTTTGTTTTTGCTTTGTTTCCCACATGTAAAAATTCATCTTATGAACTTTAATTTTTAAAAATTATTTTATTTTAAAATTTTTAACTATTATTTATCTCATGAATCATGTTTTGCAAAATTAATTTACCCATCTCATGGATTCTTTAATATTTTTCGATGTCAATAAGTACAGAGACTTGCGTAGAGACCTCGGGGTCAATTTAAGTCTAGCTCCAAATACATTAAATTAATTATGTCATGAAATAATTTAATTATGAGACTTAATTACACTAAATAATCTCACTGCATTCCAAACTTAAACCATTTATTCGATATCTCCCTAATAAACTGTATTGAAGACAACAACACCTCCACTAGATGTCCATGACAAAGGATAAATATAACCAGTACCATTATCCTTCTCACAGCTTCTCCATTAGTTACCGACTCGCCCTTCACTGAATAATTGACTTATACTTGAACATATTCACAGTATAAATTCCAAATGCCAAACACTTGGAATACTTTGGCCAAAGTTTTCGAACTATTCAAATATTTGCGAATCAACTAAGGAGACATCTGTATCTCATAAGAGACTGTAGATTTCGTATTGAATACCTGATCCTTGTCACTCTTCACGACGCTACTTAGTGTACGCGGGAATTCAGTCATGTGTTTAGACCTTACTTATAGTACACCAAAATAACTAATGCTCCATGCACAAGTCTAAAATACCCTCAGGATTTAGAGTCGTCGTTCAAACAATGCAATGTGAATTACCCATCTCCGATAGTAGTCTAGAAATAAGTAACCCACATGGTCCAACTCAGTGTGTCAATCTTATTAAACACATCAACCCAACACTTTTGGATCTCCATCCACATGACCAAGACAAGTCATCTAAAGTGTCACGTTATAGTCTTAGCATACAAGTGGTCCAAACTTGTCTTCGACTACGAGCCTTTCAAATAACAACCATACCATTTGTTTCAAGTCTCTATGTTAAGCCACTTAGAATAAACATGTAAATTGTAGTCTGAGGACTACACCTAACTCATGGAGGTCTCCCAAAAGAAAATCACATGGAATATAAATGCTCGCCTACACAGCTTTAACTACGAATCGACTGGGATTTCAATTTTATTTATTAATCAAATAATATATTCAGAATAAATCTGGATTTTAGGACACTGTTTCTAACGATTAGAACACTTGCTTAACAAGATGAAAACAAGCTTAGTGATGAACCCAGTAGGGGATTCAATCACAACTCTGACTTTGGCAGTTGATCCAGACGTTGAACCATCGAAATATAGTTTCCAAAGGATCACTTCAATTACCAATTGTTCACCTGGCTCATAGCTTATGTCAGTTTGAATATTTCAATAGTAAGTTAAGAATTGTGCTAGGGCTTGACCCCTTTATGGCACATAGATTAATTCAAACTAAAGCAGAGAACTAATCCACTTATTTAATCTTCCTCTCAATGGAGGTCTATGTAGCATATACTTAAGAACGTCTATCGGAGCAACCACATATATGGTAAATACTAGGAAGTAATGTCTCAACTTTACATATGTATAAAACAGAGATAAATGCAATTTCTCAATGGAAGAATACTTTATTTCACATTCATGTAAACAACGGCTTAGGTGGAACATAGCCTATTCATACCCCTACTCATTGTCTTGTACAAGCAGAAAACCAATTGACTCATTAGGAGCAGAGACACAAATATTTAATGGTTTGTCCTGCTTCAGTGGAATAAACATCGATGGCCTGATCAAGTAATCCTTGGTGGCCTCAAAAGCTGCTTGGTTTGGTTCCTCACACTTGAAGTTCTTTTCAGACATAAGTCTCAGTAGTGAACGGAAGACTTTAGTTTTTCTGGCGACATTTGAAATGAAAGCTCTTAGGAAATTAACCTTCCCCAACAAGCAATGAAGTTTTTTTTTTTGCTCGAAGATAGTTTAGGGGTCTTGAATGGCTTAGTTTTATTTATATCAACCTCAATCTTGCTCTGGTGCACTAAGAAACCAAGAGAGTCCCCAGCACGGACTCTAAAAGCACATTTTAATGGATTCATCTTGAGGTTATGGTTCCTCATTTGGAGGAACACTCCTTTTAGGTCCTCCAAGTGTTCAACTTGGGATTTTGATTTAACCAAGATGTCATCTATGTAGACTTCCACGGTCTTGCCAGTGAGGTAATGAAGGATTATGTTCATGGCACTTTGGTAAGTGGCGCCAGCATTCTTTAGCCCAAATGGCATAGCCACCCATTCAAAAATCCTTATTGACCCCCAGACACCTAAACGTGGTTTTGTGGGTGTTCTCTAAAGTAATTGTGACTTGGTATTACCCACAATAGCCATCCATAAAAGATAATACCTCATGCCTTGAGGCTGAATCAATGATAACATCAGCTATAGGCATAGTGTATTCATCTTTTAGGGTGGCTGCATTTGGATCTCTGAGATCAATTCGTTCTTTTTAATAACATGAATGATATTTTCCAACCATTCAACGTACCTGTTTGTCCTCATAAATTTGGCCTATAAGAGTCTGTCAATTTTGTCCTTGACTAAATTTATCACTTCTTGGGACATTCTCTCTAGGCCTAGATTATAGGCCTCGAACCTGGCTTGATAGGAAGCCTATGTTCAACTACTTTTAGTTCTAGGCTAGGCATCTCGTTATGGTTCTAAGCAAAGCAATCCTTAAACTCAAGGAGCAAGGTCATGTACTGCTTGCTCTGCTCTTTTGAAAGCAGAGCACTTACATAAGTGGGCCTTGGATCTTCTAACGTGCCCAAGTTAACCTTGAAGGGAGGATCTTGAACTTCAGCCCTTAAGTCCTCCATTTTGGCTGGTGCTGCTCTCAAGTCAAACAACTCCAGCTCTTTTTCTTACATTAATTGGACTTTGAAGCCACTCATAAAAATAAATGGATGCTCTGCCCATAATTGACCCTCAGCTCGCCAAGGCACCACCTTTTCAATGGCTGAGGAAATGGCCCTTTGGGCCTTCAATGGGAAGTCTTTGGCTCCCTCTATAAGGCTTTTTTGGCGGGTTGAAGGTCCCCTTTATCAAGAAGGGCTCTCATGCATCACCAAAGTCAAAATCATCTGACTCCATATCAGCTTGATCAACCTTAGCTTCAGTGAGCAGGTTGTCAAGGATGGCTATTAGTTCTCCATGTCAGGCAATTTAAGGGGTGGTCAGTCCTCTTCATAGCAATGGTCCCACACTGTCTTTGTAAAACTTTGCCTCACAAAGTTGAAGCAAGCCATGAATGGCTTGTCATCTTTAGGTGTTGCTATTTTAGCCACTGGCTCCACTTGGTGATCTTCATTTGTTGCTACTACATCCCATTCGATGCTCCCCCGTGCTTTGATTTCCATGAATTTGAAGGGAAGGAGCAAGGCCGATCTGCCATCAACATGATCAGGGAGTGACCCAAACTGTATTTGGATCCCCTTGCTTTTCTCTTTTTTAGGACTACCATCAATCTACATGTCTTGATCCCGAGATTTATCCTTTGGTTCAACCTCTAGGGTTTGAGACTCCTCCATTAGTTTGGGGAAGTCTTCCTCATGGAAGTCATTTTCTATGTCAAACCATGTTGGATTGACATGGTCCAAAGGTTTCTCTAAGTTAATGCTGAGGGGATTGTATTCCTCCTCATCGTCAAATATTCTTTGAGCCCACGAATTCTTGGCAAGCTAATCCCACCAAGATTCTTTTCCTTCGGAAGTCGAGAAACTAGCCCATCTCACAAGTTTCTTGCATGGCTCACCATTAGCATTGGTGGCTAAAAGCCTTAATTCATCTCTTAGATCTTCAAGATCCATAGACTCAGTATACTTGTCCTCGTGGCCTCTATAATCTTCATTAGAAAGCTTGGCAAAACAAGTATCAAGTGAAGTTTTATGTTGTGCTACTTTCTTTAGAAGCAGGCTCCTCTTTTGAGTTCGCGTAAGATTGGAAGGATCAGCATCTTGTTGCTAAAGCTGGTTTCTCCTCCAAACTTTACCAAAGCGAACCCCCGAAGGTTGATGTCCTAGTTGCCGTGGTCCCTGATTGGTATCCACATTAATCAGGTGATATTTTAGATTCCTTTTAGGGTGTCTAGTCCTCATGATTATTTGGGCCTTTAAAGTGGGGTATTTAGTTGGCTCATACATGCGGGACTTTTCAAATGGCATTTTTACCTCCAAGAGTGGATCTACAGAGGACATATATTGAGGAAGGAGCTTGAGTTTCCTCATTATGCCTTATATCTTTCCACAATAGTGGCAGCATACTTTGTAGGACAACCTTTCCAGGTCACAAGATATCCTTTCTTGGTCTGTTAAATTTGAGTTTTGCCCAGGAAAGCTGTTGATTTCCATAGCCAATTCTTCAGCCAATGACAGTGAAATGGCTAACTTCTGCCGAGTTTAATCAATAGGTTTCTGAAAACTGAACATTTGTTAGTGTGATGAAGCTCAGTGATGTGCCAATGGAATATCTTATCATCCAATGCACGCTCAGATGATGGGAACCTTAATATCCCTTTAAGCACCAACCTGTGGAATAGGTTGTTTGCAACCCTTGCCTTCTGAGTATCATTCAAGACCACCGTTCTCCTGAAAGGGGGAACGATTAGTTTGAACAATGCTTTTATTACCCCTGTTAAAGGTATCAATAATGTTAACTTTACTAGGAAAAGGGTCTTTATCAACAGCCATATGTCCTCCAGGCAGATTAGTTCCCTTACCTCAATGGCATCTTGAACCACCCTTCTAAAGATTATGTAGTTCTTCGTTGAGTGAGTAAAAGAATCATGCCATTTATAGTACACAGTCCCCTTTACTGTATTGGGGTTAGGTTTCCCATGTTTTTCGCTCATAATGAGTTTATTGTTTGCCTCGAGCAAATCAAATAATGTCGGCTTTTGAGAGGTCAAATAAATACTTTCTTAAGCATTGGGGCTAGTTTGATTTCCTAGCTTTAATATCTTTCTTTCTTAAAGGATTACAAACCATGGGAGATCCTTTAACATATTCAGTGACGTCAATTTCATATGAAGGATTTCCTTCCTCATCTATCAAATCATGTATGTACATTCCATACACACAAATTTTTTTTTTTTTTTTAAGGTTTTTTTTTCCTTTAAGAAAGCCTCATATCTAGCGGTGCATTCTGCTAGTTGAAGGAGAGTTGTCAAGTTCAAGCCTTCGAACTTCTACTTGAATTTAATATCCAAACCATTTAAAGCTAGCTTAGCATATTTAACCTTAGGGAGGGAATATGTGCATTTTAACTTGGCTCTTTCGAACCAGTTAATATAACCCTCCATGGATTCCACCCGGCTTTTTTCTCATTCGGGCCAAGTCTAACATAGAGGTTCCTAGTTCTCTTAAGAACTTGGCCTGGATTACCTAGTCATGTCATCCCAACTATAGATGGAATGAGGTGGTAAGCTAATGTACCACTAGAAGGCAGTCCCCGTATGAGAACAAGGAAACAACTTCAGTTTCAAATATGGGTTGTCAGTTGCTTCCCTACATTTGCATGGCCAAATGCTTAAGAGCAGGCATGCTTCTTTCTCTTGAGAAAAGGGTAAACTTTGGGATTATGTACCTCGAGGAAAAGGGTAATCATTGGCTATATAGTCAAGGTATGACTTACTATATAAGGGTCTATTTACCCTTCTAAGGCTTGGCTCATACATTTGCATGATAAGGGAGGTGAATTGATCATCAAGGGGGTAGGCTTGGCACATGGTTATGCGCTTGTCACTACCTCCAAGTGGTTGAGGATCCCATGGTGGATTAGCAGGATACCCCTAAGCTCTCATAACAATCAGATGTGGGAATAGATGTTAGTAACTCCCTTGATAATTATGGCTATTAGTTTGATTGGCCACAAAGTATATACCAACAGATCCTTGCGTATGCGAAATGTCCAAAGGCACACCTACATTGATAGGCTATTGTGGCATTCTTACTTAATCAATCCCCAAGGTTTAATCTTAAGGAAGTTAGCTTGCCCCGCAGTCTCATATGTGGAAAGCACCTTAAGAGGAGAGCCTTGGTCCCAACCGTTGGGAACTTATCCCTGCATACCTGCTCCGAGGCTCTAGCTAGGCCTCGAGACAGCCTCTCCAACAGGAGGAGGGTATGAATGGTTATGCCCCCTTTGTCTCAAAGACAGATGTGACTTGAAGATTGGCGTTGAGGTCCCTCGAAGCTAAAGAATATCCTTGGTTCAAAGGGCCAGCAACACAAAAGATTGTGTTATCACCTCTATGGCCATTATCCAAGTAAGCAGCACCAAATTTAGCCATAGATGGGTTTCTCGTTCTCTCAAGGACTGTCTTGTCAACCTAAGCCACTGGCATCTGTAAGCTCAAAGGAACATCACAAGGATACCAACTGAGGGAGAAGGAGAAGGCCTTAGTTCCTAATGTCCTCTCTAACGACTTAAACTAAGCCTTTATGAGTCTCAGCCTGCCACACTAAGATAGGCTTGACTTTAACTACTGTCTATCTTATTACATCCTTAGCTATAAGGGTACTGGTGGAAGACAAGGCTGCGTTCACTTCAACTAAGACTCTGTCATTTTCTCTATGAAGCCATTCATCCATCATGGTCCCAACGTCATTCATGATGGCCCTCATTGCGGCAGAGTTCTCACATAGAATTGCTAGAGTACGCTTTGTTTTAGCGCAATGTGTTTCATAGACCTCTTTCATAGCTTATTCAATCTTTTGATGATCGAGTTCCATGCCACATTTTTGCGTGGCCATGAAACTCTTTCGATAATAGGCATCAAGCCCAACACGCTCATCTTCTGGGTATCTTCATCACCTCTGCTTTCATTATCACGGCTGTGACTGGTTTCTTTATCTCGTAACACATGCCTTTATTCTAAGGGATGCTCGAGTGGAGATCCGATTAAGGCTAAACCGAGTTCCTCAGGTTCACGAGCACTAGACCTTCTTGTTTTGATCACTGGTGAATAGTCTGAGATTATAGTTTGATAATCCACGATAGGGTTAAAAACAATTAACTTTTATGTTAAGGCTCCCATTGTGGTTATCAAAAGGCGTGTTTTCATTTTTTTTTTTGCTAAGTGTGTGAATGTAGTCATAGTAAATGCAAGTCAAACAAACATGCAAAAAGGGAGCTATAGCAATGTTGGAGTGAGCTTGAATTCTGGACCACACTTATTTGACCTTAACCAATCACCTTTTCGAGGAAAAGGGATGGTGCTTTTGGAGAATCCAATGTTAGTTTGCAATTAACTTGTGGATTCTACTTATGCCCCAATTGAGGAGAGTTTATATTTTTTGTGGATTTTTTTTTATATAAGTTTGATAAAGAATAAAAGGGATATGGGCCTAACTCAAGTGGCAGTTGCAGTGAAGGAGGAGAGCCCAAAGACACCTTACCTCGTACACTTAAAAGCTAGGAATTGGGGTGGAGACAAATTCAAGAGCTCAACAATCCACTTACAAACCCGAGTCAATCAGATATTTAGGCCTGGCACCCTTGACTTGTAATAACTCGAATGAGTTAGAGTTTGACAAGATTAAGATGGAGCAAACTGTATCCGGATTACTTGACGAGGACCAATGCAATCAAGGTCAAGCCTCGGCCATCAAAGCCTTAAACCAACACCCCAATTCTCAACTCGTAAATTGTGGTAACAAATTAAAACAAAAAGTTCATACCTGAAACCCGAAGAACTATATTACTCTGAAGAAAGCAAGTACAAGGAAGATCTACATTATGTTACACTAAGCTAAGCTAGGGTAAGTTACGCTACTCCTTGGTAAAAAGCACAAGTGTCCTATAAAGAAATTTAAAGAAGTTTTTATCGTAGTGTTGGAAACTTTACAACTACAATAGTGTCTCTTATTCATAGAAAATGGAAATAATTGTTGCATCTTAATGCTTCGACATTTCCTTCCCACATCTGCCTCAAAGCCGCTTTGGCAAGCTGGATGAACAGTGTACGTGCCCTGAATTTGGGTGCTTAATAGTCTTTTTGGAAGTCCTCGTCCGCATTACCTGTTGGAGTTCCTTCTAAATACCCCGTGTTCTGTTGGATAGGCTTGAGGCTCACATATCTGGAATTACGCTCTAAGTAACTATCTATAGCTTCAGATCAACTTGTCTTGCAGCCTTCTAGGAAGTTCCTAAAGCTTGTGCCTCCTTGACACCCTCAACAACCTCGAGTGTTAATACTCTTTAAAGGGTTTTAACTTTACTAGCAACTGGGCTCAAGACGCCGTTGTCTTAGCACCTAAGGGCCTAGCATCCCTCAAGGATGGCCTCACATGATATGCGTGTCACACTTTACTCCAAAACGGCATCGTCCCAACTCCCTTGAGTTTGGGGTGTAAACAATAGTCATTTACCATGCTTATTTCTTATATAATATGGAGGATACTTGCCTTTTACCTTTCTTATAGAACTTTATAAATAAAGTATGAATGTACTCACTTCATTTATTCAATGCAAGTAACTCTTAAGTTTTCACATGATATTAGAGCGTCATATTTCCTTTTTGTATGTAATTTTGTTTTTTTTTTTTTGGAATTCTAGTAAGTTCTCTTGTTTTTTTTCCATTGACGTTTTTTATTGAATAATGGTAGCAAACCCTAGTCGATCATGCGCTAGCATTGCATCTCAACCCCCTCTCGATACCATTGCCGAACGATCAGTGAAGCACGGCAACCCTCATGTTGCTCGCTCGACCGCATCACGGTCGGTTGTTTCCCAAGCTGTGGTGGCTGACCCTCCCATGGTCGGTTCTACTGCTGCCACTTCCCACCTCCACCGGTCTATGGATGCTGGTGTAAGTTTCTCATATACACCACCAATCGGGAGGCCAACAGTGAATATGGTGCTTGTCTCGGGCATCTCTTCCCCCTTCCCCTCCCTCTCGTCCATTCCGGCCTTAAAGGCCGGTGACACCATACCCCCTCCTCTCCACCACCAGAGGTAGCCACCCATCATGGGCACAGCTGGCTTAATCTTAATCCCCCCACATAACATTCTCTAAACCCAAATTTTTTTGATATTGAATCAATTATCGCGCCAACCCAACCCCCCCCCCCCCCCCCCCCCAATACACGCCTCTTCCCTATTTTTTATTTCATCTTTCTAGTATTACTAACATTGCAACCATTAACTAGAAACTACAGCTGATTATATTACATGGTGTGAGCAATTTAATATGCTATTAGTTGCTTGTCAATTATATGGATTTATTGATGGAACTTATCCTTGCCCCCCTACCAACACAAAAAACAATGATGGATTGATTTCCCCTATCCCGAATGTATAAACTAGGTATATACAGATTAAAGTCTTATATCTTGTATTTCTGCCACTCTTTCTAGCTCTTTCATAAATGACATCATCCACCCACCCACATCAAAAGTCATGTGGGATGTCATGACCAAGCGGTTTTGAGATTACTTAATGGCCAAAGAGTTTGACCTCCGAATCCTACTAACCGGCCATCGAAAAGTTGGCAAAACAATGGAAGCTTATCTTTCTAAACTCAAATCGATTGTGGCTGATCTCGCTATCATTGGTTGGCCAATCTTCAACATAGAACTGAGCCACTTTATTTTATTTCGTCTTCCTTAAGATTATGCTGCATTTGCCAATGATATCTGCCAATCTGATCAACGGCACTCTTTTAAAGAATTAAAAACTGCTTTACTAAACCAAAAAGCTGCTTTGACTCATTACTCTGGGTCCTCCAACCCATAACCAACCCATGCATTAGTTGTAGTAGGTCAAGGAAACTTGGATTAGCATGTTGGCCATGGTGGGCGTGGTCGAGGATGAGGGCGCGGTAACCGTTGTGGTAGCCATGGATGAAGAAACGGGCAACAAGACCCACCACAATCAAATATTGGTAATTCTAGTCCCTAACTAGTAATGCTTCTAATCACTACAAATCGGTAAGAACTGTAGGAACCCCTCTTCTTAACCCCTAGCGCCAGTGTGCTCGGCCCAAGATCACAAATTTGTCAAATTTGTTTCAAACGAGGACATACTGCCCTTCATTGTTGGTACCGATTCAAAAACAGCTCCTACCCAGACCCATCTCAATCCCTTACAGCAATGACCATGAGAAGAACCACAAGACCATAATTGGTTTCCAGACTCGGGTGCTTTAAATCACATGACACCAAACACATATAGACTTCATAACCTTCTTCCTTATTCAGGTTGAAATGGTGTTCTTGTTGGAAGTGGTGCCTTACTACTATATTGCATATTGGTTCCACTATTTTACCAACACACTCCTAACTACTCAAACTGCAAAATGTTATGTTGGTCCTTGAACTCACTCACAGCAATTTATCCATCAAGAAGTTGTGCCAAGATAATAACTGTAATGTTGAATTTAACTTTAACCTTTTTGTGTCAAGGACCAAGCTACGGGGATGCTAATTCTACGAGTGCCTAGTAATGGACCAGTATACAATTTCTCGCCCAACGACGTCGGCCTAATTGCATACCTACAATCTAGACAATTATGGCATCAACGTTTAGTCACTTAGATTATGCTATTTTGGATATGTTATGTACGAAATATTCATCTTCAATTGTTAAATTCTCATACATTTGTCAATCATATTGTTTAAGGAAATCTCGTCGACTCTCTTTTGATGATGTAATGCATAATACTAGTTTTCTATTACAAATTATATGCTTGAATTTTAATAATTGCCTATCTTTTCCAACTTCATCCACAAATACTGTGCCTTAATTTGTGGATGACTTTTCAAGATTCATGTGGCTATACGCAATGTAGCAAAAATTAAAAGTTTTCGAAATCTTTTCCGCCTTCAAAACATCAATTGAAAATTAGTTTAATACAAAAATTAAGACTTTTCAAAGTGATGGAGGGGGTGAATTTGATCATCGGCAGATGAATGCATTATGCCGAGACAATCGAATTCACTTCACCTATCATGTCCTAATACCCCACAACAAAATGGGGTAGCAGAACGCAAGCATCAATATTTATCTGCAATGGCACGAATGCTACTTATTAACTCTAAACTCTCTTGTGAATTTTAGGATGATGCTTTTTCCACTGCATGCTTTAAAATTAATTGTCTTCCTACCCATGTTTTATCAAAAATTTCTCCTTTTGAAAAACTATGTCTAAAACCTCCTGACTACAATTATTTTTTGCGTCTTTGGGTGTGCATGTTATGGTACCCAAACCTCACACCTCGTGCCCTGCATAAACTCGTCCCTTGATCCATCACTTACATCTTATTAGGTTATGTTGCACGATACAATGACTATCGATTTCTTAACTCAATCACCAAACACATTCATATAGGTCAACATGTTACATTTGGTGAATTAAGCTTTCCATAAAACAACTTGATTACATCAAAACCAACCAATAAGGATGCCAACCTCTCCCCTCCACTAGTTGTCCTAGGCTCAAATCCTGTGCCACCTCTACGGCTGCCACTGGTGCTACCATTGATACCACCCACACTCGGCCTCAGCCCATGACTACCCACTGGCAACCCCTCAATTGCAGCATTCCATTGCCACACAACGCCCCTTACATGGCTGTCACTAGCCCAGGCCACCCACCACTGACTGAAACCCTAACATTCCCCAGCTAATCAACCAACTATCCTCCCTCCCAACCACAGTTCGACACCACACCCCTTGCCCCCATCCTTGAAACAACACCCGCACCACTAGTGGTAAAACTAGTCACAACCATGACTCAAAATGACACTGCACCGCACATGGAGATTCCCCATCCCTTACATGCTCAAACAAATGCCCATCCAATGCAGACGCGTCTCAAGGATGGGATATGCAAACCCAAATACCCACTTTCACTTTCAACATCACAGTTATATAGGAATTAACTTGTTATTCATAGGAAATTAGGAATCCACGATGGCAAGAAGCTATGAAGGAGGAGTTCAATGTCCTCATCCAAAATCACACCTGGGACGTAGTTCCACATGACCCCAATAAGAACATTGTAGGAAGCACTTGGAAATATAAGGTGAAGTACAAAGCGGATGGTTTTTTCGAATGCTTCAAAGCTAGATTGGTGGCCCAAGGGTTCCACCAACGCGAAGGAATTGACCACAAAGAAACCTTTTAGTCTTGTAATTAAGCCTTCCACCATCTAATTTATACTCTCACTCGCAATAACATACAAATGGCCCATTTGCCAACTGGATGTTAAAACTACCTTTCCTACATGGCCTTTTGCAAGAAGAAGGGTATAAGAAACAACCTTAGGGATTCGTGGATCCTTGCTTTCCATACCATATATGTCGCTTATGAAAAGCAATACACGGACTTAAACAAGCACCTTGGGCCTAGTTCCAATGATTTAATGGGTTTCTCCATAGTCGTTGTTTTGTCTGTTGTCATGTTGACCCATCTCTATTCATTTGAGAGACCAAACAACACCTCACCTATCTCCTTTTGTACATTGATGACATCATCCTCACATGAACACACATTCGTTCACTCTCTTTCAAATCAGTTTGCACAGAAAGACTTAGGTCCTCTTCACTAGTTTTTAGGAATAGAAGCCAAATGTGATCAAAATGAACTCTTCCTTTCCCAACATAAGTACATAATAGATCTTCTCACCAAACACAATCTACATGAGGCCAAACTAGTTAAAGCTCACCTCTCTACCCAAGCACAACTTTCCTTAGAAGAAGGTGAGCTTCTTGCAGATCCAATTGAATACAAAAGAGCTGTAGGGCCTCTCTAGTACTTAATCATCCCCCCCTCTCCCTGATATTTTCTTCCACAGTTTCATGCATCCTCCTCATACTAACCACTGGAAGGTTGTTAAGTGCATCCCTCAGTACCTCAAAAGCACACACGATCATGGTCTATCCCTTTTTTAGGTTCCCTGGCCACAATTGCAAAATAGAAAGGTTGCTATGACACAAGAAGATCCACTATAGCCTATGTCATCTATTTTAGACCCAATTTGATATTATGGTGAGCCAAGAAACAACCAATAGTGGGAAAATCCACCATAGAATTTGAATATCGGACTCTTGCTCAAGCTTTTGTTGAAAGCGATTGGACATGATACCTGATGCGAAACCTGGTCTAATTACTATTTAATATGACAACGTCTTCGCCTCCTACCTATCAGCCAATCTGGTCTCCAACAATAGAAGCAAACACGTTGATGTAGACTTTCACTATATAAGGAAAAAATCTGGAAAGGAGATCTCCAAGTTTGATACACGCCTACCACCAAATAAATTACGAACATCTTCACCAGAGGCCTATCCATTGACCAATTTATGCGTCACAAACCCAATCTGCACGTGAGACCATCCTGCTCAAATGGAGGGAGCCTATTGGAGAATATCATCATGTGTTATAAGATATCAATGCTTTAAGAAAGTATTCAAAGAGTTATAGTCATTTAACATTCTACCCTTATTTCTTATGTAATGTAGAGGGTACTTTTTGTCTTCGGTCCTTACCATTAAACTTTATAAATACAGCATCTTTGTATTCGCTTCATTTATTCAATACAATTAGCTCTTAAGTTTTCACATTTATTCTCACATATATTGTTAAATACTAGTATTTGTTTATATGCATTTTCTTGTATTTTCCTTCTTGTACATGGCTAGGATGGAATATTGTTTTGCACATTACAATCATCACTCAAGGCATTCAAGACAAGGCATTCATGGCATCCAAATCATTCAAGGCATCCAAGACTATTCCTCCCTCTTCCTTGGCTCATGTAACCAGCCCTTAATGGCCATTACATCATCTCATTTACTTAGTTGTCTTCCTCATGTAACTTAGGGTCCTAGGGTTTACTTTAGTATCTTTTGATTTTTCTTATTCTTTTCTATTTTAATTGAAGGTTTGTATTTCATTTCAAGTCAACCAATCCAAACAGAATTATTCTCCATTCTTGTTTTCCTCTTAGGTTATTTAAATTTTACATGGTATCAGAGCCAGGTTTAGAGTGGGCTCGATCCTAAAGACCCGATTTGATCCCCATCTTCAAGCCATGAAACACATGGCCAGTTCTGAGCGTACTTCTTGCTTTGTCTCTTGTTTTAATTTGTGTTATTTTATTATTTTCTTTCATAATATCGGGAGAAAATACCAATCAAGTTGAGGCACCAGTTATCGTTTCAAGAGAAGTTCTAGATGCTAGCTCTCCCTATTATTTACGTCCCTCGAATTATCCAGGGCTTATGTTTGTTCAGGACGTGTTAACAGGTCCTAATTTTCCCGCATGGAAACGCTTGACTTTTAAAATTCTTAAAGCTAAAAGTAAGATTGGCTTCCTTGACGAAAACATTGTTAAACTGGATGAACATTCTCCGATATTTGAGAATTGGAGTGCTTGCGACTCTATGGTTTTGTCTTGGCTCACTAACTCGGTTTCCAGAGAAATTAACGCTAGCATCTCTTACTTTAAAACTTCCTGTGACATTTGGTTGGATTTAAACAAACATTTTTCACAAGGAATTGTTCCCCGTATTTATAAAATTAAGCGTGAAATCTCCCACTTAAAATAGAAAAATATGTCTATTTTTGACTATTTTACCAAGTTGAGGTCTTTGTGGGACGAGCTTTATACTTTGGTTGCTATTACTTGTGGGGACGGACAAGCTTTTGTAGCCATCAGTGATATGGAAAGGCTTTTAGATTTGCTTATGGGGCTAGATGCCTCTTTCTCCACTGTTAGGTCTCAGTTATTGAGCACTAAGCACTTAACCACGGTTGGAAATGCATACTTTGTTTTGTGTTAGGAAGAAAAACTGTAAAGCGTGGCTACTGGGACCACTATCATGCCCGAAGCAGCGGCTTTAGCCGCCAAAACTGCAGCTGCAGCTGCTGCTGCATCGACTTCTATGACTAGCAACTTTTCTCGTTGTTCTAATCGCTTTACTTGTATGCATTGTAAGAAACAGGGGCACACTAAGGAGCAATGTTTTGAGTTAATTCGTTACCCTCCGAGATGGAGGAACAAGACTACTGGAGGAAGAAACGTGGCCGTTGCCGCTACCGTGCAACCGAATGGTGACGGTCCGGTCAGTGACAGCCTGATGATCCGGCTTTCTCAATGTCAATATCGGCAACTATTAGCCTTACTCAGACCTACTTCGGCCTCTCCTAGTTTAAACTTAATAGGTCAGGTTGCTACCTCTTCTTTTAGTTGGATTATCCATACAGGGGCCTCTGATCATATGGTTTCTTTCAAGTCCATGATGTTTGATGTTACTGTTAATAATTCTATTGGGCCCGTTAGATTGCCTAATGGGTTGAGTTTTTCGGTTACCCATGTTGGGATGGTTCGAGTTTCAGAAAGTCTCGTTCTTAATTATGTGCTATATGTGCCTGATTTTCAATATAATTTGTTATTCGTGAGCAAAATAACTCATAATGAAAATAGTGCGTTAACTTTTGACTCTCATTTTTGTTATATACAAGACCTACACTCAAGGAAGCTGATTGGAGCGGGTAGGCTTAGGGATGGGCTATACTTTCTGGAGATACCATCGGCATCATTGGTGGCTCCTTCTTCTCTTTCAGTTCAGAGGAATAAAGAAGTTGTTTCATGGCACAATCGTTTGGGACATGTGCCTTTTTCAAGGTTGTCTAAGTTTCCACATTTGAATGTTGAAAAGGCAAATTTTATTCGTGATCCTTGTCACCATGCCAAGCAGGCACGTTTACCTTTTCCGTTGTCAATTTCAAAAACAAGTGTTTGTTTTGAGGTTATATATTGTGATATTTGGGGATCCTATCGGGTTGTTTTGTTAACAGAAGCCCATTATTTCCATACTATCATTGATGATTTCAGTCGTTGCACCTGGGTTTACTTGATGAGGGAGAAATCCCAAGCTCACAAAATTCTTATGGATTTTTATAGAATGGTTATTGTTCAATTTGGCTTTAAGGTAAAACAAGTGAGGAGCAATAATGGGAAAGAATTCAAGTATGGGCCTTTCTTGGAGTTTTATGCTCAACACGGGATTCAATTCCACACGTCATTAACCGGCACACCTCAACAGAATGGGATCGTAGAGCGGAAACATAAGCACCTCTTAGAAGTTGGCAAGCTCTTTGTTTCCAAGCAGGCTTACTAAAAAGGTTTTGGGGTGAATGGGTTTTGACAGCCGCATATCTTATTAATTTGACTTCGTCTAATTCGCTTAACAATTAAAGTCCATATGAAAATTTGATGGGAGAACTATCCTTGTGCAATCATTTGAGGGTTTATGGGTGTCGTTGCTATTTTCATAGTAAATCACAAAATGAGTTAGAAAGTCATGCTATTCCGGGAATCTTCGTAGGTTATCCCCATGGTCAAAAGGGGTACAAGATTTTTAATGTCAAAACTAACAAAATTGTGGTCTCAAGAGAAGTTCGGTTTTACGAAGATGTTTTTCCTTACTTAAAACCTGATAGTATTCAAAACACACTCGATGGGAATATGAATTAAATCGCTTTGGGTCAAGTTATGGCTTTATTGATGATGAGGAACCGGTAGGAGGCTTCAGTCGGCTCACTACGGATCAAAGGACAAACAGCATAACCGACCGATAACAGGCCGGCCAGTGATGGTGAAGGTACTGGTGGTCTGGACAACCACCAGTGTGATTCAAGTATGAGTGACCATGCTGCTTCGGGCCCGAATATTGTTACTAGACGCAGTGGTGGTATTCGGTCAGTTCCGGTTAAGTACCAAGATTACATTTATGATGTTCCGTCCTCTCTAGCCCATACTCTCACTACCGCTCCATCGGCCAATTCGGGTATAGTCTATCCTATTTCAAATTTTATTTCTAACGCATAATTTTCTAATGCTCTTGTTGCTGTTTTAAATGCCATTCCTTCAAGTGATGAGTTGAAAAACTTTTCAACAGGCTGTACATCACAAGCATTGGCGAGAAGCACTGGAAAAGGAGATACAAGCCTTGGAGCAGAACCATACTTGGACTTTAGAACAACTGCCGAAATGAAAAAGGGCCATCGACTCGAAATGGGTCTATAAAGTGAAGTACAAGTTAGACGGTCCATAGAACGGTGTAAGGCATGTTTGGTTGCCAATGGTTATACTTAAGTGGAAGGTATTGATTATCATGACACTTTTGCTCCCGTTGCCAAAATTAGTGATTGTTCGTTGTATTTTAGCAGTTGCATCAGCCCGGAGTTGGATTATACGTCAGTTGGATGTGAACAAAGCCTTCCTTTATGGAGATCTAAGTGAGAAAGTTTACATGAAACTCCCCTTGGTTTTGAGCAAAAACATGAAGGGAAGGTTTGTCGCTTTCGTAAATCCCTTTACGGTCTAAAACAAGCCTCCCAAAATTAGAATGAAAAATTCACTTCCACCTTGATTAGTATTGGTTTTAAATAGTCTAAAATAGATTATTCACTCTTCACATATTTTCAAGAGGATGTTTGTACTATGGTAATAATCTATGTGGATGATGTCATAATCACAGGAAATAATATGGAGCACATAACGAGGGTCAAAGGCATTTTGAATAAGTCCTTTGGTATTACAGATTTAAGGCCAGTCAAGTTCTTTTTGGGAATAAAAGTAGCTCGTTCTTCAAAAGGGACATGTTAAATCAAATAAAATATATTTTAGATATTCTTAGTGAGGCCAGGATGTTGGGGGCTAAACCGGTTTCCACTCCTATTGTTCAAAACCATGGGTTGGCCAACAAAATCGGTAACATCGTTAGTGATGCGGTCAATATAAGCGCTTGGTGGGAAGGTTGTTGTATCTCACTATTACGCTATCCGATATTTGTTATGCAGTTTGTGTTTTAAGTTAGTTTATGCATGACCCTAGGCAACCTCATGTCGATGCTGTTATGCGCATTTTACGGTACCTAAAGGGTACATCGGGATAGGATGTGTTTTTGTCGTCATATAGTGATTTTATGCTCCGAGGATATTGTGATGCAAATTGGACTGGTTGCTCGACCACTAAACATTCTACAACAAGTTATGTGGTTTTCTTAGGTGGACCACCGATTTCGTGGCGATCCAAGAAACAAAGTGTTGTATCCCGTTCCTCCGCTGAGGTTGAGTATCGTTCCATGGCTGCAACTACTAGGGAAATTTTTTGATTGAGACGTTTGCTATTTGATCTTATTGTTCCTGTTCACGATCCTTCATTTTTGTTTTGTGGCAATCAAGCAACTTTGCGCATAGCCTCTAATCCAGTCTTCCAAGAAAGGACGAAGCATATTGAGATCGATTGCATTTTGTTCGTGAGAAGTTCTTGGCTAAAGAAACAGCTATGTCCTTTGTTCGTTCGACAAATCAAGTTGCAGACATTTTTACCAAAGCCTTAGGTTCTTCGAACTATTTGACTCTCCTCCACAAGATGGGCATGGTGACTTTTCATGCTCCAACTTGAGGGGGAGTGTTAAATACTAGTATTTATTTTATTATATTTTCTTGTATTTCTTTGTATTTTCCTTCTTATACATGGCTAAAATAAAATATTTTTTGGCATATTACAATCATCTCTCAAGGCATTTAAGACAAGGCATTCGTGGCATAAAATCAATCAAGGCATCCAAGACTTTTCCTACCTCTTACTTGGCTCATGTAACCGGCCCTTAATGGCTATTACATCATTTCATTTACTCAGCTGTCTTCCTCATGTAACTTAGGAGTTTAAGGTTTATTTTAGTGTGTTTTGATTTTCTTATACTTTCCTATTTAAGTGAAGGTTTGTAATTCAATTCAAGTCATTCAATCAAAAGAGAATTATTCTCCATTCTTGTTTTCTTCTTAGATTATTTAAATTTTACATATATAAAATATTAGGTTTATCTATAAAGCCATACGTTGACTCAATTTACCCAAATTTATGGCCGAGCCATTAAATATTTTATCAACAAATTAACATAAATTTTACTCAAAGGACCCAATTGGCACAATATAACTAGTATATGGACTAAATTAACATAATAAGCAAAGTACAAAATCCTTTGACGCAAATAACCCTAAATAGTAAATCGTTATTTCTCTTCTCAAATATTAAACTACTTTCAAGCAAAAACAAATATTACCCCCCCAATGGTCACAAAGATAGTAAAAGGTAAAGTGTGTTAAAAAAAGGTGCAAATTACATATTAGTGCCGTGAGATTTGGCGAAATAATTTTTTGGTCCATAAATTTTGCAAAATAATTTTTAGTCCACAATTTGGGTGAAATAATATTTTAGTCTAACCATCTTTAAATTTTTCACAGAAATTTACAAAATAACCAAAATATCCTTAATAAAAATATTGTTTATACTAAACAAAAAAAAAAAGAAAAATAAATAAAAATCTCTAAGTCCCAGCCATCCCACCTCACCACCCATACCATCGTTGGCACATCATCCATCAACACCCCGCTGTTGCCCCCCTCCCCTTCGCGTCCTCCTTCTCCCTTTCTTTCTTACTTCTCCTGCTCCACCCTCATTTCACAAAAATTAATCTACCTTCACTTACACACTATACCGCTGGCCACTAAAGTAAACCCTAGCTAGGGATGGCCCGGGGGGGGGGGGGGGGGTCAAACCCCTACCCGTGGGTACCCGGCCCGTTTGGGGCCGTTACGGGTATAAATGGGGCGGATAGTGGGTACGGGTTCGGTGTACCCGCCCCGTACTCGTCACGGGTATGGGGCAGGTACGGGTATAGTTTTGTACCCGCCCTGCCCAGCTCCATACCCGCCCCGCTCCACCTCATACCCGCTTTATTTTGTACATAATTAACCTTCAAATTAAAAAAAAATATGTGTTTAAATTCAATAACCCAAATTGTTTATCAATATTATAAAAAAATATAATTGATTTTTAAAAGTAGTATTAAATAACTAATATAATCCGGTATAGATAATCGTTTTCTACGCACATTAGAGAGGGTACGGGGCGGGTAATGCATACCCGTTGCATACCCGCGAGTAATAGGGTGGGTACGGGAACGGGTATCCACTTCATACCTGTGGTGGGTAATGAGGCGGGTATGGGTATAGAATTTGGGTGACGGGTATGGGTATGGAGGAGACACCCCCCGTACCAGCCCCACCCCATTGCCATCCCTAACCCTAACCACCAGACACCTCCACCAATTACTCACCCCTCATCCCAGCCACCCCATCTCACCATCGGCACATCACGCATCAACGCGCCGCCACCGCCATCCGCTGTCCCAGGTCACCCCATCCTTCGAAGCTCGACGTTCACCTTGCCGGTCACAACCCACCTTTGTCCCCCCTCTCTCTCACCCTTGCGTGGGAAAGGAGAGAGATAGACGAAGGGAAGAGAGAAAGGATGAGGGGTGAGAGACCGGTGGTAGTGAAGTGGAGCGATGTTTGAAGGTTGGATAGCGCTGCATTGGACAAGCAAGAGTGGGCGACATTGGGTGGGTGTGGGGTGGGGTGGTTGCGACTTAGGAATTTTTATTTATTTATTGTTTAGGGTAAACAATATTTCTAGTAAGAATATTTTGGTCATTCTGTAAATTTCTATGAAAGATTTAGCAGCAGTTGGACTAAAATATTATTTTAATCAAATTTTTGGGTTAAAAAATTATTTCTTAAAATTTGTAAATTAAAAAATTATTTCACCAAAGTTGGGGTACTAATACAAAATATTTTTTAAAAAAAGTTAAAAAAGTAGTAAATGGGCTGGGCCGAAAGAAAAAGCCCGGAGGAATCAAAATCCAAAATGAAAGTAAACACATTTCTCACCACAGGCTTTCCTTGCCATTTGCCACGACTATAAAATCCATATCCACCGCTTGTCATCTCCTCTCTCTTCTCTTTCTCTCTCTCCTTTAGAGAGTCCAGCCCACTCTATCTCGCACTCATAAACCCTAGTTAGGGTTTCTACTTCTATCTATCTCCACTCCTCGGATCTGTGCTCTACGGAATTCGGAGTGTGAAATGGATGGTCGAAAGAGGAATAGACAGGACGGAGCTCACAACGTCAATGGTGGATTCAAGAAATCTAAGTCAGGTCTGCTCTAATTTACCTTTTATGCTTCGTTTTTGTGTCTTTCTTTTGGGTACGTATTTTGGCATTTTGCGTTGTTACCTGGTGAGGAGTTTGGATGAACTTTGTTATTTCTAGTGGATATATCTACTTGTACTGGTAATAGAGCTCAGATTTAAGCTTTGTTTGGCGACTGGGTAAAGGAAGAGCGTAAAGAGGGGGAGGATAAGTTGTTATCCTACTATTACTTGTTACTTGAATATGTTTAATGAAGAGGGACAAGAGCACATAGAAATAAATGGGTTACCTGTTGGGGAAAGGTGTAAGAATAAAAAAAGTTACAGTTAAAATAAGAGTAAAATAATCCAGAACTTTTAAAAACTTTTCTCTCAAAAATAGGGGTAAAGGGAATTTGCCAACCGGAGGGAAGGGTTTACACCGTATTATCCTTACCCTCTATACCCTTTGCCAGGCAAGGGGTTAGATGTTTTGTGTGTTTGTAGTCCTGATGCAATTACTCAACAAGTTATTTACACTGTTGGTTCCTTATGTTTTGAAGTTTGTTCAAGTTGATCGTCGGCTTTTTAACTTTGTTCAAATCAGTCTCTCATCTTTTGTTTTGGCCAAAATGGTTCCTTATTTTATGATAAAATTGGTTTATTTGAATGAGTTGCAAAGCTGAGGGATCAATTTGAGCAAAAGAAAATATGAAAGACTAATTTGAATAAATTTAAAAACATGAGGGACCACTGGTATAAATAACTCATTCCTTAGAAAGTCAAGAACATTTTAGCCCTGATATTTAGGAGGCTTCGCAATATGATAGTTTTAATTGTGTAGCATCTGCCTTTCTTGCCACTGCATGTTGGAGTGTCATGAATGAGGAAATGCTTAGGTAGCAACAACTGCGTTCTCAGTCAAATGATAAGTTCCTCATCTTATGTTGTTTCCTTATGAAAGTTGTCATGAGCTGTTGAGCTTAGTGTAGTGGTTGGGCTACTGTCATCTAAGGATGAGGTTTTGGGTTGAAGCTTATCTTCCCCCTACTTCGGACAATGTTGTTCCTGGTTACCATGGTCAAGAAAATAATGAAGCATTTGCCATAAGGGAGTCATTATAGTTACGAATAATACATGTTGTGGAAGTGTTTCAAGATATTTAAGAAACGTTTTGGAAGAAAAGAGCAGTTCTCTTTAGTAATACCGCACAAGCTAATTATTTCTAAAAGCTTTGTATTAATTATGTGTGCATTAAATTTTGTTTAGGAGAATAATATATAAACTATCAAGAATTCTTATATGTATATGCTAACTTGCATGGCCTCAAATTTAACCTTTGGTATTCTCCTTTATCAACAAATGCCACATTAGTTAGTGTCATATTCAATTTTCTTAGTGTATTCGATCATTTTTCTGTCATTTATCCCTGCTCTAGCGTTGTAGAACTCATTAATCACCTCATATTGTATTACACATCACTTCTTCACATATGGATATTGGTCCTTATTGTCATAACGTGATGTTAATGATAAGCTTGAATTTTGAATTGTCTATATAATGTTTTTCTCACTTTATAAAGACAAGAAGTCAATGAATTCTAACTGAGAATAAGTAATTAATGTTGTGCAACAGAAACGGAGTCAACTGGTATAGGAAGCAAATCAAAGCCTTGCACCAAGTTCTTCAGGTTCAAATCTTTATTCATCTAATAACTGCTTCAGATTACAGCTTATGTTATATTAGTGTTTAAAACTTTTTTAAAACAAATTTGCTCAACAGTTATCTGTTAGTGGGATCCATAATCATTCTAATGTGATGGATTTATATAGTTGACAATACAGGTTTTAAAATCAGGTAACTGAATGCAGTAACAGCGTCAATTACAAAATATCCCACCCTACAGATTATGCTTTGGCAGGCCCGGAATGGAATGAAGCAATGTTATGATTTATGATTTTTTTGGTTCAAACTTCTCTTCACATATTCCTGTCTTAACTATAGATAGGCAAGATTTTGGGGTTCTGTACCCTTTTAGTATCATGGCAAACTTCCAGATTTTGTTTATAAGTAAGGCAACAAGATAAGTTACAGTGGTACTGGTAAGCTTCTCGTGTCCACATCAATGAGGTGGACATGCAGGTAATGAAGTTTAAACTGCCATGCTCTAAAGATTGTCATAAAGAACTCATGAGCTGCTCGTTAGTTAGTGAGATCCTGACCTCATTTTTGGTCCTTCTAACTGTTGCTGGTGAAGTCCATCTAATCTGATTGAACAAATTCCTCGACCCCTCCCCCCTCCCCCAAAGTTAAATCCAAAAATAATTGATAGAAGAACGACAATTTAGCAATATTGATAGAATTACATTCTCTGATTTCTGTTAATATGCTATCTGTTTGCCTTATTATGGGATCTTCTGTTGGGGTGAGGGCTGCGGTGATTACTGATTTTGACGTGTTGAGTGCTTCGGGAGCTGTGGCTACCATGTGTAATCACAGTGGTGCTAGTACATGTGTTCAGGCTGTCCTTGGGTGCATACAATGAATCAGGAAACAATTACTTCCAGCTGTTTCATAGGTTAATCAATGCTTTTGTGATGGCTGCTATGATATCTAACAGGCTTAGTTGGTTTAGTCTAATTACATTTGATTCTTATGAAGTTGCGGAGAATTTTATGTAGAATAAATTCCATGAATTCGTGAACTTTTTGGAGGTTAAGAGGTTGCTTGCTGCCATTAAAGAGATGACTAGGTCTTTGTTTAACCTTCATTGTCTTAATTCTATTATTTCTTTAATAATTTCATAGCAACAACCACATATACGAAAAACGTTTTGCTTCAATGAGGGAAAATGACTTCCCCTCAATATAAGGGTAAAACATGTTCCAGCATGGAGGGGAAAATTTTTAACGTAGTAATCTATGCCATATGCATCACCTAAACCTCCACTTTGGCTATGCGTGAATCTTATACAAATTTATAGAATAAAATTATTTTCTTTAGCTATAATCCAAAATTTTAATTAAAAGTATTTTGTGAAGAAAAGTTTTTCTAAGGAAAATAGTTTTTCTTTTCTTTGAACCAAATGGAGCGAATAGGAGTCAGTCCTCACCATGTTCATCATAATAAAGTTTGATGATGAAGTGTTTCGTCCTCTAGTGTTGGGAACAAGAGAATTACAGGGCTTGGATTCCTATATATGCTATTTGTCTAGGTTATATGCCTTTGCTTTCCGATCCTGGTGTTGTGTGCCGTTACAATGGCGCTGTTTATGATGGAGATTTTCGTAGTTGTCATTGATAAAATTCAAATTGACGGGTGGGCCATTGATAATAAAAATCGATTAGCCACACGACTCTTAAAGTATCTACTTCCTTTCACCTGAATAAATTGGAGTCAGCCTCGCATCTTCTGGCAGTGATGCTCACATTAGCTTTGATTATCACTCTGTTCTTCTCCCATCGTCTAATTGTTTCTGATCCTAAAAATTTAAGCGAATGCATATTTCATTCAATTGAATTGATGTGTTGAACAAGTCTTTTTTTTGGCATTTTCAGCACGGCTGGGTGCCCATTTGGCGAGAGTTGTCACTTTCTGCACTATGTTCCGGGGGGCTACAATGCGGTCGCCCAGATTCTGAACCTGCCACCAATGTCTAGAAATACCGCTCCCGTGCCACCGGTACCAAATGGCTCTGCTCCTCCCGCAGTTAAAACAAAGCTCTGCAACAAATTCAGCACCGCTGAAGGCTGCAAATATGGTGACAAATGCAACTTTGCCCATGGAGAGTGGGAGCTTGGCAAGCCAATTGCTCCCCAACCCAATGAAGATCCCCGAGCCATGGGTTCCATGCCCGGGCGCTTTCCTCCTCGCAACGAGCTACCTGCACCAGCTGGTGCAGCTAGCTTTGGTGCTTCAGCCACAGCCAAGATCAGCATTGACGGATCTCTGGCTGGTGCCATCATCGGCAAGGGTGGGGTCAACTCAAAGCAGATATATCGCCAAACCGGTGCCAAGTTTTCAATCCGAGACCATGAGTCTGACCCCAACCTGAAGAACATAGAGCTGGAGGGGACTTTTGATCAGATTAAGCAGGCAAGTGCCATGGTTCGAGATCTCATTGCAAGTCTCGGCTCAAAGGGACCCACAAGAGCATCTGGGGGACACGGGGGACCCCCTCAATCTGCATCCAATAATTTCAAGACTAAGCTTTGTGAGAATTTTGCAAAGGGCTCTTGCCCGTATGGAGAGAAGTGCCACTTTGCACATGGAGCATCTGAGCTGCGTAAGGCAGCAGTTTGAGATGCTTAATGACGGGATTCATCCAAGCTTGATCTCAATCATCGGTATGTGAAGGTTCATATGGATACTGGGTCTCTAATTGAAAGGTTTCTGAAGGTAAGTTGATGAGGTTAGTGATGATAGGGATTAATGTGCTTCATGATTTTCCTCTCTGTGGGTTTTTGTGATTCTCCTGGTAGATGTTTGTTAATTATTGCTATTTTGCTTAGGAACTAAGGTTGGACGGTATGTTCCTTTAATAGAGATAGCTTTGATATGGTCCAGAGTTAATCCCTGTCCCTAGCAGAGTAAATGAGCCAAGCCATCACAAGTTGGCTCGTAAAGATCGAAAGGTAGGTGGGTGTCTCAGCCTGGTTTTATATGATCGAGCTTTCAAAAGCAGAGGATACTTTTGGGTCATTGCAAGCACAAGCTCGGTTCAGCCTAACAAGTTGAGCCTATGAATGCTTTTAGGTTCGTGAGTCTAGAAGAGCCTATGTTGTTAAGTAATTAGCATAAAGATGCGTAATGAAGTCAAATTCGAGCCTAATTGCTTCCGAGCCTAAATGATCACAATAAGCCCTAGATCTGGCTTGAGTGAACTTAAATAAGACAAGTTCAGTTTGGAGCAAATGGAACTGAGTTCGAGCTTAGCCGAGCTTGCGCTTTAAGTTTCTGAAGGTGGTGGTGATGAAGGTTAGCCCAAAGTGAGCGAAATCTTGATGAGTTGAGGTTTTAGCGAGTGCCTTGCTCATATATATATAAACAATCCCCCCAACTCCAACTCTTCCTATTTTGGAGCGAAAGAGTAACAGTTGGTAAAAAAATTGCAAAATTGACTTGATCTATGACTTGATAATAGCAACTTTGCTAATGCATATATGATGACTTGATAGTAGTTCAGCTGGCTTGGTTTTGTAACAAGTTTGACTCGATAGCACACTAAAATAAATCTCAAACTAAACTTGGCTCAATTAAGACTAATGGCCTGAGTTCATTTGTGTATTTAGTGCTTAAACATTTTGTCAAAGTGAGATCAAATTCAAGCTTGTTAAGGCTTATTAAGTTTGAGTTCAAATAAGGAAACACTTGATTTATTTACATGCTATGATGGTTAATGATGAAAAGGCACTTTAAACAACTGAGGTGGGAAAAGGAGTAAAGGAGGACAAATACAAACAAGAAATATTTCGTGTGAACTGTTTTCTCTTTTGGTTTTTGAATGGAAAAAAAATAAAATAATAAATAAATAAAAAATTACGAACTCTTTGGAGGAATTTTTCGCGGGACATTATAGGTAATGATGGAGTGCGAATGACCATCCGACATATAAAGATTTCTTTAGGGTCGGTTAAGATCCCAACTAATAATGGGGAGCAGCTGACCATCAAATGTGAATCGAAGTGGCTACTTCATCTGGAGTGCTCCTGAATCGTCTCCGATGCTTGGTCTTTGGATCAAGTCTATGAGTCTTGTCTGTAAGCTTCGGCTCAATCTGAGGCAGTGTCGTGACCAACTTTCAAAATGGAGTAAGCGTGGTGCTAAGCTGGAGCTGACTCATGTTACAAGTAGGAATTTTTAATTTCTGCGTGTTATTTTAAAAATTTTAAATTTTAGAGTGCCTTTTTAAGAATAAAATGCCTGAAGTTACTATTTCGAAAAATCACCCAAAATTTCAAAATCTCAAAAAGATCTTTTAATAATTCCTTCTGTAACGGGCCTTAGCTTTCCTACAATGATACGAAACCCATATTTCTAGCCCAGCCACACTGTTCAATGCTGATGCTGTGGAAATGTATTTAAAAGAATACCGCCAATGTAATGGCCTCTTTCATTTTTTTTCAATAATTACAAAACAGTGAACTCATGCAAATGAGTCCTAAGTCTACCCGCATAGAGACATGATCAAAAGAGAAAAACAAGATAACATGCCAATTCGAGAAAACAAGATTACAAAAAAAATAAAAAAAAGAAGGTGAAACCAACATGTACTAAATGATTAGACCACCATTGCAAAAGATTCATAGTGAATCAAGAATATGGAGAAAAGAACCAAAAGATAGGAAAATAAATCAGTTAAGCCTCTAATCTATCAATACATTTTGCTCAATCACGACTGATTCATCAGTATCAATATCAACCCTAGCATTTCTTGTGCTCTCATTCGCGCTCCATAGCAAGAAGGTTATCAATGTCTTTAGTAGAGATGGCAATGGGGCAGGTAAAACCCATTACCCGTAGATATCCGCCCCGCTTGGGGCGGGTATGGGTATAGATGATACAGGTAACGGGTACGGGTAGGGTACATATTTTAATACCCGTCACGGGTATGAGGCGGGTATGGGTATAGGCTTGTACCCTTCCCGTACCCGACCCCCCGGACCCGCCCCGCCTCGTACCTGCATGTATCCTCCCCGCTCTTCCCCGTACCCGCATATCCCCGTTGTATTATTTTATATAAAATAAATTTCTCGGGCAATTTATAATTATGAAGTCATGATTATTATTGAATGGAAACAGTGTTATGAACCGAGAATCCGAGGCATGAACCGTGGTGGCTGTGATGCTGTCCTGCTGCTATGTTGCTGCTGTTAGCTGCCGTTGCTGCTGCATTGTGATCATTTGGTGTAGCTGAAAGTGGTATTAGAGTGTTGGTATTGTAATTAGTAGAATAAGCTTTGGTTGTGTCATGTGTAAGTGAGTTTAAGTGTGGTCTTGCTTAGGAAGTCTATGGCTGGTCAAGGTGGGCGGCTAATTGGTTAGATGGCGGTTAAGTTGGTTAGTCCTTGTGTGGCTATATGCAATGTAATAAATGTTATCATGTAAGTAGTATAAATAGTAAGGCTTAGGCTTGTAATCTCATATAACTTTGATGAATGAATTGATATCTTTGATATCCTCTCTACTTTCTCATCTCCTTTCCCTTCTTTCTCATCTAAACTCTATATTCTTTTCTCATCTCATACTCTCTCTATCCCAACCAAGGGTAAGGCTCAAGAGCGATCTTTGAAACCTTAACAATTGGTATCAAAGCCTTGATTTGGCTTCCGAATCAAGCTCATATCCGAAAAAAAATACAAAATCTGGTTAATTTTGTTGCAATTAATCAACAAAAAAAAGGTTGATACTGATTTAATTCAAATTTTGTGATTAAAAGTCAGTTCTGAAATTTGAAAAGTGTGTTTGGGCGGTTACTGCATCAGTTACTGCAAAGCCTGGGTAGTTACTTTCGGTTGGGATTAAAGTGATCGAATTACATTGAGGGAAGTTCAATTGATCAGTATCTGTTGAGTATAATCAACATTAAAGCAGATTTAGATTGAATTCAAAAGGATTGATAAAGCATTTGTTGCAGAAGTTGAGTGATGAAGCAAGTAGTAGTTGCTGAAGCTTTGTGCTGAGCTAGCTGTTCTTGATCGATCACTCATCTGATCGGTTGAAGAAGAAGTTTAAACTGAGCTATTTGATTCACATTATACTTGATCATCATCAAAAGAGCAGAAATCAGCTGAATTGAGGTTCAATCAGATTCTACAACTCAGAAATTGAAGTTGAGGTAACTGTTTCTGAACTGCAAGTTCAAACTCAATCCAAATCTGCTTTTGTTGTTGAATTGTGAAGAAATTGTGTCGTTAAGCATAGAAGTGGTGAGAAGTAATTAGAATCTGTGTGGAATTCTTAAGAATTATATGTTATAGAATCGAGATTGGATTAGGTGAAATTTTGACAACAAACTTGGCACCGAAACTGTTGAAATTCGATTTCATCCTTGAAGATTGTGGTGAATCGTGCGTTTAGATCATCATTACAGACTTAAATCGAACTTATTTCAGTTTCTTAGTCTGAATTAATCAAGAAAGCCTCGCTGTCAGAAATCGTTCGAAGTTAGGGTTTGTCGAATACTCTGTGCGCGAAAATCTGCAAGCTAGGGTTGTAACCAGTGACGATTGTCGAACCGATAGCAAGTGATTGTTTGTGCGAACGAAGGAGTAGAACTTCATTAAGCAATCAATTGTTGAGGAGTGCGAACAAGTTTCTCACTACTGCGATTTTCAAACCTGGATTCTGCGAACTGAGCTGATCTAAGATTGAGGTTGTTGTTCATTCTCGATATGGCTGAGTTGATTGAGTTGTTGGCGAAATTGAGACAAGAATGGAAACAAGAATGTATGAAGCTAATGGAGAAACTGCCATATTCAGCTCAACTGGTTGCTAACATCAGTTGTGATTGTGCCAGTGTTCTTGATGCAAATGAGTTTCCGAAATTAGCAAATAGCTTTAGACAACGGAAGTTCCGTGTTGAGCAAAAAGAGAGAGTGGAATCTGTTGCCGTTGGAGATGAACTCGTCCCCGATAGTGCCGAAATTGTTGAACATGAGTTAGAAGAACCTGAGTTAGAGCAAGATGATCTTTATGAAGACTCTTTGCTAGAGTTAGAGTATCTTGATGATGTTGAGGCACAATATGACATGCATCCGAAATGGGAATATGATTCACATGTCAAAGGAATGATTAAGAAAGCAAAGAGTAAATCGAAGAGAAGTCACCTAAGTCAAGCATTGAAAGATGTAAGAAGAAGTTGACAAAGCCAAAATTGAAGTGTGAGGATGTGTGTCAGCCTAAGGAGCTTTTGAATTTGCAAGAATGAAACCATGGACAACCGGTTGTTGCGGTAGTTGAGTCCAATTTAGCCATGGGACATCATGATGAGCCACTAGAAGAAGATATGATGCTTGATGTTCAACAAGAACTAACTCAAGATCATGATCTTACTGGTGTGGTTACTGGGATACAAGATTTAGATATGTATGCTGGTAGACAAGGACTGGTTTGGCCGAATCTGTGATTCCAACTGAAAAACTTGATGTTATGGCTGAAATATCACCGAATACGTTTCCAAATCAGTTAAGTGATACTCCATGGCAAGCTGGAAGGCAGAACCGAAGTGATTTCACTGCCGAGCAATGTCATTTTGCTGGGGAATCCATTGTTGCTACTGCAGTGCCTTCAAATGCAGATCAAGGTATGCTTAAGTTCACCTTTGGGCGTGCTGTCGTGCTAACTCAGATCCAGAACAACACCATATTGGATGCCTTGCAAGGTCTCTTGTGTTGGGAGAATGTTTATGAACTTAGAGCCGCTGAATTACCCTGTCGGCATGCCGATCGGCAAGTTTCAAATGATCTATTCCTTTATGTGAGTGGAGTTGTGACTTATCCAAGTGCAAGTCCTTATGACAAGTTGCCTCCTGATCGCAGAGAAGATTCTCAAGACTATATGAAACTGAGAGGAGTCGAATTTTTGCTGAAAAGAAGCACTCGAGCTGCAAGAGTGCGTTTCAAGGTTTATCACATACAAAGCATGGTGTCCACACAGGCAATTGAGCTGTTAGATGTGTACAAATGCAGTATTATGCTAAAATCGATTTCTGATCAGACCAAAGGCAGCACAGCAGGTGCTTTAACTGATGTATTTGGTGTTGGAAGTCCCTTTAATCCGGGGAAAGTAGATCATGATTGTAACAAGCTGAAATATGAGGCCGAGTTGGAGGAAAGGTTCGAGCAAGATGCTGAAATCATTTCCTGAGTCCAATTTAGGCCAAGACTGATTTCTGGGAGAATTTTTAACATGTTAGAAGTTCACAAATTGGGTTCTAATCTGAAAATGAGGTTTGGGTTATTTTTGATAGTGGTTCTGATATGACAGTGCTGGACAGTCATGTGGCAAGTATATTGAGCTCCAAATTCAGATGGTGCATTAATCGAGCTATGGGCAGAGAGCAAGCTCCATTAGTGCAACCAAATGTGAGCCCTCTTGAGGTTATGGGGCTTGGTGGTTGGTTGGATTTTGGAATACAAGAGCTTGTGGCTGGAAATTCAGAACTATGGCAGAATTGGATCACATTACACAAGGGAGGCACGTTGGTGATCTGTTGTGGGTGTTCTGAGTGGAAAAATCATTTGCACAAGCTTCAATATCTTCTTAATGTTTGGATGGAAAAGGTCAATGCAAGATTGAGGAAAACTCCAACTAAAATCAGAATAACTATCAGCAAAGAAGTTTGGAACAAAGCAGCTCTGATTTTGAAGAAGTTGAAAGCTGTTCAAGAATTCTTTTGGTATCTTCACTTGCTATATTTGTTACTCATGCTTGAGATGGTTGACAAGGAAGTAAAGCTTGATCATTTGAGGTATATTAGGTGGCTGGATGAGCTTTGGATCCAAGAAAGACTCGAGAACAGGCTGGAAGTTGTAAGCTGCAGCATTGGAAGTGTCGTTTGGAATGTTTTGGTTGTTCAAGTTATGACAGTGTGCATTTGGCATTCAGCAATGGTTTATGAGCTCCTAATTTGTGTGTTCTATGCAAGAGTTTGGGAAGAAGTGGCTAAAAAATTCAGATCTTACATGCTTACAATCAAGGTTCAAGCCATTGAATCTGAAGCTGCTGTAAATGCTGATAATTCTGGGAGAATTCCAATTTTTTCATTAACAGCAGCAAATGAGATGCTCAAATGGAATGTGATTGATGCTATCATGACTTTGGGAAGGTGTAATAACTTGCTCACATCAAAGAGCCTCCATTTGAACAAGAAACAAGCTGAAATCTGTCAATATGATTTGTATCGGGTTAGCACTGCTGAATTTCTGGTTTCTGCAGCAACTTTTGTGCAATTGGAAAGCAATCAAGAATTTGTTGATCATGTCATGAGTTGGTTTAGTATTTGGTTGTGTGAGCAATACAAATTTTGGATAAGATCCAAGATGAAAGAGTTTAGTATGTGTGTTGCTTCCATGGTCAAGATAAGTGGTTGTGTGTGCTGCAATGGGAAATGCCCACAAGCAGAATTTGATGTTGGGTTCTTTTGTTTTGAGTTTGGATGGCCTCCCGAGATGTTAAAGGACTTCAAATGCAATTTAATGGGATTAAAGATATACAAAATCAGTTGTGCAGCCTTCTACCAGCAGAATGACAGAAGTGTTGCTGCATTTCGTGATTCTCAGAAGGAAGATAGAAGTTTGGGCAGTGTTAATTGCTTTATGAGGGGTTGTGATGTTTGTTTTGATCGTAGCAGACCTCCTAAAGAGTATTATGTACTCAAACACAAACATTGCATCGAGATAAGATCATACAAAGTGCTCTGTTGGAAATTCAGATGGGATTGCTTCAAAGGTCCTCCCAGCTGCAGATTTCAGCAAGAATTCATTACTTCAGCTTTCTTTTCATATGCAATTGGGTTCTTCTTTATTACAACTCTCTTCTATTCTTGAGGACAAGAATGTTCTTAAGGGGAAGGGAATGTTATGAACTGAGAATCCGAGGCATGAACCGTGGTGGCTGTGATGCTGTCCTGCTGCTATGTTGCTGCTGTTAGCTGCTGTTGGCTGTCGTTGTTGCTGCATTATGATCATTTGTTGTAGCTTGAAGTAGTATTAGAGTGTTGGTATTGTAATTAGTAGAATAATCTTTGGTTGTGTCATGTGTAAGTGAGTTTAAGTGTGGTCTTGCTTAGGAAGTCTATGGCTGGTCAAGGTGGGCGTCTAATTGGTTAGGTGGCGGTTAAGTTGGTTAGTCCTTGTGTGGCTATATGCAATGTAATAAATCTTATCATTTAAGTAGTATAAATAGTAAGGCTTAGGCTTGTAATCTCATATAACTTTAATGAATGAATTGATATCTTTGATATCCTCTCTACTTTCTCATCTCCTTTCTTTTCTTTCTCATCTAAACTCTATATTCTTTTCTCATCTCATACTCTCTCTATCCCAACCAAGGTTAAGGCTTAAGAGCGATCTTTGAAACCTTAACAAACAGAAAAAGAATTTTATGTGTAATAAGTTGGACAATGGATAGGTAACAAGGTGGGTACGGGGAGCAGGTACCGGATGGGTACAGGCGGGTACGGGGCGGGTTGGGAAGGGTAATGGGTACCCGTTGGGTACCCGCGGGTAATGGGGTGGGTGATGGGTATGGGTTTGTACCCGCTGTACCCACTTCATACCCGTAGCGAGTAATGGGGCGGGTACTGGTATAAAATTTGGGTGGCGGGTACGGGTATGGAGGAGGAGCCCTCCGTACCCGCCCCGCCCCATTGCCATCCCCAATATTTAGTATTATCGCCCTTTTCACCAAATTTGAAAAAATTAAAATAAGACCAAAACATAAACTAGGAAGAACACTCGGAAATGGAAGAATTGGATGATATTTATTCACAAAAATATACACTTAATTATAATAGTAGAAGGAAAAACAAAAGACTTTGGATCCTATACTAGAGCATAATAGCATAGACAAATGAATAATGACTAGACTAATGCTCTCCTAGCTCTTGAATGGCCGGTTACGAGCAATTGATGAGGGTCATTCAAGAGCCCAATCTACCTAGTCAAAATCCTAATTTACTTTAGTTCTGAAAGGCTAAAGGTTCCTTGAAGTCAATACCTTCAAGTTGGTGGAATCGTTGGGCCACAAGACGGGCTTTATGTTGGAATTTATGGGGTAGTGTGTTTCAATTTTGATGTATTGAGAAAACACCCCAATCCTACATAGCAATTCTAGAGCAAAGGAGTCTAGTTATATATCCCCTTGTTATTATACTAGGTAAAGTATTGTGGGCTTACAGCAGGCTTGGTCAACCACACATGCGTGCGCACGCCTGCCTTTGCCTGCCCTGCCCCTCTGGCACATTGCAGTGTGTTAGAACCTTTCACAACAACTAATACTTTCTCCGATATCAGTTGTTAGGACCGTCCAGAATCACCGAACCATAAACCGAAATAGCAGTGCGGAATAAAGGGAATGGTGGAAAAATTGAGGCACCGAAATTTTATATGGTTCGGCCGAAGCCTACATCCACGGAGGGGGAGCAACATAATTTCACTATTATAACAAAGGTATTACAACAGAGTTTCTCACTCACACTCTACCTACCACTGGACTACATCTTTAGTCTCTTGCTTTCAACCGCATACCTAAACCATACACAAGAGGTCCCTATTTATAGGCCTCTACATTCATAACTCCTGGCAGCCTAAGAGTTACCATCATTAGGCTCCAATAAATCAAGTCATGAATTAACGGTTTAGAATATCATCGGTTTCCAATCTTAACACAGTGGGGTGTAGTGTGGACTTTTTCTAACCTGCACTTTTATTTTTACAACCTTTGTATTTGTTTAATTTGTCATAAATAAACTCGTGATGAGTTCTTGTTGTTAGGTTGAGCCCAAGGCTTTTGGCTTGTGCTTGAGCTGTCCTTCTTATCTAGACCTTGAGGGTGTTACTTTTAGGCACTGTTATGTGTCTGATCTCAAGGCTCGAGGCTATAAGCTCGAATTCGAGTACACGTTTTGACTAAGTCAATTCCTACTCTTTCCATAACTATTTTTTCAATAACTGACCAAATTTTTAGACTCTCCCATATTCGCCACTTTATTTGTTTGAGATAGATTCCTTGCCATGATCTTTTCCTTGACCTACAAGAATTTTGCTATGTAAATACAGTGCCTTAGGATTTTGCAAAATACACAATTAACACATAAATTCTTCTCCTTCTTCACGACTGTCTTTCTCTTTCGAAATAATTCTCTCCTCTATTACTGAGCAAGTTGGGGCATACTCCAACCCATCTTCCTGGAGTACACTACGGAGGTGAGTGCCGTGTTAACCCTTGGGGTTGGAGTGCCATTCATCCCATTATACCTCTGTGGGGGGCATAAACAACTTAGGGTAGTGGATTCTCCATGGCGGTGCTGCAATTTCTTCGGTTAATTCTTTTCCATCTTGTATTTTGTTAAATTTGTTTCTTCCGTCATTCTTATAATCTTGAAATCTTATTAATTGCAACAAGGAGTTATATTTTGATCGCGCATTCACCATATTTCACCAACAATCTAAGTCATTTACTATAATGAGTAATTATAATATGATTCACGCAAGCTTTATTATTCCTTGTACGTCAAAAACGGAGCCCGTGGATGGGAAGAACTACAAGATGTGGGATGATAAGATGGAGTTCTTCCAAGGCCAAATAGAGGTTCATTATACGTTGTTAATGATAAAGCCCCACCGAGGTCCAATAAGGATTTTGGGAAAGATAACCGTACTAGAAGGGAATGCTTCTCCATTATACGACAATGCCTCTTTCTCAAAATCTATAGCAATATAAAAACTACTAAAGAAATATGGGAAGCATTGTTAAACAAGTACGGTGATGATAGCGTGGCTAAGAAATATGTTTGTACTAAATGGCTGTCCTTTTATGTGGCTGATGAAAAACCTATTTTTGATCAAATGCATGAATATGAGACCTTGTGCACTAATGTACTGAATGAGGGACTGAAATTCTGTGAAACATTCCAAGCTAATTATTTGATTGAAAAACTGCCTCCCTCTTGGGATAGTTGCAAGGCATTATTAAAACATAAGAAAAAGGACATGATTTTGCAGGAACTGATATCCCATATTAATTTGGAAGATCATAGCTGCAAACAAGCCAAGGGAAAGTCCTCTGAGCACTCCTCATTGGTAGCTAACCTTGTGGAATCGAGAAACACAAGAAAGAAAGGCAAGTTCAAGAAGCATTAGAATAAAGGCAAGTCTAATGCTCGAGGAAAGATCTAGCAGCAAGCATGGCCAATCTCGAGGAAAAAGGCCAATGGACAATGCTGATGATGGCCAAAAGAGGAACAAAGGAATGTATTGGACATGTGGCAAGACTGGCCATACAGGATTTGAATCTGGACAACACAGGCACAAGCCCTAGGCTAATCTCACTGAGGAAAGAGACGTGTTTGTTGCCACGATCTCCGAGGTGAATATAGTTGAACATGGTCAAGTGGGTTGTAGATATTGATGCCATGAAGCACATCTGCACCAATAAGGATCTATTCCATGAATATGAGAAAGCCAATGATGGGGAGAAGGTGTACATGGGCAAAAATTCAAGTTTGGTCCCTGTCCCGGGCAAGAGAAAGGTCCTCCTTAATTCAACTCTAGAAAAACTCTATTTTTGCCAAATGTGATGCATGTTCCGAATGTGCGTACAAATCTAGTCTCAGGTGAAGTAGGTTTGAAATTAACCTTTGAGTCTGACAAGTTCATTCTCCCTAAAAATACCAACTTCATCGAGAAAGGGTTCTGTAATGGTGGTCTCTTTGTACTTGATGTGATGAGTTAGGATGCATCTACTTCTGTTTATATTGTTGAGTCTTTGGATTTGTGGCATGCTAGGATTGGACGTGTAAACTTTAATTCAGTTAAGAAACTTAAACAAATTAGTTTAATCCCTGATTGTGATCTAACCGAACCTGATAAATGTGAAATATGTGTCGAGGACAAACATCCAAAGAAATCATTTAATAAATCAGTTGAAAGGACTTTGAGCCAACTCGAGCTAGTGCATTCTGACCTAGGTGACTTTAAGAGCACCATAAGTAGAGGTGGAAAAATATATTATATTACTTTTGTAGATGACCACTCGAGATTCACTAAGGTGTATCTCCTAAGTACAAAAGACGAGGCTAAGGAAATGTTTCTTAAATATAAAGCTGAGGTTGAAAACCAACTGGATCGTAGGATCAAGAGGATTAGGTCTGATAGAGAATGTGAGTATGATACTGCCTTCTTTAAGAAAGATTATGATAAGCTTAGAAAAATTCACGAGGTCTCATCCCCTTACATACCTTAACAAAATGGAATAGCTGAAAGGAAAAATAAAACCCTCAAAAAGACAATGAATGCTGTGCTCATTAGTTTAGGCCTGCCCTTAAGCTTGTGGGGGGAAGCCGTGTTGCTCGCTTGTCATGTACAAAAGAGTCTTCCACATAAAAAGTTAGATAAAATCCCTTATGAATTATGGAAGGGCCACACGACTAACCCGAAATACCTGAAAGTGTGGGAATCTCTAGCTAAAGTAGGGATTCTTGAGTTTAAAAGAAGCAAATTACTACAAAACATGCCTATGGTAACGGTTGTTTTGCAGCGGTTCTAAAACCGTTGCAAAAGCTAAATTTATGTGACGGTTTTGCAACGGTTCTAAAACTGTTGCATAAGGATGCCTATGGTAATAGTTTTTGTAACAAAAAAGTAACCGTTGAGCACAATTACCTACAACAACGGTTTGTTGCAATAGTTTTTTAAATAACACTTATTGCAATAATTTACGACCATTATATAATATCATGGCATCAGTGTTAAACTTTTCTAAAAGATAGATGCTCTCTTTTTTTTTTTTTTTTTTTAAATTTGGTTGTAAAATGTTTTTGGTACTCTTTTCTATTTGAACTATTATCTCCTCAATCTGTACCCTAATTGAAGTTCGATTGGGTGCAAAATAATACGTATGTAACTAATAAATGAGTATTGAGTCAAGTGGTTTAACACTCGACTCGTTCGGTACCTGATGGTTAACCCGATTTGATACTTATTTAGGACAACTAGATAAGACAGATAGTAAAAATCGTGGTAAATTGTACGGCAATTATGACGGAAATATAAGTTGTCAAGAATTAATTATGAAATAGTGCATTATTTATAACAATATTTATTGTTCGTTGTTAGCTATGAGATTTTACCCGTCGCAAATTACATTGCAAAGGAGCAGTAGAGGGGATAAATAAAATTTTAGTAATATGTCGCCAAATTTACAAAATTTTCCCCCCATAATTTTCAATAACAAAAATAATATTCAAAAGAAAATGAAAAAAGACAACGTAATAGTGAAACGCCTCCCACACTGCATTTCATTTTCCCAACTGCAGCACTGTTCGCACGCCATGCTTCTCTTCGTCGCTCTACTCCTCCTCGTTGTTGTGCCCCATTTTTGTTGCACTCACTTCTTCATTCTCCATTTTTTAAGTTAAATGATATAATATCTTCTCCATTTTCAAGTGTTGTGGTTCAAGTGCGCTTGAGTTTCCCCTAATCGGATTTCATGCATATTTTCATTGCAAATAACTTAAAATTGACATAAATAGCTTCTCCATTTTCGTATTTTGCAGCTTAAGTTCATTTGAGTTTACCCTAATTTGATTTCTTGTTTATTTTCATGGTAAATAACCTAAAATTGACATGAATAGCTTTGTAATTTTCATGTTTTACAGTTTAAGTTCATTTGAGTTTGCCCTAATTTGATTTCGTGCATATTTTCATGGTAAATAACTTTAAATGGACATAAATAGCTTCTCCATTGTTGTATGTTGCAGCTTAAGTTCATTTGAGTTTGCCCTAATTTGATTCCGTGTGTATTTTCATGGTAAATAACCTAAAATTGACATGAATAGCTTTGTAATTTTCGTATGTTGCGGTTTAAGTTCATTTGAGTTTGCCCTAATTTGATTTCGTGCATATTTTCGTGGTAGTAACTTAAAATGGACATAAATAGCTTCTCCATTGTTGTGTGTTGCAGGTTAAGTTCATTTGAGTTTGCCCTAATTTGATTTTGTGTGTATTTTCATGGTAAACAATCCAAAATTGATATGAATAGCTTTATCATTTTCGTGTGTTGCGGTTTAGGTTCATCTGAGTTGGCCTTAATTTGATTTCGCGCATATTCTTATGGTAAAAAACTTAAAATGAACATAAATAGCTTCTCCATTTTTGTGTGTGCGGCTCAAGTTCATTTGAGTTTGCCCTAATTTGATTTTGATTGTATTTTCATGGTAAATAACCTAAAATTAACATGAATAGATTTGTAATTTTCGTGTGCTATGGCTTAAGTTCCTTTAAATTGGGCTTAATTTGATTTCGTGCATATTTTCATGGTAAATAACTTAAAATGGACATAAATAGCTTCGCCATTTTTGTGTGTTGTGGCTTAAAATCATTTGAGTTTGCCCTAATTTGATTTTGTGTGTATTTTCATGGTAAATAACTTAAAATTGACATGAATAGCTTTGTAGTTTTCGTGTATTGGGTTTAAGTTCATTTGAGTTTAACTTAATTTGATTTCGTGCATATTTTCATGATAAATAACTTTAAATGGATTTTTTTTTTTTTTTGATAAGTAATAACTTTAAATGGACATTAATAGCTTCTCCATTTTTTTGTGTTCTGGCTTAAATTTATTTGAGTTTGCCCTAATTTAATTTTGTGTATATTTTTATGGTAAATAACCTAAAATTGACATGAATAGCTTTTTATTTTCGTGTGTTGTGGTTTACGCTCATTTGAGTTCGCCTTAATTTATTTTTGTGCATATTTTCATAGTAAATAACTTAAAATGCGCATAAATAACTTCTCCATTTTTATGTGTTGCAGCTTAAGTTCATTTGAGTTTGCCTTAAAATAAGCATAAATAACATTGCAGCTCATATTCTTAGTTTGCATTGACCCGACTCTTCATGGAATTGCCAGCATCAATGATACCCTTCAGCTCTATCCAAATCAACTTGGATGTCTTAGTAGCCCAAGACATGAATTGAAGACCTTCCCATGCCTCACATTCCATAGTGACCACCTTGATTTATATCCTGAATGTGAAACACAGCCTTCCTATGAATTGAATGACACTTAAATCTGTTATGGACAAGAATACACTCAATGATATCCTCTTCCAAATGTTGATGTCCCTCTTGTAACCAGTGGTGCAGACCAAAGCTTGCATTCTATAGAAGTGCATTTCTTGTTCTAGATTTAGCAGCTGTATACCAAGGATTTCAGCCCACAACCTGAATATCAAGGAGCTAATATTACTTATGCAGGACCAACGTGCTCTTCTGCTGTAATTCCTACAGAAGTAACTCTTTTTGCTCTTGAAAATGAGCTTCCAGTTGTTTGTAAGTTTCTAACACACTTAGACCTGACCCTCGGTTTTGGCAGGATCTCAATCACCTTTTCCCAATCACTCTTACCCCTAACTTCTAGTTATCCTATTATTTCGCCGTTATCATTATTCTCTTCCATTGTTATCACTTGCCAAGGCATAATGGAAGCTCTCACGAACCAGAAGCATCTATGCAGCCAAGCTCCATGTTCCAGTCGAGTGAGAGTGGCAGAACAACTCTCTTTCTCATCCTGCTCCAAACTCCATCGCCCCTTCTCTTGTAATGCCGAAGTCCCCAATTTTTCTTGTCTCAAATGATACCAATTTATCCAAGCTTTAGCCATCATCAGAAACTTCCCTTGCGACTGCTTATGGAGCTGAAGTTCCAGTAGAATGCTCAATCTCCTTGCTACAATACTCGGAGAAACCAATTCCTTAACCACATTCGTTTGAAAAAGTATGTCTTCACACACAATTGAAGTTACAGTTGCTACTAACAACTTCCATAGTGCTATTGTATCAAGATTTCAAATGGAATTCTTGTTAGAATAGATCCAACTTCAATTGATCTCAATGATACTACCATTGAAAGCTGATTATGAATCCCTCTAAACTGCCAAGCTTCCAAGCTCTTGACCATACTCAAGTCACCCAAACATTTCTCAATCATTGAGCTGATTTACGGGCCAATTGCTTGCCTAAGGACACAATTCAGTATCACAACAAGCTGAGGGAGCTCTTGTTTGAGTGTTCTTGCTGAATCATTACCCAATCCCATCAAAAACAGCTCAAATCTGTAAACACCTTCAAAGAACTTCCCTTGGTTGATCTTATATACCATCCATTGCATCTCCAGTTCTTTAGATCTGGAGGCCTAGCATTGGTGTTCATGGTTGAATATCCATCAACTGTCTTCATTAAACTTGCACCTCGATCAGATTATGCATAATCTCAGTTGTACTGAATCTGTTGCTTGCATTGTGGACATAACAAAACTCCACTTGATTGCGTTTGTGTGACCCAGTACAAAAGATCAAGAACTCAATGTCAACAACTGAATCCAATGCTCACACACAATCAGATTGAACTTAATAAACTTAATTGGAAGCAATATCACAAGCTGTCTTACCAATTGTTATGATCGAGAATGATTTCTAGTCATAACCTAGGTTTAGAGAGAGTAAGATGAGAAGAGAAGTAAAAGAAGATGAAAAATAGAGAGAATATTAGAGATGAGAGAGAGAAATCACAAACTTTATCATTCAATGAATCCTTCTTACAAGATATTTAAGCTATTTATACTACATCTAGATTATTAACAATGCAATGCACCTAGACTCTTCTGCTTGGCCGCCTCAATCCCATACAGCCTCCATATTTGACCTGCCTTGACCCTCTTAGCTGACAGTAGTGATTTGCGCCCAACTCTCTCTTGAAAAATACTGATTTTTCTATCAATTCTGACTTTACTACTACACCGTTTGTTTCTAACTGTTGCTAACAAATTCAACTCAACCAAACTCTACTAATATTTGACTTAAATGCCCAAGATCATGAAAGTTTTTTTTTTTTTTTTTTACTCCCCCTAACAATCCCTCCCCACCCCCCCCAAAAAAAAAATGACTTTGTTCGTGCTTGTTGTTCTGATTTGTGAGAATATTTGGATTTCATGCCATACTTGTTAATTATTATCCAAGTTAAGGTTCATAATCAATTAATGGTAATGGTAGGCTTTTGGAAAATTTTTACATGGTAAAAAACTTCACTCTTGTAATTTGTGGTTGAATTTATGACTACATGAGAAGTTCATCTCTTAACCATATGGATGGAGTAATACTTGTTATGTTTGTTTTCGTGTATTTACATATTAATATATGATTACAGTAGCTCTCTTGTGTTCATTGCTTTTGATTTTTAAAATGAACATGAGTTGTATTAATTTAGGTTTGATTGCCCTTTTTCGCATCTGGTACTAGGTTGTCCCTCATCTTCTTCTTGTCCTCCCCTTTGAAATTTATGTTTTTACATTGCACTCTATTGCATTCTTAAATACTAAAATTGTTTATTTTTAGTAAAAAGTATTAATAGTCTATCCCAATGCTTCCTTGTCCGCTTGCCCAGTATAGCTTCTCATATGGATGCCTCAGCTAATAGTTGGATGTATCCCCCTAGATGGACATATGAATTTAACATGCGGATTAATGAATTTTTGACTAATGAGTTTGCTTCAAAGGTCAAGGAAAAAAAAAAAAAACAGAGGCAACTTCGCTGCCTGCGTAATAAGTGTGTTTTTAGATTTTGGGGAACAAGAAATGAGGTTTGTGATCATATGATTGCTGATGGTTTTATAGCAAATTATGATCAACATTTCCACGGGGATACTTCTTCGTCCAAAAATAGGGTCAATGAGTTAGATGATGTTGATGATACATCTTGCCCTTTTGATGTCGATGGGTTATTACGTGATACATTTGTCCATATAGCTGGTGATTATAATTGGGATCAAGGAATCATAGAAGGATTGACTGAGGATGCTAAGAAATCTTACAAATTATTAGAAGAGGGTAAGGTGGAATTACATCCTGGATGTGAAAATTTTTCCAAACTTTCCTGTACGATTAGGTTGTTTAGGTTGCTATTCTTGCTCTTGTTCTTACTGTTCTTGCTTATGCTCTTATACTTTCATGCTTTAATGCTTTATGCTTCATGCTTGTATGCCTAATTGCCTCTCTTCCTCTCAGGTTGGGGGGCCTTCTAAAACATATGTTGGTAAAAACTTTGATGTGGGGGGAGGCGAGGGGAGGGGAGTTAACTTTGTATACATTTGTTATATTTTGAACTACCTTTTGTGTTTGGTTTCCTTTTTATTGTATGTACTGAAGGTCTCATGGTATTCTTGGGCATTAATGTGAAGGAAGAGGGGTTAGGGTTGGTAGTAGCAGTTTTTGGTCGATGAAGTGTCAATGTGGCAATTGCATTAGCGGTTGAGGTGACAAAGTGTTGTGGGGCTGGTAGTAAACACTTGGTGCCCCCATATTTTATGTGGTGCATACATTTGTCGATGACAATTGAATTTTGTATGACGTTATGTTTTGCCTTGGTGGATAATCGTATTTTTTAAATTGGGTTTTGTGTTGACATTATTGGTGAATATTATCTTGTTGTCAATGTAAAGACGGAATGTGTCATTTACTAAATGTTGCTCTTAACTTTGTGCTCATGATTTAATGCTTTTTCATGGCAGGTAGATGATGATGATGAAGGTGATGATGAAGATGATGTTGATGATATTTTCTGACTATTGTGTAGTTAACCTCAAAAATTAGGTCATTAGTACTTTTGTAAGTAACAATGGAGTATGTTAGGCTATTTTGTGCTTTGGCTAGGTTGTCGTTTAAACTAATTGGCTTTATGTTGGACTTGATGGATGTTATTTTGTTGACAATTGGTATGTAGTAATTTTGTTGTTAATGAATGAAGTTTGATATTTCTTATTTGAAAAATCAAGTTTGCCATATTTCTTGTTTGAAATAGGTCTACTGGACCTTGAATTTTATTGCAATGCAGGATTATAGACATATATCGAATGGTTCTTATAAGTAATAAATTGTTGCAATAGGTCTCCCAAATCGTTAGCTCATTTGCTGAGAAATAATTGCTATAGGGAAAAAAATTGTTGCAATAGATTTCTAAAAATTTTGTGTTTAATAGTAAAAAGCATTTCCATAGGGGAAAAACTGTTGTAAAAGGTATCCAAAACTGCTATATTCTCTGAGAAAACCGTTGCAATAAACAAAACTTACCATAACAATTGTTGCTATTATAGAAAAAACCACAATAGGTACCTAAAAACTGATATTATTTCATAAAAAACCGTTGCTATAGGCATTTCTTAAAAAAAAAAAAAAAAAAACCATTGCCTTAAATAAATATAACTGTTGTCATATGGAAGCCAAAAACCGTTGCTATTGAGAGCTATGCTGTAACTGTTCGTATTCCGTTGTTGTCCTAAAAACCGTTGCCATAGGCTACGATAACGGCGGCGTATTAAATGGTTCAAAAACGGTTGCCATAGGCTACGATAACGTTGGCGTATTGATAATGTAGTAGTGAAAATTGGTCATAAAACTGTAGATGTTATCTTTGTTGGTTATGCCTTGAATAATACTACATATAGATTCATGCTTTTGAATGACTTAAGCCTTGGGCTTGGTAAGATAATGAAATCTTGAGATGCTGAATTCTTCAAGAATAAGTTTCCCATAAAAGAATCTATACATGTTTCAGTGCCTTATTCCGTTCCTGTTGTATCTGCGTCATCATCTATTCAGGGGCCCCATGAACTCGAGGTTCAGGAACTTATAAGAAGTAAGAGGGCTCGAACTAAGACTAGTTTTAGACTAGATTTCATTACTACTTTCTTGTCATAACATCATGATTTTGATGAACATGTAGTGAGTGCATTCATGCTAGAGGAAGATCCCAAAACTTATGATGAGGCCATGAGAACAATAGATGCTTTTTTTGGAGAGAGACTATAAGTAATAAGTTGGAGTTTATAATGATTAAAAACACTTGGGTGTTAGTGGACCTTCCTAGACGATGCACCCCTATAGGGTGTAAGTCGGTGTTCAAAATGAAACTAAGGACAGATGGGTCCATAGAAAACTTTAAGGCCAGGTTGGTGGCCAAAGTATACATCCGAAAATAAGGAATAGATTTCTTTGATACTTAATCACCTGTAATTAAGATTGCCGTGAGAGCCCTATTAGCTCTAGTTAGGGATGGCAATCGGGCGGGTAATAACATGTTACCTGTGGGTACCAGCTATGTTTGGGGTGCATATGGGTATAAGTGATGCAAGTAGCGGGTACGGGTTGGGTGTACCGGCCCGGTACCCGTCATGTGTATGAGGCAGGTACGGGTATAATGTTGTACCCGCCCTACCCTGCCTCACTTTACACCTACCATACCCACTTTATTTTGTACCTAATTAACTTTTAAATTAAAAAATATGTATTTAAATTTAATTACCTATATTATTTATTGGTGTTATAAGAAAATATATTTGAATTTTTAAAAATAGTGTTAAATAATTAATACGTCCGTTTATGAATAATTGTTTTGTACCTACATTAGCGCGGGTACGAAGAGGGTAATGAATACCCGAGGATAATGGATAATAGCGGGTAATGGTGCAGGTATGGATATGGTTTTGGGTTGTGGGTATGGGAATGGAGGAGGCACCCCCCGGTACCCACCTCGCCCTGCCCCATTGGTATCCCTAGCTCTGGCATCCATACATAAACTTGTAGTACACCAAATGGACGTTAAAACTACATTTTTGATCGGTGAGCTTGACGATGAAATTTACATGAAAGAACCTGAGGGGTTTGAGGTTCCTGGTATGGAGCATAAAGTACGTAAACTTATAAAGTCTTTGTATGGATTTAAACAAGTGCCTAAACAATGGAATCAAAAAAATTTGATCGTACTGTGGTCACGCATGGTTTTGTTATCAATAGTGGTGATACTTGCGTGTACTCAAAGCATGTTGATAATAATTGTGTGATTATATGCTTATATATTGATAGCATGCTTATTTTTGGAACGAGTGTGAATGTTGTGAATGATACTAAGTCTTTCTTGAGTACATGCTTTGATATAAAAGAGCTAGGTGCGGTCGATGTGATACTTGGAGTTAAAATTAACATGTGGCAGTTTGACCTGAGTCAATCCAATTACATGGATAAAATCTTGAGAAAGTTTGGTAACTTTGATGACACACTTGCTAAAACTCCACATGACCCTAGTGTTCATTTGAAAAGAAACACAAGAGATAGTGTATCATAGGCTGAATACGCTAAGATAATTGGTAGCATAATGTTCTTGATGAACTACACTTGTCCTGATATTGCCTATGTGTATCCTAATCTTTGTGGATACCCGTCTCGAGAATTACTCTCGATGTTCAATGGGTCAAACAAAGTCAGAGACCGGGAAATTTGTGGTAACCATTCGAACCCTTCCCATGTTTGTTGTATGGGTGGCTGTAGGATCTGCGGAATCTGTCATGTTGGAGGTTGTACTTAATGCTCTTAATGTCGTCCATAGCCCCTTGTGGTGGTGTAAAGCAGCACACCTGATGGACACACTGCTACTGCCATGATATGAGTTTGAGCCTAAGGCTCTTAATGATGTCCATAGCCTTTTATGGTGGTGCGGGGTAGTGCATCAGTTGAACTTACCTATGGGATTGGGGGGTAGAAAGTCCTCCTATCAAGAGTATGGGCTTACTCTCTAGAGCAATTATGAAACCAGGTTTCGGATTATTTTTGAGGGACCTCATATGTTGTGATTCGGGAGTTCATTTTAACCCCGAGAACCACATGAAGGGGTTAGGTATGCTCTTGACAATGACTGCTCAAGGTTCAAGACCTTATTCACCAATGAGTGGTTGTGAGACATGCTTATTCACTAGGTATTGTTTCAAGTCCAAAAGCAAATAGCATCATCAAGTGTGGGTCTCACTACTTAGTAACACTCTTTCTTCCCTTCCTTTCTCAAAATTGAACCATATAGGGGATTGTTAGAATTTGGGAGAAGGAAGGGGGGCGGCGTGGTAATAAAAGGAACATATCCAGTGCCTCAAGGGCTCCTACCTACACAGGGTCTGGATGGGCGGATATACGTAACCTTCCCCCTTCAGGGTGTTAACCTGAAGAGAGGCTGTTTCCCAGTGCCCCCAACCTGAGGGTGAGGACTTCCCAGGAGGTCACCCATCCTGGTACTACTCTCGCCCAAGCACCCTTAACTTAAAAGTTATTTGGGATTCGGTGACGGCGTGTAGGTAATGTGCTTCAATTTTAATGTCTTGAGAAAACACCCCAATTCCACATAAAAATTCTGGAGGAGAGGAGCCTAGTTTATATATCCCCTTGTTAATATACTTGGTAAAATATTATAGGTCTAGAGTACCGGTACGTGCACGTGCACACACCTACCCACCTCGTCGAGCTAACTGGCTTGTCACGGTGTGGTGTGCTATGGACTTTTTTTTTTTTCGCCTTCTAATCTGAACTTTTGTTTTTACATCCTTTGTATTTGTTTAAGTTGTCGTAAATAAACTCGTGATGAGTTCTTGTTGTTGGGTCGAGCTGGAGGCCTTTGGCTCGGGCTTGAGGTGTCGTTCTTGAGTAGACCTCAAGGGTGTTGCCGCAAGGCACTGTTGCATGAATAGTGACGAGACTCGAGGCTATAAGCTCAAGCTTGAGTACGCGTTTTGACAACGTCAATTCCCGCTCTTTCCATAACTGTTTTTCCATAACTGACCGGATTTTTAGGCTCTTCCATACCCGCCACTTTCCATGTTTTAGGTGGATTCTTTGCCAGATCTTTTGCTTAACCTACAAGAATTTTGCTATATAAATACCATGCATTAGGGTTTTGCAAAATACACAATTAACACATAAATTCTTCTCCTTCTTCATGGCTGTCTTTTTCTCTCGAAATAATTCTCTCCTCCATTACTGAGCAAGGCAGGGAGCACTCTAATCCATCTTCCCAAAGTACACTGCTGAGGTAGGTGTCGTGGTAACCCTGGGGTTGGAGTGCCATTCATCCCATTGTACCTCTATAGGATCATAAATGACTTAGGGCAGTCGATTCTTCACAGCGCGGCAATTTTGTTGTCAATTCTTTCCCTTCTTTTATTTTGTTAAAGTTGTTTCTTTCATCATTCTTGTAATCTCGAAATCACATTAATTGTAATAAAGAGTTATATTTTGGTCGCTCATTCACCCTATTTGACCAACACTTTGAACTAATCCATGTAACCGTCTGCTATATACTTTGTTTTGTATTTCCCTGTACTTCCTATTAGGTTCTTATTTGGGGCATAGGGGACAAGCCCCTAAGTGTAGTTTTGAACTAATGCAATAAATTCTTCCGTCATAGCTTCTTGCGATGTAGGATTTTTAGCCACTTGTGAATAGCTTGTAGGTTCCTGAATTATATTAATGGAAGACAAGAGGGAGGTGTTGAAAGTATTCGTATTTGCACATGTGTATTTTGTACTTGTATTTGTTTTAATGTAAATACATTGACTTTAATTAGGTATAGAATTAAATTTAGGGTAGTAATGGTAATAATTTTTCCTCTTCTTCTTCCCCAGCGTAACCGGCCAAGAGGGCCTTCATTGCTTTCAATTTTTGGTTTTAATATCTTGTTTAATTAGCCTAGGATTCTCTATTTGGCATCTTTTCAATTTCCCTTGATGTAATTATAAATAGGTTAGTCTTCTTTTCAATGGTGATTATCCAAGTTTCTCCCATTCAAAGTGTTCTTTGTTGCTTATTTTATTTGTTAATTTTTACATGGTATCAGAGCGGGTTTAGATCCAAATTTCCGCTCGCGTCTTTGCCTCACCCGAGTTGCCGGCCGTGTTCTTTGCTGCACCTCACTGTAAGGCATTTTTCATAGTAGTTGTTTTATTTGTGTTATTTTACGCATCTTAAAATGAATAACGAAAATTCAAGTGAAGTTTTTAACCAAACCGTTGCGCCGGTTCTTGTTTCAGGGGGAGTTCCTGATGTGAACTCACCTTATTATCTTCACCCCTCGGATCATCCAGGGCTTGTGTTGGTGCAAGATATTTTAACCGACCCAAATTTCCCGGCTTGGAGGCGATCTATTTCTAAGGTCATTAAGGCCAAACGTAAAATTGGTTTTCTTGATGGTAGTATCAAGAAACCGGAGGAAGATTCTCCAGATTTTGAAAATTGGAGTGCCTATGACTCCATGGTTTCTTCTTGGCTATCCAATTCGGTTTCTAAAGAAATCAATGCAAGTATTGCGTATTTTAAAATTGCGCGTGACATTTGGCTAGACTTGAATGAACGTTTTTCCCTAGGAAACATACCACGGGTATATGAAATTAAGCGTGAGATTTCACACTTAAAACAAGATAATATGTCAATGTTTGACTATTTCACCAAACTAAGGTCCTTATGGGACGAGCTTTACACACTTGTAGCAATCCCGTCGGGTACTTGTGGCTCGGGACAAGGTTTTGCGGCCATAAGGGACATGGAGAGGTTGCTCGATTTGTTAATGGGATTGGATCCCTCCTTCTCTACCGTTAGATCTCAACTCATGAATACCAAACCACTTCCAAATGTGTCAAATGCATATGCTACTTTATGTCAGGAGGAGAAGCAACAGAGTGTTGCTTTGGGCAGTATTGTTGTCCCTGAGGCTATGGCTCTCGTAGTCAAAGGAAATCTTGGTACCACTAGTGGGGATTTGCCCAATTCTAACGGGTAACCCACTAGGCGTAATAATCGGTTTTCTTGTTCTCATTGCAAAAGACAGGGACACACTAAAGAACGTTGCTTCGAGCTCATCGAATACCCGGCGAGATGGAAGAATCGTGAACAGAACTGGGCAGCAACAGCCACTGTTGCTACCGAGCAGTCAGCCGGGCACCACCAGCAGCCGCTGCTACTGCCGGCACCGACTGGTGGTGCGCCAGTCCTGCAGTACGACAGCCCCGTTGTGGGGTTGTCAGCATCTCAATATCAGCAGTTGTTGTCTTTACTCAGTGCCGAGGGAAGTTCACCTTGTGTTAACATGTCAGGTCAGGTTTTGTTTAATACCGTTTGGATTATTGATACGGGTGCTTCCGACCACATGGTTTGTTAATATTTTGTGTTAGATAATGTCCAAGTTAACACTAAATTCAAGCCAGTCAGACTTTCGAATGGAAATTCATTGTCAGTCTCCCATGTAGGGCGTGCCACCATTTCTAGCAGTCTCACGCTTGATAATGTTTTGTGTATTCCCAAATTCTAATGCAATCTTCATTCGGTTACCAAGTTGACTAGAGATAGGAACTGTGCATTAACTTTTTATTCAAATTTTTGTATGATACAGGACCTACTATCGAGGAAGCTGATTGGAGTGGGTAAACAGCGAGATGGGCTATACATTTTAGAGGGACCGGTTGCTCCCAAGGTTACACACGTGAGGAGTTCGGAAGAAAAGTACTTGACTTGGCACCGAAGAATGGGGCATGTCCCATTTAATAAATTGTCGAATTTTTTGAATTTGGATTTTGGTACTTCTAGTGATGCTGTCTGTGATTCTTGCCATCAGGCAAAACAAACTCGTTTACCTTTTCCCGTTTCTGTTAACAAAACTACAAGATGTTTTGAGTTAATTCATTGTGACATTTGGGGTCCTTATCGTACCACGTCTATAATTGGTGCTCGTTTTTTTCTCACCATAGTTGATGATTATAGCAGGTGCACATGGGTTTATTTGATGAGAGATAAGTCGCAATCTCATAGGATATTAATGGATTTTTGCCAAGTTGTACAAACTCAGTACAACAAGTGTGTAAAGCAAGTAAGGAGTGATAACGGTGCGGAATTTCTTTTTGGTCCTTTGCTCGATTTTTATGCAGGAAAAGGAATTCAAGTACAAAACTCATGCAATGATACTCCTCAACAGAATGGGGTTGTCGAAAGGAAACATAGGCACCTCCTTGAGGTGGCTCGTGCACTTCGTTTTGAAGCAGGTCTTCCTATCCAATTTTGGGGAGAGTGTGTCCTTACAGCAGCCTATTTGATCAATCTCATGCCCACACAACGTCTAGGGAATCGGAGTCCTTATGAGGTATTACTCGTAAAAGCTCCTACTTTCGGTCATTTACATGTTTTTGGCTCTTTGTGCTATGTTCATCATAAAGATCGTAGCAAGGATAAATTCGGTTATCGTGCAAATAAGTGTATTTTCATTGGATATCCACATGGGAAGAAAGGATACAAAGTTTTTGATTTAGACAACAAGAAAATGGCCGTTTCACTTGGTGTTATTTTTTATGAGAATAAGTTTCCTTATCTTGAAAAGCAAGGGAAAAGAAATGATGATAACAAAATTGATCTAATTCGATATGTGGATGATAAAGATCATGGGAGAACACGTGTACAGGAGGGACCGGTGGTGGCTGAACCACCACCAGAGATGACAGATCTGTCGGTGGCAGTACCACCGACAGACATTGGTGCTGCAGCACCAAAATCGGGTACTGCAGCACCAAAACCGGGGTCTGACAGACCCCGGGAAGCCGCTGCACTAGGAGGTTCGGGTAGACCGAGTCGGGTTTCGCTCAATGCCAGCTAAGTATCAAGATTTTATTGTGGATGTTCCTTCTTCTATAGCCCATTCTCGTGCTGCCGCTCCTTCAGCTGACTCAGGTATGATTTACCCCTTGTCAAATTTTGTGTCTAATGCACGATTTTCTAACTCACACTCGTCCTTGCTTAAAGCCATCACTTCGGGTGATGAGCCACGGCATTTTTCTCAGGCTATAGGTCATAAACATTGGAGAGATTTTATGGAGAAAGAAATTTCAGCACTCGAACAGAATAGGACGCGGACATTGGAAGAATTACCCCCCGGGAAATGAGCCATAGACTCCAAGTGGGTCTACAAAATAAAGTATAAGTCGGATGGTACCATTGATCGCTACAAGGCACGTTTGGTTGCCAAAGGATACACTCAGGTTGAAGGTATCGATTATCATGACACTTTTGCCCCTGTCGCTAAACTTGTAACAGTTAGATGTGTTCTTGCAGTTGCAGCCGCTAGGGATTGGATTATACATCAATTGGATGTCAATAACGCCTTCTTGCATGGTGACTTAGATGAAGAGGTTTATATGAAACTCCCTCAAGGGTTTGAGAAGCAACATAAGGGTAAAGTTTGTCGTTTACGTAAGTCTCTTTACGGACTTAAACAGGCATCTCGTAACTGGAACCAAAAGTTTGTATCCTTTTTGGTTGCCATGGGTTTAGTACAGTCAAAGTTGGATTATTCTTTGTTTACATATACTCGTGGGTCATGTTTTACCAGTATATTGGTATATGTTGATGATGTCATCGTAACTGGAAATAACCTAAGTCACATAGAGGAGGTCAAGGTCTCACTTGATAAAAAGTTTGGGATTAAGAACTTAGGCCCAGTTAAGTATTTTCTTGGAATAGAGGTTGCACGCACGAAGGATGGAATTGCTTTGAATCAAAGAAAATATGCGCTTGACATTTTAAGTGAAACTGGTCTTTTAGGAGCTAAGCCTACTTCCACCCCTATTGTTCAAAACCATCGGTTAGCTGATGGAGAAGGGGACCATGTAAAAGATCCGGGACAGTATCATCGAATAGTAGGAAGACTTCTCTACCTGACCATCACCCGACCTGAAATATGTTATGCCATTAAAATTCTTAGTCAATTTATGCATGATCCGCGGGTACCGCACTTAGAAGGCGCCTATCGTGTTCTTCGCTACGTTAAGGCGTGCATGTGACTTGTCTTTTCGTGCTCATTATGGTGCTGACTGGGCAGGTTGCCCAACTTCTAGACGTTCCACTACAGGTTTTGTTATACTTTTGGGAGACTCCCCTATCTCATGGCGTTCTAAGAAACAATCCGTCGTTTCTCGTTCTTCCGCTGAAGCAGAGTATTGGGCCATGGCTATAGTTACTAGTGAGTTAGTGTGGTTGAGGCGCATACTTCGTGACCTGCTAGTTAGCACTGATCAACCTGCTATCTTGTTTTGTGATAATTAGGCGGCCCTTCATATCGCCTCCAATCCTGTGTTTCACGAGAGAACAAAACACATAGAGATCGATTGCCACTTCGTTCGAGAGAAATTATTAGTAAAGGAAATTTCTACTTCCTTTGTTCGGTCTTCGGGTCAAGTTGCGGATGTGTTCACAAAGGCACTCGGGTTATCCCCATTCTCATCCCTTCTTCGCAAGTTGGGCATTGTCAACTTGCATGCTCCAACTTGAGGGGGAGTGTTGAAAGTATTCGTATTTGTACATGTGTATTTTGTACTTGTATTTGTTTTAATGTAAATACATTGACTTTAATTAGGTATAGAGTTAAATTTAGGGTAGTAATGGTAGTAATTTTTCCTCTTCTTCTTCCCTAGTGTAACCGGCCAAGAGGGCCTTCATTGCTTTCAATTGTTGGTTTTAATGTCTTGTTTAATTAGCCTAGGATTCTCTATTTGGAAACTTTTTAATTTCCCTTGATGTAATTATAAATAGGTTAGTCTTCTTTTCATTGGTGATTATCCAAGTTTCTCCATTCAAAGTGTTCTTTGTTGCTTATTTTATTTGTTAATTTTTACATGAGGATGTCTTGGCTTTTGATTACCAACTTTTAAGTACGGTTTATTGGGTGAGTGTTTAAGAGTTTCCCAGCTGGGCCCAACATCGAGGTTTGGGCAGCCAAAACCATCAACATCTATGACCTGGGGTACTGAGTTTGGGTCTACGTGGTCTGTTGTTGTCTTTGTTGGCAATAGAGGGCTACAAATGAAGATTGGGGGTTTGGGGTGCAACATGGTCGGTTGTGGGGAATTGGTTGGCTATAAGTTGGCTAAGGCAGACCCTATAAGGGTGGTAGCCACATTTTTAGGTGGGTGAAGAAGGGGTTGTGCTTGTTTTGGGGCCTGGGTAGCTACGAAGGCCCCCTAGCTGTGAGCACGGCTGTCACAAGACAAAGGTGAGAATCCAAGGGGAGCAGGGGCAATAGGGAGGGGGATAGGTAAGTCGATAATGACAACAATCAAGAACATCGAGTGACATGATCCAAGTCGAGTATGTCAAGGTATGGAAAGCGTGACTTATCACATTGGATATGAATATTTATATAAACTTGACCGGTTTTAGGGACCAAAAATCAGTAACTTTTATAACCTGCAACATGCCCAATTGAAAATGCATGAGAACGAGCATGGGGCTGTGATGCGAGGTTAAAGTTATAACACGCACACCTAAAAACAAGAAAACTAGAGTAATTGAGACATTATTGAAACAATTTTTCAAAAGGAGAGATGTTTGATAAAACAGGGGGCCAGAAGACAATTTATAGTATAACATGTAGTACAAGTCGCATAGTCCTTAAGCAAGTAAGATGGGCAAGATTGTAAGGAGTGTCTGCGCCATTTCCATTATGTGCCAATGCTTTTGTTTTGTCACCCCATTTTGTTATGGGGTCTAAGGACATGATAGATGAAAGTGAATACCATGTTAACAATGTAGGGAATTCTTGGGTGTGGTCCACTTTGCTATCACTTAAATTTGATTTTGGTCTAAAATTGATAAACATTCCAAAAATGTTTGGAAACTTTATATTTTCTTGCATCTGATATTACGAAGTAAAGTGAGAGAAGTGATCAATAGTAGTTCCATAATATTTGTAGCATGAATACATGGTTAAAAGGTAACTGGTCGAATTTCCAAACATCTTGTGACAAATTTTGATAAACATCAGAATGCGATGAGTTCATGCTATAAGACTGAAACTGGGATTAAAATTATAGTTAAATAGACTATCTAAAGTAGAACAACCTAGGAATCGTAATTGACAATTATAGATCTCGCTGGAGTGTATACATGCGATAAGATGCATGAAGTGAGCCGAGAAACTATATAATGATCCATTACCCTTTGATATAAAAAACTGCAATCAAATTTAATGATACACTTATTATCTTGGAATAGTTGTTCAATGGAAAGTAGATTATAAGTTAAAGGACAGTTATGACGTCATGTAGTGAGAGGGGTTTAACTTTTATTGGAGATAGTAAAGGGGGTATGTTGCTTTAGGAAGTAAGGTGCTCACTAGTTGCTCATCCTGCATTAGGTCCAGCAGTGGCATTTCGTGGTCTATTGGTGGCCACATCTCCTCTTCCTTTCCCTGCCACAGCTCCCTCATGGGCGCCTTTAGCATGATTGAGGGTAGCTCTAGAGATGCGGCTAACTTGTCATCCTAGCCACGAATGGTTAGCTCTTAACCTATGCCATTACCTCCACATCTAGCAATTCTAGTCATGCGCCTTAGACTCAAGGATGGAACTTGTAAGTCCAAACACATTTATCTCGGTTCTCCGTTATTACATTTCAAGAACCAACCTTCTCACAAGCAGTTTGTTGTACCCCTAATTGATAAGCATATGACTTAGACAATGCCTAATAGGGTTTATATTAGGCTTAAAATGGGCTTGAAATGAGCTAGAGTGAGTTTAACTATTAATTAGGATTATTACAAAAATAAAAAGGTTCACTTGATGTATAACGTGACGATGAAATGTAAGGTTTTGATATGGTTCAGATTTTTTGAATTTGGTACTTCGGGACATTGTCAAAAATACCCCTACTTAAATGTACTAATTATAAGTAAAACCGTATACTCTCTACCCAAAATGTCTAGTACACCTGCCCAAGAGATGTACTACACCGACCGGATTGTACAGTGCTACTTGTGAAGTACTCCTACTCTTTCTTCTGCCCATTATAGCTGAGGCTTCTTGGAGGGATACGCATCGCACAATGAGCTCCTCACTTTGTGTTTTCTCTAGTTTCTTCTCGTCCGTTAGATCCGATTAAATCGAATGGCTATGATGAGGTTTGGGGTGGTGCACATGGATCGAGCTAGGGGAAGTATATAAGCCAAGAGATCAGGGTTTTAGAGAAGTAGATCAGTTATTTCTTTGTTTCTCCCTGCTCTCTTATGGTTTTCTCCTTCCCTAGGGTTCTCTATAAAACCCTAACCCTAAATATGAACCTCTAAGCCAAATTCTTGAAGGTTCTAACCTTGTGAGCCTAATTCGAAGAGGTTTTGAGTTTGTGGTGTTGACTCATGGCAAAATTCAGCTGTTGGGAGAGGTGTATTGTTGGTTTTGGGTTAGATCTTCGGTTTCTAGCTTAGAATCTGAAGTTATTGTTTGTAATCTTGAGTCTAGGCATTGATTGTACTAGATTTGAGTAAACATTGGTTGTAATCAGTTTTAATTTGTAATAATCACCACATTAATAGTAAAGATCTCTCTAGGAATAGGAAGCCGTAGACTAGGATCAATTAGAGTCTAAACCACATAAAAATCCTTGGTGTTCTTGGCGTGCTCTTCTTTAGTTGTTTATGATCTTTGAGTCTGCATTCAAATTTTTTTTTTTTTTTTGGCACCTTGTATTTGTTTAACTGAAGTCTAAGTTTGTTAAAAATCATTAACAGTGGTATCAGAGCTACGGTTACACGCATTTCTTGAAAAAAGGCTTCAGCTAAACACGACGTAGAAAATTTTACTGGTAGAAATGACTTTGAGATGTGGAATTTAAAGGTCCAAGCCCTGCTCATGGCATTGGGCATGAGTTCCACACTTCTGGAGGATAAGGTGTCATGATTTGAAAATTTGGAGTCTTGAGTAGTGGCTCTCTTTGTAAATATCTGAATAAGAGAATTGGCGGGAAGGCTAGCTGAATTAGTTAAGTTGGTTAAATTGGTCTAAGTTCATTATTTTGTTAGATATTTTTAGTCCAACCGACTTAACTAAGGATCGAGTATAAATAATTAGATTGTTCTTTTAATTAGATTCATTGAATGATATTGAACTTGATTCTCTTTTCATCCCTAATTCTCTCTACTTCTCATCTCTTTTCTTCCACTTCTCATTTCAATTCCTTTTCTATCTTAGGTTATGATTTAAGGTTGATCTTGAATCATAACGATTGGTCTTAGAGCTTGTGAAATTGCTTCCAATCTAGTTAAATTCCAATCAATTTGATTGGTTTAGCATTCGATCAAGCTTAATTCGTTTCAAGATCATCTGATCAGATTTTATTGATCAAATTCTGAGAGTTTGAGGTTAGAGTGTGCATATTGTAGCCAGACGCAAGAAGGTAGTTGCAATGGATGGTGGAGCTACTACTAGATCTAATGCTGCGGTAATGCTGGAGCAGCTGTTACAGATGCGAATCAAGTTGACAGGATAGATTAGCTACCGAATTAGATTCATGATTTGGTGTTAGCAGTTGGATCAGTGAATTAAAAGGTAGGAGACATGTCTCAATCACAGCAGCAAGTGCTGCAACAACCGGTAGTATTACAAGAACAAATCTTTCGTCAAGCTATGCCTCTTGGAGAGGGAATATTGTCATTTGGAAGCCAGCACACTAGACCTCCTCAACCTTTGTATCCTCAAGCATTTGAAGAGAGTTTTGAAGGTGTAGTTGTGGTTAGGAGCACTGGATTTTGACAGCCTAAGGTTAAGATTGACACATTTGATGGATTGCATCCTCAATCGTGGAGATTGACACATTTGATGGACTGCATCCACAATCGTGGATTAGAAAGTGTGAGAGGTACTTTCGATTTATCATGTGATTGATGCTGAGAAAGTGGAGTTAGCAGCAGTACATTTGCAAGGAGATCAGGAAGTGTGGTTTCATAGCTTTCTTCTTAGCAAACCTACCCTCACTTGACCTAAACTTGTTGAGGAATTTTGTGACAGATATGGTGATGAGGATCTGGTTAATGTGGTTGATAACTTCAATAAAGTGACACATATATGGCACGATTTGAGAATTTGGGAGCTAGAATGATGATTGTGAATCCTGGAGCTAGTGAAGCATATTATGTTTCTAGTTTCATTAGTGGCCTCAAGCCAAAGATAAAAAATTTGGTTAAGGCATTGAATCCACTCACTATGTCCAAGGCTTATTCGAAAGCTAAACTATTTGAATCCACTGTCCTTGCAAGTTCTAAAGTACAAAGAAGCAAGAGTGGCCACGCAGCACAATCATTGTAGCATAATACTAATGTGGCTTCTAAATCTTTGAGCTCAGAGGAGAAGAAAGCTTAGAGATTGTGTTTCACGTGCAATTAAAGATACTTCTTTGGATACAAATGCAATCTCAAGCTTCTTATGTCTATTTCTAGAGCTAAGGATGATGATGGATATGAAGGACAAGAAAGGAAAGTGGATCTAGTGATCAAGTGGAAGAAGTACAAGCGGATTCTGATAAGCACGAGATGGAAATTTCAAAAAAAAAGTATTAACTGGTAATGACCCTCATAATACCATCAGAATCAAAGGGGAAGTTAGCCACCACCACTTCTGATCTTGATTGACAGTGGGAGTACACATAGCTTTATGGATCCAAAGATTGTCAAAAGAGAAGGCCATGAAATGATCAAGACAAGTCCTTTAGCTGTTATTGTTGCTGTTGAGAACTCTATGCTTACTCAAACAAAGTGCAAACAATTCTGTTGGCAGAGGCAGGGTCATCAATTTGTGTATGACTTCAGGGTCTTGAAGTTGGGAGGATGTGATATGGTACTTGGTGTGGATTAGATGAAGATAATTAGTCCATTGTGTTTGATTTTGCTGAACTTTCAGTTTCCTTTGATCTGAATGGTGATGCTCTCAAGTTGTAAGGCATTGTGGAGTAAGGACAGCTACATGTGATGTGTGGCAAAAGATTGAAAGATGTGATCAAGAAGAATGATTTTCAGTGGATTAGTTGCCTGTTCTCCATCACTACTGAGTTAGTAGAAGCTTAGGTGATTCCTAATCCATCAATTAGTAAGTTGATTCAAGATTTCAATGATTTGTTTGAGCAACCGACCTGCCTTCCTCCCAAAAGATCCTTAGATCATGCTATACTGTTAAAGTCCAATTCAAATCCTGTTAATTTGAGGCCTTATAAGTGTCCACATTCATAGAAGAGTGAGATTGAGAGACAGGTGGATGAGTTATTGAAAACTGACTTTATCAAACACAGTCATAGTCCTTTTGCGTCACCTATCATACTTGTCAAGAAGAAGGATGGGACTTCAAGGATGTGCATAGATTATGGGTAGCTCAATTCCCTCACAATCAAGGACAAGTTTCTAATTCCTATCATAAATGACCTCCCAGATGAGTTACATGGGTCTCATTACTTCTCTAAGCTGGATCCGAGGTAAGGGCATTATTAGATTCAAGTATTAGAGCAAGACATACAAAAGACTACTTTTAGAACTCATCATAGGCATTACGAATTTTTGGTGATGCCATTTGGATTGTCAAATGCCCCAGCCACCTTTCAAGCTTTGATGAATTCAGCCTTCAAACCATTCTTGAGGAAGTTTGTTCTAGTCTTCTTTAATGACATTTTGGTGTATAGTCCTACTTTGGATTCACATGTTGATCATCTCCGTCAAGTGTTCAAGACCATGCACAAGCACAAGCTATATTCTAAGCTTTCCAAGTGCACTGTTGCTCAGTCTCAAGTGGAGTATTTGGGTCATGTTATCTCATTTGATGGTGTAGCTACAGATCCAGCTAAGATTGAAGCTAAGAAGCAGTGGCCATCACTTGTTTCCATGAAGCAGTTGAGAGGATTCTTGGGATTGACTGGGTATTACAGGAAGTTTGTGGCTGGATATGGTATGATTACTAAGCCATTAACTGATCTCCTAAAAAGAGATACTTTCCAGTGGTCTAAAGCAGCTTAAGAAGCATTTGAGAGGTTAAAGGCAAGCATGTGCTAAGCCCCTGTGCTTGTTATGCCAGATTTCAGTGTGCCTTTTATATTGGAAACAGATGCTTGTGGGAAGGGTGTGGGAGCAGTTTTATCATAGAAAGGAAGACCTATGGCTTATCTTAGCCAAGCTTTCACTTTAAGGCATTTAAATTTGTCCATTCATGAGAAAGAGTATCTTACAATCCTCAAGGTGGTGAAGAAGTGGAGACATTACTGGAGGGTCACCATTTCATCATTAGAACTGATCACTAGAGTCTTAAGTACTTGTTAGAACAGAAAATTACCACAAGGATGCAATGCAAAGGCCCCATGAAGATGCCTAGGTTAGATCATTCGATTGAGTATTTTAGTAGAAGGGAGAATCTGGCTGTAGATGCATTGTCATGAAGACAAGATGAGGTAGAACTAGCTTTCTGCCTTGCTGTTTCAATTGTTTTGCCCTCTTGGATAACAAATATGCACAAATCTTATGAAGGTGATAGTCTTGCTCAAGATTGCATTACAACCTTTAGCATCAAGAACAACTCAACTCGTGTAGATTCCGAGGTGAATGTTGCTACTGGCATTGTGAGAATGAAGGGGAAGGTATATACTGGCTTAATGATAGACTTAAGAAGGAAGGTTATATTGGCTTTTCATGATTCTGCTTGGGGAGGGTACTCTGAAATTGAGGGTACCTACCAAATATTGAGGCAGTACTTCCATTGGCCTGGCATAAGGAAGGATGTTGTGGAAATTGTTCAAGCTTGTGATGTTTGTCAGCGTACTAAGACTAATCATATGCATTACTAAGGCTTTCTGCAGCCCTTACCCATTCCGGATAGAGCATGGAAACACATAAGTCTGGATTTTATTAAGGGCTTGCCTAAATCTAAGGGGGAAGGAAATCATTAGGGTGCTAGTGGATCATTTCACCAAGTTTGGACATTTCATTGCATTGAATCACCCAATTTTAACTGAGAAACTCGCAAAGGTCTTCTGGGACAACATTTATAAGCTCCATGGGTTGGCTCAAACCATCATTTCAGATTGAGACAGGTTGTTTATCATCATTTTTGGCGTGAGTTATTATTGTTGTTGGGGTCATCTTTGGCTTTAAGCTCCTATTATCACCCTCAAACATATGGACAAACAGAGAGGGTGAATCAGTGTGTGTAGTAATATCTGAGGAGCATGACATTCAGCTATCCCAAGCAGCGGCACAGATGGTTAGCTTTGGCAAAATTTTGGTATAACACACATGCTCATTCAGCTATGGGAACAACTCCCTTTAAAGCACTCTATGGCTATGATCCTCCATCTCCAATGTTGCTACTAGGGGCTACTTCTTCTTGTGAGGAAGCAGTTGGCGCAGCAACTTAAGGACAATTTGCAGCTGGCTCAATCAAGAATGAAATTGTTTGCTGATAGGAAGTGTGTAGATAAGTCCTTCTAGGTTGGAGATTTATATTTGAAGTTGTAGCCTTATAGGCAATCGACTGTGGCATTGTGCAAGAATGTTAAGTTGAGTGCTCGCTACTTTGGGCCTTATAAAGTGCTAGAAAAGTTAGGAAGGGTTGCTTACAGGCTGGACTTACCTCCTGATTCTTATGCTCATCCTCTCTTCCATGTATCCCTTCTGAAGAAGCATATGGCAGAGGGTAAAGTTTGCCCAGCAGCCCTTCCAGAAGTAGCAGTAAGTGGCGAGATTGTGCAAGAACCTACATTAGTCTTGGATTCTCATGTGGTTCAGTAGCAAGGTAGAAAGACTTAGGAGGTGCTGGTGCAATGGGCTAATTTAGACCTTGAAGATGCTACTTAGGAAGATTTGAGGTTCATCCAAAGTCAATTTCCCTCTTTTCATTCTTGAGTCAAAAATGTCCTAAAGGAAGGAGTATTGTCATGATTTGGAAATTTAGAGTCTTGTGTAGTGGTTCTCTTTGTAAATATTTGAATAAGAAATTTGGCTGGAAGGCAAGCTGAATTAGTTAAGCAGGTTAAATTGGTCTAAGTTCAATGTTTTTTTAGATATTTTTAGTCCAACCGACTTAACTAAGCATTGAGCATAAATAGTTAGATTTTTCTTGTAATTAGATTCATTGAATGATATTGAACTTGATTCTCTTTCTCATCCCTAATTCTCTCTACTTCTCATCTCTTTTCATCTACTTCTCATCTCAATCCTTTTCTATTCTAGGTTATGATTCAAGATTGATCTTGAATCATAACATAAGGATCAGCTAGAGGGACTTAAACCAACAGAGTAGGCTAGCATGGATAAGGTAGCGCATGGTAACATCTTACTCTCTCTTAATAAAGCAGTTCGTTCTAAAGTTTCTGGTGAAAGTAGTGTTCTTGGTGTGTGGAAGAAATTAGAAAAATTATAGGCTACTAAATCACTTGCTAACACAGTATTATACATGGAAAGGTTCTACTCATTTAGAATGGACGAAAATAAATCTATAGAGGACAATCTAGATGACTTTTACAGAGTTTTAGGTGACTTAGATACACTAAAAGTTGAAATATCAAATGAAACTCAAGCAATAATACTTTTAGGATCATTTCCTAAATACCTAAAATCTTCAAAATATACCTTAAGATATGGTAGAAAGACTAAATCACTAGTTGAGGTAGAAGATGCCTTAAGATCTAAAGTAGTAGAACTAAATAAATAAGGAAAATATTTTCGTAGTAGCAGTAGCAACCATGGTGAGAGCATAAATGTTAGAGGAAGAACTAAAACGAGAGATTATCATAAAAAGAGAGAAAAAAGTCACTCAAGATCTCAATCTAGAGGTAGAAAAGATTTGTCTAATGTCAAATGTTATGAATGTGGTAAGAATGGACATTATAGACATTTTTGCCTTGGTAAGAACAAGAACTAAGGTAGAGCTAACTATACTATTAATAATGATGAATGTGGTGAAGTTCTTGTTGCTTCTGCTGATCTTACTTGTCTTGAATGGGTGCTAAATTCTGGTTGTTGCTTCCATATGACTTCTAAAAATGTGAGGGTAAAGACGTCTGATGGCACTAGCTTTGACCTGGAGAGAATAAGGCGTGTCCTGGAACTGAAGAGAAACCTCATTTCTGTAGGACAGCTTGATTTGAGTGGACTGACCCTAAAAGCGAGTAGGGGAGAGATGAAAGTCCTAAGAGGTGCCTCAGTTATGATAAAGGGAGTGATCAAGAATGGTTTGTATATTCTGAAAGGGGAGGTAGCTACTAGTGAGGGAAATGTACCCAATACTGACCCTAGACACACTATTAGCCTATGGCATAGGAGACTTGGACACATATTTGAGAGGGAACTGTTAGAGTTGCAAAAATAGGGCATTTTTGGTGCTAGTTATGTGTCTCAGCTTGACTTTTGTGATTACTGCATATATAGAAAGCATCATAGATTGCATTTAGCATTGGTTCACTTACAACAGTTGGCATTGTAGATTACGTTCATGTTGACCTATGTTGTGGGGACCTTCTAGGGTTTTCATAATTGGTGGAGCTTTATACTTATTGTCTGTAGCTCATGATTTCTCTAGAAAAGTGGGGTTTATCTACTTACGAACAAAAATCATGCATTTGAAACTTTTGTTAAGTGGAAAAATCTAATTGAGAACTAAACAAGAAGGAAACTTAAATTGTTAAGAACAAACAATGGCCTTGAGTTTGTAAATTCTGATTTTTGACATGTTATGTGCTGAAAATGGTATTAAATGACATAAAATAGTAAAAGGAATTCCCCAATAGAACGTAATAGCTGAACGAATGAACATGATTCTTTTAGATAGGGTTCGCTGTATGTTGTTTTCATATAGACTTTCAACGCAGTTTTGGGTGAAGCTGTTAACATAGCTGCCCACTTGATTAATAGCTCCCCAAATTGAGCTTTGAAAATGAAAACCCCTGAAAGTGTACGGACTAGCAAAATTATTAATTACAATAACTTTAAAATATTTGGATGTTCAGCCTTTGTGCGTAAAAAAGAGGGTAAACTTAAATCTAGGGCAGTTAAGGGCATTTTCCTAGGGTATCCTTCAAGCGTTAAAGGTTCTAGATTGGGTATTAAGAAGGGTAATAGAACTATGACTATTATAAGTAGGGATGTCATCTTCAATGAGGATGGGATGCCCTACATCAAAGAACAAACAAGTAATAGTTCAACACTTAGGAAATTTGGTCTTAGCTATTATGAATTTGAAGTTTATCCACCTAACCTAATAAATTGAAGGGCAAAACCTAAAGATAACTTAGATAATACTAAAAGAAATAATGTTGTAATTGTCCCTAATAGATAAGAAATAGAACCTAATAGATCTAAAAACAAGGTTCAGGACTTAGAGACTTATCAATTGGCTAGGGATAAAGTGAGAAGAGAGCCTAGAGCACCTAATAGATATGGCTATGCTAATTGTATTGCCTATGGTTTAAACAATACTTTACAATATGTCGAAACTGAGCCTTTGTCCTATTCTCAAGCTATCAACAGCAAGCATTTAGTAAAGTGGCTAAATGATATGACTGTTGAAATGGAGAGCTTGAGAAAGGACAAGACTTTGGGTTTTGATACCCAAGCCTAAGGGTAAGAAGATTATAGGTTCTAAATGGGTTTTCTAGGGTTAAAGAACCTGGAATCCCTGAAGGTTTACATGGTTTATAGCTAGACTGGTAACTAAAGGCTTTACCTAGAAAGAGGGAGTTGATTATATTGAAATTTTTAGACCTGTCATGAAACATACCACTATCCGTGTCATTATGTGCTTGATTGTTTTGTATGATATGTTTTTGCATCAAATGGATGTCACTACTACATTCTTACGTGGAGCACTTGAGGAAGAGATCCGTATTTCTCAACCTGAGGGGTTTATTGAACCCCAGCATCCTGAGCATGTTTGTTTGCTGAAAAAAATCACTATATGGGTTAAAACAGTCACCCAGACAGTGGTCTAATAGATTTCATGCATTTATGACTAATAATGGCGTCATTAGGTCTGTTCATGAAGCATGCTTTTATTTTAAAGATATTGACTGTTCTGATGCTATTTTCCTACTAATATATGTGGATGATATGTTCTTAGCAAGCAGGTTCTAGAAGCAGATTTCATATTTGAAATTACAATTAAATGGATATTTCGATATGAAAGACTTGGGGGAAGCTAAGAAAATATTAGGAATTGATATTATCGGGAACACATCAAAGGAATAGTACATTTGAGTCACAGTCATTGTCTAACTAAGGTTTTAAAAAGGTTTAACATGAATGAGTCAAAATCTGTTAAACAACCCATGGCAACCCAATATCAATTTTCCACAAGACAATGTCCAAAAACTGAATAGGAAAAGCTTAAAATGAGTATAATACCATATGCGGAAGCTATAGTGTCATTAATGTACACAATGACCCGCACTAGACTAGACTTAGCTTTTCCGATGAGTATTCTATCACGTTATATGTCAAATACCAGTAAAGTGCACTGGGATGGAGTAAAATGGCTGCTAAGATATATAAAAGGGTCAATAGATTTGAGCCTAACCATTGGTAGAGACTAAAGTAAACTTAGATTGACTAGTTATGCAGATTTTGATTTTGCTGGTGACCTAAATAGGAGAAGGTCAACATCATCATATATCTTCAACTTAACTGGTGGAGCTATAAGCTGGAGATCAAAGTTTAGACTTTAACCTTTCTTTCTACTACAGAGTCATAATTTCTGGCAATATTGGATGCCGTTAAGGAAGCTATATGGCTGAACGACTTATTGACTGAAATAAAGCTCAACCTAGGATCACCTAAAATTCACTCAGATAGTCGACCTTCCATTGCCCTTTGTAAGCACCGGGTGTTTCACGATAGAACTAAACACTTAGCGGTTAGACGATATTGTATCGTGGACAATATAGAAGAGAACTAGATTGAGTTGGTGAAAATTAATGCTAATGAAAACCCTTTTGACATGGGCATTATAATTCTTCCTTTGGAGAAGTTTACGCTTTTCGTTAAACTCGTCCAAATGGAATGGAACCCGAGGTGAAAGGTTTGTGAAATTGCTCCTTATTTATAGAATGCAACTAGTGGTTAAGTCATCTACTTACCAAGGTGGAGTTGATTGTACCCCTAGTTAGTAAGTATATGACTTAGACCATGCCTAATGTGGTTTAAATTACGCTTAAAATGGACTTAAAATGAGCTTAACTATTAATTAGGATTATCACAAAAATAAAATGCGTCACTTAATGTATGAAGTGAAGATGAAATGCAGCATTTTGATATGGTTCAGATTTTTTGAATTTGGTACTTTGGGACATTTTAAAAAATACCCCTACTTAAATGTACTATTGACAAGTAAAACCGTGTACTACCTGCCCAAAATGTGTACTACACTTGTCCAAGAGATGTACTGCACTGACCGGATTGTATAGTGCTTCCAGTGAAGTACCGCTGCTCTTTCTTCTACCCGTTAGAGCTAAGGCTTCTTGGAGAAGCTTTCAAGGGCTCATATGAATCATCACTTTGAGGGACGTGTTGTACAATGAGCTCCTCACTTTGTGTTTCTCTTGGTTCTTCTCGTCCATTTGATCTGATTAAACTGAACAGCAGTGATGAGGTCTGGATGGTGCACATGGCTTGAGCTATGAGAAGTATATAAGCAATTTGATTAGGTTTTTAGAGAAGTACATCTGTTATTTCTTCGTTTCTCCCAGCTCTCTTTTGGTTTTCTCCTTCCCTAGGGTTCTTCGCAAAACCCTAACCCTAAATCTGAAACTCTGAGCCAAATTCCTGAAGATTCCAACCTTGTGAACCTTATTTGAAGAGGTTTCAAGCTTGTGGCATCAATTCGTAGCAAGATTAGGCTACTGGAAGAGGTATATTGTTTGTTTTGGGTTAGATCTTTGGTTGCTGACTTAGAATTTGAAGTTATTGTTCGTAATCTTGAGTCTAGGCTTTGATTGTATTAGATTTGAGTCAATATTGGATATAATCAGTTATAATTTGTAATAATCACCACATAAATAGTCAAGATCTCTCTACGAATAGGAAGCCGTGGGCTAGGACCAGTTAGAGTCTAAACCATGTAAAAATTCTCGGTGTTCTTGACGTGATTCTTCTTCTTTAGTTTTTTGAGATCTTTAAGTCTGTATTCAATCTTTTTTTTTTTTTTTTTTTTTTTTTGCGCCTTGTATTTGTTTAACTGAAGTCTAAGTTTGCAAGAAAATTGTTAAAAGTGGCATCAGAGCACCAACAAGTTGAAAACCCTACTAAACAAAAGCTATGGCCGTTAAATACAACACATCGGACCTCTTCCTCCAGCTCGTACTCAAAATATCATGAGCAGTACTTGATAATAAAAGATAAAGTATAAAGCTAATAATTCGGTAAAGTATTTCAAAGCTAAGATTGTTAGCTCAACAATTTCACCACCGAGAATAGTTAAATTATTTTGAAACATTGTGTACAATAGTTAAAGCCACTCTTTTCCTAGTTTTTTCTCATTTTAGTTGTTGCATACTCTACGTCAATACTTAAAAAGAAGCTTCTATATGTCACGAGAAAATGTGACACGAAAGGACAGGAGGTGACGCCATTGTAATGAAGTTTAAATGTTTTATTTACCTTAGTGGATCACGAAGAGAACGGTAGCTCAGATGGGGACAGGGTGCCTAATACACGTGTGGGCTAGGGTCTGAATCCAACCCATGCTTTTTTTTTGTGCAATTTTTGTCATGCTTTTTAGCATTTCCCATACTCAAATGTTAAAAAATTTTGCTCTCCATGATTACTTAAAGTTAGAAAGTTTACATGAAACAATGACGACGCTTTATTCACATTACATGTTCACATCCTCACCTAAGAATTGTCCATGATATATAGTCCAACAATAATAAAAATAAAACATTTTATTATTGACCATAAAAGCAAAACCACACACTTGTACTACATCATAACCATCTAGTAGTGGTATAATACTACTACGTACGACCATACCATAATATTGCAAATAACAACCCACTAAATCATGATAAAAAAAAAAAGTTACACGAAGAGTGAGTAAATTTGGGCCAAACCTTTGGTAAAGACCAAAGAAAACTTAGATCGACTGGTTATGTAGATTCTGATTTTGATGGTAATTTAGATAGGAGAAGATCAATATCATCATATATCTTCACCTTAACTGGTGGAGTTATTAGCTAGAGGTCAAAGTTGTAGACTTAACCTTTCTTTCTACTACAAAGTTAGAATTTCTGGCAATTATCGGATGCTTGTAAGCAAGCTATATGGCTGAGTGGCTTATCAACTGCAATAAAGCTCAGTCTAGGATCACCTAAAATTTACTCAGATAGTCGATCTTCCATTGCCCTTTGTAAGAACCCAATATTTCACGATAGAACTAAACACTTAGCAGTTATACGATATTTTATCATGGACAATATAAAAGAGAACCAGATTGAGTTACTAAAACTTAATATTGATGAAAACCCCCGCTGACATGAGTATTAAGGGTCTTCCTTTGGAGAAGGCTATATGTTTCGTTAAACTCATCCAAATCGAATGGAACCCAGGGTGAAAAGTTTGTGAAATTGCTCCATGTTTATAGAGTGTATCTAGTGGTTAAGTCATATAATTATCAAGGTGGAGTTTATTGTACCCTTTAATTAGTAAATATAAGACCTAAACCATGCCGAATATTGTAGTTTAAATTAGCTGAAAATGAACTTAAAATGAGCTAGAATGAGCTTAAATATTAATTAAGATTATCACAAAAATAAAACGCGTCATTTAATGTATGAAGTGAAGATGAAATACAACATTTTAACATGGTTCAAAATTTTTGAATTTGGCACTTTGGAACATTGTCCAAAATATCCCTACTTAAATGTACTAGTGACAATTAAAACCGTATACTACCTGCCAAAAATGTGTACTACACTTGCTCAAGATATATACTGCAATAACCGAATTGAATAGTTATGATGAGGTCTGGGATGTTGCACATGGCTTAAGCTACGAGAAATATAGAAGCTAAGAGAGTAACGTTTTAGAGAAGTAGATCGGTTATTTCTTCTTTTCTTCCCACTTTCTTCTGGTTTTTTTCCTCCTTTAAGGTTCATTACAAAAGCCTAACCCTAACCCTAAGTCTAATCCTTTGAACCAAATTCTTAAAAGATTCCAACCACGTGAGCTTAATTTGAAGAGGTTTCGAATTTATGGCATCAATTCGTGGCAAGATTTAGCTGCTGGAAAAGAGAGATTATTTGTTTTGGATTAGATCTTCAGTTTCTAACTTCTAATATGAAGTTATTGTATGTGGTCTTGAACCTAAATGTTGATTGTACTAGATTTAAGTCAATATTGGTTATAGCCAATTATAGTTTGTAATAATCACCGCATTAATAGTAAAATCTCTCTAAAAATAGAAAGCTGTGAACTAGGACCAATTAGGGTTAAACCACACAAAAATCCTTGGTGTTCTTGACGTGATTCTTCTTTAATTTTTTGAGATCTTTAAATCTGAAACAAGTATCATAGCACAAGCAAATTGAAAACCATAGTAACAAATAGCTATAGACATCGGATCTGTTCCTCTCGACTCCTACTCAAAATATCATGAGCAGTACTTGATGAGCAGTACTTGAAAATTAAAGATGCAGTATAAAGCTAATAATTCGGTTAAGCGGTTCAAAGCTAGGATTGTTAGCTCAACAATTTCACCACCGACAATAGTTAAATTATTTTGAATTATTATGTACAACTGTTAAAGTCACTCTTCTCCCGGTCTTTTCTTATTTTAGCTGTCGCATACTCTGGTCAATACTTAAATGTTCAAAAATGTTTGCACCACCACTAAGGCAGTCTCCATAATATTTAGTCCAACAGTAACAAGAACACATTTTATTATTGACAATAAAAGCAAAACCACACTCTTTTATTACATGGCAACACCATCCAGCAGTGGTATACTACTACTACTACTACTACTTACGACCACACCATACTATTGCAAATAACTACGCACTAAATCATGTTACAAAAAGCTACACGAAGAGTGAGCAGCTACTAAAACTTCAATCTTTTTAAGTAAGCAAATACAGCACCCATTAGGCAAACGGAAGATACAAGGCTTTTTTTGGTACATCTTTCATTTTGCAATTTTTAATTTTTAAAAATTTAAAATTTTATTTTAAAAGCATTTTTTTGTAGATACTTGTTTTTAAAGTTTTAACTAAAAATAAAGAAAAAACACTTTTTACTAGAAGTTCAAATATATAAATAGAAACTGGTACCAAACATTTCAACCACAATTTTCCAAATTTATCCGCTATACCCGCTACCGGTATAGCCGGTGTCGGTCCCACCACCAACACGTGTATTATGTGCGGTGGAGGACCTTGTCGTACCGGTGCCCCTCCCTATCGGGTGGGACCCAGCAGCCGTCCCCTCTGCCAAGTGTCCACCAGCTGGCTCGCCAGTTCCGTGCCCAGGCAAAGCTGACATCTGGTGAGTGCCACCAGAGGCAGTGTACCCGCTTCCAGTGGTGGAGTGGGTGGAAAAGGGTTTTGTCCTGGCATCCTTCTCAGCCACGTTTTGGTCGTATGCCGCCTGTTTGCTGAGCTCGGCATCGGCCTTGCGGTCTTCTTTCTTCTCTGTAGCCATTTCATTGTGGGCTGGGTCGTGTGAGGTCAATTTTTCGCCTTTTTCTTGAAGGGTCGCTTTGGTTTTTTCCATGCCGGCCCTGGCTGATCCCGCCGTGTTGGCTGCCGTCTCCTTTGCTTTCTCCACCGCTTTCTTTCCTGTCTGCATTTTCACTCAAAAGAAGAAAACTGAAGAAAAATGTAGTTATACCTTTCGAATGTGTGTGAATTGTGATTGTTCGTTTGGGTTTGATGATGGAAAGATGTAGAGGGGGAGAGGGTTTATATAGTTTGTAGCTGAGGTTTGGATTGTACTGACACGGGTGTGGTCATGGACACGTGGAGAAAGGTGGAGAGTCTGGGTTGGTGATGGTTACACGTGCCTATCACGTGGCTTGAGTGTCTTGATTACCTTTTTAAGGGTCTAACTTAGCAAACTATCACAATTAAAAATTTTTTTTAGCAAAATATCACAACTTTAAAAATATTTAACAAATTATCATATTTTATTATAGTACAGTAGGTGCACGCCCTCCCTTACGACGTGCAATAATGAACAAATTTTTTTTTTTTTTTTAAGTTTCACATCTTTAAAATTTAAAAAAAAATCATAATTTTTTTCATTTAAATTATTTTTATTTTTAATTTTATAATTGAATCACTAAATACATATATTTTTATTTTTAATTACGGGTCTGGGAAGTCCTCACCCTCAGATTGAGAGCACTGGAAAACAGTCTCTCTTCAGGTTAACACCCTAAAGGGGGAGGCTGCGTACATCCGTCCCCTCCAGACCCTGCGTAAACAATCATTTCATATAGTTCAAATTATATATGAATTTTTAAAATATATTTTATAAACTATATGAAATAATTTTTTATTTTTTTAGTTACATATATCTAATAAAATAGCTTAAATAATAATATACAAATGCGTAAACTCATAATTTTTTATTGGAAACATCAACATCTCTTCAATTAAATGTTTTCCAGTGTCCTTAACCTGAGGGTGAGGACTTCCCAGACCCGTAATTAAAAATAAAAATATATGTATTTAGTGATTCAAATTATAAAATTAAAAACAAAAATAATTTAAATGAAAAAAATTATTATTATTTTTTTAATTTTAAAGATGTTAAACTCCGTGAAAAAAAAAATTGTTCATTGTTGCACGCCGTACGGGAAGGCGTGCACCCACTATGCTACAGTAAAATGTGACAGTTTGCTAAATATTTTCGAAGTTGTGATATTTTGCTAAAAAAATTTTTTAATTGTGATAGTTTGCAAAGATTTTTCATGGTTTTTTGGATAGCTCTTAATTGTTTGAGTAATAAAACAACTAAAAATTGTACTAAAAAAACAGTTAAAAGTTATATTCGGTAAATAATTTTAAATTAGCGTTTTCAATAGCTTTTATGTTTAGAAGATAGCTTTTGAAAAGTCTTTCAAGATATTTTTTGAAAAATTATATAGTTTAGAGTTTATTTTTTTTACATATTAAATTATTAGTATACTCTTCTATTATTTTGTAAGGACATATAATATAAATATATTTTTGATTTATTTTTGCAACTATGACATATTTACTGTATTTTTCTAAAAGTGTTAAATTACTTTTATATATGAAATTGTATCTTAATTAAAAATATTAAAATTTAATTAATTTAAATAATATTCATTTTACTGTTATCAATACTTTAATTATTAAGATGAAAAAAAAAAGTCTAAGTATTAGAATGCACATAATATAAATTAATTCGTACTTTGATTAAAACAGTTAATTTAAGCAACTATAGTAATTAATTTTAATTTATAAGCTTAAGGTCAAATTGATAAAAAAAAAAAGTGAAGTCATTTTATTTTATTAGCTTCATAATTTTATTTATAAATATCTTTATAGTAATTCATACTAAAAACTAACCATAACAGTTAATTTTACTAAACTCTTATATCTACTTATTTATTTATTAGTCAAAAGCTAACAGTTAGTCAATATAATATATAATAACAACTATCCACTAAAAGTTTATAACCAACAGCTAATAGCTCAAGCCAAACATAGCCTAGCTTTTGGATACCAAGGCAGTGCAATTGTGCGTGGTGAAGTGAGCTTTTTAGAAATTGGGCTGCTGTGCTGTGTATTGGGCCCAGGTTTTGACTTTCCCTTACGCAACTCTTCTTAGCGAACTATAGCGCCAAACGAGCCGAGCTGCTTAACACCTTGTTTGAATTAAAGCTTGATAAGGCCTACCAAGCTCATTTTAGCTTATTATTGAGAAGAGCCGAAATCATTGTGTAGTTGAGCTCTTTATCAAGCTGATCTATTCGAGTTATTATTGAGTCATTATCGAATTATTTTCGAGTCAATATTAACTATTAATGAGTTGGTAAGGAGCTCTTATCGAGCACTTACTAAATCCTTCGCAGTCGTTAATAGCTGTGCATCCCCCTCGTTTGAACTCAGCTAGTTAAGCTTATTGAGCTTGCTCGAACTCTACTCCATAAGCTATTCAGCACCAATAATAAACACGATTAGCCGTAATAAATTTTGAGCACAAGTAATTCATCAAATGTTCTGTTCATTTACACCTATTACATTTGTCACCGCCATCTTTTAGAAGGAAAACACCATATAAATATCACGAGTTTTAAACACTAATGATCTGAATATTATTGATATTTTAAAGTATTACAAATAAGATGTATTCATATTTGAAAATTGAAATGTCAAGTGGAGTTGCTCTCAGCGATTGCGATGAAACCCGGCCCCAATTGAGGAAAGGTGCCAAGTTTTAAGCTTTATTTAAAAATATTTATATAAATTAAATATTTAATATTTGATATTTATATATATAATAAAAATTATTAAATATACTAGACAGGTACTCTCAACCCTTTTCCCGACAATTGGATACTAGGCACAATAGTGTAGAGAATTAGGGCTCAAAAGCATATAACTGAAAACACCAAAACACCTTTGGAGAAGGTTGCCAAAACTCGGACTCTAAATAAAAAAGCCTAATCGAACCTAGGGCAGCCTTATCATAACTATCACCATGATTAAAAATCGAAAATAGTGAAGAGGAGTTACCTCAACGATAAATACCCTAGAAAGCCTACCCTAGTGACATACAATCGGCCAAACCAAGAAAGACCTAAGCACTTGTGGCATACCACAGCACAACAAAAACAACTTATAAGAACATCTGACAAGAACCAAATTCCTAGATACCATAATATGATACCTTCCTCTAAGAGATCAGAGTATAGAATGTGATCCTCAACTTAGGTACCTTATTGACAGCGGTATAGATGCCTCCGTGAAGACAAAACCTAATTTGCACTCCTAGCTGCCATGGCTCTTCACCAAACACATGATCATCAATTATTTGTTCCCTCATCAATCCTCTCTCAGTTGACTGACCATGTTTCTCCCTTGTATAGTGTTGGGCGTTAGGAAATGCAACAACTTAAAAAACAACATACTCAGTGCCCTGAGGGCTCCCACCTAAGTAGGGTCTTGGGGGCGGATCTACGCAACCTTCCCCCTTCGGGGTATTAACCCTAAAGAGAGACTGTTTCTGAGTGCCCTAACTTAAGGGTGAGGACTTTCCAGGAGGTCTCCTATCCTGGTACTGCTTTCCCCCAAGCAGACTTAATTTCGGAGTTCTAATGAGATCCGGTGATGGCGTATTGGTACGCTCTTTGGTTAGGAAACGCAACAACTAAACAATGAACATTCAACAAGAAAAATATATATAATAAACACACAGATTTATGTGGTTCGGCCAAAATTGCCCACGTCCATGGAGTTGTAGGGAGAATTTGTTTTCTTTGGAATTGTTACAGAGAGTTTTCTTCAATTCACACCATTGTCTCAAACCCTAGAACTGGGTATAAATAAGCACACAATGGAACACTAGATATTCAGCTGAAACTACCAATCATGGGCCTGAACCTCGATTTGGGGTCAACTCGTGGCCCAAAACCAGGCTCCACACAAAAAGCCCAACATCGGGAAGTAAAATTCATCCAATTCTCCTTGTTTATGTGCAATAACTTATTCACCATGATAGATTCGTCTCTATCGAAACTCAATCGAAGTTCCTTACCGATTCCCATGCTTCTTTAGCAAACACCATATTGATAAATGTGTAACTCGCAGGTTATTTATTTAATTATATGAGTAACCTTTTTTTCCCCCTTATATGCTAGTTTGTCAACTTACAGATATTTTAAGATTCACCTTGATAGCTAAGTAATAGACTCTTTAAAAACAACTAGGAAAATACAAACTGTAGGGTGGGACAACTTCTGAGCTCAAATAATGGATATTTTGGCCACCCCACGCGCCCGCCCTTGCCCCCGCCATTGAGTTTGGTGCTACTGTAATTCAAGAATGTTACGACTCTAGCAACATATGGTGTTCTGAATATAAACAAGCTCATCCCTTTTAAATTTTGTTCGCTTATATAACATCCCATTCGTCTACGAGAAAAGCATTCAATTGACCTAGAAGGTTTACTTTGACCACTATGTATTTTGTACCACTATGAAATAATTTTTAAATTATGTTCGCTTATATTACAATTCTAGTAATATATGATCTTTTCAATATAAGTCGAGGCGCAAAAGATTTTTCCAGGGGCACCATATTGAGTCAAAGAGTACAAGCCAAGACCAATAACAAATCTCCCACTTGGAGGCTGGTTTACCCGACAACCAAATTTCACGCCTCCAAAACACATTCAATCTCCTTCATCCCTACAACTCAAGCAATAGTCTTCAAGCTTGAAGGCCCGCTGTAGTCGCACACAACTCTAGTTTTTCAAGTGTCACCACTTTCTTTAACATGTCTATCGGGTTCTCATTTCTGCATATCTTCTCAAGCTCTAAGTCCCCTTCTTCAAGAAGGCCACGAATGCAATGATATCTTCACTTGGTGGGCTTCATTCCAGAGTGGAATGATGGATTTCTGGCAAGGAAGATTACACTATGACTGTCACTATGGAGAACATCCTTCCCCCCTTTCTTTCTTAGTTCCTCCAAGAAACTTTGCAGCCAGATCATTTCCTTTGCAGCTTCTGATATGGCAATATACTCAGATTCAGTGGTGGATAGAGCTACCACTTTCTGCAAACTTGAACACCAGGACACAGCTGTACCACCTATGGTGTACACATACTCAGTCATACTCTTTCCATTATTGGCGTCTCCACCCAAACCAGTATCTACAAACCCTGCTAGTTTAGAACCTTCTAAAATAAAATGCAAACCAGTATTTGAAGTCCCTCTCAAGTATCTCATGCCCCACTTCACAACCTCCCAATGTTGCTTCCCAGGATTGCTCATATATTTGCTCACGACTCCCACTACATTAGCTACGTCTAGCCTAGTGCAAACCATAGCATACATCAGTGAGCCAATAGCTGAAGCATAAGGAGTCTTACTCATGAGATCACACTCCTCTTTTTGTCTTCGATGACTGATTATTGCTCAGTTGGAAGTGACTTCCAAAAGGTGTGCCCACAGGTTTTGCTTTATCCATATTAAACAGGCTAAGTACCTTCTTCACATATTTAGCTTGCGACAGCTTAAGACTTTCTTTGGCTTTGTCTCTAGCAATTGTCATTCTAAGGATTTGTTTTGTGGCTCCCAAATCCTTCATTGCAAACTGTTTAGACAACTGCTTCTTCAACCTATTAATTTCTTTAATGCTAGAATCTTTAGTGAGCATATCATCCACATATAGACAAAGGATGATATAAGGGTTGTCAAATTTCTTGATGTAGCAATAGTGATCTACATGGCATCTCGAGTACCCAACACTATGCATAAAGCTATCAAACTTCTTGTACCGCTATCTTGGAGCTTGTTTTAGATCATACAAGCTCCTCTTTGGCTTGCAAACGAGATTTTCCTTTCTCTATACTGAAAATCCCTACGGATGATGCATATAGATGTCTTTCTCCAAATCACCATGAAGGGACGTTGTCTTCACATCCATCTATTCAAGATGCAAGTTCTCTACAGTCACTAATCCCAGTACCAGTCCGATTGTTGTGAGCTTTACTACTGGGGAGAAGATCTCAGTGCATTCAATACCTTTCTTCGGCCGATATCCTTTCACAACAAGTTTAGTCTTGTGCCTCTTGTTGCCAGCACTCATTTTTGATCCGGTACAACCACTTATTGTGCAAAGCTCTCTTTCCAGGTGGCAATTCAGTCAACTCCCATGTCTAATTCCCTAAAAGGTAATCCATCTCGTCTTTCCTAACTAACTCCCACTTGCTTGAATTCTCATCTTTTGGGCTTTCTTCATATCTTTGCAATTCATAACAATCAGTCAGCAGAATGTATTCAAGGTAGGTGAGTAACGATCCGGGGGTTAGATTGATCTGGAAGACATGCAAAGGGAAATTAGAGGAGTAATGGGTTCTATATCTTCCTCTAGAGCAATAAGAATGAGTGTACTTGACTATTCCTGTTCATCACTTCCTGTATCATAAGGTTCTATACTCTATACACTATTTCCAGTAACAAAGCATCCAGATCAATAATCTGAGGTTTCTGTGATACTGCGTTTGCATTTTCTACAGAACTTCATTTGTCCTCGTACACAACTTTCTCATTAAAGATGACATTTCTACTTCTGATTATCTTCCAGTCTTGATCATCCCAAAATTGGTAGCCAAATTATTCATCTCCATAGCCAGTGAAGAAATATCTGTTGGAATTAGCATCAAGCTTGCTGCAATCACTAGAGTCAATGTGAACATAAGAAAGACAATAAAAGATTTTGAGAAGAAAAAATTTCACCTTCTTTCCACTCCAGACCTCTTCTGGCAATTTGTGCTCCAATGGGACTTAAGGCCCACGGTTGATCAAGTACCTTGCAGTGTTAACTGCATTCGCCCAAAATGTTTGTGTAATCCAACATGCAGTCTCATACTTCTGGCTCACTCATTTATTGTCCTCTCATGCGTTCAGCCACTTCGATATGCTATGGGGTCTTGGGAACAATCTTGTCCATTCTAATTCCATGAACGGCACAATACTCCCTGAATCCTTCATCAGAGTACACACCACCATTATCAGACCTCAAACATTTCAGCTTCAAACCTATCTCATTCTCAACCATGGCTTTCCATTTTTTGAGAACATCAAATATGTTAGATTTATTTCCCATAAAAGAAACTCATACCTTTCTGCTATTGTCATCAATGAAAGAAACATAGTAGCGGGAGCCCCTAAAAGATGCTAATAGAGAAGACCCATACAACACAGTGTACGAGCTCTAGCTTGCTTGAACTCAACGTTCTGCCACTTGTTAAGAAAATGACCTTTTTTTGCTTACCCATAATGCAACTCTCGCACATGTCTATATCTGCTAATCTTAGCATTGGCAACTTCCCTTTGAAAAAAGAGCCTTCATATCTTTCTGACTTATGTGATCGGGCTTGTAATGCCATAGATCTACCCCTGTTTCTGCTTTAGCAACAGCAACTGTGCTACTTGATCTCACTGTCATGTAGAGAGTGCCTGACTTCTTACCACGAGCCAACACCATAGACCCCTTTGTTACTTTCCAATTAGAACCCGAAAAGAACACTTAATGCCCACAATCATCAAGTTATCCCAAGGAGATCAAGTTCTTCTTTAGTTTTGGAATATGTCGAACCTTCTGCAAGATCCACAAGGAGCCATTCGATAACTTGATTGTCACATCTCTTTGACCCATAATGATCAAGGCCTCTCCATGAGCTAAATACACCTTTCCAAAATCACCTGCTACGTAATTGTCCATAATTTTACGGTGTGAAGTAGTATGGAACGAGGCACCTTAATGTAAGACCCAATCATAACCTGTTGTACACTACAAGCAATAGCACATCATGAACCTCTTCTACAGAAGCATTAGTTGAACTACTCTCAGCCTTTTTGGTTTGTTTACAATCCCTTCTTAGATGACCTGTCTTACCATAATTCCAACAAGTAGCCCCATATCAAGACTTACTTTTACCCCTATTTTTGGATTTGGACCTACCCCTATTCGAATTTATATTGTTTCCTCTATCCCGATTATCAACATTTAGGGCATAATTCATATTTAGGGTTTCACATAATCTATTCAATGAACCTCCTCAACTAGAATTAAATCACGAACATCATCGTATTTTAAATTTGTTTTTCCCACAGAATTTCTAACGACCATTTTCATAGCCTCCAACTATTTGGTAACAAGGCTAACAATATCAATGCTCGAATCTCTTCATCAAAGTCAATCTTAACGAAAGTTAACCGATTAATAATGGTACTAAAATCATTTAAGTGTTGAGTAACTGAAGTACTTTCTGCCATGTTTAAATTGAAGAGCTGCTTCATCAAATACACCTTGTGATTTGTTGACAGTTTCTCATACATCAAGAGAGAGCATCCATCTATTCTCTTGTAGTCTTTTCCTTCATAACATTGTGTGCAATTGATTTTGACAAGGTCAATCAGATATGACCGAAAACTTGTTGATCTAGAAGTTTCCAATTTGGTTCTGACATACCTGTTTCCTTTTGTCCCGTCAATGGAAGATGGAGATTCTTCCCTTAAAGATAATTCTCGATTTGCATCTTCCAATATTCAAAATTTGTGCGATATACTTCTCGAATCCAGAAATCTTTGCTTCTTCCTTAGTCATCATTCCCATTCTAGCCATTGCACCAAAGCTCTGATACCAGTTGTTAGGAAATACAACAACTAAACAATGAATATTTAATAAGAAAAATATATAACAAACACACAGATTTACGTAGTTCGGCCAAAATTGCCACGTCCACTAAGTTGTAGGGAGATTTTTATTACTTTAGAATTATTATAGTGAGTTTTCTTCAATTCACACTATTCTATTAAACCCTAGAACTGGGTATAAATAGGCACACAATGAAAACCTAGATATTCAGCTGAAACTACCAATCACGGGCTTGAACCTCAATCGGGCCCCAACTCCAGGCCAGAAACCAGGCTCCACACTAAAAGCCCAACATCGGAAAGTACAATTTATTCAGTTCTCCTTGTTTATGTGCACTAACTCATTCAGTACGATAGATTCGTCTCCATCGAAACTCAACCCAAGTTCGTTACCAATTCTCATGCTCCTTTAGCTAACACCATATTGATAAATGTGTTACTCATAGGTTATTTATTTAATTATATGAGTAAACTTTTTTTTTCCCTTTATATACTAGTATGTCAACTTACAGATATGTTAAGATTCACCTCGATAGTTGAGCAATAGACTCAGTAAAAATAACAAGTAAAACACAAATTGTAGGGTGGCGATAGCTACTTAGCTCAATCATGGATATTTGGGCCAATACTAGTAATTTGACCGCCTTCTAAATTCTTAAACAAGTTTGTGCCCCTGCCTTTTCTCTCCTTCCCCTCTTAACATTGAGTTTGATGCAGCTGTAATTGAATAACGTTACAATTCTAGTAATATATGGTCTTCTGAATATGAACAAGCTCATCCTTTTGAAATTATGTTTGCTTATATAGCATCCCATTTGTCTACAAGAAAAGCATTCAGTTGACCTAGATGGTTTACTATGACCACTTTGTATCACTATAAAATACAAGATCGTTTACAATTGAAAGACAATTTAGTTCGCCTAAGCAATGTGAGTTCACTACAAGCTAAAAAATGACTCAGCATGAAAACTTGCAATTAATGACGTAATAACTTGATTAATATTGTGGGAAAAATATGCTAATAAGTAATTAAAATTTGAATTCAAGACAGGCAAGGGAACTCAAGACAAACAAACTGAATCTAAAAATGCAAATTCGAGCCTTGAAAAGACCTAGATCTTGAACTAAGCCAACTAGACACTGAGCTTGAATTGTGCCAAACTTGAGTAGCCAAATGTAACATTAACAACAGCAAAAACAATCTCAAGATGGACTAGCACAAGACCTAGATCCTCAAAGCTTGAACTCAAGCGAACAACAACAAACATAGTGAAAAATTAACAGGAGCAAAACTGAAAGCAAAAATTAACCTAAAGAATGACTGTTTTGTAGAGTTGACGTTGCCCCAAGTCATTTATGCGCTTGCATCAGAACAATGGGACCAACTGGCACCATTGTTATCAGGGTTAAAAAGGCATCTAACTTTTAGTGTACTCCAAAAAGATATAATAAAGTACATCCTAGAAATGGAAGTAGCAAAGCCTCGAGAATATTATGTGAAAGTCAAAAGGTGAACTTGGAGAGAAAGAGGAATACGATGAATGCTTTATGTGTTTCTCTCCATGCCTAACTGACACTCAATTTATAGAGAAAATTTCACCCGTTGGAGCAATAGATATTTAAGAAAAACGATGAGAAACCCGATCCCAATATAGAACTAGTGGCTGGATATGAAGGAGCAAAAATCAAGCTCTGTTTGGAAACTAACATAGATGGAAGGAGTGGAGGTCTTTTGTCAACAGTCAGTAGCTTGAGCTTAAGCTCAAACTTGAATTTGAAGTGCCCACAAAGAAATGAATCTCTCACATTTCCATTTTGTCGCAATAACTATAATACCAAATAGCCAGAATAATAAAGGTTTGGATCAGAAAAATCCACACCACATCACAGTTGTGTATCGTTTTCCAACAAAGGGCCTTTTGAGATCGTTCACAGCCAATTCTAGCTTGGTTATTTGGTCCTTTATGGCAATGGTAGAGGTCACCACGGCAAGCATGGCGATCAATTAAGGAGCTTGGATAGGTTCTTGTAAAGGAGAGACCCTTTGTTTTGATACAAAAGGAAAATTGTTCTTGTTGACCATGATAAGCATGCAAATTGTTTCCTTGAATGTCTGGGAAAAGGGACTAGTTTCAAGTCTAGAATTTAACCACTTTAGTAGTTTTGGTGGATGGACATTGTGTTAGCTTTATAAGTGTGAAGATCAATAACTTGCAAAAGACAATATGGTGGTTAATTGACCCTTTTTGAAGAAAGAAGAGAAACTAGTGAAAACCTTTGTGTTGCTTTTTGGGGCGATACCAACAAGTTGTTCTATTGCATCGCAAGTAACGCTTGAAAACTTGAGAGGGTCAGACTTGTCATCTTTCACAGAGTCAGAGAATGTTTTCTTCTTTGTCGCCATTGGAATAACAAACTTGACTTCGTATGTGCACGTGCGGAGAAGAAAATCAGAGGTAAATATTGTCCTGCCGAGCATGCCAAAATTTGAATGCACCAAAATGCTACAAAAAAGGATAAATTTTGTATTTCTTTATACATTAGTGGTTTGAAAAATATAATAAATCTCCTGTGACTTGATCACTATGAAATTTGATGACTTGTTCGAAAAATATAAGAAATCTCCTATGACTTGATCACTATGAAATTCGATGACTCCTTTAACTTGGACTTGAAAACTTGAAAGAAAGCATAAAGCTTGATATTGATCAAGCGGTTCCTCTTCAAGGTAGAGGACATGTGGCTTGATCTTTGACTTGAAGAATGATTTTGGTTTGAAGTCTGACAATGCGAGCATAGGAAGATGCTAATCATTCTCCTTCAATTTATTTTCTAAGGGAGCCGTCTTTGGCTGCTTTGTTTTCCAAGCTTCCATAAAGGAATGTAGGGTCCTATATATTTATAGAGGAAGAGTTTCTATGTTTCGGTGTTGGGATTGGCTTTGTAATATTAGGACCGACTTATCCCTCAAGCTTCATGGACTAAAACCTCCCTTAGCCTTAAGGCTTTGTGAGGGTTAGATATTGACCTTTTAACCTGGAAGTTATTTAGGCCTAAGCTCAACTTGGACGCCATTTTCAGTTAGCATCAACTTGAGAGTCATTTTGAGCTCGGTTTGACTTGGGAGTCATTTGGTCTGAGTTTGACTTGGAATTCATTTAGGTTTTATTTAACTTCGGAGCCACAATGGGCTTGGTTTGACATGAAGTCATTATGTACTTGGTTCATCCTTTGAGTCATTTGGGCTTGAGTTTAACTCGGAAATCATTTAGGCTTTAACTTTGACTTGGGAGTCATTTGGGTTTGGGTTGACTAGGAAATCATTTGGACTCTAGGTTTGACTTTAGAGCCATTTAGTAGCTTTGATTTCACTTTTAGGCTCACTTTGGAAGTTTTTTGGACTTGAGGTTTGATATGGAAGTCATTTAGACTTGGATTTGAAAGTGGTTTTAGGCTTAGCCTTGACAGTCATTTTATGCTTAGGCTATGGCTTGATAGTCTCCTTGAGTTGTGGGGTTGATTTGTTAGTCTTTGATTTTAGTTTCGAGATTAATAACCTTTCTAAACGTATAGTTATTTAGGCTGATCCGGACTTAATCAAATGTTTACTTTCATTGGCTTTAGATTTAGGAAGATGTTTACTTAGTCATATGCTGGCTTTTATTTATGTCGTAATAATTATAACATAATAAAATGTTCATATCCACAAAAGCAATTTGTGTTCAAGATTCAACTTGGAATTCATTTTTTCTGAGGTTAGACTTGAAAATATTTGGGCTTAGATTCAAGTTGCCAGTCCATTTAGCTCGATTTGGATGTTAGTTATGTTGGAAAAAGACACACGCTAAAGTCCTTGGGAAAAAAAAAATAAAAAAAAACCCTTGTTCTTGGTAGCTTATACTACATAGGAAAAGTAGTAAAGAGAACCTTACTTTAAATGAGGAGCTTTAATTAGCCTCTTTAAATAAGTAAGGGTGAGAGATCGCGCGAGTGCATGCCGTGTCATGATGCGTTGCGTTGTCCTTGGGTGTGGGTTCCTTTTTCTAGCAAATATTTTTATTTTTCAGAAATATAATTCAAAGCGAACATTGATATCACCTCTTTACAAGAGTATCAATTAGCTACCTTGTAACTCTTTATGATACCCCCTTATTGGTTCGCCACTGTGCAACCACGCTCATTCAATGTTAGAAGGGACTGTTGAGGAGTGAGGCACCTCCTCCCATCAGTCACCTCAACACCTAATAAATAGATTGGTTGGTTGTTAGTTTTACTTGCTCAAAACAAAACAGATGCTTAACACATTCCTAAGATATTTTTGGCTACAACACGTGTAGTACGGCATAATATATGTATATTTAGGAGCGAAATGTGTTGGAGCAAGGACATCTTGAAAAGGGGTGAGGAATGGACTCAAATGGACAAATTTGAAGACTACATTGAGAAATTCGACCATGTGTGAAATAAAGGACCCATCGGTTCAAGATTCGCCTTTCAAATAATGTGCTTTTGGCTTATAAATTTTGATCGATCAATCAGTTGAACTGATCGGCAACTCTTGCCAATCGATTGGCTACATACATAACTAAAAGGCTCTGTTTATGAATGTGGCTGATCAATAGGACACTCTTGCCAACCGATCGGCTACAAATACAACCATGAGGATTTTTTTTTTATTAGGCCGATCGATTAATTACTCTTGCGTATAAATCAGCATTAAGCCACGGTGTGCTGTGGGGCATGCCCCGCCTACAAATAGGATGAGGATTTATTATTATTATTATTTTTTGTACTTTTTGCCTATTTTCTCATTTCCTGCTTCCCCAAACCGCCAAGAGAGACTATGATTTTCTCGATGGCCGAAGCACAAGCGATCGGAGTGTCGAAGATTAGAGCGAGAGTCACATCAACATCGATTGAGGGAGTCCTCGATCTATGAGTTTTTCTTTACTTTTCTCTTTTGATTTTGTGATGCATGAAATTCCTATGGAGGAGTAGACTCTTAGTTTAGAAGGTGAAGGACGGGTTGCTGTCCGGATCTCAGATTTATATTCTATCTTCGATAATGATTTGTATTATACTATTTTCGCATGCCTGTTAGGAATTCTTTATTAAGATTGGTTTTCTGTTTACGTGCTTGTGGCCATGGCTAGATTTTTAGTTTATTTGCGATTCCTCTTGTGCTTATAGTTTAGACTATAGTTAATCGGTTTTCACGAGTGGACATGGTTGAGGTTGTACCCACCCTAAGCACAATCTTTTTTATAAATCAATTCTTAATTAGGAATGAAAAATGAATTAAGTAGTGTTGTTGAGATAACCCATGCAATACCTAGAGTGATTAAATGGGTTGTGCCCTTTGACAAGTTCATTATTGTAAACCCTAATTTAAGTAATAATCCAAGTTAAACATGACATTAGGAGTGACAAAGGAATTTGTTAGTACTATTGAGATAACCAATACAGCACCTAGAGTAATTAGATGGGTTACACCCTTAGACTAATTCATTACACTAAGCCTTAATTTAAGTGTTAACTAAGGTTTAGAGCTTGTAGCCTAAGCTCTTAAAGTTGTTGATGTATTTTCAAAATAGAGTACTCAATAAAGTGTTTGAGAAGTGTTACATACATGTTTTGATTAAATTTGGCTTGAATAAGGTGCGTGTCAACAACTGGTACCTTGTGTCGACTCACAATCCAGTGGAACCGATCCCAGGCATCGGTGTGTCGACACACAAATCTCCAGAACCATGCGCATTGATGTGTGTGTCAACACAAAGCTTCAACACACAATCTTACAGTACCCCGTGTGTCGAAGTAAGTGTCGACACTCACTTCACACGTAGCTTCATAGTAGTTGTGTGTTGATGTGTGTGTCAACACACAGCTTTGACACTCAGGACAGTTTTTACCGTTACTTTGCTTAGTTGGGAGAAGTTTTTGGCGATTCTTCTTTATTATCTTTGGGATGTCTTTATACTTATCTTCTCTGTAAATAAGCCCCACATTTTGGTTGAGACATGCTTTGAAAATACAAGTAAAGAGATTGAAGACTTGTGAAAGATTGTTGCAAAGATCTTTGAAAGTTCATTCTTAAATACATCTCTCTTTCTTCCTCCTTACATATTGCCTCACTTCATTGTTTTGGTTGTCGCTATATCTTTGAGACTATTTCATAGTACATAAAATAAGTCTTAAGGAAAGTAATTACGTGCCTCGACACTTGAGATCGTTTGGTTACCCGTTTGTAAAAAATAATCTAAAAAATATTAAGACTTAATTTTCTTATTTGACATGGCTTCTTCGTTGCGAGAAATGAGAAGCCAACTTTGTGAAACTGGACCGGTTAGATGGTGACAACTTCTGACGCTAGCCAAGGAAGATGCATTTTCTGATAATTACTTTGAATGTGGTGCATGCCCTAGACACACCAATTCCTAATCCTCCAACTTAAGAGGAGTTGGCCAAGAAACAATACCGTCTGAAGTGGGAGAATGACTATTATGTATGTAGGGGACACATCCTCAACGGCATGACTGATGCCCTTTTTGACATCTATTCTAATGTTCCTACCGCTAAGGAACTTTGGGATGTGCTTGTAGCACGATACATGGTGGAAGATGCAACAAGTAAGAAATTTTTAGTTAGTCAATTTAAATAATTACAAAATGATGGATAATCGTCCGGTAGTGGAATTCCATGAAATAGAGAGAATGTTTAACAACTTTAAACAACGCAATATGAATATGGATGGTACGATTGTTGTATCCTCTTTGATAGACAAACTTCCGCCTTTGTGGACAGACATTAAGAAAAGTCTCAAACACAAGAAGAAAGACATGTCTATCAAGGAATTGGCTAACCATTTACGTACTGAGAAAGGATACATGTTACAAGATGAGAACAAAGATCGGCCCGGTGACATTGGTAAGATAAAAGTCACGGAAGAAGGACAATCGAGCAAGGGACCTAAACGAACCGGACACTACCAAAAGAAATTTGATGACAAGAAGCCAAAGCCTATCTATTGGGAGTGTCAGAAGCCCGGTCGCTTGAGAGGGGACTGTTATTGCCTTCAAAATAAGAAAGGCAAAAGGCTGGATCATGGCACCAAAAATTCAAATAATAATTTCGTGGTGATGATATCTGAAGTCAACCTTCTCCAAGATGATGATTCTTGGTTGGTTGGTTGACTCGGTGGCTCTGTAAAGATACGAGGTTCTTCAAGGTTTTTGAACCCATAGATAAATCACTATGTTATTTATGGGCAATGGAGTGACCATATCGATCAAAGGTAAGGAAAAGGTGATTTACTTTTCACTTCTGGAAAATCTCTTACATTGATTGATGTGTGTTACACCCTAGATGTGAAGAAGAACCTTGTATCTGGCAGCCTATTGAATAGGTTCGGGTTCAAATTGGTCTTTGAGGCCAATAAATTTGTATTGTCCAAGGGAGGGCCATTTGTTGAGAAAGGATACATGTATGAAGGAACATTCAAACTAAATATCAATAATAACAATGTTAGTTCAGTGTATATGCTTGATACTTCATTTCTTTGGCAACAAAGACTAGGTCATGTTAATTTTCATAGAATGCATGAAATGGCTAATTCATCATTGATTCCACATATTGATAAAGTAAATGACTAGTGTAAAACATGTATGCTAAAGAAGATAACTTGATTACCATTTCCTTCAGTTTTAAGGCAAACAAGCTTACTTGATTTAGTTTAGTGATTTGTGAGATTTTAAGAGCACTCCGACTTTAGGAGGAAAGAGATACTTCATTACTTTTATAGACGATTGCTCTAGATATTGTTATGTGTATCTCATAAATCCTAAAGACGAATCACTTGACAAGCTTAAGCCATTTAAAGCTGAAACCGAACTACACTACGAAACATTCTTGAAATGCCTTAGATCATATCATGGTGGGGAGTATTATGATCCCAAATACTTTCAATCCATGGGAATTATACATAATGTCATGACACCTTATACGCCACAACAAAATGGTATGGCTGAGTGGAAAAATCGAACTTTAACTGAGATGGTCAATGCTATGTTGTCTTATTTCAAACTCAGTATGGATTTTGGGGTGAGGCTATGCTTACGGCCTGTCATATCTTGAATTGTGTTCCTAGTAAGAGCAATAAATTTACCTCGTATGAATATTGGAACAAACGAGGCCCTAATTTGAGTTACCTTAGAGTTTGGGGGTGTAGGGCAGTTGTTGAAGTCCCTGAACCTAAACGGAAAAGTTTAGGTGAAAGAGGCATCGGTTGTATATTCATTGGATATGCGGTTCATAGTAGAGCCTATCGGTTCTTTGTGATTGAATCAAACGACTTTATCAATGTGAACACTATAATAGAATCAAGAGATGCTATCTTTCATGAAAGTCATTTTCTTTTATTCCTAGACTGAGGGATAATGTATTGGTTGAAAATAACATTCCTATATTGTATGATGCAGACCATCATGAGAGGGTAGAAATCCCTGATAATGCCCTAGAACTCCGAAGGAGTCAATGAGTGAGGAAAGAGAAATATTTCAAACCGGACTTCCACACATTTTGGTGGATGGTACTAGGGATTATGTGTAACATCAAACTCCATGTCGTTATGTCATAGAGTTGGATCCTATGATGTTTGATGAGGCTATGAAGTCTCATAACACCTCCTTTTGAAGAGAGGCGGTAAATGATGAGATGGATTTCATCAAAGGTAATAATAACTGGGTTTTAGTGGATCTTCCATGAGGAAACAAGTCCATCAGGTGTACGTGGATTTCTAAAAAGAAGATGAAATTCGATGGAAATATTGATAAGTCAAAAGCCCGTTTGGTGGCTAAAGGGTTTACCCAAAAACATAGGATAGACTATGATACATATGGCCCTGGTGGCAAGGATATCGATAATAAGAGTGCTAATAGCTCTTGCCTCAATTTATAAGCTAGCAATTCACCAAATAGATGTCAAAATGGCATTCCTCACGGTGAGCTAGAAGAGAAGGTGTACATGGAACACTGGAAGGTTTTTTTGTTCTGGGCCAAGAGAGAAAATTATGTAAACTCTTATGATCTCTGTATGGGCTAAAGTAAGCCCTTAAGTAATGGCATTAAAAGTTTGAACAAGTTGTTCTAAACAACAGATTCATAATTAACGAATCGGACAAGTGTGTCTATAGTAAGTTCAAGAATGGCAAATGAGTCATTATTTGTTTGTATGTCGATACTATGCTGATTTCAGTACAGATTTAGAACAAGTAGAGAAAACATAACAGTTTCTCTCGATGAACTTTGCTATGAAAGACATGGGTGAGGCCAAGGTAATTCTCGGTATAAGGATTATAAGAAGTGGTGACTCGCTATCCTTGTCTCAATCTTGCTATATAGAAAAGGTGTTGAATAGATTTAAATTTGGTTCTTATGCACTTGTGTGTATACTAATGGATCCAAATATGAAACTTATACCAAATGATGGTACTCTAGTGGCACAACTGGAGTATGCCAAAGTCATAGGATGTTTTATGTACACTATGACTAGCACAAGGCCCGTTATAGCCTTTGATATTGGAAAGCTAAGTAGATATACTAGCAATCCGAGAAAACTACATTGCATGCAGTATATCGTGTATTGAAATACCTTAAAGAAAATCATGAATTGTGGTATTTCTTCCCGAGGGTATCCTCCTATTTTGGAAGGATACTCTGATGCCAGCTGGATGTTCGATGTGGAAGATAATGCCTCTACAAGCGGATGGGTTTTCTTGCTTGGTGGGGGGTGCGGTTTCTTGGGCTTCCAAGAAACAGATGTGCATTTCAAATTCCACTATGGCAGCGGAGTTTATAGCTCTCCTATCTACTGCAAAAGAAGCCTAGTGGTTGAAGGATCTCTTGTATGAGATTCCTTTGTGGCCTAAGCTGATTTCACTTGTTTCTATCCATTATGATAGTCGAGCTACGCTCTCAAAGGCGTATAGCGATGTGTATAATGGAAAGTCCAGAAACATTGGTGTAAGACATAGTATTGTGAGACAACTCATTAGAGAAGGTGTCATCACTGTGGGCTTTGTGAGAACAAGTCAAAACTTAGCGGATCCGTTATTAAAGGTCTTCGTAGAGACTTGGTTCTAAGAACAAACGAAGGGATGGGACTGAAACCCGTCCATCTAAGTCACTCATACTGGACCTTCAACTCGACGCTTGGTACAACACCAGGTCTTTGGTTCAATGAGAGAGTTCTGTCATCCGTGTGACTGCAAGCACTGAAAGAGAAATTTCCATCCCACGTGTGAAGTGCTTGGTAACCTGTGATAGAGGAATAAAGAGGACGAGCTTATGCTTTTAGTGGACCTGAGTTCTTATTATTACTGAATGTCATAATGCAAGGATATGATCAATGGGGTCCACCTTAGTAAGTGTGAAGTTTGACAGCTTCAAAGGACTAATTGAATGACAAGGGATTGGCTTTGAAACACTCATGAAGGGTACAGGACACAAGGCCAGAAATGTGAGGATCTGGGAGATGAGATGTGTGTAGGGAGTAAGTCTTGTGTGTGGCGATGAATTCAATTAATCAAATGTAATGTATGGTTCAAAACTTAGTCTACTATTTTCGTTCCGATTAGTTGTAACGTGTCTTCACTAGGTAGGGGTTCAATCGACAGACACCCTCTTTGATGCATAAATGCTTCTTATTAATTTGAGAGATGTTGTAATATGAGAATGAATGTATTTTTAAAATGGTTGGGAGAATGTTGATGTATTCTGAAATAGAGTAATTAATAAAATGTTTGAGAAGTGTTACATACATGTTTTGATTAAATTTGGCTTCTATAAGGTGTGTATCAACACATAGGTACCGTGTGTCAACACACAATCTTTCAAAACTCATCCCAGGCATCTTTGTGTAGACACAGGTACCATGTGTCGACACACAGGCCTCCAAAACCATGTTTGTTGATGTGTGTGTCGACACACACATCAACACAGGGCAATTTTTACCGTTACTTTGCGCAGTTCGGAGAAGTTTTTGGCAGTTCTTCTTCATTATCTTTGGGACGTCTTCATACTTATCTTCTTTATAAATAAGCCCCCACATTTTGGTTGAGACATACTTTGAAAATACAAATAAAAAATTGTTGCAAGAATATTTGAAAGGTCATTCTCAAATACATCTCTCCTTCTTCCTCCCTACTTATTGTCTCACTTTATTATTTTTTTTGTCGTTGTATATCTGAGACTATTTCACTATACTTGAAATAAGTCTTAAGAAAGTGATTACGCGCCTCGACACCTGAGATCGTTTGGTTACCCGCTTATGAAGAAATACTTCAAAAAAGGTCATTGTTGTGGTGAAATACAATGATGAGATCCGAGTTAAGCAAGTCTAAATTCGCACCCTAAACTATCCTTGATCAATTTGACAATTTCATTTGCAGTTAATTGGTTTAATTTTATTAATTGTTCAACCCTTTTAACAAAAATCCAAATTCAAACCACTCATTAATTACTAAATATAACTTTATACTGATTCCCTGTAGCTATGATACCCTTATATCCGCCAGAGCTACGGCTTCCTCGTGAGCTTGCGAGTACACGATTTTACACATTCATTAAAACCAGATCAAGTTTTTTGGCACGGTTGCCGAAGAATTGGTTGGCAACATTCGATTTAGTGAGTAAGGTTTTATTTTATTTTTATTTTATCTTTATTCATTTATTTTTTTCCCCGTCGATTGTCCACATGGCTAATGTTGCAACATGTATGTTTAGGGATCACTTTGTACCCCAAGGTATAGTGCACCATCTAAGCCCGAGATCATTAATATGCTTCCCGCATTCTATGGGAAATTGATTGAGAGCCCGTACAAGCACCTTGATGCCTTTCTCAAAATCTACGGAACTTGTCATTATAAGTGTGTCTCACATGATGCTGGTTAGATTATGTCTTTTCTCATTTCGTTGAAATATGTAGCCAAACTGATGGTTTCAATTCCTACCGATAGGTGAAATCACAACTCGAGAGGACCTCCAACAAAGATTCTTGGTCCATTTTTATCCTGGGGACAGATTTATGGTTATTAGGCATGTTATCAATAAGTTTGAGCAAAAAGACTAAGAAAAATTCCACAAGAGTTGAAACAGATTCAAGGAACTTCTTGAGAACTGTCTCCACTTCATGAGACAGATTTATGGTTATTAGGCATGCTATCAATAATTTTCAATTATAGTCTCGTAGCTTTGAACATACAAATGATGAATGCTTCATATGGGGGAGCATTCAAGCACTAGGATGAAGACGAGGCGTGGACACGTTTTGAGCGCCTTAGTAAACACTCCCTTGACCAATCCTCTTTTGCCAGGGTGGTTATGAAAGATACACGCGATGTTTACAAGGTGACACCAAGCGATGACATAGCACTTAAACTTGACGTGCTTAGTAGGAAAATAGATTGGATTGTGGCATCTCAAACTAATCCTACTAATGTGAATTCGGTTAATGCAACTAAGTTGTCGAGTAGTGCTAACCCTTGTGGCATTTGTTCTAGTAATGATCATTTGATGTTTGATTGTCCATATTGCCGCATAGTTCCCTAAATATATGTAGGATATGGTATATAAAGTGTAGGGCTATTCAAGGAAGAACAACCCACATTCGAACACCTACAATCTAGAATGCGCAACCATAGAACTTCTCGTGAAATTAGAATGGCCAATAAAACCCATCCGTGTGAGAACAAAACCCTTGCTTCTTAGGTAACGCACACCCTCTAGGTTTTCAAGAAGGAAAAGGTATGATGCTCAACCTCACTCTACTATTACTCATGCTAACCCCCCTCCCCCACCTCTAGTATATACTTCACAATTTGAGGAGTATATGCCCAGTTTATGGAGGACACTACACAGCTGATTCGGTCGCACTCTCAATTCATTGCTAAATTAGAGAATTAGATAGGACAATTGGCCCAAGCACTAACTACAAGAAAGGAAGGAAGATTCACCTTCTAACCACTTAAAAACCTGGCAGGTTTGACTAGCTATAACCCTAGCTTGTTCACTCACGAGCGAGCTAAGGTTGTGTCATTGTCAAGAGAGGAGAACCTAAAGAAAGTTGAAGTTGAGGTTAACAAGAACATGGCTCCCCTTCCCACTGCTTACAGAAAGGGATTACGAGATATGATTTATGAATCCACTATTCCTTTCCCTTCCGCCCATGTATGACCAAAGTAAAAGGATGACCCTAAGAGGGCTAAGCTCATAGACTTAACCTGTTGTTGCTTGGCGCCATTAAATACATTCTTACATACGCTAAGTTCCTTAAGGAACTCTGTGTCAAGAAGAAGCACATAGGCAAACACTCCAATGAAGGGCCGACTCACTAAAAAAGTGAGTAGTATCTTGGTGTCGGTTGCCCTGCCCAAGTTTAGAAATCGCTAAGGCTTCATGATCCCTTGTGTCATCAGGGAGAGTTACATCAGTAAAGCCGTCTTAGATTTAGAAGCAAGTGTAAAACTCATCCTATACTCAAATTTCAAGAATTTTGTATAGGAGAACTTAAGCCAACTAATATCACACTTCAGTTGACTGATAGGTCAAGGCGCGTACCTCGCGGGGTGTTGGAAGATGTTTGTCAAAGTTGACAAGTTTGTCTTTCCAGTTGATTTCATCGTTTTAGATATGGACCCCATCTCTAGGTCGACCATACCTAACCATGACCAACGTAATTATTCATTGAAGGACAAGAGTGTTAGATTTTTCTTTTGGAAACCTCAAGAGCAAATTGAATATCTTGAATATTGCTCGGCACCTTATGGGGATAATGCTATCGACCCTTTGGTAGAGTTGGGTGCACTTTATTATGTTTACAAGTGCTAATTGGAATAATGTCCCTGTATGTGTCGATAATAGGGTGTTGATCGATAAGTCATCACCTAAAGCATGATAGGATGGAGATTTGAAACCCAAATGCCGGCAGAGTTCCCACCTTGAATGACCATTGGACTAAAAATGCTATTAGGTCAGGGGACTGCCCTCACGAGCTTCACATGTTTCAGTTCGTGGACGTCGCTTCAAATTTTGGATGACAAGTAGCTCTATGTCGCTTTCGACTGAAGACATTAAACTTAGCTCTCCTGGGAGGCCGCTTAGTCGTTTTTCTTTTCATAATTTAGTTTGATTTTTGGATTGACCTCTCTTTACTTTTAGGACTCTTTGTTCACCCTACCATATATTACTTTGTTTCTCGGATGTACTAACTACTTGTGTACTTGAATTTTTCCTGACACTTTTTAACGAGTTCAGTTGGTCGGTTTGCCTTGATTTGTCTTATTATGCAACCCTATCTCATTGCATGCGCTTTTGGGATGTCCTTCACCACACCAAGCCCAACCAACTTTATTTGATCGGCATATTCAGCTTCTCAGGTTGTCGCTTTTTTTTCCTTGGCTTCATTTGTTTCTATATTCGTTGCATTGAAGACAATGAAAGGTTTGAATTTTGGGGATAGCGTGAGTAGTTTGAACTTTTCTTATCTTTTTATCATGATTTAATTTGCATTAGTTGAATTTTTCCATAATTAGTTATGAATTGGTGTGAATATATTGAGTTCAAGTTTGAGAATTATCAAGTCTTTAAAACTTTATGTATTGTGGTTATTCCTGGATTCTACTGTTGTGTTCAATGTTTTTGTCGTTAAACAAATTCGAGGGTTTAATTCATTTGCTCTCAGTCTTATACAAACCCCACATATTAAGTTGTATTAGTAGAAATAATTTTAGGAATTGAAACCTAAGCACCGTACTCTTACAAATGAGAAATCATCCGATCTATTTCTTTCTCCTGAGTTCATTTTTGAAAAGAAGGAAAAAAAATAAAGAGGTACTAATGCCTGTTGTAATCTGGTAAGTACCCGTGACTAGTTGGTTCTTGTAGGTCCTGTGCCTTCAGCAAGTAAACCCGTAGGGGGGTTTTGACACCGGGTACCCTAAGCCTATAAGATTGAGCGCTGCTGGTTAAAGCTCGCTATACAGACAATTGGAAAGTTTAAGAAGAGTCAACTTTGGTAAGTCATCTTGATCAGCACCAGTGCCTAATTTGAGTGAGATATTCTTCTAAGGTATGGGCTAGTAACGACGTAGGTTGTGAGTTTTTTTGACTCGAGCCATTAGGTCTAATGAGTGCTCTTCACTCGGTGCCTTTAGCCAACTAATCGAGAGTTGCCGACCGAAATCTCGTTGCATGGGTCTTAGGGAGACACGCCTAACTAGAAGTTACTCAAAAAAAAAAAAAAAAGAAAGAGCGAGAGAAGAGGAAGGGTAGACAAAAAAGTACTTGAGATCTTTGTTAAGTTTAGGGATAACTGGTTAGGGATACTTATTCCGTTAATTATTTCTACTAATCATCTTTGATATGAAAGATTTTGAATAAAATAGGAGGAGAAAGTTTTGAACTCACTTACTATTTGTAAGACTTGAATGGCTAATACTCTAGCTAATAACATCATTATATAAAGAATTTTCTTTCTTGAGTTGTCTTTCAGATGTGTTAAAAAAAAAAATTTCACAACTAATTCGTGCAACCACATGCTTGATTGAATATTTTCTGCCTTCAAGTAGTTTGAAAAAAGTCTTGCTTCAGGACAAGTAAGGTTTAAGCTTGGGGATGTGATGTGTGTCGTGTATATGTGTATATATACATACATACATACATATACATACATACATATATATATATATATATATATATATATATATATATATATATATCATTCCTATATCTTTGGATATTAGATGTGTGGTATGCCATAATTTATGTGTGGTTAGGCTCAAAACGTGTCGGAGTAAGGACATCTTAAAAGTAGTGCAGAATGGACTCAAATGGGCAAATTCGAAGACTACGATGAGAAATCCAACCACGTGTGAAATAAAGGACCCAATGGGTTAAAATTCAGCTTACAAATCATGTATTTTTAGGCTTATAAATCTAGCTGATCGATCGATTCGATCAGCGAACCGATCGTTAGACAAGACATCGTCCTGTTGGTTGCCAATCTATCGACTACCAAAAGAACCAAGAGGTTCTATTCAGCTTGTGGCCGATCGATTGGCGAGGGCCACCAACAGACCCAAGAGGTTTTGTTTTGCAACCGATCAATCGGCCCTAGGCAGCATTGTGCCGTTGGGCATGCCCCGCCCATTAATAGGATGGGGATTTATTTTTTTTGTACCTTTTGCCTATTTTCTTTTCTCCTCCTTCCCAAAGCTACCAATAGAGACTACGATTTTCTTGAAAGCCAAAGCGCAAGTGGTTGAAGTAATAGGGATTAGAGCAAGAGTCACATCAACACCGACTGAGGGAGTCTTCAATCTATGAGTTTTTCTTTACTTTTAATTTTTTTTGATTTTGTGACCTATAAAACTCCAATGGATGGAGATGTAGACTCGTAGTTTAGGGGGTGCAGAAGGGTAGTCGTCTAAATCCCGGATTTATATTTTTATCTTTTGATAATGACTTGTGTTAGGCTATTCTCACACCACTATTGGTAATTCTTTATTGAGATTGGTTTTTTATTTATGTGCTTGTTTATTGGAGATTCATCTTGTGCTTGTAGCTTAGACCATAGTATAATAGGTTTTCACGAGTGGTTAAGGTTGAGGTTGTACCCAACCCTGAGTACAATCTTTTATATAAATTAATACTTAATTAGGAGTGAGAAAAGAGTTAAGTAGTGCAATTGAGATAATTGTTGCAGCACCTAGAGTGATTAGATGGGTTATGCACTTAGACTAGTTCATTACCCTAAACCCTAGCTTAAGTATTAATCCAGGTTAAACATGAAATTCGGAGTCATAAAAGAATTTGCTAGTCTATTGAGATAACCCATGTAAGACCTAATAGGGATTAGATGGGTATGCCCTTAGACTAATTCATTCCCCTAAGACATAATCTAAGGGTTAACTGTCATGATTCAAGATGAATCTTGGATCATAACCTAAGATATATGATGAATTTGAGTATAGGAGGAGAGAGAAGAGAAGAGAATTAGAGATTAAGATGAGATGCTTGGACTACAGGCCAGAGGGCTTTAGATGGTGATCCTGCGAGTGTGGAGCTTCGTGCTGAGGAGCGCCATCTATCTCAGGAGTATTCGAGGTTTTGTATGGATGAGGAGGATTTCTACAGTCAGAAGTCTCGCGTCTAGTGGCTCTCTTTAGGGATCAGGGTACCCGGTTCTTCCATAAGTTTGGCGCACATCGGCAGGTTAGGAACCGGATCTCTTCTATGGTTCGTCCGGACGGTAGGAGGACTTATGACGAGGGGGAGATTTCGAACGCCGGAGTCTCATATTTTCAAGAGTTATTGGCTGAGCCGAGAGGGCCTTTTTGTGAGGACATTTTGGGGCTTTTCCGGTCTCATCTTTCTGAGGATCAGGCCAGACCGCTTACTCTTTCGATTTCTGATGCTGAGGTTAGAGATTCTCTTTTCTCTACTGGTGATGACAGGGCTCCTGATCCTGATGGCTATACCTCCCTCTTCTTTAAGAGGGCTGGGGATATGGTGGGTCGTGATGTAATTCGGGATGTCCGTTCGTTCTTCCAGTCAGGGCGCATGCTTGGCGCCATGAACACTACCCATATCAACTTGATTCCAAAGGTGCAGAACCCCTCTACCTTCGCTGACTATCGCTCGATCTCCTGTTGCAATGTGGTCTACAAGTGTTTCACTAAGATCATTGCAAACAGGCTGAAAGGGGTGCTTCCTTACCTGATTGACGATTCTCAGTTTGCTTTCATTCCAGGGAGGTGGATTTCTGACTGTATTTTGTTAGCTCAGGAGCTTATGCGTGGCTATCACCTTCAGGCAGGGACTCCTCGGTGTGCTCTGAAGGTTGATATTCGTAAGGCGTTTGACACGGTGCGCTGGGGCTTTATCCTTTCTGCCATGCATTGTATGAATATTCCCGAGGCTATGATTCGTTGGGTGCGAGAGTGTCTTTCCATAGCCAGATTCTCAGTCGCCATTAATGGTGAGCTTCAAGGGTTCTTTGGCATGAGTTGGGGTATCAAACAAGGGGATCCTCTCTCCCCCTATCTCTTTGTCATTGCTATGAAAGGTCTACGGGGTCTGCTTCGTAGTGCCACTACCGATCCACGGTTTTGATTCCACCGATGCTATGAGAGTACTTGCCTCACTCACTTAAGCTTTGCTGACGACCTTATGATCTTTAGTGAGGCTGAAGAGGGTAGTGTCTCAATCATTCGTGAGATGTTGGGTTGTTTTGCTTTTCTTTCGGGGCTGTCCTCGAAAGCGGCGAAGAGCACCGTCATCATTTCTAGGGTTGATCCTGAGTTTCAGCAGTCTATTACAAACATTCTAGGGTTCAGATTGGGGCAGTGTCCGGTCATATATCTGGGGGTGTTGCTTTTATCGTTGAGGCTTCAGTACATTCATTGTAAGCCATCGTAGGACCGCATCCTTTCTCGCATCCAGCTCTGGACTTCACGGGCTCTTTCGTATGCTGGGAGATTACAGCTTATTAGATCGGTTCTGTTTTCTATTCAGGCTTTCTGCACTCTTCCTTCTTCCGAAGGCAATTGTCAGGAAGATCTAGTCGACCCTTGCTGCCTTTTTATGGAGGGGTGCTTCACTGGCCCCGGGGGGAGCGAGGGTGGCCTGGCAACACTTATGCTACCCTCGTAAGGAGGGGGGGGGGGGGGGGGGGGCTCGGGATTCGGAGCTTGACTGAGTGGAATCAGGCTTTTTTTATGAAGCTTATTTGGGTCCTACTCACGGATCGTGATTCCCTCTTGCCTCAGTAGATTTATGCCAACCGTCTTCGGAGGAAGAGCTTCTGGGAGATTGAGGCTAAGGGTTTGATTCCTTGGTCGTGGAGGAGCATCTTTGATATTCGGCCGCTTTGTCACATGGTTTTTAGACATATCATTGGAGATGGCCGAGATATTGCTCTTTTGACTGACTACTGGCTTTCATGAGGGCGACTCACAGGACGGATCTCGAGCCGCATCTTGCACTCTACAGGTCATTATTGGGGCTCTTGAGTGTCAGATATTATTGATGGTGATCAGTGGAGGTTCCCTTAGGACAAAATTGAGCTTCTGCCTTTCTGGGCGTCTTGTTGATTTCAGGCCTCAATTGGGTGTTGCAGATTGTATTAGGTAGATGGGTGATAGATCAAGAGTCTTCACCACCAGATCGGCTTGGGAAATGATTCGTAGTAGGAGGGAGGAGGACTCCATCCATTATCTTCTCTGGTTCCAGCTGCACATTTCGAGGCATTCCTTCATTCTTTGGCTTGCCTCCTGTGAGAGGCTCTATACTCGTGACAAACTACTGAGACATCGGGCTCCAGGCATCCTATCTTTCTGCGTGCTGTGTGGTTCAGATGATGAATCGCACAACCATCTCTTCTTCGCCTGCAGCTTCTATGCCTCTGTTTGGTCCCGCATATCGCCGCGCACCTCTATTGCTTGTTCTATACTTCCTTGGCGTGAGCTCGTACAGTGGACTTCTACTCAGCTCCATGGCCGTGGGATGGATCGCATCCTCGCCCGCCTTTGCTTCTCTGCGACGGTTTACATCCTTTGGTACAGGCGTAGCCTGAGGATTCAGTGTTCTCAGTCCAGACCTTCTGCTGCTGTCATCGAGGAGATCACAAGGCTGGTCTACAGCAGTCTCATTGCCGGTCCTATGCTCCGTGGCGCTCATCGTCACAGTCAGCTTCTGCAGAAGTGGGAGATCGAGCATTAGGCTTATTTTGGCTTCATTGCTTTGTTTCCTTTATTTGATCATGTTGACTTTTGACGATCTGCCTTGATTTGTTTCATTTTTTGATTCTTTGATGTAGGCCTTTCTGGCCATGACTTGGTGTATGCCCCTCGTAGACTTGTACATATATTCTTTCTCATGTATGATATATATCACTGACTTACAAAAAAAAAAAAAAAAAAAAGAGATTAAGATTAGAAATAGAGAGAATTAGGGAGGAAGAAAATATTTTCATTATTCAACAATGAGGATTACAATGCAAGACACTACTACTTATACTACTAGCAAGAGCTTAACTAACAACTAAAAATGTGTAGCTCATTAACTAACACTACCCACCATAACCAACACTAAAATATCTGACCAGCCTTTCTTCCAAACAATACAAGAATAGAACTACCACACTAAACATACTAACACATGGCTAATACAACTAAAGAATTACTAATATCAATGACTTATCTAATTGATTAATACTAATGAATTGACTACTTGTCCTCAAGAATCTTATTAGAGAGCTGTAGCTTGAAGAACTTCAATGTTGTCAAATTGCATCTGTATGAACTAACTGCAGTTGATCCTTCAGCTAAAAATTGGAAGATTACATTAACCTGTTTCCAACCTCCAGATGCCATTCCCATCTAAACTTTGCCTTTATCTCACACCTTGTCATTAATCCAAATAACATCAGATAGAGCAGGCTTAACTAAAGCGTTTCCTATGCTCAAAACCATGATGTTCTCGTGAGCACTTTGATCCTTGGCATCAGATTTACAAACTTCCTTTGTGACATTTACTTTTGCTACACTCCTTTTGCTGTATTCCATACAATAGATCAATCCAAGCATCGTTGGCCCTATGTTCTGCACTTTTATAGTTATCATTGGTTCCAAAAACCAATCAAACCTTGGTGACATGAGGTGGTATTTCTATTCTAATAGAAGGATAGCCAAGTGATCCATCTCATCAGTTGATAATCTCAGGAGTTTTGGACTAAGGAATTGATTGAGGAAAGCTAGTAACAAGCTTGAGTGCATTCTACTACATCTACTGAATGTTCTTCCACTGCATCCTTCTCTGAATGTTCTTCCATAACAGCTACTGTAACGCCCCCAACTTAAGTACCGAATAGGCTTAAGTTAAACGGGCGCTACATGGCCGTACTACAATGAAACCCCCCATCATAGTACGAAGCCCAAATCATTTATTCCATCACAATTTCCTCAAATTCCATAAATTTTTCCAAAATTCATAACATCAAATCCAAATACATCATACCAAGGACTTAATTCTAATAGTGCAGAAGCTCCAAATTACAATACCTCAAATAGTCCATCATATTCTTATTACGAACTTATTTAAATAGCTAAACCTCGAAATTAACAAAATTCCCGGAATAATACGCCGCTTTGCCTTCCTTGTCCCTCTATAACTGCCATGAACTACTAATCTAGGAACAAGAGAAATAAACAAATTGGGTGAGCAAACAACACGCTCAGTAAGTATAGCACGTTCCCTACCCGGATCGGGCATATTATTAAAACGGATAACATTCCAATTAAAACCAGTAAAATCCATAATCTTCGAAAATCATTTTGTTTCATAACTCAATTCCTTTCATAAAAGCTTTTTGGTAAACTTACAGACGCATCTACGGCCGGTATTATTCCCGCGACAGGGTCGTAATCGACGTTCGTATTTCGTATTCGAACCAGTTTATTCGTACCGGTTCAAGTCGACAGATCCGCTAGGATCAAAATGTAGTATATGTTAGTTCAGAAGAACTAACAGACATCGGAAACTACGTGCCGACATTATTCCCGTGACAGGGTCGTAATCGACTTTCGTATTTCGTATTCCATAGTCGACAGACCTTGGAAGGTCAACATAGTTATCTGTAAGCTCTATAAAACCTTTTCAAATTCAAATCACAAGTTCACAATAAAAATTCCTTCGAAATTCACATATTCAAAAAAACTCCTTCGAAATTCATATATTCGTAAAAACTCCTTCGAAATTCATATATTCGTAAAAACTTCTTCGCATTCACAGATTCGTATAAATCCTTCGAAATTTCACATGTTAAATCAACATATAAACCAATAATTCAACCCATAAGGGTCTAAGTCACAAAATCACATAAACACATATGCCCAATCCTATTTTATCAAAACAACAAATCATTCAAAATATAAGTCTCACAAATCAAGTTATTTAAAGCAATTTTCATACTTTACAAACAAGTAGGGGAAGTAGTATACTTACTGGTGCTAGCTTTTAACCCAGAAACCCAGTTCCTATAGTTGATTAGCTTTGAAATTGACGAGATAGCGTTACCGGCAGGGTGGCGGCACCGGCGGGTCAGTCGGAGCTGTGCCAGCGAGGTGGCGGCACCGGAGGGTCGGTCGGAACTGTGCCGGCAAAGTGGCGGCACCGGATAGTTGGTCGGAACTGTGCCGGCAAGGTGGCGGCACCGGAGAGAGAGGACAGAGAAAATCGTGGGTGGTGGAGAGGGAGAACCGAGAGGAGAGAGAGAGAGTTGGGTGGTGGTGTGAGGTTTGAGGGGTGGTGGTGTGGGGTATTTAAGGAGCATGGAGAGGTCAGGCGGTACCGTAGTGGCCACGGTTGTGCCGTCAAGGTGGGTGGCGATAGTGGGGGGGGGGGGGGGCAGTACCGTGTGGGTCGGGGTCGTACCGCGTGGGTCGGGCGGTACCGTGTGGGTCGGGCGGTACCGTGGTGGTCGGGGTTGTACCGCGTGGGTCAGGCGGCACCGGGAGGGTCGAGGTCGTACCGCTCGGCTCAGGCGGTACTATGAGGAGACGGTAGGGAGAGAGAAAGGGGACGCGCGAGAGAGAGAGAGAAGGAAGGAGACGGTAGGCGGTAGTGATGAGGCGAGGCGGTAGGCGGTAGGTGATGACGCGAGGTGGTGGCGGTAGGCGGTAATAGAGGAAAAAGGGGAGGCGGTCATGGAGGGTGAAGGAGGCGGCAGTGGGGGCGTACGGAGGAGAGAGAAAGAGAAACGTGAGGGGGGGGGGTGCAGCATTTTTTAACTTTTATTTTATTTTATTTTTCTTTTCTTTTCTTTTCTTTTCATTTTTCCTTTCCTTTTCAAATTTCTTTGTTTATTTATTTTTATTTTGGATTCTAATCGAAGTAATAACAAATTTTAACCTAATTTAAATGCCCTAAATTTCACATATTATATTATCGAGTCTAATTTAATTTAAATACCCCGAGTTTTATATATTGTGATACTGAATTTAATTTAATTAAGCCGGGTATTACAGCTACCTTTGGAATGTTCTTGACCTTAGGCCTAATGATCATCCTTCTCCTCCTTAGATGCTTAAATTGAAAATTAGGCTGCTTAACAGAAACATTTAGGCTTTCAATCTCAAATTGATCCCCCACCACACTTACTGAGTTCCACTACAACTTCGTGCCAGGACCTTTCACATATGTCTACTGTAATTTCTTGCCAAGATCTAGTGGAGCTACTCAAAATCAACATATGAAATCCAACTTCTGGATCCACAGACGAATGAATGACTATCCATTTCACCTTTTGAGAAGCAAGATTGCCATCGAAACAATTGTATTTACCACCTCTTTGAATCCCAGGTTGTGTTCGAAGCGTATCAATTGCTTCACTCTTTGTCTTCGGCTGTCTCAACCTCGTATTCTTGACAATGCACCAACCTTCTTCTTCATTTTTCTTAAGGACTAGAGAATCAGGTGGCCTTCCACTATAACCTATAGCTAGCATTTTTCTTGCTCCAATTATCTTGATGGTGTATTTCCTCTTGCGACTACTGCAGTACCATAGTTTGATCACCACAATTAGTTGCTTTTCCTGCATTTACACGGTTTGCTGATGTACCGTTATGTCCCCAACATTACATTACAATGCTGTAACCTTTGCTTTTATCAGCTTATTAGACTGATCTTGCTGGATCATCACCTTCTGGTGTACTACCAAAACCTCCAACGTCAATGTTTCCCCTTTCCCTAGATCAGGAGGCCACAATTGAACTTGATTCGTGGCTGTAATATCTACATGGTTGTCCTTGAACTGAGCTTCCACATCAGCCTTTGATTTCACTATTGCCATATTCAATTTCACCAACAAGGAATCATGAACTCGTTGAAAAGTTGCTTGATCACTTTTATCTGGAATTTTCAGGACTTGTTGCAGAATTGATATCAATTCGACTGCTGTAATACTCTTTTGCATCAATTCATCTTGAACAGGTTGTATTGCTACAGCATTAACCTGAACCGATGCCGCAACATTCTGCTAATTAGCTTGTTCTTGCATCTCTGAAGGTTGTGATTGGATCTTTCTCTTGTGATTGCCGATATTCTCTAATGTCGTCGTCATGGCTTATGCTAGCTGTAGCATCCTCTGAAACGACTCATGGTATGAATATCCAGCCACGGCTGCCATGCTTAGATGCAAAAATTAGTTAGTTCCAATGTAATTTCAGCAAGAGTGATGCAAAAATTCAGCAATCTCTGGTGCCAAGAATCGAGGCTCTAATACTATTTGTCATGATTCAAGATGAATCTTGGATCATAACCTAAGATAGATGATGAATTTGAGTAGAGAAGTAGAGCGAAGAGAAGAGAATTAGAGATTAAGATGAGAAATAGAAAGAATTAGGGAGGAAGAAGATATTTTCATTATTCAACAATGAGGATTACAATGCAAGACACTACTACTTATACTGCTAGCAAGAGCTTAACTAACAACTCTAGCTCATTAACTAACATTAACCACCATAACCAACACTAAAATATCTAACAAGCCTTTCTTCCAAACAATACAAGAATAGAACTACCACACTAAACATACTAACACATGGCTAATACAACTAAAGAATTACTAATATCAATGACTTATCTAATTGATTAATGTAAGGAAAAAATCTTGAATAAATTTGATATGCTCTGATATCAATTTGTTAGGAATCTGGATAAATCTGATATGCCATGATATCAATTTTTAAAGGAAGTAATATCTTCCTAATGTGGAACTTAACACCCAAGAAGTGGATTCGATTTAAATACTATAACACACAAGAGAAGTAAATAACGTGATAAAAGAGAATAAACAAAGAACACGGAGATTTATGGGGAAAATCCCTCTTCAATCGAGAGGAGAAAAACCATGGGCGAAGATGGAGATTCTTTATTGATCACAAACAATGGAAGAATTATAAAGGAACTTCCTCTGAATGAGATCTATAGAAGAATTACAATATCACTTCCTCTCAACTCTCTCTTAATTTTGGCTCTCTTTCTCTCTTTATTGTGTAGCAGCTTGCTCTCGCTCTTAAGTGATCTAGGTCACGCATGAAATCTGGTGCTTGATTGATCGCGAAGGACCCGATCGATCGGCCATCTGCCGATCGATTGGCGAAGCCTCTGCGCATCCTTCTCGGCGTTGTTTCCCGATCGATCGGTAATGCTTCCAATCGATCGGCTTGCTTACGGCCTTCTTCATTAATCCAAGGAATTTAAGACATATCCTAACAAATCTCCATCTTGGCTCAAATTTCAAATAAAAGAACTTCTTCGCCTTCTCCACAAAACAACCCACTCAGGGTTATATCAACAAAACAGAAAACCTAACTGGGTCCAAACGATGCTTGACCTTTCTGCTAGGTAACACCTTAGTGAATATATCTGTGAGGTTATCAGCAAAGCCAATCTTCTTCTTCTCTGAATTAGCCCTTGACATAGCTGTAAGAGCACAAGCAGTAACATCTTCATAAGCTTGTCTCTCCTGCCTTTCACTAGCAACTGAATGTTGATCCACCTGCTAAACGGTTTCAGCTTCTTTATTTTTTTTAGAAATCTGTACTGAAGGTGGTTGAATGCTATCTGTGAAAGCTCTCTGACACTGGACTGTGTTACTTAGCTGTAACTAAACTACCTCTGGCCTAGTTACCTGACCTGAATCACAACTAACCGATGACGTCTTCTGTGGATGCAATAACGAAGACTAGTCAAACCTGACATCTCTACTCGTCCGGAATTGCTTGAAGCGAACTCTTTTCTACTTCCTATAAATGCCATATTCATCTGATTCTAACATAGATGCTGTAGAAACAACCACTAATCCTGTCACTGTGAAACCAATAAGTTCATACAGAGTTCCAACCCTTCTTCCTTTCATAACAATTAGAGCACCCTTTCTAACCTTCAAAACTCCACTTTGAGCTGTGTATTTGTACCCATGAGAATCAAGGATACTTAAAGAGATGAGATTCTTTTTTAAATTTGGAACATGACGAGCATCACTCAAAGTTCTTACAGTGCCATCGAACATCTTAACTCGGATTATTCCTATACCCAAAACTTTGCATACTGCATCGTTACCCACAAGAATGGTTCCACCCTGAATTGACTTATATGTGGCGAACCAGTCTCTATTGAGACAAAAATGATAAGAACAACCCGAATCCGGTATCCAGTTATCTTTAGATCTGGAATGAGATTCGGTCACTAACAGAACACCATCATCAAATTCATCTTCAACAACACTAGCTTTTGCGGGTCTTTTCTTGTCCTTAATGTTATTAGCTTCTAATTTCTTTTTAAGCTTACAACAATCTCTCTTAATATGCCCTTTCCTATGATAGTAATTACAGGATAAATCTTTATGCCTAGAGTTAGACCTAGATGAGTTTCCATCATAATTAGATCCTCTATTCTCAGTTTTTCCTCTCACAAATAAACCACTTCTTGAGTTATTTACAGAATCATACAATTCCTAATCTACTTTTTCTTTACTCGATAAGTTTCTCTTAACCTCATCAATAGAGATGGTTTTTCTACCACCATAAATTACGCTTTCAATGAAGCCTTTATAAGAGGTAGAGAGTGAACATAACAACAACATAGCCTGATCTTCTTCCTGAGGAGCATTATCAAGCTCCTTTAATTCTTGAATAATGGAATTACACTCATTAACAGGATTCTTAAGTGACGTACCTTCTGACATGCGAAAGGTGAACAACCGACACTTAACTGCAAGTTTATTGGAGACTAATTTGAAATAGAACATATCCTGTAATTTCGCCCACAGCTCCTTAGCGGTCTTCACTTTCAAAACTTCTGTTAAAACATCATTGGTAAGACACATCTAAATAACGGTGAGAGCCCTTTCGTCTAACTCCTCCCATTGTCCTTCTGACAAAATTTCTGGTTTCTTCTCTTTTCCTTCTAAGGCTTTCTTCGAGCCGTTCTTAGTTAAGAGGCCCTTAACACGAACCTGCCATAAACTAAAACTTCCTTGACCACCAAACTTCTCAAATTCAGATTTAATTGTGGACATCATAGTACCAAATCGAACAAAAAGGGCATTGATACCAATTGTAAGGAAAAAATCTTGAACAAATTTGATATCCTCTGATACCAATTTGTTAGGAATCTGGACAAATCTGAGATGCTATGATACCAATTTGTAAAGGAAGTAATACCTTCCTAATGCAGAACTTAACACCCAAGAATTGGATTCGATTCAAATATTATAACACACAAGAGAAGAAAACAACATGATATAAGGAGTCGGTTCCGAAAATAATGCTGAAAAATAAAAAAATAAAAAAAATAATGCTGAAAAAAAAAATTCCAAATCTACTGTTGAACCGCATTTACAAAATGCGGCTATACTAAACCGCGTCAACATGAGGCGTTTAAAACAACAGAAAACCGCGTTTGCAAAACACGGTTTATATTTGAATAAACCGCATTCACAAAACGCGATTCACAATGAAATAAACCGCATTCCCAAAACGCGGTTTACATGAATAAACCGCGTTAACAAAACGCGGTTTTATAGTGAACCACGTTACAAAAACGCGGTTTATCCACAGTACACCGTTTTCATCGCTTGTAGTCGCCATTATGCCGCAATTCGTGATGATCGTCACATTGATTTCATGTTCCTCTCAATGAAGCTCCAAAATCATAAGTGGAAGTGGTAAGAAATCAGAAAAAGTTATCAACAAAAGGCTATTAATTCAGTAGTGGTCAAATAGCTACAACAATGGTACTTAAAAATCTTCGGCATATAAATCAGAGGAAGGGCGGCGGTGGACGACGTGACCGGCGGTGTGTTAACGAGAAGGAGGCAGAGAGGCGGTGAGAGCCGAGGAGAGGGGAACACCGGGAGGGGGGCCGCCCATAAACAGCGTCCCAAGAACGCGGTTTACTTTACGGTAAAACGCATGGTGAAGACACGATTTTATTGAGGTATAACTGCGTCTTTATGATGCGGTTTAGTGTAAAAAATGGCACGCGGCTTTGTTTTAGTTGAAACGCGTTTCTTTGACGCAGTTTACTATAACCGCATTTTATAAACGCGGTTCCACAGTAGATTTAGAATTATTTTTTTTTTAGCCTTATTTTTTTTATTTTTTTATTTTTAAGCATTATTTTCGGAACCGACTCTGATAAAAGAGAACAAATGAAGAACATGGAGATTTATGAGGAAACGCCCTCTTCAATCGAGAGAGGAAAAATCACGGGAGGAGATGGAGATTCTTTATTGATCACAAATAATGGAAGAACTACAAAGGCACTTCCTCTGAACGAGATCTATGGAAGAATTAGAATGTCACTTCCTCTCAACTCTCTCTTAAATTTGGCTCTCTCTCTATCTATTGTGCGGCGGCTAGCGCTCATACTTAATATATATACGCGTGATCTAGGTCATGCGTGAAATTCGGTGCCCGATCGATCGACGAAGCCTCTGCATGTCCTTCTCTGCGTTGTTTCCTGATCGACGGGTAATGCTTCGGATCAATGGGCTTGCTTACAGCCTTCTTTATAAATCCAAGGAATTGAGACACATCCTAACAATTAATACTAATGAATTGACTACTTATTCGACATATAACAATCATGACATTAACCAAGATTTAGAGCTTGTAGCCTAAGCCATTAAAGTGATTGTCAAGGTAAAATATAATGATGGGATCCTAGTTAGCTGGCCTAAATTCATACCGTACACTATCTTTGATTGATTTGACAATTTAATTTACTATTAATTGCTTTAATTTCATTAATTGTTCAACCCTTTCAACAAAAATCCAAATTCAAATGACACCTGTGCACCCACAAGAACTAGGACTTGTTTGTACGCTTGCGAGTACACAATTTTGCTCATATATTGAAGCCACATCAATGCTCTTTTTTCTCTCTTTCTCTACTCCAATATTTCTCAATGTTTGGGCAACGATTTCCTGGGTGATCCTACCCACAAATAACGACTACATGTTTTGAGTCAAATTGCATTAAACATATTTGACAAACAATGCAGGCTCTGATAATGAGGGATAGAGCTAATGAGGAGTACATCCTTACCCCTATTGACATATTTTATGGATAATTGAGAAAGGAAAAATCTAAAAAAGATTATTGTTGTAAATATTAGATATTCTATGGGCAATATTGGATATTATCAAATACCTAGAAAATTATAAATTATATAAAAGATATTTATATATACATAGACATACATATGTACATGTATAAATGTGGGCATTTTGTAATTAAGACACTTAAAAACAATGGTGTCAAATCGAAATTGAAGCAAGTAAGAGCAAGTGGCAGCAAAATGATGACTAAGCTTAATACTTTTGTATTGTATATATGCATTTGCGAGAGGTGCAGATTAGCTGGGTAGGCACAAGAGAAAATTATATTAATTAGATTTCATGAGTTTTGGAATAAAGTATTTTCTGTTTTTCTCTAATTATGTTTGAGTTTGTATTTTTATTCTTGTTCTATTGAGTAATTTATGTCCATAGCATTATAACACTTTATCAAAAAGAGTCTCTAGCCAGTTAAGGATCATTATGTACTTGAGATAAGCTATCATTTCCGAATCTTTGTGATTTATATTGTCAGATCTCACTAAACTTGAGTTTATTGTTCTTGATATATTTGGCAAAAATTATTTACCATGGATTCCTGATGCTGAGATTTACTGTGATGCTATGAATCTTGGAGAGACAACTAAAAGGAGAAATAGCTCATCCCTGTAGGATTTTCCCATGAATGATATTTCTTAGGCATTATATCTTTGAAGGATTGAAAGCCGAGTATCTTACTGTAAAGGACTCATTCGTCCTTTGGTTGAATTTAAAAGAGAGATATGATCATCAAAAGTCTATGATCCTCCCTAAAGCCTGCTATGAATGGATTCACCTATGATTATAGGATTTTAAAAATGTAAGCAAGTATAACTATGTAATATTTGGTATTATTTCTTAATTGAAATTATGCGCCGAAAATATTACCAATATGGAGATATTAGAAAAAACATTCTCTATCTTTCATGCCTTGAATATGCTCTTACACCAATAATATTGAGAATGAGGTCTTCAAAAATACTCGGAGTTAATATCATGTCTTCTTGTTGTTGAGAAAAACCATGAATTGTTAATAAAAAAATCATTAGTTGCAACCAACTGGGTCACAACAATTCCTTGAAGAGAATGCTGCATCACATGACAATAATACACATAGTCGTGGTCATGGTTACATCATGGACGAGGTTGTGGTTGTGGTTGTGGACATGGCCATGGTTATGGATGAGGTAATAGTGGCGGTCATAATGAAACACATGGTGATATGCATAGCGGATAAAAGTGTAAGAAATTCGACAGCAATGAAGAGAAATTTAAAAGAGAAAAAACCCATTAACAAAATTCATTGAAAGACATGGAAACAAATTGCTATAGATGTGGTATGAAAGATCATTGGTCACGTACCTATTGTGCGGCCGAGCATCTGGTGAACCTTTATCAAGCATCATTGAAGGAGAAAGGCAAACATGTATAAAAAAAAATTTAGCAGAAGATCATTCTCCACTTAATGTGATGCATTTTGATGTTTCTGATTTCTTTGAGAATGCTAGTGGGAGATCTAATCATTTTGAGAAGTGATGGAAATGTTTTTTTTTTTAACAAAGAAACGGCGATGGAAATGTTAAACTAGATTGAAGTTTTTGTTTTTCAATTATGTCTTTTGTAATACAATATGTTTACTTTTGATAAAATAACATCATTTTGTCATGTGTAATTTAATATAATGTCATTTCTCTTATATTTCATCTTAATATATTCAAATATAGTCGCAGATTATTTTTGATAAACTTGAGCATGATTAACTATATTTATAAAGTAGAATTCAAAAGTACTATTATATTATAGTTACTTTAAAATACTTTGTTCATTACATATTTGGAATTTTACTTATGCATAACATGATTATAGTTCCACTAATAAAAAATTATTTTATTATTCAAGAAGCATGGATTTGGTCAATAGTGGATATCTATATCTAGCTAACAGTGCAACAACACACACCATCCTAACTTTTCTTAGCTACGATTAGTTGAAGCAAACGTTAATACAATATTAGGTGTTTCAAATTTAACTGAGGGTTCTGCAAGAGCACATGTTATGTTCCTAAAATTTAAAAAAAATATATATATATATATATAATCATAAGCGAAGCTCTAATTTCTAGATCAAAGAGTTCAGTTTTCAAGATATTCGTCACAATGGTGATCATATTGAAATAATCAATGAGGGTGACAAAGAATATTTTTGCATTATATTGCTGATCCTAGGGTTATATTATACCTATATAAACCCAATTGAATCTAATGCAATGGTTAACAAAAGGTTAACTGATTTCAAAACTTTCACTTTATGGCATGACCATCTTGATCATCTAGGTGTAACAATAATGAGAAAAATCATTAAAATTTCTCATAGACATTCATTAAAGAACTAAAAGATTCTTTCACTTGATTAAATTGCATGCGCTACTTGTGCTTAAGGTAAAATGAATACTAGGCCATCTCTAACCAAATTTGGATTGAATCTCTTACATTTTTAGAAAGGATACAAGGAGATATATGTAGGTCTATTACTTCATTATGTGGACTACTTCTATATTTTATGATGTTAATCGGTGCCTTAACATGTTGGTTACATGTTTGCCTATTATATACTAGTAATGTGGCATTCGTAAGACTCCTTGCACAAATACTCAGATTATGAGCTTAATTTCCAAGGCATTTAACGAATATTGTATGTCAATTGAAATTATAGTTGAGAACCCTATAGCCCACCAACACACACAAAATGGTGTAGCAGAATTTTTGATTGAACGTTTGCAACTAATTGGTAGACAATTGTTCATGTAAACAAAGTTGCCTAGTTCTGCAAGGGGGAGCGCTAAATTACATATTGCAGCACTAATTCATACTAGGCCAACTACTTATCATAAATACTCCCCACTACAACTTGTCTCTATGCAAGAACCAGATATATCACATCTATGAATTTTTGGTTGCATTGTGTATATTCTAATTGCTCCACCCTAGCGCACAAAGATAGGTCCACAAAGGAGGCTTGGACTTTAAGTTGGGTTTGAATCTCCGTCAATTATAAAATATCTTAAACCATTGACTAGAGACGTTTTTACAACATGGTTTGCAGATTGTAAGTTTAACAAAATAATGTTTCCAGAACTAAGGGAAGCAAAACTAAAATTGGAAAAGCAAGAAATTTTGTGGAATGCATCATCAATATCACATTTTGATCAATGTATGAATCAATGTGAATTGAAAGTTCAGAAAATTTTCCACTTACAAAAGGTTGCAAACTAATTATTAGATGGATTCATTGATATAAAGAGAGGGACCAAACCACATGCTCCAACTATAAATGCTCCTACTTGAATCTATGTTCCACATGGCCAATCTTTTAAGGCATTGGCAAACACATCTGCTACATACCAGAAGCGTGGTAAACCTATTAGTTCCAAAGATAAGAATCCAAGAAAGGAAAAGGAGCAAAATAAACAAGTTGATTTCTTTATCAATAGCAAGACTCTAAAAATGCAAATACAAGAAAAAGATGTGATGGAAGGAATAGCTCCTTGAGAATATCAGGTACCCGAAATTAGAGAAAGTAATGAAAATATTGAGAATGAGACAATCTCAATACATTACACTACTACTGGCATATGATGGAGCTGAAATAAGAAACAATGACGATCAAGTGTTCTCATATATTGTGGCCACTAATTTAACCACAAAAGGTGAAGATTTTGAGCCTAAATTTTTTCAAGAATTTCATAAAAGAAATGATTCATCAAAACGGGAAGAAGCAATTTAGGTAGAATTAGATTCACTTACAAAACGTGTAGTTTTTGACCTATAGTTCAGACACTTGAAAAAACAAAACTTGCAGGGTACAAGTGGATATTTGTATAAAAACGAAGTGAAAAAAACTAAGGTGGTTAGATTTAAAGCTCGATTTGTAGCACAAGGTTTCTCATGAAGACAAGGAATTGATTTTGAAGAGACATACTCACCAGCAATAGATGCAATTATATTTAGATTTTTAATAAGTATGGCGGTCTCTGAAAGATTACACATGCGTCTTATGGATGTAGTAACAACTTATTTGTATGGATCACTTGATAATGACATTTATATGAAAGTTCTTGAAAGACTAAAAATGCCAGATGTATGTAGCTCAAAACCTTGGGAGATATGTTCAATCAAATTACAATGATCTTTGTATGGATTAAAACAATCAGGGCGAATGTGGTACAATCGTCTAGTACATACTTTCTGATGGAAGGATATATGAACAATCCTATAAGCCCATGTGTTATTATTAAGAAATCAATTTTGGATTTGTTATTATTGTAGTCTATGTTGATGATTTAAACATCAAAGGAACTCCTGAAGTGCATGAACATGTTTGAGATGAAAGATCTTGAGAAGATAAAATACTACCTTGGTCTAAAGATAGAACGCTTATGTAATAGAATTATAATCCATCAATCTACTTACACAAAGAAAGTTCTCAAACGTTTTAATCTGGATAAGGCCCATTCATTGAGTACTCAAATGGTTATTCGATCCCTTGACATAAATAAGGACCTCTTTTGTCCTCGAAAAGATAACAAAGAAATGATTGGTCTTGAAATTCCACATCTAAGTGCCTTAGGTGAACTAATGAGTTTTGCTAACCACAAAAAACAAGGTTTAGTTTTTTCAGTTAATTATTAGCAGGAAATAGCTCAACTCCTACACAAAGACATTGGAATATTATTAAACATGTATTTCAGTATCTCCAGGGTACTTATGATATGAGATTTTTGTATTTGAAACAATCAAATCCAAGTTTGGTTGGATATGCAAATGTTGGATATTTGTCTGATCCACATAAAGGTCACTCACGATTAAGACATTTATTTGCTATGGTAGTACCGCTATATCTTGGCGATTTATAAAACAAACAATAGCAGCAAACTTGTTTAAATCATGCCGAGATACTTGCACTTTATGCAGCAAGTAGGGAATGGTTATGGCTAGGATCATTGATTCAACATGTTCAAGAGGAATGCAATCTTCAAACGATCAGCTAGAGTCCTACAACATTGTATGAAGAAAATGCTGAAGGTATTGCTTAAATCAAAAGTGGATTTATTAAAAGTGACACAACTAAACACACTACTCGCCAATGTTTTTGTTTATGCATTAGCTATAGAAGGAAGGCAAAAAAGATGTTAATTAAGTTCACTTAAGTGAGAACCTAGCATATTTATTAACGAAAGCACTATCAACAACAACTTTTGAGATACAATTTCACAAGATTGACATGCGTCAACTCAGAAACGACCCTTATTAACTTGTTCACGTAATGGGAGTCAAATACGCACTATGCTTTTTTTCTTTTCGCTATGCCTTTTGTCCACTAGGTTTTTTCTAGTAAGGTTTTAATTGGGATAGTTTAAAAGGCGCACATAGCTCGGATACTATACTCTTTCAAAAGTAGGCATGGCAATGGGGTAGGGCAGGTATGGGGGGTGCCTCCTCTATATCCTTACTTGCCACCCAAATCCATACTTATACCCACCCCATTACACCACGGGTATGAAATGGATACTCATACTCCCCCCGGCGGGTGCAAACTCATACCATTACTCGTCCCATTATCCACGGGTATCCAATGGTATCCGTTACCCACCCCAACACCGCCCTAATGTAAGTATAAATTAATTATCCATATCTGCTTATATTAATGATTTAATAATATTTTTTAAAAATTCAAATTTTTTTATAACATTAATAATAATTAAGTAATTGAATTTTATCACGTATTCTTAATTTGAAAGTTTGCTAGATAAAAAATGGGGCTGGTATGAAGGTTATAAGATGGGCGGAGCGGGATGGGGTGGGTACAACACTATACCTGTACCTGCACTATACCTGTAGCAGGTACGGGGCGGGTACACCCAACCTCTACCCACTACCTGCCTCACTTATGCCCATACCCGCCCCATTGCCATCCCTATTCAAAAGTTTTTATAATGTTTTTAAGATTAACATCCAAAGGGAGAATACTATAAATATTTGATATTCTTTAGGTACAATTTTTATGGGCAATATTTGATATTGTTAGAATATTTTAATAAAAATTGTTTAAAGTTTTGTTCAAAATGAATTTTTATTTTAAAAAAAAAAATCATGTTTCTATGGTGCCAAATACCCCTTGGCGGGTCTTGATGAGCAAGTCGTTGAAGTTGAGAGTAGGCGTGAAGAGGACGCCAAGAATAGACAAGAAGAGGCAGCCTCGGGTCCATGAATGGCTGAATGCTTGGTGGGATACGGGTTGGCGGCAAGGGTAGTACACAGCATGGATGGTATGCGGTGAAGATAGCGCTGAAGATTAGAGATTGAGTTTTAATTGGGGTTTGACTTATACTAGGATTAGATTTATTTTATATTTTAGATTCTTTATATTTATCTTTTTGGTGTTTATGTTTATCCTTAGTATTTATATTTATTTTTTATATTTTATTTATCTCTTAGAATTTTAACTAGAGTCAATTAGCTCCTTTATAAATATAAGAGGAACTATAGTGTTTTAAGTAGTCAATTGTTTAGAAATAATTCATGAGTTTTGGTTCTTTTATTCTCGAGTGTGGGAATTATGATGAATTTTATCTTTCCCCTTGTAATTTTTATTAGAGTTTAATAAAATTAAAAGGAAGGCCTTCAATTCCATCCCATTTCCCAAATTTTCGTTTACGCTCTGCATCATTACAGGGACTATCTTATAAATAGGTGCTTATATATGTATCTTTGGATATACTAAATTATTTGCATATTTTTACAATTTCCCACCCTGATAAATATTTGGGGTCAAGGGTGCACAAGCAGTATAGTTTTGGCCTCTTAGATCAGTGTAGGGTCTGAGAGTGGCAGCATGGGCTTGTATCCTGGGGACAGTACGTTGAATATCTACTACATTCAGTTTACTCGTAGGAGCATGAAAACTGTCTTAAAAAGAGCGTGATCCGCGCCTCCTCAGTTATTACTTTATCGGTATTCAAATTGTTTCCATGCTTTTAGGTAATATATTTCCTTGATTATACGCTGTGGATATCATTTTCGGTATTTTCTCTAACAATTTTAAGACTGTTCCCATGTTTTGTTGGATCAGTTTGTATAAATCCAAACATGATCATCATACTAATTGATTATTTTTATCTTAAAAAAAACATGTGCGTATATAAATATTTAAAAACATAAATAAAGAAAAATTGTATATATAAGATGAAAGTCCATACATGATGACACCTAATTGGCATGGTGAAGCACAAGAAAACCCCATTTTCGTATTACGCATGTAATCAATTATATGTATGTTGCATGTAAATTAGATTACATTTTCCAATGAGTATAGTCATCATGGACTCTATATAAGTAGCCATGTCTACGTCGGCATAGTTGATGAAATTCCTCAATGTGACCCCTTAAATGGGGAGTTCCCAAAACCAGCGTTCTAGGTGGGACTATGACTAATAGTATGTTGCTAATCTACCTTTGCACCCTTTGAAAAAGCCCTTCACCACAATGGATGAAGGCTATGATTTCTTACTGTTTATTAATATCATTTATCGGATTCATGTGTTTATTTGATAAACGAGATAAAACGATGCTTAATTTATTGTAAATACACTTGCAAGTATCTGTTTTATCGAAAAAGCTACAAAGTTGGACTAGTTATACCGAATGAGGTATTAAAAGTTCAACATTTGGATAACTTTTATCCTAGTTCTCCCATTGTATACTATTATATCCAACATAAACTTTTGTTTTCCAAGACTTGTTAATTTGTGAGACAATGTCCTCCTGATCCAAGTATTGACAATTTTAATGCTCTGTACATATTCTACGTATGTTGTTTGGCATTCGACATTTTTATGTTATTGAATTTTGATTCAGTTAGCGGTGTCAGCCTTGCATGAGACTATGTATCCTATAGTTAGAAAGATTGGCTCTGATTTGAGCACATTATTAGGTACAATGCATTATAGATATAAGATTGAAACTAGCCGAAATATTATGTTACATTATTTCATGTCAAGTTAAATAACAATAAAATTTGTGTGCCAATGTGATTTCTATGACATAAATAATGTATTGGAAATGTAACACTAATAACACTTGAATGATAGACATTGCGCAACTATAGTGAAATTTGAACTCATGATCTTTAGAACATGGTTGTTGGTGATTATTTATATAGTTTGTTTTACTCTAGGTCATAAATTCTCCTTCTTATGAAGGTTGATAACTGGGTTGAGTCCATCACATACTTAATGGTAAAAAGGTGCTTTCAAGGGAAAGTTTAGGAAGACAAGATATTATAAGATAGTGAGACCTTACTCATAGTGGAAAAAAGATGTCTGTCATACAAAGCATGTACCACATAATGACACTTGAGTTTCTAGTTTATGCGATATTGATGAGACTGCCTATAAAATAAGGTACTCTCTGATTGAAATAGGACAACTTCACTATATACTATTTAGATTACAGTAAGTTTTGTTAATGGCTAATATCATCTTCTTATCCGAAATTTGTTAGAGAGAGGTAAGAAAATTTAAAAGTTCTTATTGGTTATGCGAGACCTTTACTAAGTACAGCACATATAAAAGATTAGTAGCCTTTTTGGACCCAATCATTGGTCATTTCAATTGAAATTGATCACTGGTGTACATTATAAGAATGAATGAATGAGCTGTTGATAATAGGCAGCCGACCTAGGAGTTTTACCCTTTGGCCCTTGGTCATTATTGATTATGGTTGCTATTAGTGTTGGTGGAGGCTGCTATTCTTGTGGTCAATCGTATGAAGAAACAAGCAGGGAGATTTTTTTTTTTTTTTTTTTTAGGTTGAAAGGAAATGAATTTATTTTTCGCCCCCATCCTCCAGTTGTCTATCTCTTACTACAAATGATGGAACAACAGAACTAGGGACAAATATAATCCTTCTTGGATAGTTAATTTGCTTAGAGAAGAGCTAAATGCCTATATGCAATTATATTACAAATATGGTCTTGTTTTGTTCGACCTGATTTTTAAGCATAAAAAATGAACCTTGTTTGTCATGGAATAATGGCATTGGCAATCTTTCAAGTAAGGGAATGGTTATTATGCTATTTAAAGGTTAATCAAGAAAGAAGATAATCAAGAGTACATTTTGGTTTCCAAACCCACTATTGTTTGTGTGTTGAACTCTTAGACTGCAAAAATATCTTGAGACATACTAAAGCTTGTCTTTGTACGTTATTTAAAGGTTTCTTGGCCTACTCTATTCACATTTAGTTCTATACTAACCATATTGTTGTATCTTGAATTTATGCATTTAGTAATACATGATTTACAATGGAAAATGTATGTGCATGAAAGGAACTATTTTCTGCAAGTGAAAAGATAGTAATTATGTGATTGAGAGCGTGATTTCAATCATTTGATATGCATGAAAGTGATACAATACAAGTAATTATAGACTCAATAAACTGCTTCATGACATATTTCATGATAATATGTTCCTTTTAACTCTAGAAATAGTGGAGGTCATCTAGAGTAGTATTATTTAGAGAAGATCAATGCATCACAACTTATAACTCAAAGATAGAGATCTAGATGGTGATGTTGAACCTTATTTAGTATGGAAATACAACATTGTTGTTACTGACGATATTGGCTTGTGTTGATATCTTAGATCACTTGTACGGAAATTAATGAGTGTTGTGGAATTATAAATTCTGAGAGAATGTCATTTGAGCAAGTAGAAATTAAGAGCACCTGCGACACGTTTCACATATGATAGCCGTTAATTGAAAGAAGTGGGCCTAACGATATCGTATGATTCTTAAGAGTACAATGGTTCAACTTGGAATGCACTATCCAACAACTTTGTGTATCAATACTATAAGTGGTTATATCTTTGTTAAAGTGAGGTGCTTGACAAATGAAATTCGTAAGTTTATTTGTAGATGGAGCAGAGAGCCCCACTCTTAACATATTGGATGATTGACACTTATATTCTTGTGATATTGCATCCTATTTGAGGAGAAGATATTCTAAAGTATGGTGTTGGAATATATGCCGTTTGAATTGCATCATCAGGTAATTGACTATGTGTCCATAATATGCATTGAAGCAATGTGGCTGGACAATCAAGGCATATATGCAAGAATTTTAACAGTATATACTATGGGGATTACCTTATAAATAGGTGCTTATATATGTATTTTTGGATATACTAAATTATTTGCATACTTTTACAATTTCCCACTGAGATAAATATTTAGGGTCAGGGGTGCACAAGCAGTATAGTTTTGACTTCTTAGATCAGTGCAGCGTCTGAGAGTGGCAGCATGGGCTGAGCGTTGTATTGTAGAGATGGCGCGCTGTATATACTTACTGCATCGAGTTTACTTTTAGGAGCGTGGAAACTGTCTTAAAGAGAGCGTGATCCGTATCTCGCTCAGTTATTACTTTATTGGTATTCAAATTGTTTCTATGCCTTTCAGGTAATATCTTTCCTTGATTATACGCCGTGGATATCATTTTCGGTATTTTCTCCAATAGATATTACTAAATACCTAAGGAAGTAGAAATTATGTAAAAGATTTTTTATATATGCATACAATATATTTGTATATATACAGAGCGTATTTTGCATTTAAGACGTCTAAAGACAAAGGTGTCAAAACTGAAAATAAAGCGAGCAAAAGCAAGTAGCAGCAAAATGGTGACCAAGTTTTATACTTTTGTATTATATATGTGCACTTGAGAAGAGGTGTGAATTAGTGGCGGCAAAATAAGAGAAAATTATATTAATTAGGTTTATGAGTTTTGAAATAGGATACTTGTTATTTTTTTTTAATTATATTTGAGTTTGTATCTTTATTCTCGTTCTATTGATTATTTTATATCTCTAGTTTTTTAACATTTATATAATTTGATCTTTATTTAAATTATAACTATCTTTATCTTTTATTCTATCTCTATACTTAAATGTCAAATGAGGTAACTTATTTTCTGCTCTTTACTTTACCCCTCATTATTAAATATATACGAACAAATGTGGGGTATCCCTTTGCCTTTCCCATCTATACCGGGTTGTCAAATTGCAACCACTTCGTACTTCTAAATCATTTTTTTTTTGATAATTGATCCATCATTGGAATTTTATTGAAAAGAAATGAAAGGTACAATTTTCAAGCTCAAGTCAAGAGATTCTATACGTACACTCTGAACACGAAAACACCAAAGCACCTGAAAATCAAACATTCATTATATATATGATAGGGGAGAACACGAATCAGTCTAGACCGATTTACCATACCGGATTGGCCATTTGGGTCAAGAACCGCATCGGAACACTTAACATTAGTTTCATGTTAAATATTTTTGATACATAATTTTGATATATAACTAATATAACTATATGCATCTAAAAATATTAAATTTCAGAAAAGTAAATATTTAGTTTTTACTATTTAATATATATATATATATATATATATATATTGCATATTTATACCAACTATTTATTTATTTAACTCAAAATTCTTCCTTACTCCAAAAAGTCTCCAATTCTTTATCCCTCAAATTCTATGCATTTCCCTTATTTAACCCCCCCCCCCCCCCCCCCCCCCCAAAAAAAAAAAAAAAAAAAAAATTCCCCTGCTTCTCATCCCAAGTCATATTTCCCCAAAAAAAAAACAAAAAAAACAAAAAAAAAAAGGAAATCCGCTCCGTTCCCCACTTGATTTATTTTCCCGGTTTTATTGTGTCACAAATTTATGCTAATTTCACTCATAATTTACAGCTATAATTCTTTCTTGAACTCATCATACAAGATAAACTTGAGGAAAGTCATTTTCCACAATCCTTGGTTTGGCCTTTTTTTTTTTTGTTTTATCACTCATGTTTTGGCTTTAATTCATCATCTTTGGATTCCATTGATATACTTATGTTTAGTTACTTATCAATCCTTTTTAAACTGAGTAATTTATTTTGATTATTTTTGTGATTCGTGTTTAATTTTCATGACCTATATAAGTGCTTATAAGGTTAGATTTGATGCTTATTGTATAAAAACATAGTAACTTTAGAATTATTCCAAAAATTACCTTTTATTTGCGGCACATCGTCTCTCTAATTATTGTCCATACTATAGAAAGTCGGTATGAGACTTGGCCTGGCGGCACATCGTCTCTCTAATCATTAGCTATAGTATAAAATGTGGGTGTGGGCCTTGACCTGCTTGGATTAGCAAATGTAAAGTTCATTTTGCTCGTTGAGGTGATTGGGAACATTCTGAATTAACTATTGATGATTAAGGGTTTAGGATTTGAGTAGGTGTGCAAATAGAATTTATCGATTAAATATTTAAAAGTTCGGCTTTTTGTCATCTACATATCATTTTAAAGTATATAATAAAATATACAAAAGTATATAAAAAGTTCTACTAATTATCTCGGAACTCCAATGAATTTTAACCGGAAAATAACTTAGAACACGTTTTTGACAATTCCTGAGCATCCAATTATTTTTTGTTATAAAGCAGTCCAAATAGATAGTTATCTACAGATGTGAAAATGTTACAAAAAATCTATATATATATATATATATATATATATATATATATATATATATATATATAGTTCAAAAGAGACACTACAATTTTGTTTAACACATGTTCAAAAAAAAAAATAATAATAATAATTTTGTTTAACAGGAAAGTGAATAATACAAACTAAAACATGAAAAAGTGTTTGCTTATGTGTAAAAATATTAAAATTATTAAAATATAATTACATTAATTGATGTGCATCATTTAGAATATTCTGAATAGCATAAATAAGTTTACGGTGTGCATATGCTAACTTTATTTGGAAAACAATAACACGAGATTTAAAACATGAACATCCAGCCGTGCAGTGCATGGGAAGTCACTAGTTATTATTATTTTTAAGTTTTTTACCTTTGTATGGAATGAATTTTTCTTCTTGTAATTGTACTTGGTAGGTGAAGAACCAGTCCAAATTGGTCCGGTCAAGTGCGGTTTGATTCGGTCTTAGACCGATATTCACCCCTGATATATGGTGGTGTTAAATCGAAGCAACTTTTAGTATTGTTAGGGCATCTTCCATTAAAAGTTAAAAATTATATGCTCGCCAATATCAAACATTACCCTAGATCTAATACGGGGATAACTCCTATGTGAGGGATAGAATGAGAAGAAAGATTTTAGGTTACTCATTTGGTTAATGTCTTATATGAGTACAATCGAAATACCGGGTGACCCAACTACCTCAGTAGGTGATCCTGAGATTGTAGCACATGACGATGATGCACTCGGATAGCACATGAACAAGGAACTAGGTTTTGGAGTGTTTAATTAGCTTCTTAAGTAGCCAATTAGCATCTTAATATGAATAATGCTTAGTGAATTATTTGGGGATTATGACGAGATATTTTGAGACACTATTGTCTCTCTCATTCTTCGTCTTCTTCCCCAATATTATTCTCCCTCAATTTCTATATCCTATACTTCCTATACTTCATATATACTTTTAATTACCTTACATTAGTAACAACAATCTATATTGGGACTTGGCCCTTAGTACTTGTTAATTGTTTGATTGTGTAAACTGGACTGATTGCTGATTGGATTGTGTATTTGGGGATTGGTCGATTGATTAAGCTCTATCATTTGGTGTCAGAGCAAGCTTTCCTTAGCAATATTGATATGGTAGACAACACCCGAACTTAGACATCGATGTGGGAAATGGAAGGCCGGATGTTAGCGGTCCTCAATTAGCAATGCTCCACCATTGATGAGCGGTTAATTAAGTCTATCAAAGATGTGCAGCAAATATTCAGTGGATTATCGGTTCAAATTGGCTCGTTGATGGGGGTATAACGACAAAACAGTAAGGAGGTTGATGCTTCATCGGCTTCTACCAGTCCATCGGCATCACGATTGGTGAGACTACCCTTGACACTATACCCATTCGATTTGCTTCGGTCAAACTCCAGACAGAAAATGCCAAGCTAAATTTTGATAACACTTTCCTCACCCTTTTAACCAATATTGACTTTCCGAGTTTTATTGGGATTGATGTGAAAGGATAGTTGTATCATTGCGAGCTCTGTTGTTTGTTAGATAGAACTCTTGAGGAGGGTAAAGCCATGTTAGCTAGTGTTGCATTGGAGGGCAATGTCCTTGAATGCCATGATTCCTTCGAAGGGGCTTGGCCAATTGGGTCTATTATCCCATGGAGCCTCGATGCCTTGAAATTTCGAGCTCGATTTTTAGATAGTACGAATGACCCATTAGCCAATTTTGCTAAGTTGAAACATATGAGCCCCTTGAATGAATACTTAAGCTTATTTGAATTGCTAGTAAGTAGATGTGGATTGAATGAAGCCCAACGAATTAGTATGTTTATGGTTGGTCTTAGAGAGGAAATCTCGGGTTGGATAAAGATGTTTAAACTCTCATCACTTCATGATGCTATTATCTAAGCCAAACTCCAAGATAAAAATTGTACCTACCTCGAGAGAGTTACCGAAAGACCCTCCCAAAAAAATGACCCTCACCCTCCTTCTACCAGCTAATAATACGAGAGCTAACCCAAATTTAACTCCAAAAATGATAGCCCCAGCGCCTGTCCAAAATTAGGCCCCAGGACCCCCACACTTTGACTCCACCTTAGTGGTTGTGAGAAACCCAAGAGGAAACCAACGTTCATTGTCACCTTAAGAACATGAGGAGCACCGAGCTAAGAACTTATGTTTCTATTGTCATGATAAGTTCACCCTAGGGCACAATTGCCCATTGAAAAACTAAGTGCAATTTTTTCGAGTGGATATATGTAAGAGGTACTTGACAGTGAAAAAGAAGAAGTGACTGAGAAGTTGACTAAAAACGAACCAGTTGTGCCACAAATTTGTATTCATGCACTTGATGGATTGAACACATCTTAGACAATGAGGGTGCAAGGATACTGTAGAAAGTGTATTATCAGTATTTTGATTGATAGTAGTAGTACACATAATTTTGTCGACTCCTTTACTTCTGTTCAGCTGGGTTGCACAATCGACACTTCGACTTGACTTCCAGTGACAGTAGCCAACGGTAAGCAATTGTTAAGTGAGGAATATGTCAAAATTTTAAAAGGCATATGCATGATGCAGAATTTGTATTGGATTTTCTTGTGATACCGCTCTCGGGATGTCATATGGTCCTAGGTGTTCAATGGTTAGGCACTTTGGCAAGGTTTAGTGGGACTTCAAAGTGTTGATTATGGAAATTTCCTTGCATGGAAATCACTATAAGTTACGAGCCATGAAGAGTGGCACCTTAAAGAAGGTTTCGGGTAACACTATTACCCATCTACTTGCGCAGTCTAGGTGCGGTTTTATTGTTCAACAGCACACTAAGTTCGTAGTGCAGGTTTTTAGTATCTCAGCAGCGCCAGAGTCAGTTTTGTGCACCGACCAAATCCGGACAATGTTCTATCTGAGTTTGCTGACGCATTCGATGAACACACGGAGCTTCCTCCTCTTCGGCCGGGTTTTGATCATCAAGTTTCCCTCAAGGAAGGTAGCAATCCGATTAAATTGAGGCTATACGATACCCGACCTTCCAATAAAATATCATAGAGCAACTCATCCATGAAATGCTACAAGTGGGAGTCATTCGAAATAGTGCTTTATCTTTCATATTGCCAGTGGTTTTAGTTCGAAAGAAAGATGGCTTTTAGAGGCTATGCAAGGATTATAAAGCAATGAACATAATGACGATCAAGAATAAATACACGATACCGGCAGTTGATGAGTTGCTCGACAAGCTCCACGAATATGTGATAATCTCAAAAATCAATCTACAGTTTGGATATTGGAAAATTCACGTGGCACCTCTAGAATAGAAACAAGATCGTTCTCCATACTCACTTTGGCCACTTCGAGTTTACCGAGATGTCGTTCGGGTTGACCAACGCTCCATCCATATTTCAAGGAATTATGAACAAGATTTTTCGACCGTAACTAAGCAAATTTTGCCTTGCATTTTGGATGATATCTTGATCTACGGTGCATCATGGCACGAACATCTAATGTGCCTATGCACGTTTCTCATTGTGCTAAGGTTTTTACGCTTGCCATTCGAAGTACTCATTTGCCATGCCCCAAATTGAGTACTTGGGGCACTTCATTTCAGGAAATGGTGCGTCAATGGACCCAGGAAGGGTTAAGGCAATGACCGAGTGGCATAAATTGCGTGACTTGAGTAGTTGTGGGGATTTCTCGGACTCTCCGGCTATTACCAATGCTTCATTGAAAAGTATTGGGTTATTGCTTACTCACCGCTTTGTTGAAAAAGACGCCTTTAAATGGAACCAAGACATCGAGTCCACCTCCTTACATTTGAAAAATGCTCTCACCATTGCTCAAGTTTTGGCACTTCCTAATTTTTCCAAGGAATTCATTATCAGGACAAATCAGCAAAGTTCAAAATTTTTGTTAGAATAGAAATTGTCAACCCTGTTTCAGCGTTTTTGGCTTTTAATGTTGATTGGTTTTGATTATGATATTACATATAAGAGGGGCTCCAAAAACCCCGCGACTAATGCACTATTTTGGCACTCTAGAGCTAAAATTTTATGCATGGCAATTTAGCGCATTTCTTCCTATTATTATGAGGACCTCCGATGCTCGTGGTATGATGATCTGCTTCTTAGTCACGTTATTTAGGGCAAAGCACTCAATCCTCTCTCTCACCCGAAATATGCATGGCCGAAGCAACAGTTAAGTTGCAAGGGTTAGTTCATTATGGGCGCTTCACCCACAGTTCGGCAGGCCATATTGCTATGGTTACATGACTCTGCATTCCGTGGGCACTCTGGTATCTAAACTACATATTAGCACATTCGTACAGTGTTTTATTAGAAAGGTCTTGGGTTTGACATTCGTACCTATATTCGTTAATGCTTGGTTTGTCATAGGAACAAGTACGAGACATCGGCCCAACCTGGGTTTCTTTAACCCCTTCGTATTCCAGCCACTATCTAGAGCAGCATATCTTTAGACTTTATTGAGGGCCTTCCCTCATCAGGATACATAGTCATTTTGGTGGCGATCGATCGCCTCAGCAAGCATGGACATTTCCTAGCCGTCTGCCACCCATACACTACGGCTTTGATGGCTCGACTATTTATGGACCAGATATATAGCTTACATGGTATGCCTGACAACATCTTGAGTGACGGGGACCTGATTTTTATTAGCAACGTGTGGAGCTTTTTCTCTCAATTAGGGGCACAACATTATATGTTGTCCCCTTATAATCCTCAATCGAACGGTCAGACCAACGTTCTAAATTGTTATCATGAGACGTATTGATGTTGTATGGCCGATGACACCCCATGCTAATCCAGTAAGTGGCTCCCTGTGGTATAATACCAACTTTCATACAGCATCCCAAACGACCCCCTATGAAATCTTATACGGTCAACCTCCACTGATTCACGTTCCATATCTGGCCGACGAATCTAATGTCAATATTGTGGATTGGAGTCTACGTGCCCGAGAGGATGCCATTGCTTTATTGAAGTTCCATCTGTACCAAGTGCAAAATAGGATGAAGCAACAAGCTGATCAATGATGCTCGAACCGTGAGTTTGCCATAGGTGACTATATATGGCTCAAGCTCCAGTCATACTGCCAACACAGCATCAAGCACTCTTGGGTCCAACAAGTTGTCCCCTTGCTTCTATGGCCCGTTCAAGATACTCGATCACATTGGGTCGATTGTTTACAAATTAGACTTCCTGAGCATTGTGCAGTTTCATCAGAAGGTATACGTATCCCTCCTTAAGCGTTGCTACAGTGCTCCAGTCGTTAATGTCCCGTTATCGGAGGTTTGGCCGCCTATTGTTCAATTGCTACAGCCGACCCTTGTCCATGTTAGAAGGATGGTTCGTCGTTGGAGCCAAGCCGCAACCCAAGTCCTTATTCAATGGACTAACTAGCCACCCGAGTCAGCTACGTGAGATTACTTATATGACTTTTTGCATCCTTTTTCTAGCTTCAACCCTCGGGAATAGGGTCATTTCAAACGAGGGTTATTGATATGAGTATAGCCGAAATACCGAACGACCCTAAGATTGTGGCACATGATGACGACGCACGCGGATAGCACGGGCAAGGCATTGGGTTTTGGAGTGTTTAATTAGCTTCTTAATTAGCCTATTAGCATCTCAATATAAAAAAGGTTTAGTGAAGTTGTTAACTTCCAATCCAAGAATTAAATGTTAACCTTGTAGAAGAAAGAGTTAAGATGAGAAGAGAAGAGAAAGGGATGTGAAATAGAGAAGGAGATGAGAAATAGAGAGAGAATTTCCAAAGGAAAATCAGAATTATATTGATTGAATGCTGAATTTACATGATTTGAGCTTATTTATACTAGATCTAGTTACATTGAACCAAGACCCACACTATAACCGACTAAAACTAATTCTGGTGCCAAAATCTTGAACTAGCCGCCACCATTGACTGAGTTTGACCTCCTAACCGACATTGGTGCCTAAAAGACCTGCCAATAAACATTTGAATACAACACCCATACAACTCTAAAACATCACACGCATTACAAGACCAATTACAGCCAACAAGACCAACTAAATTTTGGATTCATAACATTTCCTCCCCCTTGAAAAGCTCCTTGTCCTCAAGGAGAAAAGTATGGAAATTGACTCTTCAAAAACGCAAGGTTCTCCCATGAAGCAAAATTCTTGTCCAAGTTGCGCCATTGAACCCAAACTTCTGATTCAGTCTTGTCAGCAACCTTCATTCTTCTGTTTGCTTTAACAGCTACTGGATGCAGCAACAATGCTCCATTAGCTCCAACTTCTGGTGCTTCCCGTGTGCTCCTAGCTCCCTTCTTCACCTGCTTTTTAAGTAATGATACATAGAACACTGGGTGAATGTATGAATTAGGGGGTAAGTCAAGTTTGTATGCAACTTTGCCAATCTTTTCCAAAATCTTGTATGGGCAAAGAAACGAGCACTTAGCTTGACATTCTTCCTGACAGCCAAAGAGGACTGTCTATAAGGTTGTAATTTGAGGTAGACCATGTCTCTAACTTCATAATTTTTGTCTACCCTCTTTTTATCAGTATAGAACTTCATTCTTGCTTGGGCTTAGAGAAGATTGTCCTTGAGGACTTGCATCATGTGCCTCCTCTGCTGCATAAGTTCAGATACTGCAGACTCAGTAGAAACAGGTTGCTGCAGCATAAATGGAGTGGAAGCAGCATATCCATATAGAGCTTAGAAGGGAGAAGTGTCAATAGATGCATATACATGAGTGTTGAACCAATATTCAGCTAAAGAAAGCCATCGGTTCCACTCTCTAGTTTGTGAGAAGACCATGCTCCGGAGGTACTGCTCAATACATTGGTTAACAAGCTCAGTTTGTCCATCAGTTTGGGGACAGTAAGATAAACTAAGTGCCAATGTGATACCCAGCAACTTGAACAATTCCCTCCAAAAATTGCTTGTAAAAATTTTGTCCCAATCAGATACAATGGATTGAGGCAATCCATGTAGCTTATATATATTGTCAAGGAAGCTTTTGGCCAACCTTTCTGCTGTAACAGGCCTTATGAGTGAAATGAAGTGGCTATATTTGTTGAAATGATCCACTACAACCCATATGACCTCCCTGCTTTCAGACGTGGGCAAACCTTCTATGAAATCAGTGCTAATTTTCATCCAAGCTCCATCAGGAATGGGAAGAGGCTGAAGAAGTCCCTTGTACCTATGATCTCCCAACATGGTTTGTTGACAAACTTCACAAGCTCTAACATACTCAGTCACTGTCTTCTTCATGCTTGGCCAGCTAAAATAAGCTTTAATTCTTTAATAAGTACCCTTTACGCCACCGTGTCCTCCCCAAGCTGAATCATGTGAGGCCGTGACAATTTGATCTCTCAAATCTGTTGACGAACCAATGTAAAGCTTATTCTTCACTCTGATGATGCCTTTCTGCACTGATAGATCAGCACCACTGTCACCCTTTTCTGCCTTTTTCACCAAGCTTGCAGTCACACACTCTTAAGCAAATGAATCACCCTCATAGGACTTATAAACTTCATCCATCCATGATGGTAAAACAATGGACATTGCACAGCACAAGCCTTGTTCAACGTCTTCAAATCTCCTTGACAATGCGTCCATAGCTGCATTTTCTTTTCCTCTTCTATATTCAATAGCATAATCAAGCCCTAGCATTTTCATTAATCCCTTCTTTTGGATTCTAGTCACAATCTTTAGCTCTAGGAGGTGCTTAAGGTTTTGATGATCAGTTCGAATAAGGAATCTATGACCATCCAAGTAATGCCTCCATTTCTCGACTGCTAGAAGAATAGCCAAGTATTCTTTCTCATAAGTAGACATGGCTTGATGCTTGGGACTAAGTGCTTGACTCAAATAAGTAATAGGCCTCCCATGTTGAGAGAGAACAGCTCCAATACCTGACCCACTCGCATCTGTCTCCCAAATGAAGTCTTTAGCAAAATTAGGCATGGCTAATACCGGGGCTGCACACATGGCTGACTTGAGAGCATCAAAAGCTGCTTGAGACCTTTCTGTCCACTTGAAAGCATCCTTTCTTAGGAGTTCCATTAAAGGCTTTTCAATGGATCCATAACCTTCAATGAACTTCCTATAATACCCGGTCAATCCTAAGAATCCCCTTAGTTGTTTCAAAGTCATTGGAGTAGGCCAATCTTGCACTGCTTGGACCTTGGAAGAATCGGTGGAGACTCCTTCATGATAAATTACATGGCCCAAATACTCAAGCTTGAACTAAGCAAATGAGCATTTAGACAACTTGGCAAAGAATCTGTGCTGCCGCATCACAACAAATGTGCTGGCGCATCACAACAAATACCTCTTTAAGGTGAATGAGATGATCTTCATAAGAAGAGCTATATATCAATATATCATCGAAGAAAACCAACACTGATTTTCTCAAATAAGGCTTAAAGATGTCGTTCATAGAGCTTGAAAGGTGGCCGGAGCATTTGTTAAACCAAATGGCATAACAACAAACTCAAAATACCCATGGTGAGTCTGAAAATCAGTCTTATATATGTCCAGCTCAAGAACTCTGATTTGATGATATCCCTGCCCCAAATCAAGCTTAGAGAAGAAATGTGCTTCGTATAACTCATCAAGCAAATCATCTATAATAGGAATAGGGAACTTATCTTTCACTGTCAAGGAATTCAATTGACGATAATCAATGCACATCCCAGATGTCCCATCTTTCTTCTTCACAAGAATCATAGGTGAGGAAAAAGGACTGTGGCTTGGTCTAATGAAGCTCATCTGAAGCAATTCACCAATTTGCTTCTCAATTTCTGACTTTTGAGCATGAGCATACTGGTATGGCCTGATCTTCACTGGATCAGAATTAGCTTGAAGTGGTATGGCATAATCTACACTCCTTTGAGGGGGAAGGCTCTTTGGCTGCTCAAAAATGTCTTCAAACTCTTCAATCAAAGCGTGAACCTCAGGCTGAATTACTGGCTGAAGTTCTGCAGGTGAGATGACAAACAGTTGCCCAAGCCACTGTATTGCATTCTTCTTGAATCCACCATGTAAACTCTTGCCATTGATCAACCGCAGCTGAGCTTGATTAGAAATACCCTGCAGTGTGACCATAGTGCCATGTACTTCAAAAGCAACTGTCATTTTATCAAAATCAAACGCCACCGGATTGAATGATCTCATCCAATCTACCCCAAGCACCATATCACAACCTCCCAAAGGGAGAACTCTGAAATCAAAAGTAAATTGATGATCTTGCATAGACCATTGGAATGCTTGGCACTTATTTTGAGTGGTAATGGAATTTCCATCAGCTACCATCACAGCCAAAGGATGGGTCTTAGTCACCTCATGTCTCACTTTCTTTACCAATTTGGGATCTACAAAGCTGTGAGTGCTTCCACTATCAATAAGAATGGTAATGGAAATCTTACCAGCCTTCCCCTTGATGGAATTGTATTGTGAGCTCCATTCTCAGTCAAGGCTTTCATAGAGATCTCAATTTCATCCTCCATCAACTCATCTTGTGAAGAATGCTCAGATCTATCATCATTAGCTTCTGAATTCTCACTGTCTGAATAAACTTCTACTCTTGATCCTCTTGCAGACATCAAAAATTTGGAATGGCATCAATGTCTGGGCTGGTAAGGCTGGTTGCATCTCTAACATAATCTCTCAGATCTCTTGTCAACAACACGACCAAATTTAGAGTCTGATGCATTTCTGTGATGAGAGTTGAAGTTACTGCCTTTATGTTTACTCTTATCACTAGAAGTTACAATCGTGGCTTCAATCAACTTAGCCTTGTTGTAAGCATTAGACAAGGTCTTAAGACTAATGGCCTTCACCATGTTCTTGATCCTTGGCCTCAAACCACTAATGAAACTAGAGACATAATATGCCTCGGAAGCTTGTGGAGTGATGGATATCATACTAGCTCTTAGGTTCTCAAACCTTGTCATGTATTCTTTCACGGTAGTCGTTTGATACACCTTGTTAAAACTGTCAACTACATCACTTGTCTCCTCTTCTCCATAACGCTCACACAATTCTTCTACGAATTGGCCCCAAGAAAGGTTCGGTTTGCTCTTCAACACACTATAGAACCACACCTCATGATCTCCATGTAGGTGCACTGCTGCCGGCTCAACTTTTTCAGCTTCACTTATATTATAGAAATGGAAATACCGCTCACACCTCCTCAACCATGACTCCGGCTGTTTGCCCTCAAAAGGCTCAATTTGCACTGTCGGTTGCCTGTGAGCGTTACTCCTCTACCAGAAGTAACATAATTACTTACTGATCTTTGCTGATGATGCTGATCAGGTGGCCTATCCTGATATTTGAAGTCGTCGAATGAGTTTCTGTGGTGATCAATTGAATCAGGTGGTCTGGAATTCAGACCTGAATTCTGGCCAGACAAAGGGAATTGAGCTTGATCTGTGGTTCGATTCTGAGCTCCTACAGCAACCTCAACCTCTGGAGGTCGATCATCAACTGATCTGATTTGACCTGATGGTCCAGCCTCTGTTTGAATCATTGGAGATTTATCGCAATTCCTTTCTAAATTCTCAGTTCTGCTTGTGTGAACTTGCGGTTGAACCACTTCAGTTGGAGGAATGATCTGACTAGCAGGTTTAAGAATCGCATTAACTGATGATGCACCTTGCTTCTTAATCTGTTCCTGTAAATTCATCAGCATAGCCTCATATTGCAGCAATCGATCATCGTTTCTCTGATCACTATCCAACTGTAACTGCTGCACCTTAAGAAGCAAATGATCTTCAGCTTGTTATATTGCTTGCTTTTGAGAATTGTTAATGTGATCATATAAGTCCTTTTGTGAATTGATAATGTGATCGTATAGATCCTTAATGTGATCAGTAGTAAGATACTGAACTTCCTTTGAAGCCTGTGCACCAGCAACATTAGCATATGACAAATCCGGACTAACTGCTGCAGCTATGCTTGCACCACCAGCTCCCGATCGAGTTCTCACACCATCAGCCATAATTTGTTTATTTTTCTTTTGTTTTGCCAGCTCTGATCAATCAATTGATTGCTTGAACTAGCTCTGATACCAGTTGTTAACTTTTAATCCAAGAATTGAAGGTTAACATTGTAGAAGAAAGAGTTAAGATGAAAAAAGAAGTGAAAGGGATGAGAAATAGAGAAGGAGATGAGAAATAGAGAGAGAATTTTCAAAGGAAAATCATAATTATATTGATTGAATGCTGAATTTACATGATTTGAGCTTATTTATACTAGACACTATAACCAACTAAAACTAATTCTAGTGCCAAAATCTTGAACTAGCCGCCACCATTGACTGAGTTTGACCTCTTAACCGACATTGGCACCTAAAAGACCTGCCAACATTTGAATACAACACCCATACAACTCTAAAACATCACACGCATTACAAGACTAATTACAACCAACAAGACCAACAAAATTTTGGATTCATAACAGACTTAATTAGAGATTATGATGGCATATTTTGAGAGACTATTCTATCTTCATCTTCTTCCCCAATCTTCTTCTCCCGCAATTTATATATCCTATACTTTCTACATTTTATATTGGGACATGGCCCTTGATACTACTTGATTGTTTGATCATAATTATTGACTGGGTCATATATTTGGGAATTTGTTGATTGATTGAGCTCTATCAATGACATCATCTTTGTTCTAACTGACATCATCTCCCTCCCCTTTTTCAACAAAATGTAACTTAGAATTCATCCTCACAAGAGTTATGTCCTATATTTACTCTAAATATCTAGGGTACTTTACAACAACAAAAAACTAGTGCCTCAAACGGCTCCTGTCAAGGCAAGGTTTGAAAAATATAAGATGTATGTAGCCTTACTCTTATAGGGTGTTACCTAAAAGAAGATTGTTTCCAGAAAAACCTCAACCCTGAGAAACAAAAATGGAATATATTTATAAAAATTAAGTCATATAAAGCAGTGCCAAACATGTTACATTGTGTAGAATAAAGAAACACAAAATCAAGCATACTCAGACCTCAAATATAACTTTATGCTTTTACCTGCCAAAATAAAAATAAAAATAAAAATAAAAAACAACACGAAATGAATTCTATTTCCTTATTTCCTTATCTCAACTCCACTTGAAAGAAAAGCCAACTCGAAAAGGAAAAAACGAAATGGATGCCTCAACAAAAGGGAGATTAAAACACTGCACTGGTGGAATGGCCGGTGCGGGCTGTGGAATCAGCCTCAGCCGCCTCGACATTGGCCTCCTTCTGGGCGGCGTTTTGCTGCTGCACCACCTGCTTCTGGTACTCAGCCTCGTGAATCTTCTCCTCCTTTCGGCGCGTGGCCAACTCCTTCTCCAACTCATCGTGCCCCATCATCTGTAAACTTTGTATTTAATAATGTATAATACCTTAATTCTTATAAATCTTAAAACTTTGTAACATTAACATATCTTTGTGATGCATCGCGTGATGGGAAAATAAGGGTTATGGGAAGGTTTAACGGCCTTCCCTTCCAATCTTAGTAAGAAAATAATAAAATTACAAAGAGGTGATAGTCTCGAATTCTCACAGGTTGAGAAACAAGTAAAAACAGAACAATTTGAGAATTTAACTTGGATAACTAAACTAATCCTAATCTAAACTTTTCCCTTTTATAAGGGAGGAATAAAGAGATTTGAATTCAAAATTTAAATTCAAATCTACATTAATTTAGGAAATAAAATCAAATAAGCAAAATAACAATCAAATCAGTAAAATAAGGAAAATAACAAATTTGTTAAGAAAAATCACAAGGATCGCGACTGAAAGCTCGCGGATCTAGCACCGGAGCTGTTTCTTGGCGTCACGTCAAGTTCCCTCTTCCCAACCTACTCGCCAAGCCGTCTACTCGCTCTGTCTCGTCTTCACCTGGTTCGTCTAGGCTGGTGCATCACTTTGCATGTATTGTTGCAAAGTTAGCCCCACTCTGAAGTCCTCCATTTTTTTAATCCTAACGATCTCATAAGTCCGCTATTCAACTTCCCTTTCTATTACTATATTACGTTATTATTGCGTCAATAAGGAGCTAAAATTGATTTCAGTCTAAAACAATCAGAACATGTCTATATAACATGTTAAATCTTTTTCAAAATGTAAAACCTTTTATGCATCGCAAAGGGTACACTAAAATTTAAATTAAGGGACACCTTAATTTATAGCAGTTCTTGAATAATGGATGCATGAGTATATGGAGGGCTAGATTGAAGAAGAAATCTATTATAATCAAACAATAACAACAAACCTAGTGCTACAAAAATATATTATAATCATCATCATTAATGTTGCAGTAGCGAGAGAATTACAGTCTTACTTATAGATGAGAAGATGGTCTCCCATGCACCAAAATAATACACACTTATTTCGCTAATAAATATCATTTTCGTTAGTAGGAGTTAGATCCACGTCTGCTATAGTCATTAATTGTAACTTATATTCTACTTTAATTTCTAAATCTTTCATATTTATTATCTAGATAGAATTACTTTACTCTGTTTACTTCCATTCTACTCTCTCACCATATAATGGTGCTTCTAACCTCGTCATTATTGAATCAAATATCATTGTATATATATATATTTATATGACAAAAAATTAATTCATACATTGGAGAACTAAAAAATTATTACATATCAAAGTAGTACTAATATGGAATTTACTCTCACCTTATCCACTTTCTCCTGCACCACCGCCGAAGCCTTATCCTTACCGGCCACCGCCGAGGCCCCCACGTTCGCCGCCGTCTCCTTCACCGCCTCCACCGCCTTCTTTGCCCCCTGCATCTCTCTCTCGCTCTCGCTCTCTCTCTTTTCCTTGGTTCTTTTCTGCTTCGTTAGGCTTTTCACACCTCCAATTTTTTTGCTTTATGATTTTATGAGGGCATGAGGTGATGACACGTTTTACGCAGGTACAAGTGGCGTGATGTGGGGAAGAATGTGTTACTGCTTCGACGACCAAGTCAAATGGATGAGGATGACTAGGGAGTATCTGTGGGCTTACTTTTGGACCGTTATAGGAAAGACTAGGCCCAATAGAGTATTTTTCTGGCCCAATTCTAGAGCGCTGGCATAATTTGCATTGTAACTGAATCATTTATATACGAAGAGAGTAATGGATTGCAATTTTTATTGTTACAATACTAATATGATTGAATAATAGTTATAAATTTTTATAACATTACTATGATACTAAAACTTTTGTTCTAATAATAATATCACCCTCAGCATATTCTGTTCTAAAAGGTTTAGATATGATTGTTAAAGCCTATGCACTTGAATGTGTTGCTTACTGATAGAGTGTTTAGTATATTTCTTATATTTTTAATAATTATCTACAATTATCAAAGTTTGGGCTATTTACATGTTTTGTTGTGTTAATTTAGTTAATTTATTATGTTAATTTAGACCTATAATTGTGTCAATTTAATTAATTTACTATATTAATTTAGACCTACATTAGCAATATGTGAATTGGTTATATAGAGTAAATTGATGTGAAACAGGAGATAGAGTTTTTAGTAGTTAGGTCTTGGATGTGTTTAAATTGAATCAATAAGTAGCTTTATTTTGGGTTGTTTATATTTGAACTGGTCGCACCTTTAAAAATTAAATCAATAACTTCAGTTTCATCTTAAGATTAAATTGATATAATGTGAGTTGTATAAGGATTAAATTTATATGACTAAAAGTGAAATGACGAAGCTGACAAAGTGGGGAAAATAAATGGATTTTCTGGTGAAATAATCATATTTTTATAGTTGTGTTTTCAAAATCACATTACAAAGAACAACATTAATTAAAAAAATTAATTTTTTCCTTTTAATTCTGTGACTGTGATGTAGATCAAGTTACGAGCTCAAGGATCAACTCGCTTAGTCACTCAGCCAACATGTTGCGCTCTTCTAAAAGACCAGATTAGTTTACATTAAATTCTGCCTTAAATCTTTGACTTGTACATTATTTTTTACCTTGTGAATTAGCACACATGAGTTGTTTGTCAATTAGGAGACTAGTTCTATAAATAGAGTTGTATTTGGCTAAATTGGCTATTTTCCAACTTTTAAATCAATTTAGTATTTTATTTATCTATTGTATTTTCTCCCTAGAATTCAAAGTTGAGTGTTCTCTTTATTCATCTTAGCTTTAACCAGTTGAATGAAAGAAAGGCCATGTGATCCTCCCTTTCGGTCCAATCCAGAGCAACAAGTTGCATCATTTGGTCATTGTTATAACTCTCCACCATGGGCTGAAGGAGACCTAGGCTCCTAAGCATAATGGTTTTCCTTTGGCAGCGACTAGTTTGCGTGAGAGTGTTTGTTGCCTCACCTGGCAGTAGCAACTCAAACATTCTAGGAGATAAGACAAAAGTAAGATCAAGATACGAGAAAAGATAAAAAAGCACATGAAAGGCACCTTTCTTCCCCACAATCACACTCAGCTAATATACCATAACCGCCACAATTTACATCACAAGTTGTGATAAGTGGAGGACTATACTGTGGAATTTTATGCATTGGTGGCAAAGTCAAATAAGTAGATGGTGGATGGATGTATTGAGTGAGTCATGCCAGCTGGTGTTCATTTTGAGATCTTTTCCATCTATTAGGCTTATTAGAGTGCCCAGTCGGTTGAGAAGCAACAATGGTGACGCTAGACTAGTGATTCTTGGATTGGTCAAGCGACAGGTGGAGAACTCAACTAGTTCAAGGCAACGGGGTTGAATACCAATAGATTACATAACCACGACCTGGTCATTTTTCAAGAACAATAGCTAAGGGCCCTGAAAGTACCACTTGAATTTGCAACCTACATGCTGATGCTCACAATTTTGATAGCCAGACCAGTGATTTGGCAGTGATATCTCAAAAACGTTTTAGTGCCCATGTCGGCCAACTCTCCATCATCTTTCTTTAGCTGACTGGCACGTGTTAACATGGTGCTCATTTTTCAAATTATGAAGCATGGCTAAGCGACCCTACTGACATTGGACCTAGTGCTCAAGTGGTTTGGCTGATAGTGGGCAAAGAAATATTAAATGGTGATGTAGGCGGAGGGGCGGAGGTTTCCAAGGAATACAAATAACCTTTGGTTTTTTTTTTTTTTTTAAGATTTGGCGAGCATCTGGAAGTGAATTACAGCTCTATTGTACCACAATTGGTGGTGGAAGCTCAAAGACGTGCTGTTTCAGGTGTAGCAAGACTTCAAATTGCATCCCCGAGCATTGTAAGGGGGAGAAGTACACAGAGGGTTGTACATTGGGGAGGGTGACAGCCCGTGAAGGCGAATTAGCCGTTGAAAAGGTTGAGGAGGTCGAAGAACCAACCATCAGGGATGAAGGGCATCCACTAGTGCTTAGGTGAGTTTGGCTGGCTTAGTGTGAGGATGAGGGAAATTGATGGTTGAGGAATGACATCTTTCAAAAAATTTGCTCCATTGGTAATAAGGTTTGCTGCCTAGTAATCGATTTCGAAGGTTGTGAGAGTTCTTTTCTAAGGAGGCGGTCAAGAAGCCGATATAAAAGATGGAGGCTAATCTAAGCCCATATATACTCTCTTGACTAAAGAAGGGGAACTAGGTAGCAATTTCCAAAAGTTAATTGGTTCTCTGCGGGGTGAACTACTAGGATAGGAGTTAGTGCGATGCAATAATAGTTGATGCCTTCAATTTGTTATGCAAATGCTCATGGAAGTATGATAGAGCGATGACCCATGATGGGTGGAGAAACACAGATTGTTTTTGTATGAGGGGACCATGGTAGTTTTGTTACCTAGGAAGGATGAAGCACCTTAGGTAGATTCGATTGAGAAACCTAGCCTCAAAGCTGAAGTCTGTTTACCAAAGAGGTTGGCAACAAGCAAGTTGTATTTGTTTTGTTTAGCAAGGATAGTGTGGCAAATCAAGGAGAGGTGACAGACGTGTCAAGAAGCCTTTTTGAGGAGTTCGCCAATGACTTCCAGAGGAGTTGTTGAGTATCTTACCATTGTTAGGGGACACATAATACCACATCAATATAGTACTAGGCGCTACATTACCAAACATGCTACTTTACAAAATGAGTCTCGTAGAGTATATGGAGCTTAAATGCCCAGTGTGACAGTAATTAATCAGTAGGTTCATACAAGAGAGCCTGAGTTCTTATTAACTTCCTGCCTTATTGGCGCCAAAGAATGATTGGACTTGGCGGATGTGTGGACAGTAAAGTCATCAAAAAAATCATGGTATTATCGATTATCGATTTTGAGACTTAATGATTTGTTGGACTAGTTGAGTAGGTTGAAGGTGCTTAGCAAGTTGGACTTGAAGAGACGGTACCACCAAATTCATATCTCACTTGGGGATGAGCGAAAGAAAGCATTCAAGATCCGGGATGGATTTATGAATGGCTTCTGATGCCGTTTGTATTGTCTAATAAGCTAAATACCTTCACGTCATTGATGTACCATGTATTGTGGCCTTACATTAGGAGATTTACTATGGTGTACTTTGCTGACATTCTGATCTTTAGTTCGAGTAAAGAGAAGCATTTGGGATGCATGAAGGCAATATTTAGTAACTTGAAGGCAAAGCACCTATTCACCGCCTTGAAGACGTGTGACCTTCATGACTAATCGGGTGACATTCCATTTCTTTGATTATCCATGTATATTATAGCAGCAAAAGAGAGTAAGGTGGAGGTAGTCGAGGGCTAGTCACTGTTAGGAATGGTGTCCTAAAAATCCAAATTTTGCCCTCTGAATGTTAATTTATTAATAAATAAAATTGAAGTACCAGTCATTGTCTTGTTAAATTTGTGTAATTGAGCATATATGGTGCATGTAATTTTGTTTTAGTAACATCCAAGAGATGGGTGTAGTCCTCAGACTACAATTTACATGTTTCTTCTAAGTGGAGTTTATGAGATTAACCCACAGATAAACTTGGAACAAATGGTATGCATTATTGTTTGAAAAACTCAGGGTCAAAGACAAGTTTGGATCACTTGTATGCTAAGACTATAACGTGACACTTTAGATGACTTATCTTAGCCATGTGGGTGGTGATCCAAAAGTGTTATGTTGGTGTGTTTAATAAGATTGATATACTAAGTTGGACCATTTGAGTTACTTGTTTCTAAACTACTATCGGAAATGAGTGATTCATGATGCACTATTTGAACGACTAGTCTAAATCCTGAAAGTATTCTGGACTTGTGCATGGAATGTTTGTTACTTTGGTGTTACTTTGGTGTGACAGGGATTAGATATTCCATATGGAATCTACAGTCCCTTATGAGATACAGATGTTCCCTTAGTTGATTCACAAGTGTTTGACTAATTCGAAATCTTTGGTCCAAATGTTTGACAATTGGAATTTATACTGTGAATTTGTTCAAGTATAAATGAATTATTCAGTAAAGGGTGAGTCGGTAACTAATGGAGAAGCTATGAGAAAAATAATGGTAGTAGTTATAATTAATTTTTTGTACATCTAATGAAGGGGTTGTTATCATCAATACAGTCTATTTGAAAATTATCGAATAAATAATTTAAGTCTAGAGTGCAATGGGGTTTATTTAATGGAATTAAGCCCCATTAAATGGTAATTAAACTTTATCATAAGATGGCAATTAATGTAAACTGTTTGGAGTTAGATTTAAATTGTCCCTACGCAAACCTTTGTTTTTATTACCATCAGAAAAATATTAAAGAATTCATGAGATAAATTATTTATTCATGAAATGAGCAAATTTAAGTTTTCCGAACATTATTTATAAAATGGATAAAATTAAAAAAACTATAAGTAAAATAATTTTCCTTTTTAAAAAATTAAAAAATTCATTGGATGAATTTTTACATGTGAAAAACAAAACAAAAGTGAAAACCGTGAATATAAGTGGCAATCCGCATCTACACGGATGGACCAACCAATGCAAGACACGTGTCACACGCTAGCGATCCTATGAGGTGATTCGCGTGTATGCATGCTGACACATCAATGGCTGCCACGTGGCATGTGGATTGAATTTAAATAACACATTATTTTGGCCTGCATTGAAACGGGACACTTTGGCTTAGTTTTACGTTAAACTTTGCGCTTTGTTTTGTAAATCTACCTTCCACATGGAAAGTTAGTTGATTTTTCTCTTCGGTATTCTATTATAAATTGGAGTACTGATTTTAAGGTTTGACATCGAATTAAAATTAAAAGGTTTCTAAAAGTGTTGACTTTCGGAGATCTAATTAGTGTGAAAATTTTCCCCTAAAATTTTTCTTTTTTTAGTTTAATATTTTTTGGAGCCCACTCTCCTAGCATCTTTGAGGTGATTATGTAGAAGGCTTCTAGGTCTCAGCAGTCTCGGCTGTTTCGGCTTTTTTAGAGTTCTTTGTTATTCCGATATTTTTATTTTGGATCAATTCCAGGTATTCTTCTTTCTTTTCTCTTTTAAGTTTTTTGCTTTTCTATTTATTTACTGTAATTCTTATTATGCTAGTTTTTATTCATGTCATTATTATGAATGTATTAGAGTAGAGACCTATAGATTTAAATTAGAAATTTATATATATAGATCTAAAATTAGAAATTTTAAATCAGCCTTAGGTTTTAAATTAAGAATTTTAAACCCTTCTGTTGCGTTAGTTTTATCAAATTAGGAAAAAAAATTTGAAATTTGTTCCAACAATTGATATGAAAGTCAGCCTCTGATTATATTCATAATATACATGATCGATATAGTAAGATCAAAACAAGTAGACTTGCGATTTAATAAAATAGAGATTTTAATTAGAAGGAAAGATAGTTTAATTTGATTTTGATAATAATCAAAGTACCAATTTAAATTATTTAAATCGATAATGAATTAATAGTTAATTCAGATTAGTCAATATAGATTTATTAAAATTGCATACATATTATTCGTATACATACATGTTTGATCATGATTTACTAAATTAGATAAATTTATCAAATGAGATAAGATTCAATTATTTTTAATAAAAAATAAAAATAAAAAATTTTGACAGCCTGACATCGATAACGTCATTGCTGACGTGACATCAGCAATTTCAATTAAAAATTTTTTTTGGGACATGTGGATGTCAGTACTAGTTAATATAATAATTAAAAATAAATTTTTATTAATTAATTTAATTTTAGAATGAGATTCTAAATGAGATTATGAGATAATATAAGTTGTAAATGCAAGTTAATTAAAACCACTAGTTTATAAAAATTAAATGGAAGTGAGGTCCTATTGTTGAAACCTCACGGTCTCCATTACCAATCTAGCAGTATAGTAGATCGATAGCCCTTCCCGTGCAAGGTGTCGGTTTGCAGGTTATAGGGTTAGACTTCTATTAGGATAGACCAAAGTGCAAATAAGTGATGTGACCACGCTACCGTGGAGTATTACGTGTATTGGTATGGAGGTTAAGGTAATGGCTTACACTTGACTAGTGTAATACATTAGCCTCCCCGAGGAACTTTGTTGTGTTATGTTAGAGACTAAGGTAAAGTGGCGAGTTAATCATGTTTAGTAAGGGTTACAAGAAAATATGTTAATTGAGAGTAGGTCTCACCCAAACTAATTTCATACAACCCCGTTGTCGGGGAGTAAAGAGTGGTGTGTTTGGGTCATCATTACATGCACAATAGTACAGCTTTATGGATACCTGCCTTATTGTGTTTGCTAGATTAAAACAATAGATATCACTACATTATACATGACTTATATAAAATAGTTACACAATTATTTGCATTTATGTTGTTTCTAAAATGGCTGTGACTGGTGCACTTCTTTCAATTACTATAAATAATGCTTTAATTGGACCGATTTACTTCACCTGAAAAATGAACTTGGACATAGTGTTAATACATGAGGGTCATAAGTTTGTTCTCACTGATGCTCAACCTACAGTGCTCGCTAATAATTCTACAACTGCTGTTAAAGAGTGTTATGAACGCTGGCATAAGGCTAATGAGATAGCTAGATGCTACATTTTGGCTTCAGTAAAAAAATGTTCTAAAGCATCAGATGCTTGAGATAGAAACAATAGCTGAGATGATCAAACAATTTAAAGGAAATGTTTGGTGCTCAAAATGGGGCAACTAGGCAAGAGCTAGAGGGAGCAAGTAGATCAAGAGACCAATTGAAAAGAAAGGAAAAGGCAAGGTTGCTAGTGTAGCGACTAAGCCTAATAAGAAGTTAGCAAAAGAAAAGTGATTCTTTTGCAAAAAGATGGGCCACTAGAAAGGAACTGCACTAAGGACTTAGCTTCCCTTCCTGCAAAGACTACTAAGCCATCTAGTAAAGGTATGTTGATATCTCACTTAGTAGAGTTATTCGCAGTTAAGAGTCCACCGGGTTCCTGGTGTGTGGAATCAGGTTCAACTAGCCATATCTGTAACACATTACAGGAGCTCAAGCTAACCAGGAGGTTGTATGAAGGAGAGTTGTACCTAATGGTTGGTGATGGTACAAGAATAGCTGTCCTAGGAGCAGGAGATGTTTGCTTAGTTTTTAGTGGTAAGATTTTGATTTTAAAGGATTATTTATTTGTACCTACATTGTGCAAAAATTTACTTTCTGTCTCTCGTTTGGTGGATAATGGTTATTCATTAAATTTTTAGTTCTTTATTTGCAAAGGTGCATGTGTGGATGGTTTACTCATGTTATTTACTGATCAAAACTCTCATATTTGTTTAAATGAATGTAATACAAGCTTACTTGTTCAATCTCCTAAAAGAAAATAACCTGAAAGGGATAGTGCCTTCACATGGCACCAACGTTTATGTCACATTAATTGAAACAGGATCCAAACATTGGTAAAAGATGGACTGATAGAACATTTGGACATAAAGTCATTACCAGTCTGCAAATGCTACATAGAAGAAAAGATGCCCAAGTCTGTTTTTAAGAGTAAAGCAACAGGGTTGGTGACTTGCTTGAGCTGGTTCACACAGATGTATGTGGACCAATAAACGTTCAAGCAAGAGGTGGTATGAGTACTTCATTACATTCACTGATGATTACTCAAGCTATGGATATTTACCTAATGAGACATAAGTCGGACTCTTTTAAAAAGTTCAAAGAGTACAAGGCTAAAGTTGAAAAGCAATTAGGTAAACAAGTAAAGTTACTTCGATCAGATTAAGGTGAAGAATATCTTTCGAGTGAGTTTCTGGATTTCCTAGCTATAAATGGGATAAGATCTCAACTCTCTACTTTGGGTACACCGCAGCAGGATGGTTTTGCCGAAAGAAGGACTAGAACATTGTTAGAGATGGTAAGGTCCATGATGAGTCATGCTACTTTACCAATCTTTTTTTGGGGTTATGCTTCAAAGACAGCAACATATCTTCTTAACTTAGTTCCATTTAAGTCAGTTCCTAAACACCAATAGAGTTATAGGCTGGCCGAAAGACAAGTCTAGGGTACCTTCGAATTTGGGGGTGCCAAGCACATGTATTGAAAAAGAATCATGACAAGTTGGAATCAAAGGTGGAGGTGTGCATGTTTGTTGGTTATCCCAAAGGAATAAGGGGTGGTCTTTTCTACAGTCCTTCTAATCAAAAGGTTTCTGTAAGTTCAAATATGAAATATTTAGAGGAGGATTTTGTAGTAGACCACAAAACCAAAAGCAGAGGAGTGTTAGAGGAATTAAAAGAAAATAACACTAATTCTAAGCAATTAGACACAAGTGGATGCATTAGATGCAACTACTGATAGGGTTGAGAATGTTCTAGGTGCACAAGAGCCTAGGCATAGTGAGAGGGTTGTCAAGACACCTGAAAAATTCACGGCAGGATGGTTAAGGATTATATTGAATCTGATCCTCTCAGCTACCATGAGGTAATTAAAGGCACGAATGCTAACAAGTGGGTCTTAGTAATATGTATTCTATTTAGGTCTGGGATCTTGTAGAGGCGTTTATTGGCATTAAGCTCGTTGGATGCAAATGAGTCTATAAGGGGAAAAAAAGGATTGGACAGGAAGGTGGAGACCTTCAAGGTAAGACTAGTTTCTAAGGGTTTTACCCAAAAGGATGGAATCGATTATGATGAGACCTTCTCACCAGTAGCCATGCTAAAGTCCGTAAGGATACTTCTATCTATTACAGCTCATTATAATTATGAGATTTGGAAAATGGATGTCAAAATGGCATTTTTGAATGGTCGTGCTGAAGAAGACATCTATATGGTACAACCAAACTGATTGGCAACAATCAGGAGTATATGGTATGCGAACTGAAGAAGTCCATATATAGGCTGTAGCAAGCATCACGCTCATGGAAATTTAGATTCAATGAAGCGATCAAATCCTATGGGTTTGAACAATTGATTGATGAATCATGCGTGTACAAACTACATCAAGAGAAAGTAGTGACTTTCTTATTATTGCATGTCGACGATACAGTACTCATTTGGAATGATGTAAGAGTGTTAACAGCTGTAAAGATTTGGTTATCAAGTTAGTTTGTTATGAAGGCCTTAGGAGAAGCCAACTATATTCTTAGGATCAAGCTTTTGCGAGATCGTAAGAGTAGGATATTGAGTCTTTCTCAAGCCACTTATATTGACCAGATGTTGTCAAGGTATTGCATGGAGGATACTAAGAAAGGGCTTTTACCTTTCAAGCATGGACTCCCTCTTTCTTTAGTCCAATGCACTAAGACACCTCAAGAGGAGGAGCATATGAGGAATATCCCATACGCTTCGGCTTCGGGAAGCCTCATGGATGCCATGTTGTACGTGAGACCAGATATCTACTATGTTGTTGGTATGGTAAGCAAATATCAGTCTAACCCAGGTCTGATGCACTGGGTGGCTGTGAAGCATATTCTCAAGCACTTGAGAAGAATTAGAGATTATATGTTGATCTTTCAAAGTGACGAGCTAGTTCTAGTTGGCTATACTTATTCAGACTTCTAGTCGGATAGAGATGCGAGACGTTCAATATGTGGATATGTCTTTACCATAGGAGAAGGAGTCATTAGTTGGAGGAGTGTCAAGTAGTTTTGTATTGCTAACTCCACCATGGAAATTGAATACGTTGCAGCTTTAGAAGCTGCAAATGAGGCTTGTTGGCTCATAAAGTTCCAGATAAATACGGGTAATAATCTTGTAGATCCTTTTATAAAGACTTTGACTCAGAAGAACTTTAGATCATACTTAGAGGGAATGTCTAAAAGTTTATAGTAATTTGGTTTTAGGAAAAGTAGGAGATTGTTAGGAATGGTACCAACACGGCGTCACGAGATCCCATTAGAACTCCAAAGTTAAGCGTGCTTGGACGAGAGCAATACTAGGATGGGTGACCTCCTGGGAAGTCCTCACCCTCGGGTTGGGGGCACTCGGAAACAACCTCTCTTTAAGAATAATACCCTGAAGGGGGAAGGTTGCGTACATCCGCCCTCCTAGACCCTGCTTAGGCAGGAGCCCTTCGGGCATTAGGTATGTTGCTTTAAGAGATTGTTGGGAATGGCATGTTAGAAATCCAAATTTTTCCCTCTAAATGTTATTTTATTAATAAATAAAAATGAAGTTCCAATCGATGCCTTATTAAATTTGTGTAATTGAGCATATATAGAGGATGTGATTTTCTTTTAGTAACATCCATGAGATGGGTATAGTCCTTAGACTACAATTTACATATTTATTCTAAGTGGTTTATGAGATAAACTCACAAATAGACTTGAAACAAATGGTATGGATTGTTGTTTGAAAAACTTGTAGTCAAAGGCAAATTTGGGCCACTTGTATGTTAAGACTATAATGTGACACTTTAGATGACTTGTCTTTGCCAGGTGAATGGTGATCCAAAAGTGCTATGTTGCTGTGTTTAATAAGACTGATACACTGAGTTGGACCATTTGAGTTACTTGTTTCTAGACTACTATTGGAAATAAGTGATTCATGATGTACTGTTTGAACGACGACAACAAATCTTGAAAGTATTCTGGACTTGTGCATGGAATGTTTGTTACTTTGGTGCACTCTAAATAAGGTATTAATAAATGGCCGAATTCAAACATACACTGGGTAACGGCGTGACGTGTGATAGGGATCAGATATTCAACATGGAATCTACAGTTCCTTATGAGATATAGATGTCCCCTTAGTTGATTCACAAGTGTTTGAATAATTAGAAATTTTTGGTCGAAGTGTCCCAAGTGTTTGACATTTGGAATTTATACTGTAAATTTGTTCAAGTATAAATGAATTATTCAGTAAAGGACGAGTCGGTAACTAATGGAGAAGCTATGAGAAAAATAATGGTAGTAATTATAATTATTTTTTTGTCATGGGCATCTAATGGAGGGGTTGTTGTCATCAATATAGTTTATTTGGGAATCATAGAATGAATAATTTAAGTCTAGAGTGCAATGGGATTTATTTAATGGAATTAAGTCCCATTAAATGGTAATTAAATTTTATCATGAGATGATAATTAATTTAACCCATTTAAAGCTAGACTTAATAGGTACAAGGAGATGTGTGGTTTTCTAGGTGTGGTGGGCAGTATCAATTGCATGCACTGGACATGGAGAAGTTGTCCAGTAGCATAGAAAGGGTAGTACGCTCGAGGGGATCACGAGGTTCCTACAATAATCCTAGAAGTCGTTACTTCATATGATTTATGTATATGACATGCCTTTTTTGGCCTTCCTTGTATGTGTAATGATATAAACGTCATGGATTTATCACCAATTTTTGATGACATTTATGAAGGACGGTCTCCTTGTGTACAAAGTTCAATAAACAGTCACATTTACAATACGGGATACTACCTTGCAGATGGTATCTACCCACCATGGGCAACGTTCATAACATTAATCCCTTGTCTACATGGAGAAAAATGCAAGTATTTCACACAAGTCTAGGAATCAGCTAGGAAGGACGTCGAGCGACTGTTTGGGGTGAAGTCACTTTGCAATTGTAGCTAGTTCTAACATAAAAACATTAAATGATATAATACAGGCTAGCATCATATTGCATAACATGATTGTCGAGGATGAACGAGACTCATACCCTTTACTCGACCATTCATTCGATCACGTGGATATCAATAACGCGGATGCTGAAGTCTCACAGGATGTTTTAGCTGAATATGAAACATACCTACAAAATCATATTCGAGTTCGCGATAGGGCCGAACACGTTCAACTATAGGCATACTTGATTGAGTATTTGTTGTGCATCAAGAATCAGACAATGTAGTTCATTATTTTTTAAATCATGTTTGTTTTAAATGTATTTTTGGTTTTCATCTTTCAATGTATTTTCATCTTTATCTTGAAATAATTCAATTAATATAAACAATATTATCTATTAAAATGATAAAAAAAATGAAATTATGGTTAAAAAATGCGGCTTGAGTTTGAGGAAGCAAGCCCCTTTTTTTAAGAAGCCCTATTTTTTATGATGCGTTAAAAATAAGGCTTCAAAAATGGGGCCATGAATGGGGATAGCCTAATGTAATACTAGGGTTTTTTTAGTGATAAGTCTCATTTAGTGTATTATTATTCATACCATCTAGGTTCATTTTCTAACCATTTTACATTAAATTTTTATCGCTTTCGCTCTTTTTTCCTTGCAAAAACCTTCATTTTATGCTAATTCTTGCTAGATTTTATCATCAACATCAACAAGTGAATACAAGATGCATAAAAAAAATAAAAAGTAAAAAAAGAGCTGAACACCTCAATCTACAAGCCTAAGCAAGGATGAACAACAAACTTGTACAATTTGTTACAAATTGCAAATTTGGGTGGAAAATTAGAAAAATCAAGTGTAAAAGAACTTCTTATACACTTCAAGAACATGTTCAAGTTGATGCCAAGACTAATTTTGGGCAACAAAGCTGAAGAAAAATTGAACAAATCAGCAAGTTGACTCAAAAAGTTAAACATGAGCGGCAAGGGGTGGCAAGAACAAATGAGAGCAAATCTTATATAATTTTTTTATTTTTTGAATTTGTAACCTCGAACACTATAAATAAGAGTGTTTAGGAAGTCTTTTATGATAAATTCATCTAGAAAAAACTCAAAACAAAGTAGTAGGAAGCTTAGGAAAACCGTAGGAGAAGGAAGGAAGGAAGGAAAGTTTGTTATGTAATTTCATATTATCAAGTTCTTTTCTATCCTTTTCTTTTTTAAGTTCATAGATTTTGTCTTAGGTTTGCTTTATATTATGTATACCATGAACTAATTTTGTCTTTCCAAGGCTACAATATAGCCTAAATTGCAATATACGCCTACGGACATAAGGGACGAAGGAAAGAAGGGGTCAATGGATCGACACCCCGAAAGGAAAACTTTTTACGGTCAAGCTCATGAAGATAAAATACAAAAGCTAAGGAGGAGCATTATAGGTGAAGTTGAGTATGACATTGAAGTTTCTTTGCTGAAGAGAAGCATCGAAGACGATAGTGGCCTTGATTGTGATGTTCAACACATGGGAGGGACATCGTTTCTTATCACGTTTGAATCCACTGAGGTCAGAGACTAGATTTTGTCAAACAACCAGGGCTGGATTAAGAAATGTTCTATGAAAGTGAAGAAGTGGACAGAGTTTGATCAAAGCCTTAAGAGAAAGGTATGGATTTCATGCTATGGAATTCCGTTACATGCTTGGAATTCGGAAAACTTTATTGATATCAGCAAAAGTTTTGGCCGGGTCCTTGCGGTGGACAAGAGGTGTAATGGATATGACTCATTAGAAGTGGGGAAGATCTTGGTGGAGACTATGGCACCGCATCGCATTGACGAGAAGGCTGGCTTTATGGTTGATCAAAGAAGTCATACAATTCACATCCTGGAAGGAGGTCAGATGCTAACGGAAGACTTCATTTCACGGGATGCACAAATCAGAGCTGAGAAGGATGTCTCCGAGCCCGACAGGGTGGCTTGCTCCAACGACATGAACGATGGCCCCATTGAGAACATACAAGGTAGTTCGCCGGGAAGGAAGGAACGGGTGCAATCAACATTCTTAAGTACAATTAAAGAAAGCGAGAATGAAACAGTAAGGGAGGGGAGACCCCTCTACCGAGCACGAGAAAGGGAATTCAAATGACGCAGGATTGCTTACAAGGGACTCAGAAAAACTTAAATACGGAAGAGAATACAGGGGGTGAGGAGCCGGAACGTTTATGCTCAGAGGAGAAGTTTCCACCAGGGTTCGTGAATCTCTTCGACGTTAACGTCTCCGAAGAATCAGAGTTGAGAAAAGTGTCGCTGAGCAGTGGGAAGAAGAAAAGGAAAGGGAAGAGGAAGGCAGAAACAAGCGGGACGGAAGATTCAATTGTTAATGAAAGCAGTGATTTTACTGAATCAGAATCAGAAGTGAAATGTACTACGAAGGCAGAAAGAGAGACGGATAGGATTCGCCGGATGAGGCTTGTTTTAGACCTCAAGTGGATTGAGGAAAAAGATTCAGTGGTTGAAAAACTACTGAAAAACATGAGAGGGATCAAGAGAGTCAAGAAAAGGAACAATAAATGGAAGGAAATAGGGAAGAAGAAGAAGTTAGGGCTTCAGTAGCTTCCTGTTCGTGCTCTGTTCGCCTGGCTGCTTTTGGCATTCTGTGTTTGCTTGGTTGGTCTAGTTCTGTTTTCATCTTCCTTTCTTTTGGGGTGTGTTGGCTTGTGGCTGGCTCTTGTAGGTGGCGTGTGGTGTTTTGCTTTTCGTTTTGTGTTGGATCTTTCCGTTGGTGGGTTGTGCTGGTTGTTTGTCGCTTCTCGACTCCTTGCTCCCGTGATCTGTTTGTTTGTTTCTTTTGTTGGTCGCTTGGGCTTCTGGGTTGTCGCGCTTGTTGTTTTTGCGCCTTGTTTTGCTTTTCGTGTCTGTGGTGTCCTTTCTCCTTTGGGTGTTGTAGGGGTTGGGGGTTTTGTGGGAGGTCTTCTACTGGTTTGCCCTTGTATGCTTTGTTTTTGCTTGGCGATCCCTTGATCGACCTTATTAATAAATTCTCAATTATCAAAAAAAAAAAAGTATTCAAAGTTATTTTATTACACAGTTTGCATTTTTGTCATTGTTTTTCATGAGTTTTGGATGCTTGATTGTCATTCAAAGCCTATAATGATTCATAATGAGTCGAGAGAAGGTTTATGATGAAAGCTAAAGTGATAAACACCATAAATTAAGCGAATACTAGAGATAAATTAATGCGATTTGTGTGGTCTTAAGTGAAAACCATGGATCTTCAAAACTCTTTTCTTATTAAATTCATGCAAGAGATTAATGAGTTAATATATAAAAGAGCATGCTAAATATTTCTTGAGAGAGAATATTTAGTAAATTAGGGTTTTCGACCATCAACATGTAATAACAACTTGAATATCGAGAACAATATGGCGTATTAATGTGACTAGGTGAAATCGGATGCTTTGGATCTCATTAAATTATAAAAATCATCTAAAATCAGTACACCTTTCATAAAATCAGTAACCATATTTTGTTCTTTTTTATTTTGTTTTGATTCATATCAAAAACTTAAAATTTTAGTCTTTCAAATAATGCTAAAATTACTAATTTCGGCACTCATTCAATAACAATCCTCGTGGGACGATAATCTACTCATTCTATAGTACTTGATGCGACTTAGTGCACTTGTTAAGCAAACACCAAGCATCAAATTTTTGGTACCGTAGCCGGGGATTGTGCTTATTTGGTTGATATCGATAGCAACTAGTTTTGCTAATTTGAAGTTGTTTCGTTAAACTTGTAAATTTTATTTAAAATTGAAGACGAATTTCTTTTCTTTTATTTATTTCGTTCACTTGATTTTATTTTTAAAAGTTTTATTTTACTGGTAAAATTTGTATAGCATCCCCCCTTTTAAAATTGTATTTTCATTAACTTTTGTTAAACTTGTGTTATTTGTTATTTTTCTTGTGTTTTCTCTTTATTTTCATGTTTCTTTTACTTATAAGTTTACTTTGAAAAAAATTTAAAGTTAAAATTGTTATTTTTAAAATTTCAAAACGTTTGTGTTATTCCCCCCCCCCTCCCCCCCTCGATTAATTTATCTTTCTTTTAACTTTTTAATTCATTTTGATAAGTTTTTTAAAGTTAAGTTTTCTAAAACCTTAGTATTACTACCCACCTCCCCCCCCGGTTAAAATTTGTTTTTTTTAAGTTTTGTGTTATAGTGTTGTATTTTTGTACTTTCTCATTATTTTAATCTTTTTTTTAACTTTTAAGTTTATTTTTTTCTTTTCTAAAAATTTAACAAAGAATGTTGCTAGAGAGGATGGCTAGCAACAACAATATGAGACCTCAATATCAAGCTGTACCAAGAATACCACTGAGAATTCATGAAATTAATGTGTTATCTGTTCAACTCTCACTAATTCAAAAACATTTGGATAACATAAGTGTCAAAGTTGTTCGTACTCCTAGATGTGACTTTCGTGCAGGTAACCATGCTAGTACAGAGTGCCAAGTGTGCAATAGTTTTTCCTCATTGGGTTTTGAACAAGATTACTACATGTCAATATATCAACAAGCCCAATACAACCCTTACTCTAGCACCTATATTCAAGGACAGATGAACCCTTCTAACTTTTCTTGAAACTATCACAAAGCATCTTGGTCACCATTCATCCGCCTCAAGAAAACAATTATGCATTAGAAGAGACGTTTAGGGAGTTCATTCATGAAAGTACAAATTTTACTCAGGAAATCAGGGCCATCTTTAGAAATCAAGAAGCTTCCATCTGAAATTTAGAAACTCAAGTAGGGACTACATTAGAGGAACTTTCTGAGAGGTCGAAAGATTCCTCGCTTTTCAATACCATCACCTACCCAGGGGACCAAACTAACGCCATGGCATTGAGGAATGGGAACACTTTAGAAGAACCACTTCAGTGTGACATAACCTCCTTGATTGACTCATTGCCACCAATGACCAAACCCATATTGGCCGACCCATCACCACCAGTGATCGAAATAGAGTGTCGAGCTTGTCTAACGAAGTCAGAGGTCTTCGGAGCTAAGGATGACTTCATGAAAAAATGCGGAAAAGATAGGAAAAGGAAAATTCAAGTTGTGGCACATTAAACTTAAGATACCATGATTAATGAAGGTGGAGGTGGTCATGTAATGAAGGGTACAAAGAAGATCCGTGGAAGGAAATGGTCATTAAGTGTGGATGGAGGAAACTCCATTCTCCTTCAGGACACAGGATAAATCATCGCCAAAAAGTCGAGCTAACAACTTGATGTTTTGAGTCTTATGAACCCTTTTAATAATTTCAGTAAACAAATGAAGCATGAAATCCACTAAACCATTTTCTCTGTGTGTGTGCAACGATGAGCTAATCAATATATCAATTACTCCCAAGGAGTGGGGGGCAACAAGTTACAAGTAAAGTGAGAACTATTCTCAATTAATAGATTTCCTAAACATAATTAAATCACCATTTCTACCCTTGGCCTCGGAGACAATATCACAATGCTCCCCATAAGATAACATACTATCCTAGTCAAGTGTGTGCCACTGCCTAGATACTTGTACAAGTCGGCAAGATGCTCCATGGTAATGCGGCCGCATCTATTTCTCGTACCTTTATCTATCTTAAAGAAGTCTAACCCTGTATTCTGTGAAAAATGCCCTCTTCGGGGAGTAGCGCTTATCCGCCAGACAGGCAATGGAGACACTGAGGAATCAATTCCTGAACCTCGCACCCACTTAAAATTTTAAATGGTGGATTTTTCTTTTTAAGTTTGATTATATCATAATTAATATTAGAATCATATTCTAATTTTATTAAACTATTAAACAAAATCCTAATCATATTAGGCTCATTTTAATTATCCAATCTACATAATCTAATCTCATTACATAAGATCAAACCATTTGAATAACCTTACTCAAGGCCCAACAAGGTTGGATTAATTAATTGTGTTTCTAAATATTTTAGAATTTATTATGACATAATCCTTATTATAATCTCATTCTAATAAATTATTTATTTACTTAAAAAATTTATTTAAATGTTTTTTTAATGTTGTCATTAGTGGTGGCCAACAGGCCGGGTCAGCTCGGGGCCCAACCCTGCCCGGCCCTGCCCGTGAGTCCTCCTAATTTAAAAAAAAAAAAATTATATTACTTTTACATTGTATTTTTTGATAAATAAATTTGAACTTTTAAATATTAGGCTCAAACTGAGTTGTATTTGTACTTGTTATGTTATTTATTTACCATTATTTACTATTATTTATTATATATTTTATTTTATTACATATATTTAGCATTATTAGTGTTTGGGATAAAATGTATTTGTATCTCATATTATTTATCAATGAATTATAATAATTTTAGTACAAAACGACTTTGTATTTTTTAAATTTTGTATTTTTTTTAATGCTGCCAAAAAAGCGGGCCCAGGCCAGGGGCCGGGCCGGGCCTGGCCCTGGAGGCCTCCCAGCCCGTGGCCTCCACTAGTTGTCATCGCTGAAGTAAGTTGTTAACGTCAGCAGTAAGTTGCTGACATTAGCAACCCAAAATTTAAAAAATAACTTTTTTAAATAAATAAATAGTTAATTAACTTTGATCTTAAACTCATTATATCGTAAACCGAACATCTAATCGTATTAGATATTCTTCGTGATAATGTAAATATTTAACTTAATCAAACATTTAGTCTCATTAGATATTTAATACCGCATTGTATGTATCAAAATCATTGAACTCTTTCGATATCTAACTTTTAGATTCTTTAGAAATATACTCCCATTTAATTTAACTACAATTCATTCTAATTTAAAAAATTTAAATTTGATGAATATGCAATCTTGTTACTCAACACTTTAATAACTACAATTAGGCATTCTTTCCTTTAATAAAATTCTCAACTTCTTTCTTTTGCAACTCTATTGAAGACATTTATTATTCTTAATATTAACCTCATGCCAATCACGAATATAATTGGAGGTGGCCCTGATACCAATTGTTGGGAAAATATAATTTCAGGAACTAAATTTTATCTAGATTAGCTCGACCAGGCAGTACGCGAACAATTTTAAAATTTTTAATTCTAAATCTAAGGGCCTATATTCTAAACATACATAACGACATAGAATATCAAAGAATAAGAGTTACTAAAGCATAAATAAAATTGCAAAAATTAAAGGAATGCTTTAAAAGAAAAGGAATAAGGAATACCTAGATTGTAGATCGCAATTGTCGTTCGGGAGGAATCATTGAGATCTCGATGTCTTCTCGGCAATAACCCCTTAACACCCGGAGTGTGGGCTTCAAAACGATTTACTAAGAAGAATTTCAAATAGGAATTCCACCTTTTAATTTTTTGAAAAATAATTTTTTTAAAAATTATTAATTGCTAAATTGAACCCCAAAAATCCCTATTTACAATAGGCCATTGGGTAGCAAAATACCATAAACAAGATATGGGATCAGAAAAAATAAAATACAAAATAGTCTCGAAGAGTACACATAAACGTGTACGACTTTGACAAACAACGGTGCAGCGCATGATTGGGCCGATCGTGGGACGTGTATACCTAGCGGGCCAAATTTAAGCGTGACACATGTTGCTTCTCAATTCACACTAGAGGATGATCCAAGGCGCAAAATTAGTTAGGCGTGTTTGACACGGATTGTGAGCTATTTTACACGTTTTTCCTTCATTTTTTATTTAAATTCCCACATGTAAAAATTCATCTCATGAATATTATTTAGTAAAATAAATTTATTCATTTTATGAATAAATAATTTATCTCATTTATTCAGCTCATGAATAAATAATTCATCTCATTTATTCATCTCATGAATAAATAATTCATATCATGAATTCAATTAAAATACTTTAAAGCGGTGTAATTCTAGAGGCTTGCAGAGGGACATCAGGGACAACTTAATTCTAGCTCCAAATAAGTCAAATATAATTATCAACTCTTTGATAATATTGATTACCATTTAGTAATATTTAATTCTACTAAATAAATATTACCGCACTCAAAAATTAAATATATTCATTCAACAATTCCTCGATGACTTTTATTGTGACAATCAACCCTGTTATTAGATATCTGTGAGGAAGAATAGCTTTAACTACTATCGCTGATTTTCTCACATCTTTAACTGTAGTTACCGGCTCGCCCTTCTCGACTAATTCAATAATACAAAAAAAAACTTTCTGTACTAATTCTAAATGTCAAATATATAGAATACTTTGACCAAAGATTCTCGAAACTATTCGTATGCTTGCGAATCTACTAAAGGGACATCTTTATCTCGTAAGGGACTATAGATTCTACGTAAAACACCTGTTCCTACTATACTTTATGGCGTTACCCAACGCACTTAAGATTTAACTCAACGCATTGTGACTAATCCTTTTAGCACACCAAATCAATGTATAATCCATACACAAGTTCATAATATTTCTTGGATTTAGAGTTATCATCTTACAAAATTAATTATTTCTGATAGCAATAATAAAACAAAAAATTCAAGTGGTCCTACTCAGTGTTCCAATCATATAGACAACACCAATATAATACTTTTGGATCCCAATCCACATAACCAAGATAAATCATCTAGAGTATTATATTATAGTCTAACTGGACAAGTCGTCCAAACTCATCACCAACTACGAACATATGCTTTCACAACATATCACTACTTTGATTTAAGTCTATTCCTATCTCAATCTTATTAATCACTTAAACCAAGCTTGACACGTCATCTTCGACTACATCCATCTCATGGAACGTTTTGGAAAGCGACACATACATTGGACTTGTAAAACATAATCAGAAAATAAATAAATAAAATAATTTCATTAATATTTAAATATGATAATTTGTTTTCTAGGACACCAATTCCAACAATAGGTTTGAAGATGCTTCATGGTTACCTGCACAATTTCAACTCTCTGGGTGAGCCTTTAATAATTTCCAAAAATTGTATTGAGGGGTCATACTAATTGAGAATATGTTGTAATATAATAAAAAGAAATGGAAATAAGAGTAAGCAAGGAGATAAAGAGAAGGCGACAGAGTGGGAATTTGAGGCCAAAAGCTAATAAGAAAAGATTTTTGAGTTGAACAAGGTTATAAAAGAAAGATAAAAAAAAAAAAAAGGGTTAGAAAAGGGCAAGACTTGCAACATATATCTAAAGTATTATCTCAGAATGTCTTATTTTAGAGTGACTGCAAGTTCATTTAGATGTGTGAGAGAGAGGAGTTTATAATGACAAATTTTCCTCAAAAGGAGAAGATTAGTTATATATAGTGTAATCAAGACTAAATAGGGAGAATTACAATTAGAAAGTATTCATGTAGTTCAGGGGAGTTCTCTTGTGTGTTTGTTGATGAGATCCTAGGTTACCTTCTAAATCTGAAGTTGAATTGAGTGTGGAACTTGTAACCAATATCTGGCCAATCTCAAAGACACACTCTAGAATAGCGCCAATTGAATTAAAAGTAGTAAAGCCTTAATTATGAGAATCACTTAATAAGGCAAATTATACCTGGTATCTTACCTTGGGAAACACCAATTAATTTGCAGAAATGAAGGACAGCAATATGAGTTTCCATATTGGTTATCGATTAAGTGATGTCTCTCTATGAGGTGGCATCCTTTAAGGGTAAGACTGCGTTATATTATAGATTAAGTAGCCATTACGAAGAAATATTCCTTGCCTTGAACTTATTAGTTACAAGGGGCATGTGTATTTTTTTAGAATTAATTTGAGACATGGGTATTTTTAGTTCATTGTGGGGGCTAAAGATGTAGGAAGAAGACAACATTTGGAGCCCATTATAAGCGTTATGAATTTCTTGTTATGTCATTTGGGTTGACGAACGCATATGTTGTGTTTAGGAATTTAGATAATAAGGTGTTTAATTCTAGATAACTTTTTATGCAGTCTTTATTGATAATATTCTAGTGTACTGAAATAGTGAAGATGAGCATGAAAAGCATTTGAGGGTAGCCTTGCAAACACTTTGTGAGATACGATTATATGCCAAGTTAAAGAATTGTGAGTTCTAGTTACTAAGGTTTCCTTTCTTGGTCATGTAATATCTTGGGATGGGATATTAGTAGATCTTCAAAGAGTCAAAGCAAATGTAAATTGGCTAAGACCAACAATCATGACAAAAGTTGGGAGTTTCTTGGTCTTGTGAGGTATCATAAAAGGTTCATGCAAGATTTTGCTAAGTTGGGTAAGCCCCTTACTAGATTGACTAGAAGAGAAGCAAATTTGAATGCAATGACTTAGCGATTACTTAGTTGTGTTTTAATTCAACATGGATAAGTAATTGCGTAGGCCAAGAGGCGGTTCAACTGAAACCACATGAAGAATGTTCTCCTACCCATGACCTTGGGCTACCTACAGTAGTATTTGCATTGGAAATTTGGATGCACTAATTATATAAGATGACATGTGAAGTAATCATAAGAACTTGCAATATATTTATACTTAGGACGAGTTGAATGTGAGACGGTACAAGTGGTTAGAGTTGTTTGTGATTTATGATTCCCACATAAATTATCATCTGGGTAAAGCTAACATGGTGGTTCATGTTTTAAGTATGGAATTAGTAAGAAATTTGGCTTGTATGATCACTACTAAGCCCTATATTTGTTGTGACTTGAGAAAGGCTAGTATTGAGGTAAAATGAAAGTAGGATGGAAATTTCTTGCATGCCATGACCATATGCCCTTCATTTAAAAAAAAAAAAAAAAAAAAAAAAAAAAAAAAAAAAAAAAACATTGTATCAAAGTAGCATAAATGTAAGCAATGAAAGGAAGATGGATAATTGAGAAAAGTTATAGCTAAGATTAGAAAGGACAACCTAAGCAACGCTCTTGCATAATGACAACCCCTTATGGTTCGATAATCATTTATATGCTCTTGATAATGATCAGTGGGAGAGAGAAATCTTAGGAAAAGCTCATTCAATTCCATACTCTAAGAACTGTGGAAGCATCAAAGGTGTACAAAGATTGGAGGGGAGCATTTTTGGTGGAGATAACTTAAATTCGTGTTTCATAGGACCATTTGAAATTTTTGCCATAGTTGAAGATGTAGCTTATAGAGTAGCCTTGTTGCCGGAATTGTCCAGAGTACATAATGTATTTCATGTATCTCAATTGAGGAAGTACATCCCTAATCCATTAGCATAGCCTCCACGTGACTAACGTCCTATACCATTAGCACTGTTATTCCCACTACCTCCCCTGCAAGATAAAGACTTAGAAGTAATAAAAAGCACGAGCTTGCTGACTACTAAGAGATTGGCTAGTGGATTGGCGAAGGGAAATTTTACCGTCTTTCTGCAACAACTTAAACTTCAGGGTTTCATAAGACAACTCCATTTTAGCATGAGTAGGTTTATCAATAAGTGTTACATATTCCTCAAGAGGACCGTATAAATCTAACAAATGAGGTCCTTTTGTGCAACAGAGCAATGTATAAAGCAAGCTAATCAGAGAGAGCGTTATCCCTCCTCAAGTAAGTTTCCATAGACTCATTTGGATTCATTTTAGTGGCAAACAATTGCAAACTCCTTCGCCACGGAACGATCTACAAATCTAAGTTCCAAGGATAACCACACATCATAGCAAGTTGATTATGTACCTATGGAAAAATATCCGGAGATAATGTTGTATTAAGAACCTGCACGAAGACCAAAGTCAACCTTGACCCACCCGAAGAACTTTGTAATAATTAAAAATTGACCATCATGGGAATAAATATAATGATTTTGATATGGAAGGCTGCCGTTAACAAAATCCACGAGATTTTGATGTATTAAATAAGGGACAAACTGAGAGCTCCAGTATGTATTATTGGTAGAATCTAATTTTTGTGTCAACAAGTTTTAATGCAGGAAGAATAAATTGCACCCAACATGGAAGGGAGTGGTGATACAAAGGAGGGGGGTAGACCATAATGGTACTTTTGATTAGAGTTCACAGTGGGGAATGGAAGGGAAAAGGTATTGTTAGGGAAGGTCCCATGGCCGGTGGCTGAATAACTGAAGGAAAAGAACTAGAGGAGAAGGAAAGAAAGGTGTGACCGATAGTTAGTGGAAGGGAGATAGTGATGGCAATTGACCAGAAGGTAGTGGCTGTGACCGAACTAAGGCTAGCGTGAGAGAGAAAACTGGTGAATTTTGGGTAGAGAGAGAAAAAATTAAGGTTAGAATTAAAATTGGTAACTTCTCCAACGGAAGGGTAACCGCTAGTGGAAGATACAATGGTTAGCGATGGTGAAGAAAATAAAACTGCCACTAGTAATAGGAGTAATTGTTACATTTGAGAAAGGAAACCTTGGTGAAGCAGGAGGAGAACCACCACCCATAATAGGGGTCCGTTGTGGCATCGGGTTGCCAGTGCTGTGGCTACTAGTGGCGGAGGCAGAGGTCTGGTGGCTGGGGGTTCCATGACTTTTTCTTGATGTTGAGGAGTTCATAGATCAGTGCTCTAGTACCATATAGAGGGATACATACCGTCCTCAGGGATATAGAGGACCAATAACATATCAGGAGAATATTATAGTGCAAAGCCACAATACATCAGTATAAAATAAGAATAAATACGACAGTAGTATACTCTAATAGAAAAAAAAAAAATATACTAGGATTTTTAAAAACCAATATATACTAGTTGATTTACAAATAGATTGAAGAGCTTTGTGTTATTAGTTGTGGCTTTTGTTTGCTCTTTAGGTATGTTTTGAAAATATCTTATCCTTGACAATTTGTATATTTTTCTCCCATAACAATATTTTTCAATAAAAAAAAGAGGTTTTGTCTATTGGTGAACAGAGCTGAAAATGAACATAACATAACGTAGCCAGTTAATATATTTAATTAAAAGTCTTTTGTGAGTGGAAAATAGGCACGTCATGTGTGAGAATCTGTGGATAAAGATGTTTAAAGTATTCCTATGCAAAGCATGACTGATACGAGAGGGTGAGAGATGAGAGGAGAAAATATGGACCAGAGATCTGAATTAAGAAACTTTGAGCCATTAATTCTAAAGAGAGGTATAAAAGTAATTTTAACCCTCGATTTAGACCTAATGGTCCTTGTTCTTTTCTCTCATCTCTCACCTTGTTACGTGGGTGATGCTCTTTCTAAGCATTGCAGATGTTAGAAATCGAATTGAGGAAGATATATTGCATTTAATTTATGTAGTTGTGAAAATTGTGTATGTTGATTTAATTATGTGAGTCGGTGTTATTGAAAGAGGCTTATGAAAAAAATTAAGCAAAAATAAAGGATTTCCACCATTGAGCAAATGGTCTCAGCTAGGGTTGCAAATGAGCCAAGCCGAGCCACACCTTGCTCGGCTTGGCTTGATAACTAAATGAGACCACCTTTGTATCATTATCATTTATCTAATCAAGCTACATATCTATGCTCGGCTCGGGTCATTTACTAAATGAGACCGGCTCGTTAACCAAATGAGACTGGCTCGGTATCTGTATCATTTAGGCTTGATTATTTGGCAAGTTGGCTTGTTGAGCTTTGTTGGCTCATTGGGCTCATTTACCGAGCTTGTGAAGCTCATTTATTAGGCTTGCTAGACTCATTTATGATCACTGTTACTTGGATTGCCAGAAAAGAGTAATAAAATAAGTAATGCTTGGAAATTGAAAAGAAAAAAACATACTTGTTATGCAATTCCATAATCTAGCATACGAGCCAATAATCGAGCCAGCTCATGAGCCCATACACGAGCCGGCTCATGAGCCAATAAACGAGCCATCTCGTAAGCCTTTTGAGCCGAGTTGGCCTCGGTTTAATTTGACTCATTTATTTAAATGAGCTTCCTTAAATGAGTCGAACCGACTCTCAAGTTGGCGTAGACGAAACAAGCCGTGTGAAATCGGCTCGTAGTCTAATTTAGTCCATTTGTAGGGTGTAAACGAGCCGAGTCGAGCCGAGCCCCATCTTGTTCGAACTCGAGTTTGATATGCCTTAACGAGTTCGAGTTCGAGCCAAGCTTTAAACGAGCTTTTAAATCTATGTTTGAACTCGGTTCAATACGGAACTGTTATGTTCGATACTCGGCTCGACCCGGCTTGTTGACCATAACGAGCTGAGCTAATTGAGCAAATTTTTTGTAATCGAGCCCAATCAAGCTCCTTATTTATGTGAAGCCTAATCAAACTCATTTGCATTATCGAACCGAGCTAATTATCGAGCTGAGCTCATTAACAAGCTTGATTAGATTTTACTACAACATGGTCAACCTATGATATAAATATAATCCAAAGAGCAAAAAAAAATTCCAATATAATACTAAAGCCCTTTCGAAGTCGTTTAATTCACCTAAAATAGTCTACAAATTATATAGTATAAAATAAAAATATTGACATATTGCATACAATATCATCCAAAGAACAAAATTCATATGACCACATCAACAAGTTAGCCAAATTAAATCCTTAGAACTATTATGACATCCACCAAGTTCTTTTTTCAATAATTATTTCCACCAAGTCTAAGGCTCTCATGCCAAAATAAACACATTCTTCTAGACAAAAGAAAAACCAATATGAGCACAAATGAAATTGAAGTGATGGCATTTTGTTCAAATTGAATATCTAGTATTAAAAGCATTTGTGCTCAAAATATCATCTTGGATTCTTGTACATGATATATCATCCCTGCATGATTATAACAAGAAGATAATTTTAGCTTGTTTCTTAAAATAATAGGAACATAAATTATTTCGTAAAAAAGGAAATATGAAACTTTGTTACCAATACTATCAAAAAATTCATCAACAAGTCAAGCAACTTCAAGGTACAGTGAAGGTTTTAATATCTTCTTTGATCTAAATAAATCAATAAAAAAATTCATATGTATTGGTTAAATACCAACAATGTCAAAATAATGATAGTAAGCTATCAAAGAAACAAAAATATTGTAGTTACCATTCTCTTCCTCTTAATCCCATAATAGCTCCTTAACCAATCTTCACCACATAATAAGACTTGTAGTATTTCGGTTGATAAAGATGCTCAGTAAGGATCTATCACTCTACCACCAGCACTAAATGTTGCTTATGAAGCCACGGTAGTGATAGGGATAGAAAGAATATCACATGCCATTCTTGACAAAATACAAAACTTCAAATTATTCTACTTCCACCAATCAAGTGTGTTAAAATTCTTTGCATCTTCAGGACAAATCACAACACCTTCTTCCAAATAGACATCAAGCTCGGGCCTGACATTTTCAATCTCATCAATGTTTGTCTTGATATAATCATCCCACTTTTTCCTCGCCCTTATGGATGCTGCCCTCCTCCCAAAACCAAACTTTGCTCCAATATGACTACTAGGACCACCTTCTTCAAATTCAACAGCTTGAGAACCTTTTTCAGCATTAACTACCGAGTGATTTACGACATATTCTTGGTAGAGTTCGTATAAAGTATCATGCATTATTTTAATATACCCAGTCGCTGCACCTTCTCTAAACAAGGAATGAAAACTCCATTCAATTATTCGCATCATGTTTCTCGTGTCCAAGGTAGCAGCAATAGAAATCAACAAGTTACAATCACCCCAGTATTTGTCAAACTTAACCTTCATCCTCTGGGCCATTGCCCTCATATAATCATTTTCACGTTCACTTTGTTTATTTAAAGCTTCATTTATGTGAGTAAGTTGAGGAAGAAATAACTTTGCACTTGGATACTTAGTGCCTACAAATAAATGAATGTTAATTTATTAAAGTAAATTTCATAAAATAAATTTTGAAAATAAACAAAATACTGGAACCAAAATAAAAAACTATTACCCAAAATGATATGTGTAGCACCATTGAAAAGTTCCAAAAATATAGCAACTGTCTTGGCTTTATCCCAATCAATCTCTTATGGTAAACTTGTATGGCTTGGTTCTCTTTGTTAATATTGAGGACATACTTTTTCTGAATTGTAAGGTAGTTGACAGCATCTCAAATGTAGCATTCCATCTTGTACAGCAATCTAAAACTAATCTCTTATAGGGCAACTGCAATTGTCTAGCAATCTCACTAAACATGTTTAGTTGAGTTGGTGAAGCTCCAACATATTTTACGCTTGCTCTCACATCCGAAATTACATCATGAATCTCATTCAACCCATCTTGCACCAAAATATTCAAGATATGTGCACAACAATGCACATGGAATAACCTCCCATCCAAAGGCAACGTTTGACTTTTTTAACCCCATTTATCATAGTTTCCTCAAAGTGTCCCCATACTTCTAATCTCTTCTTTCTTTTCTTCTTATCAAAAGGGCTCGCTTAATTAATTTTCCCCACTGTCTGACTTGAATTCCCTATTTTCTCTGGTGAGATTACGCTATCAACTGTTAGTTCTTGATTTCCTTCATTGGTCGGTTGGTCTTCCATAGAGCCACTAATATGAATATATGAAAGTCAACATATATTAATTATTTAACACATTATACAAACGTAATATTAAACATCAATATATGTTATTAGAAAACCAATAAGATATTTATCAAAAACTACTACTACATATTACTTTTCTTTTAAAATAGTGAATATTGAAATTCATAATGGTACAACTAATCATATAAACAATAGAGTAATATAATATTACATATAGAACAAAAACAATCCCAGTGCCTCAAAAATAATATTAAATATATAAGTTAACAAATTTTTATCTCAGAAATACCATGTAAAAATAAAAATAAAAATTTAAATTATAAAAATATAAGAAATACCATATATTATATATTTTACATATTATGGATGCATATTATTAAATATAAGTATATACTAAATGAACACCAATAACATTTTTCAAAAATCACTATATATTACATTTGTTTTGAAATAGTAGATAGATCTACATATGAACTCTATAAATTAGCATTATTCGTGAACATACTTTTGTTTTAAAACTACACAATAAAAAATAATAAAACCATAAAAAAGAAAATAAACTATATGTGTTTTCCGATAAATAAAGAGCAAAAGCTCAATAAAAAAGCAACGCCCCAACAATCGAGAACCCAAGAGCAAAAAACAGACGTAAGACAGATCAAGGAAAAGTAGAAATCCATTTGCCCTAGCACAGATACATACAATCCACACAAAAATATACTCCAAAACAACCAAAAATATTACACAAAATCTCAACTCCATCTTGATCTACAGTATCCTCTCTTTTTGAAAAACATATACATCTACTCATCATATTCAGTAGCATAGCAGCAACTATATGTTTCCTTTTGTTTTCTTTACGTAATATTTTGCTTCACTAGTAAAAATAGTAAACAAAAATTATAATAATATGACTTACTTGAACAGTGTAGAACTCTAATCTTTGTTTTTTTCTCTTAGATTGATGAGGAAGCAAAAATTTATAATATTCAAGAGTTAAATTTGGTGTTGAAGAAGAGTTATAGAAGAGTTGAAGTTAAATTTTAAGAGAAAAGCTTTGAATATTCTAAATAAAAACTGAGAAAGTATTTGAGCGGGAGAGATAAGTTGAAGAGACCAAAAGCCTGACAATGGAGGACTTTTGAGCTCTAGTTGTAATGTGTGTGTGATGTCACCCACCGACTTCTGACGATATTTATTTATGTAATTTTTCGCTTTTAATTCTCGATGTATTTTTCGTTATAGCTTGTACGTAGGAAAATCTTATAAGAGCCAAGGATATTTGGACAATGGGAGCCGTGAGCCACCCTAACCCCATACCCTTGCTTCCCTTTTTATAGTAAGTTGACTTAGTTTAATTAATGAAGCCACCCTGTTGCTGTACGGACAGGGGGCATAGGAGACAATATAGTACATACTTTTTACTTTTTGTCTTTTGCTTTATTTGTGTATAAATATAGGTGAAGTGCAATGAGAAGGATCATCCAATTCCAAAACCAAACACTTGTGTCTTATACTTCTTTTTCTCTTCTCTCAACCGTGCTCTCTCACTTCTCTTTATTTCCATTGTAATATTTTTCCAAACATAAAACCGGGGCATTTTATACTTGGGTTCGGGCTTGGCCTGACTTGACGAGGTACTTTCGGAGTGAAGTCAAGTGGCATCGCTGTTTTGACATAGTGAACTTGTCATCCCGTGACAGTGAGCTTCCAAGAGACATCAAAAATCATCTAACATAAAGTTTGCAATAGTTACATTTAATATTACTATTTTATTAAATTATTAATATTAAGTGTAATATTATATATAAAAAATAATATATATTTAATATTATAAATATAACTATTTACTATTTAATTATGTTTCAGCAAATATATTATGCATTAAATTTGTATACAATAATTTTATATATTTGATACATGAGGTTTCAAATATTTCTTATTTAGATAATCTGACATATAGGTATATATAATGATTAATATACTTTAATGTTTTAAAATTTTGTCATTTAGGTACTATCCAACTTGATTAAATGTAGTACATGATTACCGTACTCATAGATTATCCACATCTTACGTACGTAGCCATGTTCTATAAAGTTATATATATTCTTAAATTTAAATGTACTATAATAATTGAGTTGGAATCATAACAAGTTCGAGTAATCTTAAGCGCGGGTTTTGTAGTAAATTTAGTTGAGTTATTTTTGATTCGGCTCATCTCAAAGTTAGGTGAAGTTTGAGTAGGAGCATAATATGTTACATCTATTTTAATTTCTAGTTAATCAGATTAGGACATTTTACATCTCCATGTATTTTAAGTCAGGTTATTTTGGGTTAAAATTATCTTGGACTTTAGATCAATAAAATCAAGCCAAATCTCGAGTTAGATAGGACCGAGTTTTAATCTAGTCTGCACTTCTTAGGTTTTGAATCAACCAAACTAGGTTAATTTGAGTTTTGAATCATCTCAAATCTTGACCGGTGACTTCAAATTATTGAAATTGATTTTATATATTTATTTTTACAATGAAAAATTATTGCTTAGATAAATTGAGATATTGGTGGGAAAAGAAACTAGCCAAATCAAAAATACTTAGAAAAAAAAATGTCGTCGAAGCGTTATGCCACGCATCACACTCAGCCACCAATTCAATATTTTTTTAAATCAAAATTTTTGAGTTTGGTTATCTTTTTGGTAGAAAAGTTAGAGTTGGATTATTTTTAATGTAGGAAATAGAGTTAGATTATTATTGGATGCATTAAGATATAGTTGGGTTATATATATATATATATAAAACTTAAATATTATATGACAATAGAATTTTTTATAACTTATAATATGCAAAATTCTTCACTACGACAAATAATAAAACCTTTTTAAATTAATATTCGATAAATTAATAATCTTTTTTAAATAATAAAATTATCTGGTCTTGAATTAGTATCAATGTACTAAATTGATAATCTAAAAAAAATTATAAGATAATACATTTTAAATATTTTTTTTTTGTACTATAAGTCTCAAATACTTATAAATTAATAATAAAAAACACACATGATATCTCTATGATTTGACATTATTTTTTTTTAACTTTTATTGTTATTTTTTAACACTATTTTTATTGTTATTAGGTTGACCATTTTAACCTTAGCAAATTAAATACTACCAATTAAAAACTAATTAGCAAACACTCAAATTAAGATTTTACAATTATTGGCCAATTTAATAAGACAGTAAAAAGATTTATAGATATTGTAGTTAATTGGAGAAAATAATTTAATACATTAATATTCAATTGAAAATTTGAACAAAGCAAAAGTATAAATTTTGGGATGATTGAGAGTTAGTGGCGGATGCACATTAAAAGAAGCGGGGCGCATATACACCGCAGCTTAGCTTTATCACCTAATCTTTAGAAGTTATACACGCCAATACCAAAATTATGTATAAAAAATCAAGTTGTGAATCAACACCAAGAAGTCACATTTAGATTATTGTAGAACGTAATATCAAATTTTTGTAGGCCGGGAGTTCAATTCTGAGTATTGTGTTTGTGTATTTATCACTTTTACCTTAGTTTTTTTTTTTTTTTTTTTTCCTTTTGGCTTCCTTAATAACTTTACCATAAAATTTTTTTTATCTGAATACCATGAAAATTAAACTCTAGTTTTTAAAATCATAATTGTTTTCTACTATCTTAATTCTTACCTTTCTCTTTCACCCATAATCGTATTGTATCACTCATGTAGTATAAGTAGTTGGTTTTCTTTCTCTTAATTGTTAATTTTATTATATTGAAAATGTTCATTTTTCTAATTTTTATAATATATAAATACACACGAACAATACAAATAGTTAATGTTGCTTTTCGTTGCTATTATTATTATTATTATTATTTATTTTTAATATAAATACGGACCTCGCATCTTTGGAGTCCTGGATCTGCCATTGTTGAGAGTCTTTATATTGAATTATACAAATAGGTAACTTATTTTTAATAATTTTGTATTTTAATATTTGTTGCTTATAGTTATAGCTTTAAAAGATCATGCTTCTTTTCGATTTTAATTATAGATTATTTTAAGTCACTTATATAAATGTTTATACTAGCTCAATAGTCACTAGTTTACTAGAATTTAGTTTTATATTATGACTTTTTGTTTATCTTTGTTATAACATGGCGAGTTAGAAATTTCGGTTACTCCAAAACAATCTCACAATTGCATTGCGTTCACAAATCATTTAATCCCCACATGTGCTGAGGACATAAAACTGATGGAGGGAATAATTTTTGACACAATACGACAGGAAGGGGATTTCTACAAACGATATGCTTTTAGGGTTGGTTTCGGCCATTAGCAACAATACGATATAGAATCAGTTAGGAAAACTAATTGCAGAGGCCGAGTATTAAAAATAGTAAATTATTATTGTTTACAATCTTCTAAATGTATTCTAAAAAAGAGTAAACTACTCTTGTTTACAATCTTCAAAATACAAAGAGAACCAATTTTGAGTTATCTCTGTAATAAAGTTAAAGATAAAGAGAACAAAATTGGGGTGTAAACATAACAAATTAGATTATAAATGTAAAAAACTAAGGTGTAAACGTAAAAAGGAGAGGAGATATAGTAAAAAAAAAAAAAAAAAAATTTGGGGGTAAACATAGAAAGGGGAAGATAGAGAAAACAAATTGGTCAAATGTTAAAAATGAGAGGAGAGAGAGGAAAAAAAGGGATGTCGTCTGAAATATAGAAAAGAAGAAAGAAAAAAATTAGTAAAAAGCTAAAAAAAAATAGCAAAAAAAAAACTAGAGAAAATAGAAAAAAAGTTAGAATGCAAACATAGAAAGCAAATGAGAGAAAAAAAAATTAATAAGAAAGAAGGAGAGAAGAGAGATAGTTAAAAAAATTGATAAAAGGTTAAAAAGGGCAGAAGAAAGATAGCTAAAAAATTGTAATGTAATTTGTCAAGAAAAGCGGAGGAGAGAGAAAAAATTGATAAAGTATTAAAAAAGGGTGAGAAAGAGAGCAAAAAAAAATTGATAAAAGAAAAAAATTAGTAAAAACTTAAAAGGTTAAAACATTGGTGCAAGGTTAAAAAAAGGTGGAGAAAGAGAAAAAAATTGGCTATAATTTTTTTATTAAAGATAAAAACTTACAAATGTACAAAAAAAAAGAGCAAAATATTGGTGAAAATTTAAAGAAGGGGAGGAGAAAGATAAAAAAGAAATAGGTGGAAATTTTTTTTTTTTTTTATCAAATGTGAAAACTTAGAAAGGTAATAAAAAAAAAAGAAAAAAGAGAGTAAAAAGGTTTAAAAAAAGAGTAAAAAAATTGATGGAAGATTAAAAGAAGAGGAAAGGAGAAAGAGAAATTTAAAAAATTTGGGATATAAAGGGAGGAGAGAGAAAAAAAATAAGAGTTTAATTAGAACAGTTGATCAACCTTATTTAAGATCTAACAATGTGAATTTAATTATGTCGTATTCTTACGAAACTTACATTCTCATTCTAGTTGCTCCATATATATATATATAGATAGATAGATAGATAGAGAGAGAGGCCTCTCTTCATGGGTAGCTCCCCTAATAGGAGGCTGCATACATCCACCCCCAAGCCATGTTTAGGCGGAAGCCCTTGGGATAATGGAAATGTATATATATATATATATTGTCATACAAATATGGTACAAAGTATTCATTATATATTATGGTTGTTATTAGCGAGTTTTTGATAAACACTTATCATGCGCTTTAACAAGCCTTTATCGAGCTGTTATCAAGTATTTTATCAAGCTCTTATGGAGCCTTTATCGATCTCTTATCGAGCCGTTTGTGAACACTAAAGATCCAAACACTCCCCTGTTCGAGCTTAGCTCGATAGTCTTATCAAGCCTGCTCGATCTTGGCTTGATAAGCTGTCAAGCCTCAAAAACGAAAATGAACAAGTTTTAATCGATTTCGAACACAAGTAGGTCATCGAACGTTAGGTTCGTTTACACCCCTATTTGCAGCCCTAGTCCCAATACCACCTCAGCAACTCTACAGTTCTGTCTTTTATAGTGTATTTGTGTTTTATCTTTTCTTCATAGGAGTAGATGTACTTCTAACTCTTTTATTCTCCTAGCAATATAACTAGGTGCTCAGTTACGGTGTATGAAAAGACATCCCCTTCTGCCATTGTCTAATCTTAGCTCTATAAGTTAAGTCTAGCTTCGTCGATCTAAGTCTTTGACGGCCAAGCTCTGATCTTGAATGTGTTGGTCTTGATTGGTGATATGGCATAGCATGATAAATGAATATAGGTTCGAGTCATAATTTCAAGGCTTTGACGGCCAAGGCTTTGCACCCTTTTTTTTTGGGGGGGGGGGTAAGTCAAGGCTTTGCACTTAATTTGCATTGGTTCTAATCTAATGACACAAATATAGTTCGTTCTATCTTAATCTTATCAAGTTTAAACTCATATAAGTTATATCAAGTCAAGGGTGTCAAGCTTAAGAATATGTAAGCATGGGATTGAGATAGACTACTTAGCTATTCAACTTGTCTCCTGCTCAGTTCCTAACTCTTAAGTGTATGAGGTAAGGTATCTGTGGACTTTGCTCCTTTACCCAACTTCCACTTGGGTAGGTTCCATAACTTGTTTACTTTTCTGCTTCTAATTAACGAAAAGACACCAAAAATATTTGATCAAAGTCTCCTTAACTAGAGCAGTAGCAAAATCCACATACTAATTGTAAACCAATGTCAAATTCAACAAGAATATCAACCCTCATCCTAGAGAGGTTGATTGATGTCAAATCTGTGCAGTTCGATATTAGACTTCCTTTTGCAGCAAATCCTTTTTTGCATGTTTGTTTGATCTATTTTTTATGGCGACCACACCCACTATTGGGCCAAAAGAAACAACAAACATTTAATACGCGTGTCTTTAATCTTCTGTCATTATACTTATCTTCATTCATTTTTTGTTTTTTGTTTTTTTTTTTTGGTTGACCAAAATCAACAATTTTATGCATTAGGTCAACTTTAATTGTTATTTGTAAAAGATTATGTTCAACTAACTAAGAAATTTGCGTTTATTTGTAGGTAATATTTCTTGGACAGACATTTGAGAGTTAAACTTCCAAACATTCTTCAATATTACTCTTTAGTAAATATGTCTCATGTATTGTTATGGAAATATTCGACGCTTTAAGTTCATTGTAAACATAATATATAACTACATTTATGAATGTAAGGGTTATTAACACCAAATGTCTTTGTAATTTGCCAATTGCATCAATTTAGTCCCTATATTTTTAATTGTGTTAATTTGGTCTCCATACGATTCATATTGTGTCAATTTGGTCCCTAAAATAAAATTTGTGTTAAGTTTTTAATGAAAATTTTAATGATTCGTCCATGAATTGGATTAAATTGAGCCAATGAGTGGATCTATAATGTGTTGCTTACATTTAACGTGACTGTTCCATTAACAATTACATAAATAATTTAACTTAAATTTGACAAAAGGGTTAAATTAAAAAAAAAGCAACATTTCCAATGTCCGAAGGGCTCTCGCCTAGGCAAAGGTCTTGGGGGGAGGGGGAGGAGGTCGATGTATGTAGCCTTCCCCTTTCAGGGTATCCTGAAGGGTGGCTGTTTTTGAGAACATCCAACCTGAGGGGTGCAACACAAGGACTTCCCAGGAGGTCACCCATCTTGGTCCTATTGTCACCGAAGCAAGCTTAACATCGGAGTTCTAATGGGATCCGGTGTTTGCGTGTTGATACCCTCTTAGGGTGACTAAAAGATTAAATTGACACAATATAAATTATAGAGGGACTAAATTGACACAGTTAAAAGTACATGGACTAAATTGACACAATGAGAAAACTACATAGATCTTTGGTATAAATAACCCTGAATGCAATATCATATTTTCTTTCAAATTGTATTGTTGTAATTGTAGCTTGTAAGTACAATGAGTAATATTATAAAAGATTGTATTGAAAACATATTGTTGGTCAGCTGAATATGTTACATATACTTTCATGGGACTATTGGCAGGAGAAAGTGTCAAATTGCAATGCTTGTAGTTGATACGCTAGATACTGTTGTAAGGTAAGCACACTAGTCCGGTGACGCTTCTTTACGGCAATACAATCACTTCTTTTTTTTTTTGATAATTATCGGCAAAGCCGATGAACAGACGGCCCTCGAAAAGACGAGGCCAAGGCCGCTCCGAAAACAGAGGGAGGAACAAGAAGGGCAACAAAAAACAAAGCCAAAACACCCAAAACCCTAAAGGATAGACAACGAACACACGCAAACCAAAACACGCACAAACCAAACAAAAACCGGGAAACCAAAAGAAGAAGAACCAATCCACCCACGCAGGAGACCACAGCAAGACCGAGCCTCAACGACAAAAACATCTGCTTTATTTAGCTTGCAGATCTGCAACCATGGGAGGGTCGAATGCATCGAAATTAAATCCAATACTTCTCCCCATGTCAATTACCCGCTCCGCTTGAAGGATCATCTCATCATATTTTGCTTCCGAGATCAAATCGTATCTATTCTCCCTATTTCGTTTCTTCTTCCTCCGAGGTGCCTTTGATGATTTCCCCCATCTGACCTGCTTCCCCTTTTTTCATTTGCCTGATTCCTTGTTCTTTTCCGGCGTACTTTTCCTAGGCGACATGTCCTCAAGAAATTTCTGCAGCTCCCGCTTTTCACTCTCCTTTTTCTTTTGCTTCAGCGCCTTTCTGTTCCTTTTTGTCAGTAAATCTTTTCCTTTTCCTTTTCCCATCCCATCTTCACTGGATCTCTCCACACAAGACTCTGACATGTTCATGGTAAATGGCTCCAAACCTGTGGGAAATTCCGGTCCTGATGACACAGAATCATCTTCACTTGCGGAGTCACGAGTTATATTCTGAAGATGAGGTATCTGAGCGTGAGATTGATATGAACTGGCTATGTCACTCTCCACCCATTGGAGCAGAGGAGGCATATGTTGGTTTTCTGGCACAATCTGAACTGGATGGACACCACTTTGAGATGGCGGATGGAGAGGAGAAGCATGCGGCCAGCTGCATTCCACAGACCACCTCCCAATATACTGACCTTCAACGCGGATAGAAAGCTGAGCCCGTGATAGCCCATCAATGCTAACATCGGCATACACTGGCCTGATACTGTGACTTCCATGATCCCCTTCCCTCAAGACTTCTATCCTATGAATAGGGGAATGTTGAGTCAGTGTGGCAGGGCGCACTAGGGTAGAGCATTGATGTTCCGGTTGCGGACCCCATGTCGAAGAGGTCCGTTCTCTCGCTATTCTGGTCGACGCAGCTAAAGCAACAACACTAGGAGAGTAATCTGAAATTAGCTTTGTCCTGCCCTCCTTGACCAGGGCCAATCGGGTCATTCCATTAAAATGGACTTGCACCATTTGGCGAATCAGTGAAGGTGAGCATGTTTCGATGAGAAATCTGGCAGCATCAATGCATCTCATGGATGACATCCTCGAGTCCGCCCAGATAAACTTCCCCCATAATCCCGCGAGGTCAGAAAAGCATTCCTTAGTCCAACATTAGACAGGCAGACCAAAAACCTCAATGCATACTCTTCTATTAAGTGAGCCAAGAATCTCGCCAGAGCATTTGGAAACCTTGCTGAATTTCCTAAGCAGAACCTCACAATGAGGGCCGAGGTAGAGCTCCACAGTCTCAGCGGAATCACAGAACAGGACGAATGTGTTGGGGCTTAACCCTTTAGGGGTTAAGCCGTAAAGGTCTTTCTCTGTGATAAAGGTGAGAATACTATCCAGGCTCACCTCACCCGATGTGTGCGCAATAATAGACCACTGAAGCCAATCCTCCACATTCTTGTTGGTGTTTGAAACCACGATCTTTGGAATGTCAGAACCCACATAGTCTCTGGTCTGAGTAGGAGGTGTCACATCCTGAACATGTAATCGGCCGGTGTCTCTGCTCTGTTGAACGGCCCTAGAACGATACTGGCTTCGGCTTGATGACTCCGTTGATCTTCTTGGTGGGTTAGCCCATTCAACCCTAAGCTTAGCTTTCACCAACCATCTACCATTCATAGTTGAAATTGCTCTAGCAGCTTTCCTCGGATTATGAAACCGGACAAAACCATACGAGCATCTAGACCTTAGCCTCTTCTTAGCAGGATCAAATACATCATAAACTGACCTGAAATTACGGAAGACATACTTGAGCCAGGAATTTGTTGTTCTCTCAGGTAACCCATCAACGAAAATGGACACCGTTTCTCGGGGTATTGGCATTGGTCTTCTGGTTAAAATTGAAATATTGATGGAAGAGAAGGGGGGTGGTGGGTCTGTTGGTGGTGGTTGTAGGAGGAGGGATAGGGTTAATGTTTGTATGAAGAGGAGTATAAGTGGAGAGGTGGTAGGTGTTAATAGCCTTATTACGCAATTTACTACCCAAGGCTCTTGTATAGACATTGCCAAAATGAGTAGGAACGCAAAATAAATGTCACACTAGGCCTGTTTTCTTGTAGTGATTATATGTATAAATAAAGTATACAAAGAGAGTGTATTGAGATCACCCATAATATTGAAGTACTATTAGGCTTGAAAATGCCAAAGAGATAACCTTTTTTTATTTTTTGATAAGTATATTCATTAATAATAATAACCAAACAAGTTACAATGAGTCAATAAACTAGAAGTGAAATATGCATGCATTCAGACACCGACACCCCACCATACATTTAGGGCGTTACTCCTTAACAGCCCATTACTTTAGAGTTATCCTCTGGTTCACAGCATACACCATGACATTTCATGGTTAGAAAAAAGCATATTTCATGCTATGATAAGCATCTACCACATGGTGAGTCCAGTGATGACGACGCAAAAAGGTTATAACATGTAATATGAGCTCGATTATAGTCAAGCTCATGCAGAAGCGAGTCTTTCGCTAACCAAATTCATATCAAACCTAATTGAACTAACAATTATCACATTTGAAATTGTGTCAAGTCGATACAAAAATAAAAAACTTAAGTAAGTCTTGTCTACAAAATATGATCAAATTATGTTGATATTATAAGTGAAGTCATAGTTATAGCAACGATTGCGTCCAGGATTCTCCATGGTAGACCATTCATAATTTGTGACAAGACATGATGAGGTCAATCATGGGTAATCATATGGGTGCCAGTCACTTTGGACAGTCAGAAAAGGAAAGTCTACGTGGGGATGGCAATGGGGCGGAATGGGTACGGGGTGCCTTTTTTATAGCCATATCTGCCATCCAATTTTATACACATACCCGTTCCATTACCTGCCACGAGTATGAAATGGATACCCATACCTGCCCCAACGGGTACAAACCATACCATACCCGCCCCATTATCCATGGATATCCATACCCACCCCGTACCTGCCTTAAAGTTGGTACAAAACGATTATCCATACCCACCCATATTAATTATTTAATGCTATTTTTATTAATTCAAATAAATTTTTTTATAACATTGATAAATTATTTAAATAATTAAATTTAAGTATGTATTTTTTTAATTTAAAATTTTATTAGATCCAAAATATAGTGGGTAAGGCGGGTATAAAATGGGGCGGGATGGGTATGGAGCAAGAGCGGGTCGGGTACAACATTATACCCGTACCTGCCCCTACCCATGATGGGTACGGGGCTAGTACACCCAAATCATACCTGCTACCCACCTCACTTATACCTGCACCTACCCCAAACGAGGCGGGTACCCACAGATAATGGGTTTTACCTGCTTCAATACCATCCCTAAGTATACGTCTTAAGACTTATACTTGGCTAACTTTGAGGAAAGAACAACTCTCCCAAGTCATTCACCACATTGATCTTTAAGTAAGTCGGATGAGGGTCAAGTTGCAAAAGTTTTAGCTTTATGAATAGTCGTATAAATGTTGAGACATACCACGTCCAAGATTGTACCAGTAGTATCAAGTCACTGGTCTAACTTGAGTTTATGACTTGTTAGACTCATAACTGTTGAGCTTCATATATGGAGCTTGATTATATATTGTTATGAGCCAAGTCTATGTAGTGGAAGATCGGAGGAAAAAAATTTTGGGCCTTATTTTGGGCCCAGGTCAAGGTCAAGGCCTGTTCTAGAGATTTAGCTCAAGAATTTAGGGTTTCTTTATGTGCGCCTATATAAGCCTTGTTTAGGGTTTGAGAGAGTAGTTTGAATATGTAGAAAAACTCTTTGCAAAGCTCCAATCAAGAAAATATCCCTGCAACTCCACGAATGTAGGCAATTTTGACTAAGCCATGTAAATCTTATGGATTTGATTTCATTTTCTCATTGAACATTTCGTTGTATTTTAGCTGTTGTGCTTGAAAACAACTAATCTCTGAGTCTAGCTTAATGGCTAGAACGAGTGCAACGACAAAAGAAGAATTGAAGATTTCTAGAATTGGGAAGTTTGATGGCACATATTTTTAACATTTGAAGATGCAAATCGAGGATTATCTCTATGGAAGAATCCCCATCTTCCATTGAAGAGAAGAAATCCAACAGATATGTCTAATACAAATTGGAAACTTCTAGATCGACAAGTTCTGAGTCAGATTCAGTTGACCTTGTCAAGATCAATTGCATACGATGTCTTGAAGGAAAAGACTACAATGGAAATTGTTGGACCTAAAACCACTTATATTGTAATTTTTATGATAATAATCATTTAGTTAATCATTATGTTTAAATTGTTGTAATCTTATTTCTAGGTAACTCATAAGAAAGCCATGAAAAAAAAGGTTGATTATGTTAATACCAAGCTTTCTAAGACGATAAATAAAGAGGAAAAGAGATCAAAGTTGAAGAGAAGATTCATCCAAATCGAAGAGAACGAGATCCAACTCAAAGCACCTTAAAGTCATTTTTTGCCCCTAGGACTTAGGGCTGGGATATATCAATTGACTCAAAATCTCAATATTAATATGTGATACTCTAACAAAAATATTTTTGAAATTGGATTTCCAAATTTTATTTGAAAAATATTTAAGTCAAAATTCAAGCCAATCTAATTTTTCAATAGAAATATTTTTCAAGATTGGTATTTTGAAAAGCATGATCAAATCAAACGAGATCAAATTTTAAATGGGTGAAATTTTAGCATGTTTGAATAAATCAATCTTTGAGTAAGCAAAATGAAGAAAATTAATTCAAAAATTAAGCTAATATGGTAATCAATTAATCAATCAATTTACTTAGCTACAACAACAACCAAAGTGCCTCAAGGGCTCCCGCATGAGAAAAGTCTAGAATTTACTTAGCTAATATGGTAAATCAACCAATCAATCAAGCTAAATGATCAAAAACATTCAAATCCCCTTTGGCGTGCCAAGTGTCGACATTTAGAAGGGATGTGTCGACACACAGACATATAGTAGCTATCTAGAGTTGCTGTGTGTCAACACACATATCAGAAAAAGCTCCAAACGGTTACTTTTGACTTGATTTTTATCCTAATTTTTTTTCTAACATTTTAAATGCCCCCCTAAGCTCTCATTTGCCTATAAATAAGGCTTAAATGCTTTGGTTTAAGTCATCCAATACGCTCTAAGTATTGTTTGATAAAAGGCTCTTACTCTCTTGCACTTTAGTGGTTTGATCTCGAGTTTTTTTATTTGTTTGAGCATTACTAGTTCTCTTTATTGTTGATTATTGAGCTTAAGTGGCATATCCTTAGCGTTGTCGAAGCTCGATCTATTGTTAATTCTCTCTGGAAAGAGTGAATAGTTTCATTACTTTAATCTTCCATTGCTTTATTTCAATTTATTATTGTAAGAGTTGGATCCTGAGCCTACTATTACAAAAGGGCCGGATGTAAAGTGTTAGGTTATGTCTCAAATTACTTGTTTTATTTTTATGGGGTTGCCGTAGGGTCTCCGATCGATCGGGAGGGAATCCGATCGATCGGGTGATTTAAGGAAAGATTCGGGAGTTTTTAGGCAATTAGAGGGCCGATCGATCGACCGGTTCCGATCGATCAGGGTGCCAATTGATCGGGTGTTTCCGATCAATTGGGTCCCTCCTGACCTGTGTCTATGTAAAGGACGTAGGGTTTTCGTCACTATGTATCCAATCAAAAGCGTGAGGCGCCGCCATTGAGAGAAAGGAGGTGATCTCGTAATTCCTCCAAGATTTTGAGCGCTACGAGAGTTCAGAGGGAGTGATTGTAATTCTTCCATATATCTCGTTCTGGGAAGTGTCGTTGTAATTCTTCCTTTCCGTTAATAAAGAATCTCCATCTTCGCCCGTGGTTTTCTCCCCTTTCGATTGTAGAGGGGTTTCCACGCAAATATTGTGTGTTCATGTTTGTTCTTTCTTTCTCCATATTTGTTTACTTCTGGTTTTGTGTGAGTCATATTATTTGAATCGAATCAAGCAATCAGCGTTTACGCTTCCGCATTAAGATTTTTCTAACAAATTGATATCATAATATATCAGATTTGTTTAAGTTTTCTTAACAATTTGGTATCAGAGCCCTTTTTATTTTGATTTGATAATATGACGTCCGCAATTAAATCCGAAATTGAGAAGTTTGGTGGCCAAGGGAGCTTCAGTTTATGGCAGATTTGCGTTAAGGGCCTCTTGACTCATAATGGCTTGAAGAAAGCTTTAGATGGGAAAGAGAAGAAATCAGAGAATCCTACAGAAGTACAATGGGACGAGTTAGATGAGAAGGCGCTCACAGCAATTCAGATGTGTCTTACCAATGACGTTTTGATAGAAGTTCTGGAAGTGAAGACCGCTAAGGAGTTGTGGGAGGAATTGTAGGATATGTTTTGTTTCAAGTCTGTCTCCAACAAACTCGCAGTTAAGCGCCGGTTATTTACGTTTCGTATGTCAGAAGGTACGTCACTTAAGAATCACGTCAGTGAATTTATTCAATTATTCAAGTTTTGAAAGAATTGGATGATGTTCCTAAGGATGAAGATCAGGCAATGTTGTTGTTATGTTCTCTCTCTACTTCATATAAGGGTTTTGTCGAAAGCATGATTTATGGGGGCCGACAAACAATATCTATTGATGAAGTTAAGAGAAACCTACTGAGTAAAAAATGAGTAGATAGGAAATTATCTGATTCTGTTTATAACTCAGGTAATGGTTTATTTGTGAGGGGGAGAACTAAGTTTGATCATAGTAGAAACAAGGCTAAGTCTAGATATCAAGACTTAACCTATAACTACTGTCATAAGAGAGGGCACATTAAGAAAGACTGTTACAAGCTTAAGAGAAAATTAGAAGCAGATAACAGGTCTGACCAGAGATCCATAGCAGCTAGTGTTGTGAATGGTAAGAATGAAAATTTTCTACTGTCTGTGTCTGAACCTCAGTCCAATTTGAAAGATAGTTGGATTTTGGATTCGGGTTGCTCATATCATGTCTGTCCCAATCAGGATTGGTTTTCCACGTACGAGTCAGTTCGAGGTGGAGTTGCTTTTATGGGTAATGATACTTCATGCAAAGTTTTGGGTATAGGAACAATTTGTTTTAGGATGTTCGATGGCGCTATCAGGGTTTTGGGCGATGTTCATCATGTTCCCGATTTGAAGAAGAACCTCATATCTTTAGGTACTCTTGAGTTTAAGGGGTACAGGTACACAGCTGAAGGTGGAGTTTTGAAGGTCGTTAAGGGTGCATTGACAGTTATGAAGGGCAGAAGGTTAGGTACGTTGTATGAGCTTATCGGTTCCATAGTTGTTATATCTGTTGTAGTATCTTCATCATCCTTGTTGTTAACAGAACCAGAAATCACAAATTTAGGACGTTTGAGATTGGATCATTCATGTGATAGGGGTCTGTCTGAGCATAGTGTGAGGGGCTCTTGTGTGGTCAGTCTACAAGACTGGTTGTCTGTGAACAAGGGCTTTATGGGAAGTAGAAAGGTTTTCGCTTCAAGCAATTCCTGACGAGTAGATGTGTCATGTTTGGTGAGTCTTCGTTATTGTCTCCACAGAAGATGTCATCAGTTGGTGGTGATTTAGGTCAGGTGAGTAAGCCAGAGGGAGTTCAGTTAAGTAACACAGTTCAGCAGCAGGTGGTTGTTTCAGATAGTGTGTCAAGAGCCAATTCAGAGAAGAAGAAGATTGGTATTGCTGATAACCTCTCAGATATGTTCACTCAGTTTCTACCTAGCAGGAAGTTCAAGCTTCACTCGGACTTGGTTAGGTTTCGTGTTTCGTTGTGTTAACCCTGTGTGTGGGGGTTTAGTGGAGAAGGTGGAGGAAATTCTTTTATGTATGTAATTTGAGCAAGGTGGAGATTTATTAGGTTATGTCTCAAATTACTTGTTTTATTTTTATCGGGTTGCCGTAGGGTCTCCGATCGATCGGGAGGGAATCCGATCGATCGGGTGATTTAAGGAAAGATTCGGGAGTTTTTAGGCAATTAGAGGGCCGATCGATCGGGTGTTTCCAATCGATCGGGTCCCCCCTGACCTGCGTCTGTATAAAGGACGTAGGGTATGTATCCAATCAAAAGCATGAGTCGCCGCCATTGAGAGAAAAGAGGTGATCTCGTAATTCCTCCAAGATTTTGAGTGCTACGAGAGTTCAGAGGGAGTGATTGTAATTCTTCCATATATCTCATTCTGGGAAGTGTCGTTGTAATTCTTCCTTTCAGTTAATAAAGAATCTCCATCTCCGCCCGTGGTTTTCTCCCCTTTCGATTGTAGAGGAGTTTCCACGTAAATATTGTGTGTTCCTGTTTGTTCTTTCTTTCTCCATATTTGTTTACTTCTCGTTTTGTGTGAGTCATATTATTTGAATAAAATCAAGCAATCAGGGTTTACGCTTCCGCATTAAGATTTTCCTAACAAATTGATATCATAGTATATCAGATTTTTTTTAAGTTTTCTTAACATAAAGGTTAGTTCTTGATCCTACATACAAAAAGAGCGGTTATAAAGGTTGGATCATAAGCTTGGTTTTCAAAAGGATTAGCAAGTTTAGTTAAATGCTCAAGTGACGAAGAGTAATCACTTGAGAAGTGGACTAACTTCTGGTTTGAATGTGAACCACTTTAAAAATCTTTTTGCATCGTTTTATTCTTACCTTTATCTATTTCATTTCATATTCATTGTCTAGCTTTTAATTTAATTTTTGATTCTTAAATTTTAATTTATCACTTATCATGAAAGAACCTAATTAACCCCTCCCTTAGGTTGCTTTTTGGGCCTTCAATTTATATCAAAGCTAGTACACTTTTTTTTTTTTTTTGGATCTAACAACCTTAGAGTGATCCGATGGCTGCATTCACTCCTATCCTGGCTGAGAGTCATCGACCAACAAGCCTTCTCTTTTCGATAGGAAAAATTTCCCCTATTGAAAGCTTAGAATGAGACTTTATTTTACATCCATTGATTTCAATTTATGGCTTATAACAAAAAATAGTGATTATATACCTTCAAACAAATAAGGTGAGAAAAGTACTGAAAAAGAGAAAAATGAGCTTATACAAGATGATAAGGAAAAACTAGCAAAAAAATGCAAAAGCTCATTATCAACTTTTGTGTGCTATTGCCCCAAATGTCTTTGATCATGTGTTAGGTTGTCAATCGACAAAATGTATTCGGGACCAGCTAGAGGTCACCTATGAAGGTACAAATCAAGTAAAGTCGTCAAAAATAAACATGTTGGTAAGATCCTACAAGGTTTTTAAAATGAAACCATAGGAATCAATAAAAGAAATGTACATAAGATCCTACAAGCTTTTTAAAATGAAACCATAGGAATCAATAAAAGAAATGTACACTAAGGTTTTCTGACATTACTAACAAACTCAAGTTCTTAGAAAAATATATTCAAATGAGGACCAAGTTAGTAAAATTCGTAGATGTCTTTCTATTTCATAGCAAGGCAAGGTTACCGCTATTCAAGAAGGTCATGACCTCTCTCCCTTTAAACTTGATCAATTGGAAATCTCATGACCCATGAGATTGACATGGAAGAATTTAAGGAAGAAAAAAAAATAAAAGAAAAGTAAAGACATAGAATTTAAATCATCTCTAAGTGATAAAAGTGATGGTGAAGTTATTTTGTTGGTGAAAAAGTTTTACAAACATCTTGAAAAGAAAAAGGTTTAAGAAAAATTTTAAAAAAGGTTCATCTTCCTCCAAAGATGAACCAACTTGCAATAAGTGTGGAGACATAGGACATTTCAAAAGGGATTGTCCCAAGCCAAAAAAAGAAGAAGTCCTTCAATAAATTCAAAAGGAAGTACAAAAAGGAACAACGTAAGAAAGCATTTGCGGTTCGGGGAGATAGCGATGATGATTCCGATGAAGAAAGTGAAGACGATGTAACCAACTTTTGTCTCATGGCCATTGACAATGATAGCATTGAAGAAGATGAGGTAACTGATCTATGCTATGATGAACTTGTTGTTGGTTTTCATGATTTATATGAGAAATATAAAAAAATTGAAAAACAACACAACACTTCCATAAGAGATCTTGAAAAGACGGGTTTAAAAAAAGATTCAAAACAACATTTATTGTCTAAACTTGAAAATGAATGACTAAAGAAAAAGAACGAATCTTTAAATAATGAAATCATAAAACTAACCAATGAAAAATAATACTTGGAAAAAACACTTCATATTTTAAAGAAAATCCAAAGAAGATGAATCACTTTTGAAGGAGAATGAGTCTTTAAAAAAAAGAGTGGAAGAATTCTCGAAAATATCAAATAGTTTTTTTCATAGGGCAAGAAAAACTTGACAAAATTGTCTCATCTCAAGAAGTGGTCTATGACAAATAAGGAATTAGCTATAATGGAAATGTTCAAAAGAAAATTTTGAATGTTCTTTTTGTTAAGGCCTCTTCACCTCTAACAAATTCTTTAAGATGCAACTATTGTGGTGACCATCGGCATGTCGAGTACCAATGTCCTTTCAAAAGAAAGTTGAGAAAGACAAAGATATTTTGGGTCCTAAAAGAATCTCAACCACCTATTGTAAAGGATAACAATAAAGGACCCAAGAAAATTTGATTACTTAAAAGTGTTTGAATTGTGATACTTGTGTATGAAAATCCAAAGAAAAAAAAAAAACCTAAAGTGGTAATTGGATAGTGGTTGCTTAAGACACATGACCAGAGATAAATTTAAATTCACTTCATTAATGCCAAGAAAAGGAAATGTCACTTTCGGAGACAACAAAAAGGGAAAAATTATAGTATTGGTAATGTTGCTTCTAACTCTTCACCTTCCATTGAAGATGTCTTACTTGTTGAAGGTCGTAAGCATAATCTTGAGCCGGTTCCGAAAATAATGCAAAAGAAAAAAAAAATAAATAAATAATGCCAAAAAAAAAATATTTACCAAACTACTGTTGAACCGCGTTTAGAAAACGCGGCTATATAAACCGCATCACAATAACCCGTTTCAATTCTCTATAAACCGCATCTAAAAAACACGGTTTAACTCAAAGTGAACCGCGTTTGAAAAACGCGGTTTGACTCAAAGTAAACCGCGTTCTTCAAACGCAGTTTACTCTCAGAAACTTTGCTCGCAATACATTGCCTGCCAGTAAGCCAAAATCAAAGTCAATCACATTAAAATTTTGTATTACAACAATATTTTCATTGATGTCATTCAATTATAGTATCTCTACAGTAGCAACTAATACAAACAATCACTTAATATCAAAACAATAGTCTACGAGAAGAAATTATCATACATTTGAATCGTGAAATAATATCTTTCATTCAAATAAAATGTATGTATACAATGTACAAATATGACATCTAAATTAAATTTTCATAATTAGTTTATTCATCAACATTTTCAAAGGGCACATTGTGAAACTGTTGATGATTGTCACGTTGATCCCATGTCCCTCCCAATGAAGCTCCAACATCATAAGTAGAGGTGGTAGGAAATGAGACGAGGTTATCAAAAAAAGGCACATGAAGAAGATTGTTCCGTCCTACATGTCGTACACCTTGAACTGCGGATCTACGGTTCTCCTCTACAGCGAGCGCATTCATTTGATTGAATTGGAAGAGGTTGTGGTCAATTGGGCTGGCTCCATCTATGCTGTCGCACAATAAGGTTTATTAAAATTAATTGATATATATAAATAGCGAACTACTATGTAAAAAATAATATAAATAAAACATAAATAAATGTTCAAAAAAATGAAACATAAATAAATATTACCGTCATATATTTCACTGCTACTAGCTGCTAGCCGAGCCTCGTGCTCTTTTTTCCTCTTGCATGTCAATATGTTATGACCCTTTCTCTTACAGAACCCACATGTGACCCTTCGTGTATCGTCGTTCTCATCCATTTCATTTTGAATTCGTTTCGAGCGTGGGCGTCCTTGACTTCGCTTTAAACTAGGATTCGGGATTATTTTAGGTCCATCATATGTCTCCCAATATCCCTTGTCCGGAATTGGACTGAATGTCGGCTCGTATGAATCACGATACATAGTAAGAGAATAATATGGGTTCAAGAATGACAAAGGATCATAATTTCTACTGTAGCATATGGCAAGAACATGAGAACACGGAATACCATACAGCTGCAGTTTTTGACAAGAGCATGTCCTTCCTTCCAGGTTAATGGTTTGTTTATGTCCCCCTTTTCCTCTCTCCCTATCACCTGCTGTAGTGATGACCTCATATATACCTCTTCGGTAGTCAAATACTTCAACGCGATGATATCGTGCCTTGGCCTTATTTGACTCCAATATCTCATTGATTGTGGGGCAACAAGCTTTCTCTTCCGCAAGAAGTTCACCCGCAACTCCCCGCCGTCGAACAGACCACTTATTTGTCCGATAAAAGGTCAACTCTACAATTGAAGTGACAGGAAAGCTACGAACTCCCCTCAGCAAAGCATTCATGATTTCAGCCATATTGGTAGTCATAAGCCCATATCTCTTCCCCTGATCATGGCAAAGAGCCCACTTGTTTAGCCCAATTTCACCAAGATATCTGCGGACATCGATATTCGACTCCCTGATTCTGTCGAATGTAGAGTTGAATTTCTTGGGTTGAGCCTGCCTTGCAGCAAAGTGTGTCATATTTTTCAAAGTCGTATTTCGAAACCTTACATTCACATTAGACACAAGGTGTCTCGAACAAATTCTATGATAGGCATTTGGCTCCCTCCATTCTCTTATAGTCATTACATTCATTATTCTAGCGTGACGATCTGAAATTACACAGACTTGTCTTTCCCCTATTACATGTTTTTTCAATTACTTCATAAACCATGACCAACTAGCATTACTCTCGCCTTCTACGAGAGCAAATGCTAATGGAAACGCTTGATTATTGGCATCAGAAGCAACAGCAAGTAATAACACTCCCTTATACTTCCCATAAAGATGGGTACCATCGATAGATATGACAGGACGATAATATTGAAACCCTTGTATAGCTGGCCCAAACGACCAAAAAGCTTTGTCGAAAAAGTGGACAGAAGGGTCTGAAGTTAGAATACTTCTGAATACAGTCTTTGTACCAGGATTTGATCTTTTAATTGCTCTCAAAATTTGGGGAAGCTTAGCATAAGAGTCCTCAAATGTGCCAAATATATAGTCAATTGCCCTTTGTTTCGCCAACCAAGCCGTTTTATATGTAATGTTTAATCGAAACTGATCGGAAATAACTTGAGCAATAGAACTTGCAGAAATTGACACTTGTGTTCTAATAAGCTCCATTACATGTTGGGCAACAAAGGATGAGCTTACCAAGCGATGGTTCTGGGCAAACACATCATTGACACATGTATGAGGACCTTTGTGCCTTACAACTGAGAAGTAAGGGAATTGTGGATCTTTGACAATAACCCTTAACCACCATGGACAATCACTCTTCTTGCATTTGTACACTAGCTTCTGCGGAGTTGATTCAACTGTCTTACAAAATTGATTGTTTCTCACCGAATATTGTCGCACTGCGTTTATGACATCTTGTTTGGTATGAAAAAGTTGTCCCACTGCAAATTCGCCCGCATGATCATAGTGAAAATTAAGCTCATCAGGTTCAACATAGGGATTTTAATTGACACGAGCAAATTCAGGCAGAGGAGCACAAGCACTAATAGGATCTTCATCCACATCATTACGTACAAACTCGGTTTCAGTTTCATTAATTCGCTCATCAACGATATCATCATCTCCATCGTCCTGTTCAAGCTCCCTTTCGATCTCATCCAATTGCTCACTGTCTTCATCCTCGATCGAATAACCCTGATCACTGTCATCGTAAGCTGTATTAACAAATACTCCGTCACCATCACCACCTTGTTCTACATATTCTCTCACAGGATTAGATTGTGACATCGGGCATCCTTCATCAGGGATACTCGCAGTTTGCCCAATATGGCTACTTGATGCACCATTTTGACCAATTCCGGACGTACATGGAATTGCATTATTCGCAGGACATTCAAATAATAAAGTTGGACGAACTGTAATATTAGTATCGGTCACATAAGTTTGGGGCATACTTGGAGCAGCCCCATACCTAAGGTAAGATATAGGATAAGCTGATTGACATTCAGGTAGACGATTTTCCATATTAACATTCAGATTTTCTGGTGCTACTTCTATATAAAAATCTGTTGTCGACTGCTTCTTTAGCTCAATGTATGACCACATAACTTGTAACGAAGTTTCATTGAAAAGATCAATCATTTGATGTCCATGTGCAGTACAAGTACCCCATTTCACTTTCAAATTAACAATATTTCGGTCAATATTACAACACTCTCTCAACATACTGATTAATCCACTAAAATTGATGTCGTTTCTAACAAATATCATACTGTTATACCCTCCAACATAATTGACATGCTCTCCATTTTTCTCGGCCTTTCCACCCCAATGACAAACAATAGGATGCAAAAAAGCCATATTCTGAAAATGTTTAGAATAATACAAACTTCAATATGTATTTTTTGATCAACAAACTTCAATACGTATAAAAAAACTAAAATTTTAACAACATTCAACAACACAATGCAAACAATCACAAATTCTAACTAAACTCCGCAAAATAAACCTAGAGAACTAAATAAAAATTATTATAATATAATCCTATGTATTTTTAACAAAAAAAAATAATATTTCAAAAACAAGAAGTTAAAATTACAATAGTTAATCTTTTCTGTGAAGAAATGCAGTAGTGGTCAAATAACTCCAACAATGATCACTTAAAAAATCTCCGATTTATGAAAGAAACGACGTGATCGGCGGCGGGTGAACGAGACAGAGGCAGAATGGGGAGGTTCGTGAATGCATGAGCAGGAGAATGGGGAGGTTCGTTTAAGTGATCCGCGTTCTAAAGACGCGGTTCACCTAAATCTAAACCGCTTCGTAACGACGCGGTTTAACAGAAAACCGCGTCTTTGAGACCCGGTTTAATTAAAATAAAACCGCGTCTTTAGAACGCGGATCACTTAAACTAAAACCGTGTCTTTGAGACGCTTTTTACGTAAAACCAAACCGTGTCTTTAAGACGCGGTTTACTTGATGCGGTTTAAATCGTATCTAGCCGCGTTTTCTAAATACGGTTCAACAGTAGTTTGGTAAATATTTTTTTTTGGGCATTAATTTTTTTTTTTTCTTTTGCATTATTTTTGGAACCGGCTCCATAATCTTCTAGGCATTGGTCAATTATGTGATAAAGGTTGTTGTGTGAACTCTGAATCATCTAGATGCATAGTTAAGCATGCTAAAACAAATGAAAATTTTCTTGTTGGTCTATGATATGAAAATGTACATATGATTGATCTTGATTGTGTAGATTCCTTAATGTGTTTTAGTGTCTTGGATGAAAATGATCCTTAGATTTGGCATAGAAGATTTGGACATTGTAGTATGGACTTAATTTCAAAACTTTCAAAAAATAATCTTCTTAGAGGATTACCAAAGTTAAAATTTGAAAAACATCATATTTGCGATGCATGTCAATATGGAAAACAAACTAGATCTCCATTTAAACTCAAGACGTAGTTTCAACATCAAGGCTTCTTGAACTATTACATATAGACTTATTTGGTCTTACTCGTCATTTAAGCCTCAGTGAGAAGCTATATGGTCTTGTAATTGTTGATGATTATTCCCCTTTTTCTTGGTGCCTATTCCTTTCTCATAAGAGTGAAGCATTTGATAAATTTGAAAAAGTTTGCAAAAAGGTGTTAAATGAAAACGATTTGAAAATTATTTCAATTAGATGTGATCATAGAAGGGAATTTGAAAATGATGACTTTGAGAATTATTATGATTACATTGAAGAAAAAACCCTATGAACTTTATAAAGGTAGAAAACCAAACGTTGATATTTTAAACCTTTTGGGTGCTAATGCTTCATTCCCTAACTAGTAAAGCATATAGAGTCTATAATAAAAAGACAAAGGTTGAAGAAGAGTCTATACATGTGGTTTTCGATAAAACTAATGTCTTATCCTTTAGAATTCATTGTGATGATGATGATATGGTAATCAGACCAATGAATATCACATCCTCATCCGAGGAGCAAGAAAAGGATAAAATCAAAGCTCCAATGGATGAACTGAAAGGAGATAACCAAAATGTAAAATCCAAAGAGGAAGACTTGTCACAAGATTGGAATTCTTGAAGGATCCCCCAACAACTCAAATCATCAGTGATCCCTCCAAAGGCGTGAGATCAAGGAATGCATTAACCGAATATTGCCATCTAGTTGCATTCATCTCTCTTGAAGAACCCAAGAACATAGAAGAAGCTCTAAATGATGCAAAATGATGTGTGGGAACTTGTAGATAGACCTCAAGATCATAAAATCATCATTACCAAATGATTCTACAGCAATAAGAAAGATGAAGAAGGTAATGTGGTAAGAAACAAGGCAAAGTTAGTACCTAAGGTCTATAACCAAGCGGAACGTATAAACTATGAGGAAACCTTTGCTCTCATTGCTAGATTAGAAGCTACTAGACCCTTATGTGCATTTGCTTCGTTTAAAATCTTCATACTCTTTTAAATGGATGTAAAAAAATGCATTTTTAAATGGTTTTATTGAAGAATAGGTTTCTGTTGAATAACCACCTAGATTTAAGGATGAAAAATTTTCCAACCATGTTCTTAAACTCAAAAAGGCTCTATGTGGATTGAAACAAGCTCCTAGAGCTTGGTATGAGAGATTGAGTTCTTTTTTAATGTAAAATGAATTTTCAAAAGGAAAGGTTGACATCACACTTTTTATCAAACACTCTAGAAATGCCATTCTTATTGTGCAAATTTATGCTAATGATGTTGTGTTTGGTGCTAATAATCCATTTCTTTGTTAAGAATTTGCAAATCTTATGGGTAGGGAATTCGAAATGAGTATGATGGGAAAACTCAACTACTTCCTTGAATTGCAAATCAAGCAACCCAAGGAAGGAATTTTCATTAACCAAGCCAAGGGCATCAAGGAAATGCTTAAGAAATTTGGCATGGAAAATTCCAAGGCAATCGCAACCCCAATGAGCTCAACTCTTAAACCAGATATAGACGAAAAGGGCAAAAAGGTGGATCAAAAGCTATATAGAGGTATGATTGAATCCCTTCTTGACCTTACCGCTAATAGGCCTGATATATTATTTAGTATATGCTTGCTAGTTTTCAAGCATGTCCTTAGGAATCTTATTTGTGTGCCATGAAAAGAATATTTTAATACCTAATTGGTACTCCTACCCTAGGCTTATTTTAACATGCATGTGATTTCTTTGATCTAGTTGGATATAGCGATGCATATTTCTAGTGGCACTTGTAAATTGCTTGGTCATGCTTTGGTGTCATGGTTTAGCAAAAAACAAAATTATGTTGCTCTATCAACCACCGAGGCCGAATATATTGCATGTGGAAGTTGTTGTGCTCAAATGTTGTGGTTAATGCATCAAGTAAATGACTATAGCATTCATATTGACCATGCTCCCATAATATGCGATAACACTGGTGCTATATGCTTAACTAAAAATCCGGCTCAACATTCTAGAACAAAGCATATTAAAGTTAGACATAATTTCATCGTGATCATGTGCTTAAAAGGGATATCATTGTGAAATTTATCCCCAAAAATGATCAATTAGCTGACATTTTTACTCAACCTCAATGTGAGAAATCTTTTTGTGATATTAGAAATAGAATTGGCATATGCAATTTTACTACTTGACTTTTATTCCTTGCATTCAAAGATTAAGTTTCAACACTTATCATGAAAGAGCTCCAAAGGACCACCTATTCTTATAACTCATGAATATAAGAACTCGGACCTTTTTTTTTTTTTTTTTTTTTTTGAAAATAGTATTTTCAATTTTTAGGGGAAAAAAAACCTTCAGTGTGTCAACACGTAGGCTTACAGTAAGCGGCACTTATTTGCTGTGTGTCCACACACAGGTGCTTTCATGGGCTGCTACTCCTACTAACCAATTTTTCCCATATTCTCTCACTTTCTTCCCCATCCTTAAATCCTTAAAATATGGGTTTTGAACTTAGAGACAATAAATGGGTAAAGAAACAAAAAGGAGGCAGGAGAATAGATGAAAATAGAGATAAGGAAGAAGAAATTTTGATGGAAGGGATGGGGTTAATGAGAAAGAATCTCAACAAGGACCTTCGACAAGGAGTATAAGTGACTGACTTACTTTTATGAAAGAACAAATGTCTTATTTACAAGAACAACATTCATCCTCACACTCAAATATTGAAGAGTTCCAAAATGAAACACGTTTCACACTTCAAAAGATTTTAGACTTTCTCTCATGTAGAAAAAGGCCCCCAACTCCTTAGATTTATATTCTTTTCTTACAAAAAATTTGGAGCTATATTTTTCATTATTATACAACATTCTACTTGAAGTGATGCTATGTTATGACTAGTTGAGAATGTGTATCATTTCCTTGTTTTTATATATGCTTTTATTGCTCTTATTTCCACTTTCTCTATCCCCTATCTTGTGCTTTTTGTTGACGACAAAGGGGAGAAAAGTTGATGTGTATGTATATAGTGATTCATGCTTAGTTGTGTTTGATTGAAAAATGTTAAAAATGATGATGACATTGACCTATTGAATGTATAGCTTCTACAATGCATCAACATAAAGGGAGACAATTGAGTTTGAACTTTTAACATGTTAACTTGATACAAAGTGAAAATCTGCATGATTTGAGTAGTTAATATTTTTATGGGGAATTTTAGACTTCAACTTCTATTTTTCCAAGAGAAACTACCAAATGTTTGTGATCATCAAAAAGAGGGAGATTGTTGGCCTTAAAGCCACTTATATTGTAATTTTGATGATAACAATCAATTAGTGAGTCATTGTATTTAAATTGTTCTAATCTTATTTCTATGTTACTCATAAGAAAGCTAGAAAAAATCAAGGCTAATCATGTGATACCAAGCTTTCTAAGACGATGAATCAAGAAGAAAAGGGATCAAAGTTGAAGAGAAGATTCATCCAAATTGAAGAGAACGAGATCTGATTCCAAGCGCCTTCAAGTCATTTATTTTTATTTTCTAGGACTTAGGATCAAGATATATCAACAACAAAAAAACAGGCGCAGTGCTACAAGGGCTCCTACGTGAGCAGGGTCTGGGAGAGGTAGGATGTATGCAGCCTTACCCCATCAGGGGGATACCTTAATGAGAGACTGTTTCCGAGGACCCCTATCCTGAAAAGGGAGAGGGCATAAAAAGTATGGGGAGCATGACAAGCATGGAAGCATCTACGTAAGATCAAAACGCGAAAGCACCAAGCATCTATGGAAGGGAGCCTACCTAAAGATAACATGCAAGCATATAAATGATGTAAGCCACAAGACGTAAGGCAGAAATGCTTAAAACAGACAGGCATGCAAAACGCCTAGTAGCACTAGTACTAGCCTAGAAGTGCTTGACGCTCCTACCCCGCTATATCTGTTACCTCTATACTAATCCTCCACTGGGTTCTATCTAAGGCCATTTCTTCACTTAGGTTGACATAGGCGAGGTCATGTCGAATTGCTTCCATCCAACTCTTCTTTGGTCAACCTCTTCGTCTTTTTTCGTCTGTAATATGGAGTTGTTCACATCTTTTGACAGGTGCAGTGCTCGGTCTCCTCCTAACATGCCGAAACCACCTCAAAAGTTGCTCCCGCAGCTTATCCTCGATTGGGACCATGCCTAATTTACTTTTTATGACTTCATTCCTAATCCTATCCTTTCTTACGTGTCCACACATCCATCTCAACATCCTCATTTCTGCAACATTCATCTTCTGTGTGTGTTGTTGTTTAACTGGCCAGCACTCTGCCTTATAAGACATAGCTGGTCTCACTATCGTCTTATAGTATTTTCCCTTTAACTTGAGTGGGAACTTCCTATCACATAGTACTACCGATGCCATCCTCCATTTATGCTAACCCACTTTAATCCTATTGTCAACATCTGCGTGCACTTCGTTGTCTTGTTACACCATGGAACCCAAGTATTTAAAGCACGCTTTTGTGGTATGCACTCTAATTCAATCTTGACATCATCTATACTTGGCATGGTAGATACACAGAACTTGAGTTCCATATATTCAGTTTTAAATCTACTAATTCTTAGCGCTTTCGATTCTAAGGCCAATCTCCAGAGTTCTAGCTTCTCATTCACCTCCTCCCTGGTCTCTCCGACCAAGGCTATGTCATCCGTGAAAAACATGCACCCAAGGCAAGTTCCCTTGGATGTGCCCAATGAGCTCGTCCATAATCAGAATGAATAGAAAGGGACTCAAGGCTGACCCTTGGTGTACCCCAACTGTAATGGGGAAAGCATCTGTCTCCCCTTCCTTTGTGCGTACATTGGTTTGTGCATCTTTATACATGTCTTTAATGGCTTGTATAGGGCTGGGGGATGCCTTTCCTCTGCAAGACCCTCCATAGGACCTCTCTTAGCACTCTATCATATGCCTTCTCTAGGTCAATGAAAAGCATGTGAATGTCCTTTTTGGCTATCTCTGTAGTACTCTATTAACCTCCTTAGGAGGTGGATGGCTTCTATTGTCGACCTGCCAGGCATAAATCCAAATTGATTCTCCGATACCCCTGTTCATTGTCATAGCCTTCTTTCTATGACCCGCTCCCAAAGCTTTAGAGTGTGGCTCATTAGTTTGATTTCTTTGTAGTTGGCACAACTCTAGATGTCTCCTTTGTTGTTATAGATAGGAACTAATGTACTCTTCTTCCACTCGTCTGGCATCTTCTTCCCTTGGAAAATTTGGTTGAATAATTTGGTCAGCCATATGATACCCATTTCTTCAGTGTATTTTCATGCTTCAATGGGTATTCCATCTGGGCCTACTAATTTACCCCTACCCAACTTCTTCAAGGCTTCCCCAACTTCCTTGGGTCTAATCCTCGTGCAGTAATAGTAGGTGTGGTGTTCCTTAGGTGCTTGTAGTTCTCCTGGGGCTCCATCTCTAACTCGATGTTCATTGAACAGATCCTCGAAGTAGGATTTCCATCTAGTCTTAATTTGTTGCTTGTCCACAAGCACTTGACTATGTGCTCCCTTTATGCACCTTACTTGGTCAAGGTCTCTGGTCCTCCTCTCCCCCGCTTTTGGCTTCCTCATCAGTATCCAACCTTTTGTAGAAATTCTTGTAGGCTTTAGCCTGTGCATCCCTTACTACTATCTTAGCGTCCTTCTTGGCTTGTTTATATTGTTGCTCCTTGTCCTTGTCCCCACTTCGTTCCCATTCCTTGAAGCATTCTTGTTTTGCCTTAATCATTTCCTGAACCACCACCAGGTCTCGCTGTTTTTGCTGCCCCACCCTCTGATACACCCAAAACTTCATGTGCCATATCTATGATCTTTTGGGCTACTTGGTTCCACCTATGTTTGGATGTCCCTCACAATCCTCTCCCAGCACAGCCACGGCTCTTTCCTTAAAGACTTAAAACTTGTCCCCCTTCAGATCCCTCCAACGAGTGCGTGGTTGTGATGGTTTCGTGGTTTTCTTGCCCTTTCTCTTAGCCTTGACATCAGCACACAATACCCTGTGCTGTGTTGAGAGGTCTTCCCCTGGGATAACCTTGCAATCTCTACAATATTTTTGAGTCCTTTTCCTTAGTAGTATGTAGCCAATATGGGTCTTGCTCCACCGCTCTGGTACGTGATGATCTGCTCCTTCCGTTTTCTAAAGAAGGTGTTAGCAACCATTAACTCATAAGCGACGGCAAAGTCTAACAAGTCGTACCCTCATCGTTCCTTGTTCCAAAACCAAAGCCACCATTGTGGGATGCATAGCCGTCTATGTTTGCTCCCACACATCCATTAAAGTCACCCCCAATCACCGCTTGTTCGCTCTGGGATATGCCTTACATTGTTGAGTCTATGTTGTTATGGTTCAAGATTATACTTGAACCATAACCTAAGATTTAAGAAGAAATAGAGTAGAAAATAGAAGAGAATTAGAGATTTAAGGATGAGAGATAGAGAGAATTAGGGTTGAGAGAAGAATAGAATCAATTCATCATTTATCAATATGATATTACAGGCTAGATCATACTTATTTATAACAAGATAGATGCATTGAACTAGTTAAACGACTTAGCTCAACCAGCAATATAGACCAACTAACTCAACTAGCTTGACTAATGACTTAACTACCATTCCCGCCTAAACCTTACTAGCCAAATACAAGAATGTAAGCCAAATACAAAAATGTAAGCAATAATACTCCTTAACGATTATAACATTCCCCTCCCCTTAACAACATTCTTGGCCTCAAGAATGAAATTGAGGAAATTGACTTTAAAGAAATGGAAAAGCTTCCCAAGTGTTGTAAGTAACCTCCAAGTTAGCCACCAAATCAATGCTTCTTTTGTGTTCTTCGAGGTAGGACTTAGTCTAGTAGCCAATATAGCCACGGAAGAATGTTGAAGAGTCCCATTTTTAGCTGTTACTGGTGGAATCAAGGAGTTGCAAGACCCCTCTTTCATCTGCTTCTTCAAGAGTGATACATGAAATGCAGGATGCATCAAGCTGTCTGATGGAAACTCCAACCTATATGCAACTGCTCTTACTCCCTATAGAATCTAGAAAGGGCCAAAATACCATGCTCCCAGCTTTACACTCTTGCATACAACAACAGAAGATTGTTTATAAGGCTGCAACTTTAAGTAAACCAAGTCACCTACAACAAAAAACTTGTCAATTCTATGCTTATCTGCAAAGAATTTCATTCAAGATTGAGCTAGCTGTAGATTGTCTTTGAGCTGAAGCATAAGGTGCCTTCGTTGCTCCAGAAGATCAGAAACTTTAATAACAGAATACACCACCCTCTAAAGGCCCATTGGTGAGGGAGGATCATAACCATATAATGCTTTAAAAGGGGTTGTTTTGATGGTTGAATGTGCGTGTGTGTTATACTAATACTCTGCCAAAGCAAGCCATTTAAACCAATGTTTAGGATGAGTGAAAGTCATGCCCCATAAATACTGCTTCAAACACTGATTTACTCGTTCAGTTTGGCCATCTATTTGAGGATGGCAAGAAGAACTTAGAGTAAGTGTAGTTCCTAACAATCCAAACAACTCAGCCAAGAAGTTGCTAATAAAAAGCCTATCCCGATTAGAAATAATTGATTGAGGCAATCCATGTAAATGATATATGTGATCCAAGAACCCTTTAGCAAGTCTTGCAGTTCTAATGGGATGATTAAGCCCAATAAAGTGTCCAAACTTGGTGAATCTATCAACCACAATCCAAATCACTTCTTTTCCATCAGATTTAGGCAAACCCTCGATGAAATCCATGCTTATGTGTTGTCACGCTCTCTCTGGAATCGGTAATGGTTGTAGTAATCCTTGATAAGGCACACGTTCACTTTGGTTTGTTGACAAACCTCACAAATTTGAACACATTTCTCCACATCTTTCTTCATTCCTGCCTAATAGAAGTATTGCTTTGCACGCTGATAGGTACCTTCAATGCCCTCATGACCTCCCCAAGCAGAAGAATGAATGGCTAGGACTATCTGTTGCCTTAAGTCTGAGCAAGAACCCATATAGATCTTCATCTTGATTCTGATCAGACCATTACTCACCGTAATCCCTGATTCAAAGCTGGCAGAGGCTTTAACTTGAGTAGTCAGAATGCAATTTTGAGCAAACTCATCACTCTCATAAGTCTGCAGAACTTCTATAATCCACGAGGGTATTGTTACCGATATTGCACTGCAATGAGCCTAGTCATGTCCTTCTTGACATTGTGACAGAGCGTCTGCTGCTACATTATCTCTTCCTGCTCTATACTCAATCGAATTGTCCAGCCCCAACATCTTCATAAGTCCCTTGCGTTGTACTCTCATAGTGATTTTCTACTCCAAGAGGTATTTAAGGCTTTGGTGGTCAGTTTTAATAACAAAATGATGCCCCTCAAGATAATGTCTCAACTTCTGCATCGCAAGAAGAATTGCTCGATATTCCTTCTCAAAAATTGACAATCTCAAATTCTTTGGACCCAATGCTTGGCTTGGATAGGCAATTGGCTTCCCTCCATATGACAGGACAGCTCCAATACCTATACTGCTTGCATCAGTTTCCAATGCAAATGGAAGCTTGAAATCTGGCATAGCTAGCACTGGAGTTGTTCATAAGGCTTATTCGAGCTGTTGGAAAGCTGACTGAGCCTTACTATTCCACTCAAATGCATCCTTCTTAATCAATTCAGTAAGACACTTAGCCATCAAGCTATTCCCGGAGATGAACTTGCGGTAATAGCCAGTTAAACCCAAGATACTCCTTAATTGCTTGACAGAGATAGGAACTAGCCACTCTTGCATTGCCTTGATCTTGGCTAGATCTGTTGCTACTCCATTTTGGGACACAATGTGTCCCAAGTATACCACTTGTGAACTTACAAAAGAACACTTGGACAATTTGGCATACAACTGATGTTACCTCATGAGCTTAAATACTTGTTGTAGATGGATCCAATGACTATCATATAAAGGACTGTATACCAAGATGTCATCAAAAAAGACAAGAACAAATTTCCTCAAATAGTCCTTGAATATTTCATTCATTAGTACCTAGAAGGTTGCAGGAGCATTGGACAAACCAAACGGCATCACTATGAACTCATAATGTCCATGATGAGTGTGAAACGCAGTCTTGTGAATGTCTTCACTCTTGACCCTCACTTGATAATATCCTTGTTGCAAGTCTAGCTTGGAGAAACAACTGGCTCCATGTAATTCATCAAGCAAGTCATCAATAACTGGCATAGGAAACTTGTCTTTAATGGTAAGAGAGTTAAGATATCGGTAATCAATACACATTCATGATGACCCATCCTTCTTTTTCACCAATATGACAAGTGATGCAAATGGGCTGTGATTATGTCGGATAAAGTGAGTTTTCAGGAGATCTTCCACTTGCTGTTCTATCTCATCCTTTTGGGCATAAGCATATTTGTAACCCCTTAAGCTCGCTGGCTGAGCATCATTCTTCAAAGGAATAGCATGATCCAGTGTCCTTTGAGGAGGAAGTGAAGTAGGAGGTTTGAACAAGTCACTATAACCTTATAAAATCTTGAGTAATTCAAGGTGTTGCTACTGGTCCTGCTCGACTTCTACAACCCCAATCGAGAACAATTGCCCAATCCATTGGTAGTTCTTCTTCCTATTTGCATTCTCAAGTCTTTTTCCATTCATGATTTGCACCCTAACATACTCCCTGATGCCGTGCAGCAGCACCTTCTGACCATTTCTGTCAAATGAGATTATGAGCTAAGCAAAGTCAAACACAATTGGACATATGGTTTTCATCCAATCAACTCCTAAGACCATATCACATTCTCCAAGACTGAATACTCGAAAATCATAAGTAAAGCTATGCTTTTAACCTGGCCTCTGCTATTGCTTCTTCTCTTGGGGACTGATCCCCTTTTTCCTTTCTTGTTTATCTTTTCTCTTTCTTTTTTTCTCTTTTTTCTTTGTATTTTATTTGTAGGAGTTTCTTCTTTCTCCTGGCTTTTTGCCTTGTTTGGCTTTTCTGGCTTGTCTCTATGTGTTTTTTTCCCGCTTTATTTGTTCCGCCTGACATGTAGGCTGCTGGACTTGTTAGGGGAATGCCCTTGTACTCTTGTACTTTGCTGTTTTTGGTAATAAAAAATAAAAACGCTAACTTACCAAAAAAAAAAAAAAAAAAAAAAAGCTATGCTTTTACATCAACCATGAGAACTGCTTGCACTTATTCTGCGTTAAAATGGAATTTTCATCAGCAACCGTGACTGTCAAGGGGTTGGTTTTGATCATCTCATGTCCATTTGCTCACACAATCTTTAGATCAACGAAGCTATGTGTACTTCCACTGTCCACCAATATCAATATTAGTCTATGTCCAACCTCCCCTTTTATTCTGATAGTGTTGTGGAAACCTCCACTAGTCAAGGCTTGAACTGAAATTCTAAGCTTATCCTCATCAAAGTCCCCAACTTCCTCTTGCGTGTGATCTTCCAACTGATCTAGTTCCTCACTTTCCTCCGGTAAATCTTCCAATTCTTCCTCATATTCCATCCTAGTGACAACCATTAGGAGTTTAGGATCGCACTTATGGCCAAAGAAGTACTTCTGATTGCACTTGTAGCATAAGCGTTGAGCCTTTTTGTCCTCCACATTACAGCTTCTATTTCCTCTAGCTGTTATTGAAGGAGTAGAAGATGTTCCTTGTCCACCTCTGGAACACAAACCTTCAGTTGTAGACAAGATGGTATTCTCAAAGAGCCGGGCCTCGAAATAAGATTGAGAAAGAGTTGTAGGCTCTAAGGTCTTAACAAGATTCTTGATATTGAACTTCAAGCCACTGATGAAGCTTGGAACATAATCGGAGGTCTCAAGATAAGCAATCAACATGCATACTCTCAAGTTCTCAAATCTAGTCATGTACTCCTTTACTGAAGTTGTCTGTATTACATTGCTGAAATCATCCACAATGTCTCCAATATCTTCTTGCCTATGTAGTTCACATATCTCCTTCACAGATTCAACCTAAGTAATGGTAGTTCTGCCCCTCATCAGCCCAAAATACCAAGTCTCTTGATCGCCTTTCAAATAAACTGCAGCATGGTCCACTTTTTCAGCCTTAGATATATGATAGAAGTTGATATACTGCTCACACCTTCTAATCCAGGATTATGGTTGCGTTCCATCAAATGGTTCCATGTCAATTCTTTGCTGCCTCAATCCATTACCTCGAGCCACCGTCACATCTCCACTGCATTCAGATGTATTCTGAGTAATTAGAGAGTGTATTTGACTAGCTAGATGCAAAATCCAACCAGGAGCACCCTACCTATCTAACTGCTGCTATATTTGGTTAATTTGTGTTCGTAGACTTTGAGTTTCCTCAAGTGCCACACCTTTCCTATCTAGTAGCTGCTGCATTTCATTGACTTGTGTGGTGAGGTTTTGAGTTGCCTCCCTACTCTGCTAGAGAGACAAGACAATTGTATTCACTTGGCGAGCCATGTTGGCTATTGTACCAGATTGTCCATCAACAACAACATTTCCAATATTTCCAGCTTCATTCGTAGCAGCAGGATATGAACCGCACTGGATCGTGTAGTAGGCATAGCTTGTCTTCGTAATCGCAATGTATACTGATTGATGAATCTGCAAAGGCAACAAGCAATGGATAGTGCAATGTACTTGTATTGAATGTATCTTATTGTTAAGTAATTGCACTCAGCTGTATTGGATCCTTACTCAAGGATCAATTTATCAAATTTGTAGATGAATGAACTTATAGTTATGTAAATGCACTCAGCTGTATTGGATCCTAATTTAGGATCAGTAAAGCAAGGCTTTAGTTGCTGAATTTTAATCAATCAGCTATTAAATCTTGAATTTGAGTCCCATTTTGATCTTGAACAACATCTAATGATCAATCCTCACACAACGCACAACTGCAAGTTATTCAGGAACAATAACGTAGCAACTTGAACAATTTTAGCTATGATTCTTCACAATTGCTTGAATCAAGGATTAGATGCAATTACTTGCACTCGGTAGCTCACTCATGCAGAATTAGAGCTAAACTTAAGCTCTGATACCAATTTTTATGGTTCAAGATTATACTTGAGAAGAAATAGAGTAGAGTTGAGAAGAGAATTAGAGATTTAAGGATGAAAGATAGAGAGAATTAGGGTTGAGAGAAGAATAGAATCAATTCATCATTTATCAATATGATATTACAAGCTAGATCACACTTATTTATAACAAGATAGATGCATTAAACTAGTTAACTGACTTAGCAAAGCCGCCAATATACACCAACTAACTCAACTACCTTGACTAATGACTTAACTACCATTCATGCCTAAACCTTACTAGCCAAATACAAGAATGTAAGCCAAATACAAGAATGTAAGCAATAATACTCCTTAACGATCACAACATAAGTCCTCCCGGAATCTAGTCTTCTCTTGCTCTGTCTGCCCAATCTGTTATGCGTATGCACTTATAACGTTCAATATCTCCCCATCTAAAACTACCTTGATGCTAATGATCCTATTGCTAGTTCTAGTCACCCCTACTACTTTGTCCTTTAAGAGGCTATCCACAATAATACCCACTCCATTCCTCCTCCTAACTTGGCCCGCATATCATAATTTGTATCCTATCACATCCCTTGCTTTTGTGCCCACCCACCTAGTCTCTTTGAAGGCACATGATGTTAATCTTTCTCTTTATCATCATTTGGGCCACCTCAAACTCTTCTTCGTTAATCTTCCAAAATTTAAAGTCCCAAATCGCAGGCTCCCCTCACCTAGTCACTTGTTCCGCCTCTTCCCCAACCCCTTTGAAGATGGCCTCAGGTTATGAGCTCCATTTCTAGTAATGTTCATAAACTATCTTTCACCAGTCACGATTAGCCACTCATAGAATTACCAAATATAAGGATTTAATAGCAATAGCACAAGTAGTATCACAACAATGAGGAACACTGAATATAAGCTAGCATAGAACAAGAGGACTTAAAAGCACGACAATAGGCCTCAATCAATAGCAATTAAAATCAAAGTAGTTCCAAGCAGCAAGGAAGAACGAAGCGCATCAAATAATGATACCAAGCTATAGTAATTAAAATACAACTCTGCATATAACAAACCCAACAAAAGTAAATAGGCACAACGATGAGGGGCACAGAATAAAGAGATAGAAGGAGAATTCGAACTTGGGACTGACCGGTTTTTACTTACCTGGGCCAGCCGGCTGGCTGTAGTTTGGTCTTAAGGAGGTGATGGTCGAGGCTGCCTTGAGGTGGCTAGGCCCTCTTATGGCTGCAGGCAGCGGGCTACTAGGGTGGTGCTGTTACCTGTCGGTAGCTAATTTATGAGATAATTTAAGTTATAAATCAGTGTAATTTAAGTTGTAAATTAGTGTAATTTTAAATAAAAGTTATTTAAAATTATTTTAGAATAAGATTCTGAAGTAGACTATAAGATAGTCTAAGTTAACTTTATTTTTAAAATAAGAGTTAAATTTTGTTAATTAAATTTTAGAATAAGATTCTAAACTAGACTAATGGATAGTCTAAGATTGTTTGATTTTAGAATAAGATTCTAAAAAATAGATTATGGGATAGTCTAAGCACAAAATCGCTATTGATTTTATATAAAATTGTTTTAATTTAATTTTGAAATCAGAATTTTAAAAGTAGATTATATGATAATCTAAATTAAATATTGGTATTATTTTAATTAAAATTAATTAATTAATTTTATTGATTGGTTTTAGAATGAGATTTCTAATGCGAGATTATAAGATAATGTATGCTTGAAAATGATAGTGTTTTTAAATAAATTAATTAATTAATTTTGGTTGATTTTAGAATGAGAATCTAAAGGGAATTATGTGATAATCGAGGTTGTAAATGCAAGTTAATTAAAAATCACTGGTTATAAAAATCAATTGGGAGCGAGTTTTTAATCGTTGTAACCTCCCTGTCTCCATTACCGGTCTAGCAGTATAGTAGATCGATAGACCTCCCTGCGGAGGATGTCGGTTTGCAGATTACAGGGTTAGACTTCTTTAGGATAAACCAAAGTGCAAAGATGCAATGCGACCAAGTTGCCGTGGAGTATTTCGTGTATTTGTATGAAGGTTTAGGTAATGGTTTACACTTGACTAGCGTGATGCATTAGCCTCCCCGAGGAGCTCTGTTGTGTCATGTTAGAGACTAAAGTAAAGTGATGAGTTAATCATGTTTAGTAAGAGTTACAAGAAAAACAGGTCAATTGAAAATAGTTCTCACTTGAACTAGCTTCGTGCGACCCCGCTGCCGAAGAGTAAGGAGTGGTGTGTTTGGGTCATCATTGTATGCATGATAGTTTAGTTTGGTGGATATCTGACTTATTGTGTATGCTAAATTGAAAGAATATATATATCACTGCATTATACATGACTCTTGTTAGACAATTACACATATGTTTGCATTTACAATATTTTATATGGATAGGGCTGGCGAACTTTGCTTGTTTTTTAAATACATAATGTACTCACTGAACGAAATTACTTTCCCTTGAAAAATAAGTTAAACTTAGTTATTACTCACAAGGGACCTACTAGAAAGAAAGGAAAGGGCAAGGTTGTTATTGTAGCAACCAAGTCCATAAGGAAGTCAGCAAAAGAAAAGTGTTTCTTTTGCAAGAAAAACTAGGCCACGGGAAAAGAAACTATACTAAAGTACATAGCTACTCTTCCCACAAAGACTGCTAAGCCATCTGGTGAAGGTATGTTTATATCTCACTGATTTGAGTCTTGTGTAGTTGTGAGTACACCAGATTCCTGGTGTGTGGACTCAGGTTCAACTGACCAAGTCTGATATATGTTACAGGAGCTCATACTAGGCTAAAAGCTACACGATGGGCGTTGTACTTGATGGTCAGGGACAGTGCAATAACGGTGGTCTTAAGTATAGGAGATATTAGCTTAGACTTTAGTAATAGAATTTTGTTTTAAAAATTATTTATTTGTAGCCACTCTGTACAGGTATTTGATTTCTGTATCTCGTTTAATGAATAATTTTTATTCAGTTGATTTTGATAATGAAAATTTTAATATGAGAAATTAGTTGTTTATTTACACATGTACTTGAATAAATTGTTTATTCATGTTATTTTCTTATCAAAATTATGGTAATTGTTTAAATAAATTTAACGTAAGTTCACTTGTTCAATCTTTAAAAGAAAACACCTTGAAAGGGATATTGCCTACACATGGCGCCAACGTTTATGTCACACTAATTCGAACAGGATCCAAAGATTGGTAAAAGATGGACTGATAGAGGCTTTGGACTTGAGGTCATTACTAGTCTGTAAATCCTGCATAGAAAGAAAGATGACCAAGTCTATCTTTAATAGTAAAGGCAACAAGGTTGGTAGCTTGCTTGAGCTGGTTCACATAGATGTATGTGGACCAATACGTGTTCAGGACAAAGAGGTGGGTATAAGTACTTATTCATGTTTAGTGATTATTACTCAAGGCATGTATATGTTTACCTAATTAAACATTAGTCGGACTCTTTTGAAAAGTTCAAAGAGTACAAAGCTGAAGTTGAAAAGCAATTAGGTAAACAAGTGAAATCACTTCGATTAGATCGAGGTGGTGAATATTTTTTGGGTGAGTTTTTGGATTTCCAATCTTCAAAATAAGAAGAGATCTCAGCTTTCTGCTCTGGTTACACCGCAGCAAAATGGTGTTACAAATAAAAGGAACAAGAACGATTTTTTCTACAGCTTTGATTTAAAGGTCTTTTGTAAATATAATGCGAAATACTTAGAGAAAGATTTTGCAAGTAAGCTACAAAAACGAAAACAAAATAGCATTAAAGGAAAATGACAATAATTTTGAACAGCTAGACACAACTTAAGACACAGCGGATGCATTAGATGCACCTACTGATAGGAACGATATTGTTCCAGGTACACGAGAGCTAAAGTGTGGTGGGAAGATTGTCAGGACACCTGACAGGTTCATAGCGGGAGCCTTAGTGGTTGATCATGGCACAGAATCTGATCCTTTTAGCCACCATGAAGCAGTTAAGTCTTATAGTTTTGAGCAATTGGTTAAATGAATCATGCGTGTACAAATGACATTAAGAGAAAGTAGTGACTTTCTTAGTTTTGTATGTCAATGATATACTGCTCATTGAGAATGATGTAGGGGTGTCATTAGCTGTAAAGACTTGATTGTCATGATAGCTCAATATGAAAGACATAGGAGAAGCCAACTTTACTCTTAGGATTAAGCTTCTGCGAGGTCGTAAGAGTAAGATGTTGGGTCTTTCTGTAGCCACTTATATTGACAAAATGTTGTCAAGTTATAGCATGGAGTCCCTCTGTTTTTTGAGTAGTGCTCTAGGACACCTCAAGAGAAGGAGCAATTGAGGAATATTTCATATGCTTTGGCAGTGGGAGCCTCAGGTATGCCATGTTGTGCACGAGACTTGATGTCTGCCATGCTATGGGATAGTATGGAGGTATTGATCTAATCTGGGTCCAATGGACTAGGTGGCAATAAAGTGTTTTCTCTAGTTCTTAAGAAGAACTAGAGATCCTATGCTGATCTTTCAAGGTGACGAGCTGGTTCCAGTTGGTTATACTGATTTAAGACTTCCAGTCATATTAATATGATAGATGTTCGACGTCTAAGTAAGTCTTTACCCTTGGAGTGGGAGCCATTAGTGAGGGGAATGTCAAGCAGTATTGTATTGTTGACTTCACAATAGAGTAATTGTGCTAACTAAGGGTTAGGCTCAGTAGATTTTTGGTTCAAACTTAAAAAGGGTGAGTATGGACTTTGTCATAAATTGGATTTAGGACAAGTGGGAGATTGTTAGGAACAGTGTCCTGAAATCCAGATTTATTCTGGATATATTATTTTAGTTAAAAAATAAAATTAAAGCCACAGTCGTTTCCTAGTTAAATTCTTGTTTGTGAGCATTTATACTGCATGTGACTTTCTTTCGGGAGTCATCCATGAGATGGGTGTAGTCCTTAGACTACAATTTACATGTTTGTTCTAAGTGGTTTATGAGACTAAGCCACAGGTAGACTTGGAACAAATGATATAGATTGTTATTTGAAAGACTCGTAGTCGAAGACAAGTCTGGACCACTTGCATGTTAAGACTATAGCGTGACACTTTAGATGGCTTGTCTTGATCGTGTGGATGGAGATCCAAAAGTGTTTGGTTAGTGTGTTTGACACACTGAGTTGGACCATGTGGGTTACTTATTTCTAGACTACTATCGGAAATGAGTGATTCGCATTGTACTATTTGAACGACGACTCTAAATCCTGAGGGTATTCTGGACTTGTGCATGGAGCGTTAGTTACTTTGGTATATTATAAGTAAGGTCTAAAACGAATGACTAAAATCCCACGTACACTGGGTAGCGGCGTGAAGTGTGACAAGTATCAGGTACTCAATAGGGAATCTACAGTCTCTTATGAGATATAGATGTCCCCTTAGTTGATTCGCAAATATTTGCATGGTTCGGACACTTTGGCCAAAATATTCCAAGTGTTTGACATTTGGAATTTATACTGTGAATATGTTTAAGTATAAATGAATTATTCAGTAAAGAGCGAGTCGGTAACTAATGGAGAAGCTGTGAGAAGGATAATGATAGTAGTTATATTTATTCTTTGTCATGGACATCTAGTGGAGGGGTTGTTGTTATCAATATAATATACTAGGGAGATATGGAATAAATAATTTAAGTCTGGAGTGCAATGAGATTTATTTAGTGGAATTAAGTCTCATTAAATGGTAATTAAATTAATATCATGAGATGATTTAATTTAACCCATTTGGACCTAGATTTAAATTGTCCCCGAGGTCCCTACGCAAGCCTCTATATTTATTGCCATTGGAAAAATATTAAAGAATTCATAAGAATAATTATTTATCCATAAGATGGGTAAATTAATTTTGCCAAACATTATTCATGAGTTGAATAAATATTAAAAATTATAAAATAAAATAAATTTTTGAATATTAAAATTCATAAGATGAATTTTTACATGTAGAAACAATGCAAAAAAAAAAAATCGCATTTAAAACGGTCGCGATCTGAGTATACGCAAATGGGCCAACCAGCGCACGACACGTGTCGCGCGCTGGAGAAACAAAAGGGGATCCGCGTGCCCCTGTATCAGCCAATCAGGGCGCGAAACATGGCACGCGGTGACTGGCCCTTAGAGGCAGTTGCACTGTTACTAAACGCGGTGTTTTGAACTTGTTTTTAAATTAAACGCTGCGTTTTGATGTTAACTGGCAAATCCTTTTTCGATTAAAATTGGATTTTTTTCGCTCCAGTATATTTTTATAAATAGAGGGGCTTATTCCAAGATTTGGCATTGGAGTTCAAAATTTTTCTTTCTTCAATTTAATATTTTTCAGAGCCCACCCTCCGGGCAGTTCTAGGTCATTGCATAGAAGGTCTCGAGGTCTCGGTTTTGAAGAATTTTATTATCTTTCTGGTTTTCTTTATTATTGGAGCAATTCCAGATATGTTCTTCTTTCTTTATTCTTTTTCGCTTTTCTATTTATTTACAGTATTCGTTATTATACCTGTTTAAGTTTATGTATTGTTATGAATGTATTAAAGTAAAAGGCTTGCAGGTCTAAATTAAGAATTTAGATCCGTTGATTTAAATTATGAATTTAAGTCAGTAGATTTAAAATTAGGAATTTTGAAAAAAACCATCGGTTTAGAGTTATGAATTCTAAACTTGTTCCGCTGCGTAATCTTTAGGGAGAATTTTTGAAATTTATCCCAACAACCGGTATTAGGGCAGAGGGTTTATAGAGATAAACCTATTCCCGGGAACTCTCGCACGTGATGTGTCACGAAGCGTGACTCTCTGACCGGGGGCTTAGGTAGAGAGAAGAGTCTCCTACTCTAATTGCTTTAATAGGTGCCTATTATTGTGACCATAGTTGAGAACTGTGAACCTAATAGTCGGCATCAGAGTTTATTTTTCAACAAAATTCATATGTTTTTCCCAATATCTATATGCTTCAGTAATAAGGTTTCACAATATGGGGAGCAGAAAATCTTGTTTGTAAGTGATACTTCACATATTACGTATCTTTTTATTAATATTTTAGATTTTTTGCACCTGTTCTATTATTAATTCATCCTTACTTTGGTAATTTTTATATTTTATAGGTTCGAATATTAAAGTTTTTTAAATTGTTAAATTTTGGTGGGAACGATAAAAAACTCAATGCGTGGGCAATTTAATCAAGTCAATTGGGATTCGGGAAAAGAACCTATATCCCCAAAGTCAAGCTCTAGCCTGTGACTCCGGCACAGGTCAACATCGTAGCCCAGCACCGCATCACTCATCATCTCCAACCCGTACATATCCAGGTCCACCTGAAGCCCAATCCACCACCAGAGCATGTCCAGCCCGCCACTGCACACCACCAAGCCCACGTCCAGACCAACCCGAGGCCCATCATCCTCGGCCTAGTAGGTTCACCTGTGTCCTGTTCAATCCATCCCATGCACCCCCAGCCTCACCAGCCACCAACGTCACCGCGTCCAGCCCAGAATCACCAGCAGTGGTTGGCCCAGCTCACCACCAAAGAGCTCAAGCCCACACCAGTGTGTTCTCCACCGCGTGTCCAAGCCCAGCTCGATTTAGAGTTCGATGGGCAGAGCAGAGCATCGATGAAAAGTAACAGCAGTATATATTCATGGGATTAACCTCTATTTTCGGGGGTTCGGTTTTTGTTTTTCAGATTTTAATCCTCTGGTTTTGAGCACCACCTCAATTCTCTCTCTCTCTACTTTGATTTTATTTTTCTTTTTTCTTAAACGGAACTTGAGCGATTTTAACGTTAAGATCGACATAGGCTCATTCATCTCATCCTTCCGCAGGTCATCCTTGATGGAGAGCTAACTTGCTCTCCAGCGTTAGATAAAGTCTTAATCTTTTTATTCTTGAATTGCTTTTAATTTTAGGATAATTGATTATGTTACATGAATTGCTTGATTATGAGAAATACATGAATTATTACATTTTATCGATTATTTAATTCAGATGATGATTGAGTTTGTAACCTTAGTTTGTTGATGTTGACAGTTATAAATTAATTCTTTTTACTTGTAGCCTTAGGATTAATGAATCAAGCAAAAATTTTTACTGAATTGTTAATTAGAGTCTATCTTCCCTATACTTTAGTTAGATAGGGTTAATACGTGATAATTAATAATATGTTAAGTAAAGTCTATTTTTCCTATGCTTTGGTTAGATAGGGTTAATTCGTGAAATTAACGACATTGCCTTAGTAGGTTGAAGCTTGTAGCCTACACCACTACCTGTGTGACAATCAACAATCCTAATTTAAGAGTTAACGCAAAAATAATTGCCTAATGATTGATTCAAAACCCTAAGTTCCCATTCCATATTCTTTTCCCCTTTAGAAGTGGAATTCCTTAGTTTAATTGTCATTTTTTTGGATTAATTAACACAAAATCTCTCAATTTTCCTCTAATCAATCTATGTCATAGAAAAGATTCACGTACTCTTAGTCCCTATAGTTTGACACCTTCTTATTCTAGACTTCAATTTAGATGTATTTGGTGGATAGGGTTTTATACTTAATTTTGATTGACGTAGAAAAACACATCATGATTTTTGCGCCGTTGCCGGGGGCTAGACGACGTTCGTTGTTTATTTTGTTTTTTTTTTTTTTTGATTTCTAATTAATTAATTTTTACTTTTAACGTAGGATTTTAAGGTAGGATTTGGTTTTTAATTCAATTTATTTATTTTGCATCGTGAGTTAAATTGTTTCTTAGCTGAGGACCCAGAATTTACTTTAGGATTGCCATTTTTGTGATTTTGTTGAGGGCATGATTCTTACTTGTGTTTTTATTTAGTTTTTTAACGTTTTAGTTTTTTGTGTTTTCCTAGTTTTAGAATTTCTTGTGATTTTTCTCTCTTTGCTTCACGTCAAGGCTAACCTCAATTTTGCGATGGACGAACAACCACGTGCACTTATGGAGAACTTTATTCCCACCACATATACCTCACCTTCATGCATTAGGTTGCCACATATAGCCCAGCAGTTTGGGCTTAAGCCACATACCATACAGATCCTTCCTTCATTCCAAGGCTTAGGCAATGAGAACCTATGTAAACATTTAGACAATTTCATGAAGGTTTGCTCTACCTTCAAGATTACTAATGTTAGTGATGAATTCATCTTACTTTGCCTTTTTCTCTTTCTATCTGAAGGATAAGGCCAAGTATTAGTTAGGCACCTTACCTAGTGGAACAATTAATACATGGGCTCAAATGCAACAAGAGTTTCTTGAGAAATTTTATCCTATTAGTAAGATCAACACTACCAGGAGAGCCATTAATACCTTTCCTCGACTTTTTAGTGAAGAGTTTCATGAGAGTTGGGATAGGTTTAGGGAACTTTTGAGAGCTTGTCCACCTCATGCTATCATTAAGTAGCAACTTTTCCAAAAAAAATTTTATGGGTCGAATAAAAAGTGTCAACAAACTGTTGATACTTCATATGGTGGTCATTTCCTTAGGAAAAATGAGGACGAGCCATGGGATCTTTTTGAACATTTGAATGGAAATTCACCTCAAAATGTCGCACATGCATGTTTGAATGCTGCTAGGCTAAATAGAGGAGGAATGCATGAAATTGCACAAACCTCCATCTTAGATAAAAAAGAAGATTCTCTTGCATCTTCTGTGGACCAATTTACTTCTTTATTTAAGATGACGTTGACTCCGTCCACTTTGCCTAATGTGTCTAATATTCCAAACATGCATGGTTTTGTTCTACTTGCTCTAGCATTTCTCATTTCACACTTGATTGCCCCTCTGCTTCACCTTTTGTTGAGTGTTCACAGGAGCAAGTTAATGCAGCCCATGGATTCTCAAGGAAAGATCCATACTGGAATACATACAATCCGGGCCGGAGAAACCATTCGAGCTTCTCCTAGAGGCACGGAGGTGAAGGAAATTTTTTTCCGCAACAATCGAATCCACCATGACCTCACCAATCTAGGATGTCACGACCTCTCGGGTTTTGACCGCAAGGGTCTGTTTTTAACCATTTTCAACCTTCTAACTTGAGTTCTAATTTGAATTTTGAAGAGAAGGTCTTGAGTGCACTTAAGGTTTTAGAAGCTAAGTCCCAGCTCCTCCACTCCCATACCCAATAGATTTCTAAACTAGAAACCCAAATAGGTCAACTAGCTAATGTTTTGAGTAGGAGAGAGGAGGGAAGACTACCATAGAGAACCAAAGGAGCCATGTCAGGCGAGACAGCTATCCTCTCTATCATGAGTAAGCAAAGTCCATTGTAGTATTGAGAAGTGGGAAGGAAGTTAATAATGGGATGAGTGTTGAGAGTGAAGTACCCATGAGTGGTGAAGAAGAAGTAAAGAGCGAGGAAAGAGAGAAGGTGGCTAATAAGGTCATGCACCCTTCCTCCATTCCTAAGGCCTCTGATCTTCCTTCCCGCTATAAACCTATAGTGCCCTTCCCCTAGGCTTTAGTTGCACCACATCCACATGGGAAGGATAAGAAGTTAGAAGACATTTTGGTGACTTTTAGACAACTAAAGATTAACAATCCCCTTCTCGATGCGATTAAACAAATCCTGGCCTATACAAAGTTCATTAAGGACTTGCTCAACCAAACAAAGAGATCTAGAGCATATCTGCCTAAGAAAGTATTTTTAGCCAAGCATGTGAGTTCCATCTTGAAATGTGACACTCCTATTAAGTACAAAGACCCCGGTGTCCCAACCGTTTCTTGTTCACTTGGAGACTACCTAATTGATAAGGCCTTATTGGACTTAGGAGCGAGTGTTAACTTTATTCCTTACTCGGTTTATGAGAAGTTATGCCTAGGAGAGTTGCAACCTACCATGATGACCTTGCAATTAGTATATAGATCTATTAGAGTCTCCTGTGGTGAGCTTACTAACATTCTAATGAAGGTAGATAAAGCCTTGTTTCCCTCTTATTTTCTTGTGCATGACATGTAAACTTTTAGTCATTCAAAAAATCATGTTCCTATCATTCTAGGTTGGCCTTTCTTAGTAACGGCCAATGCTACCATCAATTGTAGATCTAGGGTAATGGATGTTAGTTTTGCAAACATGACTATTAGGTTGAACATTTTTATGGCTTCTTCTTGACCCATTAGTGAGGATGAGCCAGAGTGTTTCTGTGTGGATGTTATTGATGATTTAGTTGACCAAACACTCCCTTGTATCCTAGTTAATGACCCCCTTGAGAGAACATGAGTAGATGACAATATTGATGATTTTGATGTTAAGGGAGATGAATGATTCGCTTGAGTTATGTGCTCTCTTAGAGACTTGCCGTTGGTTGTCAAAAGTGGAACCCTTACCTATGCTTCCTAATTCTCCATCTTGACCCTCCATAGTCACACCTCCCAAACTTGAGCTTAAGCCCTTGCCATCCGCTCTTAAGTATGGTTTCGTAAGACCCGATGCGACTTTTTCTGTGATTATCTCTTTTCAATTGTCTAGGGAACAGGAGGATGCATTGATGGCAGAATTTAATGCTCATAGAAGTGCCATTAGGTAGTATGTGGCCGATTTGAAGGGTATAAACCCTTCCGTTTGCATGCATGTGAGCTTTCTTGATGAGAATGCCAAACCTTCTAAAGAGATGAAGCGAAGGTTGAATCCTAACATGAAAGAAGTTTTAGGTTGGGAGAAGAGTCACTTTATGATTCAAGAGAGAATTGTATTTGGTCATAGGGTGTCTAAGAAGGATACTGAGGTTGACAAGGACGAGGTAGATTCGATTGCTAACTCGATCCCTTCCTTAAATGTGAAGCAAGTTAAAGCCTTCCTAAGAACATGCGACTTTCTATAGAAGATGATGAGTTTGGTGAGTCGTGCTTAGAATCATTTCAAAAGTTTCACTCCATGCTTGTTGCCGCCCCCATTTTACAGCCACTCGACTACTCTCCCCCTCCTAAAATCATGTCCAATGCTTCATATTTTGTTATAGGTGTTGTCTTTGGTGAGCTTATTGAAGTTGTTTCTTTGGTTGATGTCGTTACTTGATCTTTGTTAGACCCATTGCGCCCAGCTAAAGGCGTAAAATTTAGCGTTACTAGGAGGTAGCCAAGCTTTGTTATTTCATGTTTTTAGTTTTGGTTTTGAACTAATTAGTCGTTTGGGGGCTTGTTTCTCTCTTTTTGGGTTCTTGTTCCGTGTTTGAGAAGCCATACATACTCGTTCATGCCCTTTAATAATTATTGCCTTGTCAGGTTGTACCGCTCCATTTTACCTCCTTTTCACATTTTAATGATTTATATTATCGCATTGAGGACAATGCATTATTTAGGTGTGGGGGTAATTCCCATTTGAATATGCTCATTTTTTTGTTGAATTTTGAACATTTTTTGTGCATTTTGAGCTTGCATCATAATCTTTTAGCCAATTTTTTCCTCAAACGACACATATGTTAGGATGTGGTGGGATTGATTGTCTATTTCCTTCTCTCGATTCCATGAAGTTAAATGATTCTTCTCCATACTCCTTTGTCAGTATTGTTGATCAATGTTGATATTGATGGTTTCTACTCATGCTGCACACATATTCAATATGCACTGGACCCTTTTGTTGTTGGAAATCTGAAAATTTGAGTAAACAATCCTATATGTCTTGAGTTTGTATGCTTGCCCTATTGGCTTATCTTAATCCCTGCCCCATGATGCTATGTAAAGTACTCTTTGATCGATTGTCAATTATAATGCTGAGGTACTTGTTATATGAAAGTCCAAAAATTGGACCCAAAAAAAAAAAAAAAAAACAGAGAGGAAACCAAAGAAAAAGAAAAGAAAAAAATGAGTTTCCTCCAAAGAAAAAGAAGAAAAAAAGAAAGCAAAAGAAAAAGAAAAAAAAAATGGAAAGTGATATGTGTTCATGATTAGGTTTTTTCTTCTTTTGTTCTATTTTGAGATTTAAATGTTGTGAAGTGGTCACTCATATACCCCATAAAATTCTCTATGTATAGGCAAGTGTTTTGGTGATTGAAAGGTGTGGGTGTCTAAAATCTTGAGATATTTTGTTGGAGGCAAGAATTTGACGTGAGATCCCATTCACTTCCACTTGTGTACTTAAAATGCTTGAGTAGCATCCATTAATTGATGCATGGTTAATGAAATTCTATGATGAGTTTTGAAGTTGAATCATTTGAGTTCATGTAACTGGAGAATGCTCGAGGGGATTGAATCTTATCCTCAACTGCGATGTATGTGTTAATCTTGGAAGACTTGGTGATAGTTGGGGTAGTTGGTTGCTCGAGTTTTTTTGTCTATCCTATGCTTTGCTCGAGGACTAGCAAAGATTAGGTGTGGAGGTGTTGATGTGTCTCATATTTTTGCATCTTTTCATTGATATTTAGCTTTTTTGCACCTGTTGAATTATTGTTTTTTCTTCACTTTGGTAATTTTTATGTTTTTTATAGGTTTGAAGATTAAAGTTTCTTAAATTGTCAAATTTTGGTGTGAATGATAAAAAACTCGATGCGTGGGAAATTTAATCAAGCCAATTGGGATTTGGGAAAAGAACGCATGACCCTGGAGCCAAGCTCCAGCCTGTGACTCTGGCACAGGCCAACATCGTAGCCTAGCACCGCATCACTCATCATCTCCAACCCGTATAGGTCCAGGCCGACCTGAAGCCCAGTCCACCACCAGGACATGTCCAGCCCACCACCGCATACCACCAAGCCCACGTCCAGACCAACCCGAGACCCATCATCCTCAGATAGTAGGTTCACCTACGTCCTGTTCAATCCAGCCCTCACACCTCCAGCCTCACCAGCCACCAACGTCACCGTGTCCAGCCCAGAATCTCTGCGAATGGTTGTCCTAGCTCACCACCACATAGCTCAAGCTCAGACCAGTGTATCCTCCACCGCGTGTCTAAGCCCAGCTTGATTTAGAGTTTGATGGGCAGAGCAGGGGATCAATGAAAAGCCGCAGCAGTATATATTCGTGGGATTAACCTTTATTTTGGGGGGTTTAGTTTTTGTTTTTCATATTTTAATCCTCTCGTATTGAGCATCGCCTCAAGTTCTCTCTCTACTTTGATTTTATTTTTCTTTTTCTTAATTGAAACGTGAGCAATTTTAATGTGAATATCAACATGGGCTCGTTCATCTCCTCATTCACCGGCCCATCCTTAATGCAGAGCTAACTTGCTATTTAAGGTTAGATGACTTTTTATTCTTGTATTGCTTTTAATTTTGAGATAATTGATTATGTTATATGAATTGTTTGATCGTGATAATTACTTGAAGTACATTTTTATCTATCATTCAATTGAGATAATGATTGAGTTTGTAACCTTTGATCATTTATGTTGATATTTATAAATTAATTCTTTGTGCTTGCAGCCTTAGGATTAATTAATCAAGCAATAGTTTTTACCAAATTGTTAATTAGAGCCTATCTTCTCTATGCTTGAGTTAAATAGGGTGAATACATGATAGTTAACAATACGTTAAGTAGAGCCTATTTTCTCTATGCTTTAGTTAGATATGGTCCATACGTGAAACTAACGACATTAACTTAGTAGGTTAAAGCTTGTAGCCTAAACCACTACATGCGCGACAATCAATAATCCTAATTTAAGAGTTAACGCATGAATAATTGGCTAATGATGGATTCAAAATCCTAGGTTCCAATTCCATATCTTTTCCTCTTTAGAAGTAGAATTCCTTAATTTAATTGTCGTTTCCTTAGATTCATTAACACAAATTCTCTCGATTTTCCTTGAATCAATCTAAGTCATAGAATAGATTCTCGTATTTTTAGCCCCTGTGATTCGACTCGTTCTCGCTCTAGACTTCAATTTAGATGTGTTTTAGTATACAAGGTTCTATATTAAATTTTGATTAAAGTAGAAAAACACATTGCTAAGCTAAAGAGAAGTTTGTATGAATTAAAATAAGCTCCAAGACAGTGGTACAATTAGTTTTATAGCTTTTTGGGTAATGTTGGGTATTCCATATGCGATTCAGATAACTATTGCTACATCAAGCAGTTTGGCAACTCTTATATCATGCTCTTGTTGTATGTGGAAGATTTGCTCATTGGGTCAAGCATTGAGGAGATTAACAGGTTGAAGAAGCAGTTGTCAGGACAGTTTGCAATGAAGGATTTGAGTGCTGCAAAACAAATCCTTGGAATGAGAATTATCTGAGACAGAGTCAAAGGAAATCTCAAGTAGCCACAAGTTGAATATATGAAGAAGGTTCTTAGCAAGTTTACTATGAATAAAGCAAAACCAGGGCGCAAACCTTTGGGAAGTCAATTCAAATTGAGTAGGAATTAATGACCAAAGATGAAAAAGGAGCGTGATCTCATGAGTAAGACTCCTTATGCTTCAACTATTGACTCATTGATGTATGTTATGGTTTGCACTTGACTAGACATAGCTCATGCAGTAGGAGTTGTGAGTAGATATATGAGAAATCCAGGGGAGCAACATTAGGAGGCTGTGAAGTGGATCATAAGGTAACTGAAAGGGAATTCATATTTTTTTTTTTTTTTTTTCACTTCTAGAGGTCCTAAATTAGCAGTGTCTGTAGATGTCGTTTTGAGTGGGGACATAGATAACGGAAAGAGTATGGCTGGATATGTGTACACCATAGGCGGTACAATTATGTCCTAGCGTTCAAGTTTGTAGAAAGTGGTAGCCCTATCCACCCTTAAATTTAGTGTATTGCTATGTCAGAAGCTACATTAAGAAATGGTCTAGCTGTAGAGTTTTTTAGAGGAGCTGGAGAAGAACAAGGAGAAGAGTGTTCTCTATAGTGATAGTCAGAGTGTAATCTTCCTAGCTAGGAATCCAGCATTTCAGTCTAAAACCAAGCATATCAAGAGAAGATATCACTACATTCATGACTTTCATGAAGACGAGATTTGAAGCTCGACAAGATATGTGGAAGCAAGAACCCGGAAAACATGTCAACAAAAGTGGTGACACTTTAAAGCCTGGAGTAGTTTGCAGCTTTAGTGGGTCTTTGAGCTTGAAGGTTGTTGCTTGAGTTGCAGGAATGGACGTGATTGATTGTGTTTTGGAGGCATGTGGTTTTGGGTGCATGATAAACCAGTTCCCGAGTGGGAGATTTGAAGGGCTTCCTATGTGATGTCTGATTTTATACTGTTATAGGCTGAGTCCATGGAGTAGAGGATCGAGGGAAAAAATTTTGGGCCTTGGGTTGGGCCCACATTGAGTTCCAGGTTGGAGATTTCTGATGAAGAATTTAGGGATTCTTTATGTGTGCCTATATAAGCCCTGGTTAGGCTCTCAGAGAGTAGTGTGAATCTAAAGAAGAACTCTCTAAAAGTTCCAATCAATAAAATATCCTTGCAACTCCATGGACGTAGGTAATTTCAGCCAAATCACGTAAATCTTGGGTGTTTGACTTCATTTTCTCGTTGAATCTTTCGATTTGTTTTAGCTGTTGCATTTACTAACAATAAAGAGTATCATATCAAGTTGATAAACCTTGACAAAATTAACTTACTGTCAAATATGTGTGATTATTGAAAAAATCAAATAATTTGGAAGTTACTCCAAATAATAACTACGTCACTTTAACTAATAATTTGGAGGCTCCCCATCAATATTGTCACTAACAAAATAATCGAAATTGCAATGTGTAATTGTTGGGTTACTGTGGAATCTGGTTATATTGGGCCTTATTTATAAGGTATAAGATTGGGACAATCTTATTTAGACCCATGGCATAGTGCTGTGGCTTCATATTTACACGAGGGTTGAGTGTGTTACCATTAGAGTTGAGGAAGAGTTAAAAGTTGAGACGTATCATGTAATCTTCTAAAAATTTAGTGGAATTATTATGCTCCCCCTCCATAGATGTAAGCTTCAGCTGAACCACATAAATTCTGGTGTTCTTGATAATTCTCCCCAGTCCTCTTTTGTTCATGATTACTACTTCGATTTAGTGCTTGGATATTTTGTGGGTAGTCCTAACAAGTGGTATCAAAGCCTAACAATAGTAAATGAGCTACTCGTCCAACTCCTACTCATTAGAAATGTCACATCATTTTGCTTTGTGGGTGGGATGAGGTCAATAACAAGGAAATGACGGAGTTACCAACAAATGACGCAAATTTTGTACCTTCTTACACCATTATTTTAACTGTTATATTAAATACATATAATTTTGCTTGGTGTCATCTTTAGAAATAGTTTATGTAAAGTACTTTTATAATCTAGAAGCACCAAAAATCGAGAATGCATTACAATAAATATATATATATATATATATATAAAGCTAAGAACAACAAGAACACTAGATTTTATGTGGTTCAGACCCCAAAAACATAGTCCTAATTCACGGCTCCCTATTACTAGAGAAGTCTATCCAATATGTTCGATTTATTACAAATCACAAGCCCAATTATAATGCAATAACAAATTACAAACACAAACCCTAGGTTTTCAAGACAAAAACCTTAAAGAAACCCTAATTTACAAAGCCTTCTCACCAGAAATTTTAACCCGCCATCAAAGAGCATGTGAGGAATTAGCTTTAGGGTTTTTGGACACTTACCAAAAAAAAAGAAAAGTTAGGGTTTTTGGAGAGCTGCAAAGAGAAGAGGGGGAACAAAGAGAAAAAAAAATTAGAAACAAGAATGAAAAATTGCACTCTCACTAATTGTTCCAATTTTGCACTCCACGTCCTTTATCCGTGTCAACCCATTAAAACCAACTCCTAGCAGTTGATAGTCACCCCCAGGGATGGCACAGATTGATCAAAAGAAACACAAATCCGGTGCACAAGAAAGCAAATTGTGTGCATTGAAGAAGCCACGGATGGAAGACGCTTGGAAAGCACAAAACGAGGCAACGAAATGACTACGGCAATGGTAGCGGCACGAGTAGGCGGTAAGTGCGATCGGGTAGGGGCAAAAGAGACAATGTCTCTTAAGACCAAAAAAGAACTTTGAGAATAGAAAAGCCCATGAGGTTCTACTTAATTACGAAATTGCCACCACTTGCATCAGTAAACCAAATGCAGCGTGTTGACCCTTTTCCATATATCAAGTTATGCATTTTCTGCTCGTTTTAAACTTGACAATTTTCCTAAGCTTATTTTAGCGCTAAATAATATTAAAGCATGGTTATAGGAACCAATATACAACAATCTCCACCTTGGTTACTGTTTATACTAATCACTGGATTGACCCATATTTGCTGGGTTTTCCTTACTACAAATTTTTTGCTATTTAACCTACTTTGCATCTAACTAGTCTGTAACAAAATTACTTCTAACAACTAGATATTTAGTTCTATCATGGCATATATGGTTCTTACTCAAGGCCAAAGTGGATTGACTGTCTGAGTAGATGATAAGTGGACCAAACCTAAGGTTTATTTCTAATAGGATACCCCGTAACCAATCCCTTCCTTAATGGCATCAGTAAAGGCGAAAAATTCAGCTTTAGCTGTCGACAATGCTGTCATAGGCTGAAGTTTAGATTTTTAGCTTATAACTCCACCTTTTAAGTGAAAATGTATGTTGTGGTTGATCTGCTACTATCTAAATCTCCACCAAAGTCAGAGTCTGTATACCTTGTGAGTTTAGGCCTTTTTGGTCTCTACCAAAGTTCAAACCTAAATCTATGGTTTCCCTAATGTACTTAAGAAGCCATTTCGCCCCAACCCAATGTGTCTTCCCAAGATTCCCCATGATTTTGGAAAGAAAACTCATAGAGTAAGCCAAATCAGGTCCGGTACATGTCATGGCATACGTTATAAATCCTATAGCATTTGTATAAGGTATCTTAGCCATCTGTTGTTTCTCTAGATCATTTTTAGGACACTGACTTTCAGAAAATTTCTATTGGGATGCCATGGGTAATTTGACAACTTTGCAATCACACATACTAGCTATTCCCTGTGCGATCCATAGTTGAATTTTATGTTTGGGGAAGAAGTCAATTGAATATTTAGTTTTTAAAGATTATTCGAGAAAAATTATAACATAATGAATAGTTAATGTTATTGCTAGAGTAAAATTGTTATTATCACCTCAATTCTTCGGCTGTCATTCTATTTATAAGTTACATCGATACCATGATAACAATAAACTCTCAATAAATAAACTACAAAATGAAAATCAAATGTTGCTATGGTTAATTAACCTTCGTTTCTTCTTCCTTTTTTTTTTTTGATAATTTGATTTAGGGAATTTCAATATGTGTCAAATTAATGTATCTTATTTGTATACAAAATAATATGAGAAAAACATAATCAGGCTACTAAATTAATATTAAATGATTAATGATTTACATTGTACCAAATTTATTAATTTATTTGTTAGATATATTTAATTTTAATTAATATCTCTCTCTTTTTATCCTCATGTTTTTCTAATTAAAAAATGATCATTTCTCTTCCCCTACAAATAGATTTTAACCATAATTTTAATGGTCTGTATTTCTAATTTTATTTTCTTAAATATTAAATGCTAAAATGACCTTTTTCTAATGTCTATAATTTTTCCCCCTAAGATAGTGTATTGAACAAATTATTTTCAAATATAATATAAAAATGTACTTATTATTATTTTTTTGTTGATTTAATGCTTGTATATCGAAGTAAAAGAGGTAATGACTCTTACCTTTAATAATAAAATTAAATTTATTAGTGTTTGCTTGAATCTTTTGTATTTATAGTGTTCTTGAGTCTTTTGAGTGTCTTCTCATGGAGTTCCAATGATAGATTGGGCTTTTGAAGAGTATCTTTAGAATTTTGAAAGTACATTACATAAGAGTTTATGGTTTTTGAAGATAATAATTAAGTTGAATAAATCATTTTTGAAGTTATAATTAAGTATTATATTTTATATAAGTTAGTTATATTTTTCTCATTTATATATTTTGATGATTTTCTTTTGACATATTGAGTGATAGTTATATTTTATAGGTTTTTAGTTTTTATAATATATTCTATTTGAAAGATTTTTTTTTATTTTGTGGAGTTTTTTTATTATTTTAAATTTTTTTGCTTATTTTCCATTTTTTTAGGATTTATGGTTATGTTTTAGTTATTATTATTTTTATTTAATTTTTTTGTAATCTTTTCTTTTTTTTGGATGTTTTGGAGTTCTAAGTTGTTAATTCTTTTTGGTTGCGTTATTTTTAGTTTGTTTTATTTTTTTTGTAATGATTTTCAAGGTGTGACCATTTGGGATATAGAAAAAAGAAAAGGGAAAAGAAAATTGTAAAATTATATAATATTAGATTAGTTTAAGATGTTACATTGATCTTAAATAAATAATCCTCAAAAAAATATTCTTTATTGAAATAATTTAATAAAATTATTTTGTGATTTTTATTATAATATTTTATAAAGATTATTTTAATTATTATTAAAATAATATTCATTTAAATTATTTATTGAAATAATCGTCACCAATCATCATTAGAAATAATAATCCACATAAAATAATTCTTTTCTTTTTTAAATTTGGAAAAGTGAAGTGATAGCCTAAAACTTTAAGAATGGTGGAGTGGAGTCTTAAAGGAGGGAGAGGTGAGGTGATGGCTTAAAATGTCAAGAATAGGAGAATAGAAGCTTATGGGAGGGGGAGACTTCTAATTAATATATACTAGCAAAACCTCGTGCGATACATGGCTGCTATATGTATTTGTACTTATTAGATGTATTAGACTGTTGATGAATACATATAATATATGTGTAATCCCATGTAATAAATCCAAAATTTATTTGAAACATATTTTTTACGTTTGACTTAATCCTTACTTCCATTGATCTATAGAATCCAAATTTAAGTAATTTATATAAATAGCCAACTAAACATTGCGTTGTTAAAATTCAAAAGGTGTGCATGTACTATCTCTTGGTAAGAACAAGCACCCATAGGCCTTAATTAATAATCATCAAGGAAACTAACAACTAAACATAACAGAATAAAAATCACCTAATGGAACCAGTTGGGATATTAAACTAGACTGCAAATGAAGTTCCATTAATATCGTCAAAACAGAAAATGTAAAATGCAATTTTGGCCGGTAAACAACTCCGGCCATATCAACCCTCCAGTTGCAATACAAACCTTTGTTTGAGACGCATATAAAATACAACGATTATTTTAATACCTTTTTTATAGTTGTTATTCAAAATTTCTGATTTGATTTATGTTATAAAAATATTCCTCCTCCCAATGCATGCATATGATGAGTTCAGCCATCCACTTTCTCGTTTCGTCCTCCCATTGTGGAGCTTCAGTGTACAAAATCCATGTTCTGTCCATGTATTCTTTTAGATATTTCTCCAATTGGTTTCTAACAAAATTCTACAAATTGTAATAGTTAGTTACTTTTGTATGTTTCATAGGTGTAATTTTTTTCCTTAGAGCACCTAATGAAATAATTAATTTTTCATTAAAAAATTCCAAAATTCATAACTACATAAAACATGTTAAAAAACTATTGGTTACAATATCCTATAATAGTTACAATTCCAAAATCTTTCCAAGTTCAAATCTTTCCAAATTCTAAATAATGTCCTAAATTTTCTTTCCCAAAGTCCAATGGTTATAAATTTAAAATACTATATTGAATGAAAAAAGAATTAATTTTATTTTTACATAAGGAAATTTTATGACAATTTTTATGCAAGGAATAAACACCACTCATACAAAAATTTAGAATTAATTCTTTTCTTTATATTTTTGCATATTATTTTTTTTCCTTCACTTTATAGAAATGACTTTCATATTTTTTTCATACATAAATATATAAAAATAAAATAAAATATAAGAAATTAAAAGTACCAAAAAACTAATGAAATAATTAATTTTCTTTTAAAATAATTTAAAATTTTATAACTACATAAAACATGCTAAAAGAACTATTGGGTACAATATCCTATAATTGTTATAATTCTAAAATTTTTCCAAGTTCAAATCTTTTCCAAATTCAAAAATGTTGTTTAATGTCCTAAACGTTTCTCCCCCCAAGTACAATGTTTATAATTTTAAAGGATTATTTTGTATAGAAAAAAAAATTAATTCTGTTTTTATGCATGGAAAATATTTTTATTGACTATTTTTATGTAAGGAATAAACACTACACATTCAAAAACCTAGAATTAATTTTTTATTTTAAATTTTTTCACATTCACCTCACATAAATGACTTTTATAATCTTTCATACTTAAATTTATAAAATAAAGTAAAATATAAAAATAAAAACCCAAAAAGTAATAAAATAATTAATTTTCTTTTTAAAAATTCAAAAAATCATAACTACATGAACACATGCTAAAAAACTATTGGATACCATGTCCTACAAAGGTTACAATTGTAAAATCTTTAAAATTTTAAATCTTTCTAAATTCTAAAATATTGTAGAATATCCTAAATTTTTCTTCCCAAAAGTACAATGGTTATAATTTTAAAGAACAATTTTATATGGAAAAAAATTAATTTTATTTTAATAACTATTTTTATGTAAGGAATAAACTTCACTCATACAAAAATTTAGGATTAATTTTTCATTTACATTTTTCATATAACTTTTTTTTCCTTCACTTCACATAAATACATAAACTAAAATAAAACAAAACATAAACATATAAAATAAAATAATAAAAACTAATTTTAAAAAATACCAAAAAAGTAATAAAATAATTATTTTTCTTTTAAAAATTCCAAAATTCATAAATATATGAAATTAATTTTCTTTTTAAAAAATTGACACTCTATCTAAAGTAAAAAACTATTCACATTCTTTAGTCAAATAAAAATATTGAAAAAACTTTTTATATCCTTTCATACATAACTATAAAAATATAAAAATAAAAATTACCAAAAAAGTAATGAAATAATGAAATTTCCTTTAAAAAAATTCTGAAATTCATAACTATATAAAAAATATTAAAAAAAATAGTAGTTACAATATCTTAAAATGGTTACAATTCTAAAATCTTTTCAAATTCTAAATGTTATATAATGTCCTAAATCTTTCTTCCACAAAGTACAATGATTATAATTTTAAGGTACTGTATTATTTGAAAAAATAATTAATTTTGTTTTCATATAAGAAAAAATAATTTTTATGACTATTTTTATGTAAGAAATAATACCGCCCATAAAAAAAAAATAAAGACTGAATTTTTTTTCTTTTATATTTTTTTAATATCTTTTTATCCTTCGCTTTATAGAAATGACTTTCATATCATTTCATACAAAAATACATAAAAGGAAATAAAATTAAAAATTAAAAATACCAAAAAAGTAATAAAATTATTAATTTTCTTCTAAAATAATTTGAAAACTCACAACTACATAAAACATGCTAAAAAAAACTATTAACTACAATATTCTATTATGGGTATAATTTTAAAATCTTTCAAAGTTCAAATTTTTTCAAATTTAAAAATATTGTATAATGTCATAATTGTATCTCTCCTAAGTATGATGTATATAATTTTAAAAAACTATTTTGTATGGAGAAAGAATTGATTTTATTTTTTGTAAGGAAAAAATATTTTTATGTAAGAAATAAATACCACCCATACAAAAATCCATAATTAATTTTTTTCCTTAATAGTTTTTCATATTAATTTTTTTTCCTTCGCTTCACATAAATAACTTTCATATCCTTTCATATACAAATAAATAAAATGTGAAAATTTATACCAAATAAGTAATGAAATTATTAATTTTCTTTTAAAATAATTTAAAAATTTATAACTAAAAAAAATGCTAAAAAATAATTTGTTATAATATCCTATAATGGTTACAATTCTAAATTAGGCTCAAATATTTTAAAGTTTAAAATATTGAATAATGTCCTCAATTTTTTTCCCCAAAGTACAATTTTTATAACTTTGTAGGACTATTTTATATAATTAATTTTTTTTATTAAGCAAAAAATATTTTTTGTTACTATTTTTAGGTAAGGAATAAACATCATCCATACAAAAATCGTTAATTAATTTTTTCCTTTACGTTTTTTTGTATTATTTTTTCTTTCACTTCACAAAAATTACTATATTGTCCTTTTTTTTCATAATTACATTTTCTCAATTTTTTTTTCCCTTCACCTCATAATGTCTTATTTTCGAATATCCTATAATATCCTAAAATGTCGTATAATGTACTAAATTTTGTTTTCAATGTACAATAGGTACAATTTTAAAGGATAATTTCTCTCTTTTTCCCTTTAAAATTATATTTTTTTCATATTCTAGTTTTTTCCCTTAACTTCACATTGTTCTTCTCTCTAAATGTCCTATAATATGCTATACTTTTCATAAAATATTCTATAATGTCCTTAATTTTTCTCCCAAAGTTCCTTTTTTCTTCCTATAATCCTGTATCCTCACAAATATTTATCAAATACTACAAAACATAATGTGTACAAAAAAGATAAACTGCTAACCTTATAGGAGATGTCCTTTATGCCGAATGGCCTGCTGAGTGCTGCAAATTATGTGGTAATGCCTCTTTTCTTTGTTTTGATAATGAGTGACTATGAAAGCAATGCGATTTTTTTTATTATTATTAATATGTTTGTGCAATTTTTTTTAAAAAAAGCCCTAATAGTAGCTTTTGAGTTCCTAAAATGAGGATCTATTGATTCAATAGTTTTGGAATTTAATATTTTGTGAAAAACATAACAATAGATTTAATTTTCAAATGTGGTTTTAATGGTTTATTGCAATAATTTTGGTATTTATTTATTCATTAAATTTTATTTACAAATTAATTATTATTATTAATTACTAATATATTAATATATATATATATATATATATATATATATATATATATATATATATATATACACACACATTAATAAGCGAAATAATTTTGAGAAGTCCTAAGCAACAACAACAACAAACCCAGTGCCTCCAAGGGCTCCCGCATAAGCAGGGTCTGGGAGGGTAAATGTCCGCAGCCTTCCCCCTTCAGGGGTTTACCCTGAAGAGAGGCTGTTTTCGAAGACCCCCAATTTGAGAAGCTGGTCCACAGCAAGAGCGAAAGACCTGGCAGCGGGAGAGCATCAAGGCATGAGTAGGGCAAAACACACAGCGAGCAAACAACAAACTCAAAGCAAGCCACATCGGGCACAAATTAACAAATAAGAAAAAGATAAGGATAGAGATAGAGAACAGAGATAGAGATAGAGATAGAGATAGAGATGAAGATAAGTAGGCAAGTAGCAAGTATCAGCTCATGAGAGCCAGTACACAACCTACGTGCATTAAGAGGATGTCAAGGACTAGCACTAGTAAGCTGGACTACCCTACTCCAACCGGAGCATCTATTACCCCTATGTTAGCCCTCCTTTGGGCCCTATCTAAAGCCATCTCCTCCCGAAGATTTAGGTGGATGAGGTCTTGTCGGATCGTCTCAAGCCATCTCTTCTTTGGCCTGCCTCTGCCTCTTCTGCCTAGTGTAGTAAGGGGCTATTCACATCTCCTTACTGGAGCATTGTCCGATCTCCTTCTAACATCCGAACCATCTCAAACATTGCTCCATCAATTTATCTTCAATGGTGGCTACGCCCAATTTGCCTCTTATGAAGTCGTTTCTGATCCTATCCTTCCTTGTGTATCCGCACATCCACCTCAGCATTCGCATCTTCCCCGCCTTCATCTTCTGTGTGTGTTGTTATTTCATCGCCCTGCACTCTGCCCCATACATCATGGCTAGCCTCACAATTGTCTTATAGTATCTTCCATTTAGCTTCAAGGGGAACTATCTGTCACAAAGTACCGCAGAGGCCATCCTCCACTTATGCCATCCCACTTTAATCCAGTTATTGACATCCTCATCCACTTTGCCGTTGTGCTTTATCATGAACCCCAAGTACCTAAATCTCTCCTTCTTCGATCTCTCCTTCTTCGACATGGTCCAAGATCCATTCTTGACATCTTCCTGGCTAGGCGTGGTACAGGGATCGAACTTGAGTTCCATGTGCTCGGTCTTGGCTCTGCTTAGTCGTAAACCCTTCGACTCTAGTACTCCTCTCCACAGTTCCAGCTTGAGAAGTCCTCAGCACTGAGTGAAATAATATTAAAGACCCTTTGTAATAATTTTTTTAAAAACTTAAATGAATGTTAATTGGTTTAAAAGAAAATTAATTTTTTTTTAAATATGATTTTTTGAATTTTTTTAATGAAATTAATTATTGCATTTCACTTGTCATGGCTTTAATATTGTTATACATAGATTCTATATTTTTTTAATTCATAGATAATAATAAATTTTAATTTTATTTTAGGTAGTTATTAATTTTCAAATTTTATAATATAATATTAATTTTGTAAAAGGATATGAAAAAAAAATTTGGTAATTTTTATTAGTAGTTTTCATTAATTTATTTTATGTGTTTATATTTTACTTTATTTAATGTATTTATTCTAATTCATTTATTATGATTGATGATTCATTGAATTACAAAATGTGAATAGTTTTTTTTTACCATTTTTATGTAGTTATGAATTTTTGAAATATTTTAAATAAAATTAATTTTATGTATTTCAAATTTTTGTAAAAGGAAATTATTTTTATGTATAATTTATATTTTATATTTATTATTGATTTTTATTATTTTATTTTATGTAAGTTGCTTTTGGTATTTTTGATTATTAGTTTTTTTCTATATTTTATTTTATTTTATGAATTTATGTATGAAATGATATAAAAGGTTTATTTTTTTTTTTTATAAAATTAAAAAATGTGAATAGTTTTTGGCCTTAGATGGAGTGTCACATTTTTTAAAAGAAAATTAATTATTTCATCATTGTTTTGATATTTTATACAAGTAGTTATTTTTTTATTATGCTTTTTTTGTTGCTTTTTATTTTATTATGTATGGATCAATATGAATTTTTTTTTTCTATTTTTAGTTTTATTTTTTATTAATTTTTTAGTGGTTTTTATTTTATTATGTTTGTAAGAACATGAAAATTTGTTTTTTATTATAAGTTATTTTTTTTTTATTATTATTATTTTTTAATATTTTTAATTTTATTATGCATAGGAGAATATGAATTTTTTTCTATTTTTGGTATTTTTTTTGCATTAAACTAATGAATGTAAATAGTTTTTTGCTTAAATGAATTTCATTGGGGTTAAGGAAGGATTTGGGGTTAATGCATGTGAATAGTTTTTTTGTTAATGATTGTATTAAACGTCTTGGCAATTTATTTTATCTTTTTTATACATTAAAAAATGAAAGGACGCCAATCCTAAAATCTAGATATAAGAAATTGAAGAAGATGAAAAAGAAAATGAATTGTTTGTATAATTAAATTGATGGATTGAAATTGCATAATTAAATTGATGCATTAAAATTGCATAATTAAATTGATGCATTAAAATTATATTGAATAATTTGTTTTTTTTTTTTTTTTTCTTCTTCTTCCTTTCTTTGGAAATTGGATAGACTCCTCTTAAAAATTTAGATATTGGAATTTGTTGCATTTTGGTGAAAGTGGGAACTTCTACTTAATAGTTTAGTATAGACTAGGTTTTTCCCGTGCAACGCACGGGTTGTATTTTTTTTACGTAATATTTTGCAGATGTCGATTCGTGATCCCGAAAATATTGTTTTCCATATATAATGTCCTTTGTTGAAACTATAATTGTATATGGTGCTCCAAATGCTTGTACTCTTTCTTTTATGATCTTGCATAAGTGTTCTAGTTATAGTAATTTATTGGTTAAATTTTATGAGATTGTAACTGTTACATCAATTGCATTGATAACCCTATTAATTTAATAATGCATTTAATTTAATATTTTATTTTTATATACATGTTTTTGGAAGGATAAAGTGGTGAAATATGAAATTTGGAAAGTTAGATTATGAAATTGCAAGAATAGGAGTTTGCTTGATTTCGGAAGAAAAGAGAACTTTGTAATAATAGATACAGAGATGTTATTTTCATATGATTGTCTCTTCAATTGTAAATAAAAGAAATATTATAAACTATTTCAGTAAGAACAAATTCTATCATAATAAAATTTTAGAGACTATTATAATAAGAACAAATTCTATCATAATTAAATTTTATTTTCATATGGTTATCTTTTCAATCTGCTAAAATAAGTTGCAAAAAAGTCAAATATTTGAGCAACTCTATGATATTTATCCCGTGTGCTTTTTGTTATTGATTTAATTACATTGTTACATTCTAGATATGCACCAATCTATCTTAGAGTAACTAAGTAATAAATTTTTTAATTTTAAATTGTGATATACTAAATAAAAAATTATATGAATATTTTTTTTGTTCTTTTTTTTTCATTTAGAAAATTGAAAGAACAATATGTGTATTTATTAGTTGATCAAAATACTTAAATACTATAATGAATTTATTGTTGAAGAAGTCCTGGGTTAAAATGCTTAGAATTGGGTTTTGGAGGTATATGAGAGATATGGGACCTTTGCAATAATATATAACATATAACATAGACTAGGTTTTCACCGTGCAATGCACAGGTTTGTTTTTGTTTCAAAACCTTTTTACAGGTATCGGTATGTGAATTCTATGCATTGAATTTTTCTGCTCCTAATATTGTTTGTGTGCAAATTTGTCATTTGAAAAAAAACTAAAAAAGTGTCGGTAATACAAATATTTATGGTGTTCCTTTTATGCTTTCGTGTAGCTAATCTGGTTTGTTTCTCTACAAAGAAATTTAAAATATTAGTGTCATTTACTATGTATTTATTTTGTAATGATATATTGTAAAATTTAATGTAATTTGGCTCTGTACGTATTCGAACCATTTTTGGATGTTATCTTTTGTTCTTTTATCGCACCAGTTGATGTTTAAATATTGATGGATTAATATTTTTATTTGTAGTTGACTTTTATTATGAGAATACTGCTTGATTTTTCGATTGAAAGAATATCGGTCGATTGAACCATATTTTTTTGGGGTTTATAAATTCAAGGTAATTATTACTGATGATATATAATTGTAATTTATTTAATGGTACAAATTGTTAAGGTAATTCTATATATTTGTTACATAATGCTATATATAGGTTATATATGATCTAATAACAAAATTAGATAGGCAACATTTTTCCTATATATAAATCGTTCTTTACATGTACTTTCTTTTGTTAAATTATTTAAATTATAATGCTAATGTAGGTTTTTTTTTCTTTTTTCTTAGTTTTTCCTTGTGGTATACAACAACAACAACAACAACAACAAACCCAGTGCCTGCAAGAGCTCCCACAAAAGCAAAGTCTGGGGGGTAGATGTACACAGCCTTCCCCCTTCAGGGGACTACCCTGAAGAGAGGCTGTTTCCGAGGACCCCCAACAAACCCAGTTTTTCCTTGTGGTATATAAATAAATATTATTTTCTTACCTTGAGTATTTGGGAGAACATTAGTTTTATACTTGCAATTTCCTTATATATATTATTTTTTTCAGTTTTTCATTTATACTCCAATTAAATTTTAGAATTTTACAGTGACAATGCACAATAAGTTGATAATTAGATAACTTTAATAATATAGTGACCAAATAATATTAAATATATTTAAATGTTTACTCTTTTAATAAATAAAAAGCTATATTATTTTATTCTTCTAAATCTAAGCAGGTCATTATTGAGAAAACTTATCAATATATTTTGAGAAAAATGAAACAAACTTTAGTAACAATGAACCTGATAATATAAGTAGTTAATCATAAAAATTGAAGCCAGCGAAAAAACATTGAGAAAACTTCTCATGTTTAAGATGTTATGATGCATTGTTGTAAATAGTTTATTCTAACTTTCTCTAACAATGTCTTGGTGCAAAAGAATCTTGCACTCATAATCAATGATACATTAATTAACTCCGTATGAGAAACATTTATAGTTGATAAATAATATGATAGAGATTTTTGTAATTATACTTGATACCTCTAATAGATAGGTTTTTTACCCCTAATTACACCTTTATTAGTTTGTTATACAAAACAATGAGGAAGGAAGATGAGAAAATGATGGAATATAGAAAGACTATTTATCCTTAAAATATAGAAAATAGAATTCAATTGATACATAGATAGATAGCTAGATAAAGGGCTTGGTTAAATTAGTTTTGTTCATAGTTACGTTCTTTTATGAATTTTTGTCAAGGGTTCCATTTAGCAAGGCTCCCAACTTTTGAGATTTGGGATCAAAAAATTGCAAAGAATTAGGATGAACCTTTTGTCCAAAAAGGTTGTGCAAATGATATGTATCCCTAGCCAGATCCGAGTAATTTTGGATGCATTTGCACATTTTCTCCTCCTCAACTCCAATTTGGGTAATGTTTGTTGATGTTGGCTGACATTTCTCACGATTGTTTGGTGATGCACTTTCATTCGATCATAGACCATTTTCTTCCAATGGTAGCTACTTGATGCTTGTGAGATTTATTTGTTTTTTTAAATTTTTTGGGTTTGTGTTGAAATGAATTTGTTTAGAGATTTATAGTTGGTGAAAATTTTAATTATATTTCAATTAATGTTGTATGAGATATAATAATGATAATTTTATTTATGAATTATAATGGAATATCGATGGGGTTTTGGTCTGTGCTAGAACCATTGAATTGCCTTGGCAGTTTTGTTTTCATGTGGATCTTTAATGGTTAGTAATTGTACTACTTTTGATTTTTAGTTTACTCTTTTTATTACATAGAATTTGAAAGGGCACTTATTCATATTTTAGAGATAGATTTAAGCACCAATTTACGTCAGAGAAACTAAGTGATAAATTTCTTATTTTTAAATTGTGTCATTTCATATAGTAAAATACAGAATTATATGAATATTGTTTTTGTTCCTTTTTTTTTCCATTTGGAAAATTAAATGTACAATATGTGTAATTAACCTCATGCTTAAATGCAATGGTGAATTGGGGTTTAGAGAAGTCATGGCCTAAAATAAATAGAATTGCGGTTTGGAAGTCTTTGAGAAATATGGGGACTTGGCAATAATAAATCACATAGATGTAAGTATATCGAGAGACTTACAATAGTATACATCTAGCTATAATATTAGTATGTTATTATATTCAGTTTTTTGCAGGTTTTGTAAGTATATTGGGATATTTGTTGGGTTCTCTTTGATTTGAATATTAGCCTGTAAGTGCATCGAGAGATTTGCTATAATATACATTTTTTTAATGGACTATAATATACATTTAGCTATAATATTAGTGTGTTATTGTATTTAGGTCATATCGAGGGATTTGCTATAATATACATTTAGTTATAATATTACTATGTTATTATATTCAGGTTTTTGATGGTTTTGTAAGTATATCGAGACATTCGTTGGGGTTTTTTTTATTTGAATATTAGCATATAAATATATCGAGAGATTTGCTATAATATACATTGAGCTATAATATTACTATATGTTATTATATTGAGATTTTTGCTGGTTTTACTTCTACTAATTTAGTGTGCATTAAAGAGGGTAAAGCTTAGAGGGCAGGTGAAGAGAGAGGCTGTAAAATTGTAAGGATTGAACAATAAAGGCTTTGGGGGGGGGGGTGGGGGTGGGGGTGGGGGGGTCTAAAATTATTGGATTTGGGGATCGGTGGATTTTGGGGGAAAAGGGGATTCTAAAATAATATATAGATAGAAGTATAGATTAGATCATTTTAGGACTTAATTAGGTATCTCTTCTATGATAAGTGAACTATTTCTAACACTCTGTTTCTTACAATTTCCATGCCCAATATTCGTTTAGCCTCTCTCGGGTCTTTCATACAGAATGAATTGTTCAACTTCTGTTTTACGTCAATCTCATTTTTAGATCTATTAGCTAAAAGCATGTCATCTACATAGATCAACAAATATATGGTACGGTTATCATCAGCATATCTGAACTAGAAACTGGTATCATACTTAGACCAATTAAAGCCATTTTCCATCATAAAGTCCTCAAAGCACTCGTATCATTGTCTAGATGACTGTTTGAGTCCGTATAAGGACTTCTTAAGCAAACATATATGATCAATCTTTCTGGGTTCAATGGGCCCCTTAATTTGAGCCATGAGGATTTCTTCCTCAAGCTCTCCATGTAGAAGGGCAGTAGTTACATCCATTTGTTTGAGAAACATATCAAATCTAGCAGTCAAAGACATCAAAATCCTAAGAGTAGTATGCTTTACAACAGGTGAGAAAATTTCCGTATAATCCACGCTCTCTTTTAGGTGAAACCCTTAGCCACAATTTTGGCCTTAAACCAAGGCTTCCTTTTTGGTGTTTCAGGTTCTTTAATCCTAAAGACCCACTTCAAACCCACTAGTTTCCTACTGTTAGGCGTAGGTACTAAGGTCTAAGTTTTATTTTCCTAAGGCTCTCTATCTCTAAAGCCATAGTGTTCAACCACTTTGCTGAATGCTTTATGTCCAGAGCCTCCTTGTAGGGCATTGGTTCAGACTCAATATACTCAAGGGCTGTGTTAAGGGCATATGCTATGCAATCAGTATACCCATATCACTCAGGTGTCCAAACTTTCCTCACCCATTCCCTAGCTAAATGGCAGTAATTCAGGTTCTGATCAGCCTCATTATCTTCGGTGTTAATCCCCTATCAGTCCTATTCTGGTATGTTTTTGGTTCCCTCACATTTTCTTCAGTTTTAGTTTTTTTTTTCCTAGATAAATTGGACTGGGTGGGTCAACTTCCAACTCAAATTTCAGGTTCCAAATTCCTAACATTATGAGCTGCTTTAGAACCATTATTAACACTTCTTTTAAATAGGGCATCTCATTTTCATTAAAAATTACATTCCCATTCATAATGGTTATGGTTCTATTCCCATCTTTAACCCCAATTTATAACCCTTAACACTAGTAAAGTAGCCAAGGATGACACCCTCATTTCGGTGAGCAAAGGCAGAACAACCAAACACTAGTAAATTAGCATAGTTAACAGGTTTTCCATAGCACATACGCTCTAGCGTTTTCAAGTTAATAGAAGTAAAAGGTGATCTGTTTATTCAGTAAGCAGTAGTGTTAACAACCTCACCCCAGAATTGCTTATTCAAACCAAATGAAAATAGAATGCATCTAACTCTATAAAGAAGTGTTTTGCTCATCCTTTCAGCTACACCATTTTTAGTGGGATATTTTCCTATAACTACGTGGTGTCTTTTGTTTCCATCTTTATCACTTAAAGCATCAAACTTACTGTTTACAAACTCAAGTCCATTATCTGTTCTTAAAACCTTTATCTTTCTACCAGTTTGGTTTTCAACCATATTTTTCCATCTAACAAAGGTTTCAAAATAGTCATCTTTGTTTTCCAAAAGATAAACCTAAACTTTTTCTTGAAAAATCAACTATATACAAGAAATAATGGGCTCCACCTATTGTAGGTACCATAGAGGGTTCCCCCCAAATTAGAGTGGACATAATCAACAAAACCTACAGAAGTATCCATACCAGTAGAGAATGCAAGTCTATGATGCATACCAAAGATACAATGACCATAGAAATTAAGCTTACACACACTATTAGGACCTAACAATCCCTGCTTACTCAACTCAGCCAAGCTCTATTTGAAATGTGGCTTCACCTTCTATGCCATAGATCTATTGTGTCTAGTTTATCATTCTTGACTATGGAAGACTCACCATAAACCACCTCATCTCTAAGGACGCAAAGAACATTCTTGACCACACTTTTTAAGGACTACTAGGGCTCCCTTAAGGACTTTCATCTCACTTGTCCTACTCAAGGTTAAAGTTGTCCTAGTGATATAAGGTTTCTTTTAAGTTTAGGGATATGTCTAAAACCTTTTAAGACAAAGTCAGAACCTCCTCACACCTTAATTCTCACTGAATCCACACTAACAATCCTACAGCCATGGTTATTTCTTAATAGAACCTTGCCCTAATTCATAGACTTATAATCAGTAAAGTATGCACGTTCAAAAGACATATGAAGCTAAATCCACAATCTTTAACCCATTCATGCTTTGTAAGTTCAGAAGAAGAAACTAAGACTTCACCAAGCTAATAATTATCAAAACATACAGTGTTATCAGTAGTAGGTTGATTCTTGTTATTCTTTTTAGGACAATAGCATTTTATATGGACCATTTTCCACAACCATAACATTCCATGTTGGTGTAATCACTTCTACCTCTTGATTGAGACTGATTCTTACTTTTATCTCTTTTCTTGTTATTATTATTGTCTCCCATCTTATCCACCCCTAACAGATAGTCCTTCTCCATTATTGCTACTGGTTCAAGGATACTTGCCATCACACTTTAGCACTACAATTATGGACCTAAGGGCATCTTCTATTTCATCAAGAGATATGGTCACATAACTGAGGGTGTCTTTGAAGGACCTCAAATATTTAGGTAAAGTACCTATAAGAATCACTACGTAAACCTCATCAGGCACCATAACCTTTAGATTGGTTATGTTCTTTAGCACCTTATCGAAATCATCTAAATTATCCTCTAAGGGTCTATTTTCGTCCATCCCAAAGGTATAGAACTTTTCCATATATAATACCCGATTAGCTAAGGACTTTAGGGCATAGATTTCCTCTAGTTTAGCCCAAACAGCAGCACAAGTTTTCTCAAAACTAACTTTAGCCAGAACAAACTTATCAAGACAGTTGTAAAAATTCACACAATGAAGTACAATGGAAGCAAAAATCAACGAAAAATCAACACCAATATTTTTACTAAGAAACCATCTCTCAACTAGAGGGAAAAACATGGGACCCAAATTGATCTCTCATTCACTATGAAATCTAGAATTATAATATCTAATTATAACCACAAAACCCATAAGATCATCAACATCATCATTAATGTGACTATTGCACGGCAAGTCACCAACCCTCTCACAATACGACTGTTGCACGGCGAGTTATCAACCCTCTCAAATTGTAACCGCTGCACTGCAAACCACCAACCCTCCTCAATGTAGCTTCTGCACGGCAAGCTACCAACCTTCTTCAATGTAGCTTTGGAAAGAGGAAGCAACAAAAAATCTCTCATCACTCAATCAAACCCTCAAAAAGTGCCTCTCAATAATAATCTCTACCCTTGCCCGAGGTCACCCCTTTACAAAACCCTTCAAACCCCTTACATTTTTTCCTCTCTTTTTGCACACCTCAAACAACAACCCTCAACCTCTATTTATAATTGAGTTACTTAATCAAAATTACAATCAAATCTCAATTAGGTTAGGTAAGTAAATCATATCAAATATCCCCAAATCAAATCTAAATAAAATCAGAGCAATATTAATCTTGGGATCCTAACAAAGACAGGTCAGAGGTTACCCTATGCCAGTGATTCGATTTGTACCTTCTCCGTATCAGTCAAGCCTTATTGCTTGTCTTTCTCTACAAGAAGCGTTGTACTGGCACCAATAGGGGTCAAGAGAGCCTTGCCCCAGACCTTTCATAACACAAGTCATTTCTTCTGTGAACTTCTCAATATCATGCTTAGCAAAAGCCATTTCTAGAACCTTTATGATGTAATTGGTGTACTGAAAATACCAATTATTGCATTTAAATACTAACTAAATAAAATTATTTTATTTACTTATTATCTGATTATGTTTTACGAGTCTAATGTTTCATGTAATTATTTTCTAAAACATTCCATGAGATAAAAATAGTCCAAGATAACACGTCAAATTTGGTTTAAGTGGTCAATTAGATTAAGCCACAGATAGACATAAATCAAATTAGTAATATATTGTCAAATTTGTTGGAACCAATGTTCTGAAAACCCAATTATTTGTGTTTATATTAATAAATAATTTTTTTAATCTATTTTATGTCTGATTATGGTTTATAGGTCAAATATGCATATGATTGTTTCTAAAACGTTCCATGAGATCGATGTAGTCCACTTTGACATGTCGTAGTTTGGTTTAAGTGGATAATGAGATTGAGCCGCGGATTAGCTTAAATCAAAATTGTGACATGATGTCAAGGAAAGTTCATAAACAGTGATGAGTTCTGGACAACTTGTCTGATAAGACTATAACATGATATTTTAGATGGCTTGTCTAGGTCATATGGATAGGGATCCAGAAGTATCATAGCTAGTGTTCATTATAAGATTGGAACATTGAGCTGGACCACCGGAATTGTTTATTTCTTAACTGCTATCAGAAATAAATAGTTCTTTTGTTATTAGACGATAACTCTAAATCCTGAGATTGTTTTGAACTCGTGCACATAGTGTTTGCCACTTTGATGTACTGAAAGTGAGGTCCTGTAAAGTGATCAATAGTCTACATATGTTGAGTGACTGCATAAAATGTAGCGGGAACAAAATAGTCAACATGGAGTCTATAGTCTTTTATGAGATGCATATGTCCCCTTAAGAAGATTCGCACGTGTTCGGAAAATTCGAAATCTTTGGCCAAAGTATTCTTAGTTTTCATCACTGGAATTGATTTGAAGAATATGTTCTCGTGTCATGGAATTATTAAAAGGGGCGATTCGGGTACTTAAGAAGAAGCAGTAAGAAGTATGATGATGGTACTTTTAATTATTACTTCTTGTGGATATCAAATAGAGGGGTTGATCGTATAATTATTACAAATTAGGAATTATCGAATAAATAATTTAAGTCTAAAGTGCAGTAGGATTTGTTTAGTGGACTTAAGTTCTATTAAATGGTAATCAAATATTATCATGAGATGATAATTAGTTTTGCCCCATTTGGAGCTAGATTTAAATTGTCCTTGAGGTCCCTGCTCAAGTCTCTAATTTTACATTATTAGAAAAATATTAAAGAATTCATAAGATGAATTATTTATTCATGTGATGAATAAATTTAATTTTGCTAAACATTATTCATTGAATGAATAAAGTTAAAAATATCAAATAAAATTATTTTGTTAAAATAAAATTTATAAGATGGATTTTTACATGTGGGAAACAAACAAACAAAAAAGGGACGCAAATCCGGTAGCGATCCGCATCGCATGGAATGGACTAACAAGTGCGCGATCCTAAGGGACGATCTATGCCTTTGGGTGCGGACCTATCAGAGCGTGACGCCCCTTTGCCAAAAGACATGGTTTTGCTTTGTTTTTATGCATCCCACTTCAAAATATTAAAGTGTTTTTCATCCAATAGCCTATTATAAATAGGGGTCTTTGAACTAAGGTTTAGCATTGGAAATTCAATGAAAATTAATAGTTTCGGAAAGTATTGAATTTCGGAGGACCAAAAGAGGAGAAATTTCCATCGAAATTTTTTCTCTAAGTTTAATATTTTTCGGAGCTCACACTCCGGGTGTTCAGAGGAGATTGCATAAAAGGTCTCGCAGTCTTGGTGATTTCTTGGAGCGAATGTATTGGAGTAGAGGCCTATAGATTTAAAATTAAAAATTTTAAATTTGTAGATTTAGAATTAGGAATTCTAAGTCGCTAGTAGGTTTAAAATTAGAAATTTTAAACATTTCAACTGTGTTAATTAGATTAACTTAGGAAATATTTTTGAAATACGTCCTAATAATTGGTATCAGAGCCAGCCTCTTATTACATTCATAATGAACATAATAGGCATAATAAATCGAAATAAATAGATTTGTGTATAAATAAAATAAAGATTTTATTAAAAGAAAATGAAAAATGTGAAAATGTTATTGTGGTTGTTTAATAACAGTTTGAATTGTCTATTCAGTTTTAACATGTTTTAAACACCGATGGAATTAAAGGTAAATTGAGATCTGTAAATTATTACTTTGAAAAATTGTATTTTAAATATGATTTCAAAATTATTTTATTTTAATAAGATTAGATAAGATAAAGATCCAATAAGATTAAATAATTTTAATTTTATTATTTATTTAGTTTATTTTTAGAATGTGATTCTAATGTAAATTATAAGATAATCTAGTTGTAAATGCCTTTTAAATAAATTAAGAACTAATAGTTTATAAAACTCAAGTGGCAGCATTTCCATATAGTTCTAATGGAATTAGAATTCGATGGTTGAAATATTTGGAAAGTCTATTATGATTAGAGCTAAATAAATATATTTAAAAAAAAGAGGGTAGCATAATTAAGGCAGCCTAATGCGATTTGAATTGTTTAATAGTTAAATAAAAATCAGAATATGATTCTAATAATGATTATGAGATAATCAAGACTAAAAGAAAGATCCACCATTCAAAACTTTAAGTGGGAGCAAGGATTAGGAGTTGAGTCCTCACGACCTCCACTGACAGTCTAAGAGTATACTGGATAAGCATTACTCCCTGTGGAGGGCATTTTATCTATGATATACAGGGTTAAACTTCTATGAGATTGATCGAGGTACAGGAAAATTGGTGTAACCACGCCGCCATGGAGCATCTTGTGGACTTGTACCAAAGTCTGGGCAATGGTACGCACTTGGCTAAGACAGTATGTTGGTCTCCTAGGAAGCATTGTGATATTATATTAGAGGCCAAGGCTAAATGGCGAGTTAATCATATTTAGGAAACATTTTAATTGAGAATAGTTCTCACCTATCTGATAACTCGATATGGCTCCGCCACCGGAGAGTACCGGGCCGATTAGCTAGGTCATCATTGCTTACATCAGGGAATGGTTAGATGGATGTCATGCTCTATTTTGTCTATTAAAGCAATTAGAAAGTTCACTTACTCAAAACATCAAGTGGAAGCGAATTTCTATGATTTTCACGGCCTTCGTTACCGGTATAACGATACAGTAGATGGATGCTACTCCCTATGGAGGGCACTCTAAGGTTTTACCTCTCAGAGATAGACTGAAGTGCAGCAAAAACAAGTGCGACCATGCCGCCGTAGAGTACTTTGTGGACTTGTATGGATATTTAGGTAGTCGTATACACTTGGCTAGGGTACTACGTTAGCCTTCCCGAGGAGCTCTATCTTATGACCTTAGAGGCTAAGGTGAAGTGGTATGTTAGTTTTGTTTGGTAAGAGTTTACAAGAAAATGAAATTAATTGAGAAAAGTTCTCTCCTTACTGATATTTCGATGCGGGCTCACTCGCTAGGAGTTTTGGGTAGTTTGGTTAGGACACCATGGCATACACTTTAGTATGGGATTGTGAACTCCATACTAGATTGTTTGCTAAAATAAAGAAATGTGTCTATGCATGTTATATTACTTGTGTACAATTGTATTTTTCAGACTACTTATTTTTTAAATTTTATAGTTCATTGCGATCAATATTGTTGTCCTCTTAAGCTCACTAGAAAATATATGTTCGGTACATAAGACTGCTTGTTGTTCTCTAGTTTACTGCTAAAACATCTACTAAGTTGAAAGAATATTTTGAGAAGTAGCCTAGGATAACTAGTTAGTAGGGTGCTAGATTCGAACATTAGTATCGAATGTATTCTAGTATGAGATACTTGAAAAATCAACTGTAGTAGGGATGCCCAATTTTTGAGAAAGATGTTTGATGGGCTATTAGGTAGTATGGGAACTCCTTCTAAGAAGAATTATTGACGCTACAGTGTGTTAAGGATTTTCAGTTCAAAAGCGTGTCATAGAAATGATAGCTCTATCAATTGAACTAGAATTCTTAACACAGATATCTATAGCCAATCTCAATAAGATATGAGCCTAATTTTCCTGTCAAGGTCCTTCAATTAGTTTAGTATGCATCAATTAATGGCGATTACTCATTGTCTCAAACGATGAAGGTACAAAGAGTGAGAACAGGGGTGTCATGAGTACTAAGCAGAGGTGGCAAGTGGGCAGCGAGTCAGGCGGGGCCGGGCCAGGCTCGCAAGACAGGGGCAACAGTAAATTAAAAGAAAATTTAATTATTTTCTATAAATGCAAACCCCATTTTCTCATTTCACCACACAACAATCTCTCCAATTCTCTCCTCTCTACTTACTTTACTTACAACTTGCTCTAAATTTCTTAAGTTCGAAGTTGCAACTGTGTTCTGCTAGTAGAATCTTGTAGAAGTTCACCCTTCAGCTTTTGCTTCGGTAAATTTAGTATCAAAATTTTATTTGTTTGTGATTCTTATTTACCTAATTTTTATTTTACTTACATTTTAAATTTAGTAGCTGAGCTTAATACCCAGGAGCGGAAATTTTTACAACCCGGTCCGTCACCTCCCTACACAAACACCTTAAGTTGGGAACAAGAGTAGCACTACGAGTAGGATTATCCTAAATTGGGTGGTGTGGGATGTTCTCAAAACGAACCCACACCCACTACCGATGCAACTAAAACCCACACAAACACTAGTGGTAGGCGTAGTACTACCGACGTATGGAACCACTTCACACTAGATCGCAAACAAAATAAAGCATATTGTAAATTATGTGATCCCCCGAAAATTTTTAGTCATGCACGTGGTGGTGGGACAGGCACGTTAAAAAGATACCTAATAAAAAGTCACCCTGAATTATATGCTGATAAAGCCCAATAAACTCTAGCACAGCAAGCGACTGGTGTGCTAGCTAGCATTAGGTTTTCATAGGAAAATAATAGACGCGAATTAGTAAAGATATGTCATTAGGGCTGAAAAGCCATTTAACACAGGCGAAGACCTTAGATTCTCCGGTACTGTCAAAATGCGTGACCCCACTGCTGTAAGGGTTCCTCAGAACATTTTCAAGTGGGACACATTTAAAGAATTTAATAATATGAAAAATGAATTACAAGATATTTTAAGGACGAACATGAGCATGTTCTTGTTGACGTCCGACACGTGGAAGTCGAAATCTGGTGTGCCTTTCTTGTGCATAACTACACATTGGATCTATTCTTCCTTTGTCGTGCAAAAATGAATAATTGCTTTTACAGAATTTGAATATCCCCACACTGGTCAGACAATCATGGGTGCTATTATGGTGGCATGCCATCAGTGGGGGGATACAATGCAAAATTTTTAGCATTACTATTGATAATGCTTCAAACCACAATGCCTTTGTAAAAGAACTAATTTGGCATATTAGACCCAAATTAGATGGGAAATGTTTCCATTTACGTTGCATATGACATATTCTGCATTTAAAAGTAATGGATGGTATGGAACTTAAAGAGGCTTCTCTTACATCTTTAGGAGAAGTAACCATAACAATTAAATCATTTGGAACTAGGAAAAGAAAATTTATACTTCTTTGTAAGACACACGGTATTCCTTCAAGACAATTTAAATTCGATACACAAACTAGGTGGTCATCCATGGCCGAGATGTTAGAAAGAATATTACCGTGCAAAGATGTTTTAATTGAATTTGTGTAGGATAGTCGTTCAGATCTAAAGAGTTTTAATTTGCTTAACATAGATTGGGATGCAGTTAATGAAATCTGTAATTTTTTGTAATTTTTAAAGATACTATGACTTTTTTGCTGGGTGTTATTATCCTACCATTCCACAAGTAATACCTATACTTGTAAATATTGCTACTTGGATGGCAAAGAACGAATCCAACTCCTTATTGACGAACTCTATTGCCGCCATGAAGCTAAAATTTTCTAACTATTAATCTGAATTACCACTAACATATTGTTTAGCACCATTTTTGATCCCCGCTATAAACTAAAAGGTTTACAATTATTTGCACAATTTTTTTACGACAAACTAAATCCAACTATTAATGTAGCATCTTTTATTTCACGAGTTGATGCAGATTTACGTGAATTTTTTTCTTGTATTCTCGAAGATTATCATCTGATAATCCATATGCTTCTTCTACATCATTCTTTACATCCTTTGGTGAGGGAAAATCACATATGCAAGATTTGTTGGACCGGTTGAAGCCCAAACAAAGTCCCACGTCATATGACGAACTAGATTTTTACTTGTGTTAGCCTATGCTCGAGTTCTACCCGACGCAGTCGACTTCGCATTTTAATATTTTGCAGTGGTGGTGTTCCAATCAAACTCAAGATCCCATGCTTTCTACCATGGCACATGATATACTAACATGTCCGGTGTCTTCAGTGGCATCAGATTATACTTTTAGTATAGGTGGCAAGTTAATTGGATCCAAAAGAGCGAAGCTAGCAGTTTCCAGCTTAGAAATATCGGTGTGCTTGAAGGATTGGTTGCATGCAGCGGATATAGAGCAAGACCAACTAAAGTTGGGTTCATCAAGCGACGAAGAAAATGACCGTACCACCGATACAGTAAGTCCCACACCAACCGCTGCCAGTTTAGACTAAGTTAACTTATTTATATTATTGTAATTCTTCTTTATAATATATTTTCTTTTATATAATATATTTGTAATTTTAAATATTGGAATCATATTGGTTTAGTTGTATTTGTTAACAATTTATAATATATTTTGTTTTATTAAATATATTTATAATTATGATTGTGTTGTATTGTATTTGTATGTTATATTATTTAAGAATAAATAATAATTATTTTTTGGTCAAAACGAATGTATATTTTTATAATTTTACAAGGCATTGTTATTATTGTATGTTATATTATATAATGTAATACATAATTTATATGATACATATATAAAATTAAAAGAAAAAAGGGGAGGGGGAGTCGGGCCAGCCGAGCCCTGGCCCGGGTCGGGTTCGCAGAGCCTGGGTGAAACCTAAGCCCGACCTGGCTCGGTCCTAGGCTGGGCCCGTGGGCCCGGGCCCGAACCCGACCCGACCCAACCCAACCCAGCCCGTGGCCGGAAACTCATCTATTCTTGTTGCCAAGGTTTGAAAGCCATCAGAACAAGGCATTCGATATCTTGTTGTCTGTAATCGAGATTAGTTGGTAGTCCACTAGTTCTTAGTGGACTGCAGATCAACCAATCGTATCTGTAAGGACTATAGATGGCAAGTTGTATCCTTTGCCTAAAGGTGGTACCAGAGTTTCAGTTTGGGCACCAAGATATAATGGTTTAAGTTTTTTGAACACAATTCTGATTTCATGAACTATCTTCATATACCAGTCTTGTAGAAATTTTATTTCCATTTCTGATTTTGTTTATAAAATTGCTTTTAGTTATTTTTCAAAAATAAACTAAATTAGAAATATATAAATAAAATGTTTATTTAAAAGGTATAATGGCAGATAGTTTTCTAAGTCAAAACTAATCCTATCTCCAGTACAAGGTAGGCTGCATTACTATGAAAAAGCAAATTTTCTTGAAGTAGATATAGCTCTTAGTAGCACTCAAGCTTTGGTCACATTAGTCTAATATGATTCAAAGACTAGTGCGAGACGGTCTTTTTTTTGGTAGGTCAGTTTGATATACCATATATGAAAAAATTACATATGTACAAGTTTACGAGGGTCATACCCCAAGTCATTGCCAGAAAGGCCTACATCAATGAATAGAAAAATGAATCAATTAAGCTAAAAAGCATCAAAGGTCAACATGACCAACAAAGCAAAAGCAAAACAAAGCTAGAAGCCAAACAAAACTAATGCCCAATCCTCCATTTCTGCAGAAGCTCAGAGTGACGCCGAGTGCCACGAAGCGTAGGAGCAGCAATGAGATGGCTACGATCCAATCCTGTGACCTCTTCAATAACAACTAAAGATGGTCTAGACTGAGAGCACTGAATCCTCCGGTTACGCTCATACCATAGCATATAAATTGTCACAGAGAGGCAAAGGTGAGCTAGAACACGATCCACCCTACGTCCACAAAGCTAAACCCAAGAAACCAACTCACACTAAGGAAGCGTAGGTCAGCCAAAGGATGTGCGCGATGACACCCTAGACCAAACAAAAGCAGAGAAGCTGCAGGCGAAGAAGAGATAGCTATGCAGCTCATCATCTGAACCACACAGCATACGTGAAGATTGGGTGCCCTAAACCAGATGTCTCAACAATTTGTCACAGGTCCAAATCTGCTCACAAGAGGGAAGCCACACAATGAACGAGTGCCTCAAAGTGTGTAACTGGAACCAAAGAATATGATGGATGGAGTCCTCCTCCCTTGTGCTAAGTATCATCTCCCAAGCCGATCTGGTGGTGAATATCCCTGAACGGTGACCCGTCCACCGAACATGGTTAGCTACACCTGGCTGAGGTTTGAAGTAAACATAATCCCAAATAAAAAGCAGCTTTACCCGCTTCTGAGGAAACCTCCACTAATCACCCTCAATAATGTCAGAAACGCGTAAGCCCCATAGGTAACCAATAGAAGCTAAAGTGCGGGTTGTGCACCGACCCATCAAATGCCCACAAAGTAGCCAGTAGTCAGCCCAAAGTGCAGTGTCACACCCATATCCAATGAAGTGTTTGAATGCTCCATTATACAAGGATCGAACACTAAGAATGCTTCTCCACAACTAAGGAATCGACCCTGTTAGCTCAATCTCCCGAAGCTCTTCTCCTAGAGCCGGTTGGCATGAATCCACCGAGGCTAGAGAGAATCATGATTAGTGAGCATAACCCATAGGTGCTTTATAAAAGAAGCCTAGTTCCATTCAGTTAGGCGGCGAATCCCAAGACCACCTTCTCTACGGGGTAATAAAGATGCCTCCAGGCAAACTTCCGCTCTCCCCTGGACCATTGAAGTGCCCTTCCACAAAAAGGCAGCAAGCATGAACTTGATCTTCTTAATCATTGCCTTCGAAAGGATGAAGACAGATGACCAATAGACCTGAATAAAAAACGGCGCCGACCTGATAAGCTACAAACGCCTAGCATAAGAAAGAACTCATTAGGTCAAAAGCTACATGCGAGCCAGGATGTGATCCAAGAGAGGCTTGCAGTAGATGAACTGAAGCCTCAAAGAGATAAGCGGCATCCCCAGATATCTGACCAGACACTGTCCCAATCTAAACCCCATAATAGGCTGCTGAGAGTCAAAATCAACCCTAGAGATGAAGATTGTACTCTTCGCTGCATTTGAGGATAGCCCCGAAAGCGCAGGAAAACGATCCAACATCTCTCCAATAAACGAAACACTGCCCTCATCCGCCCGACTAAAAATCATCAAATCATTAGCGAAGTAGAGATGAGTGAGTTGTGTACCTAGGGTGGGTGGAATCGGAACCACAGATCAGAGATAGTACTACTAAGAAGACCTTGAAGTCCCTCCATGGTGATAATGAACAAGTAGGGGGAAAGAGCACCCCCCCGATGACTGCCCCAACTCGTTCCAAAAAACCCCTGAAGCTCGCCATTAATGGCGACCGAGAACATGACTGTGGAAAGACACTCTCACACCCAGCCAATCATTACCTCCAAGATATTCATACAATGCATAGCAGACAGAATGAAGTCCGCACTGTGTCAAATCCCTTGCAAATATCAACCTTTAGAGCACACCGAGGTGACACCGTTGGAAGGTGATAGTTGCGCATGAGCTCCTGAACAAGCAAAATATTGTCTGAGATCCTTCTCTTAGGAACAAAGGTAGACTGCGAGTCATTAATCAGAAAGGGAAGAAACCCTTTTAGTCTGTTAGCAATGATCTTAGTGATACACTTATAGATTATATTACAACAGAAGATCGGGCGATAATCGGCAAAGGTGGGGGGATTCTCCACCTTTGGAATTAGATTGATACAGGTAGTGTTCACGGCGCCTAGCGCACGCCCTAACTGGAAGAACAAATAGACAACCCGCACTACATCACGACCCAAAATATCCTAAGCCCTCTTAAAGAATAGGGAGGTATAGCCATCAAGACCAGGTTCCCTGTCATCCCATGGAAAAAGAGCATCTCGTACCTTAGCATCATAAATTGGAGGAGTGAATGGTCTAGCCCGATCCTCAGAAAGACAGGCCTGAAAGAGACCCGAGATATCCTCACGAAGCGGCCCATTCAGCTCAGTCAACAACTCTTGAAAATAAGAGACCTCGGTCTCTAAAATCTCCCCCCATCATAGGTCCTCGTGCCATTAGGATGAACAATAGAAGAAAGCCGGCTTCTAGCCTACCAATGGACATCAGACTTATGGATGACCCGGGTACCTTGATCCCCTAAGAAAAGCCACTAGACACGACTTCTGAATGTAGAAAGCCTCCTCATCCCTACATAGCCTCGAATACTCCTGAGATAAATGACGCTCCTCTGATTGAAGGACCATACACTCAAGATCAGCATCTAAACCCCTCCGACCCAGGCATGTTGCACCGCCACCACTCTAGGCGAGATGTGACTGTAGTGTCTAGCATTGAGGGCTTTCAACTCACTCTTTAGCCACTTCAGATTCTAATTAAGCTGATACATAGGCGTGCCATCAATGCTAGGCTCCCACACCCTCCAAACCGTAGGAAGATATTCCTCATGATCGGCACAAAAGTTAAAGAACTTGAAAGGGAGCCGCGATGTGCAGGGATCTCCAGGTCCTCTAACAACAAATGGACAATGGCTAGAGAAGATCTCTCATGAAAGGAACTCAACTGATGAGGCAGAAAATGCACGCAACCACCCCTCACTCACCGTACACCAATCGAGGCTCTTCAGAATGAAAGCGTCTCCATCCATCCTATTGGACCACATATAGCACAGCCCAGTATATGGCAGAATAATAAGCTCAAACTCATAAACACAGTTTCGAAAGTCATCCAGGTGGCCAGGCCAAGTGTCCCTACTGCCACATTTGTCACTAGGACTAAGGATAGCGTTAAAGTCTCCTAGGAGTATCCAAGGCTCCTCTTGAAGACCCACACTGGCTCCTCAAATATACCTCCATAGATCATGATGTGGCCCTAGCTCATTAAAGCCATAGACAAATGTGGTTATAAAGCCCACATCCCCTTGAACGTCAGAAACTCTACAGGTTAGAAACTGATCCCCACCCTGCACTCTCATGACACGATAGAGCCCAAGATCCCAGTACACAATGATGCAGCATCGAGAGTTTCGCACCCTACTATACATAAACTGCCACCACTCAGCATAGCGAACGACAGCAGACTTAATATCAACTAGGTTAGTCTTGGTCTCAACCAAGCCAACCAAACTAAGGTGAGAAGAAATCCAATCTCGAACAACACGAATGGAATTGGAGTTATTAAATCCCCTCACGTTCCAGCAACCTATCTTTGGAAAGTAGAGAACTAACATGACCCGCGGCTACGACGGGCTGTGATAGAGCATTTAACACGACGATCCACAGGAGCATGATGCGAAATACTATCAGAAGTAGATGTCTCATCCGTATGCTTCTCCGCTAAAAGAGTTCACCAATTCAACGACTCAAACTTAGGTACTGTCTGAACTGACCAAACTTCAATACATGTGACAGGCTCAATGATCCGAAGAAGAGCTTCCTGACCCGCCTCAATCTTGTAAGGGACAATGGCTTGATCCAAATCCTCTGGCGAACCACTCTCTTAAACATCAGTAGGAGAATCCGAGCTAGGATGAGAGACACGGGACTCGCTAGCGGGTTGAGCATGGCACACCTCAAGACGAGGGGACTTCACAGGCGAGACTAATGTGGTCCACCCTCCATTGCCTAAGGCCAAGCTGTCCAGCAGCCCAGTCACAGCCGCAGCCAAGGGTGACTGCCAATGATAACCAGTCAGCCAATCATGTTTGAATAAGTGTTAACTTCAAGAGTCTTTAAGAGTAAAGGCAGCAAAGCCACTAAGTTGCTTGAACTTGTTCACAAAGTGTTTATCAACTGATGATTGTTCGAGCAAGCAGAAGCTATAAGTATTTCATCGAGGTTTTTAGTTGATGACTCAAGTCACTTTGATTAGATCACGGTGGTGGCTTTTAGGAGAGCTCTTAGTTTTTTTTTTCCTTACTATAAAATGTTGTAGAAAGGATCAATAATGTGTTATTGAATATGATACGATTTATATGATGAATCAATCTTATATACCAAAATGTTTGTTATGTTGGAAGTTTAATAAATGGGTAATAGTAAGCTTGTGTTAGAAAATTTGACAATATGAGATATTATGTCTTAACTGCATGATACAACTTCAATTCGATTGATGCATTTGGTACTAAAGCGAATCTTAGATTGCACTGAAAACACGGGAGCCTTAGTGTAGTGGGAGGATGATCAGGATACCTAATAGATTCATTTGATCTGCCTTAATAGTTGAGCATGATAATGAATCTAATCCTCTGGACTACAATGGAGCTCCTAAAGATAGAGATGTAACGCAATGCGTCATGGCAATAAGAGCTAAGTTGGAGTCAATGTATTCTAACAATGTTTGGGAACTTGTAGAGGCACGAAAGGCATTAAATTCATTAGATTGGATCTAAATGAATCCACAAGAGATAGAAAGGAGTGGCTGAGAAGGTAGAGAAATTCAAGGCAAAGAATGAAGCCAATGGATTATACCCTAAAGGAAGGAATCGTCAATGACGAGACCTTCTTGCCAATTTCTATGCTTAAGTTCATAAGGATACTCTTGTTCATTATATCTCATTATGATGAATATGATAAATGGAAGTCAAGACGATAATTTATGATGGTCATCCTGAGGGACATATGTGTATGATGCAACCAGACATGTCTATTACCAAATATCAGGAGCATTTAGTATACAAATTAAGGATGTCCATTTATGGACTTAAATTAGCATCTTCATCATTGAGTAGTAGATTCGATGACAATCATTAAATCCTATGGATTTGAGCAAATGGTTAATGAAATATAGGTGTGCAAGTGACATAATAAGAAAGTGGTGACTTTCTAAATGATGTATTTCGATTGCATTCTACTCATTAAAAATGGTGTAGAATCACCATAAGCTGTTAAAGATTTGACTGTCTAGTTATTTCAAAATAAAAGACCTAGGATGAATTAATTGTTTTCTTAGGTCGAGCTTTTACGAGATTGTGAGAAAGTATGTTGGTTTGTTATAGATTGCACATGATTTTAAGGATTTTTGAGGTTTGATGCTAAAATTTATATTTATCCTAGGAGTAGGAGTCATTAGATGGTGAAGTGTAAGGCAATCTAGTATTACTTAGTTCACTATAGAAGCTGGGAGTTAATAACTTATGAAGTTGTAAACTAAGCTTGTTGACTTCGAAGGCTTCATATAGTTTTATGACGTGTGAGTGAAAGGATGTGACAATGAGGTGTTAGTATTGAAATTGTTACAGCCAATGAGTTGACAGGTTCCTATAGGATAGTTATGAAATGCAGGATTAATTGGGTTTAGAACAAGTGAGAGATTTTTGGAATCAATATCCTGAAAACCCAACTATTTGTGTTTCAATATCAATAAATAAAAATGCTTTATCTGTTTTATGTGTGATTATGGTTTATGGGTCAAATATGCATGTCATTGTTTCTAAAACATTCGGGGAGATGCACGTAGTCCATTGTGACAAGCTGTGGTTTTGTTTATGTGGTTAATGAGATTAAGCCATGGATAAACTTAAATCAAAATTGTGATATGTTGTCAAAGTAAGCTCATTGTCAGAGATGAGTTCTAGATAGCTTGTCGGATAAGACTATAACATGACACCTTATATGGCTTCTCTAGGTCATGTGGATAGGGATCCAGAAGTACCGAAGTTAGTGTTCATCAATAAGATTGGAACATTGAGCTGGACCACGAAAATTGTTTATTTCTTAATTATTATCAGAAATAAAAAGTTCTTCGTGATTAGACGATAACTCTAAATCCTGAGATTCTCTTGAACTTGTGCACGTAATATTCGCCACTTTGATGTATTCAAAGTGAGGTCTTGCAAAGTGTTCAATATTTTATGTATGTTGATTGACTACATGAAATGTAGAGGGAACAAAACAATCAACATGGAGTCTACTTTCTCTTATGACACTACAAGAAAAACTGTAATTTCCAACCCTTTTTCCGACCGAATCAATTTCAATCGGAAAAATCCAACCGCTTTTCCGACCGAAGTTGCTTCGGTCGGACATTTCCGACCATATATAAATAGGTCGGAAATCGGTTGGAAATGTTCCACCGATCTCCGACCTTCATGTTCTCGGTCGTAAATATCCAACCGCTTTCCGACTGTTAAATTTTGAAAAAAAAAAGTAAAAAAATTAAATTAAATTCGGTTGCAAAATCGGTGGAAAATTTCCAACCGATAATGTTGTGGTCGCAAATCTCCGACCGCAACTAAAGCTGTTGGAAAGTTCCGACCGATTTCCAACTGTTTATTTTATTTTTTAAATTTAAAATAAATTAAATTAAATATGTTGATTTCGGTCGGAAATTTCCAATTGTTTTTCCGACCACATCCAATTAATTTATTTAATATTTAATTATGTTAAATTAGTCCATATATAATTAAAGTTGTGTCAATTTGGTCCTTGGGAGTAAAATTTAAGTTAGGGTTATTTACATACAAAGGTCTTGTACTTTGCCTATTGATGTGACTTCAAAAGGTGTTTTAAAACTGTATACTTGTATGCGTACAAGATCGTCGTAACTTTAACGGGTATATGAGTCCTATCCATAGGGAATCGGTTTTAAATTGAATCTAGTGATTAATGGCTGGTTGGAATTTTGGGTTTTTGTTGATGAATTGAGTGGTTAACTAAACTAAAGCAACTAAAGTAGTAAAAAAGGTTGTCAAATTAAATAAACGTTAGTTCAAGGAATGAATTTAGGATAACTTTACTCGTATACTGTCATTATGCTCTATTATGACAATGATCTAGGAGGTTTAGGCTATAAGTACTAAGCGTAGGTTATATTTAAACTAGTTAAGGCTAAGGGCAATGAACTAATCTAAAGACATAACCTATTATATCATCTTAGGTGTAGCATAGGTTATCTCATTAGCACTACTTAATTCCTTTTTTGCTCCTAATTCAATATTAAACTTGAATTAATACTTAAGTTAGGGCTTGGGATAATGAACTAGTTTAAGAGCATAACCCATTGTATTACCCTATGTGTAGAATTGATTATCTCAATAGTACTGACAAATTCCTTTATCACTCATAATGAAGTATTAATTTGTACAAAAGATTGTGTTCAAAGTTGTGTATAACCTCAATCTTGATCATATATGAAAAACTAGTTATATTATGGTATAGGCTACAAACTCATAGATAAACGCTGATAGTTTGAAGATCTTATCATAGCTACAAGCATACAATTATGTAAGATGCAATTTAATGCACTACAAGTCAATTAATTATCTCAATTAATTCAACTTGAAGTCAAAAGATTGGCAATTTTATCAATAATTTAGCATAAATTAACTCTAAATCAACATAATCAATCAAAATTTTTCTTTTAATTTTGTAAGAAACAAATTTTTTTTAAAAAAAATTATGCTAAATTGTAAGTTGTTTCAAATTAATCCTCAAGAGTGTTTTAATTATAAGTGGACCTAAAATATCAAATTTTTTTTATTTTTTAAATGAAATGATAAGGTCATTACCAATAAACAGATATATTGATAATATTATCTTTGTATTACTAACAGAATCATTACCAATATGCAAGTCCGTTAGTTTTATTAAGTAGCTATTACCAACAGGTAAAATCACATTACCAGTAAATAAATTGATAGTATTAAGCCAATTGTAACAGAGACATTGACCAACGTAGAAATTTGTTATTAATATTATTTTTACAATATTATTAGAATAATCACCAAGAAATAAAGTTATTAGTTTTAAATTTAAAAAAATAGTACTTAAATTTTTACTCAATTTTTATTTTTTCCCTCAAATTTTATTTCCCTCTTTAATTTTTTACTTTTTCTCCCAAATTTTCATTTTCCCTCTCAAATTTCATTTTCCCCCCTAATACTTACAATTTTTACCTAAAATTAATATTTATATCCTAATTAAAATTACTAATTTTTTAAACAAATACCCATCCCACCCAAAGCAACCCTAACTCTTCATTCTCGCTCAGCCCATCCCGCACAGGCCCTCGCCAAGCGGCCGGAAAGCCACTACGTTGGCACCAGACAGCCCCTCGCCGTCCCTCGTCCCATAACAGCTTATTTTTGGTACATATTTCAAGTTTGTACTTAATATTTTTGTTTACAACTTTCATAATTTATTGTGAAATTAGTTTTTATATTGTGTTTCAACCTTTACAACTTGTTATATGAGAGATAAATTTTACTGAAATTTATGTTGGTTATTGCTAGTTTTTGAGTAGTTTTGTGGCGGGAGGTTGTCGGGTTTGATATAGAGGAAGTTCTATCAATTCTTAGGTTTGGATTGTGGTAGTATTTCTAAAGTTTCTGATTTTTTATCTATTTTTTATACATATTTCAGGTTTATACTCACTACATTTGTTTACAACTTTCATATTTTAGTGTAAAATTAGCTTTATATTGTATTTTAACTTTTATACTTGTTGTATGAGGTATTGTTGAAATTTTTGTTATTGTTACTAGTTGTTGGGTAATTTTGTGGTAGGATGTTGTTAGGTTTGGATATTGAGGAGGTTCTATCAACTCTTATATTTGGATTGTTGTGGTATTTCTGATTTTAGTCTATTTTTTGTACATATTTCAGGTTTGTACTCATTACTTTAGTTTAAAACTTTCATATTTTAGTGTAAAATTGGTTTTATATTGTGTTTTAACTTTTATACTTGTTGTACGAGGTATTGTTGAAATTTAGGTTGGTTGTTGCTAGTTTTTGAGTAGTTTTGTGGCGGGAGGTTGTCGGGTTTGGATATAGAAGAGGTTCTATCAATTCTTAGGCTTGGATTGTGGTAGTACTTCCAATTTTTCTGATTTTTATCTATTTTTTATACATATTTCAGGTTTATACTTACTACTTTTGTTTACAACTTTCATGTTTTAGTGTAAAATTGGTTTTATATTGTGTTTTAACTTTTATACTTGTTGTATGAGGTATTGTTGAAATTTATGTTGGTTGTTGGTAGTTTTTGAGTAGTTTTGTGGGGGGAGGTTGTCAGGTTTGGATATAGAGGAGGTTCTATCAATTCTTAGGTTTGGATTGTGGTAGTACTTCTAATTTTTCTGATTTTTATCTATTTTTTATACATATTTCAGGTTTATACTCACTACTTTTGTTCACAACTTTCATGTTTCAGTGTAAAATTGGTTTTATATTGTGTTTTAACTTTTATACTTGTTGTATGAGGTATTGTTGAAATCTATGTTGATTGTTGGTAGATTTTGAGTAGTTTTGTGGCGGGAGGTTGTCGAGTTTGGATATGGAGGAGGTTCTATCAATTCTTAGGTTTAGATTGTGGTAGTACTTTCAATTTTTCTGATTTTTATCTATTTTTTATACATATTTCAGGTTTATACTCACTACTTTTGTTTATAACTTTCATGTTTTAGTATAAAATTGGTTTTATATTGTGTTTTACCTTTTATACATGTTGTATGAGGTATTGTTGAAATATATGTTGGTTGTTGGTAGTTTTTGAGTAGATTTGGGGCGGGAGGTTGTCGGGTTTGGATATGGAGGAGGTTCTATCATTTCTTAGGTTTGGATTGTGACAGTACTTCCAATTTTTCTGATTTTTATCTATTTTTTATACATATTTCAGGTTTATACTCACTACTTTTGTTTACAACTTTTATGTTTTAGTGTAAAATTGGTTTTATATTGTGTTTTAACTTTTATACTTGTTGTATGAGGTATTATTGAAATCTATGTTGGTTGTTGGTAGTTTTTGAGTAGTTTTGTGGTGGGAGGTTGTCGGGTTTGGAAATGGAGGAGGTTCTATCAATTCTTAGGTTTGGATTGTGGTAGTACTTACAATTTTTCTGATTTTTATCTATTTTTTTTTATACATATTTCAGGTTTATACTCACTACTTTGGTTTACAACTTTCATGTTTTAGTGTAAAATTGGTTTTATATTGTGTTTTAACTTTTATACTTGTTGTATAAGATATTGTTGAAATCTATGTTGGTTGTTGGTAGTTTTTGAGTAGTTTTGTGGCGGGAGGTTGTCGGGTTTGGACGTGGAGGAGGTTCTATCAATTCTTAGGTTTGGATTGTGGTAGAACTTCCAATTTTTCTGATTTTTATCTATTTTTTATACATATTTCAGGTTTATACTCACTACTTTTGTTTACAACTTTCATGTTTTAGTGTAAAATTGGTTTTATATTATGTTTTAACTTTTATACTTGTTGTATAAGGTATTGTTGAAATCTATGTTGGTTGTTGGTAGTTTTTGAGTAGTTTTGTGGCGGGAGGTTGTCAGGTTTGGACGTGGAGGAGATTCTATCAATTCTTAGGTTTGGATTGTGGTAGTACTTCCAATTTTTCTGATTTTTATCTATTTTTTATACATATTTCAGGTTTATACTCACTCCTTTTGTTTACAACTTTCATGTTTTAGTGTAAAATTGGTTTTATATTGTGTTTTAACTTTTATACTTGTTGTATGAGGTATTGTTAAAATTTATGTTGGTTGTTGGTAGTTTTTGAGTAGTTTTGTGGCGGGAGGTTGTCAGGTTTGGATATGGAGGAGGTTCTATCAATTTTTAGGTTTTGATTGTGGTAATACTTCCAATTTTCTGATTTTTATCTATTTTTTATACATATTTCTGGTTTATACTCACTACTTTTATTCTCAGATTTGGATTGTGGTGGTACTTCTGATTTTTCTGATTTTAATCATTATTTGTAAATATTTCAGGTTTGTACTTATTACTTTTGTTTAAAGCTTTCATAGTTTAGTGTGAAATTGGTTTTATATTGTGCTTTAACCCTTACAATTTGTTACATGAGAGATGAATTTTGCTGCAATTTATGTTGGTCATTGCTAGTTGTTGGGTAGTTTTGTTACCCCTTGTTTACAATTTTTGTTTACAATTTTCATATTTTAGTGTGAATTTGGTTTGATTTCTTGTACAATCCTGAAAATTTCTTGAGTGTAAAATTTTTTGACTTTTTTTTCAGATTATGGAAATCCCAGATCATTGTAGATGGATGATTAATAGGCTTCTTCCCGGTCGTGGAGGATGTACAATTGCATTTTTGCGTGGTGTAGATGAGTTTGATGCATTTGCAAGAAGGCAATCAGTGTTTTTAAAGGAGGGTATATATAGATGTCCTTGTTATAAGTGTAAAAATAAGAAATTTTTATCTCCTGATGAAGTTAAGGTTCATCTTTACAGGAGGGGGTTTACAGGTAGTTATTGGTATTGGACTTCACATGGGGAGGTTGAACCACAGGAATATGGTGGGGTTAACATGCATCACGGTGCTCCAAGTAGTGCGCATTTAAATAATGAGGATCAATTTGCTAATAGATATCAGACTATGGTTGCAGATGCTATAGGGTTAGATTATGGAATTCCTTTCCAAAAAGATGTGAGTCAACCCCCAAATGCGGATGCTCAAAGGTTTTATGATATGTTGCATACAGCTCAACAACCATTGTGGGTTGGATGCAATAATCACACTGAGTTATCCGCTGCTGTTAGAATGATGAGTATCAAATATGACTACAACATGCCACAAAATTGTTTCAACGAAATTGCGGGGCTTATGAAAGAGACATGTCCATCTGATAATCTCATACCTCTTAATTTTTACAAGGCTAACAGATTAGTGTCAAAACTTGGACTCACTTCTCAAAAAATAGATTGTTGCCCTAATGGTTGTATGTTATATTACAAGGATGATGCCAATTTGAATAAGTGTAAGTTCATGTCTTGCGGTGCACCTAGATATCAAGTGCACAAGTCACGCAGGGGAAATTCTAAAGATATCCCAATTGCAAGAATGCATTACTTGCCACTGATTCCAAGACTTCAAAGATTGTATGCTTCTAGGAGTTCTGCTGAGCACATGAGGTGGCACTGCGATAAGAGGCGGGAGCATGGTGTTTTGTGTCACCCATCTGATGGAGAAGCATGGAAACACATTGATCGAACATATCCTAATTTTGCCAATGAGCCGTGGAATGTCAGACTTGGTTTATGTGCTGATGGCTTTACTCCATATGGACAAACGTCCAAAACTTACTCTTGTTGGCTAGTAATTGTTACCCCTTATAATCTTGCTCCTGAAATGTGTATGACTAGTCCTTATATGTTTTTAACTTGCATTATTCCTGGGCCGAAAAATCCTAAGGGTAGGATAGATGTGTATTTGCAGCCTCTGATAGATGAGTTGAAGACATTATGGGAAAAAGGTGTCTTAACATACGACATCTCTATGGAGCAAAATTTTCAAATGAGGGTTGCATTAATATGGACTATCAATGATTTCCCTGCACATGGCATGTTGTCTGGGTGGAGTACTCATGGAAAATTAGCATGCCCAATTTGTATGCATTAGTCTAAGGCTTTTGATTTGTGTAACGGGGGGACCCCAACTTGGTTTGATTGTCATCGTTCATTTTTTCCCGTGGACCATTCATTTAGAAGGAATAAAGATGCTTTTTTGAAAAATAAGTTTGAACATAGAACATCTCCTGTCAGGTTTACTGGGGAACAATTATGGCAGGTAGTGTCTGAACTTCCAAAGGTGGCTGAAAATATGCAATTTGAAATTGATGGCTTCGGTATGACTCACAATTGGACAAAAAAAAGCATATTTTGTGAATTACCATATTGCAAAAACAATATGCTTCGACACAACTTATATGTCATGCATATAGAAAAGAATTTCTTTGATAACATATTCAACATTGTAACGGATGTCAAGGGCAAAACTAAAGACAATGTGAAAGCGAGGATGGACTTGACTATGTATTGTAGGCAAAAGGATTTGGAGTTGAAAGTACTAAGCAATGGTAAAGTTTTGAAACCAAAAGCAAAATTTTCCTTTACTATGGAGCAGAAAAGAGTTGTATGTGAATGGGTTAGGAACTTGAAAATGCCAGATGGATATGCCTCATATATGGCTACATGTGTAGATATGAATAAAGCAACATTGTCAGAAATGAAGAGTCATGATTGTCATGTATTTATGAAGTGTTTACTTCCAACGGCCTTCAGTGCACTACCTGAACAAGTATGGAAACCTCTTACTGAGTTGAGTCACTTTTTTAGGGACTTATGCTCAATAGTATTATGAGAGGAGAACTTGTTACAAATAGAGAAAAATATTGTTGTTATACTCTGTAAATTGGAGCGTATCTTTCCCCCTGAATTTTTTAATTCAATGGAACATTTGCCCATCCATTTGGCCTACGAAGCAAGAGTAGGTGGACCTGTCCAATTCAGATGGATTTTGAGAGGTAATTATCACAATCTCCGCATGTGATTCTGTTAATTATAAATGTTGAGATATTAAGTATAATTTTTGACGTAGGAAATTTGGTAAATTGAAGAGAATGGTGAAGAATAAAGCTCATGTAGAAAGCTCTATATGTGAGGCATACTTATGCCAAGAGACATCTCAATTCTGTTCATATTATTTCGAGTCTTATGTTCCGTCCATGCGAACTAGAGCCAAACGCAATGAGTATGGAGGTGAATGTGAAACACTGCAGCCAACTCTATTAGCTTTTCGCTCACAAGGCCACCCGGCTGGAAAGCCAAAGAAATAGTACCTAACTACCGAAGAATATCATGCCGCCCATTTACACATTTTGTTAAATTGTGATGAAGTTCAACCCTATATTAAGTAAGTATCACGTCCACCATTAATATGGTTTCTTATGTTTTTTTGGGGGATTTTTATATTATAAATTTTAAATTGGCTTACCGTGTTTTTACACAACAAAAAAGGGCGGAATACCAATATATTCGTGATGAGGAAGTTGATGCTGTGATTGAGAAGGAGTTTGCATCATGGTTCAAAAATAATGTGAGTGTTTAAGCAAAATGTATAATAATTTAACTAATGTAACTTTTATATTATAGTAACTGATATATTTTTCATGCTATGGATAGGTGCGCAAGTTTCAACTAACCGACATGGAACATCATGAATACGTGTGCCAAATAGCAATGGATCCTTTGAACGTTGTGAAAACATGGCCCATTTACATTGTAAATGGATATAAATTTCACACAGATGAGAGAAGTGAAGGAAAGAGAACCATAAATAGTGGTGTGTGTGCTCGAGGGATTGGGGAAGGTGAGATGGAAAATGAATACTATGGCATCCTCAAAGATGTGGTTGAAATAGAATATTCGGGGGAACCAATTAAAAAGTGTGTGTTGTTTAGCTATCATTGGTTTGATCCGACCTTGAACCGTGGTATGAAAGTGCATAAATATTATGGTATTATTGAGATTCGTCATAACAGGCGCTCTGAAAAATACGATCCATTCATTTTTGCAGATGTCGTAACTCAAGTTTACTACATGCCTTACCCTAAAAACATAAGGGGCAAAGCAGATTGGTGGGTCGTTATAAAGACCAAACCAAGGGCTAGGGTGGATAAATGATACACATTGGATGTTGCTTATCAAGAAGAGAACATGTCTACTGTTAATGCTGTAAGTAATGATGTTGCTATAGAACCTTTAGGTGGAGATGCAGGAAATTATGAAGAAGTTGACATTGACATCCTTCCAACTAGTCAACAAACAATTGAGGAGGAGGAGGATGAGGAGGAGGAAGAGGAGGAGGAGGAGATGGATTTTAGTGATGAGGATGAATCAGAAAATGATGAAGGACAATGCAAAGAAAATGATTGTGAGGACGAAGTTGACTAACATTACATATTAATTTTATCTTGTTTTCTCATTGATTGTATTTAATTTGGCTATGTGAACTTGGCGTAATATTGTGCATTTTGGTTTGAAATTCTAATGTTGAGATGTTATGTCATACTCTATCATGGTCATTGTCCGTATCTTGATGTTAGGGAACTAGGGGTGGAAGTATGATGTTAAAATACTTTATGATATTATATGTATATTTTTACGTATATTTTTTACTTGTTGCAAATATAGTCCCTTTGTCCTAAATCTTTTTATGTGGTTGTTAATTGTTTGCTGTTGTTATCTAAATGTATTGTATCAATTAAAAAATGTCAAAAACAGGTGCTAAATCTGCTAGTAGGGGGCGCTCAAAAAAAAGGCGCTCTTCTTCTAGTACAGCAGAGGGTAGTAGTGATTCACCTTCCTATTTGCCCGGTTCATGTTCATATCCTTATTCTATGGTCCCTCCTACACAAGATCAACCCATCTTCCAAAGGTCATCCCCTCATGCTCACCCTACACCATCACCACCCACACACCATACACCATCACCACCCATCTATCATACGCCATCACCACACGTTCACCCTACACCATCACCACCCATCTATCCTACGCCATCACCACACGTTCACCCTACACCATCACCGCCCATCCACCCTACACCATCACCGCCCATCCACCCTACAGGTCATGATTGGATTATAGGTCAAGGGACCTCGCACGCACATGCTTTGACTAAGGCTTATGTAGAGCCGGAAGGAGACGGGTAAGTATTGTAATATTTATATTATTATTTATAAATGATTTTGATAATTTAGTGTATGCTAATTAATATATTAATGTTTTGAATTAGGTTTTTTGGGGATCATCCAACGGTTGTTCGTAACATTACTGATATCATCAAAAGCAAATTTGATGGACCTCACGACTCATGGATGAAGGTACCAGAAGAGGTGGTAGAGTTATGGTTTGACGAGTTTAAGGTAAGTATTTTGAATTTAACTATTATTTTTGTGCTTTGATTTGTGTTTACAATTTTTTTTATAAAAAATTTTGTAGAAGAAGTACTGGTGGTATCCAGAGAATGAGAGGACAATCAGAAAAAGTTTTGAGAAGCACGGTGGAAAAAGCCTGAAAGACACGTTTTCTTGGGTCAAAGGAAAACCTAATAAGCGCCCACACTGGTTAAGTCAAGAAGTGTGGAATGAGCTATGGAAGTACTGGAATAGTGCATCCTTTAAGGAAAAAAGCGTGCAAAATAAGAAAAATCGTGATTAAGATGTTGATGAGATTGGCATGTCGCTTCACACTGGTGGTTCAATCCCATCAAAAGAGCACAGAAGGTGACTGGTAATATAAATTTTATAATTATTTCTTGGAATATGCCTTACTTGTAAATAATAATCTTCTATATATTTGTAAATATAGATGGAAAAGACATGCAAGGTACCTACTTTTGGTGAGCTGTTTGCATTCACCCATCAAAAGAAGAAGGATAAAAGTTGGGTGGACAAAAGATCTTTTGTTGCTTATGTAAGTGTTAAATTATTGATTTATGCATTTCAAGTTAAACAATTGTAATTAGTTTTATACTAATTGTCACAATTGATCACAGGAGCGTTTTACTAAAAAAATGACGGAACTGGCTTCTACTCAAAATTCAATTGATGTTTCCGAGGATGGACAAGATTCAAGGCAACAGTGTCCTTTATCACAGATAAAGACATGGAACGAAGCTGTTGGTCTGACAAAGAAGGGGGAAACATATGGACTTGGAATGGAAGCAACAATATACAAATGCTCCTCTTCCTCCAGTCAGTCGTCAAAGCAGATGTCTACTTCCAGGGTAGAAACACCAGAGTATAAGGAATTGACCGCTCGGATGGAACAAGAACATCGTGACAAGGAGGAAATAAAACTTATATTGGAAGCAGAAAGACATGATAGAAAGAAATCTGAAATGAAATTAAAGAAATCTAAAATGAAATTAAAGAGAAAACTTCAACAATTCAAGGAGCAACAAAATCAAATGATGAAACAATTGTTCATGAAATTGAATGTTGATTCTCTAGTCCAACCAATTTTTGATAGTGATGATGATGATGATGAAGATGAAGATGGAGATGGAGACGAAGACGAAGACGAAGACGAAGATGAAGATGAAGATGATGGTGGAGATGATGATGATGATGTGTAGTAAATTTGATAATTGTTTTATTTAACTTTTCAGGTGTAAGCTTAAATTACATTGTGATGATTTTGATAATTGAAACTTATGTTATGTTTTTGGTATTAGTAGTATCGTATATGTTATATTTTTGGCATGATCAGTACCGTATACATACAAGAAAATTAATTTATAATAGGATTAAACATATTTTTCTACTAAACAGGCATTTAAAAAAAAATTAAAAATGTTCAGCTGATTATTTATCTTGCCGGCCAAGTTTCCGACCGAATTTCAGTTGGTAGTTGCCGACGGAGAATTTGGTCGGTAATTTCCGATCGATAATTCGATCGGCAATTTCCGACCGATAATTCGGCTAGAAATCTTTGACCAATAAGTCGGTTGGAAGTTTCCGACTGAAACTCTCAATCGGTCGGAAATTTCCGATTGAAATTTTAGTCGGAAATCCTGGTGGAAATTTCTGACTGAAACACTCAGTCGGAAAGTCGGTCAAAAATTTCGGACCGAATTTTGAAAGTCATCGGAAATAGGTTTTCGACCAACATATTTCCGACGTAAAAATTCGGTCGGAAATTCGGTTGGAAGTGCACATTTCCGACCGATTTTTCCCAGTTTCCGACCGATGTTGCCGTCGGAAATCGACTATTTTTTGTAGTGTGAGAAACATATGTCCTCTTAAGTAGATTCGCAAGTGTTCAGAAAATTCGGAATCTTTGGCCAAAGCGTTCCTAGTGTTTGTCACTGGAATTGATACAAAGAATATGTTCTTGTGTCACAAAATTAGTCGAAAAATGGTGAGTTGGCTACTTAAGGAGGAGCAGTGAAAAATAATGATGGTACTTTTAATTATTACTTCTCATGGATATCAGATAGAGGGGTTGATCGTTTAATTATTAAAAATTGGGAATTATCAATTAAATATTTTTAAAAATTGGGAATTATCAATTAAATATTTTAACTCTTGAGTGCAATAGGATTTATTTAGTGGAATTAAGTCTTATTAAATAGTAATCAAATATTATCATGAGATAATAATTATTTTTGATCCATTTGGAGTTTGATTTAAATTGTTCCTAAGATCCTTGCGTAAGCCTCTAATTTTGCACCATTAAAAAATATTAAAGAATTCATGAGATGAATTATTTATTCATGTGATGAATAAATTTAATTTTGCTAAACAACATTCATTTGATGAATAAAGTTAAAAATATTAAATAAAATTATTTTGTTAAAATAAAATTTATAAGATGAATTTTTACGTGTGGGAAATAAAAAAAAAAGGACTCTAATGAGGTGGTGATCCGCATCGCGTGGAATGGACCAACTGGTGCATGATCCTAAGGGGCAAGATGTGGACCAATCAGAGCGTGCCATGTGGCAAGCTCTGGGATGCCCCAAAGGAGTGATCCTACCCTTTGGGTGCGAACCAATAAAGGAGTGACATGTGGCACCTGTGACATGTTGATACTTGTGGTGCTCCCCTTTGCCAAACAACGTTGTTTTGCTTTGTTTTTATGCGTCCCACGTCGAAATTTTCAAGTGTTTTTCATCCAATAGATTATTGTAAATAATAGTCTTGGAATTTAGATTTAGCATTGAAAAATCACTCAAAATTAATAGTTTTCTGAAAGCATTGACTTTTGGAGAACTAAAAGAGAAGAAATTTCTGTTGAAAATATTCCTCTAAGTTTAATTTTTTCTGGAGCCCACACTCCAGGTGCTCAAAGGAGATTGTGTAGAAGGTCTCGTGGTCTTGGTGATTTTTTGTAGCAACACTGTGGTCTACATCAAGATATTCTTGTTTCCTTTTCTTTTACTTTTTGCTTTTCAATTTATTTACATTATTTATTATGCTAGTTATTTATGTTATTATTATGAATGTATTAGAGTAGAAGGCTGTATGTTTTAAATTAGAAATTTTAAATAGCTCCGCTGCATTAATTAGATAAACTTAGAGAACATTTTTGAAATATGTCCCAACAAAATTATATGTTTGTAGTCAGTGATGAGTTAGGACACTTGTCTGATAAGACTATAATATGATACTTTAGATGACTTGTATTGGTCATATGGATGGGGACCTAAAAGTGTTCTAAGTAAGAATAATTGTATTTTAACTAAGTCTGGGAACTTGTAGAGGTGTCGAAAGACATTAAATCCATTAGATTTGATCTAAATGGATATACAAGAATAAAGAGTTGAGTGGATGAGAAGGTTGAGACCTTCAAGGCTGGATTGATGGGTGGGTTATACCCTATAAGAAGGAATCGTCATTGATGAGACCTTCTAGTCAGATGCTATGCTGAAGCCCATAAGGATGCTCTTATCCATTGTATCTCATTATAACGATGTATTGAATAATGAAAATTAAGACGACATTTTCTGAATAGTTATCGTGAAAATGTTGTGTATATGATACAACCAGACAGGTTTGTTGCCAAGAGTCATGAGCATATAGTATGGCAAATTAAGGAAGTCTATTTGTAGACTTAAATATACATCTTGTTCATTAAATAGTAGATTTGATGACAGTCATCAAGACCTAGTGATTTGAATCAATGGTTAGTGAACCATGAGTATATGAGTGACATGATTAGAAAGTAATGACTTTTTAAGTGTTGTATATAGATGGCATTCTACTTATTAAGAGTGGTGTGGAATTGTTATAAGCTATTAAGATTTAGTTCTGTAGTTACTTAAAAGTGAAAGACCTAAGATAAACCAACTATGTTCTTAGAATTAAGCTTTAGCGACATTTAAAGAAAGGATGTTGCGTTTGTCATGGGTCGCTCATTTTAAAAGGGTTTCTAGATATTTGATGCAAAAAATCCATGTTTACCCTTGTAGTGGAAGTCATTGGATGGTGAAGAGTGAGTCCTGTATTGCTTACTTCACTATAGAAGTCGGGTACTTGATAGCTATAAAGTTTTTGAGTGGACTACTTGATTCAGAAAGTTCCTTATAGATGAAAACTTATGAGCAAACGAATGGGACAGTCAAAGATCCTTATTGATAAGTTTTACATTCAATGAGTTGACAGATCCTTATAGGATAGTTATGCAATGCAGGGCTATTTGGTTTTAGGACAAGTGAGAGATTGTTGGAATTGGTGTCCTAAAAAAGCCAATTATTATATTTAAATATTAAATAAATAAAATTATTTTTTAATTTATTGTCTGATTATGTTTTATGAAGCTAATGTACTTGTGATTATTTTCTAAAACATTCCATGAGATGTACGTAGTCTAAGATTATATGTGAAGTTTGATTTAAGTGGCCATTGAGATTGAGCAGCGAATAGACTTAAATCAAATTAGTGATATTTCAAATTATATGTTCTTAGTCGATGATGAGTTTGGGCAACTTGTTTGATAAAACTATAATATGATACTTTAGATGATGAATTATCTTGGTCATGTGGATAAGGATCCAAAAGTATTATATTAGTGTTGTCTATGTGATGGGAATACTAAGTAGGACTACCCAAATTAGTTGTTTCTTCATTGCTATTAGAAATAATTAATTTTGTAAGACGATAACTCTAAATCCAGAAAATTGTATGACCTCGGGTATGGATTGTTAGTTGCTTTGATGTGCTAAAAGGATCCTCCGTGGTGTATACAAGCTATAATTAGACACATACATAGGCTTAAAATGATGTTTGATTGTATTCTGTTTTGTTGGATTTCACGTAAATGTAGGGTGTCGCATGTTGTAACCATCGATGGTGGTTATCCCCGCCTTTGCAACTTATTGATGTACGTGGTTAGGGTTTGGAATGTTGGTGTTTTCCTTCGGGCATTTCATTGATCCATATGACTTAAATCTTACATGCATAACCTTGTTATAATTAATTCTTCATTGTATATGAACTAGAATTGGGACAAGGAGCACAAAAGCACACCCCTACCTTGTCAACAACATTTAATCACAAGGAAAGGAGTTGGGTAGCAATGGATGACCACGGTTTATGATAAGGTTGTGTTAGTATATAAAATATCCTAGTAGTTGATATGATGTAAAAGTTGTTTACATTAGTATTAGTTAGTTACATGTATAGGGTTGTTATGCATAGGTAGATATTACGTTAGGTTGATAAATAGTAAATAGCAGAAATAATGTGTAATAATGCAGTGGAATAGTCGTATTAGGTAGTTAGGGCAATTGACATATCTCGAAATGTATCTACTTCTCTCATGGGAATGGTTGACATGGAAGCCGACAGTTGGAGGTTGAACAGTCATCGAAGCCCAGCTCTAAAATTCCATCCTTGAGGACAAGGATGATTTGAAGGGGAAGGGAATGTTATGAGCATGACTAGTGGCGCAGGACTTTCATTCTCTATCATGAATTTGGTGTTGCATAGTAGATGGTGTGGGTGTGTATTAAGGTCAGCATGGGGTCATGTGTCGTGAGCAACGGCTGTTAGCGCACATATTTGTCACAAGCAAATCAGGGAATTGGCTGTGAGGGGATCTAGTCACAGTCCCGGCATGCTGGATCCTTCTGCAACACTTTGTCATGCGCAGTAGAAGGGTCTGGCTTGAGATACACGGAATGCCGGTCCAGTGTTGGTCTAATGAGTGCTTTGCCGATACCGCCAAACTCTGGGGGAGGTTCATTAAGGTGGATCCAAAAACATCCACTATGAGGTGCATGGACGTTGCTAGGATTCTGGAGGACACTTGCCGCACAGCATGTATCCACCAGATAGTCCAGGTTCACCACAGTGGCGGAACCCGTTTGATCTTCGTTAAAGAAGGAAGCTCTGCATTGTTACAGGACTACTCCCCAAGCGTTGTGTCCAAAACCGCATCTGCTAGATTGGCGAGGGAGCAGGCCTTTTCCACATCACATCCCCCTCAAGGGAACGAGTGCACGACTGTGATAAGGCATTCATCACAGATTCTACCTTCTCCGCATCTGATGCCTGAGCGCTTTGATATTAGTGAGGAGTCTAGAACTCCTGCCCTGCTGTTGACAAATGAAGGGATGGAAGTTGCTTGGCAGCCGTCTGGTCATGTTTCCCTCCACCGAAACGGCCAAATCATTGGAAGATGGGCCCCGCAGCCACTGATCATGCATGCCAGGCCTTGTGCTTCACAACGGGTGGCGCATCCCCCTCTGCTACTGCCATGGGCTGTGAGTGGTGAAGATCCAAAGATTCAACATCATGCCCAGAAAACCGCGCCTGTTGGCGATACTCCAGAAAGTAATAGTGAAAATGAGTCTACAGCATCTGGGCCTGAGTTCCTTCCAGGTTTCGAACCCATTGCAGAAATGGGTAACTCTAAAGCTGAGGATAGTATGTTGTCGTGTCAGCAAGATGCAGCTCCTTCCATGGGAGGGCCTAGCTCGGGCTAGAGAATAAAAGAAAAAGTGCCCTCAACAAGAAAACAGAGAAAAGCGATTAAGCGCAAGATGAAGGATAGGGAGAAGCGAGAGCTGCAAGACTTCCTCAAGGATATGTCTCCTACAACTAATGCTAGAAAATCACCTAAGTCAGTGAAGAAGAAGAAGAAAAACCAAAATAGGGGTAATCGAATCCAGAAAATCACGGAAGAAGTTTATGATGAGAGGATCTAGACTGCGGAGCGAGTTATAGATAGGGCAAAGGGTGGGCATCAACTTCGATGGTTTCAACCCGGTTGAGGTGGCTGACATCCTTGCTCATTGATTTGGCTTGTGTGGTTTGGGGCTGTTTCAAGCGGTTGTTTCTGGTTGTTGCTGGGGTTTCCATGTTTGTTGGTTTAGCTCCGGCTCCTTTGTGGTGTTTGTGTTTTGTTTTTGTTTGTCCGTTTGTCTGTGTACTTTCCAGGTTTGCCTTTTTAATTGTCTGTCTGGGTTTTTGTCTTCTTTGGGTCCGCTTGCGTTGTTTGTTGTGGCTGTGTTGGTCTCCTATCGGGTCTTTGCCTCTCCGTGTTCCTTTTGCTTCGTTTGAGGTCCTGTTTTTTCTTTTTCTTTTGTTGTTCTTGTTTTTTGGTCGTCTTTCGGCTAGCTTCAGTCTAGCTTCAGGCCTTGTTTTTCGAGTTTGCCTGTCTTGTATCGGCACTCCTGTGTCACTTATCGAAAAAAAAAAAAATGCGCAGCTTGGTCACCGCCCAGGTTATGTTATTTTAGCTTAGTTTCTTAGGCCATGTGCTTAGTTACCTCTATAGAAAATGTATAAACCTCTTGTAAATTATATCATATCATACTTGACAATTAATGGAAAATATATCCTACTTTCTCATCTCAATCTCTATTCTCTCATCTCCAATTCTTCTATTTCTCTCTCTCATCTAAACTCTAGCTCCTCTCTCTCCCATCACCAACCTTAGGGTTGTCACATTTCCATATATCAAGTTATGCGTTTTTTGCTTTTTTTTTTTTTTTTGCCTAACAAGTTTTCTAAGCTCATTTTAGCCCTTAATATAGTTAAAGAATTAGTTAGTATATATAAGAGCTTGATGCAACACGTAAATGAAAATTAAAAAAATGGGAAGGATTCGACAACATTCCCTTCAATTTTATTACAAAAATAAAATAAGAGGAACAAAAGTACTCAATTTTTCACACCCAAGAAAGAAAGAAAACTCTAAAATATGAACTAAAACATGAATTATTGAATGCTGAACAAAACCTAGACTTCCTCTTATTTAAATAGAGGCGCTAGTTGACTATGAATAAAATGCTAAAAGATAATTTAAAATTTAAATCTGAAAACTAATCATTTTTAAAATCAAACTCCTATGGTTTCGTCCCCGTCCAGACCTCTCCACCAACCCCATGCTGCGACCAATCCGCCACACTATCATCCCACCAAGCAACGGTCAATCTTGAACGCGAAGCTACATTGTCCAACCTATTTTTGGCGTCTTTGTCTCGCCTGTTCTTAGTGTCACCATCCTGCCTAAATTAAGTTGCCAATACCTATACGACGGTTGCATCAGAACTAGTATACGATAAATTTAAATTATTTTACAAATGTATAAATTAAAAAGTTAATATATTAAATATAGGATACTAATATGCAATTTTAAAGTGGAAACTATGGGAGGCATATTTGTTTATCTCAGCCCATAAAAAAAAAGAAGAATACAACCATGAACCCACACATCACAAGTTGCTTTCCCTAATGGATTGCTACCTGCCCTGCTACTTGGCTCAATTTATTTAAAAAAAAAAAAATCGCCAACAACGGCGCACGACTAAGTCACGTGATCCTGCCCAAGATATTTTCAGCTCTGAAAACTCGATCTCCACCGTAGAAACCAATTACCAGAAAAGGAATCAACGGTAGAGATCCCCTCATGTTTGAGACTCTCTCCACCGTAGATCCACTGTGTGTGTTTGTTCTGTGAGTGTTGTTCCCGTGTCTTGTCTGGTCCTATTCTTGGTGGATGTTGTGTCGTGTTTTGAAGGGAGCTTTTGTTTCTGTTTTCTTGTTTTGTGTTTTTTGTTTCTGGTCCCCATGCTGTTGCGGTCTGACTCAGGCCTCGCCTAGCGAGTAGCCTGCTTGTGTTCGCAATTTTGTCGGAAATTATGGAAAAAAAATAGGGGGAGTCAGCTATTTAATAGAAAGAATAAGTTACGTATTAGGATTCTTTGGTTTGATAAATTAATATTTTAATTCGTAATATTTATTTAATATAATAGTTCAAATAACCATGTGACAGAATGTTAAACTTGACATTATTTTTTCATTTCACACTGCTATTTGGATTTTATTAAGTTGAAGAAGACACAGAGAGAGGAGAGGAGAGAGAAAGGAAGAGGAAATGGAGAAGAATTTGAATCCAATGCTGTTAAATGAGATCGGCCCCGATGGTCTTCCTCGTGAAGCTCCTGTCATTGCCTACACTGAAAAGACTTGAACTTTTTTCAATTTTTTGTAGTATTGATGCTAGATCATCGAGGAGGAAAGGCTCCTTACAATATTCTCATGACGAATCGATCTTCGGGATGGGGTCCTCGAAAACAGGTTCTCTTTCACCCGGAAGGGGGAAAGCTGCGTACATTCACCCCCCAGAGCCTGCTTCGTGCGGGAGCCCCTGTGGTACTGGGACTGTTGTTGTTGTTATTGTATTTGGATTTTATTAAATACATTAGTAATTTTGTAGAGTTTAAGAACTAAAACATTAATAAAAGTATCTCATGTGTTAATACGTATGTAACTCATTTGCTAATGAGGAACTCGGTTACCTGGTAACCCCTGCTCACGACTCATACACCACATAAGCCAGTAAAGTCAAGGAATTTTTAGGGGGAAATTGTTCTACAGACATTTTAGCCTAAAATAATAATATTTATTTATGTAAATATAAAGGGTTATTTATACTTTAGCATCCAATATTTTTGGAAATAAAAAAGAATACTGACATTTTTAATTTGATAAAAATGTCTCTAGGTTTTTGTTGTTTTAATAAAAATGCTACTCTCTTGTATGATTACATTATCTTTTGTGATATATCAGTGTTACAATAAAATGATAAAAAAGACACTTTAAGAACTATATTTTTAAACAAATTAAGCAAAACAAGATGATTTTTATAAAATTCAATATCATGAATTTTATGTTTGCAAAGTAATAATAAAGGTAATTAAGAGTATTTTGGTAATTTACTGTAACATTAATAAAAGAATAGCTACCAATTTGCCACTTAGTTTTATCGATGGGTTTCTATTATTAATTCCAAAAAAGGTAAGAATTCGATTTATTGTTTTAAAAAAGTTAGATACAAAAGTAAATAACTATAATCTATCTATTTATTTGTTAAGTATAAGTTCCTCTATTTAAAGCCTACAATCTATCAACCTATAAATTCTAGCATATAACAAATTTTAAAAATTAAAAAAAAACCCCATCCCTCCCCACTTTCTTTTCTATAACCATCAATATCAATATCAATATCAGCACTGTTTCATTAGTTACACTCAAAACACACTGTTTTTGTATTCCATTGCATGTTGTGGGCTTCTCCACAAATCCAAGGTAAGTTACTTATACATCTTTTAATCAGTTTTTGTATTAAAGTGGAAATCAATCACGACATTGCCAACAGACAACCTCGTGCATTGAGCTCTTATTAGAGCGCCTTAACAATGGCCTCCACTCTGTGCCTTAGCAGTATGGGTTGTTTTCCTAGCGAACTGATGTGACCAATAGCTGAGGCCCTATGGGAACTATGGGATGGTTTAAAACATTGTACAGGCAACTATTAATTTAAAGTGATGTACAAAACAGTCAACAATAGACAAACTTTACTAAAAATCTTAATGAATGAAATTTTTAGTGGAAATATAATAGACATTTATTTATTTATTTTTAAGTTTCTTATTCAAAACTCTTCAACTTTTAATAATGCAATTAAGTAAATCAACATGATGTTTATTTTTCTCAACTCCAAACTCCCACATTCGAATATTCAAATTATTTAAATAATAAAATAAGAAAAGAACACTCCATAAAGCATAGTGGATCTACAAATTTTATTCTTACTTCGTCCTTCAACTTCTTTCTTTTGAAGGTGAAGATAATATGAGAAGGGTAAGAGATAATTATAAAAAAGAATGTAGGATAAATATATTCTTTAACAGTTAAACAATATAGTTATTTATGAAAATAAGAATCTAATGATAATGTTACATGTATAAATATATTTAATATTTAATTAATTCATAAGAATATATTTAATATGTACATAATATGAAAACTTAAAGACATAATTTCTATTTAAAATTAATAAGCAAAATTTGGAGAAATCCAAAACTAAAAAAGTAAACCGCCCATAAAATAATATACTTTCACATGGTATAAATAAATACAAAGAACGGTTGCATGAACCAATGAGAGGCGGACAGGTGTCGTTTTGCACAATAGCAAAGCCCCAAAACGACAGTGAGATCTCGTGTGGGCCCCGCAAGGCGGAGCTTAAATAGCGGTCACTTATCGCTGTGGGTCTCCGAGGCCGGCTCTCCAAAGAAACGGCCACAATTTGCAATCTAGAGAGAGAGAGGTAGAGAGAGAAAGTGAGGAGGAGGAAGAGGCATTTTGGGGCAACTTCTCAGGCACATTGCCTTCTCTTTTTCTCTTTTTTTTTTTTTTGTTTTTTGGATTTGATTTTTTTTTATTGGATTATTATTTTTCTGCATTTGAGGTGAACTACATTGTTCTAGTTTGGTGATTATTGGTTAATTAATACTTAATTAACTCTCGGTTTAATAATGGGCAATGGGGGTAATAATTTACCTTTATTTGGCGATTATTCAAATGTAAAGAGAGGTAATGGGTGTATGATTTAACAACACTACATGGGAGAGTAAAGTTTTAATGAAATTTGGGCATTTTATATTCATATTTTACTTATAAATATCTGTATTTTACCCTCTTATAAAATTGAATAATAATTGTATTTTTTTTATCCTTTATTTCTAACTGTCAAATAAAGCATAAGACCTTGAGTTGATCGGTCTATATTTAAATGTCTTGATTTTTTTCATTTGACGTAATTTTGGGTTGTTAATATGATACTCTTCGATTGTAATGGAAACAATTTGGTTGCCTCCATAATTGATGAGATTGAAGATGGTTAGTTTCGATAAATTGATGGAGCATAATGTGGCTCGTATATGTTGGATCTGTTAATTTTCTCTTTAGATTTGGCCACGAATGACATTGCTTAATATAATTTGTGGCAAATTTTAGCTGCCGTTATCAACATCACCAATATGTGTTCGATTTCTTTTAAATTTCACTAAGCTTTAGGCACGATTTATAGAGTTGATATATACAAAGTTCATAATAAACCCAAATGAATTTCTATAGCAAGATTAATTGGTGTTAGGTGGAATATTTCACAAGGATTATACTGATATTTTCTCTCTTGCAACAACTTTAACATGAGATTCTATAATTTTAGCAAATTATTATTGTATATTATTATTGTACCAGTGACATCGCTTCTATCATAATATATCTTGATATCTTCTTTCTTCACACCATTTCGGGGTCATTTTCAAGATTGTCACGATTTGGTTGTTTTCCTCAATATTTTGTCCGCAGTCAATTGCTTTTCTCAATGGAAAAAAGTGAATTTAATGTGTTTAAAATTTTAATTTATACATGTACTAATATGATAAAAAAAAATCTTAAATTATTAATATAATATTTAATTATTTTTTGGACTTTATAAACTTTTATCTTAAATTTATATATATTAAATATCAGTTAGATAATGTTCAAAAACAAAAATATCAGTTAGATATTTATAACCTTGTTTTATTTTATTTTATTTTAGTTCCACTACTGCTGCTACCTTTTTATAAGTATATTAAAATAAATAAAGTATTAATTTGTTCGGTACACGGGCCGACATTGGACTCAAGAAGATTTGGCCTTTTCAAGGAATATAATATGGGCATTTCTAATGTATAGAATTTTTTTGTCCGTGTGTCTATGCAATTTTTGAGTATATTTTTTTATATTTTGAGTACGTTATTGATAGTTAAGAGTATATTTTTTATTTATAAAATTTTATTTTTTTATATAGTAAAATTTCTTGTATAATATTAGTTTCTCTTTTGAAACATTGGAATATAATATAGTTTGGACCAACTATATTGTGGTCCTACACATTGTGGCTCAATTTTGTTTAGATGACACATATTAAAATATATTAATTTATATATTTTTATAGAAAATATCTTACCATTTTTTGCATTAGCTAATAAAATGCAGGAGAATTAATTCAACAATAATAAATATGGTGCAATTTAAAGCCTATTTTTCATTTAGTATTATTAAATAATAAAAAAATTTTAAGATATTTGAAAAAGAAAATTTTTTCTTTGTTATATATATAAATAGCAGAGAAGATTATTTTTGAATCCATCGATTGCCTATATATGGCAAAGATTCAATGTATTTATTTTTAACTGCATCATACTTTATGTCATATTTTATATATAGTTAATAGTTTATAGTGTATGTGGTCTTTTGTGTTTAGTGAGGAAGTTAATAGGAAGTCCTTGTTCAAAATGGTTCGAAAAATAAAAATATTACCCAAAATAATATATTTTAAAAAATATTTTTTAAAGTGGCTCACACGTGACAAAAAAAATCTATTTAATAAATTTTAAATTTTTTTAAAAAAAATATAAGTATGCCGCTGGGCAGCGGCATACGTACAAGTGTGTCAGTGCCTGCTGCAGGCCCTGACACACTTTAAGGGTGCAATTGCATGCACCCTTATATATATATATATATATATATATATATATATATATATATATATATATATTAATTTGTTTTTTAAAAAATTAAATTATTAATTAAACTAAATATATTAATTATAAATTTATTATTATTTAATACTTAACTTTATAATATTTATTTTAAATAAATTACGCATATAATTTATAATAATTATTTAAATTAAGTTATTTATTAAATATTAAATTATATTATTTATACATAATTTTTTAATTTAATTATTAGAGTTATGTAATAATAGTCATTTTATCATATATTATTTGGCATAAATTATTATATTTAAAAGACTATATAACATAAACAGTTAAATATCTATCGAAATATGTTATTCAATAAATCTAAAATATCTAAAAATTATATTATATTATTAAATATAAAAAAATATTCTACTATAAGATATTGTATTACTCCTATTGTAATACAGCGGGTTCCCAGGAGATGAATGCTTAATCCTTAGGGTACCTAAAAGATATATATTTTAATATAAATGTATCTGTATTTATATTTTTTTTATAACAACAAAACCAGTGCCTCCAAGGGCTCCCGCCAAAAGCAGGGTCTGGGGAGAGTAGATGCACGCAGCCTTCCCCCTTCAGGGGGCTACCATGAAGGGAGGCTGTTTTCGAGGACTCCCAGCCTAAAAAGTTGGTTTGCATCAATCAGCCAAAAATCTAGCACAGGAGAAGCATAAAAAATGCATGAGTATGGCCACAAAAAAAAAAAAAAAAAGACACAAAGAATGCTGCATAGGCACCGAACAGATAGGGTGAGATAAAGAAAAAGATATAAAAAAAAGATAAAGATAGAGGTAGAAGAGATAAAGAAAGATAATGAGAATGAGATAGGGATAGATAAGGTATAGACAAAGATAAGATAGAGACAAAGACTACCCTACTCCAACGGGATCATCTAATACCCCTATGCTAGCCTTCCATTGGGCCCTATCTAAGGCCATCTCCTCCCGAAGGTTTAGGTGGGTGAGGTCTTGTCGGATCGTCTCAAGCCATCTCTTCTTGAGTCTGCCTCTGCCTCTTCTGCCTAATGTAATAAGGGGCTGTTCGCATCTCTGACTGGAGCGTTGTCCGATCTCCTTCTGACATGTCCGAACCACCTCAGATGTTGCTCCCTTAATTTGTCTTCAATGGGGGCTACGCCCAATTTGCCTCTTATGACGTCGTTTCTGATCCTATCCTTCCTTGTGTGTCCGCACATACACCTCAGCATTCGTATCTCCGCCACCTTCATCTTCTGTATGTGTTGTTGTTTCATCGCCCTGCACTCTGCCCCATATGCCATGACTGGCCTCACAATCGTCTTTTAGTATCTTCCCTTTAGCTTCAAGGGGAATTTCCTATCACAAAGTACCGCGGAGGCCATCCTCCACTTATGCCATCCCGCTTTGATCCTGTAGCTGACATCCTCATCCACTTCGCCATTGTGCTGTATTGTGGATCCCAAGTACCTGAATCTCTCCTTCGATATGGCCTCATGTCCAATCTTGACTTCTTCCCGGCAAGGCGTGGTAGAGGGATCGAACTTGAGTTCCATGTGCTCGGCCTTGGCTCTGTTTAGTCGTAAACCCTTCCACTCTAGAACTCCTCTCTACAGTTCCAGTTTCTCATTTATCTCTTCCCGCGACTCCCCCACCAGTACTATGTGATCTGCAAAAAGCATGCACCAAGGTACACATTCCTGGATGTGCCTAGTGAGCTCGTCCATAACCAGAATGAACAGATAGGGGCTTAAAGCAAACCCTTGGTGAACCCCTACGGTCATCAGGAAAGCGTCTGTCTTCCCATCCACTATACGCACCATAGTCTGTGCCTCTTCATACATGTCTTTAATGGCTCGGATGTATGGTACGGGGATGCCTTTCCTGTCCAAAACTCTCCAAAGGATCTCCCTTAGCGCTCTATCATATGCCTTCTCTAAATCAATGAAAACCATATGAAGGTCCTTTTGTCTCTCCCTATATTGCTCTATCGTCCGTCTTAGGATGTGGATGGCTTCTATTGTTGATCTCCCGGGCATAAATCCGAACTGGTTCTCGGACACCTCAGTCAATTGCCTTAACCTCCTCTCTATGACCCGTTCCCACAACTTCGGAGTCTGGCACATTAGTTTGATACCCCGATAATTGGTGCAACTCTGAATGTCGCCTTTGTTCTTATATATCGGAATCAATATGCTCTTCCTCCATTCCTTAGGCATCTTGTCCCCCTGGAGGATTTGGTTAAATAGTTTAGTCAGCCAACTGACGCCCTTTTGTCCAAGACATTTCCATACTTCGATGGGTATGTCATCTGGGCCAACTGCTTTACCCCTTCCTATGGATCTCAGGGCTTCCTTGTCTTCGTCGAGGCTAATTTGCCTACAGTCGCGGTGGTTTTGATGCACCTCAGATGTTTGAAGATCACCTAAGGATATCTCTGTTCATCCTTGTTCGTTGAACAGCTCTTGGAAGTACATTTTCCACCTAGCTAGAGATCACAGGTTTGGTTCGCAGCCGTCTCATTGCTGCTCCTACGCTCTGTGGTGCTCATCGCCACACTCAGCTTCTGTAGGAGTAGGGAATTGAGCGTTAGTTTTGTTTGGCTTTCGCTTTGTTTTCTTTGATTGGTCATGTTGACCTTTGATGCTTTTAGCTTTGTTTTGTTTAATTCTTTGATTCTTTGATGTAGGCCTCTTTGGCCATGACTTGGGGTATGCCCCTCGTAGACTTGTACATATATTTTTTTATATATGGTATTCCTCACTGACTTACCAAAAAAAAACATTTTCCACCTAGCCTTGATTAGATGCCTGTCCACGAGTACCTGTCTATCTTCCCCTCTTATGCATTGAACTCTGTCCAAGTCTCTGGTCTTCCTTTCTCTAGTTTTGGCGATTCTATATAAATCCTTCGCACTCTCCTTGGTCTCCATCCTTTTGTAGAAGTCCTCATAAGCTCTTAATTGTGCTTCTCTGACTGCTCGCTTTGCTTCTCTCCTGGCTAGAATACACCGCTGTCGCTTATCCTCATCCCTGCTATGGTCCCACTCTCTGAAACAAACTTGTCTCGCCTTAATCTTCTCTTGGACCTCTTCACCTCACCACCAGGATTCTCTGTTGCTTGGTACCCTTCCCTTTGACGTGCCGAGAACTTCCCGTGCCAGTCTTCTCATCTTTTGGGCCAGATGGTTCCATATCTGGTTTGTATCTCCCTTGAAGCCCTCCCTGAGTTCGGCCTCCACTCTTTCCTTGTATACCTCATACTTCTCCCCCTTGAGCTCCCTCCAACAAGTGTACGTATGCGCAAGTTTGCAGATTCTTTTGGCCCTCTTCTTGGCCTTTATATCCGCCCACAACACCCTATGTTGTGTAGACAGGTCTTCTCCTGGAGTAGCCTTGCAATCCCTGCAGTCTCTTTGCAACCTTCTCCTTAATAGTATGTAGTCAATCTGTGTTCTTATCCCGCCGCTTTGGTACGTGATGATGTGTTGCTCGCGCTTTCTGAAGGAGGCATTGGCCACCGTTAGATCATAAGTAACCGCGAAGTCTAATAGGGCTTTGCCCTCTGCATTCCTGGATCCAAAACTGAATCCTCCGTGGTGAGGAGCATAACCGTCCTCCGTCGCGCCAACGTGTCCGTTGAAATCCCCGCCAATCATTACTTGTTCGGTTAGGGGTATGCCTTGCATCATTGTGTCTAAGTCCTCCCAGAATGTTGACTTCTCATGCTCAGACTGTCCGGCTTGAGGTGCGTAGGCACTTATTATGTTCAATACTTCACCATCTAGGACCATCTTGATACTCATGATCCTATCGCCAGCTCTTGATACTCCGACTTCTTTATTCTTGAGGCTGCTTTCCACAATGATCCCAACTCCATTCCTGCCTCTGACCTTGCCCGCATACCAGAGCTTATGCCCTAGCACCTCCCTGGCTTTTGCGCCAACCCATTTAGTCAAATGCAGACAAAGGATATTGATGTTTCTCCTTATCATCATATGGGCCACCTCAAAACTCTTCTTCATTAGTGTCCCGACATTTAGTGAACCCAATCTCAAGTTCCCCCTCAACTTTTGCCTCCCCCTCCCCCTCCCCCTCCCCCTCCCCTTCCCCTTTGAAGATGGCCTCAAAGTCTGAGTTCCATAGCTGGTCGCGCTCATCAACTAGCTGTACCTAACGAGGGTAAGTGAACAACATAGACAAGAAGCAGAATATAGTATATACACTCAAGAATACCACCCACAGTCAATAAGACTCACACAATTCAAAATAATGAAATGAGACAGAACCAAGTAAACCAAAGGAAAATACTCAACAATGGTAAAACAAAACGCTACCCTACTGTAATAAATGATAGATCAAACCTGGGGCCGGTGCATTGTTGGTACTCTGACCCGGCCAAACTTACCTGGGCCCGCTCTTGCCTGTCGGCTGCGGGCTGCTGGCTTTGGATTGTTGGCGGTAGTGACGGTGGTGGTGGTGGGGCGGAAGAGGTGTGGTGTGATGTGTGTGTGAGTGTGTGTGATGGTGGTGATGGGGCGTCGCGGGGTGTGGTGGTGGTGGTGGTGGTGTCGGTGTCGGTGCGGGTGTCTAGTCGGGGGGGGGGGGGGGGGTGGTGCCGGGTAGTTGAGGCGAGGTGGTGGTGAGGTGCGAGGTCGATGGGGCAAAGTGGTGGGTGATTGGGTCAGGCGAGGTCAGGGTTGGGGTGGGTTTGGGTGAGGCGAGGTCTGGGTTGGGGTGGGTGAGGCAAGGCGGTGGTGGGGTGCGAGGTCAAAGGGCTGTGGTGGTGGGTGTTTGGGTGGGGCGAGGTGGTGGTTGGGTTCGATGTCGGGGTGGGTGTGGAGGTTCGGTGTAAGTGGTGCGTGGGTGGGTGTGGTGAGGTGCGACGCTTGCCCTGCGGTGGGTCTTCGCCTTCTAGGTGGTGTTGCTAGGGGTGGAGGTGAGTCGGCGAGGTGGCCGACGATGGGGCAGTGGGGTGGAGGGGTGGTGTCAGTGAAAAACAGGGGGTGTCAGTGAACTTTAGTAGCAGCACAGAGTCAAAGGGTGAAAAAGAGACAACAGTGTATTTATAGTTTTTTTATTTTTTAAAATATAAAATAGTATCATAAAAATTCCTGAATTCTCGAAAATTGATTTCCCCGAAATTATGGACAATAATACCTGCAGCTCTTCTTCACATGAGAGATGTGGTACAAATCCCTATTTATTATTTAAAAATATATTTCAAAAATGATATATTATAAATAATTTTTAATAATTTATTAAGAATTATTATAAATAAGGTTATATTTTATTTAGTCAATATATTTATATTTATTTTTGGTCAAATATTTGTTAGTTAAATTTTAAAGATCTATATTTTTTGCTTGAATGTTTGGAATAATAAGTCCTCGAAACATGTAGGAAATCACTATCATTAAATTTTTGAAAATTCGAGGATTTTCATAATATTATTGTCCATAATTTCGGGAACATATGATAAAATAACTATTATTGCATAATCTTTTAAATATAATAATTTATGCAAAATAATATATGATAAAATAAATGTTATTACATAATTCTAATAATAATTAAACTAATATTTAATAGATAACTTAATTTAACTATTTATTATAAATTATATGCGTAATTTAATTAAAATAAATATTATAAAGTTAAATATTAAATAATATAAATTTATAATTAATATATTTAATTTAATTTTTAAAAATTATATATATATATATAAAAGTGTGTCAGGGCCTGCAGGCGTAAGCCGCTGCTCAAAAGGCAGTGGCTTACGTACATTTTTTTTAAAAAAATTTAAAATTTATTAAATATATTTTTTTTGTCACATGTGTGCTATTATGAGAAATATTTTTTAAAATATGTTATTTTTGGTAATATTTTTATTTTTCGAGCCATTTCGGGCAACAGCTCGTTAATAGGTATTCTTATAGTTTGCCCAATAAAAAATAGTTTGGGCACTAATTTAAATAAAATTATAAATATTAGAGACTATTTTAAAACACAAAAGATGAGGTACCAATTTCGAGCCAAAATTCAAAATAACACTAAAATGAAAATATTTTCCCAACTAATTTTTAAGAAAACTATTTTTTTAAATAGTATCCATACTGAATAACTGCTCCTAATTCTTTTAAAAAAAGTTTAAAAAAAAGAATAAGAAATGTCTCTATATATATATATATATGTATATAATTTAAAAGTTACTAAATATTTTCCTTCCATTTTTCTTGTTAATTCCACACGGCCTTGGGACCATTCCACACGGGACCTTGGAGCTTGAGGTATGATTAATTAGGTTCATGTATTAACTCTAGTATTAAATGTAATTAGTTGGGTCATAGCATCTATAAATATGGAAACTTGCTATGTAATTGTCATCCAACTAAAATGATATGAATAAAATATTTTTTTCGATATGATAATTATTCAACACAAAATTTCAATTGCGGATTATTTTGAACCTGTTGTAGTTTGAATAGGATCCAAATTTATTAGGTGAACCCTAGCGTGCCCAATAAATACTACGGCCCCTCACCCCATATATTCGGCATTCACAATTTTAATATTTAACTAAGTAAAACGTGGGAGACAGAGTGAGACGAAATAGCCTTTTTGCCTAATCTCTTAGGTACATGCATTTTTTTTCCCTCTTTCCTTTTATTATTTTTTGCTTTATCTGCATTTATATTTTGAATTGGATTATTTTTCTGCATTTAAGATGAACTACATTGTCCTGATTTTGTGATTATTGGTTAATTAGTGCTCAATTAGTATTAAATCAAGTCGACTCTTTAGGATCAACCAATGAATTTGGAGTACAAGCGATTCACATATAACCCAGGTGGAGTTTCATCTTAAATCTAATTGATATTAGGTAGGATTGAAGATTACACTAGACTCACGCACAATGCTCAATTAGTATTAAATTACGTCAGCTTTTGTTTGGTGTGCCCAATTTGATACCTTTGATTTTCTGATACAAATTATCTATAATTTTCCGGTCTTAGTTTTGGCATTATTGAATATAATTTGTGGCGATTTTTAGCTGCAATTATCAACAAATGGTTCAATCTTTATTACAAATTGCACTTTTGGTGTCTCTTCTGTTTTCTTAAGTTAGAGTTTCATTCTAACTTTTGTTTTCAAGGTTGTGACAATTGCTCTTTTTCTTTAAGTGTGTGAAAAAAGTTGAGCGTAATCATTTAAACGTTTAACTTGTACATCTAATAGTATTATAAATTTATTAAATTAGTAAAGTAATTATAGTTTTTTTAAATAAATGAATAGTTGTTGTTTTTTTATCATTTATATTAGATATATGAGCTGAACATTAATTTAGGTATTTCCAATATTGTTTTATTTTATTTGTCCATTAGTGCCGCATCTTAACCATTGGTCCATGAGATTGTTAGATTGTATCGCTTGAACGTTTGTAATCATGACTGGATTTCTTATACTCTTCTTGCCGTTCTATTAGCTCTTTTATTTGATCAAAATGAATAGTTGCTGTTTTCTTTTTTGGATTAAAAAAATAGTCTTTTCAAGAAATATAATATATTTTGGACAAATAATATTGTTGTCCTATATATTGTGGCTCATTTTTTCATTTATAATTATTAAATAATAAAAGGATTTAAGATACTTGAAAAGGGAAATCACAATTTTCTTTGTTATATGAATCAAAGAGTAGAGATGATTGTTTTTTAAATACTCATATTGTCTATATACTAATTAATTAATTTCTCACTAAATTTTATAGTAAGAAAATGAATTAATTTATTTTACTATCTATTGAAGAACAATATTACAAAAAATTAACTAGATTAGTTTTATTAGTGATTTTAAACTAATTGGTATTATTTTACTGGTGACTTTTATTATCTTAAAGGAATAATAAAATCAATTAAAATGATATTACTTTGACAAAAGTAAATTTTTTTTTTTTACTGAAAAATGCTTATATTTTAGATATAATTTTAAAAAATCATATAAATTTTGAAAAAGAAAAAATACTCTAAACTTCTTAAAGTTTTTTAATATCACACTTTTGTTAATATTCATTACGTAGATGGGAACTATTTATACTATTTGAACCATAAATATGGAAATTGAATGAAGTTTACATTATTGGTTCAGAGGTGAATGGAGCGATAAATTTGAAAGTAATTATTGTATTGTGCGCGTCAGAACCATCACGCGGTTTATTATTATTGAAGCATTTACCTTGCACATGTCAACTTGCCCGTGCAGAATAGTATCTTTTTTATAGTTATAAAATTTATATGTTGACAAACAAAATTATATACTTATATTATCAAATTATGTATTTATATTATCAAATTATATACTCAAAATCACTGATATGTTGTCGACATACAGCATGTACTCAGAATCGCCTCCCATGTACTCATATCACCGAATATGTACTCAAAATTATAATTTTCTGTAGGTGTAGAAAAGATACTTTCTGCACCATAGAATTTCTGCTTGCCCCACATTTTACATATTTTTCTCCCAGAGTTGTACCCATAAGGTGTATTAATTAGACTTTTTAATTAGGTCGGAACACGCTCGGGTTGCATTAATGTCACGTTCAGTCTATCTCAGGTTGGGTTAAAATCGAGTTTGGCCAAGCTCGGGTTAGGTCATCCTTGGGTTTGAGTAGACTTCTGGCGGGAAAATATTGAGTTGCTTGAACAACGAGAGTCAGGTCGGCCTTGGGTTTGGTTAACAGCAAGTCGGGTCATCCTTGGGTCCTGTCAGATTTTAGGTTGACTCATCAAGTTATTTTGATAACATATTTATTTTACCTTGAAAGTCATAATTAAAACTACAAAATAGAATAACTGTAATAGCTATTATTTACATTATGTGATAGCTTCGATTTCTATTTGGATCATTTAGGGGTATAAGATGGGTCTAGTTCGGGTCTCGAGTCATCATGGGTGTCAAACTTGGATCTGGTCTACTTCAAGTAAGATCATTTCAGGTTTCGGGTTAGCTCGGGTTGGGTTAAGTTCGGGTCAATTCATTTTCGGCTTTGGTTTCCAATAAATTTTAAATTTTACGAGTTAGGGTCGGCTATGGGTGGGATCATCAGGTCAGGTAACATTTTGCCTGTTCTAATATTATCTATAGCTATATTTATTTTTTTTAACTAAATTATATTTTTCTTAACTAAATTATCTTAGTATTAGAAAAGTTAATTTTATTCTTGTGGTTGATTATTTGCATATAAATGGTTATATGCCGTTAAAATTATGTCATTAACTTAGTTTAACTATTGAACTAAATTAACGCAATATAAATTGCAGAGAGAGTAAATTGACACAATTAGAAATAAAGGACTAAAAATTGACGTAAAAGGCAAAATATAAGTATCTATTGTATATATAATGTTAAAATTTAATAAGCTTTCATATATCCATTTTGAATCCACTTTAATTGTATATATAATGTTAAAATTTAATAAGCTTTTCATATATCTATTTTGAATCCACTTTAAATACAATATAAATTTCCGTGCACTTGTTGGCAATCCCATAAAGCACCTGAAAGAGCTATTGAAATTGATACGATGATTAGACTGTCCACATCTAAGAATAAGGACTTAACTTCGAAGTTTTTATTCCTTTTATTGATGACGTTGGCGGTCCTCATTAAGATAATATTTTAACAAGTTAATTGATTTGATTAATAATCTTTCATGGACGGCGAAAATTAAGTACGTTGAATTTGAATTGTGTTGGTCGGTGTGAATGGCAACAATTACAAGCTAAAACTACATCCCACCTAAATCTTCAATGCTTTGTTTCGTAAAAGGGTGGTGTAAAGATTTGACATGACATTTTTTTTTACAAAAGTAATGAGAAGGTACGATAATATTTTAATAAAAGTCCTTAATATTTAAGAAAGAGAGATACGAGTTTTAAAACTTAAGACTTCGTGCTTAGAAGATGGGTATCCTAACCACTTTATTAAGTCGAATAGTTCTAGAAAAGGCATAGGATTAACGTGAAGTGAGTGTGGATACTCGGTAGCGGGAGAATTTAAGAAAAAATATATATCAAAGTATTCAGTTGATGAGTGTAAATTGTGTTATTGAGTGTATGGGAGTGTGTTGAACCGATAAAGATTTTAGGTTATGTGTTGAGATTTTAATATCAAAATTCATAATGGATAAGGTAACTATTTGAATCGTCCATTTTTCTTTATTTCTAGTTTGAAGGCTTGAGGTTAATAGATATTTTGAAAAACAGTGGAAGTAGCGTGTTTCAACCACTTGCTTTTATGACTCATAATATCAAAGCAAGATAGATATCATAGTTAAAGGCATAGCACGAACAATGCAACACAAGCCCAAGAGGATCTATTTGTAACCACCGATTTGGTTATAGGGTAAATAGGGATAAAGAGGGTGCAAATTGAAGAAGGATCCCTTTCCCCTTTGGCTCTATGAAAACAAGAGCATTATATTTTGCTGTAAAATGGGATGGTGATTTATTTCGTTATTCTCTAACATTTGCATATTATATGTTTTGTTTGTGTCATTCATATAACGTATGTTTTATAACATGTATTTGTATTCTTTATTTTTCAAAAATATAAGACAATTAAAAATAATGAACACATGCACCTAAATTAAATATTCATATGTTATATTTGCTATATTTATAAATGAGGCATGAACTCTAATCAACTTTTTTAGTTTTTGATATCATCTTCCTCTCGATTAACTTCACTTCTTTCCTTTCTTTAACTAAATATGATCTAAATTAATTTTTTTATTTTTTATCTTCTCATAAGAGTCGTATCATCTGTAAACTCTCAAGAGCCTATCCCATTGTTGTGGTACCCGGTGGAATCTCTGTGCTGTAGGTTTTTATTTTGCTTTATTAAATGTGGACTAATTTAGCATTTTATCACAATTTACAAAAAAATTTAGTAAAATATCACATTTTTAAAAATATTTAGCAAACTCTCACATTTTACTGTAGCACGCTGGGTGCACGACGTCTGTTGCAAGACGTCCCGTGCGTTGTGCAACGTCGGCCCTGTTGCACGCCGTCCCGTTCGGCGTGCAACAGTGAACAATAGTTTTTTAAAAAAAGTTTTACATCTTTTAAATTTAAAAAAAAAATTAATAAAATTTCTTTTTCATTTAAATTATTTTTATTTTTAATTTTATAAACTAAATACATATATTTTTATTTTTAATTACGGGTCTGGAAAGTACTTACCGTAAGATTGGGGGCACTGGGAAACAACCTCTTTTCAGGTTAACACCCCGAAGGGGGGAGGCTGCGTACATCCGTCCCCCCGACCCTGCGTAAACAATCATTTCATATAGTTCAAATTATATATGAATTTTTAAAATATATTTTATAAACTATATGAGGGACACATTTAAATGAAGAGATGTCGATGTTTTCAATAAAAAATCATTGATTTACGTATTTGTATATTATTATTTGAATTATTTTATTAGATATATGTAACTCAAAAACTCAAAAATTATTTCATATAGTTTATAAAATATATTTTAAAAATTCATATATAATTTGAACTATATGAAATGATTGTTTAAGCAGGGTCTCGGGGGGAACGGATGTACGCAGCCTCCCCCTTCAGGGTATTAACCTGAAGAGAGATTGTTTCCCAGTGCCCCCAACCTGAGAGTGAGGACTTTCCAAACCCGTAATTAAAAATAAAAATATATGTATTTAGTGATTTAAATTATAAAAATAAAAATAATTTAAATGAAAAAGGAATTTTATTAATTTTTTTTAAATTTTAAAGATGTAAAACTAAATTAAAAAAAAAACTACTGTTTACTATTGCATGCAGTCCTGTACAGCGTGCAACAGTGCCGATATTGCACGCCGTACGTCACGTCGTGCACCCAGTGTGCTACAGTAAAATGTGATATTTTTCTAAATATTTTAAAAAATGTGATATTTTGTTAAAATTTTTTATAAATTATGATAAAATGCTAAATTAGTCTTAAATGTGATTGTTTCATGTCAGCTGATACAATCATTATAAATTGAGTCAAATAATGGGAATTTATTATTTCAACGTCCTACGTTTAATTCTTAATATTTGAATAGATTAAAATAACGTAATTTTAATTTTATATACTAAAATCGAACATGTTTCTAACAATAAATAGTAGCCCTCTATCAGAATTTGGTGATTTTATTGGAAAAATTTTGAGATGACTTGATTGTAGCAATTATTCCATTAAAATTTGCTGAAATATATATTATCGATGAACTTTTGTTAGAAAAAGATGACGTGACATATATTATTAGCTTCGTATGACATATGCATATTAACATTTTCGTGCAAGAGGATTAGATTTCAGTAAAAATTGAATAAAGTTTGACAAAAGATATCTAATTCGAAACTAAATATATCTCTTATATATTAAACAATTAAAATTATTTAAATAATAAAGGATCATATTTAAAATTGAAAAAAAAAAAAGAAACATACCCAGTGCCTCAAGGGCTCCCGCCTACACAAGGTCTGGAAGGGGCGGATGTACGCAGCCTTTCCTTTTTAGGGTGTTAACCTGAAAAGAAGCTGTTTCCCATTGCCCTTAATCTAAGGGTGAAGACTTTCCAGAAGGTCACCCATCCTGATACTACTCTCGTCCAAATACGTTTAATTTTAAAGTTTTAATAGGATCTAATAATGACGTATTGAAGCCCTCTTTGATATCATATTTAAAACTGATTGCTATAAATATAATAAAATGAAAAATCGAAAAGGGGTGGTCCAATAGGGTCGGTTGATGTGAAGCCCTTGCGGCAACTGATGCTGAGTTTTGACGTTCCTTCTCAGTCAGTCCTGCTATCTTAATATGACTTAGTTTCGTCTACGCTTCTGTTTTTGGAAAAGCGTGGGGTTCTTCTTCCGAGTAGACATGTTAGACTATCCTCAACGAAAGCTAATATAGTTAATTATTTTTTATATTATATTTATTTTTAATGTATTTTTATATTTTATTTTAAAATAATTAAAATATTATATATGATATTAACTATTAAAATAATCAAAAAAATTTAAAAGGTGGTGTAAAAAAAAAGGGGCACGAGTGGAGAGGAGAAGTCTCATTTTTGTATGAAGCGCCATTTTTGAAAAATGGGGCTTCAAAAATAGGGCACGATTGTAATTAGCCTTAGCACTTTTATATAGGAGTAGTAAAATTTTAAATATTGAGTTAAGATATTATACTAATATAGATAAAAATAGCTCGATCAAGACCAAAAATAGAGAAAGCGGATCTTGGGAATTGTAGGAGTCACATTGGAGCCAGAAATTTAGTGCATGACACGATTTTATTATTATTAGGGTTCTAAGACATTTTTGCTCGATTAAGTTTAGCTCTTTTGTTTAATTAATATTTAGTTTATTAGGGTTATTTTTACTAAATTATGTAATTACATTTAAGGTTTTGAGTTATATCAGGATTGTGTTACGTTTAGTTAAAATTAGAATAGTATTATTTTTATAGTTTGAATTAAGAGTATGGTTAGATAAGTGTCTATAAATAGACCATTAGTTTATAGTTTTAGGAGCTTTTAATTTTGATTAAATTTGAATTATTTCTTTTGTTTCTTTTATTCTCTAGATGAGAATTAAGATTGAATATTTATTTTCCTTGTTCTTCCCTTGTTTGAGCAATGAGAATTAAGGAAGGCAAACTCTTCCACTTCTTCCTTCGGTAATTTGACAATTTGCATCCGTTAGTATCAGAGCCAATCGATTTGCAAATTTACTTTTGCAATTAGCATCAAGAGAGAAAAGAGATTAATTTATAGGTCTAATGGGTTATCCCACCTCATGTTAATTGATTTTTGAATAAAACCCACTGAACTTATATAAAGATCTCATGTGTCTTAACTTTATGGGTCAGGTCTAAAGGTGTAGCAATGTTTAACAATATGGCTCTTAATACCCAGCAGATGTATTAATCATGTATTTTGACTCATACTATATAGGGTATGTTAGAAAATTGAACTTGGATTGTTTATCCATTATGTAGATATTCATAATTTTGCCCAATTGGAATGAAAGTTGGAATTCTAAAATTGGTCTTTTTACTTTTTCTCACGTGTATTCTTTGACAAGAAAGATTTTTGGAGAGAAAATACTTTTCTTAAAATGACTTTTCTTGTAAAATGTGAAGGCCATCATTTCGAGCAATTCAAACGTTTTAGTTTCTTATTTTATGCTTCTCAGGTTGGGGGATCTTAGACACAGCCTTCATTTAGGGTAGCACCCTAAAAGGATAAGACTGCGTACATCTCATCCCCTCAGATCTTGCATATGCGGGAGCCCTTGAGGCTCTTGGTATGTTGCTATTGTTGTACCTGTTATGCATGTTTTAGTACTACTTATATTGTGCTATAAAAAGATAAATGATGATTGGTGAGTAATGTTTTCCTTTAAACCTAAAAGTGAACATTACAAAGATGAAAGTGTCTTTTTCATTAAAACAAATGAAGGAAACCCCTCTTTGTAATTAAAAAAAACAATAATAATAAATAAATAAAGTAAGAACTCGAATAGATTTTAATTTTCTTGTGACTCTTTTCTAAATTAAAAATTTATCAACAAAAGTGGACTTTCCGTCAATGAAACAGGACCTAAATATGTTGATTAAAAAAAAAAAAAAAAAAAGAGCCTAAATAAGCTCTGTGTCACTCTTATCAATAATGCATGTTATTGATTGCTGCTTGTGAAATCCTCGTCGTGCAACTTTGTTCATACTCTATTTAGGCATGATGTGATTTCTCTTACTTCTCTTTAGTGTCTTGCACCATGTGCCTAAAATAGACAACTCACTTTTGCCCTTAAAACTAGGTAATATTACAAAGCTGGAATGAGTAAATGAACAACAATGGACTCAGCGTTTCAAGGGCTCCTGCATATGTAGGGTCTTCTCGGGGGAGGGGGGTGTACGCAACCTTAGCCCTTCAAGGGGAGGATGTTTCCGAGGACCCCCTACCTGAGAAGCATAAAGCATAATAGTATAAAAGTATACAAGCATAGGAGCAAAACAATGGCACAGAGCAAGCAAACAGCATAACAAAAGCATGAAACAACAATAGGCGATACAACAGTTCCTCGACTATCAAGTAAGCCAAATAGAAAAACATATACGTGGAGGGCACTAGTGCTAGCCAAAATTCTACACTGCTATATCAACTACCCCCTATGCTAGCCCTCCACTTGGCTCTATGTAAGGCCATCTCCTCCTGTAGGTTTAGGTACGTGAGGTCATGTCGATTCGTCTCCATCCATCTCTTTTTGGCTCGCTTCTCCCTCTCCTCCCAAGCGTAGCATTGAGGAATGAGTAAATGAACAAGGTTCATAAATCGCAATACGAAGTAGTATACAAAGGGGAAAAGAAAGGAAATTATTACTTAGGTGTTCTAATATTTTTCCATTTATTATTTAGATAAACTGACATTTCATTGTATATAATGAGGCACCATTGTCACCTTGACATGTTCATGGATTTTGGTTATTTTTGGAGAACTTGATCACATTCATTTTGGTACTAACATATGAGCCCTTTTCTTACTTTCCAGCTCTATGATGCTAACCATTCCCCGTTTTGTTCTTGCAGCCAAATCAACAACAATGGGTGTAGGTGGCTGTATGTCGAACCCTCCATCTATGAAGAAGCTTGAATTTGATGTCCTAAGGCGCGTTCCCTACGCCAGACCCCCATTCACTGTCGGCCAAATCAAGAAAGCCATCCCGCCCCATTGCTTCCAACGCTCAGTCCTTCGTTCCTTTTCTTATGTTGTCAAAGACCTCTCTATTGCCTTCGCCTTTTTTTACATTGCCACCCACTACATCCGTTTCCTTCCTAAACCCCTCTCTATCTTAGCTTGGGTCATCTATGGGTTTGTCCAGGGCTGTGTACTAACCGGGGTGTGGGTTATAGCCCATGAGTGCGGTCACCATGCTTTCAGTGACTACCAGTGGCTTGATGACACAATTGGTCTGATCCTCCACTCCACACTCCTCGTCCCTTACTTCTCTTGGAAGTACAGCCACCGTCGCCATCACTCCAATACCGGCTCCCTTGAAAGAGATGAAGTCTTCGTCCCTAAACAAAAGCAAAAACTCCAATGGTTCGCCAAGTACTTAAACAACCCACCTGGCTTACTCCTCACTCTCCTTGTTACCCTAACCCTAGGCTGGCCTCTTTATCTCCTCTTTAACGTCTCAGGTAGAAAATACCCTCGTTTCGCATGTCATTATGACCCATATGGACCCATCTACACAGATCGCGAACGCCTTCAGATATTCATCTCTGATGCGGGCATCTTAGCCACAACATACGCGCTCTTCCGCCTTGCATCCTTCAATGGTCTAACATGGCTTGTTTGCGTTTATTTAGGTCCATTGCTAGTTGTAAATGGGTTCCTAGTCCTAATCACATACCTACAGCATACGCATCCGTCATTGCCACACTATGACTCATCAGAATGGGACTGGTTAAGGGGAGCATTAGCCACAGTAGATAGAGATTACGGGATATTAAACAAAGTGTTCCACAACATAACAGATACTCACGTGGTTCACCATTTGTTCTCGACCATGCCACATTACCACGCTATGGAGGCCACCAAGGCAGTCAGGCCGATACTCGGGGAGTACTATCAGTATGATGCCACTCCTTTCTACAAGGCTATGTGGAGAGAGGCCAAGGAATGCGTGTATGTGGAGCCTGATGAAGGTCAAAATGGTGTATTTTGGTATCATAACAAGCTATGATATCATTCTCTTTTGAATTTTTGAGGTATGGAAAAATTCCTGCCTCTATTTTTAAGTCAATTATATTTTAGTCGCTTGAGGTTTCATAAAACTATTTTTTAGTATGCAAACTTAATGCTTAATTCTTCGATGATTCCTCAACCGAATTTTATAAAAAGGTTGTTCTTACATAGAAAGGAGATTTCATATTTCGAATTTTGGATCAAAAAGTTATTTTATTTGAATAAATGCACTAAAAAATAAATTTATCACACCACATGATACTAAAGTATAATTAATTCTCTTTATTTATCTTTAATTGAAGAATGTAATGATTGTTTGGTATTGGCTTTTATTTTGCAGTTTTTGGTTTCATAATTGCGAAAGAGTTTTCCTCTTTTTTCTGTCCTTTGTTTTTAGTTTTTTCCGAACTAAAAATTGAAAACTAGGAACCAAAAATAGGAAAGAATTGGTTTTCAAACTTGAGATTTTTGTTTGTCAAAAGGCAAAAACTGCAAACATAAAATGACATAAATAGACAAGAGTTCCTTTTTCCTTTTTCCTTTCATGATCTATACTAGATATCGTGTTAGATTGGTAGATTTAGAAGATTTTATGATTATTGAAACCAAATGGAAGAAGGAACAATTTATTTGATACGTAATAAGAATGAGGGTTACATATGCTTTCGTTTCTAAAAAATTTTTATGCTTGTTTTACCCATGTGGTGCCCCTCCTCTGAGCCTATCACTCTCGGTGTTGTTTTAGCTATGTGGTGCCTGTTTTTATTCTGCTTGTTCTTTTGATTTTGCCTTGCTTTCCTATTTCGTGTTTCTATTTTTCGATTTATTCAGGTTCTCTTAGGCCTCGCTTGTTTGAGCCGCATGTTTTGTATCGCGACTATGTTGCTAACTATCAAAAAAAAATTTCTAAAAAAATTGTTTGAATCGTTGTTTCTTCAGGACATTTGTTAATAGGCATTTAAATTTTTTTTTTTTTTTCCAAATATTCGGTAAGGTTGGGTAAGGGGGTGATGCCGCTCGAACCAACGTCCTTAGAGTTGGCCATACCACTGGGAAGAGCAGGCGATGGGCATTAGGCATTTAATTGGATAGCCTCCCTCTATCATTTATCTTTCTTATTGTTTTTCATGGCCTTATCAAAGGCTCCCTCTAAAGCCATGATTATAAAGTCTTGTTTAAAACATGAAATTAGAGTTAAGGCTGGAATTGAGGGCATAATTCCAATTATATTGTTTGGTTTACCTACTTGAATTGGAAGTACAATTTTACTGCCCAATTTCATAGAATTTGTTTTTAATAGAAATCCATACTTTCCAATTTCTTAGGACAGGGTAAGAAATTACAATTTCATATCAACTTTATTAACTTGAAACTTAAAACGACCTCACTTGATTAACCAAAATCTAATATGACTCAAAATTGAAAAACTTAGACATAACTTAAATTTGACCGGAACCTCGAGATCATCCAACTCGAATGACTTGAGATTGAATTGACTTAAATCAACTTGACTCAAAATTTGAAGTGACCCAATCCGATTGGTCCGAAACTCGATATTACTCAAATCCAAACAATGAAACTACTCGAATTGAATGATGTAAACAAGCTGCGCAGAAGTAGAAATAGCCCGACCAAATTGACCCAAAACGTGAAGCCAAACTTACTTAGCTTAAGATGACTCGAAATTTAAATTATATAACCCGTTTGTCCCAAAAATAAGATGACCCAAGCTTGTAATGATCTAAATCAACCTAAATGAGATCGATTTTAGACTGAATCCTGAAAAGACCTAACCTGATTAAATGAAAATCTGAAATAGCATGAATACCAAATGATCCGACGAGATACTCAACCTAACTTGACTTGGGACTCGAACTCAAAGAGAATCGCTATGACTTTAATAACTTGAACGTAATGTGAATCCTTTTGACCAAAATCTGACTGTAGCTAATTTAAAACTCGAAATGCTCCAACTCAATCGATTGAAAACCCATGACGACTTGAATTATTATGAAATTTTAATCCCAACTTCTAATTCTTTTGATGAGCCAAACAATAAAATTTCAACTCCATTGAAATTTCAAATCTACCGGAACTAGAATTGGAATTCGAATTGAAATTCCTTCTTAATTGGAAAGTTCCCTCTTGCCTTTAAGGCCTAGAAACCCCTGTATTTATAGTGGTAAATAGGGCTGGTAAAATCTGACATAACACAAATTCGACACAAAGATAGTAGGTTCTGATCAAGTTTTTTAAGCCAGCTTGAATTTGGATTGACTTGTTTAACCTATTTAGGTAATTGGGTTGAATTTGAGGGTGGCCCGTGTAACCCGTTTTCAACATGCTTGACCCGTTTATGTACTTATGCTAGGTATGTGAATGGTATATTATTGTTATTTTTTATATATTTTCGGTAGCCTATCTCACGTAATATAATTCAAGCTATATTTAGTAATATAAATTTCATAATTTATTTTAATAATTGTCAATCCATCATAATTATTGCTAATATCAGCCATAACGTGTGTTATTGGCATGTTCTTAAGTTGAAAAACTAAAGTTTAATAATTAGGTTGGTAAAGGTTGAGAGTTCCTAGCCCGTTTAATAAATGGGTTGGGTTCGGGTTGACTCCATGTCTAAGATCCCCTGCATAACACAAACACGACACATTTGTCAGTCCAAAGGGTGAATAAATGATGTTATAACTGTATATTTACAGGAAATCTATAATGACAAATGTTACGAAACCTAAATAGAATACATTGGATTTTATCCTATAAGACCACCCCCCAACCCCAAAATTGCAGTGGGAGGTTCTCGAACGAAAAGATTGCTTCGAAAATCCTGAAACAAAAAGTTGGATAGCCCTTTTGGCAAAAATGTTAGCGTACTGATATGAAGAGGGCACTTAGTGACCTTAAACCTCATTGAGGGCAAAACAATCTTGAACAAATTGAATGTCAATCTCAATATTTTTGGTGCACTAATGTTGAACGGGGTTACGAGTACGATAGGTGGAATTAACATTATCACAGTAAACCAAAAGAGAATTAACCCAAATGGTCCCTGCAATAACATTGTAATTGCACGATATTTAGCTTTAACACTAGAGTAAGAAACAATATGCTGATCTTTAGAAGGCTAAGAAAGAAAATTAGAACCCAAGTAAATATAGTAACTAGAGATGGATCGATGTCTTGGGGCGTACGACATAATCAGTTTCAAAATAAGCAATGAGCCAGTCAGTGCTCGAGGGAGTGATGTGAAGCCCATGAGACAACATGCGACAAAGATATTAAAGTATATGCTTAACAACTTTAGAGTAAACTTTTCAAGGATAATTGTTAAAAAGGTAGACATGTTGAACAACATTGGTGATGTAGGCTGAGTGGAGCTCAAATACTACAACGCACCAAAAATATGCAACAAAAGGATGAATCCTGAATGAGAGGATGCCTGCACCAACAATTTGTCTTACAGTCAGCAGGCTTAGGAACAGGCTTAGCATTAGCTTTACTGCTCCGGGATAGTAACTCAAAGGCATACTTACCTTGGGAAAGACATAAACCATTACGGTCAAGGGTCGTAATAAAGTCGGGAAAATAATTAAGTGGTCCCAAATCAGTCATGAGAAACTCCTGCATCAAGATGGTGATCAAAGAGTATAATAAAGTAGAGCTAGAGGCCATGAGAATAATACCATCGACATGCAATAATAAAATAGCCAAGAGGACCAATTTCGGTACACAAACATAGAAAAACCACCCCGGCTACACAAGAAACCACAAGAGGACAAGAATCTGGTAAAATGCTGAAACCAAGAACGACGAGCATGCTTGGGGCCATATGGCGCATGACGTAGATGACAAACATGTTGGAATAGGTGTCCTACAAAAACTCAATTAGTTAGTTTTAAATATTAAATAAATAAATTTTCTGATTATGTTTTATGTGTCAAACATGCGTGTGATTGTTTTTGAAAAACATTCCATGAGATGGACAATGTCCAAGATGACATGTTAGGTTTGTTTTAAGTGGCCAATAAGATTGAACCACGGAAAGACTTAGATTAAACTAGTGACGTGTTGTCTAAGTATGTTCGTAGTCAGTGATAAGTTTGGACAACTTGTCTAATAAGACTATAATATGATATATTTGATGACTTGTCTTGGTTATGTGGATAGGGATCCAAGAGTATTATGTCGGTATTTTCAATAAGATTGGAACACTGAGCAGGACCACTTGAATTAATTGTTTCTTTAGTTGCTATCATAAATAATTAATTCTATAAGATGAAACTCTAAATCCAAGAAATAGTCTGGACTTGTGCATGGAATGTTAATTGCTTTGATGCACTAAAATGATGATGTTATTAATTTTAACCAGGATCTTACGTTCGTTGGGCAATCGCATGAAGTGTGGCGGGAATGGATATTTTACTAGGAATCTATAATGTAAGATGTCCCCTTAGTTGATTTGCAAATATATGAACAGATTTTAGAATCTTTAGACAGAGTATTCCATATGTTTGACATTTAGAATTAATACTGAAATTGTTTCTGTATTATGAATTGTTCGAGAAGGGCAAGTTGGGAATTACAACGATAGGTGTAAAAAAAAAGACGATAGTAGTTAAAGTTATTTTTGCTCACGGATATATAATAGAGGGGTTAATCGTTGTAAATAAAAGTTATTTGAAAAATTCTTGAGTGAGTATATTTAACTCTAGAGTGCAGTCAAATTTATTTAGCGGAATTAAGTTTTACTAAATGGTAATCAATTATTATCATGAATGATAATCAGATTTGACCCATTTAGAGCAAGAGTTAGATTATCCATGAGGTCCCTTTCTAAGCCTCAACTTAAGTACTGTTTGAAAATATTTAAATTGAATTCATGAGATAAATTATTTGTTCATGAGATGAATAAATTAATTTTTCTAAACATAGTTCATGAGGTGAATTATTCATTCATAAGGTGAGTAATTTTTTTTTACCAAATAATATTCATGAACATGGATCTTATACATGTTGGAATTTAAATAAAAAAAAAAATGAAATGCAGAGGTCTTTATCCGTGTCTCACGGAAATGACTGACGCCCCTCGGGTCAACCTGGATGGGAATCCGTGGCTTTTGCCGCGGCAAATAGGGTCGCAACATGTATCGATCAATACACGCCTAATTTGTGATCTGTGTGCGCACGGATGGGAGAATCAGAACCCGACACGTGGAGTTATTTTTTAATATGCATAATGCGACGTAGTTTTTTCCGTTGTGAATGTTATGTTTTTAGGCTTTGGAACCTAGTTTTTTTTCCATGATGAAAATCCTAAAATTGTTAGGCTTTTCTAAATTATTGTTTAGCATAATTTTTTTGAAAAATTATTTTTCAAAAAGATTAAAAGGAAAAACTTTGTTTTGAAATTTTTCCTAAAATAAATATTTTGAGAGTCCACACTCCCGGTGTTAGAAGAGGTCATTGCAAAGAAGACCTTAAGGTGTCAAGAATTCTTCTACCAATTTTAGATCTTCAAGTCGGAGTTTGGATTCATGCTTCAGGTATGTCTGAATTACATATGTGATATTTAATTTGTCTTTCCTTTATTCTACATACTATGTTTATATTTGTTTTATTCGATATTTTGTTTGTTATATTATGAACCTATTAGAGTAAGATCAAGATCTAATTAAATGTTTTAATTATGTTAGGGCTTTAGAATTTTAAATCGGCTTTCCGCTATGCCCGCTCTAGTTAATTCGGGAAATTTTTTTGAAATACGTTCCCAACAAAACATAGTTGGGATGAGTGGGACTGACAAACCCATGAGGCTATTTAGTAGAACTTCAGGGTTTCGCTATCCCCGGCAATGAAAAGAAAGTCTATGAACTTATAAAATCTCTATATGGTCTTAAACAGGCTTCAAAACAATGACATGAAAAATTAATAGCACAGTAATTGGTAATAACTTCCACGCAAATAATGGTGACTCATGTGTGTATTCTAAGTCTAATTCGAATTCATGCGTTATTAGCTGTTTGTATGTTAATGATATGCTAATGTTTGGCACAAACTTGATTGTCGTCAATGAGACAGCTTTTTGAGCTCTAAATTTGACATAAAAGATGTAAGTGAGACAAACGTGATTTTAGGAGTTAAGATTGTGCAAACTCCTGATGGCATAAATCTTAATCAGTCTCGCTACGTTGAAAAGATACTTAGAAAGTTCCATGTGTTTAATGTTCATTCTGCAATAACACCTTATAATCTCAGTGTGCATTTTACTAAACATAAAATTGTTGGTATGTGCCAATCTGAATGTGCCAAAATCATTAATAGTGTCATATTCTTGATGAACTACACTAGACCTGACATTATATATGCAATGAGTAGACTTAGTAGATGCACCTATAACCCCAGTCAAAAGCATTGGAACATATTAAAAAGATTGCTTAAATATTTAAAATGAACTATGGATTGGTGACATCACTTCACGAAGTTTCCCGCTATATTGAAAGGATATTGTGACCCCAAATGGATGTTCGATAACGATGAAATAAATTCCACTAGTGGCGATGTGCTTACACTAGATGGAGGTGTTATATCTTAGAAATCTTATAAGCAATCTTGTACTGCCGTTCTATTATGGATTTTAAGTTTATTACTCTTGAGTTGGCTGATCATGAAGCGGAGTAGCTGAGAAGCTTATCAGGAGATGTGCCATTGGTGCGGCCATCTCTATTAGTAGCACTTAATTGTGATAGTCAAGCTGTAATTGTTATGGAAAAGAATAAAATATATAGTGGAAAGCAAAGACACATTCATTTCTGGTATAAGATCGTGATGGATCTACTTGAAAGTTGAGTGATGTCACTAGACTATGTAAAGTTTGAGAAGAACCTTGCAGATCTGTTGACAAAAAGCCTATGTCGAAAAATGGTTGTAGAAACATTGAGGGCGATGGTACTAAGTTTATGTATGAATGGACAGTGATTTATCCAACCTAGTTTCTAAAAGGTTCCAGGTAAAAAGTCATAGTTCAATTCAAGGAGTTCATTCTATTTTATTATTATCCATCCCTATGGTGTTGGCAGTGTTGAGATGGGTCCATTGCCATATATTTGGCAGTGTAAATAAAGCTTGTACATGACGAATAACATCAATATGTTGGCAAGGTGGTGAGGTTGAACTCTCTTAATGGACCTATAACCATATGTTTGGAGGTGTATGGAAACACACACTTAATGGGACCCATCTATGTAAGTGTGGGAGTATGGCCGCTCCCTATGACAGTTGGAGACTTGCCTTCTAGAGCACTTATGAATATCCAAGATAAGCATATATGAATATCCAGGATAGGTGCATAGCCGATAAAACGGGCAAAACCGCAGGGGTTGTCGAGATATGAAGTTTGGTGAGTGTCTAAGTGGCAGATTTACAGCCACTTGTAAGGTTCAAGATAAAAGTCACCTTACAAGCTATTGCTCCTAAACTTGGTTTACACTAGAAGACGATTCAAGTCGAGAGACATCAACACTAGAAACACTAAACTCTCTTTGCCCAATTTTTCTTGTTTCTTTTCTTCAGCTTGTATCATTTGTGGGAGATTGTTAGAGAAATGATACAAGCTAAAGTGTATAGGAAAATAATGAAACCTATATAGTGTTTGTCCCACATAGGAAAAGGAGTTGATTTGTTTCCACTTTATATATGGGAGTGTATTTAGAGACTTTGAATTCAGGTAAGAGTGAGAGAAAAATGGGAACCACAGGTAAGCACACAAGCCACCAGTCCGTCGCGCCGCTCTACGGCGTGCTTGGGTATGGGTGTGATTTCCTTTTTTCGTACCATTTAACTTTTTGCCTTTAGTAAAAGGGATTCATGAACATCTTAATTACCGAGCTTTATAAGATCATTATTGTGAACCAATCTTGTGGCCCTCTAAAAGGTAACAATTATTGCAGTTGATGTTCCATGTCTATGTCAGTTGGAGATGACTATGGGGAGTAAGGCACCTAATCCAAATAGTCATCTTACTCACTATATATACCCCTCAAAGGAGCAGTTCTAAGCATCTCAGAATCAGAACAATTCTCTTTTTTTTCGATAAGTGACACCGGAGTGCCGGTACAAGATAGGCAAACTCAAAAAAACGAGGCCTGAAGCTAGCCGAAAGACCAAAAAACAAGAATAACAAAAGAAAAATAAAAAACAAGACCTCAAACGAAGCAAAAGGAACACGGAGAGGCAAAGACCCGACAGGAGACCAACACAGCCAAAACAAACGATGCAAGCAGACCCAAAGAAGACAAAGACCCAGACAAACAACCGAAACGACAAATCTAGAAAGCACGCAGACAAACGGCCAAACAAAACAAAACACAAAAACCACAAAGGAGCCGGAGCAAAACCAACAAGCACGGAAACCCCAGCAACTACCAGAAACAACCGCTAGAAACAAGCCCAACCACACAAGCCAAATCAATGAGCAAGGATGTCTGCCACCTCAACCGGGTTGAAGCCATCGAAGTTGATGCCCACCCTTTGCCCCATCTCTATAATTCGCCCCGCAGTCAGGATCCTCTCATCATAAACTTCTTCCGTGATTTTCTGGATTCGATTACCCCTATTTCGATTTTTTTTCTTCTTCTTTACTGACTTAGGTGATTTTGTAGCATTACTTGTAGGAAACATATCCTTGAGGAAATCTTGCAGCTTTCGCTTCTCTCTATCCTTCATCTTGCGCTTAATCGCTTTTCTCTGTTTTCTTGTTGAGCGCACTTTTTCTTTTATTTTCCAGCCCGAGCTAGGCCCTCCCATGGAAGGAGCTGCATCTTGCTGACACGACAACATACTATCCTCAGCTTTAGAGTTACCCATTTCTGCAATGGGTTTAAATCCTGAAGGGAAATCAGGCCCAGATGCTGTAGACTCATTATCACTATTACTTTCCCGAGTATCGGTAACAGGCGCGGTTTTCTGGGCATGATGTTGAATCTTTGGACCTTCACCACTCACAACCCATGGCAGTAGCAGAGGGGGATGCGCCACCCGCTGTGAAGCACACGGCCTGGCATGCATGATCAGAGGCTACCGGGCCCATCTTCCAATGATTTGGCCGTTGCGGTGGAGGGAAACATGACCAGACGGCTGCCAAGCAACTTCTGTCCCTTCATTTGTCAACAGCAGGGTAGGAGTTCTAGACTCCTCACTAATAACAAAGCGCTCAGGCATCAGATGCGGAGAACGTTGAATCTGTGATGAGTGCCTTATCACAGTGGTGCACTCATTCCTTTGAGGGGGATATGATGTGGAAAAGGCCTGCTCCCTCGCCAATCTAGGAGATGCGGTTCTGGACACAACGCTTGGGGAGTAGTCCTGTAACAATGCAGAGCTTCCTTCTTTGACGAAGATCAAACGGGTTCCCCCACTGTGGTGAACCTCGACTATCTGGTGGATACATGTTGTGTGGCAAGTGTCCACCAGAATCCTAGCAATGTCAATGCACCTCATAGTGGATGTTCTTGGATCCACCCTAATGAACCTCCCCCAGAGTTTGACGATATCGGCAAAGCACTCATTAGACTAACACTGGATCGGCAGTCCGTGTATCTCAAGCCAGACCCTTCTATTAAGGGTCCCAAGCGTCTCTCCCGAGTATTTATAAACTTCACTGAACATTCGTTGGAGAATCTCCTTGTGGGGGCCGAGGTAGGCATCCATAGTATCAATCGAATCACAAACCAGAATAAAGGCATTGTTGCTTAAGCCTTTAGGTGTAAGTCCGTAAAGGTCATTATCGGTAATAAATGTAAGAACAACATCAAGACTGACCTCAACAATGGATCGGGCAATAATTGAACGCTTAAGCCATGCCTCAACTCTCTTGTTATAATTTGACACTGAAATCCTCGAAACATCTGTGCTAGCATGTACCCCACTTCGGTTAGTTGAGTCGTTCCCCCGGTCTTGGGTCATATATGTGGTTTTGTCCTGCTGGGCCGTGCTCAGCTGTGGTCAGCCTCGAGTGGATGTAGGAATTGCACTTCTGACTGGAGTTGCCCATTGCACCCTGAGTTTCACACCCGCAACCCATCTCCCGTTCATGGACTTGACAGCCCTTGTAGCTTCATTCAAGTCATGAAACTGAACAAGCCGTACCATACTGCAGATCTCAGTCTTCTTTTCACTGGGACAAAAGTGTCATAAATTGATTTGAATGAGCGGAAGACAGCCCTAAGCCACGAATTTGTCGTTCTTTGAGGTAAACCATCGACGAAAATGGATGCCCCTGTACCGGCCTACGACATTTGCACTGTGTGTGGGTTCTTTGGTGGAAGATGGCAGAAATTGGAGGTGTACGGTGTTGAAGTAGGTTCGTGGGAGAGGTATGGACCAGGTGGTTGAGCACGGAGGTGGGCCGGTGGTGGCGCACCAGGTAGAAAGAGGAGGGAGGTGGTGTTGGTTCGATGGCCCCCCGATCGTTGACGAACTGCGGCGAGAGTTGTACGGTTGTGTCGGCCGGTCGACGGCGAGTCTGTGGTTGTGACTCCACGACACGGTATCTTTACATCAAATTTTCTCTGTTCTCTGTTCTCTCTCTCTTGCATCAAACTTTCTTAGGCAAAATTTTTGGGCACTTCTATCTGGCAATTAACAAGTGGACATTAAGAGTTGGATTGCATTAATATTGGATGGCAGCATTGGAGCAACGGTGAAGTTGTCTTTTAGGGCAGTGGTTTTTACCACGACACGGTATCTTTATTGTTTTAAGATCTTTATTACACTCTTTGTTTGTTGTGTTTAAATATTCACCTTCTTTTCAATGCATCGATGCATGAAACAACATCTTATGAACCTTATTAAAGATCAATGCCAAAGCTCAGCTTTCTCGTTTTGTTAGGATGTACCCAGACACGAAAAACAGCATAAAATACCAAATTATCAAATTCCCAACCATGATCACAATGAAATATCAAATAAGTGCACCAAAATGGGTATGAACATATGCTCCAAAATTAAGAATATGTCATCCAACATCATGTTTAGCACGTAAAGGGAAAGCTCAACAATAATGAGTATAATCATCCAAAAGCCACAATTAGTAAGGATGTCCACCAACACTTCATGATGGAGAAGTCCATAAATTAGAATGAATTAAGTGAAAAGGTTTCACAGAAGATGAAATAGAAGACATAAAACGTAAACGAACATGTTTTCCAAGTTGACATGCATGACCAAGTTTAGTTTGTCTCTTAGGGCTAGCAGAAGATTACACTTTCGACAAAGTAAAGAGGAAAGAACATGTGAATCCGGGTGGACAAGAGGTAGTAGCCATAAGTTAGGAGACACTCAAATAGAAAGATATAAGGAGACAAAACTGGATGGACTAGATATAGGATACAGGGGACCTAAACTGTTGCATCAAATTGTTTCTTTCTTCGCTAGGAGATCCTTAACTGGGAAGATCCCAATGGTCGAATTCAACAATGTAATTATTATCTTTAGTGTATTAGTGAACTGCAATTAGACTTTTGGCAATGTTAGGCACAACTAAATCATTATTTAACTATACATGTGTGATGAAGATGATAGCGAAGTGGAACCGGTGTGAGAAATATGAATTAGAGACTCATTTCCAACTTTGATAGAATCATGACCAAGGTATAGAGAAAAAGAGGAAATGGTACCTACAATGTGAGTCTTTTGGGAGGAAGCAATTGCAGGACCAATTGTCATAAGAGCTCGGGTTAGGGGTGGTATAAGCACCAAAAGATTGTGCATCACCCCATTGGAGACAACGCAAACCAGCATTGACAGAATTGGGAACAAATTTGACATTGAATTGGAGGAGATATGAAAGAGTTGGTGGATATTGTACTAGAATAAGATGATATACCTAGCTAAGGACGTGGTCTAAGAAGTCCGGGGCATCATAACCATAACCACTATAAAAAAATTGCCCATAACCATAGTCACGTCATCCACAGGTATTGTTTTGTCCATGGCAACCATCACGGTGGACATGGCCCCAATGATAAACCCAACCCCCAACCCCCCCGCCCCCCCGAGGTATTGCTTTGTCCATGGCAACCATCACTGTGGACATGGCCCCAATGATAAACCCAAACCCAATTAGCCACAAAAAGCTACTATTAGGGGCTGCATAGGCAGTGGAGTGGAGGTGAAAACAAGTGCAAGAGAATAGTTAGAGTTTAACCGAGCCTATTCAAAAAATAAAGTAGAGTGAGCTTGGGCTAATGACGAAAACGGATGCATATTAGTCAAATTGAGATAATCAGACCAAAAGGAGTAGGTGACCCATGTAATTTGAAAAACAAGGTCCATACGAGAAATGGAAGAGACAATACCAACCAATTGATCTATAATAGTTATTCATACGTTGAATGTAAGCGGTAAAAGAGAGATCACTTTTTAAAGAGTATAAAATTCCCGTTTTAATTGAAGAGTAAGGATTTGACTTTGATCATGAAACAAACATTCAATTTTAGTGTAAGCCTCTTTGGCTGTGAGTTCTTTACCCAAGCTTACAACCATTTGAACCACTGCTTAAAAACTAGATGCCTAAATTCAAGACAAACCAGAAAATCATGATGTTTCCATTGAGAATGGGTTGGGTCCATTAGGGAAGGACAAGGAGAACCACCAGATATATGTCCAAATAAGCCAAATCCTTTAAAAGTATTAATAAATAGCGAACAGTGCAACTGATAATTCTCAAATTCTAAGGTTTCAGACATAAAATTTTTTGATGTTGCTCACCGAGTAAGGATTAGAGAGAGTCACTGCTTGCTAGGGGTCGAGACACCTAAACCCGATTCAATTGACCACTCATGCCAATATTAATGACAGATATAAATATGTTATGATTCAAGCTCAACTTGAATCATAACCTAGGGATAAGAATAAATTACACTTGAAAGAAGAGATCTAAATGAGAGAATCAAGAGATAAAGATGAAATTGAAGAAGAAGAATAAGGTGAGATTGAAAGAGATTTAAGAAGAGATGTGAAGATATTTGATAGAAACTTAGAGAGAATTGAGAGATCAAGAGAGAGAAAAGATCATTTCTTTATTCAACGTCATGACATTACAATGCAAAGCATCCTACTTATACTAATGCCAAGTCGGTTAACAAGAGGAAGAGCAATAGAAAATATCTAAAGATGCATTGTACCTAGACAAAATGCTTAACTGACTTAAATAATGTATGACTAATACTAGCTAATACACCACCATGTTCAACTAATGGTATACGAAGTTGCTATTTACAAACATTGCCTTATTAGTATTCCCCTATACCCTAGAATCATAACAACACTCCCCCGTTTAGATATTCTTGTCCTCAAGAATCTTATTAGAGAGGATTGGGACTCGAGGAACTCTCTATTGATGCTCAAAAATTCCTGAAATCGCGGCAGGAAGCTAGCAGAGTGGACAGATTTGCTGTTATGGTAGCAGGGGTGCAGCCGGATGAACACTTGAACCTTGGCACCCATTTGTGAAATGTTGTGCTACAAGTTCACCCACATCCCACGGCTTCCAAGTCTTGGACCTTATCCATGTCTGAATTGCAGTGCATGAAGCCACCACCCTGATCCTCCTCAGCTTCAATCCCATTATAGCCATTAGGTGTTGAGGGTTGCACTTGTGTCCAAAGTAGTACCTTTGGTTACACTTGAAGCATAGCTTTTGAGCTTTTTTCTCTTCCAAACTCAATGCTTTACTACCTTGGCCTTCTTCAAAGTTGGGTAGGATTGTGGATTCATACAATGTTGCCTTCGAATAAGCTCTAGATATGTTGGAGGATTAAGTGCCTCGATGAGATTCTTGATTTTAGGATTGAGGCCACTAATGAAGCTAGAAATATAATAGGCCTCATTTGGCCCCGGGAGAATGGACATCATCCTTGCCTTCAAGTTTTCAAACCGAGCCATGTACTTCTTGACACTATTCACTTGAGCTAACTTATTGAACTTGTCCACCACGTCTGCCGGATCTTCATCCCCATACCTTTCACAAATTCATCCCCAAATTTTTGCCATGTTATGATGGGATTGCTAAGAAGTAAACCATGATACCAAACTTCTTGATCTCCTTGCAAATAAATCGCGGCCAGTTCAACTTTTTCTATCTCGGGAGTAGCATAGAGCCGAAAGTATCGTTCACATCTTCGTATCCAAGATTATGGTTGAGTACCATCAAAAGCATCAAGTTTAACTCTTGGCTGCCTAATCCAGCTCTTCTGACCCTTGCCACCATTTCTCCTTGCTCTTCTACTTGTCTATGCCTTATATGATCTCGAGGTCTAACTTGGCGAGGTACAACTGGTGCATTTTCAATTCCAGCAGCCACATCCTGAATTGGAGCTCTTTCTTGTTGCTACATCATAGGTAGGATTTCAGCTCCTAGGGGTGGAGCTTGTCTATTGAGTTGTTCTTGCATTCCATCTAAGCGTTGGACAAATTTATGCTCAGTTTGCTCCTGTTGGGCTTGAAATCTTTGCTGAAATTGCTCTTGTCTTGCTTGGAATTTTTGTTCAAATGCTAAGCAGGTCCTGCATTTGCTGCTGCATCTGCTGCTGCCAAACGAGTGTTTGTCCTACTGCATTTACCCCCTTAGAACTTGTACCAAGAGCAACACTAGGAGTACTTGCAGCTGTTACTTTAGCAGATGTTGCAGCTTGGGATCTAGTAGTCGCACCTCCAGCCATTACCACATATTTCCTTCTTCTGGCCAAATCTTCAAGACAAAACAAATGCTAGCAACTAGGTTCAATCGTGCTTGAGTGCAATTCGATTATCAATCTTGTTAGGTTATGTCTCAAATTACTTGTTTTATTTTAAATGGGACTGCCGTGTGGTCACCGATCGATCGGGAGGGAAAGCCGATCGATCGGGAGTCGTTTTCCGCCGGCCCTAATTATTTTCTATAAATAAAGGTTGAGGGTTTCGGTATTTGGTGAGAGATTTCTCACATTCAGATCCAATCAAAGTGAGGTGAGCCGCCATTAAGAAAAAGAGGTGGTTCGTAATTCCTCCAAGATATTCGAGTGCTACGAGAGTTCAGAGGGATTGATTGTAATTCTTCCATATATCTCGTTTGGGAAGTGTCATTGTAATTCTTCCGTTCAGTTAATAAAGAATCTCCATCTCCGCCCGTGGTTTTCTCCCTTCTCGATTGTAGAGGGGTTTCCACGTAAATATTGTGTGTTCTTGTTTTGTTCTTTCTTTCTCCATATTTGTTTACTTCTCGTTTTGTGTGAGTCATATTATTTGAATCGAATCAAGTTACCAGAGTTTTTCGCTTCTGCATTAAGTTTTATTCCTAACAAATTGGTATCAGACCATATCATATTTGTTTAAGTTTTCTTTTCAAATTGGTATCAGAGCCCTATTTATTTCGATTTGATAATATGATGTCCGCAATTAGATCCGAAATTGAAAAGTTTGGTGGTCAAGGGAGCTTCAGCTTATGGCAGGTTCGCGTTAAGGGCCTCTTGACTCAGAATGGCTTGAAAAAAGCTTTAGATGGGAAAGAGAAAAATCAGAGAATCTTACAGAAGCACAATGGGAGGAGTTGGATGAGAAGGCGCTCACAGCAATTCAGATGTGTCTTACCGATGACGTTTTGACAGAAGTTCTGGAAGTGAAGACCGCTCAAGAGTTGTGGGAGAAATTGCAGGATATGTTCTGTTTCAAATCTGTCTCCAACAAACTCGCAGTTAAGCGCCGGTTATTCACGTTTCGTATGTCAGAAGGTATGTCACTTAAAAACCACGTCAGTGAATTTAATTCAATTATTCAAGATTTGAAAGAATTAGATGATGTTCCTAAGGATGAAGATCAGGCAATGTTGTTATTATGTTCTCTCTCTACTTTATATAAGGGTTTTGTCGAAAGCATGATTTATGGGGGTAGACAAACCATATCTGTTGATGAAGTTAAGAGAAACCTACTGAGTAAAGAACGAGTAGATAGGGAATTATCTGACTCTGTGTATAACTCAGGTAATGGTTTATTTGTGAGGGGGAGAACCGAGTATGATCATAGTGGAAACAAGTCTAAGTCTAGGTATCAAGACCTAACCTATAACTACTGTCGTAAGAAAGGGCACATTAAGAAAGACTGTTACAAGCTTAAGAGAAAATTAGAAGCAGATAACAGGTCTGACCAGAGATCCATGGTAGCCAGTGTTGAGAATGAAGATTTGCTTTTGTCTGTGTCTGAACCTCAGTTCAACTGAAAAGATAGTTGGTTTTTAGATTCGGGTTGCTCCTATCATGTCTGTCCCAACCGAGATTGGTTTTCCACATACGAGTCTGTTCGAGGTGGAGTTGCTTTGATGGGTAATGATAATCCATGCAAAGTTCTGGGAATAGAAACAATTCATTTTAGGATGTTCGATGGCACTATCAGGGTTTTGGGCGATGTTCGTCATGTTCCTGATTTGAAGAAAAATCTCACCTCTTTGGGTACTCTTGAATCTAAAGGGTACAGGTATACAGCTGAAGGTGGAGTTTTGAAGGTTGTTAAGGGTGCATTGACAGTTATGAAGGGCAGAAGGTCAGGTACGTTGTATGAGCTTGTCGGTTCCACATTTGTTAGATCTGTTATAGTATTTTCATCATCCTTGTTGTTGACAGGACCAGAGATCACAAATTTAGGACGTTTGAGATTGGATCGTTCAGGTGATAGGTGTCTGTCTGAGCACAGTGTAAGGGGCTCTTTGTGTGGTCAGTCCAGAGGACTGCTGGTATGTGAACAAGGGCTTTATGTGAAGCAAAAAGGTTTTCTCTTCAAACAATTCCTGACAAGACGTGTCACGTTTGGTGAGTCTTCATTATTGTTATCTCCACAGAAGATGTCATCAGTTGTTTGTGATTCAGGTTAGGTGAGTAAGCCAGAGGGAGTTTAGTTCAGTAACACAGTTCAGCAGCGGGTGGCTGTTTCAGTTGATGTGTCAAGAGCCAATTCAGAGAAGAAGATTGGCATTGCTGATAACCTCTCAGATATATTCACTCAGTTTCTACCTAACAGGAAGTTCAAGCTTCGCACGGTTAGGTTTCGTACTTCGTTGTGTTAACCCCGTGTGTGGGGGTTTTGTGGAAAAGGTGGAGGAAATTCTTTTATGTATGTAATTTGAGCCAAGGTGGAGATTTGTTAGGTTATGTCTCAAATTACTTGTTTTATTTTATATGGAGCTGCCATCTGGTCACCAATCGATCGGGAGGGAAAGCCGATCGATCGGGTGATTTAAGGAAAGGATTCGGATTTTTGGCCGTGGAGGGGCCGATCGATCGGGAGTCGTTTTCCGCAGGCCCTAATTATTTTCTATAAATAAGGGGTTTAGGGTTTCGGTATTTGGTGAGAGATTTCTCCCATTCAGATCCAATCAAAGTGAGGTGAGCCGCCATTAAGAAAAAGAGGTGATTTCGTAATTCCTCCAAGATATTCGAGTGCTACGAGAGTTCAGAGGGAGTGATTGTAATTCTTCCATATATCTCGTTTGGGAAATGTCGTTGTAATTCTTCCGTTCAGTTAATAAAGAATCTCCATCTCCGCCTGTAGTTTTCTCCCCTCTCGATTGTAGAGGGGTTTCCACGTAAATATTGTGTGTTCTTGTTTTGTTCTTTCTTTCTCTATAATTGTTTACTTCTCATTTTGTGTGAGTCATATTATTTGAATCGAGTCAAGTTACCAGGGTTTTTCGCCTTCTGCATTAAGTTTTATTCCTAACAAATTGGTATCAGAGCATATCATATTTGTTTAAGTTTTCTTTTCAAATCTTGTTTTAAGTTCAGCGTAGATCTGAACGATTAGCTCAAAAGCAGTCCGGATGCATATAGAGGTCAATTAGCTTGATCATTACTGATTCAATGCTCCAGTAACGACTTAACAAGATCTTGAACACTTGAACTGGACTTGATCTTGCTTGATCACAAAATCAGCAGCTAACTAGACTTGATTAAATGTAATCTGAGCACTTGAACTGAGACTTTGAATTGAATTGCTTAAGCAACTGCGAACAGAACAAATTCTTGATCAAATTTGTTCTGAGCAATAAAATTCAGGTTTCTGCTGCTTCATATGAATCGTAGCAACGAGCTTAAGCTTTGATATTGAAATCTAAAGCACAATATCTGATTGATACCAATGCAACAGTACGAATCTCAACCGTGCACAATTGCTAGATCAAAATTGACCTTATGCACACTACAATAAGCAAATACAGTTAGATCAAATCTAGATATCAAATTTAACTTGATTTCAAATCAAATCAAGGCTCTGATACCAATTGTTATGATTCAAGCTCAATCTGAATCATAACTTAGGAATAAGAGTGAATCACACTTGAAAGAAGAGATCTAAATGAGAGAATCAAGAGATTAAGATGAGATTGAAGGAGAATAAGGTGTGATTGAAAGAGATTTAAGAAGAGAAGTGAAGATATTTGATAGAAACCTAGAGAGAATTCAAAGATCAGGAGAGAGATCCACGTCAAGAAATTACAATGCAAATCATCCTACTTATACTAATGCCAAGTCAGTTAACAAGAGGAAGAATAATAGAAAATATCTAAAGATGCATTGCCCCTAGACAAGGTGCTTAACCGACTTAACCAACGTATGACTAATACTAGCTAATACACCACCGTGTTCAACTAATGGTATACTAAGTTGTTATTTACAAATATTGCCTTATTAGTAGTCCCCTATACCCTAGAATCATAAAAAAATCATAGGGCATTCCAATATCACCAAATATTAACGAGAAATAAATATGCGAAAATTAAATCAACACCAAATATAATGTGGAAAACCCTCTAGAGTAGAGGGACAAGCCATGGGGTAAACCGACAGCAAAATCCAGTATAGAAAATAGCAATTACAAAGTTTATGGTTTCAAGATATTTGCCCTAACTTGAAACTTACAAGCAAATTGAGAGATAAAAGGAATACCTCCCTAGGCTCGAGACCAATTGATAGTGATGATCAATTCACCCAAATAATGCCTAGAAAACCCGCTCCAAATTGCTCCAAAATCAATCCCCGATCTTCACTGATAAATATTGGAATTTGCACGAGTCAAGCTTGCTGCAGTAGCAACTCTTTCTTGTTAATTTTGTGCGGGTATATCGCCTCTCTCTAATTTTTGTTAATCAATAGCAGGGGCTGCATTTTTCTTATTTAAAACAAGACCCCATTGGGGGTTTATATATCATTATATAATATAAAACCCTTAATCTTAATTAAATACAACAACAACAATAACCCCAGTGCCTCAAGGGCTCCCGCAAAAGTGGGGTCTGGGGGGGTAGATGTACGCAGCCTTCCCCCTTGAGGGTGTTGACCTGAAAAGCTTAATTAAATGTAAGTCAAAAATAAAACATGGGTTGGACCAAAGTATATATTATACACTCCACAAATCTCGCCCTCCAGCCCACTACGAGGAGGAGATGACTCCCACATCAAGTTACTTAGAGTGAATATCGGCCAACCTGATGCACAGCTCTAGTTTACCACGAGGTACAACCTTTGTCAACATGTCTGGCATGTTCTTGTCGGTGTGAATCTTTTTCAACATGATCAGCTTTTCTTCAATCACAGAATGCAACCAGTGATATCGCACGTGGATGTTCTTTGTGTGGACATGATACATGGAATTCTTACTCAGGTTCATCACACTCTAGCTGTCACAGAATACAACATACTCTTTCTGTTTTAGACCCAACTTTTGAAGAAACCTCTTCATCCACAATATTTTTTTCACCGCTTTAATAGCAGTAATGTACTCATCTTTAGTAGTGCAGAGAGCAATAAACTTCTGTAACTTGGATTGCCAAGACATAGCTCCCCCTGCAAAAGTGAACAAATACCCCAAAGTAGATTTCCCACTATAGAGACATCCTGTCATATCATAATCAGCATACCCTTTAAGAATTGATCTCGAGCCTCCAAAAATCAAACATTGTTTCAAAGTACCCCTCAAATATCTGAAGATCTACTTCACTACTTTCAAATGAACTGTCCCTGGATTTGAAAGAAACCTGCTCACAACACCCATGGTATGAGCAATGTATGGCATGGTACAAATCATGGCATACATCAAAGATCCAACAACAAAGGAGTAGGGAAAAGATGACATCTCTTCTTTCTCTTTCTTGGTCACAGGACAAAACTGTTTACTTAGTTCGAAGTGTGAGGCAAGTGTGCTAACAAGTTTAGCATTCTTCATGTGAAACCTATCAAGCACCCGTTCAACATACTTTTCTTTTGACAACCACAACTTTCTAGCCTCTCTATCACGGGTAATCTCCATACCCAAAATCTGTGTCATTGGACCCAAATCTTTCATTTGAAAAGACTTTGACAACTCCTCGTTAAGCCTTTGAATCATATCTGTATCTTAACCAACAATTAGCAGATCATCAACATAAAGCAGTAAAATGATGAAATTACCTCCAGAGAATTTCCTTATGTACACAAAATAATCTACAATTGTTCTCTTGTACCCTTATCCCACCATAAAGGAGTCAAACTTCTTGTACTAATGCCTAGGAGTTTGTTTTAAACCATTAAAGCTCTTTTTCACTTTGCAAACTAGTGCTTTTTACCTTGAACTTCATACCCTCAGGTTGCTTCATGTAGATCTCTTCCTGTAAGTCACCATGGAGAAATGTAGTATTCTCATCTAACTGCTCAAGCCCAAGATTCATGCTACTTACCATACCTAGTACCACCAGAATGAAACTCATCTTCAAAATTGGAGCAAAGATCTCATTAAAATCAATCCATTTCTTTTGATTGAAGCCTTTTACCACCAACCGAGCCTTATGTTTCCCCATTTGATCACCGTTCCTTTTCAGCTTGAACACCCACTTGTTCTGAAGTGCCTTTCTACCCTTAGGAAGATCAACTAACTCATAGGTTCCATTCTTCTCTAAAGAATTCATCTCTTCGTCCATGACTTTCACCTAGTTATCATTGTCTTCATGAGTCTGTACTTCTTGGTAGATCTCTAGCTCCCCCTTATTGGTAACAGAAATATAATCAAAACTGGAATACCTCATAGACGGTTGAAGCTCTCTACCAGACCTCCTCACCTATGGCTTAGCAGTCACGGGTTGGCGAACTGGCTCCCCCTGCTCAACACCGCCCACCATAAAGGATTCAAACTTGTACCAATGCCTAGGAGCCTATTTTAAACCATACATGCTCGTTTTTAGTTTGCAAACCAAGTTCTCTTTACCCTGAACTACATATCCTTCAAGCTAATCCATGTAGTCTCCTCCTGTAAGTCACCATGGAGAAATGCAGTCTTCACATCTAACTATTCAAGCTTAAGATTTATGCTAGCTGCCATATCTAGTACCACTCAAATGGAACTCATCTTCACAACTGGAGAAAAGATCTCATCAAAGTCAATCCCTTTCTTCTGATTGAAGCCTTTAACCACCAATTGAGCCTTATGTTTCACAATTTGATCATCGTTCTTTTTCAACTTGAACACCCACTTGTTTCGAAGTGCCTTTCTACTTTTAAGAAGATCAACCTACTCATAGGTTCCATTCTTCTCTAAAGAATTCATCTCTTTGTTCATGGCTTTCACATAGTTATCGTTGTCTTCATGAGTTTGTACTTCTTGATAGTTCTTTGGCTCCCCCCATTGGTAACACAAATATAATTAGAACTGGAATACCTCACAGACGGTTGATGCTTTTTATTAGACCTCTTCGCTTAAGGCTCAGCAGTCACTGGTTGGGGAACTGGCTCCCCCTGCTCAACACCATCTGTACCTGGAGTCAAGGTTGTCAGAATTGGGATTCTATGTAGGATCGGTGAGGGGTCCTCAAGATCGGGATCGTAGAATCGGATCGAGAATCGTAAGATTCTACTTTTTGTATAAAACACTAGCTTATATCCATAAAAATCACATTATAAGCCTCAAATATACAATAAAGAACATCAAAAAGTACAAAAAACGTTAATTTTATAACACATTAAAAATCCATAAGTATTAAAATCAAATATAATAGATAAATCTGAAATGTATAAGTTAAATATATATGAATAACACAAGTACAACTTAAAGACTAAAATTAAAAAAAGGAGGCATTCATAATTAGTGAATATGATATTAATAAGTTAAACGAATTTTTAGTTCAATACATAATATAAATCAACAATCAAGTTAATATTAAAACTAGGGAACAATATATTACATTATAAAGTTAAGGAAATATAATAAAATTAATAAAATTGACTATAATCAAGTAATCAATAGTTCAACAAGTTCAAATGGGTATACTTAGATAACAAAGCAAAACTTCTTTGAAAAAAATTAGAAATTAAGCAAAGCAAAACAAAACCAAGCTTAAAATAAACAAAATGTAAATCAAAACAATTACCAAGTAACTCAATAATATACTAAAAGAATAAAAAATTAAACAAAAATTAGGAATTTTTACCCAAAAAGAAAATAAGCTATTGTCGTGTCAGAACTTGGCTGGTGGCAGTCGATCGGTGGTGTGGCTAGCGGTAGTCGGTCTACGGGGTGATGTCGCCTGGCGTCGTGGTGGTGATTGGTGGTTGTTGGTCGGTTGTGGTTGGGGTTGGGGTTAGGGTTAAGGTTAAGGGGGAAGGGAAAGGGAGAGTGAGGGAGGAGAGAGAAACGCGTGGGGTGGGGTGGGCCTGGGTGGGGTTTTATGGTAAATTTTTTTTTTTTTTTTAAGTTTATAATTTTTTTGTTATCAAACTTGGTAGGATAGGTCAGAATCATCGATCCTACCGATTCTGCACCGATCTTACCAATCCTACTTCAAATTTTTGCGAAGAGTAGGATCGTAGGATGATCCTACGATCCGGATCGCGATTCTGATAACCATGCCTAGAGTATTATCAATTGCAACTTGCTCAGTGTCATTCCCAAGTTCTGTCCCATCATAAACTTGCTCTTCATCTATGGCACCTAATGAAGATGAAATCGGTGAAGCATTAGCAACACATCTAGGAGCACATGTAGTCTTCTCTAACTTGTCAAAACTAGCCATGCTCTCGTGCTCATGAAACACAACATCTCTGCTTCTCACGGTCCTTTTTTTCATAACGTCCCATAATATGTAACTGAGCTCCTCATCGCCTTATCCTACAAATATGCATAGAGTGACTTTAATATCAATCTTTGATCTCTTTTCCTTTGGCACATGCATGAAGGCTTTGCACCCAAATACCTTCAATTGAGAACAAGAGACATTTTTTCCCTCTGGAATGTTATAATTCAAAGGAACTGATGGATCCATGTTGATGATGTATACAACAATATTCATAGCTTCACTCGAAAATACCTTAGGCAACTTCAACACTGTAAGCAAACATATGGTTTTCTCCACAATGGTTCTATTCATCCTTTCTGCGGCACCATTATGTTGAGGCATACCGGGTTCTGATCTCTCATGGTGAATCCCATGCTTCTTACCATGCCTTTTGAAATCACGACTGAAGTACTCTCTCCCATAGTCAATATGGAGACACTTTAGCAACATCCCTATTTGCCACTCCACCATAGCGTGAAACTGTTGAAAAACTTGAAATGCTTGGCTTTTGGACCTCAAATAAAACACCCAAGTTGTCCGTGAAGCATCATCAATAAAAGTAACAAAATATCAATTTCCTCCTGGAGGCTCCACATACATCAGAATGAATCAATTCAAGTTTATTTCGTTTTCATTTCAATTGTTTATTAAAAAACTAACTCTATGATGCTTACCTAACAAACAACCATCACAAGGGTTCAATGACTTTCCTTCAAATGAAGGAATGAGGGACTCTTTAGCCAATATCTACAAACCTTTCTCACTCACATGAGCTAGTTGTCTGTGCCACAAATTTGGCGAAGCATCATCCTCGACCGTGTTCAATTCACCACCACACACTGTCACATGTGTCTTGTATAGTGAACAACAAAGCTTTCATCTAGCTACTATCATTGACCCCTTTGTAAGCTTCTAATTTCCATCACCAAGATGATGAGTATAACCTTCCTTGTCCATAACATTCATAGAAATCAGATTAAGGCACAATTCAGGAATGTGTCCCACATTCTTCAAAGTAATAGTGCAACCAGTACTAGTCTGTATACAGAAATCCCCAATCCCAATGATCTTAGCAACATTATTGTTGCCCATTTTCATAGTACAAAAGTCACCTGCTTTGTATATAGAATAATACTCTCTTGGGAACACAATAATAAAAAGCACCAAAATCAATAATCCATTCAACATCAAGATCACTTATATGATTGTACTCACCCTGAGCACAAAACAATGTTTCCTGACCTTCACCATCTGTGCCTACAACTATAGTCTTCTTATCATCTACCTTATTCTGACTCATTTCACCTTTCTGTTCCTTCTTTAGGAAAAAAAAAAAGTAATGTCTCTTGAAGTGTCCAATCTTATGACAATGTAAGCACTCTGGTTTTTCTCCTCTAGACTTAGACCTGCCTTTGGACTTACCATGCCCCTTAGGCCAACTACTCTTACTTCTACCTCAGTTCTCAGTAACAAGTGCCTGCGCATAAGCATCCATCTCTTTTCTTCTCATCTCCTCATTGATCAAGCAGTCTTTCACTGCACTTAGGAACAATTTCCCATCCAAAGCTGAGTTACTAACAGTTACCTCCAAGATCTCTCATCTGTCAGGTAGAGAACTCAAAAGGAATAAAGTTCGCAACTCATCGTCAAAAGTAATTTTCATAATAGTCAACTGGTTAATAATATCCTAAAATTCATTCAAGTGTGTGACCACATATCGTCCCACTTTCAATTTCTAGTCGACCAACTTCTTAATCAAAAAAGCCTTATTTCGCAGAGTCTTTATCTGATACCTACTCTCTAAACTTTTCCATAATGTCTCGGCATTAGTCTCTTGTGATATATGGTGAAAAACACCAAAATCTACCCCACTGTCGAATTGCCGCAACAGTTTTTCTGTTCAGTTTCTCCGTCATTTTTTCTGACCTACTACTAACATCCTCAATCGGTCATGTAAACCTTTACAAAAAAGTAGGTCTTTCATCATTGGCTTCCAAATTGAATAATTTTTACCGGTCAATTTTATCATACCACTGGTACTATCCATTATTATTCACCATAATAAAGAACCCTAGCTTTGATACCACTATGTTGGATTCTAGACACCTAAACCTGATTCAATTGAGTACTCAAGCCAATATTAATTATAGACATAAATCACAGGGCATGGAAATATCACCAAATATCAATGAGAAATATATAAAAATTAAATTAATACCAAATATAAAGTAGAAAAACCTTCGGAGTAGAGGAAAAAAACCACAGGATAAACCGACAGCAAAATCCACTATAGAAAGTAGCAATTAGATATTTACCCTAACTTGAAACCTACAAGAAAATTGAGCAATAAAGGATTTCCTCCGTAGACCCGAGAACAATTGATACACCCGATCAATTCACCCAAATAATGCCTAAAAAAACCCGCTCCAAAAAACTCTAAGATCAATCCTCGATCTTCATCTATAAATATTGGAATTTTCATGAGTCAAGCATGCGGCAGCAGGAACTCTATCTCTCTCATTAATTTTTGAGGGTATACCCCCTCTCTCTAATTTTCATTAATCAATAGTATGTGGATGCTTTAAAACAAGACTCCATATTTTGGGGGTTTATATATTATTTTAACCCTCAAGCTTAATTAATTATGGGCCAAAAATAAAATATGGGCTGGACCAAAGTGTATAATATACACCTCACACCGATGTTGGCGTAACATGCGGTATGATGGTGTAAGAACCATCAGTATTGAAATTAGTAAGATAGGAAGGAGAACTGGACACTAATAGAACGTAGGGGCACCAAGACGGCACCGGATGGTGGTGGAAAATGCTGTAGAAAAAAAAGAGCAGACGCGATAGAAGAAGAAAGAATCAAGCCTCAAAATTAGACTTGCATGGTCTATGACTGCGAAAAAATGAAGGAGGGGAGAGACGAACGAGGTTGAGGGTAAGAAAAGACAAGTGAACATGAGGGGATGACAACAAAAGTAGGGGCAATGCAGGTTAGGTTGTTTTGGTTGGAGAAAGAGAGGACATCATTGCTGGGAGGAGAAGAGAGGCGTGTTTAGGGTTATGGCAATTACAGGGAGGAGAAGTAAGGAGTGGTTAGGGTTTTTGGTTTGTAAAATAAGAGGGCATTGTTATAAGGAGGAGATTAGCATTTAGGAGTGGAGACGAGGAAGATGAAAAACAAATTAGGGTTTTTGAGAGTATGACTTTGAAATCATGTTAATTGGAAAAATCCTACTTGTCTTTGAGTGATAGAAACTGTTATATTTATGGTGGTGAGTAACTGATGTTACAACTGTACAGTTACAAGCAATACATAATGACAAACGTTAACATAAATACAATACTCTGGATATCTTAATTTACTATATGCCTTGCCTAGAAGTTACCCAGAGTGGCAAGATGGTAGAGTTTTTAGCTTGTTCTTCCCGGGTTTTATTGGGAGCTCTTTGATCAGTTCTCATCAATCCTTTTGATTGGCATTATCACAAAAACAAGGCTGCTTTGAAAATGAAGAAGAATATGAAGAAGTATTTTTTAAAATTTCAAAGCGTTTGGGAAATTGGATAGGTGCTTGGTGTAACGAGTTTCCTTATAAACTGGATGAAGTTGCTCAGTGCCTAAATTGTGTTCGCCTATGGTGAAACAAGTAAAACGGGTGATGTGCTCCTCTGATCTTTGCCTTATTATCTTTGCCTAAAGACATGCAAAGGCAGAGCGGACTGAGAGAGGCGGGATGGGAGATCAAGCAGCTCACTTCTGGAAGTATTAAGTTTGCCTAAGATTCTCTTTTTAGTTTTCTTTGGTTTTTCTGTAGCTCTTTTTTCTTGCTTTGTATGGGTTTGGCTTGTTTTGATTTTTCGGTATGTTCTTGTTTAATTGGCTTGATGCTTCGCATTTTTTTTGTGGGCTTGTACTCAATTATCATGACCTTGCAGGCGTAATTGGTATGGGTTTATTTCCTTGGTCGTTCTCTCTTCTTCGTTCCATCCCCCTTAGAACAATAATGAAGAGAAAGCTCAGCATTGGGCTCATTGGCCCAAATTTCATATATATATATGTTTGAACTTCCGTTTAACGGTCTTTTTTTTTTTTTTTCCTTAACACATTTTGTTTAATAAAATTTAAGTTATGTGTAGTTTGTCTATTGATATTATTGACAAAAATAGTAAGCACATGTAATCACTTAATAGACAAGGTAGAACAACCTTATGGACCTATCTCAAGGCCAAAACTCCATTTCCCCATATCACACTTGCCCTAGGTCAAGACCTCTTTTCTCCTCGCAACCCTTGCCCTTGAGAGGCGAGCTCATGAGCTCATTGTTGTTAAGGCCAGCCTCCATTGCCACTCAACGTGGGTGACCACTAACATAATTGTCTAGAGGCCTACATGGGATCAAATCCAAATAAAGGAGACTGTCAGCCGCCTGGGCAAAGTCAAGGCCAAGGAACTCGTTATACTAACTCCCAACGGGGAGTTCATCTCACTAAGAATAGAAGGTGATTACTTATAGTTGATGAGGCCTTCTCACCCACAGAGCCTACCACTATGGGTGGAGCTCGCCATACTCGCCCATGGGTCAGGGTTGGATTACATATGAAAGGCTCAGGCTTATTTAGCGTATTTGCCTCTCATGGATGAATGGAATCTCTCAACCATCAAGCCACTTCTGCCACCCTATGGGCAAGTACCTATATGTGGCTTTAGATGAGTTTCGTCATGGTTGCCAACGTTTTGGGGAGTACTGCCATTGTCGGGTTTAGGCATTAACGTTGTCCACTGTGAATTATACTCATCCACCTCTGAGCTTTAAATTAACACTTCCTGGAAGAGCTCTAGATTCCAAAACCCGACTCATCATCATCCAATGGTTCACGTGCCAATCTTCACCTCACTCGACCTTTTCTGGCAAGCGCCTTCTTACTCACCATAATAGTCCTCCATACACATTTGATATACCTGTCTCAACCACTTTGGTCGATAAATTCACTAGCCCTAGGACCTATTCTCCTTCATACTCGCCGAGTACTTTGCTCAACCATATCTTCAACAACCTACTTGGCAAAGTTTGAAACCTCTTTGTTCATACCAGATGTGCTCGTTACTAGCCCAGCCTCACTTGCGCACCTTATCCTTGATACCTACGATTATGTAGTACCATGTCTCTACCAAAGGGTTCCATTAAGGATACACTTAGTAGGAAGAAAATCCTCTTCCCTTGGGAAAAGGAAGGTGTTGTCTAAGGAAAAGTAAATTTCACTTGAGGTTTTTTGTTATTTGTTTCAATGAAAAACATACCCTCACCTCAATATTCATTATTTGTTTTAAAAGAAAACATCTTCTACTAATCATCTTATACCTTGTTATAGTACAACATGAGTAGCGATGCAATATAATAGAAGTTATATATGTTTCATTAGGCTATGAAGAAGTTATCTCTTGATGCAAAATATATATCGAAAGAAAGTATTTTTCAGCAAAAACAATAATCTATAAAGAGTCTTCTTGTACTTGGTTTGGTTTAAATATTATTTCTAGGTAATAGTAGTGACCAACATGACGTAATGAAGATCTTTAAACTATAAAATATGAATCAAGAATTTAGTCCAAGATCGGAAATGAGTAATCATTCTTTGCCTAATGCTAATCCCACATCATTACCTCTAATAATCTATGATCCCAACTAAATCATTTTAGTAATATTAATATTCCGATTGAAACCAGAAACTTTTGGGCCGTTTCGTATGATGAATTCTCATCTTTTACAGGAGGAGGTTATTTCCATCCATTAGAAGTGGGCACCAAACAATAAAAATGAGGAAAATTAATTATGAGAATCTATTCTCTCTCCTAAATAAATGTAACCTATTATGGACACCTTATCTCATCTCTTAATCTCTATAATGGGATTATTTATATTTTAGTGCCCCGATATTCTTGAAAATAATAAAAAGTATCCTGACTTTCTTGAATTATTAAATAGGCCTCTAAGTTTTTTGTCGTATTAATAATAAGACCTCTTACAATTGTGATGGCGCCATTTTTCATAGACAGAGATGACGTTACAATTGCTTTTTTATTAATGTTATAAAAAAATGAGCTAAAGTACGCTTTAACACTTTTATTCTTACTTTATAAGCACGATATTCAAGATGCAATATTATATTGAAGCTACCTATTTTTACTTAATTTGTTTCAAAATATAGTTAACATAGAGTACTTTTATTATTTTACTACAGTGTTAATAAAACCGTAGTTGTTACGTCAGCTTTGTCGACTAAAAATTGTATTATCATGTCAGAGAGGGACTTTTTTATTAATGCGACAAAAATTTAGAGGTCTCTTTATTAATATGACAAAAACTTAGGAGCTATTTTAATAATTCAAAAAGGTCAGGATCTTTTTGATTATTTCAAAAAACGTCAGGGTACTTAAATATAAATAACCCTCTATAATGTCCTCCTGAAGCCATTCCCACTCTAAGTAATCTCAAAGTAATTTCACTCAACTAAGTCTTATACTATAAAAGAAAGATAGGCTACACCATGGGAAAACACAAAAAGGACTACAAGTCTCTCACTCTCTCACGCACCACACCTTTCTCTCTGTGAACTTAAGCCTAAATATTTTATCATGTTTACCTACTTTTTAGTTTTAGTTCTACTACTATCATTTTACGCATGAACTAGCTTTAGCATCAAATGGAGTTCCTCCAAGATAAAACTCATGCGTTTCTCTAACTGTTTGTTCATCTTGTGGGTAACAATATCAATGTGAATCTGCCACCTTCCTCCTTGAATCAATCTAAAAACATATATGATTATAGAAGCTCTCTGATTGGGAGCATTTTTCTAGGAAAAACGTTCCCCCCCCCCCCCCCCCCCCCCCCCCCCAAAAAAAAAACAACCAAAAAAAACACATTTTAAAAATTTTAAGGGTGTTTGGTCAAAATAAAAAACTTTTATTCAAAGTAAAAGCTATTTTTTTATTTTTAAGGACAAATTGAAATTTGGTACTTTTTTTTTTTTAGTAAAAGAGAAAAAAATTAAAAAACCATGATTCGTATATCCTAAAGTTTGGTAACATATTTTTCAAATACCCCAAACTTTGATAATATATATAAAAAATATTTTATATATTTGAAAAGCATTTTATATATCTACAAGATATTTAATGTAGTTAAAAATATATATTAAATGTATTACATATATTTGAATATTAATAATATATTTAAGATATCTAGAAAATATTTTATATTTTTGAAATATATTTAATTTTTTAAGAAAAAATTAAATATTTTAAATCATTATAAAAAATAGATGAAAAATATTTAAAATTTTTTAAATATAAAAAGAATATTTTTAAATTATATTTTCCTATAAATAATGGACAATAGTTTTAAATATTAAAAGTTATATTTATAGATGTAGAAAATATTTTCAATAATGAAAAAAATATTCTAATATTGGAAAAAATATATTAAATATTTGAATGACTTTTGCATGATCTTTTTCAACTATAAAAAACTTCTGTTAATATCTTTTCTTATAATTTTATAAAACAATCTTTTCTATAACAATGGTTGAACACTCACAATAATACCATAAATATTTCTTTATTAGTTAGGCCAAACACAAATTGCTGCTTTGAAACAACACTTTATATAAAGTGTTTGTTGTGAATTCGGGCCCTAAATCAGACCCGAACTCAACTCGAAAACAAGATCATGTCCCAGCACTAAGCAACGAAAAACCCACAAACGAAACAATGTGGAAATTAAACCAGAAACAACGAAGAACACGCGATATACATGGTTCGGCACCTCAGCGAGGTCCTAGTCCACGGGCCTCCATTTTCAGAGGAGTCAAATCCACTATCAGTAAAGTTAGAGTTACAATCACAGTCGGAGCATCAAGTTTTATGACAAAAAACGAAATCCGAACAGAAATCAAAGCAAGAAAATGAGAAAGAACAAGATGAAAGCCATCACCGAGCGAATACGGGTGAAGAACAGCCTAGGGACCCAAACCCTAGCCGGAATCGTGAAGAAGACCTCGTTTGGGACGACGCATCGCCTTGAACCGAGCATCCTGAGCTCCAAGGTTCACCACCGTCTTCTTCTCCTTAATCTTCAGCCCTCCAACCTCGAACTTCACGCACTCTCTCTCCTCAACCTTTCTCACACTAGAAACGCTGTCCTTTCTCCTCCGTTTCTCCTTTCTCTCTGCGAAATTGTTTAGGAGAAAACCCCAAAAAAATGGGTTTCTCCATTTTAGTCCCTCCTTTTTGTTCATCTGTAAAAGTATGTGTCTGTGAAGTAACTTTTTGCTTCCTTTCAACCTTTCTTCTCACTGTTAATATAAAGCAACAGTGCATCTCATCCAACGGAGGACAAACGGGACACATGGCACGATCTGAGGCATGCAAACAGCTAGCTGGGCACGAGTATCCGGGTCATAACGGGTAATACCTAACGGGGAATGTAACAAACCTGATATTATTTTTACCCAAAAGAAAATACAACATATTTTCCAAAACTTTTACCCATTTTAAAACCCAATTTCAAATCAATAAAATTGTCTATAATTTCTATCCCCTAAATTAGGGTATAATCATACAAGTTTGCCTCCAACGAGCCTAAACAAGGCGGGTGGCTAAAACCGGCAAACGACATCCTAATTTCTCGAATAGAAATTCTCCGATAATTTTAATCTTTCATTTAGTCAAGACGCTCCAGCCTATTATTACTAATAAAAATACATAACTCAGTTACATCCTATAGTGGATATCGAATTTCATGGGACCACAATCGAACAAACTTCACCATGGTCTCATGAAATTAACTCACAATGCTCCTTCAAAAATAGAGGCCATTTCGAAAACAAGTTTCACACCAAGAAAACAAACATGCTCACACAACAACATGGGCACAATCATGGTAATCAAGTCTATCACAATATCAACACAAAATCCAAGCCAAACATGCAATTCACCTAGAATTTAAGTTAGCCAAATCAATTCATACAATGCATCACAAGACTCCACCATGAACAATATCCAAAAAATAACCCAACATGAGCAAACAACTTATGAACAATTAACCCAAACCAAAGGTATCTCAACATAACCTAAATACCAAACAAATGGTCAATCCAAGGTTCATTAGACCTATACCTTACACTTTTCACAAAAACTAGAAAAGAATGAATGAAACAATGATCCTAAGAGCATACAAGTCTCCAAAGACAACACCATGTCCACATATGACTCAAAACATATCATGTTTTCCCAACTCTTGGCTAAAATTCAGCAAAACAACTCAAGGACACACCAATATGCAGAAAATTCCGCACCTAAGTGTCAAAATGTGCAGTAAATCAGCAGCAAATAATATTGACAGCAACATAGTTGCATACCAGCATGTATGCAATCCAAAACAGCAACAAATTCAACTTGAAACAGTCCATAAACAACATATTTATCATCACTTCAAGCTACAAGTACCAATATATTCAACTTGATTCCAACATAACCTTGGAAAATACATGAGACATCAACATGGAGACCAAGACACTAAATCACACATAGATTTTCCATAAGAACTCACAAGTTCTCTAAACCCTTTACAATGATCAACTATTTCACTTAGGTCATTCAAACATTTGCAAGAAACACCAATTCTCGCATACAAAGTCTAACCCATGATTAAACTCAACACATGTAATGCTCTATCCACACACGGGGTCTAAGATTGTGCAACTAGACATGCCTAACCTAAGAGTTGTCAATCCTAGGTTTAAGGCTTCCATTCCAACAAGTTCACAATCAATCTCAAGCATTAAACATATGTTAACCACTACAATCACATAAAACATTGAAAAAGGCACATAATTCAAGTTCTAAACAGCACAGTTAGCCATACAACAGCACCACCAACACCATGCCTGAGTGTTCAAACTAACACCAAAACGAAATCCAAAACAAGGACTCCCATCCGACCACCAACTGGGCCAGGCTCGAGCAATTGTACCTTCGAAATCGCTCCACCAAAACAAGAATCTACTCCGGATTCTCAACCAACCATACACGAGGCCGAACAAGCGATTAACACCGAACCGCTCCACCAATCAGATGCACCTAGAGCTTTCTCCCTTCAAGACAAACCATTAGACTCAAAGTATAAACATCTTTTCCACAATAGGAAGCCACAGGATGTTCAAACAACAACAAGAAATTCATGCTACCTAGACCACTTAATCGAGTGTCCAAAACCAAGACACTTAAAGACTGTCTCAGCTACCGCGAAGGAAACAAACTAGGGCTTTAGACGCAGTCTGATGCTCAAACCAAATGACCCATCTCCGATATTAGTCCAACTCGACTAGAGACAACCAAGGACTTCAAGAAGGTCCTAACCAATTAAACACTTCTAAGGTTCCAAAAAGAAAACCAAGTTTTCTCAACCATTCAAGGATATCCAATGTTCTACACCCAAGATAGTTGTCCTTCAACCATCTCTCAAGAAACATCTACCACACACACCCCACCAACTATTAAAGCCAAAACAGGCAGTAAAAGTCCTCAATCTAGGTCAAAACAAAGCATCCCACGCCTAAACCAGCACCCAGTTCTAATTGTAAAGCCAAACCTAAATTTCTAAGAGTGATTAAACATTTTCATTTTTCTTTCATATTGCACATATGTTCTTCCTTTTTTGAACTTTTATCATACTATCACATACACAGCAGTAGCCGAAAAATAACACTCAGATTTTTCAAAGAAACAAAAGCCCATTGATCATCTCAAAACAAGTGTTCTTGTTAGAACCCATTTGGAAATTTTGTCTCAAAAAATTTCACAAAAAACAAGAAACATTCAGACCCTATTTCTGTAAACATTTTTTTGGTTCTTTCATTTCTCTCCAAGAAACAAAGAACATCCCAATTTTTCAAGAAAACCCCAGATCTGAAAAACAAAACAATCCCACACAAAACCACTTTCTGGTCCTATTTCGTTCGTGTTTTCTTGCTCATCGTGCAACTGGACACCGAACCAAGGCTCTGATACCACTTGTTGTATAATTGGTCCCTATATGACATAACTATGATATTAATTTAGTCAAGTAGTGTTCAAGTGTTATAGATCAAAGGGTGTAATATTGAGTGGCATGTGTTGTAAATATTAATATGTAAAAGGGTAGAATTTAATTAGTTTAAATCAGGTCATAATGTAAGATGACCAATCTGTCCCTGCCCGTTTGCTTTATTTGCCTGACCGTGCCCCTGCCTGTGCTTTTCCCCTTGTTGCCCGAAGCTTCCTAAGAAAGCTTCCCAAATCTTAAATGATGCCTGATACTCGTCAGCCATCTAGAGCGCCTGATTGTGTTTCTTTAGGGCGAGTGTGGACCGTTGATGCATTGTGATTGAACGGCTGAGATTAGAAGGGAGGCCTTGCCACGGATTGTACTGGTTTGTGCTTATATAAGGGCACCCTTTTAGGGTTCCCGTACAACATTCATCATTTTTCTCTTCTTCAGCCACCGCCTCTTTTCTCCTTCTTCTCTGTGGCGATTTTGAGGCGATTGAAGGCGATCTTCCTAATCCGTGGGTGTGAAGGCTTCTTAGTCCAGATCTTAATAGTTTGGAGCATTGAGAAGCCTTTGTTGGCTTCTTTTGTGAGTATTTCTTCCCTAACGCCTTTGTTTTTTTGTTCGGTTAGGGTTTCTACCTTAGAAGCTTGAAAGATCTGTCTGTATTAAGTTATTTTTTCCGAGTTCTTTTGTCTGTAATAACTTGACTAATAAGAAGAGAATTCCCTAGAAATAGGGAGCCATGGATGTAGGTCCTTATTATAAGGCTGAACCACGTAAAATTTTGGTGTTGTCATTGTGTGTTTGAGTAGATTTTCATTATTTGATATTTTCTATACTGCGGTTACAGGTTCATAGTTAGATTTGAGATTTTATAACATATTGTTGAAGTTTTCTTTAAGATCTAAAAGTTTATAACTAAAACTCAATAGTATTTTTACAAAAAATAATCCTTAGAACATAGGTTGCCTTTTTTTATTTATTTATTATTATTTTTTTTTTGACAGTAATCCCAAACATACCTTAATCCAAAATCCATATAATCTAAGTATTTCTCAATCTACACTTTAAAAAATAGATATTGAGGTAATAAAATATCAATAAATATTAAGAGTATTTTTTATCAATAAATAATACATAAAGTATAAAATCATTTGTAGATCTTTATCATATAACAAGGTGCATAAATGAATTGAGCCTCACAAGACTATCTTTTAGGTTGTGTTTTAGTTTTTTAATAGCTTAAAGCTGTGAAAAAACTCTTTTTGACTGCAAGGCTTACGTTTGATTGGCAAAAAATATCTTTTTATATCTTTTTTACAGCTTAAATAGAAAGATGAAAAAGTTATTTTGTAACTAACCTAAAAAAGATGCAAAACTGGATCTTTTTCACAGCTTATTTCAGAGAAATGCTTTAAAAATATTATATTAACATTAAATCTTTACCACCATGACCTATTTTTACTTGTTATCACCACTCCTACCGACCACCACACCTTTTATAGTCATGAGTCATTACACTCATCACTTCTACTACCATGACCAACTATTATTATGATTCTCTCTTACCTACAATAATTAGATAATTTATATTGTTAAGTCATTTTTTGTGATTATAGTAGATAAGTTACTTTTTTTTAATTTGTATTGAAATGCTTTATTTTGTAAAAAAGATCTTTCTCCACTACACAACCAAACACTTCATTAGAAAAAAAAATACAGATCTTAAATCGATAGATCTTATTGAAATGGATAAGCTAAAAAAAGGTAATGTGAAATAAGATGAACCAAGCGCACCCTTAGAGGTTAAAAGGCTTAGCTCATTTCCAACTCGAGCTTAAAAACTCGCTAATTTGAACAAGTCAAAATGATCCCATCTTAAGATGATTTATAAGCCAAAATATTTATAATCCATTTAAGTATTAGCCTAAATAAGTTCTGCCCGAGCCTAAACGAGGCCCAACAAGCCTCGGTCGAGCTTAGATAAGCTTGATTTAAGCAAGTTGAGCATAAAGCTTGACGAGCTAGGTTTGAGCTCTTCTAACTGTGCCAAGATTGAGCCAGTGACGAGTCAAGTTTGAGCTTGACATTTCCAAGCAGGATAAGCTTCAAGCAATACATATATTAAGCTAACTATTGATGAGCCGATCTTTTAACCAGATGAACTTAGGCTCAATTTAGCTAATATACGATAACAAGGAACCTGATTGCCTTAGTGGTAAGAGACAAGTAAGATGATAGAGTATTGCTTTAGGCAACAAGGTCTAGAGTTGGATTCGTTCCTGGAACCTCTTTAGAGGAATCCCTAACTTAATTGGCTCATGTGGTGTGTGGACTGCCACATGGGTCGGTTGATGTATTTTCAAAATAGAGTAACAAACAAAGTGTTTGAAGTTTGTCCCATACTTAATTTTGATTGATTTTGGCTTGTATAAGGTGTGTGTAGACACATAATCCTACATAACCAAGAAAAGGTATATGTGTGTCAACACACAAGACCCGTGTGTCGACACATAGATCTTGCAGAATCGTAGAGTTGGGTCTATGTGCTGACACCATGGTTATTAAAATAACAATTCAGATCGTAAAATCGCACGATTTTATAATTCTACAGCAACCAATCGATTCAAATTGTTTAAAAAATCCTACTCAAGTAAAATAGGGTCAGAATTGGGTCAAAATTTGTAAAATTGGATCAAAATCGCAAAAATTGCGATTTTACACGATTTTACTGATTCAACTTGCACGGATCTACATGCTGATTTAAAATAAATTTAATATGAACAAAGAGTAAATCACTCTAGGACCCCTGGTCAAGTGGTCTTTCCTTAGTTGTCATCTGTTTGGCGAGGGTTCAATTCCCATTTGAAGCATCTTTTTTATTATTAGTATATTATTTTGATCAATGCTTAAAGTAACTTTGATTTAGGAACATTTGTCTCACTAATTTTTGTATATATAATATAAGTATTACATATTTTAGGCAAAAAGTAAAAATAAATAATTTTGTTATATGTTGATAGTTTTACTCATTTTTGTTTAGGTATACTTATATACATAAGTTACCCAAATACGTTGTTCAAAATTTTTAGCTTGTACTCAAATTTTTTTTAACATTTTTCTACTCTATGCTTAGATAATATAAGTTGTATATTTATACATCAATTGTATACTAATTTTGTCAGTATAAATAATTTATATACACCTAATGTAGAATCTTACGATTCTAGATTTGATTCTACCATTCCGATGATCACCCCTCGCTGGTTCTACGTAGAATCTCGATTTTGACAACCGTGGTCGACATACAGATTTTATAGAAGGGGGTGTGTTGAAGTGTGTGTTGACACACACTTCGACACACAGAGTCGCAGTAGGCAGTGTGGTGATCTGTGTGTCTGTGTCGACACACAGCTTCAATACACAGGACAGTTTTGGCCATTACTTTGCGTGGTTAAATCCATTTTTGGCGGTTTTTTAGGGTGATGTTTTGGGACGTCTTAAACTCTCTTCTTCTATATGTACTCCCATATTGTCTTGAGAAATGATATGAAAAGAATTTGCAAGAGAGACTTGAGAAAGATCAAGAGAAAAGAATTGTGAAAGTTCTTGAAAAACTTCACTCTCATTCATTTCTCCTATTTCTCCTCTTACACATCCTCATTTCATTTGTTTGGTTGTCATTGTGTCGTTGAGACTATTTCATATACTGAAATAAGTCTTAAGAAAAGTGATCACACAGCGTCCACACCTAAGATCTTTGGTTACCAGATTTGCAAGGAGTTTGCACCAACAATCTTAAGACGTATTTTCTAATTTGTGATGGCTCATCATTGCTTGAGACGAAGGCCAACTTTGTGAAGTTGGACCGATTTGATGACCGAAATTTCCATCGATGGTAGAGAAAGATATACTTCCTGATCACTTCCTTGAATGTGGTGTATATCCTGAACACACCATTCCCCGAACCCGCTTCTGAGAAGGAGGATACGCTAGCCGAGCAACCACCCTGGTTGAAATGGGAGAATGACGACTATATCTATAGAGGGCACATTCTGAATCGCATGACCGATGCCCTTTTTAACATCTACTTCAACGTGCCTACCGCAAAGGAATTGCGGGACGCTATAGAGGCACGCTACATGGCATAGGACGCGACAAGCAATAAATTTTTAGTTAGTCAATTCAATAACTATAAGATGGTAGGCAATCATTCCGTAATGGTACAATTCCATGAAATAGAGAGAATATTTAAAAACATTAAACAACATAACATGAATATGGACGATACCATATTTGTGTGCTCTTTGATAGACAAACTTTCGCTTTCGTGGAGAGACATTAAGAGAAGTCTCAAACACAAGAAGAAGGACATGTCTATCGAAGAATTGGCAAACCATTTGCGTATTAAGGAAGGATACTAGTAGGAAGACGAGAATAAGGACCGCCTTGGTGACATTGGAAATATCAATGTCACAGAGGAAGGACAATCAAGCAAGGGACACAAACGAACTGGAGACTTCCAAAAGAATCGAAATGACAAAAGGCCAAAGCCGGTCTGTTGAGAGTGTCAAAAGCCCAGTCACTTGGGAAGGGACTATTTTCGTCCTAAGAATAAAAAAGCCAAGGGGCTTGATCATCGCGCCAAAAATTCAAATGATAGATTCGTGGCAATGATATCGGAGATCAACCTAGTCCAAAGTGATGACACTTGGTGGGTTCACACGGGGGCCATGAAACATGTGTGTAAAGATAGGGGGTTCTTCAAAGAATTTGAACCCAGAGACAATGGAACTATGTTGTTTATGGGTAATGGAGCGACCATACCAGTCAAGGGTAAGGGACAAGTTGATTTACTTTTCACTTCTGGGAAAACCCTTACCCTAGCCGATGTGTGCCCTAGATGTTAAGAAGAACCTCGTGCTTGGTTGCCTGTTAAACAGGTTCGGGTTCAAGTTGGTCTTTGAGGCCAACAAGTTTGTATTGTCAAGTCAAGGGGTGTTGGTCGGAAAAGGCTATCTGCATGAAGGGATGTTCAAATTAATGTTGATAATAAATTGCTAGTTCAATTTATATGCTTGACTGTTCATTTTTATGGCATCAAAGATTAGGACGTGTAAACTTTCATAGAATGCATGAAATGGCTAACTCATTATTGATTCTGCATATCGATAGAGTTGATGATAAATGTAAGGAATGTATGCTAACAAAAATAACGAGATGAACATTTCCTTCGGTTCACAGATAAACTAGTTTACTTGACTTGGTTCATAGTGATTTATGCAACTTTAAAAGTACTCCGATCATAGGAGGAATTATAATCTTCATTGATGATTGTTCGAGATTTTGCTATGTGTATCTAATAAACCATAAAGACGAATCACTAGATAAGTTTAAGGCATATAAAGTGAAAACCGAACTACATTGTGAAACCTTCCTCAAACGGCTTAGATAGGACCGTGGTGGGGAATATTGTGATCCCCAAATATTTCAAAACCATAGGTATTGTACAAAAGGTCACAGCACCTTATACGCCATAACAAAATGGCATGGCAGAACGAAAAATTTAGACTCTAACCGAGATGGTAAATTCCATTTTATCTTATTCTGGACTTAGTGATGGATTTTGGGGTGAGGCCATATTAACGGAGTGTCATATATAAAATCATGTTCCAAATAAGAAAAGTAAAACAACCCCATATGAACAATGGAACAAATGAGCCCCAAATTTGAACTACTTAAAGTGTGGGGTGTAGGGCAGTTGTTAAAATCGCTGAACTTAAATAGAAAAAATTAGGTGAAAGAGGCATCGATTGTAGTTTTGTTGGATATGCGCCTCATAGTAAGGCATATCTGTACTATGTAATTGAATCAAATGACTACATCAATGTGAACACTATAATAGAATCGAGAGATGCTATCTTTGATGAGAATCGGCTTACCTCTATTCCTAGACCAAAGGATTACTAGCTGAGAATGACATTCCAATGTCAGATGATGGTTACTATCATGAGAGGGAAGAAATCCCTGATGAGGCTTTAAAAAACTCCAAAGGTGTAAAATAGAGAAATCTTTTGGACCGGAGTTCGACACGCTTTTTATAGAAGGTACGAGGAACGATATGGAACATGTAACTCCATATTGTTGTGTTATGAAGCTGGACCCCATGATGTTTTATGAGGCTATGAGGTCTCATGATGCCTCTTTTTGGAGAGATGCGGTAAATGATGAGATGGATTCCATCATGGGTAATAATACCTGGAGTTTAGTGGATCTTCCACGAGGAAACAAACCCATCCGGTGTAAATGGATCTTTGAGAAGAAGATGAAAGTCGATAGAACTATAGATACGTTCAAAGCCCGATTGGTGGCGAAAGGGTTTACCTAAAAATATGGGACAGACTACTTTGACACGTATGCCCCGGTGGCAAGGATATCGGCGATAAGAGTTTTAATAGCTCTTGCCTCAATTTATATGCTAGTGATTCACCAAATAGATGTGAAAATGGCATTCCTAAATGGTGAGCTAGAAGAGGAGGTGTATATGATACAACCGGAAGGATTTGTTGTTCCGGGCCAAGAGAGAAAAGTATGTAAACTCATACATTCTCTGTATGGGCTAAAGCGAGCCTCGAAGCAATGGCATCAGAAATTTGATCAAGTTATTCTAAACAACATATTCATAATAAATGAATCGGATAAGTGTGTCTATAGCAAGTTCAAGAATGGCAAACAAGTCATTATTTGTTTGTATGTCGATGATATGCTGATATTTGGTACTGATTTGAAACAAGTAGAGAAAACTAAACAACTTCTCTTGATGAACTTTGCTATGAAAGACACGAGTGAGGCTAAGGTTATCCTCGGTATAAGAATTGTGAGGAATGGTGATACACTATCCTTGACTTAGTCTCACTATATAGAAAATGTGTTGAATAGTTTCAACTTTGGTGCTTGCGCACTAATGTCCATTCCAATGGACCCAAGTGTGAAGCTTGTACTGAATGTGGGAGCTCCAGTGTCACAGTTGGAGTATGCCCGAGTCATTGGATGCCTTATGTACGCCATGACGAGCACAAGGCCCAATATAGCCTTTGCTGTTGGAAAGCTAAGTAGGTATACTAGCAATCCGAGTAAATTATCTTGGCATGCGATGTATAGGGTACTGAAGTACCTTAAGAAAACCATAGACTATGGTATTTCTTATGTAGGGTATCCTTTCATTTTGGAAGCATACTCTGATGCCAGTTGGATTTCCGACGTGAAAGATCATGCATCCATAAGAGGAAGGATTTTCCTGCTTGGTGGGGGTGCGGTGTATAACTGAATCCACCATGGCAGTGGAGTTTATAGCTCATGCTTTTGCGACTAAAGAAGCCGAGTGATTAAAGGATCTCTTGTAGAGATTCCATTGTGGCCTAAGCAGATCTCATCGATATCTATCCACTGTGATAGGCAGGCTACACTTTCAAAAGCATACAGTGAGGTGTACAATGGAAAGTCCAAGCACATTGGCGTAAGACATAGTATTGTGAGACAACTTATTTGAGAAGGTGCCATCACTGTGGACCTTGTGAGAACAAGTGAGAATCTAGCGGATTACGAAAGGCCTTGCTAGAGACTTGGTTCTAAAAACAAGTGAAGGGATGGGGTTGAAACTTGTCATTATAAGTTGCCCATGATGAACCCTCAACTTGACACTTAGTACAATGCTAGGTCTCAGGTTCGATGAGAGAGATATGTGATCCGTGTGACTGTAAGCACTAAAAGAGAATATTTCCGTCCCATGTGTGAAGTGCTTGGTATCTTAAGAGGATGAACTTATGCTCTTAATGGACCCGAATATATATTTTATTGAATGTCATGTCACAGAGACATGATCAATGGGGTCCACCTCTAATGAGTGTGAAGTTTGACGGCTTCAAGGAGTGATTTTTTTACTAAGAATTTGGCTCTAAAACACTCACAAAGGATACAGGACACAAGGCCATAAATGTGTTAATCTGGGAGTTGCAGGGTGTGTACGGGGAGTAAGTCTTTTGTGTGGAGATGTATTCGGTTAGTCAAATGGGATGTATGGCTTAAAGCATGGTCTACCATTTTCATTCCGATTAACTGTAACGTGTCTTCACTAGCTGGAGGTTCAATCGAAAGACACTCTTATTGATACACAATAAGGCTTCTTGTTATTTTGAGATTGAAAATGATTGTATTTTAAAAATGGTGGGGAATGTTGACGTATTTTCAAAATAAAGTAATGAATAAAAAGTGTTTGAAGTTTGTCCCATTGATTTTGGCTTGTATAAGGTGTGTGTTGACACACAGGAACTGTGTGTTGACACACAATCTTACAGAACCAAGAGAAGGCATCTGTGTGTCGAAATACAGGGCCCATGTGTCAACAAACAGATCTTGCAGAACCGCATAGTTGGATCTATATGTCGACACACAACACAGAGTTGTAGTAGGCTATGTGTTGACCTGTGTGTCAGCACACAGCTTCAACACACAAGGCAGTTTTGGCGGTTACTTTACGCGGTTAAATCCATTTTTGGCGGTTCTTTAGGGTGATGTTTTGGGACGCCTTAAACTCTTTTCTTCTTTATATATATTCCCCTATTGTCTTGAGAAATGATATGAAAAGAATTTGCAAGACAGAGTTGAGAAATTTCAAGAGAAAAGAACTGTAAAAGTTCTTGAAAAACTTCATTGTCATTCATTTCTCCTATTCTTCCTCTTACACATCCTCACTTCATTTGTTTGGTTGTTGTTGTATCCCCGAGACTATTTCATACCCCGAAAAAAGTCTTAAGAAAAGTGATCACACGACCTCGACACCTAAGATCTTTGGTTACCCGATTTGCAAGGAGTTTGCACCAACAAGGCCGAGGTATACCGAATTTAGCAAAAATGGTGAATGGTTACTTATCAGGCTGACTTCAAGTGGATGAAGAGATTGGTGAAGTTGTCAATTTTTGGGCTTTTCAGATTGAGGGTGGAGTTGAGTTCCATATTAAATATAAAGGAATTTAATCAAAGTCAAATAGTTTTATAATTTGTTGATAATTTGATGCCATCCAATTATGCTTATTAAATATATAAAGGATTTTGACTTTATTGTATTTGAAAGTCTTTCGCTTCAAGTTGATTAAGAAAATGACATGACCAATAGGAGGAAAAAAAAAAAAAAACCCGAAAACAGCGTAAATCAATATTTTTTTTTTATAAATCTAATGCAATTTGAAAAGTCTTAAATCTTCGTTAGAGGCTTTTGGACATGGTGAAAGCCTAATCTTCTCTTATGTGTTCAAGTTGTTGTAAACATATCGCTTTCATATAATTTTTTAGATAATTAATAAGTAAATTTAAAAGGTATTGTACATGTAAAGGAAGATCTAAAGGCAAGTAGAAAACAGACAAAGCAATACGTAAAAGTAAAAGGAGTGTTGGGACTGTTTCTTGTAGGTTGACGAACGGGCTACATTCATACGTCTCATAAAATGTGTAGAACATGAATTAAGAAAATAAAGATTTTAAATTAAGTCAGGCTGGTTTTGAGATTTTTTTAGGGCCAAAAATAATTTCGATTGATTGCTACTTTTTGTCGTCCGTGTGGTAAGGTCAATAATCTAATTATGCATTGGATAATCTACTTTATATTTCAAATATTAGCAAATATTTGAGTCATTTATATTATCTATGTTAAAATGCGTTTATGAGGCATCACACATAAGTTATTATTTCTCCAATTATAAAAGTTGGTATTTCGTAGAACAAACTGATAATGTAATTAATTTTGAAAATAGATCTTTAATAAATTGTGAGGGCAAGCAACTCTTTCGATTATTTGCAGTCTTAACTGATCTTAGCATTTTCTGAAATGGGCCAAACTAAGGTCTTAATCCGACAATAAACATATCGAGTTGCATCTCATCTAGTAATGACCTTCGTGTGAGGAGTATTTTTTTTTTTTTTTTAAACATTGGTAAGACCTTTTTGGTGGGGAATCCCCCTAAATAGGGGGAACTATGTCCTCAACAACGATCGAATCCAGATGACTTCTTTGAACCCCGACATTTTTAGCTACCAAACTATGTCCCCCCAAGTGCCTGTAAGGAATATAATATTACACTTGAAACAGTATTCTAGTTATAAAATAATAAATTAAGGTATTACTAAACACTAAGCCTTATGGGGATTTCTGTAAACGTTCTTTTTTTGCTTATTTTATTTTCATTTGAGTTTTTCTTTACAAGTGGGAGAAAACTTAAACCAAAAACAAGAAGAAAGAATTATAAAGAGATCTATTTTTGATATTTAAAAAAAATTATACATAAAAATAAAATCAAACATATCTATTTTATAAGCATTTGTGCAACCATTAAACTATCAAAATTTTAAGTAGCTATCCAAATCTTGTTCTTTTGTCTTTCAAATGTTCCAAAAAGTAAACAGTGCAACGCAAGGTTGAAAGGTTAACAAGAAACCCAAAATAAAAAGGCTCATCACCCAGATAAAACATAACCACATGGAAACAAAAAATGTTAACAAAAAACACATCACAACAAGTCCAAAACAACAAAAGTACCAATGCACAAAGAAATAGACAACAAACATTCCAAACTCAGAAGCAAAATTCCTAATCAAGGGATAGGACGATCCTACTACTTCACCTTGTGCTAACAACCGCCTTAAAATTCCTTGACTTCTTGCCTCCCTAAACCAAGTCTTGAAGAGACATAATGATGGCTTCATCGTTGTTGTCAAACTGAAGTCCAAACTCATGTTGCAGCTCTCAGGATTGCTCAGAAAAGATGCACGGGTCTAGCTCTACATCGGAAGATGGATCACTCATATCTTGAGGCGCTAGAGCTTTTGGAGATTTTGGCTTGAATCGTCGTCCAACTCTAAGCCTTCTCTTCATGTTTTTCGTTGTCTTACAAACCTAATGCTTTTCATTTTGAATCTCAATCTCCTCGATTATATGAGAATGTTGATTCTAACTTAGAGATTGGAAGAGCCTCTCAATTCCAGGAAGAATATCCCAATCCTTAGAATCTACCCCAACAAGCCCCTATTTTTTTAAGAGATCCTACTCAACACTTCCTCAGAAGAAGCTTTATTGACCTAATTTGTGGCTTTAGTTTTACTTATAAATTGCTTAGCAAAGGCTCCATGACATCCTCCTCGAGTATTGGTGTCCTACGAATTCACTCCAATCGAGGACGAAGAATCAATTGTATTAGTTTGAAGACCATGAACAACTTTTTTTTTTTTAATTAAATATTAAATTTCAACCCATTTTATTTAAATTTGAAAAACCCCAATTTCCATTTCCATTTTCCTTTCCCTATATAAACCCCTCTTAATGTTCTTCTTCAAACAACTACCTCTTTCTCTCTCCTCACTTTCTCTCTCTAGACAAGATAGTACTAAAAAATGGCAAACCCAGTATCACCCTCAAATGGGCTGGGTTTACACAGGGAGTCACGTGCCGTATCTAAGGCCCAGCCCAAAATCAGAATCATCCATATAATCGCACCCGAGATCATCAACACTGACGTGGCCAATTTCCGTGAACTTGTCCAGAGGCTCACCGGAAAGCCCAACTCCGATGATTCCGGCCCAATACCCCGGCCCATTAAGGCCCGTAAGAATCCCATTATCGGCCCAGATCATCATGATACCAATAGCATGGGGATCGTCGTGTCCACGTCTTCACCGTTCGATATGGATCACAATCATTGGACGGCTGAGATATGGAAGGTGCAGGATAATTGTGGTGGGTACTTGAATTCGTTTACGGATTTGGATAGCTTTGATTTGGGGGAATTTCAAATGGGTTCGGTCGATGGGCTTCCGGATTTGAATGGGTTTATTGGGGAGGCTCAATTACTTCAATTATAACGTTGGACAGGACGATAAGTTTTTTATTTTGGGTAAGTATAAGGACGATTAGTTTCAAATATAAGACTTTTGATTTGTATGTAAGTAACTCTGCCACTTCATTGACTTCAACATTTTTGTAGAGGATAAAAAAGTATCATGTTATTCTAAGTACAAAAATGTTAATATTAAAGCAACTTACAACAAATTTAGCGCCTCCAAAGGCTCCCGCAAAAACAAGGTCCGGGGGTATATGTACGCAGCCTTCCCCCTCCAGGTGGCGTCGGCGGCAGAGGGTGCCCCGATAGGGTTGGTCGGCAAGGTTGCCGACGGAGGGTGATTGTCAGCGCGAGGGAGGAGGGGCGCAGTGAACGTTGGTGTCAGCAGAGGTGTCAGCTAGAGAGAGAGAACAGAACATTAAAGCAACTTAAAAGGTAATTAATAGCTCTTATTCATCATAATTGCATCATTGCTCAAGTAGTAATATTTAACCCGCAAATTTGAATTTTTAGGGCTTGATTAAATTTGGGTGGGACTGTTTGGGTTGATTGATGGGCTTTGATCAACTTTGAAGCTAGTGTGATGAGTTTTGACATTTTGTTTTTATTTTCTTTTCTGAAATTGCAAATAAAAAACTATATAAAACATGGTCTGTATTATTATCTAATTTTAGTACTCTTAACTCATTATTGTACATGTACATGTGAAGAACGAATAAAATGAACATACAATTTGGTTTTGTTTGGTTAGATTAATGTCTTATTTACCATATTGCTATTACTTGTTTGGATGAATGGTGGAAGAAAAATGGTATAATATAATTATTGTTGCAAATATCAGATATTTTTCAGGTATAATTTTTATGGTTGAGTTTAGATATTATTAAATATCCTAAAAAACTGAAAATTATGTAAAATACAGTTATACACACACATATGCATAATAAAGGGCCGTGTCAAGAATTATGGTGACTTACGCACAATTACTCTAGTGTACAAACAGCGGCAGAACAACGAAGCAAAAAGCAGCGAAAGAAATAAGAATTGAGAAAGAAAGCACTGTAAGATTGAGAGAAAATTTTATATAATAAAATATTAATAGAATTATTAAAATAGAGGAAAAACCTCTCTAGTTCTTCAGTTTTGATATAAAATGCTTGCTATTTTTATTCAAATATATTTGGTTTGTATTTTATTCTCTTCATTTTGAGTATAATATGTCTACAATTTTATAACACGTTATCAATACAAGTCTCTTGCCAGCCAAGGATTATCATAAGCTTGAGGTAAAGTTTTTATTCCCTAGTCTTTGTAATTCTTAATGGCTAATCTAACTAAGCTTGAGTTTACTGCTCTTGATATTACTGGCAAAAATTATTTACCTTGGACCCTTGATACTGAGATTCACCTTGATGCTATGAATCTCGGAGATACAATTAGAATGGGAAATAGCGTATTCCTACAAGATCGTGCTAAAGCAATGATATTTCTCAAGCATCATATCTATGAAGGACGGAAAGCTGAGCATCTTACTATAAAGGATCTGCTTGTCCTTGGCTAAATTTAAATGAGAGGTTTGATCATTAAAAATATGTGATCCTCCCTAAACCTCGCTATGAATGGATTCACCTGTGGTTGCAGGATTTTAAAACTGTCAGCGAATATAACTTTGCAGTGTTGAGTATTATCTCCCGACTGAAAATATGCGGAGAAAATGTTACTGAGGATATGTTAGAGAAAACATTCTTTACTTTTCATGTCTTGAATATGATCTTGCAGCAGCAATATCGAGAGCTTAATTTTAAAAAATACTCAATGTTAACATCATGTCTTCTTATTATTGAACAAAATAATGAACTGTTAATAAAAAATCATCAGTCACGACCAACTAGGTCAGAGCCATTCCCTGAAGTGAATGCTGCATCCCAGAAAAATGATACATATATCTATGGCCATGGTCGTGGTTGTCGGCATGGCCGTAGTCGTGGACGCGGTCGTGGTTGTGGATGAGGTTATAGCCGTGGTAATAATAACTGGCACTATGGTAATCAAAATGGACCAAAATTTAAGAAGTTCGGCAATAATGAAGAGAAATATAAAAGGGAGAAAACCCATCAACAGAATTCGTAAAAAGAAGCGGAAACAAATTGTTGTTGCTATGGTATGAAAGGTCACTGGTCACTGGTCACGTACCAGTTGTACGGATAAACATCTGGTGAGCTTCTATTAAGCATGGTTGAAAGAGAAAGATAAATATGTGAAAATTTTTTTTCTGAAGATCATTCTCCAAATAATGTAATGCGTCTTGATGTTTCTGATTTCTTTGAGGATGTTAGAGGGAGAATTGATCATTTGATAAGCGATGAAAACGTTAAACTAGACTGAAGTCTTTTATTTTTCAATTATATCTTTTGCACTAAAGTTTGTCTTACTTTTAATGAAATAATATCGCTTTGGTGTGTACAATATTACGTTTTGATATTTCATCTTAATAGATTATTTCCAACAAAATAATGCTTGATCAACCATATTTATAAAGTAAAATTCAAAGCTATCATTATAATTACTTTGAAATATTTTATTCGTTACACTTTTGTAATTTTATTAATTGGTAACATAAATAGAGTTCCACTAATACATATGTATTTTATATTTGAAGAAACATGAATTTGATCAAAGATGGAGATTTATGTCTTGCTAACAATAATAACAACAATAACAACAACAATAGGCACAGTGCCACAAGGGCTCTCGCCTGAGCAGGGTCTGGGAGGGGTAGGATGTACGCAGCCTTACCCCATCAGGGGGATACACACTATCCTCACAAACAAAATATATTTTTCTTAGCTACGATTAGTTGAAGCGAATGTTAATACAATATCGAGTGTTTCAAATTTAATTGAAGGCTCCGGAAGAGCACATGTTATGTTTCCTAGAGGAACAAAACTAAACATAAGCAATGCTCTGTTTTCCAGTAGAACACAAGAAAACTTAAACAGTTTTTGAGATATTCATCGCAATGGTTATCATATTGAGACAACGAATGAGAGTGATAAAGAATGTCTTTATATTACATCGCTTACTTTAAGAAGAAAGAAAGTAGTGAAAAAATTGTCAGCAGTTTTTTCTGGGTTATATTATGTGTTGTTTGTGCTCAAGGAAAAATGATCACTAGGTCATCCCCAATTAAAATTAGGGTTGAATCTCCTATATTTTTGGAAAGAATACAAGGAGATATATGTGGGCCTATTATTCCATCGTGTGAACCATTTCGATATTTTATGGTGTTGATAAATGCCTCAACCTATTGGTCACATGTCTGTCTATTATCTACTCACAATGTGGCATTTGTGAGGCTCTTGCTCAAATAATCCGATTACAGGCTCAATTTCCAGATTATATGATCAAAAGGATTCGTCTTGATAATGTAGGAGAATTTACATCAGAAGCTTAAGCTTTTAATGACTATTGTATGTCAATTGGGATTACAGTTGAGTACCTCGTGGCTCACTAGCATAAACAAAATGGTCTTGCGAATCTTTGATCGAACTTCTACAACTAATTGCTAGACCATTACTCATGAAAACAAAATTGACTAGTTTTGCATGGGGGCACGCTATATTACATGCTGTAGCACTGATTCGTGCCAGGGCAACTACTTATCACAAATACTCCCCATTACAACTTGTTTTTGGTCAAGAATCAAATATATCTCTTATACAAATTTTTGGTTGCACCGTGTATGTTCTAATTGCTCCATCCCAGCGCATAAAGATGACTCCACAACGGAGACTTGGAATTGGATTTGAATCCCCGTCTATTATAAAATATATGGAACAATTGACAGGAGATATTTTTACTGCACAATTTGCAGATTATAAGTTTGATGAAACAATGTTTCCTAAATTAGGGGCAAAAAAATTAAAGTCGGAAAAGTATGAAATTGTGCGGAATGCATCATCAATATCACATTTTGATTAACATACAAATTAATGTGAATTGGAGGTTCAGAAAATTATCCATTTAAAACATATGGCAAACTAGATGCATTCGTTGATACAAAAAGAATGACCAAGTCACATGTTCCAGCTATGAATCCTCCTATTCAAATTGATATTCCGAATGAATAATCTTCTAAGACTTTAGCAAGTACGTCTACTACACGTCAAAAACATGGTAGACCTGTTGGTTATAAAGATAAGAATCCAAGAAAGAAAAGAGAACAAAATAAACAAGTTGGCTCCTTTATTAAAACTCCTGAAGAGAAAACCCCTAAAGAAGTACAAATACAAATCCAAAAAAAAGATACAGAGGATGAAATGGCTCCTCGAGGGTATCAAGTACCTGAGAATTGTTAAAATGATGAAAATATTGATAAACCATACTATTACTGGCATAGATGGAATCGAAATAAGACGATTATTAATCAAGTGTTCACATATATTGTGGATACTAATTTGACCACAGAAGGTGAAAATCTTGAACCTAAATCCGTTCAAAAATGTCAAAGATGATATGATTGGCCAAAATGGAAAGAAGCAATTGAGGTAGAATTAAATTCACTTACAAAATGTGCAGTTTTTGGACTTGTAGTCCAAACGCCTAAAAACACGAAACCCGTAGGCTACAAGTGGGTATTTGTATGAAAAAGAAATGAAAAGATTGAAGTTGTCAGATATAAAGCACGAATTGTAGCTCAAGGTTTCTCACAGAGACCAGGAATTGATTATGAAGAAATATATTCACCAATAATGGACGTAATTATATTTATATTTTTAATAAGCCTGGCAATCTGTGAAAGACTTCACATGCGTCTTATGGATGTGGAAACAACTTATCTATATGGATCACTTGATAATGATATCTATATGAAAGTCCCTGAAGGGCTACAAATGTCAGATGCATATTAGCTCAAAACCTCGAGAGCTGTGTTTAATCAAATTACAAAGATTATTATATGAATTAGGGCGAATGTGGTACAATCGTCTTAGTACATACCTTCTGAAAGAGGGATATGTTAATAATCTTGTGAGCCTATATGCTTTTATTAAGAAATCAAAATTTGGATTTTCTATAATCGTAGTTTATGTTGATGATTTAAATATCATAGGGACTCCTGAAGCATTTGCAAATGACATAGTGCTGGTGGGAGAATCTCAGGAAGAGATAAACGAGAAGCTGGAATTGTGGAGAAGGGCATTGGAATCGAGGGACCTGCGAATCAGTAGATCTAAGCCCGAGTGTATGGAACTTAAGTTCGACCCCTCTACCACACCTAGAGCAGTAGACATTAAGATCGGAACTGAGACCATACAAAGAAAAGAGAGTTTCAGATACTTGGGTTCCATGGTGCAGCACAACGGTGAAGTGGACGGGGATGTCAACAACCGGATTAGAGTAGGCTGGCATAGATGGAGGATGGCGTCCATGGCACTTTGCGATAGTAGGATCCCATTAAAGCTAAAGGGGAAATACTACAAGACAGTAGTGAGACCGGCTATGTCTTATGGGACGGAATGTTGGCCGATGAAACAACATCATACACAGAAGATAAAGGTAGCGAAGATGAGGATGCCGCGGTGGATGTGCGGAAATACGAGGAAGGATTGGATCAGGAATGACGTCATAGGAGGCAAATTAGGTGTCACACCGATCGAGGACAAATTAAGGGAGCAACGTTTGAGATGGTTTGGGCATGTTAAGAGGAGGCCTCCCACTGCCCCAATCAGGAGATCCGAATATCCCCATACGACCCTAGGGAGGAGAGGGTGAGGTAGGCCTAAGAAGAGATGGAAAGAGACGATCCGACATGACCTCACCCACCTGGGAGGAAATGGTCTTAGATAGAGCGGGGTGGAGGGCTAGCATAGGAGTAGCCGATGTAGCCGCTTAGAGTAGTGCCTCTTTATGGTTGGTACTAGTGCTTTAGGTGTCTGAACTTCCTCTCTTGACGCAAGGACTACAGCTCCTATTTGTTTATAGGTGTATTCATACACTTGTGTACTTGAGAGCCTGCAGTGATCTTCCTTGAGTTTTGATTTGTATTGCTTGGCTTGTATTTTGTGTGATACTAATTCTATGCTGCTCCTCTACTTTCAGGCTATATACTTCCACGGCGACACGTTCTTTAGGTTGGGGTCCTCGGAAACCGCCTCTCTTCAGGGTAGCACCTAAATGGGGAAGGCTGTGTACATCCACCCCCCCTCACCCGACCTTGCTTTTGCGGGAGCCTTTGTGGCACTGGGACTATTGTTGTAGGGACTCTTGAAGCAATTAAACAAGCTGTTGCATATCTGAATAAGGAGTTTGAGATGAAAAATCTCGGAAAGACAAAATATTGTCTTAGCCTACAGATAGCGCTTATCTGATTGAATTTTAGTCCATCAATCTACTTATACAGAAAAAGTGCTAAAACATTTTAATATAGATAAGGCACATTCTTTGAGTACCCAAATGGTCATCCGATCCCTTGATGTAAATAAGGACCCTTTTTGACATCGAGGGGATAACGAAGAAATTCTTGGCCTTGAAGTGCCATATTTAAGTGCAATAAGTGCACTGATGCATCTTGCTAACTAAACGAGGCCAGATATATCCTTTTCGGTTAACTTATTAGCAAGATATAGCTCAACTCCTACCTGAAGAAATTGGAATGGGATTAAACACATATTTCGATATCTTCGTGGTACATCTGATATGAGATTATTCTATCTGAGATAATCAAATCCAAGATTGGTTGCATATGTAGATGTTGGATATTTGTCTGATCCGCATAGAGGTCATTCACAAACAGGATATTTATTTACTTATGGTGACGCTGCTATATCTTGGCGATCTACCAAACAAACAACAACGGCAACTTCTTCAAATCATGCCGAGATACTTGCACTTCATGAAGCAAGTAGGGAATGTTTATGGTTGAGATCTCTTATTCAACATGTTCAAGAAGAATGCAGCCTTTCAACGATTAAGGGGAGTTCAACAATACTGTATGAAGATAATGTTGCACATATTACTCAGATCAAAGGTGGATACGTTAAAGGTGACAGAACTAAACATATCTCACCAAAGTTCTTTACACACGAGCTCCAGAAGATAGGTGAAATACATGCTCATCAAGTTTGCTTAAGTGAGAACCTAGCAGATTTGTTCATGAAAGCATTGCCAACAACAACTTCTGATAAATTAGTTTATAAGATTGGCATGCGTCGACTCAGAAACGCCCCTTACTAATATGTCCACATGAGGGGAAGTTAAATACGCATTGTACTCTTTTTTTCTTCACTATGGTTTTTGCCCCACTGAGTTTTTCTTGGCAAGGTTTTTAACGAGGTAGGCGTATCTAACTCAGACACTATACACTTTCAAGTGTGTTATGTCCTGTAATATATATATATATATATATATATATATATATGTGTGTGTGTGTGTGTATACATAATAAAGGGACCCGTGTCATATACGTGGCAAATATGGGGGATTTGCATTTGTACGTCTCAAGAATTATGGGGACTCACGCACAATTACTCTTGTGTATAAATAGCGGCAGAACACCGAAGCAAAAAGCAGTGAAAGAAATAAGAATTGAGAAATAGAGCACTGTAAGATTGGGGGAAAATTTATATAATAAAATATTAAGAGAATTATTTGAATACGAGAAAACAATTTTTGGTTTTTTAATCCTGATATAAAATACTTGCTATTTTTTTTCAAATATATTTAGATTTGTATTTTTATTCTCTTCCATTTGAATATAATATGTCTATAGTTTTATAACAATTATGCTATTCTTCTTGTATGAACATTATATTTTTCTTGTTTGTTCTTCACGTAATTTATGTCACAAGAATATTATAAGAAAATTATTACCTAGATACTCTAAGGTTGGAATTTATCACTTAAGTCCTGTTTGACTCGTGGAGTTGGAGCCTGAAATTGGGGGTAATACTAGAATTTTAATTTTGTTATTTGGTTCACCTGCTTAAATTGGAATTCCAATTCGATTGCCCAATTTCATGAAATTGAGTATTAACTAAAAATCATACATTTAAATTCCTTATCATAGGGGTAAGGAATTTCAATTCTATATTAACTTCAATGACTTGAAACCCAAAATGGTCTCACTTAAATAACCTAGACCCAAGATGACTAAAAATCAAAAGACTTGACATGATCTAGATCTGAACCTAACCTTGAAATCCCCAATTCGAATGACTTGATCTTGAAATGACCCAAGTCAACTTAATTCAGTCCAGTGTGACCTAACTTGATTGACTGAGAACTAGAGATGATTCAAATCCAAAAAATAAAACTACCTAACTTGAATTTTATCTAACCAAGTCGAGCCTAAAGCCAAAAAGATCCAACCAGATTGACTCAAAACCTAATATGACCCAAACCCAAAGTGACCTGATCTATCTCACTCTAAGTTTGATGTAACATAGAATGAAAGCAAATTTTAGATTTATTAACCTCGTAAGACACACATATAGGTGTAATCGAGTTTCGCTCTAATGTATGTATTCGGGATCCACCGAAAAAAATTTTAAACTCGGAAAAATAATAAATTCTCATGCTTTATTTTACTGAATAATTAGAAATACAACCTTCAAGAGCAACTTAAAATCCCTATTTATGGAGATATGAAGCCCGAACAATGTTAATTATGATAGAAATACGAAACTAAAGTCAAAGATCTAACTAAAATAAAAGATAATCCTAAATAATTTTAATCTAATGTAAACTCAATAAATCTAAAGGTTAAACTAATATCTAAAGAATTTAAAAGCTACAAATATACTTAAACTCCTTCTAATCTAAATATCTTCACAAATCTCATATTTTACATTATCCGTGTACTACATCGTTCTCCCGCAATTACAAAAAACTCGACCTTGAGTTTTGTAGCGGTGTGGGATGAATTGAAGGAAATACGAAGGGCAAAATACAACATAGCAAATTTTATCATTCTCTATCTTCTCCAGTTGATGTAGCATCATGATCAGGGAATGAGTGTTTTGGTCAAAATACGTGTCATTGGAAAAGATGGAGTAAACATGCTCAACCTCATCCATAATCATATCATTTTTAGCTGAAACTACCTCATTGCAATCATCTTCCCCACTAGTGGATGGATGTGATCTCCTATAATTGTTCCTCACCATTCCCCTCCATTGGAAATATATTTTTATAATATACAACAACAACAACAACAACAACAACAACAATCCCAGTATCTCAAGGGCTCCCGCATAAGCGGGGTCTATATTTTTATAATATGCATCAAATAATTATTATACATTTACATAAATAAAAATTACATCAATCAAGTTTGAATAATACAACATCATAATGGGAAAGAAATACAGGATATGAATTTCATTAAATCATGAGTTGGCAATCTAGTACAAACAACAACAACATGCGGAAAACAAATTAAATTGAGATAGAAGTCTATAAAAAAATATGTTTAGGCTGAGGCACGTAAGAATGCTCTCCTTAGAAGGAAACGCTCCTTCTGCATGAATATGATCTTTCAACTTTAAGTGCGCTCCTTTCCCAAAATTTAAAAATCCGTTGGATATCAATTTGTCCAGCAATTTAAAGGTCGCCGAACCACAAGTACCATAGCTCACAGTTTTAAAGAAGTGGGGAAAAGATTGAAAAAATAGTAGAGATGTAAACGAACTGTAACGTTCAATGAACTACTCATGTTTGAAATTGATAAGGGCTCGTTCCTGTTCATTATGAGAGCTCGATAAGCTATCGAGCCAAGTTCGAGCAGGCTCAATAAGCTTAACAAGCCGAGTTTGAAAAGGGGGGTGCTCGGCTTATGAACGTTCGCCAACAGTTTGATAAGGACTCGATAAGATCTCGTTAAGGGACTTGATATGCGCTCGTTAACAGTTGGTATTGGCTCGAAAATAGTTCGATAGTTACTTAAAAAGCTCAGCTCGGTAACAAGCTCGGCTTAATTTTAAGCTCAATTGGGCTTGATAATGTGCTCGGCTCTGCTCGATAACGAGTTTAACTTAGCTCGATAAGCCTAACAATCCAAGCCAAGCTGAGTATCGAATACACTAAAATCTTATCGAACCAAGTCTAAACAAGGTTTGAAATGCTCGATAAGAGCTTGGCTCAAACTCGAGCTCAATAAGCCTTATCGAGCTCGAGTTCCAATAAAGGAGTGCTCAGTTCGGCTCGTCTTGTTTACACCCCCTAAACGTGATTAGATGAAACTAGACATCACGGTTCACCGTCTTTTCTTCATCAGTTGTTAGGTTTTTTTTTTTTTTTTTTATAGGACAATTTTCATTTTAATAATCATTATTATTGTATGATATTCCTCCACAAAAATAGCCCATGCCTCCTATTTCTCAGCACGCATTTTCAACTGAGCATTAAAACTAAATCAACGATTTTATTTTCATTTCAAAGCAAGCAAATTAATTAGCCAAAATCAATAATGGCCGGGAACATCTCTTTAACTTATAACGAACAATTATGAATTAAAATTTATTTTTTATTTTGAATATCAAATATTTTCAGTTGTAATAGTAACATTTTTGTCAAAGATTTTTCCAACCGAAAGTTAATACATTGAGTAAATAATTTTTAAATCACAAAAATACTATACCTAATTTTTTCAACAATCCTCCATATGATTTAAAAATTATAGAACTTTGTAAGCATTATATTCCGTTAATAGAAGTAAGTACCTTCTGGGTTGGAACCAATACTTAATGAAATGAGTTTCAACCTGAAGAAACCATAGTAGCATAAATGCTTTGAACCAGGTCCCTTATAAACAGGTCTATACCCATCCCACACACAGAATACATGTAATTGTAAGGTTCTATCGGTGGAGCGCATTGTGGTCATACGCACAAAATCTTGTCTCATGAGTGTTATTAGGGACTAGCTCATTTCCTACAGTAGTGACCCCACAACCACACTTACGTAGGCGAATCCTCCAAGAGTGATATATGATCATCACCTCGCAAATAATTCCATCGGGTTCATTTAAAGTTTAAAACTCTACCTTCATCATCATAATAAAGAATACTTCACCTTAGAAATGTGACCCGGGAATACCCCGCTAAAAATAATATAATTTGTGCTCTTTTAACCACCCATCAGTTTCGTTTGCACCCATTGAACCTTATTCATGGGATCGCCATACCTATGAAGACGAGTTTCCACTTTAGTGAATAATTTTATGGGCTTCAGTCCCACTGCCCTTGATGACTAAACCACAAATAGGCTCATTGGCCCTTTTATATGCGGATATGTGGTATTACTTTCTAACATCAGCTAGCTAGCATCATCACTTATTGTCTCCAACTCAAGTAGTCTTGACTCTATAGTATAGTAACCTTTTCATTCTTCCAATGGTATAGCAAGCTTTTCATTCTTCCAATCAATGGAATTCCACGTGTAGCACACCCATTGGTGAATATAGATCATTTTTATTCACCTAAATCAAACATTAATTAGAACGCTATGCGTTTCATAACATATTGCAAGCCACTTATAAGACATTCATATTGCCTTTCAAATATTCAAAAAATCTAAGAAAATTCATATAATACAAACTTGTAAAGGATGACTTTTAAGAACACACATAAAGAAATGTTAAAGTGCATTTCTAATAGACCTTCGATTCACGTGACCCAACGTAAGGTACCTCTATCCTTGGGTAAATTTTATAAATCGGAGGTAACTTGTGATGTGATGGATGTGGATGTATGTCACATCTTGTTAAGAAGGCCATGGCAATTCGATGTTGATGCTACACATCTGATCTAATATTGCGTAAGGTACGATTCCATTAGTAATATCAGATGGTCTACTAACTGCACGGCGATAAGGTTCTTGTACCTACAACTATCAATGATCAGGTTGCACACCTTTTGATTTACTCAACCTTTTACTTGAAAGATCTTTCTTAGTTGCGAGACTTCTCCTGTTTGAGAAGACATAGGATCCTTTATACCATGCACATGACAGCTTCGTCCTCTTCACTGCATATGTCGTCGGCGTATTCTTCCTTACCACTGTGATTGCTTACCTCATCCTCTTGATCAACCACGTGTTCAACGTGGACTGGCCTATGCTGGGGACATTCATTGGAATGATGTCCCGGTAGCCCGCATCGATAACACTTGGCAGTTATAGTTTGCGCATATGGGTTCCTAGCAACCTTTTAAGGAGTCGGTTCTGGAAATAATGCTGAAAAATAAAAAAATTTAAAAAATAATGCTGGAAAAAAAAATAATTCCAAATCTACTGCTGAACTGCGTTTACAACATGCGGTTCTAGTAAACCGCGTTAATAAGACGCGTTTCATATGAAATAAAAACGCGTTCTGTTTTACCATAACAAAAACCGCATCTTAATAACTCGGTTTATGTTATTAAAAACCGCGTCTTAATGACGCGGTTTATTGTAACAAAAACCGCGTCTTAATACGCGGTTTATTGCAATAAAAACCGCGTTATTAAGATGCGTGTTTTAGTACAATAAACCGCGTCATATGAACGCGGTTTAATGTGGTAAACCGAATGAGTCGAGCCGAGCTCATTATCGAGCCCAATCGAGTTTAAAATTAACGAGCCGAGCTTTATAAGTTATTATCGAGCCATTATCGAACTATTTTTGAACCAATACCAATTGTTATCGAGCTCATAACGAGCCCTTAACGAGCTCGTATCGAGCCCCTTAACGAGCTCTTGTCGAGCCCTTATCAAACTGTTCGTGAACATTAGCGAGCCGAGCACCCCCTGTTCGAACTCGACTCGTTAAGCTTATCAAGCCTGCTTGAACTGGGCTCGTTAAGCTATCGAGCTCTCCTAATGAACACAAACGAGCCCTAATCGATTTTGAACACAAGTAGTTCATTGAACACTCAGTTCGTTTACACCTCTACTCACCGCCGGTCATGTCGTCCGCCACAGCCCTTCTTCTGCTTTATACGTCGGAGATCTTTAAGTATCATTGTCGTAGCTATTTGATCACTACTGAATTAATAGCCTTTTATTGATAACTTTTTCTGATTTCTTACCACCTCCACTTATAATGTTGGAGCTTCATTGAGAGGAACATGGGATCAATGTGACGATCATCACGAATTGAGGCATAATGGCGACTATAAACGATGAAAACGGGGTTTATGTGTACTGCGGATAAACTGCATTTATTGAACGCGATTTAGTGTTAAAACCGCGTTTATAACGTTGTTTAGTGATAAAACCGCGTTTATATAATGCGTTTTATTCACTTATAAACCGCTTTTTCTAAATGCGGTTTATGTAAATATAAAACGTGTCTTAGAGACGCGGTTTATCTGTATTTTAAACGCATCACCTTGACGCGGTTTACTATAACCGCATTTTGTAAACACGGTTCAGCAGTAGATTTGGAATTATTTTTTTTCAGCATTATTATTATTATTATTTTTTTTTTTTGCATTATTTCTGGAACCGACTCCCTTTTAAGTGGGTCTACCATCTATGACAGTTTGACTTGGTTCTGTGGTGGTGGCCAACCGCTCTCACCCTTGACTTGTGTTAAGAGTTTCTCGTTGCGGCCAATTGTCTTCAGTTGACCTTCTACTTATTGCAAAGTCCCCAGATGATCGGTTATATGCTTGGGTGTGCGTAGGTTGCTGTGCGAGTCTAGCTTCTGCCCTTATAGCTATCTCACGAGCATCAATGAGCATATAATTAAGCAATTTGATGATAAACTACGGGTTGTTTTGCGTAGGTTGGACACCCATCTGATCTTGGATCTCTAGCCTTAGTCTTCTCAAGTACAGAGCGATTTGATGGTCGTTGGCCTTCACTAGCCTGCATCGGATTGTAATCTTAGAAACTCTTCGTTATAGTTAGATAGTGAATGGTTTTCCTGTGTACAATTGAGGAACTAGTGATACAACACTTATGTATAGTCCCTTGGGAGGAACCGCAACTGCAAAAGTTCTCACATCAATCCTAGATTTCTCAGTGGTTGCTCCCGCCTCCGGTGTCACTCGTCTTGCAGGTTTTTCCATAGGCTTCTGCGCCTGCCTTTAACTTATAGGCAAAAACGACTATCTTGCTATCCTCGATTATGCTCATGATCTTGAAGAATTGCTCCACTTTATTTATCATTTTCTACCATCGCTATTAGTATGTTAGTCCTAGTATCAGTTTGGCTCCGACAGAAAGAGGTTGGCTGGCAACTGTGGTCAGTGTTGCGTCTCATGTTATGACAACCTCTTATTTAGCGGTTGTCTCTGTGCAAGTGCAGCGACCGGACTTTGGTCTTTGCCTTTCCGGATGTCGAGCTTCGCGAGGATTTGTGCGAGTTGCGTTGCCATAGCCTTTTTTTGGTTTTGATGTATTGTACTCTCACCTCCATTGTCTGAAACTTTTGATCATTAGCCATCGGATATGTTGAGGATAAGGTTCGGTACAAGTTGAAGGTAGATCTTTAGATTAAGGTTGTGCTGAATTTTTATTATTATGGGTGAGAAGCTGTTACGTACAATAATACGTAGAATTGATTAGGGACTTGATTTTCGAAATGTATATTAATTGTAATACTTGGGAGCATATCAATAAACAAAATCTCGTCTTTCTCGCTAACTCCTATTTCTTCAATACTATTTCCAAACCCTAACCCTACGGTAGATGCAACAACAAGTAATTGATAAAATTTTAAAACTTAAGTATATCTCTGTGATAAAATATTTAAAACTTACGGTATGCCATTTTGTATATTGAAAAGTCAAGATACCTAGAAATAAATTTTCAAACCTTCCCTCTAGTTTTTTAATGTTCAAACCTTATAATACCTAAGTGACAATTATTTTTTTCATAAGTCCTAAGTGATGATTTGCCTATAATATATGCTCGAACTGTAAAGAATACAATAATACAAATACAAATTAGATTTTTAGTTATTAGCACATCCAAAATTAAAATAATTACTCTGTTCAAAAAAAAAAATTAAAATATTTACTTACATTACTTATTTATGTTATAAAATCCATAATTCATTCTGAATAACAAAATATGAAAGTTACTTAAAAACAATATTTTTAAAATTATTCTAATTTTCATGCAGAAGTGGAGTACCCCCGTACCTCTCGCATGCAAGCGAGGGCTCTACCGTTTGAGCTACATCCCCATGGCTGTCAGCTGCCTGATTATATTATTTATAGATCATTTTATTATGTTGAGATGCGAAGGCATCCCTAATATTTTTCAACTTGTTTGAATTTCTTTTTTTTCTTTTTTTCCTCTTTAAAATATTTTTTTATAGGGTTATTTACTTGGAAGGTTCTTATACTTTTCTTATTGTATTAATTTGGTCATTGTACTTTTAATTGTGTTGATTTAGTCCCTCAACAATTTATAATGTGTCAATTTAATCCGTTGGTCAAATTTAAGTTCAGTTATTGAGATAATTTTTAATGGCACAATCACGTTAGATGCAAGTAACCCATTACAAATTCATCTATTTCCTCAATTTAACCCCGTATATGACCGAACCTTTAAAAATTTCATTAAAAACTTAACATAAATTTTACTCTAAGGGCTAAATTGACACAATTTCAATTGTACAGGGCTAAATTGACACAATTAAAAGTATAAGAATTAAATTGACACAATGAACAAAGTACATGGACCTTTGACATTAATAACCCTTCTTTATATTATATTTTGTGATTAAATGAGTCCCCATTTTGGTGAAAATTAAATGGTATGTGACCATATTTGATACGAGCCAAAAATAGGAAAAAGAGGCACTAATACACCTATCATGTAAGGGATATTCTGGGTAACAGCTTATGTCAGTGACAGCTATAGGTATATATAATATAAATAAGACTTTTAGGGGGTTTAGGGGTATGTTGAGATTTACCAAAGTGGGCACCAACACGCTGTCACCGGATCCCATTAGAACTCCGAAGTTAAGCATGCTTGGGCGAGAGTAGTACCAGGATGGGTGACCTCCTGGGAAGTCCTCACTCTTAGGTTGGAGGCACTGGGAAACAGCCTCTCTTCAGGTAAACACCCTGAAGGGGGAAGGCTGCGTACATCCGCCTCCCCCAAACCCTGCGTAGGCGGGAGCCCTTGAGGCACTGGGTATGTTCCTTTTAGGGGTATGTTGAGATTTGTTAGGTTTCTTTCTCCTCTCTAAGTCTCCTTTTTTCCTTGTTTCTTCTTCTATCTAGGGCCGAATATAATTCCAAGCCTCTTAAGCAACAGTTTGAGGTCCCAAGTTTTTGAATTTGTGATTTTTAAAATAACAATTACTAGTATTAATAAGTCTTATAATTAAAATTTTTATAATTCACTATATACTATTAGAGGATAGTTAAACTGGGGTTTCTGCTTTTGTCCTTTTTGCCCTTAGTTCTCATATATCTAGGAAGGACACTCTTGTCATTCTTACATTATATTGAGCTCTATAAACAGAGCATGACTTCACCTTGTATCATCATTCAATTGAATTAATCTTGGTTCTTGACATGGTATTACAGCCTCAATAAGAGACTCTTCTCTCTCCCTACTCTTTAATTTTCTGCTTTTAGTTTCTAACTCTCTATTTGAATTTCTTTTTATCTCAATATTTTTTTATTACTATGGCAACACATAATCCTAACACTAACCCAAACCCCCCCCCCCCCCCCCCCCCGTCCCCCGCCACCACCATAGCAACCGAGACCAGTTCTCCCCATACCGGCATCGCGGCTAACGCACGGGTGGTAGGGCACCCCTTGGTTATGTTCGATCTTCCCCATATCGGTTCTATATCCTTGGGTCTTCCCCTTAATGGTTTAACAAATGTCAGTGTCGCCATTTTCGATACTCCGTTAGCTACCATGAGGCCACAAATTTCTCAATTTCTTGGCTCGGACATCCCCACCTCCCTTCTCCCCTTTCCGTTACCTTCCATTGCCAATACAATCACCACCCTCACTTATGGTTACTGGCAGCCAGTCGCCCCTCCCTCCCCATATGGAAGCATGGTCTGCCACCGTGAGGGTTCACCACCTTCTGTCAACACCTATGGTGGGCCCCCGACTGCATCTCCCTTGGAACCAACGGTGTACTGGCCTAGCCACTTGGTTGCGGCAATGGCACCCCCTATTCTCCATTCAGTGTAAACCCTAATTTCTGCCATGCCGCAAATATTCCCTTACTACTTCCAAGCTCCAGTATTTTCATCATAATAACAATTAAATTGAAAAATACAACTGACTACCCGTCCTAGAGAGAGCAATTTTACATGCTATTAATCTCACATCAACTTATGGGTATATTGATGGTACGTTTCCTTATCCCCCAATTCACATAATCACCATTAGTGGTACTTCTACTCCAAACCCCAAGCATATAAACTTCGGTAGAACTGATCAAAGTCTTCGCTCATGTATCATTGCCACCCTTTCCCGACCCCTATTAAATGATATTGTCCTTCACCTCATATCGAAAGCTATGTGGAATACCTTGTAAAGAGGTTTTGAGACAATTTGATGACCAAGAAATTTGACATGAGATCTCAAAGCTAAAATCTAAAAAAAGATGGCAAAACGATGGAAACGTACCGCTCAAAGTTAAATTTCATAGCTGATGACTTAGCTGCCTATGACATATGTGGACTCAACAATTTAAAACACTAAAAACCGACAACTCCAACTTAACAATGTTATGCTAGTACCACAATTAACACACAACCTTTTCCACAAAGAAGTTGTGTCAAGATAACGGATGTACTATTGAATTTGACTCTCAATTCTTCTCTATAAAGGACAAGACTACAGGGATCCCTCTACTTCTCATAGTAATAGATCGCTATATAGCTTCTCACCTCAGTCCATTGGACTTATGGCACAAACACTATCCAGGGACGTATGGCATTGTTGCTTATGACACTTAGGTATAACTATGCTAGATGTTTTATGTTCTCTTAAACTGATACCTAGTTCTCATTTTACTGAATTTTGTCAGACTTGTAGCTTGGGCAAGTCCTATTGGTTGTCTTTTTAGCGTGTTTTGCGTCTAGTTAATTCTCCTTTACATTTGATTCATTCTGATGTATGGCAATCTCATGTTTCATCGAACTCATGTCACAAGTATTATGTTACATTTATTAATGATTTCACCCACTTCGCATGGCTTTATCCATTGAGACATAAATCTAAAGTTTTTGAAATTTTTGAGACCTTCAAAATCTTCGTTAAATACTAGTTTTCCACAAAAATGAAAGTTTTCCAGAGTGACGGCGGATGAGAATTTGACCAACGTCGCATGAACAACTTGTGTCGTAAACATGACATTCATTTTGGCCTTTCGTGTCCTAATACCCCACCACAAAATGGGGTGGTGGAATGAAAGCACCAATACATTATTGAAATGGCATGAACACTATTCAATTAATCTCGCTTACCTTTTACTTACTGGGATGATGCAGCTCGCACTGCATGTTTTATAATCAACCGTCTCCCTATCCCTGTTCTTAAAAACTCATCCCCCTTTGAAAAACTCTTTCAAAAATGCCTTGATTACTCTAGTTTTTTTTTTTTTTTGGATGTACTTGTTATCCAAATGTCACACCCCGTGCCCCGCATAAATTGGCCCCAAGGTCCATACCATGCACGTTCTTAGGATATGTCGCACAGTATCAGGGTTACCGTTGTATTGACCCCCAAACGGGAAAAATTCACATTAACAGATATATTCTGTTCAATGAAACCAACTTCCCATATCGGGAATTGGTAAACTAATCTCAGGTCCCGACACCCGGCACCTCTACTACTACAGTTGACCTCTCTCTCCCCATTCACCTAGTAATCACACACGATTAGGGTTCCCCACCCTCGAGCGGCCACCCCACAGTCACCAACGACCAAGGACCCAGTCACCTGTCCCCTCGGTTACCCAACCAGCATGACACATCAAGCCACCTTGGCGGCGCCACCACGGTAACAACATGCCTAGACCCATCCCCGACTGACACCAACTCCTCTAACCCCTCGGTTCCGCCAACACCCCCGAGGCTTCGGGCTTCTACTGCTCCCAAACCACCCCTCACCCACAACTCCTCGTAGTCAAGCCTTACTGAGGCTTATCAGCACGCGAGCCCACCCCCTTCCCCCACTGAGTCACACAGTGCCTCACCCCCAACACCACTCCTTAACATTCATCCAATGCGAACGAGACTCAAGGATGGCATACAGAAAACAAAATATCCCCACTCCCTGCATAATTGTAATACACGAGCCCACATGCTACTCTCAAGTAGTTAAAAATCCCAAATGGCAGGAAGCTATGTCAAATGAAATCAATTCTTTAATCACAACAATACTTGGGAACTTGTTCCCCCAAACCCAACCAAAAATAATGTAAGAAGCACTTGAAAATATCGAGTTAAGTATAAAGTGGACGGCTCAGTTGATCATTTTAAAGCTCGCCTTGTCGCTTAAGGTTTTCATCAATGTGAAGATATTGACTTCAAGGAAACTTTTAGCCCTGTAGTCAAACCTTCCACCCCCACTTTATTCTTACACTTGCTATCACTTGGCCCATCAAACAGCTAGATGTTAAAAATATTTTCTTACATGGCCACCTTAAGAAAGAAGTGTATATGAAGAAAACCTAGGGCTTTGTTTACCCCAAATCCCCACCCCACGTATGTAGACTCCATAAGGCTCTATATGTACTTAAACAAGCCCCCTTATGCTTGGTTTCATCACTTTAGCACTTTTCTCTGCAGCCTAGGATTCATATGTTGCCGTGTCGATCCATCTCTCTTTCTTTTAACAAGAACAAGGATATCAAATGCTTCCTATTATATGTTGATGACATAATTCTAACAGGTTCCAACCCTAGATCTCTAGACAACCTCATTCATAGCCTCTTAACCTAATTTGCAATAAAAAAACCTTGGCCCTCTTCACTACTATTTAGGCATTGAGGCACGTTGCACCACTACTGGAGTTTTTTTTTTTTATCTCAAAATCGCTACACCATTGATTTCCTCACAAAACATAACACGCATGATGCCAAACCCATCAAAACTCCTCTCCTAGCCCATGTCCAATTATCATTAAACGATGGCAATTTATTACCTAACTCCACCGAGGATAGAAGTGCAGTTGGGGCACCTCAATATCTCATTTTGACAAGTCCCAATTTATGCTATGCTGTTAATCTTGCTACCCAGTTTATGCATGCGCCCAGGACTAGTCATTGGCAAGGTGTGAAACACATCCTTAGTGACCTTAAAAGCACCCCAGACCAAGGATTAAACATCCTTCTCGGATCATGCACATTTGTAGCAATCTATGCTCGTGCTAATGCTGATGTTGGTTGGGCAATATGAATTTCATAAACTAAAATTACTTATAACAATTGGATCTAGCACAGCGGAATCATAATTTAAAATTCAAAATTTGAAATAATTACACATTTACAACTCTAATTAAACAAAACAATGCATAGCATGTTAGACAAAATCATGAAAAATAATTAAATACAAATTTAAAAGTATTAGTCTAGATTTCTCATGCCTTACACAAATCAGTGATATCACTTTCTTTCGGGTAGATCATTTACGATGTTAAGCCAGAGAAGACTAGGTCTCCTCTTGCCAAACCCATCAAGTGTGCAGTGTCCACACCACCAATTATGCACTATGGGTTAGGTTAAAGCATCAAGCTCAACCATCATAGAAGGCATTTCAACATTGTATTGCAACAAAGCGATACTTGAGAGTTGACCACTGCCAACATCAATCACGAGTTGCTCTTACCCCCACATTGAGGTATCTGCAATGAGTTGTTGAACAACTAGATCACCGCCTGCGAACTTCAACAAGAGTCAGTATAACACAATAGTGGAGCAAATATCATATCAATAAAATCATATCTCCACCCCAAGTACTCAAATAGTACACATATCGTACGTATATCGTATATACAGTTGGCACGAAAGACATATACCGCAAATTAGTCAATTTCATATATCATCACAATTATGAAACATTATCATCTCAAATCAATTGGATCACCACCAATTTAGGTCACAAAAGACCATATGCCATTTTCATCGTACTTAGAGTACATACATTCTCTATATGAAGGGTAATCCATGTATTACCAATGTCATATCAAATTTTGGTGATATCAAGCATAAGACCATATTCTCAAAATTCCCTTTTCCGATTCAACTTAAGGCAACCCGAGCCTCTGCACATTAACTTTAGATAGTCACCAAAATAATATTTCCGCCATATTCAATTTCCATAAGCTAGCTAACTAGCAAACATTGGTAAAAACACAATAATCAAAAAAAGATTACGATCAGACAACATACTTCATAGGCTCTCGAGTGTTGTTACAACCCCCACAATGAAATGTCTTATACTACATTCCTAAGCCATTCAAATTTTCTACCTGCCAACTTAGTCTTTAAGGACAACTAAACAAAGCAGGTTTTAGAGGGGTGTCACAAAACATAGCTCACTAATGAGCCTAAATATATTATTAGTAGAATATCTCTCATTGATATTACACATCTAACACAACAAGGAGTCTATTACAATGTAAACCTCACTCATTGTACTTTACTATTCATCATTTGGATCAATGTATGTAGACTAGGTCTACCATTGATATATGACAATAACCCAAACAAGGTACCTAGACACAAGCTAAATACCAAGCCTATGATCAATCATGATTCTCATATGATTTCCACCTTACCCTTTTCCCAAAAACAAGAAAAGAAGGCATGAGACAATGATCCTAAGGGCATAATATACCCCAAAGACAACACAAGTCCACATATGACTCAAACATATCATGTATTCCCAATCACAAGCTAAAATTCAGCAGAACAACTTAAGATGATGGTTAAATGCCCAGAGAACAACAGCTGCACTACATCTTACAGCCTATAAACCGTATAAGAGCAATATGGACAACGACATACAACAGCTACATATCAAGTAGCAACGTATTCAGCTTGAAGACAGTCCATAAACAATATGTTTATCATCACTTCAAACAACATGTAACAACATGTACCAACTTGCTTCAAATATAGCCATGGGAAATACATAAGACACATCAACATGGAGACTAGTACACAAAATAACACATGCATTTTCACAAGAACTCACAAATCCTATTAGCCCTTTACAATAGTTCATTTAGGTCACTCAAGCATATGCGAGAAAATCCAATTCTCACATACAAGTTCTAATCCATGGTTAAACTCAAAACATTCAATGTTCTAAACACAATGGGATTCAAGATTGTGCAACTCGATATGCCTGACCTAAGAGTTGGCCAATTCTAGGGTCAAGGCTTAAGTTTATAATCGACCACAAGCATTAAATACGTACTAACCACAACAATCACACAGAAAATCGAAAAAACACACAATTCAATGGTCAGCCGTACAAAAATAGCACCAACACCATGCATAGGTGTTCAAAGCAACACTGAAATAGAATCCAAACCAAGGACTCTCCTCCAACCACCAACTGGGTCAAGCCCGAGCAATTTAACTTTGAATTCGCTCTAACAAAATAAAAATCTACACCGGATTCTTAATCGACAATTCATGAGGCTGAAAAGCGATTAGCACCGAACTACTCCAACAATCAGATGTACCTAGGGCTTTCTCACTTCAAGACAGATAGTTAGTCTCAACCATAAACATCTTTTCTATAAAGAGGAAACCAAAAAATGTTAAAAAAAACAGTGAGAAATCCATGTTACCTAGGCCACATAATTGAGTGCCCAAAACATCAAGACACTTAAACTCGTCTCAACCACCACGTAGAAGACAAACCAGGGCTTTAGACACTGTCCAACGCTCAAATAGTAACAATCCATTTCCAAAATTAGTCCAACCCGACTAGTGACAACCAAGGACTTCGACACTTCTAAGGTTCCATAAGAAATACAATGCCGGCAATAACAATTTAGTATCATTAGCTTGTTTCCCATCTAGTCACAAAAGCACTTGCTCAAGGAGACTGAAAAGATCTAAGTTTACACTACAATATTTCCTATTTCTCTACGAGGAAGTCTCATAACATCAGTTGTACCTCTTACATGGCTTCATAAAAGAGGCACTTAACTCAAAATAACCCGCTCCTAATATGGAAACTCAATGGATGACGGATAATTAACTCCTAGCAGAACAGAGCATATGATAAGACAATCTAAATTAGAGTCCCATACAGAACACAAACAATGACCAAATATTTTGCATTCAAAGATGTGCAATGATACAGATTGTTAGCTGAAAGCAAGAGTAAATGCAATAAGTGACATTAAATGACCCTAATGCAGTCGAATGGCAAATTGAAGCACTCAAAACAATCAGAACCAACCAAAATGGATATAGAAATTCGTTGCTCGAAAGAATGTCATCTTTTACGTCAACAAAGAAGGTACAATTTCTTTGCTAAACACGGATACAGACTCTTGTGTGATGCGAGATGAGCTTCGAACCTAAGACCTCTCACTTGGAGGGTTATTACTCCCCAAGAGAATGTCATATAACAGCACTCATTACCCACAATATTATCATTTTCTTCAAATCTACACCTACGTTAAATTTCACACTTCCATTTAACTAATAACCTGAGATCCCCAACCAATGACACCAAACTGCTTAATCCCCTTAAAAGCATCCGGAAACAAAGGCAACAAATTTCTTTCTCCCCTTATAAAGGTCAGAATTTATTACCCGCATGCTGAAGGCCTCGGGTTCAAATGCTAACATAGCATGCTTTTTCCTTATTTTCATGTACGTTTATGTTCCCCGAATATATAAAAACATTCTAAATTGAAGCTCCATAAACATTTCCATAGCTTTGTGGTGTTACCCCTCACGTTTAATTCCTTTGCTTGAAGGTTTGAATCTATCCAAGAATAATTACAAATTTGCTATTTTTTGGTGTAAAATTTTTCAATGTAATTCTTATTGACCTTAAATTGTCTTTTAGAATGTTAGCATATAACAATGAATTTGCAGTCAACAGCAAGAATAATCGCAGCAAAATTCCAGTAAAAAAATGCAGTAGACGATGCAATAAAATTTAAGTGAACTTGCAGTAAAAACCCAGTGACTTGCAGTACAGATTTGAGTAAATTGCAGCAAATAATACTGAAATGTTGCAGTGAGAATAAGCAGAAAAATTCAGTGAAAATTGCAGTAAGAAATTACCTGAACACAATAATCAAATAAATAATACTGAAAAGTGGAGAAATTGATTAGAATGCTGAAGATACCGCCTCGTGGCAAAAACCGCTATCCTTAAAGACAATTTTGCTGCTGCTCTGGTGCATACAATATAGCTAGCGGCCGTCCTCCAGGATTAATGCGATCCGACTCTTAATATGCACTCGTTAATTGATGGGTAGGAGTAATTTGAACTTTGCCCAAATATTAAGAATCAGGGAACTAAAGAATTTTAAGAAGCTCATATCACGAAACATTATCATAACTCCAGCAAGATATCTGAAGGTGTTAGGTTATGTCTCAAATTACTTATTTTATTTTATATGGGGCTGCCGTGTGGTCACCGATCGATCGGAAGGAAAAGCCGATCGACCCGGTGATTTAAGGAAAGGATTTGGAATTTTGGCAGTAAAGGGGCCAATTGATCAGGAGTCGTTTTCCGCCGGCCCTAATTATTTTCTATAAATAAGGGTTTAGGGTTTCGGTATTTGGTGAGAAGTTTCTCCCATTCAGATCCAATCAAAGTGAGGTGAGCCGCCATTAAGAAAAAGAGGTGATTTCGTAATTCCTCCAAGATATTTGAGTGCTACGAGAGTTCAAAGGGAGTGATTGTGATTCTTCCATATATCTCGTTTGGGAAGTGACGTTGTAATTCTTCCATTCAGTTAATAATGAATCTCCATCTCCGCCCGTGGTTTTCTCCCCTCTCGATTGTAGAGGGGTTTCCACGTAAATATTGTGTATTCTTGTTTTGTTCTTTCTTTCTCCATATTTGTTTACTTCTCGTTTTGCGTGAGTTATATTATTTGAATCGAATCAAGTTATAAGGGTTTTTCGCTTCCGCATTAAGATTTATTCCTAACAAATTGGTATCAGAGCATACTAGATTTGTTTAAGTTTTCTTAACAAATTGGTATCAGAGCCCTGTTTATTTCGATTTGATAATATGACGTCCGCAATTAGATCCGAAATTGAGAAGTTTGGTGGTCAAGGGAACTTCAGCTTATGACATATTCGCGTTAAGGGCCTCTTGACTCAGAATGGCTTGAAGAAAGCTTTAGATGGGAAAGTGAAGAAATCAGAGAATCTTACAAAAGCACAGTGGGAGGAGTTGGATGAGAAGGCGCTCACAGCAATTCAGATGTGTCTTACCGATGACGTTTTGACAGAAGTTCTGGAAGTGAAGACCGCTAAGGAGTTGTGGGAGAAATTGCAGGATATGTTCTGTTTCAAGTCTGTCTCCAACAAACTAGTAGTTAAGCGCCGATTTTTCACGTTTCGTATGTCAGAAGGTACGTCACTTAAGAACCACGTCAGTGAATTTAAATCAATTATTCAAGATTTGAAAGAATTGGATGATGTTCCTAAGGATGAAGATCAGGCAATGTTGTCGTTATGTTCTCTCTCTACTTCATATAAGGGTTTTGTCGAAAGCATGATTTATGGGGGTAGACAAACCATATCTGTTGATGAGTTTAAGAGAAACTACTGAGTAAAGAACGAGTAGATAGGAAATTATCTGACTCTGTGTATAACTCAGGTAGTGGTTTATTTGTGAGGGGGAGAACCGAGTATGATCATAGTGGAAACAAGTCTAAGTCTAGGTATCAAGACCTAACCTGTAACTACTGTCGTAAGAAAGGGCACATTAAGAAAGATTGTTATAAGCTTAAGAGAAAATTAGAAGCATATAACAGGTCTGACCAGAGATCCATAGCAGCTAGTGTTGTTGGTGGTGAGAATGAAGATTTTCTATTGTCCGTGTCTGAACCTCAGTTCAACTTGAAAGATAGTTGGTTTTTGGATTCGGGTTGCTCCTATCATGTCTGTCCCAACTGGGATTGGTTTTCCACATAAGAGTCCGTTCGAGGTGGAGTTGCTTTGATGGGTAATGATAATCCATGCAAATTTCTGGGTATAGGAACAATTCGTTTTAGGATGTTCGATGGCACTATTAGGGTTTTGGGTGATGTTCGTCATGTTCCTGATGTGAATCTAAAGGGTACAGGTACACAGCTGAATATAGAGTTTTGAAGGTCGTTAAGGGTGCATTGACAGTTATGAAGGGCAGAAGGTCAGGTACGTTGTATGAACTTGTCGGTTCCACAGTTGTTAGATCTGTTGCAGTATCTTCATCATCCTTGTTGTTGACAGAACCAGAGATCACAAATTTAGGACGTTTGAGATTGGACCGTTCAGGTGATAGGTGTCTGTCTGAGCACAGTGTAAGGGGCTCTTTGTGCGGTCAGTCCAGAGGACTGTTGGTATGTGAACAAGGGCTTTATGTGAAGCAGAAAGGTTTTCTCTTCAAACAATTCCTGACGAGACGTGTCACGTTTGGTGAGTCTTCATTATTGTTATCTCCATAGAAGATGTCATCAGTTGTTTGTGATCAGGTTAGGTGAGTAAGCCAGAGGGAGTTCAGTTCAGTAACACAGTTCAGCAACGGGTTGCTGTTTCAGTTGATGTGTCAAGAGCCAATTCAGAGAAGAAAATTGGCATTGCTGATAACCTCTTAGATATGTTCACTCAGTTTCTACCTAACAGGAAGTTCAAGCTTCGCACGGTTAGGTTTCGTACTTCGTTGAGTTAAACCCGTGTGTGGGGGTTTTGTGGAGAAGGTGGAGGAAATTCTTTTATGTATGTAATTTGAGCCAAGGTGGAGATTTGTTAGGTTATGTCTCAAATTACTTGTTTTATTTTATATGGGGCTGCCGTGTAGTCACCGATCGATCGGGAGGGAAAGCCGATGGACCGGGTGATTTAAGGAAAGGATTCGGAATTTTGGCAGTAAAGGGGCCGATCGATCGGCAGTGGCCGATCGATCGGGACCCCGATCAATCAGGAGTCGTTTTCCGCCGGCCATAATTATTTTCTATAAATAAGGGTTTAGGGTTTTGGTATTTGATGAGAGGTTTCTCCTATTCAGATCCAATCAAAGTGAGATGAGCCGCCATTAAGAAAAAGAGGTGATTTCGTAATTCCTCCAAGATATTTGAGTGCTACGAGAGTTCAAAGGGAGTGATTGTAATTCTTCCATATATCTCGTTTGGGAAGTGACATTGTAATTCTTCCGTTCAGTAATAAAGAATCTCCATCTCCGCCCGTGGTTTTCTTCCCTCTCGATTGTAGAGGGGTTTCCACGTAAATATTGTGTGTTCTTGTTTTGTTCTTTCTTTTTCCATATTTGTTTACTTCTCGTTTTGCGTGAGTTATATTATTTGAATCGAATCAAGTTATAAGGGTTTTTCGCTTCCGTATTAAGATTCATTCCTAACAAATTGGTATCAGAGCATACTAGATTCGTTTAAGTTTTCTTAACAGAAGGAAAAACACTTATTTGAATCGAACCTCCCTCACCACTCCCCTGCATACAGTGCCCACAAAAGCCACAAGAGTATTCTCTCTCTCGCTTTCCAACGCTACCGAGTACGGACCCAGATGCGAACATGGCTTGGATTTGCCAAATCAAGCACAAACCAGATAGGGGATTGAAAAATTAAAGTTGGGTTTTGAATACTGAAGTAAACTGAAGAGAGAGAGACTGAGAGTATTTTCCGAGAAGCAGAGAGTTATATAGAAGCACATAGAATAATAGGGTTTTATATATGATGTGAGGTGGAAGAGCTTGAAGATTTATATCGTTGCTCATTAGCCATAAACATCTATATTTGAACGGTAAACGCATGTGTAATACAATTTTAATGACCCTAAACGACTAGCAACGATAAATAGTTATTTAATAAGTGTGGTAAATTATTTTCCAAAAAATAAATATAACTATTGAGAAAAGGATCACCCACACAATTTTTTTAATGTAGGATACAACTCCCCATAAATCGAAAGGTTAGCTTGTATCATTTTGGAGGATCAAAAAATTTAACAAAGCAGCGTCTATATTTATTATAAAAAAGTAAAAGTAACTATATAATAATAATAATAATAATAATATTAATATTAATATTAATATTAATAATATTAATATTAATAATAATAATAACAATAATAATAATAATAAAATTTGGGTTAAGTTTTACATAGTTAGTGAGCATTTGAAAAAAAAATTTGTAGACAAGATTAAAAATAAAATAATTTATCTACTGAAAATTGAATTAAGTCTAAGATTTCAATGTTAAATTAAAATAAAAATAAAAAAGTCAATAGAATATACAAATAATTTATTGAAAATTGAGAATATATATATATACACACACACAAACTTTTATAAAATAACTATACTAATACAACCAAAACAATTTCATATAAATAAAATAGAATCATAACTTGGTATTTTTCACACAAAAAAAGTCATAACTTAGTAAAAGATTATAAATCTATAAGTATTAGTAATAGTATATTATATAGAGTTGTGTAGTGATTGAAAAGATAGAGCCAAAAATTTAAAAAGAAGCATGATAATTAAATATTCCAAAAAGTTAATACTTGGTGGCCTTGAACACTTGACATGAGAAAATGGTAAGCATGACATTTAACCATCAAGCTAGAGTGTACAATGTAATAGAAGGCACCATTTCGTTTTTTTATACCTATACTTTAAAATTATAATAGGCTACAACTAATACATGAGATTTAGCCAATGGGCCACTGGGGGCTCGTGCCCCCGCTGCCGTAACTATAGATCTACCCCTGCTTGGACCCAACCTTATTTCCTAGCATGCAAAAAAATAGGCCACCGTCTCCAAATCTTTCATCGAATCTGAATACTGTGCCGCTTCTCAACCCGCTGCTAAAGCTAATCAGGTTCATTATCTCATGCATGACATTCGCTCAAACGCTCAGGTCCCGTCATCACCTACTGTGACAACGTCACTACTTTTTACCTTGCTGCCAACTCGGTCTCAACTACCGCAGCAAACAAGTTGACGTTGACTTTCACTACATTAGGGCGAAAGTTCTCAAAGGCGACCTTCAAGTTCATTACACTCCTAGAAAACAAGAAGTCGTAGACATCTTCAAAAAAGGACTTGGAAATGACCTCTTCGACTATCAAAAGAACAATCTTCACGTAGCATCTCTACATTTAGATTGAGGGAGCCTGCAAAAGGATAGTCAAACTGGGGTTTCTATTGTTTCCCTTTTTGCCCTTAGTTTTTATATATCTAGAAAGTGCACTATTGTCATTCCTAAATTGTATGAGCTATATAGATAAAGCATGACTTCACCTTGTATCATTATTCAATTGAATCAATCTTGATTCTTCACATATACAAAGGTCCCTAATTGAATTTTCGCTTGAGACGTGGAAAATGTCAGGACTGGTCTCGCTTCTACTTGAGCTCCCCTCTGCCTTTCTTTACCCTAGCTTTACAATAGCTTATACCTATGAAGTCACACTTCCTTATAATGTTATACTTGAATAAAATATGTACTACACATTTTTTTGTTGGAGTAATAGTGCAACCGTAGCGAGAATACAACAAAAATACATGCCGAAAAATACAGCAAAAAATTGGGAAAATACTACAGAAAATACAGTGGAAAATACAGCCAAAAAACAGCACGAAATAATGTTTGAAAAATACGAAAAATTGCAGAAAAATAATTCAATTATTTGCTGTAAATTTAAACTGTAATTGCAGTAAAATCATCTATAAAATTCGTGAGATATGCAGCAACGTAATTCAGTAAAAATATGTAGTAAAACGGATTAATCATAGCAACCAAATAATATCGAGAAGTGGAGAAATTGAATAGATTATAAAGATACCGTGCCGTGGCAAACAATCATTGTCCTATAAAGACGATTTCGCCGCTGCTTCGGTGCAAAGAGCATTATTGGCGGCCGTCCTCCAGGATTAACACGGTCCGACTGTTAACTTGCACTCTTTAATCACTGGGTAGGAGAGCCGAAGAACCTTGCCCAAGTATATTGAGATGGAGAAGATGGAACGAAGCAAAGGGAGAAGAAGAATTTAGAGAACAATTGTGGTTTTTTTCGATGATAATTGAACCAAGCCCATGTGTATTTATAGTACCAGGAAGAAGAAGTGATCGATGCAAAAATGCCAGCGGGTAATGTGGGTAATGAATTGCTGCAATTATAATTCTAACAGCTATATTTTGTTTTAATTTGCAGCAATTAAACAGAAAAATCCCTTGAGCAATGAATATCACCGGCCAATTAAGTTTTAGTTAGACCCAATTTAGCAACTGCTAGTAACGGCTTTTGAAATTATTTTCCAAGAGACAAATATATACATGTTACGAAAAAGAACACCCACATAATTTTTCTAATGTGGGATACAACTCCCCCATAAAACTAAAGGTTAGCTTGTATCATTTTTCCAACAATCCCCCACAAAGGATACAAGCGAAAGAGAACAAAGAAGAATTAGATTGGGCAAAGGGAGTCCAGCTTTTCAATGCCGATGTCTCGCGACTTAAATTGTCACCTAGTGTAACCCAAGTTTAGGACCAACATCTTGCAAGGTGACTTTCGTCTTGAACCTCACAAGGGGTTGTATAGTCTGCCACTCGGACATATACCGAACTCCAATTCTTGACAATTTCTGTGGTTTGGCACGTTTTATCGGCCATGCACTCGTCCTGGATATTCATAGGCGCTCTAGAAGGTAAGTCTTAGACCTTCATAGGGAGCGGCCACACTCCCACACCTACATAGGTGATTCCCATCAAGTGTGTGTTACCGCACCCCACCAAACATATAGATATGGGTCCATTAAAAGTTAAAGCTCAACCTCACCCCTTGGTAACATACAGACAGTATCCATCAAGTGCAAGCCTCGCTTACACCACCAAACATATGGCTATGGACCCGTCTCCGCACTGTCACACCATAGGGAGGAACAACATAAAACACAGTGCATTCCTTGAATGAAACTATAACTTTTGACATTGAACCTGTTAAGACCAGGTTGGATACATCACAGTTTATTCATGTATAGACTTTTAGTCCCGTCCCCCTCGATGTTTCCATAATTAATGATCCACAAGGTTCCTTTTGGACCTTACACAATTTAGTGATATCACTTTCTTTCGAGCAGATCTTTTATGATCTTATGCTTGAGATGAATAGGTCTCCTCTTGCCAAACCTATCAAGTGTGCAGTGTCCACACCACCCATCACAAACTATGGATTAGGTTAAAACATCAAGCTCAACCATCATACATGGCATTTCACACTGTGTTGCAACAAAGCAGTACTTTAGAGTTGACCACTGCCAACGTCAATCACGAGTTGCTTTCACCCCCACATTGAGGTATCTGCAATGAGCTATTAAGCGACTAGCTCCATCGCCTGCCAACTTCAACAAAAGTCAGTATAACACAACAGTGGAGCAAATATCATATCAATCATATCTCCACTTTAAGTACTCAAATAGTACACATATCGTACGTATACCGTATATACAGTTGGCACGAGAGGCATATTACGCAAATTTGTCAATTTTACATATCATCACAATTGTGAAATATTAACATCTTAAATCAATTGGATCACCACCAGTTAAGGTCACAAAAGTCCACATACACATTATCATCGTACTTAGAGTACATGCCTTATCACTATTAAGGGTAGTCCATGTATTACTCATAATTCATAAGGTGCCTTTTACAATTCAAGTTAGGGCAACACAAGCCTCTGCAAGGTTCTCAAGTCTAAGTGTTAGCATAATCAAGCTATTCTGACAAACTTTGGATAGTCACCAAAACAATGCTTCTATCATAACTAATTTCCATACACTAGTTATAACTAGCAAACATTGACAAAAATACAATAAACAGGAAAGATTATGATCAGACAACATAACTCATAGGCTTTCAAGTGCTCTCACAACCCCCACAATGGAATGTTTTATACTACATTCCTAGGCCATTCATTTTTTCTACCTGCCAACTAGTCTTTAAGGACAACTAAACAATGCGGGTTTCAGAAGGGTGTCACAAAGTAACGCTCACTAACGGGCCTAAATACATTGTAATTAGTAGAATATCTTTCATCGATATCAGACAACCAACACAACATGGAGTCTATTACAATGTAAACCCCATTCATAGTACTTCACTAGCACCTCAACAATTTAATTAGACCACTTCAATATTCATTATTCGGATCCATGTACGTAGACTAGACCTATAACTGACATATGATATAACAGGACGAGTGTTGTCTTAATCATGAAAACATAATGCTATCAATCATCTTAGTATATTTAGCTTGTGACACGACGCCACATTTTTCTCCTCATCTAGTGAACACTAGGTTCATATAGTATGCCATCCAGATGTCCAACATGAGCATACAACATATGACAATAACCCAAAAAAGGTATCTAGACATAAGTTGAATACCAAGCTTATAATCAATCAAGGTTCTCATATGACTTACCATTTCCCCAAAACTGGAAAAGAAGCATGAAACAATGATCCTAAGGGCATAATAGTCTCCCAGGACAACACAAGTCCACATATGACTCAAACATATCGATGTTTCCCAACTCTTAGCAAAAATTCAGCAAAACGGGCTTAACATGACAGTAAAATGTCCAAAAAATGGCAGCTGCACCACATTACAGCAAGAACAAATTCAGTACAGCACAAAATTCGACAGCCAACAGTCATAATCTGCAGTATGTGCATAACATACAATCTAAAATCAATATAGACAGCAACAAGTTCAGTATGAGCATCACCGTTCAGCAGGTAAATGTCATAATCTGCCAATAAACAACAACATACAACCGCTGGCAGCCCATAACAACTTGTAGCAGCACATTTAGCTTGAAAGGGACATATTTCAACACTTAAAATAATACGCTTTTCATCATTTCAAGCAACATGTACCAACATATGCACTTGCTTCAAACATAGCCATGCTTTACCCACATAAGGAATTCAAGATTGTGCAACTAGACATGCCTAACCTAAGAGTTGCCAACTCTAGGTTCAAGACTTCATTCTAACAAGTTCACAATCAACCTCAAGCATTAAACATGTGTTAACCACAACAATCACACAGAGAATTGAAAAGCACACAATTCAATTTCTGAACTGCATGGTCAACCACACAAAAGCCGCACTAGCACCATGCACATGTGTTCAAAACAATACTAACATAGAATTCAAACCAAGACCTTCTCCTCCGACCACCAACAGGGTCAGGCTCGAGTAATTTAACTCAGAAATTGATCCACCAAAACAAGAATCTACCCCGGACTCTCAACTGACCATACATGAGGCCGAATGAGCAAATAACACATAATCTCTCCACCAATCAGATGTACCTAGAGCTTTCTCACTTCAAGACAAACCGTTAGTCTCAAGGATAAACATCTTTTCCACAGAAGGAAACAAAAGAATGTTCAAAAATAGTGAGAAATCCATGCTACTTAAGCCACCTAATCGAGTGCCTAAAAAATCTGGACGCAGTCCGATGCTTAAACAGTAATGACCCATCTCCGAAACTAGTCCAACCAGACTAGTGACAACCAAGGACTTCAAGAAGGTCCTAATCAATTAGACACTTCTAAGGTTCCAAAAGAAAACTAGGTTTTCTCAACCATTTAGGGATATCCTTCAATCTTTTAAGATGAACTTCGAAATATTCACAATTTGTGCAGAAACAATAATACAAATGTAAACAATGCCTATTCAAACTAAGGCATATAAATCTTTTTCCTTTTAAAGGAAAAGAAAAACAGGTCCGCTACTTGTTTTCCATTACTTAAATTCACATGGGCCCCCTTTTTTTTCCATTACTCATTTTTAATTTGAACACATCCCCGGTAACTCCCACACCATTTTCTCCTTTTTGTAAATATTTTTCTTTCCTTGTATAAAGCCTTGGAGGCTTCTAGATTTGTTTTCCAACTAATTCATTTTCTCATAAAGTAATTTCTCTCCCTTCACTTTTGTTTAAGGAAATCATTTTTGATTTCTTCATTATGTGCGTTGGATCTCAGATCCTAACAACTTGGATTTTATTTCTGTGATTCTCTCGAGTCCCTTATCACTTTCATCAATTCGTCCTCTTTCGGTCGAATTCTTTCAAATATGTTGATTATGTGTAAGCACATATTAAAATTCTAATTTTACAAGATTCATCTAAAATAATCAATTATAAAACGTTGTCCATTTTCCTTTCCTCTAAAATTTTATAAAATTCACATATTGGTTATTAGAAACTTTCGCCCTTTAATTTCAGATCTACCCAATATAACAGGACGAGTGTTGTCTTATTCATGAAAACATAATGCTATCAATCATCTTAGCATATTTAGCTTGTGACACGATGCCACATTTTTCTCCTCATCTAGTGAACACTAGGTTCATATAGTATGCCATCCAAATGTCAAATATGAGCATACAACATATGACAATAACCCAAAAACGGTATCAAGACATAAGCTGAATACCAAGCCTATGATCAATCAAAGTTCTCATATGACTTACCATTTCCCCAAAACTAGAAAAGAAGCATGAAAATTGATCCTAAGGGCATAATAGTCTCCCAGGACAACACAAGTTCACATATGACCCAAACATATCGATGTTTCCCAACTCTTAGCAAAAATTCAGCTAAACAGGCTTAACATGACAGTAAAAGGTCCAAAAAATGGCAGTTGCACCACATTACAGCAAGAACAAATTTAGTACAACACAAAATTCAACAGCCAATAGTCATAATCTGCAGTATGTGCATAACATACAGTCTAAAATCAATATGGACAGCACCAAGTTCAGTATGAGCATCACCGTTCAGCAGGTAAATGTCATAATCTGCCAATGAACAAGAACATACAACAGCTGGCAGCCCATAACAACTTGTAGCAGCACATTTAGCTTGAAAGAGACATATTTAAACACTTAAAACAATACGCTTTTCATCATTTCAATCGACATGTACCAACATATGCACTTGCTTCAAACATAGCCATGCTTTACCCATACAAGGAATTCAAGATTGTGCAACTAAACATGTCTAACCTAAGAGTTGCCAACTCTAGGTTTAAGATTTCATTCTAACAAGTTCCCAATCGACCTCAAGCATTAAACATGTGTTAACCACAACAATCACACAAAGAATTGAAAAGCACACAATTCAATTTCTTAACAGCGCTGTCAACCACACAAAAGCCGCACTAGCACCATGCACATGTGTTCAAAACAATACCAGCACAAAATTCAAACCAAGACCTTCTCCTCCGACCACCAACAGGGTCAGGCTCGAGTAATTTAACTCAGAAATTGCTCCACCAAAACAAGAATCTACCCTGGACTCTCAACTGACCATACATGAGGCTGAACGAGCGATTAACACAGAACCTCTCCACCAATCAGATGTACCTAGAGCTTTATCACTTCAAGACAAACCGTTAGTCTCAAGCATAAACATCTTTTCCACAAAAGAAAACAAAAGGATGTTCAAAAATAGTGAGAAATCCATGCTACTTAAGCCACCTAATCGAGTGCCTAAAAAATCTGGACGCAGTTTGATGCTTAAGCAGTAATGACCCATCTCCAAAACTAGTCCAACCCGACTAGTGACAACTAAGGACTTCAAGAAGGTCCAAATCAATTAGACACTTTTAAGGTTCCAAAAGAAAACTAGGTTTTCTCAACCATTTAGGGATATCCTTCAACCTTTTAAGATGAACTTAGAAATATTCGCAATATGTGCAGAAACAATAATACAAATGTAAACATTGCCTATTCAAATTAAGGCATATAAATCTTTTTCCGTTTATAGGAAAAGAAAAACAGGTCCCCTGCTTGTTTTCCATTACTTAAATTCACATGGGCCCCCTTTCTTTTCCATTACTCATTTTTAATTTGAGCACATCCCCGGTAACTCTCACACCATTTTCTCCTTTTTGTATATATTTTTCTTTCCTTGTATAAAGCCTTGGAGGCTTCTGGATTTGTTTTCCAACTAATTCATTTTCTCAAAAAGTAATTTCTCTCTCTTCACTTTTGTTTAAGGAAATCATTTTTGATTTCTTCATAATGTGCGTTGGATCTCAGATCCTAACAACTTGGATTTCATTTATGTGATTCTCTCGAATCCCTTATCACTTTCATCAATTTGTCCTCTTTCAGTCGAATTCTTTCAAATATGTTGATTATGTCTAAGCACATATTAAAATTCTAATTTTACAAGATTCATCTAAAATAATCAATTATAAAATGTTGTCCATTTTCCTTTCCTCAAATATTTTATAAAATTCACATATTGGTTATTAGAAACTTTCGCCCTTTAATTTCAGATCTACCCGATATTTGATTTTAACACTCTGTAGTATCGCACAACTCATTTGGAAATTCACTGGGGTATTTTACCGAACACCTGTTGTGCGTTTTGTTGACACCCACAGGAAAATATTTAGAGGATTTTTTTAATGACATTTTCTCTAGCTCTTTTATGAGAAAACAAATATGAAGGGAGAGGAGAGGTCCAACAAGTATAAAAACGGCTAGGGAATAAATTCCACTTATATTTTCTTATTACCTGTTCCAATGTCATGGTTATACAACTACTTAGTGTTCCTATTTTAACATAAAACCAGCATATACATTTAGAATCTAACTCTGCAACATCACATCTATGAATATTTCGCAAATCACTGTGCATCACGAGCAATTACAGTGAGATTTCGATTTCATCTTTTTTTTTTTTTTTTTTTTTTCCCTTTTGGAGGAATGAAAAACATCTATATGAAATCAGTTAATCCCTGTTCTAAATCGTCATATAGATTGTTGGAGTAATACTGCAACCATAGCGAGAATACAACAAAAATACTTGCCGAAAAATACAGCAAAAAAATTAGGAAAATACTGCAGAAAATACAGCAAAAATACTGTGTAAAATAAAGCAAAAAAATAGTACAAAAATACTGTTTGAAAAATACTAAAAATTGTAGAAAAATAATTCAGTTATTTGCTGTAAATTTAAACTGTAATTGCAGTAAAATCATCTGTAAAATTCGTGAGATATGCAGCAACATAATTCAGTAAAAAATGCAATAAGACGGATTAAACACAGCAACCAAATAATACTGAGAAGTGGAGAAATTGAATGGATTATGAACAGTGCCGTGGCAAACAACCACTGTCCTATAAGATGATTTCGTTGCTGCTTCGGTACAAACAGTATTATTGGGGGCCGTCCTTCAGGATTAACACGGTCCGACTGTTAACGTGCACTCATTAATCGCCAGGTAGGAGAGCCGAAGAACCTTGCCCAAGTATATTGAGATGGAGACCATGGAACAAAGCAACAGGGAGAAGAAGAATCTAGAGAACAATTGTGGTTTTTTTCGATAATAATTGAACCAAGCCCATGTGTATATTTATAGTATCAGGAAGAAGAAGTGATCGGTGCAAAAATGCCAGTGGGTAATGAATTGCTGCAATTATAATTCTAATAGCTATATTTTGTTTTAATTTGCAGCAATTAAATGGAAAAAACGCTTGAGCAATGAATATCATCAGCCAATTAAGTTTTAATTAGACCCAATTCAGCAACGGCTAGTAACGGGTTTTGAAATTATTTTTCAAGAGACAAATATATATACATGTTACGAAAAAGATCACCCACACAATTTTTCTAATGTGGGATACAACTTTCCCATAAAACTAAAGGTTAGCTTGTATCATTTTTCTAACATTTTCTACTACTTAGAATTGTTGATTGTTGATTGGATCAATTCTTTCATTAATTTGGATGATTTGAGTGAGTATTGATTTGGTCCATGAAATAAAATAAAGAAAATGATGGAAAGACCATTGAACTTTACGATTAAACATAACACACCCCCTACACTTTTAATTTCATAAAATAGCCCCCAAAACTTTACAATTAAACAAAACACACCCCCTGCACTTTCAATTTTACAAAACAGTTCCCTACTTTCAAATTCATAAAATAGCTTCCTAAACTTTACAATCAAAGACAACACACCCCCTGCAAATTCAGTTTCTTAAAATAAACCCCAGAACTTTATAATTACACGCAACTCACCCCTGAAACTTTGTCACTGAACACAACTCGTCTGTTAGACATTTATAAATTTGAAATTAAAAAGGAATGAAATTCAAAAATATAAAAACAAATTATGAAAAAAAAAATTGAGAAAGTATGATAATATTTTTTTTAACTTTAGTAAAAAGTATAGTAATAAATTTAAAATTAAACAATGTATCAAATTAATAATAAGGAATTTTCTACTTTTATATAAAAGATAGAGATTTTATACTATTAGGCAAAAGATAAGATTTTTATATTTTTAGTCAAAAGATGAGAGGATTTTCTGATATTAATACAGAATAATTATTTTAATTAATTATAGTAATAGCATTTTAAATTTAAAAGATAATAAAATACTTTTTAGATTTTTATAAAAAAACACTATAAGATAAATTATAGTAAATTTTTTTAAAAATAAATTTCAAAAGGGGACAAAGAAATCTAAATTTAAAAAAATGTTCAAAATTAAAAATTTGAAACTAAATTTTGAAAACAATTTTAAAAAATTAAAAAACCAAAGTTTGAAAATATTATTTTATTTTTCAAACTTTTTCCAAAATTATTTTTGGACAATTTGTTTAAATTATTTTAATTTCATATATTTTTTGAATTTCAAATTTATTAATGTCTAGGGGGTGTGTTATGTTTATTTACAAAGTTCGAGAGGTGAATTGTGTATAATAACAAGAGTTATTTATATTTTAATACCTTGATATTTTTGAAAATAATAAAAAAAATTATGATCTTTTTGAATTAATAAAAAGGCCCTAAATTTTTTACTGTATTAATAAAAAGGCCCCTCTCAAGCGTGATGACGTCATTTTTCATTGAAAGAGTTTGCATGACAACTGCTTTTATTAACGCTACAATAAAATAACCTAAAGTACACTTCAATGCCCTTATTCTTACTTCATAAGCACCGCATTCAAGATATTGTATTGTGTAGAAACTATCTATTTTCTCCTAATTTGTTTCAAAATATTATTATTAAAGGGTATTTTTGTTATTTTTGTGAATCATTAATAAAAACGCAGTTGTCACCTCAGCTCTATCGACTAAAAATAATATCATCAAGTCGGAGAGTGACAAAAACTTAGGAGCCTTTTCAATAATACCATAAGAACTTAGGGGCCTTTTTAATAATTCAAAAAGGTCAAAGTCTTTTTTATTATTTAAAAAAATATCGAGATACTAAAATGTAAATGACACTAATAACAAAGTTCAAGAGCTATTTTTTTCAAATTGAAAGTGCAGGGGTATATTATGTTCAATTGCAAAGTTCAAGCGTGTACTGTGTGTAATAACAAAGTTCATGAGGCTATTTTATAAAATTAAAAGTACAGGAGGTGTGCTGTGTTTAACTGTGAAGTTTAAGGAGTAATTTTATGAAACTGAAAGTGCAAGGGTGTATTGCATGTGATGCAGCTAGCCAAGACAAGGAAGACATCCACGGATTGGCGAGAGGGTAGAGTTGGTGCGTACGATTGCAAGAAGGAAGCATGGCGCCACGCCAAGTTCAGCACGACTCAGCTCCGCAAGATCCTAGCCATGATTTTTGCAATTTCTAGCCAAATCTTTAACAAATTCTGTTCGTTTCCTTTTTTTGCTGATTTAATATGATTTTTATTGTTGTAAATTTGAATTCAAATCTCCTTATTTCCTCCTCTATATAAAGGAGAAGTTTAGCTAAGGTTGTTGGTTAATTTCCAATTAAAATTTTTCAGATTTCTTTTAATTTGTACTCATTTCTCGACCTGTGAGAAACCGAGCTATCAAATCCCCTTTGTAATTTAGTTATTTAATTAATAAAATTCAAAGGGAAGGCCGTGAACCTTCCTGTACCCCTATTTCCCATTACACGCATTGCACCTGTTGGTATCAGAGCACAGACCGTTTTATGAGATGGCCCCAAGACGTCAGAGAAATGCCGTCATTGAAGATGTGTATGATCACGAACGCCAACAGCAGTACGAGAGGAGAGTAGAGGAATTGGAGGAGAAATTCCGGCGAATCGAGTGCTGCTTGATTCAAATCGGGGCGAATCCTGATCTCCCGCCAGGAGTTCGGCACTCACGCCCTTTCTCACCGGGTGCAACAGGTGAAGATTTGGACGAACGAATTCCCAATCCATTCCAAGATACCGGAGCCAAGGTTCAGACGCCATCAACGCAATGTTGACGACCGTGATGATTGGAGGTGGGAATCTGAACTTCGGATTGAAACACCGTAGTTCAGTGGTGGAGGACGTCTAGAGGAGTTACTAGATTGGCTCGTTGCCGTCGTAGAGGTCCTTGAATTTCGAGAAGTATCGGAGAAGAAGCAAGCGCCACTTGTTGCCACTCACCTTCAGGATAGGACAAAAGGCTCAAGGTCCATGAAAGAGTATACTGTCAAATTTAATTCCATTGTTTCCAGAAACAACTTGGCAGAATCAGGAGAGCAACTAAGAGAGAGTCCATTCAAGATGTACTTAACATGTTTGACATCTTCACCGTGACAGAAGCAGCCCAGAAAGCCGTAAATGTGGAACGACAGCAGAGGCGCCGCCTAACTGGCGGGACCTGGAACATATAAGTTAGTGGGAAAGATTTGAACCGTGCACCGCCAACGCAAAACGCCCAAAACAAACCACCACCCGCCAACACCGGGAGACAGTTAAGCCAAGAGGTAGTAGGTTCATCAAGAATGTGTTGCTTCAAGTGTGGGAAAATGGGTCACTGTGCCACCGAATGCTAGAAAGGTGACAGACCGGGTAAAGCCCTTTCCATTGATGAGCCAAGGGAAGAAGAGGATGAGGCTATTGATGAGGATGGCCAAGAAGAGTTGGTGGATCAGGGGGAGGATATAATAGAAGGTGATGAAGGACGTTTGCTAGTTCTTAGGCGTGTCTGCTTCGTGCCTAGGGAAGAACAGGGAGACAATTGGCTGAGAAACATCTTCCAAACCACTTGCACAATTGGCGGTAGGGTTTGCCGCTTCGTTATTGGTTTCGGTAGCTGTGAAAACGTAATTTCAGAAGAAGCTACAGCCAAGTTGGTGTTGAAGAAGGGGAACCAGGTGACGGTTTCCAAGTGTTGTTTTGTAAGTTTCTCAATTGGACCTAAGTATAGTGAGGGAGTTTGGTGTGACGTCGTTGCCATGGACCCCTGCCACTTGCTCCTAGGACGCCCTTGGCAATATGACAGAGGTGCAATTCATGAAGGAAGAAAGAACACATACAACTTTGTTTTTCAGGGAACAAAGATTGTGTTGCTGCCTAAGAAGGAAGAGAAACCAGAGACTCCCGAAGCTCAACATCCCAACGTTCAGGGTCGCGCCATGTTTGCTAGAGAAGTTGGCGAGACCAAAGTTGTGTTCGTTTTGATTGGGAAGGAAAGCACTGTTGTTCCCAAGGAGTTACCAAGTGAGGTCACGGCATTGTTGGAGGAATACGCTTATGTATTCCCGAAAGGAGCTTCCGGCCAACATTGTCGCCTTTAAGAGATATTCAACACAGAATTGATCTAGTTCCTAGTGCTTCATTACCAAACAAACCTCATTACCATATGAGCCCATCTGAGCACGAAGAGCTGAGACACCAAGTAGAAGAGCTTCTCGCCAAACTTTTCATTAGGGAAAGTTTGAGCCCTTGCTCCGTCCCATCCTTACCGGCTCTAAGGAAAGATGGGAGCTGGTGAATGTGTGGATGGCAGAGCCATAAACAAGATCACAGTATGTTATCGCTTTCCCATTCTAAGGTTGGATGATCTACTGGATCAGCTGCAATGCACCGAAGTGTTTACAAAGCTGGATCTCAAGAGTGGCCATCACCAAATCCGCATCTCTCCCAGGGATGAATGGAAGATCAACTTCAAGATAAGGGAGGGTCTTTATGAATGGTTGGTCATGCCGTTTGGACTGTCCAACACGCCGAGCATTTTCATGAGATTTATGAACCAAGTATTACGCCCGTCTATTGACAAGTTTGTCGTCATTTACTTTGATGACATTTTGATCTATAGCCCTGACGGTTGTGAGCACATTGTTCATTTAAGGGAGGTTCTTCAAACTTTGAGGACTCAGGATTTGTTCGCGGCACTAAAGAAATGTGAGTTCATGAGGGAAAGGGTGACCTTTCTTAGGTTCATCATATCTAAGGAAGGTATCCACTGATGAAGGGAAGATTGAGCCATCCGTGACTGGACACAACCAAAGACAATTAGCGAGGCACGTAGTTTCCATGGGTTGACGTCATTCTACAGGCGCTTCGTTCCCTGCTTCAGTTTAATTGTGGCGCCAATCACTGACTATTTGAAGAGAGGGTCCTTCGTGTGGACCCCTCAAGTAGCAGACGCCTTTAGCAGGATCAAAGATAAATTAATCTTGGCGCCAGTGTTAGCCCTTCCTGACTTTCAAAAGACATTTGAGCTGCACACGGATGCTTCAAAAACTGGGATTGGCGCGCTGCTAAGTCAAGATGGGAAGCCAATCGCCTATTTCAGTGAGAAACTCAAAGGGACCAAGTTAAACTACTCGACGTATGACTTGGAGTTCTATGCCTTAGTAAGAGCACTACGGCATTGGAGATCATATTTAGCCAGCCGAGAATTCATCCTGTACTCTAATAACGTGGCCCTCAATGACATTAATAGTCAAGATAAGCTTTCAGATAGACACGCCAAGTGGGCTGGTAACATATATTTTTTTTATTTAGCCATCAAGCACACATCGGGCGTGATGAACAAGGTGGCAGATGCACTAAGTCGGCGAAACCTGGTCTTAGCGCAAAGTAGAGTAGAGGTTACTAGGTTTGAGCAGTTAACAGAGATGTACCATGATGACCCAATCTTTGGTAGCATTTGGCATGATGCATAGTCCAGTTCAATTCCCGAGTACTCAATTCATGGCGGGTTTTTGCTCAAGGGAAATCAGTTGTGCGTCCCAAACTCAAGTTGGCGGATGAAGATCATTGAAGAGAAGCATAATGCCAAACATGTTGGCAGAGACAAGACACTCAAGCTTACTACCACCAACTACTACTGGCTGACAATCCGTAAAGAAGTTGAGAGGTTTGTCAAACGTTGTCGTATTTGTCAAATTTCTAAGGGTGGGATGACAAATGCTGGGCTTTACTTGCTGTTACCGGTACCTAGTTAGCCATGGGCGGACGTTAACATGGATTTTGTGTTGGGATTACTGAGAACCATTGGCGGGGCTGATTCTAATTTTGTTGTAGTTGATCAATTTTCAAAGATGGCGCATTTCATCGGTTGTAAAAAGGCCACAGACGCCATTCACTTTGCGGGTCTTTACTTCAAGGAAGTTTACAAGCTGCATGGTTTACCATCTAGCATTGTATTAAATAGGGACGTGCGTTTTGTCAGCCATTTTTTGAGGACCTTATGGAAGATGGCAAACATTTCACTCGCATTCAGCACAGTTCATCACCCCCAAACGGATGGACAAACCCAGGTCATCAACCGTTCTTTGGGTTTAGTTGCAGAAAACGCCAAGGGGTGAGCAATAAAGCTTCATCAAGCCAAATTCGCCTACAATAGCTCGGTAAATAGGAGTACAGGGTTTGCGCCATTTCAAGTCATTTATGGTTTTGTGCCCAGCGCCCCCATTGATCAAGCGCCGGTACCAGACTTGACACATCCCCATGGGAAGGCTGTAGACTTCATCTCTTCACTCCAAGACATTCATGAATAAACGCAAGCTCGGTTATTGAAAACCAACGCCAAGTACAAAGCAACTTGTGACAAAAAGCGGAGAGGTGTCCAGTTCCAAGTTGGCGAAAAGGTCTGAGTAGTCTTAACTCGAGAACGTTTCCCGGCTTGGGAGTATAATAAGCTGACGACTCGCAAGATTGGCCCATTAGTGGTTCCGGAGAAAATCAACGATAATGCTTATCGTCTTCAACTTCCACTAGGCATGCGAACTTCCAATGTTTTCAACATCAAGCACCTCAGTCCTTATTTTGGGAAAAATGACAGTGTTGATCCCCAAGTGAATTTGAGCGCGAATTATCTCCAATTCGGGGAGGATGATGCAGTTAGCCAAGACAAGGAAGACAGCCACAGATTGGCGAGAGGAAGTTGGGGCATAGGATGGCAAGAAGGAAGCTTGGCGTCACCCCAAGTTCAACATGACTCAGCTTCACAAGATCCCAGCCGTGAATTTTGCAATTCCCAGCGAAATCCTTAACAATTTTTGTTCATTTCCTTTTTTGCCTGATTTGATTTGATTTTTATTGTTTTAAACTTGAATTTAAATCTCCTTATTTCCTCCTCTATATAAAGTAGAAGTTTAGATAGGGTTGTTGGTTAATTTCCAATTAAAAATTTTCAGACTTCTTTTTATTTGTACTCGTTTCTCAACTTGTGAGAAACTGAGCCATCGAATCCCCTTTGTAATTTCATTATTTAATTAATAAAATTCAAAGGGAAGGCCGTGAACCTTCCCGTACCCCTATTTCCCATTACACGTGCTGCACCAGCATGTGGTAGGAAAGTTCCGGGGGTGTGCTTGTAATTTGTCCAATTAAATGTAAAAGACTATTTTAAATGAAAAAGAGGTTATAGAATAATTTGAACAAACTTACAAAAATAGGGAATACAATCCAAATAACTTGACACACAAAGGCATCAAGCTAGGAAATTTGTTTGATAATAATTTAAAGTTCGAAGAAGATTTTCTTTTAGGTAAGTAAGTCAGGTAGGACTTGCTGTTAGGACCACTCACGAATTACCGAACCATAAACCGAAATAGCAATGCGGAATAAAAGGAATGAGGGAAAAATAGAGACACCGGAATTTACTTGGTTCAGCCGAAGCCTACATCCACGGAGGGGGAGCAAAATATTCACTATTATAACCGAGAATTACAATCTTTGTTCTTTCTTCCTCACCTGTGTTTTGCTCACATTTTACACCAGCCAAAGAGTGCCTATAAATAGGCCTCTTACAATCGAAACCGCTGGAAAACCAAAAGTCATGCCATTAACTCGAGCTCCTAATAAATCCGGCCATGATTAATGACGGTTACGAGAAACAAACAGTCTCCACACTCAACAATCTCCCACTTGGAGACTGTACAGTAATCCTCCATGCTTCCCCCTCACCACGCAATCATCATGCGTGAACTCTACCTCAAGCCCACCCTGGCTTCAGTATATCGGGCAGTACACTCTTCTTTAGTAGAACTGCTAGATTCACGCTCCCATTTGTCTTCTTGTACTGGGAATTCGTCTCAGCTCCCACTACTAGCTCCCACTTAACACGTGTACTCGACCTCACATCAGAAAGGCCATTCTGACTAATCTTTTTACCCATCGGCTTTCTGAACTGACATGACATCTCAGGAAGTGGCTTCCAACTGACTCACTTTGAACTCCGCAAAGCTGAGATTCCTGCAGTAAACTCACCATCAGTTGACTTCGACATTGAAAACAGTGTGCCCGCCTTTAAACCACGAGCTATCACTAACGCCCCTTTCGAGACAACCCACTTTCCTCCCGAGAACCTGAAAGAATACCCATTGTCATCGAGCTGTCCTACCGATATCAAATTATTCTTCAACTCGGGCACAAATCTCACACCATGTAAAGTCCACCTCGACCCATGCGGTGATGAAATATTGACATCACCCATACCGACAACTTCTAACGGTTGTCCACTTGCCAAATACACTTTACCGTAATCCCTAGGCACAAAATTATGAATCATGTCCCTACACGATGTAGCGTGAAACGAAGCCCTTGAATCTAAAATCCAGTCATCCACTGGTGAATGTACGGTAAGAGCCAGAGCATCCTGTATTATCTTTTCAGTCACAACATTGGCTGTATCTGGGTCTGACCTCTTCAAGACTCTACACTCTCTCTTCATGTGTCCCGGTTTTCCGCAGTTCCAGCACGGCCCCCTCTGGCTTGTCCTACTGCTGCTTCTGCCCCTACGTGATCTTTCCAAACCCCTACCTCGGGATTCCACGATCAAGGTGTGATTCTCACCGAAATATCGTCGGCGCACCTCCTCGGCTAATACTAAGTCACGTATATCATCGTATTTTAATTTCTCTTTCCCGGCAGAATTACTGACCACCATTCTCTTGGCTTCCCAACTATTGGGCAGAGACGCTAACAACACGAGTGCTCGGATTTCGTCATCAAATTTAATTTCCACCGACATCAACTGATTTATGATCGTATTAAATGCATTCACATGTTGGGCAACAGAACCACCTTCCGTCATCTTCAGATTGAATAACTTCTTCATCAGGTGCACCTTGTTGTTCGCCGATGGTTTCTCATACATGCCCGACAAAGCTGCCATCAAACCTGCCGTCATCTTTTCGTTGACAACATTATGAGCAACAATCCGGGACAAGGTAAGCCGAATAACACCCAAAACTTTTCGGTCCAACAAGTTCCACTCCTCGTCCTCCATATCCTCTGGCTTCTTCCCTAATAGGGGTAACTGCAACTTTTTCGCATACAGAAAATCCTCAATCTACATCCGCCAATACGCAAAATCAGTCCCATCAAATTTCTCAATACCGGAAATTATTACCTCGTCGGTCGCCATTGTTGAACACTTCAAATTTTACCACCTCAAGCACAAATTTTTTTTCTAAAAGTTGATCTGGATTTTTTTTTTTAATATGGACTGAATTTTTTTTCCTGTAAGGAACATGTTGGGGAAAAAAAAAAAAAATCCATATCAAGATAACCTGAATAATTTACCAAAGTAGCACACTTTGCAAAAAAATTTATCAAAATGGCATAGTTGAAAGAATATTTATGAAAATAGCACACTTTACTGTGGTTTGATCAGCAAACGCCGTTTTCGAACAGCGTCTGTTGGGGAAAAAAATTGGAGGCCTTTTGGACGCCGTTTCCGTACGCCGTTAGAAACGTCGTCCGAAGGGCCACAGCGTATTCATCACGTTTTACGAACTGGGTTGCAAATTTGTTGTCATTTTCTCACCGTATTCATCACATTTATTCATCCTAGATCCACCTTTTTCAGTCTCCCATTTAGAATATTGTATATTTTGCATATCTGAAATCTTATTTTGCCACTGTATTCCTTTTGATTTTAGTTTTGGTTTATATGTGGTTTGGGTCTGATTTGGTAATACAGCAGATATGTAATTTCCTTTTTCTCTTTTTTATTGCCTTACATAGATCATTTTCTGAATCTAGGTATTGATTGCAGTTCTTTCCTCTTGAGGGCTCAGGCTATATACATAGTGTTAAATCCTATGCGTTAGAAAGAAAGGGGTTTCATAGTGATGCATATTGAGGGTTTCAACAATGGCTACTATGGTACCTGGTGTTCTGTTAAAGCTTCTGCAGCACATGAATACAGATTTAAAGGTTGCTGGTGAGCACAGGTCTTCTCTATTGCCATCGCCTTTTACGCCATTTCAGACGGCATCAGAAAGGCCTCCAATTTTTTTCCCGAACAGACGCCGTTCGAAACGGCATTTGCTGATCAAGCTATAGTAAAGTGTGCCAGTTTCATAAATATTTTTCTCACTATACCATTTTGATAAATTTTTTTGCAAAGCGTGCTACTTTGATAAATTATTCAGATAACCTCCGTCTCAGGCCAAGATAACCTAAGCCCAGTACAAAACAAATGACCCAAACAGTAAGCACGCTTACTGTTCAAGTAAAAACGCAACCGTCTCTGCCGCTTCTATGTCTCCCTGCGTTTTCTCTCTCTCTCCCCGTCTTCTTTGGGTTTCTCCGGCACCAACTCCGGAACCACCACGGGACCTCCCTCCGGAGTTCGAACTTTCACCTGCCCACCACCACGGCCCACCGACCACCGGAGATCGTCACCGGTCCTCGTCGTCGTTCGCACTTCCTCAGATCTCAACCACCACACGACCACCGCGCAAGACCACCAATATCTTCGAAGCCACCACCGCTTCGTTGCTTGTCAGGCCACCAAACGGACAACCTTCACTCACCGCTGCCTCAGTCTAACGCCGGTCTGCGTACAACCACCGGGTCTCGAAGCTCCACAGCGCCACCGTCGGATTGGCTCACCGACGCCTCTCCGTTCACCGATTCGCTCGGGAACCACCAGATCTGTAACCCAGGTAACCCGATCTAGTCTTTTATCACCTCCGTTCACCACCACGCGCGGCCTAGCAGCGCCACGCGCCACCACACGCTCCGCCGGTCGTTTTCTCAGGCCGGTCAAAACCACGCGCCACCCTGAACTCCGACGTATACTTTGTCGGAACAGAAACACCAGCCACCGGTCCTCTCCTCCCACTGAAACAGCTATTTCTCTGATTTAGGTTTCAACCTGGCTCTGATACCAGTTGTTAGGACCACTCACGAATTACCGAACCATAAACCGAAATAGCAATGCGGAATAAAGAGAATGGGGGAAAAATAGAGACACCGGAATTTACGTGGTTCAGCCGAAGCCTACATCGACGGAGGGAGAGCAAAATATTCACTATTATAACCGAGGATTATAATTTTTGTTCTCTCTTCCTCACCTGTGTTTTGCTCACATTTTACACCAGCCAAAGAGTACCTATAAATAGGCCTCTTACAATCCAAACTACTGAAAAACCAAAAGTCATGCCATTAACTCGAGCCCCTAGTAAATCCGGCCATGATTAATGACGGTTACGAAAAACGAACAGTCTCTACACTCAACACTTACACTTACGAATATGGAGAGTTGAACCTAAAATTTCTTGTGTGCTGAGATCCAGGACCGCACAGAAGCTCAAGTAAATAGTCTCAATATTTTTTGGAATTATAATTTTTAAAATATTAATTATTAATATTAATAAGTTTTATTATCTAATTTTTTATAATTTACCGCATTTAAAATTTTCGTTTAATGTCAGAATTGGCGTTGATTGTTGCTGCGATTAGATCCTACATTTTCGCCATGTTATGTCAATATGTCAGAAAGACAACATGGGAGGCGCGCACTTGTATCAGTGTCCCTTTGTTTTTTTTATCATTACCAGCCAGATATATCTCCAATTGTTTAAAACCCAACGGCTATATTTCCTTTCCCCAATTTATTCAAATAATAATCCAACGGTCCATAAGCCCACCATTACAAACACCCCCCAATTTTGCCAAACCTGTCTAATTTACTTCTCTCCTCTCTTTCTCCTTCTATTTCATTCAAAATGGATGCCCCGACCCCACGTGTCCAGCGCGTGACCAAGGCTTCCTCTGACCAGCTCCTCAGGAAATTCTCCGACTCCAGCGACGATGAGGCTTCTCCGGCAAGGAAATCCTTGTGTAAACGCCGGAAAAGGTGACAGAATTGTTAAATTTTATTGGTTTTTTAGGCATGATCCACATAGTTGGTATGCTTCAGTTCCACGTATAAGAGCTCAAGTGGAGTTTTATTTTAACGCTAATTGACATTACTCGGAGTAACATATTAGACTTTTATGATAATCATATATCTCTCAGAACTCTTATGTAAGATTTTTAATAGATTAACATGTGGAGTTCTTGGCAGGAATGTTGCCACCCGCGAGGTTATGGAAGAGGAAGAGGGTGACGATGAGAGTCTGGCGGTGAATTTGAATGCGGTGGTGGTTGAAAGAAAGTCGTTGCTTCCAAAGAAGAAGAAGATGACGATGAAGAAGAAGAGATTGGGATCTGGGCCGGTGATTCTGGAGCTCGGGTTCGGGAGATCGAATCAAATTAGAAAGAGTAGGGACTTCACTAACAAGTCTGTCTTGGTTGCAATCGAGAAGGTGCGTTTCAGAATTGAGTTGTTTACGTTGTTGATCCTTGATTTTTTAAGTTTGTTTAAATTGGTTTTGGCCATTTTTTTAATTAAAATGGTGCCTAATGTTTGCAGTTTTATTCAAATTAGTGTTCAAATTTTTGTGTAAAACTAAAGTTTTCGTGTATAGCATGTATTAAATTTTAAATAATTATATGTATACGTTATAGTTGATAAATTATAATATTAACTTAACTAAAATAGAGTTTATCTATATAATGACTTCTAAACATTTAAATTAAGAGAAGAAAGTTAATCTTATCTTAAATAAAACCTCTGATATAGATATATGAGGGAGGGGAGGTTCAATGGAGGGAGAGATGAAGCAATAGTCTAAGCATTTGATGATAGGGGAGTTGAGACTTTTGGGAGGGGAAACTTCTAGCTAATATATAGCTAGGGTTTCCCAAGCAATGCACATTATGTGATTAAATTTTAAACAATTATAGTTATATGTATTAATTGATAAATTATATTATTAACATAAATGAAAAATAGAATTTGTTGTGTAATGATTTATGTATATTTAAATTAAGAGAAGATAGTTAATCTTATCATAAGTAAACATCTTAGATATAGATATAGATATTGTGTTCAAAAAAAATAAACATAGATATAGATATAGATGGAAGAGTAAAAGTTTTTAAAAAAGAAGCGAAGTGATAGCCTAAAAATTTAAGGATGGGGTGAAGGCATTTGGGAAGGAAACTTATAATTACTATATAATATATAGATGTAGATGTTCTCTAATATTTTATTTTATAACAAAATTAATCCCTTGTCTTTTAATTACTACCTAAATTTGGTTATCAGGTGAGAGACTAATTTTTGGAATAAAATAAAATAAAATATTAGAGATACTTTGAACAAAAAAACTTGAGGGATTAAATTGAACAAAGTTATTAACATTAGGATTGTTTTAAACAAAAGAAGATAAGGGACCAATTTAAATAAAATCGAAAATACCATATACCAACATTGTTATCAAGGAAACAACTGTCCCAAAAGCTTAAGCTGATAGGTAAAGGTTCATGATTGGTTTTATATTCTAACATGCCTCCTTATGCAAATGCCTATTAGGCTTGAAGCATGGATATTATACAAGCCCACCTTATATCTTGTGCTTAATTATGTAATATTCAATGTGAGGACTGTTAGAATTCGAACTGGCAACCTCTTAGTCAACAAAACTCTAATACCATATCAAGGAACCAACTGTCCCAAAAGCTTAAGGTGATAGGTGAAGGTTTATGATTGTTTTTATATTAATAAGTGTAGATAACTCTTTGAAAATTAGATTTCGGATTAATCCTACAGAAATTAACATTTGAATGTTTTCTCAAGGACTCTAGAAAGATGCGTCTAGAAGTTAATCCTACAGAAATTATACTAAAGAAGATGTCGACTACTTCACATAATATTGCCTTAATTCGGGTTCAGTCTACTTATATGACATGGCTGGATGTTTTTAAGTGGACAAGATGTAGCCCGGAAAAATGGAGATTTGTAGTGTGGATATGGACTTATTGGCTCGACTAGATTGTAGTGTAAAATCATTCATAAATCTTCACCCGCCATATTAAACTTTTTAGATAGTTGGTTCTTTGACACGGTATTAGAGTCTTGTTGACTAAGAAGTCACGAGTTCGAATTTCAACGGCCCTCGCTCTAAATACTAACATATTTCAAATATAAGGTATGGGTGGATCTGTGTATTATCCATACTTCAAGCTCAATGGGCATATTGCGTGAGGAGCTGTATTAAAGTATAAAATCATTGCTAAATCTTCTCCCATTCGATTAAGCTTTTAAAAAAGTTGGTTCTTTGACGTAGATCACCTTATTATGTTGACTAGCGTATGAAAAGAATTATAAAGAGAGAGCAGTAGATTAGGGGCAAGCTATCGACAGTTTCTATAAAAATGTCAATAGTGGACTTCTTTTCCTTCTTTGTCCGTGATTTTTATCGTTATGTCGAGGGATTTTCAATGCAAATTCTGTGTTGTGTTTCTTTAATTTCTTATATTAGTTGTGTATTTTGATCCTTAATTATGTTTGGACATTCAAGGTGTAATTTACTAAAATGGGATCTTTTAGGCAAAGCAATACATCAAATATATACAAACTGAGTTACTTATCCTATCATCAACTAGAAAGACTATCCAACATTGCTGGACGATATTTTTGAGTAGTGGATACCTTATAGGACCTTGACTCCTAATCTAATCTTAAATGAATATGCAAGAAATGGTGTGGCTAGGTTGGGTTGCCTTAAGTAGATTTTGTTTCAAATCTCAGTAGATGGATACTCATATAACTCATCAAGGTATGTTCCTGACACTAGTTTTTATGTCGAATGCATGACACTTCAAGTGAGATTTTAACTCAAAGCCGATTGACGCCTGATAGAGTCGTCTACTAATACTACATATTACTATCTGCTTTATTACATTTCAACATAAGCCACATAGCTTAACTCACATGTGGATTGACTTTCCCAAATGACAGACATGGAGCAAAGCAATAAGAGGCGCGTCGAAGGTATTCATGGAGAAGCATCACAACCGGCACAAGCGCCTTATTAGTGACCTTCTGTAACCACTGCCACTTCTTATTTTGTGCTCCTAGTTTTGCTTCTTTATAGTATTAAGGGTAATACTATTGTTAGGTCAAAATTGTTAATGGCAGAGCAATTTTATGAAAATTTGTGGCTATATTCACTCAAAGTGACATTTTTTGCCTTGCCTATAACAATATTGTATAATTATCTCTCCTTGTTTCTGTCAAACAATGCTTGTAATTAGTATCTATATTATTCGTTTTAGATAACATTCTTTTAGGAATAACTTATACCTTAGTTTCCTTCAATAAGGGTTATTTACGTGATTAGTTCCTACAGTTTCTCTATTCTATCAATTTAGTCCCTACACGAGCAAGAATTTAGTACAATTTCTCTATTGTATTAATTTAGTCCCTACACATGGAAGCAACATTCTCAGTCCCTGCACCTGCAATTGTATGAATTTAGTTTTTATACAATAAAAATTATTCTATTATGTCTAAACAATTAAGGTTAATTTTGACTAATTAATGCTACAGCTATAATTATAAATTAGTGAAGCATGCAAGTGTTGATTTTTGACATGGGAAGCATATCTAAGTGCTAATTAGTATACAATCTCAATCATGAATTAATGTTAATTTTAAAATTGAATTTAATTGAAATAAATTTAGTTCGATAAGAACTAAATTCAAACAATTAAAAGACAAAATCCTGGGTGAGAGCAGTACTAGGATGGGCGACTTCACGGAAAATCCTCGTGTTGCCAACCATATAAGGCTGGGGGTCCTCGGAAGCAGCCTTTCGACAGGGTTATACCCTGAAAGGGTAAGGCTGCGTACATCTACCCCTTTCAAACCCCGCTTATGCGGGAGCCCCTGAGGCACTGGATCTGTTGTTGTTGCCGAAAAGACAAAATTGTTACATTATAATAACTTAGTGCCATAAATAACTCTAATAAATATTTTAATGCCCTAATTATAATAAAATAATCGTCACATTATAATTGACATAATCGTCACATTATAATTGACACTGAATTAGTGACATAAATAACTCTAAAAATAAATATTTTAATGCCCTAATTATAATAAATTAATTTTTTTAAATCCTCAATTCAACTCAAAACATCTAGTTTTCAACAACTCATTAAGCGTCTGTTTGGGATTGCTGTGACAAAATTGCTTATTTTAAAAACACTTTCTGTAAAAGTACTTATGTGAAAAGTACTATTTTGAAGAAGCAGTTTGTGTTTAGCTCAACCAGTCAGAAGTGCTTATTTTATTATTGTTAATGTTTGGCCAATGTTTAAGAAAATTACTTTTTTTTGGTCAAATTATTGAAAATGACCAAATTGGTTGGGTAGAAGGTTAGGGTTTTGAAAGATGATAGGGTATGATATAATTTTAATGTTTGAGTAGGGGTATTTTTGTCCTAAAAATTTTAAGTTTTTTATTCTGCTTTTGCTTATCATCAGAAGTATCAAATTTCTGCTTTTGCTTTTAATAAAAAGCGTTTTTTGATGTTTGTCAAACACCCTCCAGATTCCAGAAAAGTGTTTTTTTTAGAAAAAAAGCACTTATTTCTACAGATAAGTAATCCCAAACAGGCCCTAAGACTATCTGCAACCCAAGCCCCATTTTAAAGCTCCATTTTTTGCTACATCATTAAAAAATAGGGCTTCATAAAAATAAAAATAAAAATAAAAAAAGGCTTCTCCCCCTCCAATTCAAGCCCCCTTTTAACCACATTTTTATATTTTTTTAGTTATTCTAATAGTTAATGTTATTTATACTAACTGAATTATATCAAGATGAAAGACGAAAATATATTGAAAACAAACACGATTTAAAAATAATTAACTACATAGTCTAATTCTTGATACACCAAAAATGCTCAATTAAGTCTGCCTACGGTTGATTGTGTTTAGCCCTATCACGAACTCGAATATGATTTTGTAGGTAGGTTTCGTATTCAGCTAAAAGGTCATGCGACACTTTAGAATCCGTGTTATTTGTGTTCGCCTGATCGACTGAATTGTCAAGTAAATGGTACGAATCTCATTCGTCCTCGACAATCATGTTATGTAATATGATGCAAGCCTTATTATGTCTCCTAGTGTTTTTAGGTCATAAAGTCATCCAGGACCGGCTATAATTGCAAAGCAAACTTTGAGCATCCCATACGCTCGCTTGATGTCCATCCAAGCTGATTCCTGAACCTGGGCAAAATACTTTCAATTTTCTTTCTGTGTATAAGGGATTGATTTCACAAATATTGCCCATGGCAGATAGATATCATCTACAAGGTAGTATCCCTTACCATAGTCGTGACCATTTATTGAATACCGTATAGGAGGAGCCAGCCCTTCATAAATATCATTAAAAACGGTGATCGATCTAAGACATTTATATCATTACACGTACCAGGAAGGCCAAAAAAGGCATGCCATATCCATAAATCGTATGAAGAAACGGCTTCTAGGATGATTGTTGGAACCCCGTGATCCCCTCAAGCGTACTATCTTTTCCATGCTATAGGACAATTTCTCTATGTCTAATGCATACAATCGATGTTGCCCATCATATTTGGATAAACACACATCTCCCAATACCTAAGAAGTCGTTGGATGTCGCACGAATTTGGTCTTCTCAAGTACTCATCCTGGAATATCTCTATTATACGGCAAACGAATTTCCTTAATGACTAAACAATAGTTGAATCATCAATCCATACATAGTCATCCACGGCACCCATCATGACTCCATACGCGAGCATACACATTACAGATGCACTTCTGAAGATGTGATGGGCCATTTCGACCAATAACATCTTTCTTTTGTGTGAAGTAGGGGTCATGAGTTTCAAATGCGTTCACAATATGAAAGAATATGTTCCTTCGCAAATCTCTTGCGGAATTGTGTTTCGGTGTACACCGGATTTGGGGCAAAGTAGTCATTATAAAGACGGATGTGACCTTCTCGTCATCTTTTTATTTGAGCCCTTTTCCGAAACCTCCTGTTGTATGATGAGTTTCTAGAAGTTAGTTGTGTACATGAAACATACATATCGAGCAACTCCATCATCTTCTTTTTAACATCGTTCTTCATCAATTTAGTCATGATGTTGTTAAGGCCCAAATGGTTGGAATCGGGATTTTCAAACATGTTGAGATGTGGCTGTAAGAAATGGAAGTTGGGAATTGGATGGTAAAATTACTAGAGTACGAAATTGAAGCATAACAATTGAGCATGAAATTGAAGTACGAAAACTGGAGTGGGAAATTAAAGTTGGAAGATTGGATACATAGGCAATATTCCAATGACTACTTTTGCAAAGGCTATTTTTCCGACTTTTGAGTTAATAAAAAATAGGGTTATTTACACCAAAGGTCCTTGTAATTTGCTTATTATGTTAATTTATTCCTTGTACTTTTAATTGTATCAATTTAGTCCTTGTACAATTCAAAATGTGTCAATTTAGTCCATTGGTCAAATTTAAATCAAGTTAATGATGTAATTTTGAATGAAAAAATTTAATTAGATACAAGTAACTTATTATAAATTCATACATTTACTCAATTTAACCAATCTAGCTGCCGAACCATTAAAAATTTAGCATAAATTTTTCTTGAAGGACCAAATTGACACATTTTGAATTTGATAAATAAAGTAATTTATTTGAATTAGATAGCAATTTCAAGTACAAGATTCATAATACAACGTAAAAAAAAACATAAATCGAGAAGAGATAAATTGGACACATCATTCATTTTGTTGTCGCAATATATCTGCGTGTTTCGGGGTGCACATATAGTTTTTGTTCTTTAGATAAATTGGACACATCTATAGTAAATAAACCAAACTTTGTTGCTAGTTTTCATGCTTGGATATCCTTCTCCATCAACTCCATAGCTTTTTTTCATTATATCCAGGATATATTGTTGTTGGCCATCTGAACTGTTGTTCCTTCCAGAAGCTACTTGTTTTGCTTTCCTTTTGACAGCATCCCTACCATTTGCTCGAACATTAAGAGAAACATCATCCTTGCCGCCAAGAGTTGTAGGATTAGAAAATGAAATATACTCTCCAAAAGTAGTAACTTTTGTCCGCTCAGTGCTCTGATCAGATGCGGATGTAGTAAAATCCCTCCACTAGGGTTGGTTCCTTAACATTTGCCATGCATGATTGAAGTTCCATTTTTTTTTCCTGTAAGTGGTCAAGTACAAATTTCCTACGTTGATAATTTTGTCACTTTCTGACTTCCCACTTTTCCGTCGGAAACAAAATCTTTCATAGCATGCAGATGCCAAAGCCAATTTTTTCCATAGAAGTCTAAGCATGTTGGGATTTTGACTTGAAAAATTCTGCCAGTTTTCTTCATAGTTCTAGGCAATCCTATCCCACATCATTTTATGTGTTTGGTCAGTGCCGGTGATGGGATTGGTGGATACATTTAACCATGCATTAATTAATTAACAGCCAATTCAAGGATCTTCCATCCGTAGGTGGAGTTTGGGGCACCACGTCGTCATCTTCATCTATAGTGGGAAAATTGTGTTCCACATTTTGTGACTAGTATAGAGGAAATTCTCTTTGCGGAAAATCCTCATTCGTATAAGGATTTGGTTGAGATTGAGATGAATGACTCGAATTTTGTTGGCACGAATAAAAATGCAAAATTATAATGTTCACTAAACTTAGTAGGTAAGTATGGATACGATGGTGGAGGAACTTTAGAAAATGGTTATAAAATCTAGATGAAGTACTTTGGACATTGGAAGAGCTATCTGAATTTTAAGGAGGACAGTATTGAGAAAATACAACAAAATTATGAAAAGAGAGTATCAAGAGAATAGATTAAATTTATGAAATTTGAGATTCATGTTTTAGAGCAATAACTTGGTAACTAGATAGAATGAATGAGCGAAATTTGGGATATATTTATAGGTAAAATTTAGTATATTTTATTAAATTATTAAAAAAAAAAAAACTAAACATTTCAAACCTCAACCAATTAGGGTCTTATTCTAAAATAAAAATATTATGTAGCAGGTTATTGTTGGGCTAAAAGAAAAGTTTTAACCAAAACACAACGTTTTTGCTAGTGTGCTTAATCATCACACTTGAGTTATGTTTGAGGCGGGTTCGTTGGGATAAACTAAACTCAAGCTCTAGCTACAAATCCAACTTGATATTTCATGCAAGATCAAGCAAGCGCTAAGGAAGAAGATTGAACGAATATTGCTCCGGAGAGAAGGTTATGGTGGAGACGAGGGAAAGGAAGATGTGGCGTTCTTCCAAGAGGAAAATTGGGAGAGATTGGGCTCTCTCTCCTTTATTCTCTTCTTCCTTTGCCTTTTATGATTGTCATGAAGCCCCTTTATATAAGGGAGTAATGCTTCATGCTTAAGCGTTCCTTTTTCCACGAATCATATATTTATAAGTTCGAGGACGCATGGCGTCGCTTGGTATTAATTTGCCTATTTGGTATCTTTGGGTCCAATTCTCTAATTTAAATCTATTTATTGTTACCTGATTATTGTATAATAATTACTTACTTTGTAACACCGAGCCTATAACTACCGTTCGTGTAAGTGTTGGGCAAATAATTACAGGGCATGTAACCTAAAATAGGTATAACCTTCAACCCTTAGAGTTTATAATTATCCACTTTTATACAATAATTGCCCATATAACTTATTTACGCCTGCCCCCCCCCCCCCCCCCCCCGACACATCTTGTCCATTACGCCTCCCTCAAATCCCCTCAAACCCAATTTTTAATAGAAAATTAAAAAAATAAAGAAATTATAACTTAAAAGGATAAGCAAGGAAATTGCAGGAGGGAGGAGGAAATGAAGTTGGTACAAACTGAGCCCAATAGGGTTAAATAAAAAAATGGGTGACAAAATTTAGTACATGTAGCATAAGATTCTAATCAAAACGAAAGCATAAATTTGATATTGAACATGTCAAAATAAAAAAAACTTGGAATCCGCTAAAAACGAGATTTAAATGATAGGGTTTGTGTTGAAGAATTCTATAATGAAGCACAAAGTACATCTAACTTAAGAATTTATAGGCAACATCAAAACCAAGAAACTTTAAAATTATGAGAATATCCTGAACTAGTCATAAAAGATAAAAGAAGCCCAAAATGCATCTTAGGGACCAAATTTGGCAAAAAAAAGAGTGGTTCCAACGATTATACAACTAACTTTGCATAATTCAACAAGTTAGAATTTGGTTCCTATATAGTCTAAGCTGTGTCCCGGAACAAGGCAGGAGATCTAAGTTATTAACGTTACATCAGCATTTTGTTAAAAATGATAACGAACCATTTTTATACTTAATTTAAATGGATTTTAAATTAAGTAAGATAAAATAAATAAAACAAATATGTTTTATGTTAATTTATTACCGTTATTAATTTAAAATTGTGGGGTACAACCGGACAAAACTTGCCGTTCAATTTTTCCTCTCAAAAGGGACACATGGCAGCATAGGATTTGCTGGTTTTGGAGGCCTCATGTGGCCATTGGGTTGGGCGGTGGATCGTGTGGCTTATAAAGTGGACACGTGTCCCTCATCTGATGCCCCTTTGTGTGTTTGTTTGGGATGAATTTGGGCCGTCGGATTGAGCCTTATCAACGGCTCTTGTGGGGCCTCACACGGATCCGTTTTGTTTATAAATAGAGGAGAGAATGAAGAAAGAGAGAAGTTTTGGACGTTTGTTTAGGGTTTCATCCGGTTCTGTCTCTCCTCTTTCTCTCTCTTCTTCCATTTCTTCTCCTCCCCCTTTAGAGGCGTTTTTGGGTTGCTTGAGTGCTTTTGAAGTGCCAAACCCTAGTTGGTAAGAAGAGGACTCTCTAGAAGTTGGAAACCACGAAGGCTGGTCAGACGGTGGGACCTGGGATTAGCTCGGAGTCGGTATAATTTCTCACTCCTTTCTCTTTCTTTACTGTTTTCATTGTAAAGTTGGTTTTGAGAAAGGGTTGTAACTTAATAACTTCAGTTTGTAAGAAAGCGCCTTATAACATTTACACCGATTTATAATATGGTTTGTAATACTTAATAATATAGATCTCTCTAGTGATAGGGGGACCGTGGAGTAGGTCATTTAGGACCGAACCACGTTAAAATATCGTGTCTACTCTTTATTTCGTTTGTAATCTCAACTCAAGGCTTAGAGCCACAGTTTAAAGACCACCATTTTCACCGATCCTTAAATGAACTAAGTTAGTGTTGAAGTTAAAACCGGATTTAACAAAGATAACCTAAAAACAGTAAAGTTAAAACAACTGGTTTCGAACTTAGGCTGTAAAATAGGTTCAGTTTTTCTCATATCAACATTAAAGAGAGTGTTTTGAGAACTTTAACTAGATTAACATCTGTTTTCTGGACCCTCAAATAACAACAAGTGGTATTAAAGCCATAAGGCTTGTGAAAATACAGACGTGGTTCTTTAGCTGAGCGTGAAAAACCTGTTATAAAACAGACTTGTGTTTTTTTGAAAAAACCAAACTCTTTTTCCTTTTTCTGCTACTGTTTGTGAAAACCATTTTTTAAAAAGGAAAATGGCTGCTAAATTTGAGATTGAGAAGTTTGACGGGAAGAACGGTTATACTCTTTGAAAGATGCAGACCAAGGCCCTCCTGATATCCCAAGGTGTGGGATACACGCTACTAGAGCCAGACAAACAACCTTCTCATTTGACTGAGATGGATAAGGTAGACATGGAATAGCGAGCGTATGGCACTTTTGTTATGTGTTTGGATAAAAATATTCTTCCCTTAATTTCTGCTGAAACCACTGTAGCTAAGATATGTGCTAAGTTAGAAGAAATATATAAAACTAAATCCTTAAGTAATAGGATACTTTATATAGAAAATTTATTCACTTATAGAATGTCAGAACATAAATCCCTAGAGGATTCATTAGATGAATTTAACAGAATTTTACAAGACCTAAAAAACATAGATGCTGAAATTATGGATGAGGTTCAAGCTATAATCTTACTATGCACTTTACCTAAGTATCTTAGGGCCTTTAAAGACACATTAAGATATGGTAGAATAAAAATCACCTTAGATGAAGTGATGCAAGCACTTAGGAGTAAAATTTTGGAATTAAAAAGGGAGGGAAAATATGGACTATCTAGCAACAGTGGTCAGGGATTAGTGATGAGAGGAAGAACAAATGATAGGCAATCCAATAATAACAAGAAAAGGTCTAAGAGTAAATATCGTTCTAAGTCAAGAGGTAGGAAAGACATAACAAAAATGAAATGTTATGGGTGCAACAAATTAGGACGTATGAAAAAGAACTGCCCTGATAGGAACAAAACACCAGGAACATCAGACAATGTGGTTTCGTTTGAATCTGAGAATGCTGAAGTTCTTACTCTTTCGTTTGATTTGGGTGATTCGAATGCCAATTGTGAACTACCTGAATGTGCTATGTCTGAATGTAGTACTTCTGATTATCTTAATGTTTTGTCTGATACATTAGAGCATGAATAGGTGTTAAATTCAGGGTGCAGTTTTCATATGACTACCACTAGATCGAATTTCATTAACTACATACTTGTTGATGGGGGAAGGGTGCTGCTAGGAGATAACCGGGGATGTAAAATAGTTGGAGTTGGATCTGTCAAGATAAATTTAACTAATGGGACTGCATACATACTTGAGGATGTAAGACATGTACTCGACCTACGTAGGAACCTGATTTCCCTAGGTCAATTGGACCTGAAGGGAATGTCATTTAGGGCAATGAACTCAGAACTGAGGATCATGAAAGGATCCTTGGTAGTTCTAAAAGGTGAGCTGAAAAAGGGTAGGACAGTGTCAGGAGAGTCTAACATAGAAGCTAATATAGATCCAACAAAACTATGGCATAAAATCTTAGGTCATGTGTCGGAGAGAGGTTTGAAAGAGTTGGCCAAACAAGGCCTGTTAGGTGGAGATGATATCTCAAATTTTGATTTCTGTGAATCTTACGTCTTTGGTAAACATCACAGGTTCGTGATCAATGTAGGTAGACACATAACTCATGGGCCATTAGATTATATTCATTTGGATTTATGGGTTCCTGCCAGGGTGTCGACCTTAGGTGGAGCGTTATATTTTCTGTTGATTGTTGATGATTTCTCACGCAAAGTCTGGACTTTTTTTGCTGAAAAATAAATATGATTGCTTTCTCACATTTAATAGGTGGAAAACTCAGATAGAAAGTATAATAGGACGGAAAATGAAATACCTAAGAACTAATAATGGGCTGGAATACATAAACAGCGAATTTGAGAGGTTATGTGTGAAAAACGGAATCAAACATCACAATACTGTTAGAGGAACACCCCAACAAAATGGTGTTGTGGAGCGTATGAACCGAACCCTGTTGGACAGAGTTCGGTGTATGCTGTTCGCATTAGGCCTAGGTAAATAGCTTTGGGGAGAGGTTGTTAATACAACCTGCTATTTAGTGAATAGGACGCCCTCATCTAGTGTAGGCCTAAAAACACCTGAAGAAATGTGGACGGGAAAACCGGCAGACTACTCAGTATTAAGAGTCATTGGCTGTGCAGCCTATGCCCACCAGTCGGAGGGCAAGCTGGAACCGAGAGCCGTCAAAGTTGTGTTCCTTGGTTACCCTGAAGGGGTAAAGGGATGCAGAATAGGAGTTAAGAATGGAAACAGAACAAAAATTATTATAAGTAGAGATGTGAAATTTAATGAACATGAAATGCCCTACTTAGATAAGAACTTAACTCCTAAAAAGCGTATGTTTGAGCCAGAACACTACGAATTTGAGATGAACCCACCTAAACTGAATTACCAAAATGACGCAAGAACAAAAATAGAACCAGATAGTGTAGAACCTGAACAAACGGCAAAAACCCAGATGGATCAATCTCAGGATAGAGGTGCCGAAACAGGCACCGGATCAGAAACCGTACCAAGACCATCCCAAAAAACAAGCTAGGCGACTATCTACTGTCGAGAGATGGGGCAAGGAGGGACGTGAGACCTCCTAAGAGGTTAGGATATGTGGACTGCATAGCCTACGCCGTAAATATAGCGTTAGATTATATTGAGTCTGAACCTTTAAGCTTCAAGGAGGCTGTTAATAGCCAGCATTCAACAGAATGGCTAGATGCTATGAAGGGAAAAATGGACTCCATAGTGAGAATAGGACTTGGTCACTAGTTCCCAAGCCGGCGGGCAAGAAGCTAGTGGGATCTAAATGGATCTTCAAGATTAAGGAACCTAGTTTACCTTATGAAAAACCTAGGTTTAAGGCCAAGCTTGTGGCTAAAGGTTTCACACAGCGAGAAGGCGTGGATTATAACAAAATATTTTCGCCGATAGTTAAACACACCAGCATTAGGGTGTTGATGGTTTTGACAGCCAAGTTTGACCCAGAATTAGAACAGCTAGATGTAACAACCGCTTTCTTGCATGGGGAGCTCAATGAGGAGATCTACATGGCTCAGCCCAAGGGTTTTGTGAAGCCCGAGAATGCTGGCCTTGTATGTAGACTTAGGAAGTCCTTGTATGGACTAAACAGTCCCCGAGGCAATGGTACAAGTGGTTCCACCAGTTCATGACTGAATTAGGGTTCACTAGGTTAATACATAATGTGTGTTTCCATGCAAAAAATTTAAATTCTGATTCTGCTGTATACCTGCTGATTTATGCTGATGATAAGTTGATAGCTAGTCGTCGTTTAACTGAGATTGAGAAATTGAAAGACATGTTAAACCGAAACTTTGAAATGAAAGACCTAGGTCCAGTTAAGAAGATCTTAGGGATGGAAATAAGTAGGGATCGTATTAGACATACGATAAACTTGTCCCAGACTTCATACTTAAAAAAGGTCATTCATAGGTTTAACATGAAAGAGGCCAAAATTGTTACAGCTCCCATAGCCGCATATCACAAATTTTTAATAGCATAATGTCCAGGGAATGAACAGGAAGTGGCAAAAATGAGTAATATTCCTTATGCTAACGCAATAGGTTCAATTATGTATGCCATGACTTGCACTAGGCCTGATCTAACTTATCCCATTAGTGTGCTCTCTAGATTCATGATGAATCCAGGGAAAGAGCACTGGAAAGGGGTTAAGTAGCTCTTGAGATATATCAAGGGTACCACGAAGCTAGGACTTACGTTTGGAGGAACAGATACTGACCTAAGACTCTTAGGATACACCGATAGTGATTTCGATGGAGACCTTGACAAGCGTAAGTCCGCAAGCTCCAACATTTTCGCTTTGAATGGCGGGGTTGTTAGTTGGAGATCTAAGCTCCAGTCAATAATGGCATTGTCAACGACTGAAGCCGAGCTCCTGGCACTAACGGATGCCATTAAAGCGGTGATTTGGCTAAGTGGACTTCTGAAGGAATTAAACTTAGGCCTAAGGGTACCAACGATATATACGGATAGCCAATCAACCCTAGCGTTAAGTAAGAACCCTGTATTCCATGATAGGAGTAAGCATCTCACTATCAGGCGACATTTCGTTACTGAACAGATAGAATCGGGAAAGGTGGAGCTACTAAAAATTTGTACATATGATAACCCGACAGATATGGGAACGAATGCCGTACCCCTGAACAAGTTAATAAAATGCATTAACTTGGTTCAGGACTCCTGGGATCCCGGAGGAGGCTGATGGATCAAAACCAAAATGTTTTGGCCCCTATTACTAAAGTGAATCCAATAGTTAGACTAAATAGGAACCAGGTGCAGAATTGTTAGAATATGGCTCCTATATAGTCTAAGCTATGTCTCGAAACAAGGCAGGAGGTCTAAGTTATTAATGTTACATTAGTATTTTGTTAAAAATGATAACGAACCATTTTTGTACTTAATTTAAATGGATTTTAAATTAAGATAGATAAAATAATTAAATTAATTAAATATGTTTTATATCAATTTATTACCGTTATTAATTTAAAATTGTGGGGTCCAACTATACCCCACCTGGACAAAGCTTCCAAGGGAAGCTTTCCCTTGCCGTTCAATTTTCCCTCTCAAAAGGGACACATGGCAGCATGGGATTTGCTAGTTTTGGAGGCCTCATCTGGGCCATTGGTTTGGGCTATGGATCATGTGGCTTATAAAGGGGACACGTGTCTGATGCCCCTTTGTGTGTTTGTTTGGGGTGAATTTGGGCCGTTGGATTGAGCCTTATCAACGGCTGTTGTGGGGCCTCACACGGATCCGTTTTATCTATAAATAGAGGAGAGAATGAAGAGAGAGAGGAGTTTTGGGCATTTGTTTAGGGTTTCATCCGATTCTCTCTCGCTCTCCTCTTTCTCTCTCTTCGTCCATTCCTTCTCCTCCCCTTTTAGAGGAGTTTTTAGGTTGCTTGAGGGCTTTTGAAGTGCCAAACCCTAGCTAATAAGAAGAGGACTCGCTAGAAGCTGGAAACCACGAAGGCTAGTCCAATGGTGGGACCTGGGATCGTAAGACTCGCAGCCACTAGCTCGGAGTTGGTATAATTTCTTACTCCTTTCTCTTTCTTTACTATTTTCATTGTAAAGTTGGTTTTGAGAAAGTGTTGTAACTTAATAGCTTAGGTTTGTAAGAAAGTGCCATGTAACATTTACGTGATTTGTAATACGGTTTGTAATACTTAATAATATAGATCTCTCTAGTGGTATGGGGACCGTGGAGTAGGTCATTTAGGATCGAACCACGTTAAAATATCATGTGTACTCTTTATTTCATTTATGTCTTCTATCGTCGTTTGTAATCTCAACTCAAAACTTAGAACCACAGTTTAAAGACCACCATTTTCACGAATCCTTAAATGAACTAAGTTAGTGTTGAATTTAAAATCGGATTTAATAAAGATAACCTAAAAACAGTAAAATTAAAACAACTGGTTTCGAACTTAGGCTATAAAATAGGTTCGATTTTTCTCAGATCAACATTAACGAGAGTGTTTTGAGAACTTTAACCAGATTAAAATCTTTTTTTTTTTGGACCCTTATATAACAACACAATCCAAGAGCTTCATTTTGATATATTATGAGCCTCATAACTTCTTACAGATAAAACATTATGAGCATTTTAAGTTACAAATGTGATAAGTGTTTCTGGCCCGTCCATTTGGGCTTCTGACATTCCAATTGTTCTATGAACTCCTCAGCTACTTGTCCTATATCTGCTTCGTCCACTTGAGAAGACCTTGACCTTAATTATCATTAAGATAAAGTGAGGCTTTCGAAGGGGGATAGTTGTACTGGTCCACCACATTTAAAGTTTTGGATGCTCCTATGCTTTCTAGTTGTTCAAACATGCACACATTATAGTTGATCTTCTTTAATGTTTTCTGAGGACCATATTTTTTTGGCTTGAGCTTAATGTATGCTCCCACTGGAAAACTCTCCTTGTGTAGGAACACCATCATTATATCACCCTCATGAGATCTATTATCATATATGCTCAATGACAACAACCTTGTGCATAGCAATCTCTACTTATAACCTCCTTTGTACTTTAGTGTGAACATTTTGGACTTGCTTATCCATTTTCTCAGCAATAATGCTCTGTCCAGGAATCCTTAAGAACTACGCCAAATCAACATCAAGCTTTCACATCATCATCCAAACTGCATCAAATGACGACTTTCTCATACTGCTATAAACAAAATTGTTATAAACAAATTTTGCTTGGGCTAGGGCTTGATCCCACAACTTAGGCTTATTACTATACACGTTGTGAAAATTTTCCTAGCATTTTGTTCAAGGTGTCTGTGTAACCAATAGTTATAAATGTGCTGAACAACCTCATGAAGGAATAATAGAGTGATGTATGACGTGTTTAAAACTAATGCTTATTGTGATTTGCTTGGCAAGTGCATTAAGTCATAGCAAGTAATACAAAGTGAGTAGAGTAGAGTATCGTTTCTATGAAGATTGTTTATTGATTAAGTACCAAAATTAGTAGTTTTTGCGCTATTTGAAAGATCGAAAATTGAAGTTTTGAGTATGTAACAAATAAAATGAAAAGAACTAAAAATGTTTACTAATTTTTTTTAGAAATTTTCTAATTTTTAATAATTTCCAAGGCACCCGATTTCACCTAATTGCATCAATACGCCTTTCTATTCTCGATATTTAGGTTATTATTACATGTTGATGGTCGAAAACCCTAATTTACTAAATATTCTCTTTCGAGCGATATTTAGCATACTCTTTTACATATTAACTCATCAATTTCTTGCATGAATTTAAATAAGAAAAGAGTTTTGAAGACTCATGGTTTTCACTTAAGACCACACAAATCACGTTAATCTATCTCTAGCATTCGCTCAATTTGTGGTATTTATCACTTAAGCAATCATTATAAATCTCCTCTCGGACTTATTATGAATCATTATAGGCTTTGAATAGTGAGCAAGCATTCAAAACTCATGAAGAACAATAATAAACACTCAAACAACCAAATAAACAAACTTTGAATATGTTGAATTAGAAAAGAGCGTATATTATAATATGTAGCCTCGGCAAGGCTAAATTAGTTTTTTTTTTTTAACATTGGCTAAATTAGTTCATGACTATCCTAATGATAACAAAATGAAATTAAAGACACAAATCAAAGAAAAATAAGAGTAAAGAAAGTTTGAACATGTAAAAGGAAACCCAAACCTGACTCCAAGCTCTCTTTCTTCTTCATCTTGCTTCGTCTCCAATTTTTCCAAAAAATGGTCCTGTACCGCTGAAAATTTTAGCAAGAACAACCCTATTCCCCTTTTCCTAGCTTGTTTTAGAAATTTTGGCTCAAAGATTCAACTCCAAGCTGGTTCCTTCCTCCTCAGCTGTGTCCTTTTCATATCCAAAATGTTGTGAATTCGGGCCCTAAATCAAACCCGAACTCAACTCGAAAAACAGGATCATGTCTGAGCACTAGGCAACGAAAAACCCACAAACGAAACAATGCTGAAATTAAACCAGAAACAACGAAAACGAAAAAGAACACGCTATATACGTGGTTCGGCACCTCAACGAGGTCCTAGTCCATGGGCCTCCGTTTTCAGAGGAGTCAAATCCACTATCAGTAATTAGGGTTACAATCACAGACTGAGCATCGAGTTTTATAACAAAAAAAGAAATCAGAACAGAAATCAAAGCAAGAAAACGAGAAAGAACAAGATGAAAGCCATCACCGAGTGAATACGGGCGAAGAACAGCCTAGGGACCCAAGCCCTAGCTGGAATCGTTGAAGAAGACCTCGATTGGGACGACGCATCGCCTTGAACCGAGCATCCCGAGCTCCAAGGTTCACCACCGTCTTCTTCTGCTTAATCTTCAGCCTCCTACCACGGACTTCACACTTTCTCTCTCCTCGACCTTTCTCACACTAGAAACGCCGTCTTTCTCCTCCGTTTCTCCTTTCTTTCCTCTGCGTTTCGTTTCGTTACAGAGAAAAAACCCAAAAATGGGTTTTTCCCCTCTTTTGCTCTTTGTTAAATGCTCTCTTCAATTTTTTTATCTGTGTAAAGTAATGCTTCTCCTTACTGTTAAAAATTAACAAAACCCTAAAGCAAATGGGTATATAAAGCAACAGTGCATCTCAGCTCAAATCCAATGGACAACAATGGGACACGTGGCACGAATCTGAAACAAGTACAGCTAGCTGGCACCGGTATCCGGGTCGGTTAATAACCAAACGGGTAATATAACAAATCTGATATTATTTTACCCAAACGAAAAATACAATATATTTTCCAAATCTTTAACCCATTTTAAAACCCAATTTCAAATCAATAAAATTATCTATAATTTCTATTCCCCAAATTAGGATATAATTATACAAGTATGCCTCCAATGAGCCTACACAAGGCGGGTGGCTAAAACCGGCAAACGACATCCTAATTTCCCGAATAGAAATTCTTCGACAATTTTAACCTTTCATTTAGTCAAGACGCTCCAACCTATTATTACTGATGAATTTACACAACTCAGTTACATCCTATATTGGATATCGAATTTCATGGGACCATAATCTAACAAACTCCACCATGGTCTCATAAAATTAACTCACAATGCTCCTTCGAAAATAGAGGCCATTTCGAAAATAAGTTTCACACCAAGAAACCAAACATGCTGACACAACAACATGGGCACAATCATGGTGATCAAGTCTATCACAATATCAACACGAAATCCAAGCTAAACGTGCAATTCACCTAGAATTCAAGTTAGCCAAATCAATTCATACATTGCATCACAAGACTCCACCATGAACAATATCCAAAATAACCCAACATGAGCAAACAACTTAATGACCATTACTCAAAATGTAAGGTACCTAAACATAACCTTACCAAACAAATGGTCCATCCAAGGTTCACATAAGACCTATACCTTACACTTTTCCAAAAACTAGAAAAGAAGGCATGAAACAATGATTCTAAGGGCATACAAGTCTCCAAAGACAACAACATATCCACATATGACTTAAACATATCATGTTTTCCCAATTCTTGGCTAAAATTCAGAAAAATAGCTCAAATACATAATAATATGCAGAAAATTCAGCAGCTTATAGCATATCCCAGTAGCAATCAGCCAAAAAAGGGGTAAAATTAGTATGAGCAGCACTAAAGATAGCATACCAGTATGTAGCAGTCCAAAAAAGCAACAAATTCAACTTGAAAGAGTCCACAAACAACATGTTTGTCATCACTTCAAGCAACAAGTACTAATATATTCAACTCGATTCCAACATAGCCTTGGAAAATACATGAGACGTCAACATGGAGACCAAGTACACTAAATCACACATAGATTTTCCATAAGAACGCACAAGTTCTGTAAACCCTTTACAATGATCAACTATTTCACTTAGTTCACTCAAACATTTGGAAGAAACACCAATTCTCGTATACAAAGTGTAATCCATGATTAAACTCAAAACATGTATCCACACACGGGGTCCAAGATTGTGCAATTAGACATGCCTAACCTAAGAGTTGTCAATCCTAGGTTCAAGGCTTCCATTCCAACAAGTTCACAATCAACCACAAGCATTAAACACATGTTAACCACTACAATCACATAGAACATTGAAAAGGCACATAATTCAATTTCTAAACAGCACAATTAGCCACACAACAGTAGCACCAATACCATGCCAGGGTATTCAAACTAACACCAAAAACAGAATCCAAACCAAGGACTCCCATCCGACCACCAACTAGGTTAGACTCGAGCAATTTACCTCCGAAATCGCTCCACCAAAACAAGAATCTACTCCGGATTCTCAACCGACCATACACGAGGCCGAACAAGCGATTAACCCCGAACCGCTCTGCCGATTAGATGCACGTAGTGCTTTCTCACTTCAAGACAAACCGTTAGTCTCAAAGCATAAACATCTTTTCCACAACAAGAAACCACAGGATGTTCAAACAACAACGAGAAATCCATGCTACCTAGGCCACCTAATCGAGTGTCCAAAACCAAGACACTTAAAACACGTCTCAACTACCGCGTAGGAGACAAACCAGGGCTTTAGACGCAGTCTGATGCTCAAACCAAATGACCCATCTCCGATACTAGTCCAACCCGACTAGAGACAACCAAGGACTTCAAGAAGGTACTAACCAATTAGACACTTCTAAGGTTCCAAAAAAGAAAACCAAGTTTTCTCATACATTCAGGGATATTTAATGTTCTACACCCAAGATAGTTGTCCTCTAACCATCTCTCAAGAAACATCTACCACGCACACCCCACCACCTATTTAAATCCAAAACAGGCAGTAAAAGTCCTCAATCCAGGTCAAAACAAAGCATCTCACGCCTAAACTAGCACCCAGTTCTAATTGTAAAGCCAAACCTAAATTTCTTATAATGATTAAACATTTTCATTTTTCTTTCATATCGCACATATGTTCTTCCTTTTTTTTCTGGACTTTTATCATACTACCACATACACAGCAATAGCCGAAAAATAACACTCAGATTTTTCAAAGAAGCAAAAGGCCCATTGATCATCTCAAAACAAGTGTTCTTGTTAAAACCCATTTGGAAATTTTATCTCAAAAAATTTCACAAAAAACAAGAAACATTTCATACCCTATTTCTGTAAACATTTTCTTGGTTCTTTCATTTCTCTCCAAGAAAAAAGAACATCCAAATTTTTTTCAAGAAAACCCTACATCTGAAAATCAAGACAATCCAACACAAAACCACTTTCTGGTTCTATTTCGTTCATGTTTTCTTGCTCACCGTGCAACTGGACACCGAACCAAGGCTCAGATACCACTTGTTGTGAATTCGGGCCCTAAATCAGACCCGAACTCAACTCAAAAAACAGGATCATGTCCGAGCACTAGGCAACAAAAAACCCACAAATGAAACAATGCGGAAATTAAACCAGAAACAACGAAAACGACAAAGAACACGCGATATATGTGGTTCGGCACCTCAGCGAGGTCGTAGTCCACGGGCCTCCGTTTTCAGAGGAGTCAAATCCACTATCAGTAATTAGAGTTACAATTCTCAGATCGAGCATCGAGTTTTATGACAAAAAACAAAATCAGAACAGAAATCAAAGCAAGAAAACGAGAAAGAACAAGATGAAAGCCATCACTAAGCGAATACGGGCGAAGAACAGCCTAGGGACTCAAGCCCTAGCCGGAATCGTTGAAGAAGACCTCGATTGGGACGACGCATCGCCTTGAACCGAGCATCCCGAGCTCCAAGGTTCACCGCCATCTTCTTCTCCTTAATCTTCAGCCTCCTACCACGGACTTCACACTTTCTCTCTCCTCGACCTTTCTCACACCAAAAACGCCGTCTTTCTCCTCCGTTTCTCCTTTCTTTCCTCCGCGTTTCGTTTCGTTCCGTTACAGAGAAAAAAACCCAAAAATGGGTTTTCCCCTCCTTTGCTCTCTGTTAAATGCTCTCTTCAATTTTTTTATCTGTGTAAAGTAATGCTTCTCCTTACTGTTAAAAATTAACGAAACCTAAAAGCAAATGGGCATATAAAGCATCAGTGCATCTCAGCTCAAATCCAACGGACAACAATGGGACACGTGGCACGAATCTAACGCAAGTACAGCTAGCTGGCACGGGTATCCGGGTCGGTTAATAACCAAACGGGTAATAAAACAAATCTGATATTATTTTATCCAAACGAAAAATACAATATATTTTCCAAATCTTTAACCCATTTTAAAACCCAATTTCAAATCAATAAAATTATCTATAATTTCTCTTCCCCAAATTAGGATACAATTATGCAAGTTTGCCTCCAACGAGCCTACACAAGGCGGGTGGCTAAAACTGGAAAACGACATCCTAATTTCCCGAATAGAAATTCTCCGACAATTTTAACCTCTCATTTAGTCAAGACACTCCAACCTATTATTACTAATGAATTTACACAACTCAGTTATATCATATAGTGGATATCGAATTTCATGAGATCATAATCCAACCCAAAATATTATAATTGTTTACTCATTTTCCATTACGACTTGCAAATGCTTTTATCAATATCTGAAAAGTCTGGTTTTTGAGCCTCCATGCCCAAAGTTCAATATTTTAGCTAAGTAAATTGGTAGGTACAGCCCCCTTTGCTTATTATCTCATTGTAATATTTAAGAATGGAAATTATAGCTGAAGGATGAGCTGCTACCTCTGTCTCAGCCCAACAAATGGTCCCAAATGAAGCTGCTTTTCTGCTTTCTTCAGCTAAAAATTATTTCCCTTATGCAAGTTGCTTTCTTCTTTTTCTTTTTTCATTAAAAAAGTAAAAATCAGTTTTTTTTTTTTTTTATAGCCCAAGGAGAAGCCCGCTGCAATTTTCCATATTTTATTTAGCCATCAATTTGCAAATATTTGAAGACTTAAATCTCTAATTTTGCTCCTTCCTGATACAATGACAAAACAAGTAAAATGAGTAAAAATACATAAAATTTAAGTGCAAGTTAATGTAAAAGTTAGTCTAAAATCATATAATAATTGTATATAAAATTAGCCTTAACAAAAGTCTTGCAACAAAGAATAAAATGACCTATCTTCGAGAATTTATCTACCACCACAAATACCGCTCATCCTTGTAAATAAAGACCTAAAGAAAACAAACTTAGATATCAAATATTCATGCCCAAACGCCCATCTTGTGTCCTTTGGCCCAATTGATGATTTTAGTTGAATTTCTCCATTATGTTGGGCCAGGACTTGGACATGTTGTGATCTTTTTTTTAACTTTAAATCACTAGATTTGCTTCTCCTGATAAAATGGCAATAAGTGAGCAATATTCATACACATTAAATGCAAGATTGTCAAAAAGTTAATCAAAAATTATATGACAAATGCATTCAAATTAGACTTATCAAAACAATCCAAGCCACTGAAAGCTAGATCCAAGGGTAGAAGCAAGAATAAACTCTAGGAGAAGCTCAAGACACCTAGACTATAGAACTTGCCCAAAAAACCACCCTTAGGCTATAGAAAAAAGGCAAACACCTCAAGAGTCTGAGAGCTCAAGTGAGCAACAACTGAAGCCCAGTTGACACAGTAGGTTGTTCAGGATCAAGTGATTAGAACAGAAAACTAGCTAAACCAAGTTACAACTAGGTTGTCTATCATAGAAGGGTCATTAGCTAAGATTAGCGCCATTCTTTTCTAGCCATACTTTGTTAACAAGTGTATGCTTCATTTGTAGGTTCCTGTATCTCACAAACTTATGTAATGCAACTTGTCAATCAATGATAATACACAGTAATTAAGTCGCAATATGTCACTTAATTGTGAGTTTCTATCATCTTGAGAACCTTAATTCTAATCCTCTAGGCACCGATACTTAAACTGAGCTCACAGCTTTGGGAATTTGAACTTAAGGACTTCTTTGGTAGAATCTAAAATCAAGGGTACATATTTTTTCAACAATCTGTCAATGATGGCCCTTAGATGGACTTTTCTATCTCTATCTTCAAGCAGGTAAGCATTGTCTTGAGAGATTTTAGTAACCTTAAATGGTCCTTCCCAATTAAAGGACCATTTGCCACAAACACGATCCTTTGGCATCTAGGTGGGATGACTTTCCAAACCAAATATTCAATGCAAAGGATCTAGGTTTGGCCCTCTTATTATAACTTTTGCCACCTTCTTTTCTGTCTCTCAAGCTTGTGGACAACGTTAAGCCTATCATGGTCAAGATCATGGATCTCATCCATCATGGTGTGTTTGTAGTCAAGTTTTGGAGAAATTCCCCTAATGAGCCACCCTTATACACTGAGTTGTCAAATCAAATAAGAGTACTACATAGTGACTTACAACTAGGACGACTTCCTTCCATTTAACGTATGGTCATGATGTTGTACTTCCAATGGAAGTGATGGTTCAATCTATAAGGTTGGCTCATCAGGGGAGGTTTTCTGAACTTGAACGAGCAAGCTATGATGGACGAATGAACTAACTTAGATAAAGTTAGGCTTGATGCTCTTCATAAGATGGAACAACAAAAGAAAAAAGTGGCCAAAGCCTACAACAAAAAGGTCAAACCAAAGTCCTTTGACTTAGGAGACTTGGTCTGGAAGGTGGTACTGCCCATTGGCCAGAAAGATCGCATCTTTGGAAAGTGGTTCTCAAATTGGGAGGGTCAATTCGGAGTCATAAAGGTATTTAGAGGTAATGCTTATTTACTCCAAGATCTAGATGGAAGGGCCCATCTTAGGGCCATTAATGGAAAGTTCCTTAAGAAATATATGCCTCCAATTTGTGATTCTAACAAAGAAGTTCTCAAGCTTGGATTTCCTGAGTTGTGGGCTCAATTTCAATATTAATATCTTAAGGATCAACTTAATGATCCTTGAGTAGTTGAAATTATGAAATTAATAAAGGACCCATGAATCTAAAAGACATATTGAAGCAAAATATGTATTCATTAATATTAACAGAGGAAGAAGTGCATGGTAGTCATAAAACAATAAAAGGAGATAACTTGTATGGCCTATTGCTTCTATACATTTTTAGAAAAGTCGATTCTTAATCTTAACCAGCAACTGTTATATGGTTGCTAACTAGTTGGTTGCATCATTCAACCGTTGATCTACTGAAATGGCCTCCTCTTAAAAAGTTTGTTGTTGTTTTTGGGCTTCTACTACTGCCTTTTCAAGCTCTCCAACGCTCGAGTCTTGAAGAGCACGTTGCTACCTTGAAAGATGTGAGCTAACCCCTAAGTTGGTTTAACTATTGCTCCAATAGATGGACCTGATCCTCTAGCCGCTTAATGTTTTGGGCTTGTTGATTTTGGACATCCTTGGCTCCTTAAAGTTCTTTAAATAGGAGCTACAAACCCCCTCGCCTAACTAAGCGCTCAAGGTCCCTTCTGACAGCATGACACTGCTGCTTCTATTGAAGGAGTGTTGGGACTTCTTAAGACATTCTAATCAACACTCTCTCTAGTGCCTTAAGCTCCTTGGCAATAGCAGGTGCCACCTTGGGGTATTCCTTCAAGGTCTTCACAAAAGAAAGAGCTTCTTGGTGATTGGCATCCAAGGCTAGAGAGTGGATAGGGAGATGAGCTAACTCCCCTGGTCTCTGGAATCTTGGAGAAATGCTTCGAGCCAACTACTAGAATGTTAGTCTTCCACTCACCCCTAGCATCTCTAAAGGGGAAGAAATCCTTGTTGAAATAGGAGGAGGAGTGGTCTTTGATAGTGTAACCAAATCAAAACATCAAAAGCATAAGAAATAAACCTCAATTTTGGAATCAAACCAAAGTATAGAAGGTCAATGCTTACCTTTGAAACCTCTGTTGGGGGTATAAGTGGGTTATTGCTGGTATATTAGGCATAGAGGTACCTTTCTTAAGGGAAATCTCTGAAAAATGGTACTTGTATGTCAAGACCAATCCATGGCTCAGAAAACAAGGATTACAAGCCAAAGCAAGGATATTACAACTTCATGGACTCCTTCAGCAACGGTTGAGGGAATCCCTAGAAGTAGGAAAGGGGCTTGAATGAGTTCCTCTCTTGAAGGAACCAATGGAGGAGCTTCCCTTAGTAAATCACTCATAAGAGATTCCAAGACAAGAGTGATGGTATCCTTGTCTTCACCAACATTCGAGCCCAAAGACTTTGTTCCTTGAGGAGACTCTGGAACATGGCTCTTGAGTGGAGAGTTTGGGACTTCCATTATGATTGGAGTTGCAGCTACCTGGCATTATGCAAGAGTCAGTCAAGATAGCCTCAGAAAGAATGAATAAAGGAAAAGCCAATATGGAAAGGTCAATACCTCTTACTGAGAGACTTTGGCTCTTCTTTTCCTCACAAACTGTGAGATTAGCACTTCCTCTTCGACTTGTTCTTCTTCTTACAGCGTCTGAGTGGCCTTAGCTGGAAGGCTAGAGGGGATCCTTCTCCTGTTTCTTTTCCTTGAACTGTTAACCAACCTTAGGGCTGGCAAGGTAGGTTCAAGGGAAGATTCTTCCAAGAGCATCCTAGTGAAACTCTAGATATTTCTGAGAGTTTCTTGAGCAGCCTGGGCTGTAAGAGAAATGGAACTAAGTTAGCATTCTCTCAAGCCACTAAGGGCATATCGGAGCTTCCGAGCTCATTACTTATCCTGATCCAAGGACTACTAGTAATCTAAGGGCCACATGGATTTGTAGCTAAATGCTTATAGACTCTTAAAGTGATACACAATATACTTGATCCCTTTGGCATTCTAAGAAGGCTGCTAAGCTTGAGCTCTAGATAAAAAGCCGGGTTGACAAGAGACCCAAAACTACAAAGGAATTTTCCTATGACCACTTTGTAAACCATCGTGGAATAGACCTACGCTACTCTGCGGAATTGCCTCCATCTCCTTAGGGCTACGATCATTGGGTGTCACTTCAATAGTACACAAGGGTGCTTTCCAACTTCCAAAAGAACATAAGGTTGTCCACCTAATTCATAGGATAGGTCCTTCGCTAGTTCGTTGTACTACCTAGGAGATATCTATAGGCATAGTAAGGAGCAAGGAAAGCCTTGACGTGTCAGAAGAGATATATCCAAAAAATGGGAATGGCCTCAAAGGGGTTAAAGATTGGCCCTAGGGCACTCGGTTTACAAGGAGAAGAAGGATACTTCTCAGACATACAAAAACGACCCTCTTTATCCAATTAGACCAAATGCGTCAAGAGCTCTACAGGGCTATCAGCCCTTGGGGATCTAGACATAAAGAGCATGGGTGATTTGAGCCATTTTCTATGGTTTGAAGGAATCTAAAGCTCTAAGAACATAATCAGCAAGAAGAATGAAGATTCTAAAGCTGAAAGCAAGTATTAAAGCGCTTGATTGCAACATAAAGGTGGTATAAAGCAAATGGTGAAAATTTTCGAAGGCCTTAATGTCATATTTATAGACAAGCGGGAATAAAGGAAGCTTAAACGTCAAACAATGCTCTCTCAAGCTCCTTATGGCCATTAAAGGTCAAATCAGGCAAATGTCTTACCCACTGGAAATCTAAAATGACCAACGGCTAAAGAGAAGGGGGGGGGGGGGGGGGGGGGGGGTGTTTATTTACACCCCAAACTTGAGGGAGTTGGAATGACTTAAGACTAAGAGTCGTGTGTTTATCACATGGAGCAATCCTCTAGGATTGTTAGGCCTTTAAATATTAAGACAACAACATCTCGAGCTAGACTGGTTAAAGAGTTAAATCTTTTATGGGATATCGACCATTGAAGATGGTTGATGGGAAAAAAGAGGCTCGAGCTCGAGGGACTTTCCAAAAGATTGCAAGACAAGTGGTTTGGAGGCTCAAGATAGTTACTTGAAGCACATTTTCGGATACCATGGGCCTCATTATCCAAAGGAATATAGGGCATCTGGAAGGGACTCTGACAATTTATGCGAAAGTAAGGCTTCCAGAAAGATGCTCGAGCACTCATTATCAGGCATACAGCGTGGCAAAGAAGCATTGAGGCAAACATGGGAGGAAAAAGGCAAAATAATAGGATGCAGCAATGGCTTTGTTTTTCTATAAATAAGAGACACTATTGTAGTAGTAAAGTGTCCAGAACCACCATACAAACTTCTTCAAGTTTCTTTACAGCACCTTTGTGTTTTTTACTTAGGAGTACCGTAATTTAACTTAGCTTAGCATAGCGTAGAATACTCTTATAATTGCTTCTTCAAGGCAATATAGCATTTCAGGGTTTAGGTATGAACTCCTTGTTTAATATGTTGCCACAATTGACAAGTTTAGAATTGAGGCGTTGGTTTAAGGCTTTGACGGTCAAGGCTTAATCTTGATTGTGTTGGTCTTAACACCATTGTCACTACTTAATAAGTCAGGTGAACTTAGGTTTGAGTTATTACTTAAGGGCTTTGACGACTAAAGCTTGACCTTGATTGCATTGGTCCTTATTCGTTAAACCAAATACGATTTTTTCCATCTTTATCTAGTCGAACTCTAAATCGTTCAAGTTATTACAAGTCAAGGGTGTCGGGCCTAAAAATCTAATTGACTCGAGCTTATAAGTGAACTATTGAGCTCTTGAACTTGTCTCCACCTTAGTTCTCAGCTTTTAAGTGTACGAGGAAAGGTGTATGTGGGATCTGCTCCTGTCACCCTAACTATCGCTTGTGTTGGGTCCATATCTCTTTTAATTTTATGTCAATTATTATGAAAAATCCATAAAAACATATGGAAAAGTCTCTTTAATTGGAGCAAAAGCAGAATCCACATAAGTTGCAAACCAAAGTCCGACTCACCGAAAGCCCCTTTTCTTTTTTCCAAAAAGGTGATTAGTTGAGGACAAAAGCATTCAGTTCAGAATTCAGGTATATGCTCCCACATTACTACTAGTCCCTTTTTGCATGTTTATTTGATTTCGTATTTACGGCGACCACACACACTAAGCAAACAAAAAGAGCAAACACCCGTAGTTTGGTAATAATTCTTGAAGGAGATAACGATAACGATCCCAACGTTTGCACCAAACTTAATCCTTGAGCCATCAAAATACAACGTCCATGGGGCAATTCCAACTACTAAGGCATCCTCCTCCTTAAGGGGCCTCTCGTTGGCTATATTTGGGTGGTCAACCAAGAAATCAGCTAGTGCTTGGCCTTTTACTAAATGTTGTGAAACATGCACTAAAAGATACTAAAGCAAAGAAATACTCCATTTGTTTAACATTTCTTTCATTAGTAGTCAATCTAATATATAATCTAAAGCATCTGTTTGAGTAATTACATATATTGTGAAAATAGAAAAGTAATGCCTTAATTTGACTAAGCAACATACAAAGACAAACACAACTTCGCTATCAAAGTGTACCTTCTTTCATAATCATTTAGACAATAATTTAAGTAAAATACAACTTGCTCAAATGCTTGCTCATTGTCTTGAGCTAACGGACCACCTACAAATTCAGCAGCGGCTAATACATATAATTGTGGGACCTTGGCCCTTGAGCTTTTTTTTTTTCTTTTTTTTTTGTAATGAGTCGCACCTGGTTTTACTCAAAACCACAAAAAGTACATCAAATAGTAAAAATGACTCCAACATCTAGTCTAATGTGAGATGTTGGGTTCGGGGACAAAGTTACGTCGTGGGAAAGTCTTAGGTATCCCCCCCCCCCCCCCCCCCCCCCCCCCAAAAAAAAAAAATTACGGTCTTTACTTCTACCTTTATTATTATTGAAGTTTAATTGGTAACCACTCATGCGACTTTACGGTTGAGATCATAAGATTAAAGGATTTTCGATATACAACAAATTGCGAAGTAATAGCTTATAAGAGAAAGAAGGGAAAAAATTATTTAAGTCAGGAATTATATATTACAAAGAGAAAATGGAGAACGATTATCATGTAACAATAATATGATAATTAATTGAGCATTGTAGCTCATGTAGAAGTGAGAAAACATCATGCATGATGAGGGAGTTCACAAAGGATGCAAATATTATATCCGGATGTATTGTCATGATAAACATGTAATGAAAACAATGGGGATTAAAAGCTAATTGGAGACATGATGATTGGTGATCCTTTTAGGGGGTGTATTGGATAGATTAAATATTCAGAGGAATTTTAAATGAATTGAGGTGGTGATGACGGATGCAATAATAATATAAGTACTCGTAATCATGATTTTTTGGTAGTGACAATAAAAGTATCGATAATATGTGGTAACAAATGAGAGAAAAATAAATATTAATGGATAAGTGAAAGGATACTATGAGTTAGCAATGCAAAATGAGAGTGATAGAGGTAATAGGAAAATGATACAAAAGAATGGTAGATAAATACGTAATACTCTAGGATAGAAATAGTTTTGGCATTAATAATGGAAGAAAAAGTAGTAACGCTCGGAATAGCAGCGATAGCAGCAGTTATGGTAATATTAGTAGAGGCAATTATGATATCAACCATGGGTGTAATAGTTTGCCCTGGTACTGCTAGTAGTAATGGTAGTAGCAGTTTATACTGTTGCCTATAGTAGCAGTAGCACTAGTAGTTCGTTTTGTTACTAGTGGTAGTAGTAGCTTATACTGTTACCCCAAGTCAAAGTAGTAGTAATAGTAGCTTGTATGGTTACCACTGGCAGTAGTAGTAGCTGTTTATACTGTTATTGCAAGTAGTAGTAGTAGTAGTAGCTTATACAATAACAACAACAGACCTAGTGCCTCAAGGGCTCCTGCATAAGCGGTGTCTGGGAGGGGTGGATGTATGTAGCTTGACCCAGGTAGGGTTAGGCTGTTTCCGAGGACCCCCAACCTTATAGGGTTGGCAACACTAGAACTTCCCAGGAGGTCAACCATCTTGGTACTACACTCGCCCAAGCACGCTTAACTTCAGAGTTCTAATGGTAACACTAGTAGTAGTAGCTTATATTGTTACTAGTAATAGTAGTAGTTGTTTATATTGTTACTATGAGGAGGAGTAGTAGTGACTTGTACTATTAGCACTAGCAGTACTGGTAGTAATAGTTGTTCGTACCGTTACTACCAAAAGTAATAGTAGTAACCCAAACTGCTACAACCAGCAGTAGTAGTAGCTTATACTGCTACCACCAGCAGTAGTAGTAGCTTATACTGCTACCACCAGTTTATACTATTACTCTGAGTAGCAGTAGTAGCTAGTACTGTTACTACTAGTGGTAGTAAAAATGATAAAAATAAAAGTAATATCAATGAAAATAATAATGATAATAATAATAATAATGATGATGATGATGATAGTAGTAGTAGTAGTAGTAGTAGTAGTAGTAGTAGTAGTAGTAGTAGTAGTAATAATAATAATAGAAAATTTGGTTTAAGTACCCTAAAGTTTGGTAATATATTTTTTAGGTCTGATAACTTTTTTTTTAAGTACTTTCTACTTAACTCCATTAGGATTTGTTTAGCAAAGGGTATCTAAAAAAAGTAACCAAAGTTCAGGGTACCTTAAAAATATTTCAAAACCTCAAAGTACCTGAAAAATATGTTATCAAATCCCAAGGTACCTAAAAAATATATTATCAAATCCTAAGGTATCTGAAAATATACTACTGAACGTTAGGGAACCTGAATCAAATTTTCTCTAAAATTAACCTTCTAAACCGAATAGGAAAAGAAATCCTTAAGAAGAGGAGCATTCCTAATTAAAAATATTAAGTTTCTTATTCCTATTTTTAGTGTACAATTTCAAAACAATAACTACTATTAGGTCTCGCATGGTTGAAGCTTATAATTGATGTTGAATTAATTGTAAATAAAGTCTGTAATTCTAATTATTTTTGGTTCATTTGCTAAAATTGGAAAAGAAATTTGAAGAATATTCATAGATACTTCCCGAACTATTAGTCAGAATCAAAGTGACTCCTTGAAGTTTTAATTTAACAAACGATATTCTTGAGCTATGAATCAAAATTAATGTGATCTCTTGACTTTTAATTTGATCAAGGACACCCATGAATATTAACTAAAATCAATTTAATCCCCAAGCTCAAAACTTTTATTAAAGACATCTGAAACTATTAAAAGAAAATTCGGTTGAAATATTTTTAGATTCGATAATATAGATTTCAAGTGCTTTAAGATTTTAAAGTATTTTCATAATGTCTTAAACTTTTGTAATTTTTTTCCAAGTATCTTTTTCATAACTTTGTTAGGAATTCGTTAAAATTAGGCTAACATGACACTAAAAAAATTTAACTAAGGAAAAAATATTATTCACAATTAAAATAATTTTAAATATTTAAAACAAATTTTTTTAAACAAAATTAAAATTTTCTACCCTAAGCTTGACAATATATTTTTCAAGTACCCTCAAATTTTGAAATATTTTCGAGGTACTCTGAAGTTTGGTAATTTTTTTTAGGTACCCTCTATTAACAAAAACCTAACAGAGTTAAGCAGAGGGTACCTAAAAAATAAGTTACCAAAGTTCAGGGTATCTCAAAAATATTTTAAAATCTCAGGGTACCTAAACATAATAGTAGTAGTAGTAGTAATAATAATAATAATAATAATAATAATAATAATGATAATAGTGATAAGAATAAAATAATATAATAATAATCGTTATGAAATAAGAATAATAATAATAATAATAATAATAATGATAATGACAATGGTGATACTAATAATAATAATAATAAAATAATTACAATAAAATAATAATGATGATGATAATGATAATGATAATAATGATGATAGAATAATAATAATAAAATAAGTTGAAAGGACCACTTTGGGAAGAATTATTCTCTTCTCCTTCATTTGTTATTGAGTCTTGAATCCTTTGAAGAAGTTAGGCGAGAAGTTCTTTTGAAACCTTGTTCTTCGATTTGGATCTCGTAGATGATGTTAAAGCTGGCTTGGAAGATTGAACCTGATGGGGAGTAATACTTGAGTTTGCAGGTGTTTGGTCAAGGATTCGGACATCCTTTTTCTTTTCCTTTTTGATGAATTTTGACATAATTTATGTAGAATAATCGCGTTCAAGAACGTATTTGTCCCACCATTTAATTTTGTATTCTCTAGCTAAAATGATCGGATATGGGTTTTCAAACAGTGGCACTATTTTGTAAGACCAACAAAAAATCGATGGAATTTGGAAATTTGAATAAAAACTCAAAATTGAATCTATAGGGGTTTTTTCAGAATATTTTGAATAAATATTGAAAAAATAACTTGCATTTTCGGGGAAAATATTGGTAGTGCTGCCGAAATAACGCCGCCACTCATAAAATCATGCTGGAAAACTTCTTTATTTTTTCTTGAACTGAAAGAACAATGAGTGGTCGAAAGGCCAGTACAAGAATGTTCTGAATCATGCCATTTTGTGTTCTTCATAGGTAAAACCAGAAGGCTAAAATGGTTGAGAAAATTGTCTTGAAGTATACGGAGTATATTGCAAATCTTTGATATGCCATACATCTAAAATTTTGCAAGTTGAGTACATGACTTGGTTGGTGTGAGAATCTCTTTCATGTTTGATTGGATCTGATCGTGTGTCAACAAAGATGAATTCATAAAATCTTTGGCTTTTAAGAGTGTCATCTGGAAGCCATTGGAAATTTTCGAGAAAGATTGAATTTACCAGGTTTTGAATTCCTGTAATCGGAAGGAGTTCGGTGTGTTTAGTTAAAAATAAATGTTCTAACTGTGGTTTTGAGAAGTATTGGGCCAATTGAGTTTGTGGGGGATTTTGGATTTTTTGGTTAGAAGTTTGATGGGGAGCTGGAGGTCGTCCTGGAAAAGGAATTGTAGGATTTGAGGGTCTTGAGAGGGCTGCTTAATATGAAATTGGGGGAAATTCCTCTACAAGAATTGAGTAGGTGTTTTGGGTTGGAACCTTTATTGAAGGGGAAGCTCGATGTGGAGATAACTTCATTACATAATCTTCTGCAGATTGAATCTTTTGCTTTCCTTTGTCTTTGGACATGATGCTGGATGTAGGTTGCGCCCTTGAATAAATTTTCTTGTTAGAAAATCTGGTAGAGAATTACTTTCTCCTTTAATAAATTGTATTTCAAAATCAAAAACTGATAGAATTGCTTGCCATCTGACAAAACTTTGTTTTGAAACTATGTTCTTTACATCTTTTTGTAAAACTTCTTTTGCCGGTTTATAATCAATTCTTAAAAGGAATTTTTTGTTGTATAAATCATCTTGAAATTTTGATATACACAAAACAATTGATAAAATTTCCTTCGAATGATTTTTTTGAGGTTTGAGCTATAAACCTGAATCGAATCTAACTATTTGTTTTTGGTTTGACTCTAAGTGTTAGTATTTTTCTATATCCTATGTCTGAGGCATTTGTTTCTACTATTAGAGATGCTTTTGGACTTGGAAGTCCTAAGCATGGAAGAGTCTTAACTTTCTGTTTAAGGGTTTGAACTATTTTTGAATGTTCATCTGTCCATGATGGTGGAATTTTTAGAAGCCTTTGATATAGAGGTTGACATAATTGCCTGAGGTTGGGAAAAAATTCGAAATATAGTTTAAACATCCCAAAAACCTTTGTGATTAGGTTTTATCTTTTAACTCATTAGAAAATCTATCAACAAAATCGATTGCTCCTGCAATGGGCTTTATTGTCCCTTGAAATATAACATGTCCTAGAAACCTAATTTCTATTTGAAATAACTTCATTTTTGGAGCTGATAGAACTAGCCCATTTCTTTTTATGATATTTAAAAGAATGTTTAGATGTTTAAAATGTTGATCTATGTCATTTGAAAAAAGAGAATGTCATCAATATAAGTGATGAAAAAGACGATGTACTGAGTAAAAATATCATTCATAATGTTTTGAAATTCAGAAGGGGCATTTTTGAGACCAAAAGGCATTACATTCCATTCATAATGTCTGAATGGGACTGTAAATATTGTTTTATATCGATCTTTTTCATGGATTTGAATTTGCCAGAAACCACTTTTTAGATCGAATTTCAAAAAGATATTTGCATTATACAATCTATTAAGTAGATCTCTTTTATTTGGTGTTGGATATCGGAACCATTGAAGAATTTTATTGAGAGGCTTATTAATGTGTTTTTCTACGTCTATCAAAATTTAATATAAAACCCTATCTATTAAACACACCTAAATTGAAGTGTAGGGCGAGAGGGTGTCGAATCACAGGGACTATGAGTGCGTGAATTTAATCTATGACCTAAATTGATTTAAATGAAACTAAGAGATTTTTGTGTTAATTAATCTAAAGAAAGGAAAATTAAACAAACGCAATCTACTTTTACGTTGAAAAGTGTATTAAATTAGAGCATAGGGTTTCGAATCCATCATTAGCCAATTATTTTTGCATTAACTCTTAATTGAGATTATTGATTGTCACACAGGTAGTGGTTTAGGCTACAAGCTTGAACTTACTAAAATAATGTTGTTAGTATTGCGTATTGACCATATCTAACTAAAGCATAAGAAAAATAGCCTTCACCTAACGTATTGTTAATTATTACGTATTGACCCTATCTAACTAAAGCATAGGGAAGATAGGCTTTAATTAACAATTCGGTTAATACTATTGCTTGATTAATTAATCCTAAGGCTACAAGCACAAAGAATTAATTTAAAAATATCAATATCAACAATTAAAGGTTACAAACTCAATAATCATATCAATTGAATAAACAATAAAAATACAATACTTCAAAGTATTTATCTCAACCAAGCAATTCATATAAACAATCAAATAAACCCGAATTAAAAGTAAACAAAAGTAAAGGCTAAGATTTCATCTAACCCCAGAGAGCAACTTAGCTCTCCATTAAGGATGATTCGGTGAAGAAGGAGATGAACGAACTCATGTCGGTCTTCACACTAATTTCGCTCTTGCTTCAATTTAACGAAAAAATAGAAAAAATAATTTGAGAGAGAGAGAGAGCTGAGAGAAAAGAGAGAGAAAACAGGAGCCGTTCTGAACTCGAAAAACAGCGACCAAGAACCCCCCAAAATCGAACGCAGTTTATAGTGATGCCTCGTGTCATGGTCCTAGGCTTGCCTAGTGTCCGCGACCCCTTGACAAGTCGCAAGGTGCGCTGAGGCCCCTGCACCCGGCCCTGGGCCAGTGTGCGTGGCCCTGCGAGCGTCGCGGGGCGCACCCCAGTGCTCTTCCCTGGGCCCGTGCACGCGCCCCTATGCACATCCCAGCGCCCGCGCACATGCGTCCCAGTGTGGGCCTAGGGCCTACTCTAGGGTCCGTGACACTGCCGGTTTTTCTTATTTTTGTTTGACTTGATGGGGCATCTTGCATGTCATCCCCATGGGTCCTAGGATAGCCTTATGTATATAGTAGCTTAGAAAATTTTTAGTTTCTTTTTATCTTTTGTCCTCCTCAAAAATAGGGGTGTATGATTGCAGAGACCCCCTTGATGTTTCCTCTTGTCAGGGGTATAGAATCCTGTTTTGTATATATATGGGGAGAGTCCACTCAACTTGTAAACCTCATATCCGTTGTATTCTTTGTTAATGAATACAAATTGCCTTCTTTTCAAGCTTTGTGTTCATGTGTGATTGTTTGTCGAGCCCTTGAGTGGGACTTGCAGCACCACATTCGCACACCCGACGTCCCAGGACCCGGAAGGTCCGAACTTCTTAGAACGCTGTGCGCTCAAAGTGATCTACAGTGCGAGCTTGCGCATTGCCCTTAGTGAACAACGCGCGCCGCCCGGCTCCTAGTTCCTAGGACCGTGACAGTTGGTATCAGAGCCAGGTTTCATTGACCCGTTGCACGAGTGATTTCTACTAGCTTAGATGAGGGAGAGAGTAGAGAAGTTGGAGGGCCGAGTTGAAGGCCTTGAGATTTTGGTCGAACAAGTAGGACGACATGAGGAGCGTCTCCAATCGCTGGGCCAATTTAAGCCCCGAGCTGAAGTTCTTGAGGAACTTGGAGGTCGGATGGAGTCCCTTGAGACCTCCGTGACTGAGGTCAAGGAAAAATTCAAGGAACTTAGTGGGGAGATATATGATGCCATCGAGGTGGTGCGCGAGGAGCTGTCCGAACGTTCTACTAAGGTCAGCTTGCTCGTTTGTGACATTAGCATTGAGAATTCCAGTTTTGGGTTCGGCAAAGTGAAGGCCCTAGAACCAAAACCTTTCAGTGGAGTGCGAGATTCAAAGGAGCTTGGAAACTTCTTCTTCGACATGGATCAATACTTCAGAATATGCCATGTAGAGGATGAGAAGTGCAAAGTTGACCTCGCTACCATGCACTTAAGTGGTGACGCCAAACTGTGGTGGCGTACCAAGCATGAGGACATCCTTCATAACCTACTCCGAATAGATACTTGGGACGACTTGAAAGCCGAACTAAAGAATCAGTTTTATCCCGAGAACACTGACTTCATTGCTCGGCGCCGGCTGAGGAGCATCCAACAAACCGGTTCCAATTGAGATTATGTGAAAGACTTCTCAGCTTGTATGTTAGACATCAAGGACATGTCTGACAAGGATAGATGGTTTCACTTCATCGAAGGCCTGAAAGATTGGGCTAAGAAGGAGTTATACCGTCAGAATCCATAGAACCTTGCAGCTGCTCAAGCAGCCGCTGAAAGATTAGTGGACTTCCATTCGGATGGAGCACTCTCACAAAAGAGGGGAAACACCAGTAATACCTCTACGGGGAGCAAGTCTGCCGCCTCTAATAGTAGCAACAACAATCGACCAAGGCCATAGGGTGGAGGATTGGGACAACAAAGCTCTCAATTCCGAAAGAAACAATGAAGGGTTTATGAACAATCGCCCTCTACGGTGTTTTCTGTGCAAGGGGCCTCATTGGGTACACGAGTGGCCACACAAGGGCGCCCTTAGTGCCCTTCAACATAAAATTGAACAGAAGATTGCCGAGACCACCTTGGACTCAGATTCAAAAGAACCCTCCGTGGAGCAACCTGCGGAGCAGCCTCAGCTAGGGGCCATCCACTTAATGTATGCCATGGAGAAGACCGATCTAGCACCCCCTCGATCCATTGATTTGATGCACGTGGAGGTGGTCGTGAGTGGTCGAAGGACTAAAGCCATGATTGACACTGGTGACACGCACAACTTTGTCTCGGGACAAGAGGCGAAAAGACTGGGGTTAAAGCTTAGCCCGGAGGGTGGAAGCTTAAAGGCAGTTAACTCTAGTGCTAAGCCGATTCTTGGGCTAGCAAGAGAGGTACCGTGAAGCTTGGAGAATGGGAAGGTCGGGTGGAACTCACCGCCGCACCAATGGACGACTTCGGCCTTGTTCTTGTTATGGAGTTCCTCCAACAGGCCAAGGGAGTCCCAATGCCGCACATTAACTCACTCCTTCTGATGGGTAAGAATCCGTGTCTGGTAAAGGCCTCCCCGATTACAAAGGTAGGCGTCAAAGGGGCCAAGGGTCCTTAGCTGTCGGCTATGCAGTTGGAGAAAGGGTTATAGAAACATGAACCCACCTTCCTGGTAGCCTTGTCTGCAAAAGAAGATGAAGAACCTACCGCTGTGCACCCCCGCATTCAGGGGTTACTAGAGGAGTATGGAGATGTCATGCCACCGGAATTACCGAAAGTGCTCCCTCCTCGGCGTACTGTGGATCACCAAATTGAGTTGTTGCCCGAAGCTAGGGCCCCCGCCAAAGCACCTTACCTTATGGGGCCCCCGGAGTTGGCTGAGCTTAGGAAACAACCTGGGGAGTTGATCAAATCAGGCTTCATCCGCCCTTTTAAGGCTCCCTATGGAGCCCCAGTCCTATTCTAAAAGAAACAGAATGGCAGCTTGAGATTGTGTATTGACTACCGAGCTCTCAACAAGGTGACTGTGCGGAACCACTACCCCATCCCGCAGGTGGCCGATCTGTTTGACCAGCTGGGGGGAGCCAAATTCTTCACTAAGCTTGACCTCCGCTCAGGTTATCATCAGGTCCCCATTGCTGAAGGAGATGAGCCTAAGACGACGTGTGTGACCAGGTATGGGACGTTTGAATGGCTCGTTATGCCTTTCGGGCTCACGAACGCTCCAGCCACCTTCAACATGTTGATGAATCATGTCTTTCATGAGTATCTTGACAAATTTGTCGTGGTATACCTGGATGACATTATGATCTATAGCACCACCATGGAGGAATACCTTTGGCATTTGAACCTGGTCTTCCAGAAGCTGAGAGAGCATCATCTATTTGTGAAGTGAGAGAAGTGTTCTTTTTCCCAAGAAGAAGTCAGCTTCTTAGGGCATATTATTGGACAAGGGCGGATCAAGATGGATCCGAAGAAGATACAGGCTATTGAGGATTGGTCGATGCGGAGGAATGTCAGAGAGCTTGGTTCCTTCCTTAGCCTTGCCAACTACTATAGAAGATTTATCGAGGGTTATTCAAAGAAGACAACCCTGCTCACTGATTTGTTGAAGAAGGATCACAAATGGGATTGGTCGAACTCATGCCAACCAGCTTTTGAAGATCTAAAGACAGCAGTCATGAGAGAGCCTATCTTGGCCCTTCCCGACATTACTAAGCCCTTTGAAGTCCGAACGGATGCCTCCGACTTTGCCTTCAAAGGAGTCTTGTTGCAAGAAAAGCATCCTATAGCATACGAAATCTGAAAACTCAAGGATGCTAAACACCACTATGCTACACAAGAAAAGGAGCTCCTGGCCGTGGTTCATTGTTTGCGGGTATGGAGACACTACCTTTTGGGGTCAAGGTTCGTGGTGAAAAAAGCCAATTCAGCTACTAGCCACATCTTGACCCAGCTAAAGCTATCCTCTAGACAAGCCAGATGACAAGAATTTCTTGCCGAATTTGACATGGAGCTACAATATCAAGCGGGAAAGAGCAACCAAGTGGCCGATGCTTTGAGCCGTCAATCCGACATAGCAACTCTGAGCATGTGTGCTTCCCTTTCTTATAGCGGTGTGACAACCTTACTTCAAGGGAAAATCAAGCAACATCAGAATGAGGATTCATCCGCCAAAGTCATCGGTGGGCTGATCCAAGAAGGAAAAACCCAGAGGTTCTGGGAGGAGGAGGGACAACAATGAAGTTGCAAAGGCCTACTTAGAGAAGGCCTCCAAAAGAATGAAGAAGTGGGGGATCAGGGAAGACGACCGATGGAGTTTCAACCAGGGGACTTGGTGCTGGTCAAGATCAACTATGATCAGCAAAGATTTCTCAGGAAAAGGGACAAGCGACTAGTGCGCAAATACGAAGGCCCAGTTCGTGTGGTTGCCCACGTGGAATGAGCCTCCTACCGGGTCCAACCCCCGAACTGGATGAACGTCCATCTAGTGTTTCATGTGAGTTTCCTAAAGCCCTTCCATGCAGACGAAGATGATCCCACACGTAATGTGTCCACGAGGGCTGACATCCGCATGCGCCTAACTCCTACACCCGAAGTAGAAGAAGTGATTGCTGATCGATAAATTGAAGACCACAAGGGACACAAGAAGACAGAGCACCTGATACGGTGGAAGGGAAGACCTGTTGAAGAAACAAGCTGGATTGATGAAGAAGACCTCCCTGACAGGGAGAGGGTGAAGACCAAGACGAAGAAAAAGAAGAAGTCAACGAGGGCGTCGACAACTCAAGTGGGTGAGGATGTCATTGTCCTAGGCTTGCCCAGCGTTCGCGACCCCTTGACAAGTTGCAAGGTGCGCTGAGGCCCCTACGCACGGCCCTAGGCCAGTGCCCGCGTCCCTGTGAGCATCCCGGGTCTCGCCCCAGGTCGCGTCCCTAGGCCCCTGAGGGCTCCCCTGCACGGGTCCCAGCGCCCGCTCGCATGTCTTAGTGCAGGTCCAAGGCCTGCCGCAGGGTCCGTGACACTGCCAGTTTCTCTTATTTTTGTTTAACTCGATGGGGCATCTTGCACGTCGCCCCTGTGGGTCCTAGGATAGCCTTATGTATAGAGTAGCTTAGGAAATTTTTAGTTTCTTTTCATCTTTTTTCTTCCTCAAAAATAGGGGTGTATGATTGCAGAGACCCTCTTGATGTTTCCTCCCGACAGGGGTATAGAGTCCTGTTTTGTATATATATGGGGGAGAGTCCACTCAACTTGTAAACCTCACATCCGTTGTATGCTTTGTTAATGAATACAAATTGCCTTCTTTTCAAGCTTTGTGTTCATTTGTGATTGTTTGTCGTGCACTTGAGTGGGAGTTGCAGCGCCACATTCACACACCCGACGTCCCGGGACCCTGAAGGTCCGAACTTCTTAGACTGCTGTGTGCTCAAAGTGATCTATAACGCGGGCTTGCGCGTTGTCTTTAGTGAACAACGCGCTCCACACGGCTCCTAGTTCCTAGGACCGTGACACCTCGCAATCCCTAACGAGCTGGGCTTGGTGCTGCTGATGGGCCTGCGTTTGCTATTGAGCCGAACAGGGGATCGAAGATGACGGTGTGGGTTTGGTGCGGGCTGGGCCGAGCTTGTTTGGCCGGCTGGTGTGGGCTGTCGTGGACTGGAGGTCGAATCGGGCCTGCGTTTCGGGCTGGAGGTGGAGCTGGGTCGAGGATGGAGCGGGCCGAGCTTTGGGTTGAAGATGCTGAATAGTGCAGGTGCGGGTCGGGCTTATACCTTTTTGCCCCAAATTTCAATTGATTTGATTTAATTGTTTGAGCGTCGAATTCATCTTATTTGCATCCAAATTTGACAATTTTCGTAACTTTAATTTCAAACCTATTAAACATAAAAACTGCCAAAATGAGTGTTGAACTATAATTAAATAGGTGCAAAATAATTAAAATAACAATTAAAAGATGTGTAAATATGAGACGCTCAACACCTCCACACCTAACCATTGCTAGTCCTCAAGCAAAGCATATGATTTAACGTAAAGACTACAGTGACCAACTGCCCCAACTTTTCCAACCTTTGCCAAATTTTTAGAGATTAACATCTATATTACAATTCAAGACAAGATTAAATCATCTAGAGCATTCTCCAATTCCATGAATTTAGATGATTAAACTTCAAAACTCATCATAGAATTTCATTAATCTTGTATCAACTAATAGGAATTACTCAAGCAATGCACAAGTGAAAGTGAATAGGATTTCATGCCACAAAATCTCCTCAAATTCTCGCTTCCAACCAAATATATAAAGGTTTTGTGCACTCGCACCATTGAATCACCTAAACACATACCTATACATAGAGAGATTTTAAGTGGCATATGAGTGATCACTTTACAACATTCTGACCTCAGTATAGCACGAAAGAACATCTTGTCATGAATGTACACCAGTTTTCACTTTTTCTTTTTCTTTTGCCTTTTTCTTTTGGAGGAATTTTTCTTTTTTTCCTTTTTGTTTCCTCTTTCTTTTCTGTCCATTTTTGGACTTTTTTTTTTATAACACGCATTTTATCATTACAATTGACATTGACCAACCAGCACTTTACATAACATCAAGGGCAAGGATTAGGATAAGCCAATAGGGCAGGCTTGCAAAACTCAAGATATATAAGGTTGTTTACTCAAATTCTTTAGATTTTCTGCAATACGAAAGTCCTGTGCTTAGTGAATATGTGAGCGGCATGAGTAGAACCCATTAATATCAACAATGATCAACAATACTCATTAACAAGTATGAAGTAGAATCATTTAACTTCATGGAATTAAGAGAACGAAATAAACAACTATTCCCACTGTCATCATAACATACGCATCGATCAGGGAACACTTGGTTAAACAGTTATAATGCACGCTCAAAATACACAAAAGATGCCAAAATTTTAAAAATTTGACCCAAAAAAATGAGCACATGCAAATGAGCCTCACCCCCACACCTAAATCATGCATTGTCCTCAATGTGACAACATCAATCATTAAAGCGTAAGAGATAGGCGAGATGGAGCAATACAACCTGATGAGACAGCGTAGTCATGTATCTAGGAATCCTTCAACCCGACACAAGAACCTGAAAAGAGAGAAAACAAACCTCGGAGCAACTAATTAGTTCAAAAACAAAATTAACAGCAAGAAATAACAAACCTAGGTTGCCTCCTAGGAGCGCTAAATTTTATGCCTTCCGCCGGGCGCAATGGGTCTAGTGAAGATCAAGTAATGACATCAACCAAAGAAACAACTTCATCGAGCTCACTTAAGACAACATCTACAGCACAATCAGAAGTGTCACACGTGATTTCAGAAGGGAGAGAGTAGTCGGGTGGATACCTAATGAGGGCAACAACAAGTGTAGATGGAAGCTTATAAAAAGCGTCTAACCAAGACTCATTGAGCTCAACTGATATGTCCTTAGATAGCACACTAGTCAAGGTCTAGCTAACTTCTCACGATCCTTAAGGAATCCCTTATGGAAACTCGCATGACCTAGAAAGGCTCTAACTTGTCTCACATTTGAGGGAGGGGGCGAGTTCACATTCATATCTGTCGTAGCTCTATCAACCTTAATACCCTCCTTAGACAACCTATGGCCTAATACAATTTCCTCCTGAACCATAACATTGTGATTCTTCTCCCAACCCAAGACTTCTTTCATGTCCGAGTTCAACCTTCGTTGCAACTCTTTAGAGGTTTTGCATTTTCATCATGAGGGTCAATGACTAGGGTAGAGGAGAGTGTTTGGTCCACCAAATCATCAGCAATATCCACACAAAAAATACTCTGACTCATCCTCACTAGTGGGTGACAAAGAAGCCTTAAAAATGTTTAATCTAATAGTCATGTTTGCAAAACTAACATCCATTACCTCGGATCTACAGTTGACAGTAGCATTGGCCGTCGCTAAGAAAGGTCAACCTAGAATGACAGGGATAGTGCTTTTCGAATGACTAGAAGGTTCCATATCTAGCACAAGAAAATCAGCAGGAAACATGGCTTTGTCTACTCTCACTAGCACGTTAATCAGCTCACCACGGGGGATCCTAGTTGATCTACCTGCTAACTGCAGGGTCACCGTGGTGGGTTGCAACTCTCCCAGGCCTAACTTCTCATAAACCAAGTAAGGAATAATGTTGATACTCGCTCCTAAGTCCAGTAAAACTTTATCGATCGGGTAGTCTCAAGTGAACAAGAGATGATGGGGACACCAGAGTCTTTGTACTTAACTGGAGTTTCACACTTCATAATAGAGCTCACTTGCTCAACATTTTTTTGGTAGATGTGCTCTAGATCGCCTTTTTTGGTTCAGTAGATCCTTAATGAACTTCGCATAGGCTGAGATCTGTTTAATCGCATCAAGAAGGGGAATGTTTATCTTTACTTGCCTAAACGTCTCCAAAATGTCATCCCACTTCTTGTCCTTCCCATTTGGATGTGATGCAACTAAAGCTTAGGGGAAGGGTACTCTAGGTTTATATGATGAGGGAAGATCAGAGGCTTTAGGAGTGGGAGAAGGGTGTGTGATCTCATCGATCTCCTTTTCTCTTTCCTTGCTCTTCTCTTCTTCCTCACCACTCATGGGTACTTCACTTTTAGCACTCACCCCATTGTCAACCTCCTTCCCATTTCTCAACACTGTAATGGATTTTGCTTGTTCTTGCTGGGAAGGGTAGTTGTCTTGTCTTACACAGTTCCTAGGGTTCCCTACAGCCAGGCTAGGGAGTCTTTCTTCATCTCTCCTACTCCGAGTGTTAGCTAGTTGACCTCTTTTGGTTTCTAGCTTTACAATCAATTGTGTATGGGAGTGGAGGAGTTGGGAATTAACTTCTAAACCTTTCAGCGCACTCAAAACCTTCTCTTCAAAATTTGAATTAGAGCTCAAATTAGGAGGTTGAGAGTAGTTAGAAGCACACCCTTGCGGTTGAAAATCGACAGGCCGGGGTATACCAGATTGTTGAGGTCGTGGGTTCTGTTGATGTGGCATAAACTGTCCTTCTCCTCCTTGCCTCCTGGAGAAGTTAGGATGGTTTCTCCAGCCCAGATTGTACGTGTTAGAGTATGGGTCGTTTCTTGAGAATCCTAGAGCTGCATTGACTTGTTCCTCCGACCACTCCACATAAGGTGAAGCAGAGGGGTAGTCATGTGTAGAATGAGAGACACTAGAGCATGAAGAGCAAGCACTATGCACATTTGAAATATGAGACACATTAGGTACAGTAGAGGGGGCCAATGTCATCCTAAATAGGAAAGTTAACTGCTCTACGAAAAATGCAAGAGAGTCTACTTTCTTATCTAAGATGGAGGTGTGAGCAATCTCATTTACTCCTCTATTTAACCTAGTAGCATTAAGATGTGCATGTGCGGCAGATTGTTGTGAATTCTCATTCAAAAGTTCGAATGATTCCCACGCCTCATCCTCATTCTTTCTAAGGAACTGACCACTACACGAGGCATCAACAGTTTGTTGACCCTTCTCATTTAACCCATAATGGAAATTTTGGACTAGTTTCCTTTTAGGGATAGCGTGATGTGGACAAGCTCGTAAGAGTTTCCTAAACTTATCCCAACTCTCGTGAAACTCCTCAGTAGGGAGTTGGGCGAAGTTGTTAATGGCTCTCCTAGCGGTGTTAGTCTTACTAATGGGATAGAATTTCTTAAGAAATTCTTGTTGCATTTGAGTCCAAGTACTAATAGTCCCACTAGGTAAGGTGCCAAACCAATACTTAGCCTTTTCCTTTAAAGAGAAAGAAAAGAGGCGAAGTAAGATGGCGTCATTACTAACGTTAGGAATCCTGAAGGTTGAGCAAACCTCTATGAAGCTGTCCAAGTGTGTGTATGGGTTCTCATTGCCTAAGCCGTGGAACAAAGGAAGCATCTGTATAGTATGTGGCTTAAGCTCAAACTGATGGGCTACCGGTGGCAACCTAATGCAAGATGGTGAGGCGTATGCAGTGGGAGTAAAATACTCCATGAGTGCATGTGGTTGTTGTTCGTCAGCCATTACTAAATCAAAGTTAGCACTAGCGGATTTTGCTCGGTGTTGGGCTCCAAGGTCTCTTAAAGTTCTTTCAATTTCAGAGTCGAATATGGTAAGATCAAGAGACAGAGAGCGATGACCGTGCATGAACAATTAACCACAAGAAGCAAGTAAATTAAAAGTTAAATAGGCAAAACAAATAAAACAAACAAAACAAATACTAAAAAAAAGACAAATAACAAGATACCCTAAAATCTACTTATGCACGAAAATCACAAGAAAAATAATGCTAATAAAAAGAAAATAAATTTTTTTTTAGAAAAGAGACAATAACAATTAAAGAGAAATGAAAATTAAAAATTAAAAATTCTAAATTAAGAACCAAATTAAGATTTCAAATCCTGGGTTGAAAAATAAAATAAATTCATTTAAAATTAAAGAAGAAATAGAAAGTTAAAAATAAAAGAAAATCACAAAAATAAAATCACGAACGTTACCTAGTCCCCAGCAACGGCGCCAAAATCTTGATGTGTTTTTCTACGTCTTTCAAAATTTAATATAAAATCCTATCTGTTAAACACACCTAAATTGAAGTGTAGGGCGAGAGGGTGTCGAACCATAGGGACTAAGAGTGCGTGAATTTAATCTATAACCTAAATTAATTTAAATGAAACTGGAAGATTTTTGTGTTAATTAATCTAAAGAAAGGAAAATTAAACAAACACAATCTACTTCTACATTGAAAAGTGTATTAAATTGGAGCCTAGGGTTTTGAATCCATCATTAGCCAATTATTTTTGCATTAACTCTTAAATTGGAATTATTGATTGTCACAGGGGTAGTGGTTTAGGCTACAAGCTTCAACCTACTATGGTAATGTTGTTAGTATTGCGTATTGATCCTATCTAACTAAAGCATAAGGAAAATAGCCTCTACCTAACGTATTGTTAATTATTATATATTGATCCTATCTAACTAAAGCATAGGGAAGATAGGCTTTAATTAACAATTTAGTTAATACTATAGCTTGAATAATTAATCCTAAGGCTACAAGTACAAAGAATTAATTTAAAAATATCAATATCAACAATTATAGGTTACAAACTCAATAATCATATCAATTGAATAAACAATAAAAATATAATACTTCAAAGTATTTATCTCAACCAAGCAATTCATGTAAACAATCAAATTAACCCGAATTAAAAGTAAACAAAAGTAAAGGCTAAGATTTTATCTAACCCCAGAGAGCAAGTTAGCTCTCCATCAAGGATGATCCCGTGAAGGAGGAGATGAACGAACTCATGTCGGTCTTCACGCTAATTTTGCTCTCGTTCCAATTTAACGAAAAAAATAGAAAAAATAATTTGAGAGAGAGAGAGAGCTGAGAGAAAAGAGAGAGAAAACAGGGGCAGTTCTGAACTCGAAAAACAGCGACCAAGAACCCCCCAAAATCGAACGCAATTTATAGTGATGCCTCGCAGTCCCTAACGAGCTGGGCTTGGTGTTGATGATGGTTGCGTTTGCTGTTGGGCCGAACAGGGGATCGAAGATGACGGTGTGGGGTCGGTGAGGGCTGGGCCTAGCTTGTTTGGCCGGCTGGTGTGGGCTGTCGTGGGCTGGAGGTCGAATCGGGCCTGCGTTTGGGGCTGGAGGTGGAGCTGGGTCGGGGATGGAGCGGGCCGAGCTTTGGGTTGAAGATGCTGAATAGTGCAGGTGCGGGTCGGGCTTATACCTTTTTGCCCCAAATTTCAATTGATTTGATTTAATTGTTTGAGCGTCGAATTCATCTTATTTACATCCAAATTTGACAATTTTCGTAACTTTAATTTCAAACCTATTAAACATAAAAACTGCCAAAATGAGTGTAAAACTATAATTAAATAGGTACAAAATAATTAAAATAACAATTAAAAGATGCGTAAATACAAGACGGATCACTTATAGTTAATCACAAGCCTCGAGACTCATCTTTCAAGTTCTGCTTGTTTGTTTACATAGAAGGCAGAGCAGCTCTAAAAAGATTTTGGTGGTCGCATTAATTTTTTTTTTCTAAGAGTATTTGGATTTCCTTCTTACATTGTTCTAATAATTCCTCGTGCATTTGAATTGGCCTAGCTTTATTTGGAATATGCTTCTTTCTTTCCCAAAATGTATTAGGAAGGTCAGAGCATGCCTCATTGGTTATTTTATTTCTTAGGTTATGATTTTTTTGTTGGATTTGAGGTAATGTTAGTTGCTTTTCAATTTTTTGAAATTCTATTTCTTTTTGGAGATATTGATTATGGGTTTTCTTATTATGAATCAAATTTATTTGTTTACAAATTGATGTAGATTGTAGAAGATTTAAGTCTCTTTGTAATGTTGGATTAGCAAACTGAAATGTTATTAATGTGCCCGTAAGATTCGTATGAATAACTTCGTTGTTGACTGAAAAGGGTATATTTGAGTGATAAATGGTGTTACTTATATAATTTGCTATTGGAGATCTTTGACTAGGATACATGGTGTTTTAAAGCATATTTCATTATTACATATATATATATATATATTGGATAATCTGTATTTTATTTGCATTTTGCTTCCGCTTGTAGTATGAAGATTCTTTGATGTTTTTTCATAATATTTAGATGGAATGAATCCTTCTTGGATGCAATTAAGATCAGCTCCTGAATCAAAAAGAGATAAAGTTTGGATTTGGAATCTTTTGAAATGTGTAGGGTTATATAGACATATCATTTTTGGCATTCTATTCTTTCTATAACTTGAAAATATTTTTCATTCGTAGTTGGTCCAATTGAAACTTGAATATTTTTTTGCTGGGTTAAAACTGGTTGTGTTGATTGCATACTTGTTGCAGAGTCTGCTTTTGATTCTAATATTGATAATCTTGATTCTAGTTCTAAATCTTTGTATTGTGTTGTTAATAATTCATTTTGTAATTGCTTAATCTGTTTTTTAATTCAAGATAAAAAAATAAAATAATAATGGTAATGAAATAATAATAATAATAATAATAATAATAATGATAATGATAATGGTGATACCAATAATAGTAATAAAATAATTATAATAAAATAATAATAATAATAATGACAATGATAATAAAAATGATAGAATAATAATAATAATAACAATAGTAATAAGATAAAAATAATAATAATAACAATAATAATAAGAAGAATAATAATACTAGTAATAAGATGACAAGAATAATAAAATAATAATAATAATAATAATAATAATAATAATAATAATAATAATAATAAAAATAGTGATAAGAATAAGAATGACAAAAAATAATAATGATGTTAATTATGATGACGGTGATAATAATAGCAATAATTATAATAATGATGATAGTAAAAATAATAATAATAAATAATTAAAATAATAATAATAATAAAATAGCAATATAATTATAGTAATAATAATAATATGGTATTGATAGGACAATACTATTAATGACAATAAAATAATAAAATAATGAAAGAGTAACAAGATAAGAAGAATTGAAATTGATAAGATAATAGGGTTATTATATTTCTTATCTCCCAATTCATCAAGAAATCAATCCATCCACAAAAAAAGAATAATTTTATATCAATATCATCAAATGAAAAAAAAAAATTAATTTGGTCCTTATACTTTTAATTGTGTTAATTTAGTCCCTAAATAATTCAAAATGTGTCAATTTAGTCCCTTTGTCAAATTTAAGTTATGTTAATGTCACAATTTTGAATAGCAAAATTATGTTTGATACAAGCAACTTATTATAAATTCATTCGTTTATTTAATTTAACCCAATTCGTGACCGAACCAATAAGTTTTTATTAAAAACTTAATATAAAATTTTCTCTAAATACCAAATTGACACAAGTAAACGTATAAAAACTAAATTAACACAGTACAAGAATCTTTAGGGTAAATAACCCAAGATAATATTATTCATAATAATAAAATAATAAGAGTAATGATGATGTTGATAAAAACATAATAATAAACTAATAATAATAAAATATTAATAATGATGATGATATATCGATGATAAATAAATATATAGATAGTAAGTAAAATTAAAAAATTTAAATTGGATTGTTAGTGAGGTTAGTAAAATTTAACAATTTGAATAGTTGTAAGCATAGTAATTGCACGATAATTGCTTTCTTAAATGATAACTAGCAAAGTGCAGGTTGTCTACGTACCACTATAAGTGGATCGAAGCCCATGTAGTTCGGTTAGTACTCATTAAATCTTTTTAATTCTTGGGTTTATATTTATGAAGTTTTGCTTGTGGGTATCGATATTTATTATGCCTGGTGACTATTTTGGGATCATCGAGATGAACTAATTGATGCTTTGATGTATCGACTTGAGTATCTTACCTATCACATTTATGTTTTTTGGACAAATATGGCAAGTATTTTGTGGTATGTATTACCCTCTCTCTCCTCTTTTTCTTTTTCTCTTATTTTTCTCTCTCTCCTCTCTCATCATTTCTTTTCTCTCTCTTCTTTTTTTTCTCTCAGAAATCTCTAACTTAACTAGCTCATGCGGTATGTAAATTACTGCATGGGTTGGGGTTTATAGGATAACCAAGTTCCTTATTAGCCAAAATATATATATATATATATATATGTATGTATCTCTCTCTCTTCTATTATAAAATAAATGCAAGATACAAGAAAAAGAATAAAAGTTTTTCTTTTTATTACTTTTTGGTATCACATCAGTCACACATACTAAGGTATATATAGCCAAAAGAATTGCAAGGGAAGCGATAAATAGCACACAAATCAAGACTCTTGGACCCCACCCTCACTATTTAGGGGACCAAATGCAACACTTCCTTTTGGTTGACAACATACTACGAATATTCCTCATTAAAAACCTTGCTAATAAAAATTCAGTGGGATAAAGATTTAGCAAGGGAAAAAGAGTGCAATATTCGTAGTATTGAAAACTTTCCCTCATGAGTACAAAGTTTTATGATCACCCCAAATCCTTAACTGAAGCATTCTAATATTGTGAACATGCTTCATGGAAAGTGTAGTTGGTAATGCTTTGGTGAACAAATTTGACATGTTATCTTTTGTTTGAACCTTACACACATCAATGTGACCTTCCTTTTGAAGTTTATGAGTATAAAAGAATTTATACAAGATACGTTTGGTTCTATTGCCTTTGAATATACTCAACATATGCTTGGTCCTATTGCCTTTGATGTATTCGTTGTTAATCTAAGCAATGCATGCTGTGTTATCTTCATATAATACTGTTGGTTTATCAGTGGTTGAAGATGAACCACATGCCTTCTTGATGTGTTGAATCATGGATCTTAACCATATACATTGTATAGTTGCTTCATGAATTGCGAGGATTTCAGAGTGATTTGATGAAGTAGCTGCTATGGTTTTTTTCATTGAGCGTCAAGAAATAACATTGTTGCCATAAGTGAAAACATAGCCAGTTTGAGATAGAGCTTTGTGAGGATCAGAAAGATATCCGGCATCCATGTATCCAGTTGGCTCTTATTTACTTATCTTTGGGTAAACAATCCCATATCAAATGTGCCACGAAGATAGTATAGAATATGTTTTATCTCTTTCCAGTGTCTTTGAGTGAGTTTAGCACTGAATCTAACAAGCAATTAACAGAAAATGCTATATCAGGCCTAATACAATTAGCAAGATATATAAGTGCGCCAATCGCGCTAAAATATGGTACTTCGAAGCTAAGGAATTCTTCACCATTTTCTCATGGGAAAAAAGGGCGATTATTCACATCAAGTGAACGAACCATCATAGAAGAATTCAATGGATAAGCTTTATCTATGTAAAATCGTAACAATACCTTCTCCACATATGATGATTGATGAATATGTATCCTATTTGATAGCTCAATTTGGATACCAAGGCAAAATTTTGCTTTTCCATGATCTTTCATCTCAAATTTACCTTTCTAGTACCCGGCAATTTTTGATATCTCTTCTGGGGTGCCAACAATGTTCAAATCAATAACATATACAAAAACTATGGTTAATCCACATCCTGCATTCTTTATAAACACACATGGGCAAATGGGATCATTTTGATATCCTTCTTTCAGTAATTGTTTACTAAGGCGATTGTACCACCTGCGTCAAGATTATTTCAAACCATATAGGGATATTAGAAGTTTAATAAAATATAAGTCTCGGGGTTTTGAAATTAACGCTTCAGGCATCTTTAATCTTTTAGGAATTTTCATATATATATATATACCACTATCCAGGGATCCATATAAATATGCGCTCATGACATCTATGAGACGCATATTGGGACCTTCTAAAACTTTCCAATTAAGAATCTGAATGTGATACTATCCTTGACAAGTGAGTATATCTCATGATAATCAATGCCGGGGTCTCTATGAGAAACCCTGTGCTACAAGTCGTGCTTTATATCTTACAACTTTATTTTGTGCATTCCGCTTGCGCACAAATACCCATTTATATCCAATGAGTTTAACATTTTTAGGGGTCTAGACTACTGGTCCGAACACCTTTCTTTCAGCCAACGAGTTGAACTTGTTTTGTATGGAAGGTTTCCATTTTAGCCAATCAGTTCTATGTCGACATTCTTTGATTGTTTGTGGTTCAGATTCTTCCTCATTCAAAATTTCAATGGCAACTGTGTATGCAACTATATGGTTAACATTAATTCGATTTCTATCCCATATGTCTCTTGATATCTCATAATTTTCTAGTACCGGAACCACTTCAGGGGTTAATTGTTCACTAAAATGGGATTGTAGACTTGTAGGTCCTTGTGTCTTTGGAGTAATCTCTTCAAGAGTCGTAGTTTCTTTAGGTGTGATAACCCCTTTAGAATTAACAATCTCTTGAAGAGCACTAATATTTTTTGCAGGGTGTTGTTCTTTTTCTTTTCTCTTTCCAGGGGCCGAGTCCTTTGCACCGATAGCTCTACTATGCTTCAAGCGTGGTTTAAATTCATTTGCTATTATTGGTTGATTTTCCTACAGGGATTGCAATTCGGGAAGGTACATTCGCAGCTTAATTAGGAGTGACAAATGAATTTATTAGTGCTATTAAGATAATCTATGCTACACTTAGAGTGAAAAGATGGGTTACGCTCTTAGACTAGTTCATTACCATAGCCCTAACTTAAGTATTAATCCAGCTTTAACATGAAATTAGGAGCAAAAAGAATTAAGTAGTGCTACTGAGATAACCTATGCTAGACTTAGGGTAATGAGATAGGCGATGCCCTTAGACTAGTTCATTACCCTAAACCCTAATTTAAGTGTTAACTCAAGCTTAGTGCTTAAGCCCCTCTAAATCATGTCATAATAAAGTATAATGATAGGATTGGAGTTAAGTAATCCTTAATTCATTCCTTAAACTACCCTTAATTGACTTGACAACTTTAGTTTATAGTTAGTTTTATTAATTTAATTAACAAATCATTTAAACCAATCAAAACCGAACTCCAACTGCTCATTAACAACTAAATCCGATTTAACTCTGATTCCTCATGGATATGAAATCCTTAAACAGGACTGAGCTACGATGATCTCGCAAACTTCTGAGTACGCGGTTTTAAAATACACTTTAAAACTCACATCAAGTTTTTAGCACAATTGCTAGGAAATCGGTAGGCTAATTTAGATTTATGAATGAACGTGTTCTTTTTGTTTATTTCTTTTTGTGTTTATTTATTTTGTTTAATTTTAGAGTTGTGGTCAAAGTGAACTCAACGCTCTTTCCATATTGTATGCACGGTAGAGGCTTACTCAACCCAAAATTGTTACCTTACATTCTGAAAATTAAGTTGGCTCTATCTACCTTGAAGCAATACGAAGCAAGTGTGAATGCACCTCACTCCATGGCCGACTACACAACACGTACGATTGGGAACCACTTTACTCCCCAAACGTACATCGTACCTTTCGGAGTTGCATTGCCCGCCGTGGGTAACACAAACTTCGAAATCAAGCCAGGAATCATCAACATGCTTCCCACTTTCTATGGGAAGTCAATAGAGAGCCCACATGAGCACCTTGATGCATTCATTAAAATTTGCGAAACTTGCCACTATTAAGGTGTCTTTGCTTATGTTGTTAGACTATGCCTTTTTCCATTTTCGTTAAAAGACGTAGCTAAGAGGTGGTTTCAATCCCTACCTAGGGGTGAAATCACCACTTGGGATGATCTCCAACAGCACTTTCTGGTCATTTTTTTCCTAAAGCCAGAACGATGGCTATTAAGCACGCAATAAACAATCTTGAACAAAAAGATCAAGAGTAATTTCACAAAAGTTGGGACAAATTTAAGGAGCTCCTTAGAAGTTGTCCCCACCACAGGTCATCCAAGTGGGCTCTTGTGTTGAACTTTTATGGTGGTCTTACAGCTTCAAATAAGCAAATGGTTAATGCTTCATCTGGGGGAGCATCCAACCAACAAGATGAGAACGAGGCATGGCCATTATTTGAGCACCTCAGCAAACACTCCGTCGGCGAAGCCTCTTTTGGGAGGGTGGTTAGAGGGAGCACACGCGGTGCCTATGAAGTAACACCTAATAATGTTAACCTCAGACTGGATGTCCTTAGTAGGAAGATGGATTAGATTATGAACTTGCATGTGAACCCTACGCAGGACCACGCAGCTGAGTCATTGGGGGGCACTACTCCGTGTGGCATTTGTTCGGGTAAGAGTCACTCTGCTTTGGTTGTTTATATGCGTCTTAGTTTCTCGAATATGTGTAGGACTAGGTTTATGCAGCTCAACGATATTCGAGGAATAACTACCTGTTCTCCAACACCTACAATCCCGGGTAGTGTAGTCATCTGAATTTCTCGTGGAAGCAGAACGCCGATCAAAATCAACCCACGAAACAACAAGATCCTAACTTTGTAGGTAAAACACACCCTCCTAGGGAAAAGGTATGATTCTCGACCTCACTCCAATATTACTCATTATAACCCTCCTCCCCCACCTTTTGGACACACTTTACAGTTTGAGGAGCGCATGCTCCGCTCTTGCACAATTGGTTAGATCTCACTCGTAATCTATAGCCTAATTAGAGGATCAGATAGGATAGTTGACCCAAGCACTGAAAAGGAGAGAGAGGAAGGGAATTTACCCTCCCAACCTTTCGCAAATCCCGCAGGATCGACTAGTTCTAACCTTAGCTTGCTTATTCACGAGCAAGTAAAGGTTGTGTCCGTTTTAGGAGAGGAGAACCTTTAGGAAGTTGAGGTTGAGACTGAGAAAGATGTGATTCCCCCTCCCGCCAACCCCTCCCACTACCAATAGGGAGGGGTCACGAGAAAGCGTTTTTGAACCCGCTGTCCCATTTCCTTGGGCCCTTGCCGGACCAAAAGAGATGGATGACCCAAAGAGGGCTAAGCTCTTGGATTTGTATAAAGATATAAAAATCAACCTGCCTTTGATTGATTCCATTAAACCTATTCCTATATATGCTAAGTTCCTTAAGGACCTTTGTTTGAAAATGAAATGCGCACATGCGCACACTCCGAAGAGGGTGTGGCTCACCTAGAAGGTGAGCAGCATTATGGCATCGGGTGCTCCTCCAAAGTTTAGAGATCCCGAGGCCTTTACAGTCCCATGTGTCCTAGGGGAAGGTTACACCAGTAGAACCCCTCTTAGATCTAGGAGCGAGCATGAACATCATCCCTTACTCAATTTTTCAGGAACTAGGTATAGGAGACCTTACGCCAGCTAATGAACAAAGCGTGTACCTCGTGGGGTTGTGGAGGATGTACTTCTCAAGGTTGACAAGTTTGTCGTTCCCATTGATTTTATTGTATTAGATATGGACCCCATTCCTACCTAGGCAGAGGAACAACACTCCTATTATTCTAGGCCGAAAGTTTCTAGCAATGGCTAGTGCTGTGATTCACTGTAAGATGGGAGTGTTGGAGGTTTCTTTTGGAAACCTCATGGGAAATTGAAGGTCACGAACTTTTTTTGACACCCTGAGACGAAGGAAGACTTAGAATGCTATAGGGTTGATGAAATTTATTCTTCGGGAGAATAGGATGCGCTCAATTCTACTAAGAGTGGTAATTGGAATAATGTCCCTGTTTGTGGCAATAACTGTGCGTCATCACCTAAGCTTGGTAGGATAGAGATTCAAGACCCCGATGTTGATCATGTCTTCCTCCTTGATAGTGACAGTTCCAAAAATACTATTGGGTTTGGGGATTATCTCTACAAGTTTAACCTTATTTCTATAGAAGACATTACCTCAAATTTTGGCAAATATTGTGCTCTACACTACGTCCGGCTGAAGACATTAAACATAGCACTCTTAGGAGGCAGCACAACCTATTTTTATTTTTGTTGTGTGTTTTATTTTGTTTTTCGAATTGAACTCGCTTTCTTCTGTAGATCCTTTTGTTATCCCTACCATGATTACTTTGTTTCTCTTTTACTAAATACTTGTATGATCTATATTTCTAATACTACTAACAAGTTTGTTTAGCATTCTATCTTCTGTGTCGTCTTTTACAACTTGCTATTTCTACCATCCCCTTTTGGATTTGCTCGCCATGCATAGCTGAATATGCCATACCTCGTGCCGTCTTTTTCCTTTCCTTACCTAAATTTACTTTTGTTGATTTGCATTGAGGACAATGCAAGGTTTAGGTTTGGGTTTGGGGATAGCATGTAGTTTGAACTTGTATTTGTCCTTTTAGCTTAATTTTGCTTAAATTAGCTAAGTTTTTGCATGAATTAGCATAGACTTTTTTCTGACTTATATTAAAGATCAAATTTGAGATGTGCTATGATGGTTAGAATATTTATATAACGAGAGTATTCCTGAATCTGACTGTCGAATCTGTATTTTTGTCTTTTAACTAGTTGGAGAGATTATTTCTTTTCACCCTTAATCTCATCACATATCCATCGTTTTATGTTGTGATAGCAGAAATAATTTTATGAGTTTGAATTCACCATTTTACTCCTAATAATGTTAAAATCAATTATTTATCTCTTTATCTTAAGTGATTCTATCAAAAATAAGGTACTATTGTATTCAATTAGGTAAGTACCCGTGACTTGTTGGTTCTTGTAGCCCATGTGTTTCGAGCAAGTAAGCTCGTAGGGGTGTCTTAACACCCGTACCTTAAGTCAACTAGGTCGAAAGCAACAAATCGAAAGCTCGCTACACGAGCCACAGGGAAAGCTTAAAAAGAATCAACTTCTTTAAGCCACTTTAATATGCACCAATGCCTAATGCGAATTAAATATTTTTAAGGTATGTGCTAGTAAAGGCTTGGATTGTGAATTCCTTTGACTCGAGCCATTGGGTCTGAGGAGTGCTCTTCACTCGGTACCTTGAGCCAATTGGATCGGGAGTCAGCACCCAAGAAACTCACTGCATGGGTCTTAGAGAGACACACCTAACCATGACTTACTTCAAAAAGAGGAAAAAAAAAAAGGAAGAAAACACGAGAGAAAAGAGAAGCCTTGAGATTTCTTTATTGATCAGGAATGATTTGTTTGGATAATTGATTTCTTTAATTATTCTATCTATTCATCTTAAATTTGGAGGGTCTGAAATACAAAAAGGGGAAAAAGTTCTAAGCTCACTCATGAGTAAAAAGGTTTACATCACGAGAACTTTAGTTGGAACAATGGTAATAATGACATTACATAGAGATTATTCACTTTCAAGTACACCTTCAAATATGCTCGGAAATATTTTTCATAGTAATTCTTGCCATTTGCATGCTTGATTAAAGTTTTTACATCTTTAGCTAGTTTAAGCAGAATAGTGGGTTTAGGGATGTTGATGTACCTAAATTTACATATTTTATTTCTCATTCCTACAACATATTCGGCTTTTACATATGTGTTTTATTGTAATCTAGGTACATTTAGGCCTGGGATGCATTGAACTAAACAAAGATTAAAAGTGGCAAAATCAAGCAGACTTTAGGCATATTTGAAGACTACGTTGAGAAACGTGACCACGTATGGAAAAAGAACTCATCGGATCAAAGTTCTGTCTTATGATTATATTTAACACTTTGTTGGGCCTATAAATTGAAGGGGAGAGATTAATTTTTGGGGATCTTTTCGCCACATCTCCTCTCCTCCTCTCCTTCCCAAAGCTACTACGAGTTTCAAGGATTCTCAAACGCTGAAGCACAGATGGTCAAAGTGCTAGGGAAATCAAAGTAAGGATCACCGTCAACGTCAATAAAAGGAGTCATCATTTATGAGTTTTTCTTCACTTTCTCTTTTTGGTATTTTGATGTGTGAAATTCACATGGATGAGTAGACTTGTGGTTTAGGAGTGAAGGACGGCTAGCAGTCCAGATCCCGGATTTATATTTTATTCTGGACAATGATTTTTGTTATGTTATTATCACATCCATGTGGAGAACTTATATTTGTGATTGGTTTTTTATGGATGAGCTTGTAGCCATGTTTAGATTCCTAATTTATTTGCGTCCTATCTACGTGCTTGGAGCCTAGAATTTAACATAACAGGCTTTCACACATGGTCAATGTTGATGTTGTACACAATCCTGAACACAATCTTTTATACAAATTAATGCTTAATTAGGGGTGAAAAAGAATTTGTTAGTGCCATTGAGATAATCCATGCTACACCTAGAGTGATAAGATGAGTTATGCCCTGAGACTAGTTCATTACTCTAAACCCTAACTTAAGTACTAATCTAGGTTTAACATGAAATTAGGAGTGAGAAAGGAATTAAATAGTGTTATTGAAATAACCTATGCCACACCTAGTGCGATAAAATAAGTTATGCCCTTAGACTAGTTCACTCTCCTAAACCTTAATTTAAGTGTTAACCCAAGCTTAGTACTTGTAGCCTAAGCCCCTCTAAATCATTGTCATAATAAAGCATAATGAAAGTTACCTCGAATTTATTCCCTAAACTATCCTTAATTGACTTGACAACTTTAGTTTACAGTTAGTTTTATTAATTTAGCTAACAAATCATTCAAAGCAAAAAAAAAAATCGAATTTCAGCTGCTCATTAATAACCAAATCCGATTTAACTCCAATTCCTCGTGGATACGACACCCATATACCCAATTAAGATACGACGACCTTGTACATTTGGGAGTATGCGGTTTTGAAATACACTTTAAAGCTCACATCACCGTTTCAGTTTGCGACTAGGCTTTTTGTAACCATTATTTTTCTGTTCCAAACCAATTGCTAAGTCATTTTCTGACGGTTTTCTGATTGCATTGTGATGGTTTTAACCCTCACAAATTTGATGTTTTCTAATAGTGATGTGGACTAAAAAATTATTTCACAAAGTTTAATTTCTCTAAACCTCAAGGTACTAATATGTAATTTACTAGGGCCGGCAATATTTAACACGACACGATAACACGACACGTACACAACACGAAGTTAGAGGGTTCGGGTTGAGGGTTTTAGTGTCGGGTTGAATTTGGGTTGACACGTTTATCCCGTTTAGATAAATGGGTTGAAATTGGTTTTGGGTCGTGTCAACCTGTTTCCAACACGACCAATTGTAGGTTTACGCGGGTCGTGTTCATAGCGGATTGAACCCACTTACCGTTTATATATGGAAATAATTAGTTTCAATTTAGTTATTTTATATAATTACAACAATTAGTCATATCACATATTTTTATTAGCCGCCCTAGTTTTTTTTTTCCTTGTCAATTAGCCACCCTAGTAATAGTACTAGTTACTATAGGCTATGATGGAGAAGGAGCAAATCTTGAGTTTCTTTCCATTTTGAAGCAAAAGCAAACCGAGATAGGTGACTCTTCAACTTTTTTATTTTTATTTAATTTGCTCCTATTTATGTTTCCTCTTGTTGTGATTTAGGTTGATGTACTTGTAGCAATTGGCATTGCATGATTTTGATTATACATCGTTGCTATTTCATGGTTTATTTTCATTAATTATAATATATATGATATAAATTTATGCTTTTGGCATGTTATCAGGTTGGTGAGTTGACGGGTTGGTGGGTTGACAAGTGACCCGATAATGACCGTTTAATTAAGTGTGTAACCCATTTATTAATTGGGTCGTGTTAGGGTTGGGGTTACTCAACCCGTATAATAAACGGGTCGTGTTCGTGTTGACCCTTTTACTAGAGCCTTTATGTATGACACGACATGAACCCAACCCGACACGACACATTTGCCACCCCTATAATTTACCCTAAAATATTTTGCATGATTACTTTATTATTCTATTTAGAGATAATAAAAAAGTGGCCAATTTGAACTATCCTGAATAGTAATTTAATTACTAAAAATGGGTAATTTCAACTGTCATAAATAGTGTTTTAACAGCCAAAAAATGCTAATTGCAACAGTCATGAATGACTAAAAATGACTGATTATAACAATTATTAACAGTAATTTTAGTTTCTATAAATATAATTTTTTACCATACGATAAATCACTCAAATTTTTATCATCTCTTATTGCTCAATCACTTTGTAGAGTAGTATGTCTTACATTTCGTTTTTTTTATTTAAAGTGTTGTTATTCTAATTACTCGATTTTTCATGTTTAGCTATTTATTATATGTAGATGATATTATAAAAGAAGATATTATGTATAGGTTTTTATGGTTTTATGTCCTGCCCCTCCGCTTTGTAGTTGTAGAGTTTGATTATATGTTTGGTTAGGAAAAACCCATGTTATTGTCTCTGTTATAATTTACTATGATGCAACAAAATTGTGATTTTAATTTCATGAATAGCAACAGTATGTACACAAGTATATATATATACAAAGTGGTGTGAAGTGGATTCTAAATTAGTGGCATAATTATTAAATAAGTGGTGTGTAAATAGATTGGCTAACAAATCTATCCATATGAACAACTAATAATAAGTAGGCGGACAAAGCTGGCCATATGAAAATGAACGAGTAATAATAAGTAGATGGTTTAACCGGCATAAGTGACTACAGGTAATAATTAGGAGGCGTAGTCATCCATGTGCAGTGAAATGAAACATATCAAACAGGCATGATTTATAATTACATACCTCAGTCGGTTAGATCTTCATGCTGATAACATGTTCTAAAATAAATGCAAGATATAAAAGATAAGTGTAATATTACGTGATTTGTAATATGGTTTGTAAAATTAATAATATAGATCTCTCTAGTGGTAGGAGGACCGTGGAGTAGGTCATTTAGGACCGAACAACGTTAAAAATCATGTGTACTCTCTATTTTTGTTTATGTCTTCTATCGTCGTTTGTAATCTCAACTTAAATCTTAGAGCCACAGTTTACAAACCACCCTTTTTATCGATCCTTTTATTAACTAAGTTAGTGTTGAAGACAAAACCGAATTTAATAAAGATAACCTAAAATTTGTAATGTTATAACAACAGGCTTTGAACTTAGGTTGCTAATAGGTTCGGTTTTCGCTAAGGTCAACATTAACGGAAGTGTTTTTGAAAACTTTAATAAGATTAAAATCTATTTTTGAACCCTCAAATCACAACAAGTGGTATCAGAGCCTTAAGGCTTGTGAAAAAGACCGGCGTGGTTCTTTAACTGAGCATGAAAAATGTGTTTTAAAATAGACCCGTGTTTTTTCTTGTCAAAAGCCGAAAATTGTTTTTTTTTTTTTGTTACTGTTTTTTGAAAACCGTTTAAGGACAATGGCTTCTAAGTTTGTGATTGAGAAATTTGACGGGAAGAACAATTATACTCTTTGGAAGATGCAGACCAAGGCTCTCCTGATGTCCTAGGGTGTGGGATACACGCTGCTGGAGCAAGCCAAACAGCCTTCTCATCTGACTGAGAAGGAAGGTAGACATGGAACAGCGAACGTATGGTACTTTTGTTATGTGTTTGGATAAAAATATTCTTCCCTTTCTGCTGAAACCACTGTAGCTAAGATATGGGCCAAGTTAGAAGAAATATATAAAGCTGAATCCTTAAGTAATAGGATACTTTATATGAAAAATTTCTTCACTTACAGAATGTCAGAACATAAGCCCCTAGAGGATTCATTGGATGAATTCAACAGAATTTTACAAGACTTAAAAAACGTAGATGCTAGAATTAAAGATGAGCTTCAAGCTATAGTCTTAGTGTGTGCTTTACCTAAGTATCTTAGGGCCTTTAACGACACACTAAGATATGGTAGAACAAAAATCATTTTAGATGAAGTGATGCAAGCACTTAGGAGTAAAATTCTAGAATTAAAAAGGAAGGGAAAATATCGACTCAGTGGTGAGGGATTAGTAATGAGAGGAAGAACTAATGATAGCCAATCCAATAATAACAAGAAAAGATCCAAAAGTAAGTATCGTTCTAAGTCTAGAGGTAGAAAAGACATGACAAAAATGAAATGTTATGAGTGCAATAAATTAGGACATATGAAAAAGAATTGCCCAGATAGGAACAAAACACCAGGAACAGTAGACAATGTGGTTTCATTTGAATCTGAAAATGCTGAAGTTCTTACTGTTTCGGTTGATTTGTGTGATTCAAATACCAATTGTGAACTGCCTGAACGTGCTATGTTTGACTGTAGTACTTCTAATCATGTTAATGTTTCGTCTCATACATTAGAACATGAATGGGTGTTAGACTCAGGGTGTAGTTTTCATATGACTACCACTAGATCAAATTCCATTAATAACAAACCTGTTAATGGGGGAAGGGTGCTGTTAGGAGATAACCGCGGATGCAAAATAGTTGGAGTTGGGTCTGTCAAGATAAAATTAACTAATGGGACGGCGTACTTACTTGAGGATGTAAGACATGTTCATGACCTACGTAGGAACTTGATTTCCCTAGGTCAATTAGACCTGAAGGAAATGTCATTTAGAGCCATGAAATCAGAACTGAGGATCATGAAAGGATCCTTGGTAGTTCTAAAAGGTGAGCTGAAAAATGGGTTATACGTACTAAAGGGTAGGATAATGTCAGGAGAGTCTAATGCAGTAGTTAATATCGACCCGACAGAACTATGGCATAAGAGGTTAGGTCATGTGTCGGAGAGAGGTTTGAAAGAATTGGCCAAACGAAGCCTGTTAGGTGGAGATAATATTTCAAAACTAAGTTTTTGTGAATCTTGTATCTTTGGTAAACATCACAGGTTGGTGTTCAATATAGGTAAACACATAACTCATGGGCCATTAGATTACATTCATTCGGATTTCTGGAGGCCTACCAGGGTGTCAACTTTAGGTGGAGCGTTATATTTTCTTTCCATTGTTGATGATTTCGCATGGAAAGTTTGGACTTTTTTGCTGAAAAATAAGGATGATTGCTTTCCCACATTTAATAGGTGGAAAACTCAGATAGAAAATATAACCGGACAAAAAATGAAATACCTAAGAACTGACAACGGGCTGGAATACATAAATAGCGAATTTGATGAGTTATGTGCAAAAAATGGAATCATACATCATAATACTGTTAGAGGAACACCCCAACAGAGTGGTGTTGCGGAGCGTATGAACCGAACCCTATTGGATAGAGTTCGGTGTATGCTGTTCGCATCAGGCCTAGGTAAACAGTTTTGGGGGCAGGCTGTTAAAATAGCCAGCTATTTGTTAAATAGGACGCCCTCATCTGGTATTGGCCTAAAAACACCAGAAGAAATGTGGACGGAAAAATCGGCAAACTACTCATTATTGAGAGTCTTTGGCTGTGCAGCCTATGCCCACCAATCGGAGGGCATGCTGGAACCAAGAGCCATCAAAGGTGTGTTCCTCGATTACCCTGAAGGGGTCAAGGGATACAGAATAGGAGTTAAGGATGGAAACAAATTATCATAAGTAGAGATGTGAAGTTTAATGAACATGAAATGCCCTACTTAGATAAGAACTTAACTCCTAACAAGCGTATGTTTGAGCCAGAACACTATGAATTTGAAATGAACCCACCTGAACTGAATTACCAAAGTGGAACAAGAACAGAACCGGAGCCTGAACCAGAACCAGATAACGTAGAACCCGAACAAATGTTAGAAACCCATATAGATCAATCTCAGGATGTAGGTGGTGCTGAAAGAGGCACCGAACCAGAAACCGTGATGGAAACAGAGACCATACATGAAAACGAGCTAGGTGACTATCTACTGTCAAGAGATAGGGCAAGGAGGGACGTGAGACCCCCACAAAGGTTAGGATATGCGGACTGCATTGCCTACGCCCTAAATACAGCATTAGAGTATATTGAGTCAGAACCTTTAAGCTTCAAGGAGGCTGTTAACAGTCAGCATTCAGCAGAATGGCAGGATGCTATGAAGGCAGAAATGGACTCCTTAGCCGGCGGGCAAGAAGCTAGTGGGATCTAAGTGGATATTCAAGATTAAGGAACCTTGTTTACCTTCTGGAAAACTTAGGTTTAAGGCCAGGCTTGTAGCTAAAGGTTTCACGTGAAGAAGGAGTGGATTATAACGAAATATTTTCGCCAGTATTTAAATACACCACCATTAGGGTGCTGATGGCTTTAACAGCCAAGTTTGACCTAGAATTGGAACAGTTAGATGTGACAACTGCTTTCTTGCATGGGGAGCTCGATGAGGAGATCTACATGGCTCAGCCCGAGGGCTTTGTGAAGCTCGAGAATGCTGGCCTTGTATGTAGACTTAAGAAGTCCTTGTATGGACTAAAACAGTCCTCGAGGCAATGGTACAAGCGATTCCACCACTTCATGATTGAAGTTAGGTTCTCTAGGTTAATACATGATGTGTGTTTCTATGCGAAAAATTTAAATTCTGATTCTGCTGTATATTTATTGATTTATGTGGATGACATGTTGATAGCTAGCCGTCATCTAACTGAGATTGAGAAATTAAAAGACATGTTAAACCAGAACTTTGAAATGAAAGACCTAGGTCCAGCTAAGAAAATCTTAAGGATGGAAATAAGGAGGGATCGTACTAAACATACGATAAACTTATGCCAAACCTCATACTTAGAAAAGGTCATTCATAGGTTTAACATGAAAAATGCTAAAATTGTTAGAGTTCCCATTGCCGCGCATCACAAATTTTCAGTAACACAATGTCCAGGAAATGAACAGGAAGTGGCTGAAATGATTAATGTTCCTTATGCTAACGCAATAGGTTCAATTATGTATGCCATGACATGCAATAGGCCTAATTTAGCATATCCCATTAGTGTGCTCTCTAGATTCATGATGAATCCAGGGAAAGAGCACTGGAATGGGGTTAAGTGGCTCTTGAGATATATCAAGGGTACCACGAAGTTGGGACTTACGTTTGGACGAACAGATACAGACCTAAGACCTTTAGGATACACTGATAGTGATTTCGGTGGAGAGCTTGACAAGCATAAGTCCACGAGCTCCTACATCTTCTCTTTGAATAGCGGAGCTGTTAGTTGGAGATCTAAGCTCCAGTCATTGACGGCATTGTCGACGACTGAAGCCGAGCTCTTGGCACTAACGGATGCCATTAAAGAGGCGATATGGCTAAGTAGACTTCTAGATGAATTAAACTTAGGCCTAGGGGTACCAACGATATATACGGATAGCCAATCGGCCCTAGCGTTAAGTAAGAACCCTGTATTTCATGATAGGAGTAAGCATCTTGCTATCGGGCGACATTTTGTTACTGAACAGATAGAGTCAAGAAAGGTGGACCTACAGAAATTTGTACAAACAATAATCCGGTAGATATAGGAACCAAGGCCGTACCGTTGAACAAGTTAATAAAGTGTATTAACTTAGTTCAGGACTCCTGGGATCCAGGAGGTGGTTGATGGACCAAAACCAAAATTGTTTTGCCCCCCTATTACTAGAGTGAATCCAGTAGTTAGACCATATAGGAACCAGGTGGAGAATTGTTAGAATTTGGTTCCTATATAGTCTAAACTATGTCCCGAAACAAGACATGAGATCTAAGTTGTTAATGTTACAACTTGTATTTTGTTAAAAATAATTTAAATTGGTTTTTTAAATTAAGAAAAAAATAAATTAAATTTTATATGTTAAAATTTGAATTTGTTATTGTTATTATTATAAAAAATAAAATAATAATATATAAAAATTGGTGGGGTACAGCTATACCCCACCCGGTTTGGCTTCTCAAGGAAGCTTGTTGACCGTTGCTTTTTTCCCCTTCCAAACTTGGACACATGTCATGTCCTGATTCGTCGTTATTGGAGGCCACATCTTGGCCATTGAATTGGGCGGCAGAATCAACGGCTCACATTTGCAAGGACTTGGATTGTCCTTTTCTATTTATTTGGGGTTCTGGGAGACAGAAAGATATGAGTTCATTTTTGGGTGTTTTTCAACCGTCTCTCTCTCCTCCTTTCTCTCTCTCCCAAAACCAGTCATCCTCCTCTCCCCATTAAGGTGTTTTTTAGGGTTTGCTTAGAGGATTTCAGTGCCAAACCCGTGCCGGTAAGAAGAGGACTCGCTAGGAGCTGGAAACCACGAAAGGCTGATCCAAAGGTGGGATCTGGGATCGTGAGACTCGCGGCCACTATCTTGGAGTCGGTATAACTTCTTACTCCTTTCTCTTTCTTTACTGTTTGGTTTGCAGAGATTGGTTTGAGAAAGGGTTGTAACTTAATAGCTTAGGTTATTTTTGGAAAGCGCCTTATAATATTACGTGATTTGTAATATGGTTTGTAAAATTAATAATATAGATCTCTCTAGTGGTAGGGGGACCGTGGAGTAGGTCATTTAGGACCGAACCACGTTAAAAATTGTGTGTACTCTCTAATTTTGTTTATGTCTTCTATCGTCGTTTGTAATCTCAACTTAAATCTTAGAGCCACAATTTAAAAACCACCATTTTCACCGATCCTTTTATTAACTAAGTCAGTGTTGAAGACAAAATCGGATTTAATAAAGATAACCTAAAATTTATAAAGTTATAACAACAGGCTTTGAACTTAGGTTGCTAATAGGTTCGGTTTTCTCTAAGGTCAACATTAACGGAAGTGTTTTTGAGAACTTTAACAAGATTAAAATCTGTTTTTGAACCCTCAAATCACAACAATAAAGAATAAAAATTTTTCTTTTTACAGATTTTTCGTATCACACCAATTACACATATTAAGGTGTATCTATATAACCAAAAGAATTGCAAAGAAAATGGTAAATAGCACATAAATCAAGACTTTTGGGCCCACCCTCACTATTTGGGGGTCAACCATATGCAACATTTCTTTACTTTTTCTCTCTTCTCTTGCTTTTTTCTCTTTGTCTGAGCGTGACCCCACTCTCCCCATTTGTTGTCTGTTGCACCCCATCCCATGTCATGTATTTATAGGAAGCTATGGGGATTTTTTTTTTTTCAAAATCTATATTTATGCATATTAGTTTTTTCCCGTGCAATGCACTAAATATCAAATACAATATAACATGTATTATCAATTTTTGCAATAGAAAGCAACAAATTTTTTCTCAAGTGTATTACACATTGTAATTGGTTTACAAATGTATTATATAATTGACATTATTCTCTGTGAACAGCATGTCGTTGTTCAATCATTGATCTATAGGTGTCCTGCATCAAACATAAAATGTTAGCAATTCAATGAATGTAATCGATTGATGTTTTATTATTGTTGAGGAAGTTATCTTGTTGCATGATGGCTACTACTTGAATCATATTATGTAATTTTTTGTTCATGGCCTTGTTTTGTTATTGATGGGGGATTACTCAGGTAGTAGCATTCTTCTTCCCAGAGGACCCATGTAATAAGCTCTTACGACTATGTATGATGTACTAGGTTTCCTTGGAGGAACCTCAACGATAAATATTGCTGGCTTCTCTAAAAATTCATCTAAGTATGGGTCCCACACCTTGTCTCCCAAGGGTTGTATGCATTTTATTTGTTATTTCATGATATGTTCAAAACCAAGTGTTTGTATGTCATATAATTGATATGATACTTATGCAGTCTATTCAGCTAATTCGATTGCCGTGCATTGTAGAAGAAACTCTCCCTACTTGCCAAAAAATGTGAGGCTCATTTGGTATATAATATCAATCTTAAATAGTTACCTTGAATCCAAATCTGTACCAAAATACGTTAATTTGTGATAAGTATATAAATTCTCATAAAGCTTGTAATTATCATGTGTGAATAGTAATGTACTTGAGTTCCATCATAGCATTATGATTTTTGCCAAGCACCAGAACTTGCCATTCTCGATTTCCATTTTTGTCTTACATCATTTGCAAGAAGGGCACCATAAATCCTCTATGGTGTTGAATGCTTTAATACGATCATATATTCTAAAATGTTTCACCTATATGTTATTATTGCATGAACTCATGCTATGTAACAGATATTTTTCAATCCTTGAAGTTTTATTGAAATTTTTGCTTACATTGGAGTGCCAGGAGTATTGTTGTATTTGAATTGGTTTGGACAGGAATCATATCTCAGAATGTATAACTCCCAAACCCTTTTGTTACATCCAATTTATCCTTTTCTAGGCATGAAAAGTTTCCGCATACCTAACATTAAATGGCTTTCCCTTTAGATTGAAGTTATGGATGAAAATTGTACTAAATAAATATATGAAAGAGATGTAACAGGCTTCAAATTCTTCTGTTTCTAGATGATCAGGATTAATCAACATCCATGTTCTTGTCGTGGTTGTAAGGGAGGACCCTTACAAAATATGAACTATATTTTCCTTACTGTATATTTCAATGTAAATAATTAAAAAATAACGATATACAAAAGTTGTTTCACATCCATGGTAATTTGTCGCTAAAATCATTGAATTTTAGTGATGATACTAATATGTTGTCCAAATTATGTTCAAGGATTTTCCAATGAAATCTATTGAATTTTGACAAAAAGGACTCTAATTGATAAAATTTTGAAACTTTAGTCTATCTAAGTGATAATATGCTTAAAACTAAAATACCTTATTTTATATACTGAAAAGTCAGGATATGTAGGTAATAAATGTTCAAAGTTTAGAGTACATAAATGATCATATAAAGTTATGAGGAACGTTATATTTGAATGATATAGATATTTAATATGAGTATATATATGCACAAAAATGACAAAAGTATAATGCGATAATAACAACAATCTATAATTGAACTCTAACAAAATTCGGCCATCATGTGACACATTGAATTGACATTAATAAATATAGAAATTGTAGTACAAATATGAGTACATAGAAATTGACAATGATTAAGAAGTAACAATACAAAAATGAGTACAATATAATCCATTACATATGTAAAGATATGTATAACTAATTTAGGCAAAGTACCACTTAGATGTGAGGTTTGTATTACAATTACTTAGCCAAGGAAATGAACTACGTTAGTGTACAACGCCATTATATTTGAAAAGTCTATTGTGTTATCTTTTTTTGTGTATTGTTGCATCAGCTAATTTAATCAGTTTTTCCCACATGGGATAGCTATAAATAAAGGAAAATGTTATTGTGTGTAACTATTTGTCATTTTATCTTGTTTCTTCATAAACACTAATTGGAGACTCGATTTGCTTTATATGGATTCCATGACACGCTAGTTGATCTTAAATTTGTGTATATTTAATCCATTATTTTACAAGAGTAGATATCACATAGTGTAACAAACTAAAAAAAAAATTTTATCTTAACATCAACTATTTTACATGCAAATACTAATTATGAATCAAATTCCCGGCTCTTCTAATTTTTTTCCACTAAAACAATTTCATATATACGAAATATAATGTGCTTAGATCCTGTATTATATCCATGACTTTATTACTTAATTAAATTTAGCGTATTATTTAAAACATAAATTAAATAATGTTGTGATTTTGGGCCCTAAAATCCAACCCTAACCCATCTCAAAAGCTGAATCTTGTCCAAGCACTCAGCAACCGAAAACCCACAATTGAAACCAAGTGGAAATTAACCAGAAAATATGATACACGTGGTTCGGCACCTCAAAACGAGGTCCTGCTCTATGGCATCCATTTTCAGAGGAGTTAAATCCACTATCAGTAATTTAGGGTTACAAACATAGATCAGGCATCAAGACTAAAAATGAAAACATTACAAAGATTAAAGCAAGAAACAGAGAAAGAACAAGAGAAAACCATAACAGAATGAGGAAGAGCGAAGAATAGCCTAGAGATCCAAACCCTAGCTAGAACCTTAAATAAGACCATCATCAAGGACTATGCCTTCGAGTCACCGCCTTAGAATCGAGCACACCGAGTCCAGAGGTTCACCACCAACTTCTTCTTCTTCTTCATCAGCTCACCATCCCCGCTTACAAGCTTTCTCTCTCTAGATGCTCTTTCTCTCTCTGCGGTATCATTCCAAATAACCCAAAAAACAGATTCATTTTGCTTCATCATTTCTCACTCTCTCTCTCTACCTCTACATTCTTTTCGCCGGAGAAAAACCCCAAGAGTGCGGATTTTGCAATTTTCACGTTTTGCTCTCTGTTATCATCTGCTCATTATTTTATTGTAAGTCCCAACTAAACCCTAGAAGTAAATGTGTTTATAGCAACAAGACGAAGCAACTCATCCAAAGGCTGAAAAATCCACACGCACCAGCAATCCGGGACACAAGCAACAGCTAGCACGGGTAGCGGGAAGCGAGTACGGGAAAAGGGCTGCGAATTACCATATAATAACCAACCGATACAATAACAAACTAGATATTATTTTATTATCCAAAGTAATACAAGTTATTTTTCAAAACAGTATTACCCATTTTAAACAAATTCCCAATTTAATACTCAATTACAAAATCAACAAAATGGTCTACAATTTCTATTCCCCAAATTAGAATATAATCGTCTATGTTCGATTTAAACGAGCCTAAGCAAGGCGGATGGCTAAAACCAGCAAACAACATCCTAATTTCCAAATAAAAATTCTGAGACAATTTTAGCTTTATTTTAGTCAAGACGCTCCAGCCTATTATTACTGCTGAACTTACGAATCTAAATTACATCTTATAGTAGATATGCTATTTTTATGGGATCATAATCCAACAAATATAATAATCCAATAATGATGAATCTTTATTTTCCGATTGTTTCCTTGTTGGGATTCCTAAAATCCTCAGCATATCCACTCGTTTTCTTCCTTCTCTAACTCTCTCTTCTCAGCCTAGATTCTCACAAAATATACATGAATAAAGTTCTAATTGTATATTATGAAAATTTTGTAAACTTTGTAAATAGCCCAAATCACGTAAGTATGCATAAAAAATCATAATTATACTTCGAATAATAAATTGTGCAAAAAAGAGGTAGATTAGTACTTAAGATGATTAAGATATTTTACCATGATAAATTATCATAAAAATAAGAAATAAAGTAAATGATTTAAAATATCTGATTCAGATGGGTGAAATTTGGGTGAAATGACAAATGAAAATTTGAGAATAAATGTAGAGTTTTTTTTTTCCTTTTTATTTAGTTTTTTAAACTACCATAGTAGTTGTTAGTGTACTTTCAAAATATGTGTTGATAAATGTGTATATAAATGTATTAAGTGTTGTATATATATGTATAAGATGTATTTGAGGTTGTCCCGATACTTCTTTGAATGATTAGAGCTTATTGGGGGTGTGTGTCGACACATGGGCCATGTGTGTCGACACAAAATCCTACAAAACTCAGGGAAAACAGCTGTGTGTCGACACACATGGCCCGTGTGTCGACACACAGCCCATTACAGTAGCGCACGAGTGAAACTTGTGTGCCGACACACAGAAATTGTGTGTCGACATACAGCTTCGACACACAGGTCGGTTTTAATGGTTTTAGCTCGGTTTCTTCCCGGTTCTTTTATGTGTTTATGGCTCTTCGTTTGGGACGTCTCTCTGACATGATATACAGATATATACCCCCACTCTTGTGATGAGAAAATACATATGAATTTGTAAAGAAAATCATAAGAGAGAAAATTGAAGAACTTTATCAAATGTTCTTGTGTTCTTGTGTGAGTTTTCAATTGTGTATTGTTTTTGATCAGGCCAATCTCTAGTCATCTTTATCAATCTCTCCCCATACACATCTTCACTCTATATTTGGTAGTTGCTGTATCCCCGAGGATATTTCGTATACCGAAATAAGCCTTAAAGAAAAGTGATTACACGCCTCAACACTGAGATCTTTTAGATACCCTGTTGCAATATTTTTGCAAGTATTTTTCTGAATTTTTCTAACAATAGTAGTGGGCAATTTGGACGTGTGGGTGGAATGTGCATAGTAAGGTTAGAGGCGGGAAACTTGTCAAAATGGGAATGGTTAAATTTTCAAATTTGATAATTTTTTAGAAACTGTCATAATAGTGGGGTAAGACACATTGTATTTTTTTACATTTTGATACTAATGTAAATATTTTAGTGTTAATTTTCTATTAATGAATTTAAAATTGGTATAATTTATAGAAATTGTCCTATTATCGGGGTAGACCAATACCATATGGGTGAAAATAATGCAAGATTACAAAATTTTGTAAATATCATTGGAATTTTATAGGAAATCTTATACGTGATAAATGAAAATATGTATTTGCCGAATATAAAATAAATGCATATTTTTAATTAAGCTATTATTTTTTTTCTTTTGTGTAGAGGAGAAATGTATGATAAGGAATTGTATAAAAAATAAAATAAAAATATTTTAGCGATTTAAAATTGAAATAAAAATGTGCATTTTATGTAGTGAGAGCGATTAGAGGGTGAACAGATATAAGAAAGGGGAAACTTAGAGTTAAAAGATAGATATATGAATGGATAGATAGATAGATATACACACATATATATATATATATATATATATATATTTTTTTTTTTTTTTTTTTTTTTTTGATAATCTTTCTTATTTTTATTTTAGGGATTTCTTATTTTTATTTTACTTATTTTGATTTGGTTACCTTTTTCATTTTTATCTTTCTTTTTCAATTAGATTTCCCTTTTTTTTACTTTATTTTCTTAGATTAGTAGTTACGTTTATGTATTTATTTCTATTTTATAGTGATTTAGGTTATATTACGTAAACCTAATATTAAATATCAAGCCAAGTTGGAAATGAGACCCGTTTCTTGTTCTATTTTATCATTTGGTAATTAATTGAGATGGTCATGAGTAGTTTCTTTTTAAAAGAAAATTTGTGGTCCGAATTTAGAAGTCTACAATAACTTCAACGACTTTCCTTGCATAGGTACCACCGCAAACAACCACTGATAGATCGGAACAATGAGAGGAGCCCACCTGGGACAGTCTATGGTCGAGATTCTTGCCAAAGAAGCCGGAACATGCGTCCTATGCCCACCACCATAGCCACCACTAGGCACCTTCTCCCATACGTGTTTCACCTTCTAACCAGTGACCAAATTGGAGCATCAACCACACCTCGAGGAAGAAAAGAGGCCAGCAAGTCTGAAGCTAGTGGACCTAAACCCCAAACTTAGGTCCGAAACGTCCAGCATGGACCTTTGATAGACGAGAGTAAAAAAGGTCCGAAATGTCCACATGTAGTGGGACACTCGACTCAGTCAAAAACTCTTGAAACAAGGATAAACCAGTTCTAGAAATCCCTCCTTCATCATAAGTCCTCATATCGTCAGGACCCATAATAGAAGAAATCCGCTCCCTTGCTTGCCAATGCACAACTGCCTTATGGAAGAACTAGGTGCTTTGATCCCTTAGAGAGAGTCACTGGGCGCTTGAATTCTGAAGGTAAAAAAAAGCCCCCTTATCCTTGCAAAGGCATAGTACTCCCCAGGTAATAGTCGCTCCTCTGCCTTTAGGAACATACTCTTAGGGTCTGCATATGAAGTCATTTAACTCAAAGCCCAAGCGTCCCTTGCTACCTTTACTCTGGTCGAGAAATGACTAAACTGTCTAACATTCAGGGCCTTCAGCTCACCCTTCATCCACTTCAACTTCTGAGTGAGTTGAAATATAGGGGTGTCCTCAATGTGAGATTCCCGCACCCTCTATACCATAGAGAGGAACTCATAACCCCCCCCCCCCCCCCCCCCCCCCCCCCCCCCCCCCCCCCCCCCCCCCCCCCCCCCCCCCCCCCCCCCGGTTAAAGAACTTGAAAGGGAGTAGAGACCGGCGACACTCTCCATGTCCTCTATGCTAGGAATGGAGTCCTGAAAATCCAGATTTGTCCTGTAAATATTATTTTATTAATGAATAAAATTAAAGTTCTAGCCGTTTTCTTGTTAAATTTGTGTAAGTGAGCATATATACTGCATATGATTTTCTTTTTGGTAACATCCATGAGATTGGTATAGTCCTCATACTACAATTTACATGTTTGTTCTAAGTGGTTTATGAGATTAACCCACAGATAGACTTGGAACAAATGGCATGGATTGTTGTTTGAAAAATTCGTAGATAAGTTTGGGCTACTTGTATTCTAAGATTATAATGTGACACTTTAGATGACTTGTCTTGGTCATGTGGATGGTGATCCAATAGTGTGTTTAATAAGATTGACACAGTGAGTTGGACCATGCGAGTTGCTTGTTTCTAGACTACTATCAAAGATGAGTGTGTTAAGATCGAGATTAAATCTTGATCTTAACCTAAGATAAAGAGAGTATGGGATGAGAAAGAAGTGAAGGAGATGAGAAAATAGAGAGAGTTAGATGAGAGAAAGAAGGTTTAATCTCAAAGAGATTGGTTTGATATTTTCATGGAATGAGTAAAAATTACACAAGATCACCTACTTATAAGAATCTAGATACATTGCACTAAGACTAACTAGCTTAACCGACTTATTACAAAATATCTACTAACACCAAAATATCTAACTAACTAACAACTAAACTATTGGCGCCAAGACCAACAACCGCAAGACAGTAGCATGCTTACTGCAGGACACAATACAACTGCAAGCTACCAGATTACACGGGAGATTAGTAGCTTATTAACACCTCATAGCTCGAACAACACTTAATCAAGACTAATACATCTTTATTAGCTAACAACCCCACAATAACAGCACCAATTCAGCTATATATTAGCCCCCCGCAGCAGCTCCTGAACACAGCATTATCCCCTCTCAAGTCTTGGATTCTCCAATCATAACATTCCCTTTCCCTTGAAAACATTCTTGTCCTCAAGAATGAAAGAGAGTTGACACAATGAAGATCACTTATTGCTTATGAAAAGATAGCTGAATTGATGAACTTCTTGCTGAAGTTCTGCAGCTGGAAAGACATCTGAAGCACTCCATTTGAATTGCAGCTGATACATGAGGATGACATCTTGTTTCGACTCAATGCTTGCGTTTGAATGTATAATACTCTTCAGGAGGTCTGCACTGATCAAACCAAACATCAACAACAAATCCAAGACACTTCCTGATGCAATTAATACAGCTCAAGACTTGATATTGCTGCAGAGAATCATAAATCGCAGCAACAATTCTGTAATTCTGCTTGTAAAATGCTGCATAACCGAATTTAAATGTCATTAAACCCATAAGACTACATATGAAGTCCCTTATCATCTCGGGAGGCCTTCCAAACTCAAACCAATTGAATAGAGCAACAGCACACACTTTAGAGGACTTCCAATTACAGCTAACGCAATTCAACAACACAAACTTGACTATGAGCCTGAATGATTTCCAAAAGTATCAATTGCTCTCCAAGGAAACAAGGTCACCATTTGTACTATCAATATAGCAGAGCTCACATCCCACAATTTGCAGTATACCAATACCAGATTATTCACCAAAACATCAACTCCCACTTGTATCTCATTTTGCTCCTCATATATAAGTGATATTCTGCAGCAATATTGGTTCAAAGAACCTTGTAATCGAGGCTCATTTTGAACCCATTTGCTTCTTAAATGAACGAGCGTAGATCTCTTAACAATGAACAAAAGTATGCTTGCAAAGTACACCAGCCCATGAAGCCAATGGAGCAACAAAGCAGATGTGCAGATTCAGGTTCACGACCTGATCTGTTCTTAACTCCTCTGCTAAAGCATCTAATGATTTCTGTTGGAGTTAATCTTGATCTCTTGTTGATGTTTTCAACTGAGGCATGGTGATGACATCGTAGCTAATACATCTGACTCTTCCATTCAATGTAACCTCCTGCAACAATGCCCACATAACAGACTCTTAGTAAATTGTAGTGAATGTACACCGACGGCCAAAATTTCAGCAGCTGTAACCACCAAACTTCAGTGGTTTCTTTGTCCTCAACTGAAGCCTTGCAGATAAACAACTTGCAAATATCCTTCCAACTGCATGTTGTCATCATAAGGCCCTTCCGGTTCTTGGTGAATGTGTGCAGGCTCCAAGAATGCTCGTTTCCATAGAGTTAAACAACTTAACAGCAATAACAAAACCAAACTCAAGCTTCTTCTCGCATTCTTGACCCGAGTAGGGTCTTCCAGAGATTCTTACAGCAACTTGCCGAAATAACCGATCTTTGGATGCATTCAATTCAACAAATGACCTGTTCTTGCTCACATACAGCCAATGCTTGTGCAGATCAGCTTGAGAATCAACCTCTGATTTTGGGGCTTGGGTTGCATCAGAATTGGATCTGCATCTGTTTCTAAATTGCATCCGATTCTTGCTACTTGCTGTTGATTTAACATCTGTCAATGTACCACCGGATTTCCCCAAGGCATCAGGGGGTCTACCATTATTGTTCTTAGATGAGTACAAATCAGCTTCACTCCATTGAACATGCATTTAGATCAGGCCCTGCAACTCTTCCAGCTGAAATGATTCACCCACTTGCACTGGATTCACATCAGCATATTGCATTGCTGAGTTTCTGTCATTAGGCTTTTGGATTTCTTCACTCAACACAAGAAAGAATAAGACAAATACCCGCCTAAGGAACCAATAGAGCTTCCCAATAGATGTATTCAACACCTGAGCAGAGGCTGTTCTGTGCTTAGCTTTTCTATTGATATATATGCCAGCTCCTGCTGGTCTTGAGCTTACATCTTCATAGACAAGCTGAGCTACTACTTCAACTTGTATGCCACTTTGGTTTATGCTCAATGTTGCACTGATCTTTTCCATCCAAACATTAAGAAAATATTGAAGCTTGTGCATATAATTTTTCCATTTAGAACAACTACAACAGATCACCCCAAACATGTTCAAGTTCTGAATCTGGACAGCACCTTGCAGTTGCTGTTTGTTCCAATTTCCAAGTGCTATCATCTTTGTCTTCACTTGGCTTCGTGTACCAGCTGTGAGGTCATACCAGCAGCCCAACATATCTTCAAACCATCCACAATTCCTCAAGCAACTAACAGCAGTTACCATTTCTTCAAGGAGAAACTTTTGTAACAATTGAGACTTCAATGACACCAATTCTGGATTATGCAGTTTGCAACATGTAAAAGCCTTTTCCTCAAAGCTTGCTTTGATGTTAACTTCATCACGACCCATAGCCTCTACCATCTGTCCACCATTACTTGCACGGCCACTGCATTGATCATCATCAAACAGCAACACCAGAGGTCTAGCTTTTCCAATCACTTGTAATTCATCCCTTTCTGGGTCAAAGGGACTGCCAACATCAAATACATCATTTAAAGCATCTATTGTACTGATGCGGATTTGATCAAAAATCTATCTCCCCACATTACATCCTTTGTACACATCCATTAGCTCAATTGCTTGCATAGGAACCAAGCTTTGTTTGTTGTGAACCTTGAAATGCACTCTCGAAGCTCGATTACTTCTTTTCAGTAAAAATTTGACTCTTTTCAACTTCATATAGTCCTGAGAATCTTCTCCCAGATCAGGAGGCAACTCGTCATAAGAGTGTGTATTGGAATACACTTTTTCTCCACTCAAAAAAGGAAATAGATCATCCCGATCCTGTCGATCGTCCTGCCGACAGTGCATTTCAGCCACTCTAAGTTCGTAATCATTCACCCAACACAAGAGACCTTGCAAAGCATCCAAGATAATGTTGTTCTAGTCCTGAGTTAGCACAACAGCATGCCCAAAAGTGAACTTAAGCATACTCTGATTTGTATTTGATGGCACTACAGCAGCAACTCCCTGGTCCTGATCTAGTGGTCCAACAAAATGTTCTCTCATCCAGTGAGCAGGTCGCGTGTGTGTTGGGCCAGGAGGCTGAACAAGATGCCTTGCATTCAAAGTGTTCGGCCTGATGTGTGCTGAATGATCATGAGGATGCACATTTTGTCCACGATTCAAGCTAGACTGATTTTGCACTTGCTCGAATGCACGCACAAGAGATCTGGAAGTTACTTCAGCTGTTGGAATTGGATCTTGAGGACTAACACCAGCTGTTTGAAGTTGAATTGGTAGATTAGCTGACACATTAACAACTTGAGGTCCATCTTGAGATCTTTCATCAGCTGCTGCGGGTCTAACAGCCTCACTATGTAACTGATGATTCAATTCTTTAGAAGACCTCACAGGTTGATTAGTTTGTAACACGCTAGCAGGTAACAATGGATCCGGAATAGTAGGAGAATTTGGCCTTCTAAAATGTTCTTGAATCTCAGCTAATTTCACTTCAAGTTGCTGCATTTGCTGATCAAACCGCATGATAACCCTTTCTACCACTTCCTGTGATTAAAGAACAACTTGATCAGAGATCTTTTCCTCAATCTGCTGCACTCGCTGATCAACCTTATCAATGAGCTGCTGATTAAATTGATTCATTTGAAGTAGGCGATCACTCTGATTCTGCCGTAATGCATCTGTATTTTATTGCCTAATTTGAGCAACCACTGCTTTCAATTGAAGGTCCAATTGAGCATTCGTGACCATATCTGATGCTCAAATCTGAATGCGATCAATGTACTACAATTAACTCTCAATTCTGATCACATATACAATCAAACCGAATTTACTCTTCAATCACTGAATACTGCTATTTAACTGCCAACAATGAGATCAACTCAAGCTTAAATTCAAGGACTCACAACCGATCATCAATTGAACCTCTTTTTATGTGTTTTTCAAGCAACTTTTTCTGCAATTTACAATAGAATTCAGAACTGAATTCTTAAGCAAATTGCAATGCAATCAAAGGATATTTGATATCAAATCACGTTTGATTTGGAAGCCAAACGAGTCTCTGATACCAATTGTTAAGATCGAGATTAAATCTTGATCTTAACCTAAGATAAAGAGAGTATGGGATGAGAAAGAAGTGAAGGAGATGAGAAAATAGAGAGAGTTAGATGAGAGAAAGAAGGTTTAATCTAAAAGAGATTGGTTTGATATTTTCATTGAATGAGTAAAAATTACACAAGATCACCTACTTATAAGAATCTAGATACATTGCACTAAGACTCACTAGCTTAACCGACTTATTACAAAATATCTACTAACACCAAAATATCTAACTAACTAACAACTAAACTATTGGAACCATGACCAACAACCGCAAGACAGTAGCATGCTTACTGCAGGACACCATACAGCTGCGAGCTACCAGATTACACGGGAGATTAGTAGCTTATTAACACCTCATAGCTAGAACAACACTTAATCAAGACTAATACATCTTTGTTAGCTAACAACCCCACAATAACAGCACCAATTCAGCTACATATCAGCCCCCTGCAGCAGCTACCGAACACAGCATTATCCCCTCTCAAGTCTTGGATTCTCCAATCATAACAAAGTGATTCATTATATACTGTTAGAACGATGATTCTAAATGCTGAGAGTATTCTAAACCTGTGCATGGAACGTTAGTAACTTTAGTGTACGATAGGTAAGGTCTACAAATGACTGAATTCCCATGTACACTGGGTAGCGGCGTAAAGTGTGACAAGGATCAGGTATTCAATACGGAATCTACAGTCTCTTATAAGATACAGATGTTCCCTTAGTTAATTCACAAGTGTTCGGATGATTTGGAATCTTTGGCCAAAGTGTTTCAGGTGTTTGACATTTGGAATTTATACTATGAATATATTCAAGTATGAATGAATTATTCAGTAAAGGGCGATTTGGTAACTAATGGAGTAGCTGCGAGAAAAATAATGGTAATAATTATAATTATTTTTTGTCATGGACATATAGTAGAGGGGTTGTTGTCATCAATACAATCTATGTGGGAATTATCGAATAAATGGTTTAAGTCTAGAGTGCAACGAGATTTATTTAGTGGAATTAAGTCTCATTAAATGGTACAAATTTTATCATGAGGCGGTAACTAATTTAATCTAGTTAGAGCTAGATTTGAATTGTCCTTGAGGTCCCTGCGCAAGCCTCTGTTTTTTTTCCATCAAAAAAATATTAAAGAATTCATTAGATGAATTATTTATTCATGAAAAAGGAACATACCCAGTTCCTCAAGGGCTCCCGCCTACACAGGGTCTGGGGGGCAGATGTACACAGCCTTCCCCCTTCAGGGTATTAACCTGAAGAGAATGTTTTCCAGTGTCCCCACCCTGAGAGTGAGGACTTCCCAGGAGGTCATCCATTCATGAAATGAGTAAATTTAATTTTTCCAAACTTTATCTATGGAATGAATAAAAAATAAAAAATTAAATAATAAAATAATTTCATGAAAATTAACATAAGATGAATTTTTAACATGTGGGGAAAAAAATGGGAAAAACAAACACCCAAGATCACGATCCGTGTCTACACAAATGGACCAACTAGCACGCGACACTGGTCCTAGGGGGAGATCTGCTTGCACGGGCTCGAACCAATTAGAGACCGCCATGTGGCACGTGGTTTGCATTTAAAAATAACGCATTTTTCCTTGTTATGAAATGTTGCGTTTGGGGTTTGTTTTGGCACGCTATTGCGTTTTGCTTTGTGTTTCTGCATCCCACATCGATTTGTTTGCTTATTTTCACTCCGGTATCCTACTATGGGTATCGATTTTATTGTTTGGCATTCAATTAAAATTAAAAATAAAAAGGTTTCTGAAAGTGTTGACTTTCGAAGACCTAATCAGACAGACAATTTTCCATTGAAAATTTTTCTTTCTTCAGTTTAATATTTTTCGAAGCCCGCTCACCGGGCATTTTGAGGTCATTGTGTAGAAGACAGCTGGGTCTCAATTTTCTCGGCTTTCTTGGAGTTAATTATCATTCTTCTGGTTTTCTTTATTTGGAACAATTCCGGGTATGTCTTTCTTTCCTTCTCTTTTAAGTTTTTTGCTTTTCTAGTTATTTACAGTTTTCTTATTATGCTAGTTATAGTTCATGTAATTATTATGAATGTATTAGAGCAGAGGCCTAATCTAAATATGTAGATTTAAAATTTAGGCTTAAGATTAAAAATTTTAAACCCTTTTGCTGCGTTAACTTTGGAAATTTTTTTGAAATTCATCCCAATAATTGGTATCATAGCCAGCTTCTGATTACATTCATGATATACATGAATAAGTATAATAAGACTGAAATAAATATATTAGCAATTTAATAAAATAAAGATTTTATTAAGAAGGAAAGTTAATTTAATTTGACATTGATAATAATCTACATATTGGTTTAAATTGTATAAATCGATATTGAATAAATAGTTAATTCAGATCTTTCAATTTATCAATTTGCGCTCATGTTGTTCGTATGATGAGATTGTGCATTCTTAATCAAAATTTATGAAATTGAAAATTTTGATCTAATGAGATTAGATTCAATTATTTTGTAATGAATTTAAAAAAATTTCGGACACTAACATCAACAAATTTTTTTATTTAAAAAAATTATATTTTGGGAGCATGTAGACCTCAATACTGATTTACATAATAATTAAAAATTAATTAATTATTAATTAATTTAATTTTAGAATGAGATTCTAAAGTAGATTATAAGATAATCTAAGTTGTAAGTTGGTATTGTGTTAAAGAAGAAAATTAAATAATTAATTTTATTAGTTAATTTAATTTTTAGAATGGGATTCTAAAGTAGAATATGAGATAATCTAAGTTATAAGTTGGTACTATTTTAATAAAAAATTAATAAATTAATTTAATTTTAGAATGGGATTCTAAACTAGATTATGAGATAATCTAAACTATAAGTCGTTACTGCTTTAAATAAAAAAATTTAATTTATTAAGTATTCGTTAATTTAAATTTTAGAATGAGATACTAAAAGGAAATTATGAGATAATCTAAATTATAAATGCAAGTTAAGTAAAACCACTAGTTTATAAAAATCAAGTGGGAGCGAGGTTCAATTGATAAAATCTCACGGTCTCCATTACCGGTCTAACAGTATAGTAAATCGATAGACCTCCCTATGGAGGATGTCGGTTTGCAGGTTACAAGGTTAGATTTCTATTAGGATAAAAAAAGTGCAAAGAAGCGATGTGACCACGCTACCATGGAGTATTACGTGTATTTGTATGGAGGTTTAGGCAATGGTTTACACTTAATTAGCGTGATACATTGGCCTCCCCAAGGAGTTCTATTGTGTTATGTTAGAGACTAAGGTAAAGTGGTGAGTTAATTATTTTTACTAAGAGTTGCAAAAAAACATGTTGATTGATAATAGTTCTCACCCAAACTAATTGCGTGCAACCCCACTACTGAGGAGTAAGGAGTGGTGTGTTTGGGTCATTATTGCATGCATGATAGTACGATTTTGTGGATACTGGACTTATTGTGTTTGCTAAAATAAAAGAATAGATATCACTTCATTATACAAGACTAATGTTAGACAGTTACACAAATGTTTGCATTTACAGTGTTTTAAAATGGATACGGCTGGTAAGCTTCACTTGATTATAAATGCATAATGTACTAACTGGACCAAATTACTTTGCCTAAAAAAAAAAGTTGGACTTAGTTATTACTAATAAGGGATCTATTGGAAAGAAAAGAAAGGGCAAAGTTCCTAGTGTAGCAACCAAATCCATAAAGAAGCCAGTAAAAGGAAAGTGTTTCTTTTGCGGGAAGACTAGCCATTGGAAGAGGAATTGCACTAAGTACTTAGCTTCTCTTCCTACAAAGACGGCTAAGCCATCTGGTGAAGATATATTGATATATCACTTAGTTGACTCATGCGCAGTTGAGAGTCCACTGGGTTCCTGGTGTGTGAATTCAGGTTCAACTAACAATGTTTGTAATATGTTACAGGGACTCAGGCTAACCAGGAAGCTACATGATGGGGAGCTGTACCTGACGGTTGGAGACTGTACAAGAGTAGCGGTCTTAGGAGTAGGAGATGTTAGCTTAGTATTCAGTGGTAGAGTTTTGATTTTAAAAGATTATTTATTTATACTTGCACTGCGCAGGAATTTGTTTTTTGTGTATCGATTAGTGGATAATGATTATTTAGTTAATTTTGGTTGTGAACCTATTATTATGCGAAACAAATTGTTTATTTGCAAAGGTACATGTGTCCATGGATTATTTATGTTGTTTCCTAATCAAATCTTTCATATTTGTTTAAATAAATCTAACACGAGCTCACTTGTTCAATCTCCTAAAAGAAAGAACCCTGAAAGGGATAATGCCTTCACATGGCACCAACGTTTAGCTCACATTAATTCGACGAGGATCCAAAGACTAGTAAAAGATGAACTAATAGAATCTACGGATTTAAAGTCATTACCAGTCTACGAATCCTGCATAGAAAGAAAGATAACCAAGTCTTTCTTTAAGAGTAAAGGCAACAAGGTTGGTGACTTGCTTGAGTTAGTTCACATAGATGTGTGTGGACCAATGAACTTTCAGGCAAGAGTACTTCATCACATTTACTGATGATTACTCATGGTATGGATATGTTTACCTAATGAGACATAAGTCGGACTCTTTTGAAAAGTTCAAAGAGTACAAAACTGACATTGAAAAGCAATTAGGTAAACAAGTTAAGTCGCTTTGATCAGATCAAGGTGGTGAATATCTTTTGGGTGAGTTTCTGGATTTCCTAACTGCAAATTGGATAAGATCTCAACTTTCTGCTCCAGGTACACCACAGCAGAATGGCGTTGCAGAAAGAAGAAATAGGACATTATTAGAGATGGTATAGTCCATGATGAGTCATGCTACTTTACCAATCTCTTTGGGTTATCCCAGAGGAACAAGGGTAGTCATTTCTATAGTCCTTTTGATCAAACGGTTTTTATAAACAAAATGTGAAATGTTTTATGGAGGATTTTTGTAGTAGACTACAAAAGCAAAAGAAGAGTAGTGTTAGAAGAGTTAAAAGAAAAATGACGCTAATTCTGAATAGCTAGACACGGCTCGGGATACAGTGGATGCATTAGATACACCTACTGGGGTTGAGAATTTTCCAAGTACACGAGAGCCTAAGCGTAATGGGAGGATTCTCAGGGCACATGACAGGTTCGTGGCGGGATCCTTAATGGTTGACCGTGACATTGAATTTGATCCTCTTAGCTACAATGAGGCAATTAAAGACAATGGTGCTGACCAGTGGATCTTAGCAATAAAATCTGAGGTAGGATCTATACATTGTAATCCGGTCTGGTATCTTGTAGAGGCACCTATTGGCCTTAAGCCCATTGGATGTAAATAGGTCTATAAGAGGAGTGGATGGGAAGGCAGAGACCTTCAAGGTAAGACTGGTTGCTAAGGGTTTTACCCAAAAGGAAGGAATCTATTAGGATGAGACTTTCTCACCAGTAGCCATGCTCAAGTCCATAAGGATACTCCTATCCATTGCGACTCATTAAGATTATGAGATTTAGCAAATGGATGTCAAAACGACCCTTTTGAATGGTCATCTTGAAGAAAACATCTATATGGTGCAACTAGACAGTTTCATTGGAAAGAATCAAAAGCATATAGCATGCAAACTGAAAAAGTGCATATATGGACTGAAGCAAGCATCATGCTCATGGAATATTAGATTCAAAGAGGTGATTAAATCCTATGGGTTTGAGAAATTGGTTGATGAACCAAGCATGTACAAGTGACAGCGAGAGAAAGTAGTGACTTTCTTAGGATTATATGTCGACGATGTACTACTCATTGAGAATGATGCAGGGGTGTTATTAGCTGTAAAGATTTGGTTGTCAAGTAAGTTCAATATGAAGAACTCAGGATAAGCCAGATATATTCTTGGGAGCAAGCTTTTGCAAGATTGTAAGAGTAGGATGTTGGGTCTTTCTCAAGCCACTTATATTGACTATGTGTTGTCAAGGTATCACATAGAGGACTCTAAGAAATGGCTTTTACCTATTAAGACATGGAATCCCTCTTTCTTTAGAGCAGTGTCTTAAGACACCTTAAGAGGAGGAGCATATGAAGAATATTCCATATGGAAGCCTAGTGTATGCCATGTTGTGCATGAAATTGGATATCTGCTATGTTGTTGGTATGGTAAGTAGGTATCAGTCTAACTCAAGTCTGATGCACTGGATGGCGGTGAAGCATATTTTCAAGTACATGAGAAGAACTAGAGATTATACACTGATCTTTCAAAGTGACGAGCTGGTTCAAGTTGGCTATACTGACTCAGACTTCCAATCAGATAGAGATGCTAGACATTCGACATTTAGATATGTTTTTACCCTTAGAGGAGGAGCCATTAGGGGGAGGAAGTGTCAAGCAGTCTTGTATTGCTGACTCCACCATGGAGGCCGAATACGTTGCAGCTTTAGAAACTGCAAAGAAGGCATGTTGGTTCAGATAGAATAATTGAATTCACAAAAACTTTGACTCGGTAGACCTTTGGATCATACAAAGAAGGGATGGGTATAAAGTGTATACTAGATTAGATTTAGGACAAGTAGAAGATTGTTAGGAATGGTGTCCTGAAAATCCAAATTTGTCGCTTAAATGTTATTTTATTAATGAATAAAATTAAAGTTCTAGTCATTTCTTGTTAAATTTGTGTAAGTGAGCATATATACCGCATGTGATTTTTTTTCGGTAACATCCACGAGATGGCCGTAGTCCTCATACTACAATTTACATGTTTATTCTAAGTGGTTTATGAGATTAATGCGTAGATAAACTTGGAACAAATGGTATGGATTGTTGTTTGAAAAATTCGTCATCAAAGAGAAGTTTGGACCACTTATACGCTAGACTGTAACATGACACTTTAGATGACTTATCCATGTCATGTGGATGGTGATCCAAAAGTGTTATGTTAGTGTATTTAATAAGATTGACACACTAAGTTGGACCATGTGAGTTGCTTGTTTCTAGACTACTATCGTAGATGAGTAATTTATAATGTACTATTTGAACAATGACTCTAAATCCTGAGAGTATTCTGGACTTGTGCATGGAATGTTAGTTACTTTGCTGTACTATAAGTAAGGTATAGATGAATGACTGAATTCCCACATACACTGGGTAGCAGAGTGAAGTGTGACAAGGAGCAAATATTCAATATGAAATCTACGGTCTCTTATAAGATACAGATGTCCCTGTAGTTGATGCGCAAGTGTTTGGATGATTCAGAATCTTTAGCCAAGTGCTCTAGGTGTTTGACATTTGACATTTATACTATGAATATGTTCAAGCATAAATGAATTATTCAGCAAAGGACGAGTCGGTAACTAATGGAGAAGCTGTGAGAAAAATAATGGTAGTGGTTATAATTATTTTTTGTCATGGACATATAGTGGAGGGGTTATTGTCATCAATACAATCTATTTGGGAATTATCAAATAAATGGTTTAAGTCTAGAATGCAGTGAGATTTTTTTAGTGAAATTAAATCTCATTAAATGGTAATTAAATTTTATCATAAGATGGTAATTAATTTAACCCATTTGGAGCTAGATTTAAATTGTCCCCGAGGTCTCTGCGCAAGCCTCTGTTTTTATTGCCATCAGAAAAATATTAAAGAATTCATGAGATGAATTATTTATTCATGAGATGGGTAAATTTAATTTTGCCAAATATTATTAATGAAATGAATAAAAAATAAAAAATTATAAAATAAAATAATTTTATGAAAATCAAAAATTCACACTATTACATAATAGGGCTATAGCAACGGTTCAAAACTATTAATGTAGACTGAAAACGTTGTTGTAGGTCTGCAATGACGGTTTTCGAACCGTTTAATACCCCACCGTTTTCGTAGCCTATGGCAACAGTTTTTAGGACAACAACAACGGATTATGAACCGTTACAATATAGCTATCAATAGCAACAGTTTATGACCTTCATATGACAACTTTTATATTTAATTAAGGCAACGGTTTTTTTAAATAAAAATGCCTATAGCAACGATTTTTTATGAAATGACATCAGTTTTTAGGTGCCTGTTGTAGCGGTTTTTTGTATAATGGCAATAATTGTTATGGTTAGTTATGTTTATTGCAACGATTTTCTCATAGACTATAGTTGTTCATTTTCAACAGCAAAATCATCCTCAACTTTGACCATTTCTAAAGCTTTAAGTTGTTCATTTCTTTGTTGTCTCATTAACTTTTGTTCTTGTTATTTTTTCCTCAGTAGTGAGGCTATAGTTCCAGCAAACATGGCTTCTCGTTTTTGTTTTATCTTCGGGGTCTGTTTCTTTCTTCATTGAGTGTGGTCTTTTCCTGTCATTATTTCAAACCTGAAAATTCAAGTAGAATGCATCAAAAACGTTAGAATTTCGACTTGCAAATTTATGTCAAGCACGAGGAGAAAGAGAAGATGATATCATGTAAAATCAAAAATTAAAACTTTCAAAATTTTCAATTTACAAAAAATATTGAAAATGCTATTAACACACCAATCAGAGTAGATGGAAGCATTAAACATAGTCCCAATCAGTGTCATCATAATCTGATTCATAATCAGAGTTACTGTAATCTGAGCCATCATAATCTGACTCATCTTCTTCCTCTTCCTCATCCTCTTCCTCATGTTCCTCGACTTTCCCACCTTCATTGTGTCTGTTGTCTAAAATATTAGATGTTTTCTCAATGATGGTTGAAGGTGTGTCATTTCTAGCCCAACTAACATCACAATCTCCAAGTAACCCAAGATTAAAATCATCTAAATCACATCCAAGAGTATCATCTAACATATGAATATTAGAGTTTGCTTCTTGCTCCATATCAATTTCTCTAGAAACCCTTCTAATAACATAATGGACACCTTCTTCAATCGGGTCCTCCATGTAGTAAACTTGATTTATATGAGATGCAAGAACAAAAGGCTCATCTCTACACTGTAACGTCTTAGAATTAACACGAATAAGCCTGTATTCATCATTTTATGTATGAAACCAGCCACACCTATATAATACAACGCTAAATTGAGCATAATAATCAATTTCAATGATCTTTTGTATTGTTCTATATTAGGTCACACTATCATCAACAGGATTACAATCTTTAGAGCTTGCAAAACTTGAGGTCAAAGCAATGAGACTAACTCCACTATTTTGTGTTTTGCGTCTTGCATCATGCCCTGCAATGTGGAACCTATACGCATTGATAAAATATCATGTATATGCCTTTGCTATTGGATTTCGACCCTTAGCTAGCCAACAGATATAGTTTGGCACCACATCACCATTTATCTTATCTTTAAACCATGCTTCGAATTCCTTACTGTAACTTTGAGCTTGATTCCATTTTGTATTTTTGCCTCTACCCCTCTTAGGGTAACTCTTTAACAAGTTCTTATGCTCGATGGGAAAATAGAAAAAGGGATAATTTACATCATTTTAGCGTAATATTACAACAATGTCCATACAAAAATATTAAAATTGGCGTTTATATAACATTACCTAATGTACTAGTCTACTATGTCATTGCCGGAGTTGAATAAAGCACAGTTATGTGCCGTGCTTTTAATGCGAGCTTCTAAAACAACCGCTTTACCTTTGCATTTTTTCTGTCCTCCTACAGGTTAGCGTATCATTGGAAAATGGGCACTGAACTTCCATCAACACTTTCTCTCTCGTTTGATTTCTTCTTAAATGTGGTCTTCATGTATCTTTTGCAAAAATTCAAGCACTCCTCTGCCAAGTAACCTTCTGCAATAGAGCCTTCTGGTCGACTCCTATTATGCACATATGACTTCAATTTACAAAGTTTTCTCTCCACACTGAACATATATCGACAACAAACAGGTCCATTAAGTCTTAATTCATCCACCAAATGAATGGGTAAATACACCATTATATCAAAGAATGCTGGCAAACAAAATATTTCAAGTTGACACAATATCTCTTTGATCTCATTTTGCAAATGATCAAGCTCTTCGGGCTTCACAACTTTACCACATATACCTCTAAAGAAAGCAGCCAATCTAATCAATGTAACTGCAATAGGCTTATGTAATGACTTTCTAACTGCTACATATATTTTTCTGAATGTGCATCACATCCAAGTTATGACGAAGGGAATTATGTTTCCAATAAGGCAAATCAAAGAAAATTGATCTTTTCTTCCAAGGGTTAGACATAATCGGTTGTTGTTACTTCTTTTGCTTCTTCTTTTTTTGCTTCTTCTTACTATTTCTATGAATTTTCTTCTCTACTCTGTTCTTTTTTCCAAATACATGATCCAATGAAGACATCTCTTCGAAAATTTCACTTCCTTTCAATGCACTAGGAGCAACTGCGTGCTCTGTTTTGCCATTAAAAGAAGTTGCATTCTGCCTCCAAGGATGGTTACGGTCCAAAAATTTTCTATGCCCTTGAAAGCACACCTTTCTGCTATGAGGTAACCATTTGGAAGAAGTTTGATAATTGCAACAAGGGCATGCCAAGTACCCCTTTGTGGACCATCTCGACAACATTGCATGTGCCGGAAAGTCGTCGATCGTCCACATTAGAGCTGGACGCATATGAAAGGATTGTTTTCCAAAAGCATTATACATCTCCAAACCAACTTCCCATAAATATTTCAGTTCTTCAATTAATGGTTATATATCAATATCATTTCCAGGAGACTTTGGACCTTGAATCAATAAAGAGAGCATGAAAAATTCGTCATTCATGCACATCCAATGGGGCAAATTATAGTTCACGAGCATCACAAGCCATATGCTATGATTAATGCTCATGGTCCAATATGGATTAAATCCATCACTAGCTAACCCCAACCTGACATTTCGAGGATCACGTCCAAAGTTTGGATGCAATTCATCAAAGTCCTTCCATGCTTGGCCATCAGTTGGATGCCTCAAGATCCCATCCTTAAGGCGGTTAGTGTGATGCCATCTCATGGACTTAGCTGTTTCGGTATATAGAAATAACCTTTAAAGCCTAGGTTTCAATGGAAAGTGCCACAACACCTTTGCAGGAATCTTACGTGGTTCTGCAGGATTGTTGTGGCGTTTCCCAACATACTTTTTGTCCACTTTCCACCTAGAAGAACCACAAACATGACATGATATTGCCTCTTCATACTCCTTCCAATACAACATACAATAATTTGGGCATGCATGTATCTTTTTGTAATCAAGACCCAAATCCCTAACCGTGTTTCTAGCATCATTAAAGGATTTAGGAAAATTCTCATTAGGAACCAATTCCTTCAAAAAATCCAAAAGGTTATCAAGAGCCGCATTGCTCAACCCATGTTGGCACTTGAAAAGGAACAACCTAATGGTACAGGAAAGTTTGAAAAAATTTTCACATACGGGATATAATTCTACCTTACCCTCTTCTAATAATTTGTAAAATTTCTTAGCATCATAAGTCATCCCTTCTATGATTCCTTGATCCCAATCATAATCACCAGCTATATGGACAAATGTGTCACGTAATAACCCATCGACATCAAAAGGGCAAGATGTATCATCAAACTCATTGACCGTATTTTTGGACGAAGAAGTATCCCCATGGAAATGTTGATCATAATTTGCTACAAAACCATCGGCAATCAAATGATCATAGACCTCATTTCTTGTTCCCCAAAATCTAAAAACACACTTATTACACGGACAGCGAAGTTGCCTCTGTTTTCCTTTTCCTTGGCCTTTAGAAGCAAACTCATTAGTCAAAAATTTATTCAGCCGCATGTTAAATTCATCTGTCCATCTAGGGAGATACATCCAATTATTAGTTGAGGCATCCATACGAGAAGCTATACTAGGCAAGAGGACAAGGAAGCGTTGGGATAGAGTATTAATACTTTTTACAAACAACAAATAATTTTAGTATACAACAATGTAAAAGAGTACAATGTAAAAACATGAATTTCAAAGGGGATGACAAGAAGAAGATAAGGGTCAATCTAGTACCAAATGCGAGAAAGGACAATCAAACCTAAATTAATACAACTCATGTCCATTTTAAAAATCGAAAGCAATGAACATAAAGAGAGCTACAATAATCATATATTAATATGTAAATACACGAAAACAAACATAACAAGTATTCATCCATATGGTTAAGAGATGAACTTCTCATGTAGTCGTAAATCATTTGTCTAAATAGTAAATTCAACCACAAATCACTAAGAGTGAAGTTTTTTACCATGTAAAAAATTTCCAAAAGCCTACCGTGACTATTAATAGATTATGAACCTTACTTGGGGTAATAATTAACAAGTATGGCATGAAACCCAAATATCCTCACAAATCAGAACAACAAGCACGAACAAAGGCAATTAGAAGGAAAAAAAAACTGTCATGATCGTGGGCATTTAAGTCCACTGCCACACTATCTGTTTACTTCTAAATTCTATTCGAATGAAGTACTGGAGCTTAGCAGTAACTTGTGATATGAATCCTGATCCAACAATTTAGAACAATAGGACTTAACAACAGCCTTTGAACTGAAGTCATGATCAATTGCAACCAGAACACAGAACTTGAAATTAATACTGCAGGATCTGAATTTCAGCTTAAGATCTTGATCAATTACAATATTGTTCAACGTAAAAATCAGCAAATAAGTTGCAGCGAAACAAGATTCCAATCACAATTGGAAGCTAAATATAAGCTCTAATACCAATTGTTATGATTCAAGAGAGATAACGGATCATAATATAGGGTTTTAAGAAATTTATATTAAAAATGATAGATTGAGATGAGTAATCAAGAGAATTTTAAGAGAAGTTAGAGATTGATATGAGACTGTAAGGGAATTAGAAGAAACCAAGAGAGATTGAAGAGAATTAAGAAGTGAAGTGAATACATTTGATAGAGATATTTGATAGAAGCCTAAAGAGAATTGGGAGATCAAGAAAGAGAAATCAATTCATCATTCCACACATCCAAGTTTACAAGATTAGATCTTTGTTCGAATGAAGTACTGAAGCTAAGCTTAGGTTAATCCAACAAGATCACTATATATTCTGCTGATTTGAATTCGATTCTCACTGAATCAATGTAGCAATAGCTCATGTCAAGAATTCAGTTACCATTGTTATGACCCGAGCATATTAGAATAAGGCATTAGTAGTATATTCAAATAAGCAGTAAGCAGCAACAATAAGAATCTTCAGCGAGTAGCAACGGCAGTAAGTAGCATTAGCAGCAGCTGGTCAAGATCTAAGTTTGATTCCTTGCTTCCAAATCAAGCTTAATTTGATATCAAGATCTGGATCAAGTAGCATTTGATCAAGAATTTTATGCTTAAGGTTTAGATTAGTTTGAGTACTGTAGCAATGTTGAAGTGAGCTTGCGTTTTTACTGATCAAGGAATCAAACTCATATTGTTTTGGTTTAGATCAGGCAGCAAATAGATATAGATTGTCAAGAATTAAGTATTACATCTGTTCCTTGCAGCTAAGAGTTTAAGTTTACAAGATTCAAAGTGATTAATTGTGGCTTTTTGCTACTGAAATTAGCTCAATTCTGTAGTACAGTCTGAGTTATGATTTGTGCGTGCATTATATGCTTGATTGCAAGGTTGTAGCTTGTGTTTTGAATTAACAAACTGAGTTGATTAGAATTGTGAATTTCTGTGACTGATAGTTCAAATCTAGTTGATCTTGCTGGTTCAACATTGGATTGATTATACATTGAGATTGATTAGCTTAGAACACTGATTCTTACAAATGTCACTAGCGATTAGTTGCATTGTGAACCACAGCGAAGGATTCAGCACAGAATTGAGTTAGTATTGACTGCAATTGCATCAATCTTGATCAAGTAGTTGAGATCGTGGTAGGAGCCACCTCACGAGCTGGAGCTGCAGCTGCAGCAGCAGCAGCAGCAGCCAACGCAGCTAGCAATGCCGGAATTACATCGAATACATATGCTAGCTTAACGGCTGGAACTCATTTGGTTCAAGAGGACACCACAACATGTGGTGGCCAAGGAATTGAACATACATTGGACTATGTAACTAAAGTCTTAGAAAAAGTGAGCTTGCAGTTGGATGGACAAAGATTGGCCAATGTAACTATAGTCTTAGAAAATGTGAGCTTGCAGTTAGGAGTGTTGCTTCAAACAGCAACAAGAACTGCTTAATGAATGAGCTAACCGACTACTTACTCCCCCTCCTAGAGTTCATGCCTAACTGCTGATTAGTCAGCTTAATAGAACTGAAGCTCAGCTTACCAGAAATGAAGCTCCAAGGAACATACCAGCGGAACAGGAGGGAAATGATGGTGGAACGACTGTCAAGAACAATAGTTATAGATAGCCAAGGGTGGAGATTGACACGTTTGATGGCTCTCAGCCGCAATCGTGGATTAGAAGATGCGAAAGTTATTTTCGCTTCTATCACAATGATTATAGCCGCAATCGTTTCTCTCTCTCATCTACATCTCTTTCGATTTCTCGTCTCCCTTCACTTCTCTTCTCATCTAAACTCTCATCTATCCTAGGTTATGATTCAAGATTGTTTTCGATCATAACAACATCCAAGTTGATTTGGATAGGACTAAAGGGTATCATTGATGTTGGCAATTCCATGAAGAATCGGGTCAAAGCAGACTAGGAATACGAGCTGCGATGTTATTTATGCCCATTTTAAGGCAAACTCAAATGAACTTAAGCCGTAACATACAAAAGTGGAGAAGTTATTTATGCCAATTTTAAGTTATTTACCATGAAAATATGCACGAAATAAATTACGGCGAACTCAAATGAACTTAAACCGCAACACACGAAAATTACAAAGCTATTCATGTCAATTTTAGGTTATTTACCACGAAAATACACACAAAATCAAATTAGGGCACACTCAAATGATCTTAAGCCGCAACGCACAAAAATGGAGAAGCTATTTATGTCCATTTTAAGTTATTTACCATGAAAATATACATGAAATCAAATTAAGCCAACTCAAATGAACTTAAACCACAATCACACGAAAATTACAAAGCTATTCATGTTAATTTTAGGTTATTTACCATGAAAATACAAACAAAATAAAATTAAGGCAAACTCAAATGAACTTAAGCCGTAACACCCAAAAATGGAGAAGTTATTTATGTTCATTTTAAGTTATTTACTATGAAAATATGCACGAAATCAAATTAAGGCCAACTCAAATGAACTTAAACTGCAACACACGAAAATTACAAAGCTATTCATGCCAATTTTAGGTTGTTTACTATGAAAATACACACAAAATCAAATTAGGGCAAGCTCAAATGAAATTAAGCTGCAAACACACAACAACGGAGAAGCTATTTATGTCCATTTTAAGTTATTTACCACAAAAATATGCACGAAATCAAATTAGGGCAAACTCAAATGAACTTAAACCACAACACACGAAAATTACAAAGCTATCCATGTCAATTTTAGGTTGTTTACCATGAAAATACACACAAAATCAAATTAGGGCAAACTTAAATGAACTTAAGCTGCAACACACAACAATGGAGAAGCTATTTATGTCCATTTTAAGTTATTTACCACGAAAATATGCACGAAATCAAATTAGGGCAAACTCAAATGAACTTAAACCACAACATATGAAATTACAAAGCTATTCATGTCAATTTTAGGTTATTTATCATGAAAATACACACGAATTCAAATTAGGGCAAACTCATATGAACATAAGCCATAACTCACCAAAATGGAAAAGCCATTTATGTCAATTTTAAGTTATTTGCCACGAATATATGCATGAAATTGGATTAGGGCAAACTCAAATGAACTTGAACTGCAACACTTGAAAATGGAGAAGATATTATGTTATTTACCTTAAAAATGGAAAACGAAGAAGTGACTGCAACGAAAATGGGCACAGCAACGAGGAGAAATAGAGCGACGATGAGGAGTGTTTCTGGGAGGAGGAGGAGCGGAGCTGCGTTTGAGGGAGAGTTGACTTTGTTTTAACACTTTTTTTTTTTGTTATTGAAAATTATGGTGGAAAAATTTTGTAAATTTGGCGGCACATTACTAAAATTTCATTTACTCCCTCTAGTGCTCCTTTGCAATGTAATTTACGACGGATAAAAACTCATAATTGACAACAAACAATAAATATTGTCATAAATAATGCACGATTTCATAATTAATTCCTAACAACTTATATTTTTTGTCATAATTGTCATACCATTTACGATGGTTTTTACTATCTGTCTTAACTAGTTGTACTAAATAAGTATCAAATCGAGTTAACCATCAGGTACCAAACGAGTCGAGTGTTAAACCACTCGACTCATACTCATTTATTAGTTACATATGTATTATTTTGTACCCAATCGAACTTCAATTAGGGTACAGATTAAGGATATAATAGTTCAAATAAAAAAGAGTACCAAAAAAATTTTACAAACAATTTAAAAAAAAAGTGCATCTAACTTTCAGAAAATTTTAAAATTGGCACCATGACATTATATAATGGTTGTAAATCGTTGCAATACGTGTCATTTAAAAAACAATTGCAACAAACCATTGTCGTATGTAATTGTGCTCAACGGTTAATTTTTTGTTACAAAAACTATTACCATATACATCCTTATGCAACGATTTTAGAACCGTTGCATAAATTTAGCTTTTGGAACGGTTTTGGAGCCGTAGCAAAATAACCGTTGCCATAGGCCTGTTTTGTAGTAGTGTCATAAGATGAATTTTTGACATGTTGGAAACAAAAAAAAAATCGGAAAAACAAATGCTCAGGATCGTGATCCGCGTCTACGCAGATGAACCAACCAGCGCGCGATTTCGATCTTGGTGGAGATCAGCGTGCACAGGCGCGGACCAATCAGAGGTCGCCACTTGACACGCAATTTGTATTTAAAAATAACGCATTTTTCCTTGTTATGAAATGCTACAATTGGAGTTTGTTTTGGCACGGTGTGTTGCATTTTGATTTGTATTTCTGCATCCCACATCGATTTGTTTACTTATTTTTGCTTTGGTATCCTACTATAAATAGGGGTGCCGATTTTATGATTTGACATTCAATTAAAATTAAAAATAAAAGGTTTCTGAAAGTATTGACTCTCGGAGACCTAATTAGAGAGAAAATTTTCCGTTGAAATTTTTCTTTCTTCATTTTAATATTTTTCGGAACCCACTCTCCGGGTGTTTTGAGGTCATTGCGTAGAAGACAGCTAGGTCTCGATTTTTTTGGCTTTCTTGGAGTTAATTAGTACTCTTTCGGTTTTCTTTATTTGGAGCAATTCTGGTTATGTCTTTCTTTCCTTCTCTTTTAAGTTTTTCACTTTTCTATTTATTTATAATTTTTTTAATATGCTAGTTATAGTTCATGTAGTTATTATAAATGTATTAGAATAGAGGCTTATAGATTTAAATAAGAAATTTAAATTCATAGATTTAAAGTTAGGAATTTTAAATCAACCTTAGGTTTAAAATTAAGAATTTTAAACCCTTCTACTGCGTTAACTTTGAGAAATTTTTGAAATTCGTTCCAACACTCTAACAACAAGAGCACTATGGTTGGAAGCTGACTGGGGAAGAACTTCATCTGAAGAGATGGAAAAGGGCCGAACCACCCTTTGCTCACAAAATACCACCGAGGTTAGCATGTGTCACGTGTCACTCAAAAATTAATAGGAGTTAGATGTGTCACACTGTGGAAGGTGGAAGTCTCACCTGCGCGCTCCTCAAATAAGAAAGTGAATCCATTCCGCAACTCAACACTAGGAACAATACTGTCCAAGTGGTTCATAATACAGTCAACTGGTTCAATGGCTTTCACAAGAGCATCTTAGCCCCCCTCAATAGCGTTCACTATCACACTGCTCAAATACTTAAAGGAACTATCAACAATACCATCCTAAAAAGTCTCAATACCATCTCAAAACGTAGGCCCCCTCAATGATTGCTAGAATCCAAACAAAGGTAGACAGAAGTCGAACCACTTGTGACTCAAGCTTGGTGCGACTTGGATTGAGTTGCCGTTGTAGAGGGGTTGCGGACAAGTCCCCCCCTCAATGCTTGTGTGGGGGGAAAGGAGGTGATAGGTGCGTCTCCTCCCTTCTCCGATAAGCTCGGCCACCATAATAGTGCCTAGTGCTCTAGGCCACATCGGGGGGTCCCAGATTGGCTCGAAGGCTCGTTTTCCTTGAAACCAAGCCCACCCACTAGCTTCATCCCCAACCTCAAAAACCCTAGCACCATGAACAGGTGCCTGGTTGGCCACCTCCTAAACCCTTGGGTAAGTCAGTGAGAATACCATGTATGAAAAAATATATGTACAAGTTTATGAGGATACATGGTTGAAGCCTACAAAAAAAAAATACAAAATGCCATGAAGACAAAACAAATGAAACAAGCTCAGTATGCTCAAGAGTATCAAAGAGTGCTCATTCCCCCACCGCTGAAGAAGCTGAGTATGGCGATGAGCATTACGGAGCAAAGGCCCAAACCTTAAGCCCTAAACACTAAACCCTAAACTTTTTCGTAAATCAGCGAGAACATACTATAAATGAAAAATGTAGTACCAGTCTACAAGGGGTAGTACTCCAAGACACGACCTAAGCCTACAAAGAAATATTAAATGCCATAAGGACAAAACAAAGAAATAACAAACCCATAAAGCAACATCGAAGGCCAAACAACCAAAAACAACTAATACTCAACACCCCATAGCCGAAGAAGCAAAGTATGGCAATGAGCTTCATTGAGCAAAGGAGTTGCAATAAGCCGATTGCAGACCAATCTAGTGACTCCTCAAGGATGGCAGAAGAAGTCCTAGACTAGGAGCAGTGCATGCTTAGGTTACACTCGTACGAGAGGACATAAACAATCACCGGTTATGCATTGTTTCATCAACGTTTTTCCCCTAGATCATTTCGGCACCGTTCATTGGACTTTTTGTGCTTGGCTGTTTTGCCACCTGTTTAACACTATTAGGCATGGCCATGGGCCAATTCTGGGCCCGGGCCTAAACCCTACCTTGGCCCAACGAGCACGGTCCGAGCCCAAGCCTAGGCCGGCCCCCTTTTTTAGTGTGTGTGTGTGTATATATATGTAACATACAATAGAATCATAATAGTGCCTTATAAAATTAAAAATATATATAATCATTTTGACCAAAAAATAATTATAATTTATTGATAAATAATATAACATGCAAATTATTTGTAACAAATATAATACAACACAATCATAATTACAAATATATTTTGTAAAAGAAAATGTATCATAACTTGTTAAAAAATACAACTATAACAATATAATAGTGCCATATAAAATTATAAATATATTTTATAAAAGAAAATATATTATAAAAAAAATAGAATTATAACAATATAAATTAATTAATCTAAACTTGCTTCAGTTGATGCGGTACTTGTATTGGTGCTACCGTTGTCTTCTTTATTGCTTGATGAACCCAAGTTCAGTCGGTCTTAGCCTCTATCCGCTGCAGCCTTCTAGCCCTTCAAGAGCACTGACATTTCTAGGGTGGCCGAAGCTAGCTTCGCTCTCTTTGGTCCAAACAATCTACCTCCTGTACAAAAAGCAGACTCCGATGCTGCTGTAGATATTGGACATGTTAGTATATCGCGTGCCATGATGGAAAGCACGGAACAGTGGATTTTATTTGAATACCTCCATTGCAAAATATCAAAGTATGGATTAGCCTCTGTCGGATAGAAGTCCAGCATAGGCGAATGCGTGTACAAATTTAGCTTATCATATGATGTGGGACTACGTTCAGGCTTTAATCGGTTCAATATATCCCTCACATATGATTTTCATCGAGAAGATGATGAAAAAAGATGATGTACAAGAAACGTTTGTATCAGATGATATTCTTTGAGCATACATAGAAAATAAATTATGTAAATTTTCATCAACTTTAGCCACAAAAGATGCTACATCAAAAGTTGATTTCATTTTTTCGTAAAATATTTGGGCAAATGATTAAAAACCCGTAAGTTTACAGTATGGATAAAAAATGGTGGCAATGCATATGCCATTGGTAATTTAGAATAATATTTTGATAATTTTTCTACCATGGCAAAAATAGAGCCTTGCAACACGGGGTTGTAGGAGTTATCTATCATACAAACAGTAATATCTACCAGTCTAGATGTTACTTATGTAATAATTGGGTAATAACATCCAAAAAATGTGGTAGCCTCTTTAAAAATAACGAAAAATTTACAAATTACATCCCAATCTATATATTCTAAATTAAAAGAACTTAGATCTGAATAATTTTATTGTACAAATTCAATTAAGTCGTCTTTGTATGGTATGATTCTTTCTAACATTTCAATCATGGATGACTATCTATTACATGTATCTAATTTAAATTTTTTATAAGGAATGTCATGTATGTCACAAAGATTTTTAAATTTTCTTTGCCTAATTCCAAATGTCTTAATTGCTTTAGCTCTGTCTCTTAAAACCACAAGAGAAAATTCTATAAGTTACATACCATCTATTACTATTAAATGCAGTACATGACAAATGCAATGTAAACGAAAATATTTCTCATCTAACTTGGGCTTCATATACCTAATTAATTGGTTAAAAGATGCATCGTTGCTAGTAGCATTATCAAAAGTAATGCTAAAAATTTGTGGTCTATCCTCCACTCACGGCATGCGTTTATAATGGTACTCCTGATTACATGAGAATTGTGGGGATATTCAAATAGGCAAAAATGAATTATTCGCTTTTGCATAACGTAGGAAGAATCAATCCAATAAATAGTTATGCACATAAAAGGTATGTTGGATTTCGACTTCTATGTGTTAGACATCAATGAGAACATGCTCGTGTTCACCTTTAAAATATTTTCAAGGTCGTTTTTCATATTTATAAATTCTTTAAATGTATCCCACTTCAAAGTGTTCCGAGGGATCCTTAGAGAGGCAGGGTTTAATGTGGTTTTATATCACCGGACGAATCTAGGGTCTTCGACGGTTGTAAACAGCTTTTCAACTAAAATGATTTATTTCATTAATTCGCATCTATTTATTTTTTCCTTGTTTACGTCTACGTATATATTATTTTTTTTAAACATATTTATATTTTCACATATAAGCACATGTACATATACATTAAAGTATTTGTTCTGTATTCATTTTTTTTTCCTTATTTACGTTCGTGTGTGTGTGTGTGTGTGTGTGTATGTAAAAAGCTTTTTTTTTCCCTACCTATTCATGTTTACACACACATGCACATATACATATATCTGAACTTTCTTTTTTTCATATTAAAATATTTCCTCCTTCGTTGTCGTGTATGTATATATGTATATATATCTATATTATTTATACGTCTTTATATTTGTACATACATACACATGTACATATATTAAATTTTTATTTCATTGTCATAATTTTTTGTCAATATTTCCGTGTTGTATGTATATGTAAAAAGTAATTCTTTGTTTCATGTATGTGTATGTTAAAATATTTGTTGTTTTTTGTTGAAATTTGCTTGTTTATATTTTTATGAATGTTTATATTTTTTTGGCTACATATGTATATTTACACACACATACACCTTGACATTTATTCTAAATATTTTTCCAAATGTGTTATAGCGTGTTATATTTCTCTCATCTTTTTTTATTTTAGTTTATTTTTTTATCTTGATTTAGTTTATATGTATTCATTTTCGTAATCTTTTTTTTTTTTTGTCACATACATCTAATTTCATTTTAGTTTGGTTGTTTGTGATGTTATATTTTTTATTGTATTTGTTAATTGCTTGGTTTGTTCAATTTAAGTGCTGATTGGATACTAGTAGATAGAATACATATATATATATATATATATATATATATATATATGTTTTTACAAATTGAATCAACTAAAGATATTAGAAATAAGTGCAAAGAATATTAAAGTTTTTCTAATTTTTGAATATGAACTTTGTCAACCAATTAAAAGAGTTCCTTTTTTAGTATACTTATTATGTAATATAATATTTTGATTTACGTCTTTCCAAAGCATGATCTTATATAGAGCATGTCATCTGTATATGTTTTTGTTACTTCTCTACTATTTTTAAACCCGAACTCTATTGAACTTGTTTCCACCAATGCACATTCAATTGTTTTTTGAATAATGACATTTGTTAGTGTGTTTACTTTAAAAGTGAAAATTCTTTTGGAAAAATAACATGTGAACACCTCAATAGAAATATGCAATTGTAGTAATTATGAAACAATTAACAGACATAGAATACGTACTTACATTTTTGCACTTGAATGTTTGAATTTTGTCGGGGCATCCAAAACATTAAATTAGGTTTTCAATGTGTGCCCTTCAACACCCAAAAACCATATGAGAACATAAAATTGTGGTAGTAATCGAATGCAAAGAGAGAGATTGAATTCGAAAATTGCTTAATTAAACTATGAAACTAATTTTAATTAAACTAATTTCATTTATAACCATCTTTGTACCGTTGGGCGTTTATTAGAGAGGGCCAATTAATTAAACTAATTTTATTTGCAAATGGGCTTGTGGATATGGGTGAATTGCTTAATAGGAAAGTATCTAAGTTCATGTTGTGCGTGAAAACCAATATATGCCGCCTCTGCTCCAATGGGTGAAGAGTAACATAGTCAGTTTAGATTAGCCTCACGCTCAGCTATCGCATCTTGAGAATGTAACTCGTGACCCTGCCAGTGAAGATGATTCTGTGTCCTCGGGACTTGAGTTTCCTCCAGGTTTTGAGCCATTTACCTTGAACACGTCAGAGTCTTGTATGGAGAGACCCAGTAGAGGTGGGATGAGAAAAGGAAAAGGACTATTGACAAAAAGGGAGAGAAAAGCGCTGAAGCACAAGAAAAAAGAGAGTGAAAAGCGGGAGCTTCAGAATTTTCTTGAGGACTTGTCGCCTAGGAAAAGTACGCCGGAAAATAACAAGGCATCAGGCAAACGAAAAAAGGGGAAGGACGTGAAATGGGGAAAATCGTCAAAGGCAACCGGGAAGAAGAAGAAACGGAATAGGAAGAATCGATACGACAAGATCTCGGAAGCGAAATATGATGAGTTGATCCTTGAAGCGGAGCGGGCAATTGACATGGGAAGTAGAGTTGGTTTTAATTTCGATGGTTTCGACCCACCTATGGTGGCAGATTTGTTGGCTAAATGAGGTGGGTGGTTTTGTGGTTGAGGTTCAGTCCTGCTTCGGTTTCCCGCGCTAGTCGTTTGGTTCTTTTTCTTTTGGGTTCCCGGTCTGAGCTTGTTTTGTGCGTGTTTTGGATAGCGTGTGCTCGGTGTCTGTTTTGTCGGGTTTGGGTGTTTTGGTTTTAATGCTTTTTTGTTTCCCTTTTTTGTTCCCCCCTCCGCTTAAGGAGTGGCCTAGGCCTCGTCTTTTCGAGCTACCTGTCTGTTCTTCGGCTTTGCCGATATTTATCGAAAAAAAAGTATCTATCTATATGTGCTTTTCATTTTAATTTATTTGTATTCATGTATGTACACGTGCGGAATTTTTTTTTTGCAAAATCGAAAATTGAGATCACATTTTCGTGTATGTGTACATATGTGAAAAATAATTAATAATTTGAAATAAGTGCATGTGAACAACTCTATCTAATTTTACGATTGTAAACAACAACAACAACAACAACGAACCCAGTGCCTCCAAGGGCTCCCGCGAACGCAAGGTCTAGGGGGGTAGATGTACCCAGCCTTCCCCCTTCAGGGGGCTACCCTGAAGAGAGGCTGTTTCTAAGGACCCCCAACCTGGGAAGCTGGTGCGCAGCCTAGAGCATGAGACCTGGCAACAGGAGAGCAAACAAAGCATGAGCATGACTAGGGCAAAACACTCAGCGAGCAAAACAACAAACTTAAACCAGGCCACATTAGGCAAAACTCGAAAGATAAGATAAAGATAAGGATAAGGATAGAGATAAATACAAATAGGCAAGTAGCAAGTAGCAAGTAACAAGTAGCCGCGCATGAAAGCGAGTATACAACCTATGTCCGCCAAGAGGATGTCAGGCCTAGCACTAGTAAGCTAGACTATCCTATTCCAACTGGAGCATCTATTATCCCTATGCTAGCCCTCCATTGGGCCCTATCTAAAGCCATCTCCTCCCGAAGGTTTAGGTGGGTGAGGTCTTATCGGATCGTCTCCAGCCATCTCTTCTTTGGCCTGCCTCTTCCTCTTCTGCCTAGTGTGGTAAGGGGCTAATCGCATCTCCTTACTGGAGCGTTGTCCGGTCTCCTTCTAACATGTCCGAACCATCTCAAACATTGCTCCCTCAATTTATCTTCAATGGAGGCTACGCCCAATTTGCTTCTTATGACGTCGTTTCTGATCCTATCCTTCCTTGTGTGTCTGCACATCCACCTCAGCATTCGCATCTTCGCCACCTTTATCTTCTGTGTGTGCTGTTGTTTCATCGCCCTGCACTCCGCCTCTTATTGTAGTAAATGTTAAAAAGTAATAGTAATAAGAAATATACTTACGATCATTCTATTTTCTAATAATAATATAGAAGTTTTTACGGGCCTGGTAGTTTTTAGCGGTGGTTAATGATGCTTACCGGCGATAATTTGAGAAGGTTTGTTGATCAGGTGCGGCTGTTACCCGGTGCATGTGTGGTGGTAAGAGTTGGGAGTGTTGGGAAAAGAAAGAAATAAATAGTTGTATGTTGGATATAATATTAAGGAAGTACATGGATAGATGTGGCTTAAAACATGACTTTTGGGGAGTTGTATTTTAGTATTTAATTTTTAGGCTTTTATAAGAGAAGAGAAGTTTTGTAATAATAATATAGAAAGATACATAAATAATACATATACATATTGTATCACGAGTAAATTCCCGTACCATATTCGCGCCGCATGGAGCGTAGTTTTTCACTTCCCGCCAAATCCACCCCCTTGCAATTAGGTTTCAGGCGAGCCCGAGGCTTCTTCAGTTCAGTGCCCTATCTTTCTCAATTCTCTCTGCCACTGTAAATCAACTCGATTCTCGATATGGACATGGACATTCCTGATCCGAACGAGCTCCAATGGCTAGAGGAAGAATATCTACTAGAAGAGGAAGAATCGGGCACCGAGCATCCACCATATTCCTTCCCAGATCAGGATGAAGAACCATCAAGTGAAGTACAGCAGCCGCAGCCACAAACTCTGCCGGATTCAGAGCATTCATTTTCTTCTGCATCTCCGGACAACGACGATGGTAGCAAGAAACGTCTTCGATCTCAATTTGACACTTCAGCTAATGGGAAACTATTTGGCGGCGATAAGCGGAGCAGGGTCGTCGCGGAAGCTGAAGTGGGGAACTGGGACGATGATTGGCAACGCCAGGACAAGTGTTTGTCATGGTATGCCTCAGAAATAGACGGTGATTGTATTCCTATTACGGGACCTCGCGGCGAAAGGGTTTACGCCAAGATTGAGAAACATAGTTCGACCGATGTGAGGACATTTGCTATGCCCCTGCATGCTCACTCTAGTGGTACGAAGGATGAATTGTTTGATATGTTGTTTGTTTTCGTTTTTTGTTAGGGAGGGTCTATTTCCCGGGCCTAATTTGTTCATCCCAGTTGAAAATGTTGGCTTCCTGTGTGGAGCGTGGTTTTATATTGTTATGGACATCGAGTGGAGATCGGGCCGATAGGCCTCATTTGGAGTGGATATGGATTGGTCGGTGCTCGTTGACACTCTATGGTTTTATACCATGTAAATCTTGTGTGTTTGTTTTTGTTTTCTTGTGAATATTTTGTTGTGTTTTAGAAGGTGCTATTGAAGGATATGCAAGGATACTCAAGGAGAAGATCATGGCATAATTGTAGGAATAAAATATGGCAAGCATTCTAGGGTTTACTACAATGACATCACTGCCCTTCATCCTTAATGTAATGCATATGGCTAGTCCAGTCTTTATTCTCCTCATTGTTCTCTATAAATAGAGACCATTCACGTACTCATTACTCATTACTCATTCAATATAGAATCATTTTTTATTCTTCTCTTTATTGCTATTTCACATGGTATCAGAGTCTCTCTAGAGAGACTCTCTGTACCCTTGGGATCCTGTACTTGCAGCAACTAAAGCGCGAGTTTGTTCGGGGGAGTTCTGCTCTTGATATTGATTTTGGGCACCTTCTTCATTTAGAAGTGCAGTTTTCAGAACTTCGAAATCAGGTGTGGGGGAGGTAATCTGGGTAAGTGTCCCAAAAGCAACATATTTAATGGGGAGGCCAGAGAGGGCATAGTGGACAAGTTCTCTACTCGATATGGGGGGAATCTATGGTAGCTAAGTCATCGGCTATGGATTTTAATTCAAAGGGGCATGTTTCTGTAGTTTTGTCGTCTTTTCGTATGTTGATGACATGATCCTCACTGGATCCAACCCCCAATCCTTAGACACCTTAGTTCGTAAGCTCTCAACACAATTCACCATGAAGGACCTTAGATCTTTAGACTATTTTCTACGCATTGAAGCCAAAAGGACTAACAACAGACTTTTTCTCTCACAACATAAATATACAACCTTCTCACTAAACATCAAATCCAAGATTCCAAACCGATCAAACCACCCCTACCCGCACGCACCCATCTCTTCCTCCACGAGGGAGAACTTTTATATGAGCCCATTGAATACCACAGTGCTGTTGATGCTTTCCAGTATCTCACAATGACACGTCCCAATAAATGCTATGCTGTTAATCTTGTCTCTCAGTTTGTGCATGCCCTATGGATTAGTCATTGGCAGGTTGTAAAGTGGATCCTACGATACCTCAAAGACACCCCCTATAGTGGTCTACACTGATGCTGATTGAGGTGGTTGCCCTGATACCTGACGCTCAACCATGGGATATGCTTTCTTCCTCGAGCCCAACCTCATTTCATGGCGTGCCAAGAAACAAGCCATGGTTTCCCAGTCCTCCACTTGATCAGAGTACCATGCGGTTGCCCTAGCTGTTGCAGAAAGAGACTAGGTTTGCTACATCTTATGGGACCTTGGCCTTTGCCACTCTAGACCAGTCATCATTTACTGTGACAATGTCTCCGCTTCTTATCTTGCTGCTAACCTTGTTTCGAATGATCGTAGCAAACATGTCGATGTTGATTTCATATGTTGGGGAAAAAGTTCTCAAGGGTGATCTTCAAGTTGGATACACTCCCACAACTCGCCAAATTGCTGACATCTTCACAAGGGGTCTCCCTGCCAACTCCTTTCATTTCCACAAAAGCAATCTTCAAGTTGTTGCTCCCCGCTCAGATTGAGGGAGCCTATTGAAGGATATGTAAGGATACTCAAGGAGACGATCATGGCATAATTGTACGAATAGAATATGGCAAGCATTCTAGGGTTGACTACAATGACATCACTACCCTTCATCCTTAATGTAATGCATAGGGCTAGATTAGTCTTTATCCTCCTCACTGCTCTCTATAGATAGAGACCATTCATGTACTCTTTACTCATTCAATATAGAATCATTTTTCATTCTTCTCATTATTGCTATTTCACAAGTGCATTTTGTTGCAAAAAAAGTTTATTTTTTTTTTGGAGGGGGGATGCATGAATAAGAGAAGAAAAGTTGTAGGAAATTAATCTGTAACATCACAAATTTGATTTGGGTTTACTCAGTATTAGTATAATATCCTACATTACTATATGATTGTGATTGTGATAGATATGATTGTGATTATGTCAGAATCTGTGTAATATTCTCTTGTATTCGTCTATATATAATAGATTCTCAACTACCTTATTGGACACGCTCATCAGAATAATCACTTCACAATCAGGGAAAGAGGAGAAGGGAGAAACAGAGGGAGAAGGGAAATTGCCGAGAGGAGAGACAGAAGAAACTGAGGGAGAAATCAGAGAGGGAGAGGGAGAGAAGGGAGAGAAAAAGGGTAATGTTGTTGCCGGCTTAAAATTGTTATTGTCAGAGCAACGTCATACTATTGCTCCGGCAATAACAACGCGTTTATATTGGCAGAGAATCAGAAATGAAATTTGTTTATTGATCCACAACGTGCTTACTAATGAGACCCATAATACTTATATATTGACAAGGTCATGGCATAATCTATCATGTTTGTAGTTTTTTTGTGGGATTCTAATCATCTGAGACTAAGTTATCTTTAAGTCTGTTGAAACAGTAATGCGGCTAAGTTTCCCCACTCACTGACTTACCAAAAAAAGGGCTAAGTTCTGATAAAAAAAAAAAAAAAGGCTAAGTTTTCCCCATTTTTACTTGAAATGCAGGACTTATTTCTGTACCGGTCAGTACATTGCTGCAAAGAGCAGAGCAAGATGCTTTTTTGAAGGTATTGCCTTAAACCAGGTGTATGCAACCAATGTTGAAAGCTCTTACTGTATCTTATCCACCTGTCTCCATTTACCTATGTTTGCTTTTTGTATGCTTGAAATGGAGCTCACGATGTTGCCAATGAGGCCTTGCTAGTGGTAAGTCGATACTAAGGGTAAGGCCTTGGGACATATAGTCTGAGGTCCAATTCCTACTCCCCAAATCATCACCAACGTAAAAGAGCTCATAATTGGGGCCACACAATTATCAACAAAAAATTAACCTCTTGAACACTAGTATACTGGGATTTCTTAAGTTTGCATTACCTATTGCTGTGGAGCTAAACATAAGTAAAGCTGACTTGTGCTCATCAAAATAAATGTGGGAATTCGTCCTTTTCTTAGTTTTTTGTGAGGTCAGGGGAAGCCAACATTTTTAAAGCTTAGAACTTTAACGTTGTCCGTGTCAACGGTGACTTATTTGCACCCCAATGGTGGCAGTCATATCAACCTAAAGTTAATCTCTCGAGATACCACTGTACTAGGACTTTGTATGTTTGTATTATTTACTGGAGCTTCAATAAAGATGACAATTCCCACAAGTAAAGCTTTACATAAGGCATTTTGAAATATGTCTTAAGATGCGTGTTAATCTTACATAAGTAAAGCCAACTTGTACACCCCATTGAATAAATGTGATTGGGAACTTGTTATGGGAACACATCTATCTCTTCTTTATGAGGTGTTGGGAGCCGTAAGAGTAAATTTGATGTCTTTTTCATGTCATTTTGACATTTCTAAAATTAAGTGATCAGTTTCTGCATGCTCACAGTTATGGTTTGATTTATCATTGTGCTGTTGTAGGCTTTGCAGGCTAGTTCTGAAGTTGAGAATGATCTGTTACGTCCCGAAGCATCGGTTGCAACAGAAGAGCTTTGGGTAAACAAATATGCTCCAAAATGTTTTACCGAACTCCTCAGTGATGAGCAAACAAATCGAGAGGTACACTATAACTCAACTCTGTCCAGAGGTTGATCTCATAAGTTTTGGACCTTGTTACATGCAGTGCTCTCATTGGTTCCTTTTGTTAACTTAATTGTTCTACTGTTGTAAAAGAACCTTCTGTATGTGTAATGTTAAAGAAAATACTTTGTATCCATGAGTTTCAGATTTTTCTTTGATTATAAATTGCTGAATCAACTATTGTTTATAGGTTCTTTTGTGGCTGAAACAATGGGATTCCACTGTCTTTGGTGTGGACATTAAAAATACAGCAGATGAGGTTTTGGATGCACTGCGACGTCATTCTTCTGCTTCTCACCATCAAAAACACTTCAATACGAGTTTCATCCGGAGAAACAAAGGATCCATCTCAACTGAAAAGTATTTTGGACGTTCAACCGTGTTGGATGAAGAGAATATTAGATCAAAAGGCATTCATGGGCTACAAAACAAGAAGCTAAGAGTTACTGGTCCACCAGAGCAAAAGGTCAGTCATGAAATATTATTTGAGCAATGGTGTTTGTGAAGAAACACAATAATGAGTATACGCAAATTTTTGTTGTTTGGTTGTGGGAATTAGCCTTCAATTCTAATATTTATACGCCGGATGAGAATACCAGTGAGGTTGTATATGTCAGTTGCAGAGAGTAGCAGCAGGGTGCCGGAACTCTGCTCACTACTCCTTCCCTGCCTTCTTCTGACTCCCCTTTTCTCTTATTCATTTGATAGGAAGGGGCAAAAATATTTCTAGATTTGGAGTAAAATAACTATGAGGAGAGTGAAACATTGCTACAGTACAAGGTCATAGAAGTTGATTAGTGGCAAAAATTTCTGAGAGAAGGGCTGTCAATAATGATGAACTATTGGGGTATCTAAATGCTTCTGCTGTATTTCTAAAAGAACATGAAAAACAATCAATCATATAGAGGGCTTACACAACTCTGTGCCCCTGCTTGTTGATGTGGATGCCTAAAAATCCAAGTACATTGAAAGCACTAGATGAAAAAGAGGAAGAGGTAGGCCAAAGAAAAGTTGGAGGGAGACTAAGAGACAAGACCTTAGATCTAAAGAAGATGTGGCTCTCGATAGAGTAGAATCCAAGTAGCTGAACCCGCTTGAGGGGAGCTTAGATTTGGGGCATTTTATCTTTAGCGAGATGCCTTTTTCTTTTTTTTCATTTGGAGCAAGCTGAAGAGAGATCGTGAGACATGATTTTACTTCTTCAGATCTTACAAGTGATATGTGGCTACTAATTGAGTACAATGGGGGCGTAGAATCCATGGTGAGCTTAGATTTGGCTCCTCTTTATCCTTTGAATAGTTGCCATTTTCTTCTTTATTCATTTGGGGGTGGGGTTTCAAGACTGATTGCTTTCTTGTTTTGTCTCTTTTGCTTGAATTTTGTTAGCCTAGTGTTTTGCTTTATTTCCCTCCTTGGGTGTCTGTTCTGTCCAGTTGGGTTATTTGTAGTGCTTTGTGCCCTCCCTATATCTCAACCCTTTGTGATGCTTTAAGCAACTCACAACTTGCAGTAAAATATTCATGTCATTTCATCAAGCAATCTTTCGTAGACTCCATATGACTAATTCTACCAAGTTGAATAAGGCTTGGTTTCTTGTAGTCCATGTGTCACATCACAATCTCTAAACTTGTTGACTGAAGCATCTATTTGTTTCCATAGTTTGCAATTATAAGGATGTGTCATCAGTAACCAAGTTTACGAAATTGCAGGTTCTTTTACTGTGTGGTCCACCAGGGCTTGGGAAGACAACTCTTGCACATGTAGCTGCAAAACGCTGTGGATACCATGTTGTGGAGGTTGTAAACTGAATTGAGCAAAATTTGATTGTATAACATCGTGAAAGATTCCATTTCACCGCCTGTGGATTTGTATCTAAGATACTTTATACCTTGTAGTGAAGCATTGATTTTGGATGTTTATCAACCACCAACTCATTATTTTTTTCAGGAACAGTTTGCTAATATGGTTTATAAATCCTTGAATTAATTTGTTTTCTCTTTCTTTGCTCATTTTGCTGCGTACATTATTTTATCTCAAACTTGGTTTGTGCAGATAAACGCAAGTGATGACCGTTCATCAGCTACTATTGAGCCAAAAATCCTTGATGCGGTTCAGATGAACTCTGTCATGGCTGACTCAAAACCAAAGTGCTTGGTAGGTTAATAGTTTCTCTGATTTCTCTTAGCTGTTTAGCTTGACTAAAAGAAGTTAAGTTGTCATTTTAACAGATAATTGATGAAATTGATGGAGCTCTCGGGGAAGGCAAGGGTGCAGTTGAGGTTATTCTAAAGATGGTAACTAGGGTTTTAACAAATATTTCTTGTCAGTTTCAAGCATCCTCATGGATGCATTTGTCATTATTGCACGTCTATTGAAACTGAGGTGAAATTCGGCTGTACATTCACCTGAAAATTTATTTGATAAGGTCTGTCTAGAAGCATATTATGATGGGTGCTCATTGTGTAGGTGGCTATGGACCGTGGAAAGGAAGGTTCTGCTAAAGAGGACCAATTAGGAATGAAATCTGTCAAAAGGGGAAGGAAAGCACTACCGCTGTTGAGGCCTGTAAGACTAATTTTTAGTTACATGCATGAGCTAAGGGATGCTTTTAGAGATTGTCTAATGATTAATGAATTGGGTGCCATGCAGGTCATTTGCATATGCAATGACATCTATGCTCCTCCTCTGAGGCCTTTGCGTCAGGTAGCAAAGTAAGTCATTTCTTCTTATCGAGAATTGACTAAAAAAATGTAATGCTAGAATTACTGCTCACTTTTCCTGTTATCATTTTGATTTTCTCCTCTATCTCCTTTGTTTTCATCTCATTCCCATTTGCTATCCTGTTTACTATTATAAGACCCCAGACCCTGCATATGTGGGAGCACTTGAGGCACTGGGTCGGTTGTTGTTGTTGTTTACTGTTATGAGACTTGTATAGGGATTGATGCTGCATAACCTAGTATTTGGTTAAGCAGGAAATAAATGGTTGAACAAGTATATGTTAGTTAAGGCCTTTGGGGTCAGCAATATTGGGAGTAATAATTTGGTCATAGCTGAAGTCAGATGCATGCAACATGTCCGTTATGTTAATAAGTGGAGATGTAAGCATTATGTAAAATTTGGAGCCTCTCTTTTGGAGGACCACTGGATGAAATTGGCTTTTCTTCACGTATTAAAGCTGGGGAATTATTGTAATGGGATTCTCACTGCAGAAACTGAGTGCTTTAGACTATTTGTAAATAGAGAATTTTTCATTTTTTTGGGAAAACTTTTCTGGAAAACTAGAATAGTTATTATAAGCTCAATTTTCCCATTGGAAAACTGGAGAATAGTTGGAAAACAGTTTTCCTTACTCTTTTGGAAAATTTGGAATAAAATTTGAACTGTTTTCCATACCTTTTCACCTCTGTGTTTCTTACAAGTTTCTTCTTGTCTTTCCTTACTCTCACCTTTCTTCTCTTTCTATTTCTCTTTTTCTAACCCACAACCCACTCTTCTAAGGTGAAGACACATAAGAGGACCATGTGTGTTATGTAATGACATTCATCTTTGCGGGACATATTAGAGCGTGCTTTTGGCGTACTTAAGTCTAGGTTGCCAATTTTTAAAGCAAATCTCACTTGGAGGAACTCGTTTGTGCTTTATACCAAACTATCCACTAGTGTGCTAATATACGACAAAACAATTACATTATTTATTTCGTATGGTAGAGAAAGTGCGGTGATTCGTCATGATAACGATATTGTCATTGCACAAGATGACATAAAGGTGAATATGTTTCAACAAATGTAGAAGTTAGCATGTTGCATGTGTAAGTTGTATTTGTATAATACAACAATAAAGTACTTTTTTTCCTTTGTCTACGATTAAGCAGTATGAGTAGGTGGTCTGCGCTTTGAATTGTGTATCAAAAATTGATACTTGTATCCAAGGTTGCTAATATTGAGATTCTACTTAGGCTCTGTTTGGCACATGGAATTAGAATTGGACTGTGGAATTGCAATTTCAGTTCCAATTCTGATGGAGTTGAAATTCCATTGTTTGGTTCATTAAAGGAAACGGAGGTCAGATTTATAATTATATAATGATTCGAATCATAAAGGGTTTTCGGTCAATTGAGTTGGAGTATTTCGAGTTTTAAATCAACTATGGTTGGATTTTGGTTGTAGCAGTTCACATTGCGTTCATGTTATTATGGCAGGAGCAATTTACTTTGAGTTTGAGTTATTGGAGTTTTGAGTTAAATCTGGTCGAGTATCGCCTCCAATCATTTGGTGTTCAAGTTATCTTGGATTTTCTGTCAATTGGGTTAGGTCTTTTTTGGGATTCAGGCTAGTTATTATCATGTTTGAGTTTATTTAGGTCATTTCAAGCTCGAGTCATCTTAGTTTTGGGAGAAATGAGTTGTATTATTTTAAAATTTCAGTTATCTTAGGCTGGCTTTGAGATGAGTTGGGTCATTTTGGGTATGGATCGTATTAAGTTTTGGGTCAATTTGGTTGGGTCATTTCCACTTCGGCTTAGCTTGTTTACATCATATTCAAGTCGAGTAGTTTCATTTTCTGGATTTGAGTGATTTCAAGTTTCGGGTCAATCTAGTTGGGGCACTTCGGACTTTGAGCTAAGGTGACTTCGATCATTTTAAGTTCCAGTCATCATTTCAAGTTCTAGTCATTCGAGTTGGGTGTTTTCGAGGTTCGGATCAAATTTTAGGTTGTGTTTAAGTCTTTAGATTTTGAGTCAACTTGGATTTGGATTAATCAAGTGAGGTCATTTTGGATTTTAGGTCAATGGAGTTAATATGGAATTGCAATTCCTTACTCCCACCCCAGTGAATTGGAAAGTATGATTTTCAGTTAAAATCTAATTCCATGGAATTGAGCAGTGGAATTGTAATTTCATTTCTAATAGGTGAACCAAACAACGGAATTGGAATTTAGGGCCCCAATTCCAGACTTAGCCCCATTCTAGTCTTCAATTCCATGTTCCAAACACAGTCTTAGATTCTTTAGGGGCTTCCAAAATTGGAATTGGATGATAGAGTTGAGAATTTTAAGATTGGACTAAATGTGTACTATAACTATTTTTGGTATTAAAATTCATTACATGGTTCACAAAACTGTAGTATAAGACCTTAGCATACAAGGGTACATATAAGAAATGTGATCAAATAAGATAATATTTTATCTTGTAATTTAAATGTGTTATTTCAGGTTCAAATGATCGTGAAAGCTTTCAAGATGATGTGCTGCTAATCAAACTTTATATTAGCTAATTTAATATTACAATTTAAAACTAAGCTTAATTTGAGTTATGTGCGAGTATAGACAAATAATTTAACTTGTTTTACTTCAGGGTGAGAAAGTAAGTTCATTGTTTGTATGCATTGGTAGGATTGGTAGAATCGTAAAATCGTATTATGGTCTTATTCGTTAGTTTCATTTAATATCAATGGATTTATCTAACCACATTCATTCTCTCTATGGAATCATCTAAAGTTATGTCATTCTCATTCTCATCCCCAGAATATGGCTTAGCCTCAACAATTTGTTCTTCTTCTAGGTCTGGTTGGTCACTCTTTTGATTTTATGATAAGATTACGATAAGGACTTTGTGAAGCAATGTGGCCTAATTGTTGGCAATGGGAACACTTAATAGAGGAAGAGCCAGAAGAGCGGAAAGTACTAATTGTCTCAACAGAACGAGACATAGGGCCACTAGGACGCTTAGGGTTAGGGGTGGAAGATCCTACAATATGGGACCCAATAATAGAAGACTCTTTTCCCTTCAAAGGGGGCATAGGATGAGGGCTGATATGATTGCGAATTACTCCCCGGATTGGTCGAACGACGAGTAGATGGGGCTTTAGAATATTTTTGTATGTGGGAGCCCTTGAGGCTTTAGGTTTGTTATTGTTGTTGTTGTAAGATTCTACAAAATTAAGATTCTGCTTAGAATCGGGGTCAATCAACAATTTTGGGATCGTAGAATCGTAAGATTTTAAGATTCAGATCGGGAGTTTAATAACCATACTTGTACCAGAAGCAATATCCAAGTTTTCATGAATCGGATATATCGATCATTTCGGATCGATTAGCCTAATTGTTCAGGTTGAGTTCAGATTGAATTGCGTTTTTATGTTTGCGGAGTATTATTTATGCATATAATTTTCATTTTTTAGAAAATTGAAAAATTGAAATCACTTGTATGCATTTTTTAGTGTTTTCTATTGGAAAACTATTAATGATTTTTCACTCCTAACAAGTTTTCCAAATGGAAAACTAAAAAGGAAAACTGGAATCGGAAAGGAAAAGTAGAAATAGAAAATAAAAACTATTTTCTATTTCCAAACGGAGCGATCATGTTTTCTGGGGACATCTAGGTTTTTCTGGCATGTTGAAATCTCGAACAGATGAAACAGTACTAGGCTTTTTGATACATGCACATCCTTTAATTACTCTTTCCCTTGATCCTGATCAATTTATTTCATTGGAGCTTTGTATGCATAATCAAGAAACCGAGCTTTACCCTATCTTTCAATTTGCACCATTAATATCCAAATTTTCATGAATTGGATGTATAGATAATTTTCCAATTGATTAACCTAATTGTTCAGGCTGGGTTCAGATTGAATTATGGGGTTTTAAGATTTGCGGGTATTATTTGTGTCTACAACTTCCATTTTTCAGAAAATTGAAAAATTTAAACACTTGAACGCATTTTTCAAATTTCTGTATTGGAAATTTGTTAATGATTTTGCACTCCTAAATATGTTTTTCAAATAGAAGATAGAGAAGGAAACTGAAGATGTAAACAAAAACTGGAAATAGATAATGAAAACCGTTTTTAGTTTCCAAATAGGGCCTCTAACATGTTTCTTAGGACATCTAGGTTTTTCTGTCATGCTGAAATCTTGAACAGATGAAAAACTACTGGGATTTTTGATACATGCGAATCATTTTGTTATTCTTTGCCCTCACCCTGATCAATTATTTCATTGAAGCTTTGTATCCATAATCAGGAAACTGTGCTTTACCCTTTTCTTCAATTTGCACCTTTAATGTCGTGAAAAAAGTTCTACGGTTGGGGGCCTTCGGATATATCCTCCTTTCAGAGTAGCACTCTGGTAAGACTGTGTACATTTCATCCTCTACAGTCCCCGCCTGGGTGGGAGCCTTTTGGACACTGGGTTGTTGTTGTTAATGTTGTGAAAAAAGATTAAGCAGAAAGGAGTGGGGATAATTCAGAGTCAATTATAGTGGATAATCAACTTCGTTATATGTGAAACCATAAGTTGGGGATAACCCCTTCTTTTTCTTTGTTTTATTTATTTAGTACATATTCCTTTCCCTTTGACTTTGCAGTTGCTGTCCCATAATCTTAATGCATTAAGGTTTCTCCATTGGCACATGAGAATTTATTTGTCATCCCTTAAAGATTTTTGCTCTAAAAAAAATTTTATTTGCCGCGCAGGGTCCATGTATTTGGTCAGCCAACTGTGAGTCGTGTGGTAAGCAGGTATGAGCAACTAATCATATGGAAATCGATGGAGTACCTTCTATTAGAGATTGTCATATTTGATGTGTCCTAGGTTTGCAGCTGTTAGTTTAGTCATGATACTGAATGGTATTGATGGATTGCTTGTTCTTGGAACTGTTTTGCGCAGACACCATTAGTGAACTTAAAAAGACCCTTTGGTATTTAAGGATTTAGAAACAAACATGTCAATAATGTAAATAGTGGTAAAAGTACACTATAGGTAGGCTATATTTTGATGCAAATGTATTCTATTTGCACTTTTTTCCTAAAAGTGAGTTTTTATCAAGGAAATCTATATATATATTATTACCAAATATCTTCACTCCAAAAGCCTTCAAACCCTTATTCAAACAAATTCTAAAATGGTGTCATTGAAAGCATCTATACTTTAGTTTAATCAATTATAGGAGAGTGTCATTCACATTTTAGATCATAAAAAAGAAAAAAGGAAAAATAAGAAATTCAAGTTTTTTACTATGATATTTTAAAAGTATATAATATTATATCTATATAAAATTTAATTAAATTTTAATATGATAATATATAAAATTATATAAATATCTTCCGTATATCGCACGGGTATCACTAGTAGATCATTGTTGTTAAAAGTGTGCCTCAGACGCTCATGAGGCGTTGGATTGCTTTCCTTGTAGAAACCCTGAGGCGAGTCGATTGCTGTGGAGCTTGATGAGGCGCGTGAGGCGCGCGCCTCTTGGCCTTCTTTTCCTTTTAGTTTTTATGATACATTTATGTGACTGTTGGAATTTGACCTTACTTTGGCTGAAATTACCAAATTAGCCCTAAGGGGTTTTGAAACGTCAAACCCTATCATTAAAGAAAGCTGGAAAGTTAAAACTTGCCGCTTGTTATTTTGAATTTTTTTAATATAACCCTCATTTGTGCCACGTGCCACCCCTCTTTTTTTCTTTTTTTTCCCCCCCTCCCTTCTTTGATGTATTCTCTGACTTTAGAAAGTTTATATTCAACATGCATCCACTAAGAGGTCCTAAAATAATTTAAGTATTATTATTGTACTTAATATAATAAGATACTTTAATTAAAATTTTAATTCATCTTTTCCTTTTTGTAAAATAGATGGCCATTTTCAAAATCTTCATGTATAATTTCCTCTCTTTATTTTTGAATTTCATTTGATTTTAAAGGTTGTTTCTATGATTATTTGTAAATTTTCATTTGTGGGTAGATATATGGAGGTTATTTTATTGCAGTTTATTATACAAGTACGTGACCTTTATTATTTATAAATATATGAAATGAGAAGCTTTAATATATGTTCTATAAATAAATTTAATATAACTAAAATAAGTCATACAAAAACAACCCTTAGTGCGTCTCATATGTCCAAAAAGCGTGCACCTCAATCATGCGCCTTGCGTCTCAACTTTGGGACACCTTTGCTCCTCAGTGCGCCTCATGCCTTTGACAACACTGAAATAGATACACAAACTCCATGATAAGAGTTTTTAGGAAATGGTATGCTAACTAATTATTCATTGCAAGAAGTTAAACTATTAATGTATTCCGAGCCAGCCATTTATCCAGGGGGGACACTTCACCAAAGGAGCCATGACTCTGAGATTTGGGGATGGTTCTCCTTCTATAATGCTGATTGAAAAAAGTTTTTTCTTTCTCAATCTTCTATGGTACCTAACTACCAGTTTGAGTTACGTTCACTTTAAAAGCTTAACCTTTTTATTTTTTCCTGACAAGGGAAAAGAGCTTAACCTTGTAAATAATACAATTTATTTAACTGTCACTTCTAATGTGTGATTCTGTAGTCTCATGGAGAAGTTGTTATAGACTGTTGGAGGGTTTTAACTTGTTTTTTTTTTTTTTGGGTGTTTGTCTATTAAGATCTGATGCTTGTATGAGCATTTCATGCGTTGTCATTTAAAGCTTCCAATAATGTTGGCATGATTGAAAAAAATACGAGGTTGCAAAATGATACTTCATAAAAGGTTATTGTTTCTAATTCACGTATTTTCTCCATGTCTTATGGAGAAATAGGAGAAAATATAGAAAGAGTTCTTATGGTTGAAAAAGGTTAATTTGAGGATGGGTTCTGTTGAGTTGATTAGGGCAAGCTATTTTGCATGAAGTAGGACATTGGTCCTTGCTCTCTTATCATCAGAAGCAAGGCCTTCAAATCTGGATTACATGATTTTTATTAGATACCCTGAATTATACTATGTTAAATGGTTATCTAAACACCACTTCTTATCTCCCCCCTGATAGGCTCAAGTACATATGTAACAAAGAGGGACTAATGACAAGTTGCACCGTGCTCACTGCACTTGCCGAGCATACAGGTTAAGTACAATTCCTCAGTAAAATTCCTTCTAGCTCATTTCCGTTTTTATCTTCCTTTCCTAGCCATGGTGTACCACAAAGGTTACTCTCCTATCTGCTGTCTATCAGATTGCAATGGCTAGGGTCTCTTTTTGCTTCTATTGTGAGAGCCACAGTCATGAATTAGAAGGAAACCTTCTCATGTGGCATGCTCATTAGCTTGAAAGTCAAGTTTACCTTTAAATGATAAACAACTCCCATTGCTTATTGCTTACCCAGTACGTGAAATCCCCCTTTCCTAGTGTTCCAACAGAAATGACAGTCCAAAAGTAAGCCTTTTTCTCACTGTAAGAGTTTGGCTACATGCATTCTATGTGGTCGCTTTCTTTAATATCAATATCCTCTTTGAACATTCATGTATTGCACGCTGAACTTCTTTAGCAGCCTTGTCTAGATGTTGTTTCGAAAGAACCAGCCCCTTGATGGTCTCTTAGGGACCAACGTAGAATGTTCATTTTGATTTTCTAATAGTTTAGTGTTCCCAGTTATCTTTTAATACTTTACATTCTGAAATTGACTCCTCTATTTTTATTTCCAGAATGTGATATCCGTTCATGCCTGAACACTCTTCAGTTTCTTCACAAGAAGAAGGAAGGCCTCAACTTGGTGAGGGTTCTAGTGCTCTTTGCTCTTCTCCTTGCCTGTGTTTATTTTGATCTATTAATCATGCGTGGATATTTGGAATTTAATTATGTAATTTTCCCTATTCTAGAAATTTGATTATGAAGTTTTTAGTTAATTGAACTGTTTAAGGTTGCAAAAGGATCCCTTTAGACGGATGAATGTCTCTCTTTGTGGCTGTGCCCAAACTTCTGTTAAGAGACAACAAATTAGTGACTCATTTTGCTGTGCTATTCTCTTGCAAAAACAGCTGATTATTAGCCTATGCAGTTGCAGATCCACCCTTAACGTAAGGGTGTCAAGAAACAATGCATCAACCATTGCAGCACCTGTAGCACTAGGTATATTAGGTTTGAAAATATTTTAAGTGCAGTAAATACTAATGACAAACACTTCATGGCGTAATGGCATACTTGGACTAGTGTTGATACATGCAGCACAAGGGGCACTATGACTCTATAATATCTTTGAATTGCTGGCTTCTGAATGGGCTAATTTTGGGTGTCCTCGCAAATAGTTTCCCGTCAGGGTCTCACCCAGATGGGGTAAGACTGCGTACATCTTACCCCTCCCAAACCCTGGCCAGCGGGAGCCCTTGGGGCACTGGGTATGTTGTTTTTGTTGTTGTTTAATGGGCTAATTAGCCGCTAAAGATGTTTGTTTGGTGTCAATTTTTATTTAAGTGTGTGAAGTTGTGCTAAAATTTGGTTCTTTCATTATGCTCACAAATCTTCCAAGCTTTTAGGTCGTATTTAAAAAAGGTAAAAAAAGCAACATTCCTAGTGCCCCAAAGGCTCCCGCCTAAGCAGGGTCCCCGCGGGGGGGAGGGGTACGCAGCCTTCCCCCTTTAGGAGGCTGTTTCCGAGAACTCCCAACCTGAGGGGTGCAACACGAGGACTTCCCATGAGGTCACCCATCATGGTACTAGTCTCGCCCAAGCATGCTTAACTTCGAAGTTCTAATGGGATCTGGTGCTTGCGTGTTGGTACCCTCTTAGGTCGTATTTGAGACACAGAAATCCTAGCTAGCTGTGTTAATATGGTTATCTTGTTATGCCAAAGGCACTTTTACATTGATGTACTTTCTAGATGTTTTAAGTTTCACCAAATTTCACAAATAAGTCATCTGCTAAACGTTTCTGTAGTGTCATTTCCCTTCTATTCAATGTCGATGAACAAATAAGGTGTCCAGGAGATGGTCGTTGAGATGTCATCCAAGAAGTCTTCTTTGCTTGTGCTTAAGCGTCATGCATTAAACATCATTGTTGTACATTGTCTTTCGTGTAAAAAAAAAAAAAAAACAAAATGACCTCAAACTGTGACGCATAGGTTTGAAAATGGGCACAGTTGTTATCCGTAAAACAAAGCATATTTTGGAGTTCTATATAATGAATGAGGAAGAATTCCTTTCCGCCATCAAGAGTATGCTATATAATCTAAATTACTGAAAGGTCTCTGCATGACGTTTTACATCATACTAGCTTCTCAGTGAATGCAGCCAAGATTGAGCTGCATCATGAAAATTGGAGATTAATGATCCAAATGTGATGCAAACCAATCCTGGTCTGGTTGCGGAAATTGGGTTTTCTGACCCTTTATTATGTTGTCCATGCTAGCCTGCAATAAGTTCTCACTCTGTTGGTCGGAAAGACATGACAAGGAGCATTTTTGATATCTGGAAAGAGGTGACTTTTAAGACGCAGTTTCTGGTGTTCTATTTCTCAACTTAAGTTTTCAAGCGCAACTGCATCCTCAACAACATTGTCTGTTTCTAGGTTTTCCAAACTAGAAAAATGAAGCGAAGTAAAAAATCTGACATGAGTGAAATTGTGATAAATGATGCACCAGACTCCCTGTACTCTCTCATAAATAACAGGTTGGTTTGAGATTCTGGCTGATCGGATTCACGGTCTTTTGTTTTGTCAATAATTTAATGTGCGTAAACTTGCAGGGGTGATTATGAATTGATTTGTGATGGCATTCATGAGAACATCTTGCGGCTCCATTATCATGATCCATTAATGCAGAAAACTGTAAGGTTTTTTTTAATCACTTTCTTTCCTATGTGCCAACTTTACATGACATATCCAATATTTGGCATTGACTATTACTTTTTGCATTGATCTTTGATATCCTCATTTTCTTTGGCAAGGTTGATTGTCTTGATGCTATTGGTATCTCTGACTTATTCCACCATCATGTTATGAGCTCGCACAATATGTCCCTTTATGGTGAGATCATACGGCTCATATGACATACTAGATGGTCGAAGATTTGATTTTCACTGTTCAACCATTCTGTTGCAGCTTATCATGCTACTGCTATTATCAATGTACGTGTTCTGTTGGGACAAGTTGAAAGACCAATCATTGAGTGGCCTAAGTCTTTTATGAGGTATACATACTATTCTGCTAAAAGGACTTGAATAGTAAGATGACAAGTACTTGCTTTCTCTTGATACCTTTGGCAAAAACTTCCAGATATCGAACGTTGCTGATGGAGAATTTGGAGATATTGAGGTCATGGCACTCTAAAATTACACCATGTATTTCAAGGCACCTTTCAGTTAAATCTTTTGTGCAAGACACAGTTTCTTCATTGTTGCATATTCTCTCTCCGCCAACCTTGAGGCCGGTAATTTGCTTGAATTTGCCCTTTGTTCTCCATCATTGCAAGTTAGCACTTAAAACAATGTTGTGTAGATGTTGGGAATTGGATAGCTAGCACTTTGTTATAATCTTATGTCATTAGATGGACCAAAACTCATAGATCCTGTTTAGAAACAAAAAGTTTCCAATTTTCTTGGAAAACTTTTCCATCGAAAATGGAAAATTGGAAAATGTGTTCAAAAGTGTAATTTTCCAAAATGGAAAATCAGGTTTCCTTATTGTCCAACTTATAAACTCTGGAAAGCAACTTTTTGTTGTTTTCCAAATTTTCTTTGTTGGAGCACGGATAGAAAAGAAGGAATTTTCCATCCTTTTTCTCCATCCTCCCCTTTCTCACTCATTGTCCCCCTTTTTGGCTCTCTGTCTCTCCTCCCGCACGCTCCATCTTACCCCTCTCTCGTTCTGTCTGTCCTCCCTTGCTCCATCCTCCCCCTTTCTCACTCTGTCTCTCACTGTTTTTGTAAAGCGCCCCTCTCTGATTCCCATCCTCTCTCCCTCTCTGTGTGAAAGGGAGGGGGTCAACAAGTAGCAGGGGCGAGAGGGGAAAAGGGCCTGGGTCAAGGGGAGGGAGAGAGGGATGGCGTTGGGCGAGGCAGGTGAAGAGGTACGGGTGGAAGAGAGAGAAAGGAAGTGGGGGAAGAGGAATGGAAAATGGGGAATTGGGTAATGATGGGAAAGGAATACTCGGGGAAATAAACACATTTTCCAGTTTTATGTATTGGAAGATTACTATAGATTTTCCATTTTTAAATGTGTTTCCCAAATGAAAAATGGAAAATGTTGTTTTTAAACAGAATTGTGTGTGTCTGGGTATCATAATTTCCTTTCATGGTAGTGAATGTCACAAATATATTTTCATGTTAGAAAAACTCTTTTTAATATGGTTAAGCAGCCATCTTGACATAGGATTTGTGTTCTCCGTGCAAAACTCTCTCAAAACCTCTCAATAATCAAGGTCACTTGAAAAGTTTTAAGTTCGAAGCTAGAAAATTAGTGAAGTCAGTATTATCATATTCTGGAATAGGTATCAGCGTATCTCTAGAAACATTTGTTTGAGGAAGTGCTCCTCAGGTGGAAATTCTGGATTAATTAGAAAGAAAGGCAATACTGTGACTCTTTGTTTCTTCCTCTAGTTCATCTTTGCTTGTTCAAGAATCTTCCAAAAGTCTCCCTGACAAGAACAAACTGTGCGGTGATGGATCCCATTCCATTTTACTCTATTGTATACCGTCAACCAAGAAACTTCCTTAGGAACAGTTGAATCTCTATTTATTATTGTGAATGTTACCCAATACACTAGTGCTATTTGAATGTGGTCAATTAGATAATAATATAGTGGTAATGCTATGTGCCAATAGATTTTGGTTTCTGAGATTGTTCCTTTATCACAGGTTGCTTTGCATCTACTTACAGAGAAAGAGAAGAATGACCTGGATCAAGTAGTTAGCACAATGATTTCTTGTTCTATAACATATAAGAACATGAAATCTATTCCGTTAAGTAACATGGGATGTGAAGGAGTGATGGATCCTCTTCCACTGTCTTTGGATCCACCCCTTCAGCAATTCACTGGCTTCAAGGTGTGCGCATTACTTTAGTTGATGGATTATGATATAGGCCATCCTCATCTGATTGTTAATTTCATTATTTAGGGCTACAAATCTGGATATCATGAACTCCCTTCAGCTGTGAAGCAAATTTTGGTGCATGAGGTAAGCAATAATGCATCCATAGCTCTGGATCTTTGTATAATCCATTTCATCTGGATCCCATTACCAAAGAGGGCACCAACACGCCGTCACTGGATCCCATTAGAACTCCGAAATTAAGCGTGCTTGGGCGAGAGTAGTACCAGGATGGGTGACCTCCTGGGAAGTCCTCACCCTCAGGTTCAGGGCACTCGGAAACAGCCTCTCTTCAGGTTAACACCCTGAAGGGGGAAGGCTGCGTACATCCGCCGCGCCGCCCCCCCCCGACCTTGCGTAGGTGGGAGCCCTTGAGGCACTGGGTATGTTCCTTTAACTCTGGATCTTTGTATAATCCATTTCATCTTGTATGAGCATTTCATGCTTATGTTGCTATAAACAACTAAGCAGTGAAGATGTTGATAGTTTGCATTATATTTTACTGCATGAAATTTTTTATTGCTTTCTGTATTGTGATGTTCTGCGGTCCACTTGGATGTGTCCACTTCCACGAGGTTAAAGATAATACTCAAATAGAGGTCTTGCTAAAACAGATCGTAATTGTGGTAGTTCATTGTTTGATCAAGATTACTCCTTGTTTCATGAGCATGGAACTTTGTGTTTGAATTCGAGTTCAATACAAGATGGACAGTTAAATTAATGTTATTGTGGTATGGAATTTTTTCCAGGGAATTGTGGAGTTTGATTGTTGGATATTGTACAGCATTTTCAGCCTATGTGCATGTAATTCAGAAGTTCACATAAAAAACACACTCTTAGTTATGAGCACGTACACAAACACGAAAGAATGAAGGGAAAAAGAAGCGTCACTCTACCTGGCAGGTTAACTATGAGCAGCACGTGCACAAACGCAAAAGAATAAAAGGAAAAAGAGATGGGTGTCACTCTAACTAGGAGGTTAGTTATGAGCAGGTTTAGACTCTTTTTGGGGGGGGGGGGGGGGGGGGGGGGGGGGGAATCCCCTCCCCTCTCCGCGTAGCACATGCACAAATACAAAAGAATGAAGGGAAAAAGAGGTAAGTTTCACTCTACCTGGCAGGCCTTGACGAAGGTCAATGCACAGTTAATCAATCTGGACCATAGATGTCTTTTGTTTGTGTTTTGGTTGCCTGGTGATCCCTCTAGGCCAACTAGAATCTAACAATGATCATGAATTGACTGTCACAACATATTGAAAGTGCAACATTGGTACGGATATTAGAAGAAAACCAGTAAATGGACTTCTGTCATTTGCATGAACCATCAGTCACTAACAAGCTCAATTAAAGTTCACAAATCACTGGTTTGTTTCGAACTTGATATGTCACGGTTTCTTTCTGTTGTTCATTTCACTTTTACCAAAGCTGAAAATTGTTTTGTCGGCAAAACAAATGTAGTGGCCTGAAAATGAAGAGTGAACATGGGGTTTTGCATCTATTTGTTGTTAGATGCAATGATGTGACTTCTTCTGCAAGTTCGGATTATTTTGTAATTCTCCGAATGGTTTCATGTTAGTCGGCCAAAGGATGTATTCCATGCAAATTTGTTGTTTTCTGGTTGCTTTTTCCCCTCAAATCTTTTGACATCTCACCTAAATAAATGCCCTAGGTTGAGAAGCAAAAGATACTGCTGGGAAGCAAAGCCAGATCTATGCTTTCTAAAGACAGTTGGACCGAGGAAGGCATTGCTTCAGGCACGGAACAAAATGGTATGTTAGAGTCTGCAATGATGCTTTCTACGGCCACACGTGCTGGATACAATGCTGAAAGATCAAGGAATAGATCAAATATGAGTGTCAGCGATCCTAGCATATCCAAAAATCCATTGTCCTTGGAATCTGGTGGAGGATCAGAGGCAGTGGCGAAATCAAGAACTCCTGGAGAAACAAAGAAGCCTTCTATTGGGACTGTCAGTTTCTTTGACAGGTACTCTACAACTGTTAATTTTGGATGCCCATCTCTTCCGGTTAATGATGGTTGACATTCTTTCCCTGCTATGAAATTTCTGTTCATTTTTTCCTGCTATTTGTCAAATGAAGTATTGGGAGTCACCCTAGCACATTTAAGATACCGACTCTTAGAAGTCACGCAGCTACCAGCGTCTGCTGTTGCTGATATGATGGATTTCACTGTGTCTCCTTTGAGAGACATCTTCTCAAGGCTTGCATTTATCTCATAGGCTACCTAGTGGTCTCTGCTATGATTATCTTGTTATAGATGGTTTTCTTAAATTGAAGCCAGCAGAATATTTTTTTTGGGACTAAAAAAGGCATGAGGCTGAACCATTCATTACTATCATTCAAAAGAGCTTGTACAACCCGTAAAGTGGGCGAGAGTATCCAGTCATGTACACAAGCACATGTGCAGTGATGTCTAGCTACTTCATGGGCAACACTATTTGCCAATGTACTTACCCAAAGGAATAAAACACAATCAAACCTGAACACATCAGTTTAACATAAAAAAGAATGGCCTGAATTTGCCACGGAACCAATTCAAAATTGTTGTTGTTGATGGAAATAATTCCTTGCAATCTTATTCAAAAATAACCTGACTCCACCCAGACAAGAGGGCTAGTGAGCAAGCGGCTCTAAGAGCGGTAGCCTCGGCAATCAAGGTAGCAGGAGCAAAACAGGGGCCACACCACCTGAGGATCACAGTACCGCTTGCATCCCGGTCCACCACCGCAATTCTCGCTTAATCGATATCCGTACTTCAAGCTGCATCAGTATTGAGTTTAATAAACCCCTCAAGGGGTGGAGACCACCGAGGAGGGGCATCCACCACCTGCCTCCCGCCTGTCCTAAGATCAGGGCAAGAAACTACTCAAAAAGAATGCAATTCATCCATAACCCAAGCTGCAATGCCCTCCGGAGGATCGTTTGAGTGACAGAAGATGAAAGAACATCTGGCCTTCTAAATCCACCAACACTCTCAAGCCACTCTAGAAAGAAAATCATCATTGTTTGAAAATTGATCACATAAGTCCGCCCACCACCAAGGGATACCCGGGAACCCAATTGGATAGGGGATAAAACCAACATTAGAGACAACCCATACAGCATGAGCAAGAGGGCACTCGAATAAATTATGGTCAATTGTCTCCCTTGGGCAACCACACCTATGGCACTTTGAGGAAGAACCCATATTTCTTTTAACCTAGTTAACATTTGAGGAAGCATCCACCCAAAACCGCCAAAGAAAGACGAATACGAGGAGGGACATTAACCTTCCAAATGGACTTAATCCCCACCCCAACCGAGGCCGCAGCGGAAGTGCCCACACTCTTAATCCCCACCCCAACTGAGGCCGCAGCGGAAGTGCCCACACTTGAGTCATCCCCCTCTCTCCCCCCCCCCCCCCCCCCTCTCTTCCTCCCTCCCTCTCTCCCAAAACAAAGAAACCCAGAAACCCACATGGCACACCCCTGTTTGACCCTATAAATACCATTTCTATTTCGATCCCAAACAAGCTTATCATCAACATAGGGATTGGAAATGTTAATATTTCTAATGATCTTGACCAAGGGACAAGCAAAGAGCCTCAAGATGAGAACAATCCCACGACCTTGATTCAAAGTTAATGAGGTCCACAACCCGCATATGGGCAACCCGAGGGTCAGAAGGGGGAAGGAGGCAAGAATGGTGACTTGGGATCCAATTATTCTTCCAAATATTAATGAGTTTCCCATTGTTGACATTCCATCTAAGGCCCCTTTTTAGAAAGTCCCTACCCTGTACAATACTTCTCCATCCCCCCGATGCCTGAGACCCAATAGAAGCATTTAGGAAATCACCATCCGGAAAGTAAAGGCCTTTTCAAAATCGGACCCAAAATGCCCCTAGGTTTTCAAGAACTCGCCACGCTTGGTTAGCTAGTAGGGTAATATTCATCCCCTCCACATCCCTAAAGCCCATTCACCCAAGGCCTTTAGGCTTAGATATTGACTTCCAACTAACTCAATGAATTGCTCGACGGTCATCAACTCCTCCTTCCCACCAAAACTTGGCAATTAAAGCGTTTAAACAATGATCCAAAGAGAGAGAATTTAAAACATTCAAGGACACATTGAGGGATTGCAGAAAGCATGGGTTAGTGGAATAATTGATGTTTGTCGCATTCTCTACAACTCTAAAAAAAATTTAATTTGTGATTTTCAGCTTTTGATCGTTATGGACTAAATTAAATGTCTCACTTTTATCGTTTATTTATTATTGAGTAACAGGTTAGTCGAACTTTTTCCACATTTGAGGGTGAGTCTTGAAGGTGTCTATTATGATGGTCACGGGTTTCATGGAAACATCTCTAACTGCAAGGTTGATATTGTGTATATATGACCTTCCGAAACTCTGCAATGGTGGGAACCTTTTGGTTTTGGCCTGCTCTTTTTTCTTCCTAGTGGAACAGTTGATGCCGTTCCATCTGCATCTAAAGGATGCTGAGCTATATGTTTTACAATCCAACAACCAAAATGGCTGCATCTTCGTTCTTTCTTGAGAACTTTCCGGAATAATATCTAAATTCTTTCTCATTGATTAAATGAATTTATTTGGTTGCTAGTGTATATATAACCTGTATTATGACATGATGGATCATTTGAAAGTTTGATACAAGAGTAAACATCATTCATCTTGTGATTAAAATTGCTTGTATGCCATACCTATACTTGGCCTGAACTCTTTCAGTTATACAATTGCCAATGTGATTCTGATGAAGAGAACATAATTGTTACTCTAACATGTTCATGCTCCTCTTAAACCAGATTTAAGAGACTTGGTGGGAAGTTTCCTGCAAATGTAGATAGCCCGATACAGAAACCAGTGACATTAGAAAGAGATTCTCGCCTTGTGCTGTTTAAATATAATGAGGTACGTGGAAATGTCTGTCCAGTTTCATCATCTTGGGACAACCCATTTGTACATCATAATACAGTGCATTTGACATTTTGAGATAATCCGCAAAAATTTGGGAACCAACCTCAATGGGTTTTGGATCAAATGGTAAAATATTTTCGATAGGTGCAACTGATTCTTGGGCCATCATTGGATCTAATGGGCCCCAATTTGTTGCATAGGGAAACTTCTAAGTAAATGTTGAACATCCTAGTTACTGAAAAAGAAAAGAAAAATTTGGGAATTGCAACTCAAGCTCCTCACTGATTTGTCTTTATTATATGTTGCTATGCAGGGTTTTACAAATGCTGTAAAGAGGCCTGTCCGTGTTCGTGATATTATTGCATAAATTTTCGTGTCCTGCATGACCTACAATTCCCAGCAAAATGCCGTTATTGTGTTCCTGCCAAAGTTCTCTCAACAATCCAAGACCTTGATATTTTTATGTGGTTGGTTCCTCGGCTGCATGCATCACTTGTGTTCTTGGAACCGTTGCATCTCACTTTGGAGGTCCCTCGAGAATGCAAGAACAATTTCATGAAGAAAACAAGATTGCAAAAGAAATTTTGGCATTCCATGCCTACTCTGCCAGTTTTAGACTTAATTAACGGTAATACTCGCTGGAATGTGAGGATTAGGTCAAGGTTCACTGGTTGATGTTCCTTTTTGGCGGGTTATCGTTAACATGTATGAGGCTGCATCCAGTGGCATGTAGATTTTTACTTGGGGTGGATGAGGGCCGGTTCAATGAAGATGCTACCATGCATATTGCATGTAATGATATTAGTCGTGCCTCTAATATACCGTCTTTGTTTTTCTTGCTTTTCATTCTAGCCCCCTTGTTTGTTCCATCTTTGCTATTTAGGGTTGGGGATCCTTTGAAAACAGCCTTCTTATAGGATAGGGTTAAGATTGTATAAATCTCATCCTCTTCACACCCTACCTTAGTAGGACTTTCTTTGAGACACTGAGTTTGTTTTTGTACCCTGCAGTTCTTTTTTCCCCAGGCTTTGTTGGCTGGGCCTTGGTCAAATGCACAATTGTGGACACCCCGACCCAAAAGCTAATGGTTCACGTAGTAGTTTGTTCCGTTCTGGGGTTATGCTGTAGAGTGGTTGAGAATCCAATTATAATTGAGACTGTACTATCAGAATGGTTAGTGGCATCAGAAACAGGTTTGCCTATTTGACCGTATAAACATGATGCCTGTGCCTACACTAGAAGCGGCCTGAACCAATTCACAGAAAAGACCGAAGGGAAGAAGGGAATAGAGAAGATGAGAATGAGAGGATTGACTGTGTATTGGTATCCAAAAGCAGTGAGCCCATACATTTATTTATAGATAGTTGCTAGGCCAACAATATTCTATTTCAGCCCCACAAAGAGCACTACCTACAAACTCCACAAAATTAACAATAAAGGGCAAGCATCTCATCACTCTATAAGGATAAGGTTGCTTATATCTCACCTTTATTAAGTCTTGCCTTGACGGACACCTGTTTGAGGCACTATGTTGTTGTAATTGTTGAATGGCACCTCAGCATCTAAATAATAGCTTGGTATAACAAATGAATCAAAAGGTTAGTATAAATGTCTTCCTCAACTTAAATTCAACCTGCCTTTAAAATTCCCGACCTAAATCCGCCATCATGTTGGGTTATTATGTCATATAAGATTTTTCCAATCCTAGGTACAAGGGATAGGTTGGCCAGTAATCGGGTGAGGGGTGGACTGGGGAATGTTGACGGCAGTGTGAGCGGGCTGAGGAGGTCAGTGGTCGCGCGAGGGGTTGGGGGTGCCCATAACAGTGATGGCTACCCATGGTTAAGGAATTTTTCTAATTTTTAAATTTTTTTAGATATAAAATGACATTTTTTAGGGTTACACCCTGAAGTTCTCGTGTTGCCAAACCTATAAGGTTGGGGGTTCTCAGAAACAGCCTTCCGGCAGGGTTACATCCTGAAGGGATAAGGCTGCGTACATCCACCCTCTTAGATCCCGCTTAGGCAGGAGCCCTTGAGGTATTGAGTTGTTATATAAAATGATATTTTTTGTCTTTAGCTAAATCACTTTATAAGTGCTTTTTTTTTAAAAAAAAAAAAATTCTTATAGCACGTTAACATAACAGGGAGATGTTATGTAAAAGCACCGGAAAAAAGTTCGTAAAGTTCAGATGTCCTAAAAACATTTGAAAAATATATTATTGAAACTTAAAATATTAGAATTGAATCATGGAAACAGAACTATCAATATTGAAATTTGTTCTTCTCTGTTTTCAGCATTGGATTTGAAAAATATATGCAACTTTATGTACATATTCAATACATGTAACAAGAACTCATTGAACCATGCAAAGAGAATTACTAATATTGGAGTTTGTTCTTTCTCTAATTTTCAACATCGGAGTTCTTAATTCGAGTGTATGAAATATTTTGGAATTCTTGTATACTTTGCTGATGCATTGTCCCTTAGGGACATAGCAAAGTGGTTTGTAACGCCAGGTGCCAACGGGGTGGCCCGAGTTCGATTCCCTCTAAGCTCTAAGTGGGCCTCTTTATGAGGCGATTTAGGGATATATTATCCCCCTCCCCCTCCCCCTCCCCCTGTCCTTGCCATCATAAATAAAAAAAAAAAAAAAAAAAACTTTGCTGATGCATTGGGCCATCTGAATTCTGCTAGATTTGAAGATTTGTGGTCCCTAATGTTTTTTAATTTATTTAAATTGATCTCACATCTTTTCTTTTATTCAAAATATCCCCCCCTAATATTTTTAGGTTTATTCAAAATTGATCCCTCGTCTTTTTTCTCATTCGAAATGGTTAATGTTTTATTTTATGACAAAAATACTTCCTCGTCTTTTTAATTTGACTTAAGTTTGATCACTAGATCAAGGATCAACTTATCAAAAAAAAAAAAAAAAAAAAAAACAAACTAGATCAAGGATCAATTTTATCATAAATTAAACCATTAGGAACCATTTTGACAAAAGAAAAGATGAGTAACCAATTAGTAAATTTATAAATATGAGAGACTATTTTGAAAAAAAAACAAAAAAAGGAATTAATTTAAATAAACTTAAGAACACCAAGGACCAATAGTGAAAACAATTCAAGGATCTGCCATAACAAGGTTGTTTCGCTGTATTAGTGATTATTATGATGAGTGAGTGTACGAATATCAGTAAAAGCATGCACCTACAAGTTCCAACTAGTCATTATCATGTCCAGTTCCGGAATCTAACAAACACAACAATGCATAAACTAATTGCTCGTCTGCTTCAAAGAACACATGCGCGCGCACACACTCGCTCTAAGTGCATCACACAATTAGCCACTCGGTGTCCGGAACCTTATTAATGGGGAAAAGGGCACCAATTCTATATAAAACAAAAAAGAACTTGCATACATCAACACAATGGAAGGAACCGACAATTACTTGTGATTTGTGAATTTGGCAAGCATTAATCTTGCAAATAAGTTCCTCTCTAGGCTGACTTGGTGTAGAAGCGGATACCGACAGCCAGACCTAAGATGGCAAGAGGAACTAGGAACTGGAGGAGCTTAATCAGAAACTCGGACGTTTTGTCTTGGTTGTAACGAGGATCGTTGGGAGGTCTGTATTCCGCTTTGGTGGGGATGGTTGATGCATCTATCTCTCCAACAAAATACTCATCCATCATAGTCCTCGCGCTCGTGCTGTGCCCCACGTCCTCAAAGTCATCGGTAGCATCCTTTCCTGCACACATTAGCACACAACACTTCAAACTCTGCGCTTTGTCATAAAACTGCAAGAGATTCATCCACGAATCATTCATAAATTTGATGTCAATCATACGCACCAGTAGCGGACAACAGAACTTCATCCCCACCGGGATGGTCTTCCAAGAATTTTGTTACATCGTACACCTGTTGACACAGATTCAGAAGTGCTTTAGCAGCTAGATAGATGGCTCAGCTATATTATACTGGTTGAGATAATACAAACTCTAGGAGGCTGAACTGAGAAAACAGAATCACCCACTCTGTGGCACTAAAACCCTCCAACCAAGCCCTGCGTAATGTGCTCTGCTGGCTATTGGAATGCCAGTGCAAGTAGTAAAAATAACAACAATAACAAACTCAGTGCCTCAAACGCTCCCACCAAGGTAAGGTATGAGGAGGGTGAGATATACGCAGCCTTACCCCTATAGGGAACAATTCTAAAGAGTGGCTTTTTTAGAAGGTTCCCCACAACCCTAAAAAGCAAAAATGGAACAATACTTATAAAATTCAAGCCAAATAAAATAGTACCAAACGTGCAAACAACAATAAAGCAGCAACAATAATAGACGTATAAGCCTGGATGCGCAGTGAACTAGTATTGTTGTACTCCTCTCTCCTAACAACTATTGCAATACAAGCAAACGGCCCAGTTAAACAGTCACAACAACATTGGCATGCATGTGGCAAATGGCTGAAATTGATCATCGTTTCAAAGATGACAAACATTTACAAGCATGTAGGCTAGTATGTCAAAAATTGGTTTTGGTTGGGGAGATATGGAACGCTATCAATGCCTATGCACCACAGATTGGACTAACACAGCTCGAGAAGATTAGATTATGGGAGGACTTAAACAGAACAATGCAAGGCATACCCCAGAGCGAACAAGTGGGGGTTGGAGGGGATTTTAATGGGCATGTTGGCACGATTATTGATGGCTACGCACCATATCATGGAAGGTTTGGTTTTGGATCCAGGAATGACGAGGGCAAAGCCCTCCTAGACTTTGCGGTCACCTATGAGTTAACGGTTGCCAAGACTTTCTTCAGAAAGCGTGATGGGCATATCATCACATATCAAAGTGGCGGGATAAGGACTTAGATCAACTACATACTATTAAGGAAGAGGACACAAAAAGATTGCAGGGATTGTAAGGTGATCCGAAGGAAGGACCTCTCTACACAGCACAAGGTGCTGTATGTTGATGTAAAGGTCAAGAGAAGGGGTAAAAGAACTAGGAAACCAGCGCAGACATGTACCCATTGGAGGGACTTGAAGAGGGACAAGTATAAAAATCTATAAGGAAAGAGCGGAGTCTAAGCTCGACTGGGATTTAGAGGGAGATATAAACCACATGTGGAACCAATTGGCCCAAAAGGCCAGAGGCTTGTCACGTGAAGTTCTAGGCGTGTCTAAGGACGAGGCATCAAACAATAGAGAGTCCTAATGGTGGTGCAAAGAGGTCCAAGAGAAGATTAAGGCCAAACAAGAGTTTTTTAAGGAGTGGGCTCGAAGCGAAGACGAGGACAAGAAATATCAGTATAAGCAAGCTAAGAAAGAAGCAAAGATGACAGTTAGGGGAGCACAATCCAAAGTGTATGAGGATTTTATAAAGGACTGGACACGAAGGAGAGAGCTGGGGACTTATATAAAATTGCTAAAGCGAGAAAAAGGAAGACTAGGGACTTGGATGGAGTAAAGCGCATAAAAGGGGAGTTTGGACAGGTGCTCGTGAACGAGCAACAAATTAAAGATAGGTTGAAAGCCTACTTCCAAGATCTGTTTAACGAACAAGGGGTTATAGATATGCCCCTAGGTGAACTCCAAACATCTAAGGAGCACCAGAACTATTGTTACTGTAGGCGTCTCAGACCCGAGAAAGTCAAGGATGCCTTGAAACAGATGGGTAGGGGTCAAGCAGTTGGCGTAGATGGTATACCCATAGAGGCATGGAAATGCTATGGAGCGAAGGGAATCAGTTGGTTGACTAAACTAGTTAACCAAATTCTTCGAGGAAGAAGATGCCTGACGAATGGTGGAAAAGCACATTAATCCCGATCTATAAGAATAAAGGCGACACCCAGAGTTGCGCTAACTATCAGGGTATCAAACTAATGTGTCACACTCTAAGCTGGAACTGTGGACAAGGGCCTTGGAATCGAAAGGCTTACGACTCAGTAGATCTAAGACCGAGTATATGGAACTTAAGTTCTGTATTTCCACCAGGTCTAGCATAGGAGACGTCAAGATTGGATTAGAGTCCATACTAAAAAAAAGGAGAGTTTTAGATATTTGGGTTACATAGTACAACAGGATGGCCAAGTTGACGAGGATGTCAACAACCGCATCCAAGTGGGTAGGCTTAAATGGAGGATGGTCTCTGCGGTGCTTTGCGATAGATAGTTCCCGCTAAAGTTAAAGGGAAAATACTATAGGATGGTAGTAAGATCGGCTGTGTCATATGGTACAGAGTGTTGGCCAATGAAACGGCACCATATATAGAAGCTGAAGGTGGCGAAGATGAGGATATTGCGGTGGATGTGTAGATGTACAAGGAAGGATAAGAATCAGAAATGACATCATAAGAAGCAAAATGGGTGTGGCCTTGATCGAGGATAGATTGAGGGAGCAACGTCTACGGTGGTTTAGGCATGTTAGGAGGAGATCGATCACTGCCCCTGTCAGGAGATGCGAACAAGTCCATACTACAATAGGGAGGAGAGGGAGAGGCAAGCCAAAGAAGAGATGGATAGAGATGATTCCCACGATCTCACCCACCTAAACCTACATGAGGAGATAGCCTTAGATAGAGCTCAATGGAGGGCTAGCGTAGGGGTAGCTGATGTAGTGGCTTAGTATAAGGAGCATAATGTAGCTAACACTAGTGGCCACAGGCTTATATGTCTGCTTGTCTGATTTACTTGATATGGTTGTGAGCTATTTTATGCTTTCTATTTACTTGCTCTACACCATTGTTTCTTTTTGCTCCTATGCTATTATGCTTTTATGCTTATATACTTATGCTTTTATGATTCTCAGGTTGGGAGTCCTTGGACACAGCCTCCCTTTAGGGTAGCACCTGAAGGGGTGAGGTTACATACTTCCCACCCCCTCCAGACCCTACATATGCAGGAGCCCTTGAGGCACTGGAATTATTGTTGTTGTTATTGTCGTTGTTGGATAGTATTTCGAAGTTAGTGTAAACATTTTCTTAGCATGTTTATTATATGTAATATATGTGTTATGAATTATAGGTTACAGCAATGTAGAACGTTTTTCTTATTTTTCCTTCCATTGGATGAATCAATTTGCTTGAAGCTGAAAAGCAATAGAAAGGGAACGGAAAGAGGGCAAGAGATTTAACAAGATGCAAGAGACGGGGAATGGAAGCCGATGAGTTTCAGCCCCTTGAAGGCCCAGTCTATCGAAAATTATGATGCCAACTTGGTTATACATCAGTTTAGATTAGTTTCATTAACTTATTAGGTTAATTGAAGGCAGTCTTATCTAAGTGCATGCATTATATTTTGTGGATTTATATCTGTGCATTTTCTAAGTCCATGATTTGTATATGTACCTAGGCTTATTGATGTAGCACAAAAGAGAAACTAATTTCTAACTCAACTCTCAAATTGGATTCAATTTCATTCAAAGATAAAGTACATAACGATCCTATTTATGAAGTAGGAACCCTGAATTTGAAAAGATAAAGAAGTTTAATCCTAATCTAACTTAGATAAAGAAACTAAAATCTCAAGAATATCATCCTATTCTAATTAGAAATTCTAAACTAAATAAACTTTGAACAATTTGAATTTGACTCAAACTAAAAGAGAATAAAAAATTAAACAGAAAAGACTCCAAATTAATAAAAATATTTCTTGAGTAGTACTTCCAAAAACGGTTAGGTCGTATTACGCCACTTATGGTTCGTTCATCATATGACCTTGGAGGGGCTATATATAGGCGGTGAAAGTGTGTCCAAGATACACCAAAGAGAGTGTGTGTGTCAAAGTTATGCCAAAGGAAGTGTCTGCATTGCCTGCCTCAGAGGGTTCCCGCCAAAGCACGGTCTGGAAGTGTAAACTTGTATCCGCATGTAATAATCCTCGATCTTCACTCATCAGCTTAAAACTTTTGGAAAAGTTGGTTTCTTAACCTGATATCAAAGCTTTGTTAACCAAGAGATCACGAGTTTGAATCTTTATAACCTCCCACTTTAATATTAACATAACTAATGCATAAGATATGAGGCGGTCCTGTACAAAATCCACGCTTCAAACCCAAAGGGCATTTGCGTGAGGGGGGGCATGTTAAGAGTATAAAACCAATCCAACGTCTTCACCCGTTAACTTAATTTTATAGAAAAAAATTGATTCCTTAACTGTTATTTTACCTTGTAAACTCTATAAAAAAAACTTCTTAAGCTTCATCTGTAATCATGAATTTACAGGATAAATAAAATTATTCTTTAATTTTCAATCAATCTCTATTCTCCCTTCTACTAACTGATTCCTTTTTTTCTGATTTCTTCCCATAGTTATTTCCTTTCTCCCTCAAATTCTCTTACATGATTATGCAATGAATGTTTTGGCCTAGCAATTGGAAATTAGATAAAATTACCTTGCCGCTGATAACAAGCCAGCAGTCTTTGGGGGAGTTGTGTTTAGAGACCTCAGCCAGAGTATACACCACCTTTGACTGTGCCCCCATTTCTGATCAGCTTATGCTTTCTCTTCTCTTCTTGTATGTTTCCTCTACTTTTAGCTTATAGATAGCACACGCACGGGCGCACTGAGTCAATGGCCGCCGCTGAGAAAGAAAATAGGCAGAGTTCGAGTGAACACTGAAGCTCAGCACATCAAAGAAAGGACACCCATTACACGAAATGTAGTTAATTCAACCACAAGTTGAGGGCTACTGAAGAACGGATTAATGCAGGAATTAAAAAATATATTCTAGGTGGTGGTGGTGGGAGAGATGAAATGGAAAGAAGAAAAAATATATAAGTAATGATGGGAGGATTAGGGTAGGTGAAGGCAGATAGTGAACAGAAGAAGGTATTGATTTGTGAATCCGGGGGTAGGTGGGCAGTGTGGTTGGTAGTTAATGTCGTAAATATTACGTGTATAAAGATTATATTGCGTTCAATATCGTATACAATTATGCCGAAATATTAACCGAAAATAAATCAGAAAATTTAACCGGAAATTACAGCAAGATTGATAAATCGATTATTGCAAAAAATTACATAAGAGAACCGGAAAAACGCAGTAATAAACGCAGGAAAACAATAAAATATTTAGCTTTATTTTGGTGAAACGCAGTAAAACAGAACAACAAAATAAACTTGGTCGAATATTGAACACGACACTCAAAAAATACCGTAAGAGGGGAATTGGATTAGAAAATACCGAAGATACCGTGCCGTGGTAAATAGCAACTGTCCTAAAAGACGATTTCGCCTCTGCTTCGGTGCCAACAGTATAACCGGCGGCCGTCCTCTAGGATTTACACGGTCCAACCCTTAACGTGCACTCGTTAAAAGTCGGTTAGGAGCGCCTCGAACAATGCCCAAAATTCGATGGATGGAGAGAAAGAAAGGAAGAGGAAGAAGATGATGGTTTTGCTATTGGGATCCCCTGTTAAACCCATAAACTATTCTATTTATAATAAAGCTCAGGTATTAGCAAATCAGATCTGAAGTTAAGGCTCCTATGCAACGGTTAGAAACGTATCAATTTCATTACAACCATATTAAATCTGCAACGTTCAAAACCGAACCTGTGTTTTTAGTGCAGCAGTAATGGCGGTCGTAGTAAACAGTTTTTCCGCAAAATAAATATACCAGATGTAAAAAACTCACCCACACCCTCGCCCGAGCACGGCGCGGCGGGTGGGCGGCGCGCGCGCGCGCGTGTGGTTCCCTCCATTCCTTCACCCAAGGCTTAATTCAAATGACTAAAAAATACTCACTCTTATAAACCCAACCACCCCCTCCTAAATTATCAATGTGGGATTGGGGGTCTTGTATTCACAATGGAACTTTAATTTAGACTTAGCTTGTATTATTTTTCTAACAATCCCCCACAAAGGATACAAGCGAAACAAAAAGAAAGGAATAGATTGGGCAAAGGGAGTTCGGTTTTTCAGTGCCGATGTCTTACGACTTGAATCGTCACCTAGTGTAACCCAAGTTTAGGACTGACATCTTACAAAGTGACTTTCGTCTTGAACCTCACAAGGGGTTGTATAGTCTTCCACTTGGACACATACCAAACTCTAAATCTTGGCAACTCCTGCGGTTTGGCGCGTTTAATCGGCCATGCGCTCGTCCTGGATGTTCATAGGCGCTCTAGAAGGCAAGTCTTAATTCTTTATAGGGAGCGGCCAGACTCCCACACCTATATAGGTGGATCCCATCAAGTGTGTGTTACCGCACACCACCAAACATATGGATATGGGTCCATTAAGAGCTAAAGCTCAACCTTACCCCTGGTAACATACAGACAGTGTCCTGTCATGTGCAAGTCGTGCTCACACTGCCAACATACGGCGTTGGACCCGTCTCCAAACAGCGTCCGTCATGTGCAAGTCACGCTTACACCGCCAACACACGGCATTGGACCCGTCTCCGCACTGTCACACCATAGGGAGGGACAACATAAAACACAGTGCATATCTTGAATGAAACTATGACTTTTCACATTGAACCTGATAAGCCCAGGTTGGATACATCATAGTTTATTCGTGTACAGACTTCAGTCCCATCCCCCTCGATGTTTCAACAATTATTTTACGACAAAGGCCTTTTGTCAACGGATCCGCAAGATTCTTTTCATACTTTACATAGTCTAGTGATATCACTCCACTCTCTAGTAGATCTTTCACGATCCTATGCCTAAGACGAATGTGTCTCCTTTTGCCATTGTAAACCTTGTTCTTAGCCACAGCGATTGCAGCTTGACTATCACAGTGAAGCGACACTGATGGAGCTGGATGCCCCCACAATGGCACGTCTCCCAGTAGACTTCTTAGCCACTCGGCTTCATGACCTGCCAACTCAAGAGTAATAAACTTAGATTCCATAGTAGACGTAGCAGTACAAGATTGCTTAGATGATTTCCAGGATATAGCACCTCCAACTAGTGTGAACACATATCCACTAGTGGAATTAATCTCATCATTATCAGACACCCAATTGGCATCATAATATCCTTCTAATACAGCGGGAAACTTCCTATAATGAAGTCCCCAATCCATGGTTCCTTTCAAATATTTAAGCAATCTTTTTAACGCATTCCAATGCTCTTGATTAGGATTATGTGTGTATCTACTGATTCTACTTATAGCATATGCAATATCAGGTCTAGTGTAATTCATTAGAAACATAACACTGACAATTATTTTGGCATACTCAGATTGGCACATAGCAACACCTTTATGTTTAGTTAAATATACACTGGGATCATAAGGTGTTCTAACAGGACCCGTATTGATCATATTGAACTTTCTAAGTATCTTCTCAACGTAGTGAGACTGGTTTAGGCTTATGTCTTCTGGAGTTTTCACAATTTTAACTCCAAAGATCACGTCTGCCTCACCCATATCTTTCATTTCAAACTTAGAGCATAGAAAGTTTTTCATCTCAATGACAACATTCAAGTCTGTGCCAAATATCAGCATATCATCAACATATAGACAAATTATTACACATCCATTTGAATCACACTTAGAGTACACACACGAATCACCATCGTTTACAAGGAAATTATTAGCTACTAATGTGCTGTTAAACTTTTCATGCCATTGTTTAGGTGCCTGTTTGAGACCATACAGAGATTTTACAAGTTTACAAACTTTATTTTCATTACCAGGAACCACAAAACCCTCAGGTTGTTTCATGTAAATCTCTTCGTCTAGGTCACCATTAAGAAATGCTGTTTTAACATCCATTTGATGCACTACTAAATCATGGACAGACGCAAGGGCGATCAAAGCTCTAATCGTGGCGATTTTAGCAACAGGTGAATAAGTATCAAAATAATCTAACCCCTGTTTTTGGGTATAACCCTTAGCCACTAACCTCGCCTTGAACTTGTCTATTGTCCCATCAGCCTTCATTTTCTTTCTAAAGACCCACTTATAACCTATTGGCCTACAACCTCTAGAAAGGTCCACCAATTCCCATGTGTGGTTACCTAGAATCGATTCTAGTTCGCTATTAATGGCTTCTTTCCAAAAGGTAGAGTTAATTGACCTTATGGCCTCATCATAGGTCTTAGGATCTTCTTCTAACATATAGACGTTTGCAATATCTTCATTTACGAAGTTATCTTCTGATAGGAAAGTGGTTACAAAGTCAGGTCCAAAGTTAGTTTCTTTTCTAGCTCTTTTACTCCTACGAATTTCAGGAGTATCTATATCGTTAGTATTATCATGACTAGCAGTTACATTATTAGGAGGCAAGCTAGAAGGCTGTGCATCATTAGACTTCAAGGGAAATATATGTTCAAAGAATTCAGCATCCCTAGATTCCATGACACTACCACATGCATATGAATCATTAGATCCCTTAATTAAAAAACGATAAGCAGCACTGTGATGAGCATATCCGATAAAAATGGAATCGACAGTCTTAGGTCCGATTTTACTACGTTTAAAGTCAGGTAACCCAACCTTAGCTAGACACCCCCACACTTTTAAATATTTTAGATTAGGCGCATAACCTTTCCACATTTCGTATGGGGTTTTATCTAATTTCTTGTGAGGAACTCTATTAAGTACGTGACAAGCGGATAGTATAGCCTCCCCCCACATGTTGTCAGATAGTCCAGATCTAATAAGCATAGCATTCATCATACCCTTTAAAAGTTCTCTTTTTCCTCTCTGCAACACCGTTAGACTGTGGGCAGTAGGGTGGGCTTCGCTCATGTATTATTCCATTTTCCTCACAAAATCTTTCTAGAGAGGTTGGATCATATTCTCCTCCTCTATAAGACCTAACTCTTTTAATTTTCCTTCCTAACTGATTTTCTACTTCAGCTTTGTATTTTAGAAACATTTCTTCTGCCTCATCTTTAGTGCTTAGGAGATATAGCATTGAGTATCTAGAGTAGTCATCTACAAAGGTTATGTAGTATCTTTTTCCTCCTCTACTCGTCAGACTTTTATAGTCTCCTAAGTCAGTATGAACTAGTTCAAGAAGTTCAGTTTGTCTCTCAACAGACTTAAAGGGTTTTTTAGCATATTTAGCTTCTACACATACTTCACACTTATTAAAGTCGATATCACTGAAGTTAGGGATCATGTTCATTTCCTTAAGCCTTTTAATCGATTCAACATTTATATGTCCTAAGCGAGCATGCCATAATTCAAGGGACTCAACAATATAAGCAGAAGAGGTACTAGCAGTGTTATTCATGCAAACAACATCAAGAACAAACAGACCACCATTACAAAAATCCTTGCCCACATACTCTCCATTCCTAGTTAGGACTAATTTGTCTAAGTCAAAGAATAATTTCAGCCCAGTTTTTATCAAGAGACTACCAGAAATTAAATTTCTACGCATATCAGACACATGCAGCACATTCGTTAAAGTAAGGAATTTTCCAGAAGTGAGTTTTAAACAAATCTTCCCTTTTCCGAGAATTGGTGCAGCTGCATAATTGCCCATAAAGACCACCTCTCCCTCGGACATCTTTTGGTATTCCTGAAACATGCTTCTGTTTGTGCAGATGTGCCTAGTAGCCCCGGTATCCACTATCCACTCAGTCAAGTTGTTGACCAGGTTCACCTCTGAGACAACAGCTACAATGTTCTCTGCTTCTACAAGGTGAGCTTTATTCTTCGAGTCTTTGGTCTTTTTACTTCTACAGTCTTTGGCCATATGTCCATGCTTTCCACAGTGATAGCAGTCTCCGAGGAATTTGTTGTTTGGTTTTTGAATCTTTGCTCCAGGCTTGAAATTTGGGCGATGCTTTTTTCCTTTGTTCTTGAACCTGTCTGCATTACTAGGTCTAGGTTCGACAATATTAGCTTTAGAATGGTCGGAGTATGCATACCCCCTGTCCTTTAAATTTCGATAATCCTTCCAGGAGGGTGGAAGTTTTTTAATTAAGACATACGCTTGAGTTATTTAGCAAATTTTAAGGCCTTCTGACAATAGAGTAGTTACAATATTTTTATATTCATGGACTTGTTCAATTATTGGTTTATTGTCCACGAATTTGAAATCTAACCACTTACTAACTGCATATTTCCTAGTACCCGCATTATCACCCCCATATTTTTTCAGTAGGGAATCCCAAATTTCTTTTGCCGTACTTAATTTTACATAGATATCAAACAACCCACCACTCATATAATGCAGTAAATTTTTCCTACAGGTTCGGTCATCTGTGGTAAATTTTTCTTCATAAGCCTTCTTCTCGTTCTCATCTTCAAGAGTCTTTTTGTCGTACAGCACATAATCAAGACATACTAACTGTAGGAAAAACAGAATTTTTTGGGACCACCTCTTATAGTTCTTTCCATCAAGAGGTTTAACTTTTGACATGTCGGGAAGGGGTATTTTTGTTGCCATGTTCAAATATTAGTGCGTTAACAAAAATCGTCTTTTAGATTGTCGTAAATATTGCGTGTACAAAGATTATACTGCGCTCAATACCGCGTACAATTATGCCGAAATATTAACCGAAGATAAACCAGAAAATTTAACCGAAAATTACAGCAAGATTGATAAATCGATTATTGCAAAAAATTACATAAGAGAACTGGAAAAACGCAGTAATAAACGCAGGAAAACAGTAAAATATTTAGCTTTATTTTGGTGAAATGCAATAAAACAGAATAGCAAAATAAACTTGGTCGAATATTGAACACGACACTCAAAAAATACCGTAAGAGGGGAATTGGATTAGAAAATACTGAAGATACCGTGCCGTTGTAAATAGCCACTGTCCTAAAAGACGATTTCGCCTCTGCTCCGGTGCAAACAGTATAACCGGCGGCCGTCCTCCAGGATTTACACGGTCCAACCCTTAACGTGCACTCGTTAAAAGTCCGTTAGGAGTGCCTCGAACAATGCCCAGAATTCGATGGATGGAGAGAGAGAAAGGAACAGGAAGAAGATGATGGTTTTGCTATTGGGATCCCCTGTTAAACCCATAAACTATTCTATTTATAATAAAGCTCAGGTATTAGCAAATCAGATCTGAAGTTAAGGCTCCTATGCAACGGTTAGAAATGTATCAATTTCATTACAACCATATTAAATCTGCAACGTTCAAAACCGAACCTGTGTTTTTAGTGCAGCAGTAATGGCGGTCGTAGTAAACAGTTTTTCCGCAAATTAAATATACCCGATGTAAAAAACTCACCCACACCCGAGCACGGCGCGGCGGGCGGGCGACGCTCGCGCGCGCGTGGTTCCCTCCATTCCTTCACCCAAGGCTTAATTCAAATGACTAAAAAATACTCACCCTTATAAACCCAACCACCCCCTCCTAAATTATCAATGTGGGATTGGGGGTCTTGTATTCACAATGGAACTTTAATTTAGACTTAGCTTGTATCATTTTTCTAACAGTTAAGACTCAAAACCTTTCACTACTACCCACCATTTCAGGGCCCCCCCTTTTTTATTTGATTAATTTAGACTCTAAGAGCAGGCAAAATTGTATTTGTAAACATTCTAGAGATGCTTCCCACTAAACACTCTACTCTACTGTAGCTTTGTTTGATCGTCATATAATGCAACTTTCTAGAAAGTAGTTAAAAAGTATTTGATTGTCAACATGTAAAATAGAATTTTATTTGAGAGGGTATTTAAAGACAAATGAATTAGAACTTGCTTAGAGTGCTAGCTAAATTATTTCTTACATCTTGAAGGAATTTTCCATATTCTACCAACTTTATGGTAGTCAAATAAGATGTTAAATCCCTACTTTTCATTAATTTATACTTCATGTGCCTACTTTCTTGACAACCAAAATAGGCCTATATTTGGCCCAACCGAAAATCGGAAAGGTGTGTGTAGCATGGGGTAATGGATAGGGAATGTTTTCAAAAAAAGAATTATAGGTGACAGTAGTAAGATAACGGAAGCAAAAGACTACGAAGTAAAGTATATAAACAAAACCAAGAACACTAAATTTACGTGGTTCAGTCCCCTTAAAAATGAGCATATTCTATGGCTCCCTATCACTAGAGAAGTCTCTCTACTTTTAACAAGATTATTACAATTTCAGACCAACAATGCAAAAACTTAACTACAGACACTGATCTCAAACTTCTAAGGTAGAAACCTAACTAACATGAACAATCAGTAGTGGATCTTTATCGAACCACCATAGATGCGCTCTAGGAAGGCAAGAGTAACCCAAACCCTAGCTAGGGTTTCAGAAAACCTCAAACATAAACAGAACCGGGAGGAAAAACTCATAGCAGAAGAAGGTAAAGGAACTCTCTCTACCCCCCTAACATCTCTTTCTCACCATCGGCACCCTCGATGACGCTACCAAAACTAGGGGTGTATTTGAGCCGAGCCGGGCCCGAGCCTGCCAGGCTCGAGGCTCGGCTCGTTTGCACTAAGCTTGGCTCAGGCTCGGCTCGAAGCTCGCCGAGCTCTGAAAGTTCAAGCTCGAGCTCAGCTCGTCAAAAGCTCGGGCTCGACTCGACTCAACTCGACTCGCTCTAAGCTCGGCAAGCTTGAATTAAACTTGCAATATTTTAGCTCATTTAAGCTCAATCTAGGCTTGTCTGGGCTAGTTTAAGCTCAGGCTTGGCTCATTTAGGCTCAAATTTGGCTTCATGGGTCATATTTAATCAAAAATACTATATTAAGAAAAGCTCGTTTGAGCTCATTTAGGCTTGCGAGCTTATGAGCTTGAGCTTCACAAGACTTGGGCTCGGCTCGATAAGCTGAACGAGCCAGCTTAGCTCGGCTCGAGCTCTAAGCAAGCCAAGCCTTTCGAGCTTTTTGACGAGCCGACTCGGCTCATTTACACCTCTGGCCAAGACACCACCATCGACGACGTGACCACGACGGCACCACCCCAGTGCCGCCACAAAACACCACCAGCCCATAACCCTAACCTTACTCTCTCCCTCCTGCGAAAACCCCTCTCTAACCACCACGACCACTAACCTCCCACCACCAAGCCACCTGTCAAACTCCCTAGACCGCCTCCACCATCACCACCTTCGATCATCCTCCAGCCCCCCCTTTCGCCACCCTACAAAATTCTAGCCCAGCCCAATGACCCCCGCAGCCCACCTCGAACCATCCCTAACCTGTCGAACCTTAGTCCTAACCCTGTTGAACCTTAGCCCATCCCCACCCCCTCGAACCACCTCATCGAATCAAACCCAAAAACCTCGAAACCCTAACCCTCCCAGCCAAACTTAACCCTAACCCACCTAAGGCTACCCCAAACCCGTCCCACCGTAACCATTTCAACCCTAAACCCTGATCCTAACCCACCATCGCAGCCCACAGCCTCAAGCCATGAATAAAAAAGTGTATCATGCCTTAATCCAACTGGGGTTTGAGATGGTGGAGGAACTAGATAGGAAAAAAGAGGGATTCAGTCCCTCCACCACCGCGAACTCCAGTTAGATTTAGGCATAATACACTTTTTAGTTATTGGAAGAACACAAGTACTCTCTTTCAGATCCAGGAAACAACTCTCAAAGATCTTTTTTTTCCTTTTGGAAGATAGAGAAGCGAAACAATCAGCCTATTGATATTGGAAGACACAAAGGATATATATATTTGTTATTAATAATAAAGTAAGGTATGATCAAAAACTAAATCACAAGCTTGTACTGCTTCTGGAACCCAAATTGACATTGATGGGTTGGAAATGATACACCTTGGGAACTTACCCATTCAGTGACTTGATTCATTATGGATTTCAAGGAGTTTTTGCTTGACATTAGCAAAGATTACATTTTTCAAATTAAACCTATCTTTCTTTCTGGCACAACGTCTTAAATTACATAGTTGTTTACTTGTTAATTTACATATAGAGGACAATATTGATTCTAAGCGGCTCATTTCATTAAGAACTTTTTACTATCGTCATACCGTTACTGAGGCTTTTGCTTATGTTCAATACATAATGACTGAAGCGAACTTTGGTCGGTTAATCCGATCGGTTCATCGGTGGTCGGCGAATATGATGGTTCTAATGATGATCCTGTACGTATTTCGTGTGTATCTAAGCGGTGGATTTAAAAAACCTCCCGAATTAACTTGGGTTACGAGTGTGGTTCTGGCTGTATTAACTGCGTCTTTTGGTGTAACTGGTTATTCCTTACCTTGGGACCAAATTGGGTATTGGGCAGTAAAAATTGTAACAGGTATACCTGAAGCTATTCATGTAATAGGATCGCCTTTGGTAGAGTTATTACGTGGAAGTGCTAGTGTGGGACAATCCACTTTGACTCGTTTTTATAGTTTACACACTTTTGTATTGCCTCTTCTTACTGCCGTATTTATGTTAATGCACTTCTTAATGATACGTAAACAAGGTATTTCTGGTCCCTTATAGAAAAGATAGATCATAGATATTTGCATTTATCACTTGGGGAAGGAACAATTGTATTTGATTGCTACAAGTATGGATTATTGTCATAATTTAGTGCTACTTGCTTGCTTACATATTGGTTAAAATAAGATATTATACATTTGATTTTTTGAGAATTACATTATAAGCTCATAATTTGTTAAATATTCTCACGTTTTATGTATTTTTTAGACATTTACAAACCATTATGGAGATAGATTGTATAACATAAAAGAGGCGTTGTATAACTTTTCTGGTTATAGGTTAACCGACATAACTGAACCGAATTACCGATTTACCGAAAGTCGGTTAAATGGTCTTTTCGATTATAGTAACGGTTAGAGATTTTTGAGTATTTTGGTTGCAGTTAACTGAACTGAAATACTCTCCGGTATGGTTAACCGAGCCATGAACACCCCTACCTGGTACCTTGAGCCAACTGGATCGGGAGCTGCTGGTCCAAAGCTCATTACATGAGCCACAGAAAAAGCTTAAGAAGGATCAACTAGCTCAAATTATTGTAGTAAGCACTAATACCTAAAAAAAAAAGAAAAAAGAAAAAAAGGTATGTGCTAGTCACGGCATAGGTTGTGAATTCCTTTGACTCAAGCCACTAGGTCCAAGGAGTGCTCTTCACTCGGTGCCTTGAGCCAACTGGATCGGGAGTCACCGGCCAAAAACTCTCTACATTAGTTTGAGGGAGACATGCCTGACCATGAGGGAAAAAAAAAGGAAAACAAGAGAGAAAAAATAGGTCTTTTGATTTCACTATTGATTAGCAGTGAAAGGTAGCTGATTCCTTTTATTATTCTCTCTATTTGTCTTAAGTTTAGAGGGTTTAAAATAAGACAAAGGGGAGAAAAGTTCTAAGCTCACATACTAGTAAAAAGACTTGAATCACGAGAACTTGAGTTTGAACTAGTGTAATAATAATGATACATAAACATTCTCTACTCTCAGGTATACCTTCAAGTATGTCTAAAATATTTTTAACAATTAATTCTTGCTATTACATGTTTGATTGAAATTTTTTCCATCTTTAGCTAATTTGAACTGAATCTCGCTTGAGGACAAGCAAGAAGTGGGTTTGGGCATGTTGATGTGCATTATATTTACATATTTTATTCTTTATTCCCGCGACATATTTAGCTTTTACAGGTGTGTTTTGGTTGTAATCTAGGTACATTTTGGCTTAGAGTGCAACAAAGCAAACAAAGGTTGAAAAGTGACAGAATCAAGTGTAATCGAGGCATAATTGAAGACTACTTTGAGAAACCCGACCACATGTACAAAAGAAGTGCCCATCAGTTCAAGATTCGGTCAAAAAGAGTCTTTCCTTGGGCGAGTGGATCAATTGGCCATGCATTTTGGAAATTGGTCAAGCTTAAAATGAGCACGATGCTAAAAGAAGAGTATTCATAACCCAATAATTTGCAAACCCACTAATGAAACCATTGGGGGTCACATAGATCTCTTTGAGAGCTTCGATTTGGTACATAATTTGGCCCGTAAATCCTTATGGATAAAAAGTTATGCCCGTTTTAAATTAATTGCGCAAGTTGTCAGCGGGGTGGCCGATCGATAAGATGACATGCCCAATCAATCGAGGGATGCATTGTACGTACCCTAAAGGATACCCCACCTATAAATAGAGAGGGGCAGACCTATTTTCCCATTTTTGCCACGCCTCCTGTCCCTCCTAAAGCGGCTACAAGATCTAAGGAGTTCTCAAACACCTAAGCATAGGTGGTCGGAGTACTAGAAGGATCAAAGCAAGGATCAACGTCAGCACAAGATTGAGGGAGTCTTTTCTTCTAGTTTGTTTTACGCATTACTTTTATTTTCTTTGGATTACATGATGTGTAATACTCCCATGAAGGAGTAGATTTTTAGTTTAGGGATGAAGAGCGGATAGCCGCCCGTATCCCATATTTATATTGTGCTTTTATCGATGATTTAGTTATGTTATATTCACACCCCTTGTGGGGAGTTATTCATGATTGCCTGGTGTTTGTATATGTGTGCTTGTAGCCATGTTTCGATCTCCAGCTTTTTAGCAATTAGTCTTGTGCTTGTAGCCTATACCATAACATAACAAGCTTTCATGTATGGTCAGGATTGAGATTGTACCCAACCCTAAATACAATCTTTTATATAGTTAATATTAAATTAGGAGTAACAAAGGAATTCAGTAGTGCTAATGAGATAATCTATGCTACACTTAGAGTGATAAGATATGTTATGCCTTTAGACTAGTTCATCACCCTAAGCCCTAATTTATATATTAACCCAAGCTTAGAGCTTATAGCCTAAGTCCTTGAAATTATCATCCTAAGTAAAATATAATGACAGGATACGTGTAAAGCTACCCTGAATTCACTCCCAAACTAACCTCATTGAATTGACACTTTAGTTTATCATTAGTTTTGTTAATTTAAGTAAAAACATTATTCAAACCACACAAAAACCCAATTTCAACTGCTCGTTAATCACTAAGTTTAACTTAATACCGATTCCCTGTGAATATGACCCGTATGCACGACTAAGCTACAACGATCTCGTACACTTGCGAGTAGACGGTTTTAAAATAGCCTCTAAGATCAAATCAAGCGGGTATGGTGGATAGAAAGCGAGGCGGGGTGGGTACAAAACTATACCTGTACCTGCCTCATACCCATGGCAGGTACCTGCAGTTAACGGGTTTTACCCACCCCATTGCTATCTCTAAGCCAAGCTTTTCAAGTTACTATCTAGCAATTATTGAACCAATATCAATTGTTAATGAGCTCTTATCAAATTCTTATCAAACTGTTCGTGAATGTTAACAATCTGAGCACCCCCTGTTCGAACTCGGCTCGTTAACCTGATCGAGCTTGTTCGAACTCGGCTCGATAAGTTATCAAGCCCTCATAATGAACAAGAACAATCCTGATCTATTCGAACAAGAGTAGTTCATAGAAACATTTAGTTTGTTTATACTCCTAGTTATACGAACACGTCTTGAATAAAATGTATGAGAAGCAAATATATTTTTCATAATTATTTGCAAACTATTTTTTCAATTATGACATGGTTACTTTTATATTTAGTACTGAAAACATAACAGTTAGAAAAAAAATATTTGAAAAATAAAAAGATAATTTTTCTTGACATATAAGTGTCTTTTAGATATAATGATCGTTTGTCATTTACTATAAAAAAAAAAAAAATCAAATCTAGTATCAATTATACCACAATTAATTTTTATTGTTTTTCTTATACGTAATTATCATTTTATTTATACTTGAAATCTTTAGTAAAACTACACAAATGAATGAGAATAATTGGCTTATTATTTAGATTTGATGATAAATTGAATTGCTAGTCAGGTCATTTTTGGGGTCATGTATCGGGTCTAGTTCAAATCTCTTGTTAGTACGAGTCGGGTCAAGCCTAGGGCAGGTTAAAATTTGGTTTGTGTTATTTTGGGTTTCGGGTCAACTTGCGTTGGGTCAATTCCAAGTTGGATCAAGTTCTGGTGTGGGCGTAATAAATTTTTAATTTTTCACGTTAGGGTCTGGTCAGGGTTGCGGGTCAAAAGGGCCGAGTTGTCAGGTCGGGTCATCTTTTGCTAGCTCTGATTCTTTTCAACATGTTTTACTAGAACTGCCTCAAAACACTATGTTATTTTCAGGAAGATTGTTCTCCTAATGTTTCGAGCCAAACACCTATGTCAGGTTAGGGCTGGTCTCAATATCTAAAGGGCCCAAAGCAAGTTTTTGCTAATGAGCCCTTTTCCATAACCGAGGTGTCTAGACTAACTTAAACATGTATTGAATAATCCACTTTATATTATAATGCTAACCAACATGTTTGTCATTTATTACATATGTATATATGGGTTTATAGTGTATCATAGATAGATTATTTTCTCCAAGTTGGTTTGTGATATGCAGTGGAAGCAAATTAATAGTACAATTTTGGGGATCTAGACAACTGCTTCTATTGCATGGGGTCTTGATCGGCCCGTTCGACCAAAAATTTTAATACTCATAACAATGAAGTGTTTGATGCTGATGGAAAAGACTACCAGGAGCAAATTATAAGTGTGTATGAGAGGAAGATAAGAAAGGGCAAGAATCGAGCACACATAGCAAGCATGTTCTCGAAATTGGTGATTGATAAAGTCACTGTGAAAACATAAAAGATGCAAAGGAAAGACTATATTTACTTCCATACAAATGATGTTACGAGAGCCCTACTTATAGAGACTAAGGAGAGACACAATTACATGTATTGGCCGTAGAGACTAGAAACCCTAGGGGCAAAGATGAAAAATGGTAAAACCTTAGTTGACTTTGTCTAGTCATCTAATACACCCCTCAATCTGAATGGGGTGGACACAAGTGAAGATTGGCCTTGTGAGAGAGAAATCGATAAGCGAAGAGTCATTAAGTAAAGAGGTCAACAATCTGTTTTGTGGTGGGCATGTATCGAACCTGGGATCATCTTTGAGAACTTTCTTACATAGAGATAGTCAACATCAAAATCCTTGCTATGATCGTTTGAAATAAGGTTTACAGCTCGGTAAGATGCAAAAACATTATTACAATAGATTACAATGGAGCTGTATGTCAGATTCCAAGATCTTGCATAAGTTGACGAACCAAACTTGCTTTTGGCAATAGCTTGGGCAATGGCTCGGTATTTGGATTCAATGGTTGACTTGGATATGGTAGCCTATTTTCTCAGCTCTCTAAGAGATGAGGTTAGGTCTAAGAAAGAGAGCATAGCATATGGCAGAGCAAGGGTGTCAAGGCAACCATCTCAGTCAGCAACAATGAAAGCGACAAAGGTGGTGCATGATCCAGGAAAGAATCCTTAGGCCATTATCAAGAGTATTTTTGAGGTAGTGGAGAATGCACTTGACAACCTGACAGTAGCTAGTCCTAGGAGCATGCGTAAACCGAGAGATAAGGTTGACTGCATAGCAAAAGTTGGGACGAGTCATAGTCAGATATTGGAGACCATGTACTGCGCTAGGTTAGTGCGAGTGGGAAGGGGTGTCTTTATGGATTTTGCATCATATGCATGTTGAGGTGGGTTAGGAGGCCTATGGTGTATTTGTGATGTGATAGGGAGAGGCCACTTGAGTGTTGTTTTGCTTCTATGCCTAAGAAGTAGTGTAGGGGTCCAAGGCCTTTCATTGCAAACTGAGATGACAGGGCACGAATAAGAGTGTCTAGGGAGTGAGCATGTGTGCCTGTGAGGATTATATCATTGACATATGGAAGTAGGCAAGCGGTATCAGTGGTGGTGCCACATAGGAATAGAGAGGGGTCGGCTTTGCTACATTTGAAACCTATGCTGTAGAGAAAATTGCTAAAGCATTGAAACCAAGTTCGGGGAGCTTGTTTGAAGCCATAGAGGGCCTTTGCTTAGTCGGAAACTTGTGTGGGAAATTTGGGGTGTATGAACCTCTAAGGTTGTCGCATGTAGACTTCTTCTTGTAAATGACCATGTAAAAACGCATTCTTAACATCAAGCTGTCTAATGGGCTAGACGTTGATTATAACGATTGATAGTATAAAACGAATGGTTAAAGGTTTGACAACTGGACTAAAAGTTTCATTGAAGTTAATACCTTCTTCCTGGTAAAAACCTTGGGCGACTAACTAGGCTTTGAATCGATCAACCGATCCATCCTCTTTATATTTCAACTAATATTTCTAGGTGCTTCCTACAATATTTTTGGTCAAGTCATATGGAATGAGGTCCGAAGTACGGTTTTGAATTAAAGCATTAAATTCATCAACCATTGCTTCTTGTCATTTTGGGTTCTTTATGGTCTATGAGTAGTAGGTTGGTTCTTGAATTACCATAATGAAGGAAAGAGATAGGGATATCTAGGCTTGCAAATAAAGTCTTGAAGTCGGGTCCTCATGGGGTGTGTGTTGAGTGTTGGATCATTGCTGTCGATTGTTAGACCACCATTGTTATTTGTGTGGGTCTGTTGGTTGTCATGTGAGGGATTGGGGATGGGTTCTGTGGTGGTTTTAGGATTATCGGTGAAAAGGGCAGTGTTTGAGGGGAACCCAGGTTGTTTGCTGGTCGCCACCACCAATGGTGGTGATGGGGGGCTATCCGGGAATCCTGTGGGGTCGGAGGAGAGGGGGGGGGGGAGATTTCGTTTGAACAATGCCGTCGTCCGATGAGGCCATGCTGTGGGTTTGGGGGTGTCCTGTGCTAGGAGAGGGATGGTTGGAGGTAGGCGGGCGATGGATCGGCAAGGGTGACCCTAGCAGTGGTTGATGCAGGGGAGTGATCAAAGTGTACTGACACCGGGGCTGGGAGCACGACTAGACCACCAGTTGAGCTGGTATTTTGAGTGAATTCAGGGTAGGGGAAATGATTTTCATCAAATTTAACATGACGGCTTATATAAAGTCGTCCCATGGTTGGGTTAAGAGATTGATTTCCTTTGTACTATGCAGCATAGCCTAGGAAAACATATGGTGTGGAACGTGGTGCAAGTTTGTTAGAGGCAGGGGAGTGTAAGGTTGGGGTAGCATGTAAAAACATGGAAGCGAGATTAACCAGGCGGTTTTAGAAAAAGCTTTTTGAAAGGTGATATGTTTCATAAAACTGTGGCTGGTAAGCGATTTATTGTAAAATAAGCAGTGCAAATAGAGTCATCCCAAATGGAGCATGGAAGTTTGAATTGTATGAGTAAAGTTCGTGCCATTTCGATTCAATATCGGTGTTTGCGTTTCGATACTCCATTTTATAGTGGAGTGTTAGGACACGATAAGCGAAAATAAATACCAAGGCATTGACATAATGTGATACGGTGATGGTCAAATTCACGTCCACCATCACTTTGAAAAAGTTTTATTTTGGCGTCAATCTGATTTTGAATAAGTGCTTTGAAAGTTTCAAAATATTAAAAAACATCAGACTTTCATTTCATTGGGTAAAGCCAAATGAAACACGTGATATCATCCACAAAAATAAGTAGTATTTGTGTTGACAAGTAGAGAAAAAGGGAGATTGCCATGTGTCAGAGTGAATTAATTAAAATAGAGTAGCAACGGTATGTATTGCACATTCAAAAGTTAGCCGATGAGACTTGCCCAAATAACATGCTTGACAAATATTCAAAAACTTAATGTTGGAAATAAGTTTGCGATTACATAATGTTCCTAGAGGATTATTTCCTAGATGACCTAACTAATTGTGTCAGAGTTGGTCGGTGTGGGCATGAGTGATGAGACAAGCAGTATGGGGCAAAAAGCTATGTAGAGATTCGTTACTATGTACCCAAAGCAGAAGTGTTCCTATAGCCCTGTCCTTGATAGAGAGAAAATTTGAGTTAAATTCCACAGTACAGTTATTATCTTGACATAGTTGTTTTATAGATAGTAGATTGTATATAAGTTGGGGGACACGAAGAACATTTTTATGGGATAATGGTTCATGTTTAGTGCGTAACGTACCATTACCAACAAGAATACGTTTATGGCCAATCTAAGGTAGAAGGTTACGTACGATACCAAGATTTGATGTCATGTGATTCGATGCTCTCAAGTCAGGGTACTAATTCTAGTCATGTGATTCTTGGACAATCATGGCAGAGAAAAATTGTGAAAGTATGTTGAAAAGATGTCTGGTCAAATCCATGTTGACAAGAAAGAGCGACATATCCAGTGTGGCTACATATTTGGCAGAATTGTGAGGGCGGGCCAAGGATCCCACTTCTAATACTGAATGACGGAGTCCCTATAGGTCTTGCTGAAGAAGGGGTTGGGGATGGTGCCCCATACTAAGAGGAGCTCGATCCACCAGGGTTGTAGGACCCTAGATGATGATGACGAGATTGACTATGTTCCACATGGCATCCTCCTCGTCCACAATGGCGATTGTTGGAGCGTCCTTGACCTCCTTGGCCGCTGCCCCATGGGCCTTAGTTCTATCAATTGGATCTTGCACGTGTTGCAAGTAAGGTAAGGGTTTGGTTAGTGATTATGCTCCCACTATAGCAAGTGAGGCTGCTTCCTCATTGAGGAGCACCATTTTGAGTTCTTTAAAACTGAGGGTGCGGGAAGATTGGAACATAAAGGTAGCAAAAACAGTACATTCAAGGGGGAGACCTAAAAGAGCATAATGAAGCAGTTCTTGATTAGAAATGGATGAATATATGGTAGCTAGGTTATTAGTTACGTTTATAGACTTCAGAGAGATAGATGTCCATAGTCTTGCCATTTTTCTTGTGGGGTAGTGAGTGAAGTTCGAAGGTCAAACTCCTTGGCTAACAAGTGATGTCAAAAGCACTTGGTTAGAGCATCCCATATAGCTTTTGAGATGGGTTGGCATATGATGTCATTTATTAGAGATCGAGATAAGGTGGCAGGAACACAAGAACGTAAGCTCTGGTCTATTCTAACCTAGGATATGTATTCAGGGATTGAGGAGGGATGATCCATTTATGTCAGATATGGTGGGGGGAGGGCAAGGGTGAGATCCATCTATATATCCAAATAATTGATGAGCCATAAGTATCATATAAAATTCTTCTTTCAATATAGGATAATTAGTAGTGTTTTTAAGTTTAATAGTCACAATATTTAAGATAATGGAAAGAGGGAGACGAAGAAGTGTAGGAGCTATTATGGGTTTACTCAACCCGAAAGTGAGGGAGGGAAAGGTAATGGTGGTAGCAATGGCGGAGCCACAAGCGTAAGCTGAGTTTGGGATGGGAAAGAGAGGGAGGGATTTTGGGATGCCTGAACCTAGTTTAGGACTAACTGTAGACCTCATAGTGGGGAAACGATGTATCGGAGATGGTGACACCGGTATTTATTAGCCCGTAGAGGGAGGTTCTTGAGGTGGTGGTGCTGACATAGGGGTAGTCGGTCACCACCCTTGCTCGTGGTGGTTGTTGACTGATAGGGAGATGCCAGCATGGGGTAGCCAATCTCCACTAGCTGTTGTTGGCCGTCCTCCAGCACCGAAGAGGCAGCCGCTGTGGTGAGGGTGGGGGGGTGGATGGGCTACAGCTAATGCTACCATGTATTCAAAAAAAAAAGAATAAAACAAACATGAATTGAATTAAAGAATTAAAGAGAAATAACAAAGAAAGAAATTAAATATGCTCTGATACCAAGTGAAAACATAAAATATGCAAAGCACAAACTATATTTACTTGCATAGAAATGAGGTTACAAGAGGCCCTATTTATAGAGAATATGGAGAGAGAAAATTACATGTATTGTCCTTGAAGACTAGAAACCCTAGGGGTAAAGATGGACAATGGTAAAGCCCTAGTTGAATTTGTATTGTCATCTGATAGGAAACCACCCCCCCCCAAAAAAAAAGAAAGGATCCCACATCGGTGGAACATATGAAAAAATATCAATTTATATATCGAAGGAGCTACTCCACCAATTACCAATTGGTTTTGGGATGGCACTTCTTTTGGTAAGTAATAATGGTATCAAAGCCATTGATCCTCGGATCGATTCCAAAGAGCTGAGTTTCGTATGGGATGGACCCTGCTTTAGAGTCTTGCTCGGTTTGGCATGGGACAGGTTGTGCTCTACAAGCCACATGTGACGAGCCCAAGTTTCGAAAAGGGCCACTTAGGAGAGGACTATATAGAGTAGAATGAAGCTGTCTACAAAAGAAAGGGCTACCTACTCAAAATGAAGCTATCAGAGTGAAGTCGTTGAAGGTGATAGATGCGGAGTGTGGTGGATTGATACGAACTCAAAAAAAGAGGAAGGATCCCACATCAGTGGAATATGAGAGAATATAGATTTATATACCTAAAGAGCTACTCTACCCATTGCCAATTGGTTTTGGAATGGAAACTCCTTTGGTATGTAGCATCATCTGATACTCATGTTATTGTCAAATATGTAAAATCATTGTACTTCTACAGTTTCTGTTAATAATTCTATATGTGAGTCAAATGTGAATCCCACATAGGAGTTGTAGCAAAGAAGAGAACAATATATACTGTTGAGCAAAAATATAAAATTTGTAAACCATGAATTTCCTTATATACGAGGTGTACATAGGTTTTATTAATTTAGGAAATGACCCTATTTAACATGATATACACCCTTAATTACATCTTCCTTAGGAGAATACTCTTTAATTGCAACCAAAGATATGTTTTTATTTTAATTAATCAACTAGGTGACTAGAGGATTAATTGACGTAAGTCTACGAGAGACGTTTTAGGTTTATTTGTATTTGCATTCAACTTGAAGGTTATTTGGGTCTATTCTTGACTTGGGAGTTATTTATACTTAGGTTTCACTCGATAGGTGTTTTGGATAAGCCTCAATGATTTGGCTTTGGTTTAGGTTTGACTTGAAAATTTACATTTAGGTTGAGATTAGAAGTAATTTGGATTTAGGTTTGGCTGGGAAGTAATTTGAATTTAAATTTGGTTTGGAAGCAATCCCATTTGTTTGGCTTGAAGGTCGTTTTGAATTTCAGTTGCAAAAAGTCATTTAGATCAGGGTTTGACTTTGAATTCATTTGGATTGAGGTATTAGTCAAGCATGAAATTGAGTAGAATGTTATTTTAATTAAGTTTGAATTTGAAGACATTTCGGTTCAAGCTTGGCGTTTAAGATTTGAAATTGCCGTAGGATTCACTTTGAATTTGGGTTTGACATAGAAGCCAACTTAACTTTGGAATTTGGGTTTAAGTTTAAATTTGACATATGAGTCATTTAGTACTGAGGTTTGGCATGAGAGCTCTTTTAAATTTGGATTTGGCATAAAAGTCAATTTGGATTTAAGTATGACCTTTAAGTCAATTTGGTTTCGGCCTAGTATAGACTTTAATTTGACATGAGAGTCTTTTTTTTTTTTTTTTTTTTTACTTGGATTTGACAGAAAAGTCAAGATGACTTTATGTATGACATGGATGTCTATTTAGGTTTGGTTGTGACATGGAAGTCAATTTGAGGTTTGGGTTATTTTGAATTTGAGTTTGAGCTCGATGGAGAGATGAGTTTGGATTTGGGTGCAAAAAGAAATTCAATACAATTTGGGTTTAAGTTTAACATGGAAGCCATTTTTTAGAATTTTATTTAACCTGGGATTCCTTTTAGATTTGGGCTTAACATTTTTTAGATCTAGGTTGGCCATAGAGCTATTTTGATTTTAGATCGGACATAGGAGTCGTTTGGTTTAGCTTTCCTAAGTCAAATCGAATTTAGTTGGGGTGGAAGATTGTTGACATAATATTAATCCCACGAGAGAAAAGGAATTTATTTTATTATTTGAGCTGCATCTAAACTAGGTTGCCTATATACCCTTTTAAGAAATCAAGCCATTCGTAGTTCAACTAAAGATACACACCCTTAATTACATCTTCCTTAGGAGAATACTCTTTAATTGCAACTAAAGATATGTTTTTATTTTAATTAATCAACTAGGTGACTAGAGGATTAATTGACATAAGTCTACGAGAGACGTTTTAGGTTTATTTGTATTTGCATTCAACTTGAAGGTTATTTGGGTCTATTCTTGACTTGGGAGTTATTTATACTTAGGTTTCACTCGATATGTGTTTTGGATAAGACTCAATGATTTGGCTTTTGTTTAGGTTTGACTTGAAAATTTACATTTAGGTTGAGATTAGAAGTAATTTGGATTTAGGTTTGGCTAGGAAGTAATTTGAATTTAAATTTGGTTTGGAAGCAATCCCATTTGTTTAGCTTGAAGGTCGTTTTGAATTTCAGTTGCAAAAAGTCATTTAGATCAGGGTTTGACTTTGAATTCATTTAGATTGAGGTATTAGTCAAGCATGAAATTGAGTGGAATATTATTTTAATTAAGTTTGAATTTGAAGACATTTCGGTTCAAGCTTGGCGTTTGAGATTTGAAATTGCCGTAGGATTCACTTTGAATTTGGGTTTGACATAGAAGCCAACTTAGCTTTGGAATTTGGGTTTAAGTTTAAATTTGACATATGAGTCATTTAGTACTGAGGTTTGGCATGAGAGCTCTTTTAAATTTGGATTTGGCATAAAAGTCAATTTGGATTTAAGTATGACCTTTAAGTCAATTTGGTTTCGGCCTAGTATAGACTTTAATTTGACATGAGAGTCTTTTTTTTTTTTTTTAACTTGGATTTGACATAAAAGTCAAGATGACTTTATGTATGACATGGATGTCTATTTAGGTTTGGTTGTGACATGGAAGTCAATTTGAGGTTTGGGTTATTTTGAATTTGAGTTTGAGCTCAATGGAGAGATGAGTTTGGATTTGGGTACAAAAAGAAATTCAATACAATTTGGGTTTAAGTTTAACATGGAAGCCATTTTTTAGAATTTTATTTAACCTGGGATTCCTTTTAGATTTGGGCTTAACATTTTTTAGATCTAGGTTGGCCATAGAGCTATTTTGATTTTAGATCGGACATAGGAGTCGTTTGGTTTAGCTTTCCTAAGTCAAATCGAATTTAGTCGGGGTGGAAGATTGTTGACATAATATTAATCCCACGAGAGAAAAGGAATTTATTTTATTATTTGAGCTGCATCTAAACTAGGTTGCCTATATACCCTTTTAAGAAATCAAGCCATTCGTAGTTCAACTTTATGTTTAAATTTGGCTTAAAGTGTTGGATCCCATTTCGGTCCAACTCATTTATATTTCTCTTTTATTATTTTCATTTGGATTTCGAGCTCAAAGGTCTTTTTCTGTTATTTTGTGCCTTGTTCAAATCAACCTTAATTTCAAGTTGTCCTTGGTAAAAACATCTAAGTCCCGCATTTCAAATTTAATATTTTTAATTGTGACTGCAACCGTTATTTAATCTCGGGTTTCCTACGTACCCTTTCTAGGATCAAGTCAACACAACATCAAAATTTTCCAAATTGATTTTTGATATTTGTAACTGCACCCATTTCTTTATCTCAGATTTCCTACATACCCTTTTTTGTATTAAGCTAACATAATTCTAAAAGTAGAACAACAAAAACTTCAATTTGGCTTTAAACATTTGCAGCCGCACCATATTATATATTTTGGATTTCCTACTAATTCTTTTTGGGATCAGGTTGACGTAGTTCTAAAATTAACAATTTGTAATTATGCCTTTAATTTTTTTTAACAAATTAAAACTTCACTTCATATTCCACTTTCCATTTTCATCTTGTTTTGTAAGAGGTAAATGCCAAAAAATGAAAAGGTGAGGATAATAAAAAGTACCCTTCCTCTTCATTTATTTTCTTTTTTGAAATGGTTCTTTTCATTTATTTTTTCTATTTATATATATTTTTTTGAGCAATTATAATCAATTGTTATATTTGAAATAAATTTCAATCCAAATCAATATTTGGTAAAATTAGGCTCAATTCTGTCGGGTTGTTATTGGTGTGTTGGAATTTGGCGAGATGGGAGATGCACGAGAAGAGGCTTAGTCCGGGTGGGATTTAACTTCGATTAGGAATTTTAATGATTGATGGATAAAAGCATACAGATTGATAGGTGAAAACACAGATAGCTAATATCCACTGTTGATCTTTAGATAGGAATTTTATTTTTTTATTTTTGAGTCTAGCTAAGAAAGTTCTTCTACTTAAAAAAAGAGGCTAACTAGGGTTTAATCATTCAATTTTCATAAATTTTATTCTTTGATTTGCTCTTTCTTATTCTCAGGTTGTGAGAATTTGGAATAGACTTATTTTTCCATTTGTTCTTAATTGTTTTAGCAATAAAAATTTAAAAAAAGGCTGTTGAACCTTCTGTTCTCCTAAATTTCTTTATCTGCATTGCATTAGTTGGCATTAGAGCTCAGAACGTTCTCCGAGATGGCCCGTGGACGACGGAGGTACGCCACCATTGGTGATGTCTATGAGCGAGATCAACAACGACAGCTCGAGAGGAGAATTGAGGATATGGAGGAAAAATTCTGACGAACCGAGCTGTGTCTAGAGCAATTAGGTACGAATGCCAACCAAACGACTACAGCTCAACCTCAACAACCATTGGAGGGGGTAGAAGAGGATAGGATTGAGGAGGGCCATCTATTAATGGTCCAGTAGGTTTGCTTCATGCCTAAGGCAGCAAAAGGAGATGATTGGTTTTGAGATAACATCTTCCATATGATATGTATGATCAGCGGAAGGGTATTTCACCCAGTCATTGATTTTGGAAGTTGTGAGAAAGCCATCTACGAGGAAATAGTCCATATTCTAGGGTTAAAGACAGCGAAGCATCCAAATCCTTACAATTTTTCATGGCTCAATAAAAGAGTCCAGGTAACCGTATCAAACTTGCCCGGTTAACTTTTCAATTGGGGGTGAAATACCGGGATGGGGTATGGTGTGATGTGGTTACCATGCACACGTGCAATTTATTGCTTGAATAATCATCGCAATTTGACAGAGGTGCCCATGATGGGAGGCGGAATACCTACAGCTTCATGTTTGAAGGCACAAAGATAGTCTTGTTGTCTAAGAAGGATGAAGCACCAAGTTTGGTGGTAGCCGAAAGCATGAATAGCCAGACTAGCACCATGATTGCCAAAGAAGTTGACAAGGATAGAGTAGAGTCTGCACTGATTGTCAAGGAGTGCTAGGAGGAACAAGGAAAAATATCGGAAGAGGTGGAAAATTTATCGAAGGAAGGCTGCCTAGAAAGGTTCTCACATTCGTTACCGCCATCACGAGGCACTCAGCACTAGGTTGATTGGGTGCCAGAAGTCGCCTTACCGTGGCCATATTACCGAATGGGCCTTGTGGAGCATGAGGATCTTAGGTGCCAAGTTTGGAAGCTACGCGCCATGGGTTTCGTTCGAGAGAGCTGGAAAAGCGGATCAGCAATCTTAACGCCAACAAAGAAAGGGACATGGCGGATATGCCTTGACGGCTGGACCATCAGTAAAATCACGGTACAATTTTGATTACTCATTCTAAAGTCAAATAACTTTCTATGCCAATTGCAAAATCTGATGGTGTCTAGCAAGTTGGGTCTAAAGAACGGATACCACCCAAGTCGCATCCCACCCTTAGGTGAGGGGAATACTGACTTTAAAACCCAAGAAGGATCATATGAGGGGTACAAGCATGTCATACCTGTGTTGGATTGAGATATACATTTTGTGCACCATTCCTGGAAGCCGTTGTAGAAGATGGCAAGTAATCAAGTCATTGGCAAGAATGATGCAATTCCTGACTTGGTGTCAATGATCTAGAAGAATTGTTGGTGAATTCAAGGGTATTATTTCCAAGCCAAGGACGATGATGCGACCCGCTTCTTAGCGGGACAGGCTATAATCCACGTCTTAGCGAGTCGAGTCAACAGTCCATACCTCGGCGATCTTAGCAAGGTGGAGGCCGGGCATGCAGGGACATAACTTAGCGAGAATGACCCAGATGATCCTTTGGCAAATTTGAGGACGAATTCTCTTCAACTCGAGGAGAATGATGCAACCACACCTTAGCTTTTGGTGTGTTACGGCGCGGACGGATCTTAACGGGTAGATATTAGCAAGTTGGAACTTGGCGGGATGGGAGATGCATGAGAAGAGGCTTGATTCAGATGGAATTTAACTTCAATTAGGAAAGTTTAATGATTGACGGATAAACCACGCTTATTGATAGGTGAACAGGCGAATATCTAATATCCACCGTTGACCTTTAGATAGGAATTTTATTTTTAATTTTTATTTATTTTATCATTTTTGAGTCTACCTACTAATTAAAGAGGGAGGCTGATTGGGGTATAGTCATTCAATTTTCATAGATTTTGTCCTTTTATTTGCTTTTTCTTATTCTCAGGTAGTAAGAATCAAGAATAAACTTATTTTCCCCTTTATTCTTAATTGTTTCAGTAATAACAATTTAAAGGAAGGCTGTTGAACCTTCCATTTCCCTAAATTTCCTTATATGCACTGCATCAAATTCATTGTTGAACCAGTTAGGTTTCACGGACCTCAAAGAGTCCAAATCCAAAATTGAATCCGTTAGGATTTTCGAACCAGAAAGATCATTTAAAAAATAGGAGTTGTTAGCTTTCAAGGACTCGAAAGAGTTAAATTGTTGAAACCGTTAGATTTCATGGACCTAAAAGTCTAAATAAGGTGTTGGATCTGTTAGGTTCCACGAAAGAGTGCATTTAAAATGTTGGATACATTAGGTTCCATAAACCCTTTAGAGTCAAATTTTGGCCAAACTCAAATCTTTTCAGTTCCACTGTAGGCATAACCTTTTCAAAATCAGATTTACCCAACTTGGACCTTTTGGATTCCATAGTGGATAAAAACATTTTCAAAATAAATTTTACCGAATTTGGATCTTTTAGAATCCGTCATGAGTAAAATATCAATTTAGTGGTAGAGAAACAGAGAAGATAGTAGCGACATTTGTTTTTAAATCAATTTACCCAACTTGGATCTTTTGGTTTCTATAGTGGATAAAACATTTTGAAAATCTATTTTACTCTATTTAGTTCTTTTGGATCCTTTATGAGTAAATCATCAATTTAGGAGTAGAAAAGAGGGGATACAGTAGAGATATAAGAACAATTCTAGTGAGAGTGTAAGAGGCAGATGGAGGGCCAATACTCTTATTTGATTATACTGACTATTTTCCTTTTTTTTTCCCTTGCATCTTTCTATCTTTCTCATAGATTTGTTTTACCTCTTGAAGCAGCCCATAGGTAGATGGCACCGTATGGAGATGGCGAGTAGGATTGACAAATGGGGATGCAGCTAGAGATATGGCTTCAGGAGTTTGTCACCCATTAGGTTATTTAACTAGTAGACTATAAATAATTATTAGTAATTTTTGTACTTATCTTTAAGTCTTTTTATTTATCCTTTTAGCATTTAAATCTTTTATTCTAGGTGAGTGTTTTTTTGCCCCTCTATTTAAGCAATAGAAAGTCTAGGGTTAGGTCATTCAATTTTATAGAGTTTATTACTTTTCCTAGAGTTTTCTCCTCTTGTTGATTGTGATAATTTGAGTGCTTATTTTTTTTCACTTTGTTTTCTTATTGTTTTAGCAATAGAAAATTAAAAGAAAGGCCGTTGAACCTTCCGTTCCCAAATTTGTATAATCCCGTTGCATTAGTTGGCATAAGAGCTCGGAACGGTTTCTGAGATGGCCCATGGGCAACAGAGGTATGCCACCATCGGAGACATATACGAGTGTGAATTTCAAAGTTAGGTAGAGAGGAAATTCGAGGATATGGAGGAGAAATTCCGACGAATTGAGCTGTGTTTGGTTCAATTGGGGGCGAATCCCAACTAAAACACCAATTGCTTAGCCTCAAAACCCACCGGTAGGGGGCGGAGAGGAAGATACGAACAAGAGTTTCTACAACCCGTTCCCGGAAGCTGACATTCAGGAGTGGTGTGTGAGGAGGGCTCGACAGAATACCGAAAGCACCACTTACATTGATGATCGGACGCGGGAGTCCAGGCTTCAGTTTGAAATTTTGGAATTTAATGGCGGAGGTTGATTAGAGGAGTTCTGGGATTGGCTTGAGGTGGTGGAGGAAGTGATCAAGTTCAAGGAGGTCCTAGAGCACAAGCAGGCATCATTGGTTTCTACTCGGTTGAGGGGTAGGGCTGCCACTTGGTGGCAGTAGTTAAAACATACCCGACTTAGGTAGGTTAAGGTGAAGATAGAGACGTGGGAAAAGATGAAGAAGCATATGCGTTGCACCTTCCTACCCCTTAATCGTGCCAAGGTGATGTATTAACGTCTACAGGGTTTGCGTCAAGGTTCTGGGACGTGGAGAATTATACAGTAGAATTCCACTCTCTTGTTGCCAAGAACGGTTCGGTGGAATTGGAGGAATTGGTGGATTGAAGATACAGAAGGTGTTGAACATGTTCATCATCTTTTCGGTCTCAGAGGCAAGTAAGAGGGCTATGAACGTCGACGCCAGGCTGGCGGAACTTGGGGCACTTAGAATAGAGAGTGTGACCAAGTACGTGTACCTTCCAATCCAGGCGTTCAGATGAAACAAGTAGTCGCCAACGCTGGTAAGCCAGTTAATCTAGACTTAGCAGGTAGATCAAGAACCCATTGTTTCAAGTGTGGAGAGATGGGACACCGTGTTGCTAAGTATCAGAAGAGTGACAGACTGGGTAAGGGTTTGTACATTGAAGGACTCCATACTGAAGATGGCATGGTGATTGAAGAGGAGGTACAAGACGCGTTGGTGCCAATAGAGGAGGATGCCGTTGCGGGTGACGAGGGCCACCTACTTATGATTAAGCGAGTCTGCTTCGTGCCTAAAGAAGAAGAAGGAGATGATTGGCTAAGGAATACTATCTTTTAGACAGCTTGTACCATTGGTGGGGGAGTGTGTTGCCTGGTGATTGATTCGGGGAGCTGTGAGAACGTTATTTCCGAGGAGGTTGTCCAGAAGTTGGGATTGAAGACAGAGGCGCACCAGAATCCCTACAAGCTATCTTGGTTCAAGAAAGGAAACCAAGTAACTGTCTCAAAGCTTGTCTAGTCAATTTGTCCATTGGGTAGAAATATCGGGAAAGGGTTATGATGTGACATAGTCACCATGGATGCATGCCACCTATTGTTGGGGCATCCATGGCAGTGTGATAGAGGTGTCATACATAATGGGAAAAAGAATACATATAGTTTTCTCTTTCAGAGAACAAACATCATCTTGTTGCTATGCGCCACAAGAACTAGTAGCTGAGAACCGAAACTTACAAGGCAGGGCTATGTTCGCCAAGGAGGTTGGCAAAAATAGAGTTGTCTTTGTGTTGATCGAGAAGGACAGTAAGGTGGAATATGGGGAGATACCGAGTGAAGTTGAAGACCTGTTGAAGAAGTTCGCTGACATATTTCTGGAGGCATTACTAGATACTTTGCCACCTTTGAAAGACATCCGGCACCGGATTGATCTAATGTTAGGAGCTGCCTTACCGAATAGGCTGCATTATCGAATAAGTCCTGCAGGGCATGAGGAGTTGAGGCACCAAGTGGAGGAATTACTAGCTAAAGGCTTCATATGACAGAATTTGAGTCCTTACGCTCTGTTGATGCAAAAGAAGGAAGGCAGTTGGCGAATGTGCATAGATAGCAGAGCCATCAATAGGATCATGGTAAGTTTCCGATTTCCTATTACAAGATTGGATGACTTAATTGATCAGCTACAAAATGTGAAGGTATTTAGCAAGTTGGACCTAAAGAGCCGGTATCATTAGATTTGCATCTCGCCGAGCGATGAATGGAAGACCACCTTCAAAACTCGGGAAGGGTCATAAGAATGGTTTGTCATGACATTCGGGCTATCTAATGCACCAAGCACATTCATGCAGTTCAAGAATCAGGTTCTACATCCGTTTATAGGGAGATTCCTTGTCATCTACTTTGATGATATCTTAATCTATAGCCAGAATTGAGCTAAGCACTTAGAGCATCTCAAGGACGTACTGAGCACCTTGAGGGACCAGCACTTGTTCACGGCTTTGAAGATGGGTGAATTCATGAAGGACCAGGTGACTTTCCTTGGGTTTATTGTATTCAAGGATGTCATAGCGGCTGACTAAGGAAATATTGAAGCAATTTGAGATTGGCCACAGCCGAAGATAATAAGTGAAGTAACGAAGTTTTCATGGATTGGTTTCTTTTTACAGGAGGCATGTGCCAAACTTTACTTCAATAATGGCGCTAATCACGAATTGTATGAAGGGAAGTTCCTTTACTTGGACTTCAATAGTAGCTGATGACTTCGAAGAAGTAAAGAGGAGGTTAAACACAGCATCAGTATTGGCCTTACCAAATTTTCAAATTACCTTCGAGTTTCCCAACCGACGCCTCCAAGTTTGGTATTAGCATAATACTTAGTCAGGAGGGACGTCCTATTGCGTATTTCAGTGAAAACTTAATGGGAGTAAGTTGAACTATTCAAGTTATGACCTTGAGTTCTACGTAGTGGTGAGAGCGTTTAGGCATTGACAGTCGTATCTAGCAAACACTGAGTTTGTTTTATACTCAGATAACGTTGCATTAGAGTACATCAACAGCCAAGACAAGCTTTTTGAGCAACATGCGAAGTGGGCGAGTTACATTTAGCTCTTTTACTTTGTGATCAAGCACATGGAACAAGGTTGCTGATGCACTGAGTAGGCGTACTCTCATCATGTCCGACAGTAAAGTTTTCGTAACTCGTTTTAATCAGTTGGCTGAACAGTACAAAGATGATCTTACCTTTGGGGAGATTTGGCTAGAAGCTCAATCTAGTTCAGCACCCGGATATTCTATACATGAAGGGTTTCTCTTCAAGGGAAATTAGTTATGCATACCAGACTCGAGTTTATGTCTTAAGATCATCCAAGAGAAGCATAACGAAGGGCATATGGAAAGGGACAAGATGCTCAAGCTGGTGAGCGCCAATTACCTTTAGCCTTTGTTGAGAAAAGAGGGGAAAAGATTTGTCAAGCTTTGCCGTATCTGTCAGATATCAAAAGGCGGGCTGTCCAATGCAAGGTTATACATGTCGTTGCCGATTTCGAGTCAGCCTTGGGCAGATATTAGTATAGAATTTGTGTTGGGGTTACCGAGGAAGCAGGGAGATATAGATTCGATCTTCATTGTTGTGGATTGCTTCTCCAAGATGGCACATTTCATAGGTTGCAAGAAAGCCGCTGATGCCACACATGTGGCGGAGTTGTATTTCTTGGAAGTATACAAGCTACATGGGTTGCCAACCAGCATAGTCTCAGATAGGGATGTGCAATTTTTAAATCACTTTTAAAAGACCTTGTGAAAGATGGCGAATACGTCTCTCGCCTTTAGTACTGTACATAACCCTCAGACGGATGGCCAGACCGAGGTGACAAATCACTCTTTAGATAATTTACTTCGTTGCCTTGTTACTGAGAAAATCAAGGGATGGGAGCAGAAGTTGTACCAAGCCGAGTTTGCCTACAACTGCTTGGTTAATAGAAGTACGGGTTTTCACCGTTAAAGGTCGTTTATGGCTTTGGCCCCCGATCTTTGATAGATCTGGCACCAGTTCCCAATCCTACTCGTCCTCATGGCAAGGCAGAACACTTCATATCCAACCTTTAGGACATCCATGAGCAGACCCAAGCACGGCTACTTGAAGCAAGCGCCAAGTATAAGCTAGCAAGGACAAGCAATGTCGAGCTTTTTAGTTTTAGGTAGGAGATCAAGTTTGTGCAATTTTAACCTGGGAGAGATTTCTGGCATGGGAGAATAACAAACTGACAACACGCAAGATTGGTCCTTTGAAGATTGTCGAGAAGATCAATGACAATGCACACTGCCTTCAGTTGCCAAGAGGTCTGATGACTTCTAACGTCTCCAATGTCAAGAACCTTGTTCCATTCTATGGTGACAACGATCTTGTAGTGATGAATTTGAGGGGCACACTCTCCAACCCGAGAAGGATGATTCAGCTCATAGGTAGATGGCGCCATATGGAGATAGCAAGTAGGATTGACAGATGGGGATGCAGCTAGGGATATGGTTTGAGGAGTTTGTCATCTATTAGGTTATTTAGCTAGTAGACAACTGATAATTATTAGTAATTATTTTAATTATCTTTCAGTCTTTTTATTTAACTTTTTATCTTTTAAGTATTTTATTCTATATAAGTTTTCTCCTCTATTTAAGCAAGAGGAAGTCTAGGGTTAGGTCATTCAATTTCATAGATTTTATTATTTTTCTTAGAGTTTTCTCATATTCTCAGTTGTGAGAATTTGAATACTTATCTTTTTCCTTTGGTTTTTTTTTTATTGTTTTAGCAATAGAAAATTTAAAGGAAGGCTGTTGAATCTTCTGTTCCCAAACTTCTATAATCGTGCTGCATCACCTCTTCGCTGCAAATTATTTTATCCATATTTGTTCCCTTACTCTTTCTTTTTTTCCAACGAGGAACCTAGCTACCCGGTAAATACTCACCCATGCATTGACCCACATACCACGGGAGCCAATTAAGTCAAGGATTTCTCGTGGAAAGGTTCAATGGGAAATCGAACTCTAAATATTTTAGTCTAAAATAACACTCTATCCCTCACTTACCTTTTACCAATGAAGTAAGGTCCTAGTGGGTCCCTCACTCTTCTCTCTCTCTTTCTGTGCTCTTTACATATTTTGTGGGATTTTTTTTCTTTGTTTTGTTTTTCTCCCCCTCCCCCATTTATTATCAAAGCCTGGGTTTATATAGGCTTTTTCAACTACCAGCATCCCACAAGTGAAAGTATACTAAATAAGTGGCCAATCTAGAATTTTTATTGAGGGTGAGCTTGAATTACAAGTTACTTTTACTTTTCATTTTATTCAATTTAATAGTCATATATTGGTTTTATATTTTCATTCCAAGTCAAAATTTAGCTATCATTCCTAAATATAAAAAAATCTTGAGACAATTTTATTTAAGGCATCAAACCATATAAAAACACATATATATCGAAAAGGCATATAACTTTTCAAATTTAATTCACACTTATGTTGGAGTCTTATTGTCATTTAAAAATATCTTATAAAATTTCTCACTAAATAACATTCTTTTTTTGATACTTGTAAAGAAAGGAAGATAATTTGAAATGGTAAGTCCAAATTTGTGACTCATGAGAGTTTAATAAATAATTTTAGAACTATTTAAGAAATTCTTTATTTAGTTTTTAACCATTAAATCTCAGATATTACACATTTTTCCTACAAGCAAAATATTACAAATAAACTTCATAGAGTTAAAAAGGTTAGAAAAAATTTGAAGTAATTTGCATACAAACTAAAAATTTTGAAGTGTAAAAACTAGTAAGACTATTGGTATATAACCAAATTATTTATTTTTAAATTTTGCCTAAAGTACCTAATATTTAATATTATAAATAAAAAATGAGCTCTAAAAATTTCACATTTGAGGGATAAATCTTACTTTGACTTAAAAAAAGGGGGGATAAATATATCAAAATAAAATGGCCTCCAATGGGATTTGATCCTGCATCCTTTCAATTGACATTGAGGCTAGCGACCATCAGCCCAATGGTTTTCAAACCTAACTCCTACATCCTTTCATTCGATATTGAGGTTAGTGACCATTAGTCCAAAGTTTCAAGTCTGACTCTTACTCATTCAAAACTAATTTTTATAAACAGCCCACCCTCACCCCAACGTGGATCCGCCGCTAAATGGGAGAGATCATTGCTTAGTGTATAGGTTTAACAAAGTCTTTTTTTGTGAAAAAAGAAAAAAAAAATTTATTTTTTTCTTTTTTGGGCTTTTGTATTTTTTTTAGTATAAAATATTATGGGTCCAATATTTTTTTTTTTTTTTTTATATAGTGTCAAAGGCCTACTTTTGGGTTTATTTAATTTGGACCTTCAAATATCATAAGTTTAATAACATTTTACATTTAGATTATATATTATAATTTACAAGGGTTCACCTTAGTAAATACTAGCTATAAAGGCTAATATTTAAGATTGTGAAAATTTCAAGTTCAGCATTATCTAATACTAATTGGTTTTAGAATGAAACCTTACTTGGACTTATGTATGGATCTCATGTATGTCAACTCGGTAGGTCGAGCCTCACACCCAGTGAAATTTAACAGTTGGTATGCACAATTTTCAAGTTATGTATAATATTCAGTGTGTAATTATTTAATATCTATATGCTAGTATTAGTCTGGTATAGAATTCTAGTGTTTTTTTTGGGTGGTGAGCGAGAGAGACGTGGGGTTAGGGATTTCATGGATTGTCCATGAATTACGACCTTTTTTTGCAAAATAGCATAATTATAAAAAATATATAAAAAAGTGGCACCTTTTTGAAAATGTTTAGCAAAATGGCACACTTTACTGTTCATCGCCTGTTGCACGCCATCTGAAAAGGATTACAATGACAAGCCACCATTGCACGACATCTGGGATGTCGTGCAACATCTGAGATGTGTTGCACGACATCTCAGATGGAGAGCAACATATGAGATTCTACTAATTCGAAGGTGGTGGTGGTGGTGGGTGGGTTGAGATTTGAGATTGGGAGGAGAGCGAGAGTGATGGGTGGTGATTTTGAGTACATGAGTGGTGATTTTGAGCACATGGGTGGTGATTTGAGATTGGGAGGAGAGAGAGGGTGATGGGTGGAAAGAGAGAGAGAGATGGGTGGCAGGACGGAGGTCGGTGGTTGTAGCCGGAGATGAGTGGAGGTGGAGGTGAGTGACGGTGGTGGTGGTCAGTGGGTTGAGATTTGAGATTGGGAGGGGAGAGAGAAAGATGGGCACATGGGTGGTGATTTTAAGTACAATGATGGTCAATTTGAGTACATTATTGGTGATTTGGAGTACATGGCTTGTGTGTCGACACACATGAATTTTGAGTACAATGATGGTCAATTTGAGTATGTTATTGATAATTTGGAGTACATGGCTTGTGTGTCCTGTGTGTCGACACACATGAATTTTGAGTACAATGATGGTCAATTTGAGTACGTTATTGGTGATTTAGGGTACATGGCTTGTGTGTCGACACACAAGCCATGTACTCTAAATCACCAATAACGTACTAAAATTGACCATCATTGTACCCAAAATCACTAACCATGTACCCAAAATCACCACTCGTGTACTCAAAATCACCATCCATCTCTCTCTCTCTACCCATTACACTCGCTCTCCTCCCAATCTCAAATCTCAACCCATCCACCACCACCACTGTCACCCACCTCCACCCCCACTTATCTCCTGCTACCGCCACTGACCTCTGCCCCGCCATCCATCTCTCTCTCTCTCTTTCCACGCATCATCTTCTCTCTCCTCCCAATCTCAAATCACCACCCATGTACTCAAATTTATTACTTATGCACTAGTGCTCAAAATTACCACTAGTGTACTCAAAATCACCACTAATGTACTCAAAATCACTCTCCTCCCAATCTCAAATCTCAACCCACCCACCACCACCACCATCACCCACCTCCACCTCCCAGTCTTTAATCCAAAGTGAAATTCGAGCTTATGTAATAACAAAATTTTGCGCTGCGTGTGAAGGATGGGGCCGACACCTATTGCACGATGGCTTGGGGTGTTGCACGACATCTAAGATGGAGTGCAACATTTGGGATGTGTTGCACGACACCCCAGATGTAGCGCAACGGTGTTGTACAACATATGAGACGTCGTGCAATGTTGCACGACGTTTCAGATGTCGTGCAATTTGTAGCTTGTCATTGTCATCTTTTTCAGATGGCGTGCAATGGGTGATAAACAGTAAAGTGTGCCATTTTACTAAATATTTTTAAAAAGGTGCCAAGTTTCTAAATATTTTTTATAATTGTGCCATTTTGCATAGAAAGTCTTGAATTACCAGATGGAGATTAGCTGAAGTGAACAGCCATAAGTTCTACAACCAACCACCCAGTGCCTTATAGAGATTGCCGCAACCACAGGGTCTAGGGGATAAGATAGAAAAATTGCTTGTTGAGCACAGGTAGGGATGGAAATGGGTCGGGTTTGAGTCGGGTGCACCTTTGTTAGGTTTTAGATCATGAAAATCATTCTTAAGAAAACACTGAAGATCTAAATTCGATTTTGAGTTACAAGCGTCGATAGAAGAAACAAATCAATAAAAACGAAAGAATCAACACAAGATTTACGTGGTTCAGCCCTAAATGGCCTACATCCACAATCCCTCTACAACTAGAGCGGCTTACATATATTATTACAGACCAAAGCGATTACGAAATACAAGTCCTTTCTCAACCTAAGCTATTAATTACGGACACATTTCTTTACAGCTTCTAAGATCCAAACCTAAAGCAGGAGAATAGAGTTAGAATTGTTATACTTGGCTCCAGCTAGGCATTGTAATTAACATAGCTGCCATCAAGAAAATCTTAATCACCTCCCATGGATTACACCACACTTAGAACTGGAAGCTGTTACCGAAAATGGCTGAACTTTCACGTGAAAATGGGAAGGAGAAAAAGGGCGAATGACTGAGATAACTAAAAGCTCAGTGAAAAGGACCCCTTTTATACACAGGGCATCAATCCGTGTGTTGCCTCATCGTAGCCGTTCAAAAGGGTCAAGATCAACGGCTCACAATCCTCCCAAACGAGCACAAAATGCTACCTTCAAATACGGATGCGTGGCACCATCACCACCGTCCATTCAAAGGAATTTAAAAGGGAAGAAAGCTTCTTCAAGAAGCTTCAGATCATAGTGGAGAACATCTAGCACTAGCAGGGAGCACAGGTAGCGGGAAACCCAAAACGAGTAGCACGGGTAGGGGGGCAAGGGCAAGGGCAATTTTGGTATTCTGGGTTAGGGCATACAAAACCCATTTTATACTTAACTTTGACCCTACACTTCATCATATTTACCAAATTTCCATTGCCATTGTCAGATTTAATTTTCCCATAACAAAACGCTGCGTTTTGATTTTAATAGCCTAGGTTAGACACTTAGCTTATAATTCGAGCATAGTTAGTGTATGTAGGAATCATATGTCGACAATTCTCCACATATTTACTATATAGGCTAACTAATGAGCTCACTCTAGTAACATGAGGGATAACCTGTGATCCTAGCATCCAATATGGATCCTAAAAATTCCGAAATAAGTTGATGCACTTTTCCAACTTAATTACAGGCACGGCCTTGGTTCCCATATCAGCAGGGTTGTCTTCTGTTGAAATTTTTAGCAGGTAAGTCATTTCAAATTCAAGATGTTCTCCTAAGGGCTAGGGTAGACTGACCATCAGTATATATTATTAGTACCCGTAGGCCTAATCTATGCTCAATCAATAGTCCACTTAGCCAAATACCCTCTTTGATAGCATCTGTCAGCACTAAGAACTCTGCGTCGGTCATTGACAACGATGTCATTGAATCAAGCTTTGATCTCCAAATAACAGCCCCGCCATTCAAAGTGTAGATATATGAGTTGGAAGACTTACACTTATGTGGGTCTCCACTGAAGTCGTTATCGATATAACCTAGAAGTTTCAAGTTTATTTTTTTTCCTACCAAATGGAGTTCCAAAGCTGATTGTTCCCTTAATGTACCTAAGCAACCATTTTACCCCATTCCAATGTTCCTCCCCTGGATTCCAATGAACTTAGATAAAACACTAATGGGGTACGCTAAGTCAAGTCTTGTACACGTCATAGCATGTATAATCGATCCTATAGTGTTTGCATAAGGTATATTATTCATATCAGCTTATTTTGGCTCATTTTTAGGACTTTGATCTGCTGAGAATTTACTATTCGGTGCTATAGAAACCTTGACTGAATCAGTCATGTTAAAGCATTTTACAAATTTTTTTCCAAATAGCTTGCCTAAAATAAGTGGGCTGTTTTCAAATCTTTATTTCTACTTATCTTCATTCCCAAAATTTTCTTAGCTTGACCTGAGTCTTTCATATAAAAATTTTGTTTCGACAATCCATTTAACTTTAAGATCTCATTCATGCATCGACTAGCAATCAATATATAATCCACATAAATCAGAAGTAAATCACATAATCTTTTTCGACATATTTCACATAAAAGTACACATCATGCATTGATGTGCTAAACCCATTTTTGGTCATGAACTGGTCAAAACATATATACCACTGCCTGGAGGACTATTTTAGACCATATAGGAATTTCCTTAACCTACATAATTGGTCTTATTTTCTAGGTTCTATAAAGCTCTTAGGTTGAGCCATATATATCTCTTCCTTTAACTCCCCACATAAAAATGTTGTGGTCACGTCCATCTCTTCTAGGTTCAGTTCATATTTTGCGGTTAAAGCCATAAGACCCTAATGGTTGTGTGCTTTACTACCTGTGAGAATATCCTATTGTAGTCAATTCCTTATCTTTGAGTAAAGCTCTTTTCTACCAACCTAGCCTTAAATCTAGAATTCTATGATGATGCGGTTGGCTCCTTGACCTTCAAGACCCATTTAAACCCCACTAGTTTCGTACCTTATTGGTTTAGGTACTCCAGGTCTGATTTTTCTTTAATGATTCCATCTCTGCCATCATAGCATTCAACTAGTCTGTTGAATGCTGGCTGTTCATTGCTTCTTTAAAGGTCAAAGGTTCTGATTAAACATACTCTAAAGCAATGTTTAGGGCATATGCAATGCAGTCAGCATATCCCAATTTGTTAGGTGGTCTAATATCCCTTCAAACTCTGTCCCTAGCTAACTAATAGTTATCTAGGTTATTTTCAGTTATGATCTCTTCACTAGTACTCCTATTAGCACTTGATGGTTCCTGATTAGGATCTATGTTCATTTTCAGCATTGTTTTCTGTTTCTTGTTCAAGTCTTGTTTGGTAAACAGGATCAAGTGGATTAATTTCAGATTCATATCTTTCTTTATCAAATTTTTTGGTTTTAGGTATCTAACTATTATCTTAAGTTAAGTAGGGCATGTCTATTTCATTAAAGGTGACATCTCTACTTATAATAATCCTGGTCCTATTACCATCCTTGATGCTTATCATATAGCCCTTAATAGCATTAGGGTAACCTAGAAAGACTCCTTTGACAGCTCTAGGTTCTAATTTGCCCTCAGATTGATGGGCATAAGTGGAATAATAAAAAATCCTAAAGGTTGAGTAGTCAACAGGTTTACTCGACCACATTTCTTTAGGTGTTTTAAAATCAATACCAGTTTAGGGTGTCCTATTTATTAGATAACATGCTGTCCTAATAGCCTCTCCCCAAAACTATTTACCGAAACCTAAGGCAAACAGCATACAGCTGACCCTATCAAGTAAGGTTCGATTCAATCGTTTAGCAACCCCACTTTGCTGTGGCGTTCCTCTGACAATATTATGATGTTTTATTCCATTTTAAGCACACAAATCATCAAACTTTGAGTTTATATATTCTAGTCCATTATCAATTCTCAAAATCTTAGTTTTCCTTCCTATTTGATTTTCTATCTGATTTTTCCATCTCATAAATGTTGGAAAACAATCATCTTTGTTTTTATAAAGAATCCAAACCTTACGTGAAAAATCATCGACAATGGACAAAAAATATGAAGCTCCACCTAATGTGGCGATCCTAGATGGTCCCTACATATCTTAATGTATATAGTCCAAAGGACCATTAGTTGTGTGTGTACCAGTTTTAAATGCCAAACAATGGTGTTTATCGAAGGTACAAGAGTCACATAAATCCAACATATAAACAGTATCACCACACAATAAACAATGCTTAGATAGTTCACATAATCCATGTTCAGAAACATGTCCTAAGCGTTTATGCCATAAGTTTGTTGGATCAATCTTAGCAGTTCATTGCAATTCACCAGAAACTATTTGACCCTTCAACACATAAAATCCATTCTTGACTTCACCCTTTAGGACAACTGAAGATTCTTTCATTATTTTCATTTCACCATTCAAAGCCTTAAAGATAAAAGAGTAAGAATTGTTATACCTGACTCCAGCTAGGCAGTCTCATCAACATGGTTACCATCAAGACGATCTTGATCACCTCCATTGGATTAGACCATACTTCGAACTAGAAGCTGTTAGCGAGAATGGCTGGAGGAAACCCTGGGAGCTTTCATGCGAAAACAGGAAGGAGAAAAAGGGCCAATGACTGAGATAACTAAAAGCATAGTGGAAAGGCCCCCTTTTATACCCAAGGTACCAATCCATGTGCTACCTCATCGTAGCCGTTCAAAGGGGTCAAGATCAATGGCTCATAATCATCGCAAACAAACATAAAATGCTGCCTTCAGATGTGGATGCATGGCACCATCACCACCTCCATTCAAAAGAATTTAAATGGGAAGACAGCTTCTTCAAGAGCTTCAGATCATAGTGGAGAATAGCTGGCAACATCAGGGAGCACGACAGCCGGAAACCCGGAATGGTTAGTGCGGGTAGGGGACAAGGGCAGGGCAATTTGGGTATTCTAAATTAGGACATACAAAACCCATTTTTTTACTGAACTTTGACCGTAGACTTCATCAAATTTATCAAATTGCTATTGCCACTATCAAATTTAATTTTCCCACAACAAAATGCTGCGTTTTGATTTTAATAGCCTAGGTTAGACACTTAGCTTATAATTTGAGCATAATTAGTATATACAGGAATCCTATGTCAACAGCCTTCATCCAGATCCAACCTAGAAAAAACTCGACCCAACCCAAATCCAGAAAAACCCATTTATTCCATAAAAATTCAATCAAACTCCAAATCCATCGGGTGGAACGGATATCCGACCCAAATCCATAACCCATTTAAATTATAGAATAAATTATGAAATTATAATCTAATATTAATAAATTAGCAATAATGATGTAATAATAATTCCTCCAAAGCTAATATTTGGACAAATTGCTATCTTTTTTTTTTATTTAATATGTTTTTTTTTTGGGGGTAAATCAGTGATATATACCATATATGATCAAAAATATATGTGCAAGTCTACGAGGGGCATACCCCAAGTCAAGGCCAAAGGCCTACATCAAAGAATCAATTAGAGAAAGAAACAAAGTAAGAAATATCAACGGTCAACATGACCAAAAAAAGGGAACAAAGCAAACAAAGCTGGTGTTCAATCCCCCATTCCTGCCGAAGCTGCGAGTGGCAATGCGCACCACGAAGGGTAGGAGCAGCAATAAGACGGCTGCGGACTAATCCTATGATCTCCTTAGTGACAATTGCAGAAGGCCTAGACTGGGAGCGATGAATTCTCAGGTTACGCTCATACCAGAGGATGTAAATCGTCGTGGAGAGACAAATGGGGGCAAGGATCCGATCCACCCAGCGGCCACGGAGCCTGGTAGCAGCCCATGGAACCAGCTCGTGCCATGGTATCGTGGGCTAGGAAAAAGAGGTGCGAGAAGACACCCTGGACCAAACAGTAGCAGAGTAGCTACAGGTGAAGAAGAGATAGTCATACGACTCAGCATCTGATCCGCACAACATGTAATTAGCCCGTACATCCTGCACTCGGTGTCTCAGCTGTCTGTCAAATGTCCATAGTCGCTCATAGGAGGCAAGCCACAAAATGAAGGAATGCCTCAGGATGTGAAGCTGAGACCAAAGAAGGTGATGGATGGAGTCCTCCTCCCTCCGACTGCGAATCATCTCCCATGCCAATCTAGTGTTGAAAACCCCAGATGGGTCCCTCATCCACCGTACACTATCAGCTATCCCCGGCCGGGCCTAAAGTCAACTGAATCCCAGATAGGAAATAGCTCAACAATATCCCGTGGGAAGTGCAACTGATCACCCTCAATAATATCTGAAACACAAGAGCCCAAACGATGACCAGTGGAATGGAGGAGGAGGAAACAGAACCGCCCCTCCAGATAACCACACGGCAGCCAATAATCGGACCACAAAGCAATGTCCCGACCATCACCAATGATATGCCAAAAAGCCCCAGCACAAAGTGATCGAACACCAAGAATGCTCCACCATGACCCTGAAATCGAACCTCTCAGCTGAATATCCCAGAAGGACTTCTCCTTGAGTCGGTTGGCATGAATCCACCAAGGCCAGAGAGAGTCATAATCAGTGAGTAAAACCCATATATGCTTCATGAGAGAAGCCTGGTTCCACTCATGCAGATGCCGAACCCCGAGTCCACCCTCCCTGCGAGGATAACAGAGATGCTCCCAGGAGACCTTGGCCCCACTCGGGCCCAGAGAAGCGCCCTTCCAGAGAAAGGCTGCAAGGGCCGACTCAATCTTCTTGATCATCAGCTTCGGAAGAATGAATATAGATGACTAGAAGACCTGAATAGAGAACAGGACCGATATGATAAGCTGCAAGCGCCCGACATAAGATAAAGCATAAGAAGTCCAGAGCTGGATGTGAGTAAGGATGCGATCTAATAGAGGTTTGCAGTCGATGAACCGAAGCCTCATCATGATGAGCGGCACCCCCAGATACCTAACCGGGCACTAACCCAACTGGAACCCCAGAATGTCAAGGAGAGTCTGCTGAAGCTCAGAATCAACCCCGGTAATGAAGACGGTACTTTTTGCCACATTCGAGGACAGCCCCGATCATGCAGCAAAATGATCTAAAGTCTCCCTAGAACCAACAAACTGCCCTCATCAGCCTCACTAAAAATCATAAGATCATCAGCAAAGCACAAGTGAGTAAGGCTGGTACTCTGGCAACGAGGATGGAAGCGAAACCTCAGATCAGAAGATGTGCGGCTAAGCAAGCCCCGAAGGCCCTCCATGGCAATAACAAAGAGGTAGGGCGAGAGAGGATTCCCCTGCCTGATGCCCCTGCTCGTGCCGAAAAACCCATGAAGCTCGTCGTTAATCGCAACTGAAAATCTGGCTGTGGAAAAACACTCCCGCACCCATCGAATCATGACCTCAGGAATACCCATACATTGCATAGCAGTGAGAATGAACTCCCAGCGTACCGTGTCAAAAGCCTTACGAAGATCAGCCTTTAGAGCACATCGAGGCAAAAGCGTCTGATGCGTCTCCAATCTAAGCATCTTTTAATTGTTATTTTAATTATTTTGCACCTATTTAATTATAGTTTTGCACTCATTTTGGCAATTTTTATGTTTAACAAGTTTGAAATTAAAGTTCCGATAATTGTCAAATTTTGATGCAAATAAGGCGAATTCGATACATAAACAATTAAATCAAGTCAATCGAGATTCGGGACATCATCAACCTCAAGCCCCAAACGCAGGCCCAACTCCAGCCCAACTTCACCGCATCATCATCATCCCTCCAGCCTAACTCCGGCCCGATTTGACCACCAGCCACGACCAGCCCAAATCAACCACCAGCCACGACCAGCCCAGATCGACCACTAGCTCAACGATAGCCCACAACAGCCAGCCCGATTCGACCTCCAGCCCACAACACCACCATCACCGACCTGAGCCCGTTTCAACCCAGACCTGCGTCTTATTTAGGCCCAACACCCACACCGACACCGTCAACCACCAGCAAGCTCGGCCCATCATCAACGCATAACCTCCAGCCCCTCTACCATACCGATGAGGTCATGCATCCTTCTCCCACTCCTAAGACCTCTAATCTTCCTTCCTCATATGTACTTAGAGTACCCTTCCCCCATACTTTAGTAGTTGCACCACATCCAAATGGGAAGGACAAGAAGTGGGAAGACATTTTGGAGACGTTTAGGCAAGTAAAGATAAACATTCCTCTTCTTGATGCGATTAAACAGATCCCGGCCTATGCGAAGTTCATTAAGGATCTACTGAACCAAAAGAGGCAATCTAGAGCACATCTGCCTAAAAAAGTGTTTTTAGCCAAGCAAGTGAGCTCTATTCTGAAGTGTGATATTCCAGTTAAGTACAAAGACCTTGGGGTCCCCACCATCTCTTGTTCACTTGGAGACTACCCGATCGATAAAGCCTTACTGGACTTAGGAGCGAGTGTCAACATTATTCCTTACTCGGTTTATGAAAAGTTAGGCTTGGGAGAGTTGAAACCCACCATGGTGACCTTGCAATTAGTAGATAGATCAACAAGGATCCCCCGTGGCGAGCTGATTGACGTGCTAGTGAGAGTAGACAAAGCCTTGTTTCCTGCTGATTTCCTCGTGCTTGATATGGAACCTTCTAGTCATTCGAAACACCATGTCCCTGTCATTCTAGGTCAGCCTTTCTTAGCGACAGTCAATGCTACCATCAATTGTAGATCTGGGGTAATGGATGTTAGCTTTGCCAGTATGACTATTAGGTTCAATATTTTTAAGGCTTCGTTGTCACCCACTAGTGGGGATGAGTCAAAGTGTTTCTGGGTGGATATTATTGATGATTTGGTGGACCAAACACTCCCTTCTATCCTAGTTAGTGATTCCCTTGAGCGAGCACTAGTATACGATTGTTTTGATGCTTTTGAGATTGAAAATGACATTAGAGAGATGAATGATTTGCTTTAGTTGTGTGCTTCTTTAGAGACTTGTCATTGGTTGTCAAAAGTATAAGCTATACCTACGCTTTCGGATTCCCCTGCCTTGCCTTCCATAGTTTCACCACCCAAACTTGAACTTAAGTCGTCGCCATCTACTCTTAAGTATGCTTTCTTAGGACCCGATGCGACTTTACCTGTGATTATCTCTTCTCAGTTGTCTAGGGAATACGAGGATGCATTGATGATAGTGCTTAGTGATCATAAGAGTGCCATTGGGTGGTCTGTGGCTGATTTTAAGGGTATAGACGCTTCATTTGTATGCATAGGATTTTTCTTGATGATAATGCTAAACCCACTAGAGAGATGCAGAGGAGGTTGAACCCTAACATGAAGGAAGTGGTAAAGAAAGAGATTGTGCAGTTGCTTGATGCGGGTATCATTTACCCAATTTCTGATAGTAGGTGGGTTAGCCCTATTCAGGTAGTCCCAAAGAAGTCGGGCGTTACAGTGATTCGGAGTAGTGATGGAGAGTTAGTGCCTACTAGAGAGACCACGGGCCGGAGAGTATGTATTGACTATAGGAAGCTTAACTCTGCCACGAGGAATGACCATTTTCCTCTACCATTCATTGACCAGATTTTCGAGAGGCTAGCTGGTCAGAGCTTTTACTATTTTCTTGATGGATATTCACGATATAACCAAGTAGCAGTCTACCCAGAGGATCAGGAAAAAATGACTTTTACGTGCCCCTTTGGCACATTTGCCTACCGTAGGATGCCTTTTGGTTTTATGTAATGCGTCCGCTACATTCCAGAGATGCATGATGTCTATCTTTTCTGACATGGTAGACAGATTTCTTTAGGTTTTTATGGATGATTTCTTTGTTTTTGGACCTTCGTTTGATGAATGTTTACAGAATTTAAGGCTTGTGCTAAAAACATGTGAAGAGACCAATCTTGTTTTGAGTTGGGAAAAGAGTCACTTTATGGTTCAAGAGGGGATTTTATTGGGTCATAGAGTGTCCAAGAAGGGTATTGAGGTTGATAAGGCCAAGGCAGATCTGATTACAAACTTAAGCCCTCCCTCAAACGTGAAGCAAGTTAGGTCCTTTCTAGGTCATGCAGGTTTCTATAGCAGATTCATCAAGGACTATGGAAAACTGGCCAAACCATTAACTAGCTTGCTAGCTAAGGAGACATCATTTCACTTTGATGATTCTTGCCTAGAAGCTTTTCAAAAACTACGGTCATTACTTGTTTCGGCCCTCACTATGCAACTCCCGGATTACTTTCTTCCTTTTGAAATTATGTGTGATGCTTCTGATTTTGCTATAGGTGCTGTCCTAGGTCAAAGAGTAAACAAAGTGCCTCATGTATTTTACTATGCCAGTAAAACTCTTAATGATTCACAACGCTATTACACCACTACTAAAAAGGAGTTACTAGCTATCATGTTTGCTCTAGACAAGTTTCATTCTTATCTTTTGAGGTCAAAGGTCATTATCTATTCTGACCATGCTGCATTGAAATATTTTCTCTCTAAGAAAGAAACGAAACCTAGCCTCATTAGGTGGATTCTTCTACTTCAAGAGTTTGACGTAGAGCTTAGAGATAAGAAAGGTGCAGAGAATGTGGTAGCTGACAATCTTTCTAGGATTTTTTTTTTTAGCATCATGATCCATCTATTTCAATACATGACTCTTTTCCCGATGAGCAACTTTTTGTTGTCTCCCATTCAAGTGGCCCTTGGTTTGCAGATATTGTTAACTTCCTCCCTACCGGTGCCATTCCATCTACTTGGTATAAGCAAGAAAAGGATAGGTTTTACTCTCAAGTAAAGCACTTTTACTGGGATGACCCTGACTTATTTAATAATTGTTCGGACCGAGTAATTCGTAGTTGTGTTCCAGAGTGTGAGTATCATTGCATTTTATCTTTTTGTCACTCATATGCATGTGGAGGACACTTTGGGGGTCGTAGGACTGCTGCAAAAGTCCTACAGTGTGGTTTTTATTGGCCTACTCTGTTCAAGGATGCTCACAAGTTTTGTCTTGCATGTGAGCGTTGTCAGCGCACAGGCGCAATGACGCGTCGAGACATGATGCCTTTGAACCCCATTTTAATTGTGAAAATATTTGATGTTTGGGGTATTGACTTTATGGGACCATTTCCCCCATCTTTTGGGTTTCTTTACATACTTTTAGGGGTCGACTATGTGTCTAAATGGGTTGAGGCTATACCTACTAGGACCAATGACCACAAAGTGGTCATGCAATTTATCAAGGACCACATTTTTAACCGCTTTGGTACCCCTAGAGCACTCATTAGTGATGGTGGAAGGTATTTTATTCATAGGTCATTCGAAGCACTTCTTAGGAAGTACTCAGTGCATCAAAAGTTTGCCGCCCCCTATCATCCCCAAACTAGTGGTCAAGTAGAGCTTTCAAATCGTGAGATCAAGTCTATACTTGAGAAAATCGTTCGTCCTGCTAGGAAAGATTGGCCCCTTAGGTTGAATGATGCTCTTTGGGCTTACCGCACTGCCTATAAGACCCCACTTGGTATGTCACCCTATAGGTTGGTCTTTGGTAAAGTATGTCATTTACTAGTTCAGCTAGAACACCGTGCTTATTGGGCCACTAGAGCCTTGAATTTTGACTTAGACCAAGCTGGTGCTAACCGAAAGCTTCAATTGAGTGAGCTGGAAGAACTAAGGAATGAAGCTTATGAGAATGCAAAGATTTATAACGCTAAAACCAAAGCTTTTCATGATAAACATATTATGAGAAAAACATTTGTTCCTAATCAAAAGGTTTGGCTTTTTAATTCCAAATTGCATCTTTTTCCAGGTAAGTTAAGGTCTAGGTGGGATGGTCCTTTTGTGGTTAAGCATGTATATCCCTCGGGTTCTATTGAGATATACCACCCTAAAGATGGTCATGCGTTCACTGTAAATGGTCAAAGGCTTAAACCTATAGTTGAGTTGGATGGCATTGCTGATGGACAGCTTATTGAAGTTGTCTCTTTGATGGACACCATGACTGATACTTGATCTCTGGTTGATTCACTGCGCCCGGCTGAAGGTGTAAAACTTAGCGCTCCTAGGAGGCAACCAAGGTTTGTTATTTCTTGCTTTCGTTTTTGAACTAATTAGTTGCTTCGAGGTTTGTTTTCTCTCTTTTCAGGTTCTTGTGCTAGGTTGAAGGAATCATATATACATGTCCACTCCATCTCGTCAGGTTGTATTGCTCCATCTCACCTATCTCTTGTGCTTTAATGATTGATGTTGTTGCATTGAGGACAATGCATGATTTAGGTGTTGGGGTGAGGCTCATTTGTATGTGCCCATTTTTGATCGAATTTTTAAAATTTTGAACATCTTTTTGTGCATTTTGAGCGTGCATTATAACCATTTAGCCAAGGTTTCCTTGATCGAGGCGTATGTAATGATGACAGAGGGATTAGTTGCTTATTTCGTTCTCTTAATTCCATAAAATTAAATGATTCTACTTCATAATTATTAATGAGTATTGTTGAGCATTGTTGATATTAAGGGTTCTACTCATGCCGTTCACATATTCACTATGCACAGGAATTTCGTGTTGTGGAAAATCTAAAAATTTGAGTAAACAACCTTACATATCTTGAGTTTTGCAAGCCTGCCCTATTAGCTTATCCTAATCCTTGCCCTTGATGTTATGTAAAGTACTGGTTGGTCATTGTCAATTGTAATGATGAAGTACATGTTATAAAAAAAAAAAAGAAAAAAAGTCCAAAAATGGACAGAAAAGAAAGAGGAAACAAAAAGAAAAAAAAATGAAAAGGAAAAAAGAAAAAAAAGGACTTCCTCCAAAAGAAAAAGTAAAAGTGAAAATTGGTGTACGTTCGTGATAAAGTTTCTTTTGTACTATATCAAGGTCAAAATGTTGTAAAGTGGTCACTCATTTTCCACTTAAAATTTCTCTATGTATGGGCATGTGTTTAGGTGATTCAATAGTGCGGGTACACAAAACCTTTATATAATTGGTTGGAAGCGAGAATTTGAGGAGATTCTATGGCATGAAATCCTATTCACTTTCACTTGTGCGTTGCTTGAGTAATTCCTATTAGTTGAAACAAGGTTAATGAAATTATATGACAAGTTTTGAAGTTTAATCATTTGAATTCATGGAATTGGAGAATGCTCTAAATGATTTAATCTTGTCTTGAATTGTAATATAGGTGTTAATCTCGGAAAACTGGGTGAAGGTTGGGATGGTTGGGGTAATTGGTCGCTGTAGTCTTTATGTTAAATCATATGCTTTACTCGAGGACTAGCAAGGTTAGGTAAGGGAGTGTTGATGCGTCTCGTATCTACGCATCATTTAATTGTTATTTTAATTATTTTGCACCTATTTAATTATAGTTCTACACTCATTTTGGCAATTTTTTTGCTTAACAGGTTTGAAATTAAAGTTCCGAAAATTGTCAAATTTTGGTGCAAATAAAGCAAATTCGATGCATAAACAATTAAATCAAGTCAATCGAGATTCGGGACATCATCAACCTCAAGCCCCAAACGCAGGCCCAACTCCTGCCCAACTTCACCACATCATCATCATCCCTCCGGCCCAACTCCGGCCTGATTCGACCACCAGCCACGACTAGCCCAGATCAACAACCAGCCCAACAACAGCCCACACCTGCAGGCCCGATTCGACCTCAAGCCCACGACACCACCATCACCGACCTCAGCTCATTTCAGCCCGGACCTGCGTCTTGTTCAGGCCCAACACCCACACGGACACCGTCAACCACCATCAAGCTCGGCCCATCATCAACGCATAACCTCGGGCCCATCGTTTCGGCCCAGATCCGATAGGGCTTAGAGAGGAGGAAGAAGAGTCGGTTTGGGGGGGAAATTGGCCAGTCTTTGCATTTTTGGGTGGCGCTCGGTTGTTTTAGGGATTTTCTCACCGTTTCTCTCTCTTCTCTTAGCTCTCTCTTGCTCTTAGATTTAATTTTTTTTTCCGTTAAATTGGAACGAAAGCGAAATTAGCTTGGAGATCAACATAAGTTTGTTCGACTTCTTCTTCACCGGATCATCCTTGATGGAGAGCTAACTTGCTCTCTATGGTCAGATGAAATCTTAGCATTTACTTTTGTTTACTTTTAATTCGGGTTAATTTGATTGTTTACATGAATTGCTTGATTGAGATAAATACTTTGAAGTATTATATTTTTATTGTTTATTCAATTGATATGATTATTGAGCTTGTAACCTTTAATTGTTGATATTGATATTTATAAATTAATTCTTTGTGCTTGTAGCCTTAGGATTAATTAATCAAGCAATAGTATTAATCGAATTGTTAATTAAAGCCTATCTTCCCTATGCTTTAGTTGGATAGGGTCAATGCATAATAATTAACAATACGTTAGGTAGAGCCTATTTTCCTTATGCTTTAGTTAGATAGGGTCAATAAGCAATACTAACAACATTATCTTAGTAGGTTGAAGCTTGTAGCCTAAACCACTACCCGTGTGACAATCAATAATCCCAATTTAAGAGTTAACGCAAAAATAATTGGCTAATGATGGATTCGAAACCTTAGGCTCCAATTTAATACACGTTCCCGATTAGTAGTAGATTACTTTAGTTTAATTGTCGTTTTCTATATTAATTAACACAAAGATATCACTTTTTCTTAAATCAATTTGGGTCATAGATTAAATTCACGCACTCTTAGTTCCTGTGGTTCGACACCCTCTCACCCTACACTTCAATTTAGGTGTGTTTAATAGATAGGGTTTTATATTAAATTTTGATAGACGTAGAAAAATACATCAGCTTCTGAAGGTGATAATCGCGCAGAAGCTCCTGGGCCAGCAGAGTAGAGTTAGATATCCTCCGCCTAGGAACGAAAGCAGACTGCGAGTCATCAATGAGGTAAGGAAGAACCCCCTTCAACCTGTTTGCAATGATCTTAGTTATGCACTTATAGATCACATTGCAACAGGAGATCAGGGGAAAGTCAACGAAGGTGAAAGGATTCTCCACCTTCTGGATCAAGCTGATACGAGTAGAATTCAAAGCGCCAAGCATGCGCCCTGACTGAAAGAAAGACCCGACAGCCCAAATAACATCACGCCCCACTATATCCCAAGCCCTCTTAAAAAAAAGTTAGGCATAGCCATCAGGGCCAAGCGCCCTATCATCACCAATGGAGAATAAAGCATCTCTCACCTCAACATCAGTAACCGGAATAGATAGCGGACGAGCCTGATCCTTAGAAAGACAGGTCTGAAAGAGCTCCGAAATATCCTCACGAAGCGGCCCACTCGGCTCAGTCAATAAGTCTTGAATGTAGGAAACTCCTGCCTCCGAAACCTCACTGTCATCATACGTCCTCCTGCCATCAGCACGAATGATAGACGAGATCTGGCTCCTAGCCTGCCAATGCGTGACAGACTTATGGAAAAATCGGGTGCCCTGATCTCCCAAAGAGAGCCACTGTATGCGAGATTTCTGGCGATAGAAAGCCTCCTCATCCCTACATAATCGCGAGTACTCCCGACACAGTCGACGCTGCTCCTCATGAAGTAACGTATTCTCGAGTCGATCATCTAAAGCCCGCTGAGCCTCAGACCAGGCATCCCTCACTACCACAACCCGAGCCGATATGTGGCTATAATGTCTAGTATTGAGGGCCTTCAGCTCACCGTTCAGCCTCTCTGAGTCAGCTGATACATAGGCGTACCCTCAATACTAGTGGCCCAAATCCTCTTCACAGTCGATAGGAACTCCTCATGGTCAACCCAAAAGTTGAAGAACTTGAAAGGGAACCGCGATGTGTGGCGCTTTCCAAGGCCTCTAACTACAAAGGGACAATGGTTTGAACATAACTTCCGTGGAAGGAACTCAAGATATGAGGAAGAACAAATGCGAAGCCATCCCTCGCTCACCATGCACCAATCAAGATGCTTCAGAATGAGAGTGTCCCCATCTAACCCATTAGACCACGTGAGACGTAGCCTAGAGAACGGCAGAACTATGAGCTCATAATCATGAACACAGTTTCTGAAGTCATCCATGTGGCCTGGCCAAGAGTCCTGACCACCTCTTCTGTCACTCAGACTGAGGATAGCGTTAAAGTTCCCAAGGAGTATCCAAGGCTCCTCCTGGAGACCCACGCTGGCTCCTCAAATATACCTCCATAGCTCCCGACGCGGTCCCGACTCGTTAAAGCCATAGACAAATGTAGCAGTGAAGTCCACATCACCTCGAATATCAGAAACTCGGCAGGTGAGATATTGATCTCCACCCTGTACTCTCACTACATGGTAGAATGTCGGATCCCAAAAGACAATGATACGACACCCACGGGGTCGCACCCCACTGACAAGAAACTGCCACCCCTCAGCACAACGGGTAACGGCATACTCAACGCTAACAGGGTTGGTCTTGGTCTCAACCAAGCCAACAAGACTCAGATGGCTGGAAGAGATCCAGCGATGCACAGCACTGATAGTATTGGGGTTATTAAACCCCCTCACATTCCAGCAACCTATCATGGGAAACTGGAAAACTATCACGAACCCCCACGGCCCTTACGGCTTCCACGAGTACACTAAGCATCCTGAGCGCCTCGGGTAGCCTGAACACCCTAAGCAACGAGAGCAGGAGCAGAGCGCGTAATACGAACAGCTGGAGTAGGGTTGGGAGGAGCATCCGATGTGGACGCCTCCCTGGACCCTCGCTCGGCCAGAAGAGCTAACCGGTTCGAAGATTCGATATCTGTCTCCGCGGACCGGCTCTAAACACAAGCAAGTGGCACATAAATCCCCAAAAGTGCATCCTGAACCTCCTAAACCTCCATAGGAACAAGAGCCCGACTCAAATCCTCAGTCGAGCTAGCGTCCTCACCATCAGCGAACAAGTCAGCAGCAGAATGAGAGACGTGGGACCCACAGGAGGCCAGGCCCGCTGCAGGCCTGGTGAGACCCGTGACTAGGCCTGCATCAGGCCCGGTGTGGGCTGGAGGGGACCGGGCTGGGGGAGGAGACGAGGTCCTCCCCCCCCCCCCCCCTACACCTGAGCTGCAAAAACGCCCAGGCTTCCTAGGTCCATTACGAGCCTCAGGCTGGAGTGGGCCGCCTAGTGCGGGGTCGCAGCCACCCCCACACGCACCCTTCTCCCACCAACAACCCTCCACTCCTCTACCGGTCTAGCAACAGCGGTAACCCCACCGGCGCCACCACCGACCACCTCATCGCTTACCGGCACCGGCGCCGGCACTGCTAAGTCAGCTGAAGCCCCAGTGCCATTTTTCTTTTTGGATTTCTTCTTCTTTCTACGCTCTAACACTAGAGCAGCATTAGAAGGAGCCTCCCGACCAGCAGGAGGTGAGCAATCATGCCCAAACACCATACAAGTAGGGCAGTGCTTCGGCATTCCTTCACACGTGATACCAAATCGGACCCGAACACCACGAACCTCAAGGAGGGTCTCCCTCGGCACAGGATCCGTGGCCCTCACCTCAACATAGATCGGGATATATCACAAACGAGTACCATCGGCCGTGACCTTGTCCATGAACAAAGGCCTACCAATTGTACTACTAGCATAACTGATGCCTGCGGGCTTCCAAAGAGACAAGGGAAGACCCGATCTCCGGACCCAAACGGGAGCAGTTTGGCTATCCCTACGCACCGTTAGCCCCTCCTTCCAAAGCTGAAGGGACATGCAAATGCCCTTGAAGAACCAAGGACCACCTAACAAAACATTCTCAGCTTGCACCTTAGTGCGAAACCGAAAGTAATAAACGTCTCTATCAGATAGGACGCATTCAAGGCCCTTATTTCCCCAGAGAAAACTAGCAATCTCCTGAGCACAAGAGTAGGCCAATCCCGTGTCAATGAGCCTACCCACTAAGCAACGGTCCCATAGATCATTGGCCGAGTCTAAGACCTCATCAGGAACAACCCCAAAAGGCTTGCTGTCAAGAAGAACAGGTTCGAAGTATTGCAAAGTGTTCAACTCAGTGGTTCGGACCCGGTCAGCCCAAATGGCGGTACCCGCACCACAACCCCCCGATCCCAAACTCTCATCCACAGCCATAGCCTCACGCACCCCAAACATGGTGCGTGATCGATGAAAAACAGTAAACAAGCCAAGAAACCCTAGAAAAATTAGGGTTTAATGCACCCCAAAATCGTGCGCCGCCGGAAAACTTCATCAGCCAAAAAACTGGCCAGAGACCGGCCACCCGCACCCAGCAACAACAATCTAGTAAGGATCGAAGAAGACTTATGAAAGATTGCTCCAAAAAATCACGAAGAGAGAAGAGAGAAAGTCGCGAGGGATGCGACTTTCGAGATCGCCTGGCCGCTCTTGGGCCGGAATCCGTCCACCGCTACAGTCGCCGGGGGTCGGCGAAGACAGGAGAAGATTGCCTGGAATGAACACCGGTCGAAGGGACCACCGGAGATGGCCCACACGTCCTACGCCACAACTCCCAACACCCAAACCCTGACACCATCTCTCCCTTGTTTTAACCCTACACTGGCCACCACTAGTAGCACCGCCGCCACTACCAAGAAGTGGGACGACCGGCGAAAACTCCCTGCCCTGACCGGAGCTGAGCCGCCACCGCACGCACCTGGAAACGAGTGCCCTAGCCCTAGGAGATTTTTTACACCCCTTTCTCCCTTTCACCTCCCTTTTTTTCATTTAATATGTATAAGTATAATATTAGGCAATCATTTAAATACCTCTTAACAAGTAATCTTTATACAAAAATGTATTACATCATGGTTCTATAAAAGATATTACAATGCGAAAACAAATTTCAAAATGTTGGCACAATAAAAAAAAGATGTTGGAATGTGGTTTGATATGTTAAAGACTTATAATTTAGTAATATTAAAATTTTTGCTACATTAAACATAATTCTAGGTCATATTTGGGTTGGGTCTAGGTTGGGTTTGATTTCATCCAAATCCAACTTGATCCAAAACCTATTTATCAATATTCAAACTCAAATCCATTTAAAACACATTTTTGCATCCAAATCCATCAAAAATGGATCAAATTGGATGGATATCTGATGAATTCGGATGCACTTGCCATCCCTAAGCATAGGAAGGTGAAAGTTGAAAAAGTATTGTTGTATGAGAAAACTAAAAGCTAAAAACAGAAAGACATCGAATGAGCTTTAAAACCTCGTTTTATATTTTATGGTAGTTTTTTTCTCTAGGTTGGTTTGATTCAGTAGTTCATTGTTTAATACTTAGTTCACTTAAGCAGGTGATTTGATTCTGATTCCGATTCCCTTCTTCAAAACAAAAGATAATTTTTACCTGGCCTTTAGACCCGACCCATGGAATTGGAGTGTATGAGGTTCTCAAATAAACCCAAGTGGGGTTTCATCCTAAAACCAATTGACATTAGGTGGAGTAACATAATAGGCTTATGTGATGATCTTTTCTCTCTCACAACTCTAATATGGGATTCAACTAGACTTACATGTGGAGTATAATAATTATGGATGACATGAGAATATATATATATATATATATACACACACATACTTTAGGCCTGACTCATGTTGTTGGAGTTATCTTTTCAACTAGACTTAAAGCATTCATGGTTTTTCTTGGAAAGTCCTTTTACCTTATTGCGAGAGTATATGACAAGTTGCCACACTTGGAGCATTTGTTAATGTCTCATGTTTATGGATGACAGGAAGGTGCAGTAAACATATACAACAGGCGCCCATCTTTTCTTTCTTTAACACAATAGCCTCCGATATTGATGAGCATCATTGGTTGTATACTTGTCTTTCTTGTGGAACCTTTGACATCAGGAATGGTTGATTTTGTTTGTTAAGGTGCATGGATTCACCATGGCAATGGAGGTGGTCTAAATTATAGATGCCATTGATTTTCTCGATTTTGAATCTGGAGGCATACGGTGGGATCGCTACGGTACATGTTGTAGTCAGTAGGAACCCATTTGCATGGAGGATTGTAATCTTTCAATAATCAAAAGCTCATGTGATACAGCACATAGATGGAAATTAATAGAAACAGGAAGGTTCAACGGCCTTCCCTAGTTCTTATTATAAAAATAATAAAGAACAAAGAGGAAAATAAGTCTATTCTTGATTCTCAAAACCCAAGAATAAGAAAGAGCTAACAAGTCATGAAAAATAATGTAAAATTGAATGAATAAATCATATACTTTCTCTTCCTTAAATAGAGGAGCTAAATGAATTATAATAAAACACTAAAAGCTAAGAGATAATCACAAATAAAACTAGATAATTCAAACTAAAGTATGGGACGAGATGCTTGATGTTGAATATGTCTGAAGTCCTCATTCCCGTCGGCAATTGTAGTCAGTAGGCATTGTCATTGATCTTCTCTAGAACCACAAAGGACCAATCTTTCTTGCCGTAAATTTGTTATATTCCCATGCCGGGAAGCACTCTCTAGTTAGAATTCCCCAAACATGATAGCTAACCTATAGTTGAACTGCTCTGTGCCACTTGTCACTCGCCAGCTTGTACTTGGTGCTTGTTTCTACTAACCGTACCCGAGTCTACTCATGGATGTCCTTCCGCCGTGCCATGAGGACAAGCAAGATCAGGGACTAGTGCCAAATCTAATGGAGATAGTGGAACAAAGCCGTAAACGACCTTGAACGGTGGAAAAATCGTACTCCTACTAACCAAGCTGATGTAGACAAACTCGGCTTGGTATAAGTTCTGCTTCCATCCTTTGACATTCTTAGCAACAAGGCATCGAAGTAAGTTTCCCAAAGAGTGATTCATCATCTCGGTTTAGCCATCCATCTGCGGGTGGTGTACAGTGTTAAAGGCAAGGGACATATTCGCCATCTTCCACAAGGTCTTCCAAAAGTCATTCACAAACCTCACATCTCTTGCCGGGACTATGTTTGTTGGCAACTAGTGAAGTTTGTATACCTCCCTGAAGTACAATCGGCCGCATATACTGCATCATCGGCTTTCTTGCACCCTATGAAATGCGCCATCTTGGAGAATCGATCCACAACAACGAAGATTGATTCTATACCTTCCCGCGTTCTCAGTAACCCCAGCACGAAGTCCATACTAATATCTGCCCAAAGTTGATCAGAATCAGCAAAGGCAGGTATAATCCCACATTGGACACCCCGTCTTTTGATATCTGACAAATTCAGCATCGCTCGACAAACCTCTCTACCTCTCTCCTCAACGAAGGCCAAAAGTAATTAGTGCTAACCAGCTGGATCATCTTGTCTCTACCCATATACCCTTCGTTGTGTTTCTCTTCGATGATCTTGAGCTGTAGACTCAAATCTGGCATGCATAGCTAATTGCCCTCAAAAATGAACCTGTCATGGATTGGATATCCAAGGACAGAAAAGGTGAGATCATCTGCTTATAGCCCCACCAACTTATCAAAATCGACTTCAGAAACTCTGTTGTGCAATATGACGAGAGTTCACCTACTCAGTGCATCCGCCATCCTATTCAATGCACCATACTTGTATTTGATCACAAAGTGGAAGAGCTTAATGTAACTTGCCCACTTGGCATGCCGGTTCGAAAGCTTGTCTCAACTGTTGATGTATTTGAATGCAACGTTTTTGGAGTACAAGAAAAACTCCTTATTGGTGAGATAATACTTCCAATGCTGTGACGCCCTTAGTACTGCATAGAACTCAACATCATAAGTAGAGTAATTTAACTTACTCCCGTCAAGTTTTTCACTGAAGTACACAATTGGGCATCCCACCTGACTAAGTACTATGCCAATGCCGATCTTAGAGCCATCGGTATGAAGCTTGAAGTTCTTCTAGAAATCCAGCAAAGCTAATACTATGCCATGGTCGGTCTCTTCTTCACCTCCTCAGTGGTATCAGCTGCTTTTGGAGTCCCTGCAAAGGAACTCCCCTTCACACAATCAGTGATAGGCGCCATGATCAAACTGAAGTTTGGCATGAATAGCCTATGGAATGACACCAAACCATGGAAGCTTCTGATTTTCCAATCGTTGCTAGTTGTGGCCAATCACGAATGGCCGCAATCTTCCCTTCTTTAGCTGCTTTGCCATCCTTGGACACAACAAATCCAAGGAAGGTTACCTATCCTTCATGAACTCACACTTCTTCAAAGCGGCGAACAAGCGTTGATCCCTCAAGGTACCCAATATATCTTTTGAGATCCTTCAAATGTTCAACTCGATTTTGGCTGTAAATCAAAATATTGTCAAAGTAGATGACAACGAATCTCCCAATGAAAGGGTGCAGTACCTGATTCATAAACCTCATGAAGGTACTTAGCCTATTAGACAATCTGAACGGCATGACAAGATAGTTGTACAATCCTTCTTGTGTCTTGAAGGCTGTCTTCCACTCGTCACCTAGTGAAATGCAGATCTGATGGTATCCGCTCTTTAGATCTAGCTTGCTAAACACTTTCAAGTTCTGTAGCCGATCGAGTAGGTCACCTGGCCTTGGGATAGAAAAACAGTAGTGTACCATGATCTTGTTGATGGCTCTATTGTCTATGCACATCCGCCAACAATAGCCCTTCTTTGGCTCAATGTAACAGGAATAGCACAAGGACTCAAGCTCTCCTAAATAAATCCTCTGGTGAGCAACTCCTCTACTTGGCATCTCAACTCCTCATGCTCAGCATGACTCATATGATATTGGGCCCTACTCGACGAGGCAGCCCCCATCATTAGATCAACGGTGTTGTATATCCTTCAATAGCAGCAATGCATTCGGTAACTCTTCCGGAGAGACATTCGTGAACTTCTTTAACAAGTCACCAACCTCACTCAGAATCTCCCCTAGATTGTCCTTCTTGGGTAACAAGATGATCTTTGTTTCCTAAAAGATGAAGCTATACATGTTCTTCCTCCCATCATGGATGGCGCTCCTATCATACTGCCATGAATGTCCCAACAATAGGTGGCAAGCATCCATGGTGACTACGTCACACCACGCCCTATCCCAATGAGAAATTGACCAAGCATTGTTCCGACACAATTACTTGGTTTCGTTTCTTGAGCCAAGACAGCTTGAATGGACTTCGATGCACTTCCATCTTCTAACCCAACTTTGTGATAGCCTCTTTGGAAATCACATTCTCACAACTCCCCGAGTCAATCACCATGCGGCACACTTGTTGGGAAAAGATATGAATTTTGTTGAAAAATAAACTCTGATGCCGACTATTGGGTTCACAGTTCTCAACTATGGTCACAATAATAGGCACCTATTAGAGCACTTAGAGTAGGAGACTCTTCTCTCTACCTAAGCCCCCGGTCGGAGAGTCACGCTTCGTGACACCTCAAGTGCGAGAGTTCCCAGGAATAGGTTTATCTCTATAAACTCTTTGCCCTAATACCCGTTGTTGGGATGAATTTCAAAAATTCTCCATAAATTTTACGCAGTGGAATGGGTTTAGAATTCATAACTCTAAACCTAGGGTTGATTTAAAATTCTTAATTTTAAATCTACTGACTTAAATTCATAATTCAAATCAACATATCTAAATTCATAATTTAGATTTACATGCCTTTTACTCTAATACAATCATAACAATACATAAACTTAAACAGATGTAATAACGAATATTGTAAATAAATAGAAAAGCGGAATCTAAAAGAGGAAGGAAAGAAAAGACATACCAGAAATTGCTCTAATAAAAGAAAAACCAGAAAGACAATAATATTTTTCAAAATCGAGACCCCAAGACCTTCTACGCAATGATCTCGATCTGTCCGAAGGGTGGGCTCCGAAAAATATTAAATTGAGGAAAGAAAACTTTCAACGGAAATTTTTCTCTCCAATTGGGTCTCCGAAACAATTCCAGAAACCCTAAAGAAACATTTCAACTTGAATGCCAAACCTCGGAATAAGCACCTCTATTTATAAGAATATACAAAAGCGAAAAAATAACGAAAATTCGATGTGGGATTCATAAAATAAATTCCAGTTAAATCAAAACGCGTCGTTTCAGCTTACAATCTCACAAAAATCAGCGTTTTTGTTCCAGGATAAAACGCATTCATTTTTTAAATTAAATCCGCGTGACACATGGCAGCTTTCTATTCGCCAACGGATATATACACGGATAACAACACAGGACTCCCAGCGCGAGACACGTGTCGCGCGTTGAATGGCCCGATTCAAAACGAGCGGATCGCTGAGTTATATAAATGCGATTTTTTTTTTTTTTTACTTTGTTTCCCTCATGTAAAAATTCATCTTATGAATTTTAATTTTCTAAAATTATTTTAGTTTTTAATTTTTAATTTTTATTCATCTCATAAATAATATTTGGCAAAATTAATTTACCCATCTTATGGATAAATAATTCATCTCATGAATTATTCAATATTCTTTCAATGGCAATAAATACAGAGGCTTGCGCAGGGACCTCAGAGACAATTTAAATCTAGCTTCAAATAAATTAAATTAATCATCTCATGAAATAATTTAATTACCATTTAATGAGACTTAATTTCACTAAATAAATCTCACTGCACTCCGGACTTAAATTATTTATTCGATATCTACCTAATAGACTGTAATGATGGCAACAACCCCTGCACTAGATGTCCATGACAATGGATAAATATAACCACTACCATTATCCTTCTCACAGCTTCTCCATTAGTTACCGACTCGCCCTTCACTGAATAATTCATTTATACTTGAACATATTCACAGTATAAATTCCAAATGTCATACACTTAGAATACTTTGGCCAAAGATTCTGAACTATTCAAATATTTGTGAATCAACTAAGGGGACATTTGTATCTCATAAGAGACTGTAGATTCCCTATTGAATACCTGATCCTTGTCACACTTTACTCCGCTACCCAGTGTACGTGGGATTTCAGTCATTCGTTTAGACCTTACTTGTAGTACACCAAAGTAACTAACGCTCCATGCACAAGTCCAGAATACTCTCAGGATTTAGAGTCGTCTTTCAAACAGCACAACATGAATCACTCATTTTCAATAGTTGTTCAGAAATAAGTAACCCACATGGTCGAACTCAGTGTGTCAATCTTATTAAACACACTAACCTAACACTTTTGGATCTCCATCCACATGACCAAGACAAATCATCTAAAGTGTCACGTTATAGTCTTAACATACAAGTGGTCCAAACTTGTCTTCGACTACGAGTCTTTCAAACAACAATCCATACCATTTGTTCCAAGTCTATCTGTGGCTTAGTCTCATAAACCACTTAGAACAAACATGTAAATTGTAGTATGAGGACTACACCCATCTCATTGACGTCTCCCAAAAGAAAATCACATGCAGTATAAATGCTCACATACACAAATTTAACTAGGAAACTATTAGAACTTCAATTTTATTTATTAATTAAAATAATATATCCAGAATAAATTTGGATTTTAGGACACTGTTCCCAGTTGTCATAAATTCAATTTATGACAAAGTCCATACTCACCCCTTTTAAGTTTGAACCAAAAATCTACTGAGCCTAACCCTTAGTGAGCACAATTACTCTATTGTGAAATCAGCAATACAATACTGCTAGACATTCCTCTCACTAATGGCTCCCACTCCAAGGGTTAAAGACATGCTTAGACGTCGAACGTCTATCAATTTAATCTAACTGGAAGTCTTAAATCAGTATAGCCAACTGGAACCCGCTCGTCACTTTAAAAGATCAGCATAGGATCTCTAGTTCTTCTTAAGAACTAGAGAAAGCACTTCACTGCCACCTAGTCCATTGGACCCATGTTAGACTAACGCCTGCTTACTATACCATAGCATAGCAGACATCAAGTCTCGTGCACAACATGGCATAGCTGAGGCTTCTACTGCCAAAGCATATGGAATATTCCTCAATTGCTCCTCCTCTTAAGGTGTCCTAGAACACTACTCAAAAGAGAGAGGGACTCCATGCTAGACCTTGATAACGTATTGTCAATATAAGTGGCTGGAGAGAGACCCAATATCCTACTCTTACGACCTCGCAGAAGCTTAATCCTAAGAGTGGAGCTGGCTTCTCCTATGTCCTTCATACCGAGCTATCCTGAGAACCAAACCTTTACAGCTAATGACACCCCTACATCATTCTCAATGAGTAGTATATTGGTGAAATACAATACTAAGAAAGTCACTACTTTCTCTGAATATCATTTGTACATGCATGATTTGAGCAACTGATTGCAAAAAACTAGAAGACTTAATTACTTCATTGTGGCTAAAAGGACCAGATTCAATGCCACAGTCAACCACTAAGGCTCCTGCTATGAACCTGTCAGGACACCTGACAATCCTCCCACCACACCTAAGCTCTCGTGTACTTGGAACACTTTTGTTCCTATCAGTAGGTGCATCTAATGCATCCATTATGTCTGAAGTTGTGTCTAGCTGTTTAGAATTAGTGTCATATTCTTTAATACTATTTTGTTTTTGTTTTTGTAGCTTACTTGCAAAATGCTTCTCTAAGTACTTTGCATTGTATTTACAAAAAAAATCTTTTAAATCAAAAAACTATAGAAAAAATCATCCTTGTTCCTTTTATTTGCAACACCATTCTGCTGCGGTGTAACCACTGTATAAAGCTGAGATCTCATCTCATTTTGCAGTTTGAAAATCCAAAAACTTACCTGAAAAATATTCACCACCTCGATCTGATCGAAGTGACTTAACTTGTTTACCTGATAGCTTTTAAAATTCAATTTTTTATTCTTTGAATTTCTCCAAAAAAATGCCTGACTTATGTCTCATCATGTAAACATATACATGCCTTAAGTGATCATCACTAAACGTGACTAAATACTCATGCCCACCTCTTGCCTGAACATGTATCGGTCCACATACATCTACGTGAACCAGCTCAAGCAAGCCACCAACCTTGTTGCCTTTACTCTTAAAGACAAAATTGGTCACCATTCATTATGCAGAATTCGTAAACTGGCAATGACCTCAAGTCCAAAACCTCTGTTAGTCCATCTTTCACCAGTCTTTGGATCCTGTTCGAATTAGAGTGACCTAAACGCTGGTGCCATGTGTAGGCAATATCCCTTTCAATGTGTTTTGTTTTAAAAGATTGAACAAGTGAACTTATGTCAAATTCATTTAAACAATTATCATAGTTTTGATAAGGAAATAACATGAATAAATAATTTATTCATGTACATGTGCAAATAAATAATTTATTTCTCATATTAAAATTTTCATTATCAAAATCAATTGAATAACAATTATTCATAAAACAAGACATAGAAATTAAATTCCTGTGCAGAGAAGGATTAAATAATCAATCCTTTAAAACAAAACTCTATCACTAAAGTCTAAGCTAACATCTCCTACACTTAAGACCGCTATTATTGTATGGTTCCTGACCATCAGGTACAACACCCATCGTGTAGCCTTTAGCCTAGCCTGAGCTCCTGTAACATATTACAAATATGGTCAGTTGAACCTGAGTCCACCCACCAGGAAACTAGTGGACTCTCAACTACGCATGACTCAAGTAAGTGAGATATCAACATATCTTCACCAATTGGCTTAGCAGTCTTTGTAGGAAGAGTAGCTATGTACTTAGTGTAGTTTCTCCTCTAGTGGCCTAGTTTTCTTTCAAAAGAAACACTTTTCTTTTGATGACTTCCTTATGGACTTGGTTGCTACAATAGCAACCTTACCCTTTCATTTCTTTCTAGTAGGTCCCTTGTGAGTAGTGAGTTAGTCTAACTTATTTTTCAAGACAAAGTAATTTGGTCCCGTGAGTACATTATTTATTCCAAATCAAGTGAAATTCGCCAGCCGTATCCATATTGAACATACTGTAAATGCAAACAATCATGTAACTACCTTATATGAGTCATGTATAATGCAGTGATATACATTCTTTCAATTTAGCATACACAGTAAGTGAGATATCCACCAAATTGTACTATCATGCATACAATGATGACCCAAACACACTACTCCTTACTCCCCGGCAGCGGGGTCACATGAAACTAGTTCGGGTGAGAACTATTCTCAAGTAACCTGTTTTCTTGTAACTCTTACTAAACATAATTAACTCACCACTTTACCTTAGTCTCTAACATGACACAACAAAGCTCCTCGAGGAGGCTAGTGTATCACGCTAGTCAAGTGTAAACCATTACCTAAATCTCCATACAAATATATGAAAATACTCCACGGCAGCATGGTCGCATCTCTTCTTTGTATTTCGATTTATTCCAACAGAAGTCTAACCCTGTAATCCGCAAACCGACATCCTCAGCAGGGAGGTCTATCAATCTACTATACTGCGGAGACCGTGAGGTTACAACAATTGGAACCTCGCTCCCACTTGATTTTTATAACCAATGGCTTTTAATTAACTTGTATTTACAACCTGGATTATCTCATAATCCCCTTTAGAATCTTATTCAAAAAATATTATCATTTTACAACATTGATTATCTCATAATCTTGCTTTAGAATCTTATTCTAACCAAATAAATTAATATAAATTAATTTAACTTAAATCCTTTTATTTAAATTCATAACAAAATCTAGATTGTCTCATAATCTATTTTTTAAGAATCTAATTCTAAAATTAAATTAATTAATAAAATTAATTTTATTTAAAATCGGTATCCTTTTTTTTTTGGTGCTTAGACTATCTCATAGTCTATTTTAGAATCTTATTCTAAAAAAAATATCAAATAACTTTTATTTAAAATAACACTGATTTATAATTTAAATTATCTCATAATTTAATTTAGAATCTCATTCTAAAAGAAACTTAATTAATAAAACAATCAATTAATAATTATTATGTAAATTAGTATTGACGTCTACATGTCCAAAAAATAATTAAAAAAAAATTTTTAAAAATAAAATTTAGCATTGACGCTAATGTCAGCGAGTCAAAATTTTTTTTTGCAAATTAAAATAATTAATTTAAAAAATAATAATAATAATTGAATCCAGTCTTATTAGATCAACTTTATCCATTATTAAAAATATTTGAATCTAATCTTATTAGATCAATTTTGGCCGATTTCATAAATCATGATAGATAATGTACAATCTCATTATACGAGCAACATAATCGCAAATTTATGGGTTGTTCCGAATTAATGATTAATTCATTAACGATTTAAACAATTTAAATCGTTACTATAAACAACCTAGTTAACTAGTAAATCTTTTAACCGATTTAAATAATTTAAATTGATACTTTAAATAACCTAGTTAACTATTAACTCTTTTAGCCGATTTAAACAATTTAAATCGTTACATTAGAATAATCTAATTAACAATTAATTAATTTGATGATTCAAACAATTCAAATCAAAAATACAAACAATTATCTGAATGAATCATTAATTCATTATCGATTTAAACAATTTAAATCGATACGTCAAATTAAACTAATTTTTCTTCTTAATAAAATCTCTATTTTATTAATTTGCAAATCTATTTATTTCGATCTTATTATACCTAGTCATGTATATTATGAAAGTAATCAGAGGCTAGCTTTGATACCAATTGTTGGGAAAAGATATGAATTTTGTTGAAGAATAAACTCTGATGCTGACTATTGGGTTCACAGTTCTCAACTATGGTAACAATAATAGGCACCTATTAGAGCACTTAGAGTAGGAGACTCTTCTCTATACCTAAGCCCTCGGTAGGAGAGTCACGCTTCGTGACACCTCACGTGCGAGAGTTCCCGGGAATAGGTTTATCTCTATAAACCCTTTGCCCTAATACCTGTTGTTGGATGAATTTCAAAAATTCTCCCTAAAGTTTATGCAGTGGAACAAGCTTAGAATTCATAACTCTAAACCTAGGGTCGATTTAAAATTCTTAACTTTAAATCTAATAACTTAAATTTATAATTTAAATCAACAGATCTAAATTCATAATTTAGATTTACATGCCTTTCACTCTAATACATTCATAACAATATATAAACTTAAACAAGTATAATAACGAATATTATAAATAAATAGAAAAGCGGAATCTAAAAGAAGAAGAAAAGAAAAGACATACCTAAAATTGCTCCAACAAAAGAAAAACCAGAAAGACAATAATATTTTTCAAAATCGAGACCCCGAGACCTTCTACGCAATGACTTCAAACTGCCCGGAGGATGGGCTCCAAAAAATATTAAATTGAGGAAAGAAAATTTTCAACAGAAATTTTTCTCTCCAATTGGGTCTCTGGAACAATTCCAGAAACCCTAAAGAAATATTTCAACTTGAATGCCAAACCTGGAAATAAGCACCTCTATTTATAATAATATACCTGAGCGAAAAAATAACAAAAATTCAATGTGGGATTCATAAAATAAATTCTAGTTAAATCAAAACGCGTCGTTTCAGCTTACAATCTCACTAAACGCGGTGTTTTTGTTCCAGGATAAAACGCGTTCATGTTTTAAATTTAATCCGCGTGACATGTGGCAGCTTTCTATTCGCCAAACGATATATACACGGATAACAACACAGCGCGCTGATTGGTCTGATTCAAAAAGCGCGGATTGCTGAGTTGTATAAATGCGATTTTTGAATTTTTTTTTTTTTTTTTTTTTTTTTTTGCTTTGTTTTCCACATGTAAAAATTTATCTTATGAATTTTAATTTACTAAAATTATTTTATTTTTTAATTTTTAATTTTTATTCATCTCATGAATAATATTTGGCAAAATTAATTTACCCATCTTATGGATAAATAATTCATCTCATGAATTCTTCAATATTCTTTCAATGGCAATAAATACAGAGGCTTACGCAAGGACCTCAGAGACAATTTAAATCTAGCTTCAAATGAGTTAAATTAATCATCTCATAAAATAATTTAATTATCATTTAATGAGACTTAATTTCACTAATTAAATCTCACTGCACTCCAGACTTAAATTATTTATTCGATATCTCCCTAATAGACTGTAATGATGACAACAACCCCTCGACTAGATGTCCATGACAAAGGATAAATATAACCACTACCATTATCCTTCTCACAGCTTCTCCATTAGTTACCGATTCGCCCTTCACTGAATAATTCATTTATACTTGAACATATTCACAGTATAAATTCCAAATGGCAAATACTTGGAATACTTTGGCCAAAGACTCCGAACTATTCAAATATTTACGAATCAACTAAGTTGACATCTGTATCTTATAAGAGACTATAGATTCCCTATTGAATACATGATCCTTGTCACACTTCACTCCGCTACCCAGTGTACGTGGGATTTTAGTCATTCGTTTAGACCTTACTTGGAGTACACCAAAGTAATTAACGCTCCATGCACAAGTCCAGAATACCCTCAGGATTTACAGTCGCCTTTCAAACAGTACAACATGAATCATTCATCTCCGATAGTAGTCTAGAAATAAGTAACCAACATGGTCCAACTCAGTGAGTCAATCTTATTAAACACACTAACCTAACACTTTTGGTTCTCCATCCATATGACCAAGATAAGTCATTTAAAGTGTCACGTTATAGTCTTAACATACAAGTGGTCCAAACTTGTCTTCGACTACGAGTCTTTCAAACAATAATCCATACCATTTGTTCCAAGTCTATCTGTGACTTAGTCTCATAAACCACTTGGAACAAACATATAAATTATAGTCTGAGGACTACACCCATCTCATGGATGTCTCCCAAAAGAAAATCACATGCAGTATAAATGCTCACATATACAAATTTAACTAGGAAACGACTAGAACTTCAATTTTATTTATTAATTAAAATAATATATCCAGAATAAATCTGGATTTCAGAAAACTGTTCCTAACAACACTTTTCCGCCAATGGTGCAGGTAGTCAAAAAAATGTTATTCCTCAGCCAACCGTCTCCTTCTTTTTCTTTAGGCGTGAAACTAGCTCGTCTAATGACAATTAGGTGGCCTTCATCACCCGTAATCGTGTCCTCTTTCACTGGCGCCAACTCATCGTGTACCTCCTCTTCAATCACTGCACCTTTGTCGTTATGGAGCTCTTCGATGTATAAACATTTACCGGGTCTGTATCCTTTAAACACTCAACAGCACAGTGTCTCATCTCTCCACAATTGAAGCAAAGGGTTCTTGAACTACCCACTAAGCCCTGAATAACCGGCTTGCTAGTACTGGCGGCTACGAGTTAGATCTGTACGCCTGGGATTGGAGGTATTCGCACTTGGTCACACCGAGTAACTTGAGTGCCCCAAGTTCCACCAGCTTGATGTCTCCTTGTTGCCTTTCGATGTTCACGGCCCTCTGACTTGCTTCCGAGATCGAAAAGATATGGAACATGTTCAACACCTCCTGTACAGACTCCTTCAATCCGCCAACATATCGATCCGCCATTTGTTCTTCCATCTCCGCCAATTCGTCCCTGGTGAGTAACGAGTAGAATTCCGCAGTGTACTCCTCCTAACGCAAACTCTGTAGAAGCTGGTACATCACCTTGGCGTGATTGTAGGGCAAGAAGGCACCTTTCATGTGTTTCTTCATCTTCTCCCACGTCTCTATCTTCGTATTTTTTGTGTCTAAGCTAGGTAAGTTTCAGTTGCTGCCACCAAGCGGCGGCTCTGCCCCTCAGCTGGATAGCTACCAATGGCACCTACTTACATTCCGAAACCTCCTTGAATTTAAGGACCTCCTTCACTGCAACTAACCAATCCCAGAAGTCTTTTGGGCATCCTCCACCATTAAACTACGGAATCTCAATTCAAAGGCTGGATTCCCGCCTCCAATCACTGATATTGTTGGTGTTCCCAGCATTTGACCGATTACCCTTCACATGCTGATCTGGTATTTCATTTTTCGGAAACGGGTTGTGGAAGCGTTCATCCGTGCCATCCTCGTCACCTCTAGCAGGTGGGTTTTGAGGCTGAGCACCAGGTGTTTGATCGGGATTCGCCCCCAATTGGATCAAACATAGCTCAATTGGCCGGAATTTCTCTTCCATTTCCTCAAATCTCCTCTCGGCCTTCCATTGAAAGTCACGCCCATATATGTCTCCAGCAGCGGCGTATCTCTGTCCCCCACAAGCCATCTCAAAAGTTGATTTGAGCTCTGATACCAATTGATGTAGTGTGTAGATGGAACTTATAGGAAACGGGAAGGTTCAACAACCTTCTCTTAATTCTTATTACGAAAATAATTAAGAAAACAGAGAAAAATAAGTCTACTGTTGATTCTCACAACCTGAGAATAAGAAAGAGCTAACAAGTCATGAAAAATAATCTAAAATTAAATAAATAAATCCTAAAATTCCCCTTCCTTAAATAGAGGAGCTAATTGACTCATATAAAACCCTAAACGTTAAGAGATAATCACAAAATCTAGATAATTCAACTTAAGCTTCCTTCTACTAATTAAACTCTATCTCGTCTCAACCTCCCAGCCGCGTGCCTCCTACGTCGCCATCTGACCCGTCTCGCCAATGGGCACCCACCGTGTGAGAAAGCGAGGCTGCATCATCATGGCAAATGCTTTCCTGAACAGCTTGAAGATTCCTGATGCCGGAGAGCTGCTATTTTAATTTTTGTCTTATTTTTTTCTTTCTTTATTTCATCCTTTTTCTTAGAGCATTTTGCTGTTTAGATGACGTACACGGAAAATCCCCATAAACGGGGAGCAGCATGTCATTAGTGGGGATCAAACTTAGGTAACTTCTCTAAACCCTAGGGTTCTCCTCCACCAAGCTATGTCTGGGGCTAGCAAAATCTAACATGACATAATAAAACGGCATGAATATATTGGATTTGGGTTAAAGTTTTTGAAGCCGGATTGAATTTGGGTTGACCCATTTTACTTGTTTAGATAATAGGTTGAATTTGGGTTAGACCTATTTAGCCCGTTGTCGAAATGCTTGACCCGTTTATATAGTCATGTTAGGTATTTGAGTGGTATGTTACTATTATTATATATATATATCTTTCATAGCTTATCTTACATAAGATAATTTGAACTATATTTAGTAATATTAATTTGATAGTTCATTTAAACAGTTATAAATATGTCAATTATTTATTGCGTACATCCGCCCCCTCCCCCAAGATCATGCTTAGGCGGGAGCACTTGGGGCACTGGATATGTTGCTTTTGCTTTATTAATAATGAAAAATATCAGGTTGTAAGTGGACAAACTAGTATTTGATGAAAAAAGTCACTCATATAATTAAATCAATAACCCACAAGTTGCCCATTTAACAATTTGGTTGGGTAAGGGTTGAGGGTTTCTAACCCCTTTAATAAATGGGTAGGGTTTGGGTTGACTCCATTTTTAAGACACTTCGAATAACACAGACACAAACATGATATAACACGACATATTTGTCAACTCTAGCTACATACTAAAGGACTGAAACACAATAGGTAAGTAGTGCTTCTTGTCCACTAGAGAAACACCTTAGGGGGTGTTTGATACAAGGAAATTGGGGGGGAATAAGGGGGTCATTCCCACTTTTTGGCTATTTGTTTAGGAGGAATGGAAATGATTGGAGGATGAGAGTGGGAATAAAAAGCATTCCCACTCCCATATTTCCATATCCATGGGGGTGGGGCTAGGTTTGAAAACTCATTCTCATAGGAATGAAAAATGGTGGGGTCCACAAATTTTTTTTCCCTATTCTAGCCTCTATATAATTTTTACTTTATTTAATTACTAATAAATAATAAATCTAGATAATTTATAAACATAGTGAGTTTGTTGAATAGATAATTTATAATAGTGTAGGATGTTGATTGTTTGTTTGTCTAGAACAAAGTACATAAATAATACTAAAACTACTGTTAAATGGAGAAAAATAAATATTACTTTTTGTAGTTTATATTATAAAAAAGGTTATTAAAAAATATAATGCTTATTTGATAATATCAAAATGTATATTGACAAAAAACTTATAGTTGGTTGATTAAAAATTTTTATTTCAAGGTTGTTTTTGAAAAGTTTCGATGATTGAATAAAAAAAATTAATTACTTTTCTATGTGGGTACTAGTGAAAAGCCCTCAAAAAATTAATTACAATTGTTATATTTAAAAAAATTACATATTTTTTTAATATAAGAAAACTAATAATAATAATAATAATAATGAAATAAAATGACATGAAAAAAATATACATATTGTTTATGGACTTGAAAATTTTATTTATCTATTGGAGGGCATTTTGGTAAACTACTTTATTTATACCCATTCCCACTAGTGCATACTAAATATGGGAATGACTATTTTACTTCATTCCCACCTCCATTCCACACATATACCAAATGGAGGAGTGAAAATGACTGGGTCATTCCCATTCCCTCCGTTGGTATATTTTTAAAATAAACAAAAGATAATTTAGTATTTTTTGGGTGAAGAGGTGTGTCTCTTCGTGAAGGGATGTGTCTCCCCCCTCTCATTTTTCATGTTTAAGGATGATGAAAAATATAATTGAGAAAAATATATATTGAAAAAATCATTCACTTGTTTACATCTCGGTTATATTTCCTTTCTACACTCTATCTCACTTTGGTTATTGGTTTTCATTTTATCCCTGAGACTATTTCATTATTCTCAAAATAAATCTTAAGGATAGTGATTTGTTACACGCCTTGAAGCCTACTGTTCATTGATACCCGTTTTGTAAGATTTTCTTAACAATTATAAGACTTATTTTCTTTCATAAAAAAGCTTCTTCACTTTGCGTGCTTTGGTGGCGAACTTGGTGAGATTGGAGAAAGTGATTAAGAGAGAATTGAGATGTCTTCTTAGATCCTTCTTTTATATATCACCATAGATAAAGGTATATTCTTTGATTTTGTAGAAAAAGGTACTTGAAAACTATGAATGGAATATCAACCTTGAAATCTCTTTTATTTTTTGATGATCAAAAGGAAGATAATACAACTAATTTATACGAAGGACAATAAAAAAAAAACTTTCCTAAATGTCACCAAGAGGGACAGCAAGAATGGGAGAGAAAAGAGGAAAAAATCAACCTAGGCCACTAATTGCCATAAACACCCTAATTGCCATATGTACATATTGCCTACCTTAAATGCCAAAATATATTAAAACATGTACATACCAAAATACAAATACAAAGTATTAGACTAGATATTTTAACACTCCCTCTCAAGTTGGAGCATGAAGATTTATCATGCCCAACTTGCCAAGAAGGGTCGAATAACTAGCACTCGCTAATGCTTTTGTAAACACATCGGCAACTTGATTTGAGGAAAAAACAAAAGACGTAGCAATCTCTTTACTTATTAGCTTTTCTCGAACGAAAGGACAGTCAACCTCGATATGCTTCGTTCTCTCATGAAAAACTGGATTGGACGCTATATGAAGTGCTACTTGGTTATCACAAAACAACATGCTAGGATCATTAGTAGAAACTAATAAATCGGATAATAGACGTCTTAACCAAACAATCTCACTAGTAGTAGTTGCCATACACCGATATTCTGCTTCAGCTGAAGAACGTGAGACTACAGCTTGTTTCTTGGAATGCCACGATATCAGTGCCTGCCCTAAGAAAACAACATAACCTGTAGTAGATCGTTTAGTAGTGGAACACCCGGCCCAATCAGCATCACAGAAACCCCAAAGTTTTAAATCACTATCTGAAGACAAGAATATGCCTTGTCCCGAAGACCCCTTTAAATATCGTAAAACTCTTACAACGGCCTCAAAATGCGGTATGCGAGGATCATGCATGAACTGACTTAAAATACCAACGGCATAACAAATATCGGGTCGTGTGATGGTGAGATATAATAATCTACCCACTAGCCTCCTATATTGCCCTGGGTCATTACAGACATCACCTACTCCATCTGCTAGGCCATGATTTTGCACAATGGGTGTAGACACAAGTTTGGAAGCTAGCATCCCCACCTCACTAAGGACATCTAAAACGTATTTTCGTTGATTCAAAACAACCCCTTTAGAAGAACGAGCCACCTCAATACCTAAAAATTATTTTACGGGCCCTAAATCTTTAGTTCCAAAAGCGGTATCCAACATTCCTTTAACTGTGAAAATTTGTTCTTTGTGATTGCCAATAATTATAACGTCATCCACATAAATCAGAATTGCGGTAAAAACCTCACCACGAAAATAAGTAAAAAGTGAATAGTCCATCTTGGACTGAGAAAAACCGATGCCTACCAACGTAGAGGTGAACTTTTGATTCCAATTGCGGGAGGCCTGTTTCAAACCATAGAGTGATTTACGAAGACGACAAACTTTCCCTTCATTTTTGCGTTCGAAACCTAAGAGGAGTTTCATATAAACTTCTTCATCAAGGTCTCCATGTAAAAATGTATTGTTGATATCTAGTTGGTGAATAATCCAATTTCTAGCCACAGCGACAGCTAACACACAACGGACAGTGACTAATTTAGCCACAGGAGTAAAAGTGTCATGATAATCTATACCTTCCACTAGTGTATACCCCTTTGCCACCAATCGGGCTTTATATCGCTCTATCGTCCCATCAGATTTGTATTTCATCTTGTACACCCACTTCGAGTCAATGGCTCACTTCCCTTCTGGTAACACTTCTAGTGTTCAAGTTTTGTTCTGTACTAAGGCTTGAATCTCCTTCTCCATGGCATCCCTCCAATGCTTATACCTAACTACTTGTTGAAAATTTTTGGGCTCATCACAGGATGTAATGGCATTCAAAACTGTCACATTAGCATTAGAAAACTGTGCGTTAGATACAAAATGAGAGATAGGATAAAGGATACCCGAGTTAGCTAAAGGATCGGAGGTAAGGGGATGGGCTATCGAAGATGGTAGATCACAAACATAGTCTTCATATCTAACCGGCACAGACCATATACGATCACTTCTTCTTAACACAATGTCGGAACCCGGCTCAGGACTAGACTGACTCGAACCCGGGCTGCGCACGTCTTCCAATTCACTGCCAGGTTCCACTGCAGAACCCGACTGTTGGTGCTGCAGTGAGCTGGCCGGTTCACAGTGCCGAGACAATTGGAGCCGGTTCGTCATGAACTGGTTTCGTATTATGCAAAAAATATGTCGGAATTTCTTGAATTGATTCATCAAATTGATTTTTTTTTTATTTTCTGTAGTTAAGGAGGGAAAAACTTCTTCCTAAAAACGCACATCTCTAGAGACAATAATTTTCCCATCTTAGAGACTAAAAATCTTGTATCCCTTTTGACCATAGGGATACCGTACAAAAATTCCCGGAGAAGCACGACTTTCAAATTTATCACTAGTCCTTGTATAAAAATAACACTAACATCCAAAGACTCGTAAATGATCATATAAAGGTATCTTTTGCTTAAGGATCTCATAAGGAGTTTTATTTTTCAAGGTAACCGACGGGGTGATATTAATCAAATAAGCAGCCGTAAGAACACACTCACCCCAAACCTTCTTTGGTAGACCAGCTTGAAAACGAAGGGCCCGCGCTACCTCGAGTAAATGTTTATGCTTGCGCTCAACAACTCCATTTTGTTGCAGCGTTCCTGGCAAAGACGTTTGAGCCTGGATTCCACGTTGAGCATAAAAGTCTAACAACGGCCCATACTTGAATTCTAGCCCGTTGTCACTCCTTACTTGTTTAACCTATAAATCATACTGAGTTTTAACCATGCGACAAAAATCAATAAAAATTTTTTTAGCTTGAGACTCCTCTCTCATAAAAAAAACCCATGTACATCGACTAAAATCATCAACGATTGTGAGAAAATAACGTGCACCCATCAAAGACTCAATACGATACAGACCCCAAATGTCGCAATGTATGATTTCAAAACAAACACGAGTACTGGAAACTGACAAAGGAACCGATAATAATGCCTGCTTGGCACGATGACAAGTATCACAAACATGATCCGTTTTCTCAACATCCAAACAAGGAAAAACATGTAATCTAGAAAACGGAATGTGGCCTAAACGATTGTGCCACAACACTATCTTTCTGCTCCCAACTGTGAGAGCGACGGTGGCTTCTGGCTGTGTCTTCAAGATGTGTGGCCCATCCCTTTGCATACCCGCTCCAATCAGCCTCCTCGAGCGTGGGTCCTGTATATAACACAAATCAGGATGAAAAGTTAACGCGCAATTTTTGTTTTTGGTTAACTTGCTCACAGATAATAAGTTAAAATGAAAACTAGGCACGTATAAGACACTGTTTAGGACGAGATCTTTAGTGACTCGTACTTTACCCACATGGGTAACTAGTATCCTTGACCCGTTAGGTAACCTTACAGGCCCTACTGAATTATTTTTCAAAACATCGAACATCATACTCAACGATGAAGCCATATGATCGGTAGCTCCCGTATCAATTATCCAATCGAGCGAACAACAATTAGTCTCACCTATGAGATTTATACAAGGAGACCCTGTACTAGGACCGAGTAACGCTATGAGTTGCTGGTACTGGCTAGCGGTGAGACCCGTAACTGGACTATCGGCGACAAGACCTTCGGTTGAAGGACTGGCGGACACGGCTGCGGTAGCCGTACCCTTCCCTCCATTTGTGTTCTTCACTCTCCAACCAGGAGGATAACCTATCAGCTCAAAACTACGTTCTTTGGTGTGACCTTGTTTCCTACAATGTGCACACGTAGAACGATTAGTGCGACGAGGAGTTGTGCCGGAATTAGGCGAAGCATTTCCTGCCGATGCCAAGGCCTGCTGCCTTGCCGCGAGGGCTGCGGATTCCAGGATCACATTGGTCCCGGCCGCGACCGATTGTTGTTTCTCCTTTTGACATAAAACGGAATAAGCATTTGCAACAAAAGGTAAAGGCGTGGTATTCATTAATTGTGACCTAACCGTAGAAAACAACACATCTAAGCCCATGAGAAAATCAAGCAAACGCTCCATGTCACATATGGCCGAAAAAGCATGACCTGATCCACAAGTGCATGGAGGAATCGCAACTAAAGTATATAGTTCGTCCCATAAAGCTCTCAATTTGGTAAAATAATCGAAAATTGTCATATTGGCTTGAGTTAATTGTGAAATTTCACGTTTAATCTCATAAACGCGGGGAATGTTGCCTTAAGAAAACCGATCGTTCAAGTCCAACCAAATGTCTCGGGAAGTTTCAAAATATGCAATACTTGCATTAATCTCCTTAGAAACGGAGTTTGTAAGCCAAGACGAGGCCATAGAATCACAAGCGCTCCAATTTTCGTAATCGGGAGAATTTTCATCCGATTTAACTATGGTTCCATCCAAAAACCCGACTTTATGTTTAGCTTTAAAAACCCGAAAAATGGCACGTCTTCATGCCGGAAAATTAGGCCCGGTTAAAACATCCTTTACAAACACAACCCCTGGATGATCCGAGGGGTGCAAATAGTAAGGAGAACTAGGTTCTAGTGCTCCCCCTAAATTAATAATCGGTGCATTAGAGACTGGTGCCTCATTTTCGGTACAGTTAGACCCCGGCATCATGAAACTAAACAGACACAAATTAAAACACGCAAATATGGGAAAAACTCACAAGGCAACAGTGTGATTCACGGTTGTAGCACTACTGCGGAGATAAAGATGAAGACCGGATCAAGCCCGCTCTGATACTATGTAGAAAAAGGCACTTGAAAACTATGAATGGAAGATCAACCTTGCAATCTCTTTTATTTTTGGATGATCAAAAGGAAGATATTACAACCAATTTATACAAAGGACAATAAAAAAATTTCCTAAATGTCACCAAGAGGGACAGCAAGAATGGGAGAGAAAAGAGGAAAAAATCAACCTAGAGCACTAATTGCCATAAACACACTAATTGTCATATATACAAATTGCCTACCTTAAATGCTAAAATATATAAAAACATGTACATACCAAAATACAAATACAAAGTATTAGACCAGATATTTTAACAGATTTAAAAAAAAATATGAAAATCATGAAGTTCTAAGATGAACTAATTGTGTTTTGTGCATTGTTGATTATGCACATGGTTAATTCTGCATATGGTGTCATAACCAAAATCAAGAACTCATGATTTTTATTTGGGCATTATTGTGATGGTTAGCATCATGAATTTATGATCAATTGCCTTTGTTTTAAATGATTATTAGTATCATGTTAATTTAACAAAGGATGGATTGAAAATGTAAAAAAATAAATAGTTAAAAAAGGGGGTTGAAAATGTTTGCGGTTGCAAATTCTCGAACTAATGCCATTGTCGGAGAAAAGATTAAGGCCTTGCCATTGATGCACATGCATATTGTTTATCATTTATTCAAAGAACATAATATTTTTAATGCAAATTGCAATTCACGGTTAAAAACTATTACAAATTTTAATAATTTATTATATTTCATTAAAGTGATGAGAAATTAATAATTAAATTATGAATATTATAAATTATTAATTAAATTATGAATATTACAAAATTTTTAATATGAATAAAATTGTGTTTTGGGTGGTTATTGAAACCAAACGTCGAGGCGATGCTAAAAAGGAAATCCCTATTTAGCGTGGTTGTTGAAACTAAATGCCAAGACAATGCCAAAACTAGTAATAAAACGTAATGATTGACTGATAATGACTTATTTAACTTTCAAAAGATATTAAATCATGGATACATGATTGTTATAAATTGGTAAAATTATATAACCAGAATTTAATTCTCATAGAAGTATGATGGTTGAAACAAAATAATGTGTATATATTATTGGTAAATATAATCACAACATAATTCATATATTATGTGTGCATTTTAAATCTCAAGAATTTGTAATATGAAGTGTTACTAATTTTAGGTTTAATGCATGTATGAACATACTTATGAAAAGAAGTTGAGTATAAGTACGTAAATATGATAATAGAGTTCCAAGGTTAACGAATGTAAAATTAATGTAATTAATACATGTATGTTCATAAATATAACAAACAATTTATATATAACATGGATATTAATGCGGTTATGATATTAATGCATGTATGCATGTTAATGCAATAATGAATTTTGCAGTTTTAATTTGAAAACATAAATGTTATATGCTTACTTGGTGAACATGAAAGTGGTGTGAATTTGAGTAAAATTAAAATTAGTGGATTATGAAAGAAAAATATCACATGGTTGTTCTATACTTGTGTTGATCCCTAATATTATATCACCATATTAAGATATTCAAATTGAGTATAATACGAGTATGATTATTGCATGGCAATAAGACTTTTATGTGAGTTCATATTCACATGTTATGATGCTATTAGTCATTAAAGTGATAAATTTTAAGAGTATACAAATACTGAATTATGTGTTCCATATGTTATCCATAAGGTTTGATGCATATAAGTGGTATTATGATTCATATGATTAATTATGGGTGAATTGAAGATTATGAATGTGAATAAAGATAAGTATGCAAAAGTGATTTTGAATCTTTCCTTGATATTGACGAAATGATGATGCATTATGATAATGTGAAGTAAAGTCTATTAAGATGAAAATCGTTTATGTACATTTTCTAGATCAAAAGATCAAATTTTAATGAAAAATGACATATCTCTATCATAGGATGAAAGCCATGTTGTGAGGGAAGAAATCCCTAAAAATCTCAAGAACTTAGAAGAAGTAAAAGAGGAAGGAAAGATAAATCTTCCTGTCCAGATTTTGATAAATTTCTAGTGGATTGAACTAGAGACAATATTACTGTTAAGTTCGATATTATTATGTCATAGATTATAATCCTATGACGAGACCATGAAGTCTTGCAATGTTGCCTTTTGAAGGTGATAATTAATGAATAGGATAAATGGGCATGTAGCAAGTTTAATAACAATAAAAAAAAGTCATTGTATGTATGAATGTTGACTACATGTTGATATTTGGCATTAAATATTTAGTACCGAATGAAGGTACTCCAATAGTACAATTGGAATACTTACCAAAAAAAATAGTACAATTGGAATGTGAAAAGGCTGATAAAGCCTTTGTTGTTGGAAAGTTAAGTATATATAACTAGCAATGTAAGTAACGTTTACTAGCATGTGGTACATAAGGTACTAAAATGACCATTATTATGGTATTACTTTTAATGGGTACTCTTCTACTTTAGAAGAATACTTGGATGCCTATTGTATCTCCGATTAAGAAGACTACACTTCTACAAGCTAGTTGGTGTTACTAAATGGTGGGGGTGTTCTTCCTGGGATTTCAAGTAACAAACATATATTATTAATTTCACCATGATTGTAGAGTTTATTGCTCTAGTTTCAGCTTGTAAAGAAGCAGAATGATTAAAGGATCTTTTGTTTAAGATTCCTATTTGGCCTAAGCCAATATCGCCTATTTCTATCCGTCGTGATAGTGAGACTATGCTTTCAAATACATGAGGTGTATAGTTAAGAGTCCGGACACATTAGTGTAAAACATAGTTATATGAAACAGCTCATGAAAGATTGGGTGATCAATGTGGACTTTGAAAATATAAGTCAGAATCTAGCAGATCCCTTATTGAAAAGCATGGCTAGAGACTTGGTTATACGACTAAAGGGATGGGCTAAACCCATCAATTTTTAGTCACCCATGATGGATCCTCAGCCTAATGCCTGGTACAACGTCAGGTCTGGTGTTCAATAAGAGAGTTCCATCATCTGCGAAATTGCAAGCACTACAAGTAAAATTCCATCCCGGGAGTAGTGCTTGGTAACTTGTGACAAAGGAAAAAAGGGGTTGAGCATATGCTCTTACTGGACCCGAGTAAACAATTGAATGGCGTGTTGCAGGGACATGATCAATGGGGTCTACCTATGTGAGTATGAAGTTTGGCCTCTTCAAGGAGTGATTTAATGACAAGGGTTTGACTCTGTAACACTCATGAAGGATACAGGACACGAGGTCATAAATGTGTCAGTCTGGAAGATGAAGTGTGTGTAGAAAGTAAGTCTTGTATGTGGAGATGTATTCAGTTAGTCAAATGAAATGTATGGTTCAAAGCTTAGTCTATCATTTCATTCCGATTAATTGTAATGGGTCTTCACTAAGTAACGGTTCAATCGAAAGACACTCTCATTTATGCATAAAGGCTTCTTTTTATTCCGAGATGATATTTGTATAAGAATGTATGTATTTTATATTTTGAAAAAGGTGGGGGATTGTTGGTATATTTTCAAAATAAACAAAAGATGATTCAGTGTCTTGGGGTGAAGAGGTGTGTCTCTTCGTGAAGGAACGTGTCACTTCATGAAAAGACACTTAAAAACTATGTATATACCCCCCTCATTTCTCATGTTTAAGGATGATGAAAAACATAATTGAGAAAAGACATATTGAAAAGATCATTCTCTTATTTACATCTCGATTATCTTTCCTTTTTACACTTTGTCTCACTTTGGTTGTTAGTTTTCATTGTATCCCCTGGACTATTTCATCAATCACGAAATAAGCCTTAAGGATAGTGGTTCGCTACATGCCTTGACCCCTGAGACTGTTCATTGATACCCGTTTTGTAAGATTTCTTCAACACCCTGATTTCTACTCCCACAAGTTCATTCCCTCAAACCAAACGGCCCCTTATGGGAACAAATATTCCTAACTAGAAGTTGACTAGTGTTTAATAACTGGAGCCTGAGGCCTATGCTGCGTTAATGAAGCGAATTTAAAATTGGGAGCTTGCAAATGATTTATTTTGAATTTATTTTATTTAGTAATCCTTTCACGTGGAATTTGATATTAAGGCATTTAATAGAGAGAATACAAAATCCATAACATTGGCCTTTTGCAAAACAGAATGTAAAAATAATTGCCTGTGTATTTTGTGATGGATTATTTTGTAAAGCTCACAAGGGATGTACATCTTATTTGTCTGGCTTTGACTATGGTGCGTATTTATAGTTCCCATGGCTTCTTTGTATAGTTTGTATTCCTGTTATTACTTAAATATCCAATGTAATCTTCACTTTTGGGGGTTGCTTAATTATCAAAAAGAAAAAAACAATTGGTTGTGTTAGACTTGGATCAAAACATGGGTATATGATAAAACCCGAGTTTAGCTTAGATATTGACATGAATAGGTTATTTGGAATGACTTGAATCATACCCGAATGAGACTAGATCCAATTTGAATTGGGTTTTTTGAGTTGGCTCATTGAATAAATCTTACTCATTCCTAGTTTGCTTGTAGCCTTGTAATTCATTTGACTCTAGATTCACTTGGGTCGTCCTATCCTGGCTATTGGCTCTCTGAATTGGCTCTGTGTTAACCCAAATGTACCAAGATTCAGTCCAAATTTTTTTAGGTCCTTTGAAGCGATATACTCAAGGCATAATGAGTGAGAGAGAGTGAAGCAGATGCACACAAGTGCACTAAGGAAACTCAGGGTAGACCTACTCGTCAAATAGAGGTACTCACCAACTGTGTAGCTAAGCAAGATTGGAGTCTGCATTCCAAAAGAGGCATCTTTCTAAGACGGGGATTCAAAGCTTTAGAAGGACTTGCACACAACTGCTTCATAGATGGGAGAATCCAAGTTCAAGTTGAAGTCAAGTTTTGTTTTTCCGTTTAAACTCTTAATGTTGTATTGTACGCTTTAATTTTATAATTATGATTAGAGTATTAGGACTCAATTTAGCTTCATAAATAATTTGTAAATTTTGGGATATTGATCAGTCTTTCCTTGAAATAGAAGATCATAATTGTTCTTTCTTTGAGTTCTTTCGTTTCTCTTATATAGGAGCTAAAATAACCCTATTCACCTTCAATCGATCGTCGTTTTCACAATTCGGTTAAGGAAGATTGTTGAATTTGTTGTTCATTACTGTTGAATTTATTGTTTCATTTCAAAAATGATATACTTGAGTAGTAATTTAGGGAGGTCGTTTTAGATAGGAAAATCGGCTTCAAAATCATGTTGTCGCTTCCAATTTTCCTGTTTATATTACCCATACAAGTGATTTCAAGTCAGGTGTCTGGCAAACACTGATAAAAGGTCAAATATCCTTCCTAATTACCCTACGCAAACACACATCTAATGAAGTATATAGCAAATGCCATTCCATCCCTTGTAAGAAGCTGGTTGTTTTTTGGACACTAAATGTTAGGGACACAACAACAACAACAACAGGCCCAGCGTCTCAGAGGCTCCCACGTAAGCAAGGTCTTGGGGGGTGGGATGTACGCAGCCTTACCCCTTCAAGGTGATACCCTAATGAGAGGTTGTTTCTGAGGACCCCCAACTTGGTAAGCATGAAGAGCATGAATAGCATGGAGAGCATGAAATTTAACAAAATGGGCACACAATAATCACAATGACTTCAAGGCATATGGCAACCCACTTTCATTAAGACTTATTTCGTCCTTATCGAAATAGTCTCAGGATACGATGCAATCAAAAACACAAAGTGAGAATAAGTGTAGAGAGGATGGATTTTCGAGATGGAAGAAGTCAAGAATGATAAGATTTTCTTAAATAATTTTCCAAGTATCCAAATCTTTTCGAGGCTTTAAATAGTTATTTTAAAATCCCGTCAAAGGGACACAAGCCCTCTCAGAAAAGACACAAAAAATTACGCGGAAAAACGGGCAACTGCTCCTATTTGTCAACTCACAGGGCTCTATGTCAACACACAGTTGTGTGTTGAAGCTGTGTGTCAACACACAGCCTCAGTATTTGGGCATTTTGATTTTCTGTAAGGTTGTGTGTTGACACATACCATGCCCGACCAAAAACATATTCGGAACACTTTATTTTGAAAATACATCAATACTAGAGTCAAACTCAGAGACGTGGGATGGATGCATAACGTACATAGGAGACACGTATGAAGTGTACGTAATCCGGAGATTTTTGAAAAGTTGAAGGGAGGAAGGTGCGGGAAGGGGCTGCTGATCTTAATTAGAGTCATGAAAAAGCAAGAAAAAAGCAGCATAAGGAGGTGGTCAAGTTGAAGGGGTAAGAGCGTTAGGATTCACATTCACATTAATTAAACAACCGAGAGGTGAAATCTGTGCATGTGATCTCTGAGGTGGATGGATATTTACTTACTTTTAGGCTCCTTCACTGATTCCACCCCCCTTTATATATGCTAAGATAGCTTGGCTAGTTACATATCAAATCTATTTTAACCTCTAGCTCCCCCATTATCATCTTGTACTTTGCTTTAAAAGTGCTTCTTCACAACCCATTTGAATTGAAATTTTAACTGTATCCGAACCGAGGGCTTGCTTCTACAAGCATTGTTACATTATTTCATCAAAAACATCTACATATACATTTATGTGTATCTTCACTGCAAGTTTATACATGGATTGATTATTTCTATTCACAAGGTGCGGTGGACACTAGTTTGTTGTTACTATTTGTCCTTGCTCTCCTTACTTGGTGTTGATATCTCTTACCGCTTGTCAAACTCTATATCCACATACACACACACACACACATATATATATATATAACACATATGAGAGGGCAAGAGATTAGAGGATAAATTATGAACCACTGATTTAGTTGAAAAGGGAAAGATGAATGATATCGGGTGGAAGGCAGATGATGTCAGCTACCAAATGAGTGGTCCATAATCTCTCCTCTCACTCTTACCCTCTTATAAGAGTCATCTTATAGTTATATATATGTGTGTGTGTATATATATATATATATATATATATATAAAAACGTTTGTGAACCCTCCATGAAAGTGTCTTGAGTCTAATGTTTGTATGATTTTGTTAATTCTTTTCTCACCCACCATGTTCTGCTCTCCCCCTCAAATTTTGCAGGCGGCAGCAGCAGCGGGCTTTGACATTCTAGACTTTTCTATGGATGGCCATAATCCTAATCCTCAGGATCATTCAGAGAGAAGTAATGATAATGGAGGGTTCATGGTGGATTATATGCTCATGAAGACTCCTCCTCCTGCTGTTCCTCCTCTTAACAATAATGTTATTCATTATCATCAACAAGTGCAAGACCAAACTGGGACCATGAGCACTTTTGCTGATGTTATGCAATTTGCAGATTTTGGGCCTAAGTTGGCCCTCACCCACCACTTCCACTCCCACCACCACCTAGCTGCTCCTCCTACCGAGACGAACATGACGACTACTGCTGCTGCTGCTAGTATTATGAACGAACCGTATGGCGGTGGTGGTGTGGATGACTCTGTTTACTTCCTCAAATTCCCAGTTCTTCTCAATGAGAGCGATAAAGAGGAGAATAACCAGCTGCTGCAGCCTCCTGGGGCTCATCATCATTTCATGCAGCATGAAGAAGAAGCAGAAGAAGAGGATGAAGTACGAGTTACAGCTGGTTTAAATGCTCCTGAGTTCACCTCTTTGGACCTACAAGGGAGCACTACAAATGATCCTAATTCTTTTTTATATGATGAAAGCAATTCCACGATGCACCTCGAGTTTCTTGGGATCACAAATCCTTATAATAATAACGACAACAACAACATCAACATGAGCGAGGGTGGAGTAGTACTGAAGGGAAAGCGGAAGAGACCCAGAACAGTCAAAACAAGCGAGGAAGTGGAAAGCCAGAGGATGACTCACATCGCAGTTGAACGGAACCGAAGGAAGCAAATGAACGAGCATCTCCGTGTTTTGAGGTCTCTCATGCCCAGCTCCTACGTTCACAGGGTATCTCGTTAGTTAATATCTATTATTGCTTAATTATGAATTATAGTACTCTTAGTTCTAGCTAGATATAATTGTCAAGAAGCCAACTATCTCAAAAACTTAAGTTGATGGGTGAAAACCAAAGAATAGTCCTATACTCTAACATGCTGTCTCATGCAAATGTCCATTAGACTTGAGCATGAATTGCACATCTTCAACTCATATCTTGTGCTTAAATTATCTTAATATTGAAAGTGGGAGCTATTGAGATCCGAATTCGTGACCTCTTGGTCAACAAGGCTCTAATACTATGTCAAGAAACCAGATATCCCAAAAAATTAATCTAATAGATGAAGTTCAATAATGGTTTTATACTCTAACAATAATTAATTATGTGGGGGTGTGTATATGTGTATATAACGTAGGGAGATCAAGCATCAATAGTAGGAGGAGCAATAGAGTTCGTGAGAGAGTTGGAGCAGCTACTACAATGCCTAGAGTCGCAAAAACGGAGGAGAATGAATGGAGAACACCAAGGAGGGGGTCAATCATTCGTCCTCAACGACCATTCGGAAGCTATACCAACAGCAGCAACAGCAGCAAATAACGGCGAACATGAGGAGGAGGGGGAAATGAATTTGATCGGAGAGAGCAAGTCAGGCATAGCAGATGTGGAAGTGAAGGTGGTAGCCATGGATGCTGCTTTCATTAAGGTTCTTTCAAGGCGACGCCCCGGTCAGCTCCTACATGCAATCTCTGCACTTGAACAACATTTGCATTTTCATATACTTCATACAAACATCACCACCATTGATCACACTGTCCTTTACTCCTTCCATGTTAAGCTTCCTTCCCCCTTCTCTCCTCAGGACATTGCGTCCTCCGTTCACCAGATTTTTACTTTTATCCACGCTAACACCAATAACTAAATAAAACTTCAATGTAGTCAAAAGAAATTAATAGGTGACTCGAGATCACCATACAACCTATGTGAATTTCTCTTTGTTTTCCCCTATTAAATCTTTGTTAATTTCTCTCTCGTTCCCGAATAGGGAGCATGGTGAACCAGGATTACCTAATAATTTCTCTACAATGACTTCCACAGCTTAGATAAACTGCAGTCCATATAGTTCATTATTTCATATTGTTTTCTGCATACTCAAGCGTAATGTTCTTAAATTTTGTACACTATATATTTTTTAATAAAAATTCTTCGTATGCGACTTTGCTGCTAATTTTCCCTTTTCTTGTTGTTCTTCTTTTTGGGTACACTATATTTTTACTGTTGTTCTTTCATGCTTTTCTGCTGCTAGTTTTCCCTTTTCTTGTTGTTCTTCTTTTTGGGTACGCTACATTTTTATTGTTGTTCTTTCATGCTTTTCTTTCTTTTCTTTTTATAGTTGAGGCCATTTGGAAACAGTCTTCCTTTAAACTAGCATTGTGTAAGGATAAGGTTGCATATACATTATCCCCAACCCTCCATGATGAGAGCCTCTATAAGGCTCTGGATTGTTGTCTTGTCCTCTTTTCAAAATGTTCTTAACTAGTGAAACGTTTTTTTTTTTTTTTTTTTCCTTGAAAGTTTTAATATTGCTGTAAAAGGATAATTTTATTATTTATTCTTGGTCAAGGTTAAATTCACACTCTTATGGTAGTCATGTCTCTCTCTGTATGTATGTATATGATGATGCTTCATTAAGTGAATAAATTGTGGGGATGGAAGTTATATTTGGAAGGGCATGCCATGAATGGGGAAGGTCAACGGGCCCCTTGTCCCATTGAGGTAAGTGCAGACAAAATAGGAGAGTTGACTTGTCAGAAACTAGTCATACTTGAGAGCGTATTTTAATATGCATATATGATTGAATTATTATTTGTATTATTATCAATGTCTCGTGGAGGTCAATGTCCTTCCACTTACATAGGTCCCGATCCCAATCCCTGTTACCCCACCCTGTCTCGTCCTCCTGCCTTCATCTCTGCTCTGTCCTCACGAAAGGGACTTGTATTCAATAATCTTATTATACAATGTATATACATATACATGTATATGTATGAAAACACTTATGCTTTATACTTGTATGCTATGATATCTTTCTAATCGCATCGCCATCATGACTTATCCTAACATAGATTGTGCTTATAGCATAACTCACCAGGGGCTTATACTCCCAAATCCACAAAAAAAATTCAAATGAGGTAATTTTTATTGTCAGTGCAATATTGTTATTTCTAAGATAATTTTTATGGTTAGCATTTTTTATAAGCCTTACTGTTGCTCTAACAATAACAACTTTTGCTCTTGCAATAATAACTCCCTTTAAACATTAATTATCGGGAAAAAAAACTCCCTTCAATTATTGTCCGAGCATAATCGTAACATTTAGGATATTAGCACCACAACCACGGGTGTCATGAGAAATTGTAGGGATTCTTTGGGGTCCCATTCAAGTTCGGTTATTGATAATGTGAGGTTTGATGAGCGTTGTGCGGGACAGATTACATTTCACATGACGGCCGGTTTAAAGGTATATGGGCCTGGGATTTCCACTGCCCACGCCCGACCCTTCTACCTTCCCTTGCCCAATCAAGCACCCGATCACTAGTCCAAGCAATAAATCTTCCTCTTGCGTTACCCTGGTCCAAGGACAACTTTGGCAAATCAACTGGGCCTTAAAACCATCCTCCTCCTCTTGACAACCAAGCTCAAGATGCCGTAAGTGATAACTACTCTATGTCCTCGAGGCCTGAGCACTCACCGGTCTCAAGGTCCCCGTCCTTGATCCTGTTGATGATAGTTTTTTTAGAAGTGTCAAGACAGGCTAGGAAGAGAAGGAAGGTGGTGGCAAGACTCTAGGCCACTAACTTTGTTTCATTAAAGAAGGGTTGGAGAGCACTAAAGCACAGGATTAAACAGCAAGCAAAGTGGGACTTGCAAGAATTTCTTAAGGATGTCACCTAGGTGTAGCGTGAAAAGATCGGTCAAACCCTCTACTAAACAAAGAAATAGGAAGTTGGTGAAGAGGGGCGAAAGTTCTAATGATATTGATGAGCTTCTTGCTACGGAGCGTGCGTGAGAGCTTGGGAAAAAGCTTGGACTAAGATTCGATGATAATGAATCGATTGTGGTTAAGCACATTGCAATGATGGATTAGGGTCTTAGTCCTAACTCGTTATCAACCTCATCCCCAGCGTTGGTATATTGGCCCATTCCTCCTGTTCTTGGTTCATCTTCTCTAATGATAGTTGTAATCATATAGCACATGTTAGTTTTTACCTGTAATTATCCTGTAATCCAATTGTCTTAGTTTATTATATTGTTCTTCTCTCTATTTTAATCTCCACTTTTATACAAGTTTCCTTTGAAAAAAAAATCAGCATCACAACCAAGTACTGGTGACAGTGTTTTGTCTCAATACACCCCTTCTTTTCCTGATAATTGAGAAAACATTAAGGGTAAATTACATATTAGTCCCCCTAGATTTGGTGAATTAATTTCTTAGTTCCTAAACTTTATGAAATAATTTTTTAGTCCAAAAAGTCACGTAAATTTAATAAATAATCCAAATAGGGATGTTTAAAGGTGTAAAACAGACCCCGTTTTCATTTTTTTCATATCGTTGTTTGGACTATTTTATTAAATACACGTAACTTTTTGGACTAAAAAATTATTTTACAAAGTTTGTGGATTAAAAAATTAATACACTAAACCTTAAAATACTAATATGTAATTTGCGAAAATATTCATAACCACAACTCAAACAGGGTACATAAAGATTGTCAATTCAAAACATACAAACAAGAAGTGGAAAAACAAACCAAACACAAATGAGTACTCCAACAAATACCACTCTATACACCACAAGACCCCCATTCCAGTCTACCCAAAGGTTGCCTTACCCCTAAACTTAACACCTATGACACAATGTAAATACTGCATAATAAAGCAAAGCAAAGCAACATTCTTAATGTCCTAAAGGCTCCCACTTAAGCAGGATCTGGGGGGTGGATATACACAACTTAAAGGGAGGCTGTTTCTGAGAAACCCCAACCTGAGGGGTGCAACACGAGGACTTCCCAGGAGGTCACTCATCTTAGTACTACTCTCGCCCAAGTACGCTTAACTTCGGAATTCTTATGGGATCCGATGCTTGTATGTTGGTACTCTCTTAGGTAATGTACATAATGCATAATACACAGTAAAATCCCATTTAATCACGCTATATGAAGAACAATTTAACTTTTTTATAACAAGACTATCCTATCCAAGACATGGTGCGATTATACTTGTAGGACATAATTCATTTTAAATATCGATATTCCACATTATGTTTGTAAAATCAGGGGGCTTTTACAAAAAATCATATCGAAAATTTACAAATTTTCACTTAATCATCATAACTTTTTATTTTTCAAGTAATCACTTTGAAAAGTCTAAATTTTCAACTACCCTAAATCATATTGTTAACTATCCGATATATATTACATGACTTTCGTGTGCATTTTAGCTTACTTTTTGGTAATTTTTGAGCGCAAATGAACATTAGTTAAACTAATCAACCTGACAATGCATTCACATGCTCCCTTCCTCAACTAGGTTTGATCGCAAGGGGGTTTAAAAAAGATGGAATCCGGACCCTAGTTGGGGACGGGGTGGAAAATATTTTTGTTAAAAACCTTAAAATCAATTACTAGGCTTTGGATCCGCTGGATTTAAGAAAGTTTTAAAATTGTGGGGGTTCGACGAGAACCCATTCATTAGAGTGAGAGCAGTAGCAGCAGCAGCAGCCTACACTTGCCTACGAGCTTCTCAATTCATATCAACATGTTCAAACATAGACAACGTTATTAGGCTATTCAGACATGTTTCACTAGGGTTGCCTATGAACCAAACTTTGAAAAATTGGGCTAATATCGCCACAAAAAAAAAAAATAATAATAATAATAATAAAATAAACCGGTATGCTATATCATGGCTACCTGCAAGACCAGGAAGCAATGCAGATTTAAGACTTAATTATTACCATATCTATGTACCACAACCCTTCCTACCTCACCTGCCACTTGATACAAACCAATGCTTGGATGCACCACCTTACAAATCCCTTTTAAAGTGAAACTAGAATCAGTATGCTAACTCCTCTAAGCTAGTAGCTTCAAATAAGCTCCATGCGTGACAACTTAAGGTCTCGTTTGGTTGCCGAAGGAATTGGATTCCTACAGGAAGTTATACTTCCCAAGAATTCAATTCCCTTGTCAACTTCCCAGGAAGTATAAAAGTGTTTAGTTGTCCATATGAAAAATAAAACTTTCTAAGAATTCAATTCCTATATTTTATTTGGTCGACACAATAACTTCCCATGAAATACAATTAAAATGACTATTATTCCTGCGTCCAATCTTCTAACATCATTGGTAGGGAATAATGGATAATCTTGTCATAATCACAAATTATAAGGGGTAGAATTGTCATATGGATTAAAGGTCATGAAGGAAGTAAAACTTACCCAGCGGAGCTAGGTAAGCTACTTTCCCCATTTGAAGCAATTGGAACTTACTTAGCAATTCCAACTTCACACATCCTAACTACTTCCAGCATACCAAACAAGACCCAAAAATGTCACTTCCTATAAACTAAAACTTCCCTCGTCTACTTTCCGCATACCAAATGAGGCCTAAATTCTCTAACCCAATATCCCTTTTTGGGATATACAATCCATGTCCCAGGGCAATCAGCTATGATTTTCCATGTCCGATTTAACACCACCCTGAATTGACTCCAAATATGATCTGTTCACAGACTATGGTTCTCTCAATGCTTGCAGAAAACAAAAGGCAAAACAACCCAGTGCCTCAAAGGGCTCCTGCCAAGGTTAGGTTTGGAGAGGGTGAGATATACGCAACCTTATCCCTACAAAATGTAGCTCTGAAGAGAAGCAAAACAAAAACCTTAAAAGAACAGTTGTAACAAGATTCCGGGCCAACCATACTGCACTCTGACGAGGAAATCAGAAGATATATGAGCTTTACCAGGACACAGAAACTTGAGGAATCCAAAACCCTTCCCACAGCTCATAGGCCACCCTTTTATCTCTTATTAGCTAAAAAAGTGTTGCTTTAACTTTAATGATGATAAACATGAGTCTGAAGAAACAAGCCAATATACAACAATAAAAAGTTCACCCAGAGGCATATCATGATGATAAATATGAATGTATACATCTCTGGGAAAATAAAAACAGCCAACTACCACCTCAGGACACACCCAAACCATTACTAACCCACTCAAGGACCCAAGTGCAAAAGAGAATAAATGCTTGAGTTACCGTGAAAAACTGACATGACAGAACCTATGAAGATCAACCATGAGGCACTGCACAAGGAAAAGTGGAGCATCAAGAATCAAGCAACAATCAAGGAGGTCATAGGATGACAACTATGTCAATGAATCAAAGACGGACCTAATAATGCAGAATCATTGAGCATTTAAAGTAACCATAATCGATTATGCATCACCAATTAAGTACAATGAATGATTGGTAAACAGGAATGAGAGAACAACGGTGCCAAGGTCAGGCAATAAGAAACAAGATCACAACAAAGCCATACATAAGAGGAACTGGGGAACACCAAAAGAAATGAAGATGCCAGCAAGGCACATAAAAGAGACCTTAAGAGAAAGTGAGATGGAATATGCTCAAACAGAACATCTGGCGGGAAAAAATGATCATCATGTCATGACCACAACCTACGTTAGTGTGCTGCTTCTTGCCATTAGTCTCATTTATAGTTGATCTAGAGCTAATGGATGCAAGGAGCTTCTACGGACAAGTCCACTATCTGGAAACTAGAAGTCAGTTTTCCCGATCCTACATCCTTGGGAACCTCAGTTCTTTTATAAAGATGCAATACGACAACAATAACAACAAACCCAATGCCATAAGAGCTCCTGCCAAAGTAGGGTCTGGGGGGTGAGATGTACGCAGCCTTACCCCTTCAGGGTGTCATAAAAGATTCTGCAAATCTTTAAAGTATTTAAATTGTTTCAGCGCATATTGATGTGTGGGAAGGCAAGCTAATTGGGTTGCTTCTACCCATTCTTTACTAATGTGATTTAATGAATAACACAACTTCCCTTTTTGTTGATAAAGTGAATTGAAAAGAACACGCTACAAAGGGCACAAATATCATAATTCACAAATGAACAGTTACTGTCCAAAATGACAGTTTCCCATTATCAAGGAAGTAAAAAGATTATAAGCAGGTGAAGAACAAAAAAAAAAAAAAAAAAAAACTCTGTATCCCAGATACAAGCATCTCAATGCCAGTCATGAAAACATAACCCCATCAAAGAAAACACATCTTATTTCTTGTTGGTGGAACCATCAGAGCCACCAGCTGCATCTTTTGCCGCTTTCTTTGCCGCCTTTTCCTGGAGTGCTTTTGCATCCCTGTGCACGCAATTATAGTCAAACACAAAGGTAAAAACAAGAGGAGAGTGTGTCACGCAGAAGGGCTTGAGTATATATAAACCTTTCACGGCGTTGTTCAGGAGTTAACCCATCATCTTTCTTGTTTGGACCCTTCTTGGTACCACGAGACTGGGCTCTTTCACGATCACGATCTCTCTGGCTACCGCGTTCACAAGAATTAAGCAGAAGAACACAAGACTCCACTCGCCACCACAGTCGTAAAATACGCATATAATTGACTACTAAATACGTATTCGTATCATCTGTTTAAAAAAGGCGTTTACATATGATTGCCTAAAATACGAGTATTTTTTATGTTACTTGTTCAATACATGTTTTATAATACGTATCCATATTCTTCCCGAATAAAAAGCATAATAATAGTTTAAAATAATCATAATTGTACCTAAATTAAGTATCTATATTCCATACAACAACAACAGTCCCAGTGCCTCGCGGCTCCAGCAGAAAGCAGGGTTTGGGAGGGGTGATGTACACAGCCTTACCCCTTCCAAGTGGAAAGGAGGCTGTTTCCAAGGACCCCCAACCTGAAGTAATTGAGTGCCTGCAAATAAACCACCAATTAATTACCAAGTATCTATATTCCATATTTTGCTAAATTCATCGCCTCAACTCCCAAACTATAAACTTGTACATTATTTTTCATTATTATCAAGCTTCTTACTACTACTATTATAGATAATACCATAAAATACAAGTCAAAGACAGAATTACATTTCTTGCCACTCTATCAAAATTTTAGGAGTTGTTAAAGACATAAATGTGATCATATATAGATTTTTTATTAGTCAATGAATTTTCGACCGAATTTTTTATATATAGAGCCGAATAATACATGGATGTATTAAACTCGGTTTAATTCCTATACCGTATTTTTCTAATTATGCTCACCACCACTACCAAACATACAGCATCGATATCTAAATTCGATTATGTTGGAAAAATCCACAAATTGAACACAAGCAGAAGAGAAAAACCAAACAAATGAATGAAACAATACACGAGATTTTTTCGTGGAAACCCTCTGCCTTGTTTGGCAACTCGGCAAAGGGGAGTCAAGAGGGGTAAAGAAGGCAAGGTAATATCATACACTTATTTGAATATGTCAAATTAAGAGGGATAAGGGTAAAGAGGGGTAAATAAGTTATTCTTATTTGGCAACTGAATAAAGAGGTAAGGTTAAAAAGAGTTATAGTTAAACTAAGTGCAGAATTGTCCACAAAATTTTAAAAATTTACCTCACCCTCCTTTGCCCCTATTTACCCCATTGCCAAACAGGGGTAACTAGAGAGAAAATTCACAACCCAATCAGGTATCAAACTTTTTCACTATGAATTTTGAATCACAATTCTATTGTATCAAACTTCTTGCTTATTTGCTTTTCCCTTTTGCCTGAACTGCTGTGGTCCCATGCCTATAGGATTTCATGTTTACATGCTTACATGCTTATTTGCTTCCATGCTCACATACTTATTTGCCTACATGCTCACATGCTTTACATCCTATCAATTATCAGGTTGGGGGTCCTCTGAAACAGCCTCTCATCAGGGTCTTACCCTAAGGCTGCGCACATCCTACCCCTGCCAAACCCTACGTATGCGGGAGCCCTTGAGGCACTGGGACTGTTGTTGTTGTTGTTGTTGTTGTTGTATCCAACTTCACTAATTTTACTCTCAATCTTCTCTGTCTCTCTCTTCCTTTTTTTTTTTTTTTTTTTTGGGGGTCTCTTTTATTTTTTTCATTTAACTAAACAAAATAAAACTAATACTAAACAAACAAATATGGGTAGGACCTAACAGATTCATATGAATGTTACAAGCAAGGCAGAAAAAGCATGGCTCAATCACTACCTATCTCGAAGCAAACATGATATAATTCGAGCACGGAATAATCATTTCCATACACCAGAGATAGGAATCAAGTAAGGAATTACACAACCATAAACAGGAAAAATTAGGGTTTACAGAAACAAAAGAAAAAGGATATGAGTCATGTTGAACGACAAAAATTCCTTCTGGAATAGACAAACCTGCAAATACAAAATGAATTACAATGGGTAGGAGAGAAGTCTCAAGCATATTAAAGCGGAAAGAGGAAAGGGGGTTGACCTGATTGAAGCTGGCAGACGAGACGAGAGAGGGTGACAGATCTCTGGAATCGAAGAACCCGAGCAATATTTTTATTCGCAAAGTCGTGGGAGAGAATTTTTTTTTTTTTTTTTAATCATTTCCTGGTTGGATTTTTTTTTTTAATCAAAATTTCCTGGTTGGAATTGGAGATGGTAAATTAGGTATCTGACGTAATCTTCCTGTTTATTTACATCATATTTGTGTTTTATTTAGCAACTTAGGAAAAAGGGTTGAAGAAGGGGCAAAGAAAATACGAGTAAGGTATAATTTTTTTTATTTTTTTTAAGATATATCTAATAAAGATGAGGAAGAGTAAAAAAGATAAATAAGTTATCTTTATGTGACAATTAGATAAAGAGTAAGGGTAAAGAAACTTAGGCTCTGTTTGGCAAATGAAATTGGAATTGGACTGTGGAATTGAAATTTCGATGGAATTTAAATTCCCTTGTTTGGCTCATCAAATGAATTAGAGGTCAGAATTATAACTCAATAATGATTCGCGTCATCACGGGTTGTTGATCAATCGAGTTGAAGTATTTTAAGTTTTAAATCAACTATGGTCGGATTTTGGTCAGAGTAATTAACATTGCTTTTGAGTTATTATAGTCAGAGCGATTCAATTTGAGTTTGAGTTATTCGATTTTCGAGTCAAATTGGGTCGAGTAGTGCATCAGATCATTTGGTGTCCAATTATCTCGAATTTTTAGTTAATCGGGTTAGGTGTTTTTGGGATCCAGGCTAGTTATGATCGAGTTTGAGTTCATTTAGGTCATTTCAAACTCAAGTCATCTTAATTTTGGAACAAATGAGTTGCATCATTTTAAATTTTGAGTCATCTTAGGATGAGTTTGAGATAGGTCGGGTCATTTTGGGTATGAGTCGTATTAAGTTTTGGGTCATTTTCTACTTCGACTTAGCTTGTTTACATCACATTCAAGTCGTGTAGTTTTAATTTCCGGATTTGAGTCATTGCGAGTTTCAGGTCAATCTAGTTGGGTCACTTCAAACTTTGAGCTAAAGCGATTTCGGTCATTTCAAGTTCAAGTTATTCGAGTCGGGTTATTTTGAGGCTCGGGAAAAATTCTAGGTTGTCTAAGTCTTTGAATTTTGAATCATCTTAGATTTAGGTTAATCAAGTGGGGTTATTTTGGGTTTTAGGTCAATAGGGTTAATATGAAATTGTAATTCCTTAGCCCCACCACAAGAAATTGGAAAGTATGATTTTCAGTTAAAATTCAATTTTATAGGATTGGTCAGTTGAATTGTAATTCCAATTCCAGCAGGTGAACCAAACAATAAAATTGAAATTCTATGCCCCAATTCTAGCTTCAGCATCAATTCCAATATCTAATTATATGCTTCAAACATAGTATTATAGTTAAAATAAAAGCAAAATTGTCCAATTCTTTTTTAAATTTAATCTTTACTTTGGAATTTGGGAGTGAAAGAAAGTTTTTGCCCTTCATTACCCCTTTATTGCTCTTAATCGAGGTTAAGGGTTTATATTCCATTACTTTTATCCCCATTATCCCGTTGTCAAGCAAAGAGTTAAACCATCCAAATTTCAAATTCCTGAACCAGAGAGGGCCAAGTTTTCTCTTCCTAAATGGAGCCCATTGAACCCCTGACCTGCCACAAGAAGCCAATAGCCTCCCGTGACAATGCTTGAAGATCCACCATAGAGGGAAAAGAATCTTCATACGTGCATAATACTCCCCATAGCAGGTGATTGCGTCGTCTATGGGGACAAAGAGGCCTCTATGACAGAGTTGAGGAAAGTACGCTTAAGCCCATAATTGGACCAGCCAAATGGGTCCTCCTACTTGGACAACATAATATTTCACTATGATGTCCCTAAGCAATCCATATACTTGGACCAAAAATAATGGTCCCAGAGCTAAAGAAACATAATTAAAACCAATTTAACAGCCATTGTCTTAAGAGATTTAAGAACGGTGCTGGAGGAGTTGGCAAAGAAACACTTGTTCAACTAGAACAAGTAGAAAGAAACCTCATCCTCCCTAGACACTTACAGATAGTTATGGACTTCTCTGAAAAAGAAGTTTACAAAAGTCTCATAATCAGCGGGCAAAAAAGTCATAGAAAAAGAAAAAGCAAAGGCCTCAGCCTCTTTCGAGTTGAACGAGTCTAAGGACAGTATAGCCCCTCCATGTGAAAGACCTATTATGGCCACAATATCTTCCAGGGCATTGCCAAGAAAACCCTCTAGAAGGACAAAAGCGTTGTAACAAATATTCCAACAGCAAATGAGGGTTGTTATAATGGGGAAGTCATACTTGAGCCGGACCTTAGGTAATCTAATGGCCTCGAATATGCGAAGATCCCTCAATTTTTTCTCATAGCGGAGCATCAGTGGGTCCACCCAATCTGCCTATTGCTTCGTCAACAAAGTCCATCCCTTAAAGGGGGTATACTCTTTATAAATGCATCTTCCTCCCCAATAGTAACCTGCAGACATAAAACGGAGTAAAGGAGACTCTAAAGTATCAGCAAATATACCCTCAAGGCTTGGGCACAGACTAAGAGCATATGGTTAATGCAAGGAAGAGGGATCCTTCTCAGCAATGCAAGAAGGGTCCTCCTCAACTAAGGTAGTGTCTATGGGGACTGTTGAGAATAGTATCCTGAAATCTAGATTTATTCCGTTAATATTACTTTAGTGATGAATAAAATTGAAGTTCCACTCGTTTCCTTATTAAATTTGTGTAAGCGAGCATTTATATTGCATGTGATTTTCTTTCTGGTAACGTTCATGATATGGGTGTGGTCCTCATACTACAATTTACATGTTTGTTATAGATGGCTTATGAAATTAACCCACAGATAGACTTGGAACAAATGGTATGGGTTGTTGTTTGAAAAACTCGTAGTCAAAGAAAAGTTTGAACCACTTGTATGCTAAGACTATAACATGGTACTTTAGATGGCTCGTCTTGGTCATGTGGATGGTGATCCAAAAGTGTTATGTTGGTGTGTTTAATAAGATTGATACACTGAGTTAGACCATGTGAGTTACTTGTTTCTAGACTGCTATAGGAGATGAGTGATTCATGTTGCATTATTTGAACGGCGACTCTAAATCCTGAAAGTATTCTGGATTTATGCATGGAATGTTAGTTACTTTAGTGTACTATAAGTAAGGTCTAAACAAATGACCGAAATCTCATGTATACTGGGGAGTGGCGTGAAGTGTGACAAGGATCATGTATTCAATACAGAATCTACAGTCTCTCATAAGATACAAATGTCCCCTTAGTTGATTCGCAAGTGTTTGGATAGTTCGGAATTTTTGGGCAAAGTATTCCAAGTGTTGACATTTGGAATTTATACTATGAACATGTTCAAGTATAAATAAATTATTCAGTAAAGGGCAAGTCAGTAACTGACGTAATCTGACGTAAATTAGGTATCTGACGTAATCTTCCTGTTTATTTACATCATATTTGTGTTTTATTTAGCAACTTCGGAAAAAGGGTTGTAGAAGGGGTAAAGAAAATAAGAGTAAAGTATAATTTTTTTTATTTTTTTTTTAGATATATCTAATAAAGATGAGTAAGAGTAAAAAAGATAAATAAGCTATCTTTATTTAACAATTAAATAAAGAGTAAGGGTAAAGAAACTTAGGATCTGTTCGGCACATGAAATTGGAATTGGACTATGGAATTGGAATTCGGATGGAATCTAAATTCCTTTGTTTGGCTCATCAAATGAATTGGAGGTCAGAATTATAACTCAATAATGATTCGCGTCATCACGGGTTGTTGGTCAATCGAGTTGAAGTATTTTGAGTTTCAAATCAACTATAGCTGGATTTTGGTCAGAGTAATTAACAGTGCTTTTGAGCTATTATAGTCAGAGCGATTCAATTTGAGTTTTAGTTATTCAATTTTCGAGTCAAATCAGGTCGAGTAATGCATCAGATCATTTGGTATCCAAATTATCTCGGATTTTTAGTTAATGAGGTTAGGTTTTTGGGATCCAGGCTAGTTATGATCGAGTTTGAGTTCATTTAGGTCATTTCAAACTCGAGTCATCTTAATTTTGGAACAAATGAGTTATGTAAATTTTGAGTTATCTTAGGATGAGTTTGAGATAGGTCGGGTCATTTTGGGTATGAGTCGTATTAAGTTTTGGGTCACTTTCTATTTCGACTTAGCTTGTTTACATCACATTCAAGTCGTGTAGTTTTATTTTCCGGATTTGAGTCATCGCGAGTTTCAGGTCAATCTAGTTGGGTCACTTCGAACTTTGAGCTAAAGTGATTTTGGTCATTTCAAGTTCAAGTTATTCGAGTCGGGTTATTTTGAGGCTCAGGAAAAATTCTAGGTTGTCTAAGTCTTTGAATTTTGAGTCATCTTAGATTTAGGTCAATCAAGTGGGGTTATTTTGGGTTTTAGGTCAATAAGGTTAATATGAAATTGCAAGTCCTTAGCCCCACCCCAAGAAATTGGAAAGTATGATTTTTAGTTAAAATCCAATTCTATGAAATTGGTCAGTTGAATTGTAATTCCAATTCCAGCAGGTGAACCAACCAATAGAATTGAAATTCTATACCCCAATTCTAGCTTCAGCACCAATTCCAACCTCTAATTCTATGCTTCAAACACAGTCTTATAGTTAAAATAAATGTAAAATTGTCCAATTCTTTTTTAAATTTAATCTTTACTTTCGAATTTGGGAGTGAAAGAAAGTTTTTGCCCCTCATTACCCCTTTATTGCTCTTAAAAATTCATAAATAGGGGTTAAGGGTTTATATTCCATTACTTTTATCCCCATTATCCCGTTATCAAGCAAAGAGTTAAACCATCCAAATTTCAATTTCCTGAACCAGAGAGGGCCAAGTTTTCTCTTCATAAATGGAGCCCATTGAACCCCTGACCTGCCACGAGATGCCAATAGCCTCCCGTGACAATGCTTGAAGGCCCACCCTAGAGGGAAAAGAATCTTCATACGTGCATAATACTCACCATAGCAGGTGACTGCATTGTCTATGGGGACAAAGAGGCCTCTATGACAGAGTTGAGGAAAGTACGCTTAAGCCCATAATTGGACCAACCAAATGGGTCCTCCTATTTGAACAACATAATATTTCACTATGATGTCCCTAAGCAATCCATATACTTGGACCAAAAGTAATGGTCCCAGAGCTAAAGAAACATAAATAAAACCAGTTTAACAGCCACTGTCTTACGAGATTTAAGAACGGTGCTGGAGGAGTTGGCAAAGAAACACTTGTTCAACTAGAACAAGTAGAAAGAAACCTCATCCTCCCTAGACACTTACCCATAGTTATGGACTTCTCTGAAAAAGAAGTTTACAAAAGTCTCATAATCAGTAGGCAAGAAAGTCATAGAAAAAGAAGAAGCAAAGGCCTCAGCCTCTTTCGAGTTGAACGAGTCTAAGGACAGTATAGCCCCTCCAGGTGAAAGACCTATTATGGCCACAATATCTTACAGGGCATTGCCAAGAAAACCCTCTAGAAGGACAAAAGCGTTGTAACAGATATTCCAACAGCAAATGAGGGTTGTTATAATGGGGAAGTCATACTTGAGCCGGACCTTAGGTAATCTAATGGCCTCGAATATGCGAAGATCCCTCAATTTTTTCTTATAGCGGAGCATCAATGGGTCCACCCAATCTGACTATTGCTTCGTCAAGAAAGTCCATCCCTTAAAGGGGGTAGACTCTTTATAGATGCGTCTTCCTCCCCAAGAGTAACCTGCAGACATAGAACGGAGTAAAGGAGACTCTAAAGTATCAGCAAATATACCCTCAAGGCTGGGCACAGACTAAGAGCATATGGTTCATGCAAGGAAGAGGGATCCTTCTCAGCAATGCAAGAAGGGTCCTCCTCAACGAAGGTAGTGTCTATGGGGACTGTTGAGAATAGTATCCTGAAATCTAGATTTATTTCATTAATATTACTTTAGTCATGAATAAAATTGAAGTTCCACTCGTTTCCTTATTAAATTTGTGTAAGCGAGCATTTATATTGCATGTGATTTTCTTTCTGGTAACATTCATGGGATGGGTGTAGTCCTCATACTACAATTTACATGTTTGTTGTAAATGGCTTATGAAATTAACCCACAGATAGACTTGGAACAAATGGTATGGGTTGTTATTTGAAAAACTCGGAGTCAAAGAAGAGTTTGAACCACTTGTATGCTACGACTATAACGTGGTGTTTTAGATGGCTTGTCTTGGTCATGTGAATGGTGATCCAAAAGTGTTATGTTGGTGTGTTTAATAAGATTGATACACTGAGTTGGATCATGTGAGCTACTTGTTTCTAGACTGCTATAGGAGATGAGTGATTCATATTGCATTGTTTGAACGGCGACTCTAAATCCTGAAATTATTCTAGACTTATACATGGAATGTTAGTTACTTTAGTGTACTATAAGTAAGGTCTAAACAAATGACCGAAATCTCATGTATACTGGGGAGCGGCGTGAAGTGTGACAAGGATCAAGTATTCAATACGGAATCTACAATCTCTCATAAGATACAAATGTCCCCTTAGTTGATTCATAAGTGTTTGGATAGTTCAGAATTTTTGGGCAAAGTATTCCAAGTGTTGACATTTGGAATTTATACTATGAATATGTTCAAGTATAAATGAATTATTCAGTGAATGGCAAGTCAGTAACTAATAGAGAAGTTGTGAGAAGGATAATAGTAGTGGTCATATTTATTCTTTGTCATGGACATCTAGTGGAGGGATTGTTGTCATCAATACAGTTTATTTGGGAAATATTGAATAAATGATTTAAGTCTAGAGTACAGTGGGATTTATATAGTGGAATTAAGTTCTATTAAATGGTAACTAAATTTTATCCTGAGATGGTAATTAATTTAACCCATTTTGAGCTAGATTTAAATTGTCTCTAAGGTCCCAGCGCAAGCCTCTGTATTTATTGTCATCAAAAAAATATTAAAGAATTCATAAGATAAATTATTTATTCATAAGATGAGTAAATTTAGTATTGACAAATATTATTCATGAGATGAATAAAAGTTAAAAGTTATAAAATAAAATAATTTTTAAAAATTAAAATTCATAAGATGAATTTTTACATGTGGGAAACAATGCAAAATACAAAAAAAGGGAAAAATCGCAAGGTCTGGCAATCCGTGTGGGTGCGGATGGATCGCGTGCTGGGCAACCCAGGGGCCAATCCAGGTGCACATGAGCGGGCCAATCGCAGCCCGCCACCTAGCAAGCGGAGTGAAAATTAAAGGCACGTGATTTTTGAGCTATTCAATACGATGCGTTTTGATCTCGTTTTCACACAATGCTCTACGTTTCGTTTTATAATTTTGCATCCCACATCAGAAAAATGAGATTTTTTTTCCCTCCGGTATACTACTATAAATAGAGGTACTTATTTTAAAGGCTTGGCATCCGTTCAAAATTAAGGGTTTTAGAAAGTGTTGACTTTTGGGGACCCAATTGGAGAGAAAAATTTCAGTTGAAATTTTTCTTTCCTTAGTTTAATATTTTTCGGAGCCCATCCCCTGGATAGTTCGAGGTCATTGCATAGAATGCAGTTGGGTCTTGGTTTTCTCAGCTTTCTTGGAGTTATTATTTCTTCTAGTTTTCTTGTTTGAAGCAATTTCATGTATGTTCTTCTTTCCTTCTCTTTTAAGTTTTTGCTTTTCTATTTATTTGCAGTTTTCTTATTATGCCTGTTTTAAGTTCATATTATTGCTATGAATGTATTAGAGTATAGGCCTGTAGATTTAAATTAGAAATTTGAATCTCTGGATTTAAAATTAGAAATTTTAAATCAACCTTAGGTTTAAAATTAAGAATTTTAAACCCTTCCGCTGCGTTAATTTTATAAAATTAGGGAGAATTTTTGAAATTCATTCCATAGGGACCTAGAGCTTGTCTAAGACCACTGCATTGTCTGACTGGACCAAGCATATCACAAACTCCACAGGGCTATCAGCCTTGGGGATTGGAATAAAGCCGCAATGAATGATTTGAGGCATTTCTATGGTCTAAAGTTAAAATCTAGAAAGAGGAAGTGCTAAAGAAACAAAGAATAAGCAAGAAAAGCAAGTGCATAAGGTGAAAGTTTTCAAAGCGCTAACTATTATATTTGTAGACATGCGGGAACGAAGATAACTCAAGCATCAACAGCACTCTCTCAAGTTCCCTGTAGTCGTCAAGGGTCAAATCAAATGGAACCAATACTTGTTGGAACTCTGAAACTACCAATGGCTAGAGGGGAATTTGTTTACACCCCAAACTCGACGGAGTTGGGACAACACCATTTAAGGATAAAAGGACACGTGCTTTTAATGTGGGGCTAGGTTCAGGTATAACAGGCCTTGAAAAAGAGAAATAATCTTGTCTCCAGTTATGAGTTGAAAACCCTTGAATGTAACAGCCTCTTGATGTAGCCGCACCTTAGCTTTGGCGGATCTCAGGAAAATGGGTCTTGGTTGGTTGGTCTTGCCGAGATGGGTCAATTGGCGGAATCGAGGGAGAGACGCTGAAGAGAGGGAAAGACGCGGATGGGGTTAAAAACCATGCATTTGACATTAATTAGGAAACGTAGCATAAGATTAGTAGATAATTATCATTTATTTCGTATTTATCCCCTTTTAATTTTAGTCTTTTATTTTAGGAAGGTCACACAAATTGCTAGATGAAGCACACGGATTGTAATCTCCACCGTTGATCTTAATTAGGAAATTTTAATATAGTTATGAAAGCTTCTTTATTTAAAAAAGAGGAAGACTAGGATTTATCTATTCATGTGTTTAAAAATTTATCCCTTTTTATGTGTTCTTTCTAATTCTCTGGTTGTAAGAATTAAGTTAGACTTTTTTCCCTTTGTTTCTACTTGTTTTAGCAATAGAAATTTAAAGGAAGGTTGTTCAATCTTCCATTTCCCTAAATTTCTGTATCTACACTGCATCAGTTGATATCAGAGCTCATAACGGTTTCTAAGATGACCCATGGGTGACAGAGGTATGCCATCGTTGGAGAAGTATACGAGCGTGATTCTCAACGTCAGTTCGAGAGGAGAATTAAGGACTTAGGAGAGAAATTCCAACGAATCGTGCTGTATTTGGTTCAATTGGGGGTGAATCCCAACCAAGCACCTACAACTCAGCCTCAAAACCCACCGGTAGGGGGCCGAGAGGAATATACGGACGAGAGTCTCCACAATCCGTTTCTGGAGGTTGAAGACCATGGGCAGAACGTGTAGGCAACTTAGTTGATTACCAAAGCTTTTGATTGTTTAGGAGATCAGGGGTGGGACTCCGGGCTTCAGATTGAATTTTTAGAGTTTGTTGATGATGGCATGGTAGCGACAGAAGAGGCTTGGGATGAGCTGGTGTCACTAGACGAAGAGGAAATTGCTGGTGATAAGGGACGCTTATTATTGGTCAGGTGAGTTGGCTTCATGCATAAGGAAGTAGAAGGACGAGATTATCTTTAAAACAATATCTTCCAGATGACATGCACGATTGGCAAGAGAGTGTGCCGCCTAGTCATTAATTCCAAAAGTTATGAGAATGCCATCTTCGAGAAAGCAGTCCAGAAGCTAGGGTTGAAGACGGAGGAGCATCCAAACCCTTACAAGTTATCATGGCTCGAGAAAGGAAACAAAGTAACCTTATCGAAACATTGTCTGGTTAACTTTTTAATAGAGACGAAATACCGGGATGAGATATGGTGTGATGTCGTCACCATGGATGTGTGTCACTTGTTGCTTTGACGACCATGGCAATTCAACAAAGGCACCATCCATGATGGAAGGCAGAACACCTACAACTTTGTGTTTGAAGGCACGAGAATAATCTTGTTGCTTAAGAAAGGCGAAGCACTACGTTTAGTGGAAGCTGAAAAATCGGTTAGCCAGACTGGCGCCATGAACGCTAAAGAAGTTGGCGAGAATGAGATGGTGCCTATACCAATGGACACGGAGTGCCAGGTGAGGTAGGTGAAAGTACCGGATGAGGTGGGAAATCTGGCAAGGAAATTTGTCCAGAAGTGTTGGCGTGTTGTTTACCGCAATCAAGGGGCATTTAGTACCAGATTGATTGGGTTCTAAGATTTACCTTACCGAGTAGGCCTCATTGCTGAGTGAGCCTTGCATAGCTTGGGGATCTCGAGTGCCAAGTTGGGAAGCTACTCGCCAGGGGTTTAATTGGAGAGCGCCTGAAGAGTGGGTCAGCTATCTTGACACCGACAAAGGATGGAACTTGGTGGAAGTGTGTTGACAGTAGAACCATCAACACGATCACTGTATGTTTTAGGTTTTCCGTTCCATAGGTAGAGATGGCGAGAAGATTATTGGGTAACCTCATTCGATGTTTTGGTTCCAAAGATGCCAAAGGATGGGAATAGGAGTTCTATCATGCCAAGTTGACTTATGACAACTCAATGAATCGAAGCACAAGGTCTCTGCCATTCTTATTTGTCGATAGAATTGTCGTTCGTTCATTGACAGATCTTGTGCCAATTTCAGGCCTTGTTCGTCCGCATAAGAGGGTGAAAGACTTCATTCTCAACCATTAGGGGGTACGTAAGCAGACTCGAGCATGGTTGCTTAAGGCACGTGTTAGATACAAGATGGTGCGAACGAAGACTTCTAACTTACAATAGTGAGAATTGTTCGGACGAAGCATTGGCGAATTCGAGGGCGAATTCTATCCGAGCCAGGGAGAATGATGCAGCTCACATCCTGGGGAGATGGGCTACAACCCTCATCTTGGCGAACCAGGTCAACAGTCCACAACTGGGTGAGCTTAACCAATTGGAGCTTGGCAAGATGGTGGCTGGGCGTGCGGGGGTGTAGCTTGGCGAGATGGGGGCTGAACATGGCAGGGTGTACCTTGGCGAGAATAACCCACATGATTTGTTGGCGAATTTGAGGACGAATTCTCTCCAACCCTGGAGAATGATGCAGCCGTCCTCAACCTTTAGTGGATCTCGGGCCGAATGGGTCTTGGTGGGTTGATCTTGGCTAGATGGGTGGAAGGAGAGAAACAGAAGAGAGAGAAAGACACGGATGGGGTGAACAACTGGGCATTTGACATTAATTAGGAAACTTACTATTATATTAGTAGATAATTATCATTTATTTCATATTTATCCCTTTTTAATTTTAGTCTTTTATTTTAGGAAGATCACACGAATTGCTAGATGAAGCACACAGATTGCAGTCTCCATCATTGATCTTAATTAGGAAATTATAGTATAGTTAGGAAAACTCCTTTTTTTGAAGAAGAAGAAGTCTGTGGTTTTATTTATTCACGTGTTTAGAAATTTATCCACTTTTATGTGTTCTTTCTAATTCTCTGGTTGTGAGAATTAAGTTTGACTTTTTCCCCTTTGTTTCTACTTGTTTTAGCAATAGAAATTTAAAGAAAGGCCGTTCAACCTTTCTTTTCCGTAAATTTTCATATCCATGCTGCATCACCTCTCGAGATGGCTGGTTTGGGTAAAAGAGGCTCGAGCTCGAGGAACTACCAAGAAGGCTGCAAGAAAGGCGGTATCTAGGCTCGAGGTAGTTATTTGGCTCGCATATCAAGGAATGTGGGCCTCAAGCATATCCGAAAGGAAGGACATGAATGTGGAGCATCTAGAAGGAGCTCGAGCATGTGTGTTTAGGCACGTTCAACACCAATTCAACTTGGGAAAGGAGCATTGAGGCATAACGTGGGGCAAATATGCCAGTTTTTTAGGATGCAACAGTTAGAATTTAGGTTTATAAATAAAGGCCACTTTTGTCATTGTAAAGTGTCTAGCACCAACATCACAAAAGTTTTTAAAGTTTTCTTTACAGCACACTTGTGCTTTATTCATAGGAGTAGCATAACTTAACTTAGCTTACTGCAGCTTGTTGTTTGCTTTCATCAAGGTAATACAGTTCTCGTGTTTCAGGTATAAACCCTTTATTTTGAATCAGTTCCCACAATCAACGAACTAAGATTTAATTCATTAATTTAAGGCTTTAACGACCAAGCTTCGAGCTTGATTGCATTGGTCTTAATACTAGTGTCAATGCTTAGTGAGTCAGGTGAAGTTAGGTTTAAAATGGCGATGGGGAGACATATCAATTGGAGCTTGGTTTTTAACAGCGTACACCGTATATTGCACGTCGTTTTGTAACAGCATGCAAAAGTTGGATACAATCGTTCATTATGGCACGCCGTTTTCCCCTACTTCCCTTCTCCCATTCTCTACACAATTAGCAAAATGGCACAAATTCGAAAAAAAAAAAAAAAAAAAAAGGCAAAATGGCATATCAGGAAAAAAAAAAAAAAATAGCAAAGTGGCATCATTGAATGTACATTCATTATAGCATGCCATTGAGTGCAAACTTGCATGCCATAAAACTAAAAGATTCCTTGCAACCTATTCCTTCTATTCTTCATCCTCGTCCTGTGAACTCCCACTTTACTTCTTCCTTCCATCGTCTTGAATCTCTTACCTCCTTTGCTTCATCACTGTCCTCCTATCAACCCTTCCTTCTCATCCTCCTCTATATGTAACAACTACATGAGTCGGGCCTTACACCAAATAATATTTTTGCACATTATGATATTTGAACAATATAAACTAACATACATGGTGCAACACCCATGACCGTCCTCGAAGATGTGCGGAAGATGAAGTCCAATATTCTTCCATTGAAGAGAAACGCAGTCCTTTTCCGCTATCCATTTAGCAAAACTAATATAGCAAAAGGGTAAGAACGTACTTGTAAGTTGGTCTCGACCAATTTCTTTTGCCACAAAGCTCGTTGAGCTTCTGCTTTGCAGCTTCGATTTTGTTGCTCTCATTGACTTCACATAATAGTTGGACGTCAGTAATCACATTAGCTTTGCAATATATTGCAAAATATGTCGAAGTCAATGAGATATTGCAAAGTTAATGTGACTACTGACATCGTTGTAACGTCGTTGTACACCATTACAAACAGCCTACAAAAGGGCCCTGCTTTTTTACGCCGTTTCTAACGGCATACAAAATCCATTACTTCAAAGTACGTAGTTACAAATGACTTACTTTGACAAATGCACAGTAAAATGTGTCATTTTAGTAAATTTTTTTTGTGGATATGCCAATTTGGTAACTTTTTTTTAAAAAAAGTTATGCCACTTTGGTAAATGATTCCTCAATTTAGTCCTTATACTTTTAATTGTATCAATTTAGTCCCTCTACAATTCAAATTGTGTCAACTTAGTCCTTCACCCAAATTCAGGTTAAGTTATTGACGTAATTTTTGTGGCACAATTACGTTAGATGTAAGTAATTCTCTCAAAATCCACCCCTTGACTCAATTTAACCCATGGCAATAACAACAACAAGCCCAATTCCTCAAGGCCTCCCGCCTAAGCAAGGTCAGGGGGGTAGGATGTACGCGACCGTACCCCATCAAGGGGGATACAACCCATCCCATGACGAAATCATTAAAATTTTATTAGAAAAATAACATAAATTTTATTCTAGGGACCAAATTGACACAGTATCAATTATCGAGAGACTAAATTGACACAATTAAAAGTACAATTACTAATATAATGGACAAAGTACAAGGACTATTAGTGTAAATAACCCCAAAAACTAGAATAACCAAAGGAAGTAAATATCCAGCACATCAAAGTCACAATCATATAAGGTTTATAAGCATATAAACAAGTGTTAGATATTACACAGTGCTTAAAAATATAGTTAATGTCTAGTTTAATGCTGAAAATATTTATTTTGGTCAGTACAATACCTTTTTTTAATTTTGGTAAGTATAGTGCTAAAAAAGTAAATATAGGGATAGTTTGGTGTCTTATAATGATTTTTGGGCATTTATATTTTAGTATCTCGATATTTTTTAAATAATAAAAGGGGCTCTGACCTTTTTGAATAACTAAAAGCTCCTAATATTTTGTCGTCTTAATAAAAAGGCACCTCTCTTGCATATATGCATTCTCCGGCAACAAAGTAACAACTATTTTTTTTATTTATGGTACAATAAGATGGCAAAAGTATCATTTAATACTCTTATTCTTACTTTATAAGTATGAAATTCGAGATGTTGTATTATGTAGAAACTATTATTTTCATTTAAATTGTTTAAAAATATAGTTATTGAATGGATTTTCTTGTCATTTTACTGTAACATTAATAATAATAAAAAAAAAAGCATATGTCAACCCTGTCGATGAAAAAATGACGTCTTCACATAGGAGATAGACCTTTTTATTAATATGACAAACACTTACAAGCCTTTTTATTAATTCAAAAAGGTCAGTGTCATTTTTATTATTTCCTAAAATGTTGGGGTATTAAAATTTTATGTTATATAGGAACAATGTCTATTAAAAAAATTTTATCCATCCTAACAATAAAAATAAAAATATTTTTATGTTGATAAACTAACTTAGGAAAAGAATTATAGACATGAAGTAGAAGTAATATTGGCATTTAATATTTAGAAGAATAAAATTAGAAATAAAAATGATTAGGATTATAATTAAAATTGTTTCAATAGAAAAAAAGAGAAATTATGATTTCTAATTGCAAAAAGCAAGGATAGAGAAATCGATATTTTAATTAAAAATTAAATATCTTGGAAAAAATTTAATAAATTTTTGGAATGTAAAAAGTTATTAATTTATAATAAATTTAAAATAACTCGATTATATTTTTTCACATCATTCTATATACAAATTAGTTATATTAATTTGATACATATTAAAATTTTCTAATTTAAATAATTAAAAACTCAAGAAAATGACATGAAATAAAAGTTAATGTATCATAGTTAACTTTGAAGTTATTTCATGTTTATTTTTTAAAACTTTTATTATCACAGTAATGATATAACTTGCAGATAATGATAGCTACAAAATTTCCATGGTAATAGCAATTTTACTATGACAGTAACATAACCTTATTTATTTTATTATAGTTTACCTTAAATAATCTTTCAAAACCAAATATTCAATTAATTTTTATTAAACAAATGATGGCTAGTTCAAACAAGTTACAAGTTGTATTGGATGGACTATTTGAAATATTTTAAATAATCGCAGTTAACTTTGAAGTTATTTCATGGTCTTTGAGTGATGCCCACATAATACTTAAAGAATTGCGAGGGGATATTACGTTTAGAGAAATAGACTTCTCCACCTCTGTATTTTGGGTTCAAGCGCATGAATTACCTTTAAGTTACATGACCCCGGAAAATGCTCTCAAGATAGAGAATTTGTTTAAAAAACTAGTTAAAATTGATCCACGCATTGATAGAACATCTGCATGGTGTAACTGTGTGCAACTAAAGGTGATGATAGATGTTAACCTTCCCCTCAAGAAGGGTTTCCGACTTGTCAAGGAAGGAAAAGAAGACATAAGGATTGTTTCAAATATGAATGTCTTCCTGACTTTGCTACGCTTGTGGCAAACAGGGTCATACTAACAAGCAATGTAATATGGAGGACTCTCGTCTAGCAAATCCAAAGTATGATAAGCCTTTAAGGGCTACTGAATATGGTGCCCAAAAAATCAAACTTAATATCCAGAGTGCGGAACCTATTGATAATTCCAGGAGATTGGGTAGACGGGCTTTCAGAGATAGAACGCATGATACAAAGGTTGATTCAAAGGGGATGGTTGGAGCTGCTAGAGGGCTTTTGTCAAGTTTGGTTGGGATGGAAGGTCAGAGCTGCAGCTCCGCAATCAGGAATGTTGATGTTAGCAACTCAAACTTCGTTAGGTTGGATATGGTTTCTTATGTGTGTAGGAAAAGAGTTGCTCTTTCAGCAGTTCAGCAAGAAATTAAGAAGAAAGCTAGAGCAGGCACACATGAATTTGTCTACAATATGGTGAATCACGATAAGTATGGGAACTGGTACCTGCCTAGAGAAATGATGGACTTTATTGGTGATAAGATCCCCGCTGTTTTTGAGTCTCGGGGATTAGAGGAGGTCAGGCTCAAGCTAAGAAATACGCTAGGAGGGTTATGGGTAACCTTAAAAGGGTTGCTTGTTACAAGTTTGAGATGGAGACCCTGAAGGCACAGTCCAAGTGCGCAATACAGCCAGTGGATTTTGTAGAAATTATCATTGGTAATGATGAAGAGGCGTCCAGTTCGGGCTGTAACTCTCAGGATGGGTTTGCGGTAGTTGTCCCTCAACAACCGCCTCAGGCGCCATGAGTTTTCTATGTTGGAACTGTCAGGGGTTGGGTCGATCCTTGACAATTCTGTCTCTGCGAGAATTAACCCGGACACATAGACCGATATTGATCTTCCTTGCGGAAACTGAAATGAAAGAAGAGTATGTTATCAAAGTTTTTATTATACTTAGATACTATAATTGTTTTGTGGTGAAGCTAGATGGCCTTTTGGGTGGACTTGCACTTGGATGGACTAATGAAGTAAAGGTGGATGTAGTTCAACGTTCAAATAGAATAATTGAAGTTATAATTGAAATAGCTCAGAAGGTACTCAATTGGAGGCATGCATTCGTCCATGGAGAACCACAGGTGCATTTAAGTAGAAGTTTCTGGAGGGGCTTTATATATCGATACTCGTAGTGCAATGACGCATTCGTCATTTTAGGTGATTTTAATGCTTTATCCTCTATTTTTGATAAGTCTTGTGGTTTGCAAGTTTCAAATGCTCAGCTGGATATGCTCAATGAAGTATTTGATGCCTGTCAATTCATTGAAATTGAAGCGAAAGGATGTAGATATTCCTGGACTTCAACTAGTAATGGTAACATCTATGTTAGAGAAAAAATTGATAAGGTGGCTGTTAATTATGCTTGGCTTTCTATCTTTGAGTTTACAAAAGCTATCTTGGAGCCAACAGTGGGGTCAGATCACTCACCACCACTAATTTTGCTGGAAGGGGAACAGGTGAAGCCGAAGAGAAGGTTTAGATTTGAGACTAAATGGCTCCTGGAGGGAGGGTGTCGTGAAAAAAAATATGCAACAGTTAGTGGTGGTGTGTGTATAGTTCCTATATGTTTAAAGTTCAGCAAAAGCTTTAAGACTGTAGAGTATACCTTCAGAATGGTGGGCAGAGTGCATCAGAAACAGAAGGGCGAAGGTAGAGGAGCTGCTGAAAAAGATCACAATGCTTCAGAGCGGTATGGGCAATGAAGAGTCCTATGTCTACGAGGGCCAGCTCAAAGTACAGTTGTAGAAGATTTGAAATTCAGAAGAGAGGCACTGAGACCAAAGAGCCAGAATGGAGTGGCTGAAATATGGGGATAGAAATATAAAGTTGTTCCGCGCGCGACTACCATCGGGAAGAGGTGAACTAATTCCAAGAATTAGAGGTCGGGATGGGTGCTAGAAGGATACTGTCGAAGAGGTGCATGAAGAGGTATCGAGCTATTTCATGAGTTTGTATGAGCCTAAGAGCGGCAGGCGATTTGAGGAGGCAACTAGAGGGATTCCTCTTATATTCATTGAATTCATGAACAACAAGTTGTAGGCCTTTGTTAATGAATAGATAACTCAAGCAGTGAAGTAACTCGAAAAGTTAAAGCCCAGACGATTTGCCAGGTATATTTTATTTGGGGTTTTGGGACATAATTGGTAATTACGTTATGGCTGCAATTCAAGCCTTCCTTCAAAATGGGCGCATGCCTAGGAAATTGAATGAGACTGTATTGTGCTTATCCCAAAAGAAAATAGACCCATAACAATAGTGTAGTATCGGCCAATAAGCTTATGTAATTTCATATATATAATAATAGCCAAAATCCATACAAATTGATTAAAGCCAATAATACTGTTGTTGATATCTCCCCAACAAGCAGCTTTTGTTGAAGGAAGGAAAATGTAAAACAATATAATAGTAACACATGAGGCCTTTCATATCATGAGACTCAAGAAAATGGGGAAAAAAGGGGTGATGGCTCTTAAAGTTGACTTGGCCAAGGCATATGACCAAGTAAATTGGGCTTTCCTTGAGCATGTGTTATGTGCATACGGATTCCATAGCAGGTTTATTTAGTGGATCATGCAATGTTGACTACTATCACTGTCAGTCCTATTGTCAATGGAACCCGATTAGATAATATACATATCAGTAGAGGACTCCGGCAAGGGACCCTCTATCACTATATCTCTTTATATTTGTCATGGATCTCTCTCACGTTTTATTGGGGGTGCGAATAATGCCAATCCGTGGGATCCTTTTCGAATCAACCAACATACCCCACCCATTTCGCATTTGTTATTTGCTGATGATTGCATTCTTTTCATTGATACCAATATTAGTGAGTGTATGAGGCCAAGTATATTATTGATAAGTTTTGTCATGCTTATGGGCAAGAAATTAACTTTAATCCAAAGCTTTTTTCTCTTTCAATGTTGATAACGATATAAGACAATGACACATCGATTTTTTTGCAATAGATCCATTAAGAGAAGAGGAGAAATACCTGAGATTGCAGTTAATATGGGGAAAATCTAAGAAGCATGCTCTAATGCATATTGCTGAACGCTTTCGTCAAAGACTCAAAGGGTGGGCTAACTCCTTATTATTGCATGGAGGTAGGGAAGTTCTCATAAAATCCGTCCTTTCCACAATTCCCATTTAAATTATGCACTACTTTAAATTACCTAAAACATTTTGTCATGAGCTAGATAAGATGACTGCGGCCTATTAGTGGAAGGGGAAGGTGGAAAATGGCAGGGTTAGACATTGGATGAATTGGAGAACTTTATCCAAGAGAAGAAGGGGGGGGGGGGGATAAGTGGATCCCTAGAATTGGGCCTGCTCCCCCTCCTAGCATAAGTAATAATAATTTACCGAATAAAGTCTCCAATCTTCTAAATATTAATGCTAGGAGATGTGATCGTCAAAAGATTCAATCGGTGTTCTTGCCACATATAGCTCAATGTATTTTAGGTATTCCCATTAGAGGCCCTGGAATTGAAGATGAGTGTTTCCGGAAGGAGACAAGAGAAGGGGTTCATAACGTGAAGGTAGCTTATCGCTACTAGAAATTTAGAGAGAGAAGGAGTCTTCCTATGTCTTGTTCCTTGCTCTCCCATTATGATAATGAGGTTTATAAGAGCCCCTGGAAAATTCAGTGCCAACCGAAAATCAAGTTTTTCCTTTGGCGATGTTGTCAAAATTCATTGGCCACAGGAGAAAATTTGTGAAAAAGGAGGCTAAACAATTCCAGAAGGTGTAATAGGTGTGATGAAGATATAGAGTCTATTGAACACATTTTATTTTTGTGTCATTATGCCTGTATGGTATGGTTTGCTTAAGGGATGGGGCATAAGCCCAACCTGACTGGATTCCCTAGATTTAATTAATGGTTAGAAAATCTAATAACTACTTTCAAGTCTGATCCTGTTTTCATATCCATTTGCACTAATATATGTTAGTGGTTGTGGAAATCAAGATGTAATTTTGTTTTCAGAAAATTCAAAATGGATCCACTTCAAGTTGCAAGGAAAGCAATATGCGAAGCTCAAGAGTTTTGTTTAGCCCAGACAGAGACCAATGCTACTAGAATGCCAAATCCAGGAGGAAGCCCAGCCCCTACTATTAGATGGCAAGCCACTCCAGTCTATTTTGTTAAGCTTAATTGAGACGCTGCGTGGAAGAAGGATAAGCTGGCCGCATGTGCAGTGATCGCCAGGGATAACTTCGGTTGCATGGTAGGAGGACGGTGCTCGTCACACCATGCTTCAGAGCCTCTTGTTGTGGAGACCAATGCTATTAGGGACTTGTTTTTCAGCTATAGCATTAGGTTGGAGGAATGTCATTATTAAATTAGACTGTAAAGATCTTATTAATGATTTAAATCGAAGTCAAAGTGCTTCATGGTCTATTATGATGATCGTGAAGGACATTTTGAGGCTCCGATTGGCTTTTGATTGTATATATTTTAGTTGGGTTCCCTGTGTGTGTAATAGGTTAGCGCATGTATGAGCTAAGCTCCATTTTACTAAGTCTTGTAACCATAGTTGGTGTTTGAATCCACCTATGGAACTCTATAATGAATATGTTAACGTTTTTCTAATAAAAAAAAAAAAATATTTTGGTTGATTGAATCATGTTCTTATTCAAAAAAATAAAGAATCTTTGAGTGCTTTGCCTTCCAAGGTAAAACCCTTGAGCTGTCATAGTGTGCCATTGGCTCCCTGCCCACCACTACTACACCTTTCACCTCCCACTTCAAAGCAGGATTGGCACACCCAATAGCGACCGGCGGCGGCCGCGGCGGCGGCGGTGAGCGGGCGGGCCTTCTTGTAACTTCCATGTTTGAGTATCCGATGCTTCTATCTTTGTGAGATTTCACTGACTTACCCAAAAAAAAAAAAAAAAAAAAAAAAAAAAAATCTTTTTCAGATTTGCAATCGATTGAAAAGAGTTTCTTCCCCGGCTGAGTGCTCTTCACTTTAATTCGATTTTTAGGTGATTAGGGTTTCTCTATAATTTTCCTCTCGTCTTACGTATTGATTTTTGTTGCTTTTGCTTTATAAATCTGATTATTTGTATATGCGCTAGCCCTTGATTTTAATACGTTGTCGGTGGCTTTGAATTCTTTTTTATTCTAACTAGGGTTTCCCCAAAATTGTAATTGAGGTTATGGAGCGGCTTCAATCAACTGTAGATGTGTATAGGAGGGATTAACGTTATTGCCCCGCTGCTTTATGTTAAGGAATCAACTATCCCAAAAGTTTAAGTTAATGGGTAAAGACCCGTGAATAGTTTTATATTCTGACATCCACCCTCACATATATAGTCATTGGGCTTGAAGCAGGATATTTAACAGGCTGACCTTGTACCTTGTGTTCACATATGTTAATATTGAAAGTGGAGGCTATCGGGATTTGAATTCATGAATGCTTGGTCAACAAGGCTTTGATACTATGTCAATGAACCAATCATCCCAAAAGCTTAAGCTGATGGATGAAGTTTTGTACTTTTAACACTTTATAGTTGATGTCAGTGAGGCTTGATTTAGCTTGATCCATAATTGAAAATATGTATGCTGGCCATCCAAAGTTGTTCTTATTTGTTTGCATTTATGTCTACCTAGCTCTTCATGTGTATGAATGCCTAAGGGATATTGGTGTTTGCTATTAGTTCTTTGTTGATCATCTTTTGCTTTTAACTTTATTCTAGTAATCAAGATCTTGGAGTCTTGGTGGTGATACTTATTTCTTCATATTATTTATAGGAAATAATGGGGAAAAAGGTCCGGAAGAAGGCTCGTAGTGCCCACAAGGAGAAGAGGGCTCCTGTTTCTTCTCCGAAACTTGCTTCTGAGGACAACAATCTGAACGCGGAGGCTGTTGTCATTGATGAAGCCTCAGAGAAAAAGGAGAGGAGAGTGTGTGTCCATCTCAATGAGGGTGTTGATCTGGATAAGGTTTCTTCAAAAATTGAGTTAAATGAGTCCATTCAGTGTGAAGATTGTAGAGAAGGTGCAGGTGATCGAAGGGCAGGTAAAGGAAAGGGTAAACATGGTAAGAAGAAAGGTGGCGCTGATTCAAAAGCTGATTCCAAGGCCACTTGGGTTTGTTTACAATGCGGGCACTTTTCTTGCGGAGGTGCTGGGCTGCCCACAATACCACAAAGCCATGCTGTTCGACATGCTCGGCAAAGTCGGCATCCCTTGGTAATCCAACTTGAGAACTCCCATCTAAGGTGGTGTTTCAGATGCAATAGACTTATCCCAGCCAATAGAATGGAAGAAACTGGTGAGGAGAAAGATGTGTTATCAAATGTTGTTAAATTACTGAAAAAGCAACCCTCAAAGGCCGCATCAGTGGATGTTGAGGATGTTTGGTTTGGGTCTGGTAGTGTCGTTAGTGATATAAAATCAGAGACCAATGGATCCGATGGAGCCCAGGGAACAGATTTTTATGTGGTTAGGGGTATAGTGAATCTTGGAAATACTTGTTTCTTCAACTCAGTCATGCAGAATCTTCTGGCAATGGATAAGCTACGGGAGAACTTACTGAAGCTCGATGGTTCCATTGGCCCTCTTACTAGTGCTTTAAGAAAGACTTTCGTTGAAGCCCGCCTTGAGACAGGTTTGAGAAATGTCATCAATCCCAAATCTCTTTTTGGAAGTGTTTGTGCCAGAGCTCCCCAGTTTCGGGGATTCCATCAGCAAGATAGTCATGAATTGCTTCGTTGTCTGCTTGATGGCCTATCTACTGAAGAGATATGTGCCCAAAGGTCAGAAAACACTTTACCAGGAAATGAGAGATCTCCAGCTGCAAGTCCAACTTTTGTTGACGCTATATTTGGGGGGCAACTGTCTAGCACTGTTTGTTGTGTTGAATGTGGGCACTCTTCAGTGGTATATGAGCCTTTCCTAGATCTCTCGCTTCCAGTTCCCACCAAGAAATCTCTCTCTAAGAAGGCTCAACTAGGATCTCGAGCTAGAAAGACGAAGTTGCCTCCAAAAAGAGGTGGGAAGACTCGGGTGAAGAGTAACAGGGATGGAAATTCAATTTCTGCTCAAGGTATTTCAAATCCTTCAAGTAGCAGCGACTCTTCCTGTAGGCTCAAGTCTGCTGTGCTTCCTGCAGAGAAAAAAGAGGCTTCTTCTGGTGGTGGTTCATCTGCTGACCGTGGGAGTGCACTTGATGGGAATGATTCAGTCTCACATTATAATGATACCTCCACAGCTGGAGATTTTGTGACCATGGAGGAGTCACAAGATGCAGCACAGAATGTGGTCCCTGTAAGTGATTATACATGGTTGGATTATCTTCAGCCAGGGTCAGTTTCAAATGATCAAGATCTGGTTGCCAGTAGCAATGATCCTTTGGATGCTCAAGATGATGGAAACAAAGATGATGAGAATGCTGCTTCATCCCATGTCGTAGCCACATCCAGCAGTGAGGTGAATGTGCCTGAGTCAAGTTTTAGATCTGATCTCCCTGCCGATGGTTGGGGTGATGAGCAGCCACTGCAGGTTCAGGGTAATGAAATACTGTTGCTTCCCTACAAAGAAGATAGTGACATTACTATGGGAGGGATGGAGGTGGTTGCTGAGGTCCCTTCATCAGATGTGGTTGATGGAGAAGACTCGCTGGGTTTTGATGGCCTTGGCGACTTATTTAATGAGCCTGAAGCTCAGGTAGGGCCCAGTGTGAAACCTTCAGCCGGTGCCAGTGGAGATTTCGATAATGGGTTCCCATCTGAGAACAGTAGCGAATCTGATCCTGGTGAAGTTGATAATACAGATTCCCCTGTGTCAATAGAGAGTTGTTTGGCACATTTCACGAAGCCTGAGCTCCTCTCCAATGAACATGCTTGGCATTGCGAGAACTGTTCAAAGGTTTTGCTAGAAGAAACCCGAAAATCTGGGAATAATAAGCCGAAAACCACTTCAGGTGGCCAGAAAAAATTGCAATATGATATGTGTTCTGATAACAATGGCGAACGAACGAGTCAACCTCCAGTAGGAGGTTCTACTACTGGATTGGCTGGTCCTAATAATGGCACTAGTGATACTAATATAAGTTTAGGGAAGATTAATAGCAACAATATCAATGGCTTCCATGCAATTTCAACAGAGACGGGAGGGGAAAATTGTGAAGCAGAGGATGCACATCCCAGTACCTCCTGCACATCACATTCCTCTGCGACTTCTGATCAAGCTTACACTAGAGAAAAACTCTTTGAGCCTCGCAGTGCATTCTCAAATCATGATGTTAGTGAAGATGTTAGGAATGTTTCAGAAATTGTTGAGGATTGGGAGTCAGGAGAGGATGAGGAGGAAGTGGATTCCAAAAGCCTGAAGGTGATGCGAGATGCAACTAAAAGGATACTCATTGATAGGGCTCCACCTGTTTTGACGATTCACCTTAAACGGTTCAGCCAAGATGCTCGTGGTCGTTTGAGTAAACTGAGTGGTCATGTTGTTTTCAAGGAAGTGATTGATCTTGGACCTTTTATGGACGCCAGGTAATGATCCTTACTATCACATCTGTCAAAATTCCAAATGTTGTGGTTATTGCTCCTTCTATGCATATCTAACTGTATTGTTTGCTTATAAGTGTTCTGTTTCGTTCTCTGGGACGCATTTGTTTGCCTATGATCATACCTTGAATATACAAGTGGGCTCTCTAAAGAAATGCAATTGGGATTGCATTTGTTTTGTGTTCTTTCTGTAGATGCCATTTCTGGAACTTCCATAGCCCAGAATAGTGATTGTTTTTGAAGCATCTAACTGTGGATAATGATGAGATTGTTCATGGTTGCATTGTGTTTGATACATTTGTCTTTTGTGTGCAAGCAGTATCTGTTAACATTATTTAGCAGATAGTAACTATACTGGTGTCCATAGCACTAGTCTTTAGAACTACTTCATAATGGACCTTGTGACATATATTGGTAACTGGATGATGAAAACATCCAATATCAAAAATTACTAAATCTTCTCCACCTCCTGCTTCATGCTTCGTGCTAGGTGATGAAATTACCTTGCATCTGTGAATGCAAACAGTGATTTACATCAGAAAGCATTGCATATACCTTTTTGATAATCTTCTTTATGAATATCTCTGCATTTGGGGAAGCTTAGGGACCAGAGTAGGATTGTATTATGTGCTTATTGTAGGAATACATGGAGAAAGTTTATTACTGGATGTCTAAGGATTGAGGGGCACATATAAACATCACCACCATGGTGAATCAATTTACTGATGAACTTGACAGCTTGAACCTGAAATATTCAGGTCATACAGGACTGCTGAATCAATTAGAGTATAAGTCAGGTTCAGTTTTGGGAACTCTGAGGTGTGGCCTACTGCTATCCTATGGCGTAGGAGACACTTAAAGGTTGAATACCTGAAATGCATGTCCAAGGCCACCAAATACTGTGATAGCATTGATTGTGCCTAGAGGGCTAACTTTGGGTAACTTTCATTCATTTTACCCTTCCATTATGCATCCTGCTTAGGCACATGTGGATGGTGTTCACTTGCATAACATGTTCAAACTGTGGCAACTTGAACTTTGTCAAATAACCGATGAGATAGGATTGAGGAAGCAAGTGGCCACAGAAATGGAAGATGGCTCCATAGAATTCAGACCTGTAGGCTATAGTATATGTTCAGATGCCTAATGGGCTTGTTTCACGGCACCAATGCCATGTGATAGATGTCTCCCCCTCACTGCATGTAATTTTGTTTCTTAAGTGCTGCGGAGACTCAATCCCTGTTTCTTTGACTTGTGATAACGGATTTCAAGCTGATATCTGTCAGAATTATGTTTTTTGATTATCAGAAACTAGTCTGCTTATGCATAAGCATATTCTGTGTAATAACCATTTTGAAACCCATATTGCAGGGGATCGGAAAGAGGAGAGCACATTTACCAACTGGTTGGGGTAGTGGAGCATTATGGAAATATGAAGGGAGGCCATTACATCGCATATGTCAGAGGAGGCCACAAAAGTAGAGCAAAATCAGACGAAGGAAGTAGACATTCGGTGTGGTATTACGTTAGTGATGCTAGTGTTTGTCAGACTACTTTGGAAGAAGTTCTTCATTGTGAGGCCTATATTTTATTCTATGAAAAAGTTTGAAGGCCAATGTTCCCTTTTAATTTCTATCCTTTCTTCACCCCATATGGCTATGGCTTCCTCTTTTTTGATTGATTCTTGGAGGTTGTGGCCTGTGGGGTGAAGAAGATTATGAACATTGCGACGCGAGAGCCAGAGAGAGAGAGAGAGGGAATTTCTTTGATATTTATTAATTTTTGCCCCCCTTGAGCACATTACATTATTGATGTGTCATTGTTGTTTACATGATAGCTGTGGGACAAAAGAAAAAGGTGATCTTGATGAATCTATTCTTTTCGCTGGATCACCATGAGATATCTAGTCATCTGTGTTTACTAAAACAGAAGCAATGTACTTGTTTTTACAGTTCATTTCTTTTCCACAAGATGAATTAAACATAATGGAGAGAATAAATTGAGCCCATTTGCCCTCCCTCTTTCCTATGTTGAACTGATTGCGCTCGTTTTACGTAGATTTATTTCTCGTATGGCGTCCTGTTATATGATTGGAAGTGAAAGCGGGTGCATATGCTCTTTAAAGTGTTGGAAGTGACAGAGCCCCCGAGAGAAGCTGAATCTTGGCACAAATTTGGAATTTGTTGGGCATTTCTTCGTTTACTTTGTTTAAGGTAGTTGTGGTACTGATAGAGGAGTCTCCTCTTGAAACACTGCACCAGCAAGCATTTCTCATTTCTAGTTCACTGATAGTACACATATCTGGTCGTCATCCATACGTATTGTAGGACCAAATAATATGATTTAAGAAACACTAGGTTGAAATTTTGAAGGGTTCATTTACCAGGCACTGGATCCCATTAGAACTTCGAAGTTCAGCGTGCCTGAACAAGAGTACTACCATGATGGGTGACCTCTTGGGAAGTCCTCGTGTTGCCAAACTTACAAGGTTTGGGGTCTTTGGAAACAGCCTCTCGGCAAAGATACACCTTTAAGGGATAAGATTACGTATATTTATCCCCCAGACCTTGCTTAGGCGAGAGCCCTTGAGGCACTGGGCCTGTTGTTGTAGATTTGAAACTTTGACCTGGCCAATGTGTTGTCACATTGAAATGCTCAAAATTTCAAATAAAATTCCAAATTGCAATCTATGGATGTCAGTAGTGTAAAAAATCCAACTAAGATCAAAGTTCTTTAACAATAGTTAATGGGTTTAAATTTATATTTTACTAAAGCTGGATAGAGATAATTCGATATGACCTTCCTCACTTAAATTTAAATGAGGAGATGGTCTTAAATAAAGGTGAGTGGAGAGTTAGTACAAGTGTAGTCAATATAACGGTTTAGAATAAAGGAGCATAATTAGACTAGTCATAGCGCCCCTAGGCTTTTATGTACCTTTCTGCTTGCTGCTTTGTTGCTTTATTACTTGTTGATGCTTTATGCTCTTCTTATGCTATTGCTATTATACTTTTCAGTCAGGGTTCCTCAGACATAGCCTCCCTTTGAAATAGCACCCTACCTACCCCCTCCCCCCCCCCCCCCAAAAAAAAAAAGACCCAGCATTGACGGGAGCTTTTGAGGCAATTAGATTGTTACTAAAGAGTACTTTTCAAATGGGCAATAATTTTTGCAGCAATGTGGAATTCTACTCTGTACCCAGATGAGGACATCTATACGCAGCTGTATGGTATAAGCTGTCACGCATCGTCAAGTTTTTTTTAACTGTGTTTAATTGACCTAGTGCCTCTTTGAGGGGGGGAAAAAGATGAGACTATGCACTTTCAGCTTAGTTTACTCTTTAATGTCTACTGAAAAAACGGACATGTACTTCCTCTATCAGTGCTCACACCCTGAGAAAAGAGATCCTAGGTTGGGACACAGATTCATAAGAATTAATCGCATTATCTTTTTCATTATCACACATTTGTTATCTCTATCAGTTGTTTCGAAGGTGTATGTACATACGTATAATAGGTTTTTATTTTCAAAAACCACCTAAATTTTAGGTGTGATTTTAAAAAATCTCCTAGATTTTCTAATTTTTCAATGTCAGACATGAACTTTCCAAAAGTTCTCAATATCGCACCTTAATATAATACCATTAACATTTGTTAGTTTTTGCTGATGTGGCATCTAAAAAAATATATTTCTATTTTTTTTTTTTTAACAATGGTAAAGACAAATCAAAAGGAGCCGCCCCCACGTAAAACAGGGTGACCGGAAGCTTCCACATTAGAAATGAGTAGAAGGGCGGTGGAAGGATCGCACACATCGCAATTGAAACTGATGCTTCCTAAGCCCTTGCTCGCCATGAAATCAGCGGATTGATTGGCTTCACGGTAAACATGAGAGAAGTGAATTTGGGACAGCCTTTTACCAAGAGTTACGATCTCATCCTTAATGAAGTGGATTTCGCTGGGACAGTCGAACGACCCATTGAAGGAGTTTATGACAACTTTATTGTCCCCTTCCAGGATGATCTTCGAGTATCCTAGGGAGGTCGCTGTATAGAGCCCGTCCCTAGCTGCAATTGCTTCAGCAACAATGACAGACGCATTTCCTAGTCTTTTGCTCCCTGATTTGATGACCTCACCGTTAGAGTTACGAATTACAAAGCCAGAGGCTGCTTGATTACCTCTTTTGGCGCCATCAAAATTTACTTTCACCCAATCTGATCTTGGAGGGACCAGGAAATCCAGAGGTTCTTGCTTCTTTTGCTCAAGTTCCCAGGATTGTTCGATAAATCCTCCTCAATAGTGTTTCTGCATATCCATTCCCAGTGCATCCTCTTGGCCCGGATGACCACTTGGGAAACCGGGGCTATCTCTTTTCTGAAGACGGTAGCGTTTCTATCCTTCCATAAATGCCAACAAACCATTATAAACTTACCAATTCCTTCCTTATCTTTCCGATTGCGGAGTTCCTCCCCTAAATCCTCTTTTGTTGGGGGGGCGATGATCCAATTTTGGGTCTTTGCTGCATGCCAAATCTCTTTGGCTCGTGGGCAGTTGAGAAGAATATGGGATACTGTCTCTCTACTTTGAGCACACCAGGTACAATTAGGGTTCCAATCTTGAATTCATTTTTGCATCTGGTCCCCAGTTGTTAAGAAGCCATTAAGTGCTTGCCATAAAAAAATTTTTATCTTGGGGAGAATATCCAAGTTCCAAATCCACTTGAACTCCCACTTGTTTCTGTCATCCCACTCAAGATTGTGAGCAAGCCAAGTGGCAGACTTGACACTGAATTTTTCGGTACTTGTGAATCCCCAGCAGAACTGGTCTTCCCTAGGCAAAATGGGAATAGGGACGCCCATAATGGAGTTGACCATATCTTGGGGGACAATTCGTTCAAGCGCTTCCTTGTTCCATTCTCCTTCGGTTATGTAATCGGCTACCGTAGAAGAGGAATCGATGTCACTAGGGGCAGACCTCAGGCTATCCGCTAGAGGCTCTTCCCTACCCACCAGTCCTTCTAGAAGTTGATCTGAGCACCATTCGCCACTTTCCATTTGATTCCTTTTCTTATGAGGCTCTTGGCAGCCATTATTCCCTTCCAGGCTGGGGAGTCCGTTCCTTTGCAAGTGTAGTCAAAAAAAGAAGAGTTACGAAGGTAACGATCCTTTATGACCTGGACCTAGAAGTTGTTATCATTCATCAGAATTCGCCACCCAAGTTTGCAGAGAAAGGCTTGATTAATCGCCTCCAATTTACGCAGCCCTAGTCCACCAGCCCCTTTTGGTCTGCAGATCTTGCTCCAAGCAGCCATATGAATTCCATTTGTATTTTCTTTGTTCCAGAAAAAACGTCGGCTAATTGAATCCCCCTGTTTGCAAACCTTTTTGGGGAGCTTAAAACATTGCATTACATGGCAGGGCATGGATTCAATTGAGGATTGAATCAGCGTAACCCTGCCTGCTTTAGAGAGTTTTCCTGCTTTCCAACTTGCAATTTTACCTTCCATTTTCGGAATTAGGTCATTTCCCACCTGGCTCGCAAATCTCCCTGTTGTGAAATTACATCCTAGATATCTAGCCAGGGATGCATTACCTGGAATTTCCAGTATGTTACAGAGTCTCAATCTGTGCTGTCTATCTAGATTGGAGAAGAACACCGCCGCCGACTTGGATCTGTTGATTACTAGTCCTGAGTCCTCACCAAATAAATGCAGGATCCTATTTAGAGATTGAACCGTCTCTACTTTGGCGTCACAAAAGAGCAAACAGTCGTCCGTGAAAAAGAGGCCTAGGATCGGTGGAGCATTCCTACTAATTTTTACCCCAATTCCTGACTTCTTTGCACCCGTCAGAGCCTGCAGGTTAGTTGATAGAACATCAAGGCATAAAATAAACAAAAAGGGGGACAGGGGGTCGCCTTGTCTCAGTCCTCTAGAAGGGGAGAAAAACCCCATTGGTTTATCATCCACAAGGACAGAAAAAGATGTGGTCGTAACGCACATCATAATCCATTGAATCCATTGATCATGAAATCCTAGTTGCTGCAGGGTCCTTTTGAGGAAGGGCCATTCGATTTTGTCAAAAGCCTTTTCCATGTCTAGCTTGGTAGCTATCCATCCTGATTTTCCTTGCTTTTTTTTTAAAGCAGTTAGGATTTCATGAGCAACTAGAATGTTGTCTTGGATGTTTCTCCCCGGGACAAAGGCTGCTTTCCACTGGATTACTATGCTGGGCATTAGTGGTTTCATGCGGTTAACAAGAAATTTAGCAATGATTTTATATAAAACGTTACATAGACTAATTGGTCTAAAATGGTTTACATAGCGAGGTGTGTCAGTTTTTGGAATCAGAGTGATGAAGGTGTGATTAAGCTGTCTCAGCAAGGATTTTCCCCGTAAAGCAAATCGGATAGCATGACAGATGTCTCTGCCCACAAGATTCCAGTAAGTTTGGAAGAAAAGGGCCGAGAACCCGTCTGGGCCCGGGGTTTTATGGGGGTTCATATCAAAGACTGCCTCTTTAATTTCATTATTAGTGAAATCAAAAATAAGTTTTTCGTTTTCAGAGTCCGTTACCCTTTTCTTTAATGTATTAAGGGACGGGAAGTTGGATCTAGGTCCATTTGATCTGAATCTCTCCTTAAATTCTTGGATGAATGTTTCTCCTATGGCCTGTTTATCAGTAATGGTAATCCCTATAGAATTTTGAATTTCTACAATTACTCTTCTTTTTCTCTTGGCTTGGACAGTTGTATAAGAGAATTTGAAGCTATGGTCACCTTTTGTAATCCATTCTTTTCTCCAATAATTTGCCCAGAATTTGTGGTTATTGAATAAAATCTTTTCGCGTTGCAGAAGAAGCCTTTGCAGCTTTTTGTTTAGGCAAGGGTTACACGGGTCGCAGTTTAATTTTGATTAGGTCTCACAGATTTTTCTTTCGTTTTCATGGACTTTGCTCTTAGTCCATCCTTTCATGAGGGCTTCATTTTCTTTAATATTTTCCTTGATATGTTTTAGTCTTTGGACTATTTCGAACAATCTCGATCCCTGGAATTTCAGGTTCCAGCTTTTTCTTATGATGTCCTCAGTGGTTTTAGACTTGGTCCATCCCGCTTGGAAGCAGAATGGGGCCGCCTTTTTAAGTTCATCTGCCTCCGTGCATAAGAGAAGAGGCGTGTGGTCTAAGGTGGGCCCGAAGCCGTTGTACACAAACAACCTTGGGAAAAGGTGGGCCCATTCTTGGTTATTTAGGGCTCGGTCCAACTTTTCCTGAATGTAGGCCCCATTAATAGACCTGCTCCAAGTGAAGGTTTGACCAGCCCACGGCGTATCCTCAAGTTCAAGGTGTTGACATAGATTATTCAATCGTATAGTACGTTTAACAGTTAGAGAAGTTCCTCCCCGTTTATCATTTAGGTTTTTAAGTTCATTAAAGTCTCCAATAACACACCAAGGTTTACCCATGAAGTGTTTAAGGTCCTGAAGAGCGTCCCAAAACTGGTCCTTTTCTTTTTCTTTTGTGGGGGGCATAGACAAAGGAAATAAGACCCTTTTTGCCGGATATTTTGTCAAGAACGCATGTGTGAGCAATACGGTTATCGCAATAGAGGATGTCCACATAGCATGTTAAAGCATTCCACATGATCCATAGACCCCCCACATGGTTTTGGAGGGGGAAGTAATGATAGCCATCAAATCCCATGAATTGGGTTAGATGTCTCACAGTATATTCTTTTGCAAGAGGTTCCAATATGGTTAACATGTCAGGTTTAAATTTTCTAGCTAAGCCATGAAGTTCTTGTTGGGATGGCAAACGAGCCACTCCTCGGATATTCCAACATAGAATTTTCATAATAACCGAAAAAAGAGAAGAGAAACACCTTCATAAGCCAAAAGCGAACAGCGCCATCGTGTGTTTCACGATGTAGTACCCGATTTCCATGAAGATTTCCATGAGCCCGAAGCTCGCTCCAGGGAGGTACACAAAAACAAACAAAAAGTAGATAACAAAAGGTGGCCACTTAGGTAGCCAAAACCACAATACCAACAAGGGATAGCAAGCAAAAAACATCACAGAAAATACATAGCAAGAGAAGTACATAGCTAGAAAAGTCATGACTAGGAGTTAATAGATAGCTCTTCACTAGTCCTGAGCTGTGGAGCGTCCCCACTTGAGAGTCTTCTTTTTTAAGAAGACTCGTTAGGGGTATCCTCTTCTGACAGTTCAGGATCTTCCTCTGGGTCTTCTTCCATGTTGGCTTCATCGTTTCTTGTGTTCTATAGTATAAAAACTACTTTCTTAAATATTTACGTTGGTATAAAACTATTCTTGAGCCTTTACCCATCAGCTTAAGCTTTTGGAAAAGTTGATTCCTTGACATGATATTAAAGCCAAGTTGACCAAGAGGTCAAGAGTTCGAATCTTAGTAGCTTTCACCAATATTAAAACAATTTAAGCACAAGGTATGATGTGGGCATGTGTACCATCCACGCTTTAAGCCTAATTGGCATTCGCGTGAGAGGACGTGTTAAAGCATAAAACTCTTCCTCAACCTTCACCCATCAGCTTAAGCTTTTAGAAAAAATAGTTCATTGACAATTTACAAAATTTTTGGACATCTAAAATATTTATAATTGTTTTAAATTATTTTGACTTTTTTTTTTTTTCAAAATCCATGTCAGCAAAAACTAACGGATAATAACGCCACTAACGTTAAATGTGAAATTAAAAAAATTTGGAAAGTTTTTGTGCGACATTGCAAAATTAGATAATCTAGGTGATTTTTTAAAACCGTACCCAAAATTTAGGTAGTTTTAACTAGAAAAACTCTATATTATACATACATAGGACTCATAAGCTAGGAAATTTTTTTCCAACCTTCATACAAAGGAGAAGAATTTCACAGGTCACGTAGGCAAATTAAATAGAAAGCCACCAGTGCAATAGCACCGTAGAAGAATACATATCCCTCATCTGCTCATCTTTCTTTATCTTTTCTTTGACAAGGTGCTGAACCCAAAATTGGCACCCAGACAGTAATAACATAAAAAAGGAAAAAACATTTACAGAAAGAAAGAGTAACCAAACTTACAACAATAATGTGTATCAGTCACTTATCTATAAATTCTGGTGAAAGTATTGTCTTGTACAGCTCCTTCAAGTTAGCTATCAAATGTCGAGGCCCTACGCTCTTCACGCCCACGTAATTCAAAAGCTGTTCTATATCCTACAGTCACCATGAAAAATTATTGAGTTAGTCCAATTGTCAAAGATCAAGCAGCGAGCCAAGAAATTATACTAAAGAAACTCGGAAAGATTGACAAGTATTTATATAGATACACACACATGTAGAAATATATCAGATTACCTTGTTCAACAAAAATACAGCATAAGCAGCCCGGGTTGTATCTTGCCCCTCCGAAAAGAGAGGGAACTCTAAGCACTTGGAATTTGTGGACAGCACTGCAATTGATGATGAATCAGATGATGAAGGTTCTACAGAAGGCGCAAAGTCCTTGATATAGGAACGAGAACCTCGCAGTCGCACATGGTACCGCAAAGGAACATGCAGGTATGAGGCTATGAGTGAAACTGCCTGCAAAAGGCGAGACCGATATATAAATTTTATGCATGTTTATCATCAAACAATTAATGTAGGAACACAGTTTATCAACTCAAAAACCATTAATAGCTCAATAATGGAACCTCTATGGACATGCAAACCACTGAAGAACACAGAGAACCTCATGCAAAATTCCTACGCTGATCTCAATATAACAACAAATAAAGAGATTACGAAGGCTTTTATCCAAGAAAAGAGAAAGGACAGACATGCGCTACATATCCCAGGGCGGTTGCAGACCTCTGAACTTGCTTCTTATCAGTGAAGAAACTCATCGGCGTGAAAGGAAGCATACTCAACTGCAGACCTGAAATTGTCAAGGTTCCTTGGCTGCGCGGTTTATTTTCGTCAGGAGATTCACTTGGCGTGCCTGCAAATAAATCAAGCAAAAAAAAGAATTGAAGGAAAGCAACTCTTGGGTCTTGATCACTAATGGTAATGAAGAGCTCAACAATCCCTCAGGTACAAAATAATGTACTTTCTATAAGAGGACAAAATTGGCAACTGTTAAAAAAAAAATAAATAAATAAATAAATAAATCACATATTGTACAAATGTAAGTGACCATCTGCATGGAACTGAGTCAGATGGTTCAATCCTACAGTTTTCTACCAAGGGTCTATCACTTATGGGCCCCACACTCCTCCTGCAGATCCTGAGGAAGGAAGAAGACACCATTGGAATGAGTGTGTACCAGGGTGTTCTCAGCTCCCTTGCCCCAGAAAGTGACAAACAGCTTGCGATTGTTATGTGCAACTAAATTTATACAAGATGACTGAGATTTGATACTAATGAGATTGAAAAGCACAAAGTCGGCCAGAGATATTAGAAACCGGTTACGTAAGTTCCAAGAATAGTCAGGCTGATGTGGACACGTAGCCGATCTCAATCAGAGAATACATACCATAAAAAATAACATCAAGATGTCAAACCTCTGTTCCATTATGTTAATTTCTGGCCCAAAAGTGTTCTTGCATGACCTCTCCATCTCCAGGCAGCTAATAAATTGATACAAAGAACACAGAAAACAATTAAAAACAGAACAATTTTTCTTTCTCTTACCTGGCCTACTAGCACTGGGAAACGAATCAAGCTCTAGCTCTTGGGCTGGTCCAATCAATGTCTTCACAGGGTAAAGAGCTGAAATTTGGGATATCATATATTGTTGTCTTGTTCTTAGCATCTTACTCAAGTTTCTGAGACGAACATAACCCCTTTCCCCATCAAGTAATCTAGCAGATTCCTGCACAAATAGAAGGGTCAAATTTTTTAACTGCATTGTACCTGGGATATAATCATAAATCACTAGAATCTCAGATCAATCATTAATAATTCTCAGCTACCAAGGCCATAGCCCGAAATTGGGTCTCACACCTCTCATTGTGCAATGACTTCTCTTCATGCAGTTCACATAACAATGAGTATCCAACTTTTCTGTATCATTCCAATTTCATAGGATGTCCCCCAAAGGGTATCCAACTTTTAGTTTGATGTTATGCTTTATTACGAGTATTTGACATGCGATGTGCCAATAGAAAACAACCAAGAAACATTAAAATGCAATCCAAGATATTCAACCTATGTGAAGTGCAATGCAGAAGGACATTTGGCAAACATAAATTCAAAAATGTACAGGCCAATGATTTTAGGGTGCACCACACCCTTCTCTGCCATTGTTTCGACACGAGGGACAAATTACAGCCTGAAAATTAAATTCCAATAACCAGCAAATGAAATCGCAATTGTTTACTAAGGGCCAAAAATACTTAAAAATGGAAAATCCTTACCTGCAGTTTCTTGCAAGCAACTGAAAGAGACGTCCCAGAAACCAGTAGAGATTTTATTTCACTGCCTAAATGCTCCTCTTTTGTTTTAACATGCTCTTGTACAACCTTTAATTGCATCAACATGTTCCCCATCTCCAACTTTCTGTCCTCCACTCTCTGATGAATCTCTTCAAGCTCATTCTTCCTACTCAAGGACTCCGCTTTCACCTGCTCAACATTACCCCGCCCGCTAAACCGCGGGCAGTTAAATTAAGGCCCTATAAATGACAGTCCTGGTAACAATTACATTAGATAGCATTTCCTATGTACACCAGAAAACTGTTGGATGAGGAGCCATGAACCACTCTAAAAAATGAAAGCCTTTTCTTAACTAATAGAAGTTTCTCGGTGCATATATACCCAGTCAGTTGCTTCTGCTTAAATTCATTTTCTGTTTCACCCATAACTTGGTCGATGCAAAGAACAATAACCAATTTCTGCATGTGAACTAAAATGAAATATTGAAAAGTGATTATGACAAATGATATATGCCATATACAGAAAAGATGGTAAAATGTAATGTGGAGAGTAGTATCTAAAGACTAGAATGCATAAAAGAAATGTACTGCCCGGGGATAATGGAATCTAACAAAGCAAAGACTAACATTTTGACAAGAAAATACTTGCATTAGTTGCCTAAGTCCTTCAAGCCAACTATCAAGTTAACATATACAAAAATTTAGGCCTTGCTTTTATTCCTTTTTTTTTTGGGGGGGGGGGGGGGGGGGGGGGGGGGGGGGGGGGATCATTCTCACTTTTCATTTCCGGTTTTTTTTTTCATCTCTAATTCTCCTTTTCAGGGTAGCACCCTGAAGGGGGAAGACTGCATATATTCACCCCCCCCCCCCCCCCCGGACCCTGTTTAAGCGGGAGCCCTTGGGGCACTAGGAATGTTTCTAGTTCTCCTTTTCCATTTGGAAAACGTGTTTAGGAGTGGAAAATTTCAAATGATCATAATTATTCAATTTTCTAAAAATCGGAAATTATAGGTATAAGTAATCCTCAGAGTTTCGAAAACCCAATAATCACATCTGAATCTGATTTGAACAATTACGGTAACCAATATGAAACTAACTGATCCGAGTATATTTGATTCATGAAAATTTGATATCAGCTCAATTACAAATAACACTTTGATACAAAATTTCAAAGAGTAGATCGCCTATTCATAGTATTTAATTGAATGAAGGGAAAAAGAGTAACCCATTGCTAACAACATGCTTAAGCGTTCCACATGCCAACTCTCATGGTGCTCTTTATATGTCCTCGACCTTAAAAATCATTTATTTGACACCGATCACCCCGATATGGTGCCAATAACTTGAGAGTATATGGATAATCAACACTGACAATGTAGTAACAATCCCCTAGGGACATAGCCTAGTGGTGGAGAACGCCGATGGCCAACTACGCCACCTGGGTTCAAATCCCCACTTAGGCAAATTGTAGCTTCCCATTTATGGGGAACTTGAGGGGATTTATCAGCAATCTCCCATCCCCCCCCCCCCCCCCCCCCCCCCCCTTCTCCCCCTCCCCCCCCAAAAAAAAAAAAAAAAAAAAATAGTTCTTACAGATGTAAAGATTGAAAATATAGTAACAATTTGCAACTAATTTATAACATTACTATGCAATTGATGACAAGGCCATGAGAGCTTGAAAGAAAGAGAAAGAGAAAGGAGGAAGAGAATAAAGTGGAGGATAAGAGAGGACCATGAAAAAAACCAATGGAAAACACGAAGGCCAAAAAGTCTGAAAAGCAATTTCCAAATTTCCAAAAGAATAGGAAAAAACTGGAAAACAATTTTCCCCCCATTCGGGGGCATTTTGAACAAGTTCTTCAGTTTTCCTAAAAATGTTTCTAAGAAAATTGCAAAATTCTCTATTTTTAAACAACCTCCTTAGTGTTTTCTTTCCTTCTCCTCACTATGCGAACCAGACACAACCCATCTTCTAGTCATCTATACAAACCAGAAGTCAAGCATATAGCTTCTTGTGCCTCCATATGATTACCATATGCCCTTGCAACCGAATTGACTAATAGCAATTTAGCTAAGATTTTCCTAATCAAGCGCATACACATCTCTTTCCACACTCAGCTGTGTTGAACATATTCAGGCATTGAAAGCTCAATTTTCCTACACTGCCTCATTTCCCTAGACATTATGTAAGAAATGAATTTTTCCACTCAGATAGGTGTGAATGAGCACATCCCAAATCTTAGCAAAAATCAATTGTTCCACCTTATTCTACAGGACTTTCAAACACTCGGAAACTGCTGGTATATTTTCAAAATAAGTAATAAGAAAAAGGTAGTTTTTTTTTTTTTTTTTTCCTCTTCATGTGAATATATGTATCTCTTCCAAAAAACAATTGAAAAACTATAAATATCCCTTCCATTCTCAAGATTAACATATATCAAACATTTTATCATTCTCTTATTCTTCAATCTCATAAATCCATCCTCTCTACACTCAATCTCACTTTGTGTTTTGGTTTCATCGAGACTATTTCAATAAGCATGAAATAAGTCTTAAGAAAAATGGTTCCCTACACGCCCTGAATCCATTGATTTTAAACCTGTTTTGTTGAATTCCTCTAAAATAAATGCGCGTACTATCTAGATGTTAATGCTAAATCCCAAGATTCTGTCACGATCCTGTCAATATTGGATCTGTCAAATGTATAGCCCATCAATCCAACCGGCTTTTGGCCGCGCGTTTCTGGTTTCTGTTGTTTTGACTGATTTCTTTTATTTTTATTCCTTTTGTTTTACCTTGCAGATTCTATAAAGGCTTCTTACGCCTCATTTGTAATAAAGAAATTACAAGACGAAAAAAATTTCTCTATGATTTTCAATTAAACTCTCTATTTCTCCCTCCAATTTCCGTTCTACTTTCTCCCTCCTTCCCTAACACTAATTCTCTCCCTTTCTTCCTCAATTTCTTCCCTTTTCATGATTGATGAATGAAGTCTCGGCCTAATTACTACATCCGGCCACAACTGAAGAGGGAAGCAGAGAACCAACCTGGATTAGGGTTTCAAGCTTCTCTTGAAGACAACGCTTCTTGTCGTTAGTTTCTTGGAGGGCAGAAGACAAGCTCAAGAGCCTGGCAAGTTCCTGTTCGAAATCCTCCCATTGGATAACTTTGAGACTGTTGCTGTTGGAATCACCGGGGGAGCTTTTTCTGAGGTCGGGGTCCATCAATGGAGGAGCTGATGAAGAGGAAGAGGCCATGAACAGACCTCGTCATGGTCCGCCACGATCTTAACAATTGCAGTCTCTCAATCTCATCGATCTATCAAACCATCAAAACAAATCTCATCAATTGACTGATTTCTTTGCGTTTTCTTTTGCCTTCTCCAACACGAATTTGCAACAGAGATTGGAGGAGAAATTTTACGCGATTGCGAATCGAAGAAGTTAGGCAGTGGAGAGAGAGAGAGAGAGAGATTGAACGCAGTGGACTCTCTTTCTCGTTCTTCTCCTTCGGCTGGGAAGAGTTGGCCAGGGCTTTCTTCTTTGGACATGCTATTGCAAGCGATTTAATTTTGTTCATCTTTTACCAGGCAATATATTTTTTTCGAATTATTATTATTCACGTTATTAATATTATAAAGTCAGGGTATTTTTTATTAATGTCAGGATATTTTATCTTTACATTTTTTTTCTTATTTTATCTTTTCTTCATATGAAATGTTTTAGATATAACTAAAGAATAAAAATAAGAATAAATATTATTTTGTATTTATGTAATATTGATTTATGGTGTAGTGTGTGAATCTCTGGGACATTTTATTGACATAATCCTTAATTTATCTCTAATAAATAGATAAAATAGATATATTTTAATATATATATTATTATTGAGACATAATAATAATAATAATAATACTAATAATAATAATAATTTGCAAGTTCCTAACCATATTTAAAAAAATGCTTTTGTAAGAAAAATTATCTAATTACAGTAGAAAATTTTACCAAATTACATTAAATAATTAGTGATATTTTAGTAGATAATTTTGCTAAAAATAGCAAGAAATCTACAATGAATTTTCAGTAAAATAACAGTAAAAATTATCTAAACATAGCAATTAAATAATTGTTAAAAAACTAATAAATATTTAATCATAGCAATGAAAAGAGAGAGTAATTAGAAAGATCTCACAAATGATGATATCGCGCTGTGGTAAATTCTACTGTCCTAAAAGATAATTTCGCCTCTGCTCTGGTGCACACAGTATAACCAGCGGCCATCCTCAAGGATTAACATGATCCAACTCTTATCGTGCACTCGTTAATTGCCGGGTAGGAGTACCTTAAACTTTGCCCAAATTTTAGGGGAGAGAAAAAACCAAGAGAGAGAGAGAGAGAGAGAGAGGCTGAGAGTGTATGTTTTTGGTTGTTATAGCTAATGGCATATATATAGCGTAGAAAACGGTAACAAGCATTAAAAAAACTGGTGCAATGAATTCCAACGGTTATAAACGGTAACAAGCATTAAGTCATCGGCTATAATGAATTCCAGCGGCTATAAACGGACGTAATAAATTTCGACGGCTATATTGTCATTTAATTCCCAACAGTCACAATTTTAATGACCTTAAAAGACTAATAATTGTAAACGACCGGTAAATAGGCACAGTTAGAATATTTTTTCATAACACTTAAGTTTAGCTTGTATCGTTTTTTCAATAATCCCCCACAAATGATATAAACGGAAGAGAACAAAGAAGAATAGAATGGGCAAAGGGAGTTTAGTTTTTCAGTGCCGATAACTCGCGACTTGAATCGTCACCTGGTGTAACTCAAGTTTAGGACCAACATCTTGCAAGGTGACTTTCGTTTTGAACCTCACAAGGGGTTGTATAGTCTTCCACTTGGACACATACCAAACTCCAGATCTTGGCAACTCCTGCGGTTTGGCGCGTTTTATCGGCCATACGCTCATCCTGGATATTCATAGGCGCTTTAAAAGGGAAGTCTTAAGCCTTCATAGGGAGCGGCCACACTCCCGCACCTATATAGGTAGATCCTATCAAGTGTGTGTTACCACACACCACCAAACATATAGCTATGGGTCCATTAAGAGCTAGAGCTCAACCTTACTCCTTGGTAACATAATGATAACTCATGCGGTTCGGCGCGTTTTATCGGCCATGCGCTCGTCCTGTATATTCATAGGTGTTCTAGAAGGCAAGTCTTGAACCTTCATAGGGAGCGGCCAGACTCCCACACCTATATAGGTGGATCCCATCAAGTGTGTGTTACCACACAACACCAAACATATGGATATGGGTCCATTAAGAGCTAAAGCTCAACCTCCCCTGGTAATATACAGACAGTGTCCATCAAGTGCAAGCCTCGCTTATACCACCAAACATATGGTTATGGACCCGTCTCCGCACTGTCACACTATAGGAGGGATAACATAAAACACAATGCATTTTTTGAATGAAACTATGACTTTTCATATTGAACCTGTTAAAACTATGTTGGATACGTCACAGTTAATTCGTGTATAGACTTTAGTCCCATCCCCCTCGATTTTTTTTCAATCAATGGATCCACAAGGTTCTTTTCAGACGTTACAGAATCTAGTGATATTACTTTCTTTCGAGTAAATCGTTTACAATCTTATGTCTGAGACGAATAGGTCTCCTCTTGCTAAACCCATCAAGTGTGCAGTGTCCACACCACCCGTCATGGACTATAGGTGTGGTTCAAGCATCATGCTCAACCATCATACATGGCATTTCACACTGTATTGCAACAAAGCGGTATTTGAGAGTTAACCATTGCCAACGTCAATCACGAGGTTTGTACTGGGTTTTAGCTCCATCATGGAGCCAATTACGAACTACATGAAAGTGAGTAGCTTCAATTGGACTCCGAAGGCATCTGATGCCTTTGAAGAGGTGAAGCAGAGCTTGACCACGACTCCACTGTTAGCATTACCAGAATTCTAGAAGACATTCGAATTATACATCGACGCCTCCAAGGTTGGCATCGGCACAATGCTTAGCCAAGAAGGGTGTCCGATTGCTTACTTCAGTGAGAAGCCTAAGGGAAATAAGTTGAATTATTCAACTTATGATGTTGAGTTCTATGTGGTGGTGAGAGCTTTAAGGCATTGGAAATTGTATCTCGCCGACAAGGAATTCTTCTTATACTCGGGTAGTGTTGCGCTAAAGTACATCAATAGCCAAGATAAACTTTTCTGATTGGCATACAAAGTGAGCGAGCTATATTCAATTCCTTCACTTGTGATTAAGCACAAGTCTGGAGCGCTGAACAAGGTTGCCGGCACCTTGAGTAGGCGTACATTGATCTGATTGACAGCTGAGTTTCGATACTCGGTTTTGACAAGTTGGCAAAATAGTACGAGGGTGATCTCACCTTTGGGGACGTTTGGCGAGAAGCTTAGTCGGGGATATTACTGGGTAACTCAATCCATGAGGGGTTTCTCTTCAAGTGGAATTAGTTGTTCATTTTGACTTCGAGTTTGCGCGTCAAGATCATTCAGGAAAAGCATAATGAGGGTCATATAGGGCGAGATAAGACACTCAAGCTTGCGAGTAGTAATTATTTTTGGCCAATGATGAGGAAAGAGGTTGAAAGGTTTATTAAGGGGTGCCGGATTTGCCAGATCTCGAAAGGGGGGATGACTAATGCCAATTTATATCTACCGCTACCGATTCTCAGTCAATCTTGGGAGGACATCGGTATGGACTTCATACTAGGATTGCTGAAAATGTAGAGGGGAGTTGATTTGATCTTTGTGGTTGTGATCGATTCTCTAAGATGACGCATTTCCTGGGGTGCAAGAAAGCCGCCGATGCAAATATGTGGCACAATTGTATTTCCGGTAAGTCTATAGATTTCACAGGTTATCGGCAACCATTGTCTCGAATAGGAATGAACGTTTAGTGAACCACTTCTAAAAGACGTTGTGTAGGATGGCGAACACTTTTCTCGCCTTTAACACTATTCATCACCATAGATGGATGGTCAGACAGAAGTGACAAATAGGTCTTTGGGAAACAGTCTTTGGTGTCTTGTTGCCTAGAACTTCAAAGGATGGGATTGGGAGCTGTATCAAACCGAGTTCGCTTATAATAGCTCGGTAAATCAAAGCACGGGGTTTCCGCCATTCCAGATTGTCTATGTCTTTGTCCCTTGTTCATTGATAGATCTTGCACTGGTGCTAGATCTTATTCACCCACATGGGAAGACTGAGGATTTCATCTCCAACCTCTAAGATATACGTGCAAAGACTCGAGCATGGTTGCTAGAGGCAAGCACTAAGTACATGATGGTGAGTGGCAAGTGGTGCCGAGCAGTGCAACTCCAAGTTGCAGACTAGGTTTGACCGATTTTGACAAGAGAGCGGTTTCCTACATGGGAGTACAACAAGTTGAATGCACTAAAGATTGGACCATTGAGTAGGGGTGTTCATCGGTCCAAACCCGGACCGGACCGAAGACCGAAATTTGCCAAGTTTGGAGACCGAAGACCGGACCGGACCGGACCAATTTGGACCAATTAGCATTTAGGGCATTCGATCACCAAATTGAGAGGAACCAATTTTGTCTTAAAATAAAATATTAGGCACCATTGTAAACAAAAGAAAAGTTGAGGGACTAATTAAAGTTAGAAATATTAGGGACCAATTTAAACAAACTTAAAAGCATCAGGGGCCAACAGTGTATAACTCTAAGTTTGAATAATTTATAAAAAGTAAAGATTAGGGATTATTTTGCATAAAATTGATACCCAAGACTTAGAAACATCTAAGAATCCAAATTCTACATCATGGAAGCTAAAATTTATGAGAATACAAATCCACACATAATACAATCTACTCTGACGTAAGCTAAAATCTGTGACATAAAACAAAGAACAACTATAACAAAAAAAAAAAAAAAATATTGAAAAGGGAGAATAAGTGGGTTTTCACTGGAGATGATGATTGTCGTGGTGGTTGCCGTCGTGCGTGGGTTTATGCCAGCGAAAGAAGAATTAGGTCAAACGTTAAATGTAAATAAAGCCAGAGAAATAGAATTAAAAATGAAATTAAATATGGGCCTCCTCTATATTATGGGCTTCTTTTTTTTAAAAAAATTTATTAAAGTTGGGTTTATGCCACACACATGGGCTTCCTCACCATGGGCTTCGTTTTTTTGTCAAAAGCATGCCTGGCCTCCGCACACATAAACCCAAAACTAAATATAATTATTATAACTTATATCACATTTTCGGTCCGGTCCACGGGTTTTTCGGGTTTGGACCGGACCGGACCGAAACCCGAAAAACCATTACTTTAAGGATCGAGGACCGGACCGATATTTAATCTGTCCGGTCCGGTCTGGTCCGATTTTTGGGTCCGGACCAGTATTTGAACACCCCTACCGTTGAGTGTCATTGAGAAACTCAATGATAATGCATACTTCCTATAGCTGCTAAGTGGAATCAGGACTTTCAACGTCTTCAACGTTAAAGACCTTGTTCCTTACTTTGGCAAGAATGATCCGGACGAACCATTGACAAATTCGAGGGCAAATTCTCTCCAAGCTAGGGAGGATGATGCGGCTCGAGATAGGTGTGATGGGCAGATAAGGAGGATAAGTGCGGGTAAGGCAAATAATGAGCACACGGATAGCTAGGAGAGTTTGGGTAGGACACACAAATAGCTAGATAGGAATTTTGATTAAATTATCTTATTTTTTTCATTTTATTTTAGTCTTTAAGTTTAATAAGGAAAGATACTTTATATAAAGAGGAAGGCGAATGAGGGTTATTCATTCAATTTTCTAAATTTTTAATTAGTTTTATGCGTTCTTTCCTATGCTCGGGTTGTGAGAATTAGGAGTAGAATTTTCTCTGTTTCTAATTTGCTTTAGCAATACAATTTCAAAGAAGACTATTGAATCCTTCCGTTTTTAATTTTCATCTTTTTTCCGTTGCATCACCTAATTACCTTAATGATCCAACTTGGCTACCTAATTAGTCACTATGTTAATTTTTCTAAACAATTATTATAACTAATATCTCTTTTATTCAAACTGTTCATATGGATATCCTAAACTGTTTCATGAATCTGCCAATTACAACAAAAATGACATATTTTTTTAAAAGAGGTAAAAGGCAAACAACTTTTAAGGATGCCCCTTATGTACAGGGATCCCTAAGGCATCAGCGCGAACGAGGGGTGTACGAGTTATGTCTTGGAGGTCATTCCATATTGATAAAACATAACTTCTTAAATTAAGACCTGCTAGTCAATCTACACATCGACTAGCTCCTCTGAAGTAATGTTTGAAGGAAACTTGGACACACTTTTTATTCATCAATAGAATGTCTTCCATAATAGTCAAGATATTCATTGAAGCCACTTATGCACATGGAATAGCTTTAATAACCACCTCATTTTAACCGTCCAGAATAACTTTATGGGACCCTAATAGACTAGCATGGAACAAAATGAATTGCTTTCCACAGCTACCTCATCCACAGTAATCAAAGCATTACTCATATCACTGGAACCAACAAGAATCGTCTTACCTCCATGATCACGAAGGAGGAAATTCGCAGTCATAAAATCTTCCTTCTTTGATCCACCAGAGTCCACCTCAATTCAGCCCTCCTAAAACAAAATCAAGCCCTCTTCCAACATATTTTTATATCAATATGAAAGAATGAGGAGCATACCTAATATAGGAGCCCTCTCATATAATACACATGAGTTACAAGGAAGGCCCAATGAGCTCAATATATATAATACCAAACACCTATGCATTAGTCTAACATCCCCTTAAACCGAAGCAGGCGATAATTGAATGTGAAGGTTGTGCTTGAAAAGAAGAAAGAGATGCCGCTGAAGGCTCTTGGTGAAGATATCTGCAATTTGTTGAGAGTAAGGAACATGAAGAACTCGAACAAGACTCATTTGAACTTGCTCACAAACAAAATGGATGTCGATTTCAATGTGTTTGGTGCGAACATGCTACACATGATTAGTAGACAAATACATAGCCGAAACATTATCACAATAAACTAAAGTGGCTCAGGGAAGAAGAAGACCAAGTTCACTGAGGAGTGATCGGAGACAACAACATTCTAAGATGGCATTGGCAACAACACGATATTTGGCCTCAACACTAGATCGAGAGACTGTAGGCTATCATTTAGAGGTCCAGGAAATGATATTACTCCCTAGAAAAACACAGAAGCCAGATGTAGAGCGATGAGTATCGAGACATCCAACCTAATGAGCATTTGAGTATGCCACGAGTTGATCCACACAAGTAGGAGATATAGTCAACCCATGATAATTGTGCCTTTAATATATATGAGGATGCGTTTATCGGCCATCCAGTATGGCAAATGCAGAGCATGCATCAAGAGACACACTTGTTGCACTGCATAAGAAATATTGGAACAAGTAAAGGAAAGATATTGAAGTGCATCGACAATGGACCTGTATAAGGCGGGATCGATCATGAGCTCACCATCATCCATTGAAAGTTTGGACTTAGAATCTGTGAGTGGGGCACCAAGCTTACAGGAAAGCATGTTGGTCTTATCAAGCAAATCATGAGCACACTTGGATTGAGACAAGAAGAGGCCTATAGATAAGCGCGACATTGAAATCTCGAGAAAATAATTGAGGCGCCCCAAATCTGTCATATCAAGCTCAGAACGAAGATAATGAAGCAATGCTTGGAGAAACACTTCAGCAGAAGCAGTGACTATATCATCAACATAAACCGGCAATAGAGCCATGTCATGTCCACGACGTAAGACAAATAACAATGAATCAGACTTACAACTGATGAATCCAAGATGGTGGAGGAAAGTAGTAAATCGAGTAGACCATGCACGGGGTGGTTGTTTGAGACCATAAAGGGACTTGTTTAACTTGCAAACATGATCAAGAAATTGATAACTGATGAAACCTGGTGATTGCTTCATATAAACTTCTTCATTGAGAGTACCATTCAGAAAAGCATTCTTGACATCAAGCTGATGAATAGGCCACTTGCGAGAAGTCTCAATATTCAAGACAGTACGAACTATAGTGGGCTTAACAACGGGACAAAAATTTCACCATAGTCAATGCCGTACCTATGTGTGAATCCCTGGGCAACCAACCGGGCTTTATATCATTCAACCGACCAGTAGAGGTTTGTTTAATGCAAAAAACCCATTTAGAGCCAATGATGTTACCGTGAGTTGGTGGAGGAACGAGATCCCATTTTTTGTTACGAATAAGAGCATTGTATTCATTAAGCATCGCATTTCACCAATTATCATTAGTAAGAGCCTGCTTACTAGAATAGAAGTTCAAGCAACACGTTATGAGCAAGCATAGAAGGTTTGAGAAGAGGTTTCACAGTACCAGCTCTTGAACGAGTGATTATGGGATGAACAGAATTGGATGGGGTAGCCGGCAGTGGGGGTGGCAGTGCGCTGGGGGAGTAGGGTTCAAGCGGAGACTAGGCAACTGGCATGGGCAGCTCGGGTGTAGCTTCGACGGCTGCTAGAGGAGGTGTGGGTGAGGTCGGTGGCGTAACTAGCGGGGGCCCGATGAAAGGAGATGATGCAAGTGGTGATGAGAAAACATGGTGAAGACGTTACATCATAGTTTGAGAGAAAGTGCCCAACCATGCAAAAGAAAAATCTGTTTCATCAAAAACAACATGTCTTAGATAATCACTTTGTTAGTTGAGAGATCCAAATATTTGTAACCTTTATGATTTTGTGGATAACCCAAGAAGACACATAAGGTAGATGGTGGAGCAAGTTTATGCGGAGTAGTTGCACTCAAGTTGGGAGAACAAGCATTGCCAAAAACCCGAACATGTTCATAATGAACCTCCTTTTTAAATTCGCTTGAATGATATTGTTCTTTATGGATGTAGAAGGCAATAAATTTATAATATAAGTAGCAACCCAATACTTCAGAGGCATACAAGCTTGAAAAAGAAGTGAGTGCATCATATTACCAATGGTCCTGTGCATACGTTCAGTCTTCCCATTTTGTTGGGAAGTATGAGAACAAGAAAACTGAATAAGAATACCCTGTTGTATAAAGAGTCCATTAAAATCATGATTGATATATTCTATGCCATTATCACACTGAAACTATTTTATCTCCACACTGAATTGATTTAATATGAGATTACAAAACTGAACAAATAAATCGAATACTTTAGATTTGGCACACATAGGGTAAGTCCACACAAAGTGAGAGTAATCATCCAAAAATAACAAATAATACTTAAAATCACCAAAACTAAAAATAAGTAATGTCCATACATCAGGATGAATGATATCAAAAGGATGCATAGTGTTGGTAACAAATTTCTAAAAAGGCAAACGACTATGCTTACTTAGTTGGCAAGCATGACACAAACTTGACTCTGAAGGAGTAGAACAAGAAATAGATTTTTGCTTAACTAAAGTAGACAAAACTGGATCTCCAGGATGGCCCAAGCGATGGTGCCAAAGGGAAGAGGAGACTCGAGACGTGACAAATGATGTAGTAATGGAAGGTGATCCTACGGTAAAAAGAGGCCCTGGACTGACACATCTGATGTTTATGGACTTCGATTTAGGATCCTTGATAGAAAAACCAAAACAATCATAGACAATTATTATCTAAACAAAATTGGTGAATGGAAAGAAAATTTTTAGAGAGCCTAGGGACAAATAAAACTTTATTTAAGACAAAGGGACCTGCAGGAGTGAAAATAAAACATAACCCAATGCCAACAATAGAGAGAGACGCGTTGTTACCTACTAAATTTTTATCAAGACCATGATAGGGAGACAAAAATGTTAGGATACCTGAATTATTTGTAATGTGGGAGGACGCCCCACTATCCATAACCCAGGATGAGTCAAGAATAGGGGTTGAATAGGACTGTGAAGAGAACTCAGAAGCATTGAACCCTAGGTAAAACCCATAGCCAATGGTATAAGCATTACTTATGAGAAGATACGTTACCGCCCTGAGGAGTAGTGCCAAACTAAGGAGGTCGATATGGCAAGTAGAAAGGGGGTATGGGCCACGACATCCCCCTGTAGTTTGGACCCCACATGCTCTGCATCCATTGATTTCCATAACCCCGGACGTTATGTCCACGACCACAGCCATTACCTTGACCCCCACGACCTTGACCATTACCTCGACCATTACCAAATTGATTGCCACAAACAAGCGGATATGACATCTGATGAGAGGGAAGGGCAACCGATTGTTCGATGGTAGCCGCTTGCGGCTGCGAAAGCGGGACGGAAGCGGGAGGAGGGTTAGTGGTGGTGCCGGTAGTAATTAAAACAGTAGGTGCATCGATATTAGCGTTCTTAAGGAGAGATTCTTCATTTCTCAACATAGATCGGGCCTCAATAAATGATGGGAAGGGGACTCAAGACATAATGGAAGTACAAATGACACTAAAATCCTTATCATTAGAAAGACCATCCACAACAGCTAAAACCATATCAACATAAAAAATAGAGGCATTTACGGATCTGAGATTCAACCAATGATTTAATTTTCGTGAGATATGCTAATATTGAGAGATTTCCTTTCTTAATGTTGGTTAATTCTCGTTTAAAATGCAATTGACGAGATTGTGCAAAACCAGTGAAGAGTCTAGAAATTGAACCCCAAAGTTATGCATTAGATAAATCATCATCATCTCCGCACACAGCACTAGTGAGATCAGGACATATAGTACCGAGTATCCAGGAAATAAGAAGATTGTCGACTTGTCTCCAATAGCTGTAGTTAGGATATGAAGTGGCGAGTGGAAGGGAGGAGCCATCAAGGTGGTCATCAACAGCATAACCCCGACAAGCAGAGAGAAAGGGTCTGCGCCATACTAGGTAAGTGGACGGACCATTCAAATCTAGTGTAGATGATATTTGATGTCGGATATTTTAGATGCTAAACGGAGTGGGAAGTGAAGGGCGACCACCGGTGATTGGCGGTGCAGCGAGCAGCGTGGCGGGGACGACAGCGGATGGGGAAGTAGTAGATGATGTTGTGTCAGCCATAGGAATTTTGAGTATAAAACGCAGGTGGCACCGGACGTGGCTAGGATTAGCTAGAAGAAGACAGAGTTTGAGTGTAATTTAGGGTTTCGAATAATTTTGAGGAAGGAAGAGAGGGAGGCTAGGGTCTGCCTTATTTACAAGAGGGCTAGGGTTAGCTCTGATACCATGAAAGAATGAGGAGCATACCTAATGTAGGAGCCCTCTCATATATTTGTAGAGAAGCAGTACAATACACACGACTTACAAGAAAGGTTCAATAGGCTCAATATATACAATACTAAATACCTATACATTATGGTCTAACACAATAAGGTATGAGAAAGAGGGGGGAATGTCATAGTGGGAAATCAAATTCGGGTGAGTTTTCTGACTCTTGGAATTCCTAACCAATACTCCAAAGGGTTACTTGGTATGAGGGAATGAAGGGGTGGGAGTAGGAATTGACGCCTCATTCTCGATTTTTGGCTATTTGGTATGGGGAAGTGGGAATGGAAGAGGTGGGAGTGGGAATAAAATCTATTCCCATTCCCACGTTTTCATACCCAGGGAGTCTGAGTTTGAAAATATGTGAATGAAAATGAAATTAAAATTCTATTACTATTATTATTATAGTTATTTTGATTTTTATAGTTTTTATTATTAGTATATTAAAATTTATTATAAAATATTTGATAAACTATTTTGTTTATACCTAGTTCTACTAGTTCATACGTTCATACCAAATATAAAAATAACTATTTTAACCAATTTTATCTTTATTTCATATATATATATACACACCAAATAAAGGAGTATAAATAACTAAATTATTTTCACACTTCAAAAGCCATTTCCATATTTTTTATTTTTATCTTCAATTTTACAAATTCATTTCCTGGTGCCAAAAGGTACTCGTAACTTTCAACGTTAAGCGCCCCTCCAAACATATTACTCTCTCTCTCTGGATGCGTGTGCGTGTTTCTCCGGCAGAGGAGGGGTTTGCGTGAAGGAGAAATGACAGGCTGGGGCTGCAGCCGTACCCAAATGCAACAACACCGGCGCTGCAAACCCTAGATTTCCCCTGCTGCTGCTGATCAATCGGGATCTTCTTCTTCAGAGATCGATTGAGATGGTGACCCAGAAGAAGCCTATCCCCGAGTGGCTCAACTCCTCCCTCTGGTCTTCTCCTAATGATAGCCTTCGCCCCTTCTCCTCCTACTATTATCCGGATGATGACGACGATGATGAACAACAGCGCTCGGCCGTGCCTCAGCCCCCTCCGGCTACTATTCGTCCCGAGCCGCCCGCCAAGGAATCGCGTCATGTTGCTGCAAATGGCACCTCCACGTCTTCTTCCTCTTCTACTCCTTCCGCCGAGGAGGTCTCTCGCCACGCTCAGCTTCTAGTGGAGGTGATCCCCCTTTTGACCGCTTTTATGCCTTATGCTTTGTTTGGCAACAGGGTAAATGAGGGTAAAGAGGGGTAAATGAGGGTAAGGGTCAAGAGGGGTAAAAAGGGGTAAAGGGGGGAAGGTAAGGTAATATTCTATCCTTATTTGGATATGTCAAATTAAGAGGAGTAAGGGTAAAGAGGGGTAAATGAGTTACCTTTGTTTGGTAATTGAGTAAAGGGGTAAGGTTAAAGTGAGTTATAGTTAAAATAAGAGTAAAAGTGTCAAATTTTTTTTAAAAATTACCCTTACTCCCTTTTATCCCCCAATTTGAGGGTTAAAGAAATTGGGGGTAATGGGGGTAAAGGAGGGTAAAAAATTACCCCCCATTACCTCCCTTTACCCTTCGAATAACTTTGCCAAACAGGGGTAAAAAATTACCTCTCTTTATCTTTACCCCCTTATGCTTTGTCTGGCAACAGGGTAAAGAGGGGTAAATAAGGGTAAGGGTAAAGCGGGGTAAAAGGGGGAAAGGTAAGGTAATATTCTACCCTTGTTTGGATGTATCAAATTAAGAGGGGTAAGGGTAAAGAGGGGTAAATGAGTTACCCTTGTTTGGCAATTGGGTAAAGGGATAAGGGTAAAGAGAGTTATAGTTAAAATAAGGGTAAAAGTGTCAATTTTTTTAAAAAAATTACCCTTACCCCCGTTTACCCCCCAATTTGGGGGTTAAAGAAATTGGGGGTAAAGAGGGGTAATGAGGGGTAAAGGGGGGTAATGGCGGGTAATTTTTTACCCCCCTTTACCCCGCTTAATAATTTGCCAAACGAGGGTAAGGATTTACCCCCCATTACCCTTACCCCCCTTTACCCCCCATTACCCTGTTGCCAAACAGGGGGTAAAGAGGGGTGGAGCCGGAAAAATATTATCCTACCTTGTTTGTGCATGCTTAATAAATAGGGTAATAGTAAAGAGGGGTAAATAAGTTTTTTGACAATGAGGTAAAGAGTTAAGGGGTGTTATCCCGCCTTATACCTTGGGGTTAAATTATGTTTACATTGAAAGTAGAGCTGTAGGAATTCAAACTCGTGATCTCTTGGTCATCAAGGCTCTGATACCAAAGTATCCCAATTGCTTTAGTTGATGGGTGAATATTCAAAATTTGTTTTATATTATAACAAGGTAAAGAGAGTTATAGTTAAAACAAAGGTAAAATTGTCTAAAATTTTTAAAAAAAGCTACCTTACCTCCCATTACCCCAGTTTGTGTGTTGAAGAAAATGAGGGTAAAGGGGGTTAATGGACGGTAAAACTTATCCCCCTTTACCCTGTTGCCAAACATGGGTTTAGTTTTGGTTACTGTCTACTGTTCGTCCTTTCCTGTTTCTGTCTGCAAGATACTGAATGTCCTTACTTTTCTGTTTCTTTTTGTTCCATTGTGTGCGTTTGATTAATTGCATGTCAAATTCGCTTCTTTTGTATGCCTTGTGGTTTGAATGCTAAATCTTTAATTTGGGCTGTAGCTTTCCAAGAAGGTGATTAATATGCAAGAAGTTAGGAGACTGGCATCCATGGGCATTCCTGACAGTGCTGGCATTCGCTCTACTGTTTGGAAGGTATTACTCTTCTCTTCTCATGTCTCTTTTGATTTTGGATACTAGACAGACAGATGGAAAAACTCTAGACAATTGTCTGGAAGGGGTATTTGAGCTGTGGGGATGAGGAATTACTACCCTTTACAATTGGGAAATGGTAGGAGCGAGAGTGTGCTACGAGCTGTTTCACCATTGCTTAGAAGATTGACTGTGGATATGAATCTGCAGCTTCTTTTGGGGTACTTGCCAAACGAGAAGGCAATGTGGCCGGCAGAAATGGCCAAGAAGAGGTCCCAATACAAGCATTTCAAAGAAGAACTTTTGATGAGTCCTGTGAGTTACATTTTTCCATATTTTTCCTTCCCGTTTTGCTATCTGTCCATGGACCTTGGCATTTTTTAAAGGTGCCTAATCATGCTTTCTTTTCGCATTTAAGTCATGAACCCATGAGATTAGTTATGAGGATTTGCTGTCATCTTAGAAAAATAATCCTACATTCCCGGGCATTGGTGCATGAGGCCTCATGGTCTACTTGTAATAATGTCTTCTGACCATTTTGTGAAATTGTTTTGTTACACGTAAAATAAATAGAGCTGAAGTTAGTGTTTCCTATTTGAACTCGAATTTGAAAATGTAGTCTAGTAAGTGCTAGGACCAGTTGAGGTCTATAAATACTTGTATCTTGAGCATCATATGAACAGCAAGGTTTAACACAAATTCCTACTACTTTTCTCTACAATTCTCTCTATCTCCTCTCCTATCCTTCCCATTTATTCTCTCTAATTCTCCTCTATTCCTTCTCCATAACTTTTCTTCCAAAAATCACTACAAATGTAGATACAATCATAATTGATTATATCATGTTCATAGTTATGAGCTTATTTGGTTTGCTAAAGTTTGATAAACTTCCCGATGATGAAGGCATATTCTATGAGTAAAGTTTCTATTGGTAAACTCATAAGTCATAATGTTCCCCTTGATTTTAATGCTGCTTAGCGACTATTGTTGACTTTCCCTTCTGTTTTTTGGATGCTTGACAAAAACAGAATTCTGAAGCCACTGATTAACTTTTCGTATACACCGTCGATCAATGACCGACCGTTTAGAACTAAAGCTAATAATTAAGATCGTATGTTTTCTGTTTTAGTGGTCCATGGATCTAAGTGCAAGAGCTTGCATATGTTTGTTGTTCTATTTTGTTTTGTAAGAAGTTTTAGATTTCTGAATGTTTATGTGGTTAGTTAGTCAGAGATTGCAAGGAGGCTGGAGAAATATACTAGTCTTGAAAATGATGAATCAAAATCTGAAAGCCGATGCTTGCTCTCAAGATCAGAAGTAACTCACGAGGAACATCCCCTTAGCCAAGGCAAATCCAGCATTTGGAATCAGTACTTTCAGGTAAAATATGTTCTGTTAAGTTCTAGACTTGTTTTATGATGAAATCTTGTACATAACATCTTTATCATGTTCAACATTTTCATGATGGCTTGTCTGTCAAATGAGAGATTGTTGTGCCACTCTTATGTATTATGTGGCTAATTTTTTTCGTTCTTCTCCTCTCTTCCCCCATAATTTCTCATGGTGGGCTTGGTGGATTCCGTGGAATATGACAAGCTAGTTGCCCTACTGTAGTGGTTAAAAAGGTTTTGGAGATAAATGGTGTGGCTGGATTAAGGGATGTTTTGTTAATATCTCCTATTCAGTTATTGTCAATGGGAATCCGAAAGATTGGTTTTCGGCCTTGCATGACTTAAGAGACGGTAATCCGCTTTCCCCTTTTCTTTTCACCCTTGTAGTCGACGTTCTGAGTTGTATGATCTTTCAAGGTTTGGAGCATAATCTGTTGCGTGGGATTGAGGTGGATAGAGTGTTTATGTCCGTGTCTCATTTGCAATTTGTAGATGACACCATTCTCTTCTTGGAAGACAATCTGGAGGGATTTAAGGCTGTCTGAACATCATCTAGCTTTTCAAACAATTTTTAGGCCTTAAAATCAACTTTGGTAAGTCTATTATCTTAGGGGTGAATTTAGATGATTCAACTTTGTCTGCTTTGTGTGGTGAATTAGTTGCCGCTTTCTTTACCTTGGAGTTTCTGTAGGCGGTAACCCTAGGTCTTCTAGCTTTTGGGAGCCTGTGATTAGGCAAGTTGGTAGGAGGTTGGATGGTCCGAAACGTGCTTTCTTTTCTTTAAGAGGACGTGTTACTCTTGTTTAATCATGTCTTTCTAGTATTCCCATTCACTACTTGTGTCTCTTTAGGATTCCTATGTTAGTTGCAAAACGTATTGAGCGGATCATGAGGAATTTTCTTTGGTCGGGGGTGGAGGAGGACCTCATGATCATTTGGTGAGATGGGATGGAGTCTGTAGGCCGCATAATCATGGGGGCTTGGCTATTGGTAATTTGGTGTCCAAGAACATGTCCCCTCTAGGTAAATGGTTATGTCGATTCCCTAGAGAACCTGATTCACTTTGGCACAAGGTGATAAGGAGTAAGTATGGTCTTCAAGAGAATGGCTGAGATGTAGGGTTGGCGGATGTGGGGGGTTGTTCCTTGCCTTGGAAGTTTATCTCTCATCTTTACCCTTTTTTCCTTCCCCACACTACTCTCTCTCACCAGTTCCCACTGTTATATCGATTGTCCTCTATTCATGGTGCCTCGGTTTCTTCCTTCACTATTGAACAAGGTGGTTCACTTTCCTGGAATATGCACTTTCGTTTGAACCTTACTACAAGGGAACTACATGAATTCACCCAACTGAGCCACATTCTGGATCAAATTCGTTTGTCTTTATTGCCTGACCAGAGGGGTTGGGTGCTACTTGGGTCTGACATTTTCACTTCAAAATCTTTCTTTCATCACCTTACATTAAATAATTGATTTCCAGTTTTTTCCATGTGCTCTTATGTCTGGAAAGCTAAGGTTCCCTTTAGAATCAAGGTCTTCTTATGGTCTTTACTTCTTAACAAGCTTAATACTCACGATTGCCTGCAGAAACGTAGACCTTTTAAGGCTTTATCTTAGGGGATCTATGTTATGTGCTTCCAAAGTGGTGAGACGCACGATCATTTATTTTTGCATTATACAGTGGCCTAGGATTTAAGGCGTAGATTTTTTCTCTCTTTGTCCAGATGTGGGTGGCTCCAAGATCAATTGACAATATCCTTATGATGAAATTCCATGGCATAAAGAAGAGGGAAGATGTCTTAACGCTATTCTCGTCGACCAAGATTGTTATTCTTTGGTGCATATGGTTAGAAAGGAATGCTAGGATTTTTAATGGCCAATATACACTAGTTCATTTCTTGTGGAAAAAGGTGGTCTTTTTGGGATCTTTGTGGACCAAGAGCTTCGGGGGCTTTGTTGATATAGCCTTCACTGATTTGCAGAGGAATTAGAGGCCTTTATGTTATTAGCTGCATTTTCATTTGTTTTTGGGTTGTGTTTTGAGTAGAGATGGCAATGGGTCGAGTTTGGGGCGGGTTTTCCTTCATTCAGATCCAACCCAGAAAAAACCTAACCCAACCCAAATCTAGAAAACAAAACACACTTATTCCATAAAAACTCAATCAAAATCCAAATCCATCGGGTGGAATAGATATCCGACCCAAATCCATAACCCATTTAAATCCCAAAGCAAGTTATGACATTACAATCTAATATTAATGTATATAACAATAATAATACAATAACAATACTTTAAAAACTAAGATTTAGATTAGACAAATCAAGATATGTTCTACCTTTTTTCCATTTAATATTTGTAATAATAATAATACAATATTAAGTAATCGTTCAAACATATTTTAACCTCTAATCTTTATACATAGATTTGTTATATTATAGTTTTTACAAAGAATATTATAGTGCTAGAACAAGCTTCAAAAATATTGGCACGATGAAAAAATTATTGGAATATGGTTTGGCATGTTAAATACTCAAAATTTAGCAATTTTAAAATTTTATTCTACACTAAACATAATTTCGGGTCGGATTTGGGTCGGGTTTGGTTGGTTTTGATGTCATCCAAGTCCAACCTGACCCAAAATCCATTTATCAACACCTAAATCCAAATTCATTTACAACCTATTTTTTACATCCAAATCCATCATAAGTGGATCGGGTTGGATGGATATCCAACGGATTCGGGTCTAATTGCCATCCTTATTGTCTTTAATTCTTTGTATATTTTTTCTCTTTTAATGATATTTCTTTTTTCAGAAAAAAAAAAACCCTGCACGAGAAGGCATATTTATTTATGGTCTTTATTTCACCTTGGCGGATAGTCGTTGTGTATTTGCTTTTGAGTTGTGACACTTGTGTCAGAGGGCTCTTCATCAAAATGTTAATCATTGATCCCATCACTGTTGTATATTTGCTTTTGAGTTGTGGCCAAGGTTGTTAGAATCGGGATTCTAATTAGGATCGTTAGGGGGTTCATAGAATTAGAATCGTAGGATCGAATCGAAAATCGTAGATTCTACTTTTAGTGCATAAAATCAATCCGGGGCCTTCACCCACCAGCTTAACCGTTTTGGAAAAGTTGGTTTTTTGACATGATATTAGAGTCTTGATGACCAAAAGGTCACTAGTTCGAATCCTAATTACCCCAATTTCAATATCAACTTAACTTAAGTACAAGGTATGAGGTGAGCCTGTGCAATAGTCACACTCAAGCCTAATGAGCATTTGCATGAGAGGCACATTAGAGCATAAAGTCAATGTTGGGCTTTCACCCATCAGCTTAAGATTTTAGGGAAAGTTGGTTTTTTGACTTCTACTACATATACGTTATAAATATTTTCGATATTAAAATTAGTTGCATAATTCACAAAGTATTGTACAAGGCCTCAATTTACAAGAGTATGTATAATTAAGAAATGTAATCAAATATGACAATAAGCTATAATATAACATAGATGTTGCTAATCAAACTTTATAAGGTTATACCTTAAAGCTAACCTTAATTTAAGTTTAATGAGAATATATATAAACATTTAATTTAACTTTCATTTACCTCAGGGTAAGAAAGTACGTCCGTTTATAATATATATGCTTGAAATTTTTACTTTTGAACTTCTTATGTATGCATGGTAGGATCGAGATAGATCGGTAGAATAGTAAAATCGTATTATAATCCTATCCGTTAGTTTTGTTTAATATTAATGGATCGTAAGATTCTACAAAATTAAGATTCTACTTAGGATCCGGATCGATCGACTATTGTGGGATTGTAGAATCATAAGATTCTAAGATCCAAATCGGGAGTTTAATAACCATGGTTGTGACACTTGTGTCAGAGGGCTCTTCATCAAAATGTTAATCATTGATCCCATCACTGTTAAGCAGGCGGCCGCTGGAACAATTACACAAGCTAGAGCTTCTGTAAGAAGTCTAAGTAGTTGAAATGAGAGTCAGGTCTCTTCCATTTCATCAGTGTAATGTGTTAGAAGATTCATTAATCTCCATTGGAATAAAGTTAGGGAGGGACGGTTGCACCACTTAAACCTGCCAATTACCCTAATGGTATATGTCCTACCAACATTGAGGTCTTTGGACATGAGATCCTAGGTTGAAATTCTCTCACCCATCAACCGCACTTGCCTATTAAAAGAAGGCTACCACTTGAGACTAGCCTGCAGTTGGTTGAACTGTTTAGCTTCAGCGTCTATTACTTGAGCAATTCTAGTTGGCTATCTTAGCCATTTTTGGTTAAAATGTTTCATTTCTCTTTTAAGCTTTCTATTTGTTAGTACACATGCGATAAATTTATGACTGCTAGGGTGGACATGTTTAGGACTCAGAAATAATAGAGCAGATTGAACGAGACGTGAAGCGAACTCACCCAGATATGCAATTTTTTTCTGGGGCTTCTTCATCTGCAAAATCAAATCAGGTATGCTTTATCTATTTTATATTTTGGATAAGACAAACTTGATACACTTTACTGAACTGAAGATATTCTATTTTCATATCAGGAGGCATTGAGGAATATATTGATAGTGTTTGCAAAGTTAAATCCGGGAATAAGATATGTGCAAGGAATGAATGAGATTTTAGCACCTCTCTTCTATGTTTTCAGAAATGATCCAGACGAGGATAATGCAGTATGTGGTTTTATGTTTTGTGTTTTTACGTTCTTATGTCCTGCTTTATCTATTTCCTTCTGGCTTGGCTGAACTTATTTGATGGTCATTTCATGTTTCTTTCGTTTGCATTACACCATGATCTTTCTTTGTGCACTACTTCATGGAATATGGTTTGGTATTTAATCACAAATTAGGGCAGTGAATGTTATATTACATGTGTCCTTACTACCTACACATAGTGAGATATCCTTTTTTCTTTTTTTTTTTTTTGGTGGGGGACCAAAGAGGGTACCAACACGCTGTCACTGGATCCCATTAGAACTCCGAAGTTAAGCGTGCTTGGACTAGAGTAGTACTAGGATGGGTGACTTCTTGGGAAGTCCTCACCCTCAGGTTGGGGGCACTCGGAAACAACCTCTCTTCAAGTTAGCAACCTGAAGGGGGAAGGCTGCGTACATCCGCCCCCCCCGGGGACCCTGCGTAGGCGGGAGTCCTTGAGGTACTGGGTATATTCCCTTTTTTTTGGGGGGGGGGGGGGGGGCAATTGATGACTGTCCTTGATATAATTTTGTGAATTGAATCTTCTCTTTCCATGTATAGTGCGCTGTTCCTGAGAAAGAGGTTGATTCTATTGGTGACCGCTCTTCCTTCCATTAAGCACATGCTGAAAGTTTCTAAAGTTTTAGGCTTAACTATAGTTTTCTCTATAATGTAAACTGTAAGGCTGGTAGACCTTCTTGTGAACTGAAAGTTTCTGAATATTTAGTAATGTTTTACGTCCTACATTATGTGTGAAGTAACACACACTGCTTAGCTGTTCAAAAACTGAGCTGAGCATGCTTGATACTGAAGCCAATACATACATATTACTGTGAGCTTCTCGCACCTGTACTTACGGTTCCTGGTAATAGCTTGCAGTTATGTCGCTTCTGGATTGCTGAAGTTGTTGCCTCCATTATGTTCCTTTTCATCTCTTTTACAAACTTTGCTTCTTTTGAATTGTGCAGGCCTCTGCTGAAGCGGATACATTCTTTTGTTTTGTTGAGTTATTAAGTGGATTCCGGGATAATTTCTGCCAGCAACTTGATAATAGTGTTGTGGGTATCCGTTCCACAATCACAAAGTTATCACTGCTTTTGAAGGAACATGATGAAGAGCTCTGGCGGCATCTTGAAGTCACTTGTAAAGTAAGATGGTTTCAGCTTTTGCATATTTCTTTGCACATATCACTTTTAAAGTTCCTGATTATTCCATCTTTGCGCATCCAACCGGTTCATGTTTAAGTTTTTCTATTACTTGGTCTGTAATATGGTGTAGCTGTGCTCTGAAGGAAGTCGTTAATTCTCCACTAAGCTCTATCAATTCTGTTTCCAATAGGTCAATCCTCAGTTCTATGCATTTCGGTGGATAACTCTCCTATTGACTCAAGAATTCAGTTTTTCAGATAGTGTTCATATTTGGGATGCTATATTAGGTGATCCTGAAGGTCCTCAGGTGAGTTTTAAGTCCTGCTCAGCTTGTATTCGTTACAGCATATATTTTCTGTCTTCCATGATTTTTTTTTTTTTTTTTTTTTTTGCTGGGGGGGGGGGGGGGGGGGGGGGGGGTAAATTCAAAACCTGTATCATTGATAGGTCGATTGAAACATGGCATTGTTGATGAACATATAATTCTAAGCTACCTGGTGAATTATGTAGAGGCAGATTCTTGAAATTATTGCCCTAAATAAAAATACTGCCAAGAATATGGATGAGAATGTGAGAAAGGAGAATTACTAAACCCAATGACATCACTGTATATCCTGAATCTTCAAACTCTTGGCTCCTTTTCTTTCTGCATCACTCTCCTCTAGTTGTGAAAAGCAATCCACAAGCTTTAAACAATTAAAGAATCACAACAGTGGTTCAGAAAGCGCAAAATAGCAAGCATGTCTGCTTAAGTGGCTGAAAAGTTGCTCTTCAAGATAATCTTGTTCCTGCATTTTTATCTTGCTGGCGGGCAGTTCTTCGACATCAGGGTTGTTCTTCTCTGGATCAAATTCTGAACTTGAAAGCTTTTTGAATTCCGGTTGCTGCCAGTTGTTTTCTTGAGCTTGTACTTGTTTCTATACTCAGTGCCTCAATATTACCTGGTCAAGAAAAAACACGGTTTTCATAGGTGCAGGAAAACTATGTTACTGGTTTTGGTGAAGGAGACCACTGTTGAGCTTGCTAGCTGAATTTGGTTGAAGAAGTCACTTGGAACTTCAATAGACCATGTGTAAGGCCTCTTAAGATTATGGCTACAGAAGTTGGTAGAAAATGGGCCTAGTGGCCCCAGTCTAGACTTGTCTGAAATGAACAGGAGGTGGTGAGCTAGACTTGTTTCAAAATAGGACAAGTTGGGATGAAGTTTTAAGAAAAGCATGTGAGCCAGCTTGGCTAGGCAGCTAAAAATTGGAGGTAATATAATGGCGATGCTCTAGTAGGTTGAGGAAGAGGGAAATGTAGTGGAATTAAAAGCGTCAATCTGAAAGGTTTTCTAGCAATTCGGTTGAACCGGTTAGGTGAAAGTCAACGTGTGGAACCTAAGGTTTTCCTCATGGTTGGCTTTGGTTTGGATGATTGGGTCAGCCGATGTGCGCAGCAGCAGAGTTGCCACATTGGTGCAAAACATACGAACAATGAAGAAATAGAATATGATATTCTAAATTAGTCTTATTCATTGGTTAATTTGAAGCATAGCACTGTAGAAATATTAAAATCCTACGCTGCATGGAGAACAAGAAATTAAGTCTGGAATCCTCCGCTAAGAATAAGAACGAAAAATAGAAAAAATTAGGAAGCTACAGTTATTCAGTAAATCTATTGATACATAATTTTATGTCTTGAAATTCCAAAATTTTGTAACCTATCCTGTGCTGCATCATTCTCTCAAGTTGTAGGATTAGAAGTAATATACCCCCCATTATGGGAGGGTTGATAGTTTCTGATAGTTTTGTGATGTAGGATAGGGGAAGGGGAAGGGGAAAGGGAAGGGAGAGAGAGGAGAAGAGAATTAGAGGGAGGGGAGAGGAGTAGAGAACTCTGAGAGGGGCAGAAGTGGCTTATGAAAATATTTTTGAATTCAATTGCAACTTGTCAATAATGAGTATACATATGATCTTACATAGACATCCCTAGATTAAAAATTAGGAAACTAAATTAACCTATAAATATGAAACTTGCTAAAATATTCAAAATATGGTAACTTCCTGAACATAAAAGATTTTCCCAGAAAACAATGAAACTTCCAAAAGTTAGTAACTTCTTAAAATTTCTTTTTCCGCCAAGTGTAAAATTTCAATGGTGTCGATGGCAGAGGCGATGTTGTATAATTTCCCTGGCAGAACTTAACTCTGGTGAGTAAGTGGATAGCACAACTCAGTGATTCAAGTGGCATTGTGGGCTGGGCAGTCCTTCCAGCGAAAGAGTTACTGCTAGTAACACTTTGTAGAAGAAATGATTTCATCATCTAGCACATCCACAACCTCTTTCCATGCTTGAAAGGGGGAGGCTTAGGCCTGCGAGAACCTGCAAAAGAATTAGTAGAATAGTTCAAAGGCTCAAAGAGGGGGTCTGATTTTCCACATTGAAAACAAGACTAAAGTTTAAGTGATCAAGCAGCTCTTAAAAATATGCATTGGATCCTGGCCAGGGGAAATTTGGTAGGGGTCCAATCGAACTAGCATGTAGCTAGGAATTTCTGGGCAAATGTGAACTATAACATAGTCACGTACATTGAGATCCTTTGCCTGATAGTGAACATTAGTAACAAGTTTATAACCAACATCACTTGTGGCAATGTACTGGCTAATTTCAGCATGCAAATCATAGATGTGTTCTAACAAATGTTTCAGCAGAAGGTGAAGTATGAGTAGTGGAAGTGGAGCACGGTCCACAAGGGTGGGATGAATATCCACGCATAAGGGACTTCTGCCAGTAGTTCTACTGGTAGGATTGTTATAGGCAAACTTAACCAGTTCTATTGGTAGGATTGTTGTATAGGCAAACTCAACCAAAGGAAAATGTATAGGCAAACTCAACCAAAGGAAAAATCCCAATTACTGGATTTGTCCCCTAGAACACCTCTAAACAAGCCTTCTAGACTTCGGTTCACAACCTCAGTATGTGTGTATTAGTTTGGGTGTAAGACTTGTAGCTCGATACCCTACAAATGCAGCAGAAACTTGAGGTGTGTATGACATCCTCCAAATTTTCCTCCAAAAATGATTTAAGGGAAGACCATGTAACTTAACAACCTCTTCGAAGACTGGCCTAGCTACATGTGTCCTCCAAAATTGACCAAGGGGAGACCATGCAACTTAACAACCTCTCTATAGACCTACCAGTTGCATGATAACAATTGTTTTGCTACACGGAATGAAGTCAGCCAATTTAGAAATTGTGTTAAGCACAGCAAGGATATAATCATGTCCTTGAGTTACTTTTGGCAACACAATAACAAAGCCCATGCTTATGTCTTTCCAAGGCTCATGAGGAATGAGAAGCGGGGTAAGGACCCGTGTTATCATTTCTAGTTTTGGAAACTTGACAAGTACAATATTGGGTCACAATCTTACCACATCCCTCTCCAAAGATGGCCAATAGAACTTGTCAAATACTCGGTGAATGGTCTTATATTGCTCTAAGTGACCAGCAAGTCCACCATCATGCATTTCCCAAATAAGGTAATTTCTAAACGAAGTATATGGGATGCACAATTTGGATCCTTGAAACAAAAACCATCATGAATCACGAAATCATCACTATCCCAACCATTAACATCCAAAATCTCTCTATAGATAATGCTAAAGTCGGAACAACTTTTTTCTTATCAAACCCAAGATCCTCAGTTTTGAGAATATGTAGCAAGGCATAACACCACACAGGGCATCAACAACACCATTAGGAAGATCATCAAACTTACCCAAAAGAGCTCTTTATCTTAGAGGGGAATAGAGGCACAAGAATTAGGAGAAGTTATGGAGGTCTCTTTAGCTAAGACAACGAGATAAAACCCACTTTCTTCCCAGGCATCTTTAGAAAACTACTATTCACTAAGTAAAGGTATTTCTTATGGGACCTTAGTAATAGGATTATGAGTAGCTTTATGAGGTAACTCGAAAGGCTTAATTGACTTTCATGTGAGAATCTTACCCATAAACCTAAAAGACTAGGTGTTGACTTTTTTATAACTTGTCACATTCAATTCATAGAACCAAGGCTGACCCAAAAGAACTTGTGATACATCCATGGGCAAAGCATCACAATAAACATCATCATTATATTCACTAACTAAATGGGAATCTTACAACATGCTAGGTGATAGGGGGATTATTCTTGTTAACCCAAGATACCTTAAAAGGTTTATGATGAGGCTCGATCCTAAGATTGAAACGACTTATGGCTCCTTTGTAGCACATTCATGCAACTTCCTCCATCAATGACCTTACTTGTCTGAGGACCACACTTAAAGGTAGTATGTAAAATAAAGGTACGATTCCACTCATCCTCACAAATAGGGTTGGCTAGGATACATTTGACGACACTTAACCTTTCCCCATCCTCTTCTAAATCACAATTAACTTTATCCTCATCTCTAGAATAAGGATCAGGGTCTATCACGTGTTCTTCCCCATTCTCAAATGGAGGATCAACCTTAGATCCTATGGCAAGAGAATGATAGTTGCACCGCAAGACAATGTGACCTAACTCATGGCAACGATGATACCTAGCGATGGACTACTAGCATATTAGACCCATTAGGACGAGGAGAGGGAACAAGAGGGGAACCTATAGGCTGTGAGGCACTAGACTTGTTTTCCTTAGCCCTTAAATTAGATTGGAAAGTGACTTAATAGGAACAATTTGGGGGTGCTTCAAAAAGAAGTGGAGGGAGGTTTAAGCCATTTTTCAGCCTCTACGGCCTCCTCATAGGCCTATTCCACCATGCTAGGGCGTTGTTGCGAACCTTTCTTAATCAGAAGTACACCACCGAACCAAAAGTTCCTTAAATAATTTATATAATTAGACATACTACAGGAGTATAATAACAACCACCGTCCCAGTGGTACAAGGGCTCCCTCCGAAGTAGGGTCCTGCTCGTTTTTTTGGGGGGGGGGGGGGGGGGGGAAGATGAGATGTATGCAGCCTTACCCATTCCGGGTCCGAGGGCCCCCAACTTTAAAAAGCAAGAAACAAATGAAACAATAAAGCATCAAGCATCAAAGCCCAAAGCGAAGCAAAGCTGCTTCCTCTACCTCTTTGGCTTGCCTCTACCTGTCCTTCTGTGCATAATATGTAGTTTTTGCATCTCTGAATAGGGGCACTGGCTCGTCTCCTCCTAACGTGCCCAAACCACGACAAAGGCTGCTTCATCAGCTTATCCTTGAATGGGGCCACGCCTAGTTTGCCTTTTATAACGTCATTTCTTATCCAGTCCTTCCTAGTATGCCCACACATCTACCGCAACATCCTCGTCTCCGCCCCCTTCAACTTCTGTGTGTGGCACCGTTTAACCGGCCATCATTCGGCACTGTAAGACATGGTTGGTCTCACTACCGTCTTATAGTATTCCCCCTTCAGCTGGAGAGGGAACCTGCTATCGCATAGTATTGCAGAGACCATTTTCCACTTGTACCATCCCACTTTAATCCGGTTCTTAATGCCCTCGTCTACTTCGCCGTCTTGTTGCACCATTGAGCCCAAATATCTGAAGCATTCTTTTTTCGGTATGCTTTCTAATCCAATCTTCACATCCTTTTCGCTTGGGCTGGTTGTAAATTCCATATACTTGGTTTTTGTTCTACTTAGCCTTAAGCCTTTAGATTCCAAGGCACTTCTCCAGAGTTCCAGCTTCTCATTTGTTGCTCATTTTGACTCGCTCACCAAACTATGACATTGGCAAAAAGCATACACCAAGATACCCCCCCTTGAATGTGTCTAGTGAGCTTGTCCATAACCAAAATAAATAGGAAAGGGCTCAAAGCTAACCCTTGATGCAATCCAACCGTGATTGAGAAAGCATTAGTCTCCCATTGTGTTGTATGCACGTTTGTTGATGCCTTCATACATGTCTTTAATGACTTGGATATATGCTATGGGGATGCCCTTCTCTGAAACTCTCCATAACATCTCTCTTGGCACTCTATCACATGCCATTCCAAATCAATAAAGACCATGTGTAGACCCTTTTGTTTTCTTCTGTAATATTCAATAGTACGCCTTAGGAGATTTATCGCTTCCATTGTAGATCTATCCGGCATAAATCCAAATTGGTTCTCTGAGACACCTGCTTGTCGCTGTTGCCTCCCTTCTATGACCTGCTCCCAAAGCTTCATAGTGTGGCTCATGAGTTTGATCCCCCTATAGTTGGCTAACTTTGAATGTCACCTTTGTTCTTATATATTGGTATCAAGGTGCTCTTCCTCCACTCCCCAGGAATCTTCTTACCTAGAAGAATTAGCTTGAATAGTTTAGTCAACCAACTTATGCCTTTCTGCTCGATGCATCTCCATGCCTCAATGGGTATACCATATGCTCCAACTGCCTTACCCCTACCTATCTTCTTCAACGCATCCCTAACTTCCTCAAGTGTGATACGCTTGTAATAACAGTAGTTAAGATACTCCTCAGATGACTCAAGGTCTCCTAGGGAAATGTTTATATCTCCTTTTTCATTGAACAAATTGTAAAAATACTCCTTCCACCTTTCTTTAATTTGTTGCTCATCCACGAGCACTTGTCCATCATTTCCCTTGATACACTTTACCTGATCCAAATCCCTAGTCCTCCTTTCTCTAGCTTTAGCGATTTTATAGAGGTCCCTTCCTCCTTTGTATCCAACCTCTTATAGAAATCCTCATAAGCCTTGGATTGACTGCTATCTTTGTTTCTTTCTTGGGTTGCTTGTATTTCTGCTTCTTGTCTTCATCTCCACTTTGATCCCACTCCTTGAAGCAGTCCTTTTTGGCCTTCATTTTCTCTTCAACTTCTCTACACCACCATCAGAATTTTCACTGGTTTGGTGCTCCTCCCTTTGATTCACCTAGTACTTCATGTGTCGAGCATCTAATCTTTTGTGCCATTCGGTTCCACATCTGGTTCACATCCCCCTCGTAGTGTGCATTCTTGCCTTAAAAGGTTTGATACTTGTCTACCTTCAACTCCTGCCACCGGGTGCATGGGTACATAGGCTTCTCAGTTTTCACATACTAGAGGAGTGTTTTAAGCAATTGGTCAATCATCTGGTTCCTATAATCTGAAGCTATATACTTCTCTTTCAACTTAGCTTTCATAATTTTCCCATGGGTGGTAGGAGGATGGTGGTGACCCTCTATGTCAGTTAAGATATTTGGCATTAATATTGGCGGCTCCAACAAGTTTCAATTTGGCAAATCGTATACACTCAAAGTCAAACAGGCTGTACCAATCATAATAGTCATCCATGGAAGCCAACTAGTTTTGGAATGCAATGGGGCCTAGCCTATCATCAAAAGATGGAACCACCACCTTTACTCTTTTAGTAATGTCTCCATGGTCAGCATGCACATCGGATTGGCGGTTATCCCCATGGTTCCTATGGTCATGTTATGATATTTTGAGTGTCGGAGAAAATCTTTATCTCCATGGGAGAATGAAAATGGACATGAGTGTTAGAGGCTCCAACTTGGTTATCCTCTAATGTCGGCAACAGACCGTCCTAGGAGGGGATGACACATATTGACCATGAGTAGCCCATGTGGTGAAGCATGTTATGGCCTAATGGATTCAGCCTTAGGCCTTTTGCCTATCTGATTCAAAATTAATTGGGTTCATTCATATGAGCAGATCATTCATATGAGTGGGCTGCTCAGGCTAAGACCATGCAATTTAAATATTTGCCCCTTAGGGTCATTTAATTGGGTGATCAAATCTTGGTTATCATTATTTAAGGAACTGGGAGAATGATGGGTGTTGTTGGGCGTAATGGATGCAATGCTGAAGTTGACTTAAATTGCCACAAGTAATGTAAAATGTAAACTAGTTACTATGTTCCCACAAGTTCACTCAAAGAAATTTATAGGGATTTTTGTGTTACTTGGATTATTTTTTCTCATAAAAAAAAAAAAAAAAAAAAAAGAGTAGCAAAGAGGACCTCATGAAATTTAGAATTCCCGAACACAAGATAGTAGTCAAGTTCCAAGTGAGAGGGTTATATCCTTTTAAGCATGCCTGGTGCTTGAGCAGTAGCGGCAGCAAGGGATTGAGATTGAGCTGTGCCACTAAATCAATCTAGGACAAGGAAAGGGAAGGGATGAGAGAGAGAGAGAGAGAAGAGGAGATAATTTAGTGGGAAGGGTAGGATTAGAGAAAACCTTGAGAGGAGGGGTATGAGTTTGTATGGGCATCACTAGATAAAAAAATTAGGAACTAAATTGGCCTATGAATATAAAAACTTTCTAAAATATTCAAAATATGGAAACTTCCTGAACATAAAGATCTTCTCAGAAACAAAGAAACTTCCTAAAATTTCTTCTTCCTCCTAGTGTAAAATTTACTAGTACATATAGCCTCGGGGTGCGGCATTTTGACCAGCTTTGTGCACTTGGGGATTGGTATGATGTAAGAACTATTTGTTTTACCAACAAACTCTGATTTATTAATGACCTTTAGCTTTTAAAAACATATAAATAGTGGCATACATAAGCAAGAACATGCTTGCAAATGGGAAACCAGGTTCAAGGGGAAGAATGTGTGAGGGTTTGTTGCCATGCTAAAGTGCGAATTGTCACTTGAATTGTGTATTAGAAAATGATGGCAGCTTATTGCTTCTTGAATTAGTGAAAGTCATACGTTATGACTTTCTTCTGTTGTATGTTGGCATTGTCATTGTAGGATGCATCAGGGGGTTTAACTCTTTTCTGTCTCTTAGGAGGGAGAAGAGGAAAAACGAAAGAGATGAATGAAATCAAATTATGCTAATTATGACATGATTGCTCTTTGTACAGGAAACATTGCTGAGGATATGTTGTGCAATGCTTATACTTGTAAGGAGACGGTTGCTCGCAGGGGATTTCACGTCGAATCTCAAGTTACTTCAAAATTATCCTTCAACCAACATCACTCACCTGCTTTATGTTTCAAACAAGTTACGAGCCCGTCCTGCTAGCTGAAGCTTTTTCTTGAGATTATTCTCCTTTTTTCTTTCTTGATATAGTTATTCTTTTGCCTATTTGGCACTTGTTTAGTATTGTGCTCGGTGTAGGTTTGTTTCTATGTAAATTGTAGGTCGGGTGATAAGAACTGCAACCATTATCATTTAGATTTTGAAGAGTTTGTAATGTGTGCACAGGCATCTTAACATAAATTTCTGGGGGGAGGGGGTTTCATTCTGAGTTTTGTCTTTAAATCATATTGCTGTTTTTTGGTCACGGAAAATCAGATTGCTTGAATGAGACTTTCTTTTATCTTTTGTTTTTGGACCTTCCGTAAAAGGGATTAGTGTTTGTGATGCAGATCGGATCTAAAGATTCAACTTGTAGCCTCGAACCTGGACCACGTGTGGTGGGATAGGATAGGGCGCCTGTAACCCATTTGTCATATCCAACAATGCTTGATTAAGAGGAATTAGTTAAAACTCGTTGATTCTGTAAATACTTGATCAATAATCTAAACAGGGGCTAAATAAATTTTTTGAACTCTTTCAAAATAAAATTACAAGGATCAACTCAAACATATGACTTATCCAATATTTTAGTAGTCGAAAACTTCTTAAAATTATAAACTAATGGCCAATTTATAGACATAAAAAAGCCTACTAATAACAATCCATGCAAGAACTAATCATACTTTAAAATCAAACTTTATTACTCTAAATAATAATCTAATTCTAAAACTCTAATCTTGATTACATGATTTAGTAAATTTAAATACTAATAAATAAAATTCTAATTAGACCATAATTAACACTTTGTATCATCTTGATTGGGTTATTTTGATCTCTATTTGCGTTAGTTTGTCTATTACATGGAATGATGGTATATGTTGTTTTGGTGTTTGGATAGAGAGGTCAAATACGAATAAACAAGCAGCGTAGAGGCATCTCAATTCTGACCCATCATGTGCAGATAAAGCAATATACGGTATGGAAATTAAATAGAATTTATTACATACATATATTATTTGGCAATGTATATAAAATTGTTGGTTAACAGTTTATTGACTTATGAAAGTAAAAAAAATATAAAATAGGATTATTTAATTTAATTATGGGTATTGAATGTTTTCAACTATCATCAATTCTTTAAATGAAGAAAATACGCATATGTATTATAATACATGTATTATATAAATCCCATTATCAAAACACATATTTTATTGTATTATTCACAAAGCTGCAAACATTTATAAGTGGGGGAAATGAAATGTTACTTATCCTGATTGCTCCATATGTGAGTGATTGGGCCTTGTAAATTATATTACTCGGCCACTTTTCTTCCAAAAGAAAAGTGCTGCTGCATTTGATGGAAGTCATCGATTTTGAACAATCTAGTTCATCAAAGTAGGCAATCACCTTAAACTGGATGATTTAGAATTTACATAAAAGATCTGTAGAAGAGGTGATTATTCATCCTGTGGGTGCTACTAGGGTTAAAGAACAAAGGGAATGAATATCCATAATGACATTTCGAGTACTGATTTTATTTTTCTTTGAACACAACAATGCCTGAAGGCCATTCCGGGTACGAGTTGATAGCTGCAAAAAAACTGTTTATGAATGGGATTGGGAGAACTACTACAACATTCAAAGTACATCACTAAACACTGTGAGTGAGAGGTGCATGAAAGCTTGGATCTGCAGCAAGTTCACTGTCAATCAAATATGATTATCACCCCTAAAGGAAAAACATTTTGCTCTAATTTACAAAAATTCATTTTTTCACCGACAAAATCATCGATTATACTTCTGGCTTGATTGGGAGAGCAGAAGATACTTAGAGATATATGCAGTAGAATTGCTTGCAATTCTGTACTCCGAGGTGTTAGAAAAATTCAGAAAATACTTGCAAAAACCTTGCAACCGGGTATCCAAACAATCTCAGGTGTTGAGGCGTGTGATCACTATCCTTAAGGCTTATTTCGGTATACGAAATATCTTCGGGGATACAACAACTACCAAAATATGGAGTGAAGAAGTGTATGGGGAGAGATTGATAAAGAATGTCTAGAGATTGGCCTGATTTTTGAGAACACACCCTTTGAAATTCTCACAAAGAACACAAGAACCAAGAAGATGTTCTTCAACTTTCTTTCTTGTGATTTTACTCTACAAATTCATATGTTTTCTTTACTTTAATGAGTGGGGAGAATATCTGTATATAATGTCTTAAGAATGTCCCAAAACCAAGAGCCTAAACATATAAAAGAACTGGGAAGAAACCGCGCAGAAAACCGTCAAAACCGACCTGTCGACACACAGCTTTTTGTAAGCCTGTGTGTCGATGCTGTGTGTCGACACACAGGTCGACACACGGGCTTACTGTAAGCCTGTGTGTTGACACACAATTTCTGTGTGTCGACACATAGGTTTCCTCAGTGCGCTACTGAAATGGGCTGTGTGTCGACACACGGGCCATGTGTGCCGACACACAGCTATCTCCCCTACGTTCTGTAGGATTTTGTGTCGACACATATGGCCCATGTGTCGACACACACTCCCAATAATGCTTTAATCACTCATACAAGTATCGGGACAATCTCAAATACATCTTATATACATATAAACAACATTTAACACACATATATACATATTATATGTTGAAATATACTACGTATACACGTGTATTTTGTATTTGTTTTAATGTAAATACTTTGAATTTAATTTAGATCTAGAATTAAATTTAGGGTAGTTAATAGGGCATTTTCTCTTCTCTTTTGAATGGTGTAACCGGCACCCCCCCCCCCCCATCAATGGGCTCTTCAATTTTGTTTTTAATTTTTGTTTTCAATTTTATTTCCTAGTGTAATTAGCCTAGGATTCTTTGCATCCTTTCATCTTCTTTGATGTACTTATAAATAGGCTAGATTATTTTCAATGAAATCATTCAAGTTTTCCTCCTCTTCTTAGTGTTCATTGTTGTTTATTTGTTTGTCAAGTTTTTACATGGTATTAGAGCGGGTTTAGATCAATTTTGCCGCTCGTATTGTTGCCTCACTCCAATTGCCGCCCCATTTCCTTGCTGCGCAGCATTGTAAGAAGTTTTCATAGTATTTGTTTTATTTGTGTTATTTTACGCATCTTAAAATGGATAACGAAAATTCAAGTGAAGTTTCTAACTAAACCGTTGCGCCAGTTCTTGTTTCAGGGGGAGTTCCTGACGTAAACTCACCTTATTATCTTCACCCCTCGGATCATCCGGGACTTGTTTTTGGGCAAGATATTTTGACTGGCCCAAATTTCCCGGCGTGGAGGCACTCTATTTTTAAGGTCTTTAGGGCCAAACGTAAAATTGGTTTTCTAGATGGTAGTATTAAGAAACCGGAGGAAGATTCTTCGGATTTTGAAAATTGGAGTGCCTGTGACTCCATGGTTTCTTCTTGGTTATGTAATTCAGTTTCGAAAGAAATCAATGCAAGTATTGCGTATTTTGAATCTGCGCGTGACGTTTGGCTAGACTTGAATGAACGTTTTTCCCAAGGAAATATACCACGGGTTTATGAAATTAAGCATGAGATTTCACACTTAAAACAAGATAATATGTCAATGTTTGACTGTTTCACTAAACTAAGGTCCTTGTGGGACGAGCTTTACACACTTGTAGCAATTCCCCCATGTACTTGTGGTTCGGGACAAGCTTTTGCGGCCATAAGGGACATGGAGAGGTTGCTCGATTTGTTAATGGGATTAGATCCCTCCTTTTCTACCATTAGATCTCAACTCATGAATACCAAACCACTTCCAAATGTGTCCAATGCATATGCCACTTTATGTCAGGAGGAGAAGCAACAGAGTGTTGCTTCGGGTAGTATTGTTGTCCCGGACGCTACGGCTCTCTTAGTCAAAGGGAATTTTGGTACCACTAGTGGGGATTTGCCCAATTCTAACGGGCAAACCACTAGGCGGAATAATCGGTTTTCTTGTTCTCATTGCAAAAGATAGGGACACACTAAAGAACGTTGCTTCGAGCTCATAGGATATCTGACTGGATGGAAGAATCGTGGACAAAACCGAGCAGCAGCAGCCACTATAGCTATTGCGTAGTTGACAGCACACCACCAGCAGCCGCTGTTGCTGCCAGCAGCGATTGGTGGCGCGCCATCACAGCCGAACGACGGCCCCGTTGTTGGGTTGTCGGCATCTCAATATCAGCAGTTGTTGTCTTTACTCAGTGCGGAGGGAAGTTCACCTTGTGTTAACATGTCAGGTTAGGTTTTGTTTAATACCGTTTGGATTATTGATACGGGTGCTTCCGACCACATGGTTTGCTCAGATTTTGTGTTAGATAATGTCCAAGTTAACACTAAAATCCAGCCAGTCAGACTTCCGAATGGGAATTCATTGTCAGTCTCCCATGTAGGGCGTGTCACCATTTCTAGCGGTCTCACGCTCGATAATGTTTTGTGTATTCCCGGATTCCAGTGAAATCTTCTTTCAGTTTGCAAGTTGACTAGAGATAGGAATTGTGCATTGACATTTTATTCAAACTTTTGTGTGATACAGGACCTACTATCGAGGAAGCTGATTGGAGTGGGTAGACAGTGAGATGGGCTATACATTTTGGAGGGACCGGTTGCTCCCAAGGTTACACACGTGAGGAGTTCGGAAGAAGAGTATTTGATTTGGCATAGAAGAATGGGGCATGTCCCATTTAATAAATTGTCGAATTTTTTGAATTTGGATTTTGGTACTTCTATTGATGCAATTTGTGATTCTTTCCATCGGGAAAAACAAACTCGTTTACCTTTTTCTGTTTCTGTTAGCAAAACTACAAGATGTTTTGAGTTAATTCATTGTGACATTTGGGGTCTGTACCGTACCGTGTCCATGACTGGTGCTCGTTTTTTTCTCACCATAGTTGATGATTATAGCAGATGCACATGGGTTTATTTGATAAGAAATATGGGTTTATTTGATAAGAGATAAGTCGCAATCTCATAGAATATTAATGGATTTTTGCCAAGTTATACAAACTCAGTACAACAAGTGTGTGAAACAAGTAAGGAGTGATAATGGTGCCGAATTCCTTTTTGGTCCTTTGCTCGATTTTTATGCAGGAAAAGGAATCCAAGTACAAAACTCGTGCAGTGATACTCCTCAACAGAATGGGGTAGTTGAAAGGAAACATAGGCACCTCCTTGAGGTGGCTCGAGCACTTCGTTTTGAAGCAGGTCTTCCTATCCATTTTTGGGGAGAGTGTGTCCTCACAGCAGCCTACTTGATCAATCTCATGCCCACACAACATCTAGGGAATCGGATTCCTTATGAGGTACTACTCGGAAAAGCTCCTTCTTTTGGTCATTTACGTGTTTTTGGTTCCTTATGCTATGTTCATCATAAAGATCGTAGCAAGGATAAATTCGGTTATCGTGCAAATAAGTGTATTTTCATCGGGTATCCACATGGGAAGAAAGGGTACAAGGTTTTTGATTTAGACAACAAGAAAATATTGGTTTCACGTGATATCATCTTTTATGAGAATAAGTTTCCTTATCTTGAAAAGCAAGGGAAAGGCAATGACGATAACGAAATTGATCTAATACGTTATGTGGGTGATAAAGATCACGGGAGGACTCGTGTACAGGAAGAACCGATGGTGGCCGAACCACCACCGGAGCTGCCAGATCTGTGGGTGCCAGAACCACCGACAGGCACTGGTGCTGCAGCACCAGAACAGGGGTCTGACAGACCCCAGGGTGCTGCTGCACCGGGTACTTCGGGTAGACCAAGTCGGGTTCGCTCAATGCCAGTTAAGTATCAAGATTTTATTGTGGATGTTCCTTCTTCTATAGCCCATTCTTGTGCTACCGCTCCTTCAGTTGACTCAGGTATGGTTTACCCCTTGTCAAATTTTGTGTCTAATGCACGATTTTCTAACTCTCACTCGTCTTTGCTTAAAGCCATCACTTCGGGTGATGAGCCACGACATTTTTCTCAAGCTATAGGTCATAAACATTGGAGAGATGCAATGGAGAAAGAAATTTCAACGCTTGAACAGAATAGGACGTGGACATTGGAAGAATTACCGCCCTGGGAAACGAGCCATAGACTCCAAGTGGGTCTACAAAATAAAATATAATTCGGACGGTACCGTTGAGCGCTACAAGGCACGTTTGGTTGCCAAAGGATACACTCAGATCGAAGGTATCGATTATCATGACACTTTTGCCCCTGTCGCTAAGCTTGTCACAGTTAGATGTGTTCTTGCAGTTGCAGCCGCTAGGGATTGGATTGTGCATCAGTTGGATGTTAATAATGCCTTCTTGCATGGTGACTTAGATGAAGAAGTTTATATGAAACTTCCTCAAGGGTTTGAGAAGCAACATAAGGGTAAAGTTTGTCGTTTGCGTAAGTCTCTTTACGGACTTAAACAGGCTTCTCGTAACTAGAACCAGAAGTTTGTTTCCTTTTTGGTTGGCATGGGTTTCGTGCAGTCAAAGTCAGATTATTCTTTGTTTACATATACTCATGAGTCAGTTTTTACTAGTATACTGGTATATGTTGATGATGTGACCGTAACTGGAAATAACCTAAGTCACATAGAGGAGGTCAAGGCTTCACTTGATAAGCAGTTTGGGATTAAGAACTTAGGCCCAGTTAAATATTTTCTTGGAATAGAAGTTTCACACACGAAGGATGGAATTGTTTTAAATCAAAGAAAATATGCGCTTGACATTTTAAGTGAAACCGGTCTTTTAGGAGCTAAGCCTGCTTCCACCCCTATAGTCCAAAACAATCGACTAGCTGATGGGGAAGGGGACTGTGTAGAAGATCCGGGACAGTATCGTCGAATAGTAGGAAGACTTCTCTATCTGACCATCACTCGTCCTGACATATGTTACGCCGTTAAAATTCTTAGTCAATTTATGCATGATCCGCGGGAACCACATTTAGAAGGTGCTTATCGTGTCCTTCGCTACATTAAAGGGACACCAGGTCAGGGTATTTTTCTACCACGTGCATGTGACTTGTCTCTTCGTGCTTATTGTGATGCTGACTGGGCAGGTTGCCCGACTTCTAGACGTTCCACTACAGGTTTTGTTACATTTTTGGGGAATTCTCCTATCTCATGGCGTTCCAAGAAACAATCCGTCGTTTCTCGTTCTTCCGCTGAAGCAGAGTATAGGGCCATGGCTACAGTTACTAGTGAGTTAGTGTGGTTGACGCGCATACTTCGTGATTTGCAAGTTGGCACTGATCAACCTGCCATCTTGCTTTGTGATAATCAGGCAGCACTTCATATTGCCTCTAATCCTGTGTTTCACAAGAGAACGAAACACATAGAAATTGATTGCCACTTCGTTCGAGAGAAGTTGTTAGCAAATGAAATTTCCACATCTTTTGTTCGGTCTTCGGGTCAAGTGGCGGATATGTTTACAAAAGCACTCGGGTTATCCTCGTTTTCAATCTTTCTTCACAAGTTGGGCATTGTTAACTTGCATGCTCCAACTTGAAGGGGAGTGTTGAAAATATACTACGTATACATGTGTATTTTGTATTTATTTTGATGTAAATACTTTGAATTTAATTTAGATCTAGAATTAAATTTAGGGTACCCCCCCATTAATGGGCTCTTCAATTTTGTTTTTAATTTTTGTTTTCAATGTTATTTCCTAGTGTAATTAGCCTAGGATTCTTTGCATCCTTTCATCTTCTTTGATGTACTTATAAATAGGCTAGATTATTTTCAATGAAATCATTCAAGTTTTCCTCCTCTTCTTAGTGTTCATTGTTGTTTATTTGTTTGTCAAGTTTTTACATTATACAACAAATATTTTGAAAATACATCAACAGTCCCTCACCATTTTCAAAATACAGCCAATCTCAAAGTGACATCTCATTTAAAGGAGGCTTTATTGTGCATCAATGAGGGTGTCTCACAATTGAACCCCCAGCTAGTGAAAAGACCATACAGTTAATCGGATCGAAAATGGTAGACCAAGCTTTGAACCATACAACCCATTTGACTAACCGACTATCTAATCACGCACAAGGCGTACTCCCCGTACACACCCTACACCTCCCAGATCGACACATTTGTGGCCTTGTGTCCTGTACCCTTCGTGAGTGTTTCAGGGCCAAACCCTTGTCAAAAATCACCCCTTTGAAGCGGCCAAACTTCAACACTCACTAAGGTGGACCTCATTGATCATGCCCCTGCGATGCGACATTCAATAAGTTCTAAAACCAGGTCCATTAAGAGCATTTGCTCATCCTTTTATAATCACTAACGCAGGTATCAAGCACTTCACACTCAGGATGGAAACAAACTCATTTAGTGCTTGCAGTCACACAGATGACAAGTCTCTCTCATTGAACCCGAGACCTAGCGTCATACTAGGCGTCGAGTTGAGGGCCTATCATGGGCGACTAATTATGATAGGTTTCAACCCCATCCCTTCATTTGTTTTCAAAACCAAATCTCTAGCCAGGCCTTTAGTAAACGGATCCGCTAGATTCTGACAGGTTCTCACGAAGTCCACAGTGATAACACCTTCCCGAATAAGGTGTCTCACCATACTATGTCTCACACCAATGTGTCTGGACTTCCCATTATACACTTCACTGTATGCTTTAGAAAGCATAGTCTGACTATCACAATGGAATGAAATAGCAGAAATCGGCTTCGGCCACAAAGGTATCTCATACAAGAGATCCTTTAACCACTCGGCTTCTTTAGCCGCAGAAGCAAGAGTTATAAACTCCGCCGCCATTATAGAGTCAGATATGCAAGTTTGTTTCTTGGAACCCCAAGAAACTGCACCCCCGCTAAACAGGAATACCCATCCACTCGTGGATGTATGATCCTCCACATCGGAGATCCAACTTGCATCAGTATATCCTTCCAAAATAGGAGGATACCCAATATAATTGAGACCATAATCCATAGTCTTCTTTAGGTACTTCAGTACCCAGTGCACTGCATTCAAGTGCAACTTACTTGGTTTGCTGGTATACCTACTCAGCTTTCCAACAACAAAGGCAATATCAGGCCTAGTGCTTGTCATGGCATACATGAGAAAGCCAATAGCTCAAGCGTACTCCAATTGTGCCACCGGAGCACCCCCATTCGGTACTAATTTCACACTAGGATCCATTGGTGTGGATATCGGTGCACATTCAAAGAAATAGAACCTTTTCAACACTTTTTCGATATAGTGAGACTGTGTCAAGGATATGGAATTACCATTCCTTACAATTCTGATACCGAGAATCACCTCCGCCTCACCCATGTCTTTCATAGCAAAGTTTTCAGAGAGAAACCGTTTGGTTCTCTCTACATATTCTATATCAGTACCGAAAATCAGCATGTCATCGACATACAAACATATAATGACCCCTTTGCCATTATCAAACTTGCTATAGATACATTTATCCGATTCATTTATAACGAAACCGTTGTTTAGAACAACTTGATCAAATTTTTGGTGCCACTGCTTTGGGGCTTGCTTTAGCCCATACAGAGAACGTATGAGTTTACATACTTTTCTCTCTTGGCCCGGAACAACAAACCCTTCTGGTTGTTCCATGTATACTTCCTCCTCTAGTTCACCATTCAAGAATGCCGTTTTGACATCCATTTGGTGTATCACTAGTTTAAAAATGGAGGCAAGGGCTATCAATACCCTTATTGTCGATATCCTAGCCACGGGGGCATATGTGTCAAAGTAGTCCAACCCGTGCTTTTGGGTGAACCCTTTTGCCACCAATCGGGCCTTGAACTTGTCAATCGTTCCATCAACTTTCATCTTCTTTTTGAAGATCCATTTGCACCCGATTGGCTTACTTCCTCATGGAAGGTCCACAAGGATCCAGGTATTATTACCTAAAATGGAAGCCATTTCATCGTTTACAGCCTCTTTCCAAAACGAGGCATCATGAGACCTCATTGCCTCATCAAACGTCATACGATCAGCTTCCATGACGCAACAATATGGAACCACTTGGTCCAGATCGTTCCTCGAACCTTCTATCAAATACGTGTAGAAGTCCGAATCGAAGGATTTATCCTTCCTTGCTCTCTTACTCCTTCGGAGTTCTAGAGCACTATCAGGGACATTCTCGTTCTCATGACGAACAACGTCATTAGGCACTTGCGTGTCAATCTCAACCGGTACATAATCCCTCGGTCTACGGATAGAAGTAAACCGATTCTCATCAAATATTGCATCTCTCGATTCTATTATCGTATTCACGTTGATATAATCATTAGGTTCAACAATATAGAACCGATATGCCTTACTATGAGACGCATAACCCACAAAGATGCAATCAATGCCTCTTTCACCTAATTTTTTTCATTTAGGTTCAGGGACTCTAACAACTGCCCTACACCCCCACACTTTTAGGTAATCTAAATTAGGGGCTCTTTTGTTCCACAACTCATATGGAGTTATTTTATTTCTCTTGTTTGGAACTCTATTTAATATGTGACAGGCCGTTAACATAGCCTCACCCCAAAATCCATCACTGAGACCGGAATAAGATAACATGGAATTAACCATCTCAGTTAGAGTCCGGTTTTTTCTCTCGGCCACACCATTTTGTTGTGGCGTATAAGGTGCAGTTATTTCATGTATTATTCCCGTAGATTCAAAATATTTAGGATCGTAGTATTCGCCACCACGATCTGACCTTAAACGCTTGAGGAAGGTTTCACAGTGTAATTCAGATTCTGCTTTATATGCTTTAAACCTATCAAGCGAGTCGTCTTTGTTACTTATCAAATAAACATAACAAAATCTTGAATAATCATCGATAAATGTAACAAAGTAATTCTTTCCACCCAAACTCGATGTTCGCTTGAAGTCACATAAGTCACTATGGACCAGATCAAGTAGATTAGTCTCTCTTTGCACAGAAGGAAATGGAGATTTCGTTATTTTTGTTAGCATACAAGTCTTGCACTTGTCAACAACTTTATCAATGTGAGGAATCAACAAAGAATTATCCATTTCATGTAATCTACGAAAATTCACATGACCTAGTCTATAATGCCATAAAAACGATGAATCAAGCATATAAATAGAATCAACGATCTTATTATTAACGTTTAGTTTAAACATACCATTACATAGGTATCCTTTCCCAACAAATACACCACCCTTTGACAAAATAAACTTGTCGGCCTCGAAGACCAACTTGAACCCAAACCTATTCAACAGGCCACCCGATACAAGATTTTTCTTAACATCGGGAGCGAAGCATACATCGGTTCAAGTAAGAGTTTTTCCGGATGTGAAAAGTAAGTCAATTTTTCCCTTCCCTTTAACCGGTACCGACGCCCCATTTCCCATGAACAACTCAGTTCCGTTGTCCATGGGCTCAAAAGTGGAGAAGAACCCCCTATCCTTACATATATGCTTCGTGGCCCCCAAGTCAATCCACCAAGAATTATCACTCTCGATTAGATTAACTTCCGAAATCATCGCCACGGACCTCTCGTTCGAATTTTTAGTGCGATGATCAAGCACCTTGCCTTTGTTCTGTTTAAGGCGATAACAGTCTTTTCGCATATGACCGGGCTTCTGACACTCCCAACAAACAACTTTCGGCCTCTTGTGCTTATTGTTCTTTTGGAAGTGTCCGGTTCTCTTTGGTCCCTTACTAGATTGGCCTTCCTCTGCGACGTTGATTTTACCAACATCACTCGGGCGGTCTTTGTTGTCATTTTGCACCCTGTAATCTTCCTCAATACGTAAATGGTTAGCGAGTTCCTCAATTGACATATCATCCTTCTTATGTTTTAAAATTTTCTTTACATCTTTCCAAGAGGGAGGAAGTTTGTCAATTAAGGAAGAAACAACGATTGCGGCATCCATATTCATGTTATGTTGTTTAAAATTATTTAATATACGTTCTATTTCATGGAATTGCTCCATGACAGGACGACCATCAATCATTTTATAATTATTAAATTGACTAACCAGGAATTTTTTGCTTGTTGCATCCTCGGCCATGTAACGAGCCTCAAGTGCGTCCCATAGTTCCTTCGCAGTTGACATGTTAGAGTAAATGTCAAATAAGGCATCGGTCATCCCATTCAAGATGTGCCCTCTACAAATGTAATCATCGTTTTCCCACTTCAGTTTTGCCCTTTGCTCGGCCAGCGTTTCTTCCTCCTCAGAAACGGAGGATGGAGACGGTGTATTCAGGACATACACCACATTCAGCGTTGTTATGAGAAAATGCATCTTCCTCTGCCACCGTCGAAAATTTCCCCCATCAAACCGGTCCAATTTCACAAAATTGGATTTCATCTCCCTTAGTGATGAAGCCATAACCCAAACCAGAAAGATAAGCCTTAAGATTGATAGAAAAATTCAGAAAATACTTGCAAAAACCTTGCAATCGGTTATCCAAACGATCTCAGGTGTTGAGGTGTGTGATCACTATCCTTAAGGCTTATTTCGGTATACGAAATATCCTCGGGGATACAACAACTACCAAAATATAGAGTGAAGAAGTGTATGGGGAGAGATTGATAAAGATGTCTAGAGATTGGCCTGATTTTTGAGAACACACCCTTGAAATTCTCACAAAGAACACAAGAACCAAGAAGATGTTCTTCAACTTTCTTTCTTGTGATTTTACTCTACAAATTCATATGTTTTCTTTACTTCAATGAGTGGGGAGAATATCTGTATATAATGTCTTAAGAATGTCCCAAAACCAAGAGCCTAAACATATAAAAGAACTGGGAAGAAACCGTGCAGAAAACCGTCAAAACCGACCTGTGTGTCGAAGTTGAGTGTCGACACACAGGTCGACACACAGCTTTTTGTAAGCCCGTGTGTCGACACACAATTTCTGTGTGTCGACACACAGGTTTCCTCCGTGCGCTACTGAAATGGGCTGTGTGTCGACACACGGGCCATGTGTGCCGACCCACAGCTATCTCCCCTGCGTTCTGTAGGATTTTGTGTCGACACATATGGCCCATGTGTCGACACACACTCCCAATAATGCTCTAATCACTCATACAAGTATCGGGACAATCTCAAATACATCTTATATACGTATAAACAAAATTTAACACACATATATACATATTATACAACAAATATTTTGAAAATACATCAACACGAGGTGCAGATAATGAAAGTCTCACATATTGGTTAATATTAGTAAGACTATGCCGCTGTTGATGTGAACCAGTATAAGATAACAAAGAATGCTTTTCATTACTCATCCCTCATATCCAGACAATGTCGAACCGGTCCTGGTTTCTGATGAGTCGCCGATGTCTCCAGCCTCTACCCGACAGTTTAGAGTTTCCATAACGTTTCTTGGAGGGCATTTGTCAGCAGTATTTTTAGTTGATATCAGACAAAAACATTCAGGCCAGGAATTCGTATTGAAAGACTCAGTCGAAACTCGCTTGTATGGCCCACCAAAGCTTGTTTTCAACATTACCCGCCTTACATCATCTTCGAAGCCAGCAGTTTGGCCCTTCTCTTGAGCAATGAATATCGGGGCAAGAGCTCTTCTGTCAGGTCAAATTATGATTCAGAAGTCATAGTACAAGTGGTGGCCAAGGAGGTTGTTAGCGAAGTTGCTTCGGCCGTCATAAGTGGGCATGAAGATGTCTGCAAGTATTAAGACCATGTAATCCATAGCAGAACCAAGCAAGCCGAGAGTATTCCTTGCTAGCTCTCCAACAGTGTCAATGGTGTTGTAGTTTTCAAGTTGGGGGAAAGGGACCTAAAAGGCTTCATGAAACGTTCACCCCCAAATAGATCACCAGCTGCAAGATAGATCCGGGTGGAATTATCGAATCCCATTGTATGTAGAATAAGACCCACTTGAACTCAGAAAGTTTACAATTAATTATTTACCAGAGTTGTAAAAGTTAAAACTAAGCTTCTGCATGATTAGCTGACAGGATTTTACAATAGGCAAGAAAAATTTTAAACCTAAGCGTATGTGTGAAATAACTGAAAAATGGAAGAACAGAGTGTGATAGAATGTCAAACCTCCTCCAGGGTCAAAGGACATTTTCCAATAGCCCTTCTCTCATTATAAACAAGTTTCTTTGGCGCAAAATTCTTTTCTCGGTATTCCTTTAATATCTTCTGCTCCTTGGGCAAAATATATCAAAACACATGCAAAATTTTTGCATTCAACATTGTGATTAGCGTTTGACAAAATCTCAAAGATGCTTGTTCAAATGGTGAAGATCTCTTCTACTGTACGGCTAGCAGGAAAAACAAAGACAGAATGCAAGACTATGTCAGTAGTAACCGTAAAAAAAGATGAGTTTGCGGAGTCGTAGAAAGTTAAAGAATTAGCAAATAAATAGCTCAGAATGAATATTTATCCTGCATAATACTTCTATGTGTTCATGCTCTCTCAACGTTAATTTCTTGTTTGATAAAAAAAACAATGTATCCTGCATAAGATGCTTCCAAGCATCAGTATGGATTATGAAATGATTTACCCTGCAAATGCCAGCATGTCCATCTAAAAACGAAAAACGAAGATGTATTGCCATGAACCAATCTTGTGAATGGAGTCTACTGCCTATGGAGTTACTTAGCTCCATTATGTGCGGCTTAAATCTGAGGGCATGATAATTGACTCTGCATCTCAAACGCTGATATTCAGGATTTTCGACTTCTTTAGCTAGACGATGTGACAAGGGAGTGAGATAGATAGCCCCATGCTCCTTCATCTTCTGCAAAGCAACTATGGTGTACAACCTGATGGGAGCATCTCTAGGAGGGTTTATCTTAATTTAAGAAAATAGGATCAAAACAAATACAAGATGTGGACAAGCATACTTTGCTATTGAATCATTCCAGACTTTCACCCCCCTGATGGGCTTTCAATTTCTTCATCTTCCCATTTTTCTGAATCTTGGGAATACTTTCCACGATTCGCACATTATATCTGTCCTACGTCATAGATACCTAGAAATCCACTGCAGAATAGCAACGTAAGTCATGATTAAATATAACCACATTAAACAAGATATGTCACATGAGTCTAAATCCAATGCTTATGTTTCAAGCAATATCTGCACCCAATTGTGTCGGCCTCATACAAGCCACTGTCTAGCAGCTTGATCTTTTGCGTTTTGTTTTATTCTTTACTCAGTCCCTGCATCAATCACTATCCCCCCTTTTGGGGTGTGTCTCTGGTGCTCAAGGTGTTAGGGGAATATTTCTATTTAATTTCTCACATATTGGAGAAATAAATATGGAACTAATTAAAGTCATTTGAACATAACACCATGGATACAACAACAACAACAACAGTCCCAGTGTCTTGAGGCTCCCGCATACGCAGGGTCGGGAGGGAGGGGTGGATGTACGCAGCCTTCGCCCTTTAGGGTGCTACCCTGAAGAGAGGCTGTTCCCAAGGATCCCCAACCTGAAGAGCGTGTCATCATGAAGCATAAAATCTGGAAGCATGAGAGCAATAAAGTATTAGAGCAATATATAGCACATGCCAAACGTTACGAAGCAGACTCAAGGGAAGGTAACTGCAGGTAAGTAGTCAGCGAGTATACAATTGCTCAAGTACACCGATGAAAAAAAAAAAAGAAGCACCTAGAAACACTAGTGCAAACAATACAAGATGCCCTACTCTAAGCCGCTACATCGGCCATTCCTATGCTAGCCTTCCACTGAGCTCTATCTAAAGCAATCTCCTTCCATAGGTTTAGGTGGGTGAGGTCCAGTCGGATTGTCTCCATCCATCTCTTCTTTGGCCTGCCTCTCCCTCTCCTCCTTAGCGTAGTATGGAGTTGTTCGCATCTCCTGACTGGGGTAGTGGGTGGTCTCCTCCTAACATGGCCGAACCACCTCAAACGTTGCTCCTTTAATTTATCCTCAATCGATGAAACGCCTAATTTGCCTCTTATGATGTCGTTCATGATCTTATTCTTCCTTGTATGTCCACCCATCCACTGCAGCATCCTCATCTCCACGACCTTCATCTTCTGTGTATAGAAAGACAATATTTCATAAGAAAATGAAGAACAGGGATAGAACTAAATCAGATTTTCTAGCTTAGTTCGAAGACCCATTCGCATGAGTTAATCCAAAGTTGGCTTTGATTTTAAACATGTCTCCAGGGAAAGCCTCATTGCCTGGTGGTCAGAGTAGATTATTAATGCGTTCATTCCATTATAGTAGAAATATTCTCCCACAACATACCCAGAATATGGGGCTAAACATTGTGATCTAGACTTGTATTTAGTGTTTCCTTGGGGTTGATAAGGTGAAATGGGATGCAGGAGCACTACCGGCTACAAGTAAATAACTTGCGTATAAACCTAACTTCAAAAGACCTTTTTACAAATCCTATGGTACAGAGACAAAACAACTGCAGAACCTCAAAGGAGATCATGATAGAAGTGCATGCAGCAGCCTTCCTGTGAAGTTAAGTCTCCTTAAAATCTGCATGAACCACAAAACGGTGCCCCAAACATAAACAGGAGGGAAATCGAGTTAACAAACCATATAATTACTAATTAGCAGGTGGACATTAATGTATACCTGTCATCATGCTAGAAGGAATTCGCATCCAGCTCAGGTAATAAAAGTGTCGCATTCATTATTCGTGCTGCAAGGACAGTATTACATATCTGTAACATCAACAGGCACGCAGTGAGTAACACGGAGCACCTTAGAGAGGATATATCAGATGACTATTTTGCTGGTTTCACAATCATAAAAAGAAAGCATGTTAAGTAGAATTCGTGCCCTGACTCAAAAAGCCCAAAATGTCGAATTATGAATTATTCACATACTGTATCTATTTGGTGCAACATTGTGGAAAAGGAAAAGTATCAAGAAGGAAATGAGCAAAAAGAATACAAAGACATGCAAAAATAAAGTAAGCATAAATCGTACTCATTTGTTGATTCAGGCCACCATTGCAACGAAAGAGAACATTGGGAATTCAACAATTGAAATAAAATAATAATTAAGAATAACTAAATCAGCCTAACAAGAAAGCAGAAGAATTTACGTGGCTAATCAGATCTGGGAGCAGATGAAGGTCTCCAGCCATTAGAGGGAGCAGTTCCCCATAATTCTTCCAAATTGATCTGGCACATGGAGCAGCAAAAATTCCATGTTTTTGATATGATAATCATAGAGAGCACGATAATCATGGAAGACATAAAGGCAAACCACCATTGTAAAACTAGAAGCAAGATTTGGACTTAATTCTCCATAAAAAGAATCTAACTCAATGAACTTTGAAAGGGAGATAGACATTACAGTTGCATTATTTTGCAGTTCTTGTAAAAGTAAGATTAGTGCAAGAAGTTATGTTCTATTCACTGGTTTTTATTGGACTTATAACTTGAGTCATATCTACACATTAGCTAATCATTTGCTGACAGTCCCAACTGTCCTTCCCTACCATATTATAAAAAATCAAATTATGATGCACCGTTTATATATCACAAAAAGCAAAAGTCACAGCCAAAATCACAATCATGCAGAGTTCAACATTTCTGTTAAAATTCCATCACCCTAACTTTATCCAAATAAGACATGGAGTATTAAGTTCATGAAAGCAAAACATAAGCTTCTGACCAAAGGGAAGCTGCACTTAGAGCAACCTAAAGGCCTAGCAGGTTGCTCATAGAAAGCAATTAAATCATTCATTTTTACATTCTAGTTCACAATTCTTGTGCTCTCAATCCCTTCTATGAGATTCAACTCCTATGAATAGACTTCTAAATCAAGATCAAATCATCTTTTTGTTAGTGACTTCACAACAACTGATACCTTCGGAGATACCAGTTACTAGGACCACCCATGAAACACTGAATCACAAATCGAAATAGCAAATATAATAAAGGAATTAGGCGAATAGTTTAGACACCGGAATTTGCATGGTTCAACTGAAGCCTACATCCACGGGTGGGAGTACCACTTGGTTTTCATTATAGGAATCGAGGCATTACAACAAAATCTCGCACTCACACTCTATCCCCCACTGTTTGCTCTACATCTTATCCCCTACCAAAACCATGGCATAAGAGATCCTATTTATAAGCCTTTACAAATCATAACCTCGAAAGCCCACAGATCACCATCATCATTAACCCTTAATTTAATCCAGCCATGAATGTAGGCATAACATCAATCTCCAAACCTAACACTTTTTTCTAAATTGATTGATTGGAACTGCAGTGTCCTTTAACCTTGTTACCCTGTGAGTAAACACCCAACACTTCAACGAAGACAACTTCCCTCCACAACAACATCAATACCTTTCCTTTTATGTCACCAACCATTATGATTAACACATTCCTGCGACAGAAGCTAAGTTAACCACCTCACAAAGTAGACACAAGCCTTAATTTCCTGACTTCCCGCATCAAGATTACAATATCCCAGCGTATAAAAAGGCGTAAGGTGCATTGAGGCGATATGGGGTCCCCGTGCCTAAGCGCAAGGCGAAGGCCAGCGCCTTAGTGAAGTGAGGCACTATATTTGTAATTTTCATTCATATTCTTTATTTATAATATATACTATGAAAATAAGCAATGAAATCAATCGATTATATAATAGGAAAGCTCTAATTTAATAATAATATAGTACTTAAGACCAAAAGATCTACAAGATATTGATATTAATTAAAATCTGCTACATTATATATCACCGACATAAACTTTTTAACAGAAATAACAAGCCACCATAAAATCCACAAAAAATACATGGTACCAATATCATTCTCTTCTACTTCATCATATCAAAATAAAGATAACCAAAGTCAACCATGTATAAGTACTGACGTGTTATGGTAATACTAAGTATTAAATGACAAAAAAAACTATATCATACATAATCATGATCATACTCTTTCTCTTGTTTTTGTATTGGGTTAGGAGTATCTAGGAATCAAGTGTAATGAACCATGTTTTGCACACACAATTAACTAAATAAGAAAATCACATGAAATAATTTTTTTTAATTTATGACAAAATAAGGTCTTAAACACATCAGGCGCGACTAGGTGCATCTCGGTCACTTCATGCGCCTAGGTGAAATTGCCTCGCCTCAGGCTAGTTAGGCGATGACCGTGTGCCTTGCCTCACCGTAGCGCCTAAGCGTTGGCTTTTTTAAACACTGCAATATTCTAACATAAAGTTTGCACTTCCATGTCCATAATCTTGTTTCTTCTAATGTAATTCAGATAAAGAAACGTTAATAACATAGGTATAATCCCCCAATCAACAGTATTGACAACTTAACTAGGCAATACCAGCACATGCACGGTATTGATTCAATAAATAACTGTAAGAAATTCTAAGATACAGCTTAACAACGCAATACCATCACATCCACAGACAATGTGAAACGTGGAAAGAAATCCCCAAATATGGGTAATATGTTCTCATACAATGGGTTTTAGTGGTAGATCGAAGGGTGGTTCTACTTGACATCAAAGAGAGCGTGCAAATCACGACAACAAATGGCTGCAATCGACAGTTTCCCTACCATCCCTTTCATCCCACCGCCCAGATGCTTCAACTGCTGCCATCTCAACGCCACCTCAATTATTCAAACACAAACCCTAAAAAAAGGTATTTCCTTCGTTATTCAAAACAAAATTGATGAACAAACGAAAGTAAGATCTGGGTTTTCGATGCTCGAATAGATATCTACCTTGGGGTGCGATTTTGCAGTATACAATCTCTGATAACGAGATCTATGATCTATTTTAGTTTTAGTAAAGATCTCAAGATGAAAAGACCAACGAACTTGTTAATTTTAAGAGTTGAGATTTTTTTCCTTGATCTAACGAATATTGACAAGAATTTAATTAGTTTATTTTTTTTATATCAAAATTGGCCTATTTTAGTTTAGTATTTATTAGTCTAATTTAATTAATTTAGTTTTTTAATTCGACCTAATTAATTAGTTTAATTTTTATTAGACAATTTTAATAACTGGGCTTTTTGATTTTGGGCCTAACTAGCCTAGTATAGTTCGAGTTTTAGAAGCTTTTTTTTTTGAACAGTACAAACGCATTTATTTAAAGGCAGGGGAAGAGGGAATGCCTGGCCTCGAACACTGGATTCCGTGGGTGGCAAATGCCTACCCAACCATTTGGGCCAGGAGGGCGTTGGCGAGTTTTAGAAGCTTCTACTAAGGTAATAAGGGTTATAAATCTCTAATTATATAATAGAGAAATCTCCACCGTTCTCAAAGTTGAGCAAACTTCAATTCCAAGCATTTTAAAGAGGTGGCTTTTCATGTGCCAAATCACTGAAAAAGGAAAATGTAATATCAAAATATTTATTACTCACACATCATCATATGAACTAGGATCCAAAGTAACGATATGTTTAGTAACTCATGTGTATTTATGGAACGAAGAAATTCAATTGAATACCACTAGTGCAAAAGTGAAAAACTAAAAATATATTATAATCATTTTATTATTTTAATCACAACACATTTAAAAGACACGGACAACGTACACGGTCAAGACTCAAGAGGCCTTGTAAGGAAAGAACACAACATTGCCATCATTAAGTAGACTTGGAAAAAATAATAGCCAATTGACAGCTAGAAACATTTTGCTAAAGGTAAGAACGCCAACATAATATTTTTTTGAGTCTATTACAAATCTTAACTTTAGAAGCTCATATTCTTTGCCTATAGCTAACAGTGGGGGAGAGGGAGAGCATTGGCAGTTAGGATTTTCGAAACGAAGGATGAAATAAAATAGACTTTACAGATGAATGACGAAAACAAAACAGTGATTAAATTTGGGTAATTTTAGTTTTTAATGTACTAAGTATTATATTTTCATAATTGTTACAGTGGTTGGTTACTTTAAAGCATAATAGTGAAGTAGGTTTGGTGGTCATGGGTTCTCGACTTTACATTCCTCCAAATAAAGCTACCTTTTCTTTATTTCTTTTTTTTTTTTTTTTGGATGCAAGGTAATTGTCACAATTATTTTTATAAGTAATAAACTTTTTGGAATTAAGATATAATTGGTACCTAAGAGTAGAAAATTTTTTCTTCTGTTTTTAAGTTTCGTTTTCATATATTTTATATGTTAATTTCTTTAAATTATCATTAAATATACATAATTTTTAGGTACTTAAATATAATATACAAATAATTACTGTTAAAAGCCACACGATTTTGTCTACTTATACAAATCTTTATGAGATCTTCATTTATTGTGAACATTTAACTGCTTACAATTTAGTTATTTTATATTCATATTCAATTTGCAATGGATTTCTAATTCGTGGCTTTAAAATCCAATAAAATGAGGCTATTCGTTTGCTAGTGGTCTTTTTAAATTCATAATTCATAACTGTAATTGTAGGATTATTTTCATTATTGACTTTGGTCACTATATGTATTTTTTATTTTCTCTAAACATCTAATCAAAATTAGCGTGAGAATGGTGAGATGACCTAATGTTACATATGTTATCCGATGGTGTCTTTCGTTTTTTGTTTAATTGTAGTTTTATATGAGAAAGATGATCTAAATTCTTATTTAAAAAAATATAATTAGACTAAAAATATATATATTACTATCCTTTGTAATGATATAAAAAAATAAAATTTATTTTTATTAATTTACTAAATAAACACATCAAATATCTTTTATATCACTAAACCCTCTATCCTTAATTTGCCATCCTCCATTTTCTTTTTTTTTTTTCCGCACCCTTAATTTTTGGTGCGTTAGCATAACCTTAAAAAAAAAATGTCGCACTAAACTACTGAGCAAATTTAAAAACAAATAAAATACAACAATTTTTTTAGAAAAAAAAAAAAGAAAAAATCAGCATAGTAAGGGTAAAAAAAAGAGATGTCCCTCTTAATAGAGTAACTGGAATGGACAAAAATGCCACCATTAAATTATGCCAATTACATTTTAAAAGTAAATAAAGTACAATATGACAGTTGAAAAAATTTGAAGGTAATCCTTATTTACTTTTGAGAAATTATCTTAGTACCCTAAAGTTTGACCATTTATTACTCATATACCTTGACAGTTTAATATATATAATAAGGTATTCTGAGGTTTCAAGATTTTATCACTTAGGTACCCTATGCAAAAATTTGGTGAATTTTTATGAAAACGCAGACATTTTTCATTATAAAACATTGATGCAATACATGATTACAACAATATGTATGGGCTTATCAATATTTTCAACGAAAATCAAATAGAATACAAAAAAATCGTCACTGAATTATGACAGAAGATATCGGCATATTAGTGAAATGATGTGGTATAAAGCATTTCCCGATAGAAAATTCTAACATTATGACAGAAGCCACCTATATATTGCTTTAATTATGTCCCATGTTGGCAAATTTTAATAAAAATTATATAATTTTGAAAAATGGTACCTAATTAATAAAATTTTTAAACTTCAAGATACCTAAATGATAAATTTTGTAAATCTTATAGTACCTCATTATTCATATATATATATATTAAAACATCGACTTAAGTGATAAATCCTTTAAACCTCAAGGTACTTAAGTAATAAATTTCATTACTTTTAATACTCTCTCTATATATATATTATAGGGAATTCTTACCCCCAAATTTTTAAAAATTCCAAATCAAACAATTATATGAAGACACCATTTATCTTTTGAAATAAAAAAAAAAAGAATAAATAAATAAATTATTGATTAAATTCTTATGCATTCGATATTGCAAATAGTACCCCCTTAAATCAACCAAAAAAAAAAAGCATAACTAAAACAATCGCTAAATTTTGGCTTAAGTCCGTCTAAAATGATCTAAAATTTTACATGATAAATAAGCAAACATGTTTAATATTAAAAAGTAAACACATAACTATACTATTTACAACATACTTTCCTTAGATGGGAGCAACTAAATTGTTGAGAAGGGATCATGAAGGGAGACATGACATTAAAGTTATTACCCAACAAATTTGTAATCTTTTGGATAAGGAGTTCCATAATTAACTACAATTCAAATTATATTGAACATTAACTTGTGCATCTTAAAAATAATTTAGTTCAATTAATGCAGAAATTGACAACTATCAAATATAGTACATAACAAACGTCACCCATGCATTGTACGGGAAGAAACCTAGTATTCCATTGAAGTGAATCTTGTAGTCATTCAATTATTCAAAATGACCAAACGTTAAAGAGTTTTTTCTTTTCTTCTCTCTTAATTGAAAGTTCTTTTGTGTCCTAGCCCTTGCTAACCAGGGTGATAAAACCATCAATTGTTGTAGGTTCTTATCCTCGCTAAGGTCAGCAATATATCTATATCCTTGGTCTAACCTACCAATGTGGTGAATGTGATCATGCTATAGTGGGATTTCTAACCTCGTTAAGATCAACAATGTATCAATTCGCCGTAGCGGGGTTTTTAACCTTGCCATAATCGGTACAGATCAATTTTCCCCTATACGTTCCTTCGTCATCCTTTTTGCCTCTTGCTGTATATTTGGTTTATATATTTTAAACCTTGCTCTATTCCACCGAATATCATTTTATGATTTTCTATGTTTTTATCAACAAATTTCCATTAGTTTTGGTACAATTCTTTTAACTAGGAGAGTGTAACTCAAGCTCTAATAAAAAGAAAAATAGGGACCAATATTGGCGATGCCTTTGGACAAGTAATGTGAAAAGATGAGGGATAATAAGAAATGTTTGTCCTGAAGACTTATCATTATTATCTTTATTTAACATGTGTATTTTGTATTTGACATGAGGTGCGAGCAAGTACCATGGGGTTGGACTTGGTACTCGAGCTTAGGTTGGTGAGTATAATTAGAGGCTTCATGAGCGAGTAAGTCTAGGCTCTAGTAGGTTAATAATAATAGGTACTTTTCACTTGACACATGGACGCCTTACTTATGTTTAGACATGGTGGGCGAGTATGATATGTGTCATGGTCTACGAAGTGCAACGAAATATTTCGACTGCTCGACGCAAAGACTCCACTGAGTCGTGGCTGGCCTAACTCCAAGAGACGTTCTCTACACTCCATCCTGACCTTTACGTATGACAAACATGACTTGTCAAGCGCAACCCTTCTCACCCCGAGAGTCCCTCGTCATGTCTGAAATTTGCTGAAGTCTATTAACCCAAGGCAAACCCACTAAGTGGCATAGTGATGATCACCTAGCACCAAGACATCAAGTCATGAAGTGTGATCCATCAATAAGTTCACTCACCAACACTAATCTTAGGCACACACTTGTACACACATGCGCACACAAGCACTCTAAGGCCTCATCGTCTACTTCGGTCCTCATAGGTCATCGCTTACGTGTGCTCTCACCCAACACCAGCTAGCACACTTGTCCACACCATCACTCATGCTGGACACACTATCGCCTTCGAGTCTTGACCGGACGTGCCAACCCCTGGTCGTTCTTTAAGTTGCCTCGTCCTTCATAGTGTCGGCCATCTCTCAGAAGCAGGCTAGATTAACCCTGTTCTAGAGCAATCCAGGGTCCCTTGGGTTTATGAGTGCAACCCTTGTTGAGAGTCATCTTGACCTCGCACAAGTGGCCCACCACTCACCCAAGCAGGCAACCATCTTTTAGCATCAATCCTAATTGGGTGCATGCTGGCACATGTCCAATTGCCCTTAATTATCCACTTGCGAGGTGTTTCCCTCCCCGTGCCACAATAACCATGAGAATGTGTCAATGAGGTTGCTAGGCACCGTTGCTCACCAACAAGCTCGAGTACATCGAGTGCTCTCGCCTCGTGAAGGTAATATCCTGCTTGCTTGATACATTCACAAAGCATCCCACAAGTTTCGTGAGGGTAATGACCTTCCTTTGGACATTTAACATGCACTATCGGCCCTTGGCCTCAACATAATGTCCATGGAGTTTCTTGCTCATGTGAAGACATCATGCCGCCCACATGGCATGCACTGAGGACCACCCCCATTATCAAGGAAAACTCACTTAAGTGCACCCTTATTCAAAGTTCAAGACATCTGGTTCCCAAACCCACTTCACTGTCTTCTTCTTACACCTTAGGGGAACCTTCATCTAATGAAAATTCCAAAGTCATAGGGGGCCGCACTCTAAATGTCTCCTATGAAACAACAAGTAGGCGCGACATTGCGCGCGCAGCTCACGATATAGCTCCTATTCACGTCCCTGGCGCATGTGCACGGGTGCATGCAGCGCATGACAATGATGAGCGCGCACGTGCACCATGTCACGTTATTAGTTGTGACTGTGACATTATGTACCCGTTGTTGATAATTATTTCTCAACTCGAGTAGAAGCAGAGTGGGAAAGGAAGGCGGGTAGATGAAGAAAGAGAGTTGACAAGTAACTTATTAGATGGTAAATGAACAAGAAACATGGTTAGTGACCTCACATGTCAATGCATCTCAGCTTGATCCATGTCTAAGTAACTTGTACTAGATATTACATAATAATCCAGCTAAGGAGCTCCCAAACGGGAGCCCTGTTTTTATTTTTTATTATTATATTTAGTTTGAAAATTATTCATTATTTTTAATTAATAAAATATATTAAATTTTATTTAAAGATACATTTTAAATTCTATAAAATTTTATATATCAAATTTGAGTAATTACTTTTACCTAATTATTCATACTAAGTTATTTCTCAAAAATGTAAATCATAATTTTTATAATCTTAATCCATTTTCTCCAGTTAGTTATTTTTTTAATAGTATTTATTTTTAAAGTACTTTTATCTTTCAACTTGAAATAATTAAAATAATATTAATAATTAAAATAAATAAAAAATATAAAAATAAAGTTAAGAAAATGGAGAGTGGGTCGGAGCGGAGAAACACCACTTTTGATAATGTGGCAAAAAATTGTACTTTAAAACTTTCTTTGGAGAAAATCATATTTTTTAATACTTAAGAATTTGTTAATATGTTTTTTAGGTGCTTAAAATTTTATAGTATTTTAAAAATGTGGTCAATGTATGTTAATGTATTGCCTCTTCAAAACCCCAAACTCGTACACTCCCAGATAGAGATGGCAATGGGGCTGGTAAAATCCGCTACCCGTTGGTACCCGCCCCGTTTGGGATGGGTATGGGTATAAGTGAGGCGGGTAGTGGGTACGGGTTCGGTGTACCCGCCCCGCCCCGTTCCATACCCGCCCTGCTCCACCTCATACCCGCCATACCCGCTTTATTTTGTACATAATTAATCTTCAAATTAAAAAAATACGTGTTTAAATTCAATAACCTAAATTATTTATTAATGTTATAAAAAAATATAATTGATTTTTAAAAATAGTATTAAATAACTAATATGACCCGGTATAGATAATCGTTTTCTACGCACATCAGAGAGGGTACGGGGCGGGTACAGGTATCCACTTTATACCTGTGGCGAGTAATGGAACGAGTTCAGGTATAGAATTTGGGTAACAGGTACGAGTACGGAGGAGACACCCCCGTACCCGCCCTGCCCATTGCCATCCCTACCCCCAGACAAGGAAAGGAATGGCGACGGCACTGCGCTCAGTGCGCCCATCTCCCTCCCTCTCCCTCTCTCTCCACCCAATTTTTTTGATCCATGTCCACCGCTGCCACCACTACCTCGCCGGTGATGAAACCTGCGCACCACAATGACCATAAACGGAACCATACCTTACCCCTGATGAGTTGATCGGAAGTTGGAAGCCCCCTAAGGACCCAGGGAAGCCCAATCCAAGCTGGCTCAGCTGCGGCGCGACTATGCCAAGCAAGTCGAGGAACTATGCAAACAGTACATTTATGAGATGGAGATGCAACGCCAGGAGCAGCTGCGCAAGGATGAGGCTCGTCGTGAAGAGATTCGCAGAGAGAGGAAAGAACATAGAAAATCAAAGGCTGCTGCTGCCCAGGCCAGTGCTGTCGAACGCAAGGCCTTCGAGGACGAATTCCGCCATACCCTGGTAATCCCCTTTTTTGGTCTTTGCTTCTTTTATTTTTTTGAAATTACTTGTTTTGTTGCCTGATTAATCACGATATTCTAGGGGTGTAATGAGTCAAGTCGAGTATCTCAATACTTACTGAACTCGATTAATCGTATAAGTATTCAAACTTGAGTCAAGTATTAGCTTTTGCTTGAACTCGTACTCCACTTGACTTGAGTACTCCTTTATTACGCATATTAAGGTTTGATTTGCTTCATTATAATATTATTTCATGTACTCGACCATAATTTATACTCAACTTGGTTACTCAATTGTTGTTTACACTTTTAACCCAATATATATATATATATATATATATATATTTTTTTTTAATTTGCAATTTCTCTTTAATTGATACAAACTATATTTGAGTACATCATGTAATTATCTCCTGTTTTGGACGGGCGAAGAAATGTCTGAACGCCGAAGTATGGAAACAAGAAATACATAGTGTTTCGGGATTTAGTGAGCGGGTTCTTTGAAATGTAGACTAAACTCAAGTCCAGTTTGTTTGTTTTCCTTTTTCCTCTCTGGGTAAGGAGCTTTCTTAATGTGTAAGAGTTTGACCAATCAGAGGATTTTCTTACAATATAAGGAATGGCCTTATGCCCTACTTATGGAGCCAGGGTTTGTAGGTCGTCACTTAGGGGGCTTCTTGGTTTAGAAGAGAGGGGCATGTTGGTGGGAGTTGGCTTTAGGTCAAGCTTTACTTAGGCTGATCTACTCAGTTCCGCATGGTATCCTTACTCGAACTCGGCTTATGCCGGGTCAGCCAACTCGGTTTCAACTTGGATCCTTACCTGGACTCAACTCAGGCCGAGTTAGTCGACTTAGTTCCATCCTGGATCCTTACTCGGCTTAGGTCGGGTCATCTAACTCGGTTTCGCCTTGGATCCTTACCCGGAATTGGCTTAGGTTAGGTTAATCAACTCTGTTCCGCCTTGAATCCTTAACCCGGACTCGGCTTGGGCCAACTGGATAGGTGTGTGGAAGGTTAGCTCTAGTCCATTTTCACTTAGCCAGACTAGAGGTGTAAATGAGTCGAGCGGGCTCGTGAGTTCATAAGCTCGAAATGCTCGACTCGCTTTGAGCTCTGGCAGGGCTGAGCCGGTTCGTTTAACTTATTAAGCTGAGCTCGAGCCTAGTGAAGCTTGAGCTTGTAGGCTCACGAGCCTAAATGAGCCCAAGCGAGCTTTTCTTAGTATAATATATTTACTTACATATTTCCTAATGAAGCCAAATTGGAGTCTAAATGATTCGAGCCTGAGCCCAAACGAGCCTATATTGAGCTTAAACGAGCCGAAATATTGCGAGCTTAATTGAAGCTTGCCGAGCTTAGATCGAGCCGAGCGGAGTCCGAGCTTTTGACGAGCCGAGCTTGAGCCAAGCTTAATGCTAACGAGCTGAGCCTCGAGCCTGGTAGGCTTGGGCTTGGCTCAAATACACTCCTCAGCCAAACAACTTAACACTTTTATCCTTAACAGCTAGCCCCCCATTACAAGGCCAAATATATTTGTCCTTGGGGTATTTCTTATGTCTATAAATAGGAGATGGAGGTATTTGAACCATCACACAAGAAATCCCTTCACAACTCTTAACTTTCTTGCTGATCTTAGAAGTTGTGGCATCTTTTGTAGATGATGTTACCTATAAGTTGTTCTCTTGGCTACCTGCGAAATCTATTATGAGGTTTTCTTCGGTCTCTCGCTCACGCTTGGCTTTAATACCGGAAGATAGTTTTATCGAGAAACAATCCTTTCAATCTTTAAGGAGTTATGCTAACGACTTTTTATTGCAGCCTGACTCTATTTTTACTTGTGACAGCCTAGAAGTATGCCCATCTTCTAAGGATCCTACACTAGTTGTGCCACTAGAGGCCATGGAAGTTATAACAAGAAGCCTCTCTTCTCAAACCCAAGAATTCGAATAAGGGTTCGTCATATTACTTAGGATCCAAAAAACAAATACCAGGCTCCGTAATGTTATTAGACACGTGGAAGGATCCATAGGAGTCTCCCACCATTTAAAGATCCCAGCACTATAGCTAGGGATGAGATTTTCACAAACATCCTTAGGAAAGGGCAGCAATGTCACAACATTTTTGAGAGACACACCGCTACACCAAATAAGGATGGTAAAAGGAAGAAGCTCCAAAGGTATGGAATCCAATCTGACAAGAAGAAAAAAACTCTCCCCCACAAACACATGGTTGGAAAAAAGATATATTTCTTCCCCCAACATTTAACTCATCCTTGAAGACCCAGTCTCCCTCGCAAGAATATGCCTTATAGTGTTTAGGCCAGTAACCATGCCGTGGTGAGTATCCCATATCCAGCAACAAAAGATAAAGGTAATATCCAAACTAGGGGGAAGCATCAAGACACCCAAATACGAGATTCAAAGGTGAATTTAGATAATGAGGGAATCTCATCTCCCGACAACTTAATCATCCTACATATTTCCAGAGCGAGATTGCAAACAAGTAGCCTAAATGCATCCCAAGAATTATAGTCCCGACATAGCAACAGCCCTCCGCTGGAGCCTTATCACTCGAATATTATCTGACAAAACTTTCACGGCCTCTAGCGGCAGAACAAGCGTAGGATCCTCAGAAGATGGGCATACTTCTAGATTGTCACGAGCAAAAATGGAGTCGGGCCGTAATAAAAAGTCGTAAGCATACTTCCTTAAAGATTGAAACGATTGTAAGGATCCAAGGCGGAACTAAGTTGACTACCTGGCCTAAGCTCAGTTCGGGTAAGGATCCCAGGCAAAACCAAGTTAACTGACTTGGCCTAAGCCGAGTAAAGATCCAAGACGGAATTGAGTCGACTTACCCACAATAAATTGAGTCCCGTTAAGGATCTAGGGGGAACTGAGTTGGCTGACACAGCATAAGTCGAGTCCGAGTACGGATATCAGGTAGAACCGAGTAGATCAGCCTGACTCAAAGTCAACTCCCAACAGCACGCCTCTCTCTTCCGAACAGAGAAGCCCTTGATTGACGACCTACAAACCTTGATTCCGCAGGAAGGGCATAAGGCCATTCCTTATATTGTAAGAAAACCCTCCAAGCTAACCCTTAGCCACTAAGGAAACTATCAATCAAATTCTTACACATTAAGGAAGCTTCTCACCCTACCCTAAAGATCATTGTTTTCTATAAATAGGGCCCTCTCCTTTAGGAAGAGGTAGAAAAATAAGTAGGACTTGAGTTTAGTCCACCTTCCAAAGAACCCGCTCACTAAATCCCGAAACACATAGAATACACTTCACGGCTTTCTGTTAGAAGTCTTTCTTTCACAGTTTTTATTGTTGTAATAGTACCTTTTAGACCTTTTCTATTTCTTTAAGAATTACGATAATTGCAACTCTTTGTTGCCATCACGAGTATTTTAAGTGTTAGCTATGGAATCGCTGACTCATCTCTGATCATGCATCTAGTTTGGTTGGCTGTTTGTGTCTGATATATTTTGCCATTTCCATGTATTTGTTTATGTTCAGGTGTTCATGCCAATCCTTGATATATGAGGCCTATCAATGTTAGCGCTGAAACATGGCATTTGATGGACATGGGAAGAGTAAGGATTTGGTCAGTTCGGGCAATTGTTGAGTAATAATTGAATCTTTGACTGAGCAAATGGCAGTGAATAATTGGTTATAGTGTACATTGCTCTCATAAGACGTGTATGTGTTCCCTTAAAGACCAAGTCACACTGAATCTAGTAACTCTTTCAGTCTTCTACAAAGGTTTAGCAGATTATATGATAGTGTTCATAAGACGAATGATATTGTACTACATGCTTCTTTTGCACAGTCGCCACTGTCTTATTGAAAATGCTTCACATTGTAAGGCTCCATATTTCTTGTCACATCAGTGCCTTTCAAAACTTCAATGCAGATATGATTGAGGCAAAACTGCTTGTACCACATGAAGTTGTATTTCTTTTTTGACGATTTTTCATTTGTGTTTCATCTGATGATAAGGCAAAGAGTAGATGTGTCCTCAAGTAAGAAATATCACGCGATATGTGAAATGGTTCCTCATGACCCAATTAGAAAAATGGAAATTTGTCTATAAAATGTCTTTGCATTTGGGTATGGGTCTGCATTTATGCATCTACTAATTCCAGATTGAGGTAGTCTATAGTTGCTGTGAAATGTTGTTCTTTGAAGGTGTAATGTACTAATGTGTGCATCATTGTGGGTATTAGCATTTGGCAATTTATCACTTCTTTGAAACTTTATCAATGTTAATTCTTATGCACGATTCCCTTCCTTTTTTGGGGGGGCGGGGGGAGGGGGTTGGTTGGGCTGCCTTGTGTTTCTAATCCAGAATTTTGAATATGCAGATGAAAGAGAGTGCAGAGAAGCTTGAGTACTGGAGGATGAGAAAAAACGCCATACTAGACAGGAAGAATGAAAACAAAAAGCTTATTCGTCGACAAAGTTCCATGTGGGTTGATGATGGAGAATTGGAGAAGAAAATACTAAAGGCCATTGTTCATACCACCCCTCTCTAAGTGCTGTTGTAGCTAAGGAGTTATATTGCAAACTTCGAATTTGACAAATATGATCCATCAATAAATTTCAGAGTTATGATTTGCATATTCGTGCGTCGTGGTCTAGTTTTGACCATTCACGCTTATTGTGCTGAATATCCATATGTTCTTGCCTTCAGCTAATTAGTGCCCTTGTCCAGTTAGTGGTTTTACATTGAGAAGAGATTCTTTTCAAAATTATAGATGGACAAACTGTTATGATTTTTCTTGTTTTGAGTCTTATAATCCATGTATTGAATTGTTGGAGTCTTGTATTGTGTTAGAAGTGTTGCCCAGTTCAAATGTAAGTTGATCTTTTGGCGCCAAAGTCGGTTATCTAGCTGATATAAGGCTAGTTTGGCGGTTTAGGCTTACTTAGAGATATTTTTGATTCATTGTATCTAGATTCTCCTATAAGAGGATCAATCCTTGTAAGTCTTGATTCATTAAATGAAAAATTACTTGATTCTTGTGATTTTTTTCTCTCTCTTCTCATCTCTTCTCTAACTCTCATCTAACCTTACTTCTCTTCTCACCTAAACTCTCTCTTCACAAGTTAACTTCAATTTCTCAAATTGAAGCTTAACATTTGGTATCAGAGCCGGTTCATGCTGTCAATTGATTGATTTGAGCTGGCGAAATCTAAAAAGAACATTCTAACATGTCAGGAGGTGTAACTACCCAATCGGGAGCAGGAGGAGTAGGAGCAACAGGAGTTGGTCAATCCGTTGCTTTTGTTGATCCAAATATTTCCTATGCTGCCGTTGCAAGTGCAAATGCAACAAAAGAAGTCCAGTTTGTGACAAATGATCAATTGAAGTCACAATTGGATGATATGTTCAATCGATTTCAGGTTTTGCAACAACAAGGAATTGATCGCTTGAAGTAAGATCAAGCAGAGAATGTGAAGAAGTATGAAGTTTTGATTGAACAGAAACTCCAAGGATTTGAGGGCAAGCTTTATGATCTTCAAAATCAAGTAGATAAGCAAGTTGAATCATCTGTTTTTGGAGTTCTTTGACCTGCTAGTCAACTATGGCCTCCGGCTGAAGTGATGCAATCACAAGTGCCAAACACAAATGCAGCAGTCTTGAACAGACCAAGCGATGCTCCTTCGATGGTTCATACGAATGTTAGACCTCAAGATCTTCAACAATCTGTGGAGATAAGGCCACAAGGAGTTGAAGCAACCGTCAGATCACAAGATCATCCTGTTGAGCAAGTGTAATCTCGAACATCTGGCATGAACTCAAATGAAAATGTGAGGCACCTGGATTCTGTTGTTCATACCAAAACTTCTCCCGATAACATTTTGCATCTGGATAGGCCACTTGATCACTTCCGGCAGCAAAGATCTGGTACTAATGATGCTTCTTCTGAGAGTAGAAGCAATACATTCAGACAGCCAAGAGTGCAGATTGATCCCTTTGAAGGCAAGCAACCTCAGTCATGGTTAAGGACATGTGATAGATACTTCCATTTCTACAACATCAAAGAATCTGAAAAGGTGGAATTGGCAGCATTATATCTTCATGGTGATCATGAGGTATGGTTTTAAAGTTTGTTAAAAAGCAATCCAGACCTTTCTTGGGCTGGATTTGTGGAAGAGTTGTGTGAAAGATATGGTGATGAGGACACTAGTGATGTAGTGGATAATTTCAATAAAGTCTTTCAAACCACTACTGTGAGAGAATATATGACAAGATTTGAGAACGTAAGAGCTAGTATGATAGCTGCTTATCCTCAAGCAACTGAGTCTTATTATGTCTCAAGTTTTATTAGTGGATTGAAGCCATGGATTAAGAACATGGTGAAAGCTATTGGTCCTAAAACCTTAACAACGGCTTATGCAAAAGCCAAATTGATTGAGGCCACTGTCATTTCTGCAAGTGACAAAGGCAAGTTCAAAGGAAATGGTTCAAAATCTCATCATAGAGATGTAATTGGGACCAAGGCCAATAGGTTTGTTGAGAAGAGGCCTCAAAGACTTTGTTACAAGTGCAATCAGCCTTATCAGATAGGACATAAATGTAGCTCCAAGTTTTTGATGTCTGCTCGTGGGGTTAATGTTGCATTACAGTCAGACAGTGATGAAGGTGAGCCTGGTGAGGACAGTTCTGATCATGAGTCCCATGATGAATTGGCTGAGGATGAGATTGAGATTTCTATGAGGGCACTAACTGGTAATGGAGCTCACAAGACGATAAGGATCAAAGGAAAAGCAGGAAAAAGGCACATTACTATCTTAATAGATAGTGGAAGTACTCATAGTTTTGTTGATCCAAAGGTTGTGAAGAAGGTTAGGCATGAAGTGATTAAAACCCATCCCTTGGTTGTAACCATAGCAGACGGGAATTCGATCCTCACATAGAACAAATGCCAAGACTTCCAATGGTCTATGCATATGATTTCAGAATCCTTCCCTTTGGAGGATGTGATATGGTGCTTGGAGTTGATTGGATGAGATCATTCAGCCCTGTGGTTTTTGACTTTGCCAAGCTAACTGTTTCTTTTGAGATTCAAGGGACAAAGGTTACTTTGCAAGGCATTAAAGATCAAGCTCAATTGCAATTGATTGAAGGAAAGAGCTTACAAGAAGGTTTTAAGAAGAGTGCTTACAAGTGGATTGGTCAGCTGTTTGCAATTGCTCCAATAGAATTGTGTTATGTCCAGTAGCCGGAAGTTAAAGCTTGATAGAGGAGTTTGAGGACATTTTTGAGCAGCCTAAATCTCTTCCTCCACAGAGGTACCTTGATCATGCCATTCCTCTGAAATCTGGTGCAGCACCATTCAAATTGAGGCCATATAAGTGTCCTCATGCTCAGAAATCAGAAATTGAGAGACAAGTAGAGGAATTGCTCAAGACTTGCTTCATTAGACCAAGCCACAGTCCTTTTGCTTCACCAGTCATTTTAGTAAAGAAGAAAGATGGTTCTGCCAGGATGTGCGTCGACTATAGGCAACTCAATTATTTGACAATCAAAGATAAGTTCCCAATTCCTGTTATTGATTATTTACTCATGAATTGCATGGAGCATGTTTCTTCTCTAAGTTGGATTTGAGACAGAGTTATCATCAGATTAGAGTGCTTGAGCAAGACATCTATAAGACCTCATTTCAAACTCATCATGGACACTATGAATTTGTGGTTATGCCCTTTGGTTTAACCAATGCACCAGCTACATTTCAGGCAGCAATGAACGATATCTTCAAGCCGTTTCTGAGGAGATTTGTGCTGGTATTTTTCGATGATATTCTCATTTACAGTGCTTCTTATGAAGGTCATCTACAGCACTTAAGGGAAGTCTTCCTTGTTATGCGAAATCATAAGTTCTTTGCCAAGTTGTCTAGGTGTGCTTTTATGCTGCAGCAGTTGGACTACTTAGGACATGTCATATCCTCTAAGGGAGTCTCCACATATCCCTCAAAGATACAAGCCATGAAAGATTGGCCAATTCCTATCACTTTGAAGCAATTGCGAGGTTTTTTGGGCTTAACAAGCTATTACAGGAAGTTTATTGCTAATTTTGGATCGATTGCAAGACCCTTCACAGATCTGCTTAAGAAAGATGCTTTTGTGTGGAGTGATAGAGCTCAAGCAGCCTTTAAAGCTCTAAAAGCAGCTATGTGTGAAGCTCCTGTTCTTGCTATGCCCAATTTTGCTGAGACTTTGTCTTAGAAACTGATGCCAGTGGAAGTGGAATTGGAGCAGTGTTGTCACAGAAGGGAAGGCCCGTTACCTATCTAAGTCAATCTCTTAGTCCCAAACATCAAGCAATGTCCACATATGAGAAGGAGTACTTGGCAATTTTGTTAGCAGTTGATAAATTGAGCCCTTATCTTGATGGTCACAGATTCATAATCAGGACTGATCATCAAAGTTTGAAGCATTTGCTAGAGCAAAAGATTGTGAAAGAATACAGAAGAAAGGGCTAATGAAGATGTTGGGCCTTGACTATGCAATTGAGTATAAAAGAGGCAAAGAAAATCAAGCAGCTGATGCCTTGTCAAGAAGATTAGAAAATGGTGAGCAAGCCTATTGTGGAGCCATTTCAGTTGTCCTTCCATCTTGGTTAGAAGAGGTTTACAAGTCCTATGAAAATGATGCTTTTGCCCAAGAGTATATCACCGCCTTTAACATCAGTAACTGTAAGAGCACTTTTGATGCAGATATTTCAGTAAGTAAGGGAGTAATTCGATTGAAGGGCAGGTTGTACATTAGTTCTTCAACAGAATTGAGGGATCAAATCATAAGTGCTTCTCATGACACAGCTTAGGGTGGACATTCAAGTGTAGAAGGCACATATCAGAGAATTAAAGCCTATTTCAGTTGGCATGGTCTGAAGAAAGCAGTAATTGAGTTTGTGAGCTCTTGTGATGTATGTTAGCAAACTAAGCTGGGTGATCACAGGTACCATGGTCTTTTGCAGCCTCTCCCTGTTTCAGATGGAGCTTGGGTGAATATAAGTATGGATTTCATTGAAGGCTTGCCTAAGTCTGAAGGCAAGGAAGTGATATGGTTTGTTGTATATCGTTTCACAAAGTTTAGCGATTTCATTGCTTTGATTCGGCCATTCACAGCTGAAAAATTAGCCAGATGCTTCTTGGATGACATATATAAGTTACATGGATTGCCACAATCCATTGTATCTGGTCGAGATAGAATTTTCACAAGTCATTTTTAGAGGGAATTGTTCAAGCTTATGGGAACTACTTTGGCTCTTAGCTCTTCGTACCATCCTCAGATTGATGGGCAAATGGAAAGAGTCAATCAATGCATTGAACAATATCTTAAGAGTACGGTTTTCACTCATCCTAAAGAGTGGAACGAGTGGTTATCTCTAGATAAGTATTGGTACAATACGCATGCTCGTGCTTCTTTTGGCACTACTCCTTTCAAAGCTTTATATGGCTATGATCCTCCAACTCCTTTCTCGTTGCAAAATATGACTTCATATGTGTTGGAAGTCTATAATTTGATGCAACAGAGGAAGCAACTGCAGCATATGCTCAAGGACAATCTACAGCAAGCTCAAGCCAGGATGAAAATGTATGCAGACAAGAAGTGTGTGGACAAGAATTATGAAGTTGGTGATATGGTTTACCTCAAATTACAACCTTATAGACAGTCTACCGTGGCTGTCAAGAGCAATGTCAAGCTAAGTGCTCGATTCTTTGGATCATATTAGATTCTTGATAAGATTGGCAAAGTGGCTTATAGGCTTGAACTACCTCCTAATGCATACATTCACCCAGTTTTTCATGTTTCTTTGCTTAAGAAACAGGTAAAGAAAGGATGTAAAAGCTCAAAGTCACCCCCAGAAGTTGGATCCAATGGGTCTTTGGTGTTGCAACCAGCTGCCATTCGTGGTTCCAGGGGGATCAAGGCAGGCACTAGGAGGATTAAGAAAGTGCTAGCTCAGTGGTAGAATTTGGACCAAGATTTTTTTACTTGGGAAGATTTGGCATTCTTGAAGAGTCAATTTTCAAATTTCTCTTCTTGAGGTCAAGAAGCTTCTTAAGTGGAGGGGATTGTTATGATTTTTCCTATTTTGAGTCTTATAATACATGTATTGAATTGTTGGAGTCTCGTATTGTGTTAGAAGTGTTGCCTAGTTCAAATGTAAGTTGATCCTTTGGGGCCAAAGTCGGTTATCTAGCTAATATAAGGCTAGTTTGGTAGTTTAGGCTTAGTTCGAGATATTTTTGATTCATTGTATCTGGATTCTCCTATAAGAGGATCAATCCTTGTAAGTCTTGATTCATTAAATGAAAAATTACTTGATTTTTGAGATATTTTTCTCTCTCTTCTCATCTCTTCTCTAACTCTCATCTAACCTTACTTCTCTTCTCACCTAAACTCTCTCTTCACAAGTTAACTTCAATTTCTCAAATTGAAGCTTAACACAAACAAATCATGACCATAAATCAGATATGTTATCTTTGTGGAAGAGTTGATCTATTCACATCTTTGCTCGTTCTTTCTGTGAAATGTCAGTGTATGTTGCTTAACAGGATGATGATGATGATGTCATAAATTGATATCTCAATAATGGTTGGTGTATTAGTTAGACTTGTTTATTTAGTTCATGAACTCGACAAGGGCGTGGTTAATCTTGTCAACTATGTGCTGTGCTCTAGTATCTAGGGCATTGATTGATTTGGGCACTTGTTTGAAGAACTTTAATGGTTTCTTTAGGTTTCTTTGAGTTGGTTCATGCCCATTGCTCTGGAGCCTTTCTTAGTTTAGGTGGGAGGCTGTAGATTGTAATGAAATTGTGGGCTATAGAGCTTAATGATAAGCATGAACATTGGCTAGACACCCAGACTTAGAGCTGGAAATGTATAGACTTGAGCCTGTTTGGCAAGCTTCTCTTTTCTTTTGAGATTTTAAAGGATATTTGGCATGTAAATATGCTTTTAAATAGAATTTATTTTTTTTGCTTTCAAGCATAAGTTGAAAAATAGTATTTCCCCTTTAAAACAAAAACATAGGAAAAATTTAAAATTTTGTAGACAAAAATATTCCTACAGTTAGCATTTTTGTACAAGGTGTTATTGCAGAAGTTAATTAAAAAAAAAAAAAAAAAGATTTCTCATAGTTTAACCAAACAGGCCCTTAGTCTTGTGTGGTATTGCTATTTGCATATTATGGGTGGTACGGCTCTAAAGAACCATTGTGCAGAGATAAGAAAGCCCTAGATTTTTTCCTATTCGTGTAGTTGAAACAATATCTCAACCTAGCCTATCCTTTCCTAAAATCTCAACCTTTGCAGTATTTTTAATACTAAAGATGCCAAACTATTTTCCAAACTTGAAGCAAACACTGAAAGGCATTTTCATATATGGATATAGCAATAGGGAATGGCTCTGGTAAGAGATGAGAGGGTGAATTCTGAGCCACACATTTAGTTGAAGAGGGGCAGGAGGGTGATGTAAGGTGGCAAGAAGATGACATCAGCAACCAAATGAGAGGCTTAGTGTCCACCTTCTCACTCTCACTCTCTCATAAGAGTCATATCCGATAGAAACGAACTGAGGTTTTACAATTTAACAGATATTTAACCAATTATCTAAACCAAAATATCATTTACATCTATTCTAAATATTCTAAAAATTTCTACCAAAAAAAAAAGGATCCTACTCCCTGCTAGCAGCTAGAAAGCATGCACCCGTTGACCTAAAAGTGTCAAAATCTCCCTGAGATTTTGTTATGTGAATCATTACATAAGGAAGAACACCCATAAAGCGGGAAAATTTAGGTTTCCATCCCAGTTGCTGAGCCCGACAGAACATCAAAAATGTGTTTGCAAAATACGAGTTGAAACCCATGAAGACATGCCACTAAGCATGGCCCTGTGGATTGAAGTACCAGCTTGAAACCCTTTTGCAAAATACATGATCCACGAACCACCACAGAGTGCCTAGTAGTAGAGAACCCAAGTATAGCTTCGCTAGCGGCTTAGCATTTGCATCATTGGTGTAGATATAGTACTTGTACATCCGGGGGATGCAGAGAAGACAGAGCAACACATAATGTAACTTGAAGCCAATACCAAAACCAACCAAATGATGAAGAACAGCAAATGCGGCTCCATAGAGGAAAAGAAACATCGGCATTGTGCTCTTGTAACGCCAATCTGGTGAGTAGAGTATGTATATATATAATAACAGTTCCCACACCATTGGGGTCTCATCGCCATGCTGATGCGTGCCACGAAAAGAGGGTTTCTCATTACATTGAGCCTGTGATAGTTGTGCATAAATACTTGAGTGTAAAAGCAAAACTTTTCCACAATTAAATCTTAGTTAAATGAGCTTCTAGTGAACAGCATCAACTTTAAAAATGATCAACATAGACACTGGTGATCGGACTCTTGTAAGTAGGGGTGTATTTGAGCTGACCCTGCCAGGCTCAAGGCTTGGCTCGTTAGCTTTAAACTCGGCTCAGGCTCGACTCAATGTAAGCTCAGGGAGTTTTAAATTAGGCTTGCAATATTATCCTCATTTAAGCTCCATATAGGCTCGTTTGGGCTCGTTTAAGCTCAAGCTTGACTCATTTAGGCTCCAATAAAGCTTCATTGGGCAATATTTAAGCAAGTATATTATATTAAAAAAAGCTTGCTTAGACCTGTTTAAGGCTCGTGAGCTTACGAGTTCAAGCTTCACTAAGCTCGGGCTCAGCTCTATAGGCTAAACGAGCCGGATCGACTCCTTTACTCCCATACTTGCAAGAATGATCCTGAGATTATGAATAAGTTAAAAATACAGGCATCTCCAGAAGAAATCAACGAGTGATTCAACACTACTACTAAGACAAGATGCAGTTTATACACGGAAGGAAGATTTACTGGATCATATATTTACTTGGCAAGGTGTAGGTTGCTAATAATGAACATAATACAGAATGCATTTGACTGGTTCCAAACTCTGTTTACAAGGATTCCGGTACAAGTAATTCAAACTTTAAAGTCTAAATATTGGTACTATAAAACAATAGATTTGCTTAAATGAAAGATACACAATGCATTGGGTTGAATTGTTCTAGAGCTTTGTGATATGGATTCCAATACAAGCAACACCACCTCTTAGAGCCTAAATATCATTATAGGAGATTTCTGAACGGGTGTTAAGATTAGTTCTCCATATTCATGTCAATCTAAAGTATGTGCGTGATGCATCAACTTGCGATTCCAAAAATCATTATCCTATGAGAACGATGACTAGAAGGCAAAAAGGTGGATTGAGGAGAATTGACTTACACCCGTTGTAGTGTGGCAAACATGCAGTATCTTCGATTTGAAGATCCATATAATTCACCATACTTCCTTAGCAACAGCAACGGTCCAGGAATGGTCCTGGTCACGCAAGTGCTGATTGGGCCTCAAAACTACAATACATGGACTACATCGATGAGGAGAGCATTTCGATCAAAGAACAAATTAGGTTTTATTATGGGAGAAATAGATGAACCTGTAGAGGATGATCCTCTGTATGAAAAATGACACCGATGTGGTTCGATGATCACCTCCTGGATAACCAATTCTGTTTCTACTAAAATTGGAACCAGTATCAACAGTGCATGCAATGCCACTGAGATGTGGGCAGACATTAGGGCTCGCTATTCACAGAAGAACGGACATAGAATTTTTCAAGTCAAACAAGCAATTTTAGAGTTGAAGCAAGGTACTATGACAGTTACTACCTATTTTGTAAAGCTGAAAACCCTATGGGATGAGTATATTGACTATAAGGCCATTTCTCCTTGCTCATGTGGCGTGAAAGGATGTCGCTGTGTTCAGGACATGCTAGAAACTAGACAAAAAGATTACACTATGGCGTTTTTGATGGGACTGAATGATACTTACACTACAGTAAGGGATCAAATTCTATTGTTGAAGCCTCTCCCTTCCATCAGTGCTGTTTTTGCCATGATAACTCAACAAGAGACACAGAATGAAATTAGGACTCCCAAAGGGTAACAGATTTCTATTGTTGAGAATGTTCTTATGCTAGGAAGATTAGAGGATAGAAAAATGCAGCCAAGTGCTACAAAAAGGAGAGCGCTATGTGTACTCATTGTGGTATGACGGGGCATACCATTGAAAAGTGTTACAAGCTCCATGGATATCCTTCAAGGTACAAGCTTAAGGGAAAGGGGAACAGCGCTTCAAAGACTAGGCCTTCTGCCATTGATGATTCTTCTAAAGAAAGGGCTATGCTCTCCGTCACTTCTGAACAGTGTCAGCAACGGAAGCGCTAGTAAAGAAATTGCTTCAGCTAACGTTGGTAGTGCTTCTGGTTTGTCAATGCCACTTTCAGATATAAGAGCACTTACTTCCTTTCACTCTTTTGCTTCTTCATCCTCAAATCATGATAAATTCAAGAACTTTTGGATCATTAACTCTGGTGCTTCCCATCATATATGTGAGAACATCATTCTTTTGACAAAATAACTCATATTATGCAAGGACGTGCCACTCTCCCCCATGGTAATTCTACAGAAGTCTCTCACAAAGGCATTGTTAAGCTTACCTCAGATTTTTCCTTATCTGATGTTCTCTTTCTTCCTCAATTCAAATATAATCTTTTGTCTGTTGGCCAGTTGTGTAACTTAAAAAACTTAACCTGTTCCTTTACTGCTGATACATGTGTTATACAGGACAACACCAAATCGATTATGATTGGGGTGGCTTGGAGATGCTTTGATTTCTATCTTCTTCTACTTGAACATGGCACACTAGCAGCTTGTGATGCTTGTTTCCCCATTGGTCCTCCAAACTTTAGTCTTGTCTCTATTCTAAGTCTATGGCATTTAAGTCTTGGACATTCCTATAAAGGAAGGATACAAGCCTTACAACGTTTAATCCCTGATGTAATGATCGATAATTCTGATGTACCCTGTCTTGTCTATCCTATGGCAAAACAAAAGAGATTACCCTTTATATGCAATAATAATCTATCCCCCAATTTCTTTGATCTCATCCATTGTGATATTTGGGGTCCCTTCCATGTAGAATCTTTCTTTGAGCATAGATATTTCTTAAGCATTGTTGATTATTGTACAAGAACAAGTTAGTTATACATGATGAAACTCAAATCTGAAGTGGCTAAATGGTTACTTGCATTTTACAAACATGTTTTAACCCAATTCAAAAAGCCAATTAAAACCATTCACAGTGACAATGGAAAGGAGTTCAAACTTACTGATTTTTACCTGGATCGTGGTATTACTCATCAAACGTCTAATGTTGGTACACCTGAACAAAATTCTATGGTAGAAAGGAAGCATCAGTACATTCCTGCTGTTGCCAGAGCTCTTCATTTCCAAGCCAACACCCCCTTTACCTATGGAATGAGTGTGTTCTCACTACCATAAATCTCATCAATAGACTTTCTTCGCGGTTATTACACAATAAAACTCCATATGAACTCCTTTTTGGCAAAACTCCTGATTGTTCTTATCTCAAACCCTTTGGTTGTCTGTGTTTTGCTTCCACGTTATTTGCCCAACATGACAAATTTTCTCTTAGGATTAGGATAGCAATATTTTGTGGGGTATCCTTTTGGGGTGAAGGGTACAAACTCTATTATATCCAAAAAAAGGAAATATTTTTGTCCAGAGATGATGTGTTTCACGAGAATATTTTTCCCTTTTCTACTTTATCTCCACATGATGACCCCTTTTCACACCTTCTTATGCCTTGCCATCCTTCTCGTGATGTTGATTTGTCTAGTACTTCGATTGGTGTGACCCTCCCTACTCCTGCTTCTACCACTGCCTCAAACATCATTCCTTTGTATCCAGTGGATAGCCACTATGTCCTCCATCTCTAGTAGCATTACCTGCTGAACCTCTAAATTCCCTTGCTCTCCAACAAGTTACCCCCCCCCCCCCCCCCCCCCCTCCTTTCCCCAATCGACTGGTCCCTCTCATTCTCCTTCCCATATATATGTTCCATCTCCTCTTTAGGCATCACCCGTTACTCCTGCTGCTCCTTCTGTTCCTCCCCTTAGAAAATCTACCAGATCTCGTCATCCTCCCATATATCTCCAAGATTATCACTATAGTCTCATTTCTTTCTCTACCTCTTCCTTTTCCTCCAATAATATTGTCACTTATAATTCTCTCTCTCCAACTCACAAAGCTTTTTCTGTTGCTTTATCTACCTATGAGGAGCCTGAACACTACCATCAAGCAGTTCAATTTCCTCACTGGTGTGAGGCTATGGTGCAAGAGATCTCTGCTCTTGAGAAAAATGGGACCTGGGACATTGTTCCCCTCCCTTCACAAAAGAAATTGGTTGGCTGCAAGTGGGTATATGAGGTTAAGCTGCGTTCGGATGGCTCTTTGGAGAGATATAAGGCTCGTCTGGTTACTAAAGGTTACACTCAGCGGGAAGGAGTTGATTACTTTGACACATTCTCTCCCGTTGCCAAATTTACAATTGTGAAGCTTCTTCTCAGTATTGTTGCTGTAAAAGATTGGTATCTTTCTCAGCTTGATGTGCATAATGCCTTTCTTCATGGGGATCTCTCTGAAGAGGTTTAAATGACACTTCCACCTGGTTTTGTGGTTTAGGGGGCGCATTTGCCTATTTCTTGTCGTCTTTGCAAGAGCTTATATGGCCTCAAGCAAGCTTCCTGGTAGTGGTTTGCTAAGTTTTCTGCTGCTTTGCTGTCTCTTGGTTTCCTACAGTCCAAGAATGACTACAGCCTGTTCACTCTTTCTTATCCATCTCACTTCACTGTTGTTCTTGTCTATGTAGATGACATTATCATTGTTAGCAGCAGTCTCACTTATGTTTCCAGCCTTAAAGAGGATCTTCATCGTTTATTTCGTTTCAATAATCTGGGCACTCTAAAACACTTTTTGGGTCTTAAGATTGCTAGACAACCATCTAGGATTTCTGTCTATTAGCGCCAGTATGCATTCAAAGTTCTTAAGTTTGCTAGGCTGTCGTCCTTCTTCTACTCCTATGGATTCCAATTTGTCTCTCATTCATGATGATGGAGACCTCCTACCAGATCTAGAATCCTATCGCAGGCTCATTGGCAGGCTCAAATACTTGACTATCACACGTCCGGATTTATCCTTTACTGTTGGCAAATTGAGTCAGTTTGTCTATGCTCCTCACCAACCTCACTTTACAGCTGCCGTACGTGTTCTATGCTACATTAAGTCCTCTCTTGGTCAGGGCCTGTTCTACTCTGCTTCTTCTTCTCTCCATCTGAAAGCCTTTACATATGCTAATTGGGGGTCTTGTCCTGATACCAGACGCTCAGTGACTGGATATTGTGTTTTCTTGGGCGATTCTCTGGTCTCAAGGAAATTTAAAAGTAGCCTACAGTTTCTTGTTCCTCTGCTGAAGCTGAGAACAAAAGCCTGGCCATTACTACTTGTGAGATCATTTGGCTTCTGCATCTATTTTTTGATTTTGCCATATCTCATCCTCAACTTGCATTTATCTTCTTTAACAATTCAGCTGCTACCTATCTCACTCGTAATCCTATTTTTCATGAGTGTACTAAGCATATTGAGCTGGATTGTCATTTTATTAGTGATGGGGTCCTCAAAGTTCTTCGTTTGGTTTCTCAACATCAACTTGCAGATGTTCTGACCAAGGCTCTGCCGCCCATTACCTTCCAAGCCTTCATTCGCAAGTTAGGTCTTTTGAACATCTTCGCCCCAACTTGAGGGGGCGTATTAGCATTCTAATTATATTAGCTTGAAATATTTCTTTTGGATATTTTATTTCCTTCAGATATTTTTGGTTTTATATTTAAGATGTTTCTGTTTGTTAGTTTTTCCCACGTTTCTTTTGCCCTCATATATATATACATATATATATACATATACATACATATATATATATATATATATATATATTATGTTGTTGCTATTCATAGAATTTAACGAAGGAAATACTTCCCTTTCTTTTCTTCTCCTCTCACTAATCATTAGCTATAGTGCAAATTTTGACCTAGGGCGCAGTGATTACTTAAGATAGCTATGAGGAAGACATTGGACTCAAATATTGATTATAAAACATCTGTGTAGCCAAAATGTCTCAATTAGCAGGAGCGGGGGAGGGAGGGAGAGAGAGAGAGATTGAATGCCTGTGGGGGGTTGAGTAGAGAAAGAGTGAGAGAGAGCGAGAGGCTACACGATATGCCCCACCTGATAGGGGCGTTGGGCTTTGTCGCTTCCTTATTTATATAGTTAAAATTCACGCTTTTGTCTCTTATTGGGACTCAATTTCTAACTCTCAATTCCGTTAAAAGTTCTATTTTGAAAATAATTTCATTTAATTTTTAGCTTTTTATTTTTTTGTAAATGTTTTGAAATTCAAAATTAACAAAAAAAAATTAATTTTAATTTCTTAAAAAATTAAAAACTATGAATAAAAAAAACATAGGTATTGTATCTCCGGTGTTCTCTTACAACATATTACCTAACTACGCATACTTTTTCGATCAGGATTTCAGGGAAAAAAATAAAAAAAGAGTGCTTTTATATCTTAAAAAGCAAATTTAAGATATAATTTAAATTGTTGATAGCAATAAATATTATAATTAATCAATTAGAGTATCTAGATCCACATGTGTTATAATTATTGATTATGATTTATACTCTACTTTTCTAACTAGATCTACATCTTGCATTATCTTATTACAGTTACTTTAGTCTTTGGGCTATTAGTGTACTCTCTATATATACTAGTACTTGTAACCTCATCATTATTTATAATATGTATAACGGTACTTGTAACTTTATCATTATTTAATAAAATATTTAGGGAATTTTAGCATACTAGACTCGGTAACTTATACTTTTTTTTATCCGATCGGTAACTTGAATATATAGAAAAGTAAATACATGATAAGATAAGGCTAAACCCAATCAAGATGAAGCTAGATCTAAATAAAGAGAATATAACAGATCTAAATCTAAAATATAAAATAAATATATCCCAATACGCTCGCTCAATTTGCACAAGGAGGACTAACATGTATGCAGATTGGTCTTGTGAGTGCGGAAACGATATGTGGATAGGCCTTTGGTGAAGATATCAACAATTTTTCTAGCTGTCACCATTAAGAATCTTCTCTCGAACATAATAAAAATCAACATCAACATGTTTCATATGATCATTGGAGATTGAGTTAGCTGTAAGCTAAGTGGTAGAGGTATTATCACAAAACAGAACAACGGGAACTGAGAGCCATAGGCCAACATCTCGCATGAGGTAACGAAGCCAATCACTCTCTGCTATAGCATGAGTTACAACTCGATATTTTGGCTCGATTGTGGATTTAGCAACAGTGGGATGCGTTTTGTCATGTCAAGAAATGAAATTAGGGCCAAGAAAGAGCATGAGCTACAACATCTAATTTAGTAATGGCCCTCAGCTTTTTGAAACTTATAAACAATGGCATACATAAGCAAGAACATGCCTAAAAATGGGAAACCAGGTTGAGGTCAAGAATGTGTGAGGGTTTTAGTTGTCATGCCAAAGTGCAAATTGTCACTTGAACTTTGTATTAGACTATGATGGCAGCTTATTGCTTCTTAAATTGGTGAAAGTCATACGTGCTATAACTTTTTACTATTGTTCCAGTGTTGTCTTTGTATGTTGGCATTGTCACTGTAGGATGCATCCCGGGATTAACTCTTTTCTGTCTCTTAGGAGGGAGAAGAGGAAAAAATGAAAGAGATGAATGAAATCAAATGAGTTTAATTATGAAACGGTTGCTCTTTGAAAAGGAAACATTGCTAAGGATATGTTGTGCCATGCCGAAGACGGCTGCTCGAGGGGGATTTCACATTGAATCTCAAGTTACTTCAAAATTATCCTTCAACCAACATCAATCACTTATTTTATGTTTCCAAAGTTACGAGCACGTCTTGCTAGCTGAAGCTTTTGCTTGGGATTATTGTCTCCTTTCTTTTTGATATAGTTATTCTTTTGCCTATTGGCACTTCTTGTTTAGTATTATGCTCAGTGTAGATTTGTTTCTATGTAAATTGTAGGTTGGGTGATAAGAACTGCTCACATTATCATTTAGATTTTGAATAGTTTGTAATGGGTGCACCAGCATCTTAACATAATTTTTTTTTTTGGGGGGGGTGTTTAATTCTGAGTTTATCTTTAAATCATATTGCTATTTTTTTGTCACAGAAAATCAAATTGCTTGAATGAGACTTTCTTTTTATCCCTTTGTTTTTGGACGTTTCGTAAAGGGGATTAGTGTCTGTGATGCAAATCGGTCTAAAGATCCTATCTGCAGCCTCGAACCTCGACGACATGTGGTGAGATAGGATAGGATGCCTCTAACCCATTGATCGTATGCAACTATACCTGATTAAGAGGAATTGGCTAAAACTCGTTGATTCTACGTAGACCCCGGATCAATAACCTAAAGAGGAGTCAAGTAAATTTATTGAACTCTTTCAAAATAAAATTACAAAGATCAACTCAAACATAAGACTTATCCAATCAACTCAATCATAAGACTTATCCAATATTTCAATAATCAAAAGCTTCTTAAAATTATAAACTAATGGTCTATTTATAGATATAAAAAACCCTGCTCCTAATAATAATCTATCTAAGAACTAATCCTACTTTAAATCAAACTTTATTACTCCTAATAACAATCTAATTGTAAAACCCAAATTTTGATTACATGATTCTGTAAAAATTAAACGCTAATGAATAAAATTTTAATTAAAACTCCTTTTGTTATCTTGATCGAGTTATTTTGATCCCTATTTGCATTAGTTTGTCTATTAAATAGAATGATGGTATATGTTGCTTTGGTGTTTGGATAGAGAGATCAAATATAAATAAACATGCAGCTTATAGGCGTCCCAATTCTCACCCGTCAAGCACAGATAAATGAACAATGGGATTGGGATTGTTTCATGTCAAATGTATACTGCAAACCTTTATTAGTAACATATGCTATGAAAGCTAAATGAAATTTATTACATATGCGTATTATTTGGCAATATACACGGTTAACATTTCATTAACTTATGAAAGTAAAGAAATATGATTATTTAATTTAATTATAGGTATTGAATATTTTCAATTATCATCAAATTTTTAAATAAAGAAAATACACATACATATTATAATACCCGTATTATATAGATACCATTATCAAAACTTATATTTTATTGTATTATTAACAAAGCTGCAAACATCTATAAGCGGGAGAAATAAAATATTACTTATCCTGATTGCTCCATATACAAGTGATTGGACCTTTTCGTTCAAAAAAAAAAAAAAGTGATTGAACCTTGTAAATTATGTTACTAGGATACTTTTTTTCCAAACCAAAAAATAAAGTGCTATTGCATCTGATGAAATTCATCTGTTTTGAACAATTCAGTTTATTAAAGTAGGCAATCACCTTAAACTAGATGATTTAGAATTTACATAAAAGATCTGTAGAAGAGGTGATTATTCATCCTATGGGTGCTACTAGGGTTAAAAGAATAACGAGAATGAATATCCATAACGACAAATGGTGAAACAAATAAAAAAGCTATTCATTTCATGTACTATTTTTTTTTTTTTTTTTTTTTTTCTCCCAACACAACGCCAGAAGGCCATTCCGGGAGCTGGTTGATAGCTGCAAAAAAAACTGTTTATGGATGGGATCAGGAGAACTACTACAACATTCAAAGTACATCAGTAAACACTGTGAGTGAGAGGTACATGAAAACCTGAAACTTCGTTGCCTCCAAATTTGCAGTAAGTTCGCTATCAATCAAATAGGATTATCACCCCTCTGTAGGAAAAATATTTTGCTCTAATTCACAAAAGTTCGTTTTTTTCACCAACAAAACATCGAACTATTATACTTCTAGCTTGATTGGGAGAGCAGAAGATACTTAAGAGATATATGGAGCAGGATTGCTTGCCTTGTGCACACAAAGGTGCATATGGTAAAGTTCTCACCTTTTGGTTAATATTAGTAAATCCGTGCCGCTGTTGACGTGAACCAGTATAAGATAACAAAGAATACTTTTCATTACTCATCCCTCAGATCCAGACAATGTCGAACCGGTCCTGGTTTCTGATGAGTCGCCAACCTCTTCAACCTCTACCCGATTGTTCAAAGTTTCCATAACGTTCCCTGGAGGGCATTTGTCAGCAGGATTTCTAGGTGACATCTGACAAAAACATTCAGGCCAGGAATTCGTATAGAAAGACTCAGGCGAAACCCGCTTGTGTGGCCCACCGAAGCTTGTTTTCAACATTACCCGCCTTACATCATCTTCAAAGCCAGCAGTTTGGCCCTTCTCTCGAGCAATGAATATCGGGGCAAGAGCTTTTCTGTCAGGTCGGACTATAGTTCGAAAGCCATAGTACAAGCGGTGGCCAAGAAGGTTGTTAGCGAAGTTGCTTGGGCCATCATAAGTGGGCATGAAGATGTCTGCAAGGAGACAGACCATGTAATCTACAGCAGAGCCTAGCAAGCCATGATTATTCCTTGCCAGTTCTCCCGCAGTGTCAACAGTACTGTGGTTTTCAAGTCGAGGGAAAAGGGACCTGAAGGGCTTCATGAAACGTTCACCCCCAAAAAGATCACCAGCTGCAAGATAAATCCTTGTGGAATTATCAAATCCCATAGCTCGAAGGATAAGACCCACCTAAGCCAGAAAGTACACAATTAATCACCAAAATTTTAGAACTTAAGATATCAGAATGACTATACGACAAAATTTTGCAACAGGTGAGGGTAAGTATTGTAAATAACTGCAGAATACATAATGAAAACTTAAGCAGTAGTGTGAAATAATTGAAAAATGGAAGAAAAGAGTGATAGAATGTCAAACCTCCTCTGGGGTCAAAGGACATTTTCCGATAGCCCGTCTCTCATTATAAACAAGTTTCTTCGGTGCAAAATTCTTCTCTCGGTACTCCTTCAATAATTTCTGCTCCTTAGGCGTAAATATATCAAAACACCTATAAAAGATTTCCATTCAAAGTTGTATTAGCGTCTGCAAGACAATCTCAAAGATGCCCGTTCAAATAGTAAAGAATCTAAAGATCTTAGTAAAGAATCTAAAGATCTTCTCTATTAAACAGTCAGCAGGAAAAGCAAGACAGAACGCAGGCCTATGTCCATGGTAATAGTAAAAAAAAGATAAAATTTGTCGAGTCCAAAACAAAGAAGAATTAACAAATAGATTACTCAATATGAAATACTTCTGCACTTGCTTTCTCTCTTGACGTTATTACTTTTTGATAAAAAAAACCATGTATCCTGCACAAGAGGCTTCCAAGCATTAGCATGGACAAGACTCACCCAGCAAATGCTAGCATGTCCATCTCAAAACGAAGATGTATTGCCATGAACCGACCCTGTGAACGAAGTCTACTGACAATGGAGTTACTCAACTCCATTATGTGCGGCTTAAATCTGAGGGCATGATAATTGACTCTGCATCTCAAACGCTGATATTCAGGATTGTCTACTTCTTCAGCCAGACGATGTGAAAAGGGAGTGAGATAGATAGCCCCATGCTCCTTCATCTTCTGCAAAGCAACTGTGGTGTACCAATTGATGGGAGCATCTCTAGGAGGGTTCATCTGAATTTAAGAAAAAAGGGATCAAAACAAATACAAGATGTTAACAGGCATAGTTTGCTCTTGAATCATGCATGCACGACTCTAGACTTTCACCCACCTGATGGGCTTTCAATTTCTTCATCTTCCCATTTTTTCGAATCTCGGGAATACTTTCCACAATCCGGACATCATATCTCAAAGTTCTGATAAAATGTTCTACATCATAGATACCTTGAAATCCACTGCAGAATAGCAACGTAAGTCATGATTAAATATAACCACATTAAACATGATATGTCACATGAGCCTAAATCCGATGCTTATGTTTCAAGCAATACTTGCACCCAAATGGGCCGGCCTTATACAAGCCACTGTATAGCAGTTTGATCTTTAGGCCTCTATTTTTTTTCTTTTAACTCTTATACTCAGTCCCGCATCAATCACTCAATCTCCTTTTGGGGTGTGTGTCTGATACTCAAGGCACCAATTTATTTGTATTCTCTAATGTCTTACACAGTGGAGGACTAAATATGGAACTAATTAAAGTCATTTGAATGTAACAGCATGGATCGAAAGACAATATTTCATGAGAAAGTGATTACGGGGACAAAACTAAATAAGACTTTCTAGCTTAGCTCAAAGCTTAACCCATTCGGATGAGTTAATCCGAAGCTGGCTTTGGTTTTAAACATGTCTCCAGGGAAAGCCTCATGGCCTAGAGGCTTGAATAGATTATTATTGCGTTCATTCCATTATAATAGAAATATTCTTCCACAATATACCCAGAATATGGGGCTAAACGTTGTGATCTAGACTTGTATTTAGAGTTTCCTTGGGGTTGATAAGGTGAAATGAGATGCAGGAGCACTACTGGCTACAAGTAAATAGCTTGCATATAAACCTCATTTCAAAAGACCTTTTACAAATCCTATGGTACAAAGACAAAACAACTGCAGAACCTCAGAGGAGATCATGACAGAAGTGCACACAGCAGCCTTCCTGTGAAGTTAGGTCTCCTTAAAATCCGCATGAACCACCAAATGGTGCCCCAAACATAAACAAGAGGGAAATCGACTTAACAAACCATATAATTACTAACTAGCAGGTGGATATTAATGTACACCTGTCATCATGCCAGAAGGAATTCGCATCCAGCTCAGGTAATACAAGTGTCGCATTCATTATTCGTGCTGCAAGGACAGCATTACATATCTGTAACATCAACAGGCACACAGTGAGTAACACAGAGCACCTTAGAGAGGATATATCAGATGATTGTTTTGCTGGTTTCACAATCATACAAAAGAAAGCAGGTTAAGTAGAATTCATGAGCTGACTCAAAGAGCCCAAAATGTCTAATTATGAATTATTCAGATATTGTATCTATTTGGTGCAACTTTTGTGGTAAAGGAAAAGTATCAAGAAGGAAATGATCAAAAGGAATACAAAGACATGCAAAAAATAAAGTAAGCACAAACCGCGCTCCTTTGTTGATTCAGGCCACCATTGCAGCGAACACGCAAATAGCCATTAGTTTGAATAGGCGGCGCTGCAACGACAGAGAACATTGGGAATTCAACAATCAAAATATGCTAATAATTAAGAATAACTGATTCAGCCTAACAAGAAAGCAGAAGAATTTACGTGGCCAATCAGATCTGGGAGCAGATGAAGGTCTCCAGCCTTCAGAGGGAGCAGTTTCCCATAATTCTTCCAAACTGATCTGGAACATGAAGCAGCAAAAATTCCATGTTTCTGATATGATAATCATAGAGAGCAAGATAATCATGGAAAAACATAGATGTAAAGGAAAACCATCATTGTAAAACTAGAACGAAGATTTGGTCTCAATTCTCCATAAAAAAGAATCTAACTCAATGAACTTTGAAAAAGAGATAAATATTACAGTTGCATTATTCTGCAGTTTTTATAAGTCAGATTAGTACAAAAAGTTATGTTCTATTCATTGGTTCTCTGAGTTATATCTACACATCAGCTAATCATCTGCTGGACAGCCCCAAATGTCCTTCCCTAACATATTACAAAAAATCACATTATGATGCATCGTTTATGTATCACGAAAAGCACAAGTCGCAGCCAAAATCACAATCATTCAAAGTTCGACATTTCTAGTAAAATTCCATCACCCTAACTTTTTCTAAAAAAGCCATGGAGTATTGTTCATGAAAGCAAAACATAAGCTTTTGAACAAAGGAAAGCTGCATTTAGAGCAACCGAAAGGCCTAGCAAGTTGCTCATAAAAAGCAATTAAATCATTCAAATTTACATTCTAGTTCACGATTCTTGTGTTCTTAAGCCCTTCTATGAGATTCAACTTCTATGAATACGGACTTCTAAGTCAAGATTGATATCATCTTTCTATTAGGGACTTCATAACAACTGATACCTTCGGAGAGACCAGTTACTAAGGCCACCCACGAAAAACTGAACCACAAATCAAATTAGCAAACATAATAAAGGAATTGGGAGAATAATTTAGACACTGGAATTTGCATGGTCCAGCTGAAGCGTACGTCCACGAGTGGGAGCACCACTTAGTTTTCACCATAGGAAGAGAGGCATTTCAACAAAATCTCTCACTCACACTCTACCTCGCACTATCTGCTCTACATCTTATCCCTACCAAAACCATGGGAAAAGATTCTATTTATAAGCCTGTACAAATCATAACCCTGAAAGCCCACGAATCACCATCATCATTAACCATTAATTTAATCCAGCCATGAATGTAGGCATACCATCAATCTCCAAACCTAACACTTTATTCTAAATTGATTGATTGGAATTGCACTGACTTTTAACCTTGTTACCCTTGAGTAAACACTCAACACTTCAACGGAGACAACTTCCCTCCGCAACAACATCAATACCTTTCCATTTATGACACCAACCATTATGATTAACACATTCCTACTATAGAAGCTAAGTTAACCACCTCACAAAGTAGACACAAGCCTTAATTTCCCAACTTCCCACATCGAGATGACAATATCCCAGCGTATAAAAAGGCGTAAGGCGCACTGAGGCGATATGGGGTCCCAGTGTCTAGGTGCAAGGTGAAGGCGTGCGCCTTAGCAAAATGAGCCGCTGTATTTGTAATTTCCATTCATATTCTCTATTTATAATATATATACTATGAAAATAAGCAATGAAATCAATAGATTATATAATATGAAAGCTCTAATTTAATAATAATACAGTACTTAATGTTAGAAAATTTGACTCAATTAAACAAACAGTTAGAAAAGCACCAAAAAGGCATGATCTGTTACGTTATCAAAATTCTGAATTCCATCAATAGAGACAAAAACAAAACAAACAATTGTCATAAGTGTTAGAAAAACTGGTTAGTATTCAGGCATAGCAACTGAGAGAGAGAGAGAGTAATTAGAAAGATCTCACAAAAGATGATATTGCGCCGTGGTAAATGCCACTATCCTAAAAGATGATTTCGCCGCTACTCCGGTGCACACAACATAACCGGCGGCCGTCCTCCAGGATTAACGCGATCCGACTCTTAACGTGCACTCGTTAATTGCCGGGTAGGAGTGCCTCGAACTTTGCCCAAAATCGCATAGGAAATCATGGCCGACAGAGTGAATGGGAGGGACGTACTTGGAGGAGATTTCGAAGAGGTTACCGTAGAGATTATACAGAGTATAGCGGCCGATGTGAGTCGGAGTTCCATCGAAGTGGTAGTTGTGGTGACCACCGGAAACCACCGCCATTTCTCTCTCTTTTAGTCCGGTGGTTAGTGGTGGAGGAATAGAAAAGGGAGAAGAGAGAATATGTGTGGGTTTTCCATTTTTTCCAGATTGAGAGAAAAGAAAATAAAAGGTCATTTATAGGGGCTTTAATAAGAATATGTAATGCCTAAAATAATGAAACCCTAACAGCATAACCGTCTAGTAATAAACTGCAATCGTAAAATAACGGATGTAATAAATTATAACGGCTATATTGTTAATTACTTATAAATCGCCAACAGTCATATTTTAATGACATTAAACGGCTACGGGTAAACGGCTAGTAACGGGTCTTGAAAAAATTATTTTCCCATTATACTTAAGATTAATTTGTATCATTTTTCCAACACTTAAGACAAAAAGATCTAAAAGATATTGATATTCATCAAAATCTGCTATATTATATATCATCAACATAAACTTTTTAACAGAAATAACAAGCCACCATAAAATCCACAAAAAATACATGGTACCAATATCATTCTCTTCCACTTCTATCATATCAAAATAAAGATAACCAAAGTCAATCATGCATAAGTACTGACGTGTTATGGTAATACTAATTATTAAATGACAAAAAAAACTATATCATACATAATCATGATCATACTCTTTCTCTTGTTTTCGTATAGGGTTAGTAGTATATAGAAGTCAAGAGTAATGATCCATGTTTTGCACACACAATGAACTAAATAAGAGAATCACATGAAATAATTTTTTTTTTTTTAAATTTACGGCAAAATAAGGTCTTAAACACATAAGGCGCGACTAGGAGCACCTCGGTCGCTTCGTGCGCCTAGGTGAAATCGCCTCGCCTCAGGCTAGTTAGTTGATGACCCTGCGCCTCGCCTTGCCTTGCCTTGCCTTGCCTTGCCTTAGCACCTAGGCGCGCACTTTTTTAAACACTGCAATATCCTAACCTAAAGTTTGCACTTCCATGTCCATAATCTTGTTTCTCCTAATGTAATTCAGATAAAGAAATGGGAACAACATAGGTATAAACCCCCAATCAACAGTATTAACAACTTAACAAGGCAATACCATCACATGCATGATATTGATTCAACAAGTAACCGCAAGAAATTCTAAGATACAGCTCAGCAACGCAATACTATCACATTCACAGACAATGTGAAAACGTAGGAAGAAATCACCCGGAACTGACCTGGGTTTTTATAGTAGATCGAAGGGTGGTTCTACTTGACATCAAAGACAGCGTGCAAATCACAACAACAATGGCGGCAATTGACAGCTTCCCCATTATCCCCTTCATCCCACCGCCCAGATGCTTCAACTGCCGCCTTCTCAGCGCCATCTCAATTATTCAAACACAAAACCTACAAAACAAAGTGTTTCTTTCACTACCCAAAAGAAAAATTCATGAAGAAACGAAAGTGAGATCTGGGTTTCGGATGCTGGAATTCATGTTTACCTTGGGGGGTGTGCTTTTGAAGTATAAAATCACTGATCAGAGATAGTGATATCGAGATCTACGGAATTAAATGTTCTTGGGTTTTGTTTTTAATGTTCGTCACCGTCAAATCGGGGATGCTCTCGCTCTACAATGGAGTGATGAATGGAAATAAGAGTGATCTTGGTCTCAGTGAAGAAGATTGAGAAGGCCAACTAACGTATGAGTTGCTATAATCAAGCGTAAGGGATGAATCATGAAGCTCCAATTTAGGCTTGTTTTCTTAAATCTTGTTCTAATTTTTTGCCTTTTTGCCTCTTGCTGTATATTTGGTAATATATTTGAAGTTCCAACTTAGTTATATTACAGCAACAGCAATAAAAAAAACTCAGTATCCTAAGAGCTCTCGTCGAAGCAGGATCTGAGGAAGTGAGATGTACGCAACATCAACCTTTTAGGGTGTTAAAAACAAAAGATAAAAACAAAGTAAAAGAAAGAAATAGATAAACGCAAGAAGATAGAGCAACAAGAACACAACAGGACAACAAACAGCAAGAAACCAGCAACAAAAGAGCAATAATACCATATGCAATCAATCAAGCAACAATTAGCAATATCTAACGTAAAAGTCTATGGACTATGTACTAGTTCGTTGTTCCCCTTCATCCTAAACCACTACATCAGTTACACATATTTTAACCCGCCACTTCGCTCTATTTAAGGGTATCTCTTCATTTAAGTTGTGTCTAATTTAGTTATACTAGTTATATACAATCTATTCAATCGAAAATGCCTTCCTATTTTTTATTTTCTTTATCAACAATTTACTTTCAATTTTAGTAGAATGCTTTTATTAAGATGAGTCGGGTTCAAGCTTTGGGGAAAGAATGCCAGCCAATATTTGCCATAACTTTTAGTGAGCAATGCGAGAACATTAAATGTGGAGACTATTCGTTTTTAGTAACTGTCATATTCATTGCTGAATTTATTAGGGCTAGTGTTTATAGCATGACTCTTGAGCTTCCAATGATTTTAATTGTAAGAGATTTATGTATAGATGCTCTTTGGCTAGTGTATAACGTGAGCAGAGCAAAAGTGAGGAAGAGTGAAAAACATTGTAATCATCGGTTTATTAGTGAATATTGTTGCTCCCCTATGTAGGCTTCGGCTGAACCACGTAAATTCCAGAGTTCTAATATTTTTCCCCCATTCGCTTTCAATTCCGCATTCAAGTTAAGATTTGGTAAATTCGGGGGTGGTCCTAACAATTGGTATCAGAGCACTAGGTTGAACCTAAGTAGGAGAAGTAGCTGTGAGAGTGAGAGGAAAGGACCGGTGGCCAGTGTTCCTGTTTTGACGAAGCAGTCGTCAGTGTTAAGAAGCAGCACGTGGTTAAATGCGCCAGAGGAAGAAAAATCCGGCAGCGCGTGGTGGTGAAACGGAGGAGGCAAAGACTAGATTAGATTACCCGGGTGACAGATCTGATGATTCCCGAGCAAATCGGTAAACGGTGAGAGCCGGAGGGGAAATCCGGCGGTGGAGCACTGGTGGTAAGCGCCTGACAGCGACAGTGAGCGAAGCGGGTTGTGGCTTCAAAAGTCTGTCAGCGGCGGCGTCGGGGTTTTGTCAACGGTGGTTGTGCGTTCGAACAGGAGAGTGGCGGCGATTCGACGGCCAGTGAGGCTCGAGCGTCAGCGGGCAACGGTGGTTCGCTTGTGGTGGTGGCGTCGTGTTACCGTAGATTTTAGAATTTGAGAATTATAGGATTTGGGGGAGAAAGAAGATAGAGATTAGGAAGATAGAGAAGAGAAATTAGGGTTAGAGGTAGAAGAAGAAGGGAGAACCAAGAAAGAGGAGAGAGAAGAGAGAGAAAGAGGAGAAAGATAATTTCATTTCATTCAACATACCCTCTCATACAACCTTACCCCCTATTTATAGAGATTAGAGGGAATAACACCCAACTAATACTAACGGTATTCTAATACGTAAGAAAATAACCTAGATTATTACTGAAATAAGACTACCTATTAAAATATTAAAATACTAAAATAATAGGGGTAGTTAACTAATTTTTACTGTAACAATACCTCCCCTTTATAAAGATCCTTGTCCTCAAGGATCTAGGTATTGATACCCGAATTGGTAACCCTCCGGGATCAAATATAAAAATTACAAATACACAAACATTTAAATACAACACAGGGGCAAAATCGTAATTATAACTCATTTTCAAATCCATTTTTTTCTCCTTCCCCTGCCTCGTGACCCAGTACCCTGAAACCCTAACCCCAACACCACCTAAGTGGTAGGGCGGCATTCCGACGAAATCGGGTGGTGTGACGTCAAGGAAATGGCGGCGAGTAAGGTGCGACCCGGACTGGAGGAGGTGGTGGTGGGCCTCGATCATCGTGGCGTTGCTTCCCTCCTCTGAAATGACAGCCAATACGCACGAAGGAGGTGGATGCTCGACGATCGGCGACGGCTCGTCTACTCCCGGTGGCTCCGGCACCTTGTCCGGGGTTCGATCGTTCTCCTTCCCCAGATCTCCGGTCCCTTCACTGCCAGAATTGATGATCGGTGGCAGAGGTTCCAAACCCTCAACCTGATCTCCATTTTCGACCAGATCTGGTGGCTCCGGAGCTTCGTTGAAGGTCGAATCTGACAGTTCCGGTGAGCCTTTCTCCTCTATCACCACCGTGGACCCAAGGGCTGTCTCCGATTCCGTCTGATTCTTGGGCGGTTCAACCTCCGGTAGTGGCACCTGAATGGACATAGCTGTCACCTGATCACTCAGCTCCTTCATCGGCGCAGCTATCGCCCCAAAAGCAGCTTTAATTTCATCCCAGACTGCAGCTATGGATTGATCAAGCTTGTCCTCTACTCGCCTAATTTCAGCATCCACAGAGGCTTGCATTGGTTCGGGCATTTTGTCGAACACCTGATGTGCAGGCTTGAAAAAACAGTTGTTAACCACTTTATGAGACATGCTCGAGGCTACCAGCTACTTGTGACGATCAATGATGATCGTGTAAGGTGGGTTGAGATTTTTTCTTGATTTCTCTCACTTTTCTTTTTTTTTGTGACAGTGGGGTGGGGCTTGAGAATGGTGAAGAAATGGGTCTGATTTTTTTGTTTTTTTTAATATCCAAATAGGGAAGAAGAAGAAAATGACAGATTATGACGATGGGTGACGATGAAGATGAAAATGGTGATTCCGGCGGCGGCGGCGGTTGATGAACGGCAGTGATGGTGGCCGAGGACCAACTCGCTCTGATACCAATGTTACCGTAGATTTTAGAATTTGAGAATTATAGGATTTGGGGGAGAAAGAAGATAGAGATTAGGAAGATAGAGAAGAGAAATTAGGGTTGGAGGTAGAAGAAGAAGGGAGAACCGAGAAAGAGGAGAGAGAAGACAGAGAAAGATAATTTCATTTCATTCAACATACCTTCTCATACAACCTTACCCCCTATTTATAGAGATTAGAGGGAATAATACCCAACTAATACTAACGGTATTCTAATACGTAAGAAAATAACCTAGATTATTACTGAAATAAGACTACCTATTAAAATATTAAAATACTAAAATAATAGGGGTAGTTAACTAATTTTTACTGTAACAATACCTCCCCTTTATAAAGATCCTTGTCCTCAAAGATCTAGGTATTGATACCCGAATTGGTAACCCTCCGGGATCAAATATAAAAATTACAAATACACAAACATTTAAATACAACACAGGGGCAAAATCGTAATTATAACTCATTTTCAAATCCATTTTTTTCTCCTTCCCCTGCCTCGTGACCCAGTACCCTGAAACCCTAACCCCAACACCACCTAAATGGTAGGGCGGCATTCCGACGAAATCGGGTGGTGTGACGTCAAGGAAATGGCGGCGAGTAAGGTGCGACCCGGACTGGAGGAGGTGGTGGTGGTGGGCCTCGATCATCGTGGCGTTGCTTCCCTCCTCTGAAATGACAGCCACTACGCACGAAGGAGGTGGATGCTCGACGATCGGCGACGGCTCGTCTACTCCCGGTGGCTCCGGCACCTTGTCCGGGGTTCGATCGTTCTCCTTCCCCAGATCTCCGGTCCCTTCACTGCCAGAATTGATGATCGGTGGCAGAGGTTCCAAACCCTCAACCTGATCTCCATTTTCGACCAGATCTGGTGGCTCCGGAGCTTCGTTGAAGGTCGAATCTGACAGTTCCGGTGAGCCTTTCTCCTCTATCACCACCGTGGACCCAAGGGCTGTCTCCGATTCCGTCTGATTCTTGGGCGGTTCAACCTCCGGTAGTGGCACCTGAATGGACATAGCTGTCACCTGATCACTCAGCTCCTTCATCTGCGCAGCTATCGCCCCAAAAGCAGCTTTAATTTCATCCCGGACTGCAGCTATGGATTGATCAAGCTTGTCCTCTACTCGCCTAATTTCAGCATCCACAGAGGCTTGCATTGGTTCGGGCATTTTGTCGAACACCTGATGTGCAGGCTTGAAAAAACAGTTGTTAACCACTTTATGAGACATGCTCGAGGCTACCAGCTACTTGTGACGATCAATGATGATCGTGTAAGGTGGGTTGAGATTTTTTCTTGATTTCTCTCACTTTTCTTTTTTTTGTGACAATGGGGTGGTGCTTGAGAATGGTGAAGAAATGGGTCTGATTTTTTTTTTTTTTTTTAATATCCAAGTAGGGAAGAAGAAGAAAATGACAGATTATGACGATGGGTGACGATGAAGATGAAAATGGTGATTCCGGCGGCGGCGGCGGTTGATGAACGGCAGTGATGGTGGCCGAGGACTAACTCGCTCTGATACCAATGTTACCGTAGATTTTAGAATTTGAGAATTATAGGATTTGGGGGAGAAAGAAGATAGAGATTAGGAAGATAGAGAAGAGAAATTAGGGTTAGAGGTAGAGGAAGAAGGGAGAACCGAGAAAGAGGAGAGAGAAGAGAGAGAAAGATAATTTCATTTCATTCAACATACCTTCTCATACAACCTTACCCCCTATTTATAGAGATTAGAGGGAATAATACCCAACTAATACTAACGGTATTCTAATACGTAAGAAAATAACCTAGATTATTACTGAAATAAGACTACTTATTAAAATATTAAAATACTAAAATAATAAGGGTAGTTAACTAATTTTTACTGTAACACGTCGAAGATCCGTGGCCTCTGATGGTGGTTCGAGGTGGACGCGCGTTCCAAGGCCGGTGAGTGGCTAAGCGGACAGCGGCGCTCCAGTGACGACAGGGAGCGGAGGAGCTCCGGTGAGAGAAAGAGAAACCGGAGAGAGTGAGAGACGCTGACAGAGAGAGAGAGACGAAGAGTCGGGCGCACAAAAGTGATACTGTTGAGGAAAGAGAAGAGAGAGATTGGGCAGTGGTGAGGTCAACGGTAACATTTGACCAAGTTTTGATAAAAATCAGATCAGGTTTAAAAAAGAACAAAATTAAGTTTGTGCCCGAGGTGGTTAAAATCAGGAATATTTATCAATGGTGACCAACGAGGTAAAAAATTTCGGTATTGAAAAATTTGACTGTATATGAAAAAATTACAGTTGCCCCTATTAGGGAAGAAGCCCAAGGATATGAAGGACGAGGAGTGGAACTTGTTGGACCGATAAGTTTTGGGGGGTCATTCGACTTACTCTGTCCCAAACTATGGCACATAATTTTGTCAACGAGAAGACAACAGCGAGTTTAATTGCAACTTTGTCAGGCATGTATGAGAAACCATCGGCAAACAACAAGGTGCACCTCATGAAGAAATTGTTCAATCTAAAGATGGCAGAAGGTGGTTCGGCTGCCCAACATTTGAATGCTTTTAATACGATAACAAATCAGTTGATGCCAGTGGAACTTAAATTTGATGATAAAATCCGAGAACTAGTGTTGTTAGCATCTTTGTCCAATAGTTGGGAAGCCATAAGAATGGCAATTAGTAGTTCTATCGGGAAAGAGAAATTGAAATACAATGAAATATGTGATTTAGTATTGGCCGAGGAGGTGCATCGATGAGATTCCGTGAGAATCACACCTTGAGCGTGGAATCCCGGGGGTAAGGGTTCGGAAAGATTACATAGGGGCAGGAGCAGCAATAGCACAGGCTAGAGGGCACCGTGTTGGCACTATGAGAAACCGGGACATATGAAGAGGAAGCGTAAAGTCTTGAAGAGGTCAAACCCTGATACAGCTAATGTCGTGACTGAAGAGATAATACATGATGCTCTGGCTCTTACTGTACATTCACCAGTGGATGACTAGATTTTAGATTCAAGGGCTTCATTTCACTCTATATTGTGTAGAGACGTGATATAAAATTTCGTGGCTGGGGATTATGGTAGAGTGTATTAGACAAGTGGACAGCCGTTAGAAGTTGTCGATATGGGTGGCGTCTCTATTTCATTACCGCATGGGTCGATGTGGACTTTGCATGGTGTGAGATTTGTGCCCAAGTTGAAGAATAATCTAATATCGGTGGGAAAGCTTGATGATAGTGGGCATTCTGTCAGGTTCTCGGGAGGAAAGTGGGTTGTCTCGAATAGGGCGTTAGTGATAGCTCGTGGTCTGAAGTCGGGCACATTATTTTCAACATCGAAGTTAGCTGATCAAAGTGTGTCAGTTAAAAGCCATTTCCCGAGGTGTCATATCAGTCCAGAGAGCCGATGGGTAAATGGATCAATCAGAAGGGTCATTCTGATGTGAAGCCGAGTACACAGGGCAAGTGGGAGCTGGAATGAATTCCCGGTACAAGAAGATAAGTGGGAGCGTGAATCCAGCAGCTCTGCTGAAGAAGAGTGTACCGCTTGATATACTGAAGCCAGGGCATGCTTCATGTAGAATTCACGCATGATGATATGGTGAGATAGAAGCATAGAGGATTACTGTACAGTCTCCAAGTGGAAGATTGTTAAGTGTGGAGACTGTTCGTTTTCAGTAACTGTCATATTCATAGCCAGATTTATTAGGGCTAGTGTTTATGGCATGACTCTTGAACTTCCAGTGGTTTTGATTGTAAGATATCTATATATAGATGATCTTTGGCTGGTGTATAATGTGAGTAGAGCAAAAGTGAGGAAGAGTGAAAGGTTTATTAGTGAATAATGCTGCTCTCCCTCCGTGGATGTAGGCTTTGGCTAAACCACATAAATTTCAGTGCTTTAATTTTCCTCCATTCCCTTTCAATTGTGCATTGCTATTTCGAGTTAAGGTTCGGTAAATTTGCAGGAGGTCCTCATAAAGAAGATGAGGGATGATAAGAAATGTTTGTGTTTTAAACTGATATATATATAGTGGAAAAGTGAGGGGTGAGATGTTTCTAAAGACATTTATTATTATCTATTATTTGACGCATGTATGTGATATCTAACAGGAAGAGTCGATAAGTAACATGAGGGTGGAATTCGTACTCGAGCTTAGGTGGATGAGTAGGGTTAGAGATCTTATGAGCAAGTAAGTGCAGGTTCTATCAAGTTGTTGATAACCTGCACTTTTCACTTAACACTTGGATGCCTTACTTATGTTAAGACATGATGAGACGAGTACGCTATGTACCTATTGTAGATAATTATTTCCTGAGTCTAATAAAATTGTCATATGGTTAGTAGTCCCATGTGTCATCTAGTTGACCATCTCATAACTGGTTAGTGACTCCGCGCAACACCTTTCAATTAATTTTCGTTTTGGTAAAATGGGTTCCTTGTCATGGATGAGCTCACTAGGCACATCCAAGGAGATGTACTTTAGTGTATGCTTTTTGCAGATAACATAGTTTTGATGGGGAACTCTCGAGTAGACATAATTGAGAAGCTTGAATTGTGGAGAAGGGCTTTGGAATCAAAGGGCCTATGAATTAGTAGATCCAAGATCGAGTACATAGAACTTAAGTTCGGTCACTGTACTGCGCCTAGTACAGAAGACGTTAAGATAGGATCTGAGACCATACTGAGGAAGGAGAGTTTCAGATACTTGAAGTCCATGGTATAGCAGAACGATGAGGTTGACGAGGATGTCAACAACCGGATTAAGGCAGGCTAGCAGAAATGGAGGATAGCTTCTGGGGTACTTTGTGATAGAAAGTTTCCGCTAAAGTTAAAGGGAAAATACTACAAGACAGTAGTAAGACCGACTATATTGTATGGGGCAGAGTGTCGCCCAATGAAACAATAGCATACACAGAAGATGAAAGTAGCAAAGATGAGAATGCTGTGATGGATGTATGGTCACACAAGGAAGGATAGGGTCAGAAACGACGATATAAGAGGAAAATTAGGTGTAGCCTCGATCGAGGACAAATTAAGGGAGCAACGCTTGAGATGGTTTGGATATATTAGGAAGAGACCGACCACAGCTCTAGTAGGGAGATGTGAACAGCTACATACTAGACTAGGCAGAAGAGGGAGGGGCAGGCCAAAGAAGAGTTGGATGGAGACGATTCGACAGGACCTAACCCACCTAAACCTAAGGGAGGAGATGGCCTTGGATAGAGCTTGTTGGAGAGCGAGCATAGGGGTAGTCAATGTGACGGCTTAGAGCAGTAATGCGTATCACTGCTAGCTTAGGGTTTCTAGTGCGGATTTAAGCCCCTATGGCATGTTTATTTGCTTGCTTGCTTATTTGCTTCTCGGTTTACTCACCTAGTATTGGCCTTGTACTATTTGCCTTATTATGTGTCTTGGAGTTGTCTTCGATACAACCTACCCCATTTGCAGATGCCATGCTTCCTGGATGATAAGATCTTCGGGTTGGGGGTCCTTGGAAATAGTCTCTTTTCCACTTGGAAGGTGGAAGGCTGCGTACAGCCATCCCCCCCAGACCCTGCTTATTGTGGGAGCCTGTGAGGCACTGAGACTGTTGTTGTTGTTGTTGTAAAATGGGTTCCTTGTAAGGATGAAGTTGCATACATCTCACTTTCCTCAAATTGTGTCTTAACGGGAGCCATTGACAAACTAAATTTGTTGTTTTTGTTGTTGTTGAGATTTTTTTTGGTACTCTAAGTTTCGTTAATATATTTTTTTAGTTGCTTTAAATTTTATGAGCATTTCAGTTACTTTACAGTAAGGAGTTTTTTTTATTAGGGTAAATTACATATTAGTTACCTGAGATTTTATATAATAATTGTTCAATCCAGAAACTTTGCAAAATAATTTATTAGCCCATAGGATTTAGAGCAATTATTTTCCAGTCTTATTTTAGATAAAACAAAGTGCCAAAAAGATAAAAAGACATATATGCCTTTATTTAAAAGGTCGTTGTTTTCTTTTAAATTTAGTATTTTTTTTGAATCTCTTTAACTTTACACGTCGTCAGCTTTTTGTTGGAATGTTGATGTCATACGCTTAAAAATGGATTAAAAATAATTGCACTAAAATTTATGGATCAATAAATTATTTCATAAAATTTACACTGTAAAATATTATTACATCAAATCTTAGGATGCTAATATATAATTTAGCTTTTGGTTAGTTAAAAATCCATATCCTCCCTAAAACCCCAAACTCCTGTCCGTTGCACCCTAATGCAAACACAATGATAGAAATGGTGACGGCACTGCGTTCAGCTCTCCATTACGCCGTTCATCTCCCTTCCTCTCCCTCTCCCTCTCCCTCTACCTAAATCTTCCGATCCACGTCCACCATCGCCACCACTATCTCACCGGCGACAAAACCTGCGCACCACAACGACCACAAAAGGAACCATGTATACCTTAGCCCTGGCGACTTGATAGGGAGCTGGAAGCCCCCTAAGGACTCCAGGGAAGCCCAATCCAAGCTGGCTCAGCTGCAGCGCGACTATGCCAAGCAAGTCAAGGAGCTTAGCAAACGGTACATTTATGATATGGAGATGTAGTGCCAGGAGCAGCTGCACTAGGATGAGGCTCGGCGCGAGGAGATTCGGAGAGAGAGGGAAGAACGTAAGAAATCGAAGGCCGCCGTCACAGAGATTAGGGCTGCCAAGCGCAAGGCCTTCGAGCATGAATTTCGCCACACTTTGGTAAACTAAGCCCCTTTCTTGGTCTTTTTTTGTTTTGAAATCCATTTTTTTGTATGACCAATTGATTAGAGTGTTCTATGGTTTGGTTATCTCATGTTTTGGACAGGTGAAGAAATGTCTTAACACTGAATTGTAGAAATACTTGGGGCCTGTTTGATAGCAAAAAATAGTTTTCTCTTTCCATTTTTAGTTTTCCTTTTCATCTCCATTTTTTCTTTTCATTTTTAGTTTTTCTTTTCTAATTTTGCAACATAGAAAACTGGAAAAGGCGTTCAAGTGATCCCTATTCTCCAATTTTCTAGATATTGAGAATGATACATAAATAATGTACAACACGATTTAGAAATCAACTTTTGTCACCTTAACATAGGGGCGTAAATAAGCCAGCTGATGACCCCCTTGTTCAAACTCGAGCTTGATAAGGCTTATCGAGCTCCAATTGGGGCCAAGCTCTATCGAGTTGTTCCAAACCTTGTTCGAGCTTGATTCGATAAGATTTTAGTGTGTTTGATATTCGGCTCGGCTCGGCTCGTTAGGCTAATTGAGTCAACTCGAACCTGTTATCGATCAGAGTCGAGCTCATTATCGAGTCCAATCAAGCTTAAAACCAATCGGAGCTTGTTATCGACTTGAGCTCACTACCAGTGCTTTTCAAGTTACAATTCAACCGTCATCGAACCGCTTTCAAACTAATATCAACTATTAACGCTCTTAATGAGCTTTTAATTAACCCTTAATGAGCTCTTATTGAACTGCTCACGAATGTTAACGAACCGAGCACCCCTTCAAACTTGGCTCGTTGAGCTTATCGAGCCTTATGGAGCCCTTATAATGAACACAAACGAGCCTTAATTGATTTCGAACACAAGTGGTTCATTGAACATCCGGTTCGTTTACTCTCCTGACTTAGCGGATAGTTCAGTGTCACTTTTAAGAAAAGGACCCAACCTTAAGTACCCTTAAAACTTGCTGTATCACATTTTGCAAAGATGAATATTCATAATTAAACAACTCGCATGATCCTCTTATTTGTCCTCTACATTGAAAATCATTTATCGCTTTTAAAATTGGAAACCCTGCCTTAAGTACTTCAAAATTATTTATGTAAGAAGAGTAGTAGATGTGGTATATAGAAAAAATATTATAAAATGAGCGAGTAATGTGAAAATTAAAAAATGGGATGGAGAAAAGTTGAAAAATAAGGTCCCTATTTTGTGAACGAATAGGAAAAACTGAAAAACGGTTTTCCAATTTCTCCAATTAGAAAACTGGAATGTTGAACACGTTTTTTAGCTTTTCAGTTTTCCAGGAAAATTTTCCTGAAAAACTGGAAAACTTTTTGTTATCATACAAGCCCTTAGAATTTCTCTTAGCAAAATACGGTACGTCAATTAAACGGTGTCTAATATGTGCATGTATTAACAGCTATATAAATGAAAACATTGGCCAATAGTTCGTTGACTCATATAAGCTAAGAGTAGGGGTGTTCACGGGTACCCAAGATCTAACGAACCTACATCAAGTGGGTTGGGTAAATTTTAAACGTTGGGTTTAGTGGGTCCAATTGCTTTGTACCCATGGGTATCGGGTATGGTTTCGTGTTACCCATGTGTTGGCATTCATTATCTTGGAGCATTTTCAAATGAGCCTAAATCAAGATTAAATGCGCCTAAATGAAGCGAGCATATCTTGGATACCTTAAGATTTGACTATTAATTATTTAGATACCCAAACATTTCAATATATAAGTGGGATACCTTGATATTTGACTATTAAACCCGACGTTTTAATGTAAAAGTGGGATAATTTGAGGTTTGACTATTTATTACTTAGATGCCCTAGCATTTCAATAAATAAGTGGGATACTTTGAGGTTTAAAACTTCTATTAATTAGGTACTGGATGTTTTAAAATTTTGTCAATCAGGTATCCTTCCGGAATTCGATAGACTTTTATTGGAAAATGTTAAATTAGAATATGACTACGACATTATATATGTACTTTCATTACAATTTGGTTCTTTTGGCAAAAGATGTTGACCTGACATATAATTTTGGCAATAAACAAAAGTAATTTACATGAAAATTTGGTGAATCTTTATCATAATTCATTAAATTCTTGCCAAGAGTATTGATATGACTTTTATATATTATCAATGCATAAAATTGGTTAAATTACTAAAAAAATTTCATCAACTTCCAATATAGGGTACCTAGGTGACAAAATATTTAAATCACGGGCTACTTCTATTGTATATATTGAAATAGGGTACCTAAATAATAAATGTTCAAGCCTTAGCACGCATGCGGATGATCTAAAATAGAACAATCCTAATATATTATCATTCAAATCAATAATTGAATAATTGGATCTTCTTATTAGCTTTGTAATCGATTATTTACATTAAACTCAAATTAGAATTAGTGAAAATTTGAATTTAGATGAATGTTTATGTATTAAGTAAACATGACCCGACCTGACCCGGCCCAGCCCAACCCAACCCAAAACCATCATCCTACCATTTGGTGGGTTTGGTTGGGTTTTGGTTAGATATTGGATGGGTCATGTTAGTTCTTGACCGAACCCACCCAAACCCGACCCATCTGCACCCCTAAAGAGTAATGCTAGTCACACTAGCTGTAGCCGAAACATGACACATCGTAAATGATAGGGTATAATTAATAATTTAGAGTTAAAGTGATAAATTTAGCTTACATTTGTTGGCTTTTTGTGTCTGCTACATTTTTGCATTTCCCTTGTATTTGCTTACATTTGGTTATTCATTCCAGTCCTTGATATCTAAGGCTTGTCAATGTTAGGCTAGAACATGGCATTTGATGGACTGGGGAAGAGATGGGATTTTGTCTATCAGATTGGACTACTGTCTTGGGGGATTTAGGCAATCGTTGAGTAAACATTAAATCTTCGACTAAGCAAAGAAGGCGGCAGATAAATTGCTCACAGTGGGCACTGCTCTCATAAGACGTGCATATGGTCCCTTGAATAATAAGCCGAATGATGCGATAATGGACTAGTAAATCGTGTAGTCTTACACAGAAAAATTCGAGAGGTGTGAAAAGGTTCATACGACATAATGTTACTCTATTCTAGGCTTCTTTTGCACCGCTGCTACCATTATATTTAAAATGCTTCACAGTGTAAGGCTCCATATTTCTTGTTGCTTTTGTCCGTTTCATAACTCTAATGTGAGCCGAAACTGATTGTACTACATCAAGCGATATTTCTGTTTTGATGATTTGTCATGTGTGTTTCTTATTTGATGATAAGGCGTGAGTAGATGAGTCCTCTAGTTAGAAATATCATGTGATACTTGAAATAGATCCTCATGACCAAATTTGAAAAATGGCAATTTGTTTGTGAAATGTCTTCTGCATTTAGGTATGCCCTTATGGGTTTGTGTGTGCAAAGATCTGACAACTACGTTGCATTTATGCATCTTCTAATTCCAGAAGTGAGGTAGTCCATAGAAGCAATGTAAATGCTATTCTGTGAGGGAGTAATGTGTCCATCATTGTGGGGATTAGCATTTGGCAATTTACCACATCTTCAAAACTCGATCAATCTTAATTCTTGTGCTGATTCCTTTTTCCTTTTCTTTAGGGTTGGGGGGAGGGGTTGAGTTGATTTCGTGTTTTTGATCCAAACTCGGGAATATGCAGATGAAAGAAAGGGCAGAGAAATTTGAATACTGGAGGATGAGACAAAGTGCCATTTAACACAGGAAGAACGAAAACAAAGAGCTCATTCGTCGACAAAGTTCCATGTGGGTTGATGAGGGAAAATTGAAGAAGAAGATACTAGAAGCCATTGTTGATACCACCCCTCTCTGAATGTGCTGCAGGTGAGGAGTTATATTGCAAACTTCGATTTTGACAAATACGATCCATAAACTACTTTCAGAGTTACGATCTGCGTTGTTCTTGCGTCATGGTCGAGTTGATTGTTAATGTTTATTGTGCTGAATATCCATATATTCTCACCTTCAGGTAATTGGTGTTCTTGTCCAGTTAGTGGTTTTATATTGGAAAGAGATTCTTTAGATGCACAAATAAATTATGACCATAAATCAGGTATTTTATCTTTGTGGAAGTGTTAAACTTTTCACATCTTTGCTCATTCTTCCCATGAAATGTCTGTGTATGTTGCTTAAGATGATGATGATGATGTCATACGTTGATAGCTTGACAATGGTTGGTGTATTAATTGAGGTATGTTTATTTAGTTAATCAGCTATATAAGGGCTTTGCTAAGCTTGTGAACTATGTGCTTTGCTCTAGCATCTAGGGCATGATTGATTTGGCCCCTTGTTTGAAAGACCTCACTGGTTTTTTTAGGTTTTCTTGAGTTGGTTTATATCTTTTGCTCTGGGGCCTTCATAATCTTTGTTTAGTTGACCTTGCCCATTCCCCCAGTGGTTGAGTCAGCAATATGCCAACCTTGGACTCACGGGTTTGAGGGGCGTTGTGACCCTCTTTGAGGGGATCTCCCCCCGCCGGACCTTAAAAACATTAAAAAAAACAAAAATATTTGGAGTTGGCGAAATGAGATTCCAACCTAACCTATCTTTTTCCTCAAATCTCAACCTCTGCAATATTTGATACTAGACGAGAGGCCTTTTGTAAACCAAACGTGCACTGCATTAAAACGGAAGTTTGAAATTGGCTTTGTGCATCTCAATTGGGGAATTGCTTCATTAAAACCTCTGATCATCTCTTATGGGTGCCTTATGGCTTGTAACGGGGTTGCTCATGTTATAGCTAAGCGCCATTTTAAGCAGCGTTATATCATTGGTAATGTTTGACCTTCCTAGGTGGCTCCAACCTCTACTTGTTTGAGGTTTTGTAGGAAGAACGCCCATAAAGTGGGAAAATATAGGTTTCCATCCTCGTTTTTGTGCCCGACAGAACATCAAAAACATGTTTGCAAAATACGAGTTGAAACCCATGAAGACATGCCTCCGAGCATGGCCTTGTGGATTAAAGTACCAGCTCGAAACCTTTTTGCAGAATACATGATCCATGAACCACCATAGACTCCCTAGTTGTAGGGAACCTAAGTATATAGCTTTGCTAGCCACTTAGCATGTGCATCGTTGGTGCAAATATAGTACTTGTACATACTAGGGATGCAGAGAAGACAAAGCAACACATAATGCAGCTTGAAGCCAATCTCAAAACCAACCAAATGATGAAGAACAGAAAATGCAATAAAAACACCAACATTGTGCCCTTGTAATGCCAATCTAGTGACTAGAGTATGTATAGGTATAGTAACAGTTCCCACACCATTAGGGTATCATCACTATGCTGATGTTTGCTAACAAAATGTTGGTGTATTTTCAAAATATATGTGATTGTCTTATACTTGGTTAAGTGTTTTGAACTTGTATGGGATGTGTGTCGACACACAGGGCCCGTGTGTCGATACACAATCCAACAGTGCCATTTGTATGTCGACACACAAATCTTACAGAATTACAGTAACATTTTGATAAGTTTGGGACGTCTTTTGAACCTTATTTTCTTATATTATTTTCCCCTATTATTTAAGAGAACACATATGAAATGTGTTTACTTGCAATAATTGTGTAATATTAAAAAAGAAAGTGACTCTTCATGAAGGGATGTGTCCCTTCTTGAAGAGATACTTGAAAAACTATAAATAGCCCTTTGGGGGATTCATTTGAAAGTAGAAGAAAAGAGAATTATCTCTTCATGTTTGGAGAAATGAAATTATGAAATACAATAGCAAGCAACATTTGAAAAATTCATATGAAAGTGTTGTGATAGTCTTTGAAAAGGTTATTCTCATTCATCTCTCTATGTCTTTCTCTTTACATATTCTCTTCTTCATATATGGTTGTTCTTGTATCCCCGAGGATATTTCGTATACCGAAATAAGCCTTAAGGAAAGTGATTACACGCCTCAACACCTGAGATCTCTTGGTTACCCGGTTCCCGGTATTTTGGGAAATTTTGCAAGTATTTTGCAAGTACTTCGATAATCTGTTCTAACAATCTTAAGGCTTAATGTTTATTGAAATGACTTCTTCACTTTCCTTGATTTGGTGGCGAACCATGTGAAATTGGAGAAAGCGACAAAGAGGGAAATGTATGTCTTCTTGGATTCTTCTTGTATACTAATTACTATGGATCAAGGTATGTTCTTTTGACTCAAACATGAGTAAATTAAAATTTGATCAAGAGACATCAAAATCATGAAGTTATATAATGCCTAACGAGTAGTGGTTGATGTATTGTTGTTTATGCATGAAAATATATTTACTTGACTCGGGATAAAATCATGAAATCATGTGACGTCTCATGTAAATTGATGCGCATTCGTTGATGAGTGTATATGTGATATCAAAATGAAAGTTAAGAGGCATTGAGTGTTTGGATCTTGAATTTATGATCAAGTGACTTTGAATTCACAATTATGAATCATGAATTTTGATCAAATGATACATAAAATTTAATTGAATAACTTTGTATCATGTTAATTTAACAAAAGGATGAAGATGATGATCATGCGCAGGCAAAAATAAAAAAATGATAATTGTAGAATTTGCAATTCTCATGGTGGTTGTGCAAAACGAAATCGATACTAACAATAATTTCAAAGGACAATATTGAGAAAAAAATAAGAAAAATAAAAGGAAAAAAAAAGGGAAAGAGTTGCGGTTTCTTCAGATTCGAACCGGCGTCTCTTGAGAAATTGATATGATCCTAAGCCATTGATTCAAATTGCATTTCGTGCACAATCTATACAGCAGCCCATATAAATCGGAAAAAAAAAGGGAATAACATGAGGGGTATGAAAATGGTTACTGGATTCGAACCGCCGTGTTCAAGGGCAAGCGTTGTCTGAGAGACTCGAACCGGCATGTTAAGTTAACCACTCATGCATATGCGTCTACATGCATGATATGAGATATAATAATATATTAACATCAAGTGGTTAAAATTTGTTTCTGTATAAGTTACACAGATAACGATCCAAGAAGCCATGTATATTTAATTGTTTTGGCATTTTAACTGAGGATAATATGGAATTTTAAATACATGGTTGTTAGAATTTTGATTATATAAAATTTCGTGTTTCGGGTGGTTGTTGAAACCAAACGTCGAGGCGATGCTAAAAGGTAAAACCTTGTTTAGCGTGGTTGTTGAAATCAGATGCCGAGATGATGCCAAAACTAATAATAATAAATGAGTGAATGAAGTATATTAATAATGATACATGTATTTTACGAATTGAAAAGAACAATGGTTTCTTCATGAAATATGAAAATGCATTCATAGTTTGGAACAAAGTATAAATTGTGCATTTGTGTATGGTAAATTCGTTGTTGTATGAAATTAAAATATGAACAATTAAATTGAGGTTTAATGCACGTATGTTTATATTTATGTGAGAACAGCCCATAATAGGAAATAAATATGGGTATATTGATTCGTTCTTATTTAAATGGTTATAAATCCAATCTCATATGCGTATTGTTCACTGAGGGATTACATTAGGGCGTAATTAAGTGAACAATAGCAGATTTGGAAAGTCATGAAAAGCAGTGTTTATATAATCATGATTACGAAAGAAGTTTGTGTGTAATCATGTATACATATTAATGATGTTAAAATATCAATGCGTATTAGTTAATATAACTAATACTTGCATGAAAGTATGAGTATGGACATTAATGTGGCTGTATGATTGATGCTTATATGCATGGAAATATGATTTCATTAAATTGAAATTAATGCATCATAAAAATGATTTGTGTTATCATATATGTTTATGTGGTTATGAGGTCCATATATCCATGAACTTAAATGTGATTATGAATTTTTACAGCTTGGTTATTTAAGAATTGAATGCCGTTTGAATGCTTGATAAGTGAAAGTAATGCGAATTTGAATGGACCCCAATGGATCATGAAATGTATGGTGATTTTTATATATGTTGATCCCTAGTATGACTGATATAAAGAAATTCACATTAAAGTCCATGATTAAGAATGATGAGAGAAATTGTAGAAAAGCACTTGGAAATGGTGATTTATAATTTCATAACTGACCACATATCTTCGGTGGGTTTTTCCAAAGTTATTGGATGTAATGCTCCAATGCAAACCGGCATGCGTGTGAAAAAACTTTATCATCATGATTAATGCGGTTGAGATAAAGCTTACTTGCATATGTATATGATGGTTGAGTAGTCGGTTAAAATGAAGTGTATTTTATACAATGAATTTTTAAATACTCAAATTGAGTGATAGATTCATGCAATAGTTGCATGGTAAATAATATGTTCACATGTTAGGATGTTGTTAGTCATTAACATGACAAATTTAAAGAGTATATGAATACTGAGTTATGATGACTCCTTTGTTACCCATAAAGTTTGATGCATATAAATGGCATGAGTATTCAAGTGACTGAATTATGGGTGAATTGAATATCCTGAGATATAAATGTTAATGAGTGCATACGAAGTAACATTGAGTCTTTCATTGATCTTGAATTATACATTGTCATAATGTGAAGTAAAGTATAGATAATGAAAATCATGTTTGAGGGTATATTCCTGGAAAGACTCTAGAACCTTGAAAGAATAAAAGTGTGAAAAGAGAAGTCCCTAGCGATCGGACTTGTGTATTTCTAGAAGAATGAACTAGAGATAATATGAACATCAAAGTTCAATATTGTTGTGTCATATATTGTGATTCTATGACGAGTCTATGAAGTCTTGCGATGTGGCCTCTTGTAAGAGGTAGTTAATGAATCCGAAAAGTGTAAATGAATAGTCTGATAATGACAGTGGATTCATTGTGTGAATGTACATTGTTTACATGTTGAAAATTGGTATGAATACTTAGAATCAAATGAAAATGTTCCAATGGTATAATTGAAAATTGAAAAGGTTAGATATAGCCTAGGTTGTTGAATAGCTGAGTGTAAATAACTAGCTATGTAAGTAAAGATAACTGGCATGGAGTACACAAGGTACTGGAATGACCACGCGTTGTGGTGTTATTTTAATGAATACTCTTCTATCTAGAAGAATACTTGAACGCCAGTTGGACATCTGAGAGGGATGACTATGCTTTTAAAAGCTAGTAAATGTTATAAGTGGTGGGGGTGTTGTTCCTTGAATTTCAAGAAACTAACACGTGTTATAAATTTCACTGTGATAATAGAGTTTATTGCTCTGGTTTCAGCTTGTAAAGAAACATAGCGATTAAAGGATCTTGTGTTTAAAATTCCTTTGTGGCACAAGCCAATGTTGTCTATATCTATCCGTTGTGATAGTGAGATGTTTTTTTTAAATGCGAAAGAGTGAGATGTATCACTGAAAGTCCGGACACAACAGTGTCAAATATTGTTAAGTGAGATAACTCATAAAAGATTGAGTGATCACTGTGGACTTTGAAATGTAAGTTTGAAACTAGTAGATCTCTTATTTGAGAACATTGCTAGAGACTTGATAATTAAAGGGATGGTGTGAAACCTGTCATTATTAGTCACCCATGATAGGCCCTCAACTCGACGCCTAGTATGACGCTAGGTCTCGGGTTCAATGAGAGAGACTTGTTATCCGTGTGACTGCAAGCACTAAAAGAGAATTTTTCCATCCCTAGTGTGTAGTGCTTGGTACCTGCGTTAGAGATACTAAGAGGATGAGCTTATGCTCTTAATGGACCTGGTTTTTAAAAACTTATTGAATGGCGCGTCGCAGGGACATGATAAATGAGGTCCACCTTAGTGAGTGTTGAAGTTTGGCCGCTTCAAAGGGGTGATTTTTTACTAAGGGTTTGGCCTTGAAACACTTACGAAGGGTACAGGACACAAGGCCGCAGAATGTGTCGATCTGGGAGTCGTAGGGTATGTACGGGGAGTACGCCTTGTGCGTGATTAGATAGTCGGTTAGTCAAATGGGTTGTATGGTTTAAAGCTTGGTCTACCATTTTCGATTGGGTTAACTGTATGGTCTCTTCACTAGCTGGGGGTTCAATCGTGAGACACCCTCATTGATGCATAATAAGGTCTCCTTTAATTTGAGATGTTGATTATTCGAGAATGATGGCATTTTGAAAATGGTGGGGGAATGTTGGTGTATTTTCAAAATGTATGTGATTGTCTTATACTTGGTTAAGTGTTTTGAACTTGTATGGGATGTGTGTCGACACACATGGCCCGTGTGTCGATACACAATCCAACAGTGCCATTTGTATGTCGACACACAAATCTTACAGAATTACAGTAACATTTTGATAAGTTTGGGACGTCTTTTGAACCTTATTTTCTTATATTAGTTTCCCCTATTATTTAAGAGAACACATATGAAATGTGTTTACTTGCAATAATTGTGTAATATTAAAAAAGAAAGTGACTCTTCATGAAGGGATGTGTCCCTTCTTGAAGAGACACTTGAAAAACTATAAATAGCCCTTTGGGGGATTCATTTGAAAGTAGAAGAAAAGAGAATTATTTCTTCATGTTTTGAGAAATGAAATTATGAAATACAATTGCAAGTAACACTTGAAAAATTCATATGAAAGTATTGTGATAGTCTTTGAAAAAGTTGTTCTCATTCATCTCTCTATGTCTCTCCCTTTACATATTCTCTTCTTCATATATGGTTGTTGTTGTATCCCTGAGGATATTTCGTATACCGAAATAAGCCTTAAGGAAAGTGATTACACGCCTCAACATCTGAGATCTCTTGGTTACCCGGTTCCTGGTATTTTGGGAAATTTTGCAAGTATTTTGCAAGTACTTCGATAATCTGTTCTAGCACAAAAGAGGTTTCCCATTATATTTAGCCCCTAGCAATTTTGCATTATTAATTAGTGTAGTAGCATGACTTTTCGAAGATTAACTATTAGTTACATGAGCTTCTAGTGAACATACGTCAACTTTACAAATGATCAGCATAGATATTGGTGTTCGAACTCTTGCAAGAATGACACTCGCTGTGAATCTTAAGATCATTAGAATTACAAGCGTCTCCAGAAAGAAGTCAGCAACCAATTCAACACTGCTATTAAGACAGGATGCAGTTTATCACGGGAGAAAGATTTACCAGATCATAATAAAGCAGTAGATTCTTAAAATACAGCGCATAAGGTTGAATTGTTCTAAACTCCCATACATGGATTCCAGTACAAGCAACACAAACTTCTAGAGCCTAAATATCAGTATAGGAAGTTTCTGTAAAGGGGTTCCCATTAGTTCTCCATATTTCGTAGTGGCAGATTCATGAGTGGGAAGCATCACTCCATGATATGGCATGTTACCAACGGCTAGTGTCATGTTGGAAATGTGAAGGATACTGAACCTCTTTTCAAAATGTTGTCTCATTGCATTTATAAGACCAGCAATTGCCATAATGACACCTCGTATGTTTGAAATGCTGCTGAAGAATTCTGCAGTATAGGATGAGTAGACATAGGTTTTCTCACAACAGTCTATGGTAGATGTCCCAGGACCCCAGAAGCTTGAAATTCCATCTTCCATCATATTGCTGTGTGCCCTATTTTGATAATACTTTGAGGAAGAGTCAACAACAACAAACCAAATGTCCAAGGGCTTCTGCCAATACAGGGTCTGAAAGGGTGAGATGTACCGCAACCTTATCCGAAGGTATTGTTAGCTTTGTATCACCTGCAGATGTCACAATCATAAAGAAGAGGGCGAGTCAAGGTGCGAGGTAGATTGTTGACAAAATATACACGTGCTTCAATACTTGAACTCCACTATTATACTTGAGATGCTTCATATTAATGCAGGAAAACGTTCTTGTCAAACGGATGAATCTAATAGAGGCCAACATTTTAAGAAGAGTAAGTTTGCATCCTTTCCAACACGCAGAACACGCCAAACTCATGCGTTTTACTCAGCATTAGAGAGCTGCAATAAAGTTGATTCACGAAGAAGATGCTTATTTTAACGTGGGAATTTCTAAAAACTGAGCTTACTAGCAGAAGCACGCAAACACTTGCCATCTCAATATGCACGTTGAGAATTCCACATGTGAGTTTATGCAGCAAACTCCTACATAGGAGTTGTGACAGTGAAGAAATTATTTTATAAATGTAGTAGTTACTCCACCTATAGCCACTTAATTTTAGGATGAAATCCCACCCGTACATATATGTGGATCTTATGTGTGCCTACTTTGTGGATCAGTCTAGTGAAATTTAACAATGCATCGCCCAAGAATCTCCTAAAAGAAGCACCCATCTTTATCAATATTCTTCAGACTCTTCACACGATATTACTTGGTTGCATGTATTGTGCCACCACTTTAGGTTCCATTTCTATTGAAAATGTTAAGAACTCTACGTGTAAGTTAAATCCGAATCCCATGTATGAGTTGTAGAAAAAATAGACAAACATATAAGCTTAATATGTTACTCCACTTAATACTAATTGATTTTAGGATGGTACTCTCATTGGACATATATATAGATCTCATATGTACCAACTCTGTGGGTCGGGTTTGAAAAGAGCCACTGAAATTATCAGAAAGCGGCCAATTACCCCCCAAAAAGGCCACTTTAAAGCACAGTGATTACTTAAGATAGATATGTGTTACCGTAAAACTCCGAAACTAGGGGTTTAAGGGAGAAAAGAAGGGTTTAGAGGTTAAAGGGAGAGAAAGAAGGGTTAGAGTTTCCATTGATTTCATTCATATCTCTAATACAAGCTATTAACCCTATTTATAGAGATTAGGAGGGGGAATATCCAACTTATACTAACAGTATCCTAATGTGTAATAAAAGGAAATAACCTATATTATCGTTAATATCATATTATCTACTAAATACTAATTAATTACATGTCTAACACGTGACCAACTTATTTATACTATATCAATATGGGAGAGACATTGGACTCAGATATTGATCATCGAACAATTTGGGTAGCAAAAATGTCTCAATTAGCAGGGAAAGAGAGAGCGACAGATTCAATACCTGAAGGGGGGAGGGGGGGGTCAGCATATTAATTTAACCCATTTTGACAACAAGATAAGTCAGTTTTTAACTTTAGTTTTCCAGAAAAAAATGCCGCTTCCTCATTTATTTATAAAGTTGAACTTCATGCTTTTCTCTTTTATTAGGACTGTTTTTAACTTTACTATCCTTAAATTTTAGGCGTACTTTTAAAAATTTACTCAATTTTTTTAATTTTTTGAAGTCATATTTAACTTTTTTTAATATTATACCTTAATGTTAGCGCTGTTAACTTCTGTTAGTTTTTACTGACGTGACATTTAAAAAATTCATTTTAGATATAAAAATTATTGTAAACATGTTTACAATCTTTTAAGATATTTTTAATGTAAATTCGAATTTTTTAGAAGTATTTTCTTTTCTTCAAAAGCCATGTTAGTAAAAACAAACGGATGTTAATGATGTTAACATTAATATGTGACATTAAAATATTTTGGAAAGCTTAAGTGTAAATTTGAAAAATTAGAAAATCTAAGACTTTGTTTGGTACATGGAATTGAAATTGGATTGTGGAATTGCAATTCCAAATCCAATTCTGATGGAATTGGAAATTTGATAGAGTTGAAATTCCATTATTTGGTTTATCAAAGGAATTGGAGGTCGGAATTATAATTCCATAGTGATTTGAATCATCATCAATTTTCGTTTAATCGAGTTGGAATATTTCGAGTTTTATATTAACTACGGTCAGATTTTGGTCAGAGCGGTTCACATTGCATTTGAGTTATTATGGTCAGAGCGATTCACTTTGAGTAAGAGTTATTTGAGTTTCAAGTCAAATTTGTTCGAATATCATGTCAAATCATTTGATGTTCAAGTTATCTTGAATTTTCAGTTAATTGGGTTAAGTCTTTCTAGAATTCAGGCTAGAATTGATCGGGTTTGAGTTGTTTTGGGTCATTTCAAGCTTAAGTCATTTTAATTTTGGAACACACGAGTCGTACAAATTAAATTTTGAGTCATCTTAGGCCGAGTTCGAAATGATTGAGGTCATTTTGGGTCAGAGTCATATTAAGTTTTAAATCAATATAGTCGGGTCATTTCCACTCTGCCATAGTTTGTTTACATCACATTCAAGTTAAATAGTTTCATTTTCTACATTTGAGTCATCTCAAGTTTGGGTGAATTGGGTTGGGTCACTTCGGATATTGACCTAAGGTGATTTTAGTCATTTCAAGTCCAAGTTATTTGAGTTGGGATTTCGAGGTTCTGGTCAAATTTTAGGTTGTTTAAGTGTTGAGGTTTTGAGTCATCTTGTGCTTGAGTTAACCAAGTGGGGTTCATTTTGGATTTTAGGTCAATGGAGTTAATATAAAATTGTAATTCCTGACCCACATTCCTAAGGAATTGCAAAGTATGATTTTCAGTTAAAATTCAGTTCCATGGAATTGAGCAGTGGAATTGTAATTCCAATTCCAACATGTAAACCAAACAACAAAATTGGAATTCTAACCCCCTAATTCCAGCCTCAGCCCTAATTTCAGGCTCCAATACTATGCTCCAAACCTAGTACAAGTGGTTTTTTGAAACCACATTTAAAATTTAAGCAGTTTTAGTAAAAAAATCCCAAATTTATGTTTTGAATATAATTCATCTAGTTTTTAGCTTTTTATTTTTATAAACGTTTTGAAATTCAAAATTAAAGCAAAAAAAATTGGTTTTAGTTTCTTAGTAAATAAAAAAAAAATAGATAAAAAACATAACCAAAGAGGTCCTTAGTACCAGATTTTACAAAGAAAAAGTTCTTTAAAAAAATTTATTATGTATATACTCTTAGTTGAAGGAAAAATTGCGATAAATATCTAAATAAGGCAATCAAACAGAAAGGACCAAGAGCAAGAACTGGAAATCCTTACAATATCGAAGATACCGCACCGTGGCAAATGCCACTGTCCTAAAAAATGATTTCGCCACCGCTTTGGTGCACACAATACAATCGGCGGCCGTCCTCCAGGATTAACATGATCCACTCGTTGATTGCCGGGTAGGAGAGCCTAAGAACTTTCCCAATGAAAGACAAGGACAAGAATGGAGAAAGAGAGAGAGAGAGAAGATTGATATGTTGTTGTTGAAGTCCATAAATTGTTATGTGCAAGGCATTTTATAGTGGTAGAAGACCTCCCAACAGCCATAAATAGCTGTAGTAATGAGGACCCCAACAGCCATATTTCAACAATCATAAATGGCTGTAGTAATGAGGACCCCACCAGCCATAAACGGCTAGTAATGAGGATTATGTAACGGCAAAGTTGCAGTAAATAGGCATGGTAAATTACAATACGGGTTTTGAAAAATATTTTCCGAAAAACAAATATACCCGTTAAGAAAAAAATCACCCACACCCGAGGGCAGTGCGCCGCGTACGGCGCACGAGCGTGTGGTCCCTATCATTCTCTCGCTTATAACTTAATTTAAAAAGTTAAGTGGCATATCTATATTTAGACTAGGCCATCTTTAACTATTTTTTCAATGTGGGATGGACTTTTTCTATAAGACTCAAAACACATTAGCTTGTATTATTTTTTCCAACATTAGCAACATTTTAACCACTACATTAAAAATATAATATTATCAAAAGAATTTTAAAGGAAGGTTTTCACGAGAAACTCTGTTCACAATTCTAAAAAGTCTGGTTTAAAAGATATATATGTTATAAATCTTCTTAATCTACAAAGTAAGTTTAAGATATAATTTAAATTATTGATAACAATAAATATTGTAATTAACTAATTAGAGTATTTAAATCCATGTCTGCTATAATTATTGATTATGACTTATACTATGAATGTAGAGAATTCTATATGAATTGAATAAATAAGATGGTTACATAGGAGGCATATATATAGGCAAGGATAAATACAATAGTGACCAAAGTGTCCTTGGACATAACATAAGTCAAGGGGTACAAAGGCAAAAGCACAATATAAAACCCTAGACAAGAGGAATGTTCTAGAATACTCTAATACGCCCCCCTCAATCTGAGCGTAGTGGAAGAACGCGAAGATTGGTCTTGTGTTCAAAGAAACGGTCGGTAGCGAGACCCTTGGTGAAGATGTCAGCGATTTGTTTGTCCATTGGAGTGTAGTGAACCTGTAAGTCACCCTTAAGTACCTTGTCACGAACGTTATGGAAGTCAACGTCAACATGTTTGCTGCAATCATTTGAGCTGAGGTTGGCTGCCAGGTAGGAAGTAGAGACATTGTCACAGAAGGTGATGACAGGGCCAGGATGTCGTAGACTAAGGTCTTTCATAAGGTAGCGGATCCAATCACTCTCAGTGACAGCTTGAGCAACAGCCCAATATTCAGACTCGGTAGTGGATTTGGAGACAGTAGCCTGTTTCTTCACTCGCCATGAGATGAGGTTCGGAACGAGGTAGAGCGTATAACCAGTGGTGGAACGACATGTGTTCCGGCAGCCACCCCAATCGACGTCAGCGTAGGCGGTGACTGTCAGCTTTTGAGCAGGGATGATAGAGTGACCATGTTCTGGAGTGGCTTTGAGGTACCGAAGAATACGTTTCACCACTTGCCAGTGAGGGGTGCGAGGACTATGCATGAACTGAGAGACAAGATTGACCGCATAGCTGATGTCTGGTCGAGTCATGATTAGGTACTGGAGTGCCCCCACGGCACTCCTGTACTCAGTAGGATCCTCAAGAAGGTCCCTATCACTCAATGAGAGATGTGCTTGGGTTGGGAGGGGGGTTTTGACGGGTTTGGCGTCACATAGGTCATGTCTAGAGAGGAGGTTGATGGTGTATTCGTGTTGGGAGAGAAAGAGGTGATCAGGTGTGCGCTTGGACTCAATTCCGAGGAAGAAGTGAAGAGGGCCAAGGTCTTTCATAGTGAATTGGGTATAAAGGGAGTCAACCAATGTGCTAAGATGGGTGGAGTTGGTACCGGTTAGTATTATGTCATCGACATAGAGTAGGAGGCAAGTGAGATGGGATTTCGTTTTCTTAATAAAGAGGGATGGGTCAGCACGGCAACAAATAAAGCCAAGGCTATGTAAGAACATACTAAATCATTGGAACCATGCCCGAGGCTCCTGTTTCCGACCATACTACACCTTGCGTAGGCGACATACATGATTTGGAAATTTGGGATGTATGAAGCCTTTTGGTTGTCTCATGTAAACTTCTTCCTTAAGATAACCATGTAGGAAAGCAATTTTGACATCCAACTGATGGATAGGCCAATTGTATGTGACAGAAAGGGTAAGTATAAAGCGTATGGTGGTTGGTTTGACAATAGGACTAAAGGTTTCCTTGTAGTCAAGGCCTTCACGTTGGTGAAAACCTTGGGCTACAAGGCGAGCCTTGAATCGTTCAACCGAGCCATCTGCTTTGTACTTAACTTTGTATTTCCATGTGCTTCCTACAAGGTTTTGAGAGGGGTAATGCGGTACTAAGTCCCAGGTGTTATTGAGAATGAGAGCATTAAATTCATCCACCATGGCCTCTTGCCATTTTGGATTTTTCATTGCCTGTGAGTAGCACGTGGGCTCCTGAACTACGGTGATGGAGGAGAGATATAGAGGGTACTTAGTCTTGCCTAGACCTGCTTTAAGACGCGTTTGCATGGAGTGTGTGTTAATGGGTGGTCCTGCCGAAGTAGTATGCGTAGGGGGTGGGTGCGGTTTGGGTGCTGGTGGTGGTTCTAGGGGGTTGGGGTCTGGGGTGGGTTCAGGTGAGGGGGGTCCCGAAGGGACCAGGTCCCGAGGGGGTCCACCGAGCTGCGCCAGTGCCTCGGTGAGTACACTGGGTGAGGTGGGAGGGAACGGGGCTTGTGTGTCCACCGTGGGTTGAGGCAGCAGAGGCCCCCGGTTAGCCGGAGCTGTTAAAGCGGGCGGGGGAAGGGGAGCAACCAGTGAGTTAGTGCAAAGTATCAATGGTGGGGGAGTTGTGACATCAGAGACTACTTTACTTTGATTAATAAGGTCATTGTAAGGAAAATGGGTTTCATCAAAAACGACATGCCGGTTTATATATAAGCTTTTAAGTTTAGGATCGAAACACCTATATCCCTTATATCAGGCAGCATAGCCTAGAAAAATGCAAGGGATGGAGCATGGGGCAAGTTTATGAGGGGCACGGGGTGTGATGTTAGGATAACATGCACACCCAAAAACGCGAAACGGGAGTAATCAGGTGGGGTTTGAAAAAGTTTTTGAAAAGGGGGGGAATTGGAAAGATTTGGTGTGGGTGGACGATTTATAATAAAACAGGAAGTGCAAAAAGCGTCATCTCAAAACTCATAAGGTAACTTAGAATGTATTAAAAGCGTCCGTGCCATTTCAGATAAATGTCGATGCTTGCGTTCCGCCACCCCATTTTGTTCGGGGGTATTAGGACAGATAAGCGAAAATGAATACCAGCATCACAGCATAGAGCGTTCATGCGTCGATGATCATATTCGCCCCCGCCATCGCTTTGAAAAATCTTAATAGTCAGATTAAATTGGTTTTCCACTAGGTTTTTAAAACCAGTGAATATTTCATAGACATCAGATTTCTCCCGCATCGGATAAAGCCAAGTAAATCTAGAAAAGTCATCAATAAAAAGAACATAGTATTTATAGGCGGAGTTAGAGAAGACAGGAGATTGCCAAACATCAAAGTGAATTATTTGTAAAGGCATAGTAGTTTTGCGTAATTCACGTTCAAAAGGAAGTTTATGGGACTTACCTAGACAACATGAATTACATTTACCTGTAAATTGAACTCGCGAAAAAAAAATGTCTCTTACAAATCAAATCAAGAATAGCATTGCCTAAATGTCCTAGTCTTTGATGCCACAAATCATCGTTCCGCACATGTGCTACAAGTCCGATGTCATGAGGTGAGAAACTATATATGGACCCATTACTGGGTACTCGAAGAAGCGGCGTCCCCATAGTTTTGTCCTTGACAAAAAAAAAAAAAAAAATTGGAGTCAAATTCAACCCTACAATTATTATCGTGGCATAGCTGTTTAATGGACAATAAGTTGTGTGTGAGATTAGGTACAAGCATAACATTTTGAAGCTTGAGAGATGAGTTTGGGGTTGATATAGATGTAGAGTCCACATGTGTCACAGGTACCAACGCACCATTACCAACAAGAACACTCTTATGACCATAATGAGGAAGAAGATTTTTGAGAATACCTAGATTGAGCGTCATATGATTCGTAGCACCGGAGTCAGGGTACCAGTTGAAATCGTGTGGTTCTCCAATCGCATGGCGGCAAAGGATTGGGAGGGATCCGGGATGGAGTTGTTGTCAAACTGGTGTGGACAAGTTAGAGCCGTGTGACCAACTTGAAAACAAATTTGACAGTATTGGGGACCGGGATTGAGCACACCTGCACTAGAGTTAGGAGGAGATCAAATGGGGGTCGGACTGAGCCATGATGGGGAGGTCCACCAGTGGGAGGTGGGTTCGGGTGTTGACTAGGCGGGCCACCACGGCCGCCACGACCCCCCCGCTTGTTCTAGCCCTTGCCGCGGTCACAGTTGCCATCGTGGTTTGGGTAGCCACGGCCCGGTTGTTGGCCGGACTGTGGTTGACCCTGTGCCACCATTGCGTGGCTAGTGTCGGGGTTAGGACGTCCAGATTGGAGAGTTAAAGCAGCCTCTTCGTTAAGCAATGAGGTTTTTAACTCTTCATAGGAGTATTGTTTGTTTGTTTGTCGAGAAAATGTTGCAAAAGCAGCATATTCAAGGGGTAAACCATAAATTGCAAAGTGTTGAAATTCTTTTTGAGAAACGGGAGAATCAATGGCAGTTAGGTCGTTTTTTATTGATTTTAATACTGAGAGGTAAGCGTCCATTGTTTTGCCATCCTTACGGTGATTTATTAATTGGGTTCGGAGATCAAACTCCTGAGCCATTGAGTGATCCCGAAAACGTTTAGCCAAGGCATCCCACATGGCTTTGGATGTAGAGTGGCGGACAATGTCGTTTAATAAAGGACGAGACAAGGTAGCAGAAATACAGGATCTGAGACTTTGATCCGTGCGAATCCAAGTAAGATAATCTGGGTTTGGAAAGGTCGATCCATTGGGAAGATTGATTTGGGCAGGGGGACAGGGATAGGTACCATCTATAAACCCTAATAATTGGTGAGACATTAATAACATATTGAATTGTTCGCACCAGGGCGGATAATCAGTAGTTGATTCAAGTTTGTTTGTTACAATATTAGCAATACTGGAGAGGGGAATTAAAACAAGTGAAGGGGACTGATTATATAAATTAGGGTTTATTGAATTAGGGTTGAGTATATTTGGGTGGGTTGACCAGAATCCTCCACCGACACTAGGGAGTGGCGATGGGGAGTGGGGAGCCGTGCTAGCACCGGTGGAGTCGGAATGGGCTCCGGCAGTGGCGCCGGCGAACTGGGTGGAGAAGGGAGGAAGGGAGAAAAGGGAAGGGAAAGAGGTGGGGATGCCCAAACTAAGTCCCGAGGTCACTGTAGGCCTCCCAAGTGGTGGTAGAGTACCGGCGATGGCGACACCGGCATTGACCGACCGAGGGATTGGGTCGCCGGAGGTGATGGACTTGGCACAACTGGTGTGAGGCACCACCCATGGCATGGCGGTGCCGAGCGACACTGGTGGGGGGTCGGTACTGTTGAGGCCGGCCTCCTCCAGGGGCTGGGCGGCGACGGGACGGGAGGGAGAGGAGAGAGTGTTAGCATAGGATTGACTAGGGTTAGATGCCATTGATAAAAAAAATATTAAATTAAAGCAAAAAGAATTAAGAAATCAACACAATGCAAGAAATTAAAGAACAGAAATTGAAGAGTGGAAGAGAAAAAAAAAATTTTAAATTAGAGCCTGGGCTCTGATACCATATGAATGTAGAGAATTCTATATGAATTGAATAAATAAGATGACTACATAGGAGGCCTATAAATAGGCAAAGATAAATACAATAGTGACCAAAGTGCCCTTGGACATAACATAAGTCAAGGGGTACAAAGGTAAAAGCATAATATAAAACCCCAAACAAGAGGAATGTTCTAGAATACTCTAATATATACTTTGCTTCTGTACCCATATTTAGTTAGATTTACTTTAGTATTGATATTATCATCATACTATCTATATATAGTGGTAGTTGTAACCTCATTATCTTTCAATAAATACAATTTTATGTTTTTCTATATATCATAATATTTTATTTATTACCTTAGTATAATAAATATTTTCAAGTAGTGTCGGAAGTCTAATTGTATGGTTCTCTTATTATGATCTCAAAATACAAGAAAAACACAGATTGACAACATTATCTCCTTGTTTGGTTGAAGAAGGAATTGAATTCCTAATAAAGTCGTACTTTCCAGGAATTCACTTCCTTTGTCAATTTCCCATGAAGTAGTGTAAAAGTGTTTGGTTGCCCATTTGCAAAATAGAATTTCCTGCTAATTCAATTCTTATGTTCTGTTTGGTTAATACAACACTTTCCATAAAATACAAGTAAAATGACTATTATGCCCATGTCCAATATTCTAACATCATTAATAGAGGGAGTAATGGGTAAACTTGTCATAGCCACAGATTATAAGAGCTAAAATTGTCATATACATTAAAAGTCATGAAGGAAGTAGAACTTACCCAGGGGGCTGGGTAAGTTTTTTTTCGATAATTAGCGACATAGTCGCGAACAAAACAGGTCACTCGACCAAGCGAGACCTGAGTCCACCCGTGAAAGAAGGGGGACCAAAGAGATACAGAAATGACAAAAACAGGAAAGCAATTCAAAACAGGCAAAACAGGGACCTCAAAACACGACTAACGCACGACAACGACTCCAAAATCTACCAAACAATAGGAATTTGAAGCATCAGAGCACTGAAACTGGCGAAACATGGGACTCAGCGAAGGATCAAAGGCAATGGCTTCAAACAAACCACGACACCTCGCGACACACCACCGGGCACCTAAAGACCAGTGTAGGTTCCTCACATCCTTCTATGGAGTATAGCACTTACCTTAGGCGGATCGAAGCCATCAAAATTCAGACCTAATCTTTTTCCCATCTCGATTACTCGCCTAGCCTTCTCGATCTTCTTGGCATCAATAACGCTGTCATCCCGCTTAGGTAAGTTACTTCTCCCATTTTGAAACAATTAGAACTTTCTTAGTAATTCCAACTTTCAACATCCTATCTACTTCCAGCATGCAAAACAAGATCCACTATCGACATTTCCATGAATTGAAACTTCTCTCGTCTACTGCTTGCACACCAAACAAAGCCTATATTTCTTTTTTCATAAGATAAAGAGATATAGAATGGGAATGAGGGAATGGGAATGATTATTTGGGAGTGGGAATGGACCAATCATTCCCACTTCTTCGTTTGGTACAGTGGCACTGGGGGCACATATTATAATTTCTATGGAATAGCCGTGTGGTTGTGGACTAGCAATGGACTGTAGACTTTTTGTATACGTTAATGTCGAACACAATAATACCAAAATGTTATTTACCCATCAATGGAAATATAATTTTTAGGAAAAATTGTTAATTAAATACCATGAGTTCACTTAAGTACCTGATGCTTAACTATATAATGGAATAGCTTGAGATTTAAATATTATATCGCTTAGGTACCCTATGTTACAGTTTGATTAATTTTTATAGCTTAAGTGATAAAATTTTGAGCTTTATAGTACAATAAAAAGTTTAAAAATTAGGATATCCCATAGTATATATTAAAATGTTTAAATTGATGGTACTTGAATGATAAAATTCCTAATTTTTATATAAAAAATCAATACTCTAGCCATAGAACATAATTGTTATATTAAAACTCAAACCATTTTTTGTTTAATGTGCAACAAAACCCTAAACCAAAAAAAATAAAAAAAATAATAAATTAAGAAGAAATCAAAATGAAAGAGAGAGCAAATGAAGACCTTCAATGACAAGAAGGGAGAGTTAGAGAGGGGGGAGAGAAAGCGGCTCTCATGGAGAGTAGTTGCTTGAGAGGGATGGGAAGAGAATTTAGGTTTGAGAAGGAAAAGAAAGTGAGAAGGAGAGAGAGTATGTCGGGGACTCGTCTGTTTTTTTTTTTGGTTGGGGGGGGGGGGGGGGGGGGGTACCAGTTTAATTGGGCTTTATTAACTATGTTTAGGCATTTGGGCTGTAGAGCACTCGGAGCACTGTATCCACCTTTGGTTTGGTATATGGTGAAATGGATATAGGAATGAGGTTGAAATAGTTATTCCCATGTTTATATGCAGTTTGTAAAAGATATAAACAAAATAATTTATCAAAAAATCCTCCAATAGAATTTAATAATAATAATAATAATAATGCTTAAAAACTTGTTTAGATTTTTTATTTCAAGGGTAATTACATAATTAAAAAATTAGATTGAGATTAAAATAGTAAAAAAAATACTGGGACAAAAAAAAAATTTTTTTCATTCTCATTCCCACGTTTCCAAACACAGGCCTCCTATAGGCATGAAAATGGAGGAATGGAAGTGCTTTTCATTCTCACTCCCAACCCCCCTTTATTACCATTCTCACATACCAAACAGCCATAAATAGGAATCAACTATCATTCCCACTCCCATCCTTTCATTCCCACCAATCAAATGGCTCCTTAAAGTTTGCCATATTATGTCAATAAAATGTATAAATATAATGAAAGGAGATATATTGCAAAAAAATTACACATCGAGCACATATGGAAACGGAAAAACAATAAAAATTAACACATTAGAATTTATGTGGAAATCCTCTCTTAATTAGAAGAAAAAAAACCACAGACCCTAATAGTACCTCATCCATTATAAAATTTAGGAATTATAATAACTAATCATAACCGCAAACTCTATTACAATAATCCTCATCGAATGTGACTATTCCACAATATGTTACTAACCCTCCCTCAATAGCTATTAGAAACTAGTATTTTTCTTGAATATTGTACGTATTATGTATATGTTTAGTATTTAGTATTTACTAGTAACTTAGTACTTATTCTCCCTCACATGTGACTAGCTAAGGGGGGTCAATCACCAATGGTGTTTTCGTTGTATTATTTATTAGCTCAGGACTTTATCCTTCCCTATTGTAGCCTGGTGATTTGGGTGGCAGTTGCCAACCCAGAGGTCTGGGCTTCGAGGCCCCTTTGATGAAATTACCAATATATAAAAAAAAGTTTAAGACACTTTTTCTTGCAAGAGATAACTTAGTCTTTTGGTGTTCATAATTGTATTATAAATACGAAAGATAATTGTTTAATTAAATTATCCAATTTTCCACTCTTCAAGTATTTTGAGTTGTGTTTTTAGCTTTATTCTTATTTCACTTTTTTGACAGTAACTTTGAACGGCAAACCACCAATCCTCACACAATGTAGCTTTGAATGATAAGCTACCAATCCTCGCACAATGTAGCTTTGGAAAGAAGATACTACATAGAACTCTTCTTTCAATTAACGCACTCGAGCATGTCTCCCTTTATGCTCGGATGAACTCACTCAACATCAACCACAGAAACCTCACAAACGAATCTCTCACCACAATTTCTTTCACTATTTTCCCCTTTCTAGGTGGCCACTGGACACTCTTTTACAAATCATTCAAATCACTTACATCTTTCTTTACTTTCTATCTTTCTAAGCATCAAACCTATTACTTAAATCTTATCTAATTCAAAATGTTAATTCAAATCAATATTAATCAAAATATCTATTAAAATTTAACAAAATTGTAAGTATTATAAAATTTTAAAACTTTATGATATAAGTGATAAACTTATAAATTTTTTAGTTTTTTCTTCATAAATAACAGCCTTGTCAAATCATAATTTTACTATAAAAGTAGGGCCCAAGCAAAGACTTTGATCAGCTACTTTTTCAACAAGTCTTTTTTTTTCTTTTTATCAGCACCCTTTCAACAAGTTAATACAAAGTAGTCAAAGTTGAGCTTCACATCAATTATGTTTTTTAATATATTAAATTTAATTAGTTTATACATACCTAATTAGCATTATCAAAATCATTTACAACATTAATTAATTACATTATATTTTCAATATCATTTTAAGGGTTATGCTCACTAGCACAACAAAATTGACTAGAAAGAGAGAAATAAAGAAATTGAGTTACGGGGTCGGTAAGCTATCAAAACGAAGCTATCGGATTGAATCATGCAATTCTAGACACTTTGCCATTGACCCCGCCTATTTTCTCCAAATTCGGTCTCTAAACGTGTTTTCGGGCCACTTTTATGTTTTCCCTTTACTTTAGGGGTAGTTTCGTAATTTTGTATTTTATAGAATTTTTGTAATTTGTCATATTAGAGTTTCTCTTTTTTTCTTATAAACAGTGGATATGATTGGTTGCATGACTCATTTTCAAAAATTTTGAAATATAAACCCTAATTGTCTCTCTCTTCAATGGATTCCAATTTTGTGTTCCGAATTAAGTTATTTTGAGTATGAGACTGAGTGGCGAATTATTTTATATGGAGAAGATAAAACGTGGAAAATTCTTTGTGGGCCACCAAGTTCCTAAAAATTAAGTTATTTCATGTTATTCTTTTGCAATTTAATATTTTTTTTGCTTTAGAGAAGCATATGTTAACCGACATATATATATATTTTTTCGATTCAATCCTACTATCTCAATTCTAAAAGCTTATAACAATTTAAAGTAAAAACTTGTCGTTATTCTACTATTAAATACGGAGCGTGTTTTCTTTGGGGTGAGGTTCCATGCAATGACTTTATAACCTCAACCCCTTCAACAAGTTAACATTCACATCAAATAAAGCTTTTGCCATCAATAGTGGTTGTCCCTTGGATATGACGAACCACATCATATTTTAAATATTATTTATCAAATATTTATTTCATATTTAATAATTTAATATTTGTAATTTTAATTTTTACATACCCTATATTAGTGGGAACCCTTGTAACACTGAAATTGTTGTTATTGTTGTTGTTAATTAGTGTTTATAAGGAAATATGACCTTTAATAAAAAGGTATGTCCTTTAAAGAAAAGACATTGGTCTTCATAAAATAACATATCTTCTAAAAAAGAAGTATGTCCTTTATATATTTTTTTAGCAAAGAGACATGTATTTTAGTGAAGCGACATATCTATTAACGAAAGACTTTTTATATTCAAGCACCACCTCTTGTTTACGTGTTTCATGTTTGAAGTTTCATCTTTCCTTCTCATTTGTAACCATTACCATCTAAAAATAAGAAATTACGCAATAAAAATTATTGACGATATAAAAATTACCTTAAAATGTTAGAAACCAACTATGCCACAAGCTTAAGCTGTTGGGTGAATGTCTAAAATTATTTTATACTTTAACATGTTTTCTCGGGTAAAGCCCATTTGACTTAAAGCATGGATAACACAAAAATCGAAGGCTCTGATAGCGTATTAATGAACTAATATTCCTATAAATTAAAGCACATAGGTAAAGACATAGTTGTTAAAATCACGATTTGGATCCTAGAATCATACAATTCTACGTCCTACCTCAGTTTGTCAATCCAAATCGCTTAAAAAATTACACTTAAGTGGAATCGAAACAAAATTGTAATAAAATAGGTAAAATCATAATAGAATCGGAATAAAATTGTGATTCTATGAATGATTCTACTGATTCAAGCAAAAACAAATGCATATCTATTGCTTATTTGCAAGTCACATAGGAAAAGGAAAAATAAAATAAAATAACAGGTCAAAATTTCTAAAAAAGAGTTATTTATTAAAATTTTCTGAATTTTGGATATAGTTTTAATAAACTACCGACATTTTTCAATTTTACAAAAATCAACTAACTTTCCAAAATTTTTCAAAGTCTTGCCTAAATGTTAACGAAGTTAAGATCCGTTAGTTTCCCTTACGTGGCATTTAAAAAATATTTTTATAATATATACAAATTTTTAAAATTTATTTTCCCTTTTTTTCCTCAAAAGTCGGCTAAATAATTACAACTCGCTATTTAACAAGTAACAGCTTCGTTCAGTCGGTCTTTTAGTATTAAATTCCAAGCTTATTTTCAAAGGATTCCCTGTAAGACTTTCCAACCCAACCCCTTCAACAAGTTAATAGAAGTGGGCCTTCAAATCAAATAAATTTTTAACCTCAATAATTCAAATATATGATTTGAGTATAAAAACAATTATGATGACCACATGATGTTTTCAAAGTTATTTTATCAAAATATTTATTTTACATTTGATAATTAAGAAATTTTAGGTAATACTTAATCCAATTGATTTATAAAAAAGTGACTCTCGATAAAAAGGTATATATCTGCAAGAAAAGACATAGATCTCGAGAAAATAATTATGATGACCCACATGATATTTTCAAAGTCATTTTATCAAAATATTTATTTTATATTTGATAATTAAGAAGTTAGATAATACTTAATCCAATTGGTTTATAAAAAGGTGACTCTCGATAAAAGGGTATATATCTACAAGAAAAGAAATAAATCTCAAGAAAAGAACATATCTTTTAAAAAAGAAGTATGTCCTTTGAATATATCTTTTAAAAAGGAGAAAAGAATATGTCTATAGTACTCATGTCAATATTTATTTTTAGTGAAAAGTTAATACTTTTAGTAACAACTTCGTTCAGTTGTTCTTCTACTATCAAATTCCAAGCGTGTTTTTTGGGGATCCCCTGCAAGCCATTCTACCTCAACTTCTTCAACACGTTAATACAAGTTGTCAAGTTGGCCTTCAAATCAAATAAAGCTTTAATATTAATAATTTAAATATATCATTTGATTCTTAAAAGAAACATTATGCGCAACAGTAATTGATTCTATTTTAGGTCCTACTTGAGCTCACCTTGTCAGATGGCATGGTAGTTGATACAACTTTTGATATTTCTTCTGTCTGGTTCACTTTTGCAGTGAGTTCACTCTGTTATGCTTCTTGTTGATCTTTGACTGGAAAGATCTGTTTCATGGATTAAAGACATCTATGTGTTAAATGATATGTTTCATGCATTGATTTGTTTCATGGATTAGAGACATCTATTTGACATGGTGGTGACGAATTAGTTAAGGAAATTTCTGTGTTCAAAGAAACATTGTGTGCAATAGTAAATGATTCTAGTTCAGGTCCTATTTGAGCTCACCTTGTCAGTTGGTGTGGTAGTTGGTACAACCGTTGATGTTTCTTCCATTTGGTTCACTTCTGTAGTGAGTTCACTCCGTTCTGCTTCTTGTTGATATTTGACTGGGAAGATCTGTTTCATGGATTACAGACATCTGTGTGTTAAATGGTATGTTTCATGCATTATATCAATTTATTCTAATCCAGTTTCCTAGTCTAGCAAACCTTGTCATTTGACATGATGGCCAATGCAACTTCTGATGTTTCTTCCCATTGGTCTACTTCTGCAAGCTTACTCTGCGCTGCTTCTGGACTTTCTACAATGTGGAAGATCTTTTCCATGGATTTATCTAGCAACTCGGTAGACAGAGTCTCTGTTCAAGTAATTAACATGGAGATATCCTTTGTTTCTTGCTCTGCATTTGTCACTTCTTCTTCCCTGATGCTTTCAAATTTGTTTTCATCTTGGATCTCGTCATCATCTGGTTCAGTTCTTTGTGAGGTTTCTATAGCTGAATTTGGCGGCGAGGCCAGAATTGTGAGTACCTCTGGCAAACATGCCTTTTCTGTTATCTTTTCCAGTAAAGATTCCTCCGTCTTTTCTTCCTTTGGGGCTTCCAATGTTCTCTCTTTTATATCTTCCACTATATCTGTAGCCTCTTGTTCCTCTTGCAGCGATGCTGGCATATGTCTAATCTCTGGTCTTGATACTTCATCTATTGTCCTGACTTTTTTGATTAGTTCTTCTTTGGTATAGAAGTCTTTGCCTCGTCCACTTTGAAAATTTGATGATTCAGGTTCATCTGAGGCTTCATCTGGCAAGTACGTCTCCTCTGTTGTCTTTGTCGGGGAAGAATCATTTGCCTTTTCTTCCTTCAAGGCTTGATCTTCCATCATGTTGTTTTTTGAATCTTCCGTTGTCATTGGCGCCTCGTGCTCCACCTAAAGTTGTTATTGTAGCAACCAAGTCTATAAGAAAGTCAGCAAAAGAAAAGTGCTTATTTTGCAAGAAAACTAGGCCACTGGAGGAGAAACTACACTAAGTACATAGCTACTCTTCCTATAAAGACTGCTAAGCCATCCGGTGAAGGTATATTGATATCTCATTTAGTTGAGTCATGCGCAGTTGAGAGTCCACCAGTTTTCTGGTGGGTGGACTCGGGTTCAACTGACCTTGTCTGTAATATGTTACAGGAGCTCAGGCTAGGCTAAAGGCTACATGATGGGTGTTGTACCTGATGGTTAGAGACTGTAAAATAATAGTGGTCTTAAGTATAGGAGACGTTAGCTTAGACTTTAGTGATACAGTTTTATTTTAAAGGATTGATTATTTAAACTTTCGTTGTACTTAATAAGTTAGATGAACTTAGGTTCATGCTATTGTTTAGGGCCTTGACAGCCAAGGCTGGACCTTGATAACGTTGGTCCTATTCCAGTGACTTGAATACGGTTTACTCTATCTAAATCTTGTTAGACTCTAACTCATTCGAGTTATTATAAGCTAAGGATGCGAGGCTTAAAAAACCCGATTGACTCGGGCTTGTAAGTGGACTGCTAAGCTCTTGAGTTTGTCTCTACCCCAGTTCCTGACTTTTAAGTGTATGAGGAAAGGTGTCTGTAGGCCCTGCTCCATCATTGTAACTGCCACATGAGTTCGATGTTGGCTGAGTGAGGAAGTAAGAGAAGAGCTTTAAGGACTGGTGCAGATGATGATGGGTCCTTAATGTGCATGGGTGCGCCTAAATGCTATGTTGACAAGTGAACTTGTTGATGGGTCACGCTTTAGGACTTAAGGTCCTGGTGTAGGGGATCATCAATATGCCACTTAGTGGGTTTGTCTTGGGGTTTCAGATTGGGGGTCCTTGGACATGACCCCTTTTAGGGTAGCACCCCGAAGGGGTAAGGCTGAGTATACCCCACCCCCCCCCCCCCCCCCCCCCCCCCCCCCCCCCCCCCGAGGTGATGTTATTCCTGCTGAATGTTGCTAAAACAGATAGAACTAACTCAACCAATCTCTGGCATAAAGGGCTAGGGCCTATATATGAGAGAGGCTTAACTGAACTCAATAAGCAGGGATTTTTAGGGGAGGGTTATATCTCTAAACCTAAAATTCTGTGAATCTGTATATTTGGCAAACACAAATTGGCTTTTAAAACTGTTGTGCATGTTACTAAGTCTGCTGTTGATTTTATTCATTCTAACTTGTGGGGGCTTGCAAAAGTACACACATTAGATGGAACTTTTTATTTTATGCCTGTAGTATATGATTATTAAATAAAGATTTGGGTTTACTTGCTTAAAACTAAAGACGAATGTTGTGAAGCCTTTGTTAAATGAAAGAACCTTATTGAACATCAAACTGGCTGAAAAGCAAAGTACTTAGAACTGACAATGGCGAGGAATTTGTGGGTGCTAATTTTGATAACTTGAGTGCCAAAAATTGAATTAAGAGACATAATACTGTTAGAAAAACTCAACAAAATGGCTTAGCTGAGAGAAGGAACCGTACCATGTTGGATAGAGTTAGGTGCATGTTATTTGTATCAAGACTTGACAAGAACTTTTGGGGGGAAGCAATAAAAACAACATGTTATTTGATTAACAAATCTCCATCCTCTGCCTTTAACTTTAAGATACCTAAGGAAAAATGGACTGGGAAACCTAGTGACTATTCTGGGTTGAGAGTGTTTGGGTGTGCCGCTTATGTACATTAATTAGAAGGAAAACTTGAACCTAGGGCTGTAAAAGGTGTTTTCCTAGGGTATCCAGATAGTGTGAAGGGTTAATCATATGAGGTTTAGGCATGGTAATAGAACAAAAGTCATAATTAGTGGGGATGTTACATTTATTAAGGAAGAAATGCCTATTTGAACAAATCTGTGACTGCTGATAGTTCAGTCACAACAATCAGTCCTAGGAAGTTTGACTTTGACCTGTATGAGTTTAAAATAAACCCCCTTGAACCTGTACACAGTGAAGACCAAAACATTGTGATTGCAAATGAAGGTAGTGAAAGTGCTAATAGGCACACTGAACCTCGAGAAGGAATAGTTCATAATGGCCTAACCAACTATCAATTATCTAGGAATAGGGAGAGGGGAGAAATAAGGGGACCAGAGAGATTTGGCCATGCTGCTTGCATTGCTTATGCTCTCAACACAGCCGTAAAATATGTGGAATTAAAACCTCTCACTTATAATGATGCTATAAAAAGAGTTTCCTTTGAATAGTGGTTGAAAGCTATGACAGCAAAAATGAAGAGCCCTAAAATCAATAAAACTTGGGTTTTAGACCCTAGTATTGGATTTGGTGTCTTAGAAAACCGAATTAGTTAGTTTTAAATATCAAATAAATTAAATTATTTTTTATTAATTGTCTGAATATATTTTATGAGTCAAATATGCATGCGATTGTTGTCAAAAATGTTCCATGAGATGGACGTAGTCCAAGGTGACATGTTGAGTTTGGTTTAAGTGATCAATGAGATTGAACTACATAAAGACTTAAATCAAATAAGTGATATGTTTTCAAAGTATGTTCGTAGTCGGTGATAAGTTTGGACAGCTTGCCTGATAAGACTATAATATAATACTTTAGATAACTTTTATTGATTATATCGATTGAGATTCAAAAGTGTTATATTGATGTTGTTAATAAGATTGGAACACTGAGCAGAACCACCTAAATTATTTGTTTCTTAAGTGCTATTATAAATATTTAATTCTGTAAGACAATAACTCTAAATCCAGGAAATAATATGAACTCGTGCATTGATTGTTCGTTGCTTTGATGTGCTGAAAGGATCAATCACAATGCGTTGACTTAAATCTCACGTGTGTTGGGTAACTGCATAAGTTGCAGGCGGAATAGATGTTTTACGTGGAATCTATAGTATCTTAAGAGATAAAGATATCCCTTTAGTTGATACACAAGCATGCGAACACATTCTAGAATCTTTGGCCAAATTATTCTATATATTTGACATTTGAAATTAGTATAGAAATTATTTTCTGTATTATTAAATTGTTCAAGAAGGGCGAATCGGGAACTACGGTGAAAGATATGAGAAAAATAGCGATAGTAGTTAAAGTTATTTTTGCTCACGGTATAGAGGGATTGATTGTCATAATAAAAGTTACACAGGAATTCTTCAGTAAATATATTTAATTCTATAGTGCAGTAAAACATCTTTAGTGGAATTAAGTTTTACAAAATAGTAATCAATTATTATCATGAGAAGATAATCAAATTTGGCCCATTTGCAGCTCAAGTTAGATTGTCCCTGTTTGTGGTAAATTTGGTTAGTGTGCTTATTCATCATTGTGAAGTTTTGTATGAGGTGGCATTTGTTAGGATGAGCAGAACTCAAGATCTAGCTGCTGCACGCCCGAGTAGATATTCCCTACAAGATCAAACGAACGGTTAGAGGAGCTTAAAAAGCAACTCACAGGGGATCCCTTCGACGCTCAAATCAATATTATAAAATAGTAAATAAGGGTAAGAAATAAACAGACATAATAGATATAAAATACTTAGCTTAAGAGGAGTAAGGCGTTTGAATGATTATTGCTCCAGAGAGATGATCGTAGAAGTGGATGATCTTCAAGGAGGCGGGTTGCCGTAGGAGTGGATGATCTTCAAGGAGGCGTGTAGCAACCCCCCCCCCCCCCCAATAGGGGAAGAATGCTTTTGGATGGGTATCCCCTTTTTGGATAAGTATCACTTTATCTTTGATTCTATCTTTTTGTACTTGTGTATAAGCATGTTTTTCTACGGGCATATAGCATTGATTTTGCCTCTACTAGGTGAATTGTGTTGATTTTGCCTCTACTGGGCGAATTGTGTTGATTTTGCCTCTACTGGACGAATAGTGTTGGTTTTGCCTCTACTAGGCGAATAATTTTGATTTTGCTTTAATTTTTGTCTATGTAACCTACTTGCCCCTCTGCAGTAGCAAGCTGCTCAATTATAGTTTACCAACATATTAGTCTCCCTACTTCGTGAGCGAACCTTGGTCATTCCAAGGTTGGTCACGAAGTAATAAATCTGCCTTGTTCTTAGCTTCCTACTATACATCATTTTCTTAAGTGATGGCAATATTTAGTGTTTTGTTGTGGCCTTTCATTATTTTCTTTGAAGATATGTAATGAGGTATTTGACACTTAGTAGGTTGTTTAAGCCATCATGCCTTGTAATTGGGCGCATGACCCATCATGAACTTTAATAGGGCATTTAGTGTAACCGTGCATATTGGTAAAGCATTTTATGTCACAACTCTTAATTGGGTAAGAATGTTTAGAAGAGTCCGGGCTTCTAAGGTCTTTTTTGAAACTTAGAGTACTCAAGCATTCTGCCCCTTTATATCAGTGAGCATTCATCATGATTCAAGCTCTTTGTGATAAATATGTAAGGATATCAATATCATGATTAGTCACTAGATATATTTGCATTTGGTTAGTGTTGGCCATAAAGCCATTTATATTGTAATTTTGATGATAACAACCATTTAGTGAGTCATAGTGTTTAAATTCTTCTAATCTTGTTTCTAAGCGACTCATAAGAAAGCTAGAAAAATCAAGGTTAATCATGTTAATACGAAGCTTTTTAAGATGATGATTCAAGAGGAAAAGAGATCAAAGCTGAAGAGAAGATTCATCCAAATTGAAGGAAACGTGAACCGAGTCCAAGCGCCTTAACGTTATTTATTTTTATTGTCTACGACTCAGGATTTGGATATATCTATTGATTTCAAGTATCAATATTGATATATGATGCTCTAAAAAAAATGTTTTGAAATATTTTTGAAAATTGATTTGCAAATTTTAGTTGAAAAATATTCAAGTCAAAATTAAACAAATCTAGCTTATCAATTAAAATATTTTTTCAAGATTGGTATTTTAAAGAAAGCGCGATCAAATCGATTAAAATTTGGATGGGTGATAATTTAGCTTGATGTATGCAATCAATTATTTTTATGGTCAAGACAAAGTGGGAAATAAATTCAAAAATTTGAACTAATATGGCAATGAATCAATAAATTAATCAACTTAGCTAATGTGGTAAAATTATCCGATCAATCAAGCTAATTGATCAAAAACATGTAAATCCACCCAAGAAGGCTGAGTGTCGACACACAGAAGGTATGTGTCGACACACAGGCTTACAGTAGCCACTGAGAGATGCTGTGTGTTGACACACTGACTGAAAAAGCTCAAAACAGCTACGCTTGACTTGATTTCTTTCCAAAACCTTTTTCCAACCTTTTGAACGTGCTATTGGCCCTCATTTGCCTATAAATAGGGCTTGAATGCTTTGGTTCAAATCATCCAACACTCTCTAAGTATTCTTTGATAAAAGTTCTCTTACATTCTTGCTCTTTAACGGTTTGATTATAAGTTTTGTTCAAAGTTTTTATTTGAGCATCACTTTTTCTCTTATTGTTAATCATTGAGCTTAATTGGCATATCCTTAGCTTTAGATAAGTTTGATTAATTGTCAATTCACTCTTGAAAGAGCAAAAAGTCTAATTACTTTAATTCTTCCATTACTTTGTTTCTATTACTCATTGTAAAGGTTGGATCCTGACCCTACGATTACAAAAGGATCAATTATAAAGGTTGGGTCTTGAGCCTACGTACAAAAAGATCAGTTGTAAAGGTTAGATCCTGTGCCTGTTTTTAAAAAAAGATCATCAAGCTTAGTTAAAGGCTCAAGTGACAAAGAGTAGTCACTTGAGAAGTGGACTAGCTTCCGATTTGCAAGTGAACCACTGTAAAAATCTGTGTGCGTCATTTTTATTCTTGCCTTTGCTTTTGTCATTTCATATTTATTGTCTATCTCTTAATTTAATTTTAAGTTCATAAATTTAATTTTTCATTTATTACTAAAGAACCTAATTCACCCCCTCTTAGGTTGCACTTTGGACATCCAATTGGTATTAGATCTAGTACTCTAATTTTTTTCGGGTCTAACAGCCTTAGAGTGATCCTATGGCAACCTTCACTTCGATCTTGGCCAATGGTCAATCGACCAACAAGCTTCCTTTTTTGATGGGGAAAATTTCCCCTATTGCAAGCTTAGAATGAGACTTTACTTTACATCCATTGATTTTGATTTAAGGCTTATAACAAAAAATGGTAATTATGTAATTTCAAAGAAACAAGGTGAGAAAACCATTGAAAAATAATAAAATGAGCTTATGCAAGATGACAAAAAAAACTTGTCAAAAATGCAAAAGCTCATTCTCAACTATTGTGTGCTATTACCCCCAATGTTTTGAATCATGTGTCCGGTTGTCAATTGGCAAGAGATATTTAGGATAAACTAGAGGTCACCTATGAAGGTACGGATCAAGTAAAGTCTTGAAAAATAAATGTTGGTAAGAGCTTATGGGCTTTTTAAAATGAAACCGGAGGAATCAATAAAAGAGATGTACACTTGATTTTTCAATATTACTAACAAACTCCAAGCTCTTGGAAAAATATATTCAAATAAGAAGCAAGTTAGTAAAATCTTTAGATGTCTTCCTATTTCATGGCAAAGCAAGGTTTTCGTCGATTCAAGAAGCTCATAACCTCTCCACTTATAAACTTGATCAACTAATTGGAAATCTCATGATCCATGAGATTGACATAGAATAATTTAAAGAAGAAGAAAAACAAAAGAAAAATAAAGACATAACATTTAAACGATCTCTAAGTGACGAAAGTGATGATGATGTTGTTATGTTGGCAAAAAGGTTTTACAAATGTCTTGAAAAGAAGAGGTTTAAGAAAAACTTTAAAAATGGTTCATCTACCCTCAAAGACGAACCAACTTGCTACGAGTGTGGAGAAATCGGACATCTCAAGAGAGATTGTCCCAAGCCAAAAAATAAGAAATTATTCAACAAGTTCAAAAAGAAGGACAAAAAGGAAGAACAGAAAAAAGCATTTGGGCTTGGGGAGATAGTGATGATGATTCCAAAGAAGAAAGTGAAGAGGAAGTAGCTAATTTTTGTCTCATGGCTATTGACAATGATAGCATTGAAGAAGATGAGGTAACCGATCTATCCTATGATGAACTTGTTGATTTTCAAGAATTGTACGAGAAATATAAGAAATTGAAAAAATGACACAATACTTTCGTAAAGGGTCTTGAAAAGACGGGATTGGAAAAAGATTTAAAACAACATTTATTGCCTGAGCTTGAAAATGAATCACTAAAGAAAAAGAATGAGTCCTTAAATGAAGAAATCATAAAACTAACTAATGAAAAACAATTCTTGGAAGCAACACTTCATATTTTCAAAGAAAATGAAAAAGAAAATCTAAGGAAGATGAATCACTATTCAAGGAGAATGAATCCTTAAAAGAAAGAATTGGAGAACTTTCAAAAATCTCAAGCAAATTTTTTAAAGGGCAAGAAACACTTTACAAAATCCTTTCATCTCAGAAACTGGTCTATAACAAAGAAGAAATTGGTTGTAATGGAAATGTTCAAAAGAAAAGTGTGAATGTTCTTTTTTTTTAAAGCCTCGTCACCTTCAACGAACTCTATAAGGTGCAACTATTGTAGTGACCATGGGCACATAATTTACCAATGTTCTTTCAATAGAAATTTGAGAAAGACAAAGATGGTTTGGGTCCCAAAAGGATCTCAACCACCTAAAGGCTAAGAACAAAGGACCCAAGAAAATTTGGGTACCTAAAAGTATTTGAATTGTGAAAGGTGTGTATGAAAATCCAAAGCAAAAACTAAAAGTGGTACTTGAATAGTGGTTGCTCTAAACACATGACCGGAGATAAATTCAAGTTCACTTCACTAATACCAAGAAAAGAAAATGTCACTTTTTGCGACAATAAGAAAGGAAAAATAATCAGTATTGGTAATGTTGCATCTAACTCTTTGTCTTGTATTGAAGATGTCTTACTTGTGGAATGTCCTAAGCACAATTTGCTAAGTATTAGTCAATTATGTGATCAAGGCTATTGAGATGCATTGTTAAACATTCTAAAACAAATGAAATTTTGCTTGTTCTACAATGTGAAAATGTCCATATGATTGACCTTGGTTGTGTAGAAGCATTAAAATGCTTTAGTGTTATGGATAAAAATTATCCTTGGATTTGGCATAGAATATTTGGACATGCTACTATGTATTTGATTTCAAAACTTTCAAATATGCATGTGATTATTTTCTAAAATGTTCCACGAGATGGATGTAGTCCAAGATAACATGATGAGTTTGGTTTAAGTGATCAATGAGATTGAGCTATAGATAGACTTAAATCAAATAAGTGATATGTTTTAAAAGTATGTTCGTAGTCGGTGATAAGTTTGGACAATTTGTCTGATAAGACTATAATATGATACTTTAGATGACTTGTATTGATCATATGGATAGAGATCCAAAAGTTCTGTATTGACATTGTCAATAATATTAGAACACTGAGTAGAACCACTTGAATTATTTGTTTCTTTAGTGCTATCAGAAATATTAAATTCTGTAAGACAATAACTCTAAATCTAAGAAATAATCTGAACTCTTTCATTGATTGTTCGTTGCTTTGATGTGCTAAAAAGATCAGTCACAATGCATTGACTTAAATCTCACGTGTGTTAGGTAACTGCATCAAGTGTAGGCGGAATAGATGTTTTACGCAAAATCTACAGTCTCTTAAGAGATAAAGATATGCCTTTAGTTGATACACAAGCATGCGAACATATTCTAGAAACTTTGGCAAAATTATTCTATATATTTGACATTTGAAATTAGTATAGAAATTGTTTTCTGTATTATTGAATTGTTCAAGAAGGGCGAATCAGAAACTATGATGAAAGATATGAGAAAAATAACGATAGTAGTTAAAGTTATTTTTGCTCACAGTATAGAGGGGTTGATTGTCATAATAAAAGTTACACGGGAATTCTTCAGTAAATATATTTAATTTTATAGTGTAGTAAAACTTCTTTAGTGGAATTAAGTTTTACTAAATGGTAATCAATTATTATCATGATATAATAATCAGATTTGGCTCATTTACAGCCAGAGTTAGATTGTCCTTGTTTCTGATGAATTTGCATAGTGTGCTTATTCATCTTTTTGAAGTTCTGTATGAGGTGGGGTTTGTTAGAATGAGCTAAACTCAAGTTCTAGCTGCATGCCCGACTTGATATTCCCTGCAAGATCAAATGAATGATTAGAGGGGCACATGTAACAACTCATGGGGGATCCCTCCGATGTCAAATCAGTATAAATATTATGAAATAGTAAATAAGGGGAAGAAATAAATAAACATAAAAGATATAAACTGCTTAGCCTTAGAGGAGTAAAGTGTTTGAATGATTATTGCTCCGAAGAGATGAATGTAGGAGTGGATGATGTTCAAGGAGGCGTGTACACCCCCCCCCCCCTTTATAGGGGAAGAATGCTTTTGGATGGGTATCTCCGTTTGAGATAAGTATCACTTTACCTTTGATTTTATCTTTTTGTACTTGTGTATAAGTATGTTTTTCTACTGGGCAAATTGTGTTGATTTTGCTTCTACTGGGCGAATAGTACTGATTTTGCTTCTACTGGGTGAATTGTGCTGCTTTTGCCTCTACTGGGTGAATAGTGTTGGTTTTACCTCTATTGGGTGAATAGTATTGATCTTGCCTCTACTGAGAGTGTTGATTTTGCCTCTACTGGGCGAATAGTGTTGATTTTGCCTCTATTAGGCGAATAGTGTTGTTTTGCCTCTACTAGGCGTATAGTGTTGATTTTGCTTTAATTTTTGTCTAAATAGTTGTCTGTATAACTTACTTGCCCTTCTATAGTAGCAAGTTGCTCAATTATAGTTTACCAACATATTAGTCCCCCTACTTTGTGAGCAAACCCTAGTCGTTCCAAGTTCAGTCACGAAGTAATACATCTGTCTTGTTCTTAGCTTGCTACTATACATAGTTTTCTTGAGTGATGGCGATATTTAGTGTTCTATTTGGCCCTTCATAATTTTCTTTAATGTGTATTTTGATTTTTACTCGAAATCAATAGAGCTTACGGTCTGAATAAGATGTGTAATGAGGTATTTGATACTTAATAGGATGTTTAAGCCATCATGACTTGTAATTGGGCACATGAACCATCATGAACTTTAATAGGGTGTTTAGTGTAATTGTGGGTATTGGTAGAGCATTTTATGTCACAACTCTTATTTGTATAAGAATGTTTAGAAGAGTCCGGGCCATGGTATTTTTTGAAACTTAGATTACTCAAGCATTTTGCCCCTTTATATCTGTGAGCGTTCATTACGATTCAAGCCCTATGTGATAAACATGTAAGGATATCAACAATATGATTAGTCACTGGACATATTTGCATTTGGTCAGTGTTGGCTCTAAAGCCATTTATATTATAATTTTGATGATAATAACCATTTAATGAGTTATAGTGTTTAAATTCTTCTAATCTCTTTTCTGAGTGACCCATAAGAAAGCAAGGAAAATCAAAGTTAATCTTGTTGATACGAAGCTTTCTAAGATGATGATTCAAGAGGAAAAGAGATCAAAGTTCAAGATAAGATTCATCCAAATTGAAGAGAACGTGATCCGAGTCCAAGTGCCTTAAAGTTATTTATTTTTATTGTCTAGGACTTAGGATCGGGATATATCAATTGAGTCTAAGTATCAATATTGATATGTGATGCTATAACAAAAATGTTTTTGTAATTTTTTCGAAAATTGATTTACAAATTTTATTTGAAAAATATTCAAGTCAAAATTAATCCAATCTAGCTTATCAATTAAAATATTTTTTCAAGATTGGTATTTAAAAAAAAAAAAAAATGATCAAACCAATTAAAATTTGGATGGGTGATAATTTAGCTTGATTTATGCAATCAATTATTTTTATGATCAAGACAAAGTGGGAAATAAATTCAAAAATTTGAACTAATATGGCAATCAGTTAATCAATTAATCAACTTAGTTAATGTGGCAAAATTATCCCATCAATCAAGCTAATTGATCAAAAACATGTAAATCCACCTAGGCAGGCTGAGTGCTGATACACATGCTTACAATAACGACCAAGAGCTGCTGTGTGTTGACACACAAACCGAAAAAGCCCAAAACGGCTACTTTTGACTTGATTTTTTTTCCAAAACCTTTTTCCAACCTTTTGAACGTCCCATTGGCCCTCATTTTCCTATAAATAGGGCTTAAATGCTTTGGTTCAAATTATCCAACACTCTCTAAGCATTCTTTGATAAAAGTTCTCTTACATTCTTGCATTTTAACGGTTTGATTTTAAGTTTTGTTTAAAGTTTTTATTTGAACATGACTTGTTCTCTTATTGTTGATCATTTAGCTTAAGTGGCTTATCCTTAGCTTTGGTTAAGCTTGATCAATTGTCAATTTATTCTTGAAAGAGTGAAAAGTCTCATTGCTTTAATTCTTCCAGTACTTTATTTCTATTACTCATTGTAAAGGTTGGATCCCGACCCTACAGCTACAAAAGGATCGATTGTAAAGGTTGGGTCTTGAGCCTACATATAAAAAGATCGATTATAAAGGTTAGAGTCTGAGCTTGTTTTTAGAAAGGATCATCAAGTTTAGCTAAAGGTTCAAGTGACAAAGAATAATCACGTGAGAAGTGAACTAGCTTCCGGTTTGTAAGTGAACCACTATAAAATCTTTGTGCATCATTTTATTCTTGCCTTTGCTTTTGTCATTTCATATTTATGGTCTATCTTTTAATTTAATTTTAGGTTCATAAATTTAATTTTTTGTTTATTACTAAAGAACCTAATTCATTACCCTCTCAGGTTGCTCTTTGGACCTTCAATTGGTATCAAAACTAGTACTCTAATGTTTTTCGGGTCTAACAACCTTAGAGTCATCCTATGGCAACCTTCACTCCAATCATAGCTGAGGGTCAATTGATCAACAAGCCTCCTTTTTTTTATGGGAAAAATTTCTCCTATTGGAAGCTTAGAATGAGACTTTTCATTACATCCATTAATTTTGATTTATGGCATATAACAAAAAATGGTGATTATGTACCTTCAAAGAAACACGGTGAGAAAATCAGTGGAAAAGAATAGAATGAGCTTATGCAAGATGATAGAGAAAAACTTGCAAAAAATGCAAGAGCTCATTATCAACTATTATGTGCTGTTGTCCCAAATGTCTTTAATCATGTGTCTAGTGGTCAATCGGTAAAAGATATTTGGGACAAGCTAGAGGTCACTTATGAAGGTACGGATCAAGTAAAGTCTACAAAAATTAATATGTTAGTAAGAGCTTACGAACGTTTTAAAATGAAACTAGAGGAATTAATAAAAGAGATGTACACTAGATTTTTCAATATTACTAACAAACTCTAAGCTCATGGAAAAATGTATTCAAATGGGGAGCGAGTTAGTAAAATCTTCAGATGTCTTCTTATTTCATGGCAAGGAAAGGTTACCACCATTCTAGAAACTCATAACCTCTCCACTTATAAACTTGATCAACTAATAAAAAATCTCATGATCCGTGAGATTGACATGGAAGAATTTAAAGAGGAAGAAAAACAAAAGAAAAGTAAAGACATAGCATTTAAATCATCTCTAAGTGACGAAAGTGATGATGATGTTGTTATGTTGGAAAAAAGGTTTTACAAACGTCTTGAAAAGAAGAGGTTTAAGAAAAACTTTAAAAATGGTTCATCTACCTTCAAAGACCAACCAACTTGCTACGAGTGTGGAGAAATCGGACATCTCAAGAGAGATTGTCCCAAGCCAAAAAATAAGAAATTCTTCAACAAGTTCAAAAAGAAGGACAAAAAGGAAGAACGGAAGAAAGCAATTGCGGCTTGGGGAGATAGCGATGATGATTTTGATGAAGAAAGTGAAGAGGAAGTAGCTAACTTCTTGTCTCATGGCTATTGAAGATGACAAAATTGAAGAAGATGAGGTAACCGATCTATTCTATGATGAACTTGTTGCTGGTTATCAAGAATTGTATGAGAAATATAAAAAATTGAAAAAATGACAAAAAGAAGGGATAGGAAAAAGATTCAAAGCAACATTTATTACTTGCACCTAAAAATGAATCACCAAAGAAAAAGAATGAGTACTTAAGTGACGAAATCATAAAACTAACTGATTGAAAACAATCCTTGGAAGAAACACTTACTATTTTCAAAGAAAATGAAAAAGGAAAATCCAAGGAAGATGAATCACTCTTGAAGGAGAATGAATCGTTAAAAAAAAGAATGGAAGAACTTTCGAAAATCTCAAGTAAATTTTTCAATGCAAGAAATACTTGACAAAATTCTTTCATCTCAAAAACTGGTTTATAACAAAGAAGGAATTGGTTACAACGGAAATGTTCAAAAGAAGAGCTTGGATGTTCTTTTTCTTAAAACCTCATCACCTTCAACGAATTCTATAAGGTGCAACTATTGTGGTGACATTGGGCATATCGTTTACTAATGTTCTTTGAAAAGGAATTTCAGAAAGATAAAGATGGTTTGGGTCCCAAAGGATCTCAACCACCTAATGTAAAGACTAACAACAAAGGACCTAAGAAAATTTGGGTACCTAAAAGCATTTGAATTGTGATAGGTGTATATGAAAATCCAAAGCAAAAACCGAAAGTGATACTTGGATAGTGGTTGCTCAGGACACATGACCGGAGATAAATACAAGTTCACTTCACTAAAGCCAAGAAAAGGAAATGTCACTTTTGGAGACAATAATATTGCTTCTAACTCTTCTCCTTGCATTGAAGATGTCTTACTTGTAGAAAGTCTTAAGTACCATTAGCTAAGCATTAGTCAATTATGTGATAAAGGCTACTGTGTGAACTTTGAATATCTAGATGCATAGTTAAACATTCTAAAACAAATGAAAATTTTCTTGTTGGTCTATGATGTGAAAATGTCTATATGATTGACCTTGATTGTGTCGATTCATTAAAATATTTTAGTGTCTTCAATGAAAATGATCCTTGGATTTGGCATAGAAGATTTGGACATGCTAGTATGGATTTGATTTCAAAACTTTCAAAAAATAATCTTGTCAGAGGATTACCAAAGCTAAAATTTGAAAAGATCGTATTTGTGATGCATGTCAATATGGCAAATACACTAGATCTTCATTCAAACCCAAGAATGTAGTTTCATCATCAAGGCACCTTAAACTCTTATATATAGACTTGTTTGGTCTCATTCGTCATTTGAGCCTTAGTGGAAAGTAATATGGACACGTAATTTTTGATAATTACTCTCGTTTTACTTGGGTGATATTCCTTTCTCATAAGAGTAAAGCATTTGATAAATTTGAAAAATTTTGCAAAAAGGTGCAAAACGAAAACGATTTGAAAATTATCTTGGCTAGAACTAATTGTGGACGGGAATTTGAAAATAATAACTTTGAAAATTATTGTGATTACTTTGGAATTGACCACAATTTTTCAGCACCTCGAACTCCTGGAGTGGTCGAAAGGAAAAATAGAACACTTGAAGAAATGGCAAGAACCATGATTTGTGAAAATAATTTGCCTCAATCATTTTGGGCTGAAGCTGTTAGCATTGCTTGCTACATGTTAAATTGACCTTTAATAAGGCCAATTTTGAACAAAACACCATTTGAAATTTATAAAGGAAGGAAACCAAACATTGCATAGTTTAAACCTTTTAGGTGCAAATGCTTCATTCACAACAATGGCAAAACAAATCTTGGCAATTTGATTCACGAGTTGTTGAAAGTATTTTCATTGGATACTTCCTAACAAGCAAAGCATATAAAGTCTATAATAAAAAATAAAGATTGTAGAAGAGTCTATACATGTAGTTTTTAATGAAACTAATATCTTGTCCTCTAGAGCTCCTTATGATGATGATGATATAGTAATCAAACCAATAAACATCACACACTCATTTGAGGAGCAAGAAAAAGATAAACTTAAAGCTCAAATGGATGAACCAAGAGGAGATAACCAAAATTTAAAATCCAAAGAGGAAGACTTACCACGAGATTGGAAATACTTGAAGGATCACTCAATAAGTCAAATCATTGGTGATCTCCCTCAATGTGGAAAAACAAGGCATGCATTAACCAAATATTGCCATTTAGCCGTATTCATCTCTCTTGAAGAATCCAAGAATATAAAAGAAGCTCTTAATAACGTAAATTGGCTAATGGCAATAGAGGAAGAGCTAAACAAGTTCAAGAGAAGTGATGTGTGGGAACTTGTGGATAGACCTCAAGATCATTAAGTCATCGGGACCAAGTGGGTCTACCATAACAAGAAGGATGATGAAGGTAACGTGGTAAGAAACAAGGCAAGGTCAGTAGCTAAAGGCTCTAACGAAAAAGAAGGTCTAGACTATGAGGAAATCTTTTCTCCCGTTGCTAGGCTAGAAGCTATTAGACTCTTATGTGCATTTGCTTCATTTAAAAATTTTGAACTTTTTCAAATGGATGTAAAAAGTGTACTTTTAAGTGTACTTTTAAATGGTCTTACTGAAGAAGAAATTTATATTGAACAACCACCCAGATAAGGATGACAAATTTGCCAACTGCATTTTTAAACTCAAAAAGGCTCTCTATGGATTAAAATAAGCTCCTAGAGCTTGGTATGAGAGATTGAGTTCCTTTTTAATGCAAAATAGATTTTCAAGAGAAAAGGTTGACACCACACTTTTTATCAGACACTCTAGACATGACATTCTTATTGTCCATGTTTATGTTAATGATATAGTGTTTGGTGCTATAAGTCCATCTCTTTGTGAAGAATTTGCAAATCTTATGAGTGGGGAATTCGAAATGAGTATGATGTGATAAATCAACTACTTTCTTGGATTGCAAATCAAGTAAGGCAAGGAAGGAATTTTCATCAACCAAGCCAAGTACATCAAGGAAATTCTTAAGAAATTTGGCATTGAAAATTCCAAGGCAATAGCAACACCAATGAGCTCAACTCTTAAGTTAGATATGGATGAAAAAGATAAAAAGGTGGACCAAAAGCTATATTGAGGTATGATCGAATCCCTTCTTTACCTTACCGCTAGTAGGCCTGATATACTGTTCAATATATATTTATGTGCTAGATTTCAAGCATGTCCTAAGGAATCTCATTTGTGTGCCATGAAAAGAATATTTTGATACCTAGTTAGTGCTCCTACCTTAGGCATATTTTACCCTAAATGTGCTTTCTTTGATTTTGTTGGATATAGTGATGCGGATTTTGCCGGATACAAAGTGGACCGAGAATTGACTAGTAGTACTTGTCAATTTCTTGGTCGCGCTTTGGTGTCATGGTTTAGCAAAAAGCAAAATTCTGTTGCTTTATCCACCGTCAAGGCTGAATATGTTGCATGTGGAAGTTGTTGTGCTCAAATATTGTGGTTAATGCATCAATTAAATGACTATGGCATTCATATTGACCATGCTCCCATAATATGTGATAACACTGGTGTTATATGCTTAACTAAAAGCCCAACTCAACATTTAAGAACAAAGTATATTAAGGTTAGACATCATTTCATTCGTGATCATGTACGTAAAGGAGATGTCATTGTGAAATTTGTTCCCACCAATGATCAATTAGCAAACATTTTCACTAAACCTCTAGGAGAAGAAATTTTTTGTGATATTAGAACTAGAGCTAGCATGTGCAATTTGACTACTTGACTTTGATTGCTTGCATTTAAGATTGAGTTTCAATACTCAACATAAAAGAGCTCCAACAGACCAAGTATTCTTATCCAACTCATGGATATAGTAACTTGGACTATTTTTTTTTAAAATAAAAAAGGGAAAGAAAATAGGGTCGAACACAGAAAAAAAAAAAAAAAAAAAAAACAGAGACATGCTCTGCCTTCTGTATGTCGACACACAGAATCTGTGTGCCGACACATAGAGCAGCAGTAACGCTGCTCTGTTTCTATGTGTCGACACACAGATCGTGTGTGCCGACACACGGGGGGTCTTACGGGTTCTGCACATCTCACGGGTTTCACAATTCTCTTTCTCCCTTTCCTCACGTTTTCACTTCACTCCATCTTCAATCTTTCAGCTCTCTCTATCTCTCTCAGAACCTAACCCCTTCTTTTTCAAAATCTCGCCAAAACTCATCAATTTTCTTTCAAATTTTTACTAAAAATCAAGTTTCTACCAACATTTTAACATCAAAACTTTAGATTTTTGTCAAAAATTTATCTTTTTCACAAACCCTCACACATACATCGAACCACCCATAATGTTTCTTACATTCTCTTGTTTTTCTTCTCACTTCTCTCTTTTTAAGTCACAAATCATCTATTCTTACCCACATTTTATTCTCTTTAACAATTTTTAGACAAATCTCAAAATTTCACCTCTTTCTACAAAACCCTAACCATACCCACGAAATTTTTTTCTTTTTTTCTCCAAATCTCCTCAAGTTTTTCTGTAATAGGTCGCCCAAAGAGGTCGGACACTATTTCCAAGAACAGATCCGAGAACATTGCAGGTGCTTCTTCTTCTAGGAGTCTTAGCTTGGTAAATTCCTCTAACCTCTTCCTCAAAAAGGAAGTGCTATTCAGTAGATTTGTAGACTGGGCTTGGGTTGGGACACATAACTTGGGAGAATTATTTTTCTTTGTTTGAAGGAGTAGGCTGGACTGAAATTTTTTGTATTAAGGAACTGGTATATCCGGATTTAGTATGAGAATTTTACTTCAACCTTAGTATTTCTAAAGCTACTTCTCTAGAACTATCCTCAATTATTTTAGGTCAAAAAATCAAACTCACTGCTTCTTATATAAATGATTTGCTTGGCTTTGGTTTTACTGTAGATGATAATTTTAATTTTTCCTAAGAACTCCACCTATTTCTACTCCCCAAACCTCACCGACACTCCCTACTTAGACAAGTTTGGGGTGATATACCACTTGCTAACCCAACTAGGCCTAACTCGAAAGATTGAGGTGTTGTTCTTAAGTTAGCTCATAAATTAATTTGTATAAACATCACTTCAAGGTCAGGTGGCTTTGACTCGGTCTCACATTTATATCTATTGCTACTATCCCGATTCCTAAAAGGCAAGAAAATCAATCTAAGGGACTTAGTCTTAAAATTCATGTTCCATATTCACTTTAGAAAGACTAATCTCGCATATGGCATGCTTTTTACCCGTATTTTTTAACGCTTTTTAACTAGCTCATCTTTTAAAAACCCCATTCTTTATCAAGATGACTCTATTGAGACATCCTGGAAAAGATGGGTTTCGTGTTTTGAAACTGAGAATGGGTAAAGAAGCAAAGAGAATTTAGGAGAAGAGAAGAAATAGATGAAATAAGAGATGAGGAAGAGGAAGAAATTTTTTTTGATGAAGGGCGAAATGGGGATAATGAGCAGGAATCCCAACCCGGACCTCAGAAAAGAAGGAGTTTAGATGAACGACTTACTTTCGTGGAAGTCCAATTAGCTTCCTTGCAAGAAGGACAGTCTTCTCTACACTCTCAAATTGAAGAGTTCCGCCAAGAATCACGAGCCCCATTTCAAAAGCTTTTTGATTTTCTATCGTATAGACGAAGACCCCCAACTCCTTAGACTTATTTTCTTTTCCTTTTTTAAACTTTGGAGCAACATCTAAAATTATTGTACAACTATTTAAATTATGTAATGTTATGTGTACTCTTTTCTTTTGCTCATACATACTCTTATTGTCACTGTGTTTATCCTCTCTCTTATGCTTTTTGTTGATGATAAAGGGGAGAAAAATTGGTGTTTATCTGATTGATGTTTATCTACCCCTTGAATGCATAAAGTAAAAACGGCAATGATGTTATGTATGATTTTTATAATGCATCAACTGAGGGGGAGGTTTTATGGTTCCTATAATGCATCTCTGGTCTGCATCTAAATGTGCATGTTTTATGGTGATCTCTATACTTTAACTCTTATATTTTTAAGGCAAAACACCAAATGTTTGTCATCATAAAAAAGGGGGAGATTGTCGGCCCTAAATCCATTTATATTGTAATTTTGATGATAACAACCATTTAGTGAGTCATAGTGTTTAAATTCCTCTAATCTTGTTTCTAAGCGACTCATAATAAAGCTAGGAAAATCAAGGTCAATTATATTGATACAAAGCTTTCTAAGATGATGATTCAAGAGGAAAATAGATCAAAGTTGAAAAGAAGATTAATCCAAATTGAAGAGAACGTGATTCGAGTCCAAGCGTCCTAACGTTATTTATTTTTATTGTCTAGAACGTAGGATCGGGATATATCAATTGAGTCTAAGTCTCAATATTGATATGTGATGCCCTAACAAAAATGTTTTTGAAAATTGATTTTCAAATTTTATTTGAAAAATATTCAAGTCAAAATTAAACCAATCTAGCTTATCAATTAAAATATTTTTTTCAAGATTGGTATTTTAAAAAAAGGATGATCACATCAATTAAAATTTGGATGGGTGATAATTTAGCTTGATTTATGCAATTAGTTATTTTTATGATCAATACAAAGTGCGAAATAAATTCCAAAATTTGAACTAATATGGCAATCAATCAATCAATTAATCAACTTAGCTAATGTAGTAAAATTATCCCATCAATCAAGCCAATTGATCAAAAATGTGTAAATCCACCCAACAGGCTGAGTGTCAACACATACAAGGTATGTGTTTACACACAGGCTTACAGGAGCCACTGAGAGCTGTTGTGTGTTGACACACAGCCTTTGTGTGTCAACACACAGACCGAAAAAGCTCAAAATGACTACTTTTGACTTGATTTCTTTCCAAAACCTTTCTCCAACTTTTTGAACGTCCCATTAGCCCTCATTTGCCTATAAATAGGGCTTGAATTCTTTGTTTCAAATCATCCAACACTCTCTAAGCATTCTTTGATAAAAGTTATCTTACATTCTTGTGCTTTAACAGTTTGATTTTTAAGTTTTGTTTAAAGTTTTTATTTGAGCATCACTTGCTCTCTTATTGTTGATTATTGAGCTTAATTGGCATATCCTTGGCTTTGGCTAAGCTTGATCAATTTTTAATTCACTCTTGAAAGAGTGAAAAGTCTCATTGCTTTAATTTTTCTATTAGTTTTTTTTTCTATTACTCATTGTAAAGGTTGGATCCTGACCCTAGGTTACAAAAGGATCGATTTTAAAGGTTGGGTCTTGAGCCTACGTACAAAAAGACCGGTCATAAAGGTTGGATCCTGAGCCTGTTTTTAAAAAGGATCATCAAGCTTAGTTAAAGGCTCAAGTGATAAAGAGTAGTCACTTGAGAAGTGGACTAGCTACCGATTTGGAAGTGAACCACTATAAAATCTTTGTGCATCGCTTTTATTCTTGCCTTTGCTTTTGTCATTTCATATTTATTGTCTATCTTTTAATTTAATTTTAGGTTCATAAATTTAACTTTTCCTTTATTATTAAAGAACCTAATTCACCCCCCTCTTAGGTTGCTCTTTGGACCTTTAGTCAGTAACACCCACAAGGCGATGAATGTTTGTATATCCAGCCCATGTTATTTTGATAGATAAAGAAACCTTTGAATTAGGTGTAGCTTGCTTAAACGAGATTAAAGTGCCAAATATATTGCGTTGTTCGTTTACTGCCCGAGTAAACAAAATGTAATATATCGTATTGTAGTTATTGTGATGAGTATGTTCCTGAGGAATGTTGCACTCAACTGCGGGTGATTGCGCCATGGTGGACCATGGTGATGAATGTTGCACTAGTTGCGAGGGATTGCACCAAGGTGGACCATGGTGATGAATGTTGCACCCGTTGCGGGTGATTGCGCCAGGGCAGACCATGGTGATGAATGTTACACCCGCTGTGGGTTATTGCGCAAGGGTGGACCATGGTGGTGAATGTTGCACCTGTTGCGAGTGATTGCGCCAAGGCGGACTACGGTGATGAATGTTGCACCCGTTGCGGGTTATTGGGCCAGGGCAGACCATGGTGATGAATGTTGCACCCGTTGCGGGTGATTGTGCCAGGGTGGACCATGGTGATGAATGTTGCACCCATTGCGGGTGATTGTGCCAGGGCGGACCATGGTGATGAATGTTGCACCCATTGGGGTGATTGCAGCACGGCGGACCATGGTGATGAATGTTGCACCCGTTGCGGGTGATTGCTCCAGGATGGACCATGGTGATGAATGTTGCACCCGTTGTGGGTGATTGCGCCAGGGCGGACCATGGTGATGAATGTTGCACCCATTGCAGGTGATTGTGCCACCATTGAAATGAAGTTCGGACTGCGAACAAGGACGAGGTCCCCCAGTCCTAAAAGAATTTGTACCATTGCTAAAATGAAGTTTGGACTGTGAAGAGGGATGGAGTTCTCCAATCCTAAAAGAATTTATACCACCGCTGAAATGAAGTTCGGACTGTGAACATGAATGAATTCCCCCAATCCTAAAAGAATTTGTATTGCCGCTGAAATGAATTTCGGATTGTGAACAGGGACGAAGTCCCCCAATCCTAAAATAATTTGTACCACGCTGAAATGAAGTTCGGACTGTGAATAGGGATGAAGCCCCCTAGTTCTAAAAGAATTTGTTCCACCGCTAAAATTAAGTTCGTACTGTGAACAGGGACGAAGTCCCCTAGTCCTAAAAGAATTTGTACCACCGCTGAAATGAAGTTTAGACTGTAAACAAGGATGAAGTCCCCCAGTCCTAAAAGAATTTGTACCACCATGGATAGGGAATTGCGGATGAAGGCAAAGTCTTCCAGCTCCCAATACTTATGAAATGATTTTTGACTTGGATACATTTTTTACTTTTGATTTGGCTTGATTTAGCTAGGCCGAAGAGTATCTCTCAAAAGGTACTTAGCCCATAGGCACATCTGACTTCGAGAGATAGTGATATCTTGCAACTTATGAAATAAGTTAAGTATGGTGGAATTCCCTTCTTTTTTTTTTTTTTGATTAAATAGCCCTTGCTAGCATTTTGTAGGCAAAAAATTTCCAGGTTGGCACATGAAGAGTAGCTTGTACCATAAGTTAAGTATGTTTGTGATCAATTTGGTCAGTGTACTTATTCATCATTTTAAAGTTCTATATGAGGTGGGGTTTGTTAGGATGCACTGACTCAAGCTCTAGTCGCACGCCCTACTTAATATTCTCTGCAAGATCAAACGAACGGTTAGAGGAGCCCATGGAGCAACCCGCGGGGGATCCCTTCGATGCTCAAATCAGTATCAATATTTCGAAATAGTAAATAAGGGCAAGAAATAAACAGACATAATAGATATAAAATATTTACCCTAAGGGGAGTAAAGTGTTTAAATGATTATTGCTCCGGAGAGATGATCGTAGAAGTGGATGATCTTTAAGGAGGCGTATAGCCCCCTCTTTTATAGGGGAAGAATGCTTTTGGATGGGTATCCCCTCTTTGGATAAGTATCACTTTGTCTTTGATTCTATCTTTTTGTACTTGTGTATAAGTATGTTTGCAAATTGAGTTAATTTTGCCTCTACTGGGCGAATAGTGTTGATTTTGCCTATACTGGGAGAAAAGTGTTGATTTAGGTTTTATTTTTGTCCAAATAAACCAACTTGCCCCTCTATAGTAGCAAGCTGCTCAATTATAGTTTATAACAGTCCCTAAGGTCCTTTCATAAGCCTCAACTTAAGCATCTTTTGAAAATATTTAAAAATAAATTCATGAGATGAATTATTTACTTGTAAGATAAATAAATTTTTATGCTTAAAATATTTAAAAATAAATCATGAGATAAATATATAATACGGTAAATTATATCATGTTTAAAACAAAACCCTTTTTTGGACTCCATACTCCCAATGCTAGAAGAGGTCATTGCGAAGAAGACCTTGAGGTATTAAGGAATCTTCTTCTAATTTTAGATCTTCAAGGCGAAATGGGGATTCTCGCTTCAAGTATGTTTTAATTAAATATTTGATATTTAATTTATTTTTTCTTTATTTTATTTATTCTACATACCATGTTTATACATATTTTATATAATATTTTGTTTGTCATGTTATGAATCTATTAGAGTAAGATCTAGATCTAATTAAATAGTTTAGTTAAATCAAGGGTTTAGATTAAAATTGAGAATTTTAAATTGGTTTTCCGCTGTGCCTGCTTTAGGAAATATTTTTTAAATATTCTCAACATCTAGGCCATTAGATAGGAAGTTAGTTAGGTCAAGTTTAAGACTAAGGAAACCACCACACCATCTGGACAACCTAAGTATAAAGCCATATTAGTTGCTAAGGGCTTCCCCCCAAAAGGAAGAGATGGACTATAACAAAATCTTCACATGCTGTTAAACATACCACAATAAGGATTTTAATGGCTTTAACAGCCAAATTTGGTATGCATTTGGAACAAAAGGATGCAACAACAACTTTTTTACATGGTGGACTTGAAGAAGAAATTTTTATTGTCCAACCTGAGGGCTTTGTTGAACCTAAGAAAGAAAATCATGTGTATATTAAAAAGGCCTTTGTATAGCTTAAAACAATTCCCTAGGCAGTGCTACAAAAGATTTGACCAATTTATGATTGATGGTGGCTTTAATAGATCAATACATGATAACTGCTTTTATTTTAAGCATGCTGATTATGTTGATGCTTTGTTTTTGCTGATTTATGTTGATGACATGCTCTTAGCTAGTAGATCTATGGATCATATTAATGAATCAAAGCTGATGCTATTTAGGGATTTTAAGTAACAGGTACTGTTCATTTATCCCAACAAAGTTACTTGGAGAATGTTTTGAATAGGCTTAATATGGCTGATTGTAAGCCTGTAAAAACTGCCCTTAACCAATAAGTACAAATTTTTTGCTACTCAATGCCCTTCAAATGACTTAGACAACAAACAAATGGAAAATATCCCTTATGCTAATGCTATTGGGTCTTTGATGTATGTTATGACTTGTACAAGGCTAGACTTAGCTTTTCCTATGAGCGTTCTCTCACTATTTATGAGTAATCGAGAAAAAGAATATTGGAATGGGGTTAAGTAGCTTTTAAGTCGCATTAAGGGGAATGTCAAGTTAGGCCTGACTTTTGTAAGAACTAAAACAAACCTTAGGTTAGTAGAATATATTGATTATAGTTTTGGTGGGGATTTGAATAGAAGGAGATCAACTAGTGCTTATATTTTTACTCTTAATGGTGGAGCTATATGTTGGAAGTCAAGGCTTCCATCAAGGACAGCTTTGTCAACAATTGAAGCTGAATTTTTAGCTCTTATTGATGCCATTAAGAAAGCTATCTGATTGAGAGAACTTTTATCTGAAATAAACTTAGATTTTGGACCATCTGTTCTATTCTCTGACAGTCAATCTGCCTTGGCTCTTTGTAAAAATCCCATTTATGATGATAGGATAGAGCACCTAGCTGTTAGAGAAATTTTGTGAAGGACCAGTTAGATGTTAATGCTGCTGAACTGTAGGAAATATTTACTTATGATAATTCTATTTATACAGGCACAAAGAATGTCACTTTGGATAAATTAGTCAAGTGTATTAATTTAGTTCAAAGTGACTGGGATCATGGTTGATTCAGAACTCGGTTTTGCTCCTTTTTACAAGGAAATGTCTAGTAGTTAACTCATATAGGTACCAAGATAGAGATTTGATGCAATATTAGTCCCTAAATGATCTAACTATGTTATGTAATAGCTAATATTATGTATAATTTAAGTCAGAGACCAATAATGTGAAACACTTTGTTTTGTTTAGAACTGTGAACAAAATGCAGTGCATAAGGGAAGTTTGTATGGGATTGTATTGAGTCGCAAAATTGTAAATACGTTGAAGTTAAAGGCTCTTTCTGTCTTGATTTTGGAAAACCTTCACTTAGAGACAAAGATGATTTTTCCCCTTCCAAGTGTTTGAATTAACTTGCCCAGTCATTGTCCTTGCTGCCTAGAAGAGTGTTGTGCCCTAGAAGCTTCTCAAAGCTCCTTCTGTGTGTCTTTACTTGTGAGCTTGGCAGAGACGCGTGTCACCCTCTCAACAGCTTAGATTGTGCTTCTTTGGTTAAATCCTGATCATTGATGGCAATGATAACAAACGGGTAGGATGATGCCACACCTGTGTTGCCACGGATTTTGCCCAAGGGGTATATAAGAGTTGTCTTTCATAAGAAACCCTAACTTCTCTCATTTTCTCGTTGGTTTCTAAGTTTTGCTGCGTCTCCTTCCTCTCTTTGGTGATTCTGTGGGAGTTAATATAGGTGAAAGCCTTTCTTTTCTTTGTTGGAGCTTCTTGATCCTTTAATGGCTTCTTTATAAGATTTACTCTTCCTTTCTTGGTTTGTATTTGAGGTTTCTGCCTTAAAAGTTTAGGATATCAATTTACATTTGATTGTTTCATTTGAATCTTGGTATGTAATACTTAAACTTGATTAGTAGTGGAGAGACTTCTCTACAAAAAGGGAGCCGTGGACTAGGACCTTGTATTAAGGTCCCGAACCATGTAAATCGTTTGTTGTTGATTCTTTCGTATTCATCCTTGCCTTGCTGTGATCTGAACTCAACATGAACAGATATGAAAGTTTTTGTAAGTGAAAGAAACTTAACAAATCTAGTATGCTTTGATACCAATTTGTTAGGGAAATCTTAATGCGGAAGCAAAAATCCTGATGACTTGATTCGATTCAAATAATATGATTCATGCAAAACGAGAAGTAAACAAATATGGAGAAAGAAACGAGAAGTAAACAAATATAGAGAAAGAAAGAACAAAGCAAGAACACACAATATTTACGTGGAAACCCCTCTACAATCGAGAGGGGAGAAAACCACGGGCGGAGATGGAGATTCTCTATTAACTGAACGGAAGAATTACAACGACACTTCCCAAACGAGATATATGGAAGAATTACAATCACTTCCTCTGAACTCTCGTAGCACTCGAATATCTTGGAGGAATTACGAAATCACCTCACTCTTAATGGCGGCGGCTCACAACCTTTGATTGGATACGAATTGGAGAAAACCTCTCACCAAAAAACCGAAACCCTAAGCCCTTATTTATAGAAAATAATTAGGGCCTGCGGAAATGACTGCCGATCGATCGACCCCTTCACGGCCAAAATTTCGAATCTTTCCTTAAATCACCTGATCGATCGGCTTCCCTCCCGATCGATCGGTGACACCACGGTAGCCCCATAAAAAATAAAACAAGTAATTTGAAACATAACCTAACAAATCTCCACCTTGGCTCAAATTACATACATAAAAGAATTTCCTCCACCTTCTCCACTAAACCCCCACACACGGGATTAACACAACGAAGTACGAAACCTAACCGAGCAAAGCTTGAACTTCCTGTTAGGTAGAAACTGAGTGAACATATCTGAGAGGTTATCAGCAATGCCAATCTTTTTCTCTGAATTGGCTCTTGACACATCATCTGAAACAGCCACTTGCTGTTGAACTGTGTTACTGAACTGAACTCCCTCTGGCTTACTCACCTGACCTAAATTGCAACCAACTGATGACATCTTCTGTGGAGATAGCAATAATGAAGACTCACCAAACGTGACACGTCTACTCATCAGGAATTGCTTGAAGTGAAAACCTTTCTGCTTCCCATAAAGCCCTTGTTCTCATAGCACCAGTCCTCTAGACTGACCACACAAAGAGCCCCTCACACTGTGCTCAGACAAACCCCTATCACCTGAACGATCCAATCTCAAACGTCCTAAATTTGTGATTTCTGGTTCTGTCAACAACAAGGATGATGAAGATACTGCAACAGATCTAACAACTGTGGAACCGACAAGCTCATACAACATAGCTAGTCTTCTACCCTTCATAACTGTCAATGCACCCTTAACGACCCTCAAAACTCCACCTTCAGCTGTGTACCTGTACCCCTTAGACTCAAGAGCACCCAAAGAGATGAGATTCTTCTTCAAATCAGGAACATGACGAACATCGCCCAAAGTCCTCATAGTGCCATCGAACATCCTAAAACGAATTGTTCCTATGCCCAAAACTTTGAATGGATTATCATTACCCATCAAAGCAACTCCACCATGAACAGACTCATACGTGGAAAACCAATCCCGGTTGGGACAAACATGATAGGAGCAACCCGAATCCAAAATCCAACTATCTTTCAAATTAGACTAAGGTTCAGACACGGACAGTAGAAAATCTTCATTCTCACCATTCACAACACTAGCTGCTATGGATCTCTGGTCAGATCTGTTATCTGCTTCTAACTTTCTCTTAAGCTTGTAACAGTCTTTCTTAATGTGCCCTTTCTTATGACAGTAGTTACAGGTTAGGTCTTGATACCTAGACTTAGACTTATTTCCACTATGATCATACTCGGTTCTCCCCCTCACAAATAAACCACTACCTGAGTTATAAACAGAATCAAATAATTCCCTATCTACTCGTTCTTTACTCAGTAGGTTTCTCTTAACTTCATCAACAGATATGGTTTGTCTACCACCATAAATCATGCTTTCGACAAAATCCTTATATGAAGCAGAGAGAGAACATAACAACAACATTGCCTGATCTTCATCCTTAGGAACATCATCCAATTCTTTCAAATCTCGAATAATTGAATTAAATTCACTGACGTGGTTCTTAAGTGACGTACCTTCTGACATACGAAATGTGAATAACCGGCGCTTAACTGCGAGTTTGTTAGAGACAGACTTGAAACAGAACATATCCTGCAATTTCTCCCACAACTCCTTAGCTGTCTTCACTTCCAGAACTTCTGTCAAAACGTCATCGGTAAGACACATCTGAATTGCTGTGAGCGCCTTCTCATCTAACTCCTCCCATTGTGCTTCTGTAAGATTCTCTGATTTCTTCTCTTTCCCATCTAAAGCTTTCTTCAAGCCATTCTGAGTCAAGAGGCCCTTAACACGAACCTGCCATAAACCAAAGCTCTATTGACCACCAAACTTCTCAATTTCGGATCTAATTGCGGACGTCATATTATCAAATCAAAATAAACAGGGCTCTGATACCATTTTGAAAAGAAACTTAACAAATCTAGTATGCTTTGATACCAATTTGTTAGGGAAATCTTAATGTGGAAGCGTAAACCCTGATGACTTGATTCGATTCAAATAATATGATTCACGCAAAACGAGAAGTAAACAAATATGGAGAAAGAAAGAACAAAGCAAGAACACACAATATTTACGTGGAAACCCCTCTACAATCGAGAGGGGAGAAAACCACGGGCGGAGATGGAGATTCTTTATTAACTGAACGGAAGAATTACAACGACACTTCCCAAACGAGATATATGGAAGAATTACAATCACTCCCTCTGAACTCTCATAGCACTCGAATATCTTGGAGGAATTACGAAATCACCTCACTCTTAATGGCGGCGGCTCACAACCTTTGATTGGATATGAATTGGAGAAAACCTCTCACCAAAAAACCGAAACCCTAAGCCCTTATTTATAGAAAATAATTAAGGCCTGCGAAAACGACTCCCGATCGATCGACCCCTTCACGGCCAAAATTCCGAATCTTTCCTTAAATCACCCGATCGATCGGCTTCCCTCCCGATCGATTGGTGACACCACGGCAGCCCCATAAAAAATAAAACAAGTAATTTGAGACATAACCTAACAGTAAGTTTTAAGACTATTTTACAACAATTTTTATTAATCCTGGCCTTTCATTTGTGCTGCTATCAATGGTTAAGATGGAGCTTTGGGTTTTGACGCGAATTAAGGTTGGCTTGAGTATATAGGGGACGAGGAAAGAGAAAGCAGAGCGGTTTTTTCATTATTCTTCCACCTTCTTTCTTTTTGTTTGTTTTCCCTCTTTCTCAAGCAGCTTTCCCTCAAAACCCTAACCCTAATCTTTTCTCAAGCTTCATCCATGGAGGTTCAAGCTTCTGGTTAGAAGATCTTCGTTTTTTAGGGTAAGATCTTAGGTTTCTGCCTTAGACGCCTTAAGTTTGAGTCTATAATTTGTGGTTTGCCAATGTAATTTGGTCTGATTGTAATAATTAGTAACATATTGAAAGATCTCTCTAAAAATAGGAAGTTGAGAACTAGGATCTTTTTTTGGTCGGAACCTCACAAAAATCGTGGTGTCTAGTTTTTTGTTGTTCTTGTTTAAGATTTTGTCTCCGTATTCGTTTTTTATTTCCTTTGAATTGTAATAATTGTTTAACAAGAGCCATTTGAACATAATAACACCAACCAATATCCAATAAGATGTAATGTTCCGGTAGAAACAACCTGAATTAGCCGAGCCATGGAAGATCTCATGGCACATTGATGTGTGCCTGCCTTGACACATTTGTCTCCTCCTTAGACTCCTCATCATGTCATATATAATATAAGGATCTTTATTAATTGTACTTTTATCCTTTTACATTTTTACTAAATCAAATTAAGGGTTTGGTGTATTAATTTTGTAGTCTACAAATTTTGCGGATTAAACCTTAAGGTACTAATATGCAATGTACCCACTAATAAACCATCTGACTAATGTATTATTAATAATAAAATACTCGGCTATGTTTTTCTTGACCAATAAAATTTTAGAAAATTAACTCCATAATTATAAAAAATACGTTATTAATATATCTTAGGTTGGGGTGAAAACAACCTCCATGTTGGTAGCACCCTATATGGATAAAATTGCATATATTTTACCCTGACACCCTGCCATGACAAGAGCCTCCATGAGGCATTGGGTTATTGTTATTGCTATAAAATTAGTGTATCTTAACCTATACTTTTTAAGCATACAATAGATACACTCATAATATAATTGTTTCATCTTTCATTCGTAAGTCTTACCATTCTATCTTGGAACTTGTTTTACCATAAATCTCATCTACGTCTCATTTTATACCAGCGGCGGATCCAGGATTTTGGTGTAGGGGAGCTTGAATAAAAAATAATAAATTATATGATAAAAATTATTAAAAAATTCACAATCGACATTTTTTTTAATAGTTTCACAACTCAAAAAAAAAAAAAAAAAAAAGAGAAAGTGCATCTAATCAAACTAGGGAAGTACTATAAAAATTAAAAAACAACAAAAAATAATATCTTTATATCTTAAATTACTATAAATAAATATATTATTAAGGCAAAGTTAACATAAGAAGATATATCATTATAACAAAAATTATTATTACCAATATAAACTAAAGCATGACTACTAAGCATTTACAAAGAGCCCCTTCGAGTTTTCATGTTTTGGAATCGTTCCATAATTATTTCAATACTAATGTCTTCAAAAATACATTTTTCAAAAAAGAAGAATCAAACTATCACTAATAAAAGATATCAAGCAGTAAAGACCATATTATTCCAAACTCAAGAAAGGGTTTGAACTTGGAGACAAGTAATTGTTTTTCAATTAAGAACAAAATTGATATCTCTTACTAAAATTTATAAAAATAGAATTTTAATTAGAGAAATATGAGACGAAAACTTAAAAGTATTATATATTATATAAATAGGACAAAAAATTAACAAAACTTACATTCAAGATGGCTGGTTCCTGGCGGTTGGTGCGCAAGGCGGAGCTGGCAACTTTGGCGGCGGCGGCGAACCAGTGGGCCAGGTGGCGGGGTGGCGTGCGTGGCGTGGGGTGGAGGTGGGGGTGGGGTTGGGGTTGGAGTGGAGGAGGGAGGGGGGTCGGGAAGAGGGGGGGCAGGGTTGTATAGTTGGGTTTTTTTTTATCTTTTCTTTTTACTACTATTTTTACCCAAAAAGGGGAAAAATATATAGAAGTAAAATGCCTCCCTTAAGATTTGAACCCAGGACCTATAGTTTACATTTGAGGCCAAATAACCACCAAATCAAAGGTTTAAACCTAAAATTATTTACTCTTAGTAAATTTTATTATAAAATTCAGGGGGGGCTTGAGCCCCCCCGCAAGCTGCCTAGATCCGCCACTGTTTTATACTAACAAAAGTTACCAAGCACGCTCTAATTGTGAAAAATTCAAAATGACATCCTAAAATGCTCTTATAGCTACGGGTGTATAATAACTGAGCCAAAGCCTGAGCTTGTGAGACTTGAGGCTACACTCAAAACTTAACGAATTTAGGAACATCAAGCTCAAGCTTGACTCACCATAAACTTCGGTTCACCTCAGTTTTTGTTGGGTCCAACCTAGGGGTGTAAACAAAACGAATGTTTAATGAATTATTCATGTTCAAATTTGATTAGATCTCGCTTGTGTTAATTATGAGGGCTTGATAGCTTATCGAGCCAAGTTCGTGTAGGCTCGATAAGCTTAACGAGCTGAGTTTAAACAAGGGGTGCTCGGCTCGTTAATGTTCGCGAACAGCTTGATAAGAGCTCATTATGGGGTTCGTTCAAGGCTCATTAAGTGCTCATTGAAAACTCGTTAAGGACTCATTTAGAGCTTGTAAACAATTGATATCGGTTCAGAAGTACTTCCATGATGGCTCGATAGTAACTTGAAAAGCTCGGCCCGTTAGCAAGCTTCACTTGACAACAAGCTTGGCCTGATTTTAAGATCGATTAGACTCGACACCGAGCTCGACTTGGCTCGGTAAGCCTAACGAGGCAAACTCAGCAGAGTATCGTACACACTACGGTCTTATTAAACCGAGCTTGAACAAGGGTTGAAAAAGTTTGATAAAAGCTTTGCTCAAACTCGAGCTTAATAAGCTTTATCGAACTCGAGTTTGGACAGGGGGTGCTCAGCTTGGCTCGGCTCATTTACACCCCTAGTCCAACCCAAAGCCATTATAAGTTCTATAAATATACAAGAGGGCCACAGCATTATATGTGTTTCTCATTCTTTCATGGTATTGAGCTCTCTCGAGCCATCTCGTAAAGGCATACCCTAGCCTCCTTTTCTTTTTCAATTTTCCAAAAAAAAAAAAGAAAAAGAAAAAGAAAAAGAGATACAAACCCTAAAAACTCACGGCCATCCTAGAGCCACTCAACACCCCAGCGCCACCACCGATTTTCCCTAGCGCTGCGTGCCCCTCTTCGACGCCGGCATACCAATCGAAAAGAACCCCAGCGCCACCCTCTCGGCTTCTCTTCGACTGAACCAACGCCGGTCCTTCGCGCCAGCTCGCCTAACTCCCTCTTGGCTTCTCAGAACCAACACCGCCCAGCGCCGGCTCTCCTCTTTGGAGCCACCCTAGCCGCCCAACCAACCCTTGTCGCTGGCCCTCCTGGCTAACCCTAGCTGCCCAGTTTTCCGTCGCGGCTCCGCCTCATTGCAGCACCCCTCCCGTGTTTTCAAGAATTTTAGTTTTGAATTGGTACCCCATTGTTTCAACACCGCTATAGAAAAACGCTAGCCTTGAAATGGTAATTTTATTCGTGGTGTTTGATTTGGTTTGCACTGCCTTTGTTTGCTGGTTGCTGTCAATTATGCTCAACCCTATGATTGGTTCTACTTCACATCCAGGGCTACCTTTCTTCGGTGCTCCTATTTATGGTGAGAATATATCATATCCACCACTTTTTCATCCCGTAATTAATACTTATGCCACTGGTTCTAATTTCTATTCAGGGTTTGCATCTCCTCAAACTATTTTTCAATCTCCAACTACTCATTCTACTCCTATAGTTGATTTTTCCTGGATAATGAATAGTGGTGCATCATCTCATATGACTAATAACCCTAGTTTGCTAATGTCTCTTCGTGCTTATCATGGTTACGATAAAATATTAGTTGGTAATGGCACTTGTTTATCGATTACTGGGATTGGATCTGGTTCTCTTATTACACCTGTTGGTCATTTCAATTTGCATAATGTCCTTTAGGTTTCTGGTCGTTCCACTAATTTAATCTTTGTTCGTCAATTCTGTAAAGATAATTGATGCCTTTTAGAATTTGACTCCGGTGGTTTCTCCATTAAAAATGCTAAAACAATGTCCCTCATTATTCGTTGTGCTAGCTCGGGGCCTTTTTTGCTATTCCCAAACCAAATACAGTAAGTCGACTTGGTCAACCCTGGCAGCCCGTGGCATCCTCCCCGCATGTTTCCCTAGTTGCTTCCAAAAACACACAATCTCTCTAGCATCGTCAACTTGGCCATCCCGGGGAGCCAATCTTGTCCACTTTAGTCAAACAAAAATTTAGTTCTTGTTTGAGTTCTTCTGAGTCCAGTTTGTGTTATGCTTGCCAACTCGGTAAGCATAGTCGTTTACCTTTTCAAAAGTCTGTCACTAGTACTACGCGTCCTTTCGATATTGTTCATTCTGATGTATGGACATCACATGTTATCAGTTTCAGTGGTTTTAAGTAATATTTTCTATTATTGGATGATTATTCTCACTTTGTGTGGATTTATCCCATGCTTGCCAAATATGAGGTTTTTGACCTGTTTGTTCAGTTTCGTAATCTTGTGTTGAATCAATTTGGTGTGGAAATCAAACATTTTCAATGTGATAATGGCACTGAATATATCAATCGTGACTTTAATAGTCTTTTTTTTACAAAGGGGCATTCTCAGTAGGGTTTCTTGTCCTCACACCTTCCAACAGAATGGGAAAGCTGAACGCATGCATCGTACTATTGGTAACATGACGCGTTCCCTCTTTTTTCAAGCATGCATGCCTTTGGAATTTTAGGTTGAAGTAGTTTTTGTCGCAGCTCATATTATCAACCTTCTACTGTCCACTTCTATTAAGAAAAAGATCTCCTTTCAACGTTTGTACAAGAAGCAAGTTAATTACGATCATCTTCGGGTTTTTGGTAGTGCCTGCTATCTGAATCTGAGTGCCACCACATCTCATAAGCTTGATTTGCGCTCTACCTTACTTGTTTTCTTGGGCTACCCACAGAATCACAAAGGTTATAAATGTTTGGATCTTTCTACTAATAAAGTCATTATTTTGAGGTATGTTGTTTTTGATGAAGCAGATTTTTCATTTGCACAATTGGGCACTTTCTCTCAAGGTACAATGACCCAGCTTCATCAAGTTTTTTCTCCTTCGCTCGCGTCTTCACCTTTCGTGGGCCTCCAACCACCGCTGCCGCTGCCGCTGCCTCTGCCTCCTGCAGCGCCACCCAACGGCTACCGCACCGCCCCCCGCGGCTCCTGTACCACCGGCTGCGCCTGCAGCCCCTCCAACCATGCCACTAAACGTGGTTGGACATCCGCCCGCACCGGGTTCCGCTCCCCCTACTTCTTCTATTCATCCCATGGTGACTCGTGCTCGTGCTGGTATTGTAAAACCTCTTCTCAAACCTTCTATGATTGCTCATAGTACTTTGCTGGAGGTACCTTTTTCTTATAGGCAGGCACTTACTGACGAGAACTGGAAGCATGCTATGCTCGACGAATTTAATGCTTTTATTCGTAATCAGACATGGGATCTTATTCCTCTGGCCCCTCATGGTAACATTGTTGGCTCCAAGTGGGTTTTTCGTATTAAACAAACATATACAGGTCAAGTTGAACGGTATAAAGCTCGGTTAGTTGCTCAGGGATTTACACAGCGGTATGGCATTGACTACGGTGAAACTTTCAGTCCTGTTGTTAAACCTGCTAATGTTTGTATTGTTTTGACTATTGCTACTTCTCAACACTGACCTATTCATCAGCTCGATGTCAAAAATGCTTTTCTTATTGGCACACTTAATGAAGAGGTCTATATGAAGCAACCACCAAGGTTTCATCAGCTCTCAGTATCATGATCATGTCTGTAAGCTTAATAAGTCTCTTTACAGTCTCAAACAAGCACCTCATGCCTGTACACTCGTTTTGCTACCTTTTTACAACGGTTGGATTTTCAAAGCTGTAAGTTAGATTCTTCTTTATTTGTCTTACATCATGGACATGATATGGCTATATTATTGGTTTATATTCATGATATCATTCTCACGGCCTCTTCTTATGCAGTACTTCATGATCTACTTTGCTCTCTTCAATCTGAGTTTGATATGACTGACTTGGGGCACGTTAATTACTTTCTCAGCATCTCGGTATCTCACCTCTCTTCAGGGTTATTCTTGTCTCTATCTAAATATGCATATGATCTTTTAGACCGAACCGACATGCTCTCCTTCAAGCCTGTTGCTACACCTATAGATTTCAAGTCTAAGCTTTCTTTAGAAGACAACAAACTTATCACTGATCCCACCTTATACAGGTCCATTGTTCGTGCCCTTCAATATCTCACATTTACTCATCCTGACATCTCTTATGCAGTTCAGCAGGTGTGTTTTTTTATGCATGCTCCACGATCATCGCACTGGATGGCTGTTAAGCGCATCCTTTGCTATATCAAGGGCACTATTAGTCATGGTTTGACTATCTCCCCGACACGTTTGGACCAACTTGTGGCTTATTCAGATGCTGATTGGGCTGATTGCCCTGACACTCGCCGTTCTACTTCTGGTTTCTGTGTTTTCCTCAGTGGAAACATTATCTCCTGGTCCTCTAAGCGACAGCCCACCGTCTCTCATTCTAGTGCTGAGGCCAAGTATCGTGCGGTGTCCAACGCCGTGTCCGAATGTTGCTGGGTTCAGTCTCTCCTTAGTGAGCTTAGTCTTCTTCTTCCACGAGCTACTTTGGTGTCTACCAACCCCGTCCAGCATATTCGCACAAAACATATTGAGATTGACATCCATTTTGTTTGTGAGCGTGTTCAAATGGGTCTTGTTCAAGTACTTCATATTCCTTCCTCACAACAGATTGTCGATATCTTCACGAAGAATCTTCCACGCACTTTTTTTCTGCTATTTAGATCCAACCTTCGCATTTGTTTACCTCCTGCTTCGGTTGAGGGGGGATGTTAGACTATATTGTCTAGGTGTTATTACTATTTGTAATTGAGCCCAATGGGCCTGCGTTGTATATGATGTAAAGCCCATTATAAGTTCTATAAATATACGAGAGGGCCACAACATTATGTGTACTTCTTATTCTTACACAAACAAGAATCTGAAAATATCAGTACAATAGAAACACCAGTCAAACTTGGTGGGTATATGACCCCCTTGCAAATAAGGAACAAAAAGCAAGTTCTAAGGGAATGAACTTCTGCCGGTGGATGTATGAATTTGGGACCAAGTATTCGCATCAATTTATACCACATTTCCTACATTTAGGTCACATTTGACCGAACTTCTTTTCAGAAAAAAGGTGTTTTTTTGGGATAAAAAACATTCAATTTTTTTTTTTTATTTTTATGTTAAGAGTATTTGGCGAGAGCCTCTCTTCAGAATAGCACCCTATAAGGGTGCGTATATTTCATCCCCCTCCCCCGACCCTGCTTCGATGGGAGCCTCTTGGGCACTGGTTGTTGTTGTTAAGAGTGTTTGGTGTAAATTGAGAAGTTCTTTAAAATGGAAACAAAAGTCATTTTTTGCTTTTAAACAGAATAGGAAAATAATGTTCCCCTTATGTAGAAGCAAAGGCAATAAGTTAAAAATTTTCAAACAAAAATACCCTTATTAGAAGCACTTTTTAAAAATTTTGTTTTTCCTGAAAATACATTTTGTAAGTGCACTTTATTCATAATTTGGCCAACCAGCCTCATGGCTTGTAATTTATAGCTCCATCCAAGGCATTTTAAGAACAAATTCTAAAGAAAATTTATCATCACGCATTCACCAATTATTGATAATCTTACAGTTGTATCACCCCTCCATTAAAATCGGAAAGGTCACCTGAGAGCCTGTGATTGAGACGCCAGGAGAGGAACAACATGCAGCCTTGTCGAGTTTCTGCGGTACATGGGATGGAAACACAATCCTCTCATCCGAAGCTTCTGCCTCAAATCATCCACTTTCCTTGCCTGCAAAAAAAAAAAAGAATCAACATCATAGAACATGACTATAAAGCAATGATAAAACTACTTTTACAGCAACGCCAAATCCCACATCGGATAGATGTGTGGAGTTTGAGCAATTTGTGAGTGACTTCATCCCCATACTATGGCTGACCAATTTATAAATGGCCTAATATGGGACTTCCTACTTTCATGGCTTGTTTTGCTGCAATGTACTATTGGGTCGTTATATTTACGGTGATGATCTCGCACTAGGGATTTGACATACCTTGCTAGGATCCTTGATGAGGTACGAGAAGCAATGCGCATCGTTTGATTTTTCATCTTCCAGGACTGGACTTGTAGATTGCTTGGATGTTCCTCCAATCTAATCCTGTGTGCTCATCAGCCTCCACATGGTTTTCTTCAAACTGTTGCATCCTCAACGATAGTCAATATGTTGTGCATGGTCTGGGTCTAGAGACAGCTTTCCATCTCCTTCTTTGTAGATACTAGGGTAATACACATCACTGCCACTACAACATATTAAAGCATTAAACGCATTCGGTTGGATCTTCCTAGAACTCAGAAAGTCTATAGTTTCAGATACAGGCATAGCTATTGACAAAGCGAATCTTATAAATCTCACAGTCTGTGAATCTAGTCTTACAGCCTTAAAGATTTCTTGTATTACTTGAAGCATCTTTCGATCTGGAGCTCCTTTGACGTCATAAAAATCAAGGGCTACAACCACCAATCTCATCCGTCGCCTTAGTAAAGGATACTTGCTTGGCATGTTGTCCTGAACTTTCTTTCCTCTACGTTATCATGAGATTCAATATCCGGCTTTTTTTATCTTACTTAAGACACGCTGCACCTAGTCTTGTATAGGATCACCACTAGACGCTGCTACTGGGTTGACTGACCCAACAGAAAGAAGATTTGTTAGCATTAATAAAGAGCTTAAGGGACATATCCTGCACATCTTTGAGTGAATCATTTAACGATTCATTACTAGCCATATCATCCGTTAGGGTGTGAGTCTGCCGCATTGGATGTCTCATTTGGCAGGCTACCACCCTAGTCAAATATGTCCGGCAATGTTCTGGCCATGAGTATAAATGGATGTTTTTCCAACCATTCTTTCTGCATTTAAGCCATAAGTTCTTATCTTATATGAGTTTTCGTAGAGTATCAGCAATGCCATGCTGATCATAGGGATGACAAGGAGGCCATTGTTCAATGCCTGACAATCATTACAAGAATTTAAATAATTAGAATAGAGATTTTTAGTTAAAAGCACTATGAGACGTTCTAGTTTTGGCTAGCCATGCCCATGCCAGTCTAGCAATAGCCATAATATTCCCCAAGAACAGGAAACAGAAAGCGGGAAGAAAGGGGAAAGAGATGATAAAGAAATGAAGGCTCTATTTATTCTAATGGAAAACGTTTTTCAGCTTAATTATCTAGTTTTTTTATATAACTTCCTCTTTATATCAATAACCACAAATGTGGAAAATGTTTCCTCCATGGAGGTGAAATTGACTTGCCCTCAATGAAAGGGAAAAACATTTCCTTCACAACGGGTAAATTTTTTTGTTTTAATCTTACATCTGCTTCACTTCAACTTCAACTTGCCCAAGTGTAAACCTAATACATAATTATGCAATGAAACCATTTTCTTTAGCTACAAATACAAAAACTTTTAAGGAAAAAATATTTTAATCGAAAATAATTTTCTGAAGAGAACTTTTTTGTAAGAAAAATGTTTTTCATTAAACTATATGGAAGCAAGATGGTAATATTCATCACATAGCTTCGATGAAGAATAATTACCTGTTGGACGTCAACAGGACCACCATTTTTGATAGACACCACAGGGAGACCATAAGTTGCTGCCTACAACCAAACAGAAAAACGTCAGAACATTATTTCATTTACCATAAAGTTAGATATAATCAGGAAAAAGGAATCTAAGTTACACTAACCTCAATCAAGGTAAGCCCAAAAGGCTCAACTAGAGCATGATTAATGAGGACTCCCTATTGCAGTATCACATGTTAGTAGATAAAAATCATCAAGTACTTCAGGGAACTTTGAAAATTATGTTATTATAGGCCCTAGTTTTAGCTGCAAGGTGGTATATTTCAAAACATCAAATTGCTTATGATGCTTCGGATAGGCTACTTGTCCATAAAGATCATGTTTGTCAATCATTTTTAAAATTGTAGTCAGGACACTTGCATTTTCACTAGACATCTCTTTTATGTCATCCCTGTTACCCATTATTAGAGTCTGTACACAAGCACAAAATTTCGTTAGATGTACAAAAATGTAGTATCAAAATAAGAGCTAGATTATATACCTAGAAAGCAGGGCTTTTCCAGAGATTTTTAGGAGCCCAAAGGGTGATACCTTGTCGAGAGGCTGTTCCCGAGGACCCCTACCTAAGAAGCTTAAAAGGCACAACAAGCATGATAAGCATTGGGTGCAAGGAAGCATGCAAGCAAAACGCGTATAAGCATCAAGAAGTAAGGGTACACACAAAGCCACATATCAACAGAGCCACCTAGCATGCACATAGATATTATAAGCAACAAATAAGCGATAGAATGACAAGGTGACAGGCAACAGGAAATAAGAATACGAAGCAGCCAACATACATCAATAGTGAGTAAAAATTATATAGGTATGCAAAAAATCCTTGCTCCTGCATTCTTATCTTGCTGGCAGAGAGTTCTTCGACATCGGGGTTGTTCTTCTCCGGATCAGATTCTGACCTTGAAAGCTTTTTGAATTCCGGTTGCTACTAGTTCTTTTTTTGAGCTTGTACTTGTTTCTTCACTCAGTGCCTCAATATTATCCGGTCAAGAAAAAACATGGTTTTCATAGGTGCAGGAAAACTCTGTTATCGATTTTGGTGAAGGAAACCACAGTTGAGCCTGCCAGCTGAATGTGGTTGAAGAAGTCACATGGAACTTCAATAGACCATGTGTAAGGCCTCTTAAGATCATTGCTGTAGAAGTTGGTAGAAAATGGGCCCAGTCGCTCCAGTCTAGACTTGTCTAAAATGAATAGCAGGAGGTGAGCTAGACTTGTTTCAAAATAGAACAAGCTGGGATGAAGTTATAAGAAAAGCATGTAAGCCAGCTTCGCTAGATAGCGAAAATGGAGATAATATAATGGCGATGTTCTAGTAGGTTGAGGAAGATGGAAATTAGTGGAACTAAAAGTGTCAATCCGAAAGGTTCTCTCGCAATTCAGTTGAACTGTTTAGGTGAAGGTCCATCTGTGGAACCTAAAGTTTTCCTCGTGATTGGCATTGGTTTGGATGACTAGGTCAGCCTGTGTGCTCTGCAGTAGAGTTGCCACATTGATGCAAAAAATACTAACACCTTGGAGATAGAATATGATATTCTAAATTTGTGTTATGCATTGGTTGATTTGAAGCACAATTTTATAGAAATATTAAAATCCTACGCTGCATGGAGAATAAGAAATTAAGTCTAAAATTCTAATATGATCAATGCATATAATCTGATTATTTTCATACTAGTGGAAGACTTAAGAAATATTTCTCTTAATAAAGAACTGGCAAGAATAAAAGCGAAAAATAAAAAAACTTAGGAAGCTAAAAATTATTCAAAAAATCTATTGATACATAATTTTATGTTGTGAATTTTCAAAATTTTGTAACCCTTCTTGTGCTGCATCAAGCTCTCAAGTTGTAGGATTAGAAGTAATATACCTAAAGCTTTTTGTGACGTAAGACAAGTGAAGGGGGAGGAAGGAGAGAGAGAGGGAGAAGAGGAGAGGATTAGAGGGAGAGGAGAAGAGTAGGGAACCCTAAGATGAGGACAAGAGTAGCTTATAAAATATTTTTGAACTAAATTATAACTTGTCAATAATGAGTACTAGTCATTCCCCGTGCAATGCATGGTTGATATCTATATTTTGAATGAATTTAATCATAATATATTTTGAAACTATAGATGTTGTAGTTGTGTATAAATTGTGTTAATATAATAGTTATAACTGTCATCATATGTATCATAATTTTTTATAATACATTTTGACTTTATCTAAATTTTTCTTAGCTTTCCGTTATAGAGGGTTGTTGCCCACATATTATATGTATTTTTTGATATTTGTGCTCACTTTAATTACTCATGGTTTTATAATTTTCTTTCAAATGTTACTCTTGTAGCTCAATCAATTAACTAGACAATTCACATAGTAAATTTTATTTTAATTGTTCACATGTAGTTTTTTCACATATACTTTTTATATTGTTGAAAAGTTATGAAAAATTTTTAATTTCATTAAAGACACTTTTAAACCATTAGTCAAAATTAATATGATTCCACAAACATATATTTGCATCAGAGGGACCCTTGAACAATTAACTAAGACCAATTTGATCCCTCAATTTTAGTACAATTTATCAGACACATGAAACATTTGAAAAAACTTAAATAAAATTTAGTATAGGTGTCCCAATATTTAATAATATTCTTTTTGATGCCCAGAGGTGCCACATCCGCATAATTTAATATAATCATAATAGAGTTATGGGGAGAACGCATGAAAACAACGTTTTGAAAGTTTAGGGTGCCTAATAAAATATTTTAAAATATTAGAACAATTATAAAATATACTACCAAATGTCAAGTTATTTGATCCTTTTTTAAAATTAGGGCATCAAATTATTTTTTGTTAATAGTTCCTGGGACGTCTTTAATATAATAAGAAAATTGAAGGAGTTACATTAATCTCATCAATAATTGAGGGAGTGTATTTGATGAAAATAAAAATTGAGGAGGTCAAATATGCAAAATAATGGAAGTAATATTATTTACATCATCATTTTTGAGTTAAATTTTGTCCAACATTTCTTCATCTAATTACTATTATTTCTATGTTATTATTACTTTGTATTAAATACTGCTATTATATATTATTGTTCTTGTGTTGGTACTTTGTACTCAATTGTTTTGTTTTACTAAGGAATCAATCTGGGACATTATTTTACATTTGCAAATATTTGGCTTTTACATTCTTAAAGGTTAGTTGACATCCTAATACAAATCACATGTTGACCAAATTTAAACCCACTTGTAACATAATTATGAACATTAAATCAAATTTAAACCCAATATAAATAAAGCAATTTAACATCAAATTAGCATGATACAAATTGTATATGAATTGTATTGACATTATTCTAAAATATAATAATTAAATTAACATAATAGTCTAACTAAAAGAAAATATATTATAGCTATATGGAGTTCTAGCAAAGAATGTTAATTTTCACAAAAAATGTGAATATGTAAACTTACAATATTTCATATTTTCCCACCATCATCATCTTGATCTCACCATCTTCATTGGCCAGCAACGTCAAATTTAAAGTTTCCAACCTTTATACTTTTTGGAAATTGATTTTAAACTCTTGAAAAATTTTTATTTTCGTATTTAATTTGTAAATATTTTGTGTAAAATTTGTAGTCCTAATCTATATACTACGAGAGGAGTATGATAAACAATTGAGGGGATAAAGAAGAAAAATAAGTGGTAGTTTTTACTTATTTTGGGGTAATAGATTGATGAAGTTAAATAGAAGGTGGGGTGTACAGCAGTTGTGAGATTTAAGTTTTAGGTTTTTTTTTTTTTAATATATAAAATCTTATATTTTAAGATTGCAGAATTTTGTATAAAATTTGTAGTCCTAATCTATATACTATGAGAGGAGTATAAGAAACAATTGAGGAGATCAACAAGAAAAATAAGTGGTAGTTTTTACTTATTTTGGGGTAATAGATTGATGAAGTTAAATAGAAGGTGGGGTGTACAGCAGTTGTGAGATTTAAGTTTTAGGTTTTTTTTTTTTTAATATATAAAATCTTATATTTTAAGATTGCAGAATTTTGTATAAAATTTGTAGTCCTAATCTATATACTATGAGAGGAGTATAAGAAACAATTGAGGAGATCAACAAGAAAAATAAGTGATAGTTTTCACTTATTTTGGGGTAATGGATTGAGGAAGTTGAATAGAAGGTGAGGTATGTCCGCTGTTACTCGTTGTGCTGAGGGGTGGCAGTTTCTGATCAGTGGGGTGCGATCCCGTGGGTGTCGCATCATCGTCTTATAGGATCTGACTTTCTACCATGTAGTGAGAGTACAGGGTGGAGATCAGTATCTCACCTGCCGAGTTTCTGATATCCAAGGTGATGTGGACTTCATTGCTACATTTGTCTACGGCTTTAACGAGCCGGGGCAGCATCGGGAGCTATGGAGGTATATTCGAGGAGCCAGCGTGGGTCTTCAGGGGGAGCCTTGGATACTCATTGGGGACTTTAGCGCTATCCTCAGTCCGAGTGACAGGAGAGGCGGTCAGAACTCTTGGCCTAGCCACATGGATGACTTGAGGGACTGTGTTCATTATTCTGAGCTCACAGTTCTGCCATTCTGTGGGCTACGTTACACGTGGTCCAATCGGTTAGATGGGGACGCTCTCATTCTGAAGCGTCTCGATTGGTGAATGGTGAGCGAGGGCTGGCTTCGCACTTATTCTTCCTCATTTGCTGAGTTCCTTCCACGGGAGTTATGCTCAAACCATTGTCCCTTTGTAGTTAGAGGCCTTGGAGAGCGCCGCACATCGCGGCTCCCTTTCAAGTTCTTTAACTTTTGGGCAGACCATGATGAGTTTCTACCTACTGTGAGGAGGGTTGAGGAGACTAGCATTAAGGGCACGCCTATGTTTCAGCTCACTCAAAAGCTGAAAAGGCTGAAGGGTGAGCTAAAGATCCTCAATGCCAGACATATAGCCACATATCGGCTTGGGTTGTGGTGGCGAGGGATGCCAGGATGGAGGCTCAGCGGGCTTTAGATGATGGGCCTGAGAGTTTGTTACTTCGTGAGGAGGAGCGTCATTTGTCTCGGGAGTACTCGCAGTTGTGTAGGGATGAGGAGGCTTTCTATCGTCAGAAGTCTTGTATCCAGTGGCTCTCTTTGGGAGATCAGGGCACCCGATTTTTCCATGAGTCTATCACGCATAGGCAGGCTAGGAGCTGGATCTCTTCTATCATTCATGCTAATGGCAGGAGGACGTATGATGACAATGAGATTTCTGAGGCAGGAGTCTCCTACTTTCGAGACTTATTGACAGAGCCGAGTGGGTCGCTTAGTGAGGATATTTCGGAGCTCTTTCAGACCTGTCTTTTTGAGGATCAGGCTCGTCCGCTATCTGTTCCGATTACTAATGTTGAGGTGAGAGATGCACTGTTCTCCATTGGTGATGATAGGGCGCCTTGCCTTGATGGTTATACCTCCCTCTTTTGTAAGAGGGCTTGGGACGTGGTGGGGGGTGATGTTGTTCCGGCTGTTCGATTTTTCTTTCAGTCAGGGCGCATGCTTGGCGCCCTGAACTTCCCTTGTATCAACTTGATCCCGAAGGGGGAGAATCCATCCACTTTCGCCGACTTTAGCCCGATCTCCTGTTGCAATGTGATCTATAAGTGCATCACTAAGATCATTGCAAACAGACTAAAGGGGGTTCTTCCTTACCTCATTGATGACTCGCAGTCTGCTTTTGTTCCTGGGCGGAGGATATCTGATTGTATTATGTTGGCTCAGGAGCTTCTGTGCGACTATCACCTTCAGACGCCTTCGCCTCGATGCTCTCTGAAGGTTGATCTTCACAAGGCTTTTGACACGGTACGCTGGGAGTTCATTCTTACCGCTATGCGCTGTATGGGTATACCTGAGGTTATGATTCGATGGGTGCGGGAGTGTCTTTCCACAGCTAGGTTTTCAGTCGCCATTAACGGCGAGTTTTATGGCTTTTTCGACACGAGCAGGGGCATCAGACAGGGGGATCCTCTCTCGCCCTACCTCTTTGTTATTGCCATGGAGGGCTTACGAGGTTTGCTTCACCATGCATCTTCTGATCCAAGGTTTCGCTTTCATCCCCGTTGCCAGAGTACCAGACTTATTCACTTATGCTTTGCTGATGACCTTGTGATTTTTAGTGAGGCTGATGAGGGCAGTTTGTCAGTTATTCGTGAGACTTTAGATCGTTTTACTGCACTGTCAGGGTTGTCCTCGAATGCAGCAAAGAGCACCGTCTTCATTACTAGGGTTGACTCTGAGCTTCAACAGACTCTCCTTGATGTTTTGGGTTTCTGGTTGGGTCAGTGCCCGGTCAGGTATTTGGGGGTGCCGCTCATCACGACGAGGCTTCGGTTCATCGATTGTAAGCTTCTTTTAGACCGCATCCTTGCTCGCATCCAGCTTTGGACATCTCGTGCTTTATCTTATGTCGGACGCTTGCAGCTTATCAGATCGGTCTTGTTCTCTATTCAGGTCTTCTGGTCATCTGTCTTCATTCTCCCGAAGCTGATGATCAAGAAGATTGAGTCGGCTCTTGCAGCCTTTCTCTAGAAGGGCACTTCTCTAGGCTTGGGTGGGGCCAAGGTCTCCTGGGAGCATCTTTGTTACCCTCGCAGGGAGGGCGGTCTTGGGGTTCGACGTCTGCATGAGTGGAACCAGGCTTCTCTCATGAAGCATATTTGGGTTCTACTCACCAATCGTGACTCTCTTTGGTCTCAGTGGATTCATGCCAACCGACTCAAGGAGAAGTCCCTCTGGGATATTTAGCCGAGAGGTTCGATTTCATGGTCTTGGAGGAGCATTCTTGGTGTTCGATCGCTTTGTGCTAGGGCTTTTCGGCATATCATTGGTGATGGCCGGGACACTGCTTTGTCGTCCGATTACTGGCTGCCGTGTGGACGTTTGGAGGGGCGGTTCACTTTCCACCTCCTCCATTCCACTGGTCATCGTTTGTGATCTCGAGTTTCAAATATTATAGAGGGTGATAAGTGGCGTTTCCCACGAGATATTGAGGAGCTGCTTCCTATCTGGGATTCTGTTGACTTCAGGCCCCGATTAGGGGTAGCTGACAGTGTACGATGGATGAGGGACCCATCTGGGGTTTTCACCGCTAGATCGGCATGGGAGACGATTCGCAGTCGGAGGGAGGAGGACTCCACCCATCATCTCCTTTGGTTTCAGCTTCATATCCCGAGGCACTCCTTCATTTTGTGGCTTGCCTCATGTGAGCATCTACAGACATTTGACAGACTGCTGAGACATCGAGTGCAGGATGTTCGGGCTACTTGCATGTTGTGCGGGTAAGATGCTGAGTCGCATGACCATTTCTTCTTCGCCTACAGCTACTCTGCTATTATTTGGTCCAGGGTGTCCTCTTGCACCTCTTTTGCCTAGCTCACGCTTCCATGGCGCGAGCTGGTTCAGTGGGTTGCTACCAGGCTTCGTGGTCACGGGGTGGATCAGATCCTTGCCCGCCTTTGTTTCTCTGCTATGGTTTACATTCTCTGGTATGAGCGTAACCTGAGGATTCATCGGTCCCAGTCCAGGCCTTCTGCAGTCATCACTGAGGAGATCACAGGATTGGTCCGCAGTCGTCTGATTGCTGCCCCTGCACTTCGCGGTGCTCATCGCCACTTGCAGCTTCTGCAGGAGTGGGGGATTGAGCATTAGCTTGTTTGTCTTCATTTGCTTGTTCGCCTTGTTTGATCATGTTGTTCGTTGATACATCTTGCTTTATTTCTTTCTTTGATTGATTCTTTGATGTAGGCCTTTTGGCCTTGGCTTGGGGTATGCCCCTCGCAGACTACTACATATATTTTGATTATATATAGTATTTATCACTAATTTACCAAAATATATATATATATATATATATATATATATATATATATATATATATATATATATGATTTCACATAGACATCCTTAAATTAAAAATTAGAAAACTAAATTAACCTATAAATATGAAACTTGCTAAAATATTTAAAATTTCAAAAATATGGAAACTTCCTAAACATAAAAGATTTTCCCAAAAAACAAAGATACCACATTAGGGGCCTTGATCTTCCACATTGAAAACAAGACTAAAGTTCAAGTAATCAAGCAACTCAAAATATATGCATTGGATCTTGGTTAGGGGAAATTTGGCAAGGTCCAATACCGATGTGCTTCCAAGACGTTCCGATATGTGAAAAAGTATCAGATACTTTTTCTTAAAACTTGAATTTTCGGCAAGTTTTTTCCTATACGTGTTCGATACGTGAAAAAAATTATCTGATTTTTTTTCTTGAATTTTGAATTTCCGACATGTTTTGGATGTTTTGACTTAAAAAATATAATATTACAGTATATTATTATTTGTATATAATATATTAGTATATATATTAAATAATTAAATGATATTATATAAATTTTAAATTGATTACATTTAGATTAAATTTAAACTAAACTAATATTTTCAAATGTTTTATAGCTGGTTTGATTTAAAAAATTAATATTTTTGTATAATTGAAAATAGAGAGAATGATAAGAAACGGAGAGGGAAGCCTCTTTTTAGTTAGGGGGAGAGAGAAAGAGAGATGCGGCATGGCTTGAACCTCCTTAAATTATTTTGTTAATTATATATCTTGAATTTGCCCTATTTTAGTTAAGCGTTTTTTTTTAAGCTACTAAAATTTTTGTTCTTTCTTATAAGGTTTATAGCTCTTTTTTTTTATCAATTAAATGGATACATATTTTAAAAAAATACATAATTTATAAGCAATGTGTCCCCAAGTTATTGTATCTTAGTTTTTTGAAAAATTACATGTATGTATCGAACCAGTGGAGGGAGGTTTAAGCCATTTTTTAGCCTCTAAGTACTCCTCATAGGCCTATTCCATAGTGTTAGGGCGTTATTGCGAAAGCTTTCTTAATGTCATTCATAAGTTCAGTCACGAATCTACATAAGGTCATGCAATAGTCCTCAAAAGCACAACACCGAACCAGAAGTTCCTCAAATAATTTATATAATTAGACATACTAGAGGCATGTTTTAAGCAATTGGTCAATCATCTGGTTTCTATAATATGAGGGTAGATACTTCCCTTTCGACTTATCTGGTTCCTCTATGTCAGTTAAGATATTTGGCATTAACTTTGGCAGCTCTAACAAGTTTCAGTTTGGCAAATCGTATACACTCAAAAGTCAAACAAGTTGTAGCAGTCATAATAATCATCCATGGAAGCTAACTAGTCTTAGAATGCAATGGGGTCTAACCTATCATCAAAAGATCGAACAGCCACCTTTACTCTTTTAGTAATATCTCCATGATCAGCATGATTGTGGCTAGGAGGTGAGGTGTGTCTGCCAAACTTTCCGAGCCTAATGTGCATATAGAATTGGCGGTTATCCTCATGGTTCCTATGGATGTGCTTATGATATTTTGAGTGTTGGAGAAAATCCTCATCTCCACGGGAGAATGAAAATGGACATTGTGCGGAAATAAACAATTCTCCCAGATCACAATCGAATCAAATACCATAACAATAATTAGAAATAAACGGACTAAAAGAGAAACGAAACAATCGACACAATGATTTACGTGGAAACCACTTTACAATTGAAAGGGGAGAAAACTATGGGCGATGATCGGAGCTTTTATTATTGAATCAAAAGAAGAAGAATTACAATATTCTCTCACACTCAATTTTTATTGGTGGCGGCGCCGCTGGGAAGATTACCTCACTTTTGCTTTTGGATACCTAATGATGTACCCTACGTCCGTATTTACAGCTGCGCAGGTAACGTGGTTCCCGATGGATCGGTTCCTCACCGATCGATCGGCCTGCTCGCTGGAGGCGTCCTTCTTTTTACGTAACTTTCCCAATCGATCAAGCTCCACCTCGATCGATCGAACTCCTCATGGCCCTTCTCCTTAATATGCCAAGTAGTTTTGAGACATTTTCCTAACAAATCTCCACCTTGGCTCAAAATTAATCATCAACAATAAAACAACTCCACCTTCTCCACAAACGCCCCCTCAACCGAGGCTAACATACATCAAACTGAAAGACCCACCAAATTTGAGCAATGCTCGAACTTGCTTCCTGGTAGAACCTTCGTGAACATGTCAGCTGGATTGTCTTCAGTCCCAATCTTCATCAACTCCAACTTCCGCTTGTCAATCAGATCTCTAATAAAATGATGCTTCATATCTATATGCTTCGTTCAGTCATGATGTGACATCTGATCTTTCGCTGGGTGAATGGCGGACTGACTATCACAGTATACTCTAACTGTCCCCTGCTCGACACTGATTTCACTGATCAAACCTCTCAACCAGACGGCTTCTTTGAATGCTTCTGTAACTGCCATATACTCGGCCTCGGTAGTAGACTGTGCTGTAACAAGCTGTAAACACGCTCTCCAACTGATAGCTGTGTCACCTAAACAAAACACGTACCCTGAAGAGGACATCCTCTTATCGAGGTCTCCACCATAATCAGAATCTACATACCCAACCAAACAACACTTACTTTTCCCATATTATAAACACAAATCCGAGGTTCCACGAAAATACCTGAGAGTCCACTTCACTGTATGCCAATGTTCTTTACATGGATTCGCCATGTATCTACCAACTCTGCTCACTGCAAAAGCAATATCTGGACGCGTGCAAACCATCGCATACATAATATTGCCCATTGCACTAGAATAGGGAATCTGAGACATGTATTTGACATCCTCCTCGGTCTGAGGCGAATCTAATGCCGAGAGTCTGAAGTGACCTGCTAAGGGCGTGCTAACCGGGTTAGCATACTTCATATGAAACCTGTCTAACACCTTCTCAATATACTTCTCCTGAGACAAGTATAATTTTTCGGTTTCTCGGTCTCTACATATTTCCATGCCTAATATCTTCTTAGCTGCTCCAAGATCCTTCATCTCAAATTCACTCTTCAACATAGATTTCAAGTCATCAACATCTTTCATGTCTCGTGCTGCAATCAACATATCATCAACATACAAAAGCAAATAAACAAAGCCTGAATCAGTCTTTCTGAAGTACACACAACTGTCGTACTTACTCCTGATGTACTCATGACTTGTCATGAACTGATCAAATCTCCAATTCCACTGTCTAGGAGATTGCTTCAAACCATATGAAGACCTTTTTAGCAAACACGCATGATCTTCTTTTCCTTCTATAACAAAACCCTCGGGCTGATGCATAAAGATAGTCTTTACATCTAACTACACAAGCTCTAAATCATGCATAGCAACTAAAGACAACAATGCATGAATCAAAGTATGTCTAACTATAGGTGAGAATATATCATGAAAATTAACACCTTGTACCTGACTGTAGCCTTTAGCTACCAAACGTGGCTTGTACCTTGCATCTTCAACTCCAGGAATGCCCTCTTTTCTTTTGAAGACCCATTTGCATCCAACCAGTCTTTTCCCTGTGGGAGGCTTCACCAGTTCCCAAGTCTGATTTTTATGAAGAGACTGCATCTCTTCATTCATAACAACGAGCCATTTATCAGCATCTGATTTCGATACAGCCTCTGAATAAGAAGTCGGCTCACTGTCATCTAACGACTCAGCAGAAGTGAGGGCATAAGCAATCACCTCCTCATACCCATATCTCTCAGGAGGCCTGATCTGACGCCTCGGTCTACCACCAGCTATAGTATTATTCTTCACCTGCTGACCTGTTTCTGCATTATCAGTAACAACATCAAAAACGCGTACCTGAGGTGCTGGAATACTCTCTAGCTGAACAATTTGTTGATCTGATTGTATCTCTGTAACATCAGGTGTCTCAACCTGAACTATATCACTGTCAATGGAGGGTGTGTGTGGCGGATTAAGTAGAGCAGACTCATCAAAAGTAACATCTCTACTAGTCAAAAACTTCTAAGCACATGGATCCCACAGTCTATATCCCTTCACACCTGACGAATAACCAAGAAAGATGTACTTCTTGGCCCTAGGCTCCAGCTTTCCATCATTAACATATGCATATGCAGGACAACCAAAAACTTTAATCTAAGAATAATCAGAAGTTGAACCAGACCATACCTCCTCAGGAGTCTTCATCTGTAATGAAGAATGCGGTGTCTTGTTCACAAGATAGCAAGCCATGCTAACTGCTTCTGCCCACCATTCTCTCTTTAAACCTGCATTTGAAAGCATACATCGAGCCTTCTCAAGTAATGTCCTGTTTAACCTTTCAGCCACTCCATTTTGCTGAGGTCGACCTGTACATATCCTGTGTCTGACTATACTCTGATCTTTACAAAATCTAGTGAAGTCACCTTCGAAAAACTCAAGACTATTATCAGTCCTCAACCTCTTGATCGGCTTCTCTGTCTGTTTTTCAAGTAGAATCTTCTATTTCTTGAAGATATCATACACTTCATTTTTCTGCTTCAGAAAATAGACCCAAACTTTACGTGATTAATCATCAGTAAATATTAGAAGATACCTGGACCCACCTTTAGAAGCAACTCTGGAAGGTCCCCACAGATCAGAATGTATGTAATCTAACGTTCCCTTGGTCTGATGCACTGCTGACTTGAAGCTGACTCTCTTCTGCTTTCCATAAATACAGTGCTCACAGAATTTCATCAGTCCTGTTGATTGACCACAAAGCAGTCCCCTCTTACTCAGCTCAGACAATGCCTTATCACCAATGTGACCCATTCTCATGCGCCACAGTCTTGTGATCTCTACATCTGTCATAGCAGATGTGGAAACAGCAACTGAACCTATCACGGTTGTACCTGCAAGCTCATACAAAGTACCAACCCTATTTCCTTTCATCACAATTAAAGCACCCTTACTGACCCGCATGACTCCACCTTCAGCAGTGTACTTGGACCCACTAGACTTAAGGGTACCTAGAGAAATCAAGTTCTTTTTCAACTCCAGGACGTGACGTACATCACTCAAGGTTCTAATAGTCCCATCAAATATCCTCACACGGACTGTCCCAATCCCCACTACTTTACAAGCAGCATTGTAACCCATCAAGACAACCCCACCTTGTATAGACTTATACGTGGAGAACCAGTCTTTGTTTGGAGTAACGTGCAACGAACAACCCGAATCCATGACCCACTTATCTTTGGACCTAGACTGAGAATCAACAACTAATAGAAACTCCCCTTCACTATCCTCCTCTACAACACTAGCCTCAGCGGACTTGTCCTTGCCCTGGTCACCTCCGTTACCCTCTTTCGATTTATTCTTATATTTGTAACAGTCTTTCTTTATGTGCCCTTTCTTGTGACAATAATGACATGACAGATTCTTATGTCTAGATTTGGACCTAGACTTATTCCCACCATTGGATCCCCTATGTTCTGGCCTACCTCTCACATGCAAACCACTACCTGAGTCATTCACCGAGTCTGATAATTCCCTATCTACCCGTTCTTGACTCATAAGGTTTCTTTTACCTCATCAACAGTAATGGTTGGCCTACCCCCGTATATCATGCTTTCTACGAATCCCTTATACGAATTAGAGAGCGAACACAATAATATCATAGCTTGATCCTCGTCCTTAGGGGCATCATCCAAAGCCTTTAATTCTTGTATTATTGAGGTAAACTCGTTAAGATGGTTTTTAAAAGATGTACCTTCTTTCATACGGAAAGTGAACAACTGACGCTTCACTGCGAGTTTGTTGGAGACAGACTTGTGGCAAAACAGGCCTAACAATTTCTCCCATAACTCCTTTACGGTTTTCATCTTCAAGTCCTCTGACAGAACATCATCAGCCAAACACTTCTGTATCATCGTGAGAGCCTTATCATCCAACTCTTCCCATTGTGCCTTGGTCATAGTCTCGGGTTTCTTCTCTTTCCCCTCCCGTGCTTTCTTCAAGCCGTTCTGAGTCAGGAGTCCTTTCACACGGACTTACCATAAGCTAAAGCTTCCCTGACCATTGAATTTCTCAACCTCGGTCTTAATACCTTATGCTATTATATCAATTCGAAGAACCAGGCTCTGAAACCAATTTGTGAGGAAATAAACAATTCTCCCGGATCACAATCGAATCAAATACCACGATAACAACGAGAAATAAACGGACTAAAAGAGAAACAAAACAATCGACACAATGATTTACGTGGAAACCCCTTTACAATCGAAAGTGGAGAAAACCACGGGCGATGATCGGAGCTTTTATTATTGAATCAAAAGAAGAAGAATTACAATATTGTCTCACACTTAATTTTTATTGGTGGCGGCGCCGCTGGGAAGATTATCTCACTTTTGCTTTTGGATACCTAATGACGTACCCTACGTTTGTATTTATAACCGTGCAGGAAACGTAGCTCCCGATTGATCGGTTCCTCACCGATCGATCGGCCTGGTCACTGGAGGCGTCCTTCTTTTTACGTAACTTTCCTGATCGATCGAGCTCCACCTCGATCGATCGAACTCCTCACAGCCCTTCTCCTTAATATGCCAAGTAGTTTTGAGACATTTTCTTAATGTTGGGGTCTAGAAACCTAAACCCAATTCAAATCGACCACTCAAGCCAATATCAATGATAGATATAAATCACAGAGTACACCAATATCACCAAGTATCAACGACGAAATAAATATGGGGAAATTAAATCAACACCATATGCGGAAATTAAATCAACACCAGATATAACGTGGAAACCCTCCAGAGTAGAGGGGAAAAACCACGGGGCAAACCGACAGCAAAATCCACTATAGAAATAGTAATTACAACGTTTATGGTGTCAAGATGTTTTCCCTAACTTGAAACCTACAAGCAAATTGAGCGATACAAGAATTACCTCCTCAAGCCCCGAGAGCAATTGATTCTCCCGATCAATTAACTCCAATCAATGCCTAGAATACCCGCTCCAAGATCAATCCCCGATCTTCACCGAAAAATAACCGAATTTATTGACGTATTCCGTGGCCGCAATTCTTTTCTTGCTTTTCGTCACTGTGCCGCCGCCGCACTGCACACGTCCCCTTTTTTCTTTTAGGTTTTGGTGCTGCATCTCTCATTTTGATTTTCCCTCATATATATATATGTATATATTAATTAATATAACCCTAATCCTTATTTAAACAGGCCATAAAAACATGGGCTGGACCGGGATACATATTATGTACCCCACAAATCTCCCCCTCCAGCCCACCATGAGGAGGAGAGAACTCTACATCAGGCTACTTGAAGTCCATACCAGCCATCCTAGTGCATAGCTCCACTTTGCCACTAGGAACCACCTCGGTCAACATATCAGCCATGTTCTTGTCAGTGTGAATATTCTTCACCATCATCAACTTTTCTTCAATAACTGAATGCAACCAATGATATCTCACATCAATATGCTTTGTGCGGGCATGGTACATGGAATTCTTACTCAGATCCATCGCACTCTGACTGTCACAAAATACCACATACTCTTTCTGTTTCAGACCTAGATCTTGAAGGAACCTCTTCATCCATAACATTTCCTTCCCTGCTTCAACAGCAGCAATATACTCGGCTTCAGTAGTGGAGAGAGCAACACACTTCTGCAACCCGGACTGCCAAGACACAGCTCCCCCTGCAAAAGTGAACAAATACCTGGAAGTAGACTTCCTACTATCAAGACATCCTGCCATATCAGAATTTGTACACCCTTTAAGAATCGGTCCCGAGCCACCAAAACTCAAACACTATTTCGATGTACCCCGCAAATATCTGAAGATCCACTTCACTGCTTCCCAATGAGCTTTCCTTGGATTTGACAGAAACCTGCTCACAACACCCACGGCATGAGCAATATCTGGCCTGGTGCAAACCATAGCATACATCAAAGACCCAACAGCAGAGGAGTAAGGAATAGAAGACATCTCTTCTTTCTCTTTCTTGGTAGCAGGACAATACTGTTTACTCAATTTAAAATGTGAGGCAAGAGGTGTGCTAACTGGTTTAGCACTCTTCATGTTGACTCTTTCAAGCACCCGTTCAACATACTTTTCTTGTGACAACCACAACTTTCCAGCCTCTCTATCACGGGTAATCTCCATACCCAAAATCTGCTTCGCTGGACCCAAGTCTTTCATTCAAAAGACTTTGACAACTCCTCTTTAAGCCTTCGAATCATATCTGCATCTTGACCAACAATTAACATATCATCAATATAAAGCAGTAAAATAATGAAATTACCTCCAGCGAATTTTCTGATATACACACAATGATCTGCAGCTGTTCTCTCGTACCCTTGACCCACCATAAAGGAGTCAAACTTCTTGTACCACTGTCTAGGAGCCTGTTTCAAACCATACAAGCTCTTCTTCAATCTGCAAGCCAAGTGCTCTTTACCCTGAACCTCATATCCTTCAGGCTGCTTTATGTAGATCTCCTCTTGCAAGTCACCATGGAGAAATGCAGTCTTCACATCTAATTGTTCAAGCTCAAGATTCATACTAGCTGCCATACCTAGCACCACTCGAATGGAACTCATCTTCACAACAAGAGCGAAGATCTCATCAAAGTCAATCCCTTTCTTTTGATTGAAACCTTTCACCACCAAATGAGCTTTATGTTTCACAATTTGATCACCATTCTTTTTCAGCTTGAACACCCACTTATTCTGAAGTGCTTTTCTGCCTTTGGGAAAATCAACCAGCTCATAGGTTCCATTCTTCTCTAAAGAATTCATCTCCTCATCCATGGCTTTGACCCAGTTATCCTTTTCTTCATGAGTCTGCACTTCTTGGTAGCTCTCTGGCTCCCCCTCATTAGTAAGACAAATATAATCAGAACTCGAATACCTTGTAGATGGTTGATGCTCTCTATCAGATCTCCTCAACTGAGGCTCAGCAGTCACTGGTTCGGGGGATGGCTCCCCCTGCTCAACACCATCTGTACCTAGAGCATCATCAAATACAACTGGATCAGTGTCATTCTCGAGTTCTGTCCCATCATAAACCTGCTCTTCATCTGTGGCACCTGATGAAGATGAAATCGGTGTAGTATCAGCAATATCACTGGGAGCACATGTAATCTTCTCTGACTTGTCAAAATCAGCCATATTCTCATGTTCATGAAACACGACATCTCTGCTTCTCACAGTCCTTTTCTTCACAGGGTCCCATAATCTGTAACCGAACTCCTCATCACCATATCCTATAAATATGCATGGAGTGGCTTTACTGTCAAGCTTGGATCTCTGTTCCTTTGGCACATGCATGAAGGCTTTGCATCCAAACACCTTCAAATGAGAATAAGAAATATCTTTCCCAGTCCACACTCTCTCTGGAATGTCAAAATTCAAAGGAACTGATGGACCTCTGTTGATGATGCACACAGCAGTATTCACAGCTTCACCCCAAAATGCCTTAGGCAACTTCGACGTTCTGAGTAAACATCTGATTTTCTCCACAATGGTTCTATTCATCCTTTCTGCGACACCATTGTGCTGAGAAGTACTTGGTTCTGTTCTTTCATGGCGAATCCCATGCTTCTTACTGTACCTTCTGAAATCTCGGTTGACGTACTCTCTCCCATTGTCAGTTCGGAGACACTTTAGCAACATCCCTGTCTGTCTCTCCACCATGGCATGAAACTGCTGAAAAACTTCAAATACCTGGCTTTTGGATCTCAACAAAAATACCCAAGTTTTTCGTGAAGCATCATCAATAAAAGTAACAAAATATCGATTTCCTCCTAGATACTCCACCTCTATAGGACCACATACATCAGAATGTAGTAATTCAAGCTTGTTTTGTTTTCGTTTAAACTTTTTACCAAAACGGACTCTATGTTGCTTACCTAACAAACAGTTATCACAAGGATTGAGTAACTTACCTTCAAGTGAAGGGATGAGGGACTTTTTAGCTAATATCTGCAATCCTTTCTCACTGGCATGAGCTAGTATTTTGTGCCACAAATTCGGTGAAGCATCATCTCGACTACGTTCAGTTCACCACCACACACTGTCACACGTATCTTGTATAATGAACAACAAAGCTATCCTCTGGGTACTATCAGTGACCCCTTGGTAAGCTTCCATTTTCCATCTCCGAGATGATGTGTATAACCTTCTTTGTCCAGAACATTCACAAAAATCAGATTAAGGCGCAATTCAGGAATATGTTGCACATCTTTCAAAGTAACAGTGCAACCAGTATTAGTCTGTACACGGATATCCCCAATCCCAACGATCTTAGCAACACTACTATTGCCCATTTTCACAGTACCAAAGTCACCTGCTTTGTACGTAGAAAAATATTCTCTCTTGGGAACACAATGATAAGAAGCACCAGAATCCACAATCCACTCAACATCAGGATCACTTATATGATTGTACTCTCCCTGAGCACAAAGTAATGCTTCCTGGTGGCCACTATCATCATCTGTTACTGCAGCTATAGTCTTTTTATTATCTGCCTTATTCTGACTCATTTCACATTTCTATTCTTTCTTCAAAAGAAAACAATTTCTTTTCAGGTGTCCAGTTTTATGACAATGCCAGCACTCTGGTCCATCTCCCCGGGACTTAGATCTGCCTCTTGACTTACCACGCCTCTTAGGCCCTCTACTCTTACTTCTGCCTCGGTTCTTAGTAACAAGTGCTTGTGCAGAATCAGCACCCATCTCTTTTCTTCTCATCTCCTTATTGAACAAGCAATCTTTTACCGTACTCAAAGCCAACTTTCCATCAGGAGCTGAGTTACTAACAGTTACCACCAAGGTCTCCCAACTGTCAGGTAGAGAACTTAAAAGGAACAAAGCCTGCAACTCATCATCAAGAGTAATTTTCATAATAGTCAACTGGTTAATAACATCCTGAAAATCATTCAAGTGTTCGGCCATTGATTGTCCCTCTTTCAATTTCAAGTTGACTGACTTCTTAATCAGAAAAGCTTTATTTCGTGGGGTCTTTCTCTGATACTGACTCTCTAAACGTTTCCATAATGACTCGGCATTAGTCTCTTGTGATATATGGTGAAAAACACTGAAATCTACCCACTGTCTAATTGTCCCAACAGTTTTTCTATTCAGTTCCTCCCATTCTTTATCTGACATTTTTTCAGGCCTACCACTATCACCCTCAATTGGGTCATGTAAATCTTTACAATAAAGTAGGTCCTCCATTATTGGCTTCCAAATTGAATAATTTTCTCCGGTCAATTTTATCATACCACTAGTACCATCCATTATTATTCAACCTAATAATGAACTAGGCTCTGATACCACTTTGTTGGGGTCTAGACACCTAAACCCAATTCAAATGAACTACTCAAGCCAATATTAATGACAAATATAAATCACAGAGCACACCAATATCACCAAGTATCAACGACGAAATAAATATGCGAAAATTAAATCAACACCAGATATAACGTGGAAAACCCTCCAGAGTAGAGGGAAAAAACCACGGGGCAAACCGATAGCAAAATCCACTATAGAAATAGCAATTACAATGTTTATGGTTTCAAGATGATTGCCCTAACTTGAAACCTACAAGCAAATTGAGCGATTTAAGGATTACCTCCTCAGGCCCCGAGAACAATTGATTCTCCCAATCAATTAACTCCAATCAATGCCTAGAATACACGCTCCAAATTGCTCCAAGATCAATCCCCGATCTTCACCGAAAAATATCGAAATTTATTGACGTATTCCGCGACCGCAATTCTTTTCTTGCTTTTCGTCACTGTGCCGCCGCCGCACTGCACACGTCCCCATTTTTCTTTTAGGTTTTGGTGCTGCATCTCTCACTCTGATTCTCCCTCATATATATATATATATATATATATATATATATATAATTAATATAACCCTAATCCTTATTTAAACAGGCCATAAAAACATGGGCTGGACCGGGATACATATTATGTACCCCACACTTAACATACATGATTATTAGAGGCTCCAACTTGTGTACCCTCTAATGTCAAAAATTACACATATTGATCATGAGTAGCTCATGTGGTGAAGCATTCTATGGCCTTATGGATTCATCTTTAGCCATTTTGCATTTCTAATTCAAAATTAATTGGGTTTATTGGTTGCTCAGACTAATGCAAGAAATCTTCACTAAGACCATGTAATTTCAATATTTGCCCCTAGGGTCATTTAATTGGGTGATCAAATTTTGGTTATTATTATGTAAGGAACTGGGAGAATGATGAGTGTTGTTTGGTGTAACGGATGCAATGCTGAAGTTAAATTGCCACAATTAATGTAAATTGTAAACTGGTTACTATGTTCCACAAGTTCACGGAAAGAAATATATATGGATTTTTTGTGTGACTTGGATGATCTTTTCCCCCTTTTTTGTCGATGACAGGAAGGGAAAAAAAAATTCATAAAATTTAGAATTCTCAAACACAAGATATTAATCAAGTTCCAAGTGAGAGGGTCATATCCTTTTAAGCACAACAAAACCTCCAAGGGTGTATTTGATGCTCCTCAAATTTAGGGCATGGCTGGACCTTGTTAGTGGTGGGTCCAAGTCTAGTTCTTGAGCAGTAGCTGAAGCAAGGGAATGAGATTGAGCTCTGATACTAAATCAATCTAGGACAAGGGCACAGAAGGGATGAGAGAGAGAGAGAGAGGAGGAGGAGATAATTTAGTTGGAAGGGTAGGATTAGAGAAAACCGTGAGAGGGATATGAGTTTATATAGGTATCATTAGATAAAAAATTGGGAACTAGATTATCATATAAATATAGAAACTTGCTAAAATATTCAAAACATAGAAATTCCTGAACATAAAAGATTTTTCCAAAAACAAAGAAACTTCTTTAAAATTTGTAAATTCCTAAAATTTCTTCTTTCGCTAGTGTAAAATTTACTAGTATATATGGCTTTAGGGTGCAGCAATTTTGACCAGCTTTGTGTACTTGGGAATTGGTGAGATGTAGGAGCTCTTTATTGTACCATCAAACTCTCATGTGGTAATGACCCTCAACTTTTAAAAACTTATAAACACTGGCAGATGTAGGCAGGAACATGCTTATGAATGGGAAGCTGGTTTGACAGAAAGAATGCATGAGGGTTTTAATTGTCATGTTGAAGTGCTAGAAAATGATGGCAGCTTATTGCTTTTTAAATTGGTGAAAGTCATACATTACACCTTTTTACTATTGCTCTAGTGCTATCTTTGTATGTCACCATTGTCACTTTATTCATCAAGGAGTTAACGCTTTTATGTATCGTAGGAGGGAGAAGAGGAAAAAACGAAAGAGATGAATACAATCGAATGAGGCTAATTATGACATGGTTTCTCTTTTTACAATAAAAATTGCTGAGGATATGTTGTGCAATGCTTATACTTGTAAGAAGATAGTTGCTCGCAGAGGATTTCACTGCAAATCTCAAGTTACTTCAAATTTATCCTTCAACCAACATCAATCACCTGCTTTATGTTTCCAACAAGTTACGAAGCACATCCTGTTAGCTGAAGCTTTTCTTAGGGATTATTGTCTTCTTTTTTCTTTCTTGATATATTTATTCTTTTGCCTACTTGGCACTTCTTGTTCAGCATCATGCTTAGTGTAGATTTGTTTCTATGTAAATTGTACGTTGAGTGATAAGAACTGCTCACATGCACCTTAACATAAATTTTGGGCTTAGGGATGGGGGTGGGCTTGATTGTGAATTTGTCTTAGAATCAGGTTGTAGTTTTTTTGTCATTGGAAATCAGATTGCTTAATTGAGACTTTTTCTTCTCATTTTGTTTCCGAATTGAGAGAATGGTGTGCGCACATTATATTGTGGCCCTCTCGTATATTTGTAGAACTATAATGGGCTTTACATCATATACAAGGCAGGCCCATTGGGCTCAGATACATACAATAATAATACCTATACAATATAGTCTAACATCCCCCCTCAACCGAAGCAGAGGGTAATCGAATGCGAAGGTTGGACTTAAAAAGCAGGAAAAGAGCGCGCGGAAGATTCTTTGTGAAAATATCAGCAATTTGCTGGGAGGAAGGAATATGAAGCACCCGAACAAGACCCATCTGGACACGCTCGCGAACGAAATGGATGTCAATCTCGACATGTTTCGTACGAGTATGCTGAACGGGGTTGGTAGACAGGTACATAGCAGAGACATTTTCACAATAGACCAAGGTAGCCCGTGGAAGAGGCCCAACTCACTGAGGAGAGAACGGAGCCAACAACATTCTGAAACGGCATTGGAAACTGCACGATATTCGGCTTCGGCACTAGAACGAGAGACGGTGGGCTGTCGCTTGGAGGACCAGGAGAGAATGCTGCCTCCGAGAAAAACACAGAAACCATAAGTAGAACGGCGAGTGTCAGGGCATCCAGCCCAATCAACGTCGGAGTAAGCTATAAGTTGGTCAAGATGAGTCGGAGAGATAATCAGAGCATGATCAATAGTGCCCTTGATATACCGAAGAATGCGCTTAACAGCCATCCAATGTGACGAGCGTGGAGCATGCATAAATAGACAGACCTGTCGAATGGCGTAAGAAATGTCAGGACGAGTGAAGGTGAGATATTGAAGAGCACCAACAATGGACCTGTATAATGTGGGATCAGTCATGAGTTCGCCGTCTTCGAGAGAAAGCCTGGATTTGGAATTTGTAGGTGTGACAACAGGCTTGCAAGACAGCATGTTCGCCCGGTCCAAGAGATCATGTGCATATTTAGACTGAGACAAGAACAGCTCTGTAGATAAGTGTGATACGGAGATGCCGAGAAAGTAATTCAGACGCCCCAAGTCGGTCATGTCAAACTCAGATCTAAGAGAGGTAAGGAGGTCGTGAAGCACCGCATGAGAAGAGGTAGTGAGAACGATATCATCAACATATACCAGTAATATAGCCATGTCATGTCCACAATGTAAGACAAATAAAGAGGAATCAGACTTACAGCTGCGGAAGCCCAATTTATGTAAGAACATAGCAAAACGAGTATACCAAGCACGAGGAGCTTGCTTGAGACCATAAAGGGACTTGTTGAGCTTACACACATGATCAGGATATTGTAAGTTAATGAAACCCGGTGGTTGCTTCATGTAGACCTCTTCATTTAGAGTGCCATTAAGAAACGCATTTTTAACATCAAGTTGATGAATAGGCCAGTTGCGAGAAGTAGCAATAGTTAAGACAGTACGAACTGTAGTAGGTTTAACAACAGGACTGAATGTTTCACCATAGTCTATGCCATACCTCTGTGTAAATCCCTGAGCAACTAACCGGGCTTTATACCGTTCAACTTGACCTGTAGCCGTTTGTTTGATGCAAAAAACCCACTTGGAGCCAACGATATTACCACGAGACGGCGGAGGAGCAAGATCCCATGTCTTATTACGAATAAGGGCATTAAACTCATCAATCATGGCATTCTTCCAATTATCATCAGTGAGAGCCTGTTTATAAGAAAAAGGTACCTTGGGCAATGAGTTATGAGCAATCATAGATGGTTTCAGAAGAGGTTTCACAATACCAGCCCGTGCACGAGTTACCATGGGATGAATAGATGAAGTAGAGGGAACCGAAGTCCGAACATGGGAAGGCACATGCAGCTCGGGTGGCGCTGGTGGCGCCGCGGCTGGAGGGGAGGTAGCTGCAGCAGGTACGGGTGGCGCAAGGGGTGCCGCCTCAGCTGGCACAGCAGGGTCGGGCGGCGGGAGTGGTGGTGTACCAGCGAACGGAGAGGACATCAGCGGTGGGGAAAAGACTTTATGAAGACATGTCATTGTAGTTTGAGAAAAATTTCCCAACCGTGCAAAGGGGCAATCTGCTTAATTAAAAACAACATGCCTCGAATAATAATTTTGTTAGTGGAAAGATCCAGATATTTATACCTTTTTTGACTTGGTGGATATCCCAAGAAAACACATAAGGTGGAGCACGGTGCAAGTTTGTGGGGTGTAGTGGCACTTAAATTAGGATAACAGGAACAACCAAAAACGCGTAGATGACTATAATCAACTTTCTTTTTATATAAACGTTGAAAGGGGATCTTTTTCTTGATGGAAGTAGATGGTAGGAGGTTAATAATGTGAGCGGCTACAGAAACTGACTCCACCCAAAATTCCAACGACATACAAGCTTGGAACAAGAGGGAACGCATCATATTACCAATGGTACGATGCATGCGTTCAGCTTTTCCATTTTGTTGGGAGGTATGAGGGCAAGAGACCCTACTGAGAATGCCTCTTTGCTGAAAAAGACCATTAAAGTCACGATTGATATATTCAGTGCCATTATCACATTGGAAATGGTTAACTTCCACACCAAATTGATTCAACACAAGATTGCGGAGCTGAACAAATAGGTCAAAAACCTCAGACTTGGCACGCATAGGGTAAATCCACACAAAATGAGAATAATCATTCAAAAATAACAAATAATACTTAAAACCACTGAAACTGGTAACAGGTGATGTCCATACATCAAAATGAACAATATCAAAAGGACGCGAAGTACTAGTTACAGACGCTTGAAAGGGTAAACGACTATGCTTACCTAGTTGGCAAGCATGACATAAACTGGACTCGAAAGAACTAGAGCAAGAAATAAATTTTTGCTTAACTAAAGTAGACAAAACTGGTTCTCCTGGATGGCCCAAGCGACGGTGCCAAAGAGAAGAGGAGACTTGAGACGCGACGAACGATGTATGGGAAGAGGATGATCCTGGAACAGTGAAGAATGGCCCCGGGCTAACATAGCAAATGATGGTGGACTGCAACTTAGGATCCTTGACAGAAAAACCAAAAACAATCAAATTCAATAAGACAATTATTGTCAGAACAAAATTGATGCACAGAAAGTAAATTTTTGGAGAGACTAGGAACGAGAAGGACTTTATTTAAAGTGAAACGACCTGCAGGAGTAGAAAGAAAACAAGACCCAATACCCGCAATAGAAAGAGACGCACCATTACCCACCAAGATTCTATCAGAACCAGTATATGGAGACAAGGATGTAAGAATATCTGGGTTATTTGTCATATGAGATGAAGCCCCACTGTCCATGATCCAGGAACAGTCAAGAGTGGGGGTGGAATATGACTGTGGGGAAAACTGACTCGCATCAAAACTCCGGTAGAAACCATATCCAGTGGTATAAGCATTATTTGCAGGATGAAACTGTGGATAAGAGGATACATTACCACCCGGAGGACCTGAGCCAAACTGAGGCATGCGATATGGCATGGGCCACGGCATCGACCGCGGCATACCCCTAAAATTTGAACCCCACATGTGGTGCATCCATGGATCTCCATAACCATGACCATTACGCCCTCGACCTTTACCATTACCTCAACCCCCACGATCATGCCCATTACCTCTACCATTACGAAACTGATTTCCAGAACCGGGTGTAGATGAATGCTGATGAGCGGGAAGGGCAAGAGAAGGCTCGGGTGCCGGCACGGGCGGCTGCGCAACCGGCCGTGGCGGCACGGCGGTTGAGCCGGCAGCCAAAAGGAGAGCAGGGGTTGTGTTGCTAGCATTGGTTAAACGAGATTCTTCATTCATTAGCATGGAGCGAGCCTCAATAAACGAGGGAAAAGGAGTTCTAAATATAATAGAGGTGCAAACAGCATGAAAGTCTTTATCATCAAAAAGACCATCGACAGCTGCTAGAACCATATCAACATTAGAGATAGAGGCACGCACAGATTTAAGGTTGTCAGCCAAGGATTTAATTTTGGTGAGATATGCTAAAATAGAGAGATTGCCCTTTTTAATGTTTGTTAATTTCCGTTTATATTGCAGTTGATGTGATTGAGCGAAATCAGTAAAAAGTTTAGTAATTGAACCCCAAAAAGATGCAGCAGTTAAATCATCATCATCACCACAAACAGCACTAGCAAGGTCAGAGGAAATAGTACCAAGAATCCAGGATATAAGGAGATTGTCATCCTGCCTCCAATAGCGATAGGTTGGATCGGTAGTAGCGGGTGGAGGAGATGAACCGTCCAGATGGTCATCAATAGCATAACCCCGACAAGCGGAGATAAAGGAGCGGCGCCAGACTAAGTAGGTTGACGGATCATTCAAATCAAGGGTAGAAGGTATATGTTGTCGAATATTAGAGATGCCGAAAGGTGTGGGAAGAGACGGCATGGTGGCGGGCACAGTGGCGGCGGTGACGGGAGACGTGGTAGAGGAGGAATCAGCCATAGCTTAGAGAGAGAGAGGGGCGGACGGCAGGCGTCGGTGATGAGAGTCAGAGAAGACAGGGGTGAGCGGCAGTGCAGGGGTGGCGGCGTGACAGGGAGGCGCAGCGCTGGGTTAGGGTTAGGGTGGCGGTGCTGGGTTAGGGTTCTCAGCCTCTTTTTTTTTTTTTGTGGAAAGAACGAAAATTGAAAACTAAGGCTAGAGTTTGCCTTTACTAGAGGGCTCGGGAGAGCTCTGATACCATGAAAGAATGGAATGCGCACATTAAGCTGTGGCCCTCTCGTATATTTATAGAACTATAATGGGCTTTACATCATATACAAGGCAGGCCCATTGGGCTCAGATACATACAATAATAATACATATACAATATAGTCTAACACAAATGTTCCATGAAAGGGACTAGTGTTTATCTGTTACATAGTATGATGGTCTATGTTGCTTTGGTGTTTGGATAAAGAGGTCAAATACGAATAATCATGCAGTGTTGAGAGGATAAATTGGGCATGATCCCGATCGAGGACAAATTGAGGGAGCAACGTCCACGGTGGTTTAGATATGTTAGGAGGAGACCAATCACTACCCCCATCAAGAGATACAAACAACTCCGTACTATGATAGGGAGGAGAGAGAGAGGCAGGCCAAAAAAGAGATAGATGGAGACGATCCAAAACGATCTCACCCATTTAAACCTACATAAGGAGATGACTTTAAATAGAGCTCAGTGGAGTGTTAGCATAGGGGTAGCTGATGTGGAGGTTTAGAATTGAGGAACATATTTTAGCTTGCACCAGTGCCCCTAGGCTTATATGTCTACTTGTGTGATTCACTTGATATGTTTGGGAGTTATTTTATGGCTTATTACTGCTCCATGCTTCATGCTTTCTTTATGGCATATTGCCGCTACGTGCTCCGTGCTCCGTGCTCCGTGCTCCATGCTCCATGTTTCATGCTTGCATGCTTCTAAGATGGGGGTTCCTCGAAGACAGCCTCTCTTTAAGGATAGCACATTAAAGGGGTAAGGTTATACGCATCCTCACCCCCCTCCCCCCGGGCCACCACATATGCGGGAACCTTGAGGCACTGAGTCGGTTGTTGTTTGTTGTATATAGTGTTAAGAGGCATCCCAATTCTCAAACCTCAACCATCATGCATAAAGAAAGTTACGATGGGACTAGGACCATTGTCATGTTAACAACAACAACAACAACAGACCAAGTGCCTCAAAGGGTCCTCCTTAAGCAGGGTCTGGGGAGCGTGCATGTACGCAACCTTATCATTTCAGAATGAAACCCTGACGAGAGGCTGTTTCCGAGGACCCCTAACCTTATAGGGTTGGCAACACGAGGACTTCACAGGAGATCACCCATCCTGGTACTACTCTCGCCCAAGCAAGATAAACTTTGGAATTCTTATGGGATCTGGTGCATTAGTGCCTCGTAAATGAACCCTTGTATATTGCATGTATATTGCAAACCTTTGTTAGCAACATACAGTATGAAAATTAATTCGAATTTATTATATGCATGCATTACTTGGCTATATACATGAAAATATTGGTCAACATTTGGTCACTTATGAAAGTAAACAATAGGGAATATGGATATTTAATTTAATTATAAGCATTAAACATTTTCAATTATCATTGACTTTTAAATGAAGAAAATATGTATACATACTGTATACATGTACTATATAGATACTATTTAGGAAATGCATATTTCACCATATAATTGACAACAAGCAAACATGGGGGAAAGGAAATGTCACTTATCTTGATTGCTCCATATATGAGTAAATTATGTTACTAGCCCCATTTGCATTCAAAAGAAAAGTATTGTCGCAATTGATGGAGTCATCAGTTTTGAACAATCTAGTTTATCAAAGTAGGCAATCACCTTAAACTGGATAATTTAGAATTTACATAAAAGATTAGTAGATGAGGTAATGTATTCATCCTGTGGGTACTGCTAGAGTTAAAGAAAATGGGAATGAATATCCATAATAAGTAAAAAAGCTATTCATTTCAAATACTGGTTGATAGCTATAAAACAATTGTGTATTAATGGGATAGAGAGAACCGCTACAGCATTCAAGAGTACATCGATAAACATTGTGAGTGTGAGGTACATGAAGGACCAACTCAGAATTTTGTTGCCAACAAATCTACAATCAGGTTCACTATCAATAAAATATGATTATCACCCCCTTTTAATCTTCTACGGGAAGAACATTTTTGCTCCAATTCACAAAAAAGCTCGCTTTTTCCCTGACAAAAGCATTGAACGATTCTGACTTGATTGGGAGAGTAGATGATACTTAGAGATATATGCAGCAAGACTGCTTGCGTTGTGTACTCTGAGGTGCGGACAGTAAAGGTCTCACCTATTGGTTAATATTAATAAGACTGTGTCGCTGTTGATGTGAACCAGTATAAGATAATGAAGAATACTTTTCATTACTCATCCCTCAAATCCAGACAATTTCGAACAGGTTATGGTATCGGATGAGTCGTCGACCTCTTCAGACTCTGGAGATATCCGCTTGCGTGGCCCACCAAAGCTCGTTTTTAGCATTACCCACCTTAAATCATCTTCAAAAGCCTGCCGCTCACCCCTTCCCACTACCAATGAATATCGGGGCAAGAGTTTTTCTGTCTGGTCAAACTATAGTACGGAAGCCATAGTATAAGTGGTAGTCAAGGAGGATGTTCGTGAAGTTTCTTGGGCTATCATAAGTGAGCATGAAGATGTCTGCAAGGAGACAAACCATGTAATCCACAGCAGAGCCCAGGAAGCCACACGTATTCCTTGTTAGTTCTCTTATAGTGTCAACAGTACTGTGGTTTTCAAATTGAGGAAAAGGGACCTGATGGGCTTCATGAAAAGTTCACCGCCAAAAAGATCACCAGCTACAAGATAGATCCTTGTGGCATTATCAAATCCCATTGTGTGAAGGATAAGACCCACCTAAGCTAGAAAGTCCACAGTTAATTACCAAAATTTTAAAACTTTAGATATCAGCATGAATATCCTTCAATATTTTACCCACAATAGGGTAAGTATTGTAAATAACTACAGAATACATAATTAAAACTTAAGCAGTAGTGTGAAATAATTGAAAAATGAAAGAAGAGATGGTGATAGAATGTCAAACCTCCTCTTGGGTCAAAGGGCATTTTCTAATAACCCGTCTCTCATTATAAACGAGTTTCTTCGACACAAAATTCTTCTCCCGGTACTCCCTTCAATATTTTATGCTCCTTAGACGTAAATATATCAAAACACCTGCAAAAGACTTCCATTCAATGTTGTGATTAGCGTTTGCAAGACAATCTCAAAGATGCCTATTCAAATAGTAACGAATCTAAAGATCTTCTCTATTAAACAGTCAGCAGAAAAAGCAAGACAGAATGCAAGCTTATATTAGTGGTAATAGTTTAAAAAAAAAAAAGATAAAATTTGTAGAGTCCAGAACAAGCAAGAATTAATAAATAGATAGCTCAACACAAAATACTTCAGTACTTTCTCTCTTAACATAATTTCTTTTTGATAAAAAAACCATGTATCCTACATAAGAGGTTTCCAAGCATCAGCAAGGATAAGACTTACCTAGCAAATGCCAGTACATCCATCTCAAAACAAAGATGTATTGCAATGAATCGACCTTATGAACGGAGTCTATTGACTATGGAGTTACTCAACTCCATTATGTGTGCTTAAATCTGAGGGCATGATAATTAATTATGCACCTCAAACGCTTATATTTTATATTGTCGACTTCTTCAGCCAGACGATGTGGAAAGGGAGATAGCCCCATACTCCTTCATCTTCTACAAAGCAACTGTGGTGTACCAACTGATGGGAGCATCTCTAGGAGGGTTCATCTGAATTTAAGGAAAAAGGGATCAAAACAAATACAAGATGTGAACAAGCATAGTCTGCTCTTGAATCATGCACGCACGATTCCAGACTTTCACCCACCTGATGGGCTTTCAATTTCTTCATCTTCCCATTTTTCCGAATCTCGAGAATACTTTCCATGATCCGCACATCATATCTCAAAGTTTTGATAAAATGTTGTACATCATACATACCTTGAAATCCACTGCAGAATAGCAACATAAGTCATGATTAAATATAACCACATTGAACATGATATGTCACATGAGCCTAAATCCAATGTTTATGTTTCAAGCAATCCCTGCACCCAAATGGTTCAGCCTTATAGAAGCCACTGTCTAGCAGTTTGACCTTTTGCTTTTTTATATTCTTTACTCGGTCCCCACATCAATCACTCTCTCTCTTTTTGGGGTGCGTGTTTGATATTCAAGGTTTCAGGGGAATATTTGTATTCTCTAATGTCTCACATAGTGGAGAAATAAATATGGAACTAATTAAAGTCATTTAAGTGTAACATTATGGACACAAAGACAATATTTCATAAGAAAATGAAGACCAGGGCCAGAACTAAATAAGACTTTCTAGTTTAGTTCGAGGACCCATTCGTATGAGTTAATCCAAAGCTGGCTATGATTTTGACCATGTCTCTAGGGAAAGCCTCATGGGCTGGTAGCCAGATTAGATCATTATCGCGTTCATTCCAATATGGTAGAGATATTCTCCCACAACATACCTAGAATATGGGGCTAAATATTGTGATCTAGACTTGTATTTAGAGTTTCCTTGGAGATGATAAGGTGGGATGCAGGAGCACTACTGGTTACGAGTAAATAGCTTGCGTGTAAACCTCATTTCGAAAGACCTTTTACAAATCCTATAGTACAGAGACAAAGCAACTGCAGAACATCAGAGGAGATCATGGTAGAAGTGCATGCTTCAACCTTCCTGTGAAGTTCGGTCTCCTTAAAATCTGCATGAACCACCACACGGTGCCCCAAACATACATAGGAGGAAATCAACTTAACAAACCATATAATTACTAACTAGCAGGTGGACATTAATGTATACATGTCATCATGCCAGAAGGAATTCGCATCCAGCTCAGGTAATACAAGTGTCGCATTCATTATTCATGCTACAAGGACAACGTTACACATCCGTAACATCAACAGGTACACAGTGAGTAACACAGAGCAACTTAGAGAGGATATATAAGATGACTGTTTTGCTAGTTTCACAATCATACAAAAGAAAGCAGGTTAAAAGCTTGTTAGGGATTACTTATTCTGGAAAAATAAGTGTCTTTTTTTTTGAAAAAAAGCACTTTCTGGAATCTGGAGAGTGTCTGGCAAACATCAAAAATCACTTTTTATTAAAAGCAGCAGCTATTTTTCTGCTTTCAAGCAGAAGCAAAATTTTTATGCTTTTAATTTTAAGCAGGAGCAGAATCGAAAACTTAAAATTTTTAGGAAAAAAATACCCCTGCTGAAAACATTAAAATTTCGTGGCTAAGTCCGAATCAAGTTCGCCCCTTGTATTCGAATTTTAATTTTGATTTTCTAGTTAAGATTCAATTTTCGAGTTATAGCCTCAGCTGGAACTTGTGGGCTGTCCTTAGCGTTACTTCAGCTATGCTAGGCTGCGAATGTGTGGGTCTATCCTTGTCATTGGTTTTTTGTGATGCCTTGTTGCTAGTGTGTGACTTAGGTCCCATATTGTGTGGAATTTTACTCGTGGTTGCCTGTTTGTGTGTGGGCTAGGTTATTATTGACTTGTTGGTTCTGTATTTTGTGTGCGGTGTGTTGAATTTTGGTGTCGATTGCTTGATTATGGTGTTATTTAGCTGTAACCTTGTTACCATGACTCAAAATCACCAAAAACCAGGAAAGAAGAATGATTGTTTGAACCGTATAGAGGAAATACTAGGTTCGGAGTATAATGCTAATGACCTTCCTTGAGGAACAGTGTTGGGTGTGTTGAAATCTTTGTTTAGTGATATTTCGTCTCTTAAGGAGATGATCCAGTCCTTAGTTGCTGCCCATAGGACCCCATCTCTAGCCCCTATTCCCCCTACTAATGTCTTTCGTAGATTGGGACCAAATGGTGTCGGGAGTAGTTCCCCCCAATGTGACTCATGTTGGTGAAACTTCCATCCCTGCGGTGGAAAGTTTACAAAAGAGATTTCGACTCTGCTTAAGACTCTTGATGCAGATGCTCTTAGACTTGACAAGGGTGGTATACCCCACTCTGAAAGCTTTTGAAGGAGAACGTGATGCCAAGACCTTGGAGAACTTCTTTTTGGACATGGAACAGTATTTTATGGCTGCCCATGTCTTTGAGGAAGACAAGGCTATCACTCCATGCACTTGATGGGTGATGCCAAGCTGTGGTGGAGAACACGAGTGTCTTAGGATCATGCTGCAGGATGCCTTGAAGAAAGACCTCCGTGACCATTTCTTTCCAAGCAGTGCATCTTGGTTGGCCCGAGAGTCCTTGAAAGACCTCAAACAAAATGGTTCTATTCGTGAGGATGTTAATTCATTTAGTTTGGTTATTATGGAAATTAAAGGCATGATGGATGAAGGCAAACTCTTTAACTTTATTTCTGGTCTTAAATCATGGGCTCAACTTGAGTTGAGGAGTCAAAAGGTCCAAGATTTTGCCTTTACCTTAGCTGAGGTAGAAGCATTAGTGGATTTTAACGTAGGTCATGATACTAGTAAGATGGACCATGTTAAGAAAGGAAGGAAAAATAGATTTAAGTCCTTTAAAAATGGGAAGAATCCCGCAAGTGAGCCTAATAACATTAAAGTTTCAGTAAAAAATAGTGGGAATAACAAGGGAAAGAGTCCAAAGTCTGTTGTGTGTTTTATATGTAATGGTCCTCACTTTGCAAGAAATTGTCCTAATAAACAACCTTTGAGTGCTATTGTTTAGCAGAATAATGATGAGGATGAGGATCACGAGCCCTTGCCATCACATATGAGGATGAGCTCGCTAATATTGTTGGACAAAATAGGTTCAAAGTGATATCGCAGGTGGCTGGTCATCTAAGTAGGCTGGTGGGCTGCTGTTTTATTGATGTTTTAATGTTTATGTTTTGTTGTTTTGGAGGTTTTGATTTAATTTCGTTTCGATGGCTTTCATTTATATTGTTTCGATGATGGTTTATCATGCTTTTAATAGGTATAATATATATGCTTTGATGGACTGTCGGATGTGAGGTTACTGGTGCAACTAAAGGACTTGTATGCACCCTATGATGAGCCTTGAATCGAATGAATGTTAAAACGGTACAACTAACAGACTAGTTTGTGACCTAAAATGTGTATTAAACCCAAAAACAAATGAAAACATGTCAAAGCACCTAAAGCACTTATGTGCGTTTGGACTTGAGAGTTAACCTAGATGGTGCGCTTGAATGGTGGTTCTATCAATCGACTAGTGTTTTGTGTGATTGAAATGGGATGATGCTGGTGCCCACGAATGACTAAGGCAAAGAACAACATATGTCAGTTTCTTAGGGTACATACATATTTTGCCCAGGATGTCAAGTTCTTTTGATGGGGGAGGTTTGTAAGGTCCTTGACATTGGGATGCCGCGCGCAGGTTGATGCCTGGCACTAAGCTCATTACGCTTCAACCATTGCGCTGATATGGTTCCTTAGTGCGCAAACCTTTAGTGCATGACTGGATATCAGTGCCTAGGTTTGGTTGCGACATGGGACACAACAGACCTTGACCTGAGTATAACCATATGGGGGCATGTGCGCTTATAATAGCGCATGGACTTAATTAAGTGGCACTAGTCAAGCGCGTGATAATGCTCAAGCGTGCGCACATTGCGCAATACCAGTTAAGAACAAACCCTTGACTAGATGCAATGCCCGCTGTGCTGATACAAGACGCATATCAATCAGGCATAAATATACATGTGCTCTTTTGTATGGATGAATTGGGGCTAATGGAAATGAGCTTGAGCATGGCATCGACGACCGAGGGCCATGCACTTGTGGCACAACGTTGACCTAATGCGTGGGACGCAGGTTAAGTGTATTACATGCACAAGTAAGGACAAAGCATGTAAAGGTAAGTCCCAGTGCACGTTTGATGCGCAGCACTAGTGGATGAGAGACCCCCAGCTAGACACAACATGGCACCAACTTAAGACGAACCTTGAGTGTGCTAGAGCACTAACGTTACCTAAGGATGGGCCCATGGACACTCTTAGGTTAAGGCCTCGACCAACGGATGGCTCAAGGGTTGCGCACGCGATGCACTGCACCAACGACCAGCACTACTGCTCGCAGTAGGGCCCAGTCACGAGGCGCATTGGACCCCAAGGCCCACAGGGTAAGGGCGCAGTAGTGTGCTGGCACTAGGACTAGGTGCGTAAGCCTGTGCATGGGTTACACCACGCAGCGCACATGTAGGTGCTTGCAACACTCACTTAAAGAATTCAGTGCATGGTGCAGGCAGCATGCGCAACTTGGGAAGTCATGCGTGCGCCTTGTCTAGGCACGGAGTTGGGGGCGCACGCCGCAGCGCATGTTTGCTCTGGGACACCCGCATGTTTTCTCCAGGACACCTGAACACTTGGGGAGCCTTGCACATACAGAAATGTGCTTGGCACGTATAGTCACGTGACCTAACGGTTATTGAGCATCAGACATGGAGTTTGATGGAGGATCCTTGGCCATGAGCTTGACTGGAGGTCTTGACCAAGTAATCGCCACAGAAATGGAGGGAAGCTGACTTGACACTTTGACACGCCCTTTGACTTGGTAATTGCTCTTCTTTGGGAGGGAAAACCTATAGGGGCATGCTTGATTAGGATTTAACCCAGTAACTGCCCATAAATGGGGCACCCCTCATGGGAAAATGGGAAAATCCGATGCCATGACATGCTGCTAGGTGTCCCAAATGGTTACACCACTGCCAAATCATGGGAAACTACTAAAATTGGCTATAAAAGGGGTTGTTCTGCCCAAAGTTGCATATATTCGATTTTTATGTAAAAGAGAAAGCTTATACACAATCTAAGGGGATTAGTGAGGATTTCTATTGTAATTCAAAGAGTGCTTATTAATAAAAGTCGTCCCTTGTGCCTTGTGTCTCGTATCTTGTGTTTATGTTCGATTATGTTTATTTCCACCACATTTGTATGTGTTTGAGTGCATGTTACGCTGAGTGAGGCGTAACCTCACCGCCATCACAGATAGTCAAAAAAATATTTGTGACACTCAGCAATGTAGTGAATGTGAACACACTGTAGTGAGATTTCTAACCTCATCAAGGTTAGCAATCTATCAATTCACCATAATGGGGTTGTTAACCTGGGCATAATCGGTACCTATCAATTTTTCCCTATACGTTTTCCTTCATCATCCTTTTTGCCTCTTGTTGTATATTTGGTTATATATTTTAAGTCTTGTTCTATTCCATCAAATATTATTTGTGATTTTCTATGTTTTTATCAACAATTTTCATTAGTTTTGGTAAAATTCTTTTAATTGGGAGAGTGTAACACAAGCTCTAATAAAACGAAAAAAGGGACCAATATTGAAGATGCCTTTGGACAAGTAATGTGAAATGATGAGGGATAATAAGAAATGTTTGTCATGAAGACTTGTCGTTATTATCTTTAATATGTGTATTTCATATCTGGCAGGAAGTGCAAGCAAGTACCATGGGGTTGGACTTGGTACTCGAGCTTAGGTGGGTGAGTATAATTAGCGGCCTCATGGGCGAGTAAGCTTGGGCTCTTGTAGGTTAGTGATAATCGAAACTTTTCACTTAACACTTGGATGCCTTACTTATGTTTAGACATGGTGGGTGACTAAGTTATATGTCATGATTATACAAAGTGCAGGGGAATATTTCGCCTGTGCTATGCCAAGATTCTATTGAGTTGTGGCCAGCCAAACTCTAAAGGACATTCTCTACATTCCATCCCTACCTTTACGCATGATAAACATGACATTGTCAAGTACAATCCTTCTTAACCCGAGAGTCCCACATTATGTCTAAAATTCACTGAAGTGTACTAATCCCAAGGAAAACTCACTAAGTGGCATACTAATGATCACCTAGCACGGAAACATCCAGTCATGAAGTGTGATCCGTCAATAAGTTCACTCCCCAACACAAATCCTAGGCACACACTTGTACACACCTACGCACACAAGCACTCTGAGGCCTCATTGTCTGCTTCGGTCCTCATAGGTCATCGCTTACGTGTGCGTGCACCCAACAATAGGCTAGTACATTTGTCACACACCATCACTCATGTTGGACACCCTTGTCACCTTTGGGTCTCGACAGCACGTCTCAATCCCTGGTCGTTCATTAAGCTGCCTGTCCTTCATAATGTCGGCCAACTCTCAGAAGCAAGCTAGAGTAACCGTGCTCTAGAGCAACCCAAGGTCCCTTGGGCGCACCTTGTGTTCATGGTTATGACCCCTGTTGAGAGTTATCGTGACTTAACGCAAGTGGCCCACCACTCAGCCAAGCAGGCAACCATCTCACAACATTAATTTCACAAGGGTGCAAGGTAGCACATGTCACAATAGCCATGAGAATGTGTAAATCAGGCTAGTAGGCACTGTCGCTCACCAACGAGCTCGAGTACACCAAGTGCTCTTATTTTTCTAATCATATTTGTTTTTAATGTACTTTCTTCTTTTATTTTAAAATATTAAAAATGATATTAATTATTAGAATAACTAAAAAATAAAAAAATGAGGTTAACAAAATGGGGCATGAATTGGAGAAAGACAAGTCCTATTCTCCCTCTCCCTCTCCCGCTCTACGTCCACCCAAGTCCACACAAGGACCGGAATGGGGACGGCACTGCGCTCACAGCTCCGGTACACCGTCAATCTCCCTCCTTCTCCCTCTCTGTCCACCCAAGTCCTCCGATCGGCGTCCACCGCCGCCACCACTATCTCGCCGGCGACGAAACCTGCGCACCACAATGACCACAAACGGAACCACGTATACCTTAACCCTAACGACTTTATAGGGACCTGGAAGACCCCCAAAGACCCCAGGGAAGCCCAATCCAAGCTTGCCCAGCTGCGTCGCGACTACGCCAAGCAAGTCAAGGAGCTACGCAAACAGTACATTTATGAGATGGAGATGCAGCGCCAGGAGCAGCTGCGCAAGGATGAGGCTCGCCGTGAAGAGATTCGGATAGAGAGGGAAGAACGTAAGAAATCGAAGGCGGCCGCTGCGGAGGCTAGGGCTGCCGAGCGCAAGGCCTTCGAGGATGAATTTCGCCACACCTTGGTAAACAAACCCCCCCCCCCCCCCCCCCCCCCCCCCCCTCTTTCCTCTTCTGGCCTTTGTTTGTTTTGAAATCCGGTTTTTTGTATGACTGATTGATTGGGGTGTTCTACGGTTTGGTTATCCCATGTTTTGGACGGGTGAAGAAATGTCTCAACACTGAATTGTGTAAAGAAGTCAGCTTTCCCAAAAGTTTAAGCTGATAGGTAAAAGCTCGGGAATTGTTTTATACTCTAACATGCCCACTCATGTGAATGCCCATTGAGGTCGAAGTGTGGGCAATGCATAGGCTTACTATCTTGTGCTTGAACAAAGATAGATATTTTAAGCGGGAGCTGTTCAGATTCGAACTTGTGACCTCTTGGTCAACTACTATCAAAGAATTAACTGTTCCAAAAGTTTAAGTTCGTGGTGAAGGTTCAGGAATTGTTTTATACTCTAACATTGTAAGTGTTCTTCCTGAATATGCAAAATCTGCGATTTCTTTTGTGTATTGAAATATTCAAAAGTAGAGAAGGAACCTTGCTAGCCGTCATTTGAGTCATTCAATGAAAGTTTCAATATAAACCCTAGTTTGCTCTCTCCCTCATTTCGGTGGATTCCAAATCGTTAGTTAAATTTGACATATTTGGGATGTTGCTCAGGTATAACAGTAGTTTATGGAATTATCTGGTTTTGGAAGAATTCAGGAATTTCAATTTCAAGAATGGGGTAAACTAAAACAATTTGAAAACTTTGTGGGTAATTGGCAGTTTAGTCTCTCTTGCTCTATACCGCTCAGCTTGAATTTGTGTTAATTGTAGGGTTTTCACATATTTGGATGCTCTTCCTATGTTGTCGTTTTCTACCACCTGTGGACATTACGATTTGATAGGGTTTTTTGGGTTGCTCTGATTAATTTGGTGTTAATTGTTGATTTTTTAGGTAAGTAGGATCAGGATTGGAACTTAGGATCTCTTTCTTAGTTTTGCTGGATTTCCTTAATTCTGGATGTCTTTCTGAATATACAAAATCTGAGATTTCTTTTGTAGACTGGAATATTGAGAAGTACAGAAGGAACTTTGATGGGTGACCAACACGCAAGCACCGGATCCCATTAGAACTCCGAAGTTCAGTGTGCTTGGCAAGAGTAGTACCAAGATGGGTAACGTTTTTGGAAGTCCTCGTGTCGCACCTCTTAGGTTGGGGATACTCGGAAATAACCTCTCTTCAGGATAACAATCTGAAGGGGGAAGGCTGCGTATATCCACCCCTTGACCCTGCTTAGGCGGGAGCCCTTGCGGCACTGGGAATGTTGCTTTGCTTTTGTAGAAATACTTAGGGCCTGTTTGATGGCAGAAAACAATTTTCTTTTTCTATTTCCAGTTTTTCTTTTCATTTTTCAGTTTTCTTTTTCTAGTTTTGCAACATTGGAAAATGTGTTCAATTGATACTTGTTATCCAATTGTCTAAAAATTAAGAATGATATATAAATAATGTATAACAAGATATAGGAATCAACTTTTGTCACCTTAACGTAAGGGTGTAAACGAGCCAAGCTCTTATCGAGCTTTTCCAAGCCTTGTTCGAGCTTGATTCGATAAGATATTAGTGTTTGTGATACTTGGCTCGGCTCAACTCGGCTTGTTAGGTTAATCGAGTCAAGTCGAGTCGAACTTGTTATCAATCAGAGTCGAGCTCATTATTGAGTCCAATTAAGCTTACAGAGCTTGCTATCGACTCGAGCTCGCTACTGATGCTTTTGAAGTTACTATTAAACCATTATCGAACCGCTTTCGAGCCCATATCAACTGTTAACAAGCTTTTAATAAGCTCTTATAAAACTGTTCGCGAATGTTAACGAACGGAGCACTCCTTCGAACTTGGTTCATTAAACTTGTCGAGCCTTCTCGAAAGCTTAATAAACTATCGATCCCTCATAATGAACACAAACAAGCCCTAATTGATTTTGAACACAAGTAGTTCATTGAACGTTTGGTTCATTTATTCCCCTATCTGTAGTTTCGCTTTTAAAAAAAGAGACCTAACCTTAAGTACCCCTAAACCCGCTCTATCACATTCTGCAAAGATGAGTGTTCATAATTAAACAACTCGCACGATCCTCTTATTTGTCTCTGCCTTGAAAATCATTTATCACTTTTAAAATTGAAAACTTAGCCTTCGGTACTCCAAAATTATTTATGTAAGAAGAGGAGGAGATGTGGTATATAGAAAAATATTATGAAATGAGTGAATAGCGTGAAAATGTGAAAAGGGGGTGGGGGAAAAGTTGGAAAACAAGGTCCCTATTTTGTGAAGAAAATTAGGAAAACAGTTTAAAATTGTTTTCCAAATTTGTGAAAGAATAGAGAAAATTGAAAAACTGTTTTCCAACTTCTTCGATTAGAAAATTGGATTGTTGAACACGTTTTCTAGTTTTTTAGTTGTCCAAGAAAATTCTCGGTTATCAAACAGGCCCTTAGAATTTCTCTTAGCAAAATACGGTAGGTCAATTAAACTGTGTCTAATATGTGCATGTATTAACATCTATATAAATGAAAACATTGGTCAATAGTTCATTGACTTATAAGTAAAGAGTAGGGTGTTCATGGGTTGGGTAATACCTAAGACCCACCTAACCTACATCAATTGGGTTGGGTTGGGTCAGGTAAATTTTAAACATTGGCTTTAGTGGGTCCAATTGCTTTGTACCCATGGTTATCGGGTATGGTTCCGGGTTACCCATGGGTTTCATTCATTATCTTGAAGCATTTTTAAATGAGCCTAAATCAAGATTGAATGTGCCTAAATGAGGCGAGCATATCTTGGATATCTTGACGATTGGCTATTAATTATTTAGATACCCATACGTTTCAATATATAAGTGGGATACCTTGATGTTTGACTATTAAACCCGACGTTTTAATGTATAAGCGAGATACTTTGAGGTTTGACTATTTATTACTTAGATGCCTTGGCGGTTCAATATATAAGTGGAATACCTTGAGGTTTTAAAACTTCTATCAATTAGGTACTGGATGCTTTGAAATTTTATCAATTAGGTATCTTTTCGGAATTCGATAGATTTTTATTGGAAAATGTTAAATTAGAACATGACTTTGACATTATATAAGTATTTTAATTACAATTTGGTTTTTTTGACAAAAGATGTTGATACACATATAATTTTAACAATATATATAAGTAATTTACATGAAAATTTGGTGAATATTTTATCATAATTCGTTAAATTCTTGCCAAGAGTATTAATATGACTTTTAAAAATTTGGTGAATATTTTATCATTTAGGTACTGTTTGGCTTATGCCATATGTTTGCTGTTGTATCGCCTACCGCCTATTGCTGCTTCATGCTTCCTTTATGTTTCCTTTATGCTTGCTCTGTACTGCTGCTCTTGCTCTGATACTTTTGTGCTTTTATGTTTCATGCTTGCATGCCTGTATGCCTCTCTTCTTCTCAGGTTGGGAGTCCTCGAACACAGTCTCCCTTAAGGGTAACACCTTGAAGGGGTAAGGCTGCGCACATCCTTCCCCTCCCAGACCCTGCATATGCGGGAGTCCTTGAGGCAGTGGCTTGGTTGTTGTTGTTGTTGTTGTTGTTGTTGTTTATCAATGCATAAAATTGGTTAGAATACTAAAAAAAAAAAAAATTCATCACCTTCGAATATAGGGTACCTAAGTGATAAAATATTTAGACCACAGGCTACTTCAATTGTGTACATTAAAATAGGGTACCTAGATTATAAATGTTCAAACCTCAGCACGCATGCGGATGATCTAAAATAGAACATATTATCATTCAGATCAATAATTGAATTTAGATGAACGTTTATGTATTAACCAAACATGACACAACCCGACCTGAATCGACCCAACCCAAAACCATCATCCTACCATTTGGTGGTGTGGTTGGGTTTGGGTCAAATATTGGTTGGGTCATGTTGGTTCTTGACCGAACCATCCCAAACCTGACCCATGTGCACCCCTAAAGAGTAATGTTAGTCACACTGACGGTAACAGAAACATGACAAGTCGTAAATGATAGGATATAATCAATAATTTAGAGTTAAAGTGATAAATTTAGCAAAATATATAGAATATGAATATTTAATTTAGTTGTAGGTACTGATCATTTTCAATTTTTATTTATTTTTCAAATTGGGAATAATATGGATACGTATTATAATACGTGTATTATACCGATAACAAATAAGAAAGTGCATATTTTATTGTATTATTGGCAATGATACGTAATCGCCTTTTTTAGCAAGATGGTATAGATATATGCCTAAAATGTGTATTATTCACAAATTTTTCCACTAGAGTTTAGAGTATGCATCATGGCTTTCTAGACCATTTCTATTTCATTGAGAATACTATAGCAATAATTGCAATCTCTCTGTTGCCATCCCGAATTATGAGGCTTAGCAATTGAAATGCTGACTCATCTCTGATCATGCATCTAGTTTGGTTGACTATTTTATCTGATAAATTTTTGCATTTCCCTTGTATTTGCTTACTTTTGGTTATTCATTCCAATCCTTTCATATAAGAGGCTTGTCAATGTTAGCGCCAGAACATGGCATTTGATGGACTTGGGAAGCTTAGGGATTTTGTCCATCAGATTGGACTATTGTCTTGGGGGATTTAGGCAATTGTCGATGATAAAGTGCTCACAGTGTGCATTGCTCTCATAAGACGTGCATATACTCCCTTGAATGATAAGCTGCTTGGATGCAATGATAGACTAGTAGATTGTGCAGTCTTATACAGAGAAATTCGAGAGGTGTGAAAAGGTTCATACGACGTAATGTTACTCTATTCTAGGCTTCTTTTGCACCGTTGCTACCATTATATTGAAAGTGCTTCACATTTCAAGGCTCCATATTTCTTGTCACTTTTAACGTTTCATAACTTCAACGTGGATACGATTGAGCCGAAACTGATTAGGCACATTGAGAATTAAACCACGAAACTCTCTCATACATCCGTCACCTGCAGTCTCGTTTGTCTTGAGTTAAGAAGGTATAAAATGGTGCTTCAAGGAATATGCATCCATAGATTAGGCATGTTAGACCTTTTGTTTTGGTGTACTCTGATAAGAAATCAAACTAATTATTCAATCAAAGGTGTATGTCGCCCATCTCTGGCCATTGATCAAGTTTCTTGATAAGAAGTGCTGTGTTGTTTAAAGAGGGGCATTTCGACATGATCCTGATGGATGTTAAGTATGAGGAAGTGCCATTATTGTAATTTCCGGCGCATATATGTAGCTTCTGCAGTGTGATATCCACTTATCAAAAGCTTTGTAAACGTGATCTGTAGACTGAACATTTAGAAGCTGGTTCTTGATGAAATGGTGATGAATTGCCCTGCTTTTGTGTTATCAAACATGAAAATACTTTCTGTTAGAATGTAGTGTACACCTCTGTCAAAATGGCTGCTGCTGTCATTCCAGGTAATGAAAACAAGGGTTTTCTTCTTTTCCTGGATTCTCTTTTAGTTTGCTTCTGATGGGGAATCCTCTATGATTTTAAAACAAACTCCTCGCCAGTAGGGATGCCACCTATCTTAGCTTCAAAACTCGATCAATCTTAATTCTTGTGTTCGGTTCCTTTTTCTTTTTCTTTGGAAGTGGTTGAGTTGATTTCGTGTTTCTGACCCAAACTCGGGATTATGCAGATGAAAGAAAGGGCAGAGAAATTTGAATACTGGAGGATGAGACAAAATGCCATTCAACACAGGAAGAATGAAAAGAAAGAGCTCATTCGTCGACAAAGTTCGCTATGGGTTGATGAGGGAGAATTGGAGAAGAAGATACTAGAAGTCATTGTCGATACCACCTCTCTCTGAATGTGCTACCTGCAGCTGAGGAGTTATATTGCAAACTTCGATTTTGACAAATGCGATCCATCAACAACTTTCAGAGTTATGATCTGCATTATTTATGCGTCATGGTTGAGTTTTGACTATTAATGTTTATTGTGCTGAATATTCATATACTCTCCCCTTCAGGTAATTGGTGTTCTTGTCTAGTTAGTGTTTTTATATTGGAAAGAGATTCTTTAGATGGACAAATAAATCATGACCATAAATTAGGTATGTTATCTTTGCGGAAGTGTTAATCTTTCCACATCTTGGCTCATTCTTCCCATGAAATGACACTGTATGTTACTTAACATCATGATGATGATGTCATACGTTGATAGCTCGGCAATGGTTGGTGTATTAATTAAGGCATGTTTATTTAGTTAATCAGCTACATAAGTGCTTTGCTGAGCTTGTAAACTATGTGCTTTGTTCCAGCATCTGGGGCATGATTGATTTGTTCCCTTGTTTGAAAAACCTCAGTGGCCTTTTTTTTTTTTTTTTTTTTTTAAAGTTTTCTTGAGTTGGTATACACCCTTTGCTTTGGGCCTTCATAATCTTTATTTAATTGACCTTCCCTATTGTCCCAGTGGTTGAGTTGACAATATACCCAAAAAAAAACCATCATAAAAAAAATTTGGAGTTGAGGAAATAAGATTTCAACCTCACCTATCGTTTTCCTCAAATCTCAACATCTGCAATATTGGATATTAGACGAAAGGCCCTTTGTAAACTAGACGTGCACTTACATTAAAACGAGGCTAAGTTTGCAGTTGGCTTTGTACGTCTCAACTAGGGAATTGCTTCATTGGAACCTTTGTTTGCCTCTTAGGGTTGTAACAGGGTTGCTCATTTTATGGCTAAGTACCATTTCAAGCAGCATTATATCATAGGTGATGTTTGACCTTCCTAGGCGGCTCCAAACTCTACTTGTTTGAGGTTTTGTTAGTTGACCAAGTGAGGGCTCTTTGTAGTGAGCAAAAAGAGAGAGAGGAAAAAAAAAAAAAAAAAAAAGGGCCTGGGAGTTGTTCATAATTCGAGACGCCAACAATTCTCCAAACTCAAAGTAGGCACCTAAGGAAATGGCAAATACAATCATAGTTATTAAAATCGCGATTCAGATCGTAGAATTGCATGATTCTATGATTCTACATTACTCAATCGATTCAAATCGCTTGAAAAATTGTACTCAAGTAGAATCGGGTCAGAATCGCTTCAAAATCGGTAAAATCGGACCAAAATCTCAAAAATCGGGATTTTACGTGATTTTACCGATTCAACTCGATGCGGATCTGCATCTTTAAATAAATTTTATATGAGCAGTAAGTAATTAGTCCGAAATCCTTGGCCTAGTGGTCCTCTCCTTAGCTGTCCTGTGTACTGTACCGGGGTTCAAATCCCACTTTGAGCAACTTTCACCTTTTTTTTTATTTTTTATTATCAGTAAGCAACTTTGATTTAGGACATTTATCTCATTACTTTTTATAGATATAATATTATTATTATATATTTTAGGCAAAAATTAAAAATAAATAATTTTATTATATATGGATGCTCTTACTAGTTTTTGTTTATGTATATTTATATACATAATTGACCCATATACATTGTTCAAAATTTTTAGTTTGTATGCAAATTATTTTAAGTTCTTTATAACCTTTTCCAACTCTATACTTAAATTATAAAAGTTATATATTTATACTTTTATAGTTATATATCAATTTTTGTTTAAGTTTATTTATAATATTTTACTTTTAGAAAAATATGTAATATCTGACATGTAGTAGTTAAAATTTCTTAAATAATTCTAAAATTATTTATTGATTCTAGTGAGCCATAAATTTGGAATTTTCATTTCAACTTATATTTCTTTCATTACGAGTATCAAAATAATATGTTATTTAGTGAAAAATTTTATAAAAACATTGTATATAACGATAAGACCCAACTTAATGTGAATTGAATTTGAAAAATTATGATGGTGGAAATATAAATACTAGTACTGCAAATGATATTGACGATAGTAACTTCGATTTCGGATATGACTATTGATGATGCTATAAGTTGAGACTTTGAGTGTATATTTTATGTTAGAATGATATTACACTGTTTTCCTACCTTTGGGTTTTCAATGTATTGTAAAACTAATCGGTTTTAGATTTTTTGATGTTCTTTATCATATATTTGAGAATTATTATATTAATTTTGTCACTACATATAATTTATATACACATAAAATAGAATCTTACGATTCTCGATTCAATTCTAGGATTCCGATTTTGATGACCCCTCGGCGATTCTACGTAGAATCCTGATTTTGACAACCTTGCATACAATATCATCAGCACGAAACCCCAAATTCCCCAAGGCAAAAATTACCTAAAATCCATCTTCATGTCCATCCAGCAATAACGACAATAAACCAAGTGCCTCAAGGGTTACTGTCTAATTATGGTCTTTTTTTTGGGTTTTGGGGGGGCCTTACCCCTTTGGGGTGTTACCCTAAAAGAAGGCTGTGTCCGAGGTCTTCATGTCCATCCATCATCTCTAATTTAAAACTTTCTTTTGTTGCTAAAAGACATTTTGATATATGCTGCATAGTAACAAACTGAAGTTTTACAAATTAAAAGATTCTTAACAAATTGCCTAAACCAAACTATTATTTACATCTATTAAAAAAAATTTCTACCAAAAAGAAAATGATCCTCCTCCCTACTAGCTGCAAGAAATTTTGCACCCACTAATCTGAAAGAGTCAAAATCTCATTGGGATTTTGTTTTGGTGATTTTCACATCAGGAAGAACGCCCATAAAGCGGGAAAATCTAGGTTCTCATCCCAGTTGTTGTGCCCGACAGAACATCAATAACATGTTCGCGAAATACGAGTTGAAAGTAATGAAGACATTGCCACCAAGCATTGCTTTGTGGATTGAAGTACCAGCTCGAAACCTTTTTGCAAAATACATGATCCATGGGCCACCACTAATTGCGTAGCATATGCATCATTGGTGTAGATATAGTACTTGTACATCCGAGGGATGTAGAGAAGACAGAGCAACACATAATGCAACTTGAAGCCAATCCCAAAAGCAACCAAATGATGAAGAACAGCAAATGCAGCTCCATAAAGGAAAAGAAACGTCGGCATTGTGCTAATCTGGTGGGTAGAGTATGTACATGTATAATAACAGTTCCCATACTATTGGGGTCTCATCACTACGCTTATGCCTGCCAATAAAAGAGTTTTCCCATTATATTCAGCGTACAACAATTCTACATTAATAATTAGTGTAGTAGCATAGTGTTTCGAAGATTGAATATAAGTTACATGAGCTTCTAGAGAACATGCATCAGCTTTACAAATGGTCAACATACATATTTGATGTTAGTATTCTTGCAAGAATGACACTATCAGAGGATCTTAAGATTATAATAAAGTTAGAAATACAGGTCTTCAACATTACTATTAAGACAGGCTGTAGTTTATCACAGAAGGAAGTTTCCCATATCGTAAATTTGGTTGGCAAGGAGCAATAGGTTTGCACGCAGCCTCATCCCTTCAGAGTGTTACCCAAAAGAAAGGCTGTGTCCGGGGTCTTCATGTCCATCCATCATTTCTAATTTAAAACTTTCCTTTCTCGCTAAAAGGCATTTTGATATATGCTGCATAGCAACAAACTTGAGTTTTACAAATTAAAAGATTCTTAACTCATTATCTAAACCAAACTACCATTTACGTCTATTAAAAAAAAATTTCTACCAAAAAGCAAATGATCCTACTCCCTACTAGCAGCCATAAATTATGAACCCACTAACCTGAAAGAGTCAAAATCTCACTGGGATTTTGTTTTGTTGATCTTCACATAAGGAAGAACTCCCATAAAGCGGAAAATCTAGGTTCCCATCCAGTTGTTGTGCTCGACAGAACATCAAAAACGTGTTCGCGAAATACGAGTTGAAACCAATGAAGACATGCAACCAGGTATTGCTCTGTGGATTGAAGTGCCAGCTCGAAACCCTTTTGCAAAATACACGATCCATGGGCCACCACAGAGTCCCTAGTAATAGAGAACCCAAGTATAGCTTCGCTAATCGCTTAGCATATGCATCATTAGAGTAGATATAGTACTTGTACATCCGAGGGATGCAGAGAAGATAGATCAACACATAATGCAACCTGAAGCCAATCCCGAAAGCAACCAAATGATGAAGAACAACAAATGCGGCTCCATAAAGGAAAAGAAAGGTCGGCATTGTGCTCTTGTAATACTAATATGGTGAGTATAGTATGTACATGTATAATAACAGTTCCCATACCATTGGGGTCTCATCACTATGCTTATGCCTGCCAATAAAAGAGTTTTCCCATCACATTCAGCATATAGCAATTCTACATTAATAATTAGTGTAGTAGCATAATGTTTCGAAGATTGAATATAAGTTACATGAGCTTCTAGAGAATATGCATCAACTTTACAAATGATCAACATAGATATTTGGTGTTAGTATTCTTGCAAGAATGACACTATCAGAGGATCTTAAGATTATAATGAAGATAGAAATACAGGCCTTCAACATTACTATTAAGATAGGTTGTAGTTTATCACGGAAGGACGTTTCCTATATCGTAAATCTGGTTGGATAGGAGCAATAGGTTTGTAAGCAGCCTTGCTCCTTTGGGGTGTTACCCTAATGGAAGGTCGTGTCTGGGATCTTCATGTCCATCTATCATCTCTAATTTAAAACTTTTCTTTGTCGCTAAAAGGCATTTTTATATATGCTGCATAGTAATAAACTGGAGTTTTAGTAATTAAAAGATTCTTAACCAATTGTCTAAACCAAACTACCATTTACATCTGTTAAAAATATTTTCTACCAAAAAGAAAATGATCCTCCTCCCTACTAGCAGCCAGAAATTATGCACCCACTAACTTGAAAGAGTCAAAATCTCATTTGTTTAAAATGGTTTAATAGTCTTTCTATTTCATGAAATTGTTCCATTGCTGAACGATTATGAACAATTTTATAATGATTAAATTGACTAACCAAAAACTTCTTACTAACTCCTTAGCGGTAGGAACATTTGAGTAGATATCGAAGAGGGCACCAGTCATGCCATTGAGGATGTGTCCCCTACAAATGTAGTTGTCATTCTCCTACTTCTAATAGGCACGATACTCGGATAGTGTCTCCTCCTCATCAGATGCAGGTTCGGGGATTGGTGTATTCAGGACATACACCACATTCAATGTTGTTATCAGAAAATGTATCATCCTATGCCATCGGCAAAAGTTGCCGCCATCAAACTGGTCCAATTTCACAAAGTTGGCTGTCATCTTGAGCAGTGCAGAAGCCATCCAAACCAGTAAGATAAGTCTTAAGATTATGGGAGAAATTGCTTAAAACCGGGTAACCAAGAGATCTCAGATGTCGAGGCTGTGTAATCACTGTCCTTAAGGCTTATTTCGAGGTAGTGAAAGTCTCAAAGATATAACGACAACCAAACAAATGAAGTGAGAGTATGCGTAGGAAGGAAGAGAAAAGATGTAGAGAGAATGAACTTTCAAAAGACTTTCAAGAGTTTCTTAACAATCTTTTACAAAGATTTCATACATATGTTTAATCAGTATGAAGGGCTTATTTATAGAAAAACCAATGTCCAAACATGTCCCAAGCTTATCCTAAATCAACCGCCAAAACCACTTTTAACCGCGCAAAGTAACGATAAAAACCGCCCTATGTGTCGATGTGAGTGTCGACACACGAATCAGCACTCAGCCTTCTGTAAAACTATGTGTCGAAGCAAGTGTTGACACTTACATTAACACACGGGGTTACTGTAAGATTGTGTGCCGAAGTGAGTGTCGATACTTACTTCAACATACACGGTTCTGTAGACCTGTGTATAGACACACAGATCCTCGCAGGATTTTTCTGTAGAGTTGGGTGTCGACACACACAATCCATGTGTCGACACACACCTAAGTCAAGCCAAACACATTCAAAATAAGTCTAGAACACTTCTTGAATACTTCATTAAGTACTTTATTTTGAAAATACATCAACATTATTCGTATTGACCGATATATTATAAAAAAAATTAACTCTATAATTATAAAAAAAATGTGTAACTAATATGTCTTAGTTTGAGAGCCTTTTGAAAAAAATTAAAAATTAGATAGAATCAAACTCATGACAATGCAGAACCGAGTATAAGTGCTCATCCACTAGGCCATAGCTTGTAATTTACAATCAGAATGCTCTCGTAAATATAATAATCAGTTCATTCAGTTAATCAATTCCATAAAACCCACAAATTGTAACCGCCCAAATCAACAGATTTTTTAAGGTTTCGACAACCAAACTGCTTTTTCCAACTCAATAATTGAAATTTTCCGTTCAGTTTTCTCGTATTGGTTCAATCGGCTTTGGGTTTTTTGAACACCCCTAGGTCCAACCCATGGTTTTAGTTTTTAGTTTTTTTTTATGAGTGCAAAATAAAAAGAAGAAAACGGAAAAAAAAAGGAAGATATTAGTGAGATTTGTTTTGTTGATGTTCTGAGTAAGATTTAGAACATTAGATTAGATAGGATTTGATTTGTTGATATTTTTGCTTGTTTATAGTTTGAGTTTATGCATACAGTATTTTTATAAAAGGAGTTAAAAAGTTGAGTTTAGATGAGTGAGACAGTTGAAGATTTGTGAGTTTTGCGTTTCAATTCAATTGAAGATTATAATTCCAGAATTCAAGGGAAAGTTTGATACTTGATTGGATTATGGTTTTTCCCTTTAATTGAGTGAGGATTTCCACATAAATATTAGTGTTGATTGTTTGATGCTTTTTATGTTTTTCACTTTCATTGTACTTGATTGAAAGATGATTCCCAACAGTTTGATGGAGCTCAAACCCAGCTCGATAGGCTCCGAGCTGGGCAAGCCTTGTGTAGGCTTATTTAAGCTCGGCCTAGACTAGTTTGCACTCGTTTAGGCTCCAGTTCAGCTCATTTATGTTCGAACTTGGATTGATTCGGCATACTTATGCAAAAAAATTGTACTAAGATAGACTCATTTAAACTTACAAACCTACGAGCTCGAGCTTCACTAGGGTCTTGGGTCATTAATAAAACAAGACAACTTACATATGCTCGAGCTTGAGACAAGCTTAGAATTTTGAGCTTATGACAATATTACACATTATCAAAACTTCCACGGGAAAAGTGGGGTCGAATGCCGAATTAGACAGGTCGATTCACTTTTTGTCTAGCTAGACATAGCCTATGTGCACCGTAATTATATTCTCAATGAAGCAAAATGTGGCTACAAATATCAGTAATATGTGTTGGTTACAAAACGTGATTATTACACTTGATGGAATCCACATGTTTAGGTGTTGAAATGTGTTCAATCCCTATGAAAGTTGCAGATTTACTTTCTAGAGCACTTATGAAAATTCAGGTCCAGCGTATGGCCAATAAACATGCCAAACTGTAGGAGTTGCCAAGTTTTTGAGGTTGGTACATGTTCAAATGGCAGAGTATACAACCATTTGTGAGGTTCAAAATGGAAGTCACCTTACAAGCTGTTGGTCCTAAACTTGGTTTACCTAGGTGACAATTCAAGTCACAAGATATTATGACTGACACTAAGTTCTCTTTGTCCAAATTCCCTTTTCCTTTTTGTTAGGTGCTATTATTCAAGACTTACACAAAATAACTCAGATAAGACGATATTAAACAAGACACTCAGCAACAGACAATAATAACTTCAAGATCTCATATCTTGCCCCAATAGAACCAACTTAAACTAGAACTGGACTGATTACAACTTAAAACACTCCACAGACCTTAAATACAACTCCAGATTCAAGAAAACAAATGAATCGAGTTGAGTTAGAGATATACCTTCCCTTGTGAACTTAAGATTTTACCAAGAATTGCAAGCAAGATGCTTACACCATCCAGTAAGGCTCTGGATCCAGCAAGAACAACAGCGATCGGACCTCAACCGAACACGAACCGAGCACACCAGCCACGGACCGGACTCCAACAACACGAACGTAGCTCAACAAACACGAATCACTTCGAAACCGGGGCTCACAAGGCTGTATCACTGATTATTTTTGGCTCAGAGGTTCGTTTTAGGGTTAGGGTTTCAAAGGAGCCTTAGAGTGATAAAATCGCCAGAGAGAGAAGGGGAGAGGAGGAGAAAACTGTTTTGAGTTGTAATCAGTCCAGGTCTAGTTTAAGTTGGTTCTATTGGGGTAAGATCTGAGATCTTGAAGTTATTATTGTCTGTTGCTGAGTGTCTTGTTTAATATCGTCTTATCTGAGTTATTTTGTGTAAGTCTTGAATAATAGCACCCAACAAGTGGTATCAGAGCCGGTTAAACATGGTCTTAAAAACAAAATGGCTTCAGCTAAACATGATATCGAGAAATTTACGGGTAGGAATGATTTTGAGCTGTGGAAAGTCAAGGTCCAAGCACTGCTTATGGCCCTTGGCGTAAGTTCCACACTTCTGGAAGATAAAGATCTACCAGAAGGTCTCAAACCGTCAGACAAGGTAAATATGGACAAGGTAGCTCACGGTAATATCTTACTTTGTTTAAGTAACTCTGTTCTAATGAAAAGAGTGCTTTAGATGTCTGAAAAGAGTTAGAACAACTGTATGCCTCTAAATCCCTCTCTAATCGAGTATTATACATGGAAAGATTTTACTGCTTTAGAATGGACGATAACAAAAACATAGAGGACAATTTGGATGAATTTTATAGAGTATTATCTGACCTGGATACACTAAAAGTAGAAATAACTGACGAGACTCAGGCTATAATACTTTTAGGATCATTTCCTAAATACCTAAGCTCTCTAAAAGAAACTCTAAGATATGGTAGAAAGACCATATTACTAGCAGAAGTAGAGGATGCCCTAAGATCTAAAGTAGTAGAACTAAAGAAAGAGGGAAAATACTATCCTAGTAATAGTGGCAATCGCGGTGAGAGCTTAAACGTACGAGGTAGAACTAAAACAAAAGATAACTATAAAAGAAAAGGTAGGAACCATTCAAGATCTAAGCCCAGAGGTAGGAAAGACCTATCTAACGTCAAATGCTATGAGTGTGGAAAATTTGGCCACTATAGAAGCATTTGCCCTGAAAATAAGAACCATGCTAGGGCTTATTATACTGCTGAAAATAATGAATGTGGAGAAGTATTGATTGCTTCTACTGATTTTACTTGTCATGAGTGGGTGCTTGACTCTGGCTGCAGTTTTCACATGACATTTGATAAATCCTATTTTACTGATTATGTGTCTGTTAATGGAAGAAAGGTCATGTTAGGTAATGACCATGCGTGCAAGGTGGTAGGTGTCGGAACTGTTAGGGTTAGAATGTCAGATGGTACGATCTTTAACCTAGAGGGTGTTAGACATGTACCAGAACTTAAAAGAAACCTTATATCCTTAGGACAATTTGATCTTAGTGGACTGACCCTAAAGGCCTGTAGGGGAGAGATGAAGGTCCTGCGAGGTGCCCTTGTTGTGATCAAGGGAGAGATCAAGAACGGACTGTATGTCCTTAAGGGAGAGGTAGTTTCTAGGGAGGGAAATGTGTCCAAGATTGACCCAAAAGACACAACCAACCTATGGTATAGGAGGTTAGGACACATATCAGAAAGAGGACTTATAGAACTCCAAAAACAGGGATGTTTTGGTGCTGATTCTGTGACACAACTTGATTTCTGTGACCATTGCATATATGGTAAGCATCATAGGATTGCATTTGGTATAGGTTCACATACTACCCAAGGCATAGTTGATTATGTTCACACTGACTTGTGGGGACCCTGAAGGGTTCCCACAATGGGTGGAGCCCATTATTTCCTGTCCATAGTTGATGATTTCTCAAGGAAAGAATGGGTGTTTCTGCTTAAAAACAAAAATGATGCATATGATACTTTTGTTAAGTGGAAAACGTTAACTGAGAATCAAACAGGAAAGAAACTGAAAGTCTTAAGAACTGACAACAGTCTGGAATTTGTGAACTCTAAATTTGACAAGCTTTGTGATGATAATGGTATAAAACGACATAAAACTGTAAGAGGAACCCCTCAACAAAATGGTGTAGCCGAACGCATGAACCGGACCCTACTAGATAGGGTAAGATGTATGCTATTCTTAGCCGGTTTGTCCAAGCAGTTTTGGGGTGAGGCTGTTAATATAGCCGCTTACCTAATTAATAGGTCACCCAACTCTTCTTTGAAAATGAAAACACCCGAGAGCGTCTGGACCAGTAAGGTCATTAACTACGATAACCTAAGAGTATTTGGGTGCTTAGCTTTTGCACACCAACGAGAGGGTAAATTGAAGCCTAGGGCAGTAAAAGGCATTTTTCTGGGCTATCCATCAGGTGTAAAGGGTTTTAGACTAGGGATTAAAGAGGGAAACCGAACTATAACAATAATTAGTAGGGATGTCATCTTCAACGAAGATGAGATGCCCTACATTAAAGAACAATCGAGCAATAGTTCAAAAGTTAGGGAATTTGACCCTGACTACTACGAATTTGAAGTTATTATTGTCTGTTGCTGAGTGTCTTGTTTAATATCGTCTTTTCTGAGTTGTTTTGTGTAAGTCTTGAATAATAACACCTAACACTTTTCTATCTTGTGTCCTTTATGGGGGATAAAACTCAAGCTAAAGCCTCTTCAATATCACCTATTTTCCCATCAATATGAAGAAGAAAAATATCAAACCTGCATTTCTTCAAGAGTCTTAAGGAGCCTCTTCGCCCACATCAATCTCTTCCACACAAAAGTGAATATACATCAAGAAGATGCGGAACAAAATCATAAAATCCAATTCAAGCACATCAAAATTCAAAGAATAAGCTCGAAATTCACAGAAATAGAGAAAATAGCTAGGGTTTTTGAATTCAAAAATCGATCATGAGCCATACAACAACTATAGCGAGTATTTATAGGCAAACAAGAAAATCTAGGACGCAAAATTACGAATATGTTCTAAAAAGCAAAATTACAAAAAATGCCCCTAAACTATGTGGAAAACATAAAAGTCGCCTGAAAACATGTTAAGAAGTCGAATTTGGGGAAAATTGGCGAAGCCAGTGGCAAAGCAATTAGGGTTGCATAGTTCAATCCCATAGCTTTGTTTTGATAGATTATGGGCCCTGTAACTCCTTATAAATCAAAAGTTATGGCCGTATGAATTGCCCGCTCAAATTAGTACTTCCACTCCACCGTTTGGGTTTCGGGCCGTCCAATTGCTCCAGAAACTCTTCGGTAACTTGTCCTTCGTCAGCTTCTCAGCTTTTCAAGTCTGCTAATTGAAATTCAGCTCCCCATATAGATTGAAGTTGGCTGCGGTTTTAACTGACATTTTTTATACTTCCATATGTACATCAATTTTTGATGATTTAGTGACGTTCTGAAAGAAATGCACAGAATGTGTTACATGACCAATGGTGTGCTCATAATTTCATATGTGAACAAACTTTGCAATGATAACAAGAAGACAAGCTTGAGTTCACGGAAATGAAAAGACAGTGTAGAGGCAAGACAAAAGGAAGTGAAGGTTGTTAGCTAGGAAAGAAAATTGTTTTAAATAGAAGTAGAAGTTATTTTCTAGTTTTAAGAAGAAGTGTAAAAACAATACTTCTCTTTTAAATTAGAAACAAAAGTAAAAATTAAGAATTTTTCAGACAAAAATACCTTATTCAAATATTTTCTTATAAAACCCAGCACCTCAAGGACTCCCATCTTATAGCAGGGTTGGGAGAGGGGGAAGGGTCACGGGGGGTGCTATTCTAAGGAAAGATTGTGTCCGCGGGTCCCCAACCCTAAAAGCAGAAGGTAAAAATAAAGTAAAAGTGATAAGTGAAAAAGCATCAAAGTAAAAAGTAAGTAAACACAAGAAGATAGAGCAACAAGAACGCAACAAGGCAACGAGCAGCAAGAAACCAATAATAAAGGAGCAACAATATCGCATGCAATCAATCAAGCAACAATTAACAAAATATAATGTGCTAGGAAGCACCGATACTCTTTTTTGGCCAGAGTATTGGTGTCCGACACGTTTCCGAGACCGGCACTCTTCGATACATTCCGATACGTGAAAAAGTATCCGATACTTCCTTTTTGAATTTTGAATTTCCAACAAGTTTTCGATATGTTTCTGACACGTTTCCGATACGTGAAAAAAATATTTGATTCTGAATTTTGAATTTCTGACATGCTTCCGATACGTTTAGACACATTTGTGATAGTTTGACTTATAAAATATATTATTATAATATGTTATTCTGTAATATAAAAGTATGCATAGTAGATATTTAAATTATATCATATAAATTTTAATATGATTATATTTAAAATTTTTAAAAAAACTAATTTTCAAATATTTTATAGTTGCTTAGATAAAAAATATATATATATATATTTTTGGATAACTTGAAAGTGAGAGTGTGATGAAAAAAGGACAAAGAAGCCTAAGTTAAGTCGGGGGGGAAGTGAGAGACATATAAATGGCAGCGACGGCGGCGTGGCTTGAGCCTTTATTAATTTCTTTGTTAACTGTATATGCTTGAACTTGCCCTATTTTAGTTAAGCTTTACTCTTTTTTTTCTCCCTTAAGCTGTTATAATTTTTTTTTCGGATTTTTAAATTTATAACTCATTTTTTTGCATCAATTATATATATATATGCAAAAAATATATATAATTTTTAAGAAACGTATTCCCAAGGTGTCGTATCCTATTTTTTTGACAAATTACGATAGGGGTGTTCAATGGGTAGGTTGGGTTAGGTTTGAGGCCAACCCATGAAGACCCAATAGTTTTGGGTCCAAGACCCACTTGTACCCATGCAAAATATTTTAGAAATATGGTTATGATTCTAGTTTCACTGGTCATGGGTAACTCATGGTGACCCAAGATAAAGAAAGGCAATGATGAAACCTACTTAATTAACTTGATAACTAAAGTTAACAGTAAATTTAATAATACATGTAAAATAAAATAGTCAACTAAACTTAGATAACTAATTGGTTTAAATTTCAAACTTAACTTATTGTTCCGACATATAATTTCGTATTCTCTAAATAAAAAAATGAAACCTATTGACGAAACCCATATGTCGAAACATAAAGTTTTATATTTCTTTGATTGTTTGGGTTGACCTCCAATTTATTTTAGGATTTTTGCACTAAAGGTCTTTTTACTTTGTCTACTGTGTCAATTTGTCCTTTTTTTAGGGAAATTATCACATAGGTACCCTAAGATTTGAGCATTTATCACCTAAGTATCCTATGTCAAAATTTGATGTATGAACAATCGTGTACAAAAAAAAATGTTGATATAATACATAATTACGATAATATATATAAGTTATGTCAATGTTTTTATTAAAAAAATTTAGTAAATGGGATTCAAATATTGATATTGACACAATTAAATTAAGACAATGGAAAAAGTAAAAGGGTCCTACTGTAAATTGTTCTTTTTTTAATGATGATATTGCATTAGTATTGATTGCGTTGGATATGATGGGTTTCATGAGTTGACCCAAAAATACCCATAATACCCATGGGTAAATTCAATTTTACCCAACCCAACCCAAATTAAGTGGGTTGAGTGGGTTTTGGGTTTACCCATACCCATGAACTCCCCTAAATTACATGTCGGCATATTGGTATCGTGTCATATTTCGTATCCGCATCCGTATCCATGCTTCCTAGCCAACGTGAAAGACTACGGCACTATGAAATAGTTTCTTTGTTCTCCTCCATCCAGAACCACTACATAAGCTACACATATTCTAATTCGCCACTTCGCTCTATCTAAGGTCATCCCTCATTTAGGCACAGTTCGATGAGATCATGTCTAATCTTCTCCATCCATCTTTTCTTTGGCCTATCTCTACCTCTCGTCCCGTGCATAATGTGAAGTTGTTCACATCTCTTAACAGGGGTAGTGTTCGATCTCCTCTTAACATGTTCAACAACAACAACAACAGCAGCAGCAGCCCAGTGCCTCAAAGGGCTCCCGCATTAGCAGGGTCTGGGGGGGTAAATGTACGCAGCCTTCCCCCTTCCGGGAGCTGCCCTAAAGGAAGGCTGTTTCCAAGGACCCCCAACCTGATAAGCTTATTAGTAGCAATGATGCCTTGCAGCCTGGGCTCGCTCTTGGCTTATGTCCAAACCATCACAAATGTTGCTCCTTTAACTTATTCTCAATTGAGACCGCACCTAACTTACTTCTTAAAACTTCATTTCTAATCTTATCCTTTCTCATGTGTCTACACATCCACCACAACATCCTCATCTCCGCCACCTTTAACTTCTATGTATATTGCCGTTTAACTGGCCAACATTTTGCACCGTATGACATAGCTTGTATCATTACTGTCTTATAGTATTTTCCCTTCAACCTCAATTGAAACGTCCTATTGTAGAGTATTGCAGAAGCCATTCTCTACTTATGACATCCTACTTTAATACGATTGTTGACATCTTTATCAACTCCGCTATTCTGTTGTACTATGGACCATAAATATTTGAAACATTCTTTTTTAAGTATGCATTTCGACCTAACTCCACATACTTGGTTTGGATCTACTGAGCCATGTTTCTTTCAATTCCAAGGCCCTTCTCCTGAGCTCCAACTTCTCACTTACCTTTACCCTTGACTCGCCTAGCAAGACTATTTTTACAACTTGGCCAAATAGGCCTACTTCCAGTTTTCAACATTTTATCTGAATGAAGTTGCTTCTTTTAATTGGCAGATTTAGCAGGTCTAGGAGCCATAAGAAAGATGAATTCACAACCTCAAATAACCAGAAGAGGCTTCAAAATGATCGTACAATCTATTTATAAAGGGAGGGATGACGTAGAATCAAGTAGACAATCGATAATGAAACCACGGACAAATTTATGGGAACTAAAATTTTAGCTTTTTTTAACAATGTCAAGTAGAAAATTGAACCCAAGTATGATGAAAAGTAAATTATACAGCTAAACAACGGTTAAGAACTCTACATGTGAGTTTAGTTGAATCCCACATCGGAGTTGTAAGAAAGAAAGACCAACATATAAGTCGTGGATTACTCCACCTAATGCCAATACCCCATTTGGCTTTATATGTGAATCTCATGTACGCCAACTCCATGAATCAAACTTGAAGACATAGTGAAATTTAACAACATACTAGTTCCTTGAACAATGGCACTTTTCCCTATTTTATGACAAGCAAGTAGAATCTTCCACAATTTCCTAGCTTTCTAAGTACTTTTCGTCAGAAAGTGACAATGGAGCTCAAGACACGTTGAGTCGCTTAATCACCTCAAGAGAGAAAGACAGCATAAAAAGGCTCTAACAAACATGCCTCAGATAAACTAATCGTGCTGATGTTTTCATGACAACATCACATAAAGATTGGTCTTCCTTGTATAGCTTCCAGAATTGGCTTTCCTACATGTAGGGCTGCAAGCCAAGCGGAGTCACGGCTTACTCGACTCGACTTGTTAACAAAATGAGACCGACCCGGTATTGGTATTATTTATTTAATTGAGCCGCATATTTGTGCTCGATTCGGTCGTTTACTAAAGGAGACCGGCTCGATATCGGTATCAGTTAGGCTTGATCATTTGCAAGCTGGCCCGTTAAGCTTTATGGGCTCACTAGGCTTGTTAAGCTCATTTATGAGGCCTTTTAGACTCAGTTATGATCATAATTACTTGGATTGCTAGAAAAGGGTAATATAATAAATCATGCATGAAAATTAAAAATAAAAAAATTATTTGTAATTCAATTCTGCAATTCCACATAGCAGCAGAAGAAAAGTATCCAATCAACGAATAACTTCTTAATTGACAAAATAGATGAACTCCACTTAAAGTATCCAATCAACAAATAACTTCTTAATTGATAAAATAGATGAACTCCACTCCCCAATCCACTTGACAAAATAGATAAAACTCCAAAATTGACCACGGATGAAATACATAAACTCCAAAATTAACCACCACAAAAGTTTTAAAACTAACATAACAGATAAAACTCTACAGTACATTAATCAAAATAGATAAAACTTTGTAATAGCTGACTACTGGCAAAATATATAAACTCCATACTTGACCATCGCAACAGTAGTAAAACTAACACCACAAATAAAACTCTATAATCCATTCAACGAAATAGATAATGAGGCAAGGTTTAAAAGATTGAACTCTAAAAACATTTAAAATACCCAAACAAAACACATAATGAATGGTGGAGAAAGTGCCACATGGCACAATCTTGACATGCGAGCCAATAATTGAGCCGGCTCCTGAGCCCATAACGAGCCGACTCGTGAATCTATCAAGCTGATTTGGCCTCGGTTTGATTTGGCTCATTTATGTAAACGAGCCGAGCTAGCTCTCAAGTCAGCTTAGACGAACCCGAGTCGAGTCAAACCGGCTCACGAGCGAGCTTGGCTCATTTGCAGCCCTATCTGCATGTCATGCGACATGGGGACAACACAATATAAGCATGTTATTTACAACACTAATAGCTTTTGCTTCCCCGGGCCCCTTTTTGGGTGTGCCCATTTTTGTATTGCGTCATTGTATACTACTTATGGAAAAAAAATATATATATATAAAAATATTAAGAAAAGAAAAGAGTGGTGTTCCCAAACTCCAAAGATCTCTCAATAAAAATATATATATGTTAGGATTCGGGGAATCCCATATGGTAAACAAATGAGGCATAGCCACAATATCAAGAACAAGGGACAAATGTTATTAAGCTTTCCTGCAGAAATGCGTTTCCTGCACTAGAAATGCTCACTGCAGTTTTAAGTTCCTGCTTTAGCTTAACCTAACTCAAAATAAAAACAAATAGATCAAAATCATGCACAACAATGGAGACAATTCGAAGGGGGGGGGGAAAAATGAAATATTGTGTTGGTGAACAAGATATACACCTTTCTCCATCTACATATTTTCCACCTTTTCAGATAAAGCCTTAGTCAGAGCATGCCATTCTGCTCTTGAGCATAGGAATGGCATAACCATATCCCTTACTCGTTAGCGATAACTATATTGTGCACAAATCTTACTAGAGTACCTTACGTAACAAATAGTTGAACATCCTTTGTATGTGTAGACAGTAACTAACTGCAAAGAAATGTATATGCATCCCAAAAAAAAAAAAGTAGAAAACAGCTACCAAGATATTTTAAGCATCGAATGATTTGAATGGTGAGCCATACAGTATATTAATTTAGTCAAATTAGATAATTTTCTTAGGATTTATGTTAAAACGTAAGTATGATTTGACGAGCATCAACTGCATCAACACTTATGTGTACATTAAGTATGTCAATTCCCAAGAAATTACCATAAAATTTCCAACATTGCAAAATTGGCTATCTACAAAATCATAAAGAACAGAAAAACTGGGCCAATTTCAGCATGTATGCCAACTTAAAATTGCTCACAACAAAAATTGACGCAGAACATCCTTGCATATCCAACAACATTTATATTCAGAACAATTGAATATATCTCAAAAATAAGCTAACCAACCTAAAGCTTGAGCAATATAGTTCATGATGCGGTTGACAAAATTGCCTAAATTTCTAAGCAACTTACCATTATTTTCGCTAGCAAATTTGCACATGTGAATAGCATCTCTGACACCAATGGATGCAAATATCCAATTTTAGAGAGGAAATTTGTAGGAGTCCATAGAGGATAACATCAAGAGATGACAATCTTGCATAAGTTTACAAAGTACCTTTGGCCTATTTGTCAGCAAAGTATCTCCACACTTCTACCGGCATATCAGTATCCTTTGCATCACTGCCAAAAACATCAACTCTCTTGTGCTTTGAGAACTTTCCTGCAAAATCAAAGCAAAAGCTGCAACCCTTTAATGTTCAAGATTCAAGCCATGTACTTATATCTGTGTGTGCAGATGCTATCAATCATTCACCAAACTAAAGACGTTAGATGTTGCGCATGCAGCACCTAGAACCATGAGACTAGTGTAAACACATTCTATCATGAAGAAATACGATCAACATTTTCATCTTCTGTCCAGTCACCACAAAATAATGAGCTAGCCTGCTTTTGATCTTAAGGAAATCATTCCCAGACGATTTTAAGGAAATCACTACAACAACAAGTTTAGCATTAACATACTAATTACTAAATTGCACCTCTTAAATTTCAGCGAGATATACGGAGTAAAAGATTTTAAAGCCCAATGACACTTTTGTGACCTTAAGTAAATCATTCTCAAGTGATGCTTCAATAACAGATCCCCACCATCTGTTGGACACTGTAAAACTTCCATCATTCAAAAAGTACTTACAATATGAAATGGCACGCTATCCTTGCCATAAACTGAAAAAGCTCCACGTTTTCAAGATTCTCCACCATTTTCCCCACTCTTGTGTGTAGCATACGGTGATTGACACAACCAATTGGGCATCAAAACAGACATACAAGACCTCGCAAGTAGACATAGTCAACTGCAGTGACATTAACAAACTAACATAAGAGATGAATGGAAACTAAGAATGGAAAACCCATACAAAGCACACTGCCTAACCTTATCCTTAAATTTCTAATGAGGAGTAAGAGCAACCCATGTCAAACCTCTGGTGATGCATCTTGGTTTGAGTCCCTCTTTTAACCACGCATTTGTCGCTTGAACAGCATTCTGACTCCAAGATCCAGCCTCTGACATCTAATTTATGTACTTCTCCAATTCATCCTACAGCAAAGGAAGCTTGAGAAACAAGTGATTGGTATGACGGATATACGGAATCAATTTACATATTTGTTCACAGAACATGAATATACTTCATTCTTCAGGCACCAAATCAAGCAGAAGTATTGGTGATTTGAATCAGTGTACACAACGTGGCATTTTACATTACCAAAACTGTTGCACAACTACAAAAAGCAATAACAGTAGCACTGTAAATCAAATGATGATTAGGGACAAGAAGACCTTCAAGACTAGATGTAAGAACAAGTTGACAAGTAAACAACAAAGCTATTACTTACATGGTTCAGTTCTTTTCACCGTAAATTGTTTATCGGAAAAGTAAGTACTAGTTTTCATGCTTTCATTGATAGTCAAATTGTAGGTTTCATTTTAGAACCTATGGCTTCAAAAGAGATCCATGCAAGATACAGTTTGGATCTTGTTACATCAATTCTACTGTAACTCGTCCACTGTACGATTTAGTATTAAAATATATATAGACCTCAAGAGTCGCAGGAGCATACGTAGCAGATTTTGACCAAAGTGAAAGACACTGCCTCCAGCATGAATACAGGTGCTTGTATCCACCACTGAAACTCATATTACACATGATAAGAAATTGGATCCGGTGGCACAAACTATCTGAACAATATGCTAAGATAAGTTTTGATGCATCTAAAGGGAGTCGAGGTGCGGCTACGGGTTTTGTCATCTAAGACTCCCATGGCTAGTTCGTCACAGCAGGAACAAGAAATATGAATGTCGCAGCCATTATCTCAGCTGAAGTAACGGCTTCTAGAAATGGTATGTATATGGCTACTATAACGGGATTTACGAATGTTTGTATTAAAGGCGACAATGAGATTGCAATTAAGGCTATTAGAGGGGAGTTTAATGTACCTTGGAAGATCCAAGGTATAATTGAAGACATCAAATCTAGGATTAACAAATGTAATCAAGCCACTATTCTTCGTGTTTATCAGGAAGCTAATAATATAGAGGCATTTACGGGCCACAATATCCAGGCTGTAGTTGAGTGATTTAATTCTATGTTCAACCAATTATAGCTTATTCTTTCTTCTGACGGCTTAAGCACACCCCTTCGGAAGGGAGCCTAAGGATTCTCCATACCTTTATTTTAAAAAAAAGAGCTTGAAAATGATAATTTATTAAGAGAATAATCTTTTAACTTATCATGAATATCAATCTAGGATTATAGGCTTAATAATGACAATTTATCTAAAGAATTATCTTTTCTAACTTACCATTTGATCAATTCAAATTTTTAATATGATAAAATCTAACAAGTTCAGGTAAAAAGTAACATCCCACAATACGTTTTTTGTTGGTCTTCTTCAAAGGGCCATGGAGTGAGAGAAGATAAGAACATAAATATATATACGAATATTAAATAAGAACATTTAAAACACCCTAGATAGCAAATAACTGACAAAAACTACCATATGCAGGTAACATCTTGCAATCTAAAATAAGAGTAGCCTTTCTCTAATGGGTAATCACACATGACCATTACATTTCTTTGAGACCGTATGAATAATTGTCTTTACGTACATAAATAATTCAATGAATACAATTATCATATTAATGAAATTATTTTTATGTGTCATTTCCTTTCTTAATAGGGCTATCGATCACTTAATTAAATGATCAATCGGGCATTGTACATGACGAATAACTAAAATGCTCTTCCTCATCAAGATTTTTTCATATCTATTGGAGATTATATTATGCCAATGGACACTAGAAATTATTTTGTATTGTGTGATCCCAATTCAACATAAACGGGCTTTTTCTGTGCAGTAGTTGAGTTGAATTGGACAAGAACAAGTTCAAAAGAAGAAACAAAAAGAAAGATGAGAAAAATCCAATTCCGTATGAAGAAGATTTGATCTTCCTCATATTCTCCTACTAGATTTGGTGAGTTGCTTCAAAGTTTCAGAGATCACGTCAGCCTTTGGATCCTCATTGATGTAAGCCACATACAGGCTTTCACCTGGGACGATGTCGTCTCTCAGGTAGCTTCCTGATGGTCTAAGCAGATCCTCCGAGCCCTTGGGCACTACCCCTTTCACGATGATAGTCTTGTGGGTCCCGGCTATCAATTCTTCATGGTCTGTGTCTCCAGTTTCTCCCAGAAATACAAACATGTTTGCCACATTTAATCTCCAACGCACAAACAAGTATCTGGAAATATCAGTACAATAGAAACACCAGTCAAACTTGGTGGGTATATGACCCTCTTGCAAATAAGGAACAAAAAGCTAGTTCTAAGGGAATGAACTTCTACCGGTGGATGTATGAATTTGGGACCAAGTATTGGCATCAATTTATACCACATTTCTTACATTTAGGTCACATTTGACCGAACTTATTTTCAAAAAAAAAAAAAAAAGGGTGTTTTTTTGGGGAAAAAACATTCAATTTTTCTTGATGTTAAGGATATTTGGCGGGAGCCTCCCTTCAGGGTAGCACCCTGTAAGATTGCGTACCCCCCACCCCCCCCAACCCCAAAAACCCTGCTTTGGAGAGAGCCTCTTGGGCACTTGTTGTTGTTGTTGTTAAGAGTGTTTGGCCTAAATTGAGAAGTTCTTTCAAATAGAAACAAAAGTTTTTTTTTTTTTTTTTTACTTTTAAACAGAATAGAAAAATAGTGTTCCTCCTAAGTAGAAGCAGAGGCAAAAGGTAAAAAATTTTCAAACAAAAATACCCTTATTAGAAGCACTTTTTTACAAAAAAAAAATTTTTCCTAAAATACTTTTTGTAAATGCATTTTTTTCACAGTTTGTTAAATAGGCTCATGGCTTGTAATTTACAGCTCCATCCAAGGCATTTTAAGAACAAATTCCAAAGAAAATTTATCATCATGCATCGCATTCACCAATTATTGATAATCTTATAATTGTATCACCCCTCCACTAAAATCGAAAAGGTCACCTGAGAGCCTGTGATCGAGATGCTAGGAGAGGAACAACTTGCAACCTTGTCGAGTTTCTGCAGTACATGGGATGGCAACGCAATCCTCTCATCCGAAGCTTCTGCCTCAAATCATCCACTTTCCTTGCCTGCAAAAAAAGGATCAGCATCATAGAACATGACTATCAAGCAATGATAAAACAACTTTTACAGTAATGCCCAAATCCCACATCGGATAGATGCATGGAGTTTGACCAGTTTATGAGTGACTTCATCCCTACACTATGAGTGACCAATTTATAAATGGCCTAATATGGGACTTCCTACTTTCATGGCTTGTTTTGCTGCAATGTAGGATTGGGTCGTTATATTTACGGTGATGATCTCGCACTAGGGATTTGACATACCTCGCTAGGATCCTTGATGAGGTACGAGATGCAATGCGCATTGTTTGATTTTTCATCTTCCAGGACTGGACTTGTAGATTGCTTGGATGTTCCTCCAGTCTCATCTTGTGTGCTTATCAACCTCCACATGGTTTTCTTCAAACCATCGCATCCCCAACGATAGTCAATATGTTGTGCATAGTCTGGGTCTGGAGACAGCTTTCCATCTCCTTCTTTGTAGATACCAGGGTAATACACTTCACTGCCACTACAACATATTAAAGCATCAAACGCATTCGGTTGGATCTTCCCAGAACTCAGAAAGTCTACAGTTTCAGATACAGGCATAGCTGTTGACAGAGCGAATCCTGTAAATCTCACAGTCTGTGAATCTAGTCTTACGGCCTTAAAGATTTCTTGTATTACTTGAAGCATCTTTCGATCTGGAGCTCCTTTGGCGTCATAACAATCAAGGGCTACAACCACCAATCTCCTTCGTCGCCTTAGCATCGGATACTTGCTTGGCACGTTGTCATGAACTTTCTTTCCATCTACATTATCATGAGATTCAGCATCAGGCTTTTTTATCTTACTTAAGACACGCTTCACCTGGTCTTGTACAGGATCACCGCTGGACGCAGCCACTGGGTCGACCGACCCACTAAAAGAAGATTTGTCAGCATCAATAGAGAGCTTAAGGGACATATCTTGCACATCTTTGAGTGAATCATTTAGCGATTCATCACTAGCCATATCGTCCATTGGGGTGTCAGTCTGCCACATTGGATGTCTCATTCGGCAAGCTGCCACCCTAGTCAAGTATGTCCGGCAATGTTCTGGCCATGAGTATAAATGGATGTTTTTCCAACCATTCTTTCTGCATTCATGCCACAAGTTCTTCTCTGATACGAGTTTCAATAGAGCATCAGCAATGCCATGCTGATCATGGGGATCGATAAGGAGACCGTTGTTCAATGCCTAGCAATCACCACAAGAATTTAAATTATAGAATAGAGATTTTCAGTTAAAAGCATTATGAGACGTTCCAGTTTTGGCTGGCCATGCCCATGCTAGTCTAGCAACAGTCATAATATTCCCCAAGTATAGGGAACAGAAAGCGGGAAGAAAGAGGAAAGAGATGATAAAGAAATGAAGGCTCTATTTGTTTTAATGGAAAACATTTTTCATCTCAATTATCTAGTTTCTTTATATAACTTCCTATTCGTATCAATAACCACAAATGTGGAAAATGTTTCCTCCATGTAGGGGAAATTGACTTTCCCTCAATGAAAGGGAAAACATTTCCTTCACAACAGGGAAATTTTTTTATTGTAATCTTACGTCTGCTTCACTTCAACTTCAACTTGGCCAAGCGTAAACCTTATACATAATTATGCTCTAAAACCATTTTCTTTAGCTACAAATACAAAAATTTTTAAGCAAAAAATATTTTTAATTGAAAATAATTTTTTGAAGAGAACTTTTTCCGTAAGAAAAATGTTTTCCATTGAACTAAATGGAAGCAAGCCGATAATGTTCATCACATAGCTTCAATGAAGAATAATTACCCGTTGGATGTCAACAGGACCACCATTTTTGGTAGCCACCATAGGGAGACCATGAGCTGCTGCCTACAGCCAAACAGAAAAACGTCGGAACATTATTTCATTTACCATAAAGTTAGATATAATCAGGAAAAACGGATCTAAGGTACACTAACCTCAATCAAGGTAAGCCCAAAAGGCTCAACTAGAGCAGGATTAATGAAGACTCCCTGTTGCAATATCACATGTTAGCAGATAAAAATCATCAAGTACTTCAGGGAACTTTGAAAATTATGTTCTTACAAACCCTGGTTTGAGCTGCAAGGCGGTATATTTCAGGAACATCAGATTGCTTATGATGCTTTGGGTAGGCCACTTGTCCATAGAGATCATGTTTGTCAATCATTTTTAAAACTGCAGTCAAGACACTTGCATTTCCACCAGACATCTCTTCTATGTCATCCCTGTTACCCATTATTAGGGTCTGTAGACGAGCACAAAATTTCGTTAGACGTACAAAAATGTAATATCAAAATAAGAGCTAGATCATTTGCCTAGAAAGCACGGCTTGTCCAGAGATTTTAGGGGCCCAAAGCAAATTTTGATTGGTGGACCCTTTTCTGGTAACGGAAGCTTCCAAGTCAGCTGAAACATAACTTGAATAATCCACTTTATATTATAATACTAGCCGATATGGGCCTTATATATTATATATGAACATATACACTTATAATATATAATACATAAGTCGTTAACTCATGAGTAGTGATGTTCAAAAGGGGCCATTAATAAATTGGGGCCCCAAGCGATTACTTAGGTTGCTTGGGGTTTTGACTAGCCTTGCTAGAAAGGTACATACAAGATTAGCAAGCTCCCTCAGAGATCGGCATTCTCCGAATGCTTTCAGTAGAGTAGTTATGTTCTTTTTGGGATCTGGTCTAGATAATGCCAGGATCATAGGCTTATGAGGATTTGTGAGGAACCTCATCACCTGCAAAGAGGAATTAATAATATGAAAACGGTGCAATGACATTAAGAATAGTGGCTCATGTTCATAAAGTGTTAAAGATTCCACATGTGAGTCTAGTAAAAAATCCCACATTAAAATTGTAAGAGAGAAAAGATCAATATATAAGCCTAGTGGGCTACTCGCCAATTGGTTTTAGAATGAAGCTCTTGAGCTTATATGTGGACCTCATATATGCGAACTCTTTGAGTTGGGCTTAAGGTCTAGTGAAATTTTATCTAAAAGGTACATACTTCAGCCCATATTGCTGGCATTGCCTTTGGAGAAGACGCATCAATGGCAGTGGGGGAGGTAGTCTCGTCAGCATCATGGACGTCTTCTTGGACCACAACACTGCTGAAATCCATGCCAGGAGGAATCACCTGGACAAGTAATTGTTCTACTGGAATTAATAGTTGAATTTGAATGTCGGTGAGTTATGACATAGGAAAACAATAACTTACCACCATTCTCGGCATGAACCTGCCATGGCAACTAACTCCACGCCTTGCACGGGCTCTCAGAACTTTTTCAAGCTTGACATCAAAACCATCGTAAAGTCCCCATTGCTCTTCAATCTCCTGTTTTGTACTGGTGATGACAAGCTCTGCGGCATCAAGAGAAAGTTCTTCAGCTTCTATCCTCCTCATAATTTTATATGTCGAGTTGATATCCTCTCTTGATTGCCTTCCCTGTTTAAGAAGCTGCTCCAATTTGTTCCTTCCGAGCGAATGTCCAGTTAAAACCATTGGCACATTCAGAGCTCCTGAAAGAAGAGCTGCACTATCACCGGCATCTGCATAGTGGCCATGAATCACGTATGGCCAGATTGGTTGGCCACCGCCAATCTGTTCAGCAAGTGCTTTTGACATGTTCAGAATGTGGGCAAGCGCTCCATCAACAAATTCCTGGATATGGGGCCAAAGTAACTCTTTACGAAGATATTTGTCGCGTGGGCCAAAAGGTATCCTTATAATGTATGCTCCACTGCTTTCACCCACATCGTCAGCGTCAGGATCATCAGTCCCTGCACTTAGCATTTCTGTGGGCTCCCCATACGTCCAATCCACTTCAGGGCACAAGACCTGACGAGTGAAGAGATCGACCCTGTAAACTCCTGGCGTTTTGGCCAACGCTCTTGCAAGCTCCACAACATATTTGACCTGTAATTTTCATGGTGAAACATCATCGTCGTGTCATGCTAAATGCCATGGCTAAAGCAATGCCCTTATAGCATTCAAGAAGAAAATATTTGTTCACCTGGCCACCGGTATCAGAGTCACGACCAAGCTCCATGTTCTCTCCACGTACCAGACCATGCAAGCTGGCACAAGAATAAGGGATGACATTGTTACTGTCATGTTCATGTTCTCAAGCAACTATATTATTCAATCAGTTATAGAGCCTATGATAATTCAAGAACTCGCAGGCTGTTAGGGCAAGTACAAATTTCTGATTATTGAAGATAAGTGGCAAAGTTTGAAAAGGATTAGCTCTCTGAACTCACATGAATCTTATTTTGAACATTTAGTGACTGAAAAAACTAGCTCAGAGGAAAAATGAACAAGTTGAATTATTTAATGATGCTGAATCTTTATACACCACTCTCACTCCTTTCCACAGTTTCCTACCTTCCTGACACTTGATAATCATTCAAAAATGAGAAATATCAACACCTTCTTAGATTCACATTTGAGGCTCTTCAAAGTTTTTGGCCTTCATGAGTAAAAAGAAAGGAAAATTTGCATGGCTAAATCAGTTCACTAAATTCACAATTAAAATAGGGCAATATTATTGCCAGGGTAAAATTATTATTACCAGAACAAAATCATAGTTTTCAAGACAATTTTGTGGCTCTCATCATTTGTATGTTATATCATTGCTCTGATAATAACAATTTTTGCACAGCAATAACAACTCCCTAAACATAAATCCACTCTAGCAAGTAACAAAACAGAATGCAAACGAGACAATAACGGCTACCGCCCAGATGTTATAACAAGGGCTTGTATAAAATACCTTATCAGAACAATGTAAAGTTTCTTTTCCGTGGTGGTCTCTGACCAAACTTCCAAGCTGGAGTGGTTCCTATGGAATTTCTTCCTGGGGCTCTCATTGTTACCCAACTCCCCCAACCCATCGCCTTTCTCGCCTTCTGACAGATCCTCAGACATGTCTTCCGTTGCGTCTCTGCGCCCTTGCTCCCTCTCCAACCTCCAATTTGCCAACCTTTGCAGATGCTCCCATTCCAACTATAATTCTCATACCCACACAAATTCAACAATTTAGTCTTTCATAACAGTTAGAATATAAAACTATTCATAAACCTTCATCACTCATTTTAAGTTTTTGAGATAGTTAATTTCTTGCCATTGATGTTAGAGCCTCACTGACCAAGAGGTCTCGAATTCAAATCACAACAACCTTCACTCTCAATATTAGATAGTTTCATCACAAGGTATGGGGTGTACCTATGTACCAATGGGCTTTTGAGTGAAGGACACATCTAAATATAAAACCGTTTACTATTATTATTAAGTTTTTGAAATAATTAATTCTTTGACACCAACTTGTATCAAATTGCACTCAAGTCAACTATAATAATTCAGAAAGGGGAAACAAAAAAAAAACAAAAAAAAAACCTTATTGATCTATGAGAAAAAGAGTAATATTTCACCCCAAACTGTAGAATGGCCGTATTAAAACCAATTATTGTTATATGGAGTAATGCACTAAATGTTTATATATTAATTTTTCTTTCTCACATCTTCAATGTGTAATTTCGTACTAACTCACATATTTAGTACCTGAAGAGAAAGAAATAATATAAAACCATTAGGGATAGTTGGTTCTTTGACACTAATCCACGTCAAATTTCACTCAAGTATCAACTATACTAATTCAGAACCTAAGAAAATCTCACTGGGCTATGATAGAAACTGTAAAATTTCACAGCGACCCCTAGAATTGTCCACATGTAAGCGTAACAAAAATTCCACTTTAAAACCAATTGGCATTAGCTAAAGTAATGCATTAGCCTGATTACTTCTCCCGCACAACTCCACCGTGTGACTTCTTATAAAACCGAGAAAGAAAAAGGGAGGGGGGGGGATGGGACCTGCTTCTTCTTGCGGGTAAGGTGCCAAATGCGCCAACACATATTCTCAAGGCGGGAGCTGCGCTCTCTGGTGTTGCGGGTGGCAACCACTTTGATCCAAGTCCTATGCAAGTCACTCTCATCCACCCCAGTAACCACCTCCTCCACAAAGTACTTGGTCGGGTTAAAATGACCCCTCTCCCTCAGATTCATCGGCAATGCCTTCTGCTCTTCAATTGCCGTTGCCCCACTATCCAAAATCGCCTCCAAATACCCATTAATCCACTCATTCCCCGCCATTCAAAACCACTCTAAATCTTCAAATTAAACGTCTTTTTTTTTTCTTCACAATCGAAGAAGAGCTGTAGTTTCAGTGTTCATGTAAGAGGGCAGTGGGCAAATTAACAACGGTGGAGGAGAGACACACGTGGAAGAAGGAGCATGAGAAGTGTTTGTTTTTTTCACGGATATCAATGCAGACCGATTCCCAATGCGGCTATGGCGGCCCCCTCTCTCTCTCTCTCCCCCCACGTTGCCGTTGCTAATATGTAATATGTTTGCTACCAAAAGTTCAAGTTGCATGTATTGATATACATAGAGCTGATTTGACGTTACTCATACTAATGTAGTGGTTGATTTATCGTACACTAGTACAATAAATTTTATTATAATTTTAAAATTAAGCATATTTGGACGAGTGTAGTATCAAAATGGATGACTTTCTGAGAAGTCTATATGTTGTCAACCTTATAAGGTTGTGAGCCCTCGAAAACAGCCTCTCGACAGGGTGGCACCCTGAAGTGATAAGGTTGCATACATCCAACCCTCGGGCCCCGCTTAGAGGGAAGCTCTTGAGGCACTGAGCTTGTCTTTGTTATTGTTGTTGTTATATCATACTATTATATTTATTTAATGAAAAAGTTAACGTTTAATATCAGGAGCTTTAAATATTTATTATTTTAGTAGTTTAATATTTTAATATATGTAATAAAATACTTTAAATTTTGAATATTGTATAATTGAGATGTTTTATATCAAAATTTGATAAATTTTTGTAAGAGTTTGACAAATTTTATACAAAGAACACTCATGTAATATATGATCAGATAATTTATATAAGTTATGTTAATATTTTCAGAAAAAATTAAACAAACTACGATAAAAAATATCAAATGTTGAAGCAAACTATCTAAATATTATCAAAATTATGCGTCATGCTTACATGTTTTGACTAATAATCATCAAATTCTATTGAACATACTAATATCTTGTCACAATCTTATTCCATTTTAGCATTTTTTAATAAAAATTTATAAATTTTTTGACAAAATGGTATTTAATTGACAAAATTTTAGAACTTCAAAATACTTGAGTGATAAAATATTTACATCTCGAGGCACCGCATTGTATATATCAAAATATTATGGTATCTAGATAATAAATATTGATCAAACCTTACTAATTAAGACTTCCCCTATTTTAAGTCATGGGTTTGTTTGATCAAATGTTAAGTTGCATTAATTATATTTTATTTTAGGGTAAATTATAGAAAACTCCCTGACTTTCACTTCAAAAATAAAAAACCTCCCTTTACAAATAAAAACACTCACAAAACCCCATTCACAAACAGAAAACCCCCATGCAACTTTTTTTTTTACCATTGCCCTTCAAAATAAAAAAAATTTAAGTATTTAATTTTATTTTTAGGTAGAAGTTTTATGTTTTGAGAAAAATAAATTTTTTTTATATTTTTAGAAAAAAAGTGATTTTTGTATATTTATAAAAAAAATTTCAATTAATTACATAGTAGTAATATTATAATATCAATAAATAATATTATAATTTATCTTATAATATGTTTTATAAAAATTTTAAAATATTTTTTATCTTCTAAATATGTAATATGATTACAATACTTAATTAAAATAATTATAATTTTATAAATATTGAAATTTTTCTTAATTCTTTTGCAAGAAACATAAATTTTTTTTAATTTTTACCTAATAATATAAAAATTTCTTATAAAAATAAAATTAAACATTTTTAACTCCCTCACTTTTAAAAGACAAAATGGTCAAAAAAAGATTATATAAAGGTTAAGTAATAAATTTTAAAAATAAAAAAATTTTATAAGTACTTTTATTTATAAAAAAAACTTTTCATTTTTAAAGTAAAAATAAGAAAATTTTCTATAATTTATCGATAACTATGAAGTTCATTTTCTTGTTATGATGGAATACATTATTTGCATTCTATTGGTGAATGGCAGAGTAGTGGGTATTCCAATAATGCATTAATTAATGATCAATCTTTCTAATCAACTTAAAAAGATTCAAAAAGGAAAACTCAAAAAAAAATGAATAAAAAATGTTTGAAACAAATTACTTATTAGAAATAAAGGAATAAAATTAAAAAAATAAATAAAGATGAATATATAAAAAATAAATTTTGAAGAAAGTCAAGAATATAAAAAGAAGCAAAAATTAGAGGGAAATTGTACGGATTGGACCCCCACCCCAACCTTATTCTTTTTTAGACCCCTCTAACCATAAATAGACTTTTTTAGACAAAAATGTCATCCCACATCACCCCCCATCCGTCCTCTCTCTCTCTCCCTTTCTCTCTCCTCATTTAATGCAAGGCAGGCAAAACAACACTTTTTTGACTTTTTCACACTTCCTTTTCTTCATTTTTTTTTCCTTTCGAATTTTTTTGTCAAAAAAAAAAATATTATTTCCAAATTTGCCCTTTCTTCTTCTTCCCTCCTAGACCTTGTTTAGGTGTACTTCAAGTAATTAGTGGTGTCTGAATTAAAATCATACACTGTGTATGATACATTATAATGCTGTAAAGTGAACTTATACAAGTGTATCACAAGAAATTAGTGGTAAATGACTTATCATACACAATGTATGATAGGTTATAATGGCATAAAATTAACTTTTGCTGGTTTTTTCAAGTAATAAGGGGTACACTGGTCTGAAATCGAATCATACACTGGGTATGATGCGTTTTAATGGTGTAAAATAAACTTATTCAGGTGTTTTCCAAGCAATTAGTGGTAAATGACTTGTCATACACAATGTATGATAGGTTTTAATGGCATAAAATCAACTTTTACTGGTTTTTTCAAGTAATTACTGTTACAGTGGGCTGAAATCGAACCATACAATGGGTATGACGAGTTAAAATAGTTTAATATGAACCTTTTCAGGTATGTTTCAAGTAATTAGTGGTAAATGACCTATCATACACAAATTATTATAGGTTTTAATGGCATGAAATCAACTTTTGCAGATTTTTTTTATGTAATTATTGTTGCAGTGGTCTGAAATCGAATCATACACTGGGTATGATGCGTTTTAATGGTGTAAAATAAACTTATTCAGGTGTATTTCAAGCAATTAGTGGTAAATGACTTATCATATACAATGTATGATAGGTTATAATGGCAAAAAATTAACTTTTGCAGTTTTTTTCAAGTAATTAGGGGTATAGTGGTCTGAAATCGAATCATACACTGGGTATGATGTGTTTTAATGGTGTAAAATGAACTTATTCAGGTGTAGTTCAAGCAATTAGTGGTAAATGACTTATCATACACAATGTATGATAGGTTATAATGGCAAAAAATTAACTTTTGCTGTTTTTTTCGAGTAATTAGGGGTAAGTGGTCTGAAATCGAATTATACACTGGGTATGATGCGTTTTAATGGCGTAAAATGAACTTATTCAGGTGTATTCCAAGAAATTAGTAGTAAATGACTTGTCATGCACAATGTATGATAGGTTTAAATGGCATAAAATCAACTTTTACTGATTTTTTCAAGTAATTAGGGGTATAGTGGTCTGAAATCGAATCATACACTGGGTATGACGAGTTTTAACGGCGTAAAATGAACTTATTCAGGTGTAGTTAAAACAATTAGTGGTAAATGACTTATCATACACAATGTATGATAGGTTATAATGGCATAAAATTAACTTTTGCTGTTTTTTTTCAAGTAATTAGGGGTACAGTGGGCTGAAATCGAATCATACAATGGGTATGATGAGTTAAAATGGTTTAATATGAACCTTTTCATGTATGTTTCAAGTAATTAGTGCTAAATGACTTATCATACACAAATTATTATAGGTTTTAATGGCTTAAAATAAACTTTTGCAGTTTTTTTTATGTATTTAGTCTTACAGTGGTCTGAAATCAGGTCCTACACTGTGTATGATCCCTTAAAATGGTTATAATGAACTTTTTCAGGTATATTTCAAGAAATTAGTGGTAAATGACTTATCATACACAATGTATGATAGGTTATAATGGCATAAAATCAACTTTTGCTAGTTTTTTCAAGTAATAAGGGGTACAGTGGTCTGAAATCGAATCATACAATGGGTATGATGCATTTTAATGGTGTAAAATGAACTTATTCAGGTGTATTCCAAGCAATTAGTGGTAAAAGACTTGTCATACACAATGTATGATAGGTTTTAATGGCATAAAATCAACTTTTACTGATTTTTTCAAGTAATTACTGTTACAGTGGGCTGAAATCGAATCATACAATGGGTATGATGAGTTAAAATGGTTTAATATGAATCTTTTCAGGTATGTTTCAAGTAATTAGTGGTAAATGACCTATCATACACAAATTATTATAGGTTTTAATGGCATAAAATCAACTTTTGCAGATTTTTTTATGTAATTAGGGGTATAGTGGTCTGAAATCGTATCATACACTGGGTATGATGAGTTTTAATGGTATAAAATGAACTTATTCAGGTGTAGTTAAAACAATTAGTGGTAAATGACTTATCATACACAATGTATGATAGGTTATAATGGCAAAAAATCAACTTTTCAGTTTTTTTCAAGTAATTAGGGGTAAGTAGTCTGAAATCGAATCATACACTGGGTATGATGCGTTTTAATGGTGTCAAATGAACTTATTCAGGTGTATTCTAAGAAATCAGTGGTAAATGACTTGTCATACACAATGTATGATAGGTTTAAATGGCATAAAATTAACTTTTACTGGTTTTTTCAAGTAATTAAGGGTATAGTGGTCTGAAATCGAATCATACACTAGGTATGATGAGTTTTAATGGTGTAAAATAAACTTATTCAGGTTTAGTTAAAACAATTAGTGGTAAATGACTTATCATACACAATGTATGATGGGTTATAATGGCAAAAAAAAAACTTTTGCTGTTTTTTTCAAGTAATTGGGGGTAAGTGGTCTGAAATCGAATCATACACTGGGTATGATACGTTTTAATGGTGTAAAATGAACTTATTCAGGTGTATTCCAAGAAATTAGTGGTAAATGACTTGTCATACACAATGTATGATAGGTTTAAATGGCATAAAATCAACTTTTACTGGTTTTTTCAAGTAATTAGGGGTATAGTGGTCTGAAATCGAATCATACACTGGGTACGATGAGTTTTAATGGTGTAAAATGAACTTATTCAGGTGTATTTAAAACAATTAGTAGTAAATGACTTATCATACGCAATGTATGATAGGTTATAATGGCATAAAATCAACTTTTGCTGTTTTTTTTCAAGTAATTAGGGGTACAGTGGTCTGAAATCGAATCATAAACTGGGTATGATGCGTTATAGTGGTGTAAAATGACCTTATTCAGGTATACTTGAAGTAATTAGCGGTAAAGAACTTGTCATACACAATGTATGATAGGTTTTATTGGCATAAAATCAACTTTTACAGGTTTTTTCATGTATTTATGGGTACAGTGGTCTAAAATCTGCTTATATACATGTATTTCAAGTTTTATTGGTGTATGATGCACTTCATACACGGTGTATGATGGGTTATATTTGTGTAAAATCAGCGTGTATTTGTGTATTTTTGGGATGTGTATTTAGAAAAAAAATATACATTTTGAGTAAAGTAATCCGTATGATTTCCCTTCAAAAAGGCCCTCTCATTCACCCCCCCCCCCCCCCCCAACCCGTCCCCTTTCTCTCTCCTCATTTAATGCCATCCCATCCGTACCCCTGCTCTCGCCTCATTTACATACAGCTGTAAAACCCCTTCCCGCCTTTCTGTCTTCCCTTGTTTTACAAGCCACCAGTCACTCTCCTCTTTCTCTCACCTGTTCATTCTCTCTCTCCTCTTTCCGAATTTGTTCATCCTCTTTCTCCTCTACTTCAGCTGCGATTCTCGTTCCCGTGGGTCTGACCTCCGTTTTCACACCTTCATCCTTGATCTATAGCTGCTCCAATCTTTCATCACCATTTTCGAAAGTGAGTAAGAGTTATTTTTGCAGGGTTTAGGGTTTTGGTGCTCCAATGTATAATATCCGTTTGTTTCGTACCATTTCCTGAACATAGTGCACAGTATTTGTTAGGGTTTAGGGTTTTGGTGTTAGTGGCTTTGTGATTAGTGTTTTTTATTTGTGTAAAATGATCTTCTGCATGTTTTGTGGTTTTTTTTCACGTCAAATCGACCTTTGTGGTATAATGAACTTCTGCATGTTTCATATGAGCAACCATACAGTGTGTAGGATTGGTTTTAATGGTGTAAAATCAACTTGTGTATATGTTTTTTAAGTAAGTGGTTTATGAGCAACCATACAGTGTGTCTGATTGGGTTTAATGGTATATAACCAACCTGTGTTTGTTTATGTTAAGTAATTAGTGGTGTATAATCGATCATACAGTGTGTAGGATTGGTTTTAATGGTGTATACCCAACTTGTGTTTGTGTATTATAAGTAATTAGTGGTGGTGTATAATCAATCATACACTCTGTATGATTTGTTTCAATGGTGTAGAACCAAAGTGTGTCTGTTTGTGTTCAGTAATTAATGGTGTATTGCTTTTATTTCAGATGGCATTTTACACACGTAGGAAGAGCCGTCCTGCAGTTGAGGTTGATTACATTTTCCCGAGGGGTTTCTGGAAATTCCTCCAAGTCAACCAAATAGGTTTGTCAACCAAGGTTGTTACGGAGAGAAAGGAAATCTTGAAGGACGACGAAGCCAAGGTTTGACACTGTATCCATTTTAATTATGTTGACTTTTGACAATGACATTTATGATCCCATATTAACTAAAAGTGTTTTGCATTACAGCTTGCCCTTGCCTCACAATACAATGTCGGGCATCTGCTTGGGGTGAATGAGACCAATGTCAGCTTCTGGCATAGTCTCATTCACGTTGTCCTTCTCCACCAGGTGGCCAACCCCAATCCCGAGGAGTTATCATTCTTATTTGGTGGGAAGGTAGTGCACCTTGGGAGGAGGGAGTTTTGCATTCTCACCGGCTTGAGATATGCCGGTGTGGAAGATGTACGCGGTGGTCCCAACAGGCTGGTTGCCAAGTATGGCATAAGGGGGAGGATGACTAGGCAGCAGCTTTTTGATGCATGCAGAACCTGCTCCATCATGGAGGACCAGGTTAAGCTTGCTTTTACGTACCTGGTCGAGGGTCTACTGTTTGCCAAACGCAAGCGAACGGGCATTGACCCGAACATCCTGGCCCTCGTGGACGATGTGGACTCTTTCAATCGTGTTGCATGGGGATCCTTGAGCTGGAAACTCTTGGTGCGGAAGCTCAAGGATTTCGCTGCAAGAATGCACCACGGTTTGGAGAATACCTACTCCGTCCACGGGTTCTACGATGTGGTTTCCATATTTGCCCTGGAAACCCTTCCAGAACTTGCCAAGGTTGGGAAGGTGAGGGTTGGCGACCAGCCTCTTGGGCGGATCCTTAACTGGAATATGTCCGTTAAGGCTCCGTACTCCGCTCTGCTCTCAACGGTATTTGATCAGGTAATAAATACACTATGTTGTTATTGTTTTACTACTGTATGTTTCATTTATTTTGGGTTAGAAATGTGTTTTGTAATTTTACTGACGTGTATATGATGTATCTTCCTTTGATCAGCAATTAAATGCCGAACCGATTAGATTGACGAGTGCGAAAGCCAGTCAGCCTAATCTACAAGGCATTCCCTATGCTGAGGATGCTGAGGAGGGGTTTCAATCTCCTGTTATGGCAATGCCAGCAGAGCTTGGTGAGGAGCCACAACCATTGGCAACTCAACCTCCGTTGCCGGCATCCAGGGAGGACCCGTATCCTACGTCAACCAATTCGGCGGACCAATCGGTATGATGAATTGTTTTGTGTTTATTTAATCGCATTTTTATCCGTGTGGATACTACATTATTCAAATTTGCTGATTATGCCAATTCGGAGGACTTATTGCAGGTTATGGAGAGACTCGAAGCGATGGATAAAGAGGTGCAAATGGTACGGATGCAGCTTGAAGCACACCAGCGAATGCTGCAAATGTACGAACGATGATTTGAGGCTCAGGATGCACTGATTAAGGAGCTGCTCTCAGACCGTCAAGCGCAGGCCACATCGCCGCACTTATGTTCATCGACTTCCGCTCATCCATCCCCGATTGAGCAAGCCATAATAGTTTCTCCTGTACGTACTGGGTAAGACACTAGATTCCTTGTTAGTGTCCCAATTTGTTATATTTTCATGCATGTTGATGCTTATTGACTTTTGCTATGTACTATGCCATCTAGGGCCGAGGAAAATGTCTTTAAGGAACCATCGTCACCGCATGTGGAAGGCGTTGAAAACTTGTTGACATTGTCCGAGACAGTGTGTAGTTTGGGGGAAGAGAGGAGGGACCCCAAGCCAAACCCCAAATACAAAGGTGAGGAATGGACTGCGGAAGGTAAGAGCAAACGGGCAAAAATTACCCATCCTGGACCGGAGCCAGTTCTGCCCTTCAATCCATTCCAGCCTCCCTCCGACAAAGACATAGAAGATTTTGAAGATTTTTACAAAAGTTTCCACGCAACGGTCGCTAAGTGAGTGTGATTTTGCACGATGCTTTTTGATAATTTGTATGTAAATGTTTCTAGAATGTATCTTTCTTAGGTGTGTTTCAAGTAATTAGTGGTATCTGAAATAAAATCATACACTGTGTATGATGCACTATAATGGTATCAAGTGAACTTATTCAGGTGTATTTTAATTAATTAGTGGTAAATGATTTGTCATACACAATGTATGATAGGTTATAATGGCATAAAATCAACTTTTACTGTTTTATTCAAGTAATTAGGGGTACAGTGGTCTGAAATTGAATCATACACTGGGTATGATGCGTTTTAATGGTGTAAAATGATTCGATTCAGGTGTATTTTAAGCAATTAGTGGTAAATAACTTGGCATACACAATGTATGATAGGTTTTAATGGCATAAAATCAACTTTTGCTGATTTTTTCAAGTAATTACTGTTATTGTATATGATTCGTTATAATGGTGTAAAATGAACTTATTCAGGTGTATTCCAAGCAATTAGTGGTAAAAGACTTGTCATACACAATGTATGATAGGTTTTAATGGCATAAAATCAGATTTTACTGGTTTTTTCAAGTAATTACTGTTACAGTGGTCTGAAATCATCTTTCTTATGGTATGCTTATATATCATGCTTGGTATTGTATATTACAGAGATTTGAAGACCCCCTTTCCGTTACCTAATGATCAACGAATGGATTTCTCTGTTTTGACTGTGACGACGGGTCAATTTTGGTATCGGTTGAGAAACGAGGACGCCTGGCTTACTGATGAGGTATGTTTCCCATCATGATAGTTTTGCCGTGTGTCAACTAATAAGTAAAATTAACCTGTGTTAAATCGACTTATGTTATTGTGTATTAAGTAAGTAAGTGTTGTATTATTAGTCATACACCGTGTATGGTTGATGCTAAAGGTGTAAAATTAACCTATGTTAGTGTGTTTTGAATAAAGAGTAGTGTATGATTAGTCATAGGGTTGAACTGTGTAAAATGAACTTGTTTATGTGTGTAAAATCAACTTGTCTCAACTAATTAGTTTTGAATCGCAGGAAATGGATGTAATTCTGCACTACATTTTGGAGAAGAAACATCAGTGACCAAAGCAATTCGACCAGAGGGCAACATGCGCGGACACAACTATTGCTCCTCAATTTGGAACCCTACTAAAACAGATTCAAAACAGTGGAATCCCGCTTGAGTCTGCTTTTACTGATTTTGATTCGTTGATCGTTAAGTTCCTTGCCGGGGATGCCACGTATGGGGTCAGCTACCACAACGTGGATCGGATATACATGCCCATTAATCAACCTAATCAACATTGGTTCCTTGCTGCCATCCATCTTAATGATTGGCGGATACAGGTATTTGATTCCTTGTACTCCGCCAAATCCAGGGCAGCAAGATTAGAACATGTGGAACCAATTGCAAAATTGCTTCCACATGCTCTAGCGTTGGTTAATTTTTGGGATGTCCGAAAGGACCTCATACAGTTCAAGGGCAAGCCTTTCTCGGTAACTTACAACCGAAATGAATGTCCACAGCAAAGGGGGTATGACATCTACTTCCCATGCAATTTTACTATTCTGTTCATTTGGACTTTTGGTTATGAAGTGGATGCAAAATAGTCATTACTTGCAATGATGTATAATTTCTGACTGTGGAATCTGTATTAATATTAACTGTAGGTCAGACTGTGGAATTTTTGTTGTAAAGTTCATAGAATTTTTGCTGACCAAAGGACTGAGCATCTCCCAATGCACGCAAGCGCAGATGGGAAAATTGCGGCTGTATACTTCTGTACACTTGTACAGACACGGAAGGAATAAACGGCTTCAAATGCATACACGTCAATAAAATTACGTTATTCATTATACATTGTTTTCATTATACTGAAAGTTGTATGTAATAAAAATGCATACTTGTACCAAAGGATTTACATTGTATTCATTATATTGAAAGTTGTATGTAATATTGTATAATTCGATGTTGTTGTATGTTCCTATTGATGTATTCACCCGTGCAAAGGTTGTTATTAACCATTAAAACTCATCCTACACCGTTTATGATTGGTTATACACCACTAAGTACCTAAAACACAATTGTAGAACTCGATTTTTCACCCATATAACTCATCATACACAGCGTATTAATAGTGTGACACCAATAATTTCCAACAAACTTAAAAATACATGCACAGCCCGTGATTTTACCATACATAAAACTCGTCATATACTGTGTATGATACGTAGAACTTGACACACATTAAAACCCTGTATACAATTTGTATGACAAACTGGACATATATAACTGCTGGAACTACATACAGTTGTCCCTCTGCATATGTTGTCTGTAAAGTGCATCCACTGCATGCATACAAAGTTCAAGATCCTTATCATGCGGATGAACTTCACACCATTACAACTCATCATACACCGTACACCATGTGTGATTGATCATACACCACTAATTGCTGGGTAGGCCGTTGATGAAACATGATCCGTAGAAGTGCCACCTCTCTTTGTGTCTCAGCTGTCACTGGCCCACCACCGCCGCTGCTAGAGCCACTTATATTAGGAATTTAAACGGGTCGATATATTGAGGAACCGTATATGCTTGGCTTCCTGTCCATCTCATCCCTTTATAGGGGCAGCACCGTGGGAGAGGGGTATGATAAAGTAGGTGGTAGTTGAGGTTATTAAATGTCTTGCTTGGTAGTCCATTATGACCCCTGAACATTCAATGTTCAACCACCAACCACCCCAACCGGTCAGCCTCATCCATATAAATCAACAAGGGCATTTATATTGCTTGGTACACAATTTCATTGATAGTTGTGGCAATTATAGTGTTTCAAATACTTAGTAGTGTTTTGCTTACCATACATAGTGTATGATGAGTCTTAATGGTGTGAAATCAACTTGTACAAGTGTGTTTCAACTACTTAGTGGTGTATGACTTACCATACTTAGTGTATGACAAGTATTAATGGTGTGAAATCAACTTGTACAAGTGTGTTTCAACTACTTAGTAGTGTATGACTTACCATACATAGTGTATGATAAGTCTTAATGGTGTGAAATCAAATTGTACAAGTGTGTTTCAACTACTTAGTGGTGTATGACTTACCATACTTAGTGTATGACAAGTATTAATGGTGTGAAATCAACTTGTACAAGTATGTTTCAACTACTTAGTAGTGTATTACTTACCATACATAGTGTATGATGAGTTTTAATGGTGTGAAATCAACTTCTACAAGTGTGTTTCAACTACTTAGTGGTGTATGACTTACCATACTTAGTGTATGACAAGTATTAATGGTGTGAAATCAACTTGTACAAGTGTGTTTCAACTACTTAGTGGTGTATGACTTACCATACCTAGTGTATGACCAGTATTAATGGTGTGAAATCAACTTGTACAAGTGTGTTTCAAAAACTTAGTGGTGTATTACTTACCATACATAGTGTACGATGAGTATTAATGGTGTGAAATCAACTTGTACAAGTGTGTTTCAACTACTTAGTGGTGTATTACCTACCATACATAGTGTATGATGAGTATTAATGGTGTGAAATCAACTTGTACAAGTGTGTTTCAACTACTTAGTGGTGTATGACTTACCATACATAGTGTATGATGAGTATTAATGGTGTGAAATCAACTTCTACAAGTGTGTTTCAACTACTTAGTGGTGTATGACTTACCATACTTAGTGTATGACCAGTATTAATGGTGTGAAATCAACTTGTACAAGTGTATTTCAACTACTTAGTGGTGTATTACTTACCATACATAGTGTACGATGAGTATTAATGGTGTGAAATCAACTTGTACAAGTGTGTTTCAACTACTTAGTGGTGTATTACCTACCATACTTAGTGTATGACCAGTATTAATGGTGTGAAATCAACTTCTACAAGTGTGTTTCAACTACTTAGTGGTGTATGACTTACCATACTTAGTGTATGACCAGTATTAATGGTATGAAATCAACTTGTACAAGTGTGTTTCAACTACTTAGTGGTGTATGACTTACCATACTTAGTGTATGATGAGTATTAATGGTGTGAAATCAACTTGTACAAGTGTGTTTCAACTACTTAGTGGTGTATTACCTACCATACATAGTGTATGATGAGTATTAATGGTGTGAAATCAACTTGTACAAGTGTGTTTCAACTACTTAGTGGTGTATGACTTACCATACTTAGTGTATGACAAGTATTAATGGTGTGAAATCAACTTGTACAAGTGTGTTTCAACTACTTAGTGTGGCGACACAGACCTGTGGACACTTTGATGCTGATATGTGTGGCGATACGCCATCCATGCATGTCGACATACATCGTAACACACTTGAAAAACACATCAACCACTTAGAACACACAATTGGGACCAACTTCAAATCAATTCATTGACAGTTTTCATTACAGGAATATAAAACAGTATGGAAATATACACAATTTTCATTACCCTATTACATACACATCACAACCTTTCAACAATTTTCAGCACACTGGATACAACGTAAATCCTATGGTAATGTACAATGTAAATCCTATGGTAAAACGAAATTATATAGGTATGTCACAAGTAAAATTTATACATTTGAAGACTGTAAGTTAATTTGGAGGAGGGACTTGAGATGGACGGCTGGAGTTGGATGAGGTGCATTCGCCACTAGGATGCAGAGCAATTGGATTCTTGCACGTGGATCGGTTATGCCCGTGTTCCTTGCACCGACTGCACCTTTGATGAACACGCTCCTCACCGACAGACGGAATCCTCCTCTTCCGCCTCCGCCCAGAAGAGGTTCTAACGTCGGGTGGAAGAAGATTCATGTCAGCTACATCACGCGGGATACGCCAGTCACTTATGTGCGGCATCGGGTAGACAACCCTTCTATACGACTCGTACCAATTTTCTCTACTGTAGTACGGCGAGCACAAGTCGTACAGAGCATAAGGACTATGATGTACCACTGCAAACGCATGCTCACATGGAAGCTGCTCAAGCTGAAACCTACGACAGGTACATGTCCAGAGCGACATATCTATTACAAAGTTTTTCTCCCCATCGATGACGTCGAACGTATGATCATCAGCTCGCAATATCTGCATTACCACAATAATAGACAAACGCGTCAAACAACCAAGGTGCATGCAAAATACAAAAATATGAGAAAAATTAAAAAAATTAAAAAAAACAACAAAACATAAGCAACGAAACACTCGAAGGGCACCAAAATTAACGGATTTCACACTCGAAGAGCACCAACATGCTATAAACATGCTTTGTAGTAGGGATTAAACATGACAATATGTACGGAGCTTACCGTCATCGTTCTTGCTAACTTGAATCTGTCTTGTAATTTTTTTTCGACGTCGGGGGACATTGTACTGATGCAAGCTTCAGCCTTGGCTCTTCTTTTGTGAAACCACCTCTGCAACAGTAGCCTACACTCATCAACAAGGGCTGTAATTGGATAGCCACGTACCTTGACCAATACAGCATTCATGGATTCCGAAATGTTTGTCGTCATTATGTTGTACCGACGACAAGGGGAGTGGGAACGAGTCCACTTGTCCAGTCCCACATCTTCCAAGTAATCTTTAGCCCCGGGTACGGCACAACATAAACTGAAAAACAAACTATGGAATTCTTGAATGTTGTATGCTTTGGCTGCTTTGTAGTAGTACTGATCCAAATGCTTCCTGTTGCTCTTGAATTTGGCCTTCAAGTTGTTCAGCAAGTGGTACATGCAGAGCCCGTGAAATGTGACAGGGAAAAGTTCTTCCACCGCGCGTTGGATGCTTCGGTGTCTATCGGATACAATGACATGGCCAGCAGGCTCCCCAGTTACTTCCTTCAACCTACTAAGGAACCAATGCCACGATGCATTATTCTCTGAATCACCGATGCCGATAGCAATCGGGAAAATTTGCTGGTTGGCATCGTGGCAAACGGCCATGAACAGAACACCCCGGTACTTTCCCTTCAAATGTGTTGCGTCAATGCTCACAACCGGCCGACAAAACCGGTACCCATTAAGTGAAGCACCAAACGCAATGAAGAGGTACTGAAACCTACTTTCATCATCTGTCCGTAAATAAAATGTGGTACCGGGGTCAGTCTGTTTGAGGACTTGCAGATAGGCAGGCAAGAATGCATAGGACTCTTCGGCCGTACCCAATCTAACATTATTGTATGCAAACTCTCTCGCCCTCCAAGCAACACTGTAGCTGATATCGACACCATAGCAACTGCGGATGTCATCTATGACATCCCATGGCTTAAACACTCTCCCGGGGTTCACAAGTTTCTTGCGGACGCACTCCCCGACGACCCAACTGGTTGCCTGCCTGTGTCTAACAGTGGTGAGATCGCTAGGGTGGTTGTGGTTCTTTTCTACTTTTGTAACCATCCAGCAGCCACCATCTGCTACACACGTAGCCCGAACCCTCCATGTGCAGCCCTCTTGTGCGCAGCGGACAACCATTAAGGATTTGTTCGACTTGTAGCTCCTGAATTCAAATTTTTCCCTAAGCGCAATCACTGCCAGGATAGTCAACAAGTCCCTCTTCGTCATAAATATTTGATTGACTTCAATATCCTCAACCATCCGGCCCTGCGCATATACCCCGTTAATCCGGCTCCTCTCATCACCGGAGCCAGCCTCATCATCAGAACGAGGATCACCGGCAGCTTGGATGTCAGGGTGGACATTCGGTTGACCGCTGGGTTCCGCATTTCGTTCCAATTCAGGTTTGACAATCAGAGGGTCTTCACGGGAAATATTACGATGCTCGTAAGTGTGCCCCTCTGGAGGTGAGGCATCAGGTACAGTCGGTTGCACCTGGGATAAATTGATATTGTCCAAATTATCTCATGCACTTTGATTGGAATTTTTTCAATCTCCACCTGTTGCTGTTGCCTCAACCGTCACAGTAGGCATGTTCAAATCTACATTAGATGCATCTACACGGGCTGCTTCTTCCATCCCCGCATCCATACATCCACCAGAAGTCTCGGGAACCTCAGGGTGCGAACTGCCACTATTCTCGTCACCATCGGGAATTGTTTGAAAGGGAGTTCGTTGCCAATCGAAGCTAGGATTCCTGTCACCGGATGACTCTTCAGTTACGATCAAAGGATGCTTCGCCCTATCTTCTTTGGCTAGTGCCTTCCAAAACATAACGGACCTATCGTCAACGACATCGTACAAGGGCACGGCCGGAACGGCAGTGAAAGATTGAAAATGCATCTTTGAACCTGCATCCAACTGAGCACCAATCACCTCCGCCACAGTCCTTTGCAAACTAGCAAAGTCAGTTTTCTCATCCACAAAAATATAAGCCAATTTTTCACCAGCGTACTTTGCCCTTTCCCTAAAGTGGCCACCGTACAGAACGCATGCAATAGCAGCATCACCCATTACTGTGGACAAGAAAAAAACATGATATCAAAGCAAAATTGACATGAACCACACTATGGTGGAATGAAAGTACAGCATTGAAACCACTAAAAACGGTGTATGATTGGTTTAAAACCATAATACACAAATAACACTACTTTAAGAAAGAATACATGGTGTATGATTTGCGTTACAGTCATAAACAAGTTCATCACACACCTTTTAAAGCAATCATACACGGTCTATGGTTAAGGATACCACATTCTATATACGAAAGACACCAAAACAGGTTCATCCTAGACCAATCAAAGCTATCATACACGGTGTATGGTAAACCATACACCATTCTGTACTTGAAAGACACCAAAATAAGTTCATCATATACCCTTTGAAGCTCTCATACACAGTGTATGGTTTAATATGCCCCATTATATACACAGTTAAAACCAATCATACACAGTGTATGATGGATTATTCACCATTAATTACTTAACATACACAAAGACAGGTTGGTTATACACCATTAAACCCAGTCCTACACAGTGTATGCCTGATTATACACCATTAATTACTTAACATACACATACATAGGTTGGTTATACGCCATTAAACCCAATCATACACAGTGTATGGTTGCTCATAAACCATTAATTACTTAAAAAACATCTGCACAAGTTGGTTATACACCATTAAACCCAATCCTACACAGTGTATGACTGATTATACACCATTAATTACTTAACATACACATACACAGGTTGGTTATACGCCATTAAACCCAATCATACACAGTGTATGGTTGCTCATAAACCACTAATTACTTAAAAAACGTCTGCACCAGTTGGTTATGCACCATTAAACCCAATCCTACACAGTGTATGATTGATTATACACCATTAATTACTTAACGTACACATACACAAGTTGGTTATACACCATTAAAACCAATCATACACAGTGTATGATTGATTATACACCACTAATTACTTAACACACACAAACACAAGTTGGTTATACACCATTAAACCCAATCCTACACAGTATATGACTGATTATACACCATTAATTACTTAACATACACAAACACAAATTGATTTCACACCATTCAAACCTATCATACACGGTGTATGATAGATCATACAGCACTATTTACATGAAGCACACTTAAACAAGTTGATTTCACACCATTAAAACCTATCATACACGATGTATGACTAATCATACACCACTAATGAGTTCAAACACACCAAAAGAAAGTTATAATACATCATGTAATCCAATCATAAACCATAAACGACTTGTAACACACCGACCTCATAGGACAAGGATACATTAACGACAATGTCAGCAAATGGTCATGTTACCTTCAATATCTGATCTGAAAACCGTGAAATGTGTGTAAGGACTCAACGTTGAACCTACAGCAATGCCACGAAGCTTCAAACACGATCTTAAAACGGCTTCTTCTTCTTCTTCTTCCGAGGGCCCAATGTAGCAGATTGAGAGAAAAATGAGAGAAAAATGGACTTGGGGAATTCAGATTAAGAGAAAAGTAACAAATACCATGAATAAGAGGTGAGTAAATGGGCAGGAAATGAGAAGAAGGGAGGAATAGAGTGAGAAGCAAGTTACATGACATAAAGTAAAAATACGTACTTTTGCATTAAATGAAGAGAGAGAAAATGGAGTGGGGAGGGGCTAAAGTACAGTAATCGGCTGCGCATTAAATGAGGAGAGAGAAAGGGGACGGGTTGGGGGGGGGGGGGGGGGGGGGGGGGGGGTTGAATGGGAGGGCCTTTTTGAAGGAAAATCGTACGGATTACTTTACTCAAAATGTATATTTTTTTTCTAAATACACATCCCAAAAATACACAAATACACGCTGATTTTACACAAATATAACCTATCATACACCGTGTATGAAGTGTATCATACACCAATAAAACTTGAAATACACGTATATAAGCAGATTTTAGACCACTGTACCCATAAATACATGAAAAAACCTGCAAAAGTTGATTTTATGCCAATAAAACCTATCATACATTGTGTATGACAAGTTCTTTACCGCTAATTACTTCAAGTATACCTGAATAAGGTCACTTTACACCACTATAATGCATCATACCCAGTTTATGATTCAATTTCAGACCACTATACCCCTAATTACTTGAAAAAAAACAGCAAAAATTAATTTTATGCCATTATAACCTATCATACATTGTGTATGATAAGTCATTTACCATTAATTGTTTTAACTACACCTGAATAAGTTCATTTTACACCATTAAAACTCATCATACCCAGTGTATGATTCGATTTCAGACCACTATACCCCTAATTACTTGAAAAAACCAGTAAAAGTTGATTTTATGCCATTTAAACCTATCATACATTGTGTATGACAAGCCATTTACCACTAATTTCTTGGAATACACCTGAATAAGTTCATTTTACACCATTCAAACTCATCATACCCAGTGTATAATACGATTTCAGACCACTATACCCCTAATTACTTGAAAAAACCAGTTAAAGTTGATTTTATGCCATTTAAAGCTATCATACATTGTGTATGACAAGTCATTTACCACTAATTGCTTGGAATATACCTAAATAAGTTCATTTTACACCATTAAAACGCATCATACCCATGGTATGATTCTATTTCAGACCACTGCAACAGTAATTACATAAAAAAAACTGTAAAAGTTGATTTCATGCCATTAAAACCTATAATAATTTGTGTATGATAAGTCATTTACCACTAATTACTTGAAACATACCAGAAAAGGTTCATTTTAGACCATTTTAACGCATCATACCCATTGTATGATTCGATTTCAGCCCACTGTAACAGTAATTACTTGAAAAAATGAGCAAAAGTTGATTTTATACCATTAAAACCTATCATACATTGTGTATGACAAGTCTTTTACCACTAATTGCTAGGAATACACCTGAATAAGTTCATTTTACACCATTAAAACGCATCATACCCAGTGTATGATTCGATTTCAGCCCACTGTACCCCTAATTACTTGAAAAAAAAAACAGTAAAAGTTGATTTTATGCCATTATAACATATCATACATTGTGTATGATAAGTCATTTACCACTAATTACTTGAACTACACCTGAATAAGTTCATTTTACACCATTAAAACTCATCATACCCAGTGTATGATTCGATTTCAGACCACTATACCCTAATTACTTGAAAAACTCGTAAAAGTTGATTTTATGCCATTTAAACCTATCATACATTGTGTATGACAAGTCATTTACCATTAATTTCTTGGAATACACCTGAATAAGTTCATTTTACACCATTAAAACGCATCATACCCAGTGTATGATTTGATTTCAGACCACTTACCCCTAATTACTTGAAAAAAACAGCAAAAGTTGATTTTTTGCCATTATAACCTATCATACATTGTGTATGATAAGTCATTTACCACTAATTGCTTGAACTACACCTGAATAAGTTCATTTTACACCATTAAAACGCATCATACCCAGTGTATGATTCAATTTCAGACCACTATACCCCTAATTACTTGAAAAAACTGCAAAAGTTAATTTTTTGCCATTATAACCTATCATACATTGTGTATGATAAGTCATTTACCTCTAATTGCTTGAAATACACCTGAATAAGTTCATTTTACACCATTAAAACGCATCATACCCAGTGTATGATTCGATTTCAGACCACTATACCCCTAATTACTTGAAAAAAACTGCAAAAGTTGATTTTTTGCAATTATAACCTATCATACATTGTGTATGATAAGTCATTTACCACTAATTGCTTAAAATACACCTGATTAAGTTCATTTTACACCATTAAAACGCATCATACCCAGTGTATGATTCGATTTCAGACCACTGTACCCCTTATTACTTGAAAAAATCAGCAAAAGTTAATTTTATGCCATTATAACCTATCATACATTGTGTATGATAAGTCATTTACCACTAATTTCTTGTGATACACCTGTATAAATTTACTTTACAGCATTATAATGCATCATACCCAGTGTATAATTTTAATTCAGACACCACTAATTACTTGAAGCACACCTAAACAAGGTCTGGGAGGGAAGAAGAAAAAAGGGCAAATTTGGAAATAATATTTTTTTTTTTGACAAAAAAATTCAAAAGGAAAAAAAAAAATGAAGAAAAGGAAGAGTGAAAAAGTCAAAAAAGTGTCATTTTGCCTGCCTTGCATTAAATGAGGAGAGGGAAAGGGAGAGAGAGAGAGGACGGATGGGGGGGGGGGGTGAGGTGGGAGGGCATTTTTGTCCAAAAAAGTCTATTTAAGGTTAGAGGGGTCTAAAAAAGATTAGGGGGGGCTGGGGGGTCTAAACCGTACGATTTCCCAAAATTAGATAGAAGATTCAAAAATAAAATTCAAAAATGAATAAAAAAATATTTAAAATAACCATTTATTATGCAAAAGGAAAAGAAAGTAAGAAAATGAATAAAGACCTTTTATTTTTTGAAAATGAAGTTTTAAAAAAGAACAAAAATAGAAAAAAAAAAAGTTTTAAAAACTAACTTCTAAAAATAAAAGGAACCAATGTTTTTTCACAAACAAGTTATACATAAATTATTTTTTAACTTATCTCTACTCTATTTATTTTAGAGTAATACAATTATATGTGACTAAAAAATTAAATGAAAAAACTATTACAGAAGGCATATAATATATAAGATTAAAAAGCAGTTTTTAAAAAAAATTATAAATTTGAGTTTTTAACGTGTAAACATCTTCTATGTATATCACGAAAAAAAAAAGAACTAATTTATATATGAATCACATATTTAAAGCATACATCAACTTTGAAAAACCGAATAAAACGTGCATCGCAAGGGAATTCGCTAGTTTGTAGTTAACAAATAGTACATATTAGAAAAACCCCATTTACAAACATGAAAATGATGACGTACTTTATTGTTAATATACTATGATCAAATTGTAGGAGAATAGTTTAGAGAAGCATGTCTAATAGGGTTGTTGAGGCACGTATATATAATACTATAAATAAGGATATTAACTTAAGGGATATTATCCTAATACAACCCCTCAATCTGAGAGGGGGGGGGGGGGGACCAACGTGCAGATTGGCGTTGTGGTAGCGGAAGCGATCAGTGGCCAATCCTTTTGTGAAGATATCAGCAACTTGTTTAGTGGTAGGCGTGTAATGAATCTGGATATCACCCTTGACCACATTTTTCACGCACATAGTGAAAATCAACGTCAACATGTTTACTACGATCATTGAAAATGAGATTAGCAGCCAAGTATGTGGCAGACATATTGTCACAGTAGACAAGGATAGGACCAGAATGGCGTAACCCAAGGTCGCGCATGAGATAGCGGATCCAGTTACACTCAGCTACAAGCTTGGCCACGGCACGGTACTCGGACTCAGTAGTGGACTTAGCAACTGTGGGTTGCTTTTTAGCACGCCAAGAAATGAGATTGGGTCCAAGGAAGAGAGCAAACCCAGTGGTAGAGCGGCGAGTGTTAGGACACCGACCCCAATCAACATCAGCATAGGCAGTGACTGTAGTGCAGGAACCAGGCGTAATCGTAAGACCATGATCAAGAGTGAGCTTAAGATATCGCAAGATGCGTTTCACCATTTGCCAATGGAAAGTCGTTGGAGCATGCATGAACTGTGACACACGGTTAACCGCATAGCAGATGTCGGGTCGAGTTATAGTAAGATACTGGAGGGCACCAACAGCACTACGAAACATGGTGGGATCCTCAAGTAGCACCCCGTCACTTGCGGAAGGTTGAACCCGGGCAGGAATGGGAGTCTGAACAGGTTTAGCCTCAAGCATGTCATGTTTTCCCAAAAGGTCGAGGGTGTATTTATGTTGTGAAAGAAACAAACCATGTCGGGAGCGATGCGCTTCGATACCAAGAAAGTAGTGAAGCAGGCCAAGGTCCATCATGGCAAACTGAGTGGATAAAGAGGCAATGAACTTGGTGAGGAGATCCGGGTGTGAGCCAGTTAGGATGATGTTATCCACATATAGCAGAAGACACACAATGCTGGTAGGTGACCGATGAATGAAAAGAGAGGGATCTGCCTTACTACAATGGAACCCAAGACTGTAGAGGAATGAACTTAACCTGTGAAACCAAGCCCGAGGTGCCTGTTTCTGGCCATATAAGGCCTTACGCAGACGGCAAACATGCGTAGGAAATTTGGGATACAAAACGAGGTGGTTGTCGCACGTATAGCTCCTCATTTAGAAAACTACGTAAAAACGCATTTTTAACATCAAGTTAGCGAATAGACCAGGGATTGGTTACAGCCAGTGCAAGAATGAACCTGACGGTGGTTGGTTTGACAACCAGGCTAAAAGTTTCAAAATAATCAAGGCCTTCACAATGATGAAAACCCTAGGCAACCAGACGAGCCTTGAAACGATCAACAGAGCCATCAAGTTTATTCTTGACTTTATATTTCCAAGTGCTCCCAACAACATTTTGAGCGGGGGAAGGAGGAACAAGTTCCCAAATCTGATTTAAGAGAAGGGCATTAAATTCCTCAGCCATGGCCTCCTACCACTGAGGGTTTTTAGCAGCCTATGAAAAACAGGTGGGTTCCTGGATTACTACAACAGAGTTGAGGGAAAGGATGTGCTTGGACTTATGAATGTCGTCCTTGAGACGGGTGCGCATAGGGTGACCCTCGGGTGCTAGAGGGGAAGCAAAGGGAGCCAAGGGACCGAAGCCATGGCCGAGGGCGTTGAAGGCAAGGTGGTGGGTGTCGAGGACACCTGTGCCACAGGCACCATGACCAAGGGGGACAAGGGTACAAGGGTGTGCGTATCAGGAACACCAGGTGAGGACACCCGGGACACAGCTGTTGCACCCAAGGGCGCCGCGGGTGGGGCACCCTATGGTAGGTCCCCGCGCAAGGCAGGCAGGAGGGGTAGGGGTAGAGGGACCTCAATAACAGAATTAATGGACGGCGCAGTGCAACAAGAGACTAGGTCCTTGTATGGAAAATTGTGCTCAACAAAGTAAACATGATGACTAACCTGTACACGACCCGTAGCAGGATTTAAATAGCAGTAGCCCTTATATCGCTCACCATACCCAAGAAACACGCAGGGGATGGAGCGCAGGGCTAATTTATGGGCGGGTACGGGCTGTGATGTTGGGGTAACATGCACACCCAAAGACCCGAAAAACAGTGTAGTTGGGCGCTTGATTAAAAAGTTTTTCAAAAGGAGAAGTCTTATGCAAAAGTGGGGTAGGCAATCGGCTAATTATAAAACACGCAATACAAACAACATCAACCCAAAATTCATATGGTGGTTGTGCCTGAAAAAGAAGAGTCCGTACTATTTCACTTAAATGTTGATGCTTACGTTCCGCTACCCCATTTTGTTATGGAGTATCAGGACAGGTAAAACGAAAGTGTACGCCAAATTTTCTACAGAGCGCGGCCATGGGTTTGTTATCAAATTCACGACCCCCATCACTTTGAAAACATTTGATAGTGGTGTTAAACTGATTTTCAACCAGAGTTTTAAAATCAGAAAAAATGTAGCACACTTCATATTTTTGTTGCATCAGAAAGAACCAAGTGAAGTGAGAATAATCATCAATGAAAACACATAGTAACGTAAATCAGAATTAGATTGAACAGGCGATTGCCAAACATTCGAATGTATTAATTGCAGCGGTGTAGTAGTAGTATGCATAACACGAGCAAAAGGAAAACGACATGACTTGCGCAAACAACAGGCCTGACAATGTTTAATAGAACTAGAACCTGAGCTAGAAAGAATTAAAGAACGACTACGTAAAGTATCAAAAATAGAATGACCTAAATGTCCTAAGCGCCGATGCCATAAGTCTGTAGGAGTAGTCTATGCAACAAGTCCTGTGAGGTAAGGTGAGATGCCATAAAGTGCTCCATTACTGAGTATCCTGAGTAGGGGCATTCCCGAAGTCTTGTACTTGACACAAAAGGAGGATGAGCCAAATTCAACACTGCAGTTGCTGTCACGACACAATTGTTTAATCGAAAGGAGGTTATAAGTAAGTCCAGGAACCAAAAGTACTTTAGAAAGAGTTAAATCGCGTGTGGGAGCACGAAGTTTTGAAGTGCCAACATGTGTAATAGGTAATAGAGATCCATTGCCAACCTAAATAGATTGAAAACCAGAGTAAGGAGAAATATTTTGCAAAATACCTGGGTTTAGTGTCATATGGTTAGGAGCACCAGAGTCGGGGGTACCAAGTAGGATCAGCTGAATCTGTTACCGACATGGCAAACAGTGAATGGGAGAGGTCAGTATTGACATAGCGGTGTGGGCAAAAGGAGGCTGCATGACCGGCTTGATGGCAAATCTGACAGACAAGAGGCCCAGGACCAAGGATACCTTTCTGAGGCGGACGCGAAGCAGGACCCGTGTTGCGGACCCAAGGTTGTGGTGCCGGCGATGCTTGACCGTAAGGGTGTTGACCAGACCCCGAGTTTGGTTGACCGTATGTACCACCACGACCTCCATGAATGATGGAGTTACAGCCACGACTCATGTGCCCACGCCCACCACGACCCCGATTCTAACTCGAGGTGTCAGGCACGTGTCCCGCGGTAGCGAGGGCATGCGCATGTTCAAGGGACGGGCATGAATGTGAGACAAAGCATCTTCTTCATCCAAGAGGGTTGTCTCGAGTCGTTCAAACGAGAGATCAAGGGAATACTGACGAGTAAAGATGTTAAAAGCAGCATATTCCGGCGGGAGACCAAAAAGAGCATAGTGCATCAATTCTCGATTAGAGACCAGGGAGTCAATGACAGCCAGGTCATCGGCAATTGTTTTGAGTTCAGTGAGGTAAGTGGTCATAATTTTGTTATCTTTACGCAAGGTAACCAGTTGGGATCAGAGGTCAAATTCCTTAGCAAGGGAGTGGTCCCTAAAGCGTTTGGCCAGGGCATCCCACATAGCTTTGGATATGGGTTGGAGAATAACATCATTGAGAACCGACCGGGCAAGAGATGCAGAGAGAGAAGCCCTAATGCTCTGGTCGACACAAGACCAGGTTTGAAAATCAAGATTGGAAATAAAGATACCTATTGGTGTTTGAATTTTAGAGGGAGGACAAGGGAGAGTAGCATCAACAAAACCCATGAGACAATGGGCACGTAGTAACATAAAAACTTGTTCTCTCTAGGCTGTATAATCAGTAGGGTTTTCTAGTTTGCCAGTTACGAGGCTTTTAATAGAGGATGAGGGAAGTCAATTTACAGGAGGAGAGAGTGGCAGGTAAGACGACCCAAGGAGAGGAGTAGGAATACTATATTGAGAGCCAGAGTAACCTAGTTGAAAAGGAGGAGGGGTGGTACCAATGTTCGAAGTCGAGAAGGGGGGTCCCGACGTGGGGGAAGGTTCAGGCCCAAGGATGGGCGGCTGTGGAACCATGATGCTGGTGGTGGTTTTGGTGACATCGGGCATGGGTGACGGGAGGGAGGGAGACCGAGGCTGGGCAAGGGACGACGGGGGTTTGGGATTGGCTGCCATAACTTCAATCAATCGAGAATATCACACTATGCACCTTGTGTAGTCACCACAAGAGGGAGAAAACCCACGTACCGGAGAGGAGAAGGGGAGCAGCACCGGAGGAGGTGGTGCGGCGCCGTGACAGTGGCGGTGCTGGCTAATCTAGGGCGTGAGAGAGGGGACGACGCCGGGTAGGGTTTAGAATTTTTTGGTTAGGTATGCTCTGATACCATATGAGAGAATAGTTTGGGAAAGCATGTCCAATAGGATTGCTGAGCACTTATATATAACAATATGAATACAGAATATAAGGATAAATATAGATCAGGGATATTATCCTAAGGGATATTATCCTAATACAAATGATTGATCTTTCTTATAATAGGATGATTTAGTCAAAAAAATTGAGAATATATGTACTTTAGATACATATTAGCAAAATTAAGTGTTGTTATTGTTAACATAATTACTATTATTATCTCAAAACAACATCACCTACTTTTTCTGGCTAGTTAACGCCCGACTTGGAGTGGAGTAACCAAGAAGAGGCACCGAGGAGGGACAGATAGAACAAAAGCTGAGAGATTCACCTACACCTCTAGCGACGTGCTCCGGTGGACCGAAATGGTCCCGCGAAGCCGATCACAGGTAGCCTAAGATCCTTTCTTAGTATTGAAGACTAAAGCACTGGATTTGGGTTACAATTTTAATAAAACTTTTATAATATATAATAGTATAAGTAATTTATATGTTTATTATTATTAAATTATGAACTTATAAAAACTAATTATTTAATACTAAATTTTTGTAAAATTATTAAAACCATACCTAAATCTAACACTAGAAGTAAAAAAATATGGTGTGTTCCATGCGAGAAAGCACCATATCTTACCCTTTTTTTTAAATACTACCTGATCTTACCCTTAATTCTAATATATTCTTATATTTTTATGCACCTTTAAATATGAAAAATATGTTTAAATTTAATTTATATGGAACTTTGTTTGTGTTAATTTTAAGAAGTCGTGTATAATATTGTTTTCAAAGAAAAATGAGTTCCTACAAATAACAATCTGTTTGACAAACGTTTTCACCACAAATTATTTTTCATACATCTACATCAAAAAGTTTAACCAAAGTTATTTTTTGTAGTTTGTACAAGAGTTCAGGTTTTAACTCCCAAATTGGAAATGAAAAGTCACTCAAACTCAAGTCGTCATCACATTTTCTTCCAAAAGAATAGCAAGTCTCGTGGGGAGCTCTTTATAATAAGTCCGTCCCTTTTTTTTTAAGGCCTTGCACTAGTGGTGGCCATGGGCTGGGTCGGGCCGGGCCTGGGCCTGGGCCCGGCAGGCCCGGGCCCGATACAATGTGGGCGGCCCGGCCTTTTTAACTAAATTAAAAAAAAATTTTAAAAATACATAGTCGTTTTGTACTAAAATTATTATAATTCATTGATAAATAATATGAGATACAAATATATTTCTTTTCAAGTATACATGTTCAAAAAAAATAATACTAAATATATGTAATAAATAAAATACAATATACAACAAGTAATTATCAAAAAAAATCAGTAAATAAATAACGTATCAAATACAAATACAAAGTTGGGGCCTAATATTTAAAAATACAAATTTATTTATCAAAAAATATAAAGTTTGACATATGGAGTGTGCGGTCATCTTTTGACGTAAATATTTGAAAGTAAATAATTAACATACAAAAGTCTTAAATCTTGATATCAGTCATATCGGGGGGTTTCTACGCCATCATTTGACGTATCAGTTGTGCGGTCGTCTTCTTCATCGCTCGATGAATCCATCTTCATTCTCTGTTGATCTCTTGCCTCAGCTAGCAGCCAATCCTTCAAGCACGCGGACATCTCCAAGCTCGACGGCGATAGCTTTGCCCTCTTCGTTCCAAGCAACCTGGCACCAAGACTAAAAGCACACTCCGATGCCACTGAAGACATCGGACAACTTAGTATATCATGTGCCATGGTGGAAAGCACGGGATATTGGGTTTGGTTTGTGTTCCACCATTGTAAAAGGTCAAAATGCGGGTTGGCCGGCGGCCTGAAAATATGGACCAACGGTGTCCGCAAGTAATAATCTAGCTCGTCACATGACGTGGGGGCTACTGCGGGCGTAAATTGCTCCAACAGCTTCCACGAATATGACATGTGTGAACTACTTCCACTAGATGTGGAACATCCTACTGCAGTAGTATTAGGATTATTAAATGATAATTTACGAGAATACTCAGAAAATAAATTATGCAAGTCGTTATCGACATCGGCAATGAAAGTGTCGACATTAAGAGTAGGATGCAAATATTTAAAAAAATGTTGGCAAAACAAGTTGAAACCCCCGCCTTTACAACGAGGGTCTAAAATAGTTGCAAAGCAATAAGTAAGAGGTAGTTCAGAAAAATATTTGGCAAACTTTTCTTTCATTGCCGTAATCGATCCGAACAAAATGGGGTTGGATTGATTACCCACCATCCAATTTATAATATCAAGCAATGGTGATATTGCTTGAGGCATGGTCAGATAGTAGTAACCCGAAAAAAATGTTGTCGCGTCTTTAAACATGCTAAAAAATTTACAAATTTCATCTATTGTCTCCCAATGTATACCGTCCAGGTTGTAATCGCGCCATTCTACAAGATTTTTTTGGGCGAATTCCATCAAAGCGTCTTTGTATGGTAGAATGCGCTCTAACATTACTACCGTAGACGACCACCTAGTTTTGGAGTCTAATTTAAATTGTTTATATTCTATGTTATGCAACCTACATACATTTTTAAATCTTTTTTTCCTAGCGACGAATGCTTTAATTGATATTATTACAGATCTTAAGGTGGCAAGGGATGCGTCTATAAGATCTAAACCATCCATTACCATTAAATGCAAAATGTGACAGATGCAACGAATATGAAAACACTTCCCACCTAACATGGGTCTCATTTTCCTAATTAAATGTGCTATGGATGCAGTGTTATTGGAAGCATTGTCAAATGTAATACTGAAGATACGTTGTTCTATGCCCCAATCGCGGACACATAATCGCACCCGTAATTACCTCGGCAGTGTGGGGGCAATCTAAAAGCCCAAAATGAATTATTCTCTTCTGGATGATGAAGGATTCATCGGTCCAGTGTGCCGTTATGCACATATAAGGTTGGCCGGGTTTGGACGTCCATACGTCCGACGTCAACAAGAACATGCTCGTGTTCGTCGCAAAAAGTGTATGTATCCCAATTTTAAGATTGTGGTACAATGTAAAAGCGTCCCGCTTTACGGTGTTCCGAGGAATCCTCACAATGGCGGGGTTCACATTTCGTTGGAGGTAGTCGACGAAATGTGGGTTTTCGCCGGTACTAAAGGCCTTTCACTCAAAATTACATATTTAGCTAGCCCCCTACGTTTGCTCTCCTGAGAGAACCTAAAATTAGCAAGTGCACCGGTCATTTGCTGTACTAAACGTTGTTGGCTCTTTTCTGGGAATTGCTTGGGGTGGCACCTAAGTATATGTCTATTTAGTGTGCCCGTCCCACTACCGGGTTGATGGCTAAAATTCTTAGGTGGGTCACATAATTTACAGGTTGTTTTATTAGTTGTCTTATTAAGGGTAAAGTGCTTCCATACCCCACTAGTTGTACGCCTACTAGTCAAGGTACTAGTTTCAGGCTGGGCACCGGTGGTGGGGGTGGGTTCCTCATCAGTTTGTGAGTCTCCAACCCCACCACTACCTGACTCATGATAATCTTGTGGTTGTGAAAAGTTATAATCTATGCTATCATCAGTGTATTTGGGTGTTGGGTCTGGTTGTTTAAAAGCTCGTTCTTCAGTATCAAGTAAGACAATTCTAGTCCTTTAAGGGATTCTGGGTGGCCGAGAAGAGCTAGAACTAGCACGACCGGCTCCAGATGATGAAGAGTTGTGTGCCATATTAGTATAAATGATTATTATTTATAAAATGCAAGTAGTAATGTAAATTAAATAACTAAAAATGCGAATCAAAAAAAATTACGATACTAAAATTACCGAAACGAGAGAACAATGAAATTCACACTTCAGCCAAATACTTTACGAACTTCGAACTTTATAGCACAATTTTGCAATTAGCAAATTAGAGAAGATGGGAGATGATGAATGTATAGAGAGAGAAGAGAGAATTGAAGATTTTGTGAGAAAAGGGAGGTTTAAGTATTTATAGAAAAAAAATATAATTTTTTTTTTTTTTTGTAAACAAAGAGCCGTTGGCTCTTTTGGGCCTGGCCGGTCCAGGCCCTGCTCACGGGCATGGCCGGGCCGAGGCCCGGTCCGGGGGACCTCAGGCCTGGGCCCGGCCCGCTACAGTGCCATGCGGGCCGGGCCGGGCCATAAACGGGTCGGGCTGAGCCGGTTTCCGGGCCGACCCAGCCCGTTGGCCACCACTACCTTGCACCCATTTTTATTCAATAATTAATGAGAAAATTCGTAAAACAGAACAGAACGCACCTGCAAAAGTGGGGCCAAAAGAAAGCATAAAAGAGCATAAAGGGAAAAAAGCCTTGCACCCATGAAAAATACTTTATGAAATCTTAATATCCTGTTTGTTTGTTCAAACTTTTTAAGTTCTTTTAAGTTAGTTTTCTTAAAAATTGACACCAATAAGTGATCATCAGAGGAATCTTCCAAGCACAAAAACTACACATTTGTATTTGTTGGATTAGGGTAAGGAAATGACTTTAAGGTGTGTAGCGCACCACTCTCTTTAAGACTAATTAATTTTGTCTCATATGAAATAGTCTCGATGAATGAACCTCAATGTCTATATGTTATCATAGACCACTCGGTATATGAAGAGAGATAAGATTTCTACATGCTAATGCCTTGAGAATATCACGGTCATATAGGCACTTGAGTTTTCTATTCGAATCAACACATTCATAGTTAATATATGCTTTATGAAAAGACACACTGGTGGCTAAGGTGTCCTTTCAAAACAAACACCATAGTAGTTAACATTCGTTTAGAACAAACAATATAATAGTTAACTGATTCTTTCAAAACATACATTTTTTAAATAAGGGATAAAAATATCTTTTGGAATTTTTTCTACATGTTCCAAACTAACTATTCACTTATATGGGACAAATAACATTTAACTCAACAATAAAATTTACATATCTATCAACGGGATGATCTCTTTAGATCTGAGGCTTCCTTTGATATGTAAGAACTAAATGCAAGGAATAGAAATTCATGAGAAGTGCATATTTGGATTTTTGTTTGATTGGCAGAAAGTTGGCAGAGTGCGAGAAATAGAAATTGCTTAGCAATTTCTAATTCTTTCAATACTTAGCTCCCCTAGGTAAGTTCTAATTCCTTTATTTTTAGCTAGCTTCTCCAAGGAAGTTCTATTTCCCATCATAGCAACCAAATATTTTTTACCCACTTCCTCGGAAGTTGACACGGGAATTAAATTCCCCAAACGTATAACTTTTTGTAAAATTTTAATTTATGTGGCAACCAAATAAGGCCAAGATTTAGCTCTTGTTTCCAAGAAATCTATAAAAAAAACAAATATTGTTTGAAGACAATGGGGATTATAAATTTGAGGTAGAAGTCTGTGGCAGAGCCACCATCAATCGTCAGCCAAGCTGCTCAGGCTATTATGAAGAGGGAAATGCATTCTTTTTCACATAAGTAGCTTTCCAACTTTTTTTTTTTTTTTTTTAATAAATAGCGACAAAGTTGCGATACAAGACAGGTCATTCGAAATAGCTTTCCAACTATTGGCTTTTTTCATGCTTCTTGGGTTGGTCTTTTTTCTTTTTTTTTTGTCTTTGGGGTAGACTTGTTCAAATGTTCTTTTTAAGGTAGCTCATTTCTGTTATATTTTGGTGTTTAAGTTTTGGTGTCTTTAACTTTAGACTTGCTCTTATTAAAACGTTCATTTGTTTTGGTGTCATGTTGTGAGCAACCTACTGTCTTGAATATTTTGGATTTTTTTTTTTGTCTTCGGTCTTTGTCCTGCATAATCGTACTTTTTTGGGCTTGAATTTAAATTATTAGAAAAAGAAGTTGATAAAAAAAAAACTGCCCTAAAGAATTACATTTTTGGCTGTGAATGCCAGTGATTCTCCACCTATGAGCATATTCACTTTGATGCCTTTTTTCAGCGTCGGAATTGAGGCCAATAAATTTGTCCTGGCGTATGTTATATTTGTGTTATATAGAGGGTTTTAGAAGAGGAGTACTCGAACCTAATTCGTATTTACTAAATGCGTTATAAACTCTTAGCCCTTAGCCAAATCAATTAATAAACCGATAGCCTGTTATCTATTCCATTAATAATTATATAGGTGACTTTTTTATAACTAAATGTTAATTTGTCAACTTGTAAAGTTTTAAATAGTGTGCCAAATATTTAATCCTACACGCATGATACATTTTATAATTGTTAAAATAAATTATTAAATTAACACAATCAAATATAAACTACCAAATATATATATAATAACAATAGAGTATTACTGATTTAAAAAAAAAAAAAAAAACAATAGTGTACTTTATAAATACTCTAATATGACTATATAACCCGGTTAAAAGTGTTGAAAAGAGATTAACCCCCTCCAAACGTCATTTAACCCAAATATCTAAACTGGTTAAACGTATGTAACTTAAATTGTTCGGAGTTCATCTGGTGTCAGTTTTGCTGGCTGTGACTAGAAGGAACCAAGTGGGCACTACTGGACAACATATTGTGGCATACAATTTCAATAATTTCTCTCTCCGTTGATGGGTAACCTAAGAGAATACTAACACGCAAGCACCGAATTTTATTAAAATTCTGAAGTTAAGCATATTTGGGCGAGAGTAGTACCAAGATGGGTGACCTCCTAGGAAGTCCTCGTGCACCCCTCGATTTGGGGGTTTTTGGAAACAGCCTCTCTTTAAGGTAGCACCTGAAACGGGAAGGCTACGTACATCTACCCCCCAAACCCTGCTTAGATAGGAGTCCTTAGGGCACTGAGAATGTTGTTTTTTGCTTTTTGTCTCTTTGTTGATGACACTAGCGAATATTTTTTTCCTAAAGAGGAACCCAATTATTTGGTAAATTCCGACTCATATGACAACCCACAAACTATATGAATCAGTTAAGTCAGAAATTCCTTAAAGAGAGGTTTAAGGAGGGAATTGAACTCCAGACCTTTTAGCCTAAAGCAATATTCTATCTCCTTACTTGCCTCTACCACTAAAGCAAGGCCTTGGTGGGCAGAGAATATTACTATCAATTTAGATTACTGTAAAACTCTAACTAATTTTTCTAGTACTGACTAACATCATGTATACCTCTCCCTGGTACGAGTCTTTTCCAAGAACTATTTGTTTAAAAATCAGAAAAAGTTATTATAACATTAAAAAAAATAATGCTTAAAATGGTGTCCAAAAATACACTCGTATGGAAAAATAGATGTAATACACATGGGAAAATATTACATGAACACCACTGCTACGAAAAATGACCCGGTACCTCACGGCTCAAAGGGGCTCCTATAAATGTAGAGTATAAGAAGGTAAGATATACGTAGCTTTATGCTTAAAAGATTGCACCCATTTCTTCAGAACAGGCCTTTTTCATAAGGCTGTGACTCAACTAGCCAATTCTTAGCCTTTTTTAAAGGGTTGTGATTCATATAGCAATTCTGTTCTGGTTGGTTTGATTTATCAGTTGACATAAATTTATGTCTTGTTTGATTGGCTCAATAAAAAGTCAACAACAACAACAAACAAAGACCCAATATCTCAAGCGCTCCCGCATGAACGGTTTCTGGGAGATATGGATGTACGCAGCCTTACCCATTTAGGGTATAACCCCGCCTAGAGGCTGTTTTCGAGGATCCCCAACCTTATAGGATTTGCAACACAAAGATTTCCCAAAAAGTCACTCATCCCAATATTACTCTCAGCACACTTAACTTCGGAGTTCTAATGGGATCCAGTTGCTTATGAAAAATAATAGTAAATATTTTCACTCTTACATTGGTCCCCAAAATTACTGCTTTTACTAGGGCAATTAAATTATCTAAGCAGCAAAATGTTGAAAATTTCACATGTGGATATAGATAAATGCCTACATCTTTGTTGTAAGAGAGAAGATATTAAAATTGAAATACTCTTAACTAATATCAATTAGTTTTAGAACTTCATTTGGGCCTATATGTGGACCCCATATACGTGAGTCGAACCTAAGGTACAATAAAATACCCCCAAACATATATTTACCAACACTGTAAATAAAGATGATGAAACATTTGCTCTGATGGTATTTGGCTTGGAAACTACTAAGAACCCCACATATGTGACTAGTAAGAACTCCTTCATTGGAGTTGTAACCGAGAAAAGATTGATAGATAAGTCAAGTGGAATATTCCACCTGATGCCAATTAATTTTAGAATGAAACCCAACATGAACTTATATATATATACCTCATATATGTCCAACTCCGATGAAATTTAACAAAAACAATAGAAAATACAACAATGAACAATTTCAAATTATGACAACAAAAGAACCCAATATCATCAATCCAAGTTAACAACCGTTAAGATCTCTCCTAAGGATTGTCTGCGATAATACACTAGGCAAGGCTATCAATCAATTGTGCCCCTAATGTTATCCTTAACAAACAATCCAAGTTCATCCCAATACGAATTACAAAGCTGCTGTTTAACTTTGAATATCCAAGGAAATTTAAAGAAGCCGGTTTTCGAGTGCCTTAGAAAGAGACCAGCCAGCTGCATAAACTTAGATGGATGAGGACCTAGTGAGCCATGAAGGTATACATTTGGCTTCAACCGCAAGTGTTTTGACAGTGCCTCTGCAGGGGTCCCCTCCAAATACTGCATTTGATACTCCAATTGAGCATTTATTTCTTCCCTCACACGCCTGTGATGAAATACCAGTTCAACCAACATCAGCGGCGTCCCAAATTAATACTATAATGTTCATAATTTAAGCTCATAATGGCCTAAGGAATCGTAGAAGAAAAACAGAAGGAAAAAGAGAATCAGTTGATTAAGGCTCCGTTTTTTAGACAGAAAATCAATTCTATTATTTCTTTGTATAACTTTAGAGCAACAACAACAAATACGGAAAATTTTTTTATTCGTCAGGGTGAAATTGAGTTCTCATCAACGAAACGACAAAAACATCTTCCTTGTGTTCTATTATAATCTAACAACATATGCTTCACTTCAACCTTACTTGGCTACGCATGAACCTCACCTTTTTTTTTTTTTTTTTTTGAGCATAAACCTCATACAAATTCATATAATAAAACCATTTTCATTAGAGAGAAAAACAATATTTTTGAGAATAAGTATTTTCAATTGGAAATATTTTACGAAGAAAGATGTTATGAAATGATAATATTTTCCTATTCAACCAAACAGAGCCTAAGATCATGTGCTTTACTTTCCCCTAAATTTTCCTGATTGCATATTAAGATATTCTTGCATTAGTTCTCACAGTTGGTTGAAGAGATAAAATGATCAAAGTTCAAGTATGCATATGTGCGTTTCCAAATTCATGCTAGTCCACTTACCCCAGCAACGACTTCCAAAGATTTCGAGGCGTGACAGTTGCCTCTAGAGTATTTTTGGCAGCCACCATGAGGAGTGCCGTAGCTAGCAAATAGAACAGAGATAGCATGTCCATTTTCACATTGAAGATGCAGTTCCGGCGTTGTATCATTTATCGAGACTTTTCCATCAGTGGAAGTTGGAGTAGACCACTTCCATAGAGGCGGAGGGTGGGACTCTGACACTTCACCACATACGGTTCCTGCAGACACTGATTTTATTGAAATCTCAAATGGGTTCCCTCCTGTTTCTTCAAATATGACCAGTAAGTTATTAGATGCTTGCAACCATGACCTTGGTATGTGGTACCTACAAATTGACAAATGGAAACCATGCTAAACAACGTTAAAAGAACTTCATATATGAGTTTATTAAGAAATCTAATATTAGAGTTGTGAGAGAGAAAAGATCAGTATATAAACTTAGTAAGCTACTCCATCTAATACTAATTAACCTTATATGTGGAACTCATATATGCCAATCGCGTCGGTGGGACGTAAGGCCCAGTGAAATTTCACAAGTGGCATCATGTTTAGTATTCCGAAACCAGTATCCGTAGATGGCACAGTCGATTTTGGGTTTAGCATGGGTAGACAATCTTTATCCACAAGGTGGACTAACAAGAATGCCTAATAAATCTGCCCAAATTACAGTCAATCAAGCAGTCGTGTCAATCTATATCTATAACTATGTCAACCGTATAAACAAAGGTGCAAGCATGAGAAATTAACCTTCATCCCTAGGATGGAAAAACTGGATTGAATCCCCAAACCCTCTTACCTACCAAGAAAAACCTTCAAGCTTCCTATAAAACCTTGTAAGTCCTTAAACTTTCAATGAAATGGTTTTCTATAAAATCATTTCTGCAAAATTTTTAGCAGGGTATTCACAAGTGCATTACGAATTATTATTTTATCATTTTACAACCGTGATAAAGCATACCATGTCTGAGTAGGCTCTCCGCAGTTGGTTCTACACTTGTCTGAATTGTACGTCCCACGATAATCACAATTTGGTTGACATCCATCTTTCGGGGCAGGCAAAGTCCAATATCGTCCTATAAGCTGGCCATTCACCCAAGCCTGGCCTTTTCCCATACTTTTCAAGTCCAGAGCAACTGGATCAAGTCCCTCAGGGGCATCAAAGGAAGTCTGCCTCAAATGGATAAAAAAGAGAGTATGAAATAAGAAGTTTGTAAGCAGACGTGGTTGAATTAAATTTAGCTTTTTATGTGTTTATAAATACAACATTATCTGACTTCACGCACAGTGACCACAAGAAACTGTGTCACGGGCTTTAAATACATCTGGATACAAAAACTGAAAAGAACGCAAAGCTGATATTTAAGGTTTTCAAACTTTTGGCTGCTTTGGCATATAGAATACCACTTCACCAGCATAGAAGTTACAAAACGTGACATGAATTAGACATATGGGCCAAAGAGAAACGAGCAAATGTCACATTATTGACCTTGACAAGCACACATGCATGCATGAGAATGCAAAAAACGAAAGCCTTGAAGTTTTAAACACAAGTTCAGAGATTTTTCAGGCAAGAAAGGAGGACCAGCGGCCCGTTTTCCACTTGAAGGAAGCGTAGCACTAGGTTAATAGCATGAAATTCTAGAAGGAAACAAACAGAGATTTCTTTTTTTTTTTTTTTTTATTGGAAAAAGAAATAATATTAAGAGAAAAAGAATGTACAAAGAGTTAAGGATAAGATTTCTTTCAAATTACAAAATGCAACATTAATAATCATAAACTAATAATATAAGGCCCTCCCATCCCTTGGCAAATCAACTAAGGCTGTGCTATGTCAGTGAAGCATCCAAAGCTCTTTATCCAAAGAGCTCCTAAAAAGACCATCTTTTCCCATAAAACATTAACTAGCACATGCTAATCTTTAAAAATTCTACCATTTCTTTCAAGACAAATACATCAGAGAATTACAATCTTGGCTATGTGGAATAATTTTAAAAGTCTTTCTTCTCTCCTACGCCATGAAACTTCATTAAAAAGATAACCTCAATCAATCTTAGATTAACCCAAATCTAGCCAAAAGTGGACAATACCTTACCCCATAAATCCCAAGCCACAGCACAATGCAAAAATAAATGATCATGACACTTCCCATTGTGAAAGCACATAACACAGAACTCTGAAGACAAAGTCTTAAAAAGGTCTCCAATTCTCCAAGCAAACTTGAGTATTAAGCTTGTTAAAAAGTAAAGTCTAAGTAAAAACCTTGATTGTAAAGGGCGCCTTAGCTTCCCAAATATAAGAGCATAAAAAAACACGGCTGGAAAAGGACTATGGGGAATAAGATATTGAAAAAATGATTTCGAGGTAAAAATGTCAAACCCATCCAACATCCACCCCCTCTTATCAAGAAGCGAAGACAGACGTGTTGGGTCTAGAATATGGCTTAATTGTGTGAATTCATGAATTTGCCTTATGGTAAGATTCCTACGAAGGTGCAAGTTCCAAGACAATGAACCACCTTGCTGAAATGAAAAGACGTTAACTAGGGCGTCGTATACAGTGAGTAATCTATGTAAAAGTGAAAACTCATGAGCCAAAACAAAATCCCCGACCCAACCATCTTTCCATAATCGAATATGGGCTCCTGACTCAATCATGAGGCAAGTACAGGGAAAGATAGAGGGTAAGGTTGCGAGATAAACCTCCAACAGGAGAAACAACCCACTGCATCCACCAACCCTACATCCCACCCATTCTCTTGGACATCATACTTACTCTTAATCACTATGTGCCAAAGGTTCAGGTTCCCCAAGGAAATACCGTTACCACTTACCTAGAAGGGACATGTTCTTTGAAAAACAATCATGTACCAAGATGCAAGCAATTAAAAAAAAGTCCCTTAATTAAAAATTAAGAAATGAACATTGGGAATTAAATTTCTTTCTTAATTCTTAATTCGTTATAGGACTATTGTATCCTTTTGAAAATCCATAAGATGCCATGCCGCAACTTGGACTCGAACTGGGATGTTGGAATTCCAAATCATCAATAGAGAAAGTTGTCTGCATCACTGACAAAATATTCAAGCAAATATTAGCATGAATCTTTTGAAGTTGATTCAACTTAATCTCTCACCTTGTACCACCTTAGATTGGTCGGAAGTGTGTCAGGTGTCAATTCAACCCAAGTTGCACTATCATATCCTTCCAGAGTGTATATTTTCTGGAACTCACCTTGAAGCCCAATCTGGTCGGAGGAGAGAAAGGCGGTTAAAAGGTATCTGATGATAAGAAAATTCAGAAAAGGTACCACACAATTAACAGTAAGCATATCGAAATCGAACATATGTTGATGATAACTAATGGATTAACCTCTCCAAGGACTATTACCAGTAGCTGTCTCTCCTTTTCAAGCTAGAAGAATCTAATGGAAATGCCACCCATATGGGTTTGAATTGAGTACTTTGCGTTTGGGTCTCTTTTTTACTTATTTACTCAATAGATTCCATAATAGATTCAATAGTCTTTTACATCACAGGAGCTAGCAATCTGCCACATTGCCATGAATCCTCTATATTCCAGCAATTCCAGTTTGGTACTTAAAGGAAGAAATATAGATTTTCAGTTCTTATTTGCCATCAGTGATCAAAATTGGCTAGCGGAGTTTCCAGACAGCCGATGAAGAGATCAGATGCAATGTGCATAGTACGCTTTATAAAATGCTTGCAAGAGGTTTCCAGGTTTAGGAAAAAAGGTCCAACTCTTAATTTCAAAAATAAAATGAAGATTGGAAATATTCCCCGAGCAGCTATATGAACGCAGCTACATCAGATTATATCTCAGACCAGTTTACATAAACAAAGCTAGACAAAGAGTAAACAGTTTACCTCTTCTCACAATAAGCATGTTTCTTGCTCGTTAAAAGATGGAAGATAACCACAAGGAACAAAATGAAAACTGAAAATGTAGGGCAGAAGCAAAAAATTTATCATTTACTGGATCTATTAACTCTCTGTTATGACCCAATATAATAATTAGGTCAAAACTTCACTCAGATACCAATTGTTATCACCCGATGTGATAATTAGGCTAAAACTTTATAAATCAATCATGAAAATAGAAGAAATTGAGGGAGAAAGGGAAGAATTAGGGGGAGCATTAGTATTAGGGAAGGAGGGAGAAGGTAAAATAAGGGAAATTGGTGGGAGAAATTGAAGAATTTGAGAGAGAATTGTATAAACCAATTTTATTAATAACATGGATAATTTAAAATACAATGTAACCCCAGCCCATTTATGGCTAAGGCATGAAACCTACTCCAACTAGAAAACTAATAAAAATATAAATTAATAGAAAATTTGAATTTGGCACCTACAGTCCTAAACGACTAACAATTGCTTTTCGAGCCAAAACCTGATTTGAAAGTTTAGTTGATCTATTTATGTGGGAATCCCTAATTTTCACCAAATTCACTTATTCTTAGACACAATCGACCTATTTTGATATCAATTTGATCAATAATAACTAAATTTGACCTAAGTTTTAGGATTAAATTGCTAGGCCATAACATTACCCTCCCTTCAAAGCAAATCCTTGCCCTCGGGGATTGACAATTTTTCTGTTGCTTTATCATTATCGAGGTCACCTCGGTGCAATGTTGTGCCAATTTTCTTGATCTTTTTCTTCTTTCTCTTCCTGAAATTTCTTGTAGCCTTAATATCAAATTCAAGAAATAAGGCAGCCATAATTGATTCTTTGCGATCTTTAGCAAACTTTTGGTTAACCATCTTAATAGAACTAACAGCTCCAGATGAAAGCTCGAGCATAATGCCCAAATCTCCAAAGTAAACATACTTTGCCATATCAAAAACAACCCCAAGATTTTCATCATTGCAAGATTTCTCAATTCTCTCGGAAATTTCATTGAACCAGTTGTATGTGGTCTTTTGATCACCCACTCTAACAAATCCAACAATGGAGAATTTCAAATATATCAAAGGTGAAGGAGAAAATAATGACGTACTAGACTGTAGAGGTCAATTTTGATCATAATTCCTCATGGGTTGTTGAATTTCATGGTTTCTTAGACACTCAGAAGCATCTACATGCTCATCCTCATCATAGGTCTGTTCATTGTAGGGAATTTCATTGTTTATAATACCAGCATCGGTTTCATCGAAATTAAACTCTTCATTGGTAAGGATGGCAGGAGGAAGGATTTGGTGGTGCTCGAGTTGGTTGATTCAAACATAGTCTTTGTCATTTCTTGGATAGCAACCATCTTTTTCATTAATCTATCTATATTAGCAACAACATTTCCCCTTCAACCTTTGTTCTTCCCAGAGTTGTAATCTTTCAATATGATCAATAACATCAAATTTTTGTTCCAAGATTCAATTTTTTGAAACATCAAATCCAATCAAACCCGTTGTAGTTCATGTGATGATGGTTCAACATGTTGACTATTGCAAAGAACCTCCAATTTTTCAAGAAGCATGTCAATTCGGGATAATTGCTGGTCGTACAGCCAAAAATTCAGCAGCTGTAGCAGCATTTTGCATCTCGGAACCCATGAATAAGTGCCTTCGGGGATGCCAAACTTAGCTTTGATACCAGTTGTTATAATCCAATGTAGTAATTAGGTTAAAACTTCACTATGATACCAACTGTTATGACCCAAATTTTTCAATTAGGCCAAAACTTCATAAATCAATCATGAAAAGAGAAGAAATTGAGGGAGAAAGGGAATAATTAGGGGGGAGAATTAGTATTAGGGAAGGAGGGAGAACGTAGAATAAGGGAAATTGGATGGAGAAATTGAAGAACTTGAGAGAGATAGAGAATGTATAAAACCTATTTTATTAATGACTTGAATAATTTAAAATACAATGTAAGCCCTTTATAGCTAAGGACTAAGGCATAAAACCTACTACAACTAGAAAACTAAAAAAACATAAAATAATAGAAAATTTGAATTTGGCGCCTACAATCCTAAACGACTAACAATTGCTTTTCAACCCAAAATCTAATTTGAAAATTTAGTTGATCTATTTATGTGGGAATTCCTAATTTTCACCAAATTCACATATTCTTAACCTCAGTCGACCTATTTTGAGATCAATTTGATTAATAATAATTGAATTTGAGCTAATTGGGGGTTGAGATGTACACAGTTTTACCCTTTGAGGGTGGGGGATAAAAATCATAAGAAGAAACGATAAAGAAAATAATTTCCACGAGTACATAGGCAACACAACTGCAGTACAATGGTCGCTTTAATTGGGGGCAAAAGCAGAGCACATCTAAAAGTGCGTATATATACCTCGTATGTCCAAAATAATTTTGAGAGATCCATATCCCCATTCTTCAGTCCCGTAAGTTTAATTTGACCCCTGAATCCACCTCCATCTTTCTCAAAAAAGGCACCATAATTCTGCATTGGAAATCATAACCACATTGTAGATAAAGACCCAAATTAGAGGATTGTTTGTGACAAATTTTTGGCACGGCTTGGAAATGAAATTGAAAGGGACAGAAGGTCAAAACAAAAGTCTGCATAAACTGAGGAAAATTCTAGAGAGATAATGACAAGATGTTAGAAAATCAACCAAACTCAAGGGTCCAATTGGTACAAGGAGTCGCATCATTGACCGGAAAAGCAAGGAGCTAATGCTGTGCAGCTTCAAACAAACATGTTCAATAATAAAAAAGAACTAGAGATCCTCCAACGATCCAATTACAGAGATTTATCCTTCTGCAAGAGTGGATCAGCTCATTATGGCACAAAAACTGTTATGAAGCATCAAATTGATTAAAAATCCCGGTGTATCCTAAAGGTTTGATCTGACACAAACCCATGAGAGAGCACACTTAAACCAAAGTATAACTATTAGAGGTGGATATGAAATGGAGATTGTCTGGTCCACAAAGAAGAGTGATGTAATTCAATTTATCATCTCTCTCATACATGTAAGCTACACCTTTCAAAACTGAGTAGGTGCACTCAGTACCAGTAAGAATTAAAAAAGATTGCTTCAAGAATAATTATATCTAAGCAGTACGTAACTCAAAACCCTGAAAAAACATGAGGTCAAGGAAACTCATCCTGATTTCTATCTACAGAAAAAATTGAGATACTTTTGAAATATCAAATTCTTCAAAAGCCGTAGTCCAAATGTCATGGATATAAATTGCAGTGAAGATATAGCACTGTTTCGAGAATCTTACCTGCAGACCAACTGTCAGAGACAACAATGCCAAATCATTATATCCTTGCAACAACTGAACAGGCTGCACCATCTTGACCCAACGGCCATATCTACTGCCTTTATTTCCAAAGTCACGCAATTGCAGCTATGTCAGTCAAATCAAAATCGAAGTAATGCATTTAAAAGAAACGCTAGACTCCTATCAATCCCTTAATTTATTTCATCCATTGCAACAAAAAGTGGAATTGCATTTAGATTTGTAATGCCTATTAACATTAGGCCAAAAGATAATATACGGATTGCTCCTACTAACATTGATACAGACTATCAACTACCTTTACAGCTATAGCAGAGTACTGAACTTGAAAAGAGTATTTTGCTCGGAAATCATGTAAAAGGGATCAAAAAAGTTCATGATTTCTGGGTCGCTATTACTATCTATAGGTAGATGTTAAGTCCCGATGTATTCCAAACAATACTCAACTTGGGGGGAGTGGAAGCAACCATCACATGTTATCTTAGTAGTTTCAACGACAAATACAGGTTGAGATTATCAACATAAGAGTAACAGTGCAAAAAATTGTCTAGATTGAACTACAGCCAAGAAAAGCATGATGTACAGTAGATATACTCATCAAGCTACTAGGCTGCTAAAAGTTTAGACCAATTAGCACAAAGTTGGAAGACAATTCCACCATATTTAAATATGAGAATCAGGAGATTCTTCTCAATCGAACAAATAAAACTAAGCAAGCAAAGAATATATGTGCAGTTATCTGGCATTGTTTAAGTTCATACAAAGAACAAAGGAAAGGACAATGATATATTTATCTGTTCCCAATAGAGCTTTGTTTATATGCTAGAAAATGGCTCTAGCATATCCACAATTAAGCAATGATGAAATTTGGCACCCACTGCAAGCAAAACAAGAAGAATTTTGTGATCTACTTGCTCATTCAGAATCATCATACAGCAGATATCTCCTCACTTGCAGGGCCACCTGATATCCGTGAAGAACTCAACTGAATTGTTAAGCATAGGTATCCATCAACTGAAATTGTGGTCCGCAATCACCTTGTCTACAACTCAATGTCGGTGTTCCGGACATCATGGCATCATATAAGGGCCATTATCTTACCTAAAAGCCATTACGAACAGCGTTTGGGTAGCAGTTACATGATTGGCCATTACCAATACTTCTGTAACAGCTTCTATAATACATATATTATATTTTATTTACTAAAACATGTTTATAAATGTATTTGTATATTAAAAACTATCAAAAGAATACAATTAATGATTGTATAGCAAGAATGCAATTAATGATTGCATGGCTATGTATTCAAATTTTTGATAGGGTTTAAAAACAACTTACGTTCCCCTAAAAAAACCAACACAATTATTGCAACCGGTTATGTAATGTCCATAACACATTGCTTCCAGCAACAGCGCGACCACAAACTACGATTTGATTCCATGGTGGATATTACATAACCCCATTTCCACACATACTCCGTCACCGACGCTCATTACTTTCTCCAATATCATTATTATCTCACTTGATACTTGGACACATCCCTAATTTAAGCAACATTCATCCTCAGACAGCCCCAAGCATGTCCATGCCCTTTTGCAACTCCAATCAATATTTGTTCCCCCAGCATTCAGAATCCTCCATACGGCTGGTTGACTGACTAATACAACACCACCAAACGGGTATATACAGATTACCAAAGTATGTCTAGTTGGAGAATCTAAAAAATGGGGGATACCTGCAAGTTGGCCATTGATGAATATATAAACCACATCCCGCATGCTATCAATTGTAAGTGTGGGACTAACTCCATTTTTCTCACAAAATAAGACGTCATCACTTGAAATATTTATTCTGCATGCCAATTACACAAATACACCAGTATTACAGAAGTCAGAAAAATGGGAATGTTTATTTGAGTAACACCCTAACCTTAATTCTTTGATATGAATGCCTTAACCTTAATAAAGCACAAGAAAGCTATAAGTTGCAAAAGATCTACTCTAATCATAATCTGGTGAAACATGACTTCAGTAAAATGATAAATTAAAAATGGGCTAAAAGGAGAAGGCCTAGTAGCATTACAACTCACCTCATTACCATAAAAGGTCATGAACCCCACACCTTCACGCCCACCCCCACTCCCACGCGAAGGCCAAAGTGTAGGGTACCCTAAAAAATTATGAAGTAAAACTGACAAGGACCACAAGGTTTATGTAAACCAGCTACAGACTATTATAATTCAGATCACAACAGCTACTCCATCTAATAGTCACTTGCTCAAAATTAAAAATATATCTCAGGATTCAAGTCAATCCTATAAACCATCAAGTATAAGATGCAGAAACATTTAAAGAAGCAATTGTCACCAAATCTACATAGGAGACGGGTTCCCATAATCCCTAACAAGTCACAGCATCAACTATCGAGCATTGTCTAACTACTATGGAGTCTCTGTCTACAATTCACAACAACAGAAATATAGTAGCATACAACGAGGCAATTATGATGCATGAGCTTATAACTTGCTATACATTATATCAGTAAGGCATCCTTGTTCTCCTGGCTATTGAACTTCCCCTGCTGCCACCCCGAAAACATTGCCATAAATGAAAACATTGACATTATATTACAATTCTCCCATGACATCCGCGACCCATCACATTATATCCGCTATACCCTTCAATATTAGAGCATGTTGCACCTAATAAAGTATACATGAATTAATGATTGACATTTTGGACTCCTAGGTGATGGGACTGTTGACTAAGAATGACCTCTTCTAAAAATATCAAATTTAGATATTTGTACCCTGTCGAAGTAAGGGTGGTGAAAACAATCACAATAAACACAATTGTACCCAATGGTTCAATGATGGTTTTCTTTGCAGCTATCCAGATTCTGAATCTAATACACACCCAGCAAAACATTCCCATCATACCTGGTGAAATACCAAAGATAATCAGTAGAGTCCTTTGTCACATTCAAATGTTCTAATATTCCTTGGACTGTGAAGCTATTCTCGCTCCACACTCCCACTGGCTCTTGTGCAGTCATCCAGTTATTTGAAAGAAATGATCCATTATTCTTAAGGAATAAGTCGTGGATCACAAGTGTATTAGAAAAATAAGGAAGACTAGACTTCAAATCATTTATAGAAGTCTGGGCCCCAACCTGCAACAAACAAGAAAATACAAGGGGCTCCATTAGGCTTATTCTTTTGCTGTACCATCCATCCTACCAAATATACCTTAGGATCAAGAGGCAAAAAACATCTGGAATGCTACAAAATTTGGAAAACAAATGAGAAAACCCATGCGGTAGATTTGACCTTAGACATCCAAATGCCCCATGTTGTTTAAGCAAGTCAAGTGTGTTGGACAAATCACAAATCAAGCACAAACGAAAGTGTCAAATCGAAGCAAACACCACAAGAAATTTTTTACACAGAAACCCTCTCTTAACTCAAAGGGGGAAAAACCAAGAAACCCAAACAGGTGCCTCATCAACTATGAAATTTGGAATTACAATATCTAAGTGAAACCCCAAACTCATCTCACAGCTATCATTCCAAATATGGCTATTGCACAGCCCTAATCTAGGATCCCTAGGGTAGAGGATCAAGTTGGCCCTTGCGAACAGCTTGTAAGCCACCAATCCTTCTCAATGTAGCTTATGATAAGCAACCTACAAACTCTCTCAGTTAAGCACCCGAGCATGACTCACATCATGCCCGGATAAACTGCATTAAACATCAAACACAAAAATTGCTCACAAGCAAAAACACTCTTACAATTAATTTCTCAATCTCCCCCATCTGGGATACGCCTGAGGCACCCCTTTAAAAATTTCACGCACCCCTCACATTTTACTCCCTTCCTTCCCTTATACACACTGAACCATGAGTTACCCCTCTTTTTATCTACTCAAGATAAACTTCCTATCTCCCACAATTGCCACCATAGAAAGGACGTGGGTCTCTTTTTTAAATTTTTTTTTCCTTTTCTTCTTTTTCCATTTTTTTTTTCCTGATTTTTCTTTTTTTTTTCCCCCTTAATTTTTGTTTTGATACAAATTAATTTGAGGTGAACTTACCCAACAAAGTGAAAACATGCATCCAGGTCCCTGACTGTAGCAGGGAAATAAAGAGGCAAAGAGTGAAATGAGTTTTGGTGCAATTAAATAGCTCCAGAAGTCAAACCTTGGCAGTGTTGAAGGCCACATTCTGACAGTCAGGTAATATACTAACAGACCACGGTGGCAGAGTATACACATGACCCTGGAATGTCACAGTAGCTGCATTATGCAGATCAATATTTGCAAGAAATGCTGCGCACATGCTTGTGTCTCCAGACTGACTCAGCTTTAAACCTTCACTGAATTTTTTACTGTACACATGAGCCTAAAACAGACATAAAAGTAAATATGAAAGTTAGGCATCGTCATAAGAAGCAAATTGAGCATGGCCTCAATTGAGGACAAATTAAAGGAGCAACGTTTGAGGTGGTTTGGTCATGTTACAAGGAGACCGTCCACTACCCCTGTCAGGAGATGCGAACAACTCCATACTATGCTAGGGAGGGGAGGGAGAGGCAAGCCAAAGAAGAGATGGTTGGAGACGATCCGACAGGACCTCGCCCACCTAAACCTACGGGAGGAGATGACCTCAGATAGAGCTCGGTGGAGGGCTAGCATAGGGATAGCCGATGTAGCGGCTTAGACTAGGGCATCTAATTATTGCTTGCACCAGTGCTTCTTGGTGTCTTGACTTCCGCGTTGGCGCACATATGGGCGCACTTACTTGTCTATCTGTGTACTTGATCTCTTGGGCATTTGCGAACTTGCCGATTATTTGCCTATAGTTACCGTCCATTGAGTTTTACTTCGTTATGCTTGGCTTAAGCTATGTGTTACTCTAATACTTTGTTGCTCTCACGCTTACAGGCTACTATGCTTCCATGATGACATGCTCCTCTGGTTGAGGGTCCTCGGAAATAGCCTCCCTTCAAGGTAGCACCCTAAAGGGGAAGGCTGTGTACACCCCCCCCCCCCCCCAAAAAAAAAAGACCCTACTTACGAGAGAGCCCTTGTAGCACTGGGACTGTTGTTGTTGTTGCTATGAAAGTTACGCATTTGCGAGGCCTCATAAACAACTGAACATGAATATGAAATGACAACTATAAATCCCTAGAAGTTTGGCAAGATTTTGATCACTCGCAAGCACAGTGCACACATTTGAACCCCCGAAAACAAACTAAATGAAGCCTCCTCTAGGGTTCGCATCCATAGTGGCCAACAAAAAATGATTTCATACTATAGGATGGGGACGAATTTTGAATGAAGGAATAGACGTACATTGAAGAAATCCATCAAGCCCTCAACACTAAATGCTTATGACTTTCTCTCATGAATCGTAAATAAAAGTGCCTATTCCAAAGCTTCCCCCTGAAAGGGAATCTGGATCTTATCCAAACACGTAGTTCCAGAAAGGAAGGAAATCAAACTGAGCAGTGTGTCCTTCGTACCCTCTTAATGATAGACGTGAAGAATCCTTCAAGATATTAACAGATATCTCATGACTGCAAATATGACATTTTTAACAGACTCAACATATAGCCTTTTTTTTCTTTGCATCAGGTAATTTTTCTCACTTTTCACCAGAGACATTGGTGGATTGGAAGTCAAGATCCTTAAAAGATATGTGATCACAATATACACTGCTATATCAGAAAATTCAAGAAGCATAGCTTATGAAATTGATGATTATATTGGGTAGTACCTCCTGCTGTGGTCCCAACTTGATATATTTTGCTGAATCAACAGCAGCTAGAGCAGACTCACAGAGCTTGATTGCAGCATGTAGATCCTTCAAGTGGCCCCATTTGGGTTGCCTCAAAAGACCTAAATGAGCAAAAGTTCCAAGGCAACTCATTTACCAGAACTGAATTGTCAAGTAAAAAATGTAATTTATACAGAATTCATGTTGAGCTTGTGATACCCACCATATTCATCAAGTGGTGCATCATAATCATAACTGGTAATATAAAATGGACCCCCAGATGTTCGACCGAAGTTTGTCCCGCCAAAATACTGTAACCACCAATCCAGGAATTTGGAAGTCACTCAGAAGTTTGCAAAAATCACAATCATGTTTTAATACATGTGATTTCCCCTACAGTGTGTTGTCTAAGCAGTGACGCAAGACAGGAGTGGCTAACGGTGAAAGATTCTCTCACCAAGATGACCCCAAATTTCGTAACATGCTACTGTGCGTTACAAAATGGCAGCGGTAACAAAGCAAGCCTAGGTTTCTCTCATGATATGGACCCCCTGAAATATGTAAAAGCATGGTTAAGGAAATTCAACTTGATCATTGCAGCCAACTTCTGACTTCTTCCACTCCACAAGTCCTTCTTGTACCCACTACTACCTCCAATAAAACCCTCTAACTAAAAGAGTGCCTTGACCCTCATCGTAAAAACCTAAGCTCACGCACTTCTAAGAACTACACTACTGAGACATGGCAGCAACACAAGAAAAATATGTAGGAGTGCACATCGGTCCAAGACCGGACCGAACCGGACCAGACCGAAGACCAAACTACAACAAATCATGGGACCAAGGACCGGACCGATTAAAACCGGGTTGGTTCGGTCCAAGACCGGTTTGAAAGCGGTCTTGACCGGACTGATTCAGACCGATTTTTTCATCTAGCAAGTGTAATTATAAGAAGAAAAACATTTTCCATACAAAGTTAATAACTTAAAAATAATAAAAAGCAAAGCAACATACCCAGTGCCCCAAGAGCTCCCACCTAAGCAGGGACCGCGGGGGGGGGGGGGGGGGGGGGGGGGGGGGGGGGGGGGGGGGGGGTGATGTATGCAGCCTTCTCCCTTCAGGGTATTACCCCTGAAGAGAAGTTGTTTTCGAGTGCCCCCAACTTGAGGGTGAGGACTTCCCAAGAGGTCACCCATCCTGGTACTACTCTAACCCAAGCACGCTTAACTTTAGAGTTTTAATAGGATCCGGTGACAGCATGTTAGTACCCTCTTTGGTTAATAACTTAAAAATAATGATAATGGTATAATATGCACAATATATATATAATTATTAAATAATAAAAAAAATAAATATTTAATTTTCTAAGATTTAATAATTAGATACATATATTATACATTAAAATTATGTAATCAAAATATTTAATGCAAAACTAATATTGATCAGCCTTCGGTCCGGTCTTCGGGTTTTCCGGTCTTGGACCGAACCAGACCGGACCGAAGACCGATTAAGCTCATTTACTAGGACCAAAGACCGGACCAATATATAGTCCTTGACCGAAATGGCCAGTCCGATCCGCTTTATTTTTGTTTACAAGTGGTTGGAGGAAACTTTAAGTCAATAGTGGCGAAGAAAAGTTCAGCATATCCCTGCACTAAGTACGTTGGGCCAATCTCTGTAGCATGCTGACGAACATGGCAAAAACAACCACTTCCACCAGTCAACCTGAACTTTGAGAAAACAGCTATATTTATTAGATTTACCATATAATAGTTCTGAAAGCTTCCACCACGTTGGAAGAAACGAGCAACTGCAAAAGCAATGTCTTCTACTGGTCTATGAGGCAGTCTTGCACCCCAAGATGTGTACCTATAGATAAATAAACAAAATGACTTGAGCATATATGAGAATATATATATGAGCGACCTTTTTAAATAACAGAAAGTGTTCTGTTATACTAAAGCATGAGAAATGGCGATGACATAGCTGTGGGCATGCAGTAAGTATTTTTGCTATATGAAAGAAAGGGTTGACGGATTCCTCACCATGCAGCTTTCATTCGAAATCTATTAACTAGATGGCACTGGTAACATTAAATAATCAAAACATGTCTGAAGAAGTGACAGTAATAATTCATTAACTATCAATATATGCAAACTCCATCTCAGCCAGGTCAGCTTTTCAAATATTTGAAGTTTTGAACTAAAGATATACCAATGCTTCTTTTCTAAAAGGAAAGAACTCCAGCACAAAAAGTCTTCAATAATTTCTTAGTGCCCCCTCATCAAAGGATTGTGCGTGCAGAAATAACTCCCTAGCACCTGGTAGCAACTCTTTGGAGTCAACTACCTCGTAGTAGTACTGCTATTGTTCTCTACTAAGAATCACCACAGGCAACTCGATCTATGTATTCAACATCACAAGGACTAGGCACTGCTGGATGTTTGTATTATCAATTAGGTCAAAACCGTAGAAGTTCTACTATCCAGGTCCCTGTGCGTGTAGTAGTCTTAGCAACAAAAAGGATGGAACAACCCAGAAACCCACCATATGTGAACTGCAGGGAGGAACAATGTCTCAGATTAAAGGTCCTTCTATGACCCTGTTCTGCCAATTGGATGACTTCAGGCTCATAGCTCAGAGGTACTTGATAATCAAACTCTTTAAACTGCTGCTTCTCATTATTTTCTTTCTATCACGGTTTTTCATTCTGTAAAAAGTTCTGGTTTCTGTAAGACATTACAACATGATAGTACCCACGATTCCTTTTGCTGAAAAGACTTATGGTTGAGTTCCAATTCATACTCCGCCCACCTTGAATGTATGGTTGTATCTGCCAACCATACAACAAAGTAGACTAGCACAGTTTCTATTTTATTTTCTTTAAAATGAAAATTGCATATGGTAACTACAGAAATGAGTATATTATCATAATATTTTCCATGAAATGCCAGAAGAAAGGGTTCATACTTTCACTCTGATAAATAATTTCTATAAATAATAAATGTGTGTTAATTCTTGAAGATGATCAGCAGTTTCAAGGTTTAAACTGTTACAAATAGAACCAACAGAAATAGATATCATAAACAAAGCATCATCCTACCTACCATCCATCCCAGTTCTCTGTCCAAAAAACAGGCTTCTTATTTGAATTCGGTTTAAAACCATCACAGTAGTATCCATTGCACGTATTTATCTGTGGAAGACAATTAACCAAATTATCTGACAACAACTGGGCCTTCGTTACTGAAAGCGAAAATATCAAATCACCCTGTAGAAACCACTAACTGAGGAGCTCTCCAGAAAAGCTTCACAAGCATAATGTTTTAATTGTGCGTTCATTCAGTTTTGAACTCCGTAAGCCTACCCAAGCACTGTCATCTGGAGAGTCCAAATTTGAAGGGAAAGGGACTTACAACAGGATCTGGAGCATCCGGTTGTTTACACATGACCCATGGGACCCCAGCACCAAGTCCAACAGCCATATTAGCAGCCCATTTAACATAATCCTTCCCTCTCTGACCGTAAGAGCTTTCCATATTCCCATATTCATTCTCAATCTGATGAAATGTCAACCATAGAAAACAAAACTTTAATCAACTTTTTAGCAATTACAGTTACATAAGGCCTTTCTTTGAAGGAATAGAACACCTCTGAAGCTCCGACACAGTCTCCCTGTAGGGTAGCACCCTGAAGGATTAAGGCTACATACATATAACCTCCCCCCCCACCCCCCCCCCCCCCCCCAAAAAAAAAAAAGAAAATCAAAAACCCTGCATTGCAGGAGCCCTTAAGGCGCTGGATTTGTTGTTGTTAGTAGAGCACCTCTGAAGGACCTAAATACAGTGTGCATTTCTAGTGTAAGTCTTCAAGAAATTACAGATTGTCAATACCCTTGGTCTCTATTGCTAGTGAATGCTAAAGTCAGAAAAGGAACACGTGGATGATTGCAATGGCACAATATTACACTTCATAAAGAAAAGGAAACCTGCACAACCTGCAATAATATTAGCGGACCACCTTGCCAAGAGAAGAGCTTTTCCTGTTTCATTATATTAACTATCTTTGTGACAAATTGCTGCATCTCCTCCTGCAGTTATAAGTGGAGTAAGAAGTCAGATAAACAATATATAGCTGGCTAAACAACCACAAGAATTCCTTTGAACGTTAACCCTAGAATCCAGCATCAATGTCAAATTCCACTATGGATCAGTGGGTCCATGACAACTAAACATTAATGCCTTGCAATGTAGGCATAACAATCGTTGCCCCTTTTAATCTGAGGGTGGAATATTAAGATCCCCAGGGCTCCAAACACACACCCCCACCCCCCCCCCCCCCCCCCCCCAACCCCCCTTTTCTCCCCTCCCAACGAATAGCCATACAACTATGTCCATAGCAATCACATATATACACGTGATTACAGGGTTGACCAAAAAAGGGTAAAATGGAGTGAACATAATCAAACCACCTAAACAAGTGCAAGTGCTCTTCTGCAGTATTTGGACCTTGAGAGAAGATTAGCCACAAAGAAAACCATGAGTGTCCTTGAGTTAGGTGGTTCCATCAAATTGCATCACAACAAAGCATATATTTTGCAAACCTACAATCTCTGGTCCCCGCATTATGGAGAAGAGAACAGATGCAAATAAAACTTCATAGACTTACACCAAGGGTTTCATATAAAAGAAATGTGACTCCTGTCATCTTATTAGAGCAATAAGGACGGTACATGCCAACATACCTTGAAGGGCGCATTATCTGTTCGAAATTCTATGCCAGGAATATCACGCAGCCAGACGGGGAAGCCCCTGATATAGGAAAAATAAGCCAGAGCACGAAGAGCAAGATACATTTGAAAAATAATCAGATTTTTCTCTCTACATAGAGTATTAGATCTTTTCTAATAAAGATTCTCTAGCTAGACCATTCCTTGAAAAAAAATCCTAACTTTGCTACTATAAATATTCTCATGGACACAAAGCAAAAAAAATGATTTACCCCTTGGTATATGTAACAACTTCATCTGGTAGGAACTGAAACATGTAATGACAGAATTATATCACTATCATTCTCCAGATACCAAAAACAAACGGATACCCTCATCTTGTCTACCTAACATCAGATACAGTTTCTTCTACTTGGAGGGTAGGGGAACCGACAGGTCATAGAGTGGTTCACACTAAAGCAAGCCTGTCGATTAAGCAACAAATATAGTCCTATCTATCCGCATCTTTTTACACAATTTATTGAGCACCTATGTCAATCATTCCTTGCTTCACAGGCATTGCTTTCACTCTCCATATAAGCCTAACCAGTAAATTTCCAATGGAAGAACTATTCCTTTCAAATAAGGCGTATTCCTTCTTCCATCAATCTCAATCATCATTCATGCCTTTGATCCTACTTACCAATTTAAGGCCATTCCAGTCTAAAACGAACCAATCACCTTGACAATGAAGGTCTATTCCATTTTCCACCAAAAGAGATATATCAATGAAAAATGGAAGAAAGAAAGGGCAAAGGAAAGTACCCGAAATTCCACTCCGCACACACATAAGGTCCTATTCGAAGGAATAGGTAAAGTCCACTGGATCCCACTAGCTTTGCAAACTTGACAAGGTCATAACTTCCTTCAAAGTTATACTGTAGTCATTGTTAGAAATAATATAAGTGACATTGTAAAAGTATTAAAACATTCAAAACATCCTTTGAGGGGAATATCACTGCACGAGACAGAAGAAGTGAACTCACAAACCTGTCCTCTCACTGGCTCATGCCCATTCCAAAAGACATAAGTTTCAATAACATCTGCTCCACCTTCCTTGGTCTTAGCAATAAGATCAGGCCACATCTGGTATCATGTGAAAATGCAATACATCTATCAAACGATAGTCTAGACTTGCAACTGTATCTGAATTCACAGCAGTGATTACAGGAAAACTACAAAAGCAAAAATTCTCCTTGTCTATACTCCTGGCAAAGAGCAACGTGGACAGCAACACTCAGGACAACAATATTCCCCCAGCATCTACTTTTCCTTTTGGCAACTTATGTCTAGTTCTACTCTTAGTAACAGATGTAGTCTAGTTCTACTCTTAGAAACAGATGTAGTCTAGTATTCTAGAAGCCAACGTGATAAACTAAAGACGAGCATGACCTAGAATACACTCTGGATTGCAGACCTGATAGAGTAAATGACAAATTCAGTAAATTTCAAGTTCCTTTATGGCATCATACTCCCTTGGTTGTCACCTATATTGTTGTGGCAGACATAAGTACGTAAAACTCAAGATTCCCAACCAACATGGTATTAGAGAAATTCAAAAAACCGGGTACTAAATCAACAAACGGCTTCAAGGCGTGTAGTGAACCACTTTCTTTAAGTCTTATTTCGTGCTTACCGAAACAGTCTCGGAGATACAATAATAACAAAAACACAAAGAGAGAATGAGTGTAGAGGGGATTGATTTCCGAGATGGAAGGCGTAGAGGATGATAAATTTTGTTTGATTTTTTTTTTTTTTTTTTTATCAATCTTGAGAGGGGGTACTTAATAGTTTTCAAGTGCCACTTGGAAGAGACATGTCTCTTCACCAAAAGATGCCAAAAATATCTCTTTACTTATTTTGAAAACACACCAACAAACGCATCCCGCGATACCTTGATTCCTGAATCCCATTCCTTGTTCCTGCACATTCCACCTTCGACAACATAATGCAGCTTCCCCTTCTCATTTGTTACAAACCAAACAATTCAATACATAGTAAGTATTGCAGTCAACTCCCCACCACAACCCCCCCCCCCCCCCCCCTCCTTTCAATATTAACACAATTTAGGTACAAGGTATGAGGTGGGCAGCTTCCAGCCCAATGGACATTTACGTGAGAGGGCATGTTACAGTATAAAGCCAATCATGGGTTTTGAAGGGTAAATGAGAGTGAGAGGGAATAGGTGTCACGATTCTGTCAATATCCGATCAGTCAGATGTATATCCGATCAATCGGATTATCCTACGGAGAGTTTATGTTAGTATCCGATTGATCGGATACCTACCTGAACGGATAGGCTGCTGGTAGGCGGGAAAAAGCCTTTTTTTACCATTTTTTATTTTTTTTTATATCTTTTCATTTTTTGTTAGTATTTTGCCTTTTAAACTCTATAAATAGGGATTAATACTTCATTGTAAAATTTTGTTTACTTGATTAATAAAATTTCTACAACTATCTCTCTTTCAATTTCTTCAATTTCTCCCTACAGTTTCCCTTCTTCTACTTCCTTCCTCCTTTGCTAATATTGATTCTCCCCCTACTTCTTCCCTTTCTCCCTCAATTTCTTCTCTTTTTGTAATTAATTTATGAAGTTTTGACCAAATTACTATATTGGGTCATAACAATAGGGTACCTGGGGAGTGGCGCGGGGGTAGTGAATGCCGGCGGAGATGAGCATTCGACGCGTGCCGCCGATGATAAGTGCCCTGTGATCGTAACTCACGTTGAAGGGCTCGAAGAACTCGCCGGCAGAAGCTGCGAATTGTACAGCAAGAACCAGAATGACCCATGGGAGAGAAATTTGAGGTGCACCCATTCTTCCAACGAAATTGGGTAATAGAGGAAGTCGAAGACGGAGAAGAAAGAGGTAAAAGGAATGGATTAAGAAGGAACCATGGAGACTTGAAAGCAAAGACTATGAATCAGATGATAGCTGCGCAGAGTGTGATTGAGTGTTGAAGGATACAATTGACAAACACACAGGATGAGAGAGAGAGAGAGAGAGACAATAAACATGAAGTTAAGGTCAACCAGTAGGTGCCATTTCTGGATCAGTTCATGGAGCCGTTGGTTTGAAGTAGCCTCTTTAAGACGTTGTGTTACTATTGTTACATTTATAACAATTAATTTAAAAATAATCTAATTATATTTCAATACATTAAAAAATAATTTAACTTTATTTTTTAACTAAAAAATATTATAACTCTAATTTTTTTACTAAAAAATAATTCAACTCTAACTTTTGTACCAAAAAATAATCAAACTCTAAAATTAATTTTAATAAATATTGAATTGATGGCTAAGCATAACGTGTGGTATAACGTTCCAATAATATATTTTTCTTTTATGTATTTTTGGTTTGGCTTGATTTTTTTCTGAGCCATTGCCCAAAATGGCCCAAAATAAAAAAATATTACCCAAAATAGTCTATTTCAAAAAATATTTACCCAAATGGCCTTTATGTCGTCAAATTTAAATTTTTTTGGTTTTGAAAATACATCTCTCCCTATGATAATAATTTTAAAAATAATAATTTATATTAAATATTATATAAACAAACAACTATTATTATATAATTGTAATAATGAGAAAATTTACGCCAGAAATAAAAGGTTCCACACAAGCTCCCGTTCTGCGGAAAAATTATGATAGATAATATTATTTAATACTTAACAAACAACTTAATTTAAAATTTTTATTATAAATTACATATGTAATTTAACTAAAATATATGTTATAAAGCTAAATATAACGTGATAATAAAAATATAATTAATATATTTAATCTAATTAATAATTAATAATTTATTAAAAATTAAATAAAAAATTCTAAGAAGGTTTTAAGGGGAAAAAAGACATTTTCAATAAAGGATTGCCTACTTTAAGCCTCATACGTGATGAATGAGATGTTCTATGAGTTGATGTAATTTACTTGTTCCAACTCACTCCCTTTTCAATACAACATATCCTTTCTTAGAAAGAACTCTCAAAGGGTTTTTTCTTATTCTACCATTGTAAAAAGGATGTGAAAAAAAGGACAAAATATTGTAAACGTAATAGGAAACTCTGTTATTATTTAACTTATACTGCAATCCACAAAAATGCGTTATGAAGAAATGGCATAAAAACCCATATCGAAAATAAAGCACTAATCATTCATTATCCTTATTTCTTCTCTTTTTACAAGGTGAGGAAGTATTAACATCCTTCTAAAAAGGGTCACCAACATCTGAGTGAGAGAGAGAAAAACGAGCTTCAAATCCAAAATTTCACATTTGAAAGGTAGATAGCCTAAACCATACTCCAAACCCAAGAAAGCCCAGGAGCTCATTTATAACAAGTACAAATGATCTCCTTCTAATACAAACAGAAACAAAAGTGTGACATGAAAGTAACAAGGGACGTTGTCTGGAAGAATTGTATCAAATTTTTTCCATTGATCTTGCGCTATAGTAAAAAAAAGAATGAATTTCCATGGTAATTGAATATCTTAAACCTTTCAAAAACGCTATTCACATTACCCAATTCTCAAAATCAAACGACTAGGAAAGAAATCTACTCCTTTTTGTGCACCCAATACACATCAGATTCATCTCCATTGATTTTACCCACCCTTTTATAAACCGTGCCCGTTCACTATCAGATAAACCTCTGAATCTGACATGCCAAAGACAGGCACCCATGTCTCTCAAAATTGCATTGACAGAGACGTAATGATGTTTACCACCTACCGTCTCGATCTGGGCTCCCGGCGTTACTGCAGTCTCTTGAGTTCGAAAGCTGAATAGGGGATGCCGATAAATTGTTGCCCATGTCCTTAGTCTTGTGGAGCAGAAAGGTTCCAGAAAGAATGGTTACAAAACCACACAATTCTGTAGCAATCTGTGAGCCATTTTGAGAATCCCAATCCTGAATCCCAACACATGTAAAATAACTGCGGATTATTATACTGACAACAGAAAGTTGCACTCTTGATATACATATAAGACACATTTGCCGAACAACAAAATCTTGGGTTTATAATTCAGTTTAAGGTTATGTAAGGAAGCCCTCCGGAAATAGCCTCTCTACAGTGGGAAAAAATACTAGGACCTTTAGTATAAATAATCCTTCAATTTAAATGTTGTTTCTAGCTGCAAATGGTCCATAACCATTACGCAGTAAGTAAGATGCTGAATTACTTCATGCATTTTGCAAAATCTAGGTTCTGTAGCTGCTTTCTGAAGCTTCATCAGTCCCAGGACCCAACAGAGAAGACAGCTGCTTCTTACGTAGCTCTCTATCGAGATTTTCTTTGTGGAGGACATTGTCAGAGCATCAAGCAAATAAACAGATTGGGTGAACAACCAACATTAGGTGACAAACTTACAATAGGATTAACAAAATGAGATTTTCTGAGAAATAAACAGACTGACATTTTCTTAATTGCAGATAGGGGAATAAATGCAGTAAACTTTGATGAAATACTCATGTTTGAAATCGATTTGGACTCCTTGGTATTCGTTTTGGGGGCTCGGTAGCTTATTGAACAAGGGAATGCTTGACTCAATAACATTGGTGGACACTTTGATAAGGGTTCATTTAGCTCTGTCTTGTTAACGGTCGATATTAGCTCAAAAATGATTCAATTATGGCTTAATAGTAACTCAAATAGTTTCGTCTGGTAGTGAGCTCGACCCAATAGTAAGCTTTTCTAGAATGTGATCTCAACTCTGCTCGACTTGGTAACGAACTCAACTTGGCTCAGTTAGGCTAGCGACCCAAGTTGAGCCAAGAATTGAACACACCAATATCTTTTGAATTTAAATATAAGTTCGAAATCTCGATTAAGCACGGCAGGAGTCCAAACAAGAGAGTGTTTGGCAGGACTCAGCTCATATACAACGATAGTTGGAGACATATTTGACTCGTGAAGCTCAGGTAACCCAGTTCGAAGCTCCACCGCAACGATAAATTCAATGAGTTCTGCCATGTCTGTGAAGGATACCAATATGCAACAGAACTAAAAAGATGCTGCTAGAGTTCATGCTATGACAACATGCACTACATCACCTTAAACATGATCATACTTGCAAGGATCGTGAGCGAAGTAAACATCACGTAGTAGACGGGAGATACAACAGCCGTATTAAAAGTGTCCAGTGCCTGCAGAAATGATTTTGGATCATGTTAGGCTTACAATTCTTTTTTCCCGATAAAAGCGAAGAAATGCAAAACAAAATTCGACATCTCATGGAGAGACCCGAGGGAGGCACACAAAGTGCATGAATGGGAAAACTAACCAAAAAAACAGAAACAAAAAACACGGAAAACAGAAACAAACCAATGAAGCACACCCAATGTTCTATGATCATAGTTAGGCTTACAATATTTGTCTGGAGAAAACAAAAGGCATAAAACGTCATGACTACTTTCGTTCTAGAGATAAAACTTAACACCTTATTTTGAAGATAGTATAAGCTATTTTTGGGATACATTCAGTATATAGCCTTCAGTAACAACTCCCCTTTGAAATCAAAACCACACATTGCATGAGATAAGGAAACAGAAAGTCATATGAAGCTGCCTCGCCAGAATATAAATCTCTGCACCCCCACATCACATAGCAATAGAATATAAATATCTCTGCTGTAAAGTTTAGCTCCTATTTTCCATAAAAGCACATCAATGTCCGTAAACTAGGCACCACACTTGCAGGATCATCCTGTTGGTTACAACAACAACAATAACAACAAACCTAGTGCTTCAAAGACTTCCTATATATATATATATATATATATATATATATATATATACACATACACTTCAGGGTGCGATCCTAAAGGGAGGCTGTGTTCAAGGGGCCCCAACCTAAGAAGCATGAAGGCATGAAAGCATGAGAGCATAAAAGCATAAGAGCAAAGACACGGCACAAAGCAAGCATAATGAAAGCATAAAGCAATGAAAGGCAAATAATAGGCAAACAGGCAAATAAAACAGCTCCCAGTCATATCAAGTACATCAAAGAAGCAGTCATATAATCCTGGGAACACTACTGTTAGCAAGAATATGCTCCTGTATTCTAAGCCAATACATCGGCTACCCTTATGCTAGCCCTCCACCGAGCTTTATCTAAGGCCATCTTCTCCCATAGGTTTAGGTGCGTTACGTCGTGTCAAAATGTCTCCAACCATCTCTTCTTTGGCCTGCCTCTTCCTCTGCTTCCGAGCATAGAACGAAATTGTTCGCATCTGCTTACTGGATTAATGGTCGATCTCCTCCTAACATGCCCAAATCACCTCAAATGTTCCTCCTATCATGAATCCTGTTGGGTAATTGTTGAATTGTGTCTCAAATTCGTGTATGGATCTAGAAACAGAGGTTTATGGTGGTAGCTAAGGGTCTGATGATATGGACCTCATTTTTGGAATTGGCCTAGTACACCTATCTCACCTAGGGTCTGATATTGTGCCTCTATATATATATATATATATATATATATATATATGCATTATAGGATTTCTACCCCAGAGTTGCTTGTATCCTCCATTCGGATCTCATAGTGAAAGCTTTCTACACGCACCCATGGTTTTTTTCCTCAATTTGAGAGTTTCTCATGAAAATCTATATGTTATTGTTTTTCATTCTCTATTTTCTTCTCATTTTCACTCAGGTCTGCTATTTGGCATTTCAATCAAATCCAATTCTTGATTTTTTTTATTAACAGTATGTCAATAAATTTCTTTCATAGGTAAGCAAGGTTAGGAGAGATGTGATTTAAATGAAGAACCTCTTATCCTAGGGCTCAAACTTAGCAGTGTTTTGTCACTGGACCAAGCCCTCATTGGTGGCAAGTCAATAAATGTCAACAATGCCGTTTTGTATATCAGCCTGGAATGATGCCTTCTCAAATGTCAGCAATTTTGATGCATCACCATCAATCGCCAAAATTCACTTCAATTACAGTAAGAATTGCTACCACCTAGATCCGCCTACTTTTCAATCGCATGAAACAAAGCCGATGAATAATATTCATCTTTCCACTGGCTTTTGGCCTTCGTACCCATTTTATTCCTGGAAAGGTTCCCTTCAAGATACCATGAAAAAAGGCAAAATGCAAAGTGCTAGAAATCCACTCGAACTAACTCTCTCATGTCAAAACCTTGGCAGCCCTTCGATATCCTAAAACAGATCCTTCTGTATTAGATCTCTATCAATTATAAACACTGGGAGTTTGTGATCTTTAACTGCACAAGCCTAAAACAGTAAACGTTCATTTTCTTGAGACTATTGGTCGCAAGAGTTAAATAGCCTGAGAGAATTCACATGTCCATCCCCATAGTAATACGCTGATGGCAACAATATCATCATAAGCTGCTACGATGAGCCCAACTTTAGTCGCAGTACAATTCAAGAACTCTGATTTGAAGGTCTAAGATGAGAGCATAGTTTTACAGAGTCAAAATGTAATAAGCATTACGAATAAGTATGTCCAACCAATGCATTTATACTCACTAAATTGATCAAGAACTATCTTCACTACATACACAGACATAATTGCTGTGAAGAATTTAACTGTTAGTTATTTTCTCATCTTCAACAGAGTGGGACTCAAGAAGGCTCTACAATGTCGGAATGAAATCTTGATTCCATATTCTCTGGTTAATTAAAAAAAACTACCACATCATCATTAGTAGATAAAGCGAGTGGGCTGTGAAGAGTTTAAGTAACAACCATAGTTGCAGGAATCTCCTAACACTAACGTTTCATGCTTCAGAAATGCAATTCGGCATTTCAAAGTCAGAATTCCATTTGAAAGCGTATCAAACTTGACAGAAACACGATTCAAACAATTATGGAATTATTTTGATAAGAGGATGCTTATTAGATTATTTGTTGGCTCATATCATCACTTGATATTCAAGTGATTGAATTATGTGGATATGTTAAGAGTCAATTTTCTAGATCTTATTCATTGGAGTACTTAATTTTCTTGGTTATTGCTTAATATTTACTTTCTTTTGGTATTTATAGCGGCTCAATTGGTAACATTTTGTTACTTTTCGTGTATACATGGTATAACAACAACAACAAACCTAATGTCTCAAGGGCTCCCGCCAATGTAGGGTCGGGGGGATGAGAGTTTTACCCCTTTTAGAGTGCTACCCTAAATGAAGGCTATGTTCGAGAACCCTCAACTAGAAAAGCATAAACAATAGCATGGACAGAGTATAAAGCTATAATAAGCAATAAAGCAACAAGCAACAAGCAACAAAGCACATAGCACCACGAAGCAACAATACAACGCACAAGCTGCAAGCAACAATAAAATGTATTCCGTTTCCACGCTCCCAACCCTACCAACTTCTATGATTGCCCACTTCCCCATTCCCGCTTCCGTTTCCACTCCCGCTCCCACTTTGTGCAACTATAGTAGCAACCGCTTTTAGCATATGATGATTAAATAACTAAACAAGTAAGCATTTCATACAATCTGAAGAACCATTGATTATGAATTCCCTAGCAGGAAGACATTGATGTCAAAAGCAAAAGAATGACAACGTCCAATGGAGAGAACTCAACCGTAGGCTTGAGAAAGCAAAGTGAATGGAGCAACCCTTAAGTACTCAGCGATTATCAACGCTAATTAAACTCGACAGGCAACTGTTTGATGCAATTCCAGATCACTGAAAAACTGCTTCAGTATTTACCTTGTTCAAATAGTTAATTTGAAAGAGGCAACAAACAATCACTACAGCAGTGAAAAACCACGCAGGGAAGTAGATAAATTGGTTCATCCCTTCGAATGTCAGCTTTAAAGCAATACTCACTGCTTTGACACTCATAACCTACACAAGGATAGAAGGGTCAGGTCAATCTCAAGCTAAATCATAATGTCAATATCTGCATGCAAAAATTCTTGATTTTAGTAAACAAACCGTAAGGGAACCCATCAGGGAACAAACTCCAATGTACACTATCATGTGAGTATGCCCATATCGTGGTACATAGTAAAAAATAAGGACAAGAACCAGGACCAAAACTATGGCAGCAAATACGAGAAAACCTGCCCAGAAAAGAATTCGATTGTCAGCAACTCCTTGAGATAAAAGAACTGATAACTAACAGAAATATCATATCATATCGTCATAGGAAAAGGCTGTTGGATGATGGCATGTTATCAAGCATCTAACTACATTCTAGCAAAGTCACACAAACAAATAGTCTATGGTTAGAACGCATTTTTGGTCATGTGCAGGCAATTAATCTCCTTTTCAACAAGTATGCAGAGATGGAGAATTTAAAATTTTTGGAAACTACATGCATATGTTCCCGAATAAACTGAAATATTTGAAGAGAGAGTATATTTAAAATAGGTAACACAAGTTTGATAAAAAAAAAATACGTAACAAAGCACTAAAACCTACCTGGCTCTGTTGCTAGATGCCATACTTGCTTGACAGACTCAATGTTTCTCTCATGTGGAGCATGCAAAACAATAGTAGTAGACCCGACAACACAGAGAGCACAACCAAGCACACCAAAGATGTGTAGCTTTTCCTTCAAAATGAAATGAGCGAGAACTGAACTGCATTGCAGAAACTTTCTTTAGGAGATATACTGAGTATTTTCGTAAAAGTTTGACTGAAAACTTATCTTGTCTATACCTGAAGATAATACTTAAGGCTCCCAAAGGAGTTACAAGAATCGCAGGTGCAAATGCATAAGCAGCAAAATTAGCTATTTCCCCAACAACCACTGCACAAAGCGGATAAGGTGTTGATGCACAATATCAATATACAGAAAAGTGGCTTGCAACTGAATTAATAAATTATCCTTTGGGGTGGCAAGGACAGGGAATACGTATCTTTAAAATTATATTGATGTCGAAGATAATGGATAAAGCATTGACATAACATAAGGCTAATATGCAGACATAGACATGTAGTTGCTTACCAAAGAGGGCACCAACACGCCGTCACCGGATCCCATTAGAACTCCGAAGTTAAGCGTGCTTGGGCGAGAGTAGTACCAGGATGGGTGACCTCCTGGAAAGTCCTCACCCTTAGGTTGGGGGCACTGGGAAACAGCCTCTCTTCAGGTTAACATCCTGAAGGGGGAAGGCTGCGTACATTCGCCCCCCCAGACCCTGTGTAGGTGGGAGCCCTTGAGGCACTGGGTATTAAAAAAAAAAGACATGTAGTTGCTTCTATTCACTTTTCTTATGGCACATCCCACATTCTTCAACTGCCGATAAGATGATTGAACACGTCTAAAATTCAAAAGTAAAATATTCATCCTTGAAGAGACTAGCATTCTTCTCTGGCAGATCACTTGAAATATACGAATGCAAGATGAACCTTGCCTTATATTTCCTCTAAAATCCTTAAACAAGAACAGCATAATGTACATCAGAAAACGCAAGAACGGGTAAGGATTTTGTTTGTTAGAGCGTGTCGCTGCATCATGACTTTTTGGAATAGGAGAAGTACCCGAGGGAAAGATAAAATAAGCACGTATATATGTATACTGATCACAAAACAAACAGGGTCAAAACTCAAAATTATACACATAAATCAATGACCTAAACACCAAGGGAAACAAAAACTTACTGGTAATCATCCCAGCCCACCACAAAGGTTCAGACAAATAAGAGTACCCACCAGAACCTGACCAAAACAGGCAATTTTCCAGTCAATGAGAACCAACTTGTAAGAAAAATGACTACAATCATAAGTAGGGCCAGACATAATCCCAAGCAATCACTTGGCGCCTCCAAAATTTAGTGGCCCCAAATTTTAGGTGTTGTGTTTTCAAAGTCTCTATTATTAATATTGATATATTTTATGATTAAAATTTATATAATTTGTTGTATTAGTATTAAGTTGTTAAAGGAATATTATTATATATGGAGGCCCTCATTTAAAACATTCGGTAAGGGCCTCGAAAATGTCAGGATAGGCCATGATCATAAGCTAAAGTTGTGTAGAAGTGTTACAATATGGAACTTGTCCCGCATCGAAAAATATAGAGGAAGGATACAAACTCATATACATCAGGAGCTACTCCACCCATTGCTAATTAATTTTTAAATGGAATCTCCTTTGGCTCATATCAAAAAGTGATGGGACATTCATTTATAAATAAAATACCAAAAGAAGAGGAGAAAAGAGGATCAAAACCTGCTCTAACACCATTGTTCCCAGCTTTCATAAGACCCTTTTTCTTAATGATGAAGCTCGACCCAATGAACACGCTTGAAGATACAGCCAGAACAAGCCCATGAATGTTGTCAATGGACATCCCCATTGTCAATCAATTAGTGTATGCGGGCATACACACACACACACACAGAGAGAAAGGGATGATAATATGAATTCCCGATCCTTGCGAGCCAAATCTCTAACCCCTAACCCGAAAATCGAAACCCAAATCAATATCAATATCAATATAAAGAAACGAAGACATAAACACAACAGGGATCTGAATCGAAAATTACCAAATTGGCTTGGCTCTTCAGGAAAGGGAATGCAATTAAGAGCCCAAATCAATCTTACAAATGCAACAACATCATATTATCTCAGATTCCGAATTGGGCTTTTGTCGATACTGATAAAAAACACAGATCAAATACAAGCCGAAGCGAAAATCAAACAAAATCAACAAAACAACGCAGACAAGCCGGTGACGATGAGGGAGGCAGCTTCAATGGAGAAGAACCCGATGAGATTCTGTCTCTCCCTCATGATTGTTTCTTGCCTTGCTGTATCTTCTGCAACAATGGCGGTTTCTCTCTCTCCCTTCTACCTCTCAGCAACGGTTTCCGTTACCTGCCAGGCTAAAAAATAGGAGCCACAAGATTTAAGTACAAACGGGCCCGCATATCCCGCTTTAATTGGGAAAAGAATATAAAACGAAATATATGTGAAATAAATGCATTGTATAGTAATATAAGCAGTGTATTGCAGTTATTATTTATGATATAAATAAAACGTAGATATATTTTTGAGTAATTTTTTTAAATAGTATATTTTTATATTTTTATACTAAAAATAGCACCTAAAAAATTTAAAATTATTAAAATAGCACACAAACATTAAAAATTATCAAACTAACACTCTCAGTCAGTATGTCATTGCTACCAAAATGAGGATATTTTGGTCATTTTATTTTTTTTAAAATAAAAAAAGGATTTTTTTAACGGCTGCAAAAACTTTTTATCAAAAAACAAAAAAATAATAACTTTAATGTCGACTAAATTTTTAGTATTGTATTATATAAATACTATTATTCAATATGTCAAAATTTATCAAAATTTTAAAATTTATTGCAAGAAAAAAGTATATTTACTATTATTATTGTTGTTATATATTTATGTTTATATATTATACAAAAAATTTAGATGGTTTGGACATGTTAGCAGAAGACCGACTGCAGCCCCAGTCAGGAGGTGTGAACAGCTTCACACGGCGATAAGCAGAAGAGGGAGGGGCAGACCAAAGAAGAGTTGGCTGGAGACGATTAGTCAAGACCTAACCCACCTAAACCTAAGAGAGGAGATGGCCTTAGATAGGGCACGTTGGAGGGCCAGCATAAAGGTAGCGGACGGGGCAGAGTTGAATAGTGCGGGGAGTGGCCGGTAGTTTAAGATCCTTAGGCAGGCATAACCTCAAGGGTAGCACTTATAGGCTACCGTAGTCTCTGACCATGCTTCTTATTCTTATTCTTCTTCTTCTTCTTCATCTCCTTCTTCCTCAAAATGCTTTGGTAATTGATTGGTGGTTTATCTGCGGGCACCAAACTACTTCAGGTTGGGGGTCCCTGAAAACAGTCTCCTTTCCCGCCGGAAAGGGTAAGGCTGCGTGCATCAACCCCCCCCCCCCCCCCCGACCCTGCTTTTTGCGGGAGCCGTGAGGCACTGGGACTATTGTTGTTGTTGTTGCATATTATACAAAAAATTTGGGCAATATTTGATTTTTTTTTTCTTTTACATTATGGTGAAAGGTTGTTCCAGCCGTAAAAACCAAAAAAAAACATTTTCTTTTTTTTAATTTTAAAAAATTAAAATGACCAAAATGTCATTGCTTAGTGGCACTGACATGCTGACTGGGCGTGTTGTTTGGTAATTTTTAATTTTCTAGTACTATTTTGATAATTTTAAATTTTTGTACGTTATTTTGAGAATAAAAATGTCAAAATATGCTATTTTAGAAAATTACCTTATATTTTTTTCAAATATTTTTATACTTTTAGCTGGGTGGTTGTTTTTGACTATTAAATTATTTTATCTTTTTATTGAATTTCTTTATATTCTGTTTTGAGTGCATGTAGGCCAGATCTATGTAGTTAATTATTAACTTGATTTACTTTTATGTATAGGAATTTAGATCTTTTTTCTTCTATACAAAATTCAACAAGTAAGAGTTCTCAACTTGCTCTTCCACTGTCTCTTGGTCGTTCTTCTCCCTTTTTTCACTTATAATATGGCAGGGTCGGATATAACTACAAGTGATCCAAGCATCCACTTGGACCCCCGAAGTTTAGGGGCCCCTCAATTTTAGGGGTTGTGATTTTAGAAATAACAACTGTTAATATTAATAGGTTTTAAAAGAAACGTTATTATATATGAAGGATCCTATTTAAAATTTTGTTTACGGCCTCGAGAATATCAGGACCAACCCTATAATATGGTATCAAAGTATTAGAATGCCGCTACTATTGTAACTCAAAGCTTCGCTTTTTCTCCATTTTGTCGGTCTTTGGAGTTCCTAAAACTTAGAGCTTCTAATTTTATAGTGTTTGCTGGTTGATTGTCATTTTTGTGTAATGTTGATACACCTTTATAAGTTAAACCTTAAATCAAATAACATGTGGCAGAATCGGAAGCGAATCGGCTTTGCAGGATTTTTAATCAGGCTGAGATCGATGTGAGAATAGGAGTTGTGGAGCATACCCAATAGAGTTGTTGAAGTATATATTTATAATAATGAGAACAGGAGCAATTACAGAATATTCACAGAATAATATCAGAATAATATCGGAATAACATCAGAATAATATCAAACAATATCTCTAATACGCCCCCTCAATCTGTGCGAGAGGGGCTAACGTGCAGATTGGCTTTGTGGTAGCGGAAGCAATCAGTAGCCAACCCTTTGATTAATATATCAGTAACCTGTTTGGTGGTAGACGTGTATCGAACCTGGATATCACCCTTAACAGCCTTCTCACGAACATAGTGAAAATCAACATCCACATGCTTGCTGTGATTATTAGAAATAGGATTGGCAGCCAAGTAGGTAGCAGAAACATTATCACAGTACACAATTATCAGGCCAGAGTGACGGAGACCTAAATCACGCATGAGGTATCGAATCCAATCACATTCAGCGACAACCTTGGCTACAGCTCGATATTCAGACTCGGTAGATGACTTAGCGACTGTAGGCTGCTTCTTTGCACGCCATGAAATGAGGTTGGGACCAAGGAACAAGGTAAAACCTGTAATGGAGCGACGAGTGTTAGGACAGCCACCCCAGTTAGCATCAGCATATGCAGTAACAGATGTGCAGGAACCCGGAGCTAGAGTGAGATTATGATCGGGCGTGAGCTTAAGGTATCGTAGGATGCGTTTAACCATCTGCCAATGGGAAGTAGAGGGAGCATGCGTGAACTGAGATACACGATTAACTACGTATGCAATGTCCGGACGGGTTATGGTGAGGTACTGGAGAGCACCCACCGCACTACGGAACTCGGTCGGGTCAAGTAAAGGAAACCCATCAGCCACATAGGGTTGCACCCGAGCTAGTAAGGGGGTTTGTACAGGTTTAGCTTCAAGCATGTCATGCCGACCTAATAAGTCAAGGGTGTACTTATGTTGGGAAAGAAAAAGGCCATGGCAAGTGCGTTTGGTTTCGATGCCAAGGAAATAATGAAGGGGGCCAAGATCTTTCATTGCAAATTGGGTTGAAAGAGAGGCAGTGAGGCGAGCAAGTAGGGAAGAATCGGAGCCCATGAGGATAATGTCATCCACATATAGTAGGAGACACACAATGGCAGTAGATGACCGATGTATGAAAAGCGAGGGATCAGCCTTATTACAGTAGAAACCTAGACCATAGAGAAACATGCTAAACCTATGAAACCAAGCTTGTGGTGCCTGCTTAAGGCCATAAAGAGCCTTGCATAGACGGCATACATGTGTGGGAAATTTCGGGTGGATGAACCCGGGAGGCTGTTGCATGTATACTTCTTCTTTTAAAAAATCATGTAAAAATGCTTTTTTAACGTCCAGTTGGCGAATGGGCCACTTGTTAGTGACAGCAAGGGCAAGGATGAACCTGATGGTGGTCGGTTTAATAACAGGGCTAAATGTTTCAAAGTAGTTAAGGCCCTCACGCTGGTGAAAACCCTGAGCAACAAGACGAGCCTTAAACCGATCAACAGAGCCATCGGGTTTATACTTGACCTTGTACTTCCAAGTGCTACCGACCACATTTTGAAAAGAAGAGGCAGGAACAAGATCCCATGCTTGGTTTTAAATGAGGGCATTTAATTCCTCGGCCATGGCCTCCTGCCACTGAGGATTCTTAGCCGCCTGAGAAAAACAAGTAGGGTCCTGAACCACAACAACCGAGCTAAGAGATAGGATATGTTTGGATTTGCGTATCCCATCCTTAAGATGGGTGCACATGGGATGGACATTAGACATGGGAGGGGCAGCGTCGGGCGTAGGGAAGGAACCAGAAGAACCATCCAAGGAGGTCACTGGAGGTCCAGCCGGGGGATCCTGATGTACGCCCCCTGAAGCGACACCTTCATGCGTCCCGACTGTAGGAACCACAATGGCCGATGTCAGGGAAGGAGCCGAAGGGGGTGATGAGGGTGCCGCAATAGGGGATGCTGGGACCGCAGCTTCACCATCCGACCTTTTAAAGTGATGTACAAAAATCATAATATTTTGTATATTTTTTGGCGGTGACCCTGCCGCATTATTACACTGTTCGCATAGCGGCGGAAGCCTTTGTCTTGTGGAGGTCGCGGGTTCGAATACCACTAAGCACAATATATTTTTGAGCATTTTTTATTAATAACTCTTAACACTGAAAACAAAACTAATCCTATATAAATCGTTATAGAATTAATATGATTTTATTTTTTTAAAAATAAGGGTATTACGTATTAGTACCATAAGGATTGGTTTAATAATTTTTTAGTTCAAAAACTTTATAATATAATTTCGGGTAAATTACAGAAAATTCCCCTGATTTTTGCGTCAATAACAAAAAACCCTCCTCACAAATAAAATCACTCACTAAACCCCCTAACTTTTGAAAATTTTTTACTTTGCCCCTAAATAAAATTTTTTGACCATTTTGCCCCTCAATCAAAAAAAGTTATATTTTATCTCATAATATTTTTTTCCTGAAAATTTTAAAATAATTATATTTTTATAAATATAGAAAATTTTCTTAATTTTTTTTACTAAAAACATAAAATATTTAATTTTTGTCTAATAATATAAAACCATTTTCTAAAAACAAAATTAAACATTAGGGCAAAATGGTCAAAAATAAGTTACAAGGGGGTTAAGTGATAAATTTTTAAAAGTGAGAGAGTTTTGTGAGTGTTTTTAATTGTGAGGGGGGTTTTCTATTTTTGAAGCAAAAGACAGGGGGAATTTCTGTAATTTACCCTATAATTTATTAGTCCACGAATTTTAATTTAAATATTTAATAGTCCAATTTTAGAAAGTGCCTGAAAGATAAAAAGACATTTATACCTTTATTCAAAATGTCGCCATTTTTTTAAATTTAGTACTTTTCTTGAATTTTTTTAACTTTACATGTTAACTTTTGGTTAGAATGTTGATGTCATATGTTTGAAATTGAAATAAAAAATAATTACACTAAAACTTGTGGACTAATAATTATTTCACAAAACTTCTGGACTAAAAATAATCTAACCTTGGATGATTGTTTTTTTCTTTCACATAAATAATAATATAATTTTATTTTGACATATATATATATATATATATATATATATATATATATATATATATATATATATATATATATATATATATATATAATTCTAATTTTCTAAGTTATCAATAACATATATATATTGTCTATTTTTATTATTTTATTTTTATTATAAATATGGACCCCGCATTGCTGAAATCCTCAATCCGCCACTGGTTTGACATTTATCACCTAGGTTATGGTTGATATTTCAATATATAAAATTGGGTACCATGAGGTTTGAAAATTTTATCAATCAGTCACCCTACATTGGAATTTAATAATTTTTTGTAAAAATCTAACCATTTTATGCAAAAATTGCTGATATAATACACAATTTTCATAATAAAATAAGTAATTCCAATATTTTCATTAAAAATTCATTGAATTGTAACAAAATATTCACCTTAAAAATTCGTTGAATTGTAACAAAATTTTCACCAATGTTGATATGAATTACTTAAATATTGCCAAAATAATATGTCATTTTGCAATTTGTGGCAAAAATATCAAATTCAGGTGAATATAGTAATATATATCAAAATTTTGTTTAATTTTAGCATTTTCCAAGTAAAATCATTGAATTTCGACAAAACTTTATCTGATTGATAAAATTTTAAAACTTGAGATACCTAAGCGATAAATTGTTTAAAATTCAAGGTACCCATTATATATATTGAAATGTCCAGGTACCAAAATGATAAATATTCAAGCCTCAAGTTACCTAAATGATAATTTCCTATTTTTTAGGTGCACGTCAGCATAAAGTAATGGGAACCCATTAAAGGTATCTCAACAATATATACATATATATATATATATATATATATATATATATATATATATATATATATATATTTTAAAGTACCTGATAAATATGTTTTCAAATCTCAAGGTACCTCAATCAAGTTTTCTCAAAAAATTATCACATCCAGGTAGCCTGAGTTTAAATATTTTATCAATATGGTATTTTAAATGATAATACTCTATTCAATTTATCTTTCTGTATATATTAAACATACGTATTCAATGAACTTAGATAACAAACAAAGAAAACCTTGTTGATTAAACTTGAAGTTGAGATCAAGTCTAATACATATGGGATTGACATGTTTGGGCCGATATTTATTTTTTTCCTATTTTGCTCTCTGTTTCAAGAGGAAGATAGTTTTACTCAAATTTCAAATTGGATTTTTTTTTTCCTTCATATTTTTCATGTATTCCAAGTATGGGAAAACCACTTTCCTCCAATTTTTTTTTTTTTCCCTTCGTCAACATTTTCTATGTTCCAAATGGACCTTAAAAGAATGGTGAGAAGGCATGGCAGAGTCGTAAGAAAATGGGAAAAAAGAGAAAGAAAGTTGTAATTTAATTTCTGGCCTAGAAAGTTTGGGTTTTGAATGAAAAACAGATAATATGTTTAATTATGAATATGGGGTGAGGAAGCATGTTCAAATGTGTGTGAAAAAATAGTGCATGCGCTCCCATACGATAAGGAGTCACAATTTTTTTAGTATATCGGATTTGGATATAGAGATTGTAATTACAAACTCCATAGTGAGCTTGAATATCCAATTTGGTTGTGATTTTTTTTTCCAAGTTAGAAGAGAGTTTTTACATAAATTTGGATAATTTTTTATGTCAACCTTTTGTTTCCATTATTTTTTCAAATAATATCTTACCTGTTGTTATTTATTTTGGCTAGTATATAAAAATATATCTATATTGTACATCACTCGTCTTAGTCCTATAAGTATAATGTATATAATCGCATTCACATACTAAAAGAATTGAACTGCTGCACCCCAAATTTGGAAAGAGGATCACGACTTGTTGAGGCCTGCCTAGTCCAAGCCACTTGAGCTAGAAACTTACCTTGCTCAGGCTTAGGTGAGATGTTTGGGCTTTGAGCCAAGTTACAATTGCCAACTCGAGGTAGTGGGCTGGGTGCATATAGGCCACAACTTGGCCACTTCAGTTGGGTTTGAGGGGATAGGCGCTTCATTGCACAACTACTTACCTGTGTCTAAAGAAACCATACGAGTTCTGATAATTCTTGCTTTTAGCCATGATCTTGTAAAAATTATAAATTAACTTAAACTTAAACAGTGGAAGGAAGTACCCTTTTTTGTAATGAATTATTAAACTAATACAAGAGCTATCCTATTTATACAAGAATAAATCTAGATAAAGAGACAAGCCTCATCATCTCCTAAGTTAAAAGTTACAAGAAATAAAACAATAGTAAAGGGGCCATTGATGGCCGGTTGGAGAAAGAAGAGAGGATAGGGGAAAACACTTGAATGCCACCTACCTACCACCTAATTACAAATGAAGGATCTACAAGAATAATTACAAAGAATATGCTAAAGGAATAAATACATATACAAAATAAATACGTAGAATACAAAAAAGAAAAAATACGAAAATACTAAATTCTACACTCCCCCTCAAGTTGGAGCATGCAAGTTCACGATGCCCAACTTGCCAAGGAAAGTAGAATGATGTGAAGATCCCAATGCTTTAGTAAAAACATCAGCTATCTAGTCTCCCGTATGAACAAAACGTGTGGCTATCTCCTTGGACAATAATTTCTCTCGAACAAAATGGCAATCAATCTCAATATGCTTCATCCTCTCATGAAACACAGGATTAGACGCAATATAAAGAGCAACCTAGTTATCACAAAAAAGCAACGCAAGTTCATTAGTGGAGACCATTAGATCATTCAATAACCGACGTAACCACACTATTTCACTTGTTGTTGATGCCATGGATCGATATTCAGCTTTGGCAGAAGACCGAGAAACGATAGTTTGTTTCTTGGATTTCCAAGAAATAGGCGCACCACCCAAAAAAGTAACGAATCTCGTGGTTAACCGTCTAGTTGTAGGACAACCGGTCCAGTCAGCATCGCAATAAGCACGAAGCCTCAGATCACAATCAGAAGGGAGAAAGATGCCTTGGCCTGCTGTCCCTTTAAGATACCGGAGAACCCTCATGACAACATCAAGATGAGGAGCTCGAGGATCATGCATAAACTGACTTAAAATACGAACAGCATAACAAATGTCAGGACGAGTGATTGTTAAGTATAACAAGCGCCCAACGATCCGCTATACCGACCCCCATCCTCTACGGGCTCGCCTATACCATCCGCTAAAACGTGGTTTTGCACCATAGGCGTGAAAACAGGCTTAGCCCCCAAAAGCCGTACTTCACTAACAATATCAAGCGCATATTTTCGTTGGTTTAGCATAATCTCCTTTTGTGACCGTGCTACCTGGATCCCTAGAAAATACTTTACAGGTCCTAAATCTTTTATCCTAAAAGTTTGATTCAAAATACTTTTTACTTCTGCGATGTGACTCATATCATTTCCCATGCCAAGAACATCATCAACATAAATAAGGATCACTGTATAAGTCGTCCCATGCATAAAAGTGAACAAGGAATAATCAGCTTTGGATTGTTGAAAACCAATTTTAATCAAGGTTGAGGTGAATTTCTGATTCCAGTTTCGGGAAGCCTATTTAAGCCTATAAAGTGATTTACGAAGGCGACAAACCTTCCCATCATGTTTACGCTCAAAACCTTGCGGTAATTTCATGTAGACTTCTTCATCTAAGCCTCCATGAAGAAAAGCATTACTAACATCTAATTGTTGGATAATCCAACTCCGGGCCGTGACAACGGCCAACACACAACGAACAGTCATGAGTTTAGCAACAGGCGCAAAAGTATCATGATAGTCTATATCTTCTACTTGCGTATACCCCTTAGCAACAAGACGAGCTTTATGTCTTTCGATCGACCCATCGGACTTGTACTTGATCTTGTAAACCCACTTTGAGTCTATAGCTCTCTTCCCGACCGGCAATGATTCAAGAGTCCATGTGTTGTTTTGTTCAAGTGCCTTGTTCTCTTTCTCCATAGTGTTCCTCCATTGTTCATATTGGATGGCCGTACATTAGATACAAAATTCGAGATTGGATATAAAATTCCAGAGTTAGCTAATGGAGTGGTAGTGAGAGAATGGGCTATAGAAGGCGGCACCTCAATTATGTAGTCTTGATACTTGACCAGCATAGAACGAACTCTACTACTTCTTCTCACCGCTTCTTCTTCAATGAGGGGAACACTCCCCCTCTCGGTCTCTGCTGTAGGAGGTTCGGCCAGGACCTCACTCGGCCCACTATTGTCCGGGTCTCAGTCTGTTGGACAGGCCTCGGGAGGGCCAGTCGACTGCTACTGCTGAACGGGTTCAACAGGGACTGGTTCAATAGTTTCTAAAGCGAAAAGATCGTTCCTCAGGACCCTATTATGCTTCTCATGTGTTAATCCTGATGTATCAATTTTCAAATAAGGCATAGAGTCTTCATAAAATCGGACATCCCTAGAAACAATGATTTTATTTTCATCGAAGCTATGGATTTTGTACCCCTTTTGACCATATGGGTATCCCACAAAAATCCCCGGTGAAGCCCGTTTATCAAGTTTGTCATTAGTCCGATTTTTAACATGGTAATAACGCAAACACACAAAAACCTTCAAACGAACATACGAGGGAATATTTCCCATTAACACTTCGTACGGACTTTTATTACCATGCAACGAAGTAGGCATCAAATTAATCAAATAAGCAGCCGTTAAAACACACTCACCCCAAAACCTTTTAGGAAGACCGGCTTGAAATCATAGTGCTCGCCCCACTTCTAACAAATGCCTGTGTTTGTGTTCAACAACTCCATTTTGTTGAGGCGTCCCAGTCAATGAAGTTTGGAATTGTATTCCATGTTTTGCATAGAAGTCCAATAACGGCCCATACTTAAATTCTTGCCCATTATCACTTCGAACTTGTTTCAACTGAAACCCAAACTGAGTGCTAACCATATAACAAAAGTCCATAAGAATTTTATGAGCTTGAGATTTCTCCCGCATTAGATAAACCCATGTACATCTGCTAAAATCATCCACAATTGTGAGAAAGTAACGTGCATCCATTAAAGACAACGTTCGATAGGGCCCCCAAATGTCACAATGTATTAACTTAAAACACATACTAGTACTCGAAACAGAAGTAGAAAAGGGTAAACGTGCTTGGCTAGCACGATGGCAAGGATCACAAACAAAATCTATCTTCTGAACATGTAAATGGGGAAGGACATATAACTTGGAAAAAGGAACGTGGCCTAAACGACGATGCCACAAGACAGGCTTTTTATTGCTGCTTACAGAGAAAGCCGTGGTCTCCTTTGGTTGAATGCCCAAAACATATAGCCCATTTTTCCTCCTACCCGCTCCAGTCAACTCCCTCGATCGTAGGTTCTGTATATAACAAAAATAGGAATGAAAGGTTAACGTACAATTTTCATCACGAGTAAGTTTATAATGAAAACCGGGCACATATAGAACATCACTTAAAATGAGATTATCTGATACTTGAACTTTCCCAACATGGTTGACAATCAAACTAGTCCCATTTGGCAATTTAACGGGCCCTACCACTGTATTTTCCACAACATCAAACATAATGGATAAACACGAGGCCATGTGATCTGTTGCACCCGTATCAATTATCCAAGAATTATTGTCAATTAAAACCTGACCTGTCGAATTTAAGCTCGGTGACCCAGCATTGCGCACAAAATTCATCTCTGGGTAACCCGAAGGATGAGAATTAATGACTCCCCCTGTCGTGGGAAGTACAACAAAATTTTGATTTGAAATAGCCTTAGACATTTTAGATAAAATAGAAGCCATAATCAAAATTTAAAATAAAATGCAATGCCTTTGTTCAAAAAAAATAATAAAATGCAATGCCAAATAAAAAAAGAAATGCTTCACTGGAGTGTGGTGTTAAATAACCCAAAACAAATTGCTCTAGAAGCCAATTTCAAAAAGCTCACTGCACGCTTGGGATTATTAGCAAGAAGAGAGCATATACTTGAAAATCAAATTAAAGAAACCGTCGGCTGAAGGGCATGAAGATCAAAGTATTATTTGATCGAACTCTGCTCTGATACCATGTAAAAATTATAAATTAACTTAAACTTAAACAATGGAAGGAAGTACCCTTTTTTTGTATTGAATTATTAAACTAATACAAGAGATATCCTATTTATACAAGAATAAATCTAGATGAAGAGACAAGCCTCATCATCTCCTACGTTAAAAGTTACAAGAAATAAAACAATAGTAAAGGGGCCATTGATGGCCGGTTGGAGGAAGAGGAGAGGATAGGGGAAAACACTTGAATGCCACCTACCACCTAATTACAATGGAAGGATCTAGAACAATAATTACAAAGAATATGCTAAAGAAATAAATACATATACAAAATAAATACGTAGAATACAAAGAAGGAAAAATACGAAAATACTAAATTCTACAGATCTTGTGGTGTATATATCAAATGGATATCAAATTATATTTTTTAAATACTTAAGGAAAAGTTTATAAGGAACAAACAGAAGGGTCCATGGTTCTTGATATGGAAAATAAAAAAGCTTGTGCATGGTTAATACGTTCCTAAATAGGCTCCTAAGAATGACATCAAAATTTGATATAACATTAGTAATACATGGATTTACTTCTAATAGTGATGATGCACACACATTAAGTATTATGGGATGAGTATCTGATCTTTGTTTGATATAAGTGTGAATGTTTTGTATGCAACATAGTCTTTTAATTTCGTGTTTTGACTTAAAAGTCCTTGGTGAAGTTTATGTGTACTTGGTGTAAAGATCACAAGAACACCTAAGAGTTCTTATTATTAATTATGTGGGGATAAATAATTAAATAGTTTGGTCATTTTGATGACATGCTAATTGAGATTCCATATGATTCTAGTGTTCACTGATAAAGGTACAAAGTTGATTGTGTATCACACGCTAAATACACTAAGATATTTGATAGCGTAATGCTTTTAATGAACTACGCTCATCCTAATATAACATAAGCCACTAGTAAACCTAACTTATATATACGTGATCCATATGATGAGCATTAGAGTGCTCTAATTAAACTGGCAAGGTAATGGCAATGTACTACGGATCAAAGTTTACATTGTTGTAGGCTCACTGCTATGCTAGAGGGATGTCATGATGCCACTTGGGTGTTTGCTAGTGATTGTTCCACTACTGATAATACGCTTACGCTTATTAATGTTTCCATATGTTAGGATCCCCTCTAAAGCCAGTAGTGTTGACCTTGGAATTTGAGTATTATTGTTCTAGAAATGGCAGGTATCAAAGTTGAACAACTTAGGAATGTAGTGGAAGACATTCCATTAAGGGGTTTGTATGCACCCAAAGGCCTATGTGATATATTATCTAGCTATAATCTTTGTGATTATTTTGATACTGCCAATGTTCGACATTTACTATTAGCATATGTGATATTGATGGAAATACCATTTTTGCGACTGTCCAAAGTCAATGCGGATAGCTTGATGATGTTAGCATTTAGGAAAGCCATGTGATTGTGTGACTTGCCTTTAGTTTGAAGTGTAAAAGGCACTTTTGTAGATTATGGTCTTTTGTGACATAAATTGGTTGTGGTCCAATTGATTTGAGATGATAATATTTTATAATAGTAATGGTATGTGAATTGACAAATTTGCAGTACATGTCCTTCGTGCTATATATGATATATGTACTATTGGAATAGGCATCCTAGAAAACCCAATTAGTTAGTTTTTTAAATATTAAATATATAAAATTATTTTATTTATTTATTGTCTGATTATGTTTATGGGTCAAACATGCGTGATTGTTTTTCTAAAATGTTCCATGAGATGAACTTTGTCCAAAAGGATATATCAGATTTGGTTTAAGTGGTCAATATGATTGAACCACATAAAGACTTAGATCAAATTAGTGACATGTTGTCAAATATGTTCGTAGTCAGTGATAAGTCTGAACAACTTGTCTGATAAGACTATAATATGATACTTTTGATGACTTGTCTTGGTCATGTGGATAGGAATCCAAGAGTATTATGTTGGTGTTTTTAATAAGATTGAAACACTAAGCAGGACCACCTGAATTAATTCTTTCTTTACTGCTATCAGAAATAATTAATTCTATAAGACGATAACTCTAAATCCGAGAAATAGTCCGAACTCATGCATGGAATGTTAATTGCTTTGATGCCTAAAATGATGAGGTTAAAATTTAATAACCAGGATATTACGTCGTTGGGCAATTGTATGAAGTGTGGCGGAAACGGACATTTTACTATAAATCTACAACCAAAGATGTCCACTTAGTTGATTCGTAAATACACGAACAGATTCTAAAATCTTTGGCCAGAGTATTCCACATGTTTGACCTTTGGAATTAATATGAAAATTGTTTTTGTATTACGAATTGTTTGGGAAGGGTGAGTCGGGAACTACGGTGATAGAGGTGAGAAAAATAAAGATAGTAGTTAAAGTTATTTTTACTTATTGATATCTAATAGAGGGGTTAATTGTTGAAATAAAATTATTTAAAAAATTCTTGAGTGAATATATTTAATTCTAAAGTGCAATAAAACTTACTTCGTGGAATTAAGTTTTATTAAATGACAGTCAATTGTTATCATAAGATGATAATCAGATTTGACCCGTTTGGAGCTAGAGTTAAATTGTCCCTGAAGTCCCTCCACAAGCCTCACCTTGAGCACTGTTTGAAAATATTTAAATTGAAATCATGTGATGATTTTATAAGATGAATAAATCAATTTTGCTAAACATAATTTATGGGATTAATGATACAAGTACTTGAATGTATTGGGGATTTTAGTATAAATGCATGATTGTAATGTCATTTGAGAAATAACAATAAACAAATATCTTTTTTTTCTCCCTCTTTCTCTCTCTCTCTCTCTCTCTCGACTCTTTCTCTCTCTTTCCCAATCTCTAACCCTAACCTCTCTTCTCTCTCTCTAATCTCCATCTCTTGCCCTAATTCTTGATGAATCACATTTGATTACATCATTTGGTATCAGACTAGGTCCGTGCTGCGTTGAATTGCATCCATGGCTGACGAAACGCATAGCATTTCGGATTTGAGGTGACTCGAAGCTCGGATGGAGGAGTCTGAGGTCCGATTGCAGCGAACCATGGACGATCGGTTCCAGGTGTTTGAGGACCATGTACAATCAGATATTTCGTCACTCAAATTGGAGCAAAGCAAGATCATGGACATTTTGCGCGAAATTCAACATAATCAACGCTTCAGTGATGGCCTTTTAGGTCGGAAACCCGATCCACCTCCAGTACCGGTAACCGCTTCGGTAACCGGCTCCGGTATATCGTCCTCTACTTCTTCTTCGTGTCAATTTCATACTCGTTTAGCCAAAATTGACTTTCCGTGCTTTACCGGAGTGGAATTAATTAAAAATGGGATATGAAAAGTAGAACAATTCTTCTCTACAGATAATACACCAGATAATGTCAAAGCTAAGCTTGCCTCGATGCATCTCGAGGAGGATGCATTGGAGTGGCATCGTGCATTTCTTAAAACGCATTACCGACTGATTGAGGAGGTCGTTTGGTCCGATTATTTGGCTCTTATGGTTCAGCGTTTTGGCAATGTGTATGAAAATCCAATGTCCGATTTGATGAAATTGCGACAAGTTAATAGTGTCCTAGAGTATCAGTCCTAATTTGAGCGTCTTGTGCCACGGTTGAACTTGTCCGAGTCATATTTGGTGTCCTGTTTTGTTACCGGTTTAAAAGAACATATTCAATATCCTGTCCTTATGCTTCAACCGAGTACATTAGCTCACGCGATGCAATTGGCCTGCCTACAAGAAGCTCACTCCTCTATAGGGCATGGCCCGATATCTGGGTCATCACGGTCCACGTCTTTTCATACAACTCATGGCAGCACTTTCTCATCCTTGTCCCAAGGTTTAGTTGCTAAGTCAACACCGGACTCCGCTTCCTTGTCTCGTCCGTTGAAACACGTGGGACGCACCATTTCTGTGGCTGAAATTGAGGACTGACATGAGAAAGGGCTTTGTTTCTTCTTTAATGAGCCCTTTGTTCCTGATCATATAAGATTTTGCAAAGTTAAAAATCCTTAGTTGCGTATGATAATGGGTGAGGACGTTGAGGAGGACTTAGACCCGGGAGACTTGATGTTAGATCTCGGTGAGGGGTCGGTTGAGGATACTCCTCGCATATCATGTCACGCTTTGGCCGGTATTTCTTCGTACAATACTATGCGGCTTACCAGTTATTACAACCGGAAGCCCCTACATATTCTCATAGACATCGGGAGCACACATAATTTCCTTGACTCAACCAAGGCTTGTTGGTTGGGCTGTGTGATTTCTCTGATTCCTCCCTTGTCCATTGTCGTGGCCGATGGCTCTCGTTTATAGTGTTCATCCATGTGTTATGGCTTCACTTGGACAATGCAGGGTCATGAGTATCATAGTGATGTTCTTTTGCTCCAGCTCGGCGGGTGTGATATGGAACTCGGGATTCAATGGTTGACCACTCTCAGGCCCATTCTTTGGGATTTCGAGAAATTACAGATGCAGTTCTCTTGCCAAGAGGAGACCCGCATATTGAGGGGTTCGGCACCTTCTTGCCGCATGGTGGGTAAGCGCAGTTTACATCGCTTACATGTTTTGTGTCCTATTCATATTGTTATTGTGCCTTGTGATTCCTTGATGTTTATTTGTGCTGCGGCATCAGTGGAGCCCTCTTCGTTGGTAACCGAGGAGAATTGGTCACAACTTAATGCCTTGTTACATGAGTTCTGGGTAATTTTTGATAAGCCTCGATCTTTGCCACCTAGTCGGCCGCATTTCGACCACCGCATCCTTTTGAAACTCGGGGAAGAACCGGTGGATATTCGGCCGTATCGATATCCATTGCTTCAAAAGGACATCATCAAACGTATGGTACATGAGCTTCTTGAGTCGGGTGTGGTTCGGCCGAGCAGCAGCCCGATTGCATCTCCCGTCATTCTCGTGAAGAAGAAGGACGGTACTTGGAGGCTTTGCGTCAATTATAATGAACTCAATCATAAGACGGTCAAGGATAAATTTCCTATTCTGATAGTAGAAGAGTTGTTGGACAAATTGTGCAGTTCCGTGATATTTTCCAAACTTGATCTCCGGAGTGGGTATCACTGAGTCCAGGTCCGGGATGAGAATGTGTATAAGACAGTGTTTCGTACTCATTTCGGTCACTTCAAGTTTCAGGTAATGCCTTTCGGCCTTACCAACGCTTCGGCAACATTTCAGAGTTTGATGAATGTCGTGTTTCGTTCTTACCTTCGCCTCTTCGTGCTATTTTTTTCCGATGATATTTGGGTCTATAGTCGGAATGTTCATGCTCATCTTCACCGCCTACGTCTTGTTTTCGAGACCATGCGCACAAATCAGTTATTCGCTAAAGGCTCCAAGTGCCCCTTTTATCTCGAGGAGATTAATTATTTGGGCCACCGTATCTCATCGCATGGGGTGTTTACCAATTCCGCAAAAATTGATGCGGTGTGCCAGTGGCCTACACCGACCACCCCAAAGCAGCTGCGTGGATTTCTTGGGTTGGCCGATTATTATCGTCGTTTTATTCATGGTTTTGGTGCCATTAGCCACCCTTTGACGGATTTACTCAAATGGGACGCTTTCATATGGTCTCTGGATGCTCAGACAGCTTTTTCTACTCTTAAAGATGCCCTCACCAACGCTCTGGTTCTTGCCCTTCCTGATTTTTCCAAGCCTTTTGTCGTTGAGACCGACGCTTCGGGTACCAGCCTCGGTGGGGTTCTCATGCAAGAAAATCACCCGATAGCCTACATAAGCAAAGCTCTTGCACCGTCGCATCGCGGGTTATTCATTTATGAGCGGGAGTTGATGGCTGTCATGATGGCCGTTCGGAAATGGGAACATTATTTGTCTCATCATCCCTTCGTTTTTTGTATCGATCAACAGAGTTTGAAGTTTCTCCTTGAACAAAAGATTAATACGCCGCTTCAATGAGCTTGGTTGGCAAAGTTGATGGGTTTCACTTATACCATTGAGTATAAGAAGGGCCGTGAGAATCTAGCCGCCAATGCTTTGTCTCATTTGCCTACATCCAATGTTGAACTTCTTTGTTTGTTATTGGACCTTGGCTCTCCCTTACTCGAGGCTATTCGTGACTCTTGTTTGGCGGACCCCTCGTTGCAACGTCTTGTTAGTGATCTCCAACATGATCCTGCTTCACACCCGACTTTCGCTTAGACGCATGGCGAGTTGGGCCGGTTTTGGCGTTTGGTGGTTGGGCCGGATGTACCTCTAAGACGCCGTATTTTTTATTTGTACCATGCTTTGGTTGTGAGGGGCCATTCGGGGGTGGATGACACTTACCGGAAATTGAGCAATTTCTTCTATTAGCGGGGTCTCCGTCGCGATGTTTGTCATTTTATTTCAGAATGCCCGACATGTCAATGCTGCAAACTGATAACACGGCCTATCTAGGTTTATTGCAACTGCTTCCCATCCCAAAAATAGTTTGGACATCGATCTCTATGGACTTTGTGGATGGGCTTCCCCGTTCTCATGGGAAAGACTCTATTTTTGTGGTAGTCGATCGTTTAAGTAAGTATGCGCATTTTGTGCTTCTTACTCATCTGTATTCAACCGAGACGGTGGCGCAAGTTTTTTAGACTCAGTCTTCCATTTACACGGCCTTCCACAGAGCATTGTTTCCGATCGGGACTCGATCTTTCTTAGTCTCTTTTGGCAAGAGCTTTTCGTGTGTTGGGTGTAGATTTGAATATGTCATCCGGGTATCATCCACAGATAGACGGGCAAACCGAGGTAGTCAACCGCGGGTTAGAGACGTATCTTCGCTGTTTTCGTTGTGATATGCCATCTTCTTGGTCTCGCTTCATTCCTCTCGCGGAGTGGTGGTACAACAGCTCGTTTCATTCTGCAATTCAAGCTACGCCGTATGAGATTATGTACGGTCAAGCCCCACCTTTACATATTCTGTACGTGCCCGGGGAAACGGACGCGGTGGCGGTTGACAGCAGTTTGGCAGCTCGTGAGGAGGCCTTTCAGCTGCTAAAGCATCATCTGATGCGGGGCCAAGTTTGGATGAAGCAATTGGCCGATTCTCATTGGTCCGAATGCCAATTTGCCGTGGGTGATTGGGTGTACCTCAAACTTTAGCCTTTCCAACAAACAAGCTTAAGGCCTCATCAGAATATGAAGTTGGCAGCCTAGTATTATGGCCCGTATCTGATTATCACCAAAGTGGGCGAGGTGGCTTATACACTTAAAATTTCCTCCGAACGTAAAAATTCATAACACTTTTCATGTCTCGCAGCTTCGTCGCCAAGTCGGTGCTGTCACAGAGGGGCATCCGATGCTGCAACCAAATCTGCCACACGCTCTTTGGGTTCCCGATGCTATTCTTGATCGACGCCTCATCAAGCAGTGCAATGCGGCTGCCACCTAGATTCTAGTTCGTTGGAAGGATCATTCTCTCGAAGATGCAACATGGGAAGACTATGCGGAGATGTGTTTGCGTTTTCCGACTTTTATTCCTTATGGGCAAGGAATGTCTCGAGGGGTGGTAATGATATAAGTACTTGAATATATTGGGGATCTTAGTATAAATACATGATTGTAATGTCACTTGAGAAATAACAATAAACAAATATCTTTTGTCTCTCCCTCTTTCTCTCTCTCTCTCTTGACTCTTTCTCTCTCTTTCCGAATATCTAACCCTAACCTCTCTAATCTCAATCTCTTGCCCTAATTCTTGATGAATCACATTTGATTACATCAATTAACTATTTGTTCATAAGATAAATATATTAATTTTACTAAATAATATTCATGAGATGAATACAAAATACGCTATATATTGCATTTTAAATAAAACAGAAAAGAATTTTTATAATTATATGTAATGCACTGGGCACGTGGTTATCAGAATCGGGATCCGGATCGTAGGATCATACGATCCCACTTTGCCCAACCGATCCGGATCGTATAAAAAATGTAGGAAAGCAGAATCGTAGAAAAATCACGTAGGATCGGTAGGATCGATGTAGAATTGGTAGGATCGTCGATTCTAACCAATCCTACACAGTCAAGTATTAGTTAATTATAAAAATTTTTAAAATTAAAATTTTAATATTCTTCCTTCAAATCCTCCCCACCCCCCCCCCCCCCCCCCCCCCCCCCCCCTCTTCTTTCTCTCTCCTTATTCTCAAACTCACACACTTCACCTTCTCCTTTCCCTAAACTAACCCCACACTCTTCACCACTGGTCGCCACCTAGACAGCCAGCCACACCACCGACCGACTGCCCCACCCAGCCACTAGCCAAGTTTTGACACCGACCCATGCCACCACACACAACTATAGCTCATTTTCTTTTTTGATAAATCACTAATTTTTGTTTAATTTCTTATTCTTCCAGTGTATTATTGAGTTACTTAGGTATTTATTTTTATCTTCATTTTATTTATTATAAGCTTGGTTTTGTTTTGCTTTGTTTAATTTCTAATTTTTGTTGAAAAATGTTTTACTTTGTTTATCTAAGTACCCATTTGAATTTTTTGGTGAATTGTTCACTACTTACTTGTAGTCAATTTTATGGATTTTATTACATTTCTTCAACTTTGTTACGCAATATATTAATCCCTAGTTTTAATGTTAACTTGATTGTTGATTTATATTTATGATATTGTGTGGCTGCTGCAATAGGATTTTTTGCTCTTTAAGATCTATCTGATGCTGCTTTGCTATTGATGTATTATTAAATTAATATTTTTTACATTTTTTGATGTTCTTTATTATATATTTGAGGCTTGTAATCCAATTTTTATGGATACAAGTTATTATTTTACATATAAAGTAGAATCTTGCGATTCTCGATGTGATTCTACGGTCTCGATCCTGAGTACCCCTCACTAATGCTACGTAGAATACTGATTCTGACAACCTTGGCTGGACATTGCCCAGTGCATGATATTTAAGTGAGTCCCACGCCGGGCTCACATAAAATTTAATTTTTTTTTAAAAAAATATTATTTTTTGTTTATATATAGTTGCGTTGTGCCGTGAGATAGATGATTAAGGTTTTTGATTTTGGGCTTTGGGACATAGTTTTCTCCCATGTTGTAAAATCTAAAATTATTTTAGGGTTTTCTAAATTAATGTTTAGCATAGTTTTTTTGAAAAATTGTTTTTGGAAAGATTCAAAGGAAAACTTTTTTTCCAAAATTTTTCCTAAATTAAATATTTTGGGAACCCATACTACGATGCTAATAGAGGTTATTGCGGAGAAGATCTTGAGGTGTTAAGAAGTTCCTTCTTCCAATTTTAGATCTACAAATTCGGATGTTGGATTTGCGCTTCAAGTATGTAAAAATTAAGTACTTGATATTTAATTTGTTATTTCCTTTATTTCGTTTATTGTGCGTGCCATGTTTATATTTGTTTTATTAGATGTTTAGATAATTAAATAGTTTAATTATATCAGAGCATAAGATTTAAATTAAGAATTTTAAATTAGTTTTTGCTGGGCCCGCTCTAGTCATTTAGGAAAAAATTTTTGAAATACGTTCCCAACATGTACAATGGGTGTACTTGAAGTGGAGGATATAATGTATGTTCCACTATTTCGTTATACTCACTATTGTTGTAGTTGGCAGGAGGTGGAGCTAGTTATTTAACAACTCGTTGCAGATACCTCAATGTAGGGGTAAGAGCAACACGTGATTGATGTTGGCCGTAGTCAAATCTCCAGTGCCATTTTGTTCCAATACAGGGTTGGAATACCATTTATGATGGTTGATTTGATGCTTTAACCTAATCCATAGTCCGCAACGGATAGTGTGGATATTGCACACTTGATGGGTTTGGCAGGAGAAGACTTACTCGTCTCAAGTATAAGATTGTAAAAGATCGTTTGGAAAGAAAGTGATTCACTAGATTGTGTGAGGTCTGAAAAGAACCTTACGGATTCGTTGACAAAATGCATTTGTTGTAAAATGATTTTGAAGTCTAAGTATAAATGAACTATGATGTATCCAACCTGGTTTTAACAGGTTCAATATGAAAAGTAATAATTTTATTCAAGGAGTGCACTTCATTTTATGGTTTTCCCTCGTTATATGATGTGAGCAGTGCGTAGATGGGTCTACATCCATATGTTTGATGGTGTAAGTAAAGCTCGCACTTAATGGACACTGTCGATATGTTGCCAAGGGGTGAGGTTGAGCTTTAATTCTTAATGGACCCATAGCCATATGTTTGGTGGTGTGCGGTAATACACTTGATGGGATCCACTTATATAAGTGTGGGAGTATGGCCGCTCCCTATAAATGTTTAAGACTTGTCTTCTAGAGTACCTATGAATATTCATGAAGGATGCATGGCCGATAAAACGAGCCAAACAACAGAGTTGCCAATATCTGGAGTTGGTATGTGTCCGAATGGTAGATTATACAACCCTTTGCAAGGTTCAAGACGAAATTCACTATGCAAGTTGTTGGTCCTAAACTTGGGTTACATTAGGTGACGATTCAAGTTGCAAAACATCGGCACTGAAAAAACTAAACTTCCTTTGCCCAAACTTGCCTAAACTTGGGTTACATTAGGTAATGATTCTTCCCAAAGAGGGCACCAACATGCCGTCACCGGATCCCATTAGAACTCCGAAGTTAAGCGTGCTTAGACGAGAGTAGTACCAGGATGGGTGACCTCTTTGGAAGTCCTCACCCTCAGGTTGGAGGCACCGGGAAACAGCCTCTCTTCAGGTTAACTCCCTGAAGGGGGAAGGCTGCGTACATCTGCCCCCCCCCCCCCCAGACCCTGCGTAGGCGGGAGCCCTTGAGGCACTGGGTATGTTCCTTTATTCTTTTCCACTTGTATCCTTTGTGGGGAATTATTGAAAAATGATACAAGTTTAATTGTCTAAATACTATTTGTTGTGTCCCACATTGGAATGGGAGAGAAGTTTTTTCTACTTTAAATATAAGAGCATTTCATAAATCACTTGAATTAAGTTTAGGGTGAGAGAATGATGGAAACTACACACACGTGCGCGCCACCCGCCTTTTGCGCTGTGCCCAGTCTTGTGCGCGGGTGATCTTTTTTTAACAGTTATATTTATTTTTCAGAAAACAATTTTTCAAAACCTATATCATAATTTACCACTCCTATTTATTGCACCTTTGCCTTTACAAATCCTCTTTACTGGCCGTGGATGGCTGTTGGGATCTCATTTATTTTAGCCATTACAAATTCTCATTATCGTGCCTATAAATGGCCTTGCACATACCGGTTCATTATCATCAACAATAACATATCAATCTCTCCCTCTCCCTCTCTCCATTTTTTTGGGCAAAGTTTAAGGCACTCCTACCCGAAGATTAACAAGTATACTTTAAGAGTCGGATTGCCTTAACCCTGGAGGAGGGCCGCCGGTTATACTGTGTGCACCGGAGCAACGGTGAAATCGTCTTTTAGGACAGTGGTCCTTACCACTGCGCGGTATCATCGTTTTGCAAGATCTTTCTAATTGCTCTCTCCTTTGTTGTTATACTTGAATATTAACCAATATTCTAACAGTATCCACTAAAGGTTGCCTACCTCACATATATTTTTAATCTATTATTAACACCAACCTTACTTATGTATTATAAATAATAAGTAACATCTTATTAACTTAATCATTGTTTTCAAAAATATTTCTCGATTCTACCAAACTATTTTTTATATCTTATATTTACTTAAATTTGGTTAGGCTGCCTAGGGCGAAAAAAGTGATTATACCAAACCATTTTTTATATCTGATATTTATTTAAACTTGGTTAGGTTGCCTAGAGTAATAAATATAATTATTAATGTAGTATTATAACCTACAATAAATAATAGGATAAATTATAGAAAACTCTCCTGACTTTTGCTTCAAAAACAAAAAATCTCCCTCACAAATAAAACCATTTATTAAACTCTCTTACTTTTAAAAAATTATCACTTTATCCCCAAATAACTTTTTTTGACCATTTTGCCCCTCAAAATAAAATAGTTCTTTTATTTTTAGATAGAGTTTTATGTTTTGAGGAAAAATAAGAATTTTCTTATATTTATAGAAAAAAAGGTTTTTGATATTTATAAAAATTATTATTTTAATTAATTATATAGTAGTAACATTATAATATCAACAAAAATATTATATTTTATCTTATAATATTTTTTTAAAAATTTAAAAAATATTTTTTATCTTCTAAACTCATATTATCATTACTATAATTAATTAAAATAATTATATTTCTTATAAATATATAAAATTTCCTTAATTTTGTTGTAGAAAACAAAAAAAATTTTCCAATTTTTGCCTAAAATATAAAATCCCCTTCTAAAAATATCATTAAACATTTAATCCCCTAATTTTTGAGGAGCAAAATGGTTAAAAAAAGTTTCATGGGGTTAAGTGATAAATTTTTAAAAGTGAGGGGATTTTGTGAGTGCTTTTATTTGTGAGGGGGGGTTTTGTGCTTTTGAAACAAAAGATAGAAGATTTTCTGTAATTTACCCTAAATAATAATCATGAAATTATACGAATTTGCCCTTAGAGTAATAATACTTTTATTGGGCAATAGCATTATCTAAAATAATTTGCTTTCAATAGCCCAAAAAAAAAAAAGGCAGCAAAAAAAGACCCAAGGGCTCCCACCAATGCAAGGTTGGAGGGGGAGATGAGATATACGCAACTTTCCTTTCAGGGTACTACCCTAAAAGAAAGTTATATCCGAGAACTCTCAACCTGAAAAACATAACAACAACAACATAGAGAGAGCATAAAATAACAATAAGTAATAAAGCAATAAAATAACAAAGCAACAAGTAGCAACGCACATAGTACAACGGACCACATGAGCAACAAGCAACATGCAGCCAAGCAACCAACAACAAATAACCATAGCAAGTATAGTCAAACAGGCAAACAAATAAGCCTAGGAGTGCTAGAACTAGCTTAGTTATGTTCCTCCATTCTAAAATGCTACATCTACTACACCTGTGCTAACCCTTCACTCAACTCTATTCAAGGTTATTTAGGTTTAGGTGGGTGAGGTCGTGTCAAATCGTTTCCATCTACCTCTTAATTGGCCTACCTCTCCCTCTCCTCCCATGCATAGTATGGAGTTGTTTACATCTCTTGATAGGGACATTGGTCGGTCTCCTCCTAACATTGTCCAAACCAACGTTGCTCCCTTAACTTATCCTCGACTGGGGCCATGCCCAATTTGCTAGCTTTGAATAAATAAAAGAGTATTATTATTGTAAGGCAAACTACCTTATTACTAGAGTAATATTGTGATTTATAGTGAATACAACAATAACAACAACAGACAAGTCTCATGGGGCTCCCTTAAGGCGGGGGTTTGAGAAAGGTAAGATGTACACAGCCTTATGATTACAGAATGCTACTTTATAGAGAGATTGTTTCCGAAAGATCCCCAACCAGAAAAGAACCCTACTCAAGTCAAATGAAACAGATATGTATAATGCAAATAGACACTATACAAGTCAAATGAAATATCACTAATAACAGATATGCAAGTCTATGGGCACTGTAATATGTAGAGAACAAAATACATATGAACTTTTATATAGTTGTTTTCAGTAGCAGCATTCCCAATGTCTCAAAGGTTCATGCATAAGCGGGGTCTGGGGTGGGGCTCGAGGGAGAGGTAGGGTAGACGTACACAGCCTTCCCCCTTCAGGGTGTAACCCTGTCGAGAGACTGTTTTCGATAACTCTCAACCTTAGAGGATTGGCAATGTGAGGACTTCCCAAGAGGTCACCTATCCTGGTACTACTCTCACTCAAGAGCGCTTAACTTCGAAATTTTAATGAGATCCGGCGCTTGCTTGTTACCTTAGCACAAATCCGAAGGAATTATTTAGCGCGCTAAATTTATTTCCATTACATTACATGTATACAAACACAGTAATCTGAATCTGTCCAGTGTAGTTGCGCGCGCCCATTTCAACGCTTTACAATAAACCCCCTGAAAACCCTGACTCACCGTTCCTTTTCTGCGGCGGCGACACTCGCCGGCGACGATTGCATGCGGCTTTGGTATCATAGCAGGCGATTCGTAATCGGAATCCGGCACGATGAGCACGGTGGACAAGATGCTGATAAAGGGTATTCGGAGCTTCGACCCTGAGAACAAGCACGTCATCACCTTCTTCAAACCCCTAACCCTAATCGTCGGCTCCAACGGCGCCGGCAAAACCGTAATTTTGTCACCTCCTCTTTGTTTTTTCTTCTAAGTCTATAGATTTGTTTGTTGCTTATCTGTCCAAATTGGGTTATGAAAATTTGTGGGATTTTTTAGACGATAATCGAGTGCTTGAAGCTTTCGTGTACCGGGGAGTTGCCGCCTAATGCTAGGTCTGGCCAGAGTTTCATCCATGATCCCAAGGTCTTTATCTCTCCTCTTCTCTTCTATCTATATGTTGGTAAGGAGGGGTGGTTCGAGAATAGCCTCTCTACAAGGTAACAATTTGTAGGGGTAGGCACTGGGACTGTTGTTGTTGTTGAAGTTTGTGTACACACCTAAGGGTGTAAACGAGGAGAACGTTAAATGAACTACTCACGTTTATAATCGGTAACGGCTCGTTTGTATTTGTTATTGGGGCTTGGTAACTTATCGAATTGAGTTCGAGCAAACTCGATAAGCTTAACAAGCAAAGTTCGAACAAAAGGGTGTTTGGCTTGTTAATGTTCGTGAACAGTTTGATAAGGGCTTGTTGAGGGCTCGATAAAGACTTCGTTAAGGGCTCAATAACTGTTAATATTAACTTGAAAATAGTTCGATAATGGCTCAATAGTGAAACGGATAGCACAACTCGATAGGTAGTTTGATTCTATAACAAGCTCGGCATGTTAGGAGCTCGATTTCACTATTGAACATAATGAATCTTATCGAACCGAGCTCAAATAAAGGTTTGAAAGCTTGATAAGAGCTCGGCTCTAACTCGATAAATCTTATTAGGGGTTGCTCCGCTTGGCTACAATCCCGTTATGGTAGGAGCCTCTTTGAGGCACTGAGTTTTTGTTGTAAGGAGCGAATGGGGTTTTTTGCTATTAGGGAGATTCAGGTGGCATCTTTGGCCCCCAGTGGTTGTCACCACTAAACCAGGCCATGCTTGGTTTATCTCTTATCGATTAGGTGAGTTATTTTTTCTGCTGGTGCTGTTGAAGCTGAAGAATTTCGTGGGATTACAGGTGGCAGGGGAAACGGAAACTAAGGCCCAGATAAAGCTCCGATTCAAGACGGCGGCGGGCAAGGATGTGGTGTGTATAAGGTCGTTTCAGTTGACACAGAAGGCGTCTAAGATGGAGTACAAGGCCATTGAAAGTGTGCTTCAGACTATTAATCCTAATACTGGGGAGGTATTATAGTCTCTTGTATTTGTTCTAAGAGATTTCTTTCAGGACATGTTACAATGTTATCATGATTCTTTTGGTTTGTGAAAAACGTGGCATTCTGTGTCGTTGAGACCGAATCTATTTGCTTGGCCTGCCACCCATTGGGTTTTTGCAGTTCTTAACAGTCTTTTCTTATCCTTCTTTGACTTGAGAAATCACACATTCTCTGCTCTTATTGCCAAAATTGTTTATTGAAATTAAGAGTGCCTTCGGTCTAGTCGATTTCCGTAGTGTTCAATGTTATTTCTCGTTTCTCAATGATGTAACAGTACAGGGGCCATTGCTACAACAACAAAAAACTCAATGCTTGAAAGGCACCTACCAAGACAGGGGCTGGGGGCCATTACTAGTGTAGAAAAATATAGCCCTTTGTGCTTAGGGAGGATTTCATATACTTGGGTCTGGAAGAACAATTGGAGGATGCCCATGGGGATTTTGTGAAATTGTTGTCGCGATTTGTTCTCTTGCACAATATGTTGTTTTTTTTTTTTTGATAAAAAATATGTTGTTTTTTTAATCATAGATGTTGGTTGTGTATGTTGTGAGCTGTTTTATTGCCTATTGATGCTTTATCCTTTCTATTTGCTTGCTTTGTGCTCTATGCCTTTGTTTATATGCTCTTATGCTATTACGCTTTGATGCTTTTATTGCCTTTTGCTTTCTGCTTCTATGCTTTTCAGGTTGGGCGTCTTCGGCTATAGCCTCCCTTTAGGGTACCACCTTGAAGGGGTAAGGCTGCGTACATCTCACCCCTCAGACCTTGCATATGTGGGAGCCCCCAAGGCACTGGGCTTGTTGTTGTTGTAGATGTTGTTTGTGTATAGTTTTGCTCAAAGTATGGTTTTTAGATTTTCTATCGGTCGCAATTCTATTTTTTGCATATGGTATCTACGGAAACCATTAATGCTCTATTTGCAATATTCTGTCTTGAGCTGCGGGAGTAAAGTCAATTTGATGTAAGAGTTCATGTACAATAAGTTGTTTATGGTCCTGACAATTGGCTCATTTTTCTGAGGACTTCTGATTTCCTCAACTTTGTGTGCTGTGTTCTTTCTTCGTTTGCAAATCCCACCCCAGAAGAGATATAATGTTTTCATCTTCTTGTTTTTCTTCATCCCACATTGCTGATTGTTTTGCAGAAAGTTTGTCTCAGCTATAGATGTGCAGATATGGACCGTGAAATCCCTGCTCTCATGGGTGTCTCAAAGGCTATTCTAGAAAATGTCATATTTGTACATCAAGATGAGGCTAATTGGCCATTGCAAGATCCTTCTACACTGAAAAAGAAATTTGATGATATATTCTCGGCCACACGGTGAGATAACATTTCAATATGCCCTTTTCTTAAGTGATGATCTTATGGAGTGTTTTGACACTAAACAACCATATGTATTCATTATTTTGAGAAACTAAGAGCGTATTCTTGCTATGAACTTCTGTTGTTGTGGGTTTATGAAATGATTAGGGTTGTAAGCTAATTTGTTTCAGATCAGTTAGGAGGATTGAAACTCTATTTCACCTAAAAAACTGTTTGTTGTCAACAAATTCAAACGTCTGAATATTTGTTCCAAGGATTTGCAAATTTGATGTGTCTTGTCTTGCTTATAAAGCTGACAGAATTGTTCCAACAAGACTCTGAAAGGATGTTGAAAATTTGATTCAAAATTTTGAATAGAATGCATAGGTTTTCAAATGCCTTGAAGCAAATCCACTAAGAAGATCCAACTCCGACCTGAATATGAATATACCTTGAATGCCTGAATCCTTGATTTGGTTTTTCAACCCTAATACTAATGAAGTGCAGCTCCAGATAGGACCAGAATGGAGTTGGAAACAATGGTACACCGATGTAAACCTAGTGTAAAGTATTGAGGTTTAACTTCTCTCGGTTTTTTTGAATCTCCTTATGAAACTGACGTTGTTAACTTGTGTGCTAGAAGTTAGCTTTTCATCTACATTATATTTCATGATAAGTGCAAGTGGCTGGCTGTTAAATGATCTTTGCACAAGAAATGGGTGTGGGAGTGGGTGAGAAGCTGCCGCAGGGGAAAAAAAGGGGTTTTTCTTTTTTTTTTTTTGGGGGGGGGGGGGGGGGGGGGGGGGGGGGGGGGGGGCGGTGCAGAGGGGGTTGTCAACACCACATGCTTAGCTCTGTCTGCGAGTCTGTCTATGAGTCCCTATTAGCATTGAGGTAAAAATATCCTTTATGGAATATTGAGTTGAGAGTTTCAAAACTATCAGGGATCTGATTTACATTCCCATGTAAAAGCTCTAAAAGAAAAAGGTATTTTAGCTAAACTGGCATGCAAAATCCAATGAGATACTTACAGTTTTTGCTTCTTTTGTGTTCAGTGCCCACTAATCTAAGAATATGACGAAGTTTTCATGTGAGGATGTGTCTTTGACCAGATATACTAAGGCATTGGAGGTCATCAAGAAACTTCACAAGGAGCAGGCACAAGAAATTAAGACCTACAAGCTGAAGTTGGAACATCTTCAGACCTTGAAGGATGGTGCATATAAGGTTCCCTTATGAAGGCTTTATATTATTTTGTGGCTATGCTTCTCTTATTTCCTCTCTATTTCAACCATGAATGCAACTTACAATATTGTGTGATTATATGTCTGTAGTAACCTTCATTTACTTTTAAAAGGAAATATTTTTTTGTTATTTATTGAAAGGGACTTTCATGTTTAAATCTTCATTCATTTTCACGTATCTTACTGCCCAAGTTCAAGTCTGTTTCTACACTTCTGTCCCTCCAATGATCAAAAGTAAGTTTAGCGGCCGTGTATGTGACTATGTGTATGTCATTCTAATCAATAATGTGGTCAATTTATATTCTAAGGGAAAAAAATGCTTACTTAAGGGACACTGGGACGGCGCCCTTGCCGCCAGAAGATATCGTTTTGTTCTGCAGCAAGCGGTATCATGTGTAATTCTTCTAATTTTATTTTTTTTGCGTTAGTGGGGTTGGGGATAAGAGAGGTTGATAGTCAAATACACTAGGTAATTGCAATACCGCGGAGAATAATGTTAAGATGTCTTTTCTCTTTCTAACGTACGAAACTTCATTAGAAGGAAATCCTCAATCGATCTTGGCTAACCACATCTTGCCAAAAAAGAGTAAGTAGCTTACACCGTAAATTCCAAGCCACTACATATTACAAAGATAAATGATTCTGTGTTTCTCTACTTGACAAGCATATTACACAGATCCCTAGAGATAGGCTTAAAAGGTCTTCGTCTTTGCAGGAAATTTTGTATCAAACTTGTTAAAAGTAAAACAACATAAATGCCTTGATTCTAAAGGTTACCTTAGCTTCCAAACATGAGAACATAAGGGCAAAAATGAAAAACGACTATGTGATGTAACAACAACAACAATTCCAGTGCCACATGGGCTCCCGCTAGAGCAGGGTTTGGGGGCTTGAGATGTACATAGGCTTATCCCTTCAGGCAATTACCCTAAAGGGAGGCTATGTCTGAGGACTATGTGACGCAAGATGTTGGATAAAGATTTAGTTCTAAAAGTGCCAAACTCATCAAACACCCAACACAACACCCCTTGTCATGTCTCGAAAACAATTGTACTTGATTCAGAATGTGTTTTAACTACGTGAATTCATGTAGTTTCCTTATAGTAAGATCCCTGTGAAGGTGCAGGTTCCAAGACAATGAGTTGCCCTATTGAGATGTAAAGGAAATAACTAGGACACCATAGGCTTTGGATAACCTATATAAAAGTGAAAACTAATGAGCAAAAACAATATCTTCAACCTAACTGTCTTCCCGGAATCGGATATGTTCACCCTATCCAAAAAGATTAACCCATTGTTGAAATAGAATATGAAAAATATAGGTGGATAAAGCTTGGAAATTAGTTCAAAACATTTTTCCAACTTTGCTAATGGAATGTAGAAACTGTAAAAATGTTTTCCAACTTTCTTAATTGGAAAATTGCCTTTTTGAACACTTCTTGAAATTTCCATTTTTCATGGATAATTTCCCAAGAAAACTGGAGAACTTCTCTTTTGTATTTTTTTTTTTTTGTGATAATTAATGAGAGAAGCACAATACTCACCAAAGTGAGAAAGTTAAGAAAGACTGGAGAACTTCTCTGTTTTTAAACAAACTGCAGGAGTGCCATCACATCCACAAAGTAATCATTTTGATTTAGAGTAATTTACTCTGTTAGTCTCTAATGCTTGAGTCCCTCGGAAGTCCTCGTGTTGGGCGAGAGTAGTACCAGGCACTAATGCAACCGGATCCCATTAGAATTTAGAACTCCGAAGTTAAGCGTGCTTGGGCGAGAGTAGTACCAGGATGGGTGACCTCATGGGAAGTCATCGTGTTGCCAACCCTATAAGATTGGGGGTCCTCGAAAACAGCCTCTCGACAGGGTTACACCCTGAAGGGGTAAGGTTGCGTACATCCACTCCTCCTAGACCCCGCTTATGCGGGAGCCCTTGAGGCACTGGGTCTGTTGTGTTGTTGTTGTTGTAGTCCCTAATGCTTGTAAGTTTGCTACAGATGGTCCCTCTTCTTTTTCCTTTTTCAAAATGGTGCTACATGTTTTATTTGTGACCAAATTAGTCTCCTTCTAGTGACCGACACTAGCTAAAGTTTAGAATATGAGGGGTCGATTTTGCCGTAAAATAAAACATGAAGGAATATTTTATATGAAAAGAAAGATGAAAGAGCAATTTGAACAAACTTAAAACTCTAGAGACAAAGGAGTAAATAATTGATTAGCTTAATGTTCCATTGAATACTCATTATTTAGAGCAACTTAAATTCCGTAAGTAAGATACTAAAAAGACTGAGAAGTGAACTAACTTGTCTTCAAATTAGACTTAAGATCTTAAGTCAATGTAAAGCAAACAAAATCTAAGATTGGTCCCTGCATGTACAAAGTCTCCAAAATCTGGAGCTTGAAATCTGGAAGGAAGATTCCAGTCTCTTACATCATCAAATTGATGAATTGACCTGCTTTTTCACTTGCCTATCTTATACTGCTTTGGACTGCACTGTACCCAACTGCCCAATTAAGTTTAAAAAGTGCATAGGCGAGTAGCCTCAATGCTTGACAATGAGACTACTCATTCTAGCTATTGATAAATCCAAGATGCGATATATGATCCAGTCGTGCTCTAACATGTTAATATTTTTTTTTTTCGAAATTTTCAAATTGAATGCTCTTTAATGCGATATACATTGTGTCTTACAGCTCCGTGAAAGCATTTCCCAGGACCAGGAGAAGACAGAATCTTTAAAAATTCAAATGCAGGATTTGGAAAGAGAAATCCAGGATATTGATGCTAAGATACATCATAAAGAGATGACACTCAAAGATTTGCGGAGTTTACTAGACCAGATCAACAAAAAGACTGCAGAAAGGGGTGCTTTATACAAGGAGCAACAGAGACAGTATGCAGCACTTGCTGAAGAAAATGAAGGTGCACATGCCTTCCCCCTTCCCTAGTCCTTCCCCCCCACCCCAAAAAAATGGCAGAATAATCTTCTTGCTGTGAACATTAATCTTTTTCAGATTTTGAGCACTCTATGTTGTTACTAGGATTAGATTTTAATTAAAGTTTTCCTTCTGTAATGGTCAGACACTGATGAAGAATTGATCAAATGGAAGGATGATTTTGATCAGAATCTTGCACGTCTGGAATCTCAAAAAAATAAACTGGAAAGAGAACAGACTGACATGGAGGCAAAAAGTAAGGTTCTGGGTGACAACATAACGGAGTGCATCAAGGACATCAGCAAGCTTCAAGCTGAAGCAGAAGTAATGTTGGCTTGTCTGTGAAAATTTTGTTGTTTCCTGACTTCAGTTCTACTTATATCTTGTTGACTGAATCTGCTACATTTGGTTTGCCTCAGTCTAATATGTCCTTGAGGAATGAAAGGGATGTGTTAATACATAAGCTGTTTGGTAGACATAACTTGGGACATCTTCCAAATGCTCCTTTTAGCAATGAAGTTGCTTTGAGTCTTATGAACCGTATAAATGCAAGAATGACGGATCTTGAGATGGACTTGCAAGATAAGAAGGTAAACTGTGCTTTCCTTGTGATGTTGTGATAATCTTTGTTTCATGCACTTGCTGTGAGTCATTTGAACAATTAGATAGAGATAAGGAATGGAATGATATGCAATCTGACTTCTTGAACTTGTAGATTGAAGATTACCTTCAATGATGGTGTCTTTTGCTGCTTGTTATACTTGTTTCTTCTCATTTTACACTTGAAAAGAATCAGTTTTTTGGTGGGAGTCTTGTTTGCCCTTGGCTGCCTCTTTTTTGTTTATCCTCCGTGATATGTCATTTTTGTTGGGTGCTTCTGGTGTAGGACTGTGTGCGTTTAATTGCTGTTTCTGTGATTGACTTCATCGTTGATAGGTTACATGTTAATATTGACTAGGGAAATGTGGTCCTAGAAGCCTGGTAAAAAAAAAAAAAACCATGGTCCTAGAAGCAGGTAAAAATAAGAGGGATGTTAATGTTTGTGTTGATATTGCTGGAAAAGCTTGGACACTTCTTTCGACTATAAAAGGCCACTCACTCTTCTTTATATGTAGAAGATGAGTTCAACTCCTATAATAAGCTTCCATTCTAAATAATGTTAGCGACTTGAATATGTATGTAACCGTAATTAGTTTTAGTGAAGTTTAGTATAGGGAAATCCCAAATGAATTATTCTGTGCTAAGAAAGCGTGCAACTTTTAGATGACTCTCCAAAAGTAAGCAGGCTCTCAGGATGGAGGGATTAATATTTGTCAGAATATTGATGTGAACGTATCAATATCAGTAGTTTCGGATAATATTTCCAGGAGAAGTTCAATATGTGAGAGGTTATCAACCATATATGCAGATGAATTTTTCCAAGCATTGATATTATCAATATTAACTTCTATTGATATTTATTTATATGCGTGCTGATGGGAGTACTTCCTTCAGAAATCGAATGACATTGAAATCAGTGCTGCTTGGGATGGCTATATGAATTCTAGCAACCGATGGAAGGATATTGAGGCACAAAAAAAGGCCAAAGGAGAAATTAAGGTCTTTACCAGAGGATATTTATATTCCACTCATTTTTTACTTGATGCTCACTAAATGATGTATATGTGGTTTCTAATGGATTATCAAAAAAAAAAAAATGTCGTTTATAATGGCATGCAGAATAGTATTTCAAAGCGCATTGAGGAGAAGGAAATGGAGCGTGATTCTTATGAACTTCAAATTTCTAATGTTGATATTTCTCACATAGATGGACGAGAAAGGAACATGGTAATGCCAGTTTGGTATTTTGGGTTGTGTATATTCTCTACGGCTATCCTCATTGTCTTACCTGTGTCGATCTTGTAACAGCAAATCGAGGCGGAGAGGAAGTCTAACCAGCTTAACGAAAGAGATTTTGATACAAATATACGCCAAAAGCAGAGTGAGCTGTACAGCATAGAACAGAACATTAAAGCTTTGAATCGAGAAAAAGATATTCTGGCTGGTGATTCAGAGGATAGAGTGAAGTTGTCCCTGAAAAAAGCAGAGCTGGAAAATCTCAAGAAGAAATACAAGAAAATGTAAGTATACATTATTTCATCATGTTCCAACTTATTTGCTGAAATAATTACTCTTATTGCTTTCATGCTCCCTTGTGTTGTTATAAGCTGATGTATTTATGGTTTCCAGAATGGACGAATATCAGGATAAAATTAGAGGAGTGCTAAAAGGGAGACTTCCTCCAGACAAGGATTTGAAAAAGGAAATCATGCAGATGTTAAGGTTGGTTGAGCTACTCATCATATTTCTTAATAGAATGTCGACTGTAGTGGGTTATACCTTATCACTTTCCCATTTCTTTTCGCTTCATTGTTTACTTTTAACTAGTTTTAGTTAACAGGACTGGGAAATTACTTATTTATTTCGGATTAAACTGAATCGTTGTGATCAGTTTGCAATCATCAAAGTTTTTTTTTACCATATCTGAAGAGGGTAAATCTTTTTTCCAAGGAAGGTATAGTGAATAGTAGAAGTGTGTGAACTTTCCTCAAGGGAAATATTGCAGTCAATTTCCAAAATAAGCTGTGGCATTGGCAAGTTTAGTCAGACTAGTTGGCATTGTGGTTATCTGTCGAAGGATTTGCTTTATCCAGTTGGAGTAAACAAATTGTGGAGTTCGGACCAAAATCCTTTATTAGCTATGCTTAATAATAATATCTTTATTATATTGAATTCATGCAAATTTAATTCGTGGATCTAGGAACAAATTCCTAACCATGTGAGATTGAACAAGTTTGGGGCAGAACAAAGGCCACAGCCATGTGTGCTTGGTAAATATTTAGGTGATCTGCCAGCATTGGTTGCCCTTTTTTTGGGACATCTTTCTTGCCTATAGCTTATGGTATTATGGTCCATGCTTGACAAGTGTGATGAGTCAATGGTTTGTCTGCATTACCACCAGTTGAACTTGATACAAAATTTGACCTGAAAGACCTCCTTTTAAAGTTTCGCTCGAAAGTTTTAATGTGATGTTAATTTCATTGTGATGCCATTTTTCCCTTGACAAGTCAAAAATTTCTGCTTGTATGCTTGTGCTGCAATGAGTGCAGAACTGTACGAGCAGAGCTTGATGACCTTAGCTCAAAGTCCCATGAAGCAGAGAAGGAAGTTAATATGCTGCAGATGAAGATCCAGGAAGTTAGCAACAATCTGAGCAAACTGAGGAAAGACATGGAATGTAAGTTTCGTGTTCTATCTTTGTTAGCACAAAAGAGTATGGATGTTTTTGCTCAGCTTTAAATTATCTAATGGTATGAGATTGAAAATCCCTCCAAACAAGAGACACCTTTAGAAATATTCATTTGAGTAACGAAAGGTTGAAGATAAGTAATAGACATACGAACATTGTATTTGTAAAGTAGCACACTCACCTTAATCATATAATGTTCCTCCTATAATAAAAAATGAAAAATACAGAAAATAAAAGTTTTGTGAAATGTCCCAATTGCTTGAAGTTCCATGCCTTAATTTTCCTGCAATCTGCATTAGTCTTCCTAGGTTCAGAAAAGCTCAACCTCCAGTTTTAAATAAGGTATAGACATTGTCTCTCTGCTCAGGGTTAGGTCAAATATGCCTCTCAACTGATGACATCAACTTGTATATTCATAGTGGCGATGTTAGAGCCACTCGCAAGTGATTGCTTTTGATAGATCTTCATTTGGAGATTGTTTCATCAGGATGTCTGGAAGATTTACTCCATCTTCGGATTGTCAACAGGGTGTGGGGTCACTGGAAGATTTACTCCATCTTCAGATTTTCAACTGGTTGTGGGGTCACAACAGCTCAGGGAAGCAAAAGTAGGAGGCAGCAGAACTGGGTATATTTGACAGTGTGGGTTAAGATTGTTGTGAGTTAAGGGAAATTAAAATTTTCAGGATGAGGGCTCGATATGGTGAAATTGGTTCTGGGATGCAAGTCAAATTGGGATTTTATGGACAAGCTAAGGTATCTATAATGACCCAACCCAATACAAAATTGCTGCAACACAACGTACGAAAGTAGGAAGTCCCCTGCTGATCTCATAATGGACCATTTAAGCACACAAGAGAAGGCCTTTGTTGCTTTGATTTAGGGGTGAAATCACCTACAATTTGGTCAAACTCCACACATTTAACCAATGTGGGATTGGGACATTACAACTTCCCACCTCAAAGACACAATGTCCTCATCGCATGCCCAAAGATGTATCCTTCTTAAGCGATTTAGGTTTCCAAGGCATCTGGCCATGACACTGCTGCCATTGACCTCAATCTTCTCGTCAGACCGAGTATGTCACCATTGTTACATAGTAGGTACTGGCATTGCCCACTCACTGCAAAGGGAGTTGGAGTTGATACAAGATATAATGACCCAACCCAACACTGTTGCAACAAGCTACAAAGTAGGAAGTCCTCTATGTGGCCCATGATGGACCACCTAAGCACTAACATAGGGGGTGAAGTCATTTATAAATTGGTCAAACTCCACATACTTAACCAATGTGGAATTTGGCGGGTTTACAGTACATCATGTGGATTGGGGTGGTGATTGATGGTTAATTTATGATCTAAGACTTATTGGGTGTTCAGTTTAGAGTTTTGGCAGTAGTTGACGGATTGTAAGCTGACAAAAAAAGGTAATATAAAAATTAATGCATTTAACTTTTAGGACAGTAAAAATTCCCAAAACTTGTGGATAAAAAAATAACTTCACTCAAGTTGAGGATGCTGAAGTGTAAAACACTTAAACTTTTTTTTATTGTTTTAGTGTTTCACATGTGCATAATGTGTCTTGACCTAAATGATCAGTTTATTCACGGGAAAAGTCTATGATTGGTAAGCTAAATTGATGATTTTGGCATACAGAGGGTACCCTGCTGTAAAAGAACAGGTACCTGAGTAATAGTTTATGATGATTAGGGCACCGGTCCAAAATAATCTGGCACATATTGGGTACCGGTCTGAAATTTTATCTGAAAATAATATGTTACAACTTAGTTTATATGCTATCTTACCTTGGAAAAGAAGAAACTAATCCTAACGATGTAATATCACTCCTAGTAGTTAATGAGAAGGGAAGTGATAAAACACGAAAGAGAAGGGAAACTAAAAAAATTTCCAAAGGATCCCAGTTGTTCAAATTTCCATCTTTTGGTTTTCTTGGTAATTTGCACATCTATGGAACCATGATCCAAAGCATACATAATCATCAGTAACAATGTCTTTGATTGTTCCTGTTGTGTAATGCACCATGCCTTAGTATTAATAGTTCCTAAGAGTTGGAGCAATATGTTGGGTCGTTTCACATGTGCTTGGACATTGAGCATGTCTGCATGCTGCAGTCTTTTACTTCTCTACACTAGTGGTGCTTATAATGTCTCCTTCATCCATTGCAGCTAGGAGGAGGTTCATTGAGTCAAAACTTCAATCCTTGGATCAGCAATCTTTTAGTGTTGAATCCTATCTTCAAGTCCTGGATAGGGCTAAAGAAAAAAGAGATGTCCAGAAAAGGTTTTGATATTAGCATTTTTTTGTTCATGGGATGTCCATGTGTATGTCCTGATATATCATTTTTGTCGTTCTCATGAATGTTTGGCAGTAAATATAACATAGCAGATGGTATGCGCCAAATGTTTGATCCTTTTGAAAGAGTTGCTCGTGCTCATCATGTTTGTCCTTGTTGTGAGCGTCCTTTCTCTGCTGAAGAGGAAGATGAATTTGTAAAAAAGGTTAGCATTGCTTTGCCGATAGCTCATGTTTTCTTGGCTGTTTCTTGTCTCATATCTCTGCTTCTAATTTAGTGAGTTGTTTCGCTTTCATTTATTTATTTGGTTACTTATTTGCTGCTGCTTTTTTTTACTTCCTTTTCCGGTCCAGCAAAGAGTGAAAGCTGCTAGCTCTGCAGAGCATATGAAAGTGTTAGCTTCTGAGTCTTCCAGTGCCGACACGCTCTTCCAGCAGTTGGACAAGCTTCGCATGGTGTATGAAGAATATGTCAAAATTGGCAAAGAAACAATTCCGCTAGCAGAGAAGAATCTGGCTGAATTAAATGAAGAATTGGAGCAAAAGTCACAGGCTCTTGATGATGTAATCTTTTATACTGGGGCTTGCTTCTTCTGGAAGTAATGATTTTATATCACAAAATCAAGTGCTGTTGGCTGCAGTGCTATTCACTGAAGAGCACTGTCTTGTTTTTCTTAAATCAATTTATCATTCGCCGCTTTCCCCCTCTCATTGCTGTTAGCCTTTCTATGTAGTGCTAAGATTCATCTTCTAGAAGTTCCATTCCTGTGGAAGGCTTAATTTGCTAACTTAGTTATAAACGATCCAACATGGCTTGGAAATTTCGCACAATATTTTCATATTGATTTCAGATTGTGAAGTTGAGCATGGAATCAAATTATGTCTGTTACGCAATATTATGGCCGTTATGTAATGGAAATTAGCATAGCTGTTATTTTAGAATAACCCCTTGATGACCGTGATCCACAGCAATCTGTTTGCCAAACCACCTTTTTATGACTCTTTGATTTCTACTGCCACCACAATTGGGACTCTGTGTTGAAGCAGTAATTTTGAGAGAGACTGTTGTTTTGTATGATAAGCATAATTCACAGTGTTTGGTTATTGGGTTTTCTAGTAAATGCCGTGGTGCACTTGAAACATGTACCTTATTATGATTTGCGTTTCTTGTGTGATGTACCTAGTGTTATTCCTCTTGTATATATAAGTGTGAAACATTGTTAAATTTCCCCATATCGCAGCACTCATTGAATTTCCCCTACATGTTGGTTTAATCTGATGTTTGGTACATGCAGGTTCTGGGAGTTGTGGCCCAAGTCAAGGCAGACAAGGATTCAGTCGAGGCCTTAGTGCAACCTATAGAAACTGCTGACAGACTCTTTCAAGAGATACAGACTTTGCAAAAGCAAGTAGATGACTTGGAGTACAAGCTTGACTTTCGAGGGCAAGGTGTCAGATCTATGGAGGAAATTCAGTCCGAGCTTAATGCTCTGCAAAGCACGAAGTATATGATCCTGAACTCCATTTGCTGTTTTTATGTCATAGCAATGGATCACTTTGGTGTTCTTATGATCCAACTGTTACTTGCGAGCTTTGCTGATGCAATGCGAATACATGTATAATGAAGTCTGGTTTTATACCCGTGAAATGGGGGGTGATCATATTTAACATTCTCTATGATTGCTTTTCCGTGTACTCTATTAGATTTTTGTTCTAATTCTTCCCCATTTGTCAACGCGGCTTTTCACATCAGGGATAGCTTGCATAGCGAGATCGAGAAACTAAGAGATGAACAAAGATACTTGGAGAATGATTTATCGAGCATACAAATTCGATGGCATTCCTTGAGGGAAGAGAAGGTGAAAGCAGCTAATATGTTGCGTGATTTTAAGAAGACAGAAGAAGAGCTGGAACGTTTGGTGGAAGAGAAAAATCAAGTAGAGCTTGAGGAGAAGGTAATCCATTAATACATATTTTTTCTGTAACATGTGTGTTCACTGACTCCCAGGACATCTAATATATAAGAACATGCATACCTATGGAATTATCAACTATCATGTGGTCTTTCCATCTCTATTAAAAGCATGCCTCAAATTCGCCTACACCCTAGGCATTTGCGGAACCTGGTGGGGCAGCTTCTAAGAAATGCCCGTCTTCCTACATCAACAACAACAACAAACAGTCTCAGTGCCTCAAGGGCTTCCGCTTATGCAGGGTCTGGAGGGGGGGGAGGGGGAGGATGTACGCAGCCTTACCCCATTAGGGTGGGACCCTAACGAGAGGCTGTTTGTGAGGACCGCCAACCTGATATTTAGATATTGATATTGATAGTTATGAATAACCTGTATGAAGAGCATGTAAAGTAAAATATAGAGATTTTGCTAAGCAAGTATACATGTAAGCATGTAAGCAAGTAGACAAATTGTAATACCTTGTCTAACTAAATTGAGGATGTAAGTTTCTAGGACGAAACTTCTATTTAAGGGGGTAAGGATGTAATATCCGGTCTAATTAAATTGGACTAGGCATTATAATATATGAAACCTGATTTAATTGAATTGGTTTAGGTATTATAATACAATTAGAATTCACTATTGTTTCAACTGGGCTACAAATAAATAAAATAGTGGGCTAATTGTGGAAGAGCTTAATAGTAATGTTGGGGTTACAAATTTATATATATAGAAGAGGAGAAGGGTTTAAACCTAATTTCTCCTCCCCTCTTCCAATCTCTCTCTCTCTTCTCTCTCTCAAGCGTCAATCCCAATTAGGTTTTCAAAGCTAATTCGTAATAAAGATTCGGATATCAAGTTAGAAGATAGTGAAGGTAAGTATACCACTTCCCCTACTTGTTTGTAAACTGCGAAAAATTGCTTTACATGATTTGTGAGACTTATGTTTTGAATGGTTTATTAGTTTGTTAAAGTAGGCTTGAGCATGTATATTTAATTGATTGTGTGATTTCTACTCTTATGATTTGAATCATATTGATTTATATGTTGATTGATGTTGAAATATGTGAATTTTGGAAGGAATTTGTATTTGTGAATATGAGAAAGAAATTATTGTGAACTTGTGATTTGAATTAAAACGTTTTATGGGAAGAGCTCACAGATAACTACGTGACCCTTAGGGGTCTATCGACGAAAGAATGTGAAAAAAAAAATGTTAAAGTCGATCATTGACCCTGTCGCGGGAATAATACCGGCACGTAGTCTATGTTGATCCTAGTGGATCTATTGACTTAGAACCGGAAGTTGATCATTGACCCTGTCGCGGGAATAATACCGGCACGTAGTCTGCGTTGATCCTTGTGGATCTATCGACTTAGAACCGGTTCAAAAATGTGAAATGTGAATGTCGATCATTGACCCTGTCGCGGGAATAATACCAGCCGTAGTCTCTGATTTGTTTGTGAGTTTTACCAAGTGCTCTTGCAAAAGAAATTAAAGTATTAAGCAGTTATTTGTGCTTCTTTAACATGATTATTAAAGACAAATTGATTTTACTTGTTTTCGTTGGACAATTATCCGTTTTCAATAATATGCCTGATCCGGGTAGGTGTATGGTGTACTTGCTGAGCGTGTTGTTTGCTCACCCAATTCCTTTACTTCCCAAATTAGTAGCTCATGGCAAATTTCTGAAGGACGAGAAAGATGGAGCAGCTTTCTATTTTGAGAATTAGTTTAGTTTTCGTAGTTTAAGTATTAAACAAATTTGTCGTAGGATATAATAGACTATTTGAGATATGTAATTTCGAGCTTCCGCATTATTAGTTTTTATTTGTTAGTATTGATGTATCTGTGATTATCTATTATATATTATGAGAACTTTTATGGAAATTTTGAGGAAACATGGATTGAAATTTTCGGGCTTCATACTATGATGAGGGGATTCATTATAGTACAGCCGTGTAGCGCCCTTTTAACTTAAGCCTATTCGGTATTAATGATTTGGGGGCGTTACACAAATAAACAAGCATGTACGCATGGAATCATAACAGCTATAGCAAATGCCTGCGGTATTAATGATTTGGGGGCGTTACACAAATAAACAAGCATGTACGCATGGAATCATAACAGCTATAGCAAATGCCTGTCTTCCTGAGGGTATTTTATTCTGGAAAGATCTTCTTGAAATTGCATGTTGTTTGTTCATGAAAATAAAATATTATTTTCAACTATCTATTTGTTTGCTTGCTTTTTGCATGTCCGTGTTTTCAACTTGCATAGGAATGAGAATTTCACTTCAAAAGTAAAATCATATTAATTGGTTTTGGTGCATTGCTGGTATGATCTGATGAACTATTGAGGGGGAAGAAGAGATTTGACTTTTACATCTGAGAAATATTAGGCTGCCTTTCCAGTCTATCAATGTGATCATTCACAAATTATTGTTTTGGATTCTGGCAGCAACTGTCAGAGACACTGTTTGCCCTATCGAGGGAAAAAGAGAGATCGCTGACTGATCACAATGATCTGAAAGTTAGGCTTAACCGTGCCTTTGAGGAGCAGGCTGAACTTAGAAGAATATATCAGCAGGATGTTGATGAGCTTGCTAAAATCAGCTCAAAGATTAAAGAGTATTCATTCGAACTTGAAAGTTGTATATTTGGTTTATGATGCTTTTGAGGTTCTTACATTCCATTCTTTTGAATTGCTCCTTCAGGTACAGCGATTCAAGGAAAGGGGAGCGTTTAAAGGAACTGCAAGTGAAAATATCTCTGTTTGAATCTGATCGTCAGAGCAGCGATAGCAGGAAGAAGGAGATAGATGCTGAACTAAAAAGAATTACCAGTATGATTGAGAGCCGGGATCAACTGAGACGAAATATAGTGGACAACTTAAATTATCGGAAAACGAAGGCTGAAGTAGATGCGCTTGCCGGGGAGATAGAGTCATTGGAAGAGAGAGTACAAACAATTGGTGGTGTCACTGCAACTGAAGCTGAACTTGTTAAGTTATCCCAGGAGAGAGAGAGACTTCTATCTGAGGTATTCTTGATCTTTTTGAAAAACCTTTACTGGGATTGATTGTCACAATTTTGGTTGCTTGGGACATCGCGCTGTTCATGTTGTGAACATTTGAGTGACATCAGGCCTTGGTGTATATTTTTGTGCTCTATTGGCCTGCCTGGCCAATACACTTCCTCTCTGGGCTGCCTCTATGCAACGCTCACTTATATATGTTGGTTGGAACACGATCGAGGGTTGGATGTTAAAATTGCTTCTATTTCAATATACCTGTTCTCTATGCCTCTTTGCACTTGCTTCCTCATTCCTGTTATGTTTTCTAATCCTGGCCATTTGAATTTTATTGCGGGCTGAAGGTTGAATGTTTTTTTTTACCAAGTGCAAAAGTTTTCCTTTGCGTCTGTTCCTTAGCTCACATTCCGTAAATGTAAATCCTAAGACAGCTAATCCTGGCATGGAAATAACAAATTTGTTATATTCTTCAGTTGAACAGGTGCCGTGGAACAATGTCTGTTTATGAGAGCAATGTTTCCAAGAATAAGGTTGACCTTAAACAGCCACAATATAAGGACATTGATAAACGTTACTTTGACCAGTTGATTCAGCTCAAGGTATACCTCTACTCCTTGCCACTTTAAGTGTCTATTTTTGGCTTCTTTCCATGTCGTGTCTGACTTGTCATCATTCTCAGACTACGGAGATGGCAAACAAGGACCTCGACAGATACCACAATGCACTCGATAAGTGAGTCTTTCATATGGCAAACTCATTTAGTTCTTAAGTTTCTCAATATTTGATTCACTTCCATGGAGAACCATTTCAATACTGCAACTTCTATGAGGACATTGTTCACTCAACATTGTTCACAATAACTACTACACAATAACAAACATGGTGCCTCAAGGGCTCCCGCCAATGCAGGGTTGGGGGGGGGGGGGGTTGATGTACGTAGCCTTACCCCTTCAGGGTGCTATTACAAAGGGAGGCTGTGTCTGAGGAGCCCCAACCTGAAAAGCATAACATCAATAGTAACAATAATAGTACAAAGAAAGCATAAAGCAGCAATAAGCAATAAAACAGCAAACACTAAAGCAACTAGGCAACAAAGCAACAAGCAGCAAGGCACATAAAAGCCTAGGGGCGCTATGACTAGCCTAGTTATGCTCCTTTATTCTAAGCTGCTATATGGGCTACACCTATACAAGCTCTCCACTTAGCTCTATCTGGGGCCATCTCCTCATTAGGTTTAGGTGGGTGAGGTCGAGTGGAATCGTCTCCATATAGTTCTTCTTTGGCCTACTTGTCCCTTCCCTTCCATGCATAGTATGCAGTTGCTCTCATCTCCTGACAGAGGCAGTGGTTGGTGTCCTCCGAACATGCCCAAACCACCTCAAACGATTGCTCCCTTAACTTATCCTCGATTGGGGCCACACCCAATCTACTTATAATGCCATTTCTGATCCTATCTTGGAACTTCCCCTTCGATGTGTCGAGTGAGCTCATCCATGACAAGAATGAATAAGAAGGGACTCAAGGCAGATCCTTGGTGCACCCCAATTGTAATGGGGAAAGCATTTGTCTTTCCTTCTGCTGTATGCACATTTGTGAGTGCGTCCTCGTACATGTCTTTAATGGCTCGGATATAGGACATGGGGATGCCTTTCTTCTCTAAAACCCTCAATAGGATCTCTCTTGACACTCTTATCATATGCCTTTTCCAAATCAATGAAAACCATATGAAGATCCTTATGTCTGTCTCTGTAATGCTCTATGTTTTCCGTTAATAGATGGATGGCTTTTATTGTCGATTTACTTGGCATAAATCCAAATTGGTTCTCTGACACCCCTGTTTGTTGCCATAACCTTCTTTCTATGACTCGCTCCCATAGCTTCGCAGTGTGGGTCATTAGTTTGATACCCCTATAGTTGGCACAACTCTGAATGTCGCCTTTATTGTTATAGATCGGAATTGATGTGCTCTTCCTCCACTCGTCGGGCATCTTCTTACCTTGAAGAATTTGGTTGAATAGTTTATTCCACCAATTGATGCTCTACTCTCCAATGCATTTCCATGCCTCAATGGGTATTTCATCTGGGCCGACACCCCTACCTATCCTTTTGGGCTTCTCTGACTTCCTAAGGTCTAATCTGCCTACAGGAACAATAGTTCTAGTGCTCTTCAGATGTTTGGAGTTCCCCTAGGGATATATCTGTATCCCCTTGTTCATTGAATAAATCGTGGAAGTAGGCTTTTCACCTAACTTTAATTTGTTGCTCGTCCACGAGCACCTGTCCATCCTCCTCCTTTATGCACTTTACTCGTTCTAGGTCCCTAGTCCTTCTTTCTCTTGGTTTAACGATTTTATATAGGTCCCTAGCTCCTTGCTCAGTATCCGGCCTTTTGCGGAAATCCTCCTAGGCTTTGGATTGTGCTTCTCTTACTGCTATCTTTGCTTCTTTCTTGGCTTGTTTATATTGTTGTTTCTTGTCCTCGTCTTGACTTCGATCTCACTCCTTGAAACAGTCTCGTTTGACATTAATCTTCTCTTGGACCTTCCTGCACCACCACTAAGACACTCTGTTGTTTGGTGCCCCACCCTTTGACCTGCCTAAACTTTGCGTGCCAAACCTCTGATCTTTTGGACCAACTGGTTCCAAATGTAGTTTATATCCCCCCTTCATATCCCAACCGGGCTCAGACTCCACTCTTTCCTTATAGATTTGATACTTGTCCCCCTTCAAGTCCTTCCAATGAGTGCGTGGCTACACTGGTTTCCTAGTTCTCTTGGTCTTGATATCAACACACAATACCTTGTGCTGTGTAGATAGGTCCTTCCTAGGTATAACTTGCTGTCCCTACAGTCTTTATGTGCCCTCTTCTTTAGTAATATGTAGTCAATTTGAGTCCTTGTCCCACCGCTTAGATAATGATGATGTGCTCATCATGCTACCGTTAACTCATAAGTGACCACAAAGTCTAGGAGAGCTTTACCCTTAGCATTCTTGGTTCCAAAACCAAAGCCTCCATGGTAGGATGCGTAACCTTCTGTGGCCGCATCCACATGCCCATTGAAATCACCACCATTCACTACTTCTTCACTCTGGGGTATCCTTGCAGCGTTAAGTCTAGGTCTTCCCAGAATCTAGCCGTCTCCTGCTCTATTTGCCTAGTCTGTGGTGCATAGGCACTTATGGCGTTCAATATCTCCCCATCTAAGACCCACTTGATGCTGATTATCCTATCGCCAACCCTGGACACTTCTAGTACTTTGTCCTTAAGGTTGCTATCCACAATAATACCAACTCCATTCCTACCTCAGATTTTACCTGCATACAACTTATATCGCCAACCCTCATGATGTTATATCCTATTGTTCACAATAACCGTTATTTTCAATTTCTCAGTTTTGCAATTATTGAACTCCTTTCTGTGCCATGGTTCCAAAATCCTCCTTTGCAGCCCGACCTACTAGAAACTTGAAAAACCAGTTGAAGCTCAAATCTTCATGAGGGTGGACCTACATTCCCATAGTCGCTGACCTCCATTGCCATAGTCATCATTAACCATGCCATTTGATTGTCTTTGCATACTCTGCTCAGTAGGGCTGCTTATTCTGATACCACCCCAATATGTAATCTTTAGTATCAAGTCCCAAATTCTGAAAATAGAAATGCAATTAGGCATTGAAGCCAAAAAAAGTAATGAATCAACTTGCCTGCTACTGTTTTGCCTTCATTGATCTGGCCGTATGATTGACAAGTGCCTTGACTTTCTGAAACCATTTCTGTATGGCTATACCATGTTGAAGGTTAATTTTAAGGGAGGAATGCTCGACTTTTTCATGTTTCCTTTTAAATAGTTATCTGCTTAAACTAGGAAATCAGAAATCCAAGGTTTTTGAGACGAATTTTCGGAGGTCCTTCATTTTCGAATCCCATGTAGTTGGAATTAATTGCTTAACATTGCCGATGGGTCATTTGCATGTCATTTACCAGCGGTTGAGTATAGAGATCAGAGATGTTCCTTACTTTTCCAGTCTAATTTTTCTGTTCTTGCATAATGAGAAATCACCCCCACCCCCCAAAAAGAGATACACACAAAAAAGAGAGAGAAAGAGAAATGTTACATGGGTTCTGACATTATCATCTATTGTTTCTTAGGGCACTCATGCGCTTTCACACAATGAAAATGGAGGAGATAAACAAGATTATTCGGGAGCTCTGGCAGCAGACATACAGAGGACAGGACATAGATTATATATACATACATTCAGATTCTGAAGGAGCTGGAACAAGATCGTACAGCTATAAGGTGATTTTTGACGTTTACTCTTGTTTGTGTCTTTACTCACTCTCACCCAAGGCCAACCGTGAAATTTTAGGGCCCTAAAGCAAGTTTGATCTATGGGGACCCTTTTTTGAAATCGAGATGTCCAGGATAAATTAAGTACACCTCAAATAATCCATTTTTTATAATACCAGCTAATATATGAGTCTTTTACAATATATGTGCATGTGCATGTGCATGTGCATGTGCATGTATAATGTATCATACATACACTATTGTTTCTCTAATTGTGATTTTGGTGATATGTGATGGAAGTAAACTAATAATATAAGTAGTTTTTTAAGGGGACCTTTGGAGAATCGGGAGCTCTAAGCAACTGCTTGGGTTGCTAGGAGCCCAGCCTTGTTCTCACCCCACCCCATCCTGCCTCGTCCACCCTTTCCAATGGCTAGAGGTGCCCATTTAACTTCTGTTATGGCCCATTCAGGTGCTAATGCAGACTGGTGACGCGGAGCTAGAAATGCGAGGAAGGTGCAGTGCTGGCCAGAAGGTAGAGTGACTAGCATTGGTCGCTGGTTCTCATTAGTTGGCTACTGCTTTTTCTACAAATCAAAAACATTTTTTTACAGGAAAGTTTTCTTTACAAAATATTTTTAATAAAATGTAGTTTTTTCTTAAAAGTGTTTTGTTAACTTTAGCTCAAGAAAATGGTTTCATTTATAAGTTTGCATGAGGTTCATGCTTGGCTAAGCTAAGGTCAAAAGTAAATTATATGACGTGAGATTACAACAAAAAATGTTTTCCCTCCGAGAAGGAAATTGTTTTCCCCTTTGTTGAGGGAAGTCAATTTCTTTTTATTGGAAGAAAATATTTTCTATATTTGTGATTGTTGGTATGGAGTTATGCAAAGAAACAATAGGATTGAGATGGAAAATGTTTCCCGTTAAAACAAATGGAGCCTAAGCTTCATCCCGTCATTCTTTCTGTTCATGAACAACATATGGTCAGCGCAGGTTCTTGCGTCCCTAATTATACGCTTGGCATTGGCGGAAACCTTCTGCCTTCACTGTGGGATACTAGCACTTGATGAGCCCACGACGAACTTAGATGGTCCCAACACAGAGAGCCTGGCCGCTGCTCTTCTTAGGTATGATCATTGCACAGTGTATGCAAGCCATTGCTGTCTATGTTGTCGTGTTTTTTATTCTTTTTAATAATTGTAAGTAGGTGCAACATTACCCCAAATGAGCTTCGAACCAAAGACTTGATATTTCGGGGGCTGGATGGCCTAACCATATGTCAAACCCAGCAGCATGTTCTCGCATTTTATGCATCTGAATTCTTGTGATTTATCCAGAATAATGGAGGATAGGAAAGGACAGGAGAATTTCCAGCTGATAGTGATTACACATGATGAACGATTTGCTCAGCTAATTGGCCGCCGACAGCATGCAGAGAAATACTACAGGGTCTTTAAGGATGACCAGTAAGAGCCCATCACTTTCTCATAGGTTTCTTTTAACTTTCTTATTATTTGATTATGACACTCTACAATTTTATTATGTGCCTGAAACTGTGACGAAATTCACAGCCAACATAGCATAATTGAAGCTCAGGAGATCTTTGACTGAAGAAGTTCTTTCTAGGGATACAAACAGGTTGCTAATAGATCATAGATGTTGCTGGTGCAAGGAAGATCAGATATGGCTTATTATTGCTTTCTGTCGCAACTGGTAGATCCTTCTTGGGGATTTTTTTTTTTTTTTTTTTTTTCTGCCGCCTGTCTTATTAGTCATTACCATTCTGGAGAGGAGTATCTATCTATTCGTATTCACCAAGGAAAATATAAAAAGAATGTTCATATTGAAAATTTGTTTTCTTTTTTTCTGATTGAATATTTAGATTTGTTCTATGAATGTTGCAAAGAAAATGTTGCTAAGAAACTATCTTTATCATTTTCCTATCTTACTTGCCTAAAATAGGAAATTCAATCTTCAGCTTTTGTATGGAACAATTGAGAAAAAGGGACAGAGAAACCCATATCAGTTAAGTATGAACGTGAATTGTGATGGAGGACTGAACACAGTTTCAATATGATCCGTTAAATTTGATGTAGCATTTAAACTATCCATTCTGAAATGAGGTTTGAGGTTTCCCAAATATTAGTGGCAAAGTTATACCTCATTGACACTCATCAGGGTTTTGCTTCATTGATAGGAGGCAAGTGAGGGATAAAGTGTTGCCTAAGGCTAAAAGGTCTAGAGCTTAATGAACTTCTCATTGAGTAATTCTTGACTTAATTGGTTCCTGTAGTGTGTGAATTGCTGCATGGGTTAGGGTTTACTGAATAACCGAGTTCCTCCATAGTCAAACAAGAAAAAAGAAAAAGAAAAAAGGAAATTATACCTCATTGCTATTGAAAAAAAAAAAAAGTATGATACAACAATAAACTCAGTGCCACAAAGGGCTCCCGCATGAGCAGAGTTTGGGGGGGTTGATGTACGTAGCTTTCCCCCTTCCGGGAGCCATCCAGAATGGAGACTGTTTCCGAGGACCCCCGACCTGAAATGCTAGTCCGCAAAATCGAAGCATGGCAGTATCAAGAGAGCGATAAGCATATGAGTTGGGCAAAGCAAGAGGCAGATATTACGAGCAAACTCAATATAAGCAAGTTAGGCAAATAATAGGTAGAGAAATAGCAGTTGCAGTTTGCAAATAAGCCGATAAGCAGATGGTACATAGATAATAGATAGTAAATCAGGAGATCAAATATGCACTTAAGTGCGCCAAAGAGGAAGTGAAAGGCCTAGAAACACTGGTGTTACCACTAATAAACTGGATTACCCTGCTCTATGTCGCTATATTTGCTACCCCTATGCTAGCCCTTCACTGGGTTCTATCTAAAGCTATCTCCTCTCGAAGGCTTAGGTGGGTGAGGTCTTATCTGATCGTCTCCAGCCATCTTTTCTTTGGCTTGCCTCTCCCTCTCCAGCCTAGCGTAGTATGGGGCTGTTCGCATCTTCTAACTGAAGTGGTACTTGGTCTTGTCCTAACATGTCCAAACCACCTCATACGTTGCTCCCTCAATTTATCCTCAATGGAGGTCACACCCAATTCGCCCCGTATGACGTCGTTCCTAATCCTATCCTTCCTTATGTGCCCGCACAGCCGTCGCAGCATCCTCATCTCCGCCGCCTTCACCTTCTAAGTATGCTGTTGTTTCATCGCCCAACACTCCACCCCAAAAGACATGGCTAGCCTTGCAACCGTCTTATAGTGTCTTCCCTTTAGCTTTAAGGGAAACTTTCTATCGGAAAGTGCCGCGGAGGTCATTCTCCATTTATGCCACCCTACTTTAATTCGGTTGTTGACATCCTCGTCAACTTCGCCATTGTGCTGTATTACGGACCCCAGGTATCTGAAACTCCTTTCTTGGTATAGGCTTAGAACCAATCTTGACGTCTTCTCTGCTAGGCATGATGGAGGGATCAAACTTAAGCTCCATATACTCGGTCTTGGATCTACTAAGTCGTAAGCCCTTCGATTCCATTGCCCTTCTCCATAATTCTAGCTTCTCATTAACCTCTTTCCCGCGATTCCCCCACCAGCACTATGTCATCTGTGAATAGCATGCATCAAGGTACACCTCATTGGATATTTCTAGTAAGCTCATCTATTACCAGAATGAACAAATAGGGGCTTAAAGCAGATCCTTGGTGTACCTCGACTGTTATCGGGAAAGCATCTGTCTCCCCTTTCACTGTGCATCCTCATATATGTCCCTAATGGCCCGGATATATGGCATGGGGATGCCTTTTCTATCCAAAACTCTCTATAGGACCTCCCTTGGCACTCTATCATATGCCTTCTCCAGATCAATGAAAATCATGAGTAGGTCCTTTTGTCTCTCCATGTAGTGCTCTATCGTCCTCCTTAGGATGTGGATGGCTTCTATTGTTGATCTTCCGGGCATAAATCTAAATTGGTTCTTGGACACCTCTGTCTGTTGCCCTAATCTCCTCTTTATGACCTGCTCCCACAGTTTCAGAGTGTGGCACATTAATTTGATACCCCGATAGTTGGCGCAACTCTGGATGTCGCCTTTGTTCTTATAGATTGGGATCAATGTGCTCTTCCTCCATTCATTAGGCATCTTCTATCCCACGAGGATTTTGTTAAATAATTTAGTCAACCAACTGATGTCTTTCTGCCCAAGGCATTTCCATACCTCTATGGGTATGTCATCTGGGCCAACTAATTTACCCCGTCCCATATATTTCAGGGCTTTCTTGGCTTCCTCGAGGCCAATTTGTCTGCAATAACAGTGGTTCTGGTGCTCTTTAGATGTTTGAAGATCACCTAGGGATATCTCTGTATCCCCCTGTTCGTTGAACAGATCGTGAAAGTAGGCTCTCCACCTAACTTTAATTAGTTGCCTGTCCACATGCACCTGTCCCTCTTCCCCTTTTATGCACTGTACCTGATCCAAGTCCCTTGTCTTCCTTTCTCTCGCTTTGGCAATTTTATATATGTCCCTAACTCCTTCCTTGGTCTCGAGCCTCTTGTAGAACTCTTCATGAGCTCTCAATTGTGCTTCTCTGACTGCTCTCTTCGCTTCTTTCTTGGCTTACTGATACTGAAGGCGCTTGTCCTCATCTCCACTACGATCCCACTATTTGAAATAGTCTTGTTTGGCTTTAATCTTCTCTTGGATCTCCTCGCACCACCACCAGGACTCTCTGTTGCTTGGTGTCCTCCCTTTGACAAGCCCAGAACTTCCCGTGCCAGCCCCGTGACCTTCTGGGCTAGTTGTTTCCACATTTGGTTTGAATCTCCTTCACATTCCCACCTGAGCTCAGACTTCACTTTTTCCTTATATATTTTATACTTTTCCCCTTTCAAATCCCTCCAGCGAGTATGTGTCTGCGCCGGTTTGCTAGTTCTTTTGGCCCTCTTCTTAGCCTTTATATTAGCCCACAACACCCTATGTTATGTAGAAAGGTCTTCTCCTGAGATAACCTTAGTATCCCTACAGTCACTTTGTACCTTTTTTCTTAATAGTATATAATCAATCTGTGTCCTTGTCCCACTGTTTTGATACGTGATAATGTGTTCATCCCGCTTTCTAAAGAAGGTGTTGGCAACCGTTAGATCGTAAGTGATTGCAAAATCTAGGAGGGATTTGCCCTCTGCATTCCTGGTTCCAAAACCAAATCTTCCATGGTATGATGCGTAACCATCCTCAGTCGTGTCGACGTGCCCATTAAAATCCTCGCCAATCATCACTTGTTCGGTTTGGGGTAAGCCTTGTATTGTTGTGTCTAAGTCCTCCCAGAATGTTGCCTTCTCGCACTCTGTTAGTCCATTTTGGGGTGTATAGGCACCGATGACGTTCAATACCTCCCCATCTAGTACCATCTTGATGCTTATGATCTTATTGCTAGTCCTGGACACTCCAACTACTTTATCCTTGAGGCTGCTATCCACAATGATGCCAACTCCATTCCTGCCTTTGGCCTTGCCCGCATACCACATCTTGTAACCCAACACATCCCTGGCTTTTATGCCAACCCATTTAGTCTCTTACAGACAAAGGATGTTGATCTTTCGCTTCATCATCATTTAGGCCACCTCGAAACTCTTCTTTGTCAGCGTCCCGATATTTAGTGTCCCAAGTTGCAAAGATCCTTGCCCCTTTTGCTTAGCCCTACCCCTCCCCAACCCTTTTGAAGATGGTCTCAATTTCCGGGTTCCATAACTAGCAACATTCATCAACTAGTTTTGACTATCTAGGGTAAGTGAGCATACAGAGTAGAAGCTTACTACCACACATACGTGCGTAATTACTACCACAATCAATCACAATTAGATCAACACAGTTCAAAGTAATAAAGAGGAGCAAGGGGCAAATTAGGTCAAGTAAAATCAAAATGAACCCAACAGTCGAAAAATTAAAAATACTACCCTGTAGTAATAAAGGATAGATCAAACCTGGGGCTCGCACGTAGTTGATAATCTGACCCGGCTAATACTTACCCGGGCCCGCTTTTGGCTACAGATTGCGGGCTGCTGGCTGCGACGTGGTGGGGGGTGTGGGTGCGGTTGGTTGGGTACGGTTAAGTTAGGGATTTTGGTGGGGGGTGGGGGTTTGTAGGTGGTGGTGGGTGGGCTGGGGTGTGGGTTGGTGGTGGGTACCGGTGGGTTGTGGGGGTGGGTGTGGTTCGAATGGAGGGGGGGTTCGTGGGGGGTGGGTGTCTAGGTGAGGTGGGTATCGTTGGTGGGTGGTGGCAGTAGTGGTGGTGGTGGTAGTGTGGGTGGTTACCGGTGGTGGGGTGTGTGGCTGGTAGGGCACGTAGGGGGGTTGGGTGGGTACCGGTGGTGGTGGTGTCTGGTTGTGGTGGGTGGTGAGTGGAGGGCGGGTGTTGGAGGAAAAAGGAGGGGGAGGCTACGCTGACAGGCGACAACCGTCAAGTAGGCGTCGCCGGCGTTGGGTGTCCGCGAGCTGGCTGGCCGACGAGACAGCCGAGAGAGAGAGGAGGGAAACAGAGTGTCAGAGAGGGGAGAGTTCTGTTTCTTGATAATCTAAAAATGATTGAAAAAATAAAAAAAATAAAGTATGATAGTTGAATATATTTTTCCATCTCGTTTCAAGTGACTTAAAACAAATGTAGAATTTTTTTCGTTAAACTAATCTTAATAATTTCCTACATTTGAAATACCATGCAGATATCTACTTCTGTAATGGAATATTATTAAAATTGAACCCCATTTTCAAATTATGAGGTCAAATACAGTAAACTAATAATCCAGAATTGAAAGAAAAGAAAAAAGATAGGATCAGCTCATTCTGCAATTGCCAAGGACACTAAATTCCAGGAGCCTTCTCAAAAAAAAAAAAAAAAAAAAAAAAAAAAAACCCAAAGATAAAAAGGCAAACACCAAAATTCATTATTCTGAGAGATACAAGAATTTCAAAGACGAAATTGAACAGGGCTCAGAGAAACCAAAGGTAAGACACAGAATCCTTCCAATGGAGGCTCAAATCTTGACTCATGAGGCCAACCACTAAAGGAATTCCTAAAACTTTGAGCAAACAAATCTTAATACTGAACCAGAAACATGCCAATTTGAGCTCTTTGGTTACGGATTCTGCAGACTTGTGGTTAAGGTTTAATCTTTGTACTTCAACTCAGACATCAAGAAACCAGGCATGTCGAAGGAGGATGCAAATTTCTCGACATCAAACTTGAGTTGCTCAATGTCCTTGTTGTTTACCAGACCCTTGTTGAAGTCCTTGAGGAGCTTTCCATACTCCTTCTGGATGTTCAATGTGAGTGTCACTGCTCTGTGCAGGAACTCACCTATCTGCTCAAAGTCCTTCTCCACCAGTCCCCTCGATGTCATGGCCGGAGTACCTGCATATTCACAGTTATTGCCAAGGTAAATGTTTTATGTTACAAATACCCAAGAATAGGGATAGATTTCGATGCAAGCGAACAAATCTAAAAAAATTGAGAAGAGGAAGAGAGAGAATAAACAAAAATACATAGACTTATAAGGAAAAACCCTCAAACTGAGGGAAAACCCCAAGAGGATGAAAAAGGGCAATCCACTATCTAAGAGGACACAACTGGGTCTGCACACCAACTTACATATATATTTAAGTGGACAATTGAAAAAATCTAATGGATCTACTGCATCGAATTACAAAAGAAGGTCCATGGGGCCCGGGAGGGCATGACCTCCCCCTACCATAGTAAACCTTTGTTCTGAAATCAAGAAATAAATACAAGACACAACTCGAACATTTTCTTCTCAGGGCAGAGGAAGAGGGGTCAAAAATGAGGAGAGACTGAGAATTAAACCATTTCCCAAGATTCCAAACAATGTGGGATTGGTGATACTAGTAAGACTTAGCCCACGTATGTTGACTTACACTAACTTACACTAAAGTCAAAAAAATGGAACTGCCTCACGAATTAGACTGCTCTTGAATATGCCATCTTTAACAAGTAATTCATTTTAATTAATAACAGACTGTCAAACACACCTTAGGGGGGGAAAAAAAAAAAAAAAAAAAAAAAAAAAAAAAGAAATGCAAGCCATATATTTTGTTTAGACTAAAACTATCATATCAAAGTCTAAAAAGATGGCGAAATACAGGTAGATAAAGTCAAAGTCATTCACCAATAGCCACCATCCAAATTCAACCAAAATCATAGCCACCTATCAATAAACAATAGGATTGGAAAAATACAGCATTGCAGATAAGGACAGGCTTTCACATTACTCATTACAATACTACCAAAACTTCTATGCTAGATTTTCAACTTTTCAAGTTCATAGTAACCACAAAATGAGGTATAGTTAGTTAAATACGGTACAAGAATTAATGGGATTTAATATTTATTCTGCTTTATACATGAAAAGTTTTAGTCAAAATTCATTGACTAATAAAAAAACTGTACATAATATATTCATATCTGGAACAATTCCATGTAAAATGCTGACAGGGTGAAGAAGGATATAGTTTGACTAATAGCAGTCGTTGGAAGTAAAATTCATGGTAAAAATAAGGTACAAGCCAATATTTTTGAAGTTGAAAAGACAAATTTTAGAATATGTATAGGATATCAATTAACTTTTTTTAAATATAAGTATAATGTATTTTATACCGCTCATTTTTTTTTGGACAAAATATAGTGAGACCCCCTGAACTTTGCAATTTAACATAGCACACCCCCTGCATTTTTAATGTCATAAAATAGCCCTCTGAACTTTGTTGTTGGTCACAACTCACCCCCTAAACTTTGTTACTAAACATAATACATCACTTAGACATTTATAAATTTCAAAATAAAAAAATATGAAATTAAAAATTTTAAATAAATTATGAAAGATATTTTTTTGGAAAATATACGAAATTTTGAAATTTAAAACAAATTATGAAAAAAATTTGAAAAAATATAATAATATTTTTAAAATTTAATAAAAATTAAAATAATAAATTTAAAATAAAAAAAATCTATCAAATTAAAAATAAGGAATTTTCTAGTTTTATGCAAAATATAGGAATTTATGTTTTTCGATGAAATGTGAGAGCTTTGTATCAAATTAAAAATGAGAGATTTTTTAGTTTTATACAAAAGGTAGGAAATTATATTTTTAGACGAAAAATATGAGCTTTATATTTCTAGATAAAAGATAAGATAATTTTTTAATATTTACAAAAATAATTATTTTAATTAATATAGTAAATATAAGATATTAAAATATTTTTTTAAAAAATAAATTCTAAAATCAGATTAAAAATTTAAAACTAAAAAAATATACAAAATTAAATATTTGAAAATAAATACTGAAAAAAAATATATTTTTTAAAATATTGAAAAATAAAATTTTAAATTATTATTATATTTTTTATACTTTTTTCAAAAAAAAAATATCTTTCATAATTTTTTCAAAATTTTTAATTTCATACTTATTTATTTTAAAATTTATAAATGTCTAAGTGGTATGTTATATTTAGTAACAAAGTTCCGAGGGTGAGTTGTGAGTAATAACAAAGTTTAAGGGGCTATTTTATGAAATTGAAAGTGGAGGGAGTGTGTTGTGTTAATTTTCAAAATTTGGGGGGCTATTTTTTGAAATTGAAAGTGAAGGGGGTTTGTTGTGTTTAATTGCAAAGTTCAGGGGCTATTTTTCAAAATTAAAAGTGCAGGGGATGCGTTGTGATTAATTGTAAAGTTTAGAGGGTCTTACTATATTTTTCCCTTTTTTTAACAAGAAAAATACAAACAAGCGTTACAAGACATGTATTATACAACTAATATCAAGAACACGCATATTTCACCTACTATTTGCAATGACAAGTAAACACCCCTTTTTTATATGTGTTTACCAGCGTGATTACAAACAATTCAACGATGTCAGTCTTTAATTATCAATTCCAACTCCATAAGCATAAAGGCAAGATGGGATTCCATACCAATTCGTACACCTCCAGGCGCCAGGGCACTACTGTCACCAAACACAGCATTCTTGTTAACGGTAATGTTGCACAGATCACACAGCTTCTCAACCTTGTTGCCTGCACCAACATTGACTTATTAGACACTGGCACTAAATTCAAACACCAAGTAAGCATGGCCATTTTCATACCGACCCACCAGCTTAACCAAATCTCACTGCAAGATATGACACAAAAAATGTACTGGGTTCAACTGGAGCTTGCTTAAACAGAAACTTCTCAGCCAGTTTTTATATTAGTAAGATGTTCCTCTACAGCACCCCACCCCCCACCCAAAAAAAAGGCACAGGGGACGACTGAAATCTGAGTCTCAAGATCTATGCAGAGAAAGGGAGCCGAAATGGCACAAGAATTTGACCCTCTTACCAGTTAATCCTAGAGGACGAAGGTCCCAGAGAACAAGATGGTTCTCAGTCCCACCGGTGACAAGCCTATATCCTTTTCCCATCAGATAGTTTCCAATTGCTACAGCATTGGCCTTAACTTGCTTAGCATAGGCCTTGAACCCGGGAGACATAGCCTGCTTCAAAGCAACAGCCAATGCACCAATCTGGTGATTGTGTGGCCCACCCTGTAGTGAAGGGAAAACGGCAAAGTTGATGCGGTCTTCAAAGTCATACAATGCATCTTCAGGCTGCCCTTTCTTGGGAGGCTTAGGTCCCTTCCGGTAGAAAATCATTCCGGCCCTTGGACCCCTGAGGCTCTTGTGAGTAGTTGTAGTAACGACATCACAGTGGTCAAAGGGGCTTGCCATTTCCTGCATCAAACACATGAATGGAAATTATGAGTTGAACTCAACTCTAAGGACCAAGATGCTGAAGTCAGAACCAGAATTAAACCACACTTATAATGCGATTGGTTCCGCAAAATATTCAAATTCCCACCAAAAGCTGTGAGAAGGACCACTACATCGGTGCTGGTCCCAAGACTCGGGACCAAGGTGTTTAGTTCAACTTAAGCATACCTCAAATACTCCAATTTATATTATAATACCGGCTAAAATATGTCTTTCATATCATATATAGGCCCTTAGTTCTTATGAATAATGATATAATATAGAAGCAAATTGATAATACAAGTAATTCTCAAAAAGAGCCCTCGACAAATTAGGGCCCTAAGAAACCACTTCCGTTGCACTACATGCATGCATGGGTTGAAAACAATGGAAAAGAACTCCACAAACTGTAATGCAGATGTTCCACCGACATCAATCTTAAGAATGAACAGTAAGATGATACCACACACAACTAGGAAGTCGACCTGATTATGTTTGCAAACAAATGCAAATGCCCAAGGGCCAGTTATCCTAATCTGTTGCCATTAGGAACACACGATCATCCAAAGTTAAACCATGTGAAGTTTAGGAGATCCAAACTGTCCAAGACCCAACTACCTCAAAAGCTGAAGCTGATGGGTACACTAACATGTCCCCTAACACAGATGTCCATTGGGCTTATAGCGTGGGTATTATACAAGCTGACCTCATACCTTATGCTTAAATTATGTTCATATTGAAAGTGAGAGCTGTTGGAATTTAAACTCGTGATCTTTTTTTAATCATCAAGGCTTTGATACTTTATCAAAGAACCAACTTTTCCAAAAGGTTAAGTTGATAGGTGAAGATAAAAGAATGGTTTCATATTCTAACACAAACATCGAAGAAGCAATTGAACTAGATCTAAAGACCCACACAATCAAACCAATCAAGCAGTAACTAACACAAACCCAGATCATAGGTCCACACAATAATACTCAAAACAAGTTTGAAGAACCCAAAAAGAAATGGAGATCCGAATATACCTGCGCAGCAACAAGCCCACTGGTGTGAGCCATATCACAGAGAAGCAACGCGCCACACTTATCAGCAATAGCCCTGAACCTGGCATAGTCCCAATCCCTAGGGTATGCACTCCCACCACAGATTATCAATTTGGGTCTGAAATCCATAGCTTTCTCCTCCAACTTCTCATAATCAATGTACCCAGTTTGGGAATTCACCTTGTACGGCAAACTCTCAAAGTAAATCGAGGTAGCCGAGATCTTCTTACCACCGGCGGTGTAGTACCCGTGGGTAAGGTGGCCACCAGAAGGCAGATCGAGGCCCATGATCCGATCATGGGGATTGAGAAGCGCGGTGTAAGCGGCGAAGTTAGCGGGGCTGCCAGAGTATGGCTGCACATTGACGCCCCATTTCGCCGAATCAAGGTGAAAACACTCCAGCGCGCGGTCACGGCAGAGGTTCTCGATGAGATCTATGTACTCGTTGCCGCCATAGTAGCGGTTACCTGATACAAACCATATCAATCCAACAACGAATCAATCAATCAATCAATCTACGAATCAAAAGGTAGTATATTTGTATATATCTAATATAAACTATAGAACATAGGAAAATTTACAAGTATAAGGTGCAGAATAAGGGAAGCCAGAGGAAAGAAAGAGGAGGAGACAGAGAGACTCAAATGCTAACGAGGAACCCAATTATCCGGTAAATCCCAGCTTATGCGTCAATTAAGTCGGACATTTCTCAGAGAGACTCAAATGATTTCATCATAATCCTCTACCCTAAAGTCTCTATACATAGAGTTAAGAGAGAGGTACAGTTGGTATCAAAGGACTCGGTTTATTTATTAATAATTAAAGTACCGCTCACTTAACCACTATATTTTAGATTGTATGATTACCGGGCATGCCCTCGGAGTACTTGTTGGTGAGGGCGCTGCCGAGGGCTTGGATGACGGCGAAGGAAGTGAAGTTTTCGGAGGCGATGAGTTCAATGCCACGGCACTGCCTGCGCTTCTCCTTCTCGATCAAGTCGTGGATTTCAGGGTCTACCTCGTCTAAGGAGGAGTTTCCCCATGATTTCACGGCGTCCATTGTTGCAGATCTAAGCTGAAGAGAGAGAGAGAGAGAGAGAGGAAGTGCGGGGAAATGGGGAGAGAGAGAGAGAGAGAGAGGGGAGTGTGGGGAAATGGAGAAGAGAGAGAGAGATATAAAAGGAGAAACGTGGAAGGGGATGAGCGACAGGGGGGGTGGTTTGGTGGGTGATTTGGATCTCAAATTTTTTTAAAATTGAAAAATTAGAAAATTGTTTTGAAAAATCATCCGATTTAGACCTCCAACCCCCTTTTAATCTTAAATGGACTCCATTTATCTTAAATAGATTTTTTTGGACAAAATTGTCCCTCCCATTTCAAAATCCCACCTGTGCACTCTCTCTCTCCCCTTCTCTCTTCTCATTTAATACAAGGCAAGCAAAAGGAAACTTTTTGACTTTTTTCATTCTTTCTTTCTTTCCATTTTTTTTCCGCCCATTTGTCTTCCTTCTCTCATATCTTATTCTCTCTCTTTGTTTTTGAACAGAGACATCTCATTCTCTCTTCTTTCTTCTTCTTCTATTATTTTCGAATTTTTTTGTCAAAAAAAAATTTATTTTCGAATTTCCGAGCTCCATTCTCAGCGTCCTGCGTGTTTCCTCGTCCTACTTGGGCCCTTAGGTAGTTGTTTGTGGTGGCTTTGGAAAAAGAAGAAGGCTTTGTAAGAACGGGTTTGAAGCATTGTGGCATTGCGGTAGGTTCAAGGTTGAGTCATTACACATTTCACGGTTGATAAAATGATCATTTCATGCATTGGTCATTAATGGATCTCTATCATATGAGATTGGTGTGTTACAAATAATTTATGGTGCATGATTGGTGTAAATGGTGTATTATAATTCTCTTTTGGTGTGTTTCAACTCATTAATAGTGTATGATTGATTTTAATGGTGTAAAATCAACTTGTTTAGGTGTGTTTCAAGTAATTAGTGGTGTATGATCAACCATACATCGTGTATGATAGGTTTTAATGGTGTGAAATCAACTTATTTAGGCGTGTTTCAAGTCATTAATGGTGTATGATTAATCATACACTGTGTATGATAAGTTTTAATTATGTAAAATCAACTTATACAAGTTATGTTTCAAATAATTATTGGTGTATGACTTATCATACACTGTGTATGATAAATTTTAATTGTGTAAAATAAACTTATACAAGTGTGTTTCAAGTAATTAGTAGTGTATGACTCATCATACATAGTGTATGATAAGTTTTAATTGTGTAAAATCAACTTTTGCATGTTTTTTAAGTAACTACAGGTGTATGGTGTGAAATCAACTTGTTTTTAGTGTGGTTTAAGTAATTAGTGGTGTATGATCAATCATACATGGTGTATGATAGGTTTTAATGGTGTAAAATCAGCTTATATAGGTATGTTTCAAGTAATTAATGGTGTATGACTTATCATACACCGTGTATAATAAGTGTTAATTGTGTAAAATCAACTTATATAGTTATGTTTCAAGTAATTAGTGGTGTATGACTTATCATACACGGTGTATGATAAATTTTAATTGTGTAAAATCAACTTGTACAAGTGTGTTTCAAGTATTTAATTGTGTATGACTTATCATACACTGTGTATGATAAGTTTTAATTGTGTAAAATTAACTTTTGCATATTTTTTAAGTAACTACAGGTATATGGTGTGAAATCAACTTGTTTTTAGTGTGGTTTAAGTAATTAGTAGTGTATGATCAATCATATACAGTGTATGATAGGTTTTAATGGTGTAAAATCAGCTTATATAGGTATATTTCAAGTAATTAGTGGTGTATGACTTATCATACACCATGTATGATAACCTTTAACTGTATCAAATCAACTTATATAGTTATGTTTCAAGTAATTAGTGGTGTATGACTTATCATACACGGTGTATGATAAGTTTTAATTGTGTAAAATCAACTTGTACAAGTGTGTTTCAAGTATTTAATTGTGTATGATTATCATACACCATGTATGATAAGTTTTAATTGTGTAAAATCAACTTTTGCATGTTTTTTAAGTAACTACAGGTGTATGGTGTGAAATCAACTTGTTTTTAGTGTGGTTTAAGTAATTAGTGGTGTATGATCAATCATATACAGTGTATGATAGGTTTTAATGGTGTAAAATCAGCTTATATAAGTATGTTTCAAGTAATTAGTGCTGTATGCCTTATCATACACCGTGTATGATAACCTTTAATTGTGTCAAATCAACTTATATAGTTATGTTTCAAGTAATTAATGGTACATGACTTATCATACACGGCGTATGATAAGTTCATCTGTGTAAAATTAACTTTTGCATGTTTTTTTAAGTAATTAGTGGTGTATGACTTATCATATACGGTGTATGATGAGTTTTAATTGTGTAAAATCAACTTGCACAAGTGTGTTTTAAATAATTATTGGTGTATGATGAATCATACACGGTGTATGATGTGTTATAATGGTGTAAAATGAACTTATTTAGGTATATTTTAAGTAATTAGTAGTGAATGACTTATCATACACGGTGTATGATAGGTTTTAATGGTATAAAATCAACTTTTATAGGTTTTTTTGAGTAATTAGTGGTATAATGGTGTAAAATTAACTTTTGTAAGTGTGTTTATGTCCTCACTTTTGTTTTTATTACTACTATGGTGCACTTTATGTCCCCAATTTCTTTTGTGTTCTCTTTTCCTTTGTTCTTCCTTTGCGTGTGTGTGTGTGTTGTTTTGGAGTTTTTTTTTTTTGGTTTTTTTTTGGGGGGGGGGGGGGTGTTTGAGATTCCATGTAGATTATCTGAGTCTTTTTCCAGCTATTTTCTGCAATCTGCATTTGAGATGTTTTGACATGTGAAATAGACATGTATGGATTCGGAACTGAAAAGGGTTGAATTGATGAGAGCTAACTTTGTTGAGGGGTGAGGAGACCCATCATCACCAACACTCCAAAATGCTTCTCTCTCTCTCTTCCCCTTCCAAAATCACCCCCTTTTGCTTTCTGGGTTGCTATTAGATATGAGATTTTTAACATGATTTGACCTTAATTGGTCCCTTTTTTTTGTATTTTTGAATTCTGGGTTGCTACTGTTTGTTTTCTTCTTCAAAAATCTCCTCATTTTGCTTTCTGGGTATTTTTTAAGTAATTAGTGGTGTATGACTTATCATACACGGTGTATGATGAGTTTTAATTGTGTAAAATCAACTTGTACAAGTGTGTTTCAAGTAATTAGTGGTGTATGACTTATCATACACGGTGTATGATAAGTTTTATTTGTATAAAATTAACTTATATAGTTATATTTTAAGTAATTATTGGTGTATGACTTATCATACACTGTGTATGATAAGTTTTAATTGTGTAAAATTGACTTGTACAAGTGTGTTTCAAGTAATTAGCAGTGTATGAGTTATCATACACGGTGTATGATAAGTTTTAATTGTGTAAAATTAACTTGTTTGAGTGTTTTCTAAGTAATTAGTGGTGTATGATTAATCATACACGGTGTATGATAGGTTTTAATGGTTTGAAATCAAATTGTATATGTGTGTTTCAAGTATTTAATGGTGTATCATCAATCATACACGATGTATGATAGGTTTTAATAGTATAAAATCAACTTATATAGGTATGTTTCAAGTAATTAGTGGTGTATGATCAATCATACATGATGTAGGATAGGTTATAATGGTATAAAATCAACTTATATAGATATGTTTCAAGTAATTAATGGTGTATAATCAATCATACACGGTGTATGATTAGTTTTAATGGTGTAAAATCAACTTATATAGATATGTTTTAAGTAATTAGTAATGTAATGGTGTAAAATCAACTTGTATGGGTATGTTTCAAGTAATTAGTCGTGTGTAATGAATCATACACGATGTATTATGGACTATAATAGTGTAATATCAACTTATATAGGTATGTTTCAAGTAATTAGTGGTGTATGACTTGTTATACACGGTGTGTGATAGGTTTTAATGGTATAACATCAACTTTTTTCAAGTAATTAGTGGTATAATGGTGTATGATCATGGTTCATACACTCACGTTTGGCTTTCTTGTGATTATCAGGCTCAGTTGGTCTAACTAAATGAGTTGTATTGATGCAGTTCAAGCTTAAGACAAGCAGAGGCTTCTGGACTTCGCCAACCAATTTAGCTTATTCGAGCGAATAGAAAGGTTGTGATGTGTATGTATTATCGTATATTTTCATATTATTGTATATTCTCGTATTCTTTACATTGTATTCATTATACTTTAGAAAATAATCATTTTCGTTTGATATGTTAGTGAATTGGTTGAGGTTGTTATGAGTTTGTACTAAGTGTATGATTGATTGAGTGATGGACGTATAAATTCAGCCAAAAAAGGGGAAATATATAAAACTTGTTGTACTTTGCCAACAATCATTCTTCCGCATCTTGTTTATGAGTGTAAATAGCTTGATTATTGAATGTATGTATTTTATCCAATATAATACAACACTCATTTTACTTTGCCAGCTTTCATTCTTTCACTTACTATCATCCCTTTCACTTTTCAGAAGCTCTCATCTGCCCTTCCATGGCTCAAACCAGAAATCACTTATTCCTTTTATATAAGATTCAAGGTCTAACATGGCAGCAAATATAAAGGCATGATTCAACATACACCAATAATTACTTGAAACACACTTATAAAGGTTGATTTTACAGTATTATACCAGCAAAACTTGAAAAAAATATGCAAATATTGATTTTACACTATTAAAACTCATCATACACCGTGTATGATTGATCATACACCACTATTTACTTCAAATACACCAATATAAGTTGATTTTACACCAATATAACCCATCATACACCGTGTATGACTCATCGTACACCAAAATTACTTAAAATACACTTATAAAGGTTGATTTTACACCATTATACCAGTAAAACTTGAAAAAAAATGTAAATATTGATTTTACACTATTAAAACTCATCATACACCGTGTATGATTGATCATACACCACTATTTACTTCAAATACACCAATATAAGTTGATTTTACACTAATATAACCCATCATACACCAATAATTACTTGAAACACACGTATAAAAGTTTATTTTATATTATTATACCAGCAAAATTTAAAAATACATGCAAATATTGATTTTATACTATTAAAACTCATTATACACCGTGTATGAGTAATCATACACCTCTCTTTACTTCAAATACACCAATATAAGTTGATTTTATACCAATAGAACCCATCATACACCGTTTATGATTCATCATACATTAATAATTACTTGAAACACACTTATAAAGGTTGATTTTACAGTATTATACCAGCAAAACTTGAAAAAAATATGCAAATATTGATTTTACACTATTAAAACTCATCATACACCGTGTATGATTGATCATACACCACTATTTACTTCAAATACACCAATATAAGTTGATTTTACGCCAATATAACCCATCATACACCGTGTATGACTCATCGTACACCAATAATTACTTAAAACACACTTATAAAGGTTGATTTTACACCATTATACCAGCAAAACTTGAAAAAAAATGCAAATGTTGATTTCACACCATTAACACTCATCATACACCATATATGATTGATAATACACCACTATTTACCTGAAACATACCTATATAAGTTGATTTTACACTATTAAAATCTATCATATACTGTGTATGATTGATGATACACTACTATTTACTTCAAATACACCAACATAAGTTGATTTTACACCTATATAACCCATCATACACCGTTTATGATTCATCATACACCAATAATTACTTGAAACACACGCATAAAAGTTGATTTTACACCATTATACCAGCAAAACTTGAAAAAAATGCAAATATTGATTTTACATTATTAAAACTCATCATACACCGTGTATGATTAATAATACACCACTATTTACCTGAAATATACCTATATAAATTGATTTTACACCATTAAAACCTATCATACACCGTATATGATTGATGATACATCATTAAATACTTGAAACACACATATACAAGTTGATTTTACACAATTAAAACCTATCATACACCATGTATGATTAATTATATACCATTAATTACTTGAAACACACATAGAGTATTCATTTCAAACCATTAAAACCTATCATACACCGTGAAATGTGTAATGACTCAACCTTGAACCTACCGCAATGCGACAATGCTTCAAACTCGTTCTTACAAAGCCTTTTTCTTCTTCCAAAGCCACCACAAACAACTACCCAAGGGCCCAAGTAGGACGAGGAAACATGCAGGACGCTGAGAATGGAGCTCGAAAATTCGAAAATAATATATTTTTTTGACAGAAAAATTCGGAAATAATAGAAGAAGAAGAAGAAAGAAGAGAGAATGAGATATCTCTGTTCAAAAAAAAAAAAGAGAGAATGAAATATGAGAGAAGGAAGATAAATGGACGGGAAAAGAATGGAAAGAAAGAATGAAAAGAATAAAAAAAGTCAAAAAGTTTCCTTTTGCATTAAATGAAAGAATGGAATGCTGCTTTGCATTAAATGAGGAGAGAGAAGGGGAGAGAGAGTGTGCACATGTGGGGTTTTGAAGTGGGAGGGACAATTTTATCCAAAAAGGTCTATTTAAGGTGAATGGGGTCTATTTAAGGCTAAAAGAGAGCTGGGGGTCTAAACCGGGTGATTTCTCAATTTTTTTGGTTTTAATATTGAAAATGTGTTTACAAAAAAAAATTGTTTTTGATCTTTCAAAGACAAGGATAAAATATAGAAAGATTTTTAAAATTTTATAATGATAAATTACAGAAAATTCTTCTGTATTTTGTTTTAAAAATAAAAAAATCTTTCTCATAAATAAAAATACTCACAAAATTCATTCACTTTTAAAAATTTGTCATTTATTCCCTATATAATTTATTTTTGACCATTTTGCTCATAATATTTAATTTTATTTTTAGAAGAAAGTTTTATATTATTAAATAAAATTAAAAATTTTATGTTTTTAGCAAAAGAATTAAGGGGATTTCCATATTTTTGAAAATATAATTATTTTAATTAGTTATACTAATATTATTATAAGTTTAGAAGATAAAAAATATTTTAAATTTTTTATAAAAATATTATGAGATAAAATATAATATTTTTTTGATGATATTATAGTGTTACTATTATAATTAATTAAAATAATAATTTTTATAAATATAGAAAATCCTCCTTTTTAAAAGTATAAAAAAAATCTTTATTTTTCTTCAAAATATGAAATTCCTACCTAAAAATAAAATCAAACCCTTAACTAATTTATTTTGAAGAACAAAATAGTCAAAAAAAAAAGTTATTTAGGAGCAAAGTGAAAAATTTTCAAAAGTAAGAGGGGTTTAGTTAGTGATTTTATTTGTGCGATAAATTTTTTGTTATTGAAGCTAAAGTTAAGGAGGTTTTCTATAATTTACCCATTTTATAATTAAGCATAATATATCATCTATACTTATCTACTATATAAAAGTAAAAAAAATTTCATTTTTGACTTAATATGTTTTTTTTAATTTTAAATTTATTAATCTAATTTCTTCTAAGGGTTATTTATATTTTACTACCCTGACCTTTTTAATAATTATAAAAAAGACCTTGACGTTTAGGAATTACTAAAAAGGACCATGAGGTTTTATCGTATTAATAAAAAGGACCCTCTCCGGCTATCTGATGTCATTTTCTATCACTGGCGTTGACGTGGCAAGGCTATTTTAAAATTTGCTACATTATATTTATTGTATTAGCCCTCAGCCAAAAAAATTAAATAAGCCCCCACCCCCTCCACCAATTTTTTTTTTAATTTAAAATTTTTCTTCTGCTTCTTCATCTTCTTTATTTTATTCATCTTTTGTTTTTTTTAAAGCTCAATTATATTACCTTTTTTTTTAAAATTCAACCATTGAAGGCTACCTTGAGCTTTTTTAAAATATTTTTTTAGTGTCGTTTTAAGCTTTATTTACTGTGGTAGATTTAAAATATTTTTTTCAAATGTCATTTTTTTGGCTCTTTTTTTGTTAATTTTACTTTATACAAAGCCATTTTTTTATTTAATTTAAATAACCCATTTTATAATATTTTTTATTTTTATTTTTTAAAAAATCAAAACGATGTCATTTTGGTAAGTGTGCAGAATCAAACCCAAAATAACATCGTTTTGCTTAAGGGCATTTTCGTCTTTTTATTTTTTCGAGATGTCAAATGGCGGGAGATGGTCCTTTTTATTAATACGACAAAACCTTAGGGTAGTTTTTAATATTTCAAAACATCAGGGTTCTTTTTATAATTACCAAAACGGTCAGGGTAGTAAAGTATAAATGGCCTTTTTAAAATTTTTTTCATAATTTGTTTAAAATTGTTTAATTTCATGTATATTTTAGTTTAAAATTTATTAATGTCTAAGGCGTGAACTGCATTTAGTAACAAAGTGTGAGGGTTGAGTCGTGTATAATAACAAAGTTCAAGGGCTATTTTTTGAAATTAAAAGTACAAGGATGGTATTATGTTTAATTGCAAAATTAAAGGGGTGTATTGTGTTTAATATCAAAATTCAGAAGGCTATTTTATAAAATTAAAAATACAGGGGTGCGTCATATTTCATAAAATGAAAGTTCAAAGAGTATGTTGGGTTTAATTATAAAATTTTGGAAATCCTTTTATATTTGCCCTAAAAACAATAAGGTACAAATGGGAACAAACTCTTAATATTTGAAATATTTATTACGTTGTATAGTGTTAGTCCATTTTTGTAATTAACGTGTCGGAGTCTAATTAATTGTGTAATTTGTGGGTTCAAATTTTTATAATTTTTGCTCTTAATGTTAGAAGGGTCTTTATAGTATGTGCCCAATATGCATTAATTACACTATGCTTTTATATTTAATTGGTCAGATACAATTAGCAATAATAATAAATTTTGTATTTATCAATTAAATGCTAAAATATAATATATTTAATGCATACGTTCGAAAATTCCATATTGGAATAAGGCAAAATAATAAATGGGTTGAATTTGAATGATATTACCTAATGCCATTGGGTTGTCAAATATAATATATGTTAATTTTTAAGATAATGGCATATTTCGCTATGGATATTTCATATTTACATGTTTGTAATTGTTGTAGGTAAGGGTTGTATAGAGTGAACTTAGAGACCATTTTGCTCTTTTTGCCTTAGGATGGATAACCTTTTGGGACGTTCTCGTATTGCCAACCCTATAAGATTGGGAGTTCTCGGAAACAGCTTCTCTGCAGGGTTACACCCTGAAAGAGTAAAGTTGCATATATCCACTCCTCCCAGGCCCCGCTTATGCGGGAGCCCTTGAGGTACTGGGTCTGTTGTTGTTGTTGTTGCTGCTACCTTACTATTTTAAGTGTGAACAAAGTTATAGCAGCAAATCTAAAAAATGTCTTCAACGAATGTATGTATGATTGCGATAATACTTGTAAATATATTATTGGGATATGATAATATAATATTTTTTTGTTATTTATTATTATTGTGTAGTTAATGAATACATCTGGTGTGTTTAAATATTTCTTCTTCATGATATCCTAAATGATTGTAAAAGTAATAGATAAAATGTAATATTGATTTTTCGATAAATAGCCGACAATAACATTGTATATACTTTGAGAAAAAAATGACATGGTTTTCTTTTTTTTTTTAGCACTAAAAAGCCTGAAGGCGTAAATCTGATATTAAGAACCAATATCCGAGATCAACATCGATATAAAAGAGTGCAAGGGATACACCCACCACGGATGATCCATCTACCACTAGCGCAGGATCTAACAACATGATGAGATGTCTTATTACGGGGATCTGGGGATCCAATATAAGAAAAAAAACTCAAAATTCTATGAATATCCATGATAACAGCAATGAAGTGCCTTCACCACCAAGGAGCAATCAGAAAGAAACAAAACTCTTCTCCAACCTCGAGAAATGCAAAAGGAAACTGCTGCTCTGAGAGCCAAAGCCTCAGCCTGGGGAGCACTCGAAGCATAGGCACTGCCACACCACCCACCTTCAACAACACCACAAACATAGGAAGCAACCACTATAAAAGATAAACTCCTAGAAACACTGGACCAGGAAGCATCACAAAAAACAATGAGGAAATCATAATCAAAAGGCAGGTAACAGGCCTACGACCTTGGGCTACAGACCAAACCTACAAGGAGGAAGGAAGAAAGAAGCTTCCCAAAAATCAGTGACCACGTGTTCAGCTTGGCTGACCATATTTAAAGGGTTAATACTCTTAGCTTGGAAGACAAGAGCATTTCTACCCTTCTAGATCCACCAAGAAAGACACACAACCTTATCATAAATGCCAGACTCAAAAAAAAAAAAAAAAAAAGTGTAAGCAAATCTAAGACCACCAGTGACCAAAACCTCGGAAGTCGACATTTTTAATGACCACACCTTAAGGCGAAGAAAAACACGAGACATGGGCATGGGGGCAAAAGCATATGGTCCACAGAATCAAGTTCAAAACGACACATCGGATAAAGATGACCCAATCTTCCTCTTGAACAAATTATCCCTAGTGGCAAGAGCGTTATACAAAGCTCTCCACATAAAGAATTTAACTTTAGGAACAACAAAGAAGACCTAAATGGCATTCATGGACTTCTCATAACCCTCATCGAAAGTAGAGGAGAAGGAAGGAGATCCACCATTATCTTCAATGACTTTATCATCAACCCACTTAAAATACCTAGACTTAACAATATAAAGACCATCTTCAGTGAAGTGCCAAAATTTCTTATCCTCCATATTCGGGTGCCCAATAGGAATCAAGGTTGTCAAAATCGGGACTCTACGTAGAATCAACGAGGGGTCAGTAGAATCGGTATCGTAGAATCGAATCCAGAATCGTAAGATTCTAGTTTCTGTATAAGTAAATTATTTATATTGACAAAATTAGTATAACAATTCTCAAATATATGATAAAGAACATCAAAAAGTCCACAAGACAATAGTTTTACAATACGTAGGAAAAAGAGTAACATCATTCTAACATAAAACATACGCTCAAGTCTCTCAACTCATAGCACCATCAAATTCATATCCAAAATTAAAGTTACTGCCGTCAATATCATTTGTAATACTAGTGTTTGTATTTTCACCATCATTAAGAGAATCATCCCCAATGGTAGCATCATCTCTAACCAAACCTTCCATATCACTTGAGGCAACTATTACACTCCCAATTTCAGTACTAAAACAGTAAAACCTCCTCAAGATTACTTCAATAGTTAATAGAAAATATAAAATCAAAGATGAGATTAATATAAAAAGTTAGGGCTTAATATATTATACAAAAATGCAGAAAAACACATTAAAATCGTGACTTTTGTACGTGAGCGCAAGCCTTTAAATAGAATTGGGTAGAATAGCATAAGAATCGCGATTCTACCGATTCTGATACGAGTCTACCAATTTTGCTACAATTCTACCACGATTCTACTTGAGTACGATTTTTTAACCGATTTGGATTGCTGGGGCAAAATAAAATCATAGAATCGTACGATTTTGCAATTTAAATCGCGATTTTAACAACCATGATAGGAATGGCCTTTATAATTTGAGCTTCCTCATAGTCAAAAAAGGAATCAATAACTTCAGACTTCCAATTTTTACGATCCGTATTAACCAATTCACTCCCCAAACAGGGAGCTAGCTGCGGTTTAGGAGAAGCAATTGAGAAGCCACGGTTAAAAGGGATCCATGGGTCCTCCCAAATTTTGATATTTCTTTCACTATTAAAGTTCCACCTAGTGCCCAAAAGAAGGAAATTCCTTCCTTCCAAAAGACGACTCCACCCCCAAGATGGACGTGAACCCAAAGAGACTAATTCAAGGCTAGAATTAGAGAAATACACACCTTTAAGAACGTTCACCCATAGGGCACTCGGATTTGCAATGACTCTAGAGGCAAGCTTAGCAAGAAGGGCTAAGTTAGCACCCTTCAAATCTCTAAAGCGTAAACCCCCTAATTTTTTGGGACAAGCAATCTTCCTCCACTTAACTCATTGAATACCCCCGTCCTCATTGGAACCTCCTTTCCATCAAAAACTTGCAATAGGGAAATTTATTTTTTTAACAACAGAGAGGGGAACCTTAAAACATTGCATGATAAAAAATGAAAAAGCAGAAAGGACCATTTTAATGAGCATATCCCTACCCGCGTGAGGCAACATATTGGCCTTCCAACCCTGAATTCTAGAGATCACTCTCTCATAGAGGGCATGTAAAGTAACTTTCTTATCCTTACCCCAAAGGATATGAGCACCAAGATATATCTCATATGGATCAAAATCCCTCACCCCTAACAATAACTTGAATCTTTGACGCTTATGGAAAGGAGTATTTCCAGAGAAGGAAATACAAGACTTTTCATAATTAATGGTTCCGACAGTCTCTCAAGCTCCCCAAGGACTTGTTTGATAATGGCACACCCCTCCTCAAAAGCCTCATAAAAAAGAACACATTCATCGACAAAAAGCAAATGAGAAAGGGTTGGACAAGCCCGACGAATCTTACATCTTCTCATGTGAGTCTATATATACATATACAAGGCCTTCACTTATTTGCTTGATCTTTTAAAATAGTTGATTCTCTGACATGGATTGAAGTACATTAATGATCTAGAGCTCTTGTTTCAAACAAAATGTATTTGATAAGAGGGGTGCATTTGAACTTAATACACCTATAGCCTCTCCAATAGATGTTTGGACCTAATTGGACGTAGTTCTCAGTTAGATCGAAGAAGACATGGAGTGCAATTGAAGAAGATTCACATGTAAGGGGAGTGTTAAAGACTTCACAGTTGAGTTTAATACCAATCTCACATTTGACCTGTGAGAAAATTGATCAACTTATATAAACCATGTGAGTTATTTTACTCATTGCTAATTGGTTTTATAATGCAAGTTTTATTAGACTTGTATGTATACCTCATATATGCCAACTTTGTAGGTAGGAATGAGGTTAGGTGAAATTTAACATGGTATCATAGCCTTATTGATTAAGAGGTCACGTGTTCGAATTCCAACATCTTCTACTTTCAGTATTAATATAATTAAAGCAATAAAGCACACGATATGAGATGCACATACGCATTATTCATACTTCAAATGCAATAAACATTCGCTTGAGGGGACATGTTAGAATATAAACTCATTCTCGGTAAGGATGGCAATGGATTGAGTTTGTCTTTATCCAGATCCAATCCTCAGAAAACCTGACCCAACCCAAATCCCAAAAAAACTCATTTATTCCATAAAATTTCAATCCAAATCCATAGGGTGGGATGGATATGCGGCCCGGATCTATGACCCATTTAAAACCTAGCACAAATTATAATATTACAATTTAATATCATATATATAACAATTATAATAGAATAATAGTGCCTTAAAAGCCAATATTTGTACAAATCTTTACTTTTTTCTTTAATAATAATAATAATAATAATAATAATAATAATAATAATAAGAAGAAGAAGAAGAAGAAGAAGAAGAAGAAGAAGAAAAATTGTTAAAAATCGATCTTAACCATTCATTTTTATACATGAATGTGTTGTATTACAGTTTTTATGAAGGATATTATAGTGTTAGAACAACAACAACAACAACAACTGCCCCAAGGGCTCCCGACTGAATATGGTCTCTTTTATATTTTTTTTTTTTGGGGGGGGGGGGGGGGGGAGTGTACGTAGCTTTACCCCTTTAGAATGCTACCCTAAAGAGAGATTGCATCCGCAGGCCCCCAACTCTAAGAACAAAAGGGTAGAAACAAAGTAAAAGTGAAAGGTAAAAGTAAAAAGTAAAAAAAAAAGTAAACGCAAAAAAAGCGAGCAGCAAGTATGCAACATGGCAACAAGCAACTAGAAACCAGTAACAAAAGAGCAACAATACCACATGCAATCAAGCAAGTAACAATCAACAATACCTAACGTGAAAGCCTAGGGCCCTAGCTAGTTTAATTGTTTCCCTCCATCCTAAGCCACTACGTTAGCTACACTTGTTCTAACCCGCCACTCCACTCTATCTAAGGTCATCTCCTCATTTAGGTTTTGTTGGGTGAGGTTGTGTCTAATCTTCTCCATGCATCTTTTCTTATGCCTGCTTCTACCTCTCCTCTTGTGCGTAATGTCAAGTTTTTTGCATCTCCTAATAGGGGCATTGTTCAATCTCCTCCTAACATGTCCAAACGATCGCAGATGTTACTCCCTCAACTTATCCTCAATTGGGATACACTTAACTTACTTTTTATAACGTCATTTTTGATCTTGTCCTTCCTCTTGTGTTCACACATCCATTGCAACATCCTCATCTTTACCATTTTGGAACTTTTGCTTATGTTGTTGTTTAACTGGACAACATTCTACACCATGTGACATAGGCAGTATCACTACTGTCCTATAGTATTTTCCCTTCAGTTTCAATGAAAATTCATGTCGCAAAGTACTGCAGAAGCCAACATCAAGTGTCAAATTGTTGACACAATAAAAATATTGGAACTTATTTTGACATATTAAAGACTTAAAATTTAGTAATTTTAAAATTTTATTCAACATTAAACATAATTTCAGTCAAATTTGGATCAGGTTTGACATCAAATCGAACCCGACCCAAAATCCATTTATTAACATCTAAATTCAAATTCATTTAAAACCCATTTTTTCCATCTAAAACCGTAATAAATGATCGGGTGGCATGGATCCAATGAGTTCGTCCTACTGCCATCCCTAATTCTATGTCATCTTATCTTAATCTCTTCGAATAATTGATTCATTAACAATTAGTTATTGTATTATATACGGAATTTTATATGATAAAAGGAACCTACTCCTAGAGTTGCTAAAATAGGGTTGTGTAAAAGTATTATTGTGAATGTGTTTGGTACCCCTAAAATAGGAGCTCTCTCGTATATTTATAGGCTTATGTTTACAATGCTTACAAGGAAGGCCCATTGGGCTCAATATACAACCAGTCTAATATACAACCATAAACCAATATACATTATACTCTAACATCCCCCCTCAACCGAAAATGTGAAGGTTGCTTCTCAAAAGTAGAAAGAGATACCGTGGAAGATTCTTGGTAAAGATATCTGCAATTTGTTGAGACGAGGGAATATGAAAAACTTGAATAAGACCTAGTTGAACCCTTTCACGAATAGAATGAATATCGATCTCAACATGCTCAGTGCAAACATGCTGCACAGGATTAGCGGATAAGTACATGGCTGAGACAGTATCACAGTAAACTAAGGTAGCTCGTGGACGAAGAAGACCAAGCTCACTAAGAAGAGATCGAAGCCAGCAGCATTCGGAAACGGCATTAGCAACCACTCGATATTCGGCCTTAGCACTAGATTGGGAGACTGTACGCTGGCGTTTAGAAGACTAGAAGATGATATTACCTCCTAGAAAAACACAAAAATTAGATGTACGGCGACGAGTATCGGGGCATCCAGCCCAATCTGCATCAGAATATGCCACGAGCTGGTCTACACGAGAAGGAGAGATAGTCAATCCATGATCAATCGTGCCCTTAATGTACATGAGAATGCGTTTAACAGCCGTTTGGTGAGGTAACGTGAAGCATGCATAAACAAACATACTTGTTGCACTGCATAGGAAATATCGGGGCGAGTGAAACTAAGATACTGAAGGGCACCAACAATAGATCGATACAGGGTAGGACCAGTCATAAGCTTGCCGTCATCAATTAAAATCTTGGATTTAGAATATGTAGGTGTAGCCATGGGCTTGCAAGACAGCATGTCAGCCTTATTAAGCAGATCATGGGCACACTTAGATTGAGACAAGAAAAGGCCTCCAGAGAAATGAGAAACTAAAATTCCAAGGAAATAATTGAGGCGTACTAGATCTGTCATATCAAACTCAGAACAGAGAGAATGAAGTAAAGCTTGAAGAAGCACAGATGAAGAGGCAGTTAGAACTATATCATCAACATGGACTAACAGTATAGCCATGTCATTGCCACGACATAAGACGAATAATGATGAATAAGACTTGCAACTTATAAAACCAAGCTTATGGAGAAATATAGCGAAGTGGGTGCACCATGCCCGGGGTGCCCGCTTAAGGCCATAAAGAGACTTGTTCAACTTACAGACATGATTGAGAAATTGAAAGTTGATAAAACCTGGAGGTTGCTTCATATAAACTTCTTCATTAAGAGTGCCATTCAAAAAGACATTCTTAACATCAAGCTGATAAATAGGCCATTTGCAAGAAGTGGCGAGGGTCAGTACAGTGCTAACCGTAGCTAGCTTAACAACTGGACCAAAAGTTTCACCATAGTCAATTCCTTATCTCTCTATGTATCCTTGAGCAACCAACCTAGCTTTATAACATTCAACTTGACCAGTGGGAGTTTGCTTAATGCGATAAACCCATTAAGAACCAACAACTTGACCGGAGGAACAAGATCCCATGTTGTAGTGCGGATGAGAGCATTATATTCATCAAGCATAGAATTTTTCCAATTATCATATGTGAGAGCCTGCTTATAGGAAAAAGGAATCTTGGACAACATATTATGAGCAAGCATAGAAGGTTTAAGAAGGGGTTTCACAATATCGACTTTCAAATGAGTAACCATGGGATGAAGAGAGATCGATGGAGCCGATACATGTCTGTCGGTCACGGTTGGCAGCTCAGTAGGTGGTGGGGAAGGCTGCGGCGATGAAGGCATGGGACCCTCAGCCGAGGGTGCTGCGGGTAGAGGAGGGCGGCGTCAAGTTGCCGGTGAAAGGTGAAGATGCAAGCAAGGAGGAGAACACTTGATGAAGACGATTCATAGTAGCTTGAGAAAAAGTACCCAGCCGAGCAAAGGGAAAATCTGTTTCATCAAACACAACATGCTTCTAAATAATAACTTTGTTAGTGGAGAGATCTAAGCATTTGCAACCCTTATGATTCGGTGGATATCCTAGGAAAACACACAAAGCAGAGCGTGGAGCAAGTTTATGTCGAGCAATAGCACTTTGGAATAGCAGGCACTCCCAAAAACATGAAAATGATCATAATTGACCTTCTTTTTATATAAGTGTTGATATGAGATCTTTTTCCTGATTGAAGTAGAGGGTAATAAATTTATAATGTGAGTAGCAACAGAAACAGCTTCTACCCTATACTCCAAAGGCATATGAGCTTGAAAAAGAAGAGACAGCATCATATTGCCAATGGTTATGTGCATACGCTTAGCTTTCCCTTTCCGTTAGGATGTATGAGGACATGAAACCCGACTAAGAATACCCCATTACATAAAATGTCCATTAAAGTCATGATTAATATATTCGGTTCCATTATCACATTGGAACTGTTTGAATTTCCACGCCAAATTGATTTAATATAAGATTACGAAATTGAACAAACAAATCAAACACCTCAGATTTGGCACGCATATAAATCCACATAAAATGAGTATAATCATCCAAAAATAACAAATAATATTTAAAACCACTGAAACCAAAAAGAGGCGATGTCCATACAGCGGAGTGAACAATATCAAAAGGATGCGTAGTATTGAAAACTGACTTCTGAAAGGGTAAACGACTGTGCTTGCCTAGTTGGCAAGCATGACACAGACTTGACTCTAAAGGACTAGAACAAGAAATAAACTTTTGCTTGACTAAAGTGGATAAAACTGGCTCTCCTGGATGGCCCAAGCGACTATGCTAGATAGAGGGGGGGGAGACTCGCGACACAACGAACGAACTGTTGATGGAAGGTGATCTTGGTACTGTAAAGAGAGGCCCTGGACTGAAATAGTGAATGATGGTTGACTTCGATTTAGGATCCTTGATAGAAAAACCAAAGCAGTCAAATTCAAGAAAACAATTATTATCTGAACAAAATTGGGGAATGGAAAGTAAATTTTTCGATAGACCAGGAACAACTAGAACTTTATTTAACACAAAACAACCAATAAGGGTAGATATAGAACAAGACCCAATATCAGCGATAGAGAGAGATGCACCATTACTCACTAAAATTTTGTCAAGACCAGTGTATGGAGACAAGGATGTTAGGATACATGGATTGTTTGTCATGTGGGAAGAGGCCCCAGTATCCATGACCCAAGACGGGTCAAGAGTAGGAGTGGAATAATACTGTGGAGAGAACTAACTCGCATCAAAGCCTGGGTAAAAACTATAGCCAGTGGTATAAACATTATTTGCAGAATGAAATTGTGGATTAGAAGAAACGTTACCACTTGAGCAGCAGAGCCAAATTGAGGAGGCTGATATGGCATGTGAAACTGAGGCATGTTCCATGGCATCCCCCTGTAATTTAATCCCCACATATTTTGCATCCATTGATTCCCATAACCTCAATCGTTTCTTCCACGGCCTTGACCATTACCTCGACCTCCACGACCTTGACCATTACCATACTGATTTCCATAACTATGCATGTGTTGAGCGGGAAATGCAGCCGGCTGCTCGATTGCTGCTGGTTGCTACTACAGTTGGGGTCCCACGGCAGCCGTGGGCTGCTGTGGTGGCGGGTTTACGTCAGGAGTACCGGCGACTAGGAGAACAGTGGGAGTACCTGCATTGGCATTCTTAAGGCGAGATTCTTCATTCATCAACATAGAGCGGGCCTCAATAAAGGACGAAAAAGGGACGCGAGATGTAATAGAGGTACACACAGCACTGAAATCCCTATCATAAGAAAGACCATCCACAGCAGCTAAAACCATATCAACACCAGAAATAGAAGTATTTATGGATTTGAGATTATCAACCATATAGTTTATTTTTGTGAGATATGCTAACATAGAGAGATTGCCTTTCTTAATGTTGGTTAATTCACGTTGAATTGCAACTGATGAGATTGTGCAAAATCGGTAAATAGTCAGGTGATGGAACCTCATAGCGATGCAGCAGTTAAATCATCATCATTACCACGCACAGCACTAGCAAGGTCAGGAGAGATAGTACCGAGTTTCCAGGAGATGAGGAGATTGTCAATTTGTCTCCAATAGCGGTAGTTCAGATCTGAAACATCAGGTTGAGAGGAAGAGCCATCAAAGTGATCATTCACAGCATAACCTCGACAAGCAGAGAGAAAAGATTGGCATCATACTAGATATGTGGACCGATCATTGAGTTCTAGTATAGATGATATGTGATGTTGAATATTTGAGACGCTGAAAGGTGTGGGAAGTGGTGCACCACCGATAGCGAGGGGTTGGGCGGCGTTGTTGGTAGCGGTGGTGGAAGAGTTGGCGTCACCCATAAGGTGTTGGCGGCGGTGTTGGTTGAGGAGGAGGGGTGGGGCACGACGGCTAGTGTTTTTAGAAAAATAAAGGGGCTAGGGTTTGCCTGATTTTACGAGAGAGTTAGGGTTAGTTCTAATATCATGAAAAAGTATTATTGTGACTGTGTTTGGTATCCCTAGAATAGGACCTCTCTCGTGTATTTATAGATTTATGTTTACAATGCTTACAAGGAAGGCACATTGGGCTCAAAATATAACCAGTCCAATATACGACTGTAAACTACTTTATATTACACTCTAACAGGCTGTGATATTCAAGCATTTGTAGTTAATTAGTATGCCAACTAAGCTTTAAACATACAATAAAAATGAAAACTCTAAAATAAATATATAAAGATTCAAATGCATCTCACCTACCAAAAGAAAAAAAGCATATATCATTAATACAATAACTTAAAAAATACGAACTACTATAAAAAATGATATGAGTCAATATTGAAGGTTGTGAGATAGTGACATAAGGAGTCTTTGAAGTGAAACCAAAAGAAATTGGTCCTACCACGTCATATACTTTGTGGGTGGGGGTTGGTGAAATAGTTGGAAATATGGACAAAAAAAAAAAAAAATCTTAGCGAAGAATTTGGTTATCTAATAAATCTCAACCTATGCGGCAACCCGTATACCATAAAAATAAATTAAATTAAGGATTTATTGTGGAGAGGTTTAATGAGAATCAAACTCCAAAATTTTTGACCTAAAATAATATTCTATATTTATTTATCTGTCTTCTATTATTGACGTAAAATTATAGAGGACGAAATATCTTTCTTTGTAGCTTAAAAATTTTGGGATTGATTTTGGTTGGCTGGTGCGGACAAAGTTGTCAATTATTCCCTTGACTTATATTTCACCAACCCCCCCGGGGCAATAATAATCAAGTCTCTACAACTAATAAATAATATTGCATACTTGCTTTTCTTTAAATAAATGATAATTTGGAAGAATAATGGTATACTTAACACATGGACATTCCCCAAGTTAGTTACACCATTGGTCAAATTAAAAAAAAAAAAAAATTTAGTTTTTAAGAAGCACTTTCAAAGTAGAATTTTAATAAAGTGTTTTTATTAGGATATTTTTGTGAAAATAGTTTATTTTTTCGCTTCTATTTTTATTTTAAAGGATAAAAATAGTATTTTCTTGCTACTCACAAGCAAAAGTAGTTTTTATTTTTATTTAAAAATTCTTTTTTGGGGCCAAATGCCCTTAAAATTTTGAAAGTATTTTTTCAGAAAAAAAGAAATCATTTCTTTTCCCCTAAAAGGAAAACTTTGATTAAACGGACCCTAAATCCAACTAGTAATTTCTAAGCTCAATTAGCTCGATTTCGCTTGGGTGCAAAAATGAAAGATGACTACCCTATCGAACTGTGGGGAAAATTGCTTGATTTTAAGATATCAATATTAGTTTGTAGTTATATTGTTCATCCTTCTTTATGTATTTCCTTTTTCTTCTATCTAATTATATACAATGGAAATGTAAAATTTGATATTGAATACATAAAGTCAAAGAAACTTGGAATCCACTGAATTGAAAGAGAAAATGCTAGAGTTTGTATTTGAGAGTTTCTTGAATGAACAACAAAATACCACCAAGTTAATAATTTATATGTAACATCAAAACCTAAAATTTGAAAATTATAAAAAATGTTCGTCAACTAGTCCAAAAGGAAAAAAAGTGGCTCAAAAGACATCATAAGGGCCAAATTTGGTCAAAATAAGTGGGGCAAATGATTCCTCCCGAGAGCTTCGTTATTATAGGCCTCAAAACTAGAGGTGTATTTGAGCCAAGTTGAGCACGAGCTCATCAGGCTCGAGGCTTGGCTTGAGGCTCGCTGAGCTCATCAGGTCCGAGGGTTGGCTTGGAGCTTGCTGAGCTCGAAAACTTCAAGCTTAACTCAGGTCATCCTAGGCTCGAGTTAGGCTCAGCGTAGTTAAGCTCGAACTTGACTCAATGAGCTACGAACTAGGCTTGCGAAGTATTCTCTTATTTAAGCTCATTCTTGGGTTGTTTGGGCTCATTTAAACTTAGGCTCAGCTCATTGGGCATAAACTCGACTTGTATGAACACATTTAAGCTAATAAATTATATTAAGATAGCTCACTTAGACTCATTTTAAGCTCGTAAGCCTAGAAGCTCGAGCTTAAATATGCTTGGACTCGGATCAAGTTTGAAACAAGTGGAGTCTTTTGAACTTTATGATAAACGCAAGCTAACATAGTTTGCTTTCTAAAAAGAAATTAAGAAATGCTTGTCTGAATTACAGTATAGTTCATTCTTTAAAATTTTGATATGAAAATAAAGTTGTCATTTTTTTTGCCAACGAGGAACCCAGTTATTTGGTAAACCACAACCCATGTGGCGACCCACACACCACAAGAGTCATTAAGTCAAGGATTCTTCAAGGAGAGGTGCAAGAGGGGAATCAAACTTTAGACCACTTAGCCTAAAACAATATTATATCTCCTCACTTGTCTTCTAATATTAAAGCAAGACTCTGGTGAATAAAACTTCAAAATTTTAATACGAAAATAAAGTTGTCATTCTTTGTCTCAATTCTTTTATTCACAGTGGGAAACGTGCATGTTGATGGCAGGTAATGATCATTAATTGAGTATGATTATGGTAATGCACTTTTATTAAATATTATTATTTAAAATGCGACTAGTTAACACAGAGTGGGCACCACTAATCCATCATGATTCATGTTCTTATTTCCTCTTTTATTGAATTAAATATTTCATTTTGCCCAACAATTCCGGATATTTACTCTTCCAAGTTGGTGAATTGTTTGAATGGCAGAAGACAAGTGATGGATATAATATTACTTTAAAGTTAAGAGGTTTTGAGTTTCATTTCCCTCTTGAATTTTTTCCTAAAATCCTCAATTTAACTAGCTCCTGTAGTATGTGAGTCGCTGCATGAGCCTGGGTTTATCAGTTAACCAGATTCTTCATTAGCAAAATGTACCAAAATAGTGGCATGAAAAATTTAATAGCACTTTGATTGCTAACAACTTTTGCGTGAATGATGGAGACTCTTGTGTATAGTCTAAGTCTGATTGTAATAGATGTGTTATTATTTATTTATACATTGATGATATGTTGATTTTTGGCACAACTCCGAGCATTGTCACTGAGAATAAAAACTTTCTAAGTTCCAAAATCGATATGAAGGACCTAGGTGAGGCAGACGTAATATTAGGAGTTAAAATTATGAGGACTCGTGAAGGCATCAACCTTAATCAGTCTCACTAAAAATTCTTAGAAGGTTTGACATGTTTGATGTCGATTCAGTAAGACCACCTTATGATTCCAGTATACACTTGACTAAACATAAGGGTGTTGCAATGTGCCAATCTGAATATGCTAAAATAATTGGTAGTGTTTTGTTCTTGATGAACTATACCAGGCCCGACATTGCATATGTGGTAAGCAGATTTAGTAGATACACTCATAATCCAAATGAAGAACATTGGAATGCCTTGAAAAGATTGCTTAAATATTTAAAAAGGAACCATGGACTAGGGACTTCATTTTACAAAATTTCCTGCTATATTAGAAGGATATAGTGATGCTAACTGGGTGTCTGATAACGATGAAGTTAATTCCACTAGTGGCTATATTTTTACACTAGGTGGAGGTGCTATATCCTGGAATTTATCTAAGCAATCTTGTACTACCAAGTCTACCATGGAGTCAAAATTGATTGCTCTTGAGTTGGCAGGAAATGAAGCCGAATGGTTGAGAAGTTTACTTGCAGATGTGCCATTGTGGGGGCATCTAGCTCCATCGGTAGCATTGCATTATGACAGCCAGACAGCCATTGTTGTAATAAAGAATAAAATATACAATGACAAGAGGAGACATATTCGTCTCAGAGATAAAATTGTAAAATATCTTTTAGAAAGTGGGTTGATATCGCTTAGACTATGTGAGGTTGGAAAAAAAAACCCCTCACGGATTCGTTAACGAAAGGCCTTTGTCGAAAAATTATATTAGAAACATCGAGAGGAATGGGATTAAAGTCTGTAAAGTGAATTGACTATGATGTATCTCAACTTGGTATATATAGGTTCAATGAGTAAGTTATATTTCAGTTTGATTGTGTACTGTAATAAATAATTGTCCTTGCCTATGATGTTGATAATGTTGGGAAATCCATAGCCATACTTTTGGTGGTGTGAGATGAATCACACTTGATGGAACCCATTAATTGTTACTAAGGTGATAAGGATGAGTATTAGCTCTTAATAGACCCAGAGCCATTATTTGGTGGTGCAAGGTAACACGCACCTGATGGGATTCACCTATGTAGGTGTGGAGGTGTGGCCGCTCCCTGTGAATGTTGGAGACTTGCTTTCTAGAGCACCTATGAGAATCCAGGACGGACGCATGGCCGATAAAAGCATCAAATTGCGGGATTTGCTGAGATATTTTGAGCTTGGCTTGTGCTCAGGTGGGAGACTATACAACCTCTTGTCAAGTTTAGAACGAAAGTTACCTGACGAGCTGTTGGTCTTAAATTTGTTATGTACTAGGTGTCGATTCAAGTCATGAGACATCGACATTGAAAAACTAAGCTCTCCTTTTGCCTAGACTGTTCTTCTTCCTTTAGCTTTGTGACATTTGTGGGGAATTGTTGGAATGTAACAAAGCATAACCCACGTTGAAAAATTGAAGTCTCATTCTAAGACCCATATCCCACATTGTTAGTTTAGAGAATGGAAGGATAGCTTATATACAACCTTGTAAAGATAAGGACTTGAACTAAGGAATGGGTGAGAGAAAGTGAGAACCACGTGCGCCCGCACTGCCTGCCCGCCGTGGTGAGGGAGTGGGTGTCCTTTTCTCTTGCGGGTATTTTTATTTTATCGAAAATATTTTTTTTAGCAAGTATCAGTGCGCCTCGTAAAGACCCACTTCACTGCGCAGCTCCCCCAGGCGACACCACCTTTATTGCCTCATCTTTTCCCATAGAACACACCCCTTTAAGATGACCATTGCGAGGTCGCTGTTCCTCTCAACAGTCACCTTTCCCACCTATAAATAGAGCTTTTTATCAACCTTCTCTATCATCGAAAAATCAAATATCCTCTTTTGTTCTTCTATTGTCTTCTTCTCCAATATCAAAGTCCAGGCAAAGTTCTGTCGGCATTCCACCCGACCTCTAACGAATGTACGTTAAAGACCGAATCATGTTAATCCTGGAGAACGACCGCCGATTACTCTGTATGCACCCTAGTAGCAGTGAGATCGTCTTTAGGACATGGGCTTGTTCCATGGCGCGGTTAATCATTTTGTAAGATCTTTCCTCACTTTATCGATTTCGTTGCTGTGTTTGATTGTTTATTGTTTATGCTTACTTTTTTACAACATAGTTAAAAGGTTAAACTGCCTTTAGTTCATTTTATTTTAACTTATATTTTTTTTAGTTTTTTTTTTAGTAAACTTTGTTTATTTAAAATCTGTATCATTTTACAATGAACTATTTAGTTGTATAGTGTAAAAAGATTCTTTTTATGTAATAAAATTTTTGATTATAAGTTTATAATAATATTTATCCATTATAATTACAAAAAATGACTTAATGATATAAATTAACTAATAATAGTGGGTAGGAATAAATTAAAATACCCGTTAAAAAAAAATTTACAATAATGGTGGTGAGTATAGCACCTATGGAGGTAAAAGGGATGGTGGTAGGTGGGACATAGACTTAGGGGTGTAAACGAGCTGAACTGAGCACCTCCTTATTCAAACTCGAACGCAATAAGGCTGATCGAGTTGGAGTTTGAGCCGAGCTCTTATTGAGTATTTCCAACCCTTATTCGAATTCGGTTCGATAAGATTTTAATGTGTTCAATATTCGGCTCGCCTCGCTCGTTAGGCTTATTGAGCCGAGTTGAGCTCATTATCGAGCCTAATTGAGCTTAAGGCTGAGGTGAGCTCGCTATTAAGTCGAGCTCACTACCAAGCTGAGTTTTTAAGTTACTATCGAGTCATTATCGAACCATTTTCGAACCAATACCCATTGTTAACGAGCTCATATTGAGCCCCTTGACAAGCTCTTATCGAGCCCTATCAAATTCTTAGTGAATGTTAACTAGCCAAGCACATCCCTGCTCGAACTAGGCTCGTTAAACTTATGGAGCCTACTCGAACTTGGCTCAATAAGCTATTGTGCCCTCATAATGAACACAAACGAGCCCTAAACAATTTCAAACACGAGTAGTACATCACATGTTCGGTTCGTTTACACACCTATATAGTGATAAAACGTAAAAGTAAGTCATGATGAATATTTAATCTAAATGTAGTTTTTTAAAGCATTTTTTATGGAATAAGCTGTAAATAAGATTCAATTTTGTATTTTTTATGCTTAGTTATAAAATTAACTTTTTTAGCTTTCTATTTAAGCTATGAAATAAGATGTAAAAAAACCTTTTTATCAACAAAAGCAAATCTTATAGTTATTCAGAATCTTTTGATAGTTTTATGTATTTAAAAACCTGAACCAAATGCAAACATAACATTTATTACAACTTAATATAGCTTGATTAGCTTTTAATATAAATTAATAAGATGCTTTAGGCTTACCAAATTCAAGACAAAAAGCATCCACAATTTTAAATGACATTTGTTTAATCATCACCTAATTCTCGGAAACTAATACCACCACTATGTCACTAAATAGCACTAATTGTTATAGTTTAATATTTATATATAGAAATAATTTTTACACGACGCCTAAAAATTAAGTCACATATGGTCTCTGGACCATTAAAAAAAAAAGTCACATATGGTCTAAATTTGGCTGCGTGGGACTGGTAAGATTTAGGGGTGAGCAAAAGTATCTGAATACTCGAAAATTTGAAGAATCGAATCGAACTTGAGCCGAAAAATTAGGCTAACTGATGTGCCTTATTTTTTATATATTTTATACCTCATTCATGTGACATATTCGACTTTTACATGTGTGTTTTATTACAATTTAGGTACATTTAAGTTTGGAGTGCATCGGGCAAATAAGGGTTGAAAAGTGGAGAAATCAAGTATAATTTATGCATATTTGAAGACTATATTGAGAACCCGACCACATGTGGAAAAGAGGTACCTATAGGGTCAAGATTTGGTCGAGAAAAGTCTTCCCTTGAGTGCGCGGATTGATTGGCCATGAATTTTGGCAATCGGTCAAGCTTAAAATGATCAAAAGGTCAAAAGAAGAGCCTTCATCACCCAATAATATTCAATCCCACTAACTGGGATCATGTAGATTTCTTCGAAAGATTCGAATTGATGTATAATTTGGTCCATAACTCTTTACGGGCCAAAAGTTACACACCTTTTAAGTTAATTGCGCAAGCTGCAAAAAAAGACGCGTGTATCCCTAGGGCACGCCGCCTCTATATAAAGGAAGGAAAAGACCTAATTTTTCCTACTTTTTGCTCTCCATTCACTTTTCCTCCCTTCTCGGGCCGCCAAGAGAGACTTGATTCCCACAAAGGCCAAAGCACAAGTGGTCAGAGTATGGGGAATCGAAGCAAGAGTCAAGCTAACATCGATCAAGGGAGTTTTTCAATCCATGAGTTTTCTCTCCCGTTTCTCTTTTAAATTAGTGATTTGTAAAACACCCATGGAGCAAACTCATAATTTAATGGTGAAGTACAGGCAGCCGTCCAAATCTTAGATTTATGTTTTATATTCAATAATGAATTTTGTTATACTACTTCCGCACCCCTGTGGGGAGTTTTATATTTTGAGATTAGTTTTCGTATTATGTTCTTATAGTCATACTATGATTTTCACTTTTATTCACGTGTTGTCTTGTGTTTGTAGCCTAGATTATAATATAACATGTTTTTCATGAGTGGTCAGGGTTGAGATTGTACCAAATCCTAAACACAAACTTTTATACAAATTAATACTTAATTAGGAGTGACAAAGGAATTTGGTAGTGCTAGTAAGATAATCCATGCTATACCTAGAGTGATAAGATATGTTATACTCTTAGATTAGTTCACTATCCTAAGCCCTAATTTAAGTATTAATCAGGTTTAACACCAACTTAGGTGTGATAAAGGAATTTAGTAGTGCGGATGAGATAATCCATGCTACACCCAGAGTGATAAGATGGGTTATGCCCTTGGACTAATGCATTACTCCAAGCCCTAGTTTAATGTTAATCAAGGTCTAAAGCTTGTAGCCTAAACCTTTAAAGTTATTGTTGTGATAAAATATAATGAAGGGATCTGAGTTAGACTAACCTAGCTTCATACCCTAAACTAAGTTTGATCGATTGACAACTTTAATTAATCTTTTAATTTATTTACAAACTCATTCCTTCAACAAAACTGAATTTTGAACTGCTCTATAATCACCGATTTTAACTTTATACTGGTTCCTTGAGGATATGACACTTGTATACCCAACCTAACTACGAAGAACTCGTACGCTTACGAGTACATAGTTTTAAAACACACTTTAAAACAAAACCAGTAACCGACTCGAACATATCAGGTAAGGGTATACTCGATCCATTGAAATATGGATATCGATTCGGGATACGGGTATCATTTTGTAAAATTTCTGAGTACCGTTTTGACCCTATATATATATAATGGCATTCTTACGAGAGTGTGAGAGGGGCGAATACTGGCCCTCCATTGTAATGGACGCCCAAGATCTATTAAATATTAAACAAATAACAATTTACAACCCATACTCCTTTATGGGGCAGAAAGAAAGAAGAGGTAAGAGAAAGGAAATTGTTTTTTTTTTTTTTCCAATATTCAACAAATCTTGGCCGTAAACTGTTTTTTAATATTTACCAAATCTTGGTCGTATGTTACAATGGAGAGCCAGGATTCGCCCCTAAGATGCTCTCACCCTTTCATAAGAATGCCGCCCTATATATATATATATTCCGACTTAACACGCCTAGATGATAAAATATTGGTACATTAGATACAATATTGTATATATTAAAATATAAGAATATTTAAATCATAAATGCTCAAACTTTAAGGTATTTAAGTGATAATAACCCAATTTATTAATCTCACTTTTAAATTTATTTTAACAAAGTTATTATATTTATTTTTTTTGCAAATTTATTTATAATTTCAATACTATAATTAATTAAAATAATTATTTTTGTTTAAGTATCAGAAATCCCATTATCTTTTGTGTAAATAATAAAAACTCTTAACTTTTGCATAAAAACATAAAACACTTATATTTTGTCTACAAACAAAAACCTCATTTAAAAGTAAAACACTTATGGAGAAAATATCGAGGAAAAATACAATTACTTTATTTTTTTTATTTTAGTTATGTTAGTTTTCTATTTATACAAGGTTTCTTATTCTTAAAGGAGTTAGATTTAGTTTTTAGTTGAGTTTCCCTATTCTTACTCAAAGTGATTATTTAATAAAATACAACGTGAGAGTTTTTTATTTTCTCGAATTTAGGAATTTCTTTCGGTCAATTCTGAATACTTCCATTCGAGCGAAACTCGACCAATATCCATCCGTGTATCTTACAAGCTCAATAAAATTTACAGCAATTAATCTAAAAATAATCCAATTATATGTCAATATACCAAATAATAACCTATGCGGAAATAACTAATACTCCCGGTATGCAATCCGAATCAAATACCACGACAATACAAGAAGGAAATGGACTAAAAGAGAAAAGAAACAAACGACACAAGTATTTACGTGGAAACCCCTCTACAATCGAGAGGGAAGAAAATCACGAGCGAAGATTGGAGCTTTTATTATTAATGAATCAAGAAGAGAACAAAATACATAAACACTTCTCTCTCTCTCTCTCACGTAAGATGATGGCGGCCTCTCTTTTGTTTTGGATACCCAAAAAATGAAACCCTCGTGCGGTATTTATAATCCCGTGAAAAATAGGACCCCGATTGATCGGCACCCTCTCTACAGCAGCACCTCAGAAGTTTACAGAAAGCTCCCCGATCGATGGGTCCTGATACCGTATTGATCGGCACACTCATGGCGTACGACCCTTGAAAAACCACTAATAAATACCCCAAATTTGAGACATACCCTAACAAATCTCTACCTTGGCTCAAATTTCAATCATCAACAATAATATAACTCCACTTTCTCCACAAACGCCCCCTCAACCGAGGCTAACACACGTCAAACGCAAAGACCCACCAAATTCTAGCAATGCTCGAATTTGTTCCCTGGTAGAACCTTAGTAAACATGTCAGCTGGATTTTCCTTAGTCCCAATCTTTTTCAACTCCACCTTCCTTTCGTCAATCAGATCTCTAATAAAATGATGCTTCACATCTATATGCTTCATTCTGTCATGATGTGACATCCGATCCTTCGCTAGGTGAATGGCAGACTGACTATCACAGTAGACTCTAACGGTGCCCTGCTCAGCACTGATCTCAGTAGTCAAACCTCTCAACTAGACAGCTTCTTTGAATGCTTCTGTGATTGCCATATACTCGGCCTCGGTAGTAGACTGTGCTGTAACAAACTGTAAACACGCTGTCCGACTGATAGCTGTGTCACTTAAACAAAACACATACCCTGATGTGGACTTCCTCTTATCGAGGTCTCCACCATAATCAGAATCTACATACCTAACCAAAAAACATTTACTTTTCCAATATTCCAAACAAATATCAGAAGTTCCACAAAGATACCAGAGAATCCACTTCACCGCAAGCCAATGCTCTTTACTTGGATTCTCCATGTACCTACTGACTCTGCTCACTACAAAAGCAATATCTGGACACGTACAAACCATCGCATATATAATACTGCCCATTGCACTAGAATAGGGAATCTGAGACATGTACTTGACATCCTCCTCAGTCTGAGGCGAATCTAATGTTGAAAGTCTGAAGTGAGCTGCTAAGGGTGTGCCAACTGGATTAGCATCCTTCATATGAAACCTGTCTAACGCCTTCTCAATATACTTCTCCTGAGACAAGTATAATTTTTCAGCTTTTTGGTCTCTACTAATCTCCATGCCTAAGATCTTCTTAGCTGCTCCAAGATCTTTCATCTCAAACTCACTCTTCAACATAGATTTCAAGCCATCAACATCCTCCATGTCTCGTGCTGCAATTAACATATCATCAATGTACAAAAGCAAATAAACAAAGCCTGTATTAGTCTTTCTGAAGTAGACACAACTGTTGTACTTACTGATGATGTACCCATGACCTGTCATGAACTGATCAAATCTCTATACTACTGCCTAGGAGACTGCTTCAAACCATATAAAGACTTCTTAAGCAAACATACATGATCTTCCTTTCCTTCTACAATGAAGCCCTCGGGGTGATGCCTATAGATACTCTCTTCTAGCTCACCATGCAAAAATGCAATCTTTGCATCTAACTGCTCAAGCTCTAAGTCATGCATGGCAACTAAAGACAAAAGCGCATGAATCAAAGTATGTCTAACTACAGGTGAAAATATATCATGAAAATCAACACCCTATACCTGACTGTAGCCTTTAGCTACCAAACGTGCCTTGTATCTTGCATCTTCAACTCCAGGAATGCCCTCCTTTCTTTTGAAGACCCATTTGCAACCAATCAGTCTTTTCTCTGTTTGAGGCTTCACCAGTTCCCATGTCTGATTCTTATGAAGAGACTGCATCTCTTCATTCATAGCAACGAGCCACTTCTCAGCATCTGACTTCGATACAGCCTCTGAATAAGAAGTCGGCTCACTGTCATCTAAAGACTCAGCAGTAGTAAGGGCATAAGCAATCATCTTCTCATACCCATATCTCTCTGGAGGCCTGATCTGTCGCCTCGGTCTACCACCAGCTATAGTATTATTCTCCACCTGCTGACCTGTTTCTGCATTATCAATAACAACATCAGAAACCCGTACCCGAGGTGCTGGAATACTCTCCAGCTGAATGACCTGCTGATCTGACTGTATCTGTGGCGGATGTAGTATCAAATGTTTCAACTTGAACTGAATCACTATCAATGGAGGGTGTGTGTGGCGGATGTAGTAGATCAGACTCATCAAAGGTAGCATCGCTACTAGTTAGAAACTTCTGATCACTGGGATCCCACAATCTGTATCCCTTTACACCTTACGAATAACCAAGAAAGATGCATTTCCTGGCCCTAAGCTCCAGGTTTCCATCATTAACATATGCATATGCAGGACAACCAAATACTTTAATATGAGAATAATCAGAAGTAGAACCACACCATACCTCTTTAGGCGTCTTCATCTGCAATGAAGAATGCGGTTTCTTGTTCACAGGATAGCAAGCCATGCTAACTGCTTCTGTCCACCATTCTCTTTTCAAGCCTGCATTTGAAAGCATACATCGAGCCTTCTCAAGTAACGTCCTGTTCAATCTTTCAGCCACTCCATTTTGCTGAGGTCGACCTATACATGTCATGTGTCTGACTATACCCTGATCTTCACAAAACCGTGTGAAGTCACCTTCAACAAACTCAAGATCATTATCAGTCCTCAACCTCTTTATCGGCTTCCCTATCTGTTTTTCAAGCAGAATCTTCCATTTCTTGAAGACATCATACACTTCTTTTTTTTTGCTTCAGAAAATAGACCCAAACTTTACGTGAATAATCATCAGTAAACGTTAGAAGATACCTGGAACCACCTTTAGAAGCCACTCTGGAAGGTCCCCACATATCAGAATGTATATAATCTAATGTTCCCTTTGTTTGATGCCCTGCTGACTTGAAGCTGACTCTTTTCTGCTTCCCATACACATAGTGCTCACAGAATTCCATCAGTCCTGCTGACTGACCACAAAGTAGTCCCCTTTTACTTAACTCAGACAATGCCTTAACACCAATGTGACCCAATCTCAGGTGCCACAGTCTCGTGATTTTTGCATCTGTCATAGTAGATGTGGAAACAGCAAATGAACCTGTCACGGTAGTACCTGCAAGCTCATACAAAGTACCTACCCTATTCCCTTTCATCACAACTAAAGCACCCTTACTGTCCAGCATGACTTCACCTTCAGCAGTGTACTTGTACCCACTAGACTCAAGGGTACCTAGAGAAATTAAGTTTTTCTTCAACTCCGGGACGTGACGTACATCACTCAAAGTTCTAATAGCCTCATTAAACATCCTCACACAAATTGTCCCAATCCCCACTACTTTACAAGCAGCATCGTTACCCATCAAGACAACTCCACCCTATATAGACTTATACGTGGAGAACCAGTCTCTATTTGGACTAACATGATATGAACAACCCGAATCCATGACCCACTTATCCTTGGACCTGGACTGAGAATCAGCGACTAATAGAAACTCCCCTTCACTATCATCCTCTGCAACACTAGCCTCAGTGGACTCATCTTTGCCCTGGTTTCTTTTAATTTATTTTATATTTGTAACAGTTTTTCTTTATGTGCCCTTTCTTGTAATAGTAATGACACGACAGGTTCTTATGTCTAGATTTAGACCTAGACTTTTTTCACCATCAGATCTCCTATGTTCTGATCTACCTCTCACATGTAAACCACTATCTGAGTCATTCACTGAGTCAGATAACTCCCTATCTACCCATTCTTTACTCACAAGGTTTCTTTTCACCTCATCAGCAGTAATGGTCGGCCTACCCCCGTATATCATGCTTTCTAAAAAGCCCTAATATGAATTAGAGAGTGAACACAGTAACAACATAGCTTGATTCTCGTCTTTAGGGACATCATCCAATTCCTTTAATTCTTGTATGATAGAGGCAAACTCGCTAAGATGGTTTTTAAGAGATGTACCTTCTGTCATACAAAAAGTGAATAACCGAGGCTGCACTGCGAGTTTGTTGGAGACTGACTTGTGGCAAAACATGTCTAGTAATTTCTTCCATAACTCCTTTGAGGTTTCCATCTCCAAGACCTCTGAAAGAACATCATCAGCTAAACACATCTGTATCGCAGTGAGAGCCTTATTATCCATCTCTTCCCATTGTGCCTAGTCTCGGGTTTCTTCTCTTTCCCCTCTAGTGCTTTCTTCAAGCCATTTTGAGTCAAGAGTCCTTTCACACGGACTTGCCATAAGTTGAAGCTTCCTTGACCTTCGAACTTCTCTACCTCGGTCTTAATACCTGATGCCATTGTACCAATTCGAATAACCTGGCTCTGAAACCAATTTATGCAGAAATAACTAATACTCCCGGTATGCAATCCGAATCAAATACCACGACAATACGAGAAGTAAATGGACTAAAAGAGAAAAGAAACAAACGACACAAGTATTTACGTGGAACCCCCTCTACAATCGAGAGGGGAGAAAACTACGGGCGAAGATTGGAGCTTTTATTATTAATGAATCAAGAAGAGAACAAAGTACATAAACTCTTCTCTCTTTCTCTCTCTCAAGTAAGATGACGGCGGCCTCTCTTTTGTTTTGGATACCCAAAAAACTAAACCCTTGTGCGGTATTTATAATCCCGTGAAAAATAGGACCCCGATCGATCACCAGTTTCAGATGGATCGGCACGCTCTATGCAGCGGCACCTCAGAATTTTACAGAAAGCTCCCTGATCGATCAATCCTGATACTTGATCGATCGGCACACTCACAACGTACGGCCCTTGAAAAACCACCAATAAATACCCCAAATTTGAGACATACCCTAACATAACCCAATTCTATTTTCTAACACACAAAAAAAAAAAAAAAAAAAATCTAACTCTAACTTTTCTACGAAAAAATAATCAAACTCCAAAATTAATCTAAAAATAATCCAACTATAAAAATTTGATTTAAAAAATAATTAATTATGATGCTCCGATAATATATTTTTCTTCTACAAATTTTTGGTTTGGCTTGTTCTCTATAGGGCTGCAAGTGAGCCAAGCTGGCTCTAAAGCCGGTTCGACTCGACTTGTTAAGGGCTCGATTGGGTTTGTTTAACCGACTCGAGAGCCTACTCGACTATTGGCTCGCATGTCTACATTACGGAATTGAGTTACATGTATTTTTTTTTTCAATTTTCATACATGATTTATTTTATTTCAAGTAACAATAATCATAAATGAGCATAACAAGCCTAATAAATGAGCTTAACGAGCCTGGTAAATAAGCAAAATGAGCTAGCAAAACGTAATGACCCAGCTCACCAAATAATCAAGCCTAAATGATACCGATACCTAGCCGGTCTCATTTAGTAAATGAGCTGAGCCAAGCACAGATATGCGGCTCGATTAGATAAATGATACTGATACCGAGCTGGTCTCATTTAGTTAACGAGCCGAGCGAGCCGTGGTTTAGCTCTGCTCGACTCGGCTTATTTGCAAGTCTGGTTCTGTGGTTGTATTCCTTGGTTGTTTTTCTTGTTCTTTGCCCCGCGATGTTGCCTTTTTGTGGGGTTGCACTCTATTATCGAAAAAAACGTATTTTGAGTTTGGTTAGGTGGGAAAAGAAATCAAGACAAACCAAAAATACATAAAAAATATATTTTCGGAGCATCATACCACATGCTATGCTTAGCCATCAATTCAATATTTCTTTAAATTAATTTTAAAGTTTGGTTATTTTTTGGTAGAAAACTTAGAGTTGGGTTATTTTTTGATTAGAAAATAGTTTAGATTAATTTTTGATGAAAAAGTTAGAGATAGGTTATTTTTTGCTGGAAAGTATAGTTGGATTATTTTTGATATATTGACATATAATTGAATTATTTTTAGATTAATTATCATAAAATTTAAAACCCACTTCCAATCTACGATAAATGTCTATAAAAAGCTAATCTAAAAAAATAATTAACTTTTTAAAAGGTAAAAGACAATTTTATTTCAAAGTTTTCCAAGGTAAAAATCATGAGTTGGGACAGCAAAATTCATCAAATGTCCATCCAACTCGATCCATTGATTATGGATTTGAATGCAAAAAATGGCTTTTAAATAGATTTGAATTTGGATGTTAATAAATAGGTTTTGCATCAGGCAGATTTGGATGATATCAAACCCAACCCAGATCTAACCCAAATCCAATCCGAAATTATGTTAATGTAGCAAAATTTTAAAATTATTGAATTTCAAGTTTTTAACATTTCGAACCATATTCCAACATCCTTATTTTTTTTTATTGTGCCAACATTTTAAAGTTTGGTTTGGCACTGTAATATTTTATATAAAACCATGATGTAACATAACACATTTATATACAAAGATTACTAGTTAAGAGGTATATAAATGACTGTCTAATGTTATATTTATACATATTAAATAAAAAAGAAAAAAAGATAGTAATTTGTCCAAATATTAGCTTTGGAGGTATTATTTTTACATTATTATTGTTAATATATTAATATTAGTAATATTATAATTTATTTTATAATTTAAGTGGGTTATGAATTTGGGTTGGATATTTGATGTGCCTTATATTTACATATTTTATTCTTCATTCTTGTGAAATATTCGGCTTCTCCATGTGTGTTTTTATCGTAATCTAGGTACATTTAGGCTTGAAGTGCAAGGGAGCAAACAAAGGTTGAAAAAGCAGCAGAATCAAGCATAATTGAGACATATTTGAAAATTACTTTGAGAAACCTGATCACGAGTGTAAAAGAAGTACCCATTGACTTAACATTCAGTCAAAAGAGTCTTTCCTTGGGCGCGTGGATCGATTGACCATGCATTTTTGCAATCGGTCAAACTTAAAACAAGCAAGTGGTTAAAAGAAAAGTATTTTGACCCAAAAATTTAAAAATACACTAATTAAACCATTGGTAGCACGTAGATCTCTCCGAGAGCTTCGATTTGGTATATATTTTGGCCCGTAACTCCTTACGAATCAAAAGTAACGTGTGTTATAAGTTAATTGCGCAAGCGGTCAAGGGGTGGCCGATTGATTGGCTAATTTGGAGACCTATTTTCCCATCTTTTGCCATGCACCCTTTCCTCCTCTCTCTTCTTTAAGCCGCTATGAGATCCAAGGGGTTCTCAAATGCCAAAGCGCAGGTGGTCGGAATACTGGAAGGGTCAAAGCATGGATCAACGTCAACGTCAACTGGGGTAGTTTTCAAGTCCTTAGTTTTAGCCATTATTGTTTTCTTTTTTATATTTCATGATGTTTAAAACTCTAATGGAGGAGTGGACTTTTAGTTTAGGGATGAAGGGCGGGTAGTCGTCCGTATCCCAGATTTATATTGTGCTTTTGACGATGGTTTAGTTACTACTGAATGTTTACTTGTAGCCCTGTTTAGATCTCCAGCTTTTTAGCTATTAGTCTTGTACTTATAGCCTAGACCATAACATAATCGGTTTTCACGTGTGGTCAGGGTTGAAGTTGTACCCAACCCTGAACACAATCTTGTATACAGTTACTACTAAATTAGGAGTAACAAAGAAATTAAGTAGTGCTAATGAGATAACCTATGCTACACTTAGGGTGATAAGATATGTTATGCCTTTGGACTAGTTCATTACCCTAAGCCGTAATTCATATATTAACCCAAGGTTAGAGCTTATAGCCTAAGTCCTTCAAGTTATCGTCTTAAGTAAAATATAATGACGGGATACGTGTAAAGCTATATTGAATTCACTCCCTAAACTAACCTCAATTGAATTTATACTTTTAATTTATATTTAGTTTTACTATTTTAGTAAACAAATCATTGAAACCAAACAAAAACAAAATTTCCAACTGCTCATTAATCACTAAGTCTGACTTAACATCGATTCCCTGTAGATGCAACCCGTATACACGATACGATGATCTCGTACGCTTGTGTGTAGATGGTTTTAAAACACACTTTAAAATCATATCAAGTTTTTGGCGTCATTGTCGGGAAATTGGTAGGCTATGTTGATTTAGAAATTAACGAGTTATTTTTTATTTTTGATTTCTTTGTTTTAAAAAACATAGTTATTTTTTTTGTTTTATTTTTCTTTTTCGTTTATTTTTATTTATTTATGTATTTTAATTAATTTTTTTCCATTATGACTAACTTCGCACCGCGTACGATTGGAGACCACTTCATTCCCCAAACGTACGTCGCACCTATTGGGGTTGCGTTCCCCCGTGGGTAACGCCAACTTTGAAATGAAGCCTGAGATCATCAACATACTTCCCACTTTTTATGGAAAGCCAATAGAGAGCCCATATGAGCACCTTGATGCGTTCCTTAAAATTTGTAAAACTTGCCAATATCAAGGTGTCTCGACTGATACTGTTAGACCACTTCTTTTTCTATTTTCGTTAAAAGACGTAGCTAAGAGGTGGTTTCAATCCTTACATGGGGGTGAAATTACCACTTGGAATAAAAGGAACATAAAGGAACATACCCAATGCTTCAAGGGCTCCCGCCTACGCAGGGTCTGGGGGGCGGATGTACGCAGCCTTCCCCCTTCAAGGTGTTAACCTGAAGAGAGGCTGTTTCCCAGTGCCCCCAACCCCAGGGTGAGGACTTTCCAGGAGGTCACCTATCCTGGTACTACTCTCGCCCAAGCACGCTTAATTTCGGAGTTCTAATGGGACCCCGATCGATCACCAGTTTCAGATGGATCGGCACGCTCTATGCAGCGGCACCTCAGAATTTTACAGAAAGCTCCCTGATCGATCAATCCTGATACTTGATCGATCGGCACACTCACAACGTACGGCCCTTGAAAAACCACCAATAAATACCCCAAATTTGAGACATACCCTAACATAACCCAATTCTATTTTCTAACACACAAAAAAAAAAAAAAAAAAAAATCTAACTCTAACTTTTCTACGAAAAAATAATCAAACTCCAAAATTAATCTAAAAATAATCCAACTATAAAAATTTGATTTAAAAAATAATTAATTATGATGCTCCGATAATATATTTTTCTTCTACAAATTTTTGGTTTGGCTTGTTCTCTATAGGGCTGCAAGTGAGCCAAGCTGGCTCTAAAGCCGGTTCGACTCGACTTGTTAAGGGCTCGATTGGGTTTGTTTAACCGACTCGAGAGCCTACTCGACTATTGGCTCGCATGTCTACATTACGGAATTGAGTTACATGTATTTTTTTTTTCAATTTTCATACATGATTTATTTTATTTCAAGTAACAATAATCATAAATGAGCATAACAAGCCTAATAAATGAGCTTAACGAGCCTGGTAAATAAGCAAAATGAGCTAGCAAAACGTAATGACCCAGCTCACCAAATAATCAAGCCTAAATGATACCGATACCTAGCCGGTCTCATTTAGTAAATGAGCTGAGCCAAGCACAGATATGCGGCTCGATTAGATAAATGATACTGATACCGAGCTGGTCTCATTTAGTTAACGAGCCGAGCGAGCCGTGGTTTAGCTCTGCTCGACTCGGCTTATTTGCAAGTCTGGTTCTGTGGTTGTATTCCTTGGTTGTTTTTCTTGTTCTTTGCCCCGCGATGTTGCCTTTTTGTGGGGTTGCACTCTATTATCGAAAAAAACGTATTTTGAGTTTGGTTAGGTGGGAAAAGAAATCAAGACAAACCAAAAATACATAAAAAATATATTTTCGGAGCATCATACCACATGCTATGCTTAGCCATCAATTCAATATTTCTTTAAATTAATTTTAAAGTTTGGTTATTTTTTGGTAGAAAACTTAGAGTTGGGTTATTTTTTGATTAGAAAATAGTTTAGATTAATTTTTGATGAAAAAGTTAGAGATAGGTTATTTTTTGCTGGAAAGTATAGTTGGATTATTTTTGATATATTGACATATAATTGAATTATTTTTAGATTAATTATCATAAAATTTAAAACCCACTTCCAATCTACGATAAATGTCTATAAAAAGCTAATCTAAAAAAATAATTAACTTTTTAAAAGGTAAAAGACAATTTTATTTCAAAGTTTTCCAAGGTAAAAATCATGAGTTGGGACAGCAAAATTCATCAAATGTCCATCCAACTCGATCCATTGATTATGGATTTGAATGCAAAAAATGGCTTTTAAATAGATTTGAATTTGGATGTTAATAAATAGGTTTTGCATCAGGCAGATTTGGATGATATCAAACCCAACCCAGATCTAACCCAAATCCAATCCGAAATTATGTTAATGTAGCAAAATTTTAAAATTATTGAATTTCAAGTTTTTAACATTTCGAACCATATTCCAACATCCTTATTTTTTTTTATTGTGCCAACATTTTAAAGTTTGGTTTGGCACTGTAATATTTTATATAAAACCATGATGTAACATAACACATTTATATACAAAGATTACTAGTTAAGAGGTATATAAATGACTGTCTAATGTTATATTTATACATATTAAATAAAAAAGAAAAAAAGATAGTAATTTGTCCAAATATTAGCTTTGGAGGTATTATTTTTACATTATTATTGTTAATATATTAATATTAGTAATATTATAATTTATTTTATAATTTAAGTGGGTTATGAATTTGGGTTGGATATTTGATGTGCCTTATATTTACATATTTTATTCTTCATTCTTGTGAAATATTCGGCTTCTCCATGTGTGTTTTTATCGTAATCTAGGTACATTTAGGCTTGAAGTGCAAGGGAGCAAACAAAGGTTGAAAAAGCAGCAGAATCAAGCATAATTGAGACATATTTGAAAATTACTTTGAGAAACCTGATCACGAGTGTAAAAGAAGTACCCATTGACTTAACATTCAGTCAAAAGAGTCTTTCCTTGGGCGCGTGGATCGATTGACCATGCATTTTTGCAATCGGTCAAACTTAAAACAAGCAAGTGGTTAAAAGAAAAGTATTTTGACCCAAAAATTTAAAAATACACTAATTAAACCATTGGTAGCACGTAGATCTCTCCGAGAGCTTCGATTTGGTATATATTTTGGCCCGTAACTCCTTACGAATCAAAAGTAACGTGTGTTATAAGTTAATTGCGCAAGCGGTCAAGGGGTGGCCGATTGATTGGCTAATTTGGAGACCTATTTTCCCATCTTTTGCCATGCACCCTTTCCTCCTCTCTCTTCTTTAAGCCGCTATGAGATCCAAGGGGTTCTCAAATGCCAAAGCGCAGGTGGTCGGAATACTGGAAGGGTCAAAGCATGGATCAACGTCAACGTCAACTGGGGTAGTTTTCAAGTCCTTAGTTTTAGCCATTATTGTTTTCTTTTTTATATTTCATGATGTTTAAAACTCTAATGGAGGAGTGGACTTTTAGTTTAGGGATGAAGGGCGGGTAGTCGTCCGTATCCCAGATTTATATTGTGCTTTTGACGATGGTTTAGTTACTACTGAATGTTTACTTGTAGCCCTGTTTAGATCTCCAGCTTTTTAGCTATTAGTCTTGTACTTATAGCCTAGACCATAACATAATCGGTTTTCACGTGTGGTCAGGGTTGAAGTTGTACCCAACCCTGAACACAATCTTGTATACAGTTACTACTAAATTAGGAGTAACAAAGAAATTAAGTAGTACTAATGAGATAACCTATGCTACACTTAGGGTGATAAGATATGTTATGCCTTTGGACTAGTTCATTACCCTAAGCCGTAATTCATATATTAACCCAAGATTAGAGCTTATAGCCTAAGTCCTTCAAGTTATCGTCTTAAGTAAAATATAATGACGGGATACGTGTAAAGCTATATTGAATTCACTCCCTAAACTAACCTCAATTGAATTTATACTTTTAATTTATATTTAGTTTTACTATTTTAGTAAACAAATCATTGAAACCAAACAAAAACAAAATTTCCAACTGCTCATTAATCACTAAGTCTGACTTAACATCGATTCCCTGTAGATGCAACCCGTATACACGATACGATGATCTCGTACGCTTGTGTGTAGATGGTTTTAAAACACACTTTAAAATCATATCAAGTTTTTGGCGTCATTGTCGGGAAATTGGTAGGCTATGTTGATTTAGAAATTAACGAGTTATTTTTTATTTTTGATTTCTTTGTTTTAAAAAACATAGTTATTTTTTTTGTTTTATTTTTCTTTTTCGTTTATTTTTATTTATTTATGTATTTTAATTAATTTTTTTCCATTATGACTAACTTCGCACCGCGTACGATTGGAGACCACTTCATTCCCCAAACGTACGTCGCACCTATTGGGGTTGCGTTCCCCCGTGGGTAACGCCAACTTTGAAATGAAGCCTGAGATCATCAACATACTTCCCACTTTTTATGGAAAGCCAATAGAGAGCCCATATGAGCACCTTGATGCGTTCCTTAAAATTTGTAAAACTTGCCAATATCAAGGTGTCTCGACTGATACTGTTAGACCACTTCTTTTTCTATTTTCGTTAAAAGACGTAGCTAAGAGGTGGTTTCAATCCTTACATGGGGGTGAAATTACCACTTGGAATAAAAGGAACATAAAGGAACATACCCAATGCCTCAAGGGCTCCCGCCTACGCAGGGTCTGGGGGGCGGATGTACGCAGCCTTCCCCCTTCAAGGTGTTAACCTGAAGAGAGGCTGTTTCCCAGTGCCCCCAACCCCAGGGTGAGGACTTTCCAGGAGGTCACCTATCCTGGTACTACTCTCGCCCAAGCACGCTTAATTTCGGAGTTCTAATGGGATTCGGTGACGGCGTGTTAGTGCCCTCTTTGGTCATGACCTCCAATAATGCTTCCTGATCAAATTTTTTTCCTAATGCCAGAACGATGGCTATTAGGCGTGCAATAAATAGTTTTGAACAAAAGGACCAGGAGCAATTTCACGAAAGTTGGGACAGATTCAAGGAACTCCTTAGAAGCTGTCCCCACCATAGGTCACCCAATTGGACCCTTGTTGAAAGTTTCTATGATGGTCTCAGTGCATCTAGCAAGCAAATGATTAATATTTCATGCGAGGGAGCATTTAACCAACAAGACGAGGATGAGGACGAGGTGTGGGCACTATTTGAGTGCCTCAACGAACACTCTCTCGACCATCCTCCTCTATGAGGGTGGTTAAAGGGGGCATACGTAGTTTCTACGAAATCACACCCAATGATGACGTCAACCTTAGACTGGACGCCCTTAGTAGAAAAATGGATCATATTATGAACTTGCATGCCTATTAATGTGCACTTGGTCATTGTAGTTTAGTCATCAAGCGGTACCGCTCCGTGTGGCATTTGTTCGGCGAGGACCATTCTGTGCTTAATTGTTTATATGTGTCATAATTTCTCGAATACGTGCAGGAATAGGTGCATGCAGCTCAAGGATATTCGAGAAATAGTGACCCGTTCTCCAACACCTACAATCCTAGGTGGCGCAATCATTCGACCTTTCAAAATCAACCCACGAGACAACAAGATCCCGGCTTTATAGGTAATGCGCACCCTCTCATTTTTCAGGGAGGGCACAGGTATGATGTTCGACCTCACTCCAATGTTGCTCATGATGACCTTCCTTCTCCACCTCTAGGATATACATCACAGTTCAAGGAGCATATGCTCCACTTTATGGAGGACACCATACAATTGATTCGGTCTCACTGGCAATCTATGGCCAAATTAGAGAACCAAATAGGACAGTTGACCCATGCATTGAAAAAGATAGAGGAAGGGAGGTTACTCTCCCAACCACTCACAAAACCCACAAGATCAACTATTTCTCACCCTGGCTCACTCATTTGTGAGCAAGCTCAGGTTGTGTCGGTTTCAAGAGAGGAGAACCTTAGGGAAGTTGAGGTTGAAACTGAGAAGGATGTGACTCCCCTTCCCACTACCGATAGGGAGGGATCACGAGAAAGGGTTTTTGAATCTGCTATCCCTTTTTCCTCGGTCCTTATATGATCGAAGAAGAAGGACAACCCAAAGAGGGCTGAACTCATAGATGTGTTTAAGGACGTGAAGATCAACTTGCCGTTGATCGAAGCCATTAAATACATTCCTATATATGCCAAGTTCCTCAAGGACATTTGCCCCAAAAAGAAGCACATCCAAGCGTAAATCCTGAAGAAGGTCCGGCTCAATGAGAAGGTGAGCAACATTTTAACGTCAAGCGCCCCACCCAAGTTTCGAGACCCCAGGCTTTTACAGTTCCATGCGTCTTAAAAGAGAATTAAACTAATGGAGGCTTGCTAGATCTAGGAGTGATTGTAAACCTCATCCCTCTCAATTTTTTGGAAATTGGGTGTAGGAGACCTTAAACCAACTAATATTACACTTTAGTTGGCTAATAGGACAGAGCGGGTACCTCGTGAGATAGTGGAAGATGTACTTGTCAAGGTTGACAAATTTGTCTTCCCTTTTGATTTTCTCGTCTTAGATATAGACCCTACTCCTAGGCAAAAGCACAGTGCTCCCATTATTCTAGGTTGACTGTTCCTAGCCACGGCGGACACTGTGATTCATTGTAGGATGAGAGTGTTGGAGTTTTTTTTGGAAACATCAAGGGAAAATTGAAGGTCTCAAACTTTGTTCGACACCTTGAGATTGAGGACGAGTTGGAATGCTATAAGGTTGATGATATAGACCCTTTGGTAGAATCGGATAAGGCCGATTCTACTAAAAGTGCCGATTGTAATAGTGTTCCTGTCTATGTGAATAGCTGTGCATCATCACCCACACTTGGTAAGGATAGAGATTCGCGACCCTAATATTGATAATATTTCCCTCTTTGATAGTCATGGGTCTAGAAACGCTGTTAGGTTTGGGGATCGTCCCTACTGGGTCAACCTGAGTTCTATGGCAGGCACTGCCTTGGATTTTGGTTGATATTATGCTCTAAACTGCATCTGGTTGAAGACGTTAAACTTAGCGCTCTTGGGAGGCAACCCAACCTACTTTTGATTTTGTTTTCATATGTTTTTTCGCATGAACTCTCTTTCAGTTGTAGATCTTTTTGCTATCCCTACTATGCTAATTTTGTTTATTTTTTACTAAACATTTGTACGATCCTTATTTTTAACACTACTAACAAGTCTGTGTAGTATTGTGTCTTCTCTGTCTTCGATTGCAGCTTACTATTCTATCTTCCCTTTTTGGATTTGCTCATCATGCATAGCTAAATATGTCACATCTCAGGTTGCCTCTTTTCTTTCCTTGCTTGTATTTATTTTCGTTGACTTGCATTGAGGATAATGCAAGGTTTGGGTTTGGGGATGGCATGAATGGTATGGACTTTTGATTGCCCTTTTAGCATTGTGTTTGCTTAAATTAGCTATATTTTGACATAAATGAGCATAGAATTGTTTGTGACTTCTATTGAAGATCAAATTTGAGAAGTACTATGATGATTAGTTGGTTCTTGTATTTTGATCCTATATTTTGTGACTCATATTTTGTCCCTATGACTTGTTGGTTATTGTAGCCCCTTGTGTCTCGAGCAAGTAAGCCAGTAAGGATGTCTTAACGCATGGTACCTTGAGCCAACTAAGTCGGGAGCTACCGGTCTAGAGCTCGCTACATGGGCCACAAGGAAAGCTTAAGATGAATCAACCAGCTCAAGTTACTGTAGCAAGCACTAATACATAAAAAAGGTATGTGCTAATAACAGCTTAGGCTATGAATTCCTTTGAATCAAGCCATTAGGTCTGAGGAATGCTCTTCACTCGGCGCCTTGAGCCAACTGGATCGGGAGTCACTGGTCGAAAACTCGCTACATGAGTCTGAGTGAGACACGTCTGACAGTGAAAAAAAGAAAAAAATTAAGAGAGAAAAGAAAAGCCTTTTGATTTCATTATTGATCAACTGTGAATGGTTAGCACAGCTGATTCCTTTTATTATTCTATCTATTCATCTTAAATTTGGAGGATTTGAAATAAGACAAAGGGAAGAGAAGTTCTAAACTCATATGCTAGTAAAAAGACTTGAATCATGAGAATTTGAGTCGAAACTAGCTTAATAATAACATTACATAACCATTATCTATTCTCAGTTGCACCTTCAAGTATGTTTAGATATATTTTTCGCAATTAATTCTTGCCATTACATGCTTGATCAAAATTTTCCATCTTTAGCTAGTTTGGACTGAATCTTGCTTGAGGACAAGCAAGGAGTGGGTTTAAGAATGTTAACGTGCCTTACATTTACATATTTTATTCTTCATTCTTGTGAAATATTCGATTTTTACATGTGTGTTTTTGTTGTATCTAGGTACATTTAGCCTTGGAGTTCAACGGAGCAAACGAAGGTTGAAAAAGAACCAGAATCAAGCAGAAGTGAGACATATTTGAAGATTATTTTGAGAAACCTGACCACGTGTGTAAAAAAAGTACCCATCGGGTCAAGAATCGGTCAAAAAGAGTCTTTCCTTGGGCACATGGATCAATTGACCATGCATTTTTGCAATCGGTCTAGCTTAAAACGAGCGAGGTGTTAAAAGAAAAGTATTTATGACCCAATAATTTAAAAATCCACTAATGAAACCATTGGGGTCACGTAGATCTCTTGAGAGCTTCGGTTTGGTATATAATTTGGCTTATAACTCCTTACGGATCAAAAGTTACGAGCGTTTTAAATTAACTATGCAAGCTATCAACGGGTGGTTGATCGATCGGCTAATTTGGAGACCGATTTTCCCATCTTTTGCCATGCCTCCTCTCCTCCTCTCCCTCCCGAAGCTGCTACGAATCCAAGGGATTCTCAAATGCCAAAGTGCAGGTGATTGGAATACTTGAAGGATCAAAGCAATGATCAACGTTAACGTTAATTGGGGGAGTCTTCAAGTCCTTAGTTTTAGCCATTATTATTTTTTTCTTACATTTCATGATGTTTAGAACTCCCATGGAGGAGTAGCTTTTAGTTGAGAGATGAATGGTAGATAGCCGCTCGTATCCCATATTTATATTGTGCTTTTTACTATGATTTAGTTATATTATATTCGCACCCCTGTGGAGAGTTATTTATGATTGCCTGATGTTTCTGTATGTGTGCTTGTAGACATGTTTGGATCTCCAATTTTTTAGCGATTAGCCTTGTGCTTGTAGCCTAGACCATAACATAACAGGTTTTCATGTATGGTCAAGGTTGACACAATCTTTTATACAGTTAATATTAAATTAGGAGTAACAAATGAATTAAGCAGTGCTAATGAAATAACCTATGCTACACTTTGGGTGATAAGGTAGGTTATACTTTTACACTAGTTCATTACCTTAAGCCCTAATTCATATATTAACTCAGGCTTAGAACTTGCAGTCTAAGTCCTTCAAATTATCATCCTAAGTAAAATACAATGACGGGATACGTGTAAAACCACCCTGAATTCACTCTCTAAACTAACCTCAATTGAATTGACACCTTTAATTTATATTTAGTTTTACTATTTTAATAATCAAATCATTGAAACCAAACAAATACCGAATTTTCTACCGCTCGTTAATCATTAAGTCTGACTTAACACTGTTCCTCTGTGGATACAACTCGTAGATACGACTAAGCTACGATGATCTCATACGCTTGCAAGCAGACGGTTTTAAAACATACCTTAAAATCACATCAATATGCATTCCAGTCGATTGATTTGAATTTGAATTGTATTTTTATGAAATAAATAAGTTTTTTAAATTTAAGTTGGGTTAAATTTTTTTGAATTAAATCTACACGTAAACAAATCTGACCCAAATTCGATCTATTGCCGTCTCTAATAACAAGGATTTTACAATTTACCAACAAAGCAATCGTATGGAGACGACGGATCAACCACGCAATAGGGCCAGCTGAAATTAAGGGATCTACATTTGACAGACACTTATTTACCAGATCTACCAACTCCCTCTCCTCCCTGATCAACGGCCACAAATCAAATCTCCACCCCACCACACCATCCTGACCGTCCATTTCTACTCTTCTGAGGCCTATTTATCTCCCTTTCCCACTCCCCCTCCAATCTCACACACACTCTCTCTCTCTCTCTCTCTCTCGTCGTCTTCATCTTCAGAGCTTGAGATCGTACAACAATGGCGCTGCTAGTTGAGAAGACGAGCTCAGGGAGAGAGTACAAGGTGAAGGACATGTCTCAAGCCGACTTTGGAAGGCTTGAGATCGAGCTCGCCGAGGTCGAGATGCCTGGACTCATGGCTTGCCGCGCTGAGTTCGGTCCTTCTCAGCCTTTCAAGGGCGCTAAGATCACTGGATCTCTTCACATGACGATCCAGACAGCGGTTCTCATTGAGACTCTCACCGCGCTCGGCGCTGAGGTCCGCTGGTGCTCTTGCAACATTTTCTCCACTCAGGTTTGTGATTTTGATTGAGTAACCGTTTTTGTATGTCAATTTTGAAATATGGATTTGGAGATGTAATTTTGTAACCGCTGCTTTCGTTCATCATGTTAGATCTGTAAATTTAGCCATTCTCCTGAGTTATCTGCATCATCAGTCACTTATGTGTTTAAATTTGTTGAAATTTTTTTTTGTTCAAATTAGTTCCTGGTCTTTTCTTTTGTTCAAGATTGTCGTAATGTTACATTTTATGACAAAATTGGTCTCTTGTTTTTTAATTTTTACCTAATTTTGGTCGTGATACAAGGGACTAATTTTATCATAAACTAAAAGATGAACCATCATTTTGATTAACCGTTTTGGTGTCAATGTTGAGATCTGGATTTAGAGATGGGATTTGATATGTGATAGATCTCTGATTTTGATGTTAAGCTACCATTTTGTGACCGTTGCTTGCGTTCATCATATCATATCTATGAATTTTAGCCATTTCTCAGCTGGATCGAGTTTAGTTATTTCCATGCGGTTTGATTTGATTTTGCTAAATTGATTAATAAGGTGATTATTGTGCGATTCAATACGTTTTGATGATTATTATACTTCACTGCATTCATTCCGGATCTCAGCATTTGATAATTTCCTCTTTCTCGCATGATTATTGTACGATTCCGGATCTGCTGGGTCAGCTATCTTAATTTAAGCATCAAAATATCGTGAACAATTAATTTGTTATGAGAAAAGGTGGTCTTTTTTACGAGCTAGAAAATTTTTCGGGGCTTTGTTGACATAGCTTTAGTCGATTTGCGAAGGGATTCGATTAAAATTGCAAGGTCTTTTATTGTTACATTTTGTAATTTTGAAGACATCTTTCGTATATTTTATGTCTTAATATATTCTTTCTCTAATAAAAAAATATATATGATGAACTGATTTTGTGTACAGGACCATGCTGCTGCTGCAATTGCAAGGGACAGCGCAGCAGTCTTTGCCTGGAAGGGTGAGACTTTGCAGGAGTACTGGTGGTGCACTGAGAGGGCCCTTGACTGGGGTCCCGGTGGCGGGCCTGACCTCATCGTCGATGATGGTGGTGACACCACCCTTTTGATCCACGAGGGGGTGAAGGCCGAGGAAGAGTATGAGAAGTCCGGCAAGCTTCCCGATCCAAGCTCCACGGACAATGCCGAGTTCCAAATTGTTCTCACCTTGATCCGCGACGGGCTCAAGAGTGATCCCAAGAAGTACCATAAGATGAAGCAGAGATTGGTGGGTGTCTCTGAGGAGACCACCACTGGGGTCAAGAGGCTCTACCAGATGCAGGCTAATGGAACCTTGTTGTTCCCTGCCATCAATGTCAATGATTCCGTCACTAAGAGCAAGGTATTCTTGTGCTACTTGGCTGCCTTCTGTGATTCCTATATGATCTGCATATAACTTGCTCAGGTTTGGATTAGTGGTCTTCACAATTCTGCAATATTATGCGAGTATATTAAGAAATTCCACATCTGACTTGTGAACAAAAAAAAAAGAAAGCAATATAAACACTTAATGAATTACTCCACCTAATGCCAATTGGTTTTGGGTTAAATTCTAATTGAGCTTATATGTTCCTATACCCAACCCCATGGGTCGGGTCTCAGTCTCGGTGACATTTCAAATGTATATCTTTGGACTATGTGGATCTGAGTTGTGAATGAGAAGATATCAACATATAAGCCTAGACTATTCTACTTAATGTTAATTGGTTTTGGAATGGAATTCTACTATAGTTTATATGTGGACTTCACATATGTCAATTGTGAGTTGGGTCTAAGTCCCCCTGAACTTTCACAATTATATCATTGGATCTCACGGATCTGATATCGCATTTACTCTTGAAAACTATTCGCAAATGACCTAATAATCAGTCCCCGTTTTCTGCATACAGTTTGACAACTTGTACGGATGCCGCCACTCTCTCCCTGATGGTTTGATGAGAGCAACCGATGTCATGATTGCTGGAAAGGTCGCTGTCGTATGTGGATATGGAGATGTTGGAAAGGGCTGTGCTGCTGCCATGAAGGCGGCTGGTGCCCGGGTGATCGTGACTGAGATTGATCCCATCTGTGCCCTCCAAGCTCTTATGGAAGGTCTTCAAGTCCTGACCTTGGAAGACGTCATCTCCGAAGCTGACATCTTTGTCACCACTACCGGTAACAAGGACATCATCATGGTCGACCACATGAAGAAGATGAAGAACAATGCCATCGTCTGTAACATCGGCCACTTTGACAATGAAATCGACATTCTCGGTCTCGAGACGTACCCGGGTGTCAAAAGGATCACCATCAAGCCCCAAACAGACCGATTCGTCTTCCCTGAGACAAACACCGGCATCATTGTCTTAGCTGAGGGTCGTCTCATGAACTTGGGATGCGCCACTGGTCACCCAAGTTTCGTGATGTCTTGCTCCTTCACCAACCAGGTTATTGCACAGCTTGAGCTGTGGAAAGAGAAGGGAACCGGGAAGTACGAGAAGAAGGTATACGTGTTGCCAAAGCACCTTGATGAGAAGGTTGCAGCACTTCACCTTGGAAAGCTCGGGGCGAAGCTAACCAAGCTGACCAAGGACCAGGCTGATTACATCAGTGTTCCAGTTGAAGGTCCCTACAAGCCTGCTCACTACAGGTACTAGAATCGGAATCGAGATGAGATTTAATGATATTTCGGAATTGTTCTTGTTGGGAAAGAAAATGCAAAAAATTTTCTGGGTTTTGTTGGTGGGTCTTAGATTGGGTTTGAGAATAAGGTGGAGGTGCATTGTTGTTTGTAGCTGCTGCTGCAGCTTGTCATGATTTTTAATATCAAGAAAACAAACAATATATATATATATATATATATATATATTTTTTTTTTTTTTTTTTCTTCTATGCAAGGTTCATTCCCGACCATGGAGTTATCGTAGTTGGGCTCCTGTTTATTATTCATTACAAGTCACATTATTCCTCTTGCAATGACAATTATTGTCATGTTAATAACAACAGTCTATATAAAAGATTTATATGTTAACTTATATTATTATACAAAGTAAATTACTCGAGATGTGCGTAAATTGACTTAAATAACTTGACAAAAAGGCATGTTGCTTGGTGCCCTTATAATCATATAACTAACCTTACTTTGGGGCCCTTGTGTGCCAAATATGGCCCTTTAAAATGGCGAAATTGGGGCATAGTTGATTTAAATGGATCTACCAAATAAAAAAAAATGGGAATTTATTATCCAAAAATCCAGAGGTTTCAACCTTTGTTGTCTTAAGTGCAAGTATCCTAAACTCTAAGAATTATCGTTTATGTATTCTATGTCAAAATTCGGTAAATTTTATCAAATTCCTATCAATTTTATAATTATATTAGTCATGAAAATGTACTCAATGAAAATCAATGAAATACAAAAGAGATTAATTGAATTATAATGAAAAATATTTATATATTATATCAAATCGATATTCTAATATAAAGGACACCTATACATTTTGTTAACTATATTCTATGCTAGCAATTTTAATAAAAATCTGTCAAATTTTAACAAATAGTACTTAATTAATAAGATTCTCAAACTTTAAAATACTTGAGTGACAATTTTTAAACTTGATATTACCTTTTAACGCTATTAAAATCTCAAAATATTTAAATAATAAAAAAATCGTAATAAATTATCAGAAGACCAATAAAAAGGGAAAAGAAAAAAAAAAAGACAAGAGAGCAAAGCTATCATTGAAAATTGCCTTAAAAATGCAAACACAAGCTTTGGATGCCCTGGTTGCTAATTATTGTTTTACGTTTCCTTTCCCATTTGATCAAATGAAACCCAAATGCACAAGAAACTAAGGTGAGTACATACTACTACATAAGCAGCAGCTTTGTTATGATTCCATTCTCCTCGTTTTGAATTATCAAACCATATCCGATGGGTGATTTCCTGAGAATTCCTCGTGTTGCACCCCTTAAGTTGGAGATTCTTAGAAACAGCCTCCCTTTAGGGTAGCACCCTGGAAGGAGAAAGCTGCGTACATCAACCCTCCAAACCCTTTTTAGGTGGGAGCCTTTAGAGCACTGAAAATATTGCTTGCTTAATAAATAGCTTCCCCATAAAGATTTTACCAAACACATTGAACAGGACCAAATCTAAAGTGAGAGAGAGAATGTTTCTGGTAAAACCCATCAACTACAAATGTAGAAAATATTGTATCAACATCATCAAACAAAGTAGGGGTGTAAACCATCCAAGCCGTTCACGAGTAGCTTGATTAAAACTTGAACTCGAATTAACCGAGTTTGAGTTCGAGTATCAAATGATACTCGATTAATAAACGAATACGAGCCGAATAGTTCACTACTCAGCTTGATACTCAATTAAATACTCGACTCAATACTCGATTAAATACTCAACTCGATACTCGATTAAATACTAGGTGCTCGATTAAATATTCAACTCGATACTCGACTCGGTACTCAACTCGTATAAAGTAGTTATTGTGTATTATTTTCTTTTGAAATGAATAACTTGTGACATTAACAGTAGAATGAAAGAAGGGAGATTGAATTCCTTGTAAAAGATAACATATTATATTTGTGGTGGAGTGAAAGAACTTGTATTTAATTTGCTTGTATTTTTTTAAACTTAGGCCATCTTTGCTATTAATATATTGGTAATTTATGGTTGTATATATTAAAAATAGTATATAAAATAATTGAGTAACCAAATTGAGTATAACTAATGTTCGAGTGTATAGAATAATATTATAAATGAGCTAATTTGTTGAACGTTCATATGCACAATAAACAAGTACTCGAGTCGAGTCGAGTACTCAAATAGTTAATTGAGTTCGAGCTCAAGCAAAATTAACTACTCAAATCAAGTTCGAATATCCGAGTAGTTAATCGAGTTCGAGTTTGAGTACTGCGATACTTGACTCGGCTTGATTACACCCCTAAAACAAAGTAAATAAAAAAAGTAACGGACATGCAGCTTTACAGAGATTTAATCATCTCAATCTCCATTTAAAGAAATTTGCCTTTCTGGGAGAAAATTAGAGCATGAAACAGCTTCCCCTGAACTGGAAATGCTCCTGTTTCAGCAGGAAACATAAAGCACTCAAATTGCAAACTTTATGTATGTTATAATTTAATTGTCCTGTATTGGAATGACGAGAGAAAAAAAGATCAAGATATAAGTCTAATGAACTACCTTACCTAATGCTAATTTGTTTTAGGATCGAACCTCACTTCGACCTGCATGTGGACCTTATATATGCACTGACATATCTATGGATCTGGCCACAAGCTTGGTGAAATTTCACGGGATCAATGTCTACAGTCCAAGTATAATGCTTAAAACATTGCACTAGGGGGGTACTGTGTGCTAGTGCATAGCAAAGATTAAAGGTTTTGAGAGTGTAACCGCTCTCTAATGATGTAGCTAGATCCACTATACTACACGATCAAGATTGATAAACAACCACATACAATGTTGGATTTCCTGAGAAATCATAAACTAACTCAAGTGAAGAAAACTCACATCAGAAGGAGGAGATATATTAAAACACACACTTGGATACACGTAACCATTTCTTTTCTTTTTTTCTTTTTTTTTTTTGGGAACATGACTTGGCTGTATATAGCCTACCATACATGAATTACACTATACATTCAACCATGAATCTAGTTTATACATGAACTTCAGAAATAGATAAATGTAATCCTAGAAAATGTGATACATGAACTTAATAAATATGTGAATGAACATAATACTAAGTGATGCATTAACCAAGTCAGTATCAATTTTCAATGGATACCAGACTGACATATTTACCACAGAAAAACAAAATCAGATCATGGTAATGGTGAAGGGATATCTCATAAAAAAACCAACAAAATAGACATTGATTTAAAAAGTAGATTAGAAAGCAAGGCTTTCACCAACATTTTCACGATACACATGTCAACGAGGACTTTAAATGCCATGGTTGATTAAGACTATCATGATAGACATCTAGGACAGGTTGAGAATCCTCGAAAACAGCCTCTTTTCAGGTTAACACCCTGAAGGGGGAAGACTGCGCACATCTACCCCCAGACCCCGCTTTTGCGGGAGCCCTTGAAGCACTGGGATTGTTATTGTTGTTGTTGTATGACAGACATCTGGGAGATGCTTGTTAAGTTTGATTCAGTTCAAGTTTCTCATATTTGCAAAGAATGTAATCAGGTGGCAATTAATTGTTGGAGAGGAAGACGTAGAACAAACGGGGAACAGTTGAGAACTCTTTCAAGGATTGTCTATGTTAGATGCACTAGACAGGGCTATCTATCAATAGTGTGCTTAACGCTTAATATTCCTTATACGTTTACAAAAACAAACATGAAAATGAGAATCTGATTTATTTTTACTGTAGGAAGTAGAAAAATCATAGGAGGGTTGCTGTTATTTAATCTCAGTACATGAACATTTATGATGGCAATTACAATACACAAAATAGACACAAAGGAAATAAGTGAATTATTTCACAGTTATCATACACTACATTAAAGCTGTATTTTCTAGTGATCCAGAAAGCAGAATGTTAGCCCTGACTCATGAAGTTGGAATACATGAGATCCACATATAAGCCCAGATAGGGTTCCAGCCTAGAACCAATTGGCAATAGATAGAGTAACCTACTAGTCTTATAAATTAATCTCTTTACTCTCGCCTCTCCTACGTGGGATTCCCATTTTAACTCACATGTGAAGTTTTTGCTCTTAACACAGAATGCATCAGTCCAAGCTCCATTCCCTCAAATCTAAGCCTTCCAGATCTCCCCAGAATGTGTAGGCATGCACTTTGTTAGTACAAAGCGCCAGTTTGGTTAAACCATAAACATATCGATTTTGAGAAAAAGTGGTATTTTTATCTGAAAAATTTTAAGCTTTTGCTTGTAACTCTTTATTTTCCTACTTCCATTTTGAAGCAAAAAAGAACAAACACCTTAATCTAAAAAAAGCTCAAACTCAAAATTAAGGGAATAAAACATTGAATTAAACAATACAACAACATAGGAAGCAGGACAACCCAAATATCTTCAATTGACCCACAAAATAAAGAGGGAGTTGTTATTGCCCGGGCAGAAATTGTTGTTGTCAAAGCACTGATGTAACTTACAAACAATAAGATCTGCATAATTGCCCTGAAAACTATATCTATATTGCCCTGTCAATAACAATACCCGATAAAAATACTTGACCCTAATTGTTGCAGTAATCTGAATCTGATACCTCTAATCACCAAAGTTTCTAGCACATCGAGTGATAACACTACAACCCCTAGTGTAATGGTTAGCAGGAGAAACCCCACAGTTATAGTAAGAGGAACCCGGCGTAGAACAAGGCACAAGATCCCTCCTCAATGTCTCGTAGCTTATGTACCTCTTCTGCATTGCCAGCACCCGCCGGCTCACCTCTGAATCCACCGCGAACTCCGCCGCCTCCGCCGCGCACTCCGCCACCGTCCCGGCGCAAACCCGGCTCGGTACGGCATCAATTTGGGTGGTTTTGAAGGCTAAATCGGCAACACCCCCATTACAAATGGGTAAGTGGGTATACACAGAAAGAAGAAGAACAAGGAAGAGAAGGGGTTTCATGAAGTGGGTAGCTTTGTTTTCTCTCTCCACTCTCTCTACTGTGATGGGTGTGTGGGTGCGTGGGAGTATCGGTGTTGAGCGTGGAAGTCATAAATATGAGAGGGAGGCACGGACTCACCTTACCAACTCACATACTGTTTGGATTTTAGTATAGCCTTTAATGTCACTGACCCCATGTATGTATATTCTTGTTGAAAAAAATCAAGAATTATTTATATTTTAATCTTTTAATCTTTTTAGTAATTATAATTTTTTTTATATTTTAAAATTATTGAAAAGGATCTTGAGATTTTATCGTATTAATGAAAAGGACTAGTTTCAGCAAATAAAGGTAAATGACTTGCTTTTCAAAACGAAAAAAATTATAATTTTGAGTGACCCAAAAACATTCACGGTAATTACCATGCAAATTCAGAACGAATCGAAATAAATCAGATGGCCCAAAAACCTTTCAAAATGAAGTCAGATGGTCGGAGAGGGCCCTTTTTATTAAAACAATAAAACCTCGGGGTCCTTTTTAATAATTTTAACACGTTAGGATCATTTTTATAAATACCAAAAAGGTCAGAGTAGTGAAATGTAAATAACTCAAAAATCAAGCACAACATAAGCATAAATTAACAAAAATAATAAAAAATAATACACCAAATTTAGGTGGAAACCTTCTCTTAACTAGAGAGAATCATAATGCAATCAAGCGTCAAACTCTTTATGAAATTTTGAAATTACAATATCTAATTATACCCAAAACCCAAAACTCACAAATCCTCAGCTTTCTCTCTCTTTTTCTTCTCACACTAAAACAATGACCTGTCACCTCTATTTATAATTGAGTTGCCTAAATCTAATCTAATCTAAAATATCAATTCAAATTAAACTTATTTAGGTAACCCAATCTTAATTAAATATCTCCCAAATTAAATTTAAACCAAATCAGATTAATATTAATTTTGTTATAAATATAATATCCTACAATTCTAATATAGCTTTATGTATTTTAATTATATTAATTTTACTCACGTATAAAATCTAAGTTTAAAACTAATGTTAATTTTCAGCTAAAGTTGAAATAATACGTGCATTCTTCATAAATGTTGAACCCTTTTTAAATAACTTCAAATTTGGCTACAAATTGACCTTAACTTCAAATTTAGACTTGTTTGAGATATTAAATTGACATAATAAAAAAATAATCTATCTTTATGTATACTAAAACAAGCATGAGTTACATAAAAGAGCTCGCCACTCTCTTTAAATCTCCTTTATACGTTAATGCAGACAGAATTTAATCTGGATCTTAGGCATCATTTCTCAAAGATAGATATATTACTTACAAACAATAATATAACTTACAAATAATAAAAGTTATAAAATTATTTTAAAAATTATTAATTTTACTGTAATAATAATATAATTTTATATTAATGCATTTACCCTTTTTTAGGCCTCCAGCCACCCTACCTTTCACCCTTCATCTTAGGGGTGTAAATGAGCCGCCCGTCATAAAGCTCGAAAGGCTCGGCTCGCTTCGAGCTCGAGCCGAGCCGGCTTGTTTAGCTTATCAAGCCAAACTCGAGCCTCGTGAAACTCAAGCTCGTAAGCTTACTAGCCTAAATGAGCCCAAACGAGCTTTTCTTAGTATAATATTTTTGATTACATATGACCAATAATGCCAAATTTGAGCCTAAATAAGCCGAGCCCGAACTTAAATGAGCCCAAACAAGCCTACATTGAACTTAAATGAGCCGAAATATTGCAAGCTTAATTCGAGCTCGCCGAGCTGAGCCCGAGCTTATGACGAGCCGAGCTCAAGCTTGAACTTTTCGAGCTCGGCGAGCTTCGAGTCGAGCCCAAGCCGAGCTTAATGCAAACAAGCCGATCCTCGAGCCTAGCAGGCTCGGACTAGACTGGACTCAGCCTATCCCATCCCATCACTTTACTCTGTCCTATTATTACTCTCTTGTTTCTGAGATTAAAAAAAGGGTAAGAAAAAGAAATCATATCCATAGATAATTAATTATGTTATTTTATTTTCACATGTCGACATTGGTTTAAATTTTAAAATCCGTCTCTTTATAAAGCGTCAATAAAACTCAACTTATTTGACCGAGTTCTATATACAAATCAATTACTTCTTTCTTTTTATTTTGGATCATTTATTATTGTCTACATCACCATCAAGAATGAGGTTTAAATCTGCTAGATTGGACATGAACTGTGTGCTCTAAGTAGACAAAATTAAATCTTTTATATGATATCAAAGCCTTATAGAACGAGGGGTCACGAGTTCATCATCTAACACCCTCAACTCTCTATACTAATATAATTTTCAACACAAAATACAAGATGAGCATGTAAGAATAGACCCTTCAAGCCTACAACAACAAGGACGACAACATACCCAATGTCTCAAAGGCTCCCACATAAGTAGGGTCTGAGAATGAGTTTTACGCAACCTTACTCCTTCAGAGTGATACCCTAATGAGAGACTGTTTTCAAGGAATCTCAAACTGAGAGAGTTAATAGGCATAAACATGAGAGACATTAAAATATAAAATCAGCTAAACTTGATCCACTGTTTACCACAACGCAGGTGCAGGTGCAGGTGCAGGTGCAGGTGCAGGTGCAGGTGCAAAGTAATGTAAAAGGGGGTCCCAGCAATTTCCATGAAAGGGCATCAACACACCCAGAGAGTGGGAAGCATTTAATGATGGAACTGCAGCCAGCCAGGAGCCCATCATCTTTGACAAATTTTTACTCCTTCCTAACTGCGCCATTATACTCTGTGGGATCCAGCTTCTTTGCATCATATTTTATAAAGGAAAAGAAAGAAACAAACATTTTCTATCTTCATTTGATTGCTTTTTGACATAATCTTATAATAACAGCTGCAAATATTAAAAATATTCTCCTTCACTACAGGAAAGTTGACTCCTCCTCCATCTAAGGGCAGACCATTTTCTGCCTAATCTTACATCATATACTTTACTTCAATCTAAACGTTTTTCCGCTAAACCAAATGGAGACTTAATTTGTTCCTGTCTTAATCACTATTCAAACATGAAACATCAGAAACTGCTTCGAGAAACACATTTATATTCGACGATAAGGTCAAAGTCTTGGCCAGAAGCGTTTTGCCTGATCTATGACAGGGTATCAAAGTGATATATCATAAATTGACTCAAATCCTATGTAGCATAGTAGCTTGATATAGGTTTACAGGATATGTCAAACTTAGCTTATAAGAGTTTCCATCTTCATGGCCTCTATATAAATGAAAATGGCTTGCCATTAGGTGATACAGTACAAGGCTTATTGAAATGATAAGTATCCAGAATATCTCTAATGATCAGCAGTATTAAGGAATACATATGTAAGTCCAGTCAGAAATCCATTAGAGTTATCGGAGAAAAGATATCAACATATAAAGCCCCATGGACTACTCCACCTAATATCAATTGATTCTAGGATGAAACCCTACTTGTGTTGATATGTAGACATTATATGTATATATATGCCAACTCCAGAGTTTGGACCTAGGCTTGGTGAAACTTCACATACAGCAAAGACAGCAGCTTTTAGCATACGATTCCCAGTTTAGGCCATGGCTATGGTTACGGGAAGTCAAGCCTAAAGTTTTGAAAAGCCACAGACGAATGAGTCCCAAAGTATTCACTACAAGTATGATTTGTTGAATTACCACCCTTCAGAGAGTGAGATTCCCCAAGTTCTTTGCAGTTCTGGACATTCCATGGCTTGAACCTTTATCTTCTTGCTCATCATGCGGATTTGCCCTATAACTTGAACTTGCTTCTTCCGTGTCCGAGGACCCTGGCCTTTCAGTCAAAAACTGCTCCCAGAAATAATCATTGACTCGGGCAGCACCAGCATTAGGCCCTTGATTACTAGTTGGGGCCTCTTGCGAAGAAGATAATGTAGCTGCCGACTCGGTCACATCTTTGGTCTTCAAGTTAGCTCCAAACTCGTCTTGATTACCACTAGAATCAGGCTTTGGCCCTGCAGATCTACTACCTTCCTCGTCCATAGGGGTCACTTTAGTAGATAGGTGACTTTGGTTGGCCTGGAACGGAGATGATGCCAAAGTGAGATTTAACTGCAATCCCGAATTCTCTTTGGCTCCTCCTTTCTGTGACAAAGATGAATCTAAATTGAACTCTCGAGGTGTCTTGTTATCCGACAGCTCTATCGCTTCTGCTGCAAACGGAAGACTACTTGTTCTAATCTGTGCATCTCGCGGTTCTCCCTCGGATAGCCTCCTTGGAGGACTTGCCCAATCTTCAGATGAGCTCTGGGTGCTGTTGGAAACCAAGTTCATGCTAGAAACTGCAGTTGACAACTCCAGTTTAAGTTTATTAGAGAAATCTTGCTGGAAAACATTCACGAGTTCGGGTCTCGAACTGCTCTGGTTGTCCCCGGAGTTATTCTCAGCTACTGGCTGGAAATGATCCACTTGGGGTAATCGCCTTTTCTTAGTATATGCGGAGACATCCATAGATTCTATTTTCTGAGCGACATGCTCAATAAAAGTGTGATTATGAATCGCTTTCTGAGAGGAGGAGAGCAAGTTTTCTTGCCTTTGCTCCATTCCACCTATGCGCTGTGTGATGTCCTCTAGCTCTAGTTTTGCAGTCGATTGCTGGTTCCTGAACTTCAAAACTTGGGCCTCTAGTTCGTTTTTCTCACGCAAAAGCTTCTCCATTTCCTCCTCAAATGCAGCTCTTTCTGGATCCACTGGAGGATGGCTATGGCTGTGGATTGGTTTTCTGCGGTGAATATTCTTCAGGAGATGCTTTTTGTCTTTCGCGAAGTCTTCATTTGCGAATTCCCATCTCTCTGGGTCAATCTTGCGGAATCCCTGCCGGAAAGACACGTTTAAAGTTAGTCTTGCATAGACAATGAGGTGCCTGACAGTTCAATCAAGCTATGACGTCTGATAAATTTATTCAAACTAGGATTCCCGTATATGGCACGATTCAAATTTGCCTTCGCCTTCGCCTTTTGACACACAACATTAGAACACCCCTTACTGGAAAACTCACTGTGATCTGTGAGGCATCAAATTGCAGTGCACAAGATCACTAAAGCAATGTCGCTTATTAGAGTGCGAAACATAAGCAAGAAACAGAGAACTATTTCCCTAATCCCCATCCAACATTTTCCGCTTTTTGCCATCAACACAGTCAAGATGTTATGAGTTGCACATTACTCCACACAATTCATAAGTCAACAGGCTTCCTCAGACTGCCAAAGAAGAATTCAACAAAAACATACAGGAGATCTTTGAGCTTATATTATTAGAAATGGGAATCTGGATAATAACACCAGGTAACGAGGGAAAATGTACTCAGGTTTTAATGATGTTTTGTAATGATGCAAATTGCTCTGTACGACGCATCAAATTAAGAATGGTAGCTGTCTTCAAGAAGCCCCTGAACTACAGTACTAGAAGGTCTAGGACATTGGAGCAAGAATTCCCTGGACCTAGTTTACTCATCCTCCCAAGTCGCACCCAACTTTGTGATTATGCAAACAAATTATAACTAAAATCGTTCTCAAATAAAGATTTATGGTATATTTGGCCAAATTGTGAAAAAATTGTTGTTTTTTTTTTTTTTTTTCGTAAGGACTTTCGAAACACTTTTGATTAAAGCGCTGTAAATATGGGTATCTTTTTCTGAAAATTTTTTAGCTTTTACACCTTCTATTTAAAAGAGAATCACTATTTTCTTGTGTTAGAACCAAACGCAGTAAATAGTATAAAAAGCATACAAAATACTAATATATTATCCAAAGGCATACAATAAAGGATGGATAATACCTGTAAGACATGGAAACAACTAAGTACCGATAAAGTAACAACCGATAAAGAGTTACTGATGAAGTAAAGCTGAGCGAGGCACGGATCACGCTTTCTTTAAGATGGTTTCCACGCTCTTACGGATAAGCCCGATGCAGTAGGTAAACAGCGCGCCGTCCCCAGGATACAACGCTCAGCTATCGCCAACGCTCTTAGACCCTGCACTGATCTAAGAGGCCAAAACTACCAAACACTCTTAACTCAAAATAAAAGATGGGAATTATAAGCAAGTAGAACAAGGAGAAAGCTTGTTATTGTATATATAAAATATCACATTTTCATCCCTATTTATAGGGTAAAACAAGATCAAAACACTAATGATAAAATCAATTTTTTCCTCCCGTTGAATATTAAACACCCAGCTAATGCATCTGCCGTTGGGTATTCAAAGCCCATCTAAATGCTTTTAATTTTGGCCACTGTGCCGTTGGGCCTGTGTTACAGTAGAGCCCAACGGCACTTTGTTATTTATTTATTTATTTTTTATTTTTTATTATTATTATTATTTTTAAAAAGAAGCGCAAATAGGAATTTTTATTAAAAACCATCATCTTGTTTATGCTTTAAACTAAAAACAACTTCTGCTTCTTTTTAAAAGCACATTTGTTTACAGACCAAACAACCTTGAAATCTGAAAAATTGCTTGTTCTAGGAAAAGACACTTCTTGCCATGTATTTATCCTGAGTTCAAAATGAGCTTGAGCGTAGCATAATTAGTGAGGTGTGTTGGTAAAATGACGTAAATAAGCAACCAAAATATAATTCTAATACAAACCAAATTGAATTGAATTCAAGCTACAATATGTAATCTCAAGGATGACAAAAATGATAATAGATTATCAGAAATTATAGAGAGCAAAAGGAAAGATTAAACCGAAGAATTGCCGAGCCATGGAGAACAATACTGCCCTAAGTCGTTTATGCCCCAACACAAGTGCAATAGGACCAGTGATATTCAAACCCTAACGTTAACACGATGCTCACCTCAGTAGTGTACTGCAAGGAGATGGACTGAAGCACACTTCAACTTGCTGAGTAATAGAGAGGAAATAATTAACTTTGAAAGAAAGTAAGGAAGTGGAGAATTCTGTGTGTTTCAGTGTGTCAATGGAAGCATGTATTGAATTTATAGGCAAAAGTCAGCCCGTTAAGCAATCGTCAGTTATGTATAGTGGGCGGAAAACCCGGCCTCAATATGAGTGACAGATATGAAGGAGCAAAGAATCTGGCTTCAGTTATGGAAAGAACGGATACGGAAAGAGTGAGCTTGAAACGGTGAAGACACGTATCATGAGCTGGAGCCCAGAGTGGCTGGCAATATGTCAAGCTAGCACCCTTGAGGTTTGCTGGGAATGACAACTTGAGCTCGACCCAATAAGAAGTAATCTCGAGTTCAATTTTGACAATCAAAAAATTCAATGGCTGTAAATATAGAAGTTCAACACTGAGAGACGGCGGCCCAGCGCGGTGTGGCACATTGGGTGGCGCGCACATATATGGCCCATTATGCCCACTTTAGGCCTAAAAGACTTGAGGAAGTCAAACGAAAGGGGTATATGTTGGATATTTTAATTAAAAAAATAACGATTTCATATATAATTGTTTTGAATTTTAATTTGACTTTAACGGTATTGTTTATGTACTTTTATTTGGTGGTAAAGCCTTCATTCAACTCTAGCAATTATATATCATTTATGTTTTGAAAAAAATCTCAAGTTTAATACCAATTTAATGGCATTTTATATGGGAGATAAAAGAACAATATACAATAATAAATTTGAATTAAGTTAGCTTCGTTTATAACGTTATAATAAGCATTTTTGAGGTCAACATTTCATCAATTCAGTTTCTTTCGGTTATAGATTGATTATGTTGATAAATGTTGCATAATAAGAAGAGTGAAGCATGTTTATAAATTCTTGGCTTTGAAAGTTAATTTGTACGTACGAATTTGTACCCAAGCAATAAAATGAAACACAAACATTATGCAAAAATATGAGTTTATCAATCTTTTCTTTTTACTTTGGCTAAGTAAGGTGTAGTGAAGGCTCTGGCTTTCAAGGTTGTGCAGACCAAAAAAGTATCAACATGGTAGTTGGGCGTTGTATCCTGGAGGCGGCGCGCCGGTACTTGTTGCACCGACTTAGTTCCGATAGGGGCGCAAAACCGTCTTAAAGAGAGCGTGATCCGCACCTCGCTCAACTAATACGTTATTGGTATTTGACATTTCTACGCGTTCCAGGTAATATATTTCTGTTTTATATATTTTGTATAGTTTTACTGCGTTTGGTTCCAACAGTATAAAAAGTGGCTTTCCCTTCTGTAATCTTTCTATGTAGGATTGAGGTGTTTATACAAGTTGAACAAAATTGAAGAATCGTAACCCCAAATTCCAACAAGGTGGATCCATACACGGGATTGCTGCTGGGTTCAATTTCCTAACAATTGCATCGATCAACAACAAAAGAAAACAACCAACAAAACAAACACAACAATTACGCAAGCAAAACAATTGAAAAACCAAGCAAATTGACTCACATAGGTATTAAGCTGTCGGATGAAGCTAGAGAAGTTGTTATGCTTGAAATAAGTAGGAAGCAACAGTCTTGCAAACTCTGGCGTATTCCAAACAATGAAACTGTTCATGGAAGGGCTCCACGACACGATCTCATCCGTCTTGGTGTCATCCACCATCTCGTACGTCTTCAGAAGGAACGGCGCCGGTCCTCCGCCGACGCCGCCACCGGAAACTGCCAGAGCTCCGTCCATGACCTAGGGTTTCCAGAAAGTTGCAAATTTGGGAAAATTCGGTGGATTAGGGCGTGAATTCGCGGGTCCTAGAATTGCGATTGTGATTTTGGAGCGTAGAAAACGACCGCGGAGCTGATGAATTGGGGGAGGAGAGAGAAGAAATGTCAAAAAGGACAAAGATGGACGATTCGGCGAAGTCGTCTCAGGCTCGTTGTCTCGTGAGTCAAACATGGTAAGGCTCAGATGTGCTAGTTTGTCAATTTACCCCCTGTTTGATAAGAGTTTTTTTTTTTTTTTGCTAATTAACATAATTGTAAAAAATATTTAAATATTTGGTATAGTTTTAAAAATATTTAGAGATTTGGCACACTTTACTATAACAAAGTGGTTGCATGACGTTCCGTACGTCGTGCAACATGTTGGCACGGTACATGCCTGTTGCACGATGTTCCGTAACGTCGTGCAATCACTTTGCTACAGCAAAGTATGCCAAATTTTAAAATATTTTTAAAATTATCCCAAATATCTAAATATTTTTTACAATTATACCAATTAGCAAAAAAAACTCTGTTTGATACCGAAGTAAGCAGATATAAAAGGAAAATTAAGAGTAATAGAGGGTAAATATTGAGAAAAGATTTTATGCTGTTAAATATTTTTACTGTAAATTTATAGTTAGACATTTTTTTCTCATTTGTTCTTCTATTGCTTTTGCGTGCTACTCACCTTGCTTGGAACTTTTTTTTTTTTAATTATTATATTAATTTTTTTTATTTTATAGTATAAATAAATTAATTATTTAGATATATATATATATATATTATAGTTTGTTGGTTTTTAATAAAAATTTCTATTTGCTCTTCCTTTTAAAATAATAATAATAATAATAATAATAATAAATAAATAAATAAAAAGAAGAAGCAAAGTGACGTTGGGGGGTCACTGTAACACTTGGAGCTGGCCCATTTACTTCAACGGCTAAATAGCGGTGGCCCATTAACTTCAACGGCCAAATAGTGATTTTATAATTATTGTATTGATTTTAGTTTTACCCTATAAATAGGGACTAGAATGTGGTGTTTTAAACACACTAGCATTCATCTTCTTCTACTTATCTATAATTTCCTTCTTTATAATATTTGAGTTAAGAGTGTTTGGGAGTATAGCTCGGCCTCTTAGATCAGTGCAGGGTCTAAGCGTTGTATCCTGGGGACGGCGCGCTGTTTACCTACTGCATCGGGCTTATCCGTAGGAGCGTGGAAACCGTCTTAAAGAAAGCGTGATCAGTGCCTCGCTCAGCTCTACTTCATCGGTAACTCTTCATTTCCACGCTATTGAGGTAATAATTTTGTTTACATTTTTTAACAGTTTTAAGACGGTTTCATGGATTCCATTATATCCAATACTACCTCTACTACACCTATTTCCAATGATCTTAACAAGCCTTTCCCTTTTTTCGGTGAGCATTTCAAACGTTGGGCAAAAAAGGTCTTATTTTATTTGAAACTCATGAAGGTAGTATGGATTCTCAATAACGAGGACCCTAATGAGAAAGATGTCACTAAAATGAGTGACGAGGAAAAAAAGAAACATGCTACCTTGGTTGAAAAATGGCAAAATGATGAAGAAGACTGCAAAAATTATATTCTCAATTGTCTTTCCGATGATCTTTATGATTATTACTCTCTTAACTATGAAAGTGCAAATGAAATTTGGACGGTGCTACAAGAAAAATATGATACTGAACAAGCCCGGGTGAAAAAGTATGCTTGTAGCAAATTTTTCCGTTTTCAAATGACATCAAAACTGAGGGCGTAAAAATAGATGAGCAAATGCAAGTAGCTGCTATAATAGATAAACTTCCCGAGTTTTGGAAAGAATTCCAGAAGAGGCTTCGTCACAAGCAAAAGGAGCTAACAACCGAGAGCCTCATGGTACGACTACAATGTGAAGAAGAAGCGAGAAAACAAGACAACAATGAGGTAACTAATGGAGACTGCAATAAGGTAAGTTTTATTTCTGCCCATGAAAACACTCCTAAGGGTCAAAATAACAAGTCCAATGTCTATCTAAAACCTAAAAGGAATGGAATGAAATATAATGGACCTTGTAAAAATGGTCCTAAAAATGATTCTAAATTTGGTCAGAAATATAAAAAACAAGGCAACCCACCTAATGGTCAAGGGCAACATAAACGTACTAATGTTGCTTGTTTCAATTGTGGAAAAATGGGTCATTTTGCCAGAGATTCTCGTTATAGAAAAAATGGACCCACACCTCAAGCTAATGTGACCGAGGAGCCACTTGTGGCTATGTTAACAGAAATTAATTTGTTAGAGAATTACGATGGATGGTGGGCTGACATGGGTGCCTCTAGACATGTTTGTCATGACCGAAATTCGTTTAAGACCTATTCCCCAGTAGAGGTTGAGAAAAAAGTGTTACTTGGTGATTCTCACACGACTAAAATTTTAGGAATTGGTGAAATTGAAATTAAATTTACTTCTGGTCGTGTTTTGACCTTTAAGGATGTGTTAAATACCCCTAAAATCCACAAAAATTTAATGTCTCGATATTTGCTAAATAAAACGGGCTTTAAGCAAACTATTGAATCTGACCAATATGTGATCACCAAAAGTAATGTCCTTGTTGGGAAAGGGTTTGCATGTGATGGTATGTTCAAGTTAAACATTGAAATGAATAAAGATAACTCAGTTTCCGTTTACATTGTTTCGTGTGCGAATGTTTGGCATGCACGTCTTTGTCATGTTAATAGTAAGTATATGAACTCTATGTGCTTTCTTGGTTTAATTCCTAAACTTAGTAATAAGTTTAAAAAATGTGAAAATTGTAGTCTGGCCAAGATTAGTAAAAGCCCTCACAAGTCGGTTCATAGGAGTACCGAATTATTAGAACTCATTCATTGTGATATATGTGAATTTGAAGGAATTTTAACCCGTGGTGGTAAAAGATACTTTATAACATTTATCAATAATTTTTCTAGGTATACCTATGTCTACTTAATTAAAAATAAAAGTGAAGCATTCGAAAAATTGAAAATTTTTGTGAGAGAAGTAGAGAATCGCTTTAATAAAAAGATTAAAAGTTTTAGAACTGATAGAGGTAGGGAATATGAGACTTTAGGGCTAATAGATTATATTCGTTCGAAAGGGATAGTACATGAAGTTACTCCCAGGTACTCCCCTCCCTCAAATGGGGTGGCAGAACGTAAAAATAGGGCACTAATTGGTTATACTAATGCTATGATGGTTAACGCTAGTGCACCTAAGAATTTATGGGGGAGGCTATACTCACTGCCAATTATGTTTTTAACAGAGTACCTCGGAAAAAAATACTCCAAATATCTTATGAATTATGGAGAGGGAGACGACCTAACTTGAATTACTTAAAGGTTTAGGGTTGTTTAGCCTTTGCTAGAAAAACAGACCCCAAAATTCCCAAATTAGGAGAAAGAGCTATTAGGTGTGTTTTTATAGGATATGCCTTTCATAGTAAAGCATATAGATTCTTAAACCTAGAGGATAATATAGTTATAGAGACAATGGATGCTATTTTTCATGAAGACAAGTTTTCTTTTAAAACAAAAATTGATGGGCATATTGAAAATTCCTCGGAGGTTGAACTTGACAATACGTTTCCAGTAGATTCTTCAACCTTAGAACCTAGAAGAAGTAAAAGATCAAGGATTCAAAAGGACTTTGGCCCCGATTATTTAATTTATAATATACAAGAACATCCTCTTGTTATTAAAGATGTAATACGTTTAGTCGAGGATGAACCTCAGTCCATACAGGAAGCTCTCACCTCACCTAATTGTGAATTTTGGAGAGAAGCGATTAATGATGAAATGGACTATTTATGTGCTAATAAAACATGGAAGTTAGTAGATCTACCCGAAGGTTGCAGAACTATAGGGTGTAAGTGAGTTTTTAGAAGAAAATGTAGGCCTGATGGTTCTATAGATAAGTTTAAAGCTAGGTTGGTGGCAAAAGACTTTACACAAAAGGAGGATATTGAGTTCTTTGATACATACTCACCCGTAGCTAAAGTCCCTTCTATTCGGGTGCTAGTTGCCATAGCCGCTGTACACAATTTAGAAATACATCAAATGGATGTAAAAACGGCATTCTTACATGGAGACTTAGTTGAAGAAATTTATATGGACCAACCTGAAGGATTTGTAGAACCGGGTAGTGAACATAAAGTGTGTAAATTAACTAAGTCTCTATATGGGATTAAACAAGCCCCTAAACAATGGCATAAAAAGTTCGACGCTTGTCTTGTAGATAATGGGTTTAAAATAAATGAGAGTGACAAATGTATATATTATAAGTCTGTTGGCATTTCTCATATGATGATCAGCTTGTATGTGGATGACTTACTAATTTTCGGCACTAATCTAGATGTCATAAATTCTACAAAGACTATGCTCAAAAGGAATTTTGACATGAAAGATATGGGTGTGGCTAACGTTATCCTTGGTATGAAATTAAATAGATTTAGCAATGGCATTTTACTTGATCAATCTCATTATGTAAAAAAGATCCTGAGAAAATTCAAATACTATGATTGTACGCCTGCTAGCACACCGTTAGATCCAAATGTTAACTTGGTTCCCACTGAAAAGAATGAAGATGTCATTAATCAAAGTGAATATGCTAAAATTACTGGTAGTCTCAGATGTGCTGCTGATACATCATGTCCTGATATTGCTTATGCAGTTGGTGTTTTGAGCAGGTTCACACATAAACCATCTTTCCATCATTGGACTGCCATTAATCGTCTAATGAGATATCTAAAAAGGACTGTGAATTATGCTTTATGTTATAATAGATTTTCAGCTGTTGTTGAAGGTTTTTGTGATGCAGATTGGAATTCTCACACTGGAGACGCTGTGTCTACTTGTGGGTATGTGTTCACCTCAGGTGGTGGTGTAATATGTTGGAAATCAAAAAAGCAAACAATTATAGCAAAATCGACAATGGAGGCAGAGCTTATTGCTCTATCTATAGCATGTGATAAGGCAAACTGGTTGAGAAACTTGTTATACGATATCCCTATGTGGGAGAAACCAGTGCCATCTATATTATTGCATTATGATAGCACTGCGGCAATTGGACGTGTGCATAATAAATACTATAATGGAAAATCTAGGTTTGTGAGAAGAAAACATAGTATAGTAAGAGAACATCTTACTAATGGCGCCGTGAATATTGTTCATGTGAGGTCACACGATAATGTTGCTGACCCGTTAATAAAAGCTCTAGCTAGAGATAACATTTGGATAACATCGAGGGGGATGGGGTTGAAGCCTAAAGAAGAATAAGTTGCTCATGAGGATACCCTGAAAAGGGACAAACGAATCATAGAGTAACTGGGGTAGCGTGCCTTGTATTTGATATTAATTGATAGCCCAAGAGCATGCTTACTTGTGGCCGTAATTGAGGTTGAGCTAATTCAGCTCTTAATGTAGTCTGTAGCCCATACGGGTGGGATGTGTGGCCATGAGCACATCCTTGACGGACTCACCTGTATGAGTGTAGAGGTCAAGGCCGCCTCTTATGAGAACTCGGGCAAGTTCTCTAGAGCGCTCATGAAATCCAGGAATGCACAGGGCCATAATGTGCGAACTTCCAAAACTAATGTACACTTTGAGCTTTCGTATGTGTGATACGTTCTACGTGCCTTCAAGAAGCTAAAGTTTCAAGGCTAAGTCCACTTTGACTCTAGTACGAGAATTGTTTAAACACTAGTAAGGATTTCAAGGCAAAGCCACCCTTATGATGTATGAAAGTTCTGCTTAACTCAAATTTTTATTAAAAGGTGGGGAATTGTTGGTTTTTAATAAAAATTTCTATTTGCTCTTCCTTTTAAAAATAATAATAATAATAATAATAATAATAATAATAATAATAATAAAAAATAAAAATAAATAAATAAATAAATAAATAAAAGAAGAAGCAAAGTGATGTTGGGGGGTCATTGTAACGCTTGGAGCTGGCCCATTTACTTCAACGGCTAAATAGTGCTGGCCCATTAACTTCAACGGCCAAATAGTGATTTTATAATTATTGTATTGATTTTATTTTTACCCTATAAATAAGGACTAAAATATGGTGTTTTAAACACACAAGCATTCATCTTCTTCTACTTATCTATAATTCCCTTCTTTATAATATTTGAGTTAAGAGTATTTGGTAGTATAGTTTTGGCCTTTTAGATCAGTGCAGGGTCTAAGAGTGTTAGCGATATCTGAGCGTTGTTTCCTGGGGACGGCGCGCTGTTTACCTACTGCATCGGGCTTATTCGTAGGAGGGTGAAAACCGTCTTAAAGAAAGCGTGATCCGTGCCTCGCTCAGCTCTACTTCATCGGTAACTCTTTATTTCCACGCTATTGAGGTAATAATTTTGTTTACATTTTCCAACATAGTTAAAAGATAAATAATTATAAAAATAAAATTAATTAATTAATAATTATAATTATAGTTTTATTATATATATACATATTATATTATTCTTTTCCTTTCATACAATATAAATTTTTTCATTAAAGGTAATAAATTCGTTTCGACTCGAAAATCTAACAGGATCAACATGTAATTTGACCTAATCTAAAATGACAATTTTTCTTAAATAATTAAGTCAAAAATTGAAATGAATTGACCTAAATTCACCCAACTCGCTTTTCACTTATCCTGAAAATTACCCGATATTCAGTTTGACCTGATTCGACTCACCATTGACCTGAACCATCCCGACCAAAAATGATTATAACTTGAACCCAACCCGACCCAAAACTCAAAGTCACTTATGGTCTTAAAATACAATGATAGTTATTACTTGTCAATAGTACTCATGAACTTAATAAGTTATATTAATAATAAAATAAACATGTAGGTCAAAATATAAATGATTGAAAATATAATTTAGACTTTTGTAAATAATTCATGCCCTCAAGGCGCAAAATAGTAGACTTATGTTGAATTGAAACCCGTACAACCTAACCTGAGATTGACCCGAACCTAGGATAATCCCAAAACAATAGTGATCCAAATTGGAAATAACTTGACTCAAACCTAACCAAACCTGATCCAGATGTGCAATTGTCACATCTACTTTCACTCAATCATTAACTAAACTAATATAAAAGCCCGTGTGATTTTCAAGTTAAGCGAAAAGCGAGTTGGATGAATTTAGGTTAGATCATTTCAATTTTCGACTTAATTATTTAAGACAAATTGTCATTTTAGATTGGGTCGAATTACGTGTTCATCCTGTTGGATTTTCGAGTCGGGGTAGATTTGTTATCTTTAATGGAAAGACTTATGTTGTATGAAAGGAAAATAATAATATAATATATATAAAATAAAAATATAATTATAATAATTAATTAATTAATTTTATTTTTATAATTAATTATCTTTTAACTATAGTATATATGTATATCTAAATAATTAATTTATTTGTATTATAAAATATAAAAATTTTATAATTAAAAAAAGGTGGCAGGTAGGGTAAGTTGCAGGCAAAGACAATAAAAGGGCAAATGAGGAAGAAGTGTCTTACTATAAATTTACAGTGAAAAATTTAACATCATGGAATTTTTGCCCGGTAAATATTTAATCTTACTTAACAAATTTTTTTAAGGCAATTTACCCCCATTAATTTCCTTTACCCCCCTTTGTCTCTATTTTGTTTAACCTCCAATTTGGGGGGTAAAAGGGATAGGGTAAAATTTTAAAAGACTTTGAATAATTTTGTCTTTATTTTAACTATAACTTTCTTTGCTCTTACTGTTTTACCGAATTGTTAAATAAGAGTAACTTATTTACCCCCCTTTACCTTTACCCCTCTTAATTTGACATATTTAAATAAAGGTAGGATATTACCTTATGCTTCCCCTCTTTACCCCTCTCTATCCTCCCCTTCTTGACTCCTCTTTTACCCTATTACTAAACAAGGCATTAAAGGAGATTTAACTAAATGGATTAGGTATTTTAATATTTCAATATATATAACGACTACCTCGAGGCTTGAATTTTTTTTATCACCTAGGTGCCTTATATTGAAATTCGATGAATTTTTATACACAAATAATTAGTTTTATATAAAAAATGTTGATTTAGTACATTGATTATTAGAGGTGGCCATGGGCCGGGTCAGGCCTAATTTCTGACCGGGTCTCAGGGTAAACTAGCCCGAGCCTGGGCTCGTCTGGCCCGGCTCCCCACCTCAGATTTTTTTTTTTTAAATATCATGAAAATTGGACATAAAAATGACATTAGTGGGATTTGAACCCCATACCTCTAACATGTAAGCCTTATCAATTACCATGTGAGCTCCAATATTTTTTAATTTTATTGGATAAACAAACTATATAAGGCATACCCGTACCTAATACAACTGCCTCTGTGTTTAATTTAATATTTTTTATAAACATATATATCTCAAAATATTTTTTATAAACAAACTATATAAGGCCCATATGGTCAATCCCGTTTTTTCTGAGATATATATAATCTAATATTTTTTTACCCTAGTATATCACAAAAAGGATGTAACTCATATGGTGGGGGCTTTGCTTAACATGCAAGAGGTATGGGGTTAGAATCTTCCCACCCTCACGTTTTTCACCTTAATTTTGGGGGGTTTCTACCCCCCAACAGGCCGGGCAGGGCCGGTTACCTCTAATGATTATGGTAAATATAAGAGTCATACCAATGTTTTCATTAAAAATTCAACAAATTACGACAAAAAGTTCACCAAGTTTTGATACAAACTACTTATATATTGTCCAAGTTTTGATATAAACTACTTATATATTGTCAAAATTATGTGTCGTATCACCGTTTACTAGTAAAAACTTATCAAATTCTAATGAAAATACTTATGTAATATCGTGATCTTGTTCCACTGTAGTATTTTCCAACGAAAATCTATTGAATTTTGGCATATCGATACCTATTTAATAAAATTTTAAAACTTTAAGATATCTAAATGATAAAAGTTTTAAACCTTAAGGTACCTCATTGTATATTTTAAAATGTTAGGATACTTATATGATAAATGACCAAACCTTAGAATGCCTAAGTTATAATTTACCTCTTGCAAAAACACTCTCTTGAAAATCCCCAACGGTCATAAGCGACTTCCCCATGCGCCACCAAACTCCGGTGCGTGAAGGCGCGTGACCGCCAACTTCGGGATCGGTGTTATAGAGCTAGGATCGTTGTTGTCTGGGCGTTGCAGTCATCTAACCTGTTCCACCATCTGTGAGCAAACGGGTGAACGAGCCCCTACATACAACACCATCCCCATCAACCACCGCCACAACGCCACCATCACTCCAAAAACACCGCAATTCACCATCAATAGCAATCGATTTTGCCACTCTGTATCTATCTTCACCATCTCTACCCTCCCAAACAGCCCCATTCTCCCACTACCTCCTTCGCCTATGCAAATCAAATCCTTTCTCTCCTCGGTCTACAACAGCACTCCGGCCACCAGTTGCTAACATCAACTCCAACATTCCTAATCTCATCCCAACTCCTCCATCTCCCACCCTCCCCACCGCTCCCACAACCTACACCAACAAGCCACCCCACCATACCCGACCACCGTCCTAATCTGTCTCCCCACACAATACTCCCTCTCTTCCGCCAATCAACACCCATGCCACCGCAACCGTACACCAGCAGATCCTCCACCACCTACCAGAAAGAAGCTATATTTTGTTGATGGCGTCTGCTGAAGAGGCGGTATCCATCTTCGTTGATGGCCTTCCAGAAAGAACGATAAACTCATGGCTTAAAGCTATATTTCAAGAATTCAAGTCAATCTCTGACACTTTTGTTCCTATTAAGAAAATGTTGAGGTCTGGATATTCTTATGGCTTTGTTCGGTTTCATGATTTGAATGAATCTGCACGGGCAATTACATCCATGAATGGAAAATGGGTGGTGGGTGTTAAGGTCAAAGTTCAATGGGCGAACCCATGCAGAAGACCAACTTATTCATCCTTCCAAAACCAGGCTCAACCAAGGGTGCACCAGCAGTCCAAAGATAATGAGGGTGATCATGAACATGGGGCTGCACCAACTTATCGGGTTGGGGGTTTTGAAAATCTAAACATTCTGAGGATTGTGGTATCTGTTAGGTTTATGTCTCAAAATTACTTGGCGCATTAAGGAGAAGGGCCGTGGAGACCCCGATCGATCGGGTGGAGCTCGATCGATCGGGAATGTTACGTAAAAGAGGGAAACTTACAGAGAGCGGGCCGATCGATCGGGGTGAGGAACCGATCGATCGGGAAACAGGGTTTCCGCGCATCTATAAATACGGACGTAGGGTACGTCATTATTGATCCAAGTCAAAAGAGAGGTTTCCCTATTGCGGCGCCGCAACCAATAAAATTGAGTGTGAGAGAATACTGTAATTCTTCTTCTTCTTTTGTTTCAATAATAAAAGCTCCGATCTTCGCCTGTTGTTTTCTCCCCTTTCTATTGTAAAGGGGTTTCCACATAAATCGCTGTGTCTATTGTTTCGTTTCTCTTTTAGTCCGATTGTTTCTTGTCATTGTCGTGGTATTTGATTCGATTGAGATCCGAGTATATTGTTTATTTCCGCACAAATTGGTATCAGAGCTTGGTTCTTCGAATTGATACAATGGCATCAGGTATCAAAACCGAGGTTGAGAAATTCTATGGCCAGGGAAGCTTTAGCTTATGGCAAGTCCGTGTGAAAGGACTCCTGACTCAGAACGGCTTGAAGAAAGCACTGGAGGGGAAAGAGAAGAAACCAGAAACATTGACCGAGGCACAATGGAAAGAGTTGGATGAGAAGGCTCTCACCGCTATACAGATGGGTTTGGCTGACGATGTTTTGTCAGAGGTATTGGAGATTAAAACCGCAAAGGAGTTATGGGAGAAATTGTTAGACATGTTTTGCCACAAGTCAGTCTCCAAAGCGGCGGTTGTACACTTTTCGTATGTCAGAAGGTACATCTCTTAAAAACCATCTTAGCGAATTTACCTCAATTATACATGAATTAAAGGCTTTGGATGATGTCCCTAAGGACGAGGATCAAGCTATGATATTACTGTGTTCGCTTTCTAATGCGTATAAGGGCTTCGTAGAAAGCATGATATACGGGGGTAGGCCAACCATTACTGTTGATAAGGTAAAAAGAAACCTTGTGAGTAAAGAACGGGTAGATAAGGAATTATCTGACTCGGTGAATGACTCGGGTAATGGCTTGCATGTGAGAGGTAGACCAAAACATAGGGGATCCAATGGTAGGAATAAGTCTAGGTCCAAATCTAGACATAAGAACCTGTCGTGTCACTATTGTCACAAGAAAGGGCACATAAAGAAAGACTGTTACAGATATAAGAATAAATCAAAAGAAGGTAACAGGGGTGACCAAGGTAAAGACAAGTCCACTGAGGCTAGTGTTGTAGAGGAGGATAGTGAGGGGGAGTTTCTATTAGTTGCTGATTCTCAGTCCATGTCCATAGATAAGTGGGTCATGGATTCGGGTTGGTCATTTCATGTTACTCCAAATAGAGACTGGTTCTCCACGTATAAGTCTATACAAGGTGGGGTTGTCTTGATGGGTAATGATGCTGCTTGTAAGGTAGTGGGAGTTGGAACAGTCCGTGTGAGAACGTATGATGGAACTATTAGAACCTTGAGTGATGTTCGTCACGTCCCGGATTTGAAAAAGAACTTGATTTCTCTAGGTACCCTTGAATCTAATGGGTACAAGTACACTGCTGAAGGTGGATTCATGCGGGTCAGTAAGGGTACGTTAATTGTGATGAAAGGAAATAGGGTTGGTAATTTGTATGAGCTTGCAGGTACAACCGTGACAGGTGCAGTTGCTGTTTCCACATCTGCTATGACAGATGCAGAAATCACAAGACTATGGCACATGAGAATGGGCCATATTGGTGACAAAGCATTGTCTGAGTTGAGTAAGAGGGGACTTCTTTTGTTGTCAGTCAACAGGACTGATGGAATTCTGTGAGCACTGTATTTATGGGAAGCAGAAGAGAATCAGCTTCAAGGCAGCAGTGCATCAGACCAAGGGAACGTTAGACTACATACATTCTCATCTGTGGGGACCTTCCAGAGTGGCTTCTAAAGGTGGGTCCAGGTATCTTCTAATGTTCACTGATGACTACTCACGTAAAGTTTGGGTCTATTTTCTTAAGCAGAAAAATGTAGTGTATGATATCTTCAAGAAGTGGAAAGTTCTGCTTGAAAAACAGACAGGGAAGCTGATCAAGAGGTTGAGGACTGATAATGGTCTTGAGTTTGTCGAAGGGGACTTCACTAAATTTTGTGAAGATCAGGGCATAGTCAGACACAGGACATGTACAGGTCGACCTCAGTAAAATGGAGTGGCTGAAAGGTTAAATAGGACGTTACTTGAGAAGGCTCGTTGTATGCTTTCAAATGCAGGTTTAAAGAGAGAATGGTGGGCAGAAGCAGTTAGCATGGCTTGCTACCTTGTGAACAAGACACCGCATTCTTCATTACAAATGAAGACTCCTGAAGTGGTATGGTCTGGTTCAACTTCTGATTATTCTCAGATCAAAGTTTTTGGTTGTCCTGCATATGCATATGTTAATGATGGAAAGCTGGAGCCTAAGGCCAAGAAGTGCATCTTTCTTGGTTATACATCAGGTGTGAAGGGATATAGATTGTGGGATCCATGTGTTCAGAAGTTTCTGACTAGTAGAGATGTTACTTTCGATGAGTCTGCTCTACTTAATCTGCCACACACACCCTCCATTGACAGAGATAATGTTCAGGTTGAGACACCCGATGATACAGAGATACAGTCAGATCAGCAGATTGTTCAGCTAGAGAGTATTCCAGCACCTCAGGTACGAGTTTCTGATGTTGTTACTGATAATGCAGAAACAGGTTAGCAGGTGGAGAATATTACTATAGCAGGTGGTAGACCGAGGCGACAGATCAGGCCTCCTGAGAGATATGGGTATGAGGAGATGATTGCCTATGCCCTCTCTACTGCTGAAACGTTAGATGACAATGAGCCGACTTCGTATACAGAGACTGTATCGAGATCAGATGCTGAGAAATGGCTCGTTGCTATGAATGAAGAGATGTAGTCTCTTCATAAGAATCAGACTTAGGAACTGGTAAAGCCTCCTACAGGGAAAAGACTGGTTGGATGCAAATGGGTCTTCAAGAGAAAAGAGGGCATCCCTGGAGTGGAAGATGCGAGATACAAGGCACGTTTGGTAGCTAAAGGCTACACTCAGGTACAAGGTGTTGATTTTCATGATATTTTCTCACCTGTAGTTAGACAAACTTCGATTCATGCATTATTGTCTTTGGTTGCCATGCATGATTTTGAACTTGAACAATTGGATGTCAAAACTGCATTCTTGCATGGTGAACTAGAAGAGAGTATCTTTATGCATCAGCCCGAGGGTTTTGTTGTTGAAGGAAAAGAAGATTATGTGTGTTTGCTTAGAAGGTCTTTATATGGTTTAAAGCAATCTCCTAGACAGTGGTATAGGAGATTTGATCAGTTCATGACAAGTCATGATTACATCAGGAGTAAGTACGACAGTTGTGTGTACTTCAGAAAGACAGATTCAGGCTTTGTTTATTTGCTTTTGTACGTTGATGATATGTTGATTGCAGCACGAGATATGAAAGATGTCGATGACTTGAAATCAATGCTGAAGAGTGAATTTGAAATGAAGGATCTTGGAGCAGCTAAGAAGATATTAGGCGTGGAAATTCATAGAGACCGAGAAGCTGGAAAATTATACTTGTCTCAGGAGAAGTATATTGAGAAGGTGTTAGACAGGTTTTATATGAAGGATGCTAACCCGGTTAGCATGCCCTTAGCAGCTCATTTCAGACTCTCAGCGTTAGATTCGCCTCAGACTGAGGAGGACATCAGGTACATGTCTCAGATTCCTTATTTTAGTGCAGTGGGCAGTATTATGTATGCGATGGTCTGCACGCGTCCGGATATTGCTTTTGCTGTGAGCAGAGTTAGTAGGTACATGGCGAATCCGGGCAGAGAACATTGGCATGCAGTAAAGTGGATTCTCAGGTATCTTCGTGGAACCTCTGATTTGTGTTTGGAATATGGGAAAAGTAAGTGATGTTTGGTTGGGTATGTAGATTCTGACTATAGTGGAGACCTTGATAAGAGGAAGTCCACTTCAGGGTATGTGTTTTGTCTAGGTGACACAGCTATCGGTTGGAGAGCGTGTTTGCAGCCTGTTACAGCACAATCTACTACCGAGGCCGAGTACATGGCAGTAACAGAAGCATTCAAAGAAGCCGTCTGGTTGAGAGGATTGATCAGTGAAATCAGTGTCGAGCAGGGAACAGTTAGAGTATGCTGTGATAGTCAGTCCGCTATTCACCTAGCGAAAGATCAGATGACTCATCATGACTGAACGAAACATATGGATGTGAAGCATCACTTTATCAGAGATCTGATTGATGAGCGGAAGGCGGAGTTGAGGAAGATTGGGACTGAAGATAACCCAGCTGACATGTCCACAAAATTTCTACCAGGAAGAAAGTTCGAGCATTGCTCGAATTTAGTGGGTCTTTCAGTTTGATGTATGTTAGCCCCAGTTGAGGGGACGTTTGTGGAGAAGGAGGAGCTGTTTTACTGTTGATATTGATTTTGAGCGAAGGTGGAGATTTGTTAGGTTTATATCTCAAAATTACTTGGCGCATTAAGGAGAAGGGCCGTGGAGAGCCCGATCGATCGGGTGGAGCTCGATCGATCGGGAATGTTACGTAAAAGAGGGACGCTTACAGAGAGCAGGCCGATTGAACGGGGTGAAGAACCGATCGATCGGGGCCTCGATCGATCGGGACTCCCCGATCGATAGGGAAACAGGGTTTCGCGCATCTGTAAACACGGATGTAGGGTACGTCATTATTGATCTAAGTCAAAAGAGAGGTTTCCCTATTGCGGCGCCGCAACCAATAAAATTGAGTGTGAGAGAATACTGTAATTCTTCTTCTTCTTTTGTTTCAATAATAAAAGCTCCGATCTTCGTCCGTGGTTTTCTCCCCTTTCGATTGTAAAGGGGTTTCCACGTAAATCGCTGTGTCTATTGTTTTGTTTCTCTTTTAGTCCGATTGTTTCTCGTCGTTGTCGTGGTATTTGATTCGATTGAGATCCGAGTATATTGTTTGTTTCCGCACAGTATCGAATGCCAATAAGAGTGTGGAGGCTTGGCTCAACCGATCAATAATTGCGCGTACGTCTGATGAGGCTAGTCTCGATGATATCCTCACATTTATCACGGAGAACAACCACTACGGGTTAACCCCTGGAGGGTTAAGTACCACCACCTTTATCTTGGTATGTGACTCTAGTGGCACCTTGGAATCTTATATCGGCCCGCACAAGGAGACTCTACTTCGAAAATTTAAAGAGGTTTATAAATAGGCCTGTGAGACCCTAGGCTCTCTAAACAGACGAATATGGTTTGAGGTTTATGGATTGCCTGTCCAACGTTGGTCAAAGGATTGCTTTATTGACATCTCAAAAATATGGGAAAAGTTCATTAAGGTGGACTCAAGGACATTTGCTATGAGATGTGTTGATATTGCCAGGATCCTTATTGAAACTTGCTCCACAACATGTATTCACAAGGCGGTCCAAGTCCAATTTAACGGGGGGTCCCGTTTGGTGCTTGTCAAAGAAGGCAATTCTGCCATGATCTCAGACTACTCACCCAGAGCTGTTACTCTGGCGGTCTCGGCTATATTGGCAAGGGAACATGCCTCTTTATCCTCGCATTCATATCGAGACAACTATTGCACCACAGTGGCACAGCATTCCTCTAGGGTCCAACCTCTTCTAGTGCAGATGACGGATGTCTTCGACGATTGTGAGGATTTTGGAACTCCTCCTTCAAGGCCAATGAATGAAGGTGTGAGTATCTTAGGGCAATCGTTAGGACAAGTTTCTATCTATATTGATGGGCTGTACTTTGGGAGATGGGCCTTCGATTGCATGTGCCCACGTGACTTACTACTCCCTACCGTTGCCCAGCCTGTGGCTCAAATACCGCTCCTGGATGCTTAAGAAAATCAGCATCTTCCTCTCGTCCTTCTGTAGGCTGGGAGTGATAAAAATGGAATAATACAACCCCATGCTCAGATATTGCCTCATGAAAATAAAGTTCGGGATACCGCTAGTGATAATGACTCCGTAGCCTCTGGCCCTGAGTTCCCACCATGATTCGAACCAAATGACTTGCTCGGTCACCCGCATATAGAGGTCAGTATACCAGGGAACTACCATGTGCTGGTCCCGTTTATGGAGGGGCCTAACACATCTCGGAGGAAAAAAAAGGATAAAGGGCAGATGACAAAAAGGGGTAGGCGAGCATTGAAGCACAAGATGAAAGAGAAGGAGAAACGGGAGCTACAAGACTTCTTGAAGGACATGTCACCCAGGAATAATGGACGGAAACCAGCTAAGGCCTCTGGAAAAAAGAAAAAGAGGAATATGGTGAATCGGGGTGACAACGTTATTGATGCCGAGAAGATTGAGGAGGTTGGGCAAGTAATCGAGATGGGTAAAAGACTAGGTGTAGATTTTAATGGCTTCGATCTGCCTACGGTGAGTACTATGCTCCATAGAAGGGTGTGATGGATCGCTACTGATCATTAGGTGCTCTGCGGTGAGACACTAGGTGTCGTTGATCTGAATGATGGCAATGGCTTGATCCAATTTCGCTGAGTCCCATGCTTCATTAGTTTTAACCCTCTGATGTTCCAATTTCTTGTCGTTTGGTTGATCATGTAGTCGATGTCGTGCATATTCGTGTTTTGAGACATAGGGCTGTGTGTCGACACATACATCAATATATAGGGTGCTGTAAGTCTGTGTGTCGACACACAGCTTTGCTTCGTGCACTTCTGTAAAGTTGTGTGTCGACACACAGCCAATATATTTTGGTTCTGTAAGTTTATGTGTCGACACATGAGCTTTGTGTGTCGACATACATCCCATACAAGTAAACAACACTTCAAACAACATTTGGACAAATCTCAAACACTTCATTTACAATTCTAATTTTGAAAATACATCAACATTCCCCCACAATTTTGAAAATACAATCATTCTCACATACAACATTTCTAAATTAAAGGAGGCCTTATTGTGCATCAACGAGGGTGTGTCTCAATTGAACCCCTGCTAGTGAAGACATATTTACAGTTAATTGGATCGAAAATGGTAGACCATGCTTTGAACCATACAACCCATTTGATTAACTGAACACATCAACACGCACAAGACGTACTCCCCGTACACATCCTACAACTCCCAGATCGACATATATGAAGCCTTGTGTCCTGTATCTTTCGTGAGTGTTTCAAAACTAAACCCTTTGTCAAAAATCACTCCTTGAAGCGGCCAAACTTTACATTCACTAAGGTGAACCCCACCGATCATGTCCCTACAACTCGACATTGAGTAATAATATAAACTCGGGTCCATTAAGAGCATACGCTCATCCTCTTAGATTCTTTGACACAGGTACCCAAGCGCTTTACACATAGGATGCAAAAATCTCCTTTAGTGCTTGCAGTCACACGGATGATAGGTCTCTCTTATTGAACCCCAGACCTGACATCATACCAGGTGTCGAGTTGAGGGCCTATCATGGGTGACTAATAATGATAGATTTCAACCCTATCCCTTCACTAGTTTTCAGAACCAAGTCTCTAGCTAGGCCTTTCGTAAACAGATCCGCTAGATTATGACTTGTTTTAACAAAGTCCACAGTGATGACACCTTCTCGAATAAGATGTCTCACAATACTACGTGTTACACCTATGTGTCTGGATTTTTCATTGTACTCATCACTGTACACTTTCGATAGCGTAGCCTAACTATCATAGTGGATAGATATCAGTGAGATCAGCTTTGGCCACAAAGGAATCTCATACAAGAGATCCTTTAACCACTCGGCTTCTTTAGCCGCAGACGCAAGAGCTATAAACTCTGCCACCATCGTGGAATCAGATATACATGTCTATTTCTTGGAACTCCAAGAAACCGCACTCCCACCAAGCAAAAATACCCATCCACTTATGGATGCATGATCTCCCACATAGGAGATCCAATTGGCATCAGAATACCCTTCCAAAATGGGACATATAAGAAATACCATAATCCATGATTTTTTTAAGGTACTTCAGTACTCCATATATCGCATGTCGATATAGTTTACCTGGATTGTTAGCGTATCTACTAAGCTTTCCAACAGCAAAGGCTATATCAGGCCTCGTGCTAGTCATGGCATACATGAGACATCCAGTGACTCAGGAATACTCCAATTGTGACACTGGAGTTCCCACATTCGGTACTAGCTTCACACTAGGGTCCATTGGTGTGGACATTGGTGCACAAGCACCATAGTTGAATCTATTCAACATTTTCAATATAGTGAGACTGTGTCAAGGAAATCGCATCTCCATTCCTTATAATCCTTATACCAAGGATTACTTCAGCCTCACCCATATCTTTCATAGCAAAGTTCATCGAGAGAAACTGTTCTTTCTCCACTTGTTCCATATTAGTCTGAAATATAAACATGTCATCAACATACAAACATATCATGACTCCTTTGCCATTATCGAACTTGCTATGGGCACATTTATCCGATTCATTTATAATGAATCCATTGTTAGAACAACTTGATCAAATTTATGATGCCATTGCTTTGGGGTTTGCTTGAGCCCATGCAGAGAACGTATGAGTTTACATACTTTTCTCTTTTGGACAGGAACAAAAAAACCTTTCGGTTGTTCCATATACACCTCCTCCTCTAGTTCACCATTTAGGAATGCCGTTTTGACATCCATTTGGTGAATCACTAGCTTATAAATCGAGGCAAGAGCTATTAAAACTCTTATAGTCGATATTCTTGCCACAGGGGTATACGTGTCAAAGTAGTATAACCCATGTTTCTGGGTAAACCCTTTCACCACCAATCAGGCTTTGAACTTATCTATAGTTCCATCAACTTTCATCTTCTTTTTGAAGATCCATTTACACCCAATAGGCTTATTGCCTTGTGAAAGATCCACCAATATCCAGGTATTATTACCCATAATGGAATCCATCTCATCCTTTATAGCCTCTCGCCAAAAGGAGGCATCATGAGACCTCATGGCCTCATCAAACGTCATGGGATCCACCTCCATGACATAGCAATATGGAGTTACAGGGTCCATATCATTAGTCGAACCTTCTACCAAAAACGTGTAGAAGTTCGACCCGAAAGATTTCTCTTTCCTCACTTTCTTACTCCTTCGGAGTTCTAAGCATTCTCAGGGACTTGTTCCCTCTTATGATGATCACCATCATACGACACTGACATGTCATTCTCAATTGGTACATAATCCCTTGGTCTAGGAATAGAAGTAAACCGATTCTCATCAAAAATGGCATCTCTCGATTCTATTATAGTATTAACATTGATATAATCATTTGGATCAATTGCATAGAATCGATACGCCTTACTATGTGGCGCATATCCAACAAATATACTATCGATGCCTCTTTCACCTAAATTTTTATGTTTAGGGACTTTTATGATTGCCCTACACCCCCACACCCTAAGACAACTTCGGGGTCGATTGTTCCAATGTTCATATGGGGTTATTTTACTTTTCTTGTTTGGAGCACGATTTAATATATGACAGGCCGTTAACATAGCCTCACCCCAAAACCCATCGCTGAGATCGGAATAGGATAATATTGAATTAACCATTTCAGTTGGAGTCCGATTTTTCCTCTTAGCCACACTATTCTGTTGTGGCGTATAAGGCGTTGTGGCCTCATGCACTATACCCGTAGTTTCGAAATGCTTGGGATTATAGTATTCCCCACCACAGTTCGATCTAAGCCGTTTGAGGAAGGTCTCATAGTATGGTTTGGTTTCCGCTTTATATGCCTTAAATCTCTCTAGCGGCTCATCTTTATGGTTGATTAGATACACATACCAAAATCTTGAACAATCATCAATGAAAGTTATAAAGTATCTCTTTCCTCCTATGGTGGGAGTACTTTTAAAGTCACACAAATCGCTATGTACTAATTCAAGTAAGTTTGTTTCTCTTTGAACCGATGGAAATGGTAACTTCGTTATTTTCGTTAACATACAAGTGTTACATTTATCATCCACTTTATCAATATGTGGTATCAACGACGAATTAACCATTTCATGCATCCTACGGAAATTCACATGCCCAAATCTTTGATGCCATAAATATGAAGAGGCAAGCATATAAACTGAACTAGCAATTTTATTATCAACATTTAATTTAAACATCCCATTACACGGGTATCCTTTGCCAACAAAGACACTCTCCTTTGACAAAACAACTTTGCCGGCCTAGAAGACCAACCTGAACCCAAACCTATTCAGTAGGCCACCAGATACAAGGTTCTTCTTAACATTCAGAGCGTAGCATACATCGGTTAGGGTAAGGGTTTTCCTAGAAGTGAAAAGTAAGTCAACTTTTCCCTTGCCCTTAACTAGTACACTCGCTCCATTTCCCATAAATAACACGGTTCCGTTGTCTATGGTTCCAAATCCTTGAAGAACCCCTCGTCTTTACATGTTTTATGGCCCCCAGAGTCAACGCACCAAGAGTCATCACTCTCAACTAGGTTGATGTCCGATATCATCGCCACGAACTTATCATTCGAATTTTTGTTATGATGATCTAGCCCATTGCCTTTCTTATTCATTAGGTGAAAACAGTCCCTTCTAAGGTGACCGGGTTTTTGACATTCCCAACAGACCATTTTGGCCTTCTTGTTGTGTCGTTTCTTATGGAAGTGTCCGGTTCTCTTGGTTCCTTTATTTGATTGGCCTTCTTCTGTGACATAGATTTTTTCAACATCACTGGGGCGATCTTTGTTGTTGTCCAGTAACCTGTGACCTTCCTCAATACGCAAGTGGTTAGCCAACTCTTCAATTGACATGTCTTCCTTCTTGTGTTTGAGACTCTTCTTAATGTCTCTCCACGAAGGCGGAAGTTTGTCAATCAAAGAAGACACAACGATGGTATCATCCATGTTCATGCTATGTTTTTTAAATTTATTTAAAATTCTTTCAATTTCATAGAATTGCTCCACAACCGGATGTTCATCAACCATCTTGTAATTATCAAACTAACTAAAAATTTCTTACTTGTGGCGTCCTCAGCCATGTCGCGTGCCTCTAGAGCAGCCCACAATTCCTTTGCGGTTGACACGTTGGAGTAGATGTCAAAGAGGGCATCAGTCATCCCGTTCAGTATGTGCCCTCTACAGATGTAATCATCATTCTCCCATTTCAACCAGGCTCGTTGCTCGGCTAGCATCTCCTCCTCCTTAGTAGCGGTGCAGGAAATGGTGTATTAAGGACATACATCACATTCAGGGTAGTGATCAAGAAGTGCATCTTCCTCTGCCATCGGCGGAAATTATCGCCATCAAAACCGTCCAACTTCACGAAATTGGAAGTCATTTCTCTCAGTGATGAAGGCATACCAAACCAAGATCACAATATGAAAATAAGTCTTAAGATTGTTGGTGTGAATACTTGCAAGTCATGCAAGAAAAGGTATCCAAAGATCTCAGGAGTCGAGGCCATGTAATCACTTTCCTTAAGACTTATTTCAGCGTAGGAAATAGTCTTGGGATCCAACTACAACCAAAACAATGAAGTAAAAGTGTTAAGAGGAGAGAGAGAATAGATGAATGGGAATGAAGTTTTGTCAAAGAACTTTCAACACTTTTAATCAATCTCTTAAACAAAGCTCTTTTCAATCTCTTACGATTTGATTCAAGTGCATTCAAATATGATCAAAGGGCATATATATATATATATATATATATGTTAATAATGAAGAGAAACGTCCTCTAAAAACACCCAGAAAGGAGGCTCCAAAAACCAAAAAAAAGCCGCGCATTAAAACTGTCAAACCGCCCTGTGTGTCGACACACACATCAACACACAGGGCACTGTAAGTCTCCGTGTCGACACACAGCTCTATTCCGTGCGCTTCTGTAAAGTTGTGTGTCGACACACGAGCTCTGTGTGTGGACACACAACCACTATATTTTGTTTCTGTAAGTTTGTGTATCGACACACGAGCCCTGTGTGTCGACACACATCCCATACAAGTAAAAAACACTTCAAACAACACTGGTATAAATCTCCAACACTTCATTAACAATTCTCATTTTGAAAATATATCAACAGTATATTCACTGCAGATGACATAGTACTGGTGGGGGAGTGGCGGGAAGAAATAAATGAGAAGCTGGAACTGTGGAGAGAGGTTCTAGAGTCGAAGGGTTTACGACTAAGCAGAGCCAAAACAGAGCACATGGAACTCAAGTTCGATCCCTCTACCACGCCTAGCCGGGAAGAAGTCAAGATCGGATCTGAGGCCATATCGAAGAAGGAGAGATTTAGGTACTTGGGGTCCATGATACAACACAACGGCGAAGTGGATGAGGATGTCAGCAATCGGATTAAAGCGGGATGGTAAAAGTGGAGGATGGCCTCCGCGGTACTTTGTGATAGAAAGTTGCCCTCGAAGCTAAAGGGAAGATACTATAAGACGGTTGTGAGGCCAGCCATGACGTATGGGGCGGAGTGCAGGGCGATGAAACAATAGCACACACAGAAGATGAAGGTGGCGGAGATGCGAATGCTGAGGTGGATGTGCCAACACACAAGGAAGGATAGGATCAGAAACGACATCATAAGAGGCAAATTGGGCGTAGCCTCCATTGAAGATAAATTGAGGGAGCAATGCCTGAGGTGGTTCGGACATGTCCGAAGGAGACCGAACAACGCTCCAGTCAGGAGATGCGAACAACCCCTTACAAATCTAGGCAGAAGAGGCAGAGGCAGGCCAGAGAAGAGATGGCTTGAGACGATCCGATAAGACCTCACCCACCTAAACCTTCGGGAAGAGATGGCCTTAGATAGGGCCCAATGGAGGGCTAGCATAGGGGTATTAGATGCTCTAGTTGGAGTAGGGTAGTCCAGCTTACTAGTGCTGGGTCCTCTTGGCACACATAGGCTGTGTTCTGGCTCTCATGAGTGGATACTTGCTACTTGCTCACTTATCTTTATCTCTACCTCTATATCTATCTCTATCTCATTCTCTTTCTTTATCTCTTTTCTCTCTATCTCTATCCTTATCTTTATCTTCACCTTATTTGTTGATCTGTGCCTGATGTGGCATGCTTTGAGTCTATTGTTTTGCTCGTCGTGTGTTTTGCCTTACTCATGCATTTTGCTTCTTCTGTTGCCAGGTCTTTGGCTCATTGCTGCGGACCAGCTTTTCAGGCTGGGGATCCTCAGAAACAACCTCCCTTTAGGGTAGCTCCCTGAAGGGGGAAGGCTGCGTACATCTACCCCCCCAGACCCTGCTTATGCAGGAGCCCTTGGAGGCACTAGGTTATTGTTGTTGTTGTTGTATCAACGGTATATTCACTACTAGCATAGCCAAGCTTATAATAACGATAGAGGTAAATGGATAAATACGCATTAGTATTACATATAATTTACTTATTGTGTAAAACGTTAAAAATGCCCCTAGCCATTTGTCAAAATTTTATAGGTTAACCTTTTCGCCTCCATTTTTATATCTATTAAAATGATAAAAGTTCTTTTATGTCATTATGATCATGTAGAATTGCAATATATAGCAGTTTAAAAATGTTCTAAGTCCCACTCACATAGTCACATTAGCATTCAAAACATGTGCACGCTTTTAAACTCTTTTAGAATTTCTTTTAAAACTATGGTATATATTTATGTCGTTACTATGTGTTATTTATTAAGAAAAACGTTGCTATATATTATCTATTACTTTGCTCTATTGTTAATACATATTTAAAGAATACATAACTATACGCACGAGATATATTCAAATATAATAAACAACACACAATAGTATTATTTTTTTTTTTTGTAACTGGATGCACACAATAATATTATATTTTTCATATCTAAATAATACATTAGCAAATATTATCATAATCACCATTATTGGTGAAAATTTTTTCTTGATTTCCTACCATGGATGTGCTCCTTTCAGATGTGATCAAAGATTCCTACTCCCGCTCGCATTCTTGCAATTTTGGTTGCTTTGGTGCTCAAGTGAAGTTTGTCGGATTCATGATTGCTGACCTCTAACTGAGACATGTTGGAAATATAAGGAAAGAAACTAATTAGAACTTATCTGTAAAAGACTAATATAGTCCGAAAAGAGGGAAAATGAATCCCACGTTGCTGGCCTGTATAAATGAATGCCAACATGTATACCCAAGGAGTTACTCCATCAATTACCATTTAGTTTTAATATGAAGCCCTTTTTAATGTATTAAAGGCTAAGACCATTGTCGTACTAGGGAGATCTTAGGAGACAGTGACGAAAATTTGAAGTGCAGAGATAAGAATGAAGTACTTGGATTTTTTAATGACTTTATGTTCCACTAACCATTTTCCAAAAATTGGTAAGAAATAAAAAATTCTTAATTTGATATAAAAAGAAATTTCCCGAGGTAATTCCACATGGATGTCATTGGGAATGTTCATGGATTGGGTTTGGGTGGGTTGGATCTAAAACTATTATAACACATTAAATAGTTGACCCATACCCATAAAATAGTGGGATGGCAGTTTGGGTTGGGTTAGGTTGGGGCGGGTCGGGTTGTGTGGGTCAGGTTAACTAGTGTATATACAAACATGTTTCTAAATTTCATTTTTCACCAATTCTAGTTCGAACTTAATGTATACCATTGGTTACAAAGTCAAGGAGGAATTTAATTATATTTCAATGATAAACCATTATGATTGTTCTATTTTCTACCTATTCACATGTGCCTTATATATATATAATTATCAAAAAAATAGAACTTATTATTTATATATTATGAGGTTTGTGCATCTATCACTCGAGTATCCTGACATTTTAATGTACAGAATTAGCTACTCTGATGTTTGAATATGTTGTTACCTAGGTAACATAGGTTGAAATTGTTGAAAAAATGATACAAGCTAACCTTTAATTTTATTGGGAGTTGTATTCCGCATTGAAAAAATAGTGTGGATGATTCTTTTCTTAACGGGTACCTTTATTTTTTGGATTTTCGATAACTGTTGTGGTATTTAACATCATTGATGTTGAAGATTTATTACCCATATAGCTGTTACAGTAATTCATTGCTAATATAGCTGTTGTGCTCACTTATTTCGTACAGTTTTAAACCCCTACCAATATTGTAAATGGAGTGTACTGCAGAAAAATAAAAAGATTAGAACCATAACTGTAATTTTTTCAGTTTTTTTTTTCGCTTCTATGTCTTCTTCTGGCCTCACCCAATCTCTCTCTCGTCTTCTTTCCGTTCCTATTTTTTCTCAGTTCATACTTCTTTCTCTCTTCATAATTTTGGGCAAAGTTCAAGGCTTTCCTACCCGACAATTAAAGAGTGCACGTTAAAAGTCGGATCACGTTAATCCTGGAGGACGGCCGCCGGTAACACTATTTGCACCGGAGTAGAGGCGAAATCGTCTTTTAGGACATTGGTTATTTGCCACGGCACAGTATCTTTGGTATTCTAATCAATTGCTCCAATTTTCAGTATTATTTGATTGCTGTGTTTAGGTGTTTTCGCTGAATCTTCGCTGCGTTTGTCGCTATTTTATACTGCTGATTTTTTCTACAATTTTTACTGCATTTTCTTACTGAAATTCACTGCAAGTTCACTGTAATTTAATCGTAACATTTACTGCTCAATTTTGCTGTAATTTTACAATATTTTTTCTACATTTGCGCTGCAATTTTACTAAATTTGCACTGTCAGTTTTGCTGAAATTGTTTATTGAAATTTTATGTAAATTTTACGCTGAATTTGGTCACTGCAGTATTGTTACAGTTTACTTCTGTTTTACTATAACAATCAAAAAGATGAGATGATGTTTATGGAGTATATTGGAACTGTTATTGGCAACCGAATGTAGATTCAAATCTATGATCTTTTGTTTTTTTTGTTTTGTTGGTTTTGGGTAGTTTTACTAGTAGAGGGTGTATTTTTGTTGAAGTATTCGAAGTGAGCATGAGTTGTAAGCAGGGTGTTCGATTAAATATCCATGAGAATGGAAGTCTGCGGCCAAAAGCTAGGGTTTTTCTTATTTTGCTAAAAATTAATATAAATCAAGGAGGCATATTTTTATTACTTTGAATTATGCATATGTTATATTTGCTAGCAATGATTTGGACAATATCATCTAGTTTCATGTGGCATGGAATAATGTTGTATCTATTTAAGTTTTGTTCTCCTATGTGGCGTACATAATAAATCGCTTCTGTTACTGAGATGAACTCATGTTCATATGACTTATACCACGAGCTATGTAGGACATTAATGATTAGAACTCGTGTAATGCACTATTTTAGACTTCCAAAAAGACAATGCGAATTATGCTTGTTTTAATCTAGTTAGCATGAAATGATAATACTCCATTCTAGTTGTGGCATAAGAAAGACAATAACTTGGTGTGTTAATTAATTTACCAATTGAATGCATAATAGGAGGAATAAGATCATTAGGCCTTACGAGAAAAAGAAAATGAAAGCCCATATGGATAAAAAAAAAAAAGGGAAAAAAGGAACATACCCAGTGCCTCAAGGGCTTCCGCCTACACAGGGTCCGGGGCCTGGGGGGGGGGGGGGGGGTGCGGATGTACACAGCCTTCCCCCTTCAGGGAGTTAACCTGAAGAGAGGCTGTTTCCCAGTGCCCCCAACCTGAGGGTGAGGACTTCCCAGGAGGTCACCCATCCTGGTACTACTCTCGCCCAAGCACGCTTAACTTCGGAGTTCTAATGGGATCCGGTGACAGCGTGTTGGTGCCCTCTTTGGTTGAAAGCCCATATGGATCTAAGGGTTTAAATATGATTGGGCCAATAATTGGGCTTTTAAGTGTAGAGGAAAAGAAAAAAAAAAAAAATAGAAATGAGACATACTTAATAATAAACCAAAAATTATACATGAAGCTTAAGTATGTGTATGTTTGATGATTTGGACTCCATACAGTTTTCCTACTGTTCAAGTTGTCATTCAAAAGACCTGATTTTCGAGGTTGATATGAAAGAGGTTAAATGGAAGCAACCCAATGTTGGCATGCATGTATTACTTGCATTTTATCAATGGAAGTTAGACCCACGTTCACATAAATTTTAATATAAGTTAGTGAAATGTGGGGGTAGTGCTCTTATATGAGGCAAAAATTCTTGTGTTATTTAAGAACTATTTTAACTATAATTCTTTTTCTAATTTTATGAGTCTACCAATATTTGCTAATTACTACTAGCTTGTGTGGAATATATTATGGTAAAAATGAATAAAACTGAAGTTAAAAATTAACTAGACCATAAATCGAAAGGATTAGGTGGCCTAGGTAGCATGGATTTCTCACTGCTTTTAAAGTCGTTTGGTTTCCTCTTTGTGGAAAAGATGTTTATACTCAAGACTAACGGTTTGTCTTGACGTGAGAAAGCTCTAGGTACATTTGATTGGTCGAACGGTTCAGAGTTAATCCCTTACTCGACCTCATGTATGGTCGGTTGAGAATCTGGTATAAATTTTGTTTTGGTGGAGCAATTTCTGAGTTAAATTGCTCGAGACTGACCCTATTGATGGTCAGAGGAGAGTCCTTGGTTTGGATTCTGTTGTGTTGCTGACCATGCCGTGGTAATTGAATTGTGTGATTTTTTAATTTTCTGTGGGATTGTTGAGGTTAACACATGTTTAATGCTTAAGGTTGATTGTGAACTTGTTAGACTGGAATCTTGAACCTAGAATTGGCAATTCTTATGTTAAGCATGTTTAGTTGCACAATCTTGAACCCCGTGTGTGGGAAGAGCATTGCATGTTTGAGTTTTAATCATGAGTTTAGACCTTGTATGTGGGAGATGTTTTTCTTGCATATTTGGAGTGACCTAAGTGAAATAGTTGAAATGATGAAAATCCATGTGTAATTTAGTGTATTAGTCTCCATGTTCACGCGTCTCATGTATTTCCCATGGTTAGCTATGTTTGAAGCAATTTGAACATATGTTGTTACATGTTGTTTGAAATGATGAAAAGCGTGCTATTTTAACTGTTGAAACATGTCTCTTTCAAGCTGAATATGCTGCTACATATTGCTTTGGGTTGTATGTTGCTATATACAGATTGTGGGCTGTAAGATGTTGGTATACATGCTGGTATGGACTTTTATATACTAGATTTTGCTGTACTGGATTTGTTCTAGCTGTTAAGGGACCGGTTTGCTACTGAATGTTGATGTTCATACTGCTTTTAACGGCATTTTTTGACTGTTAGTTGCTGAATTTTGTGCAGTACTGAATTTGTTCTTGCTATAATATTGCAGCTGCTGTTGTTGGGCAATATATTGTCATTTTAAGTTGTTTTGTTGAATTTCAACTTGTAATTGGGAAATACCTGATATGTTTGATTCATATGTGGACTTGGTGTTGTTTTTGGAGAATATTATGCCCTTAGAATCATTGTTTCATGCCATCTTTTCTAGTTTTTGGAAAAAGGGTAAAGAGCAGGTCCTAAGAAAATCTTGATTGATCATATGCTTGGTATTTAGCTTGTGTCTAGATACCTTATTTGGTTAATTGTCATATGTTGTACGCTCATGTTGGTCATTTGGATGACATACTATATGACCCTAGTGTTCACTTGATGAGGAGAAAAATGTGGCATCACGTTACAAGCTAAATACGCTAAGGTAATTGATAGCATTATGGTTTGATGAAAAACACAACATTCGTCCTATTATTTCATATGGTAGTAGTAGACCTAGTCTACATATATTGATCCAAATGATGAATATTAAAGTGCTCTAATTAAATTGTTGAGGTACTAATGAAGTACTATGAATGGGGTTTATATTGTAATAGACTCCTTGTTGTGTTAGATGTCTGATATCAATGAGAGATATTCTATTAATGATAATGTATTTAGGTTCATTAGTAAGCTATATTTTGTGACACCCTTCTGAAACCTGCATTGTTTAGTTATCCTTAAAAATTGAATTGACAGGTAGAAAAATGGAGTGGCTTAGGAATGTGCTGTGAGACATTCCATTGTGGGGGTTGTAAGAGCACCTGAGAGCCTATGAGATATATTGCCTGATTATAATCTTATCTGATTATTGTGTTTTTGCCAATGTTTGCTAGTTATAGCTAGCTTATGGAAATTGATTATGATGAAAATATTATTTTGATGATTGTCCAAAGTCAGCGTGAATAGATTGATGATGCTAGCAGTTGGGCTCGAGAGCCTTGCAGAGGCTTAGGTTGCCTTAAGTTGAATTGTAAAAGGGCCCTTGTGAATTATGGTCACTTGTACCTTTTTTTTTTTTTTTTTTTTTCTTGAGATCACCAAATTTGATACATGGACTATCCTTAATGCTTTAACCGATGTACTATAAGTACAATGAGAATAGGTTGTGACCTAAACTGGTAGTGATCCAGTTGATTTGAGATGATAATGTTTCACAATTGTGATGGTATGTAAATTGACCAATTTACGGTATATGTTTATTGTGCCAACTATGTGTACGATGTATGTACCATTTGAGTACTTGGGGTGGAGATATAATTTTGTTGATATAATGTATGCTCCACTATTGTGTTATACTAACTTTCGTTGAAGTTGGCAGGCGATAGAGCTAGTTGTTTAACAGTTCATTGCAGGTACCTCAATGTGGGGGGTAATAGCAACTCGTAATTGGTGTTGGTAGTGGTCAAGTCTCAAGTACTGCAGTGTTGAAATGTCATGTATGATGGTTGAGCTTAATGCTTTAACCTAACATATAGTCCATAACGGATGGTGTAGACACTGCATACTTGATGGGTTTAACGAGAGGAGACTTATTTGTCCCAAGCATAAGATCGTAAACGATCTAATCGAAAGAAAGTGATATCACTAAATTGTGTAAGGTCTGAAAAGAACCTTGTGGATCCAGACAATATGTCGAAAAACGGTTATGGAAACATCGAGGGGCTATACGTGAATGAATTGTGATGTATCCAACCTGGTCTTAACAGGTTCAATGTGAAAAGCCATAGTTTCATTTGAGGAATGCACTGTGTTTTATGTTGTCCCTCCCTATGGTGTGACATTGCGGAGACGGGTCCATAGCTGTATGTTTGGTGGTGTAAGGGAGGCTTGCATTTAATGGACACTGTCTGTATATTACCAAGGGTGAGGTTGAGCTTGAGCTCTTAATGGACTCATATCTATATGTTTGGTGGTGTGCGGTAATCACACTTGATGGGATCCACCTATGTAGGTGTGAGAGTGTGGCCACTCCCTATGAAGGTTTAAGACTTTCCTTCTAAAGTGCCTATGAATATCCAGGACGAGCGCATGGCCGATAAAACGCGCCAAATGGCAGGAGTTGCCGAGATCTGGAGTTTGTTATGTGTCCAAATGGAAGACTATGCAACCCCTTGTGAGAAGACGAAAGTCACCTTGCAAGATGTTGGTCGTAAACTTGGGTTATACTAGGTAACGATTCAAGTCGCGAGACATCGGTACTGAAAAATTGAACTCCCTTTGCCCAATCTATCCTTCTTTGTTCTCTTTCGCTTGTATCCTTTGTGGGGAATTGTTGAAAAAATGATACAAGTTAACCTTTAGTTTTATTGAGAGTTGTATCACGCATTGGAAAAATAGCATGGATGATTCTTTTCTTAAAGTATACCTTTATTTTTTGGATTTTCGATAACTGTTGTGGTATTTAACAGCATTGATGTCGAAGATTTATTACCCATGCTGCCATTCCTGGTATTGTCCTCAATTCTCTCAACCGTGTTTACTGCTAATATGGCTGTTATAGTAATTCATTGCTAATATAGCTGTTGTGCTCATTTATTTCGTACGTTTTTAAACCCCTACGAATATTAAAAATAGAGTGTACTGCAAAAACAAAAAAAAAAAAGAAAAGATTAAAACCATAATTGTAATTTTCTCAGTTTTTTTTCGCTTCTATGTCTTCTTCTGGCCTCACCCAATCTCTCTTTCATCTTCTTCCCGTTCCTATTTTTTCTCAGTTCATACTTCTGTCTCTCTTCGTAATTTTGAGCAAAGTTTGAGGCTTTCCTATCTGGCAATTAACGAGTGCATGTTAAAAGTCGGATCACGTTAATCCTGGAGGACGGCCGCTGGTAACACTGTTTGCACTGGAGAAGAGGCGAAATCGTCTTTTAGGACATTGGGCATTTGCCACGGCGCATTATCTTCGGTATTCTAATCAATTGCTCCAATTTTTAGTATTATTTGATTGTTGTGTTTAGCTGTTTTCACTGAATCTTCGCTGCGTTTGTCGCTATTTTGTACTGCTGATTTTTCCTACAATTTTTACTGCATTTTCTTACTGAAATTCGCTTCAAGTTCACCGTAATTTAATTGTAACATTTACTGCTCAATTTTGCTGTAATTTTACATTGTTTTTTCTGCATTGGCGGTGCAATTTTACTAAATTTGCACTGTCAGTTTTGCTGAAATTGTTTATTGAAATTTTACGTAAATTTTACGCTGAATTTGGTCACTACAGTATTGTTCCAGTTTACTACTATTTTACTATAACAGAAATTTGAGAAATATTTTTAAAATCTGATCAATGTTATATAAAAATGGTAATGTATCATATAATTATGATAGTATAAAAGTCAAGTTAATGTTTTCAAAAAAAGTTCAACGAATTAGATAAAATTTCACTGAACTTCAATGGAAATACTTACTTATTGCTGAAATCATGTGTTATGTTAACATTTTTGGCAAAAAAAATTCAAATTTCGAATATACTTATATATTGTCGAAGTTACATTCCGCTTTAGCATTATCCAACGAAAATCTATCGAATTTTGAAAAAAATGCACCTGGTTAATAAAAGTTGATAAAATTTTTAAATCTCAAGGTATATGATTGTATAGATCAGAACATCAAAGTACTTAGGTGATAAATATTCAAACCTAATTAAGGCTTATTTAAGCTTGATTTTTTTTTTTTTTTTGATAATTGAAATATCATTGATGATGCAAGGATACAAAGAATATTAACATCAAGGCACACAAAAAACGCCCAAGGAAAAGACAAAAGGTACAAAAAACATCCACTTCCTACAAAATGTGGATTGATAAAAAAAAGCGAAAAAGGCCCTTCATTCTTCACTGTAGCTGCATCCATGTTACCATTGGGACAGATCTTGAGACCGCACTTTTAGCCAGAGCATCTGCAATCTCATTAACATCTCGGCTTTGGTGAAAGATTGAAACCCATTTGAAGTTCTTCCTTGGCAATGTAATTCTATTAACAATGAAATTAACTTTCCAAGGTGTATCATCAGCGTTGTTCACCCATGTAACTGCATTTTTGGAATCAGATTCAATGAGAATTGTGTAGTTTTTGATCCATTGTACTTCACTTGACACTTCTAATGCATACTTGATGGCTTCAACTTCAGCATGGTTAGAATCTTTGATCCCGATTGGTGCCGAGAAGATGCTTAGTATGTTGCCATTGTGATCTCTGAGCACTCCTCCAACACTTGCTGGACCCGGCTTTCCTGTTGATGATCCATCAACGTTCCACTTCAACAAACCTATTCTTGATGGTTGCCATTTCATTCCCTGATTAGGTTTGTGCAGTCCTTTCCACGCAGCTGTGGTGATAATGTTTGATACAATGTCCTGCACTGTGTACGGCATGTCATCATTTGTAGCTGTGATCCAAGAAGCCACTCTATACTTGGTAATCTCTGCAATGCTTCTTGCTGATGTCTCCTTATCCTTGAAGATTTTATCATTTCTTGCAATCCATAGCGACCAAATGACTGCAAAGAAGGTGATGTACTAGCACTTCCCACTAAAACTTCCAGCATGGATTCCTTGCCATTGATCAAACCATTCCTTTGTTGAGTAATTACATACAAGAGTTTGATTCCACCATTTTGCCATTGTAGACCATACTTGCCACGCAACAGAACACTGAAGAAATAGGTGATCTGTTGATTCTTGTGCTTGTTTACACATAGGGCAACGGGCCATGTTTTCCCCTATGATTCTTAGCTTTGCAAGCCTTGCTCTTGTGTTCACTTTGTTGAGGAGGACGAACCAAACAAAAAGCTCAACCTTTGGAGGAACCGCCCCTTTCCAAAAACCTTTTATGACATGTGATTCCCCATGCATCTGCTTTTGCCACATAATCTTACAATATGATCGAACAAAGTATCTTCCACGAGTTTCAAATCTCCAGCAACATCTATTTGATTTGTCAAGGCATAGGAAAACATGTCCAATGAGTTCCATGAGTTCTTCTCTGAGATCTGCTTCAAAAGTGAACAGCTGCCTTCTCCAAGTGAAGTTCCATCGCCATATGAGACCATCCTAAAAGCCCATTTCACCGATTTTGCACTGCTTTTGCTCAGATATCATGTATAATCTTGGATACTTATCTTTTAGTTTGAAGTTCTGTATCCAAGTATCATCCCAGAATGCAACCTTGAGACCATTCCCTAAAATGTGGGCCCAGCCCTCTTGAATGCAGCTCTAAATGTCTGGTGTGTTTTCAAAAAAGTGCACAATATCGTACCAAATTGAAGGAGCTGAGGCTCTGTTGTGACCCAACGCGACAATGCTTCCTGAAGATCTGTGAATGCTTGCCACAATTTGAGCTCAAACTTAGCTCAATTAGTCGCATTTAGGTTTATAAATTATATTAAGATTAAATTACTTAGGCTCGCAAACTGATGCGCTGAATGTTTACAGGCAAATTAATGTTATAATAAACAAACTAGAAATATGCATGACATGACATTTATTTTTAACTTTAGAAATGCTGAATAAAACATTGCATATTTTTTTGAATAATCAATGCCTACCTACCTATGGGTAACCCGGAACCATACCCGGTACCTATGGTTATAAGGAAATAAGACCCGTTAGAACCAACATAAGAGAATTAACCTAACCTGACCCGACCCCCTTGATATGGGTTGAGTGGGTCATGGATATTACCCGATCCACGTGCACCCCTAATTGTGAGAATGAAATTCATTTACGTGGCAATTTCCACACTTCTTGCGCTCACAACCACCTCTTTTACCCCATAGGTAATAGCATGCTTTAAATTATAGCTGAACCTGTCTAATCTTTGGTTATGGTACATGTCAAAAATAATTCACACATATAATAGAATATATGTGTCATATAAAATATTAGATGTATGATACCTCTTAGATTTATACATGTCAAGACAACATTATTTCATTATAGTTAAGCATAGTTTAGTACAAAAGATAAGACATAAAAACACACAAGCTTTAGTCAATTTGAACATTCTCATCACCTACCTATGCATTATAATAACAAAAAAATAACTTAATAATTAAATTAACTAATAATATGAGTATAGCGACCCATGGGGTGAAAGAGGTGGTTGTGAGTAGAGGTGGCAAATTCAATCCGACCCAAAAAATCGACCTGAAAAACCTGCAAACCGACCTGACGCGAGCCAAAAATATGTCGTAAATAATTGAACCCGAAACTGAAATGACCCGACCTTTAACAAACCCGACCCGTTCTTTGCCTGACCGGAAAATAACCCGATACCAATTTGACCTGACCCAACCTACGATTGACCTGAACCATCCCAACCAAATTAACCTGAACCTGAACCCAACCCGACGTGAAAGCTAAATTTACTGAAGGTCTTTAAATTCAATGAGAATTATTAGTTGTTAGAAGTACAATTATACTTCATAATATATTATTGAGCACCTATATTAATAATATAATAAATATATTAAAAAAATATAAATTATTTGGTATAATTTAAACTTTTATAATTGGTTCATACCATCAAGACACTAAATACTAGGATTATGAAGACTTGAAACATATACAACTTGACCCAAGATTGATCGGAACCAAAGACCACTCAAAATTATAGTGACCCGAACCCTAAGTACCTTGACCCAGACCCAAATCGACCCGAGTACAAGTAAACCCGAAAGTGACCCAAGCCTGAATGGGCCGACCTGAGCCAAACCCGACCCGAGTTTACTGTAAACCCAAAATGACCCAAACCCGAATGGGTTCACTCGAGCAGAAAGAGATGTTGCGGAAGACTCTTTGTGAAGATATCTGCAATTTGTTGAGACGAAGGTACATGAAGAACTCGAACAAGGCCTATTTGAACACGTTCTCTTACGAAATGGATGTCGATCTTGATATGCTCTGTACTAACATGCTGAACAGGATTCATAGACAAGTACATGGTAGAGACATTGTCACAATAGACCAAAGTAGCCAGAGGAAGAAGAAGACTGAGCTCACTAAGGAGAGAACGGAGCCAGCAACATTTGGAGACGGCATTGGCAACGGCACGATGTTCAGCCTCTGCACTAGAACGGGAGACTGTGGGTTGTCGTTTGGAGGACAAGGAGACAATGTTGCCCTGAGAAAAACACAGAATCCAGAAGTAGAATGGCGAGTATTAGGACAACCAGCCCAATCTGCATCGGAGTACGCCACGAGTTGGTCCAAACGAGTAGGGGAGATAGTCAGACCATGCTCAATTGTGCCCTTGATATATCAAAGGATGTGTTTAACAGCCATCTAGTGGGATGAGCATGGAGCATGCATAAATAGACACACCTGTTGCACTGCATAAGAAATATCAGGACGAGTAAAGGTGAGATATTGAAGGGCACCAACAATTGACCTATATAAGGTGGGATCAATCATAAGTTCGCCGTTTTCTAAAGAAAGCTTGGACTTGAAATATGTAGGTGTAGCAATAGGCTTGCAGGAGAGCATGTCGGTCCAGTCTAGAAGATCATGTGCATATTTAGATTGAGACAAGAATAACCCTGAAAAGAGGTGAGATGCCGAGAAAGTAATTAAGGCGCCCCAAGTTGGTCATATCAAACTCAGAGTGAAGAGAGCAAAGTAGATCATGAAGTACCGCATGAGACGAGGCCGTGAGAATGATATCATCAACATGGACGAATAATATAGCCATATCATGTCTACGATGTAAGACAAATAAAGAAGACTTTGATTTACAGCTTCGAAAATCCAACCGTTGTAAAAAGGTAGCAAAACGAGTGTACCAGGCCTGAGGTGCCTGTTTGAGACTGTAAAGAGACTTATTAAGCTTACAAATATGATTAGGATACTGAGAGTTGATGAAACCCGGTGGTTGCTTCATATAGACCTCTTCATTAAGTGTGCCATTAAGAAAAACATTTTTGACATCGAGCTGATGAATAGGTCAATGTCGAGAAGTGGCAATATTCAAAACAGTACGAATAGTAGTAGGTTTAACAACATGACAGAAAGTTTCACCGTAGTTGATGCCATACTGCTGTGTAAATCTCTGAGCAACTAACCGAGCTTTGTACTGTTCAACTTGACCTGTAGATGTTTGTTTAATACGAAAAACCCACTTGGAGCCAACAATGTTACCATGAGGGGGCGGAGGAACAAGATCCCATGTCTTATTACGAATAAGAGCATTAAATTCGTCGAGCATAGAATGCTTCCAGTTCTCATCAGTAAGTGCCTGCTTACAAGAAAAAGGTACCCCGGGCAAAGTACTATGAGCAATCATAGAAGGTTTGAGAAGAGGTTTTACAATTCCAGCACGAGCACGAGTCACCATGGGATGAATAGAGGAAGTAGAGGGAGCCGATCCCGATGCGGGCGGATGTGCAACCACGTTTAGTGGCATGGTTGGAGGGGCTGCAGGAGCAGCCGGTGGTACAGGAGCCGCGAGGGGCGGTGCGGCAGTTGGGGTGAGTGGCGCCCAGGAGGCGGTGACAGCGGTGGTTGGAGGCCTGCGAACGGTGAAGACTTGAGCGGAGGAGAAAAGACTTGATGAAGCCGGGTCATTATACCTTGAGAGAAAGTTCCCAATCGTGTAAATGGAAAATCTGCTTCATCAAAAATGACATGCCTCGAAATAATGACTTTATTAGTAGAAAGATCCAAACATTTGTAACCTTTGTGATTTTGTGGGTAGCCCATGAAAACACATAAGGTAGAGCGTGGAGCAAGCTTATGAGACATGGTGGCACTCATATTCGGATAGCAGGCACTACCAAAAGCCCGAAGATGATCGTAATTAACTTACTTCTCGTACAAACGTTGAAAGGGGATCTTTTTCTTAATAGAAGTGGACAGTAGAAGGTTGATAAAATGAGCTGCAATAGAAACTGCTTCAACCCAAAATTCCAAAGGCATGCATGCTTGAAACAAGAGGGAACGCATCATGTTACCAATAGTATGATGCATGCGTTCAACTTTTCCATTCTGTTGGGAGGTGTGAGGGCAGGAAACCCTACTGAGATTGCCCCTTTGCAGAAAAAGACTATTAAAGTCACGGTTGATATATTCAGTACCATTATCACATTGAAAATGTTTGATTTCCACACCAAGTTGATTCAACACAAGAATACGAAACTGAACAAACAGGTCAAAAACCTCAGATTTGGCATGTATAAGATAAATCCACACAAAATGAGAATAATCATCCAATAATAGCAAATAATACTTAAAACCACTGAAACTGATAACAGGTGATATCCATACATCAGAATGAACAATATCAAAAGGACGTGTAGTACTAGTGACAGACTTTTGAAAAGGTAAACGACTATGCTTACCGAGTTGGCAAGCATGACACAAATTGGACTCAGAAGAACTCGAATAAGAAATAAATTTTTTTTTGACTAAAGTGGACAAGACTGGCTCCCCGGGATGGCCAAGTCGACGATGCCAGAGAGATTGTGTATTTTTAAAAGCAACTAGGGAAACATGTGCGAAGGATGCCACAGGCTGCCGGGGTTGACTAAGTCGACTGACTGCATTTGGTTTGGGAACAGCGAAAAGAGGCCCCGAGCTAGCACAACGAATAATGAGGGACATTGTTTTAACATTTTTAATGGAGAAACCACCCGAGTCAAACTCTAAAAGGCAACAATTATCTTTACAGAATTGACGAACAGAGATTAAATTAGTGGAAAGACCATGAACATAAAGGACATTATGCAAATTGAAATGACCAACAGGTGTAATAAGAGAACCAGATCCAATCCCATTACCAACTAATATTTTATCATAACCATGATAAGGACGAAGAGACGTTAGCAAACTGGGGTTATTAGTCATATGAGACGATGCACCACTATCCATTATCCAAGGAAAATCAACCATAGAAGTAGAATGAGCAGTTAGAGATTGAAAAACTATTTGAGGAGACGCAAACCCTGAATAGAAATTAGAATCAGCGGCATAAGTATTAATTGTGAAATGAAAAAGTGGTGGATATGACATATTCTCACCATAAATAGGAGCACCGAAGAAAGGTAACCCGGGTTGTGAGGTAGAACCAATCATTGGGGTGAGCATAATCGTTATCAACCAGCAAACAAAGACAGTACAAATCAAATCGAACACCTCGGGTAAAATACCGTTTCAAGGCTAGGGTTTCGGCAGCTAGGGTTAGCCTATCTATATCAAAGAACCATCCATCCCAAAAGCTTAAGCTGATGGGTGAAGGTCCAGGATTGGTTTTATACTCTAACATGCCCCTTCACACAAATGCCCGTTTGGGCTTGAAGCGTGGACAATGCACAGGCCCACCTCATACCTTGTGCTTAATTGTTTTAATACTGAAAGTGGGGGCTGTTGAGATTCGAACTCTTGACCTCTTGGTCATCAAGGCTCTGATACCATGAAAGAATGAGGAGATGAAATAATGAGGAGCACACCAAAATGAGGAGGCCCTCTCTCATATTTATAATAATATAATCTCTTACAATATATAGAAACATTTACATGTTTAACCTATACAATATATACTTTCCATAATATAATATATTCTAACAATATAATCTTTCCATAATATATTATATTCTAACATTATTCTAACATTCCCGATGCTATAGTTGGATGCTTGCAAATCTTACATTGATGGGGTTGTACAAGAACAACGTGTCAAGACGACGTGTGGTCTTTATGAACATGTTAGACGAATGGTTCACCTTCATGCAGCCGTTTTTATCAGAAGCTTGTATGTTTTTAAATTCACCTTTTACGTTTTGTATTATATATAGCCTTGTTTTGTAGTGAGAGAATTCATTGGGTTTTCTTATTTTTTAATGGTATCAGAGCAAGTTCTGATCATCTAAATTTGTCTTTGTTCTTTTTATATAGTCTTATTTACCTTAAATCTCAGTTATGATGTGAGATGACACTTCTAGCTCTACCTTGGTCTTGGTTTCGTTGTCAAGGGGTGCCACTGATGTTCGATCTCCCTACTATCTTCATTCTCATATCACCCGTGGAGGGTGTTCGTTACTAACGTCTTGATAGGGTTAAACTATCAGTCTTCAGAGCGTTATATCCAAAAGGCATTTACGGCCAAGCGAAAACTTGGCTTTATTGATAGAATGATTGAGAAGACTCAGTTGACTATAAGAATTGGGGTCAGTGTGACATGTTGAAGCCGCAGAGAGATATATTAGACTCTAATATAAGAATTGGCTTACAAATTCTGTCTCCAGAGAGATATATTAGAGTCTAGCACATCTTGAAGCCGCACATGAGGTATGGCTTGACCTTCAAGAACGTTTTTCTTAAGGAAACAATCCTTGTAATTATAAATTCAAACGAGAAATTTCCACACTCCAGCAATAAAATTTACCTATCTTAACTTATTACACTAAAATTGTTATGGGATGAGCTTTATACTCATCTTGAAATTCTCATCTGCAATTGTGGTTCAAGCAAGGTATTTGCCCATTGTCATGAGATCAAAAAACTATTGGACATGGTTTAACTTGTCTTTCTCTATGGTCCTGTCTCGGTTAATAAATAAAGAAGCCTTGCATTCAATTGGAAAGGATTATGTTGTTTTGTCTCAAGAGGAGAAGCAACAAAGTGTTGCAGCTGGGAAGACCGCCTTCTCCGAGGCGAAGGCCCTTGCTATGCGAAAACCAAGCACCTACGTGGGGCTTGGAAGCGGCTTCTGGTGGTTCAGCCAAACAACCCGTTTGTCATAACAGTCATTTGTCTTGTACACATTGTAAATGACAGGGTCACACCAAGATGTGTTGGTGAGTTACCCGCCGGATTGGAAGTCTCATGCATCGGATGCAGTGGCCGGTGAAAGGCATAGGTAATAGTCTAAACAGGAGAACAATCCCATTACCGGGCTATCAATCACCCAACATCAACAATTATTGTTCTTACTTGGTTTCTGTTTCGCACCTATTCACCAAGTGTAAACTTGACATGTTAGACATCTGTTTATGATAATATTTGGATTATTCACATTAGGGCATCTAACCATATGACCTCATCGCAACTATTCACCAACACGCCGTCACCGGATCCCATTAGAACTCCGAAGTTAAGCGTGCTTGGGCGAGAGCAGTACCAGGATGGGTGACCTCCTGGGAAGTCCTCACCCTCAGGTTGAGGGAACTGGGAAACAGCCTCTCTTCAGGTTAACACCCTAAAGGGGGAAGACTGCGTACATTTGCACACCCAGACCCTGCGTAGGCGGGAGCCCTTGAGGCACTGGGTATGTTCCTTTTTATCATGATACTGGGCTGCCAATAATAGCTTGGCAATGGGATTGTTCTCCTGTTTTGAACGCTGTCAATGGTCGGTTCGGTAGGCTGTCACTACCACTGTGCCTTTCAACCCGACTTCTGATGCACAAGACTTCCAACCCGGTGGTAAACCACCAATTCATAACACCGATCCTTGGTGTGAGCTTGTCGTTTATAATGTGTACAATACAAACGACTATTACAACGAACCAATTGTCTAGCTAACCCACCGGATGCCACTCCCCCGCCCATAGAGGTGCACGGTTTTTGAGCAATAAGGGCCTTTGCATTGGGGATGGCAGTCTTCCTAGCTACAACACTTTGTTGCTTCCATTCTTGCGGCAAAACATCATAAGCCTTTCCTATTGAATGCATGGGTTCGATATTTATTAATTCAGGCCAAAATGTTGAAAAGGGCGAGTTATGACCCATTAGTAAATCCAACAAATTTTCCATCCCACGAAAATGGACAAATGATTTGCCCAAACCACATGCGTATATAGGAATTCAAGATGAGCATAAAGCTCATCCCATAAAGTTGTTGCTCAAAATGGCCAAAATAAAAACTTATTACCCAAAATGGCCTATTTTATAAAATATTTTCCCAAATGACCTCCACGTCATCAATTTTAAAAATTTAATTTTTTTTTGTGTTTTGGGGTACTTGTCACTTTAAACCTTTTTTAAATTTTTTATTTAATTTTTTAATAAATTATTAATTAAATTAAATATATTAATTATATTTTTATTATCATGTTATATTTTTAGATTTATAACATATGTTTTAGTTAAATTATATATGTAATTTATAATAAAAATTTAAATTAAGTTGTCTGTTAAATATAAAAATAATATTATCTATATATAATTTTTTAATTTACTCATGATTATAGTTATATAATAATAGTTGTTTGTTTATATAATATTTAATACAAATTATTATATTTAAAATTATTATCATAGAGAGGAGGTATTTCCAAAAAAAAAAAAAAAAAATTTCAAATTTGATGACATGGAGGCTATTTGAGTAAACATTTTTTTAAAATAGGCCATTTTGAAAAATATTTTTTTATTTTATGCCATTTTGGGCAATAGCTCCATCCCATAAAGATTTAACTTTATTATAAATGTTGACATAGCAAATAAGGGAGTGGAGAGAGGACGGGGAAGAGCAGGTGATGGCAGCAGATCTATAAAATGCTAAGGAGGTTTGTGACTACAGTAAGAGGCTTGGCCTAGATTCTGGTGGACTGGATCTCGATGTTCATAGATTGATTTGCTCAATGGACTAGGTGAAAAAGGGTAAGAAGAAAAAGAGAAGCAGCAAAAGATTTCTTGAAAGTGGTCCCGACTGCTAATTTTTTCGATAAAGATGAAAATATGCTCATGGAACATTAGAGGTGTTAGGAGTAGTGAAAAGAAAGCTGCTATTAGAGAAATATCTCATATGTTTAGGCCTGCAATATTGGGACTCGTGGAGACTAAGCACAATGTTATTCAACGAAACACTATTTCTTGTTGTTGGGGAAATGAATCGTGTAAGTAGGAAGATGTTCCTATAGTTGAGGGATCGGGCGGTCTTATTCTCATCTGGAATGACTACGAGTTTAATGCCTCAAATGTGATTAAAGGTGATAGGTGGATCTGCATTGAAGGGAAATTCGTCTTCGAGTGTGCCATGTGTCTTGTGTATAGCCCGTGCCAGAGGAATTTGGGTTCTGTTTTACGGTCCCAACTAGAGGGATTGAAGAGCTCGGTTTTGCTGCCACTACTGATAATTGGGGACTTCAGTGAGGTCCTTGATATTACGGAGCTGAGAGGAAATGCGTCGGTCACTTGGGGGATGCAGGATTTCAGAGAGTTTGTGAACCTTGTGGGGTTGAATGATGTTCCTTTGAATGGTTGAATCTATACATGGTGCCAAGGTGAATCTATGAGTCGCTTGGATATTGCACTTACCGAAAAGGAATGGATTGCCAAGTTCCCTCATTTGAAGTTGTTCGTTCTAAAGAAGGGCCTCTCCTATCATTGTCCGATAGTTGTGGATCTAGAAGAGGTCAAATGGAGTTTGAACCCATTTAGAAGCTTCGATTGTTGGTTCTCCCATCTGGAATTCTGCAAGTTGGTCAAGAGTGAGTGGTAAGCTAGTGGGAATCTCGTTTTTGAGAAGAAGATCCGAAAGTTGAAGGGTCCGCTTTACAAATGGAATAAGGATGTCTTTGGTCACATTGAGCATAGAATATCGGCTCTTGAGGTTGACCAGGAGGTGCTGCGCCTCAAGGCCGAACATGTTGCTCTATCTGAATAGGAGTTATGAAGAAAAGTAGGGACTACCTCACAATTATAGTCGTGGTATCGTCATAGAGAGAGGTATTGCCTCCAAGTATTGAGGAGTAATGAAATCAAGCAGTTGGATCAAAATACGAAATATTTTCACACGCTAGCGTCCATACGCGCAAGGAGAAAATCAATGTTCAGAATTCAGGTTAATGGATGTTCTTATCACAAGTTTGAGGATGATAAAAGCAGCGGTTGTTTTGTTCTCCGTGAGCTGTACAGTGAACCCGCTCACACTAGACCTGGGCTGGGCTCCTTGTCATTACCATGCCTTTGTCCTGCGGAGCCGCAAGTTTAGAACATACCCCGCTTGCGGACGAGATCAGATCAACAGTATGGGAATGCGACTTGAACAAAGCCCTGGGATACGATGGTTTTAATTTCAAATTCATAAAAAGTATGCGGGATACAATTGGGGCTGACTTTCCTGCACAGGTTCGACACTTCTTCGAAGCTGGTTCTTTCCAACCTAGTATTGATACGACTTGGGTTTCACTCATTTCGAAAGTTGATGGTGCTTTGGACATCAGGCCTATTAGTATGGTTGGGTGTGTGTATAAAGTTATTTTCAAGATTCTTAGCAAAAGACTTGCAGCAATAATCCCGGGCCTAATAGATGAGTGTCAGAGTGCTCTCGTAGCAGGAAGACAAATTTTTGACGGTGCCTTAATTGCAAATGAGGTGGTTCACTGGCTGAAGGAGAAAAGAAAAAAATGGACGCTTTTGAAGTTAGATTTTCAGAAGGCTTATGATTCGGTGAATTGGAATTTTGTGGACATTATGTTGAGTAGGACGAGTTTTGGCCCTACTTGGAGAGCATGGATCTCTTATTGCATCACAACTCCATCTATGTCAATCCTTGTTAATGGGTATCCAACACCATCTTTTAAGATGGAGCATGGGTTACGTCAGGGGGACCCGCTTTCCCCGTTTTTGTTCATCCTTGTTGCAGAGATTCCTAATCAACTCCTCATCCAAGCAGTTAATTTGGGTGATATAAGGGGCTTGGAAATTGGTCCTGACATGATCTTGCTTACTCATCTTCAGTTTGCGGGTGATATGCTAATTTTTTGCCCACTTCTCCGGGACATCGTCCTTCGTGTGAAGAGCCTTCTGAAATGCCTTGAGGTAATCTCTGGCTCGCAAATTATTTTTTTGAAATCGGCGATTATTTGTCTTGGAGCGTCTGAGGATTGGGCAAGTGAAACGGCCCATGCAATCAGGTGCTCAGTTATGTCTTTACAAATTAAGTACCTTGGGATCCCTTTGGCTGCAAACCTGAGATTGGAGTCTACATGGAAGCCTATTCTTGATCGTGTTGAGATGAAGTTAACAGGTTGGAAGGCTAAATCCCTTTCGAGAGCGGGTCGCCTTACCTTTATCAAAACCGTCTTAAATAACCTTCCCATGTACTGCCTCTCTATACTCCGAATGCCAAAGAAAGTATCGAATAAGATCATAAAGCTTCAATGTCGGTTCTTTAAAGGGTTTAATGAAAGACAGCGGGCCTTCCGCCTTTGGGTTGGGAGCTCATCCAAAAATCAAAGCATCTTGGGGGCCTCGGAGTTGGCAATCTTTTGATCAAGAATGCGGCTTTGCTCTTTAAGTGGTGGTGGCGGTTCTCTGAAGAGGGATTAACATTATGGAAGCAGGTTATTTATTCTATTCATGGTGGCAGTCCTTCGAATGTAACTCTGGCCCGGCCGAAACCAAACATGGCGGGTGTCTGGGTGTCTATTACTTAGATTGAAAGGACTTTGAACATTGTAGAAGCCACTTGCAGTAAATTGAAGTTTAGCCTTGAGGATGGTTTGAAGCTAAGGTTTTGGAAGGATGCGTGGATCGATGACTTATGCCTTGAATCGAGATTTCTCGATCTATATAAAGTTTCACTACAGCAAAACCATCGTGTGTGTCAAGTATGTGTGTGGGATGGTGATGACTGGAGGTGGATTTTCAATTGGCGTCACCCTTTTTTTGCAGAGGCAAGAGTACTGGAGTTACAAAACCTTGTTTATTGAATTGTCCCGGTTCAAAATGCCTCGGATTTGGTGGTTTGGAGTCATGATCCTTGTGGTAAGTTCACAGTTATATCATTCATGGATAGGGCTTTGGATGGATCTTTTGTGGGTCAGACGGTGGATCACCTTGTTTGTGGTGTTTGGAAAGGTCTTACGCCTCCAAAGGTAGAAATTCTTATATGGATGACGCTCTTGGGTAAGACAAACACTAAAGAACATCTCTGGAACTTAGCTGTCATCCAGAAGGATGAGAAATGGTGCCCGCTTTGTAGATCCACTTTGAGAATGTAAATCATCTTTTCCTTCGGTGCGGGAGCTTTGGTGTCAGTGTATCGATTGGTGGGGTTTCAAATTTTGCGTCCCAAGTTCAATCAGGTCCTTGTTTGATGAGTAGGCATCCTGGATTTAGGGAGAAAGTTCCAGAAGAAGGCCTGGCTTTCCTTACAACAACACTTCTAGTGCCATAAGGGCTCCCGCACGGGGGTGGATGTACACAACCTTCCCCCTTTAAGGTGCTACCCTAAAGGGAGGCTGTGTCCAGAGACCCCCAACCTAAATAGCGTGTCATCATGAAAGCATAGCAGCCTAGAAGTACGAGAGAAACATATTAGAGCAATACATAGCACTAGCCAAGCGTTACGAAGCAAAGCTCAAAGGAAGGTAACTGCATGCAAATAGTCGGCAAGTACACAAGTGCTCAATTACACAGATAAGAAAATAAAGGCTCCAATATGTGCGCCAAAGAGGTAGTCAAGACACCTAAAAACACTAGAGCAAGCAATAAAAGATGCACTACTCTAAGCCGCTACATCAGCTACTCCTATGGGAGCCCTCCACCGAGCTCTATCTCACGCCATCTCCTCCTGTAGGTTTAGATAGGTGAGGTGCTATCGGATCAGGTCCATCCATCTCCTCTTTGGCCTGCCTCTCCCTCTTTTCCCTAGTATAGTATGAGGTTGTTACAGGAGCAGTGGACGGTCTCCTCCTAACATGACTGGACCACCTCAAACATTGCTCCCATTAATTTATCCTCAACCAATGCCATGCCCAATTTGCCTCTTATGACGTCGTTTCTGATCCTATCCTTCCTAGTGTATCCGCACATCCACCGCAATATCCTCATCTCCGCCACCTTCATCTTCCGTGTGTGATGTTGTTTCATTTGCCAACACTTCGCCTCACAAGATATAGCCGGTCTCATTACCGCCTTGTAGTATTTCCCTTTGAGCTTTAATGGAACCTTTCTGTCGCAAAGTACCGCGGAGGCCATTCTCCTTTATGCCACCCTCCATCCAAGGCTTGGCTTTCCCTATTCTTTGTAATTGTTAGGCTAATATGGAACATGAGGAACAAGATTGTCTTTAATGATGGAAGCTGGGACCATGAGGAGATCTTTTCAAATGTTAGAATGAGACTGGGTTTCTAGGTTAAGGGGTGCTGTGAGGCTTTTTCATATTCTCCTGATGAGATCGCAAGGAATGTTGAGTGCATCAAGACGTGGAGAGGATCGAGTATGTTCTGACTGTTTTCTGCTACTGCTGTGATCATGTACTAGCTGGCCTCTGCTCTTGGCTGCTTTCATTATGCTAGCTGTTTGTTTTGGGCTACTTTGTATTTTACTTGTTGCGGGTCTGGTGAATGTTTGACAGCTGGGGAAGGAATGTGAATGCAGGTATAGTGGGCTGTAGAGAAAGTACTTTTAGGTGCGTCTTTGATTTGGTTAATTTGTCAGCTTAGTGCATTGTGGTCCCTGCCGTGTACTTTGTATCCTTGTAGGGGTCTGAGGTGGTGTTGGTGCTGAATTTGGTTTGGGTAGTTTGGTTTTTTGTTGGTTTGTATTTTATTCTTGCTGTATTTTGTTTTGATCTTTGTTGTGTTGTGTCTTGTTTTGGCCCTACTTTTTGTAGGTGCCTCTTTTGTATTATAGGCTTTGTCTTCTTATATATCAAAAAAAACTGTAAAATTTGACATAGATAAAATTTGTTACTGGAGTTGGGAAATTTTTCATTTTAATTCATAAACACGAGAAACATTTCTTTGAAGAAAACTATTCCTGAAGATCAAGCCATACTTCACGTGTCGTTTAAGATATGCCACATTCTCATATATTTCTTTGGAGACTGAGTTTGTAAGCCATGAGATGACCTTTGAGACCCATTGACCCCAATTCTCATAGTCAATTGAGTCCGCCAACAGCTTCTCACTCGTTCCATCAATAAACCCAAGTTTTCGTTTGGCCTTAAACACTTTTTGGATAGAACGCTTCCACCCTTGAGAGTTTGACTCTGTCAAGACATTAGTAATAAGCACCATATCGGGGAGATCCGAAGCATGGAGACAGTACGAAGATCGAACATCAATGGCTCCCATGTCAATGAATCCGAGACCAAGGTAGAGCCTGGAAGTTGTGTTTGACTTCATAACTGAAGTTTAAGGAAAACAAGACTACACAAAAAAAGCAATGATAAATTTAGATGGTGGGAACTTGCTTTGATACCATAAAGAAGAAGAAAACCTAATGAATTCTCTCGTTACAAAACAAGGTTATATATATTACAAGACCCATTAAATGCCTTCAACTAACACCTAATCCTTAAATGTCTCCAACTGACACTTAATTAAACACTAAGCTTGATTGCCTAGTAATATTATTAGCATTTTAGTTATATTAGCTTTTTTTAGTCCTTTTAGATATTTTATCTCCTTTAGATATTTTTGGTTTTGTCTTTAAGTGTTAAGAGTGGTTGACCTACAAATAGTGTTAGATATGGCATGATTGTATGCTCATACCTTACAAGTTGACTTGAGGTTGCTTCTTATGTGTATATAAATATATATATATATATGTGCGTGTGTGTGAGAAAAGATGAAGGGCAAAATAGAAATTCTCACTTTCCATTTCTATTTTGCATTTACTTTATAACACGTTATAAGCACGAACTAACTCAAGTATGTAATTATAAATCATGCATATTTGTATGACAAGTTTCATCTAACTACATATGGATGGCTATGCCTTCGAATTATTACATATAATCATTCATGGCTGGTTAAACCGCCTACTTATTATTACTCATTCACTATTCATATGGTCGGCTATGTCGCCTACTTATTATCAATTGTTCATATGGCTATATTTCTCGACCGATCTATTTATATATCACTCATTTAAAATAAAAATGGTATTCTTTTTGGAATGTACTTCACGATATTAACATTGTTTGTATATATGTACTTGTGTACATATGATGCTATGCACGAAACTAAAATCACGCTGATCAACAACAACAAGAAAAATAGCAGACCCAGTACCTCAAGGGCTCCCGCCTAAGCAGGGTCTTTGGGGGGGGGGGGGGGGGGGATTTATTCAGGCTGTAACCTTGCCGAGAGGTTGTTTCCAAGGACCCCCAACCTTATAGGGTTGGCAACATGAGGACTTCCCAGGAGGTCACCCATCCTATTACTACTCTCACCTAAGTAAGCTTAACTTCGGAGTTCTAATGGGATCCAGTGCATTAGTGCTTGGTAAATGAACCCTTAAAATCACGCTGATAAAAAAAAAATGAAATAAAAATTATAATTTTATTACATCATAGTAAATTACAGTTTTTCCTAATCAAACATATAATAAAACCTCATAGCTAAAAAACAAAGGAGTAGGATGTAAAACCGTAAAACCTACCTAGAATATTTTCTTCTATATATTATCTAAGTATGATAAACCTCCAAACATAAAAAGGAGACTAATTATAATAACTCCAAAAAATAAAAAATAAAAGGTAAGATATATTGCTCTAGAATGTGATTGAGAGATAAGAGATGAGAAAATTTTTGAGTAATTATGGTATGGTAAAAATCATATTTATGGAGTCCAAAATTACTATTTATGACCGTTGTAATCAGCTGTTTTTAGCGGTTGCAATTAGCCCCTTTTTTGGCTATAAAATTACTGTTCATGACCATTGAAATTACCTCTTTTTAGTAATTAAATTACTATTCATGGTTGTTTAAATTAGCCATTTTTAAGATTTTCTATAAATAGAATAATAAAATAACCATATGAAGCGTGTTAACTAGATATTGCACGTGCATTAAATTTTTACACCAATCAGATTATACTAAATTTTATTATTGTCTTTAGAACTTTGACAATGTCAAATCTCTCAAAGCTTGAGTTCACTGCCTTTACATTTCTAGAAGAAATTATTTATCATGGGCTTTGGATGCTGAAATTCACCTTACTACCATGGACCTTAGTGATACAACAGAAAATGAGAATGAAGCACCCTCGCAGGATCGAGCAAAAGCAATGATTTTTATTTGTAATCACTTATATGAGGAGTTAAAATCTGTATACCTTACAGTTAAAAATCCTTTTGTCTTATGGAATAATCTGAAGGAGAGGTATGAACACCAGAAATTTGTCATTCTTCCAAAAGCTTGTTAGGAGTAGATTCATTTGCGATTACAAGACTTTAAGTCAGTCAGTGAATACAATTCAGCTATATTTAAAATAAGCTCTCAGTTAACATTATGTGGAGAAAAAATTACTGATGCTGATTTGTTAGAAAAACCATTCTCCACATTCCACGTCTCAAATATGGTCTTGCAACAACAATATCGAGAGCATGGGTTCACAAAATATTCTGAGCTAATATCTTGCTTATTAGTAGCTAAACAAAATAATAAGCTTTTAATGAAGAATCATTAGTCACACCCTACTGGTGGCCTGCCATTTCCTGAAGCAAATGCAACGTCTTTTAAAAGAAGTGGAAGAGGTGGTGGTAGTAAAAGAGGTCGAGGATGCGGGAATCATCGGACCACTAAAGGGCACCGGCACCAACCACGACAAAGTGGTAAACCAAGTCCCCAAAAGTGGAAGAGAGCTGAATCAAATAAAAAACAACACAAACCGTGATATTATGAAGACGTTTGTTATCAAAGGGGCACTGGTATCGCACTTCTCGAACCCCAAAATACTTGCTTAATCTTTATCAAGCCTTTGTCAAGGAGAAGGGGAAAAAGCCAGAGGTAAATTTTACCGAACCCATGGGCACTACCTCTTATTCAATAGATACCAAATTTGACGTATCAGATTTCTTTGAGAATTTCAACATTGGAATAAATCATTTAATTGATGATGGAGACGTCCACATCGATTAAAAATTTATTTCTTTTGTATTATGATTATCATGTCACTTGTAATATTTAGTTTATTTTATGACAACTATGTTGTGTTGCATTTTTACATATGTAAGCAACTTATGTATCTTTGTATGCTTAATAAACATGAACCTTAAGTCCTTTGATCCTACACAAGATCATGGAAATCAATATGTGTTTGATTGACCGTGACACAACACATAACATTCTCTATGATAGAAAATATTTTACTCAATTGATGTTAGCTGAAATTAATGTCAATACAGTATCTGGTTCTATCACCCTAATCGAAGGCTCTGGAAGAGCACATGTTATGTTGCCTAATAGAACTAAACTTTATATTAATAACGCTTTATAATCCAGTATATCCAAAAGAAATCTACTTAGTTTTAAAGATATTTGATGCAATGGATACCATATTGAGACGATAAATGAGGGAGATACAGAATATCTGTACATTGCTTCTATTATTTTGAGCCAGAAACTCATATTAGAGAAATTTCCTACTTTCTCGTCTGGATTATATTATACAAATATTGGGAAAATTGAAGTCAATTTTACACACCAAATCCAAAGTTATTGAAAACTCTGATCCTAAGTTATTTGTACTTTGGCATGATCGTCTTGGTCATCCAGGATCTACAATGATGCAACGAATTATTGAAAATACTCATGGACACCCATTGTCAAATCACAAAATTTTATTACCCAAAGACTACATTAATGGTGAATGTGCTCAAGGAAAGTTGATAATTAGACCACTTGTTTCAAAAGTATCCCTTGAATTACCATATTTCTTACATTTTCAACCTCCATGTGGTCCGTTTCGATATTTCACGGTCCTCATTGATGCTTCCACTAGATGCTCTCATGTTTCCTTATTGTCCACTTGCAATGTTGCATTTGCTAGATTTCTTGCCTAAATAATAAAGTTATAAGCACATTTTCCTGACTATCCAATACGAACAGTTCGTCATGACAATGCTGGTGAATTTATTTCTAAATCATTTTATGACTATTGCATGTCAATCGGGATAAGTGTGGAACATCCTGTTGCCCACACTCATACTCAAAATGGTTCAGCTGAAGCTTTTATCAAGCGTCTTCAATTAATTGCTAGACCTATGCTCATGAAGTCAAAGTTACCTGCATCTGCTTGGGGCCATGCGATAGCGCATGCTGCCTCCTTAGTTCACATTAGACCAAGTGCATACCACAAGTATTCCCCCTTACAACTGGTTTTTCACCTACAACCAAATATTTCTCATCTTAGAATTTTTGGTTGTGCTGTTTATGTTCCTATTGCTCCACTACAACATAGTAAGATAGGACCTCAACATCGCCTTTGACTCCCAATCAATTATTAGATATCCTAAACCTACTGTAGGAGATTTTTTTAGAGCCCATTTCTTAGATTGTGTTTTTGATGAGTTAATTTTTTTCTCACTGGGGGAAGATCAAAAACCAATTGTACAACATCGTGAGATCAATTGGAATGTACTAGAACTATCTCACCTTGATCCCCGCACTAATCAATGTGAATTCGAAGTACAAAGAATTATTCAATTGCATAGCATTGCAAATCAATTGCCTGATATTCTCACCGATACTAAGAGAGTAACAAAATCACATATACGAATTGCGAATGTACCTTCCCGAATTGAAATCCCTATAGGAAAATCAAATGGTCCAGTAGAAAATGAGTCTACACCACGCCAGAAGTGTGGTAGACCTATCAGTGCAAAGAACTCAACCCCCAAAAAGAGAAAAGGAAAAGAACAATTCTCTCCAAAAAATATTAGTACTCCAGAAGAGGCTATTAATTCTGAAGGAATTATCACATATAAAGAAACTATTACTCCTGAAGAGATTATGCCAAAGGAACAAGGAACTGCAAATCAACAATCCCATGTTGGTAAACAATTAGCCCCTAAAGTGGTACGGTACTGGAAAATTATGAGATATATCTAATATCAAGAGGCATATGGGATAGAAATAGAATTAATGTTCATCATATATTTGCATTTGCAGTTGTCATTGAAATCCTGAATGAGGAAGAATCTGAACCACAAACAATCGAAGAATGTCGACATACAATTGATTAACCAAACTGGAAAGACGCCATAAAAAACGAGTTAAACTCGCTGGCCGAAAGAGAGGTGTTTGGACCAATTTCCCAGACCCCTGAAAATGTTAAACCCATTGGATGTAAAAGGGTATTTGTGAACAAGCGTAATGAACAAAATAAAGTTATAAGATATAAAGCAAGACTTGTAGCACGAGGTTTCTCGCAGAGACCCGGCATTGATTACCATGAGACATACTCACCTGTCATGGATAGTATTACAGTCAGATTCTTAATCGGCTTGGTAGTTTCTGAGGGTCTCGATATGCATCTCATGGATGTCGTGATAGCATATTTTTATAAATCACTAGATAGCAATATATGTATGAAAATCCATGAAGGATTAAAAATGCCTGAAGCATTAACTTCAAAACCCGAGATTTATATTCTATCAAACTTCGAAGAGACCTACATGGTTTGAAACAATCTGGGCACATGTGGTACAATCGGCTTAGTAAACACTTACAGAAAGAAGGATATCGAAATGATCCCATTTGCCCATGTGTGTTTATAAAAAATACAGGATGTAATGTTGATGATTTGAACATTATTGGCACACCAGAAGAAATCTCAGAAACTGCAGAGTACTTGAGAGGTGAAGAAATGAAAGATCTTAGAAAAACCAAATTTTGCCTTAGTATCCAAATTGAGCATTTATCACATGGAATTCTTACTCATCAATCATTATATATAGAGAAGGCATTGTCACGATTTTATATGGACAAAGCTTATCCATTGAATTCTCCTATGATGATTCTTTCACTTGATGTAAATAAGCACCCTTTTCACCCACGAGAAAACGATGAAGAAATCCTTAGCCCCGAAGTACCGTATCTTAGTGCAATTGGCACTCTTATATATCTTGCCAATTGTACTAGACCGAATATAGCATTTTTTTGTTAATTTGCTCGCTAGATTCATTGCTGCACCCACTCAGAGACATTGGAAAGGGATAAAACATATTCTACGCTATCTTTAGGGTACATCTGATATGGGATTGTTTTACCCGAAGATAAGTAAATTCGAGCTAATTGGATACGTGAATGCTGGGTATCTTTCTGATCCTCACCAAGGTCGATCTCAAACTGGCTATGTTTTCACTTGTGGAAATACTGCTGTTTCTTAGCCCTCAATGAAAAAAAACTACAACAACTACTTCATCAAATCACTCTGAAATCCTCTCATCCATGAAGCAAGTCGAGAATGTATATGGTTAAGATCCATGATTCAACACATCAAGAAGTCGTGTGGTTTACCACAAATCACTGATAAACCAATGGCACTTTTTGAGGATAATGCAGCTTGCATTGCCCAGCTTAAGGAAGGATATATTAAAGGCGACAGAACCAAGCTCATCTTGCCTAAATTCTTTTATACTCACAACCTTCAAAAAGAGAGTCACATCGATGTGTATAAGGTTCGATCAAATGATAACATTGCAAATTTATTCACCAAGGCATTATCAATCTTCAGGAAGCATGTTCAAGATATCGGGATGCGTCAACTCAAGGATATGATGTGAATGTAAAATTATTTATTCATGAGGGGAAGTCTTAAATACTACGAATATTGTACTCTTTTTCCCTTGCCAAGTATTTATCCCACTGGGTTTTTCTTAGCTAACGAGGCATATTCATAGTATATGGTCAATCAAAGGGAAGTATTAAAAGCGGCTGACCTACAAATAGTGTTAGGTATGGCATGATTGTATGCCCATACCTTGCAAGTTGACTTGAGGTTGCTTCTTATGTATATATATATGTGTGTACTTTGTGTGAGAAAAGATGAAGTGAAAAATAGAAGTTCTCACTTTACATTTCTATTTTGCATTTACTTAACAACATTAAGATATTTTATTGTGTTTTTTGTTAAGTCGGTTGTTTCCTGCACTCCTGCTTTGTTCCATGTATATATGCTCGGTTTTGTTCATAATATTAAAGTAATGCAAATTTTCCCTACCTTCTTTCCTTTCTTTTCTCTCTCCCCTTATCAACAACAGTGCTGGAATTATGACGTCGTATTAGAGTGGTTTGATGATCCTGATCTCTTGTTTGTCACACCATATCCTCATGAAGAGGGGTGCATTTATGTTTGGTGCGCTCAGGGTCTCTCTAGTATGTTGGATCCAGTTAAATCAGAGAAGGCGAGGGATGCATTTGTCGTAGACTCACATGTGAGGGGGAGTGTTGAGAACCCTACATGTGAGTCTTGTAGAATCCCACATTGGAGTTGAGAGAAAGACGAGATCGTCTTATAAGTCTAACGGGTTACTCTACCTAATGTCAATTGATTTTAGGATGGAACCCCACTTGGTCTTATATGTGGATCCCATATATACCAACTCTGTGGGTCGGGCCTAAAAGGTCTGGTGAAGTTTAACAAATAAGAATACTAATAGTATAATAATCAAACTACAAAATACACAAAATTGCAAAATACATGTAGTTTCAACAAGAAGTGAGCTTTTGTTTTCAGGGTACCAATGTGCACAAGCATGGAATCAAGAGCTGGAAGCAGCACTTAAAAGTAGCTTTGGAAATAAGGGCGAGAAGGCAGAGCAACATTGTTGGAATAGGCTCAAATAATCCACAAGCAACAATTGGTCCTGAGATTTTAGGGGTTTGAAGCAAGGATTTTTTGGTGAACCCTTTTTTTTTTTTTTTTAAATGAAGGTGTCTAGATAAACTCAAATAGAACTAAAATAATCCACTTTCTCGTATAATATCAATCAATATGTAGGTCTTTGCACTCTACAGTTGAATTGTTATATTGCAAGTACTCAATGTGAGGAGCCATGGTACTGTTGCCATGTCCACATTGCAAAAGGAAGAGGAAAAATTTTTTGTACTTCTTGTGATTGCGCATATCTCTTCATGTGAAGAGATGTGTCTCTTTGAAGAGACGTGTGAAGAATTATAAATACTCCTTTTATTCTGAAGATTAACATAGATCCAATAATATTTTACCACTGTCTTGTTCTTCAATCTCGAAGATTCAACTTTAATATGTGTAGCAAACAACTTTAAGATGCATTATGTTGTGAATTCGGGCCCTGAATCGGACCCGAACTCAACTCGAAAACATGATCTTGTCCCAGCACTAAGCAACGAAAAACCCATAAACGAAACAATGCGAAAATTAAACCAGAAACAAAGAAAACAATGAAGAACGACGCATCGCCTTGAACCGAGCATCCCGAGCTCCAACGTTCAGCACCGTCTTCTTCTCCTTAATCTTCAGCCTCCTACCACGGACTTCACAAGCTTTCTCTCTCCTTGAGCTTTCTCTCACTAGAAAGTCGTCTCTCTCCTCCGTTTCTCCTTTCTCTCTCTCTTTGCGTTTTGTTTTCTGGAAACCCCAAAATGGTGGGTTTCACCTTTCTTTGCCCTCTTCAATTCTTTTATCATTCACTGTGTAAAGTAATGCTTCTTTTTTTTTACTTTTCATCCTTCACTGTTCAAATTATATAAAGCAACAGTGACAAGCCAAAATCCAATGGACAACATTGGGACACGTGGCAACAATCTGATGTTCAGGTACAGCTGGCTGGGCAGGGGTAACGGGTACGGGAAACCGGGTCGAGTAATAACCACCGGGTAATAATAATAAACCTGATATTATTTTTACCCAAAAGAAAATACAATATATTTTTCAAATCTTTTACCCATTTTAAAACCCAATTTCAAATCAATAAAATTGTCTATAATTTCTATTTCCCTAATTAGGATATAATTATACAAGTTTGCCTCCAACGAGCCTACACAAGGCGGGTGGCTAAAACCGGCAAACGACATCCTAATTTCCCGAATAGAAATTCTCCGACAATTTTAACCTTTCATTTAGTCAAGACGCTCCAGCCTATTATTACTGATGAACTTACATAACTCAGTTACATCCTATAGTGAATATCGAATTTCATGGGACCATAATCCAACACGTTAGGAAAGTAGTTTGCTACGCATATTAAAGTTTTTGTTATAATACCTGTTTTATTGAATTTTCCTAACACATCTTGGACTCCATGTATACATTTTTCCTTTTCCATAGGTAAGTGGGGAGAGGAGATTTCAACTTAGGACCTCGTTTTGAGGGCGTACATGTATTGATCTATTGCTTGGTGCCATCATCATCACGTCGAGGACACCAATATATGGGTCTCCCTTACTTTTTGTTTACTTACAAGCACGTTAAACTCATTCCTCTTTCAGAGAGAAAAGGACTCTCTTCCTCTCTCTTTCATGTGCTCTCATACTAAATCGTGTGCTGGTCTCCCTTACGCTTTTAAGTACTTTGGGGAGCCTTGCCATGATTGTATTCACGAAACATTACTTTTAGCTCGTTTGTGCTCCTCCCAAGGATCACTTCACTAAAGTTATTTGGAAGGAATTGAAACGATAATTACGAGAAGAGGAGGAGGAGGAGGAGGAGGAGGAACTAAGAACTCCAAAACCTATGGCTTCGGTGCGTAAAGAGTAAAAAGAATTATTAATAGTTTTTCTTCTTCAGTTTCGAAATTCCGCCATCAATATAAATCTTTTTTCAATAATATTTTAGTTTGTGGTTGAAGTTTGCTTTGTTTGGCCTTAAAGAGGCAAAGATATGCAGAAGGAGTAGGACTTTAATTATTAGAGTATAAAACTATTCCTGAGTCTTCACCTATCAGCTTAAACTTTTGGGAAAGATGATTCCTTGACATGTATCAGATGCTTGTTGACTAAGAGATCACGAGTTCAAATCTCAATAGCCCCCACTTTCAATGTTAAAATAATTTAGGCACAAAATATGAGGTGGGCCTATACACTATCCACGCTTCAAGCTCAATTGGTATTTGCGTAAGAGGATATGTTAGAGTATAAAACTATTCCTAAGCCTTCACCTATCAGCTTAAGCTTTTGGAAAAGATGGTTCCTTGATATCAATGTCTAAAATTTCGACTTTTTATCACGTGTATTTAATATTCAAATCTAGAAATAAACAGTAGTGTTGCATGATGAAAGGAGCTGCATGGCCTAGTTTTATTCATCACATAATACAATTTTGAACTCTGTCCTCCTCCCAACAATTTATAAGTTAGGGAATAAGGAGAAGGAAAGTTGCAGAGTTATTTACTCCGTTTGTCCTTAACAGTTGCAAGTTTATTCAAAACTGTCCTTTACTCTTTATTTTGTTCAAAATAGTCCCTTAATTCGATTGAATGAATGAAAGAGTACAACCATAAGCTCTATTTATAGAGCTCCAAGGATCAATAATATGGGAAAATACAATAGGAGAATATTGACTTTCCTAAGAGTGGTGATACAACCCATATGTTAAAGTATACTAGAGATTCATGCAATATTATAGAGTCTCCTTCAATTGGCCCCCTCAATCTAAACGGAAGCATGAACATGAAGATTATCTTTGTGGAAGTGGAAAAGGTCAGCAGCAAGACCTTTATAAAGATATCGACAATTTGCCTTGTAGTGGGAGTGTAACGAACTTGAAGATCACCTTTGAGGACTTTTCTCGAACATAGAGAATATCAACATCGGCATGTTTAACATAGTCATTTGAGATGGGGTTGGCTGCAATGTAGGAGGTCGAGACATTGTCACAGTAGATAATGATGGGTCTAGAATGACGAAGGCCGAGGTCGCGCACGATGTAGCGGACCCAATCACTCTCTGCAGTGGCTTGGACAATAGCACGATATTTAGACTCGGTGGAAGATTTGGAAACCGTTGCTTGTTTCTTAGCAAGCCATGAAATGAGGTTGGGTCCTGGAAACAAAGCATATCCTGTGGTGGAGTGTCGGGTATCAGGACAATTGCCCCAATTAGCATCAACATAGACCACCATTGAAGTACCAAAGCCTAGAAGGATAGACAATCCATGGTCAGAAATTCTTTTGAGGTATCATAGGATCTGCTTCATAATCTGCCAATGACTGGACCTGAAGGCATGCATAAATTGAGATACAACATTAACAGCATTGCATATGTCGGGTCGAGTCATAGTAATATATTGAAGAGCACCAACAACACTTCAATATTCAGTGAGATCTGAGAGAAGTTCTCCATCGTGTATGGAGAGGTGAGTGTGTGTGGGTAGGGGGGTTTTGATGGGTTTAGCATCTTGCATGTTATGTTTAGTGAGGAGATTGACCACGTATTTGTGTTGTGATAGAAAAAGTCCTTGTTTTGTTCTGTTTACTAAAATACTAACAAAGAAGTGTAATGGTCCTAGATCCTTCATAGAAAATTGAGTGTAGAGGTTATGAATTAACGTGTCCAGGGATTTGATCCGGTGAGAATCATGTCATCAATATAGGGAAGTAAACAAATAATTTCAACCCTGTTACGAAATAAGAAAAGAGAGGGATCTGCCCGACAACACATGAACCCAAGACTATAAAGAAAATTGCTAAACCGTTAGAACCAAGCTCTCGGAGCCTGCTTTATGCCATATAAAGCTTTTCATAATCGACAAACATGATTTAGAAATTTTGGGTGAGTGAAACCCTAAGGTTGTGGCATATAAGCTTCTTTCTTAAGATGACCATGTAGAAAAGCATATTTAACATCAAGTTGTCAACATTGGTTATAGCAAGTGAAAGTATAAATCGGATTGTGAAGGGTTTGACCACAGGACTGAAGGTTTCCTTGAAGTCAATCACTTCCTGTTGGAGGAACCCTTGACCCACAAGGCAAGCCTTGAAGCGGTCAACAGAACCATTCACTTTATATTTTACTTTGTATTTTCAAGTGCTTCCTACAAGGTTCATTGATGGATCATATGGGGAACAAGTTCCCAAGTGCTATTTTGGAGAAGAGCGTTAAATTCATCAACCATGGATTTTTTCCACTTAGGGTTCTTTATAGCCTGAGAATAGCATGTTGATTCTTAAATTACATTTATTAATGACAAAGAAAGAGGATATTTTGTTTTTTGAATTCCACTTTTAAGTAGTGTTTGCATGTGATGAGTGTTATGGGCAGGGCATAGGGGTCCAAAGTCGAGGAATCAGGTTTGGTGGTTAGGGTTTCAGGTGTCGATACTGCTTTAGTTGTGGGCACAGCCACTGGAGGTGGTGTGAGGTATATTAGCTCATCGCTAATACTGAAGAAGCGGCTCGGTGAGCCTAGTGGGTCACGTGTCAGTGTCAAGAGCCGAGGCCATGGGTTCAGCAATGCTAGGTTTAGGTGTGGGCATAAGTGAAGGTTGAACTATGGGGGCTCCTAAGGTTTCCGCTTGGTGGACTACAAAGGTGAGACTGGCATCGGGTGGGACCTAATAAGAGGGAGGGGGGGTTCCAATAGTAGTGGCAGACTCGTTCACTGGCAACAACGCTGGAGGGTGGTGCGTGTCAGTGGTGGGGTTAAGGCAGGGAGGTGCCGAAGGTCGGTGGCGTAGCCACCCAGAGCAGGTCTCCATGTTGAGGAAGGAGTGGGATGTATAGGGAGAGGTATGGGGAGATCAACTATGGTTGTTGTAGACCCAGGAAAGGGAATTATAGTGGGGTTAACGAGGTTATGATAGGGAAAATTAGATTCGTCAAATTTTACATGTCTTTTAACGTAAACTCGTCCTGTTTTAGAATCTAAACATCGATAACCTTTATAACGTGTTACATAAACTAAAAAAATGCATGGTATGCTGTGGGGCCAATTTGTGAGGGGCACGGGCTGTGAGGTTGGGGTAACAAGCACACCCAAAAACACGAAAACTTGAGTAGTCTGGGATCTTTTGAAAAAGTTTTTTGAAAGGCGATGTCTTTGCTAGAATTGGTGTAGGAAAACAGTTTATAGTAAAATAAGTGGTACATGCCATTTCATCCCAGAAGGAGTAAGGTAATTTTGATTGTAAAAGTAGTGTTCATGCCATCTATGATCATATTTTCGTTCTGCCACCCCATTTTGTTGTGGGGTGTCAGGACATGAAAGTTGGAAGTGGATACCATGTTGACGACAAAGGGCATTCTTTTGTTTTTGGTCGAATTCACGTCCTCCATCACTTTAAAAGATTTTAATTTTTGTGGAAAATTGATTTTTGGCAAGTAATTTAAAAGTTTCAAAGATTTGAAAAACCTTAGATATTCCATTGGAGATAGCCAAGTGAATAGCGTATAATCGTCAACAAAAGTAACATAATATTTATTACATGACGTTGAAGAAACCGGCGATTGCCATACATCTGAATGAATTAATTGTAAAGAGGAAGTAAAGGAATGCAAAACACATTGAAAGGTAATCAATCGGACTTACCTAGACAACAAGACTAACAAATACAAGAAAAGCAAGAACTAAAAGTTAGTTTACGATTACATAGAATGTCCATAGAGGGCCGCCCTAACTGCCGTAACCGACGAGTGCCACAGTTCTCCAGACGGGATGCGTGCAACAAGGCCAAGTAGGTGTGGTGAGAAGCTATAAAGAGCCATTACTGCAAACCCGAAGTAGAGGGATCCCCATAGCCTTGTCCTTTATAGAGAAAAAATTAGCGTCAAACTCAACATAGCAATTATTGTCATGACAAAGACTTTTAATTGAAAGTAAGTTGTGAGTTAGTTTGGGAACAATAATGACATTTTTAAGGTGCAAATTTTGACTTTTAGTTTTAATAATTGAGGAACCAGTATGCGAAACAGGAAGTAAAGCACCATCTCCAACCTAGACACTTTTATGGCCATTATAAGGAAGAGGATTATGGACAATACCTGAGGTAGGAGTCATGTGATTAGAGGCATCCAAGTCAAGATACCAACTATAGTCTTGGGAGTCGCTTAATGTCATGGGAGCAAAGGAAAGAGAGGGATCAGGGTAGGTGGTTTGGTCGAACCGGTGGGGATATGAGATAGAACTGTGACATGTGTGATTACAAATTCGGCAGAACTGGGGGACTGATGCGTCTCAGATTTATGCATCTTTTAATTGCTATTTTAATTATTTTGCACCTATTTAATTATAGTTCTACACTCATTTTGAAAATTTTTATGTTTAACATGTTTGAAATTAAAGTTCCAGAAATTGCCAAATTCTGGTGCAAATAAGACAAATTCTACGCGTAAACAATTAAATTGTTAGGTGCCATAGACTAAATTAAGAACTAAAATTGAAAACAACAAAATAGAGAACTAGAAAAAAAAAGTGAAAATATAAAAGATCGAAAGGGAAAAGAGGAGAATCTCTGTTAGAGAGACTCTGATACCATGTGAAGAGACAATAATGATTCGATTGAATAAATGAAAGAGTACAATTACAAGCTCTATTTATAGAGCTGCAAGGATCAAGTAATATGGGAAAATACAATGGGAGAATATTGACTTTCCTTCGAGCGGTGATACAGCCAATACTCTAAAATATCCTAGAGATTCATGCAATATTATAGTCTCCTTCAATACTTATAAATTAGTTCGAATTAGTCCCCTATTTTTTGTTGTTCAAAATAGTCTTTTATGTTCTTTTATGACAAAATTTGTCCCTCTTCTTAATTTTTACCTAATTTTGGTCACTGGACGAGGGACCAAGTTTGCTATAAAGTGAAACATAGGACACTATTTTGAACAAAAGAGAAGCAGAAACATCAATTTGAATAAACTTACAACCATTATAGAACCAATTAGAACAAAGATACAAAAATTAGGGACAAATAGAGTAAATAACTCAAAAGAAAAGCCATGAAAATCCTGGTGACGTGGTTATTTTTCTTTTCTTCAGCCTCGATTGGGGTGGCCATGGCGCCAAGGGTTGGAGGGTGGAGGGAGACGGTTCTTGCCAGCAATCAGATTAGCCTTCATAGCAGCCGGGCTAATGTACCTGTTGGGTCCAATCCATATATTTGTTAGTTTTAAGTTTTCACTTTATAAGTTCAAAAATAAAAATTGAGAAAAAGGAGAGTAAGAGAAAGAAAAAGAAAAATGGAAATTAATTATTTTTGGTTTGCCCCCAAGTATTGGTGGCAGAGTTAAACTAAGAGTTGCTTATTTATAGCAGTGGAGGAGCACGATTACGGTGTGAGAAGAGATAGGAAGAGAAAAAAGAAAGTTGAGTGATACGGTGTATTAAATTTTAGTTATAATTAGATATTATAATTCTAAAATTCGTAATAAAAATTTAACATTTAATTGGCTTCTAGTTTTTCCCTCTTGTCCAGAGAGGGTTTTCCACATAAATATCTCATGAGTTATTTTGTTGATTGTAATCCTTAATTTCATAGTGGATTGTAGTACTCGTTGTTTCCCATGGTTTTTCCCTCTAGTTGAGACAGGGTTTTCACGTAAATCTTGGTGTGTTATTTTTCGTTGTTTCGTTGATTTTACGCTTCCGTTTGTGCTCGATTAGTGAATTTTCCGAACAAGATATTGATTCTGATTCTAACTTAACTCTCAAGTTCATGATGCAATTTTATTCAAAAATATCTCCATAAAGTACGTAAGAGTGCTATTTATAGAGAAGGAATTTTGAATCCGAAAAGATAAAGAGTTCTAATTCAAATCTAACTATAAAATAAACACAATCAAAATCTTAATAATATAATCCTAATCTAAGTAAAACAAAATATTATCCTAAATAATCTCAATCTAACGTAAACTCAATAAATCCTAAAAGATAAACTAATATCTTACGAATTTAAAAGTTACAAATATATTTAAACTCTTTCTTATCCAAATATCTCCATAGATCCCATGTCTTAGGTCATCCTTGTACTGTATCAATTCCTCTCACACATATTCCTCGCCATGAAAAGAGGCTGTAGATAGCATCTTACAGTAGAAGACTAGGAGCTAGAAAACTTGGGAATGATTTCTGTCGTTTAATCATGAAGAGCTCGTGTTCATTTGAAGACATGACAAAACGCAATACAACAACAACAACAGACTCGGTGCTTCAAGGGTTCCCGTATAAGCGGAGTCTGGGAGGGGTGGATGTACGCAGCCTTACCCCTTCAGAGTATAACCCTTCCAAGAGGCTGTTTCCGAAGACTCCCAACCTTATAAGGTTGGCAACATGAGAACTTTCCAAGAGGTCATCTATCATAGTACTACTCTCGCCCAAGCAAACTCAACTTCGGAGTTTTAATGGGATCCGGTTGCATTAGTGTCTGGTAAATGAACCCTTAATTAGCTCAAAAAAATAAAAAAGTAAATCATATTGGATTCAAGTTAAATTTATGTTGTATTGTACTGTGTTTAAAGAGGTATAACACTACCCTAAAAAGAGGCCAACAACAACTAAAGGAGGGAGGAATGAGTTTTGTATCTAAGACCTCATACTGGAGGAGTGGATAGTGTAACCACTACACTATACCGGCTGACGTTATCGCATTAATGTTCAACAGCCAACTGTTCTAAACAACACCATTTCACTCCACATGCATTCTACTCTAGTTATTTAGTAACTAGTCAATCAGCAAATATAGTCAAGACAAGGTGTTGCTAAATGGCTAGATTACATTGTTCTGCTTCTATTTGGTTGTTTGGTGGTCCTTGCCTCTAGTTGAACTGTATGATATCTCATATGTTGATACACTAGAAAGATTCTTTCTCCAAAAAGGAGGCCTCTAAGAGTAGATTCTGGCCCCGTTTGTATGAACGGAAAATCAGATTCTAGGAATAGATTTTTCACTTTTTCCTTGTTTGTTGCACAATTATAGACAGAAAATGCTTTCAGACGGAAAAGGTTTTCCACCATTGGAAGGAAAATAACTTCCCTTTTAAAATGGGGAAGTCATGATTCCAAATGAAACAAAATTTTCATGATAATCCTTGTGTGGATCTTAATTAAATCAAAATAAACTGAATTGGAACACAAGCTTTAATGTCATAACGACGAATAAAAATTGGACTGAATAATCAAATGAAGGCCAGATGTTACTTTGTCATTGTTTCAATAAAATAAATTTCATCATTTCCAATAGCTATATTTATATTATATAGGAAAGTTATCATTTAGATACCTAACATTTGAACATTTATTATATAGGTATTCTGATGTTTTAATAATATGCAATTATGTACCCTAAAATTTAAAAATTTTATCACCCAAATTTGTTGAATTAGTTCATGAGTTTTAATGAGAATTCACTAGATTTTGACATACGTTATACCTAGATGATAAAAATTTATATCTTAGGGTAACTCATTGTTTATATTAAAATAACAAGATACTTAGGTAATAAATGCTAAAATTTTAGAGTACATAAGAGAAAATTTTCTAATTCTTAGCTTTCATAGTTGATTTTATTTTTATATTACTTCTCACATAAATTATATTGCTACTTATATTGTCTTATAATAAGATGATTAGTGAAAAGGCCTAGAGTTTGATTCCCCCTGAGCATCTTCTTAAGGAATCCCTGACTCAACTAGCTCCTATAGTGTGTGGGTCGCTGCATGAGCCAAGGTTTACTGGGTAACTGGGTTCCTCTTTAGCAAACTAGTGAAAAATATTTCTTTGAAATCATACAAAAAAAAGCCATAATGCGGAATTAAGTTTTCCTTTGAAACAAACAACCCAAAACCTCAATTAGATTTGGGTTTTCCTTGAAAAATCTTTTCTCAAAAAAAAAACTAATTTTTATAATCTCCTTTTTCCCCTGATGCTTGTCAGATTGGAGATTCTTGGACACAGCCTCTCTTTAGGGACGCATCTTGAAATGGTAAGGCTGCGTATATCCCAACCCCCCCAACCCTGCATTGGCAGGAGCCCTTGGGACACTGAGTTTGTTGTTATTGTCGTTGTTGTGCCCTTTTCCCTAAACAAACGGAGCCTCAGTTTTAATTGTGGTGAGAATAACTATTGATTCTATTTTTTTCTTTTCTTCTTCTTTCCGGAGCAGGAGTTACAATGCATGCAATAGTAAGGAAGAGGGGGAAGGACAAAGAGGGGAATTGATGTTCTTCATGAGGTTTTTTTTTTTTTTTTCCTACATAAGTCTGTCTAATAAGAATTTCCATGCAAGAATGAGGCAAAAATAGAGGAGAAGTTTGAAGAGGACATGAGTTCCATCTATATAAGAGCACCTCCACCTAGTTATCGAATTTTTAGGTGGAGGTACTTTGTTTGGCAATTAGGTAGAGAGACTAAAGAGCGATAAAGTAAAGAGGAGGAAAAAAAGGAGTTATTTAACTCTTGTTCGAGTATTGTTTACTAAAGATGGGTAAGGGTGAAGAGTTGTAAAGAGATTTCCTTATTTGATAAATGGTAAATGGTATAGGTAAAGAAAATTATAGTTAAATAGGGATAAGATTGTCCAAAATATTTTAGAACTTTACCATTCTTACACCCCAAATAGAGGGGTAATGGCGGGTAATTAGTATTAAGAAACCCACATGTAAATATAATGTGAATCCCATAAAAAGGCAGTAAGAATTAAGATACCAATATATAAGCCTCGTGGGTTACTCCACCTAATACCAATTGAGTTTAGAATGTAACCCTACTTGGGCTAATATGTGGATCTCTATGTGCCAACTTTGTGGGTTAGTCCTAAAGGCCCAGTGAAATTTAATATGGTATTAGAGCGAGTTGATGATCTCAATCTCTTAATTATTGCACTGTGTCCTTATAAAGAGGGATGCATTTGAGATTGTTGCACTGAGAGCCTCTCCACTTAATGTTAGTTCTAACTAGACATATAATTCCCAATTGGAGCGGAGAGGGTAGGGATGGCAATGGGGCTGGGAGGGGCAGGGCGGGTACCGGGGAGGGGTCTCCTCTATACCCGTACTCGTACCCGCCGCCGAAATTCACACTCATACTCGCCTCATTACCCTCCACGAGTACAAAGTGGATACCCATACCCGCCCCGGTGGGTACAAACCATACCCGTACATGTTCCATTACCCATAGGTATCCATTACCCGCCATGTACCTACCCTAATATATGTAACAAACAACTATCCATATCCACCCATATTATTTATTTAATACTTTAAAAAATCTATTATATTTTTTAATAACATTAATAAATAATTTAGGTTATTAATTTAAGCATGTATTTTCTAATTTAAAAGTTAACTAGGTACAAATGGAGCAAGTATATGGTGGGAATAAGGTGGGGCCGGGTGGGTATGGAGCGAGGCATGGCGGGTACAACACTATGCCCATACCCGCCCCTTACCCATGGTGGGTACGGAGCAGATACATCCAACCCGCATCCGCTACATGCTTTACTCATACCAATACCCGCCCCAAACAGGGGGAGTACCCACGAGTAACGGGTTTTACCCGCCCCGTTGCCATCCCTAGGAGAAGGTGAAGGTTGCGATTGTTAAGGACTAACATGTGAGGGAGAGTGTTAAGAACTCCACATATGAATCTAATGTAAATCCCACGTAGGAGTTGTGAGAGTGCATAAACCAGCATATAAGACTAGTAAATTAAACCAACTAATACCAGTTGATTTTAGGATAGAACTCCACTAAGGTTTATATGTGGACCTCGATGTGCCAACTCTATGGCTCAAGCCCAAACGTCCAGAGAAATTTAGCAATTAGTGTTGATGTATTTTCAAAATGAGAATTATTAATAAAGTTTTTGAGATTTATCCCGATGTTATTTAAAGTGATTTTTACATGTCAAAGGCCTATCCTTCCACTTTCAGACAGTTCTAAAGGAAGAAAACACAGGGCTCGTGTGTCGACACACAATCTTACAGAACGATAATGCAAAGATGTGTGTCGACACACAGAGCCCTTGTGTCGACACACAATCTTACAGAAACACACGGAATAGAGCTGTTTGTCGACACACAGGGGTGATTTTTGGCAGTTTCGGTTCGCAGTTTTTCCTGGTTTTTGGCCCCCCTTTTGGGGTGTTTCTTGGGACATATTTCTTCATTATTTTTCATAGATATACTCCCCTTTATCAGATTTATGATATAGGAAAAGAATTGCAAAAGGAGAGATTATAATTGTAAGAACTTGAGAATCATTTTGTTGAAAGTTCTTCAAAACACCATTTTCATTCATCTCCTTTGTCTCTCCCTTTACACACTTTCACTTTATTTTGGTTGTCATTGTATCTCCGAGACTATTTCCTACGCCGAAATAAGTCTTAAGGAAAGTAACTACATGGCCTCGACACCTGAGATCTCTAGGATACCCGTACTTACGAATTTTGCAAGAGATTACACCGACAATCTTAAGAATTAATTTCTTGTTTTGTGATCTTGGTTTAATATGGCTTTGTCACTGAGGGAGATGACAGCGAATTTTGTGAAGTTGGACCGTTTTGATGGCGGTAATTTCCACCGTTGGCAGAGGGAGATGCACTTCTTGATCACTAACCTGAATGTGGTATGTCCTGAATACACCATTCCCTGCCCCCGCTACTGAAGAGGAGGAGACACTGGTCGAGCAACGAGCCTGGTTGAAATGGGAGAATGATGATTACATATGTAGAGGGCACATACTCAACGGGATGACGGATGCCCTCTTCGACATATACTCCAACGTGGCTACTACAAAAGAGTTGTGGGATGCTCTTGAGGCACGCTACATGGCGGAGGACGCCACAAGTAAGAAATTTTTAGTCAGCCAATTTAATAATTATAAGATGGTAGATGAACGTCTAGTCATGGAGCAATTCCATGAAATTGAAAGAATTTTGAATAATTTTTAAATAACATAAGATGAATATGGATGATACCATCGTTGTGTCATCTTTGATTGACAAACTTCCCCCTTCTTGGAGAGATATTAAGAAATCTCTGAAACACAAGAAAGAAGACATGTCAATCGAAGAATTAGTTAACCATTTACGAATTAAGGAAGGTTACAGGTTACAGGATGACCACAAGGATCGTCCCGGTGACATTGGCAAAATCAATGTCACAGAAGAAGGCCAATCAAGTAAAGGAACCAAAAGAATCGGACACTTCCAAAAGAAACGGAACGAGAAGAAGGCCAAATTGGTCTGTGGGCAGTGTCAAAAGCCCGGTCACATAAGAAGGGACTGTTTTCGCCTTAAAAACAAGAAGGGCAAGGGGCTTGATCATCGCAACAAAAATTCGAACGATAGGTTCGTGGCGATGATATAGAAGATCAATCTAGTCGAGAGTGATGACTCTTGGTGGATTGATTCGGGGGCCACAAAACATGTTTGTAAAGACGACGGTTTCTTGAAAGATTTAAAACCCACAAACAACGAAACTGTGTTGTTTATGGGCAATGGAGCGAGTGTACCGGTTAAGGGCAAGGGAAAAGTTGACTTACTTTTCACTTCTGGGAAAATCCTTACCCTAACCTATGTATGCTACGCCTCGGATGGCAAGAAGAACCTTGTATCTGGTGGCCTTCTGAATAGGTTCGGGTTCAAGTTGGTCTTCGAGGCCGACAAGGTTGTTGTGTCAAAGGGGGGTGTCTTTGTTGGCAAGGGATACCTGTGTAATGGGTTGTTTAAGTTGAATGTTGATAATAAAATTGATAGTTCGGTTTATATGCTTGGCTCTTTATATTTATGGCATCATAGATTAGGACATGTGAATTTCCATATGATGCATGAAATAGTTAATTCGTCGTTGATTCCACATATTGATAAAGTAGATGATAAATGCAAAACATGTATGTTAACGAAAATAACGAAGTTACCATTTTCATCGGTTAAAAGAGAAACGAATTTGCTTGATTTAGTACATAACGATCTGTGTGACTTTAAAAGCACTCTGACTATAGGAGGAAAAAGATATTTTATAACATTCATTGATGATTTCTCGATATTTTGCTATGTGTATTTAATCAATCATAAAGATGAGTCACTAGAGAGGTTTAAGGCATATAAAGCGGAAACCGAACTACACTATGAGACCTTCCTCAAACGACTTAGATCGGACCGTGGTAGAGAATACTATGTTCCCAAGTATTTTGAAACCACGGGAATAATGCATGAAATAACGGCACCCTACACGCCACAACAAAATGGCGTGGCTGAGCAGAAAAATAGGATACTAACCGAGATGGTAAATTCCATGTTATCGTATTCCGGACTCAGTGATGGGTTTTGGGGGGAGGCTATGTTGATGGCCTGTCATATTTTAAGTTGTGTTCCAAATAAGAAAAGTAAAATAACCCCGTATGAACATTGGAACAAGCGACCCCCGAAGTTAGGTTATCTTAAAGTGTAGGGGTGTAGGGCAATCGTTAAAGTCCCTAAACCTAAACATAAAAAGTTAGGTGAGAGAGGCATCGATACCATATTTGTTGGATATGTGTCACATAACAAAGCGTATCGATTCTATGTGATTGAGCCAAATGATTATATCAATGTTAATTCCATAACAGAATCGAGAGATGCCATTTTTGGTGAAAATCGGTTTACCTCTATCTCTAGACCAAGGGATTATGTACCGGTTGAGAATGCTATGGAGCCCATGACTCCATATTGTTGTGTCATGGAGGCTGACCCCATGACATTTGATGAGGCCGTGAGGTCTCATGACGCCTCCTTTTGGCTAGAGGCGATAAATGATGAGATGGATTCCATTATGGGCAACAATACCTGGATATTGGTGGATCTTCCACGAGGTAGCAAGCCTATCGGGTGTAAATAGATCTTCAAAAAGAAGATGAAAGTCGATGGAACTATAGATAAGTTCAAAGCTCGATTGGTAGCTAAAGGGTTCACCCAAAAACATGGGTTAGACTACTTTTATACATATGCCCCGGTGGCGAGAATATTGACAATAAGAGTTTTGATCGCTTGCATCCTTTTATAAACTAGTGATTCACCAAATGGATGTCAAAACGACATTTTCTAAATAGTGAACTAGAAGAGGAGGTGTATATGACACAGCCGGAAGGTTTTGTTATTCTGGGTCAAGAGAGAAAGGTATGTAAACTCATACACTCCCTGTATGGGCTAAAACAAGCCCCAAAGCAATGGCACTAGAAATTTGATCAAGTTGTTCTAAACAACAGATTCATTATAAATGAATCAGACAAGTGTGTTTATAGCAAGTTCGAGAATGGCAAAGGTGTCATGATCTGTTTGTATGTCGATGACATGCTAATATTTGGTACTGATTTGTAACAAGTAGAGAAAACTAAACAGTTTCTCTTGATGAACTTTGCTATGAAAGACATGGGTGAGGCTGAGGTAATCCTCGGTATAAGGATTGTAAGGAATGAAGATAAGATTTCCTTGACGTAGTCTCACTATATTGAAAGTGTGTTGAATAGATTCAACTATGGTGCTTGTGCACCGGCGTCCACACCAATGGACCCTAGTGTAAAACTAGCACCGATTGTGGGCACTCCTATATCTCAGTTGGAGTATGCCCGAGTCATTGGATGTCTTATGTGTGCCATGACTAGCACTATACCTGATATAGCCTATACTGTGGGAAAACTAAGTAGATATACTAGCAGTCCGAGTAAACTGCATCAGCATGCTGTGTATAGAGTACTAAAGTACCTTAAGAGTACCATGCATTATGGTATTTCTTATGTAGGGTATCCACCCATTTTGGAAGGATACTCTGTTTCTTGGGGTTCCAAGAAACAGACTTGTATATCTAATTCTACAATGGCGGCAGAGTTCATACCTCTTGTTTCTGCGGCTAAAGAAGCCGAGTGGTTAAAGGATCTCTTGTATGAGATTCCTTTGTGGCTAAAGCCGATCTCACTGATATCTATCCATTGTGATAGTCAGGATATGCAATCGAAAGCGTACAGTGAGGTGTACGATGGAAAGTCCAGACACACATGTGTAAGACACAGTATAGTGAGACAACTTATTCGAGAAGGTGTCATCATTGTGGACTTTGTGAGAACTAGTCAGAATCTAGCGGATCCATTTACGAAAGGCCTAGCTAGAAACTTGGTTCTGAAAACTAGTGAAAACCTGTCATTGTTCGTCACCCATGATAGGCCCTCAACTCGACACCTGGTATGACGTCAGGTCTCGGGTTCAATGAGTGAGACTTATCATCCGTGTGACTGCAAGCACTAAAAGAAGAGTTTTTCCATCCATTGTGAAAAGTGCTTGGTTACCTGTGTCAAAGAACCTAAGAGGATGAGCGTATGCTCTTAATGGACCCGGATTTATTTTATTACTGAATGTCGAGTCGCAGGACATGATCAGTGGGGTCCACCTTAGTGAGTGTGAAGTTTGGCCGCTTCAAGGGGTGATTTTTGACAAAGGGTTTGGCCCTGAAACACTTACGAAGGGTACAAGACACAAGGCTTCATATGTGTCGATCTGGGAGTTGTAGGGTGTGTACGGGGAGTACGTATTATGTGTGATTAGATAGTTGGTTAGTCAAATGGGTTGTATGGTTCAAAGCTTGGTCTACCATTTTCAATCCGATGAACTGTAACAGTCTTTTCACTAGCCGGGGATTCAATCGAGAGACACCCTCGTTGATACACAACAAGACCTCCTTTAATTTAGAGATGTTGATTGTGAGAATGGTTGTATTTTGAAAATGGTGGGGGATTATTGATGTATTTTCAAAATGAGAATTGTTAATGAAGTGTTTGAGATTTGTTCCGATGTTATTTAAAGTGATTTTTACATGTATAGGATGTGTGTCGATACAGAGGGCTCGTGGTTCGACACACAATCTTACAGAACGATAATGCAGAGTTGTGTGTCAACACACAGAGCCCATGTGTCGACACACAATCTTACAGAAACACACGGAACAGAGCTGTGTGTCGACACACAGCCCCCTGTGTTTTTGGCAATTTCGGTTCGAGGTTTTTCCTGGTTTTGGGCGCCCCTTTTGGGGTGTTTTTTGGGACATATTTCTTCGTTATTTTTCATATATATTTCCCCCTTGATCAGATTTATGATATAAGAAAAGAATTGCAAAAAGAGAGATTATAATTGTAAGAACTTGAGAATATTTTTGTTGAAAGTTCTTGAAAACACCATTCTCATTCACCTCCTTTGTCTCTCCCTTTACACACTTTCACTTCATCATTTTGGTTGTCGTTGTATCCTCGAGACTATTTCCTACGCCGAAATAAGTCCTAAGGAAAGTGACTACATGACCTCGATACCTGAGATCTCTAGGATACCCGTACTTGCAAATTTTACAAGAGATGACACTAACAATTAGTGTTAAACCCATTACCTCACAAAAAAACAAAAAAAAATATTAAATAGAAGTAAGGGTTTACCCCATGTCACCCTTCCCCCTCTTTATCCCATTTACTATATTGCGGAAGGGGTTAATTTTTTACGCCTCGGGCATGTGTTAAATATGTGCTAGAGCCAATTCGTCATTTCTGTTGGGCATGTTGTTAAGTTAAAAGTTGAACAAAATTTGGGCAATTTTATTTCTATAAACAAAATTTGGGCAATTTTATTTCTATAAACAAAATTTGGGCAATTTTATTTCTATTTTAGTTACAACTCTTTTTTGTCCCAAAAAAAAAAAAAGAATGGCAATTCTCTGTATATTTGCTTCTTTACTTAATTATCAAACATGAATAACTAGTTTATCTCTCTTTATCTAACACATTTAAATAAAGGTAAGATAATCTCTTACTCTTCAACTCTTTACCTTTCTCCATTCTCCACTATGGAACATACTCAGTGACTCAAGGACTCCTGCCCACTCAGGGTCTGGGGGGGCCGGATGTTTCGAGTCAAATAAGAGGAGTGAAAAATGTTTTGGGTCAGTCTCTCTCTGAATTCCCCCTCCTCACGCTACTAATTTTTTTTTTTTTAAATTTTATACTCAAACCTTAGCTGAACTTCGAGAAAGACAAGAGTAACTCTTCCTTATTTTAATTCCAACAGTTCAAGGAGCCATTGCTCAAAATAACTTTTAAAAAAAATATTACTAAAAATAGCATACTTTAAAAAATAATACTTCAAATAGCATCCACATCATTCCACATAAAATTTAAATGCTTTTTAAAAATAACTGGGGAGGGATCTGGTGCTGGCACAGCCACAGAGAGAGAGAGAGAGAGAGAGAGAGGAGAGAGAGAGGGGTGGGAAATTTTTTTTAATTTAGTGTTTTTATTTTATTTATTTGTATAAAATAAATAATTTTAATATTTAAATCTGTATTTTAACTATTTATTAATTACATATTTATCAAATTTTTATTGTCATTTGAATTAGTTTTTTTAATTTAAATTATTTGTATAAAATAAATAATTTTAAATTCAAGTTATTTATATAAAATAATAATAAATTTATATTTTGACTGTGTATAAATTAGATATCTGTTGTATTTAACAAAATTTATATATTAAAATTTTTTTGTCATTTGATGCTTTCAAACAAAAATTTAACGGGTACCTAAATAATTATCATTTAGGTACCCGTTAAATTTTTATTTGAAAACATCTAATGACAACAAAATTTTAATATATAAATTTTGTTAAACACAACATATATCTAATTAACAAACAGTCAAAATATAAATTTATATATTAAAATTATTTTATATAAATAACTTGAATTTAAAATTATTTATTTTATACAAATAATTTAAATTAAAAAAATTACTTCAAATGACGATAAAAATTTAACGGATATATAACTATTAAACAGCTAAAATATAAATTTATATATTAAAATTATTTATTTTATACAAATAATTGAAATAAAAAAATTAAATTAAATTCCCTCCCCCCCTCTCTCTCTCTGTTCCCTCTCCAATTATTTTTAAAAAACATTTAAATTTTATATAGAATGATGTAGATGTCATTTGAGACATTATTTTTTAAAGCATATTATTTTTGGTAATATTCTTTTTTTTTCATGTCATTTTGGGCAATGGCTCCCGTTCAAGTGAGGGCTCATCTATTGATTATAATCACAGAAGAGCTCGCCCGTCCTTGGTCTGTTCCAATAGTTGGGGTTGTAGTTGACTATTCCCGGGACACGATTTCTAAGCCGGCATCCCCGCTTCAGACATTACCGATGTCTTAAAAAAAAGTCAAAGAAGAGTAACCCCACGTATAGTCCTTTCTATTATCATGCAACGGAAAGTTCCCACCTTTAAAAGACACTCATGATTTGAACAAGTGTGTTATCATTATCCAATTTCAATAACATGCTGCAATTCTTATGTTCCCATTTACAATCCTCTAGGGCCCTTCATTAATAATACCTCTTTCATTTTATGCATAAAGCTTTAGCTGATGTGACTGCATATTCTTTAGGTATAGTTTTTATAAGTCATGTTGACATTTTTACGAAACATAACCTTCAAAATGTAAAACATGAAAAAACTCCCCTTCTAGTCGGAGCACAACTATCCTCAGATGAAGGCAAACTGTTAGCAGACCATACTGAATGTAGAAGTGTTGCAGGGGCCCAATAGTACTTAACTATGACTCGCCCTAACATACGCTATGCGGTTAACCTCGTTTTCTCAGTTTATGCATGCGTCTCGGACTAACCATTGGCAGGTTGTCAAGTGAATCCATCAGTACCTGAAGAGCATGCCTAACCATGACTTTTCTCTGACTCCGAGCTCTCTTGCTACCATATTTGCCTTTGCTAATGTGGATTGGGTTGGTTTCCCTGACACTCAAAGATCCACCACAAGTTATGTAGTCTTCTTCAGACCCAATCTCAACTCATGGCGTGCCAAGAAGCAACCCACCATTGCCAACTCCACCACCAAGTCTGAGTACCAAGTTGTGGCTCAGGAGGTTGCTGAAAGTGATTAAATCAGATACCTGATGTGTGACCTTGGCCTCCGGCATTTCGGCCCAATTGTTATCTATAATGACAATGTCTCCGCCTCCTACCATGCTGCCAACGTGGTTTCCAATGATCGGAGCATACGTGCAGATGTCCACTTCCACTACGTTAGAGAAAAGGTTGCCAAAGGTGATCTCCACGTTTGATACACACCCACCACAAAGCAAAGTGGCCGACATCTTCACCAAAGAACTATCCGTTGACAGATTCCTATTTTACAAGTCCAATCTTCATATGACTTCACCACGTTCAACTTGAGGAGACCTATTAGATGATACAAATATTAGGGTTTCATATCTCATTTCCCATATTATCCTTAGTGTCAACCTAACCCGAAGATCAACTTATGTAATCTTGTAGGCTATTTAGCCTATATAAGGCTCCTCTTGTACTCATTTCTATCATTAGAAAATTGCTATATACAGAGGAAAAAAAGGACACGAAAAGGGAAAGAGTGAGAATCTGACCCCAAGCCTCACATTTTGTATGCAAAGTCATTACCATATGAGCTGCAGCTCCCTTGTGCTTTGCTTGGTTGAATTAAAATATTCAATCCTACTTGTGATGGTGTAACTCGTGCCTTTTCATGTGCCTTTTTTCGTTATATATAGCATTGCTTCTATCATTAAGTAATACATTTTATTTACATTCACAATTGGGTGAGATTTATTCTTTATTACTCTCCTTGTCAAACAAGAATAGATTTTTTTTTTTTTTTTCCAGGTTGGTAAGGAGGGGTATGGATATTTTATTACTAGTGGGATTCGGTCCTTGGTGACTTTGCCCCCCGATGATCATCACTACTAAGTCAAACTTTATTTGATACTAAGAATAGAGATTTATCCTCTATTATTCTTACTCCTTTTTACCCCTCGTATCCCTTGTTTTCCATCAGTAAGGACCTTTGGGAGCTACAATTTGCTTAAGTGGGGATTCGAATCCGGATGTTGCAGTTAGCTATCGGTATTCTCCACAAATAGACTATACGTTCATGGGGGACAACTTACACAATTTTGTTTCAATTAGGAGGGGGAAGGAAAACAATTAAGAAGAAAGAGAGGTGTGACCAAAAAAAAAAAAAGAAAGAAAGAGAGAGGAAAAGAGGTAATGTAATTCGTGTTATTTATATTGTTATTTTAATATTTTTAAATTTGTTCAAATTGATTCCAATTTTTTTGTTTAAAATAATTTTTTAATATTTTAAATTTGTCCAAATAAATCCCTTATGTTTTTTTCTTTTATTCAAAATGGGTTCCTAATATTTTATTAATAATAAAATTAGTTCCTCATCTTTTTAATTTTTACTTATTTTTGATCATCAAATAAGAGACTAAGTTTACCATAAAATAAACAATTAAGGAATATCTTAAATAGAAGATAAGTAATTAATTTAAATAAAATTATAAATAATATTATAAACTATTTTAAATAAAAATATAAAAATAAGAAACTAATTTTTAAAAAAAATTCAAAAACACGAGAACAATGGTGCAAAATAACTAAAGTCCAACCAAAAAATGGTCAATCCAACCGGTTACGTATCTTAAAAGTTGCTATTAAATTATTGTATAATATTAACATGTCCATGCAGACGCGTTACCTAAATTATAATATATGATATTTTATTTTTTTTTAGCACTAAATTATAGTATATTATATTTTTTTCTTTTAGCACTAAATTATAATATATTATAATATATGATGATTCGAGAAAAGAATTCCAAAATACATGTGCGTACCCTTCGAAAGTCCTTCCCCTTAGCATGTGCCCTGCATCTCTCTCTCCCTCACTGTATATATATATACACTGCCCTCTTATGAGAGGATGAAAGTGTGAGAGGGGTAAATTCTGACATTTTATTATAATAAACGGTCAAGATTTATTGAATATTAAAAAAATAACAGTTTACGGTTATAATTTATTGAGTATTGAAAAAAAATATAATTTCCTTTCCTTATACCTTTTTTTTTCTTTCTACTCCATGAAATGGTATGAGCCGTAAATTATTATTTTTTTTAAGATTTAATAAATCTTGACTATCCATTACAATAGAAGGACATTTGCCTCTCTTATGCTCTCATCCTCTTAGAAGAACACCTATATATATATATATATATATATATATGGAACATGACTTTTATAAAAGAAGAAAAGAAGAAAAATAATGACCATTGAATCTAAATCTATAAAATTTAGAATATTTATTTTAATGAGAGGTGTAAGAATAATTTTTAATTCTTAATCTTGAATTTAGATCTAATAGTTATTTTTATTTCTTTATTTCATCTCTCACCCTCTTACATATATACATATATATATATATAGTTAGTGCATTTGATTAAAGAGGGAGTGTGATGTGTAAAAGGAGGATTATATCAACAATTAAATGAGTGACTCATAATCCACTTTCACCCTTCCATTTTGGAATGCGACAGACTATCTTGGAATCCCGCATTCGAGGCACCTTCACTCGTACCTCAATGTAACGATCTCACCAATTTAAGAAAATATAACATATTGCACGATGTATCCAATTTAATATTTAGCATTAAAACAAAAATTAATTTTAGTATTAAATGATTATCTTGTTTATATATGTTAGATAAATAAATTAAATACGGGTGTATTTAATACCACGTTTTAATTCATATTTTTTGTTTTTAGAAACTAATATTAAATTGTAGACTCGATTTTTTCTACTTCATAATTTCTTTGTTTTAATATTTTTCCTAACTTACATGAAAATTAAAAGACATTTATTAAACTTAATTTTTAGTTTTTTTAAAAATCATAAAATATAAACGAGAAAAATAACTCAATCTTTCTTTCTAGAAAAAAAAATATTTTTTAATACAAAAAAGAAAAGAAAGTTATTTTCGAATAAAAATATATATTATTTTGCTATTTTTAAGTAAAAGTAGAAAATACATACTTCCCATTTAGAATAAAACAAAAAAGGAAAAATAATAATTTTTGGACAAAATAACCTTTCAAAAACAAATACTTTCTATAAAAAAAACTGTTATAAAAAATATAAAAAAATAACAATTGTTTCACAATAATTCACAACAACAGCAACAACAAATCCATTGCTTGCAAGGACTTCCACAAAAGTAGAGTCTGGGGTAGATATACGTAGCCTTTTTCTTTCAAGCTGCTACCCTAAAAAAAGGCGATTTTTGAAAACTCTCAATAATTCACAAATACCGTAAAGAAAACGACGTTAATGTGAGAGTATAAAGCAACTGTGACCTAATATCCAGCCCGTATCCAACTCATCAGCTTCCAATATCTCCTGTCATACACTATTCAATCTCTGTCTCCTTTCACCCTAAGGAATCACTCCCCAAAACAAAAAAAAAAAAAAAAGGAAACTTTCATTGTGAAAATGAAATTATTACTAGAACAAAAGTAGTTATTGTCAACTTATTAGGACCTTACTTTAATAATAGTAAGTAAAAAAATATAGTATTATTTTAGACTAATAGGTGTAAAATTCAAGACCTTTTTTGAACTTTTTTTTAAAAAATTTATAACTTAACTAACTTATATAATATATAAGTCGTCTCATGGCTAAGGTCAACCTCTCCTCATTAGCCAAAAAAATTATTATTATTAGAATAATAATATAACTTATAAAAATTATAACTGTAAAATTTTCTTAAAAATAACGATATCTTTTTAACAATAATAATTTCGTCACAACAACCACCTTAGTTATAAAAAAAAAAAGGCGGGGGGACTAAAGAAGCAGGCCATGCAATCCTCATCCACTAATCAAGGCAATAAATACGCATTTAAATAACAAGAATAAAAGAATATCATACATATTTCCCCCAAAAAACAAAAAAAAACTTCTATCTCTATCATGTTCTTCCATGATTGAAACCTCTCCCACCCAACCACCATGTTACCCACTACCAAACCCCCTATGTTTTACACTTTAATTTCCAACAATAATAAAAACAAGAATGACAAAGCACAAAATCAAAACAATAAATACAATTTAGGACAATGTTTGGCACCGTTTTCTATTAGTAGTTTTTGGTCTTTTTAGAAACTAAAAACTAGGTATTGAAATAGTTTTTTCTGGTTTACGTTTGAAAGCGCTGAACCGAAAACAGAAACAATTGTTTCAAAGGTATAGTCTTTAAATTTTTGAAAAGACCAAAAGCTACAAAACAGAAAACATCGAGTTTGCTTCCTCCCCGCATTGTTAGGATTCGTTTCAACTCGAAAGACGATGATCTTCATCGACAATCCATGGAGTCGAATGTGTCAGCGAATCCCGAGGGCTTCGTAGGAATGCTACCCTCAGTTCTACTGTAGGAAAGATCACTGATCATGGTAGAAGTGCCTTCATCAGCTTGCCATTGTCGCAGAGCTTGAGGGAGGCTCATATGGAGGTCAATGCCATAGCTTTCTTCGTCTTCTTGGCAAGAAGGTTTCCAGTGCTCGACGAGAGGACTCAACACATTCACCGCGTGTCCCATGTCAGGTCTCTGATGTGGCTCGCGAGCTGTGCAATGACCCGCCAGCTCAGCTATCCTGCAGATACTGTTGAAAGTCTCTTCGTCAGGGTCTAGGATAGCGTCTATGGCTTTCCTGATATTGTCCTTGTTGATTAGTATCCTTCGGAACCATGTCACCAGATGAGATCTTTCATCTGGCATGGTTTCGTCAAGCGCTTTTCTACCCGTTATCAGCTCCATTAAAATGACTCCAAAGGCGTAGACGTCAATCTTGGTTGTCACTCTACCAGTAACTGTTGGCACAAGAAGGTGAAAAAGATGTTCATCAATCAATATACTCGAAACGAAAAGCTGGACATTTAAAACACAAGTTGCAACCAGATGTGCACTTGTATATATTAGAGTATAAAATTATTCACAGGCTTTCACTCCTCAACTTAAGCATTTAGGATAGCCAATTCTTTGACATTGCATCAGAGCCTCGGGAGTGAAGATGTCACAAATTGGAATTTCAATAGGTATGAGATAGGTCTGTGTACTATTCACGCTTTATACCTAATGTGCATTCATGGGAGGCTGAATGTTAAGAGTAAAACCATTAATATGCCTTCACCCATTAGATTAAATTTTTGGGAGAGAGAGTTCTTTAACAACATACATGTAACTTTCCCTCAGAGGACAAGTCACAGTGAAGCTTTGAACTAGAGGGAACTTAGTGACTCTAAGTTTGATACAATTTTTTCCAAAATATCTAACAGACCACATCGACTTAGCCAAATATTGATGCAATTATATTATTATACAGATTGTCGAGTTTTTGGGTTTCAATAATAGTGACAATCTTGCATCAAAATAGTTAAGAAATATGTCAAATGGTTTCTCAAAGCTCCCATACTGTGTCAATGCTCAAGATAGAGTCCAGACAGTGTAAAGTATTCCATGTTTGTAAAATACGCAAGTGTAATGATAGCCATATTGATTCAATATTCAGAAATTCAGATCAAAAGGAACGAATGATTATACACATTATAAGAGTATTCTTGACTCTTCACCCCTCAGCTTAAACTTTTAGAATTGTTTGTTCACTAACTTGGTATCAGAGCCTTCTTAATCAAGAGGTCTCGAGTTCGAATCTCAATAGCCTCCATTCTATAAGTTAATATAATTGAAGCAAAAAGTATAGGTTGTATATTTGCTTTATCCATGTTTCAAGTCCAACAGACATTTTCATGAAGAGGTATGTTAGAGTATAAAACTATGTCCCAGCCTTCACTTATCAACTAAGCTTTTGAGATAGTTAATTTTTTGACAATACATGAAGAGAAAAGAGCTAGAGATTGCACTCTCATCACAAATACTTAGCAACTTGGTCGTACCCATTAAAACGTGAGAATTTCTAGCAGTCAGAAACGATTCAGAAAAAACTTACCTGCATATTCAGGAGCAAGATACCCAAAAGTGCCAGCTAATCGAGTCTCGACAGAATACTTCCCATCTGGGGCATTTTTTACCAAACCGAAATCTGCAACCTTGGCCCTCATGTCATCTCCAAGGAGTATGTTAGAAGGCTTAAGATCTCTATGTATGAAACTCGTCTGCGCTAAGCTATGCAGATACTCGACCCCCCTCGCCACATCCAATGCTATCGTCACTCTCTGCTTCCATGTCAGAGGCGGGTAACGGTGCTCCTGCCAGTCGAACAGATGCTGCCCCAACGTTCCCTGCGGCATGTGCTCGTATACTAATAGCCTCTCATTACCGTTGATGCAGTACCCAAGAAGAGCAACCAAATGACGATGCCTAACTTTTGTAAGTACAGCAATCTCAGCCTGGAATTCATTCATCCCTTTCGTTCCCATTGCTGAAGATTCCATTCGCTTCACCGCAATCTTAGTCCCATCATGGAGCTCCCCTTTATAAACGACCCCGAACCCTCCCCTTCCTAGAATATTCTCTTCGTTAAAGTTGTTTGTCACTTGCCGAAGGACTTGGATTGAAATCGCGACATTCCCACCTTCAAACACGGACATCTCCCTAGGATCACCGCTGCTCTGACTATGCAGTTCACTCGGGACGCCAGCATAACTGGTGACACCACCCATGATGTTGGTCTTCACCATCTCTTTTCCAGCTTCAGGGTTCTGAACCTTGCCGAATTTCATGTGCCTCTTCCTCATATAACACTTACACGACACAAATGATACAACCACGACGAAAATAACAGCAGCAATAGCTAGGCCAGCAATCAAACCGGCGCCAACAGAAGAACCCTTCGATTTCCCACTACTATTCCCACCTTGCGAGGTCGTATTCGACCCCGACCCTGGAGCCCCTCCTTTAGCGGTATCAACATCAGTCCCAATATACTTGTTGCCGGTAGTAGTAACAGTCACAGAAGACCGAAACTTCGGCAATTTCCCACTTAGATTATTGTCAGACGCATCAATTTTCCGAAGTTGAGACAACGTGGCTAAGCTATCCGGTATAGCGCCAGTCAAATTGTTACCATTCAAGTAAATTTCATGCAAAGACGTCAAATTGGCAAAAGCAGGAGAAATAGTACCACTAAACCCTCGCCTAGCAAAATTAACAGTAATAACATTCCCATTAGAATCACAGGTGATAAATGTCCATTGATTGCAAGCATTGTTACCTTCCCAAGCATCGGCGAGCTTCACCGGATACCCTAACGCCCCCGCTACTTCCAGCAGCGCGGTCACCTGCGGATCACATGGCCCCGACGTATCCTTACAGAAGCTGTTGGTACTCCCAAGACTCACATTCACATTCTTGGCGAAAACCGGCAATGGCCCCTGGAGGTGGTTGTTCTGCAACGAGATGTTCACCAATTTGGGCATGGACATCAAAGATCCCGGCACAACCCCAGTTAACTCATTGTCCCTTAGCTGCAGATCGAAGATCTCAGTGCAATTAGAAAGGTCCGGGACGGGTCCGGTGAACTTGTTAGCATGGAGCCACACCTGGGCTAATTGGGTCATGGACCGAACCACATCAATCGACCCAGAAAGACCCAGATCCTGATTATTAACCCAGAGGTTCTGAACCGAAGACCCACCAAAAGAACCCGGAAGACCACCCGTTAGATTGTTGTAAGAGAGGCGCAAATTCTGCAAACTCGACAACCCAGAAAAGATATCCGGAATTGGACCCACAATGTTCGCATTGCTAGCATAGAAAGTCACAAGACTTGGTGACTGACCGAGCTCAGAAGGGTACTCCCACGGCGCAAGCCCGGTGTTGTCAGAGATAGACAGCGTCTGAAGACTCGTGAGCCCGGCAAACGCACCGGGCGCAACTGAACTGAACTTGTTAGAGTCCAAGTAAACCTCTTGAAGAAAACTGAGATTAGCCAGAGAGGGTACAGCGCCGGAGAGTTGGTTCTTTTGGAGAGAGAGTTTGGTGAGCTGGGAGAGAGAGTTGAGATTAGAAGGCAAAGTGCCGGAGAGAGACTGAGAGGCTAAGTTGAGGGAAGTGACGCGGGAGGAGGAGTCGCAGTTGACGCCAGACCATTTGCAGATGGGGGAAGAGGAGGACCACCCGGTTGGGGTGGGAGAGAGGGCAGCGGAGAGCTTGGTCATGATGTCCGAGTCGGAGGCGGAGGAGAGAGAGAGGAAGAGGAGGAAGAAAAGGAGTGGAGGACGTTGGTTATGGCGGTGAGACGCCATTGTTGTTGAGCTTGAAGAGGGGAGAGAGAGAGAGAGAGAGAGATTTGTTCTTGTTGCTCTGGTTTTGGGCGTTGTAATGAAGCATGGGATTTGTTAGAGTCACCGCCCTTCGCTTCTGAATTGTAACAGTCGCTTCACTCTTTTTCATTTATCTCTTTCGGCATCGTTTGATATATAAAAAATAAATACAAAAAATAAAAATTTTTAAAAAAATACATATTATGATTTTTGTTTGATACGTGGGAAGTGAGAAGTAGGGAAGATGAGAGAAGCGATAATTATCAAGCAATTTTTAATTTTTTTAAAATATCGAAAGTAATTTATGTGATCCTTTAAATAAGTTCTAATTCCTTTATTTTTAACTTGCATTCTGAATAAAGTCTATTTCCCATCGTACCAACTAAACGTATTTTTCCTACTTCCTGGAAAGTTGACATAGAAATTGAATTCTTAAAAAATATAACTTTTTACAGAAATTTAATTCATGCGGCAATCAAACAAGACCAGTTTCTCTTACGTTCTTTTCTTTTTGTCAAAGTTAACGTCAAAAGTAAAAGAATTTATGGAAAGTACAATTTTTTCCTTTTGTTTGGCTGACGGAAAATACGTAAGATGCGGAAAGTTTCAATTCTTTTAAAATATAGGTAATAACTTAGGTAGCCTCTCTTAGATATATTCTAATTATTTTGTCAACTGATACCTAAGGAAGTTATATTTTTCATTCTGTTAACCAAATAGTTTTACTTACTTTCTAGGAAGTAGATATAAAAATTAAAAATTCTCAAAAAATGCAATATTCTGTAAGAATTTAATTCACGTAGCAACCATAAAAGGCCTTAGTTTCTCTTGTTGAATCATTAGTTATTTAAACCTTTTTTATGGTTTTTGAAATTATCATGCTTTGTATAAAATTACACAAAATCTTAACTAAGATTTCCCGAATTTCAGCACAAGGTATAAATATAAAATGCTAAAATCTCTTGATATCTTATTAGACACGCACATATATATATAATGTCAAGATACCTAAGTGATAATTCATTAAAATTTTAGAGTAGCCTTGTTACTTATCTCATAATATATATTTCAAAATTGGGAAAAAAAAAAATAGTGATATCCTTCCATTTTCAAATATATAAATTTCAAAATATTTTGTATGAGATAAAATATTAATTTTGAAATAAGGGGGAGATTTGTTATGATGCTATTTATCTCAAAATTAATATTAACTTTATTTGATTTAGATACGATTTGAAAAAATATTTGATATAATTTAGCTACCTTATCTGATTGGGATTTGATTGCTATTATGACTAGGTAACTTAATTATAAATAGGAGTTAAGGATTGTTATTTGAGAGGTATGGAAAAGGAGAGGCAATGGGAAGGTGAATTGCGAGGTTTTATAATTGAGAGCTGATGAGAACTTTTATAGCTTCATCTTTTCAAAGCTACGTTATGGAAGATTGGTGGCTCGCCATGCAGAAACTACGTTGATGAGAGGGTTGGTAACTCGCCGTGCAGAAGTTACACTGAGAGGGGTTAATGACTTGCCATACAGCAGTTACACTTGGAGAGGGTTGGTGATTTACCATGCAATAGTCACACCATTGATGTTGATGATTGATTGATGTATGTATAGGGTTGGGGTTATAATTAGATATTCTAATCCTTAATTTCATAGTAGGTCCCATAGTTTTTCCCTCTAGTTGAGTGAGAGTTTCCATGTAAATATTCAGTGTGTTGTTTTTCGATTTTGTTGATTTTATGCTTTCATTGTGCTTAATTATGTGAATTTTTCCAACAATATATATAAATTTCAAAATTGGCAAAAAAAAAAAGAAAAAAATAGTTATGGCCTTCTTTTTTTATATTTGTAAAAAAAAAAAAAAAAGGTCAATGATGAATGATAATCCTAATGTTGATTTTAGGTAAAAATGCTATAAAATTTTCATACCACATTATCCCAACAAATATAATGAATACCTTTTCCAAGGAATAATATTAATTGATATATTAGTACACATATTCATATCAAATTTGTACATAAAACCCAATATGTTGTTAAGATAAATTTTAAGGTTTGAGTTTTATAGTTATTGCATTTAATTACAACATTATATTTATAAAGCATCATACTGTTATATACGTATGAATATCAGAGTTGGATTTTTACATACTAAATGAGGTTCCATTTCAAAACTAATTGACAATGAGTGGAGGAGCTCCTATAGTATATAAATTGGAGCTCCTATAGTATATAGTATATAAATCTGATTATTACACACTGTGTTGTTGTTGTGATTAATACACACTGTAAGACTCAAAAACGTCTTGCTCTGAAACGAATAGGTTAAAGAAACTCGAATGGTCCTATATCACACGTCAATCATGTGAGATTAGCCATATAAATAACCCAACTTGCTCACCGTAAAAAAATAAAGTTAAAATACATATCAAAAGTTCCTAAATTCTCCCAAAATTTCAAATCGTTTATTATTCAATCTCTTCTTATCTGAAAAATCATTTGAAGAGTATGTAATAAAAGTTTTCAAAGAGGTAATATCAAGCGTAAATTATTTATTAATACTCTGAGATTTCATATATTAAGTTTGTAATCCTTAAACTTTGTGAAATATTTTTTTAGTCTAAAAAGTTATATGTATTTAATAAAATAGCCAAAATAGCAGTACATAAGAGTGTAAAATAGACTCATCGTCCAATCCTTCATTAATAATGTTACAAAATTGCAGCTCTTATGTAGGATTAGGGAACCAGCACATCAAGGGAATAATGACAGGTTTTATATCTTTTTACATCATTGTTTAGACTAAGTTATTAAATACATATAACTTTTTCAAAAAATTATTACACAAGTTTATAGATTTAAAAAACTAATATATCAAACCCTAAAATACTATATAATCTAACATAACATTGATGGATAGAAAATATGCGCCGCAAGATGCCCAAATACAAATAACGAAGTTGTTACTTATAAGGAGTACAAGTGAACTTTATAAAAAATTATTGAACACTCATATTAATAATACAATAAATATGTTGGTAAAAACATAAATTAATTGAAGTATAATTTAAACTATTGTAAATAATTCATGCCACCAAGGCACCAAGTAGTGGGATTATGATGACCCCGAACCTGTACAACCCAACCCAAGATTGACCCTAACCCAGGACCACCTGAGGTTAAAGTGACTCGAATTCGAAATAACTTGACCCACAGCCAAGCTGACCCAAGTATAGGTAAAATCCAAAAAGTGACTTGGATTTAATGGGTCAACCCGAGCCCGAACCAGCCCGAGTTTATTGTAAACGCAAAATTATCCAAACCCGACCCAAATGACCCGATTGCCACCTCCAAACATTACCCGGTACAACAACAATAGCCCCAGCATTTCAAAGACTCCAGCCTAAACGGCTAGTAACAGTAATAGGCAAAGTTAAAATATTTTTCGAATGTGCGCAGACTTTCTTCTATAGGATGGTATCCTAAAACGAAGCTGCTCCCAAACATTAGCCGGTATTTAAGGATAAAGAAACATGCAGCCGCAAAATGCGTAAATAAGAACAGGTGGTGGTAGGCCAGGGCTGTGAGTGTGAAGGCGTCACAGTCGGTGAGATACCGTTGGTTTTGTTCTCCGCGTAGTTGCAAAATGCAAAACGCAACACAGAGCAGTTTCAAAGCAACCCTCCTTTGTGCTGTCACTTACCTAACTCTTCTATAAAATACCACCCCTCCAAATAAAATAAAAAACAAAGCAATATTTTTAATGCTCCAAAAGCTTCCATCTAAGCAAAGTTTGAGAGTGGATGTATACAACATTCCCCTTCAGGATGCTACCCTAACCCCCTGTTTGGCAACGGGATAAAGTGGGGTAAATTTTTACCCCTGTTTGGCAAAGTTGTTCGAGGGATAATGGGGGGTAATTTTTACCCCCCTTTATCCTCCATTACCCCTCTTTACCCCCAATTTCTTTAACCTCCAAATTGGGGGATAAAAGGAGGTAAGGGTAATTTTTAAAAAAAATTGACATTTTTACCATTATTTTAACTATAACTCTCCTAACTCTTACTCCTTTACCCAATTGTCAAACAAGAGTACTTATTTACCCCTCTTTACCCTTACCCCTCTTCATTTGACATATCCAAACAAGGGTAGAATATTAACTTACCTTTCCCTCCCTTTACCCCTCTCTACCCTTACCCTCATTTACCCCTCTTTACCCTGTTGCCAAACAAAGCATAAAGAGAGGCTGTTTTCGAGAACTCCCAACCTGAGGAGTGCAACACGAGGACTTTCCAGGAGGTCACCCATCTTCATACTACTCTTACCCAAGCACGCTTAACTTCAGAGTTCTAATGAGATCTGGTACTTGCGTGTTGGTACTCTCTCAAGTTACCCCTCCAAATAAAATAAGAAAGAAAAAAGAAAAAAAAAAATGGGTGACTATTGAGTTTGACCTAACTCGTATGATTTACCTATACAACTGTCTATGATGACTACATATGATGGTTTAGGAAACTCTCAATTTTAGTGTAATAGTCACAGTATTCACTTCAATACGTAGAAAGTAGAGGTCGGAAGTTGAAATTCATAGAAAGTACGAATTTTGACTCTTGTTTGGTTGACAGGAAGTTAGTAGAACGCAGAAAGTTGAAATTGCTTAACAATTTTCAATTCCTACAAAACGCAGGAAGTAACTTACTTAACCCTCACTTGGTAAGTTCTAATTCCATCGTTTTTAACTGGTATCACGAAAGAAGTTCTATTTCCTATCCTGACAACCAAACATGTTTTACCTACTTCTTGGGAAGTTGATACGTGAATTGAATTCTCAGAAAATACAACTTTCTCGGAAATTAAATTCATGTGGCAACCAAACGAGGCCTAAGTTTTTGTGTTCGAATCTTACCTTCATGCATATAGTAGTGACTTTTCTTAAAATAATGTTATACCTCTTTTTTGTAAAAAAAAAAAGCGAAGTTATATGACAATTTTTGAATTTTATTGGTCGTTTTTTTGAACTTTACAATGGTAAACAAGAATACCAATATTTCCGAGATGAAAAATGGAGGACGAACTTCAAACCTTAGAGTCTTACTTTAGAAAATGAATAGTTCAATTATTGCACCATCTCCAACAGTTGCCTCTTGGTCTTATTGTGTTTAGTACTATAGCTCCTGCATATGAAGTTCTAACCTAATAGCAAAAGCATTATCAAAGGTAAAACTCTTAAGCTTAAAAGTTTTGGATCTAAATCTCAATCTCCGTATACCTAACAAAATAACATCACTATAATTGTGTGGTGATCTCAATGTTCGGCTTTTATTATTGTGAACTGTGATCCCGATGTCTCGAGTTTGACTTCAGAGTTCAAATATTGTCCTTTGATGTAATCATTTTTTTAAAATCATCCACTAAATAACATTCCCAGTGCCCCAAAAGCTCCCACCTAAGCAAGGTCTGAAGGGGTAAATGTACACAGCCTTCCCCCTTCAGTGTACCTTGAAGGAAGGCTGTTTCCGAGAACCCCCAACCTGAGGGATGCAACACGAGGACTTTCCAGGAGGTTACCCGTCTAGGTACTACTCTAGCCCAAGCACGTTTAATTTTGGAGTTCTAATGGGATCCGGTGCTTATAGGTAAAGAAACTTCTGAGCGTATGGAGCATACAGCTAAGAAGATATTCCAGTGCAGGCCAGCTATCTTCAATATCCCCCTCTTTTCTCTTTTAGAAGATAAAAAAGTATAACAATGTCCTACAAAGGGAGGGATATGAGCTTCCAAAAATGAGTTCCGAATCAAAACCTCGTGCTTGGTGGAAAGGAACTAATTATCCCAAAAGTTTAAGCTAGTAGTTGAAGGTCTAAAAATTATTTTATACACTAGTATGCCCGCCTCCCACACAAATGTTCAGATGAGGCATGAATAATGCATGGATACATCCAGGCCTTGTGTTTGAAATATATTAATATTTAAGGCAGGGCCCTTTTGGGATCAAAACTCATAACCTCTCCATTAACGAGGCTCTAATATCATATCAAGAAACCTATTATCCCAGAAGCTCAAGCTAGTAGGTGATGATCCTAACATACTTTTACACTAGCATTGGGAAAGTATACCTAACTACGAACAACAACAAATCCAGTGCCTTAAAAGCTCCCGCTAATGCAGGGTCTGGGGAGTGAGATACATGCAGCCTTACCTTTTCAGAATGTTAGCCCAAAGTATACCTAACTATTATACCAAATTCAACAGCACACACTGACTTGGATGTCCCAATTAGCAAGAAAAGACGAACCCAAAAAGCAAAGAGATGTAAAGAAAACAAAGTTGATGTCCCTTTCATTTGCATCCCAAAATCCTGAAATATTTTCAATGCAGAAACAAAAAAAACAACAAGACGCTGTATGCTACATTTCAACATGGGGTAACAAGAAATTTGACAGAAACACATACAAAACAAACACTGTAAAATACTCCTAAGAACATCTTAACCTAAGTTTCCCAAACCCCACAAAAAACAAATAAATAAAAACCCACTAAAACCCTTAAAATTAAGATACAGAAAACATCATCTCTTAATCTATGACTCACATAAAACATGATTTAAAAAAAAATTGTCTCTCTGATTAAAACTGCATTCTCTCAATAAATTACCCACCATACACCTCTTTTTCTGAGCAAAATAACCCACCCAACAAAAAAATTATACTTTTACTGCTTGTTTTTCAGATTTGATTTGCAGTATAAGGAGGCAGAGTTTAAAAAGCTTGATTTTTACGACGCGCCATTTTTCTGATTTCAAGATTGAACAGCGAGTCTCTGAAGATGCTCGAAGAACACTTGAAGGCTAACGTCATCTGTAAAGATAACGTCTGATCCAGCTCCTACATCGTATGCGTTGTTATATGTTGCTGATGGGTTCAGTTTCGCCAATAAGAATCTCGCCTGTGAAGAATTAGGGTAGAAAATGGATTATGGAATGTACTAAGGCTTTGTTTGTTTTCCGTCTCAATTCTATTGTTTCTTTGCACAACTTCGTAACAACAATCACAAACACTATAATGTTTTCCATCCTTGGGAAGAGATTGAGTTCCCCTCAACGAAAGAGGAAAACAGTTTCCTTCATAGACGAGAAAATGTTTTCCATCATAATTTCAAGCATATATGCTTCACTTTAACCTCAATCTTGCTAAGTGTGCAAAACGTTACATAAGTTTATAGAATGAAACCATTTTTCTTTGCTAGAAACATATAATTTTTTTTTAAAAGAAGTATTTTTAATTAAAAATAGCTTGTAACAAATAAATTGTAGGAAATTTTTTTTGTTGAACCAAACGGAAACTAAATGAGAGAACAGTGATTGTTTCCAGCTCAGTGGTAGTAACATCAAGAAAAGTAACAGAGTTTCACAAGAACAGAAGGACCAATCCGCAGGCAATAATCGTGGATCTAAGAAGAATACTCAAGACATTTGGATCAATGCATTCAATCAAGATTAAATCTATGACAATAGACCAACAAAAGAGCAAGCGCGAAACCATGTTCAACTTAGTTTCGTGACAGGGCAGAAACTGTAATCAACGCACATGATTTCTTCCAATAAAATTGAGGATAACCCAATAACACGATGCAACCAAAAGACATCCTAGTTGAGTTGGAAAAGTACGGCAGAACAGAGTTACTATTTCTCATATGCCTAATCTAGAAATTCAATTCCGAGTTCGGCGTACTTGTGACCTGGCCTTGGGTTTGCCTAGTTGAACGCACTCACACAGAGCGAATTGACATCCCTTGCCCCTTCACCTATCCATTTTCCATGCGGGTTCCTGGGTGGAGCCTGGTTTTAATCTACAATGCACCATGTCTATGAAGGGAAGGCCAGTGCTCATGGATGCGTTTTTTGGGCTTAATTTGGGGCCAATCCCAACTTACGGTGATACTAGGTTTTCGCGTGGCTTATATATACTCCTGTAGGGTTTGCAAGATGCTATAGAATTCTCTTATATTCTTCTTAAAAAGATAGAGAAAATCTCTACAACTCTGTGGACATAGGCACAATTAACCGAACCGCATAGATCTTATGTCTTGCTTTTTTTTTCTCGTTGATTTTTTTATTGTTCTTTTGTTTTGTTTCCTTAACATATCCTACACTATTATATGACGGGAATGAAAAATCTCTCAGATGATTCATCCAGTGTTCTTTCCTTCAACATGTGTTTAGGGTAAATAGATGTAATTGGGTGGAAAGGGAAGAGCCATGCTCAAGCTCTGTACTGGTGACACACCCTTGTGGTCGATCCTATAGTTTCTTTATGATTCTTATGTATTTTTAGAGTTTGATCCATGCATGCCCCTTTCAATGGGGCTAAGCCCATATTTATAAGCGCCCCCCCCCCCCCCCCAAAAGAAAAAAATCCTCTCTATTAGCTTTTGTACAGGACCTTGCCAGTAGGCTCCTATGAGGGTCATCTAATCTTCATGTTACCTAGTTCTGAATTTCCCAACTCATATCTCGCCCATTTATTCCGCCTTCTGCTATCTCACCCTTGAATTTTGTCCATAAAAAGGTACCTGGGCCATCTTTCATTTCGATTCGGTCACTCACAGCCATGCAATAGAAGACTATGTATACATGTATGTTCAAACTTTTGAATAAAAAGAAACAAAGTACGGTCTAACCTGGGATCCATGCTGATCACAAACCACCAACCTAGGTACAGGAAAGCGATCCCGGATAATCATCTGCGCATCATCATGTGGAGCTTGCAGCAGTTGTGCAAATGCCTGGAAAGTAGACACCAATGAAATTGATGACAGATTAGAACTACCATGATGGATGTATGGGAGATGCTTAATATCCGTTCGCATTTCTCATATTTATAAAGAAGGTAATTTGGCGGCGGATCTAGTGGAAGACCTTGAGAGAATTATTTGCACTGGTACACTAGGTAGGGTTGTCTATTAACAGTGTGCCTATTGCTCTCATTTATGATGCTACCCATTGATTATGATGCCTAGAGGTGGCCGTGGGCCGGGCTTGGGCCGGCCCCTAGGCAGCCCCCAGGCCCTTTTTTTTAATAATTTTATAAAAATATATAAAAAGAACATAATATATATATATAATCATTTTGACCAAAAAAAAAAATCAATTAAAATTTATTAATAAATAACATAACAGACAATCATAATAGTGCCTATAAAATTACAAATATATTTATAAAATGAAATGTATTATAACTTGTTAAAAAAATACAAGTAGAACAATGTAAATAAATCAATCTAAACTTGTTATGGTTTATGCGGTACAACTATTACAAATATGCATATATATAGCCGTTGAAGGGTGGTGGCCCCAGGGCTCGCGCCAGGCTCGGGCCCCCCTTCAACAAAGGGGGCCCGTGGCCTGGCCCACTGGCCACCTCCAATGATGTCCATGAAGAGGGTCACAGAAGAATCCACGAGGAAACAGGAAAGTGCAGTTTTTAAGGCAGGTCTCCAGAGTAAAATGACATAAAGCATAATCTAGGGATTTGAAAAGAAACATGGGAAAGTGATGCATAAAGCATATATAGATATTCTAAGGTTAAAGCATTTACCACCTATGTACCTTAAAATTTTAATATATATAATGAGATATCCCGAGTTTTAGAATCTTTATTGTCTAGGCACCCTGAAGTTCAAAATTTTTATCAATCAAGTATCTCCTCTGCGAACTTAGTGGATTAGTGGATTTTCATGGGAAACCGTTGACGTAGCACATGACTTTTAGGTATCCTCTATTAGAATCGGATGAATGACTTGTCAGAAAATGCAAACATGAAAAGTTATTTAGGCAATATATAAATATCTTTCATCAGAATCCATGAACTTTTTTCATAATCCACTGAATTATTGGCAAAAACACTAATGCAACCAATAAATACTATCGTTATCACATACCACATAGCATTTTCTTATGACAAGTCTCTGGATTCAGACAAAAATTCACCATAATTCAGCATAATATATCTTGATCATAAATTTTTTAAACATCAGGGTAACTATATTAAAATATCAAATACGTAGATGATAAATATTCAAATCTCTAGGTACCTAAATAATAATGTCCCATTCTTCAATCCGGTGCTGAAAATCTGATCAAAGGTAGAACAAAGAATGATGACCCACCTGGTGTTCCGGCTGATTCTGGTAACCCATGTTACGCCACTGAGCAATTGTCATTCCATGGAAGATGACGACACTGAAATATGTATCTAGCAAGAGTATGCGGTCAGCTGCAATAGACGCCACGTCTAATAATGCAGGAGAAGGCGGCGAATTGAACGAATACGATATGAGAGATGGCTGAATCATAACAGCACCATTGCTAATACTCTCGCGGTTCAACAACATACGGAAGTAGGCAGTTTCATCAGGACTATTGTTAAAAACCTGAAATAAAGAAGAAACATAAAATTCATACACAGATATCGTAACATTCCATCGATGGAGTTGACATATATGAGGTCCATATATAAACTCAAGCGGGGTTCCATCCTAAAACCGACCTGCATTAGATTGAGTAACCCACTAGGTTTATATATTTACCTCTTCTCCCTCATGACTACAATGTGAGATTTTTTATTAGACTCACATGTAGAGTCTATAACAGATATTATTGTTCATTACCTGAACAAACTGTGATCGCCTCAGATTAAACATGAACTGAGGGAACAATGAGAAACAAGGGTTTAATGTAAAAGATGATGGATCGTCTTTCCGGTAGTCGCCAAACTTGGAACAAAGACGAATTAGATTACGGTCCAACCACCGTGTAGCATCAAACCCTTCCTGTAATTAGAAAAAAAAATTGATAGCTGAGGTAAATACCTAGTTTCATAACCATTGGAGAATATGAAAACTGATCATACTTGGTAAAATACGGTATGGAAATTAATCGGGAATTGATACTTTGGTGCATTATTTGCCTTACACATAAAAAATCCAGTCAAAAGTTTACTGATTTCTAAAAAAGGTGTGTGTGTGTGTGTGTGTGTGTGTTTGTGCACGTGTATGTATGTATGTATCTATATATATATTTTAATTTTAATATAATATCATTGCCAGTGGCAAGTGTTAATATCAAAGCAACCTGTGGCTATTATTTAGTACAAGCCACATCATCACTCTAACAAAAACAATTATTACCCTGACTATAACCTATATATATGTATGTGATTACATTAGTGTGTATAATAACTCCTAAAATATTGATAGAGAGGACAAGGATATGAGTGTCAATTTGACTTTTGCTTGATTTTACCTATAATAACAGTAGCCTAAATAATATTATACGGTAAAAATACACAAGGTATAATTTAATAGTTTGGAAGTTAAAGTTTAAAAATTTAGCAAAATATAGAATATGAAGACTTAATATAAGTATAAATAATTATTTTCAGCTGATCGTTTGTTTTTTAATTGAAAAAAATGTGGATATATGTTATAAAACATGCATTATAAACATCAAGAAAATGCATATATTAGCATAATATTGGCAAAGACATGTAAACGCCTTTTTAAATGGAAAAAACGGATATATGTTTGGTTCCCAAATTATACCCGTATTTTACTAACAATGAAACTAACAAAAAAAAAATGGTGAATTGGGGGAAGTTGTGGATAGTGAAACAATGTATATGTCCATAAGACCTAAAATAAATATAATGTGGAAGATTAATGATAAAGATCCTTGAGTAATTTCAAAATATTACTCCTGCCTAAACGAAAAGACTCGGATGGATTTTGATTTCCTTCACGATTTTACATTATCTAGAACCTTTATCATTATCTTATCACATCTTTAATTATAAGGATCATAGTTTTTATTGGATTAAAAATTTTTAATCAAATAGAACTCTAACTCCCCCTTTTCAATATATATCATTGAAGTTTATGCCAATTGACAGATAAAATTAATAAAATTGTTTCAAATTCTATTTTCGACAAAACACAAGGCTGCTTCAGGGGGAGGGCACAAGGTTGTTCAACCCAATTTTCCCGTCTTTCTTTCCAAGCTCCATCAGTTAATTTCCCCCCCATGAGTGAAACAAAAGAAAGCCATGACAATTCCAATGTTTTAAAAGGCCTCCATACATATTTTATTGCACGAAAATAAAAATAAAAATGAACCAAATAATACCTCCATTTCCATCTTATATGAACATAATCTAGCCATTACCACAGCCGCAGTTTCCTGATCAAATCCTTGTACTAATTCCTGCAAATCACATAATCTTCTATGTCAAAATTCATGCTCATATAAAGAACTTTCAAGTTGTAGCAACAACGACAATAACCCAGTGCCTCAAAGAGACTCCCGCCAAGACCTAGGAACGTTAAGATGTAAGCAGCCTTACCCGTATAAGGTGGTACCCTATAAAGAGGCTGCTTCCAAAGGCAACTAAAACAAGTGCTAACTGCATACTACGGGACCTACACATATGGTGCTCCAAATTTCTATGTGTACAATACCAAAAAAAGATGTAGGCGCTGTATTGGTCAAAAATGAGGAAATGACAATTCAAAGATCGCAGCTATAAATCATACGCCGCAAGGAGCACAAATTAAGCTCATGATGACATCATATGATGATTCTAGACATTTTCAGTTTCCTAATCACGTAACATCCTTGATTGAGATTGCTTGGTGTAGCTGTTAAGGCTTCCCACTCCTAGTATCGAGGTCTTGGGTTCAACCTCACATTACCTTGTCCCAATGAGTTGGTGGCGCTACTCAGAGTAAATATTGCACTCCTTACCATTACAAAAAGAAAAATACACTACACATACACAAAAATGATGCAAAAGACAGGTAGAAGATGTTAAGATTTTTGCTATAGATATGATTCTTGTTACTATTCGAATAGTGGAAATTTTGATGACATCCAAAAGATATTTAAAGTTTCAGAACAAAAAAGAAAACTGGAATATCATATTAATATGATCTGCAAAGATAATATGTGGAGTATGCATGCTGAGTTTCTAAACACTAAAACAAGGAGTTTCAATGTGAACTATTAAGGAAATCAACCTCTGAGCCAACAACACTGTCTATCCATCTTCTACTGACAGTTGTGACACGAAGCATTGATTGACCATCCGGACTCTGATAGCTGACATAGAATACAAAGAATATACACATCAATTCAATTACAACGCAACCAAAGAAGTTAAAAAGAGCACAGAACAGTGACTATTTGAACACAAAAACAATATACCTAGTCAAAAACTGCAGGTACAATTGTGGATTTACAGTCCCAAAAGGATTTGACCGCTCGCTAGAGGATATATCAAAGTAAACAGTCAAACAAGTATTTTTATCAATACTACACATCTTCCATGCCGTAGTATTTCCCTGCCCGATCACTGTATCAGCTACAGAAGGTCCTTTCTGCAACATTCAGAAAATAACAAAGCCAAAACTACGTTCAGACATCAAGCTAAACATTTATGGGGTGGAAGGGAGAAGCAAGGGAAAAAAAATGGATGCACAATGCCAAAGAAAATCTTATCTACGGGTGTATTTGAGCCGAGCTGAACCCGACCTCATTAGGTCAAGGCCCTGCTTGTTTTCAAGCTCGAGCTTGGCTCAGTGAGCTCCAAACTATGCTTGCGATTTTTTAGCTCATTCAAGCTCAACATAGTTTAATTTAGGCTCATGTTCGGCTAATTCAGGCTCAAACTTGGCTCAATTGGATATAAATCATATTAAGATAGACTCGCTAACGCTCGTTCAAACTCCCAAGCCTATGAGCTCGAGCTCAGCTCGATAAGCCAAATGAATGGCTTGGCTCGAGCTTGAAATGAGCCAAGCTTTTTCAAGCCTAGCAAGCTGGCTCCCACTCATTTAAGCTCATAATCTTAGCAAGTTACTAAAAAGCTAGGACCCAACCTTATCAAGAGATGTGCATGGCCCAATGATGCCCTGGATCTTAACGTCCTTTGAACAATTTATCTCCAGAGTACCGCTGTGATAAATCAAGGTAAAATCAAATGAACACCGGTATTTGTATTGAATTCTTAAGTCTAGAATGCAAAACACGCAACAAGATACACAGACATGTGAAAAGAAAATTAGATCAGAAATAGATTTCAGAAACTCAGATTGTGATATAAGACCAAGAGATGAGAAACAGTACCATGAAATGATGCACGAAATAAGCCTATCCTATAGCCAACTGGAATAATGCACAAAAACAAGAAATGCCATTTCATGCTTTCCACGTATAGTTGAGATGGACAGGCACCAATATGAAGAGGTAGATGGTTTATCCTAATCTCAGTGTACTTCTCAAGCTAAGACCTCTTGCACTAGGGGCCTCAACCTCACTAGTGTTTTAACCACTTAGACCAAAGCCTCATTGGCAAGAAGTTCCTTTCCCACAGCAACATAATACCATATAGATTTAATGATAATCATGCATCTACTATGAACACTCAAAGTATCGCAAAGGAAATCATATTCAGAACTTTTAACGGAAGAAACCATGTACGAATGTTCCAGAGAATAAAACAACTAGAACTCTCTTACCCTAATGTGGGCAGAAATTTCATGTTCTTCCAAATCTAAAGTTTACTCCATTGGTTCCCAATGTTTTTAAGCTTGTTCAAATTGGTCCCTTATCCTTTTTTTTTTTGGGTTCAAATAGTCCCTAATGTTTGTAAATTTGTTCAAATTAGTCCCTAATATCTGTAACTTTGCTCAAATTAGTCCCTCATATTTCTTTGGCTCAATAAGATCCTTATGTTTTGTTTTATGACAAACCTTCATCTTTTTAATTTTTAACTAATTTCAGTCACAGGGTGGGAGACTAATTTTATCATAAAATAAAACATTAGGAACCAAGTTGGACAAAAGAAAAGACAAGGACTAGTTTTTTTTAATTGGAAAAAGAAATATCATTAAAAGAGAAAGAATGTACAAAGCATTAAGGACAAGATGTCCTTAAAACACAACCAAAAAACCAAATGAAATGCAACTAATAACACAAAGCCCTCCAATCCCTCTGCAAATTAGTTAAGGCTATATCAACAAAGGCCCCGAAGCTTTTGGTCCATAAGCACCAAAGAATAACAAAATTTAAAAAGATAAAGACTAATTTGAACAAAGCTGCAAATATTAAGGACTATTTTGAACCAAAAAAAAAGAGGGACCGGATTAAACAAACTTAAAAACATCAGGGACCAACAACAGCAACAATAGACCCAGTGCCTCAAGGACTCGCGCATATGCAGGTTCGCGCCCGCAGGGGGGGATGTAATGTTACACAGCCTTGCCCCTTCAAGGTGCTACTCTAAAGGGAGGCTGTGTCTGGGAACCCCAACCTAAGAAGCATAATGGCATAAATCATAAAAGGAAAAGCATAACGGCATAGAAGCATCTAGGCATAAGAGCGAAAGAGCATAAAAACATAAAAGCAACGCCATAGAGCAAGCATAACGAAACACTAGAAAGCAATAGGCAATAAGCAATTAAATCACCCAGGAAAACGTAAAAGCATAGGGGCACTAGTGTTAGATAAAAATTGCTCCTCTATTCTAAACCGCTATATCGGCTAAAGCAAAAGGGGCACTAGTGTTAGATAAAAACTACTCCTCTATTCTAAACCGCTATATCAGCTACCCCTATGCTGGCTCTCCACTGATCCCTATCTAAGGCCATCTCCTCATGTAGATTTAGGAGGTTGAGATCGTGCCGAATTGTCTCCATCCATCTCTTCTTTGGCCTGCCTCTCCCTCTCCTTCCTAACTTATTAAATAAATCCAAATACATGAACATTTCCAACTCTAATAATTAAAATAGAGTAACACGTATCATAGTTGCACAAAGCGGGAGCAAGAGCGGGAGCGGGAGCGGGAGTGGAAACGGAAACGGGAGCGGGCAATCATAAAAGTTTCTTAAGTTGGGAGCATTGAAGAAGTACTTATACTACTACATATTAGATACACAAGAAAAAGTAATAAAGTATTATCAATTGAGTCGTTGAAGCATAAATATCAAAACAAAGTCAATATTAAGCAATAACTAAGGAAATCAAGTACTCTAAAGAATAAAATCTAGAAAATTGACTCCATGCCCACACAATTCAATCATTCTTCAAAATCGAGTGATATAATTAACCAACAAATCGTTTAATAAGTATTTTCTTATCAAAATGATTCTATTATTGTTCGAATCGTGTTTCCGTCGAGTTTGAAATGTGTTGGAAATACGAATCTGACTTTGAAATGCCGAATCACGTTTCCGTAGCGTAAAATATTAGCATTTTAGGAGTTTCCTGCAACTATGACATATATATTAGCTAGAAAGGCAACATAAATATGATCATTCCAATAACAAGCACTTACTTAAAGCAGAGGCCGAGGAACTGCTCTCCTTCTTCAAAAAGGCGTTTAAACGAATCTTTAAACACTGAATGACCAAAACTTTCAGCTAGTACAACCAGCCCACCCATTCTCTCAACTGCAACTTTCATTTCTGCAACTCCAACCTACATTATAATAATGAATAATATTGATGCAGGCATAACAAGCATATTTAACGAACGCAACTATGTTGAAGCACAAGCAGACAACTCTCAATGCATCTCGTTTAAACTCCATAACAAATCCACAGCTGGAATAACTCTACAGCAAATAAAATGCATATTCAAGACTGCAAAGAAAACCCACCTGATCAAGGGCAGAGGCAAAAAGATCCAAGACATGGCCCTGGCTGACCAACTGCTTTGCTACGCTATCATAAAATTTCACAGCTTTCTGAAAGTAGGGTGCTGCATCCTTATCAAGATCTTTATGGGAACGTACAGGCTCGGACATTTCTTTTGAAACAATCTGCATAACAATTAAATAGTACACTCAATAAATAAAATAATGAAGAAAGCAAAACAATCAAATTGCAAACTCATTTCCCCCAGGAAATTATGTACAACAGTACAAATATTTCATGTCCCGCGTTTCACGAAAGAAAATAACACCGCCCTCTCACTTCACCATGTATTCCATAGATGTTTCTACTGTATTAAATTGTGCCTATGGACCAAGAAAAGCATGCTTGAGAGCTTGTCAAGCTAAGCCTATGTACGTTCCGGAGGATCAGAATCGATCTCTAAGCCTTACCGCCTCCCCATTACGCTAATTATCCAAGCACGCATCAATGAACACACTCAGAAACATACTTTATAACATTGAAAAACTTGGCATTACGTAATTAGGCAATGTCCACATTTCCCTAGGCAAGTATTCAGTTACATAACATCACACAGAATTTCACACATGCTGAATGAAATGCAGAAAGTTTTAATATACAGCAAAAATAGACCTACCGTCCCTGGTCCTTCAGTGCAAGGACCGCCTACCAAAGCAATAATCCGAGCACCAGTTCCAGGCACACAAGCTCCAAGCAAGCCTGCTGCAACACTCAACGCCACACCCGTGCAACGCGATGCCCTGCCGCCCGGCGGGATAGGCCATTGGTCCGTTTGTAACTCATCCAACAACTACAATTCAACAAAAAAAACATGTTATGATTCACATTGGTGTTTCCAACAAATCACATAATCAAACCCAAAAAACATTGCCATTGACAGTATTCCATAGACCAAACCAAAAACCCCAGAAACATATATATTAGGGAAACTTGATCCATGAAAACAATCAGATTTCTACCAAACCAATTCAGGTACAAAGAAAATTTTGGAATTTCACCAGAAACCCACCGAATTGAAGGTGTATTCACAATCAGAAGCAGGCAACAAGAACCGATTAACACCAGAATTGGGGAACCCATTCTGAACCGGCCCTGTAGGGTACCCCGGCATGGCAGGACCAATCCGGCGCCCAGCAACCCCCAAACTAAGCTGATCCAACACCTGATCTTTAGAAATCTCCTTGGAACCCCTAAAGATGTAAACTTTAGACATCTCAGAGAACCCCAATTCATGTACATGAACCTGGGTACCAAAAGAGATAAACCCCACAAGCGCATTATCAGGCAAGAGCCCAATCGCACGGCGCAGCGCAGATTTGACAAACCCCATCTCCTCCTCGATCATGCAAGTGTCGAGTACGAAGAGATACACCGGAGGAGGCGGCGGGACAGCGTCAGCCACGGCGGTGGAGGAGAGAGAATACTGAAGCGTGGTGTATTGTGGGTAAAGCTCAGCGGGGACATTAGACTCAGAAATGGCGGAGTAATGAGGGGGGAAGTGATTGCGCTGAAAGCAAAATGGGCAGATCCAGATCTTAGCGGTGAAATCAACGCGGCAAAAGGGGTTAAGCACCCCGACACAAGACTTACACCGCAGCGGCGCGTAAGGGAGCGTGGGGATGTCAGGGTGCGGCCGGATCGGCGCAATAGACGCTGCGATTGGGATCACACACTTGCTGGCGTCAACTTTGGTGCGCGGCCACACATTCCAAGTCATCCTAACTCCATCAATCCCCTCCGGATCTGTGCCCGCCATGTCCGCCGCCATTGTTGATTGCTCTTTTGAGCTTGTTTATGGTGGGTTGGGGTATCAAATTGAGTGCTTTTTTTTGAAGGGGTTTTGGGGAAAATGGAGGGGAGAGAAGAGAGAGAGAGAGGAGGCGACCCCCTGAAGAAAGGGAGGTGGAGAGGGGTCACCGCGAGAGAAGAAAAAGAGAGAGAAGAGGGGGAACGAGAAGAAGAAGAAGAAACAGTTCGGCGCTGTTGGGTTGGGATACAGTATAAAGATGTGTTCTTTATTTTTTTATGAGTTTTTACTCAGCCGGTGCCGTTAGTCCCTTATATTTTTAATTTTATTTAAATTAATTTTTTAGTTTTTATTTTATTTAAATTAGTCTTTTATTTTTTAAAATTTATTAAAATTAATCTCTTAAATTTTTTTTGTTCAAAATGACCTCTTATATTTTGTTATTTGACAAAATTAGCTCCTCATATTTCTAATCTTTACCTAATTTTATGGAGGACTAGTCTTGTTATAAAATAAAATATGAATAATTATTTTGAACAAAAGAAAAGATAAGAGACTAATTTGAACAAATTTAAAAAGTTAAAGGACCAATTTGAATAGAACAAAGGATAAGAGACTAATTTGAACAATTTTAAAAAGATAAGAGATCAATGGTGTAAATATCTCCTCAGTCGGTGAAAATTTTCTTTTTTTGTTTCAATAATTAGCTGCAGAGTTGCTATACAACAGACACCTTATACAAAAAAAGACTTGATTCAACCCTTATCAAAACAACGAACAAAATAAAGACAGAAAAAACATTAAATATACCAGTGAAACAAGATTACAAGGCAAAATGCACCCAATATGGGCTATATTTTTCTTGTTCTTCTTTTGCTATTGAAATTGGTGGAAGGAAGGGGCTTAAATTGATATCTTACTATATTTATATTATATTTCATATGATCTCCTGTATTATTTGTGTAGCACTCCAGCAAATGTCGTAACTATTGTTAATGAATTTCATCTCATCAGTTATCAATGTTATCAGGTCTCTTTTGATCACTGTTTTCGGAAAAGCAAAATCGAGCTACGAATTGGTTAGACAATTTGGGCTTGAGGGGTTCTAATCTTTCAGTATGACAACGCCCTCTCTACTCTCATTAATGCTGATACTCTAAGATTACATGTCTATCATATATAATCCTAAAGCTAATTGCTTTTATCTTTGTACTATATATACATATATAATCTCCTATATTAAATTTATATGCTTTATATTTTGAATGAGAAAATATGATATTAGTTAAATAGGGTTCTGTAGATAAAAATATAAATGGATTGGTACTTTATAAAAATCAGGTCAATGTTGATAAAAATATAATGAGGTCGTTACTACACAAAAGTTATGTTATGATAAGTTAAATATTAACGAGGGTAGGCTAGGCCCAAGCCTAGTTTTGATTTAAGGCTCCTTAGGTGCCTCTCATACAAAAGCTTAAAAATGTCACAATTGACACTAAGAAGAGAATTGTTGTTGACCTCCTTACCCTAGCTAAACTGTTGTCATTGCTTCTCGTGCACTGCCATCTTGAACCACCATACTTGCCCACCAGGGCTAACCACTATGCTCACCCACCATCAGCCTACTCGCTGCCTACCGCCTTTGACCACTGCCTTGACCATCGTCATTGAACATTGAAAATCTAGCCAATCAGTGAAAGCCACATGGCTACTGGTGGAGCAAGGGGAGGTAGAATGCTCATAACCAAGAAAGCTTATGGGGAAGCAGAGGGAAAGTAAAACAAGGGAAGACAATCCCCTTATTGAGTATGGTGCTCATTTTTGTTTTCCTCTCACCTCTCATAAATTTTTTTTTTTTTTTTTTTTTTTTTGTCTGCTATTAAGTGAGATATGGCTCGACGAAATTACGAAGCAAAGAATTACAAATTCAACAAACTCACAGCTGCGATAGAAAGAATACAACAAAACACACAAATGGAACAAGAACGCAAATTTTTTTTGGTTTAGACCCCCAAAAAGATGGTACTAATCCGCAACTCCTTATTATTAGAAAAGTCTATCACTATATATGATTATATTACAATACAGATCGTGAATCAAATGCATGAACAAATTACAAACTTAAACTTAGGCTTCTCAGTCAGAAACCTTACTATAGATGTCTAGAAGTACAAAACATTTACTCATGGATTCATGTGCAAGGAAGACGGAGGACAAACCAAACGCTAGGGTTTCTCGAGGAGCATCAAGGAGAGACAGGAAAACAGAAAGTAGGGAAAGAAAAATGGGAATATGACTTGATTTCATGCTCTGCACAATAATCTCTCCCCTTTGATAAGTTCCGAGTGAGATTGGAACTTATCTGAGATAATTAAGACTAAATTTAGCTAAAGAAAGTAAAGCAAGCAAACTTCATTCATGATCCTTCCTCACCACAACACACACTTACTTATACTAGTATAACAGCAAAATACAGATAAATATCTCTTAAACCTTCTGGAATTTTCTCCCATGGCAACTGGATCAAGTGCAAAGTTTGTTGGGGTTGTTATCGCGTTTCTGGAATTTAAAAGAGACGAAGGTTAAGGCGCGTTGTCTTGGTGATAAGGAGCCCAGGCCCTCGTGGACTTGTGTTGGCCTTTCTTGGCCCATAGAAGTAATGGGCCTTTCTTGGCCCATAATAGAAATAATGGCCATGTTGTCTTGGCCCACAATAGTGCCGGTGATATCCTGGCTCAAAGCAACAACATGCTCAACCTAGGCCTGTGGGCCCAATGTCTCATTTTCTCCTGGTCGTAGGAATGTGGGCCAAACATTGAATTGCACTGGGTCCGTTAATTTGAAAACCGTCATTTGGGCTATGTGTGGCCCGATCAATTTGGACATGTATCAATACTTTCCTCTTTGAAAGACCCTTGTCTTCAGGGGTCTAGGATAATATTCTACAACTTCTAGAAAGCATATTTTCAGGTCATTTGTTTTATCGTCAGTTGTGTATTACGATTTGCTCCTTCCGAGTCAAATACAATGAGAACGAATTTTACAAACTAAATTGGGTAAAACTTATAAAAGAGACAACATATTGTTCTCTTTTAAAAAATTAGGTAAATGGCAATCTGGTAATTATAATAAATTAGAGGGGCGGACTTGTAATTTTGCCAAAATGTTAACCCCATGGTGACACGACCCCTTCTCTTCATCTCCTGAACCAAATATGTAGCCTTACCCCTGATAATCTCCGGCAGAACTTCTTTATCTATGACAAGCAGCACTTTGCCACAACAGCGGAGGGATCGCGGCGAAGCACTATTGGCGGCCTTCTCGCCCTCCCTGTCCACCTTGCTTTCGCCACGCCTTTCTCTCTTCGACAATACGTGGCGGCATCCGTGGTGGTACCCGTAATATCCAGCCTAATTAAATTAAATTTGATATTATAATATGTAGAATCCAAGGTATTTAAATTAGACTAAAACTCACTATTATATCAATTAAGTTACAAAAAAAAAAAATAATGATAATAATAAATAAACAAATAGAATAACCAGAAAAAAAAAGAAAATAACAAAATTAAAACACAAAAGGACAAATTTCCCCACCCTAACACTTTCCTCTTTTCTTTCTCTCGTACACGTTTCTCTCTCTTTCCCTCACGCGTCTTCTCTCTCCTCACCGTGTCTCTCTCTCTCCACGCCGGTGCTACCCCACCACCACAGTACCTCCTATCGATGTCGACCACCATGGTACCGCGCACCACCACCATGGTACGCATCTCTCCTCTCCTCTCTTTGCTCCCCTCTACCCCCTCCCACCACCACGGTACGACTCGGACCACCACGGTACTGCTCGACCTCGGTACCAGCTCCCACCACCACAGTACAGTCTGACCACTAGGGCCTATAAATACCCCTAACTCTCAACCCCTCAACCTCACACCACCACCCCATGATTCTCTTTCTCCTCTCAGTTCTCTCTATCACCTCATGACTCACCCTCTCCCCTGTCGTTCTGCTCCGACCACCACACCAGTACGGCTTTGGCACCACGCCGGTATCGTCACCTAACCGGTACGGCTCTGGTCACCTCACAGACGTCACCACCTCGCCTGTGGCTTAGAAGCTAAATTTGTTGGATTTAAGCTAGTGAAGGTCAGTATACCACTCCCCTTACTTGTTTATAAAATACGAAAATTTGCTTTACATGGTTTGATAAGACTTATATTGGAATAATTTGTTAGTTTGTTAAAATAGGTTAAGGCATCGGTACTTGGTTGATTGTATGATTTCTACTCTTATGATTTGAGTTATACTGATTTATACGTTGAATTAATGTTTAAATATGTGAAATTTTGAGAGAATTAGTAGTTGTGATTATGTGAAAGAAATTATTGTGAACTTGTTTGATTTATACTGATTATGTAAGCGTACGCGGGGCTGATGGCCAAATCCCAGTACGTATGACGACACGGGGGAGACGTCCGAATCTCGGTTGTTACATAGAAAAGAAATTATTGTGAACTTGTGATTTGAATTGAAATGTTTTATGGGAAGAACTTACAGATAGCTACGTTGACCCTCCAGGGTCTGTCGACAATAGAATGTGAAATGTAAAAAGTCGATCTGTGACCCTGTCGTGGGAATAATATCGGCACATAGATTTATGTTCTATCCTATTAGATTTGTCGACTTAGAATCGGTTCGAATATGTGAAATGTGAACGTCGATCTGTGACCCTGTCGCGGGAATAATACTGGCCGTAGTATTCGCTGCGTCTGTAAGTTTTACCGAAAAAGCTCTTGTAAATAAGTTAATGATTTTTGCTACTTTAACGTGATTTTCTTTAAGATGAATTGATTTTACTGAATTGAATTGGGATTCCATCCACTTTTAATAACATGCCTGATCCGGGTAGGGAGTGTGTTATACTTACTGAGCGTGTTGTTCGCTCACCCAAATTCTTTTATTTTCCATATTAGTAACCCATGGCAAGTTCCTGAAGGAAGGAAATGATGAAGCGATTTACTATCTCATGAATTAGTTTATTTTGCGTAGTTAAGTAAACAAATTTTGTAGTAGCACATCAGAGACTATCTGGGATATTGTAAGTTTAAGCTTCGGCACTACTAATGTTCAATTGTTAGTTTGATGTACTTGGGACTATGTTTTATATAATATAAAAACGGTTTTGATTGGAAATATTCGGGCTTCGCACTATGATGAGGGGATTGATTATAGTACGGTTGTGTAGCACCCTTTAACTTAAGCCTATTCGGTATTAGTATTTGGGGGCGTTACATAAATTGGTATTAGAGCCCGGTTTAAGATTTTTGGGGAAATTTAAGTGCGAAGGTCTGAACACTAAATTATGAATTTTGGAAAATTTTAGTGAGAACCCTAGGTTATTAAGAAATTTAAGTGTTGAAGTGAGAGCCTTAGGTTATAAACCTTGGAAAAATTTAACTGATAAGATGAGAACTTGGTTTATTAATGTTGAGGAAATATAGTTGACTATTTGAATTGGTAACTCCAACTATATTAGAGTTTAAAAATTATTTAACAACGAAATTTCTTATATAATTTGAGTGAAGGTGAAAATGAGTGACATGAGCGAAACATTGGTGTCCCGGAAAAGAGAGAAGACCCTGAAGGGAAAAAAACAGGGTTCCTCCCTCGATCGAGGAACACCTTAGTGAATCGAAAATGATACAGAAGAGGAGCACCCTGATGAGGAACGTGTCCCACGGTAGAACAAACCCACTAGTCAAAACAGCCAGAACTCAGGTGATTCCTCTAATCATTTTGATGTTGCAACAATGCACCAACTCATGGTTAATCTTTTGCAACATCAAGAACAAGCTCAAACTGTGCCTCCTCTCACTCGACGCAATCAAGGGACTCCCTTCGAAAGGTTGTCAAAGTTGAGAGCCCTGAAGTTTGAAGGAGCAGATGACCTTCTAGAAGCTGAAAAATGGATACGAGAGATGGAGACCCCGTTTGAGGCAATGTCAATAGCCGACGATGATAAGGCAGCCACCCCATTTTTTAAGGGGAATGCGGAGTTCTGGTGGACTACAGTCAAGATAGCATATCAGAACGCTGCTAACCCCTTGGGTTGGGAGAAGTTTAAAGAGACCTTCTACAACCAGTTCTTCCCTGAAGCGTTGAGAATGACGAGAGAAAATGAATTCTACGAGCAAAGACAAGGAGAGCAGATGACGGTGTTGCAATATGCTTGCAAGTTTCATGAATTGGGACGTTTTAGCCCAAGCATCATGGCATCAGAGATAAGTAAAGCAAACAGGTTTGAAAGGGGATTGCTTCCTCGCGTTCGGAGGCGTTTGTGAAGCGCCATCTTCAAGAGATACAAGGACGTCCTTGAACGTGCTCTGAAGGTCGAAGCAGATCTGAACTTAGAAAGGCAGGAATATGCTGCCCAGAAAAAGTCATCAGACGACAAATTTTAGGGAGGAAAGCCTAACCGATCTGGTGACAATGGCAACAAGTTTAGAACAAAGGATCCAGAGGGCACTAACACTGGATTCAGAAAATGCAAGCATTGTGGTAGGGAACATTCTAGTGAGTGCTACAGAAAGTTAGGGGTGTGCTTCGAGTGTAAAGAGAAAGGACACGTTGCTTGCGATTGTCCTCTCAAGAAGAGACGAGAAGCAAATACCCAGAGTTATTAAAAATGAAGGTAAGTTTCGAGGACGAAAGTTTTGCTTAAGGGGGTGAGGATGTAATACCTAGCCTAATTAAATTAAATTCGATATTACAATATGTAGAACCCAGGGTATTTAAATTAGTCTAAAACTCACTATTATTTCGATTAGGTTACAAAAAAAAAAAAAAATAAATAAACAAATAGAATAACCAAAAAAAAAAAAGAAAATAATAAAATTAAAACACAAAAGGACAAATTTCCCCACCCCAACACTTTTCTCTCTCCCGTACACGTGTCTCTCTCTTTCCCTCACGCGTCTTCTCTCTCCTCACCGTGTCTCTCTCTGTCCAAGCCAGTGCTGCTCCACCACCACGGTACTACCTACCGACGTCGACCACCATGGTACCCGCGCACCACCACCACGGTACGTGTCTCTCCTCTCCTCTCTTCGCTCCCCTCTACCGCCTCCCACCACCACGGCATGACTCGGACCACCACGGTATTGCTCGATCTCGGTACCCCGCCTCCCACCACCACAGTACCGTCTGACCTCCGGGACCTATAAATACCCCTTGTCCTCAACCTCTCAATCTCACACCACCACCCCACAATTCTCTCTCTCCTTTCAGTTCTCTCTATCACCTCACGACTCACCCTCTCCCCTGTCGTTCTGCTCTGACCACCACACCAGTATGGCTCCGGCCGCCACTCTGGTATCGTCACCTCGCCGGTACGGCTCCGGTCACCTCGCCGGCATCACCACCTCGCCGATGGCTTAGAAGCTAAATTTGTTGGAGGGGTTTTCCACGTAAAAATCATGTGTCTCCTTTTGTTTATTTGTGGGTTGATTTGTTTGATTGAAGTTCCATTCTCATTTGTGAATTGGTGGTGGTTTTGTGATTGCTTATTTGATTAACACAAAGAGGGAAATAAGTTATTTTCCCCAATAATTGGTACCAGAGCCAAGTTAGACCTTTGGTAATTTCTTGTGTTGATTGAGATGGAAGAAAATCAAGAAAGTAGTAGTAATAATGCTATGATTCCCGTACTAAAATCTAATAATTATGATTATTGAAAAAATTGTATGAAAGACCACTTGTTTGTTGAAGAATTGCATGAGGCAGTCTTCAATATGACCAAGCCCGATGCAAAAAGTGAAGTTGAATGGAAATTGCTGAACAAAAAGACCGTAGAAATAATTAGACAGTTCATTAACTCACCTATTTACCAGTATGTCCGTTATGAGACTGATGCAACCAAGCTTTGGGAAAGGGTTAAGTCAATGTTTGAGCGAAAAACAGCTTTGAATAAAGCCTCTGCAATGAAGAAACTTGCTAAGCTTTAATATAGAGTTGGTAACAAGGTTGTAGAGCATTTGAATGTTTTTGAGGGTCTTGTTAATCAACCCTCTAATATAGATTTTAAACTTGATGACGAGTTGCACGCTCTGTTGTTGTTAAGTTCTATGCCAGATATTTGGGAGACATTGCAGGTGTCTCTCAGTAATTTTGCTCCTAGTGGAAAGCTCATGTTGGATATGGTAAGAGCTACCTTGATTGACGAACAAGATAGACAGAAAGAGAAGAAGCATAATTCATTTGATTCTTCAGAGGTAAATGTTGTAGAGAATCAGAACAGGGGTAGAAATCAAAACAAAAATTCTCAGAACTCAGAATAGAGATAAATCTAGGGGGAGATTGAAATCAAGAAGTGGGATTGTTTGTCATTACTGTAAGAAGTCGAGTCATGTACAGAAAGTTTGTAGAAAAATGAAGCGTGACAAGTCTAGAGAGAGGAATGACAAAGATGGCCATTCTGATAAACAACCAGATGAGAAGAATACGACAGTTGTTGTAGTTGATGAGGATCTGTTTTTTGTTGGTGATCAGGGTTGCCTGAATATTGCATGTGATGACTACACTTGGGTGATTGATTCTGGTGCATCTTGTCATTTGACTCCACATGGAGTACTTCTCGTCCTACACTAGTGGTGACTTTGGTTATGTAAGGATGGTGAATGATGGCTCGTGCAAGATCACTGGTATGGGTACTGTTTGTTTTGGATATTTCCACAGGTTACAGGCTAGTCCTTAGAGATGTCAGACATGTTCCTAATATTTGTTTGAACTTCATTTCGGCTGGGATGCTCGATGATGATGGTTATGCTAACCAATTCCGTGATGGGAAGTGGAAAATCTCTAAAGGAAACTTAATAGTGGGTCAAGGCAAGAAGTAGAAATCCCTTTATGTGATGCAAGCCAAGCTGTGCAGAGAAGAGGTAAACATTGCTACTGATTCCTCCATTGATTTGTGCCACTAGAGACTTGGCCATATGAGTGAGAAGGCCATGCATATACTAGTTAGAAAGTAGCTCCTCCCCGATGCGAAAGGTATATCTTTAAAACCTTATGTTGATTATTTAGCTGGAAAGCAATATAGAGTTGCATTTCATACTTTACCCCCATCTAGAAGAAAGAATGTGTTAGATCTTGCTCATATTGATGTCTACTTTATGAAGGAAAGATCGGATGGTGATGCACATTATTTTGGTACCTTTATTGATGACCATTCTAAAAAAATGTGGGTTTTTGTGTTGAAAAGCAAAGACCAGGTTCTAAAAACATTTAAGCAGTTTTAGGCCAGAGTTGAAAGAGAAACTGGTAGTAAGCTGAAGTATGTCAGAGCAGACAATGGTGGAGAGTACAGGGGTTCGTTTGAAGAGTACCGCAAAAAGAGTGGGATCAAGTTTTAGAAAACAGTTTTAAAGACTCCTTAGTTAAATGGAGCTACAGAGACAATGAATAGAACAATTGAAGAGAGGATTCGTTGCATGCTCTCTCATACAAAGCTGCCAAAGTCCTTTTGGGCAGAGGCAATAATGACTATTGTATGCCTAATTGACCTTTTCTCCTTTAGTTCCACTTGAAGGTGATGTTTCTTTGAAAGTGTAGACAGGGAAAGATATTTTATGTAGAAATTTGAGAGTCCTTGGATGCATAACCTTTGTGCATATACCTAGAGATGACAGACCAAGCTTGACAGTAAGACGAAGCAATGCATTTTGGTAGGGTACTCAGAAGATGAGTCTGGGTATAGATTATGAGATCCAGTTGACAAAAAGGTAATTAGAAGTAGAGATGTTGTTTTCTTTGAAAAAGAAACCATTGAAGATTGTGAGAAGACAAAGCAGTCAAAGTTTTCTTCAAGTGTCAGAGTTAAATCAGATCCAGTGCTACCTCCTATTGAGCATGTTAATGAGTAGGGGAGTTGTTCAGGAAAATGATGATGATATAGATCCTACTATTGATGATGATGGTGGTGATAATAGTCCACTATAAATTTCTACAGAGTAACCCAATAGAGACTCGGATGAGGAGATCCACTAGAGATAGACAACCTTTCACTCGATATTCACCACATGAGTATGTGATGTTGACTGATGGGGGAGAACCAGAGAGTTATGAGAAGGCTATGTCACATGTGAACCGTGATGAGTGGTACAGTGCCATGCAAGATGAGATGAAATCCTTGCATGAGAATCACAATTTTGACCTCATGAAGTTGCCTAAAAGAAAGAGAGCACTCAAGAATATGTGGGTGTTCAAATTGAAGACTGAAGAGAATTACTCACAACCAAGGTACAAACCGAAATTGGTTGTGAAGGGTTTCAATCAGAAGAAAGACATTGACTTTAATGATTCTCCTTCCTTTGTAACCTAAAAACCCTCATGTAGATCTCTCCTCTAATGTAGAAATGCATTCTGCATATCAAGCTGTTCGACCTCTAAATCCATACTGGCAGCCAACTGATGAAGCAACCTCTGATCGAAGAGATCTACATGAGGGTTTTTAGGTTAAAAGGAAGGAGAATCATTCATGTCAGTTGAAGTAAAGCTTATATAGATTGAAACAAGCACCTCGGCAGTGGTATAGGAAATTTGAAGTCATTCATAGTAATTCATAGCTTCACAAAGCACATGCTGATCATAGTGTGTTTGTGAAGAACTATGCTGCGGGGTGATTTTCTTATCCTCCTCCTTTATGTTGATGATATGTTGATTGTAGATCATAATACCAAGAAGCTTGCAAATCTGAAGAGTGCACTAAGTAAGTCCTTTGCAATGAAGGACCTTGGCCTTGCAAAGTAGATCTTAGGCATGAAGATTGATCGTGATAGAAGAAATAAGAAGTTGTGGCTATCACAAGAAAGATACGTTGAGAAACTGTTAGAGAGATTCGACGTGAGCAAGGCTAAACTCATGAGTTTTCCACTTGTAGGTTATATGAGGTTGAATTCAGATCAGTGTCATACAAGTGAAAAAGACAAAGAAGAGATAATGAAAGCTCCCTATGCATCCGCCGTGGGTAGCTTGATGTATGCCATGGTATGCACTAGATCAGACATCGCGCATGCCTTTGGGATCGTTAGCTGCTTTATGTCAAAATTGGGTAAAGATCATTGGGCAGCTGTGAAATCGATCTTTTGGTATCTTTGAGGTACTTACAGTGTCTGTTTATGTTTGGCCTGGGACAACGTGTGTTAGCTGGTTACACAAATGTAGATATGTCTGAGATATTGGTTCCTATAAGTTTACTTTGGGGTACTTGATGACATTTGCAAGGGAAGCATATCTCCGGAAACAAAATTGCTAAAATATATGGCATTGTCAACTATTGAAGCCGAGTATATTGCAGCAGTTGAAGCTGGTAAGGGACTGATATGGATGATAAATTTCTTGCAGGAATTGGTTATGAAGCAAGAAAAGTATGTTATATACTGTGATACTCAAAGTGGCATCCACCTGCGAAGAATGCCACTTATCATTATCGAACCAAACATATTGGTAGAAGATATCATTGGATTCAAGATATGTTAGAGTCCAAGTTGTTTCACTTTGAGAAGATCCACACCAAGGACAATGTTACAGACTTGTTCGCAAAGGCCTTTTCAAAGGAGAGTCTTGTTACTTGCAGAAAGCGAGCCAGTTTGGTCGAACCCCCCAAGTCGGAGTGAGGGGGAGATTTGTTGGGTATTCCCCCTAACTTGAAGGAAGAAGCCCGATTTTATTTGGCTTTGTTATTACTTTAACCCAATACATATTGTAGTTAAAATTAATGAAAACAAAAATTAGGGTGCTTGAGGGCTGGTACATTCTATAGTAAAAAAGAAACACAGAAAAATAGAGAGGGGAGAGAAAATCGCAGAGAGAGGGAGCTATCCCGGCCGCGATCTACGCTCAAACGTTCTCCCATCGAGATGAAATTTTAGTATGTTGTTCCTGCCATATTGATAGTCATATCCAATGGTTGCATTGTCATTCCGCCTCTCGAAAGTCAGTATTCCGCTTAGCCCTATTTTCTATACGATTTTTGATATTTTCCACCTTAGGGTGAGAGTTTTGGGAGATTTGTCATTCCAAGAACTCTCTTGATGATTTGTATGCCTCTAGCTTGGCCTAGAAAAGATAAATTGGTGTACCCACTTGTGATTTTATGATAGTGGAAAGGTACCGTTTACTGATGGTTCCGTGGTTTTTTCCCTTCACATTAGAGGGGTTTTCCATTTAAAAATCGCGTCTCCTTTTGTTTGTTTGTAGGTTGATTTGTTTGATTGTTGTTCTATTCTTGTTTGTGAATTGGTGATGATTTTGTGATTGTCTATTTTATTAACACAAAGAGGGAAATAAGTTATTTCTCCCAACGTCTACCTATCTCTAATTTTATTTCTAATTCTACAACTGTTTTACACATATTAAATTAAACATTAGAGAGGTCCTATGTGGACAAAACCCGCATAGTCCTTTGATCATTCATTCATCTTGCAGGTTATGCCATCAAAAATGAAGTTGCTCGCCTTCCTCGTAGAATCCTCCTAACAAGTTTCTCCAACGAAACAATTATATCATGAAAATTCATAATCAGTACCACAACTGAAAATTTAAATCCCCATGTGTAATGTTTCTTATTACACAAATAAATAGTGAGCGATTTATCACTTGTAGAGTAATATAAACTTGAAGTTGACCCTCAAAGGGTTTTTCTTATTTCACTTGAAATTTTTAATTTTGTAAATAAAATTGAAAACAAATTTTGATTATAAAAATACGTACACTATTATGAATGTTGACCTTTTTCTTTTTTTACCTGAGTAAAGGATCAGGTAAGGCACAAATTTTGAGGCTCTTAGTGTTTGCCCGTTTTTACTTGTATTCCTATTTGTTTTGTTTTCTGTTGTTTTGATCCCTGTCCTTGTACGGTTGATTTAGGGCTCGTTTGTTCTAGTTGCCCGTTATATTTCGCTACTTCCGTTGCTAATTATCATATAAAAGAAAAAAAAGTAGGCACAAGTATACATGTATCAACTACATTTTGAACAAATAGCACCTAACATTTATTGATTGATATAGTTCTAATTTAGATCAGGACTAGAAAGCTACTCAGACTTATGAGAGCTCATTTTTAGAAAGGTTTCGTAGGTTGTATAGTTCTTCTATGAAACATGCCCTGTACCCCCTTAGCCGCCAAGACCTCCTTTCTAGCTACCTGTCACGGACCGCTTAGTTCCACAGAAATTTTGCTTAATTTTATTATGTCTTGTAGTACAGTGGAATGTTTTAGAAGGCCACGGTGCTTACTAGGCTCTTTTTGGATATTCTTACGAATAATATTTATGTACTTAGTCCATTTTTGTAAGGACGCAAACCCTTGGTGAAGTGCTCGGCACGGATCCGCAGAGGGGCGTGTCCATAGGACGTATTGTAAAATATATCTAAGTCTTGTATATGGTAGAATAATCTAGAACAATGTAGAAATAAGAAGCTTGTTGAGGAAGCTTCACAAAGGAGAGCAAAAGGGGCGGCCAAAGGGGGCTTGATTTTCCCTCCAAGTGTGACATTCAAAAATGAGAGGGAAAATTTAAGTTCAAAATGCAAGGAGGGAAGGGAAAACCGGCACCCACTTGCATGCCTTGCTCTCCAAGCATTTTTGTCCTTTTGTACATACCTTATGTCCAAAAATATGAGTGTAAATAGATGAGGGAATCCAATCCCCACCTTCTTTCAATAGGATCCATTTCCCACTTTAATCCAACTCCCAATACTTAAACTCTTTCTCCCAACTCTCTCTCTCTCTCTACCTATCTCTCTCTTTTGTGTGTGTATGTGTTGAGTTTCCTTTTCCTTCCAAATATAATTATTCCGCTGCGTTATTCAACACTCTTATTTCGGGGTTTGCCTGACTGAGTGAGGTACTTTCGGAGTGAAGCTAAGTGGCATCGTGGGTCTTAACGAGGAACCGTTAGGGGTGAAGTTAAGGGCATTTGGAGGCTGTGACATGGGTAAAATGTCATCCCGTGACATACCGCCACCATTTCTATAGCCATTCGCTCCTTTCCAGTCTACCGCCTGCCTCTTCTCACTCGTTACTCTGCCATGTCTCATCTCACCATACTTGTCGCCAAGCCTCTATCCCTGGTGCAACCCCAACACGGACCTCAGTTCCTGCCCAGCACTTGCTCAGCAGCTCTTCCCCTACTTGTTAGGTAAGCCCACCGCAACACCTACCACATTCTAGAAGCTTCCATGGCATGCCACCTCACCCCAAGATATTTTTAGATATTTTGTGTATAAATAAGAAGTGATGGTTAGGGTTGAGAGTATGAGATGAATGTGTGTGTTTCTTTTATTTTCTCCCCCAAATTCTTCTATTTTTTTCCCCTTTTTCTGTGTCCCCTCCCTTTCCTTAGCTTGTAATTCTTCATTTTGGAGGTAAATCTATCAATATATATACATTTTGGTTGTGATTTCATTGGTATGAGCTAGAATAGATTCAGGCTTGTAACATTGTACCTTTTGGTCTATATTTTGTGTTTTTTGAGCTTTGTTTATATTTTTCTAAATTGATATTCGTTGTTTTTGTTTAATAGTTATTTTGCTTTTTGTCTTAATTAACTATTTGAATTTTGACATCAATTACAAAAGCAATGTCTTACTTTTCGTACTTCTAATTGAATCCCAATTAAAACTTACAATTTGGATCTCATCATTTTATCAATAATATTTAAGTTAAATTACATATGAATATCCTGAGGTTTGGTGTAATAATTTTTAAGTTTATAAACTTTGCGAAATAATTTATTAGTCCATAGGTTTTAGAGTAAATAATTTTTAGTCTAATTTTAGATAAAACAAACTGCCAAAAAGATAAAAAGATATTTATACCCATATTCAAAATGTCATCCTTGTTTTCAAATTAAGTACTTTTCTTGAATTTTTTTAACTTTACACATCAGCTTTTAGTTGAAATACTAATGTCATATGCTTGAAATTCAATCAGAAAATAATTACAATAAAACTTGTAGACTAATAAATTATTTTATAAAGTTTCTAGATTAAAAAATGATTATACCAAATCTCGGGATACTAATATGTAATTTACCCATTTTAACATATATGGAATGAGAAAGTACTGAGGTAAGATTTAAGTTAAATAACAAAGAGAACATAATATTTGTTAGAATTTGGTTCCAATATAGTCTAAGCCATGTTCCGAAGCAAGGCATGAGATCTAAATTATTAATGTTACAATTAGCATTTTGTTAAAAAATGACAATGAGCCATTTTTTGTACTTAATTTGGTAATGGGGTACAGCTGTACCCCACCCAAAGAAGCTTCTCCGGGAAGCTTCCTTCTCCTGTCCTTTTGGCGCCCATTCATGGGATGCGTGTCGTGCTTCGACTCGCTGGTTTTGTTGGCTCATCCTGGCCGTTCGTTTTGCGGGGCATCTAACGGGGGTGAGAGGGGACACGTGTCCCTCATCCAACTCCCCTCTTTGTGTTTGTTTGTGTGAGATCTGAGCCGTTCATCTCGCCTCATCCAACGGCTCTCGTGCCCCTCACTTAGATCCAGTTTTGCCTATATAAGGAGGGGGTTCTGAAGAGAGGAAGAGGATTTTGGGGTTTTAGGGCTTCAGCTGTTGAGTTCTCTCTGTCTTTCACTCTCTTCACCCTGTTCTTCTCCTCCTCCTTTCAAGGTGTTTTCTTAGGGTTTCTTGAGAGCTTTTAGAGCTAAACCCTAACTGGTAAGAAGAGGACTCGCTAGAAGCTGGAAACCACGAAGGCTGGACCAACAGTGGGACCTGGGATCGTGTCGCTCGCAGCCTCTAGCTTTGGAGTCGGTATAATTTCTTACTCCTTTCTCGTACTTTATTGTTTCGATTTGTAAAGTTCAATTTGAGAAAAGGTTGTATCTTAATAGCTTAGGTCATTTTGGAAAGCGCCTTGTAACATTTATGTGATTTGTAATATTTAATAATATAGATCTCTCTAGTGGTAGGGACCGTGGAGTAGGTCATTTACGACCGAACCACGTTAAAAATATCGTGTGTACTTTGCATTTCGTTATTTTCTTCTATCATCGCTTGTAATCTCGATATCTAACTTAGAGCCAAAGTTTAAAGATCACTATTTTCACCGATCATTAAAAGAAATAAGTTATTGTTGAAGTTAAAACTGGATTTAACGAAGTAACTTAAAACAGTAAAGTTAAAAACAACTGGTTTTGAACTTAGGCTGTAAAAGGGTTCGATTTTCTCATATTAACATTAATGGAAAGCGTTTTGAGAACTTTAAGCAAATAAAAATGGGCTTGAGGCTCTTAAAACCGCAACAAGTGGTATCAGAGCTGAAGGCTTCTGAAAAATGGATGTGGTTCTTTAACTGAGGAATTGTTAGAATTTAGTTCCAATATAGTCTAAGCTATGTCCCAAAAATAGGGCAAAATGACCTAAACTATTAAGATACAACCCTTTCTCAAAATGAACTTTACAAACTAAAGTAGTAAAGTAAGAAAGAAATTATACCGACTCCAAACTTAGAGGCTGTGAACGACACAATCCCATGTCCCACCATTGGACCAGCCTTCATGGTTTCTAGCTCCTAGCGAGCCTCTTCTTACCGGCTAGGGTTTTGCTCTAAAAAGCTCTCAAGAAACCCTAAGAAAAACACCTTGAAAGGAGGAGGAGAAGAACCCGATGAAGAGAGAGAAAGAGAGAGAGAACCCAACGGCTGAAGCCCTAAAACCCCAAAACCCTTTTTCTCTCTTCAGAACCCCCTCCTTATATAGGCAAAACTGGATCCAAGTGAGGGGCACGAGAGCCCTTGGATGAGGCGAGATGAACGGCTCAGATCTCACACAAACAAACACGAAGAGGGGCGCTGGATGAGGGACACGTGTCCCCTCTTACCCCTGTTAGATGCACCGCAAAACAAACAGCCAGGATGAGTCAACAAAACCTGCGAGTCAGAGCACAATACGCGTCCCATGAATGGGCGTTAAAAGCACAAGAGAAGGAAGCTTCCCGGAGAAGCTTCTTTGGGTGGGGTATAGCTGTACGCCATTACCAAATTAAGTACAAAAAAATGGCTCATTGTCATTTTTAATAAAATGATGATTGTAAAATCAATAACTTAGATCTCATGCCTTATTTCGGGACATAGTTTAGACCATATTAGAACTAAATTCCAACAATAGTTTAGACCATATTAGAACTAAATTCCAATAATTCTCCATCCGGTTCCTATTTAGTCTAACTATTGGATTCACTCTAGTAATAGGGGGCAAAACATTTTGGTTTTGGTCCATTAGCCACCTCCTGGATCCCTAGAGTCCTGAACCAAATTAATACACTTGATTAATTTGTTCATAGGTACGTCCTTTGTTCCCATATCTGTTGGGTTATGGTTTGTACCGATTTTCAGCAGCTCAACCTCTTCGTTCTCTATCTGTTCAGTAACGAAGGGTCACCTAATAGCGAAGTGCTTACTCCTATCGTGAAAAACAGGGTTCTTGCTTAACGCTAGGTCCGATTGGCTGTACGTGTATATGTTAGGTATCCCTAGGCCCAAGTGTAATTCGTCCAGAAGTCCACTTAGCCAAATTTCCTCCTTAATGGCATCCATTAGTGCCAGGAGCTCGGCTTCAGTTGTTGACAAGGCAGTCATTGACTGGAGCTTGGATCTCCAGCTAACAGCCCTGCCATTCAAGGTGAAAATGTATGAGCTCGTAGACTTACACTTGTCTAGGTCTCCACCGAAATCACTATCGGTGTATCCTAAGAGACTTAGGTTAGTATCTGTTCGTCCAAACATAAGTCCTAGCTTTGTGGTACCCTTGATGTACCTCAAAAGCCACTTAACCCCTTTTCAGTGCTCTTTCCCTGGATTAGCCATGAATCTAGAGAGCAGACTAATAGAGTAAGCTAAATCTGGCCTAGTGCAAGTCATGGCGTACATTATTGATCCTATCGCATTTGCATAGGGTACACTATACATTTCAGCCATTTCTTGTTCATCCTTGGGACACTAGGCTGCTGAAAATTTACGATGCGGCGTTATGGGAATTCTTACGATTTTGGCGTCTTCCATTTTAAACCTGCGAATGACCTTTTCTAAGTATATGGGATAAGTTTATCGTATGCCTATTACGATCTCTACTTATCTCCATCCCCAAAATCTTCTTAGCTGGACCTAGGTCTTTCATTTTAAAATTCGGGTTTAACATGTCTTTCAATTTCACAATCTCAGGCATCAAATGACTAGCTATCAACATGTCATCTACATATATTAACAAGTATATTACCGATTCAGATTTTAAGTTTTTCGCGTAGAAACACACATCGTGTATTGACCTAAAAAACCCAACCTCAGTCATGAAGTTGTGGAACCGCTTGTACCATTGCCTCGGGGACTATTTTAGTCCTTACAAGGACTTCCTAAGTCTACATACTAGGCCAGCGTTCTCGGGTTCACAAAACCCTCTGGCTGCGCCCTGTTGATCTCTTCCTCTAGTTCCTCATGCAAAAAAGCGGTTGTCACATCAAACTGTTCTAAGTTAAGGTCAAACTTAGCAGTTAAGGCCATTAGCACCTAATGGTGGTGTGCTTTACTACGGGTGAAAAAAATCTCATTGTAATCCATGCCTTCTCGTTGCGTGAATCCTCTAGCTACCAGCCTAGCTTTAAATCTAGGCTTCTCGGAAAGCTGACTCAGATCCTTGATCTTGAAGACCCACTTGGAGCCCACTAGTTTCTTGCCCGCCGGCTTGGGCACTAATGACTAAGTCCTATTCCTCACCAGAGAGTCCATTTCAGCCTTCATAACGCTCAGCTATTTGGCTGAATGCTGGTTGTTCATAGCCTGTTTATAGCTTAAAGGCACTGACTCAATATACTCTAACGTTGTGTTGAGGGCGTAAGCTACGCAGTCAGCATACCCTAGTCTCCTAGGCGGTCTAACTTCTCTCCTAGCCCTATCTCTCGACAATTGATAGTCACGTAGCTCATTTTCAGGAATGGTCTCTGTCTCTTCTATGGTTCCTGGTTCGGTGCCTGTTTTAGCACCTCTATCCTGAGATTGATCTATCTGGGTTTCTGCTGTTTGTTCTAGTTCTACTCTATCTGGTTTTATTTCTGTTCTTGCCTCATTTTGGTAATTCGGTTCAGGTGGATTCATCTCAAATTCGTAGTACTCCAGCTCAAACATACGCTTTTTAGGAGTTGAGTTCTTATCTAAGTAGGGCATTTCATGTTCGTTAAACATTACATCTCTACTTATGATAATTTTCGTACTGTTACCGTCCTTAACTCCTATTCTGTATCCCTTTATCCCTTCAGGGTAACCGAGGAACACACCTTTGACGACTCTTAGTTCCAGCTTGCCCTCCGACTAGTGGGCATAGGCTGCACAGCCAAAGACTTTCAATACTGATTAGTCTGCTAGTTTCCCCGTCCACATTTCTTCAGGTGTTTTGAGGCCTACACCAGTTGAGGGCGTCCTATTCACCAAGTAGCAGGCTGTATTAACAGCTTCTCCCGAAAACTGTTTACCCAGGCCTGATGCGAACAACGTACACCAAACTCTGTCCAACAGAAGTAGTTCCTTAGGTATATAAATTAGTATCTTATGCCTCCACACCAATGTCGGATTCAACTTTTTAGCCTAGTATTTTTGATTGTATCATATACCTTCTTGATTTTCATTCGCCATCTTGCCATTCAGAGTTTTGCAAGATGCATGTTTTCCTGGTCTGTTATCTTCCCAGCGTTTCGTTCTTTCAACTCATGTGAGAAAATGGGAGGAATATTAACAAGAAAAATTATCATTTAAGTATCTTGAGATTTGACCATTTGTTATCTAAGTACCATAACGTTTCAAAATACAATGGGGTATCTTAAGGTTCAAAAATTTTATGACTTACGTATCTTCAACTTTTATAATTTTATCAAATGGATACCATTCTTTCAAAATTCGATAGATTTTTATTGTAAAATGCTCAAGTGAAACATGATATATGACAAATATTTAAATATATTCATTAGAATTAATGATTTTATAACAAAAGATGCTAGTATGACATATAATTTTAGCAAAACCTATGTATTCAAATTCAGTGAATTTCCTATTTTAGTTTGTTAAATTTTTGCTTAAAACATTGACAAAGTTTACATATATTGTTGTGATCATGCATTACATTCACATCTTTTATATAAAGTTAGTTCGATTCTCACAAAATTCATCAAATTTTCACCCAGAGTATTTAAGTGATAAAAATTTTAAAGTGTATATATTAAAACTTCAACATGTATAAGTGATAAATACTCAAATCTCAAAATACCTAACTGATAATTTTCCTATTAACAATTTTATTCCAATAACAATATGTTATGATCAAATGATCACAACCTAGGGTTTGATAGTTTAGAGTTTGGGATGAGAGAGAAATTGTAGAGAGGGGATGAGAAAAGAAGGAATTAGTATTTCTTATCATTCAAAATCATGAGTATAGCTCATGCAATTCACTAATACTAAAGAATATTCCTAAGCTTAACCAACTTTCCCGCCAAACAACACTTAACAACTTTTCCCTCCAATTCATATTTTAAACTTTCCTGCCAAAACCTAACTAATACTAACTATTATCCACCATATACTATTCATGACACAATAGCATCCAAAGTAGATTTTGTTTTGGTAATTTAGTTTGACAACGTGAAGACCTAAGAGGGTACCAATACGGAAGTACCGAATCCCATTAGAACTTCGAAATTAAGGTGCTTGGGCGAGAGTAGTACCAAGATGGGCGACCCGTGAGAAGTCCTCGTGTTGCAGTCCTCAAGTTTGGAGTTCTCGAAAGCAGCCTCTCTTTAGGGTGACACCTTGAAGGGAGAAGGCTGCATACATCCACTGTCAGGCCCTGCATATGCGGGAGCCCTTGGGGCACTAAAAATATTGCGTTTTTAATTTGATAACATGAAGACTCAAAAATGATAAGTCACAAGACAACAAGCCGCGAAAAAGACATAAGAAGAAGGATGTTAGGAAGCAATTTGTCACTAACGACAAACTATTCTCTAATCGTGTCGTTTATATGCGCTCAATTCTCGCGACACGTGGCATTCCTTACCGAAGATTTCCTGAACGTTGGAATTGTTCATGGCCCCCTAACTACTTCAACCAAAAAGCCGTTAAACCCTTAAAAAAAATATGATTAAAAAATTTACGATTCTGGAACCGTCTTCAGATATTCAAATCTCAGAACTCTCTAGATTCTCCACTCTCTCACTCCTATAAATGCACCTCACAATTCAATCATTTTCGCCGCGAATCTTCTAGCATTATAAGAAATCCACATTCCAATTCCAATTTGCTGTGGTTTGCTTTGGTGTGATCATTAATGGAGGACGATTTCGAGCTTCCGTCGCGGTCCGGCGTGAATCCGGAAGACATGGATATGGATGAGTTTCCAGAGGAAATCCCGAGTGTGAAGGTTGGGGAGGAGAAGGAGATTGCGAAGACTGGTGTGATGAAGAAGCTTCTTAAGGAAGGTGAAGGATGGGAGAGGCCTAGCAATGGGGATGAGGTTGAAGGTAATTCTTTGGGTTAGGTTCAATTGGATTGTGTAGTGTTAGCGTATAAAATTAATTCTGAATATTTGCTCATTAGTTTAAGCTTTAAGGGCAGAGGATTTCTTAACGTGGTATTAGAGCCTTCTGACTAGAAAGTCATGAGTTCGATTCTGAACACTCCACACTTTAATATAAAATAGTTTAAGCAAAATGTATGAAGTGGGTTTATACAGTATCCACGCGTCAAGCCCAAACGGGCATTTGTGTGTGGGGGTATGTTAGGATATAAAATCAAATTTAGACCTTCACCCATCAGTTTAAACTTTTAAGACAGATGGTTTCTTGACATGTAGAATAATTTAAGTTTTGTTCGATTTTTGTTGGTTTTGTGTATTTTGAATGCTTAGATCGAATTGGATTATGTGAAGACTAACTTTATCAAAAAAATTAAGATGATAGATGGTCTGTTACTGGTTTTATGCCTTAACATGCCCATGTAAATGTCTATTGGGCTTAAAATGTTATATTCTATGGTTTTATTTTATATCTTATGCTTAAATTATATTGATATTGAAAGTGGGGCCTGTTGGGATTCAAACTCGTGAGTTTTTGGTACAAGGCTTTAATACTATATCAAAGAATCAACTTTTCCAAAAAGTTAAGCAGCCATGACTGATTTTATGCCTGAACATGCCCACAGGGCTTGAAGTGTGATATTGCACTAGTTTATTTTTTGTCTTATGATTAAATTATGTTGATATTGAAAGTAGGCGCTATTGAGATTTGAACACGTAACTTCTTTGGTTACAAGGTCTTGATGTCATATTAAGAAACCAACTTTCTCCAAAAGTTTAAGCTGATAAGTGAAGGTTCAGGTTGGTTTAATACCCTAACAATAAACCATTGAAGTTTTATTGGATTTGTGTTGGTTCGTTACAGTTTGTGTGGTTAGATCGAAATAAAATCTGTCAAAAAATTGGAGTTCTATTGGATTTGTGTCGGTTCATTGTAATTTGTGTGGATTTTCGGTTGAAATGTTGCAGTTCACTACATGGGGACATTGCTTGATGGAACGCAGTTCGATTCGAGCCGTGATAGGGGAACGCCTTTCAAGTTCAAGCTCGGACAAGGTGATTCTCCTCCTCTCATCTTTCTTTTATTGTCGATGTATTGTGGTCTTGAATTCATGTCTCGATTTAGAATAGAGGTGCATAGTGTCTTGCTAAGTCTATATATGTGTTGCTTGCCCTTAGCGCTTTTTGCCACGCCAGTTCGAGCCCTAAATACCAGATTAAGGTACGAAGTCTGGACATCCTATGTTACGTGCCAAGCACATGACATTAGCTCCATGAATATCCCTTGCTCTATCATAAAGAAAGATTAGAACCTCCCTCAAGACTCCCGAGTTCTCTCAAGAGTCACTCTCTGGCCTCGCCTTTCTTTGGAGCTTGAATCTAGCTCTCCTAATCTCAAGAACTCCATTACAAACATTAAGGTTTTATCACTACTGAAAAATCTTGTCTAGACATATGATTCAACAAGGGGTTAAGCACGTCATTTTTTGGAGTTAAACTTCCGAGGACCAAATATGCCATTGTTATTTGGCTCGTGGTGTTCCCTTGTTTTAGTAATTTGTAATTTAATCTTTGATTTGGAACTTTGGTTTTTCAGCCTCAAAAATTTAGCTTAAATATACATAGTATTAGCTTGATAAATATCCCTTGCTTTATTTGGAAATCGGGTTTACTAGGGGAGGAATTTCCCCACCACATAAGTTGGATCATCCTAGCACTCCTTGGACCTTTCGATCAAAAAATACACTTAGGGCCAAACAGTGGTATCAATCATATTAGAGAATATAGGACCTAACTTTACCTAGAAAATTGGATTATGTGAAGCTTCCCAAGTAGTGTGAGATTCTAACAAGAAGAGTTGTCAAATTTTTGGTAAGTTGTATAAAGGATTTTAGTTAATACAGAATAGGATTATTTACACTAAAAATTCCTATACTTCGTCAATCGTGTCAATTTACTGCTTCTACTTCTAACTATATAGCTTTGGCCCCTGTATAATTTACCTTGTGTCAATTTCGTCTTGTGATGAAGCTGAAGTTAATTATATAACTTTTAATATTCTTGTCGTGACATGCGAGTGGCTCAATATGAACCCTCCTATTAGCCAATTGAAACCTATCGATCACTCAATTGATAAAAATGATGTTTCTAACTTAACATCAATTTTACTCTAGGAAATTGATATAATATGGATTATATATAGATTGAATTGACACACTTGATGTACAAAAATTAAATTGATACAATGACAAAATACAAGAACTTATGATATAATTCACCTTACAAAATATCATCATATTACAAAAATTATCCATGTCCCTTAAAATCAATAGTACAATGTTTCCAGATTGGCGAGTGGCAGGGGGAGTAAAGGGATGGCAATGTGACAGTTTTCACTATTGAAAGGTTGGAGAAAACCATGCATTTCAAGTAGATGGATTAGCCCTTCATGCCTAAAGAAACCTTGTAAACAGCTGGTTCATTATTATTTAGCTTACATAGAAATCACTCATCACCGGATCCCATTAGAACTCCGAAGTTAAGCGTACTTGGGTGAGAGTAGTACCAGGATGGGTGACCTCCTGGGAAGTCCTCACCCTCAGGTTGGGTGCACAGGGAAACAGCCTCTCTTCAGGTTAATACCCTGAAGGGGGAAGGCTGCGTACATCAGCGCCCCCCAGACCCTGCGTAGGCGGGAGCCCTTGAGGCACTGGGTATGTTCCTTACATAGAAATCACTCGTCTTATATGTTGAAAATTTGTACCGAATGGGGGTCTATTTGGGCTGATATGAGCTTGGCTTGAAACTCGCTGAGTAACTTCAAGTTCGAGCTTGGTTGGGCTTGAACCTGCTCAGTGAGCTTCAAACTAATCTTGTGACTTTTAGTCCCATTTAAGCTGAATCTAGGCTTGTTTAAGCTCAGACTTGGCTGATTTAGTCTTAAACTTGGTTTTATTAGACGTATCCAAGATAATAAATTATTTAAGATGGCTTGCTTAGGCTTACGAGCCTACCTATAAGCTCGAGCTTCATTTGGCTCAGGCTGGACTCGATGAGCTAAACGAGCTAGTTTGGCGTAGCTCAATTTTGAAAGATTTTTGAGCTTTATGACGAGCCGACTTGGTTCATTTGCACTCTTTCTATTAAATTTGTTTATTTCTCTTTGGCAGGGCAAGTGATAAAGGGATGGGATGAAGCTATCAAGACCATGAAGAAAGGCGAGAAGGCCCTCTTCACCATACCTTCTGAGATGGCGTATGGGGAGTCTGGGTCTCCGCCCACCATTCCACCCAACGCCACTCTTCAGTTTGAGGTTGAGTTGCTTTCTTGGGTTAGCGTGAAGGACATATGCAAAGATGGTGGAATCTTTAAGAAAATACTCATGGAAGGAGAAGGATGGCAGAATCCGAAGGACCTAGATGAGGCTCTGGGTATGTTACCTAACCGAAAGTCTTTTGGGGTGTTTTTGATTTTCAACATGAAGAAGAATCAGGATCCTCATTGTTTCTCTTTCTGGCAGTCAAATACGAGGCTCGGCTTGAGGATGGAACACTGGTTTCGAAGTCTGATGGGGTGGAGTTCATTGTGAAAGATGGTTCGTATTGCTTGAGGTGCTGCATGTAGAAATTCACATTGGGCCTTAGGCTTGACCCACAAAATCGGAATATATAAGCACATACAAGCCCAAGTGGGGTTTCATCTTAAAATCGGTTAGCATTGAATAATTCGTTAGGTTTATATGTTGATCACTTCACTCTTGTCACTTCAGTGTGGGATTTTTTACTAGATTCATACATCGAGTTCTCAACAATACAATCTTGGTTTGGCTTGCATGCTAACACGACTGCCTATTGAGAATTGTAAAATGTTTCATTGGTTGTAGGATTCTTTTGTCCTGCTTTGTCCAAAGCTGTGAAGACAATGAAGAAAGGGGAAAAAGTTCTTCTGACAGTAAAGCCACAATGTAAGTGTATGACTGAGCCTCTGTTTGGTTTATTCATTTTCCACAACAACAACAACAACAACAACAGACCCAGTGCCTCAAAGGCTCCCGCCTAAGCAGGGTCCAGGGGTGGATGTACGCAGCCTTACCCCTTCAGGGTGTAACTCTGCCGAAAGGCTAGAGAGATTTTTTTTTTGTTGGAAGGAGAAGGTGACCTCCTTTCAAACAAAAAGAATGTGATACTCGCCCATGAAAGGAAAAAACTTTTCTGTTTTGATCTTACACCCTTGATCTCTAATTGACTTCAAATGTACCAAGTATTATTCATATACAAGTTTTCTATAATAAAATTGATTTCCTAAATCAATCAAAACAAAATCTTAAAAAAAAAATAATTATTATTTAAAAGGTTTTCTAGCATAAATATTTTTTACACTAAAATTGTTTAGTCAAAACATGCGGAACCGGAATGAGTGTTTTGATGCGGACTCTATTTGACTCATTGTTTGCTATCTTTCTTGTTGCTGTCACAGATGCATTTGGGGACACTGGCAGGCCTGCATCTGGCGACGAAGCTGCTGTGCCACCCCATGCCAACCTTCAAATATCACTGGAGCTAGTATCCTGGAAGACAGTTTCAGAGGTGACCAATGACAAGAAGGTTATCAAGAAGACCCTGAAAGAAGGAGAGGGATATGAGCGGCCAAATGATGGTGCTGTTGTTCAAGGCAAGTTGTCAAAGTTAATTGTCTATTAATGTTGTGCTGCATCTCAAAGTTTTTGTCTCAATTCAGATACGGTTACAGAGGTCTGTGGCCTGCGCCTTATTTTTACATTCAGCCTAGTAGACCCATCTCATATAGGGTTCAGTTTTGTGCTTATATGTGTGTTGTTATCTCAGCTAGTAGCCTTTTCTCTTTCATTCCTTATGATCTTATAGTTAAAAAGATCTATTTATCTATCCATGGTTTTTATCTCAATTTGTGGGTTTTCCACATAGATCTCTGCATTTTTGTTCATTTTCTCTCCTCTCTTCTCGATTTCTTTTAGATTTTCTTTTCGACATCTATTGAACCTAGTTTCTGGGTATTTTGCCTAATATTTAGCAACAAGTTTTCTATTCATTTCGTCAAACTCTGATTAAGCTGCTCGTATATTTGCTTTCACGATAACCAACTCTTTGCACTTTCATGGTCTACCAGTGAGACTGATTGGCAAGCTGCAAGATGGAACTGTTTTTGTCAAGAAAGGGCAGGAGGAGGAGCCTCCATTTGAGTTCAAAGTTGATGAAGGTAATATCATAGATGATGATGATGACGACTATGCTTCTTTTCCTATGATGCTGAATGTTGGAGTGAATTCCTTTGACAGAACAAGTTATTGATGGCCTCGATCGAGCTGTAAAGACCATGAAGAAGGCAGAAATTGCACTGATAACAATCCAACCGGAGTATGCATTTGGTTCATCAGAGTCACAACAAGAACTGGCCACAGTTCCTGCAAATTCTACTGTGTATTATGAAGTTGAGATGGTTTCCTTCACCAAGGTAGTTATTGGAATCAGATACTTCATATAACATAGAAGTCTAGTGGGGTTATTCTATCTAATGTTGTTTGGTTTTAGGTTTTAGATGGAAATCATTTCAATTTATATGTAAACCTGATGTATGCCAACTATATAGGTTGGTCCCTAATGTCAATAAAATTCACATGGTATATGTTGGTACATATAAAGTCCACATATAAGACTCCCATAGGAAGATTCCATTCTAAAATCAGTTAGGTGGAATAGTCTACTAGAGTTATGTGTTGGTTTCTTTTTTCTCCCAACTCTAATATAGGAACTTTACAAGATTAATAAGTGGAGTCCTCAATAGTATTAGAGCCTATCATCATAGCTGGAAAATTTAAGAAGTATGCCCTCTTCCATGGAAAAACCAAGAGTCCGGGAGAGCAATAAATGTTAAATAGACTTATATGTCAGGGAGAGCAATAAATGTTAAATAGACTTATATGTCAGGGGGAGTGTTAAGAGAATACGTATGTGGACTGACATGCGTGTCATGTCACTTATAGCCAATTGGTCTAAATATGGAATATCATTTGGACTTGCATATAGACTCACATATGCCCCATCCGTGGGCTTGGTTTAAAGCCCTGTGAATTTTTAGACTTTTGTTTCTAGCATGAAGTGTGGAAGGGGGGAGTAACCATGAACCATTTGGTATGTAGGAGAAAGAATCATGGGACATGAACACTCCAGAGAAGATTGAGGCTGCAGGAAAGAAGAAAGAAGAAGGGAATACCTTATTCAAAGTGGGAAAATATGAAAGAGCATCAAAGAGATATGAAAAGGTATGCTTTTTACAGGAACACTGCTTGAGCTTGATGGTTTGAGCAAACACTGAACATTGTATTTGTTAGGGAAACGAAACAAAAGACCGACGCATTATGAAACAAGAAAACAAAAAATAAGTTACAAGATTTACATGGTTTGGATTGTGCCTACCTATGTGGAGCTTTGGGTAGAGTACATAGAATTCTTCTTCTTGTGTGCGGTTTTCTAACATACTCTTAATAGGATTTGCATAAGCCACGTAGATCATCCTAGACACCTCAGATGTCCCTATCGCCTACCAGCCTGATCCTCTGTTCCATGTGACCCATTACTATATATAGGACCAGACTATACACAAGAAGTCCAGCAGTATATGACTAGCTTTTCTTTGCTGTTCAGGCTGTCAAATTTATCGAATATGATTCGTCATTCAGCGATGAAGAGAAGACGCAAGCCAAGGCTACTAAAGTGGCGTGTAATCTCAACAATGCAGCCTGTAAGCTGAAGCTGAAGGACTACAAACAGGCAGAGAAGCTCTGCACTAAGGTGTTGGAACTTGATAGTAGAAATGTAAAGGCACTCTACAGAAGGGCACAAGCATATATACAACTCGTTGACCTTGATTTAGCAGAAGTGGATATCAAAAAGGCACTTGAGATAGACCCAGAAAATAGGTATGTTCTCCAAACAGTTACTAAGTTAAGCTTTACTGGATTTCTCTCTGTAGCTGGTAAGAGATTTGTTTCTATTGGCTGCCTGGGGCAAAAATACTTTTCTAGAACCGTGTGAATTATCAGTAGTAAGGTATGCTGCTATTTCTAGCATTTTGTATGTGAGTCTAGTAAGAAATCTCACATTGGAATATGATAAAGAGTATAAAACTGTTATAGACCTTCACTCATTTTCTTAAATTTTTGAAATATTTTGTTTCCTACTATGGTATGAAATGTCTCAATTGAGAGGTTATGAGTTCAAATTTCAATAGCATCGACTCTCAATATGTCATAATTATAATTTTAGTATAAGGTTGAGGTGGACTTGTATATTATTTACACTTCAAAACCAATGAGCATTTGTGTGAGAGGACATGTTAGAGTGTAAAATTATTCATGGACCTCATACACAAACTTAAGTTTAAAGATAGTTGGTTTCTCAACATTGCTATCACATTTAAGCTTAGCAGGTTATTATGCTTAATGTTGTTACCTAGATTTATTGATGACTTGTTATTTGCCAACTATGTGGGTTGATTTTTAAGACGGTGGAAACCAACGAGTTCATTTTAGGAAACAAGAGACTTGATCCAAGTGTTTCTTTAAATCCTTTACAGGGAGGTGAAAATGGAATACAAGATCCTGAAAGAGAAAGTGAGAGAATACAACAAGAGAGACGCACAGTTCTATGGAAACATGTTTGCAAAGATGAACAAACTGGAGCAACTCAAATCTAACGTATGACCACTAACATAATTCCTTACCTATTATTGAAACCACCGAGAATCATGAACTTACTGACTAATGCATATTTCGGTGTTTAATGCAGAACCCATCAAGGAAGCAAGACCCGATGCCAATGGCAGTGGACAGCAAAGCATGAAACGCAGCTCTGTTCGCCCTACTGATACTTGGTCATGGCTTGGCGTGTGTGTAACTGGGTCTGTTAAAGTACTGGTATAACTCTGCTTTACCTATGACTCTTATCTTATCTAGGATTTCTATCTAATCATTATTCTACCTCACAATTTCTAGATATAGTATTAATCCCCAAAATTTCCTTTCCTTTTCTACTATCTCGCTTCTCAGCCGCTTCTGTGATGGATAGAAATCCTAAATAAGAAAAGAGTCATAGATAAAAGTAGAGTTATACTAGTACTCTATTAGGGTCCAAAGAAGCATGTGTTTGCGTATGTTGTGTGTGTGTCTTTGTTTGTGTTTGTGAGTCGGCGTTCTAGTGTTCTTTTCCTTAGTCGTTCGATGTCGGTGTATGTAAGTATTTCTGGTACCAGAACTATGCCAATAGTAAATGTTTGTAGGATCATTGATTGTGCTGGAGTACTTAAAATGAGAAAACTCTTGAAGTACTTCAAAGTTGTGTAATCTCTTGATGGTTGATACCAATAAGCAGAAAATTTGTGTTGCTTTTCAGCTACAACTGATAAATGTTAAGTACTTCAAGGTACTGTAATTTCTTGTCGGCTGACACCATTGATATATATATATTTTTTAAATGGCCTCTTTATTGGGTAGCACCTTATTAAAAGTAAGGTTACGTACATGCATTCAAGACCTTGCTGCGATGGAAGTCTTTGTGAGGTATTAGGTGGTGGTTCTTGTTTTTGTTGTTTGAAGATTTTACATGGTTCGGTATCCATTTCAAACGTGGTTTTAAATGATTTATACTGATCTTTTCCTTATGTGATGCAAAAGTGGTTTTTACATTTTAAATCTATTTCGATAATTAACAAGAGAACTTAAGCGCATTTGCGATGGCAAGGCCTGAGTTAACACGCAAAACATGTAGCGTAATGATAAAAATAATAAAATTAAATAAAAGTATCATGAGATATAAGAAATACTCGGATCAAAATTAGGTACCTCTAGACGAGATAAGAAGCTCATTTGCGACACCAATCATACTTGAATTTCAGCTTTCAACACCAAAAAGACGCTTAATAATCATGGGTTAGGATGAATTTGTCGCATCATCCCACCTTCTTATAAGATTGACATCGACATTATAAGTAATTGTATTATATTTTGACACACACAACAACAACAACGACTGACAGTGCCTCGAGGGCTCCCACTTATGCAGGGTGTTTGGGGGGAAGGGGATCTTTGCAGCCTTATCCCTTCATGGTGCTACCTTAATGGGAAGCTATTTCCGAGGATCCCTAACTTGAGAAGCACAAAAGGATAATGGGAAGCCTTATCCCACTTTTTCTTTTTTTTTTTTTTTTTTTTTTTTTTTTTTTTTTTACCCACACACATGTATGAGTGCGTGCTTTTTTTGTTTGTTTTTTCTTTAGTTATATATATGTGTGTGTATTTTTAAATTTTGGATGTAGTTTATACATTATTTTGTATGATTTTTGTGCCATTTTCGTAGTTGTTAATAAACCTAAAAGAGTGGCACTCACGGCAAAAGACCATGCCACTCGCGATGTGAAACATAGGCCCAAACACAAGGCAACCGATCCAAACATGAAGTCGATGTGATGGAGTGCGTGATAGAAAAATAGGGGTTATGGGAAGATTTAGTGGCCTTTCCTTTGAACTTTTATTAAGAAATTAACAAAAATTAGAAGGAGGTGATAATCTCGAATTCTCACAGGTTGAGAAACGAGTAAAAAATAAAAAACAATTTGAGATTTAATTGGAAAAACTGCCTAAACTAAGCCCTAAGTTTTCCTCTATATAGAGGAAGAAAAGAACTAAAAAGCGGGGAAAAGAAATTCAAATTCAAAATATGAAATCTGAACTAAATAACATAAAAATCGGATTCCCTAACTAATCTTGATATCTTGCCATAACTTCCCCCTTGACTGATCGTGAAGGATATCCTAGCTGAAGTTCCCCTGAGATTCCCGCGTTGAAGGAGTCTCTGCGCTGAACTTGGCTGTGCTGCCTTGTCATGCAACACCAATGGTGGGGCCAAGACTTGCCCCGAGTCTGGTGGCGCCAAGATCCTCCCAAGCTCCCTTGTAAGCGGTAACCCTGTTGCATCATCCTCCTAGGGTTGAGGAGAATTCGTCCTCGAATTCACTTGGGGGTCTGCGATGTCATTCTGACCATGGTATGGAGTGAGGTGCTTGACATTGAATACATCGGAAGTCCTCATACCTGGTGGGAGCTAAAGGTGGTAAGCGTTGTCGTTGATCCCTTCTAGAACTGGCAAAGGACCAACCTTACGTGTGGTGAGCTTGTTGTATTCCCAAGCGGGAAGCCTTTCTCGAGTCAGCACAGCCCACACCTTATCACCAACTTGAAATCGGACCCGCCTTCTCTTCTTGTCAAAGTCCAGCTTGTACTTGGCGGTAGCTTCTAACAATCGAGCCCGGGTTTGTTCATGCATATCCCTGAGGGAATTGATGAAGTGTTTCGCCTTCTCATGAGGTCTGGTCAAATCAGGAACCGGCGCCAAGTCCATCGAAGCTCGAGGAACGAATCCGTAAACAATGTGAAATGGAGCAAAGCCGGTAGTGCGATTGACGAAACTGTTGTAAGCAAACTCCGCCTGGTGAAGCTTGGATTCCCATCCTGTCGCGTTTTCAGCTACAAGGCAATGGAGAAGGTTGCCAAGGGATTGATTGATGACCTCAATTTGTCAATCGGTTTGAGGGTGATGGACAGTACTGAATGCTAAGGATGTGTTGGCCATCTTCCATAAGGTCCTCCAGAAATGGTTCACAAACCGTACATCTCTATTCGACACAATGCTCAAGGGCAATCCGTGAAGCTTCTAAACCTCTTTGAAGTATAGCCCAGCCACATGGATGGCGTCTGCAACTCTCTTGCACCCTATGAATTGTGCCATTTTCGAAAATCGATCAACCACTATGAATATCGAGTCAATACCACCAGTGGTTCGCGGCAAACCCAGCACGAAATACATGCTGACTTTTGCCCATGGTTGGCTCGGAATAGGCAGCGGTAAGTATAATCCGACATTGGTGACGCCTCCTTTGGAAATTTGACAAACATGGCAATGTTGGACAAATCTCTCCACTTCACGGTGTAATGTTGGCCTATAGTAGCCGGTGGAAATAAGCTTGAGCGTCTTGTCTTTCCCCATGTGACTCATGTTGTGCTTTTATTCAATTATTTTGAGCCGCCAACTTAAATGAGGAGCACACAGTTGATTATCTCTGATTAGGTAACCGCCATGAATGGAGTAATTCAGGTTGACCCCATCTTGTGCTTCGTGCCAAATACTATTGAAAATGGGATCAGCCTTGCACAGATCAGCCATGTGCTCGAAACCTGTGACCGCAGTTCTGCTCTGCGCTAAGACTAAGGCTCGTCTACTCAATGCATCTGCAACCTTGTTCAGCTCGCCCGACTTGTGTTTTATGGTGAAGTGGAATAGATGGGTGTAACTAGCCCACTTAGCATGACGATTACAAAGCTTGCCTTGGTTGTTGATGAATTTAAGGGCCACGTTATCTGAGTAAAGGATGAATTCTCGGCTTCGCCAAGTATGCTCGCCAATGTCTCAAAGCTCTCACCAGCATAAAACTCCAAGTCATACGTGGTGTAGTTTAACCTGCTACCATCCGACTTCTCACTAAAATAGGAGATTGGCCTCCCTTGTTGGCCGAGCATTGCGCCAATACCAATTTTGGATGCGTCAATGTGCAATTCAAAAGTCTATTTGAAATCTGGGAGTGCCAGCACTGGAGCCATTGTCAACTTTTCTTTGATCTTGGCAAATGCTGATTATGCTTGCGGTGTCCACATAAAAGTTCCCTTATTCATACATTCTGTGATTGGTGCCATGATCGTGCTGAAGGTTGGAATGAAGGGCCTATAGAATGACGCCAATCCGTGAAAGCTTCTCACCTCGCCAATCGTCTTCAGTTCTGGCCAATCTCTGATGACTTTGATATTACCATCATCAGCTGAAATCCCATCCTTGGACACAACGAACCCAAGGATGGTTACTCTATCCTTCATGAATTCACACTTCTTGAGCATAGCAAATAAGCATTAGGCTCTTAAGGTTTGAAGCACCTCTCGGAGATGGTGAAGATGATCTTCCTGGTCTTGGCTGAAGATAAGGATGCCATCAAAGTATATAACAATGAATTTATTAATGAAAGGGCGAAGGACCTAGTTCATAAATCTCATAAACATGCTCGGCGCATTGGATAGCCCAAACAGCATGACCATCCATTCATAAAGTCCCTCCCTTGTCTTAAAAGCTGTGTTCCACTCGTCTCCAAGCATGATGCGGATTTGATGATACCTGCTCTTGAGGTCTAACTTAGTGAAGATCTTGGCGCACTGAAGTTGATCCAATAATTCATCAAGTCTTGGAATCGGAAACCTGTAACATACCGTGATCTTATTTATGGCGCGGCTATCCACGCACATTCTCCATGAACCGTCCTTTTTTTGCGTGAGCAAGGAAGGTACTGCACACGGACTTAGGCTCTCTCTAATGAATCCCTTGGCGAGGAGTTCTTTGATTGGTGTCTCAATTCTTTGTGTTCGGTAGGGCTCATTCGGTAGGAAGGGCGGTTGGGCAAAGAAGCGCCGGGCATTAGATCAATACGGTGTTGTACGTCTCTCAAAGTTGGCAGTGAGGCGGAGAGCTCCTCTAGAAAAACGTCAGCATATTCTTCCAACAATACCTTGACCTCTCGTGGTAAGTCCTCGGAGATGACATTGCTCTCCTTGCCAATCAAAATGAATAAGACTTTGGTCTCGCCAACTTCCTTGGCAAACAATGCATGGCTCTGGACATTCGGGTGTTTGGCTTCAGCTACTTTGTGTTTCTCCCCCCTCTTCGGAAGTAAGACTATTTTAACTCCCTCGAAAAGGAATCTGGAGGTATTCTTTCTTCCGTCATGAATAGCCCCACGATCAAATTGCCAAGGATGGCCCAACAGCAAGTGGCACGAGTCCATTGTCACCACATCACACCAAACTCCTTCTCTGTATTTAGGACCAATAGAAAAATTCACCAAACAACAATTTGAGCTGTCACCTAGTTTCCTTTCTTCATCCAAGAAATTTTGTATGGTTGCGGGTGTGCCTCCGTCTTCAGTCCTAACTTTGTCACGGCTTCTTCAGAGATTACATTTTCTCAACTCCCTGAATCAATAACCACTCGGCAAACCTTTCCGCCAATAGTGCATGTGGTCTGAAAAATGTTGTTCAGCAACCAGCTGTCCCCGTTCTCTTCTCTAGGCGAGAAGCACACATGCCGAACAACAAGACATTGTCCCTCATCACCGGGTTCGGCATGTTGCTCCGGTTCCGCCAATTCTTCAAAGCTATTTTCATCAACTGTCTCATCTTCAGCCCTTGGCTCCTCAATGAGAAGGGCCTTTCCTGGTCCGTCTCCCTTGTGGCAGTCCGAGGCTCGGTGTCCTACCTCTCCACATTTAAAGCAACGAGCTCTAGAAGAACCTGCCAATTCTTGGTTGATTTGCTTGACAGTGTTGGCGGTTGGCATTCTCAGCTGAGCATTCGGGTTTGGCGTGGCCTGAGTCTGCTGTCTTTCCCTAGCTGTCGTGGTCTAGGTGCTGCTAGTAGGACAGCGTCTCTGTTGCCTCTCCACTTGCATTGTTCTTTGGTTGCTTTTGACATCTTCAATGTATCTATCAGCCAATTGTTCCCCCGACTTCGCCAAGTCATTCCTGGCGACTAAGGCATGGAACTCAGATGTGAACTCCTCCACGGTTCTTGAACCTTGGTGAAGGCTTTGTAGGCGCTGGTATATCATACGGGGCGTGATTGTGAAGCAAGAAGGTGCCTCGCAAATGCTTCTTCATCTTCTCCCAAGATTCGATCTTAAGTTTATCCAGATCTGCTTTTGTTGGTGCCACCAGGCGGCTGCCCTTCGGCGAAGGCGCATAGCAACCAATAGCGCCTGCTTTCATTCCAGGATCTTCGGAAACTCCAAGACTTCCTCAATGGCAACGAGCCGATCAAGGAACTCTTTGGGATGTCCTCCTCCATTAAAATCTGGGATCTTAATCCAAAGTTCGGATTCCCACCTCCTGTCTTCGCGGTCGTTGGGGTCACCTTCATTGCGCGGTTGGCTCCTCAACCTTGGCTCCAGGATATCTCCATCATGAAATTGGTTAAGGAAAGGATCATCCACGTCTCCACCATTAAAGCCCGGTGAAGGGTGGCGTTGGGGCCTAACTTCGTCCGGGAGGTTGGGATTTGCCTCGAGTTGGATAAAGCATCGCTCGAACCTCTGGAATCTCTCTTTGAGTTCCTCAAATCGCCTCTCATATTGCCGATGTCGGTCACGGTCAGTCACTTCTTCGACGGTGGCATTCCTTTGACGTCTTGGGGGCCATCGTTTCAGGAAGCGTTTCTGCACTCTGATACCAACTGATACAGCGGGTGATAGGAAAATAGGGGCTACGAGAAGGTTCAACGGCCTTCCTTTTGAACTTTTATTAAGAAATTAGCAAAAATTACAAAGAGGTAATAATCTCGAATTCTCACAGGTTGAAAAACGAGTAAAAGTATGAACAATTTGAGATTTAATTGGAAAAACTGCCTAAACTAAGTCCTAAGTCTTCCTTTATATAGAGGAAGAAAAGAATTAAAAAGCGGGGAAAAGAAATTCAAATTCAAAATACAAAATCTGAACTAAATAACATAAAAATTGGATTCCCTAACTAATCTTGATATCTTGCCATAGCTTCCCCCTTGTTTGCCGTGAAGGATATCCTAGCTAAACTTCCCTCGAGATTCCCGTGTTGAAGTAGTCTCTGTGCTGAACTTGGCAGTGCCACCTAGTCATGCAACACGAATGGTGGTGCCAAGACTTGTCCCGAGTCTGGTGACACCAAGATCCTCCCGAGCCCCCTTGTAAGCGGTAACCTTGCTGCATCATGATGTTGATAAAACTAGAAAAAAACAATCATTTTTAAAACAAATGTTCTAAGGGAACATCAAAGAATAAGCAAGTTTTAAGGCATAACATTGCATACTTTAGAAGTATATCACTTCATTCTTAACCGAAAAGATTAGGACAAATACAATGCAAGCGAAAAATAATCAAAGTAGTACAGTGTTAATGTGGAAACCCTCTCTCATTCAAAGGGAGAAAATCATGACCATGGTTATTAAGCTCCACATTCTATCTCCCTCAATTTTTCTCTCATTTCTTTTTGGGAAATCGTACGGTTTGGACCCCCCACCCCAACCTTATTCTTTTTTAGACCCCATTAACCATAAATAGACTTTTTTGGACAAAAATGCCCTCCCACCTCACCCCCCCCCCCCCCCATCCGTCCTCTCTCTCTCTCTCTCCCTTTCTCTCTCCTCATTTAATGCAAGGCAGGCAAAATGATACTTTTTTGATTTTTTCACTCTTCCTTTGCTTCATTTTTTTTTCCTTTCGAATTTTTTTGTCAAAAAAAAAATATTATTTCCAAATTTGCCCTTTTTTCTTCTTCCCTCCCAGACCTTGTTTAGGTGTGTTTCAAGTAATTAGTGGTGTCTGAAATAAAATCATACACTGTGTATGATGCATTATAATGCTGTAAAGTAAACTTATTCAGGTGTATCTCAAGAAATTAGTGGTAAATGACTTATTATACACAATGTATGATAGGTTATAATGGCATAAAATCAACTTTTGCTGATTTTTTCAAGTAATAAGGGGTATAGTGGTCTGAAATCGAATCATACACTGGGTATGATTCGTTTTAATGGTGTAAAATGACCTTATTTAGGTACACTTCAAGTAATTAGTGGTAAATAACTTGTCATACACAATGTATGATAGGTTTTAATAGCATAAAATCAACTTTTACTGGTTTTTTCAAGTAATTACTGTTACAGTGGGCTGAAATCGAATCATACAATGGGTATGATGAGTTAAAATGGTTTAATATAAACCTTTTCAGGTATGTTTCAAGTAAGTAGTGGTAAATGACCTATCATACACAAATTGTTATAGGTTTTAATGGCATGAAATCAACTTTTGCAGATTTTTTTATGTAATTACTGTTGCAGTCGTCTGAAATCGAATCATACACTGGGTATGATGCATTTTAATGGTGTAAAATGAACTTATTCAGATGTATTTCAAGCAATTAGTGGTAAATGACTTATCATACACAATGTATGATAGGTTATAATGGCAAAAAATCAACTTTTGCTTTTTTTTCAAGTAATTAGGGGTATAGTGGTCTGAAATCGAATCATACACTGGGCATGATGCATTTTAATGGTGTAAAATGAACTTATTCAGGTGTAGTTCAAGCAATTAGTGGTAAATGACTAATCATACACAATGTATGATAGGTTATAATGGCATAAAATCAACTTTTGCTATTTTTTTCAAGTAATTAGGGGTACAGTGGTCTGAAATCGAATCATACACTGGGTATGATGCATTTTAATGCTGTAAAATGAACTTATTCAGGTGTATTCCAAGCAATTAGTGGTAAAAGACTTGTCATACACAATGTATGATAGGTTTTAATGGTATAAAATCAACTTTTGCTCTTTTTGTCAAGTAATTACTGTTACAGTGGGCTGAAATCGAATCATACAATGGGTATGATGCGTTAAAATGGTTTAAAATGAACCTTTTCAGGTATGTTTCAAGTAATTAGTGGTAAATGACTTATCATACACAAATTATTATAGGTTTTAATGGTATGAAATCAACTTTTGCAGTTTTTTTTATGTAATTACTGTTGCAGTGGTCTGAAATCGAATCATACCATGGGTATGATGCGTTTTAATGGTGTAAAATGAACTTATTCAGGTGTATTCCAAGCAATTAGTGGTAAATGACTTGTCATACACAATGTATGATAGGTTTAAATGGCATAAAATCAACTTTTACTAGTTTTTTCAAGTAATTACTGTTACAGTGGGCTGAAATCGAATCATACAATGGGTATGATGGGTTAAAATGGTTTAAAATAAATTTTTTCAGGTATGTTTCAAGTAATTAGTGGTAAATGACTTATCATACACAAATTATTATAGGTTTTAATGGCTTAAAATCAACTTTTGCAGTTTTTATTATGTATTTAGTCTTACAGTGGTCTGAAATCAGGTCCTACACTGTGTATGATCCCTTAAAATGGTTATAATAAACTTTTTCAGGTATATTTCAAGCAATTAGTGGTAAATGACTTATCATACACAATGTATGATAGGTTATAATGGAATAAAATCAACTTTTGCTGTTTTTTTCAAGTAATTACTGTTACAGTGGGCTGAAATCGAATCATATAATGGGTATGATGCATTAAAATGGTTTAATATGAACCTTTTCATGTATGTTTCAAGTAATTAGTGATAAATGACTTATCATACACAAATTATTGTAGGTTTTAATGGCTTAAAATCAACTTCTGCAGTTTTTTTTATGTATTTAGTCTTACAGTGGTCTGAAATCAGGTCCTACACTGTGTATGATCCCTTAAAATGGTTATAATAAACTTTTTCAAGTATATTTCAAGCAATTAGTGGTAAATGACTTATCATACCCAATGTATGATAGATTATAATGGAATAAAATCAACTTTTGCTATTTTTTTCAAGTAATTACTGTTACAGTGGGCTGAAATCGAATCATACAATGGGTATGATGCGTTAAAATGGCTTAATATGAACCTTTTCAGGTATGTTTCAAGTAATTAGTGGTAAATGACCTATCATACACAAATTATTATAGGTTTTAATGGCATGAAATCAACTTTTGCAGTTTTTTTTATGTAATTACTGTTGCAGTGGTCTGAAATCGAATCATACACTGGGTATGATGCGTTTTAATGGTGGAAAATGAACTTATTCAGGTGTATTCCAAGCAAGTAGTGGTAAATGACTTGTCATACACAATGTATGATAGGTTTAAATGGCATAAAATCAACTTTTACTGGTTTTTTCAAGTAATTAGGGGTATAATGGTCTGAAATAGAATCATACACTGGGTATGATGAGTTTTAATGGTGTAAAATAAACTTATTCAGGTGTAGTTAAAACAATTAGTGGTAAATGACTTATCATACACAATGTATGATAGGTTATAATGGCATAAAATCAACTTTTGCCGTTTTTTTTCAATTAATTAAGGATACAGTAGTCTGAAATCGAATCATAAACTGGGTATGATGCGTTATAGTGGTGTAAAGTGACCTTATTCAGGTATACTTGAAGTAATTAGCGGTAAAGAACTTGTCATACACAATGTATGATAGGTTTTATTGGCATAAAATCAACTTTTGCAGGTTTTTTCATGTATTTAGGGGTACAGTGGTCTGAAATCTGCTTATATACGTGTATTTCAAGTTTTATTGGTGTATGATGCACTTCATACACGGTGTATAATGGGTTATATTTGTGTAAAATCAGCGTGTATTTGTATATTTTTGGGATGTGTATTTAGAAAAAAAATATACATTTTCAGTAAAGTAATCCGTACGATTTCCCTTCAAAAAGGCCCTCCCATTCACCCCCCCCCCCAACCCGTCCCCTTTCTCTCTCCTCATTTAATGCGCAGCCGATTACTGTACTTTAGCCCATCCCCACTCCATTTTCTCTCTTCATTTAATGCAAAAGTACATAGTTTTACTTTATGTCATGTAAATTGCTTCTCACTCTATTCCTCCTTTCTTCTCATTTCCTGCCCATTTACTCACCTCTTATTCATAGTATTTGTTACTTTTCTCTTAATCTGAATTCCCCAAGTCCATTTTTCTCTCATTTTTCTCTCAATCTGCTACATTGGGCCCTCGGAAGAAGAAGAAGAAGAAGCCATTTTAAGATCGTGTTTGAAGCTTCGTGGCATTGCTGTAGGTTCAACGTTGAGTCGTTACACACATTTCACGGTTTTCAGATCAGATATTGAAGGTAACATGACCATTTGCTGACATTGTCGTTAATGTATCCTTGTCCTATGAGGTCGGTGTATTACAAGTCGTTTATGGTTTATGATTGGTTTAAATGATGTATTATAACTTTCTTTTGGTGGGTTTGAACTCATTAGTGGTGTATGATTAGTCATAAATCGTGTATGATAGGTTTTAATGGTGTGAAATCAACTTGTTTAGGTGTGCTTCATGTAAATAGTGCTGTATGATCTATCATACACCGTGTATGATAGGTTTGAATGGTATGAAATCAACTTGTGTTTGTGTATGTTAAGTAATTAATGGTGTATAATCAGTCATACACTGTGTAGGATTGGGTTTAATGGTGTATAACCAACTTGTGTTTGTGTGTGTTAAGTAATTAGTGGTGTATAATCAATCATACACTGTGTATGATTGGTTTTAATGGTGTATAACCAACTTGTGTATGTGTATGTTAAGTAATTAATGGTGTATAATCAATCATACACTGTGTAGGATTGGGTTTAATGGTGTATAACCAACTTGTGCAGACGTTTTTTAAGTGATTAGTGGTTTATGAGCAACCATACACTGTGTATGATTGGGTTTAATGGCACATAACCAACCTGTGTATGTGTATGTTAAGTAATTAATGGTGTATAATCAGTCATACACTGTGTAGGATTGGGTTTAATGGCGTATAACCAACCTGTGTATGTGTATGTTAAGTAATTAATAGTGTATAATTAGTCATACACTATGTAGGATTGGGTTTAATGGTGTATAACCAACTTGTGCAGACGTTTTTTAAGTAATTAGCGGTTTATGAGCAACCATACACTGTGTATGATTGGGTTTAATGGCGTATAACCAACCTGTGTATGTGTATGTTAAGTAATTAATGGTGTATAATTAGTCATACACTGTGTAGGATTGGGTTTAATGGTTTATAACCAACCTGTTTATGTGTATGTTAAGTAATTAATGGTGTATAATCAGTCATACACTGTGTAGGATTGGTTTTATGGTGTATAGCCAAGTTCTGTTTGTGTATGTTAAGTAATTAATGGTGAATAATCCATCATACACTGTGTATGATTGGTTTTAACTGTGTATATAATGGGGCTTATTAAACCATACACTGTGTATGAGAGCTTCAAAGGGTGTATGATGAACTTATTTTGGTGTCTTTCAAGTACAGAATGGTGTATGGTTTACCATACACCGTGTATGATAGCTTTGATTGGTCTAGGATGAACCTGTTTTGGTGTCTTTCGTGTATAGAATGTGGTATCCTTAACCATAGACCGTGTATGATTGCTTTAAAAGGTGTGTGATGAACTTGTTTATGACTGTAACGCAAATCATACACCATGTATTCTTTCTTAAAGTAGTGTTATTTGTGTATTATGGTTTTAAACCAATCATACACCGTTTTTAGTGGTTTCAATGCTGTACTTTCATTCCACCCTAGTGTGTTTCATGTCAATTTTGCTTTGATATCATGTTTTTTTCTTGTCCACAGTAATGGGTGATGCTGCTATTGCATGCGTTCTGTACGGTGGCCACTTTAGGGAGAGGGCAAAGTACGCTGGTGAAAAATTGGCTTATATTTTTGTGGATGAGAAAACTGACTTCGCTGGTTTGCAAAGGACTGTGGCGGAGGTGATTGGTGCTCAGTTGGATGCGGGTTCAAAGATGCATTTTCAATCTTTCACCGCCGTTCCGGCTGTGCCCTTGTACGATGTCGTTGACGATAGGTCCGTTATGTTTTGGAAGGCACTAGCCAAAGAAGATAGGGCAAAGCATCCTTTGATCGTAACTGTAGAGTCATCCGGTGACAGGAATCCTAGCTTCGATTGGCAACGAACTCCCTTTCAAACAATTCCCGATGGTGACGAGAATAGTGGCCGTTCGCACCCTGAGGTTCCCGAGACTTCTGGTGGATGTATGGATGCGAGGATGGAAGAAGCAGCCCGTGTAGATGCATCTGATGTAGATTTGAACATGCCTACTGTGACGGTTGAGGCAACAGCAACAGGTGGAGATTGGGAAAATTCCAATCAAAGTGCATGTGATAATTTGGACAATATCAATTTATCCCAGGTGCAACCGACTGTACCTGATGCCTCACCTCCAGTGGGGCACACTTACGAGCATCGTAATATTTCTCGTGAAGACCCTCTGATTGTCTAACCTGAATTGGAACGGAATGCGGAACCCAGCGGTCAACCGAATGTCCACCCTGACATCCAAGCTGCTGGTGATCCTCGTTCTGATGATGAGGCTGGCTCCGGTGATGAGAGGAGCTGGATTAACGGGGTATATGCACAGGGCCGGATGGTTGAGGATATTGAAGTCAATCAAATATTTATGACGAAGAGGGACTTGTTGACTAACCTGGCAGTGATTGCGCTTAGGGAAAAATTTGAATTCAGGAGCTACAAGTCGAACAAATCCTTAACGGTTGTCCGCTGCGCACAAGAGGGCTGCACATGGAGGGTTCGGGCTACGTGTGCAGCAGATGGTGGCTGCTGGATGGTTACAAAGGTAGAAAAGAACCACAACCACCCTAGCGATCTCACCACTATTAGACACAGGCAGGCAACCAGTTGGGTCATTGGGGAGTGCGTCCGAAAGAAACTTGTGAACCCCGGGAGAGTGTTCAAGCCACGGGATGTCATAGATGACATCCGCAGTTGGTACGGTGTCGATATCAGCTACAGTGTTGCTTGGAGGGCGAGAGAGTTTGCATACGACAATGTTAGATTGGGTACGGCCGAAGAGTCCTATGCATTCTTGCCTGCCTATCTGCAAGTCCTCAAACAGACTGAACCCGGTACCACATTTTATTTATAGATAGATGATGAAAGTAGGTTTCAGTACCTCTTCATTGCGTTTGGTGCTTCACTTAATGGGTACCGGTTTTGCCAGCCTGTTGTGAGCATTGACGCAACACATCTGAAGGGAAAGTACCGGGGTGTTCTGTTCATGGCTGTTTGCCACGATGCCAACCAGCAAATTTTCCCGATTGCTATCGGCATCGGTGATTCAGAGAATGATGCATCGTGGCATTGGTTCCTCAGTAGGTTGAAGGAAGTAACTGGGGAGCCTGCTGGCCATGTCATTGTATCCGATAGACACCGAAGCATCCAACGTGCGGTGGAAGAACTTTTCCCTGTCACATTTCACGGGCTCTGCATGTTCCAATTGCTGAACAACTTGAAGGCCAAATTCAAGAGCAACAGGAAGCATTTGGATCAGTACTACTACAAAGCAGCCAAAGCATACAACATTCAAGAATTCCATAGTTTGTTTTTCAGTTTATGTTGTGCCGTACCCGGGGCTAAAGATTACTTGGAAGATGTGGGACTGGACAAGTGGACTCGTTCCCACTCCCCTTGTCGTCGGTACAACATAATGACGACAAACATTTCGGAATCCATGAATGCTGTATTGGTCAAGGTACGTGGCTATCCAATTACAGCCCTTGTTGATGAGTGTAGGCTACTGTTGCAGAGGTGGTTTCACGAAAGAAGAGCCAAGGCTGAAGCTTGCATCAGTACAATGTCCCCCGACGTCGAAAAAAAATTACAAGACAGATTCAAGTTAGCAAGAACGATAACGGTAAGCTCCGTACATATTGTCATGTTTAATCCCTACTACAAAGCATGTTTATAGCATGTTGGTGCTCTTCGAGTGTGAAATCCGCTAATTTTGGTGCCCTTCGAGTGTTTCGTTGCTTATGTTTTGTTGTTTTTTTTTAATTTTTTTTATTTTTCTCATATTTTTGTATTTTGCATGCACCTTGGTTGTTTGACGCGTTTGTCTATTATTGTGGTAATGCAGATATTGCGAGCTGATGATCATATGTTCGACGTCATCGATGGGGAGAAAAACTTTGTAATAGATATGTCGCTCTGGACATGTACCTGCCGTAGGTTTCAGCTTGAGCAGCTTCAATGTGAGCATGCGTTAGCAATGGTACAACACAGTCCTTATGCTCTGTACGACTTATGCTCGCCGTACTACAGTAGAGAAAATTGGTACGAGTCGTATAGAAGTGTCGTCTACCCGATGCCGCACATAAGTGACTGGCGTATCCCGCTTGATATAGCTGACATGAATCTTCTTCCACCCGACGTGCGAACCTCTTCTGGGAGGAGGCGGAAGAGGAGGATTCCGTCTGTCGGTGAGGAGCGTGTTCATCAAAGGTGCAGTCGGTGCAAGGAACACGGGCATAACCGATCCACGTGCAAGAATCCAATTGCTCTGCATTCTAGTGGCGAATGCACCTCATCCAACTCCGGCCGTCCATCTCAAGTCCCTCCTCCAAATTAACTTACAGTCTTCAAATTTATAAATTTTACTTGTGACATACCTATATAATTTCGTTTTACCATAGGATTTACATTGTACATTATCATAGGATTTACGTTGTATCCAGTGTACTGAAAATTGTCGAAAGGTTGTGATGTGTATGTAATAGGGTAATGAAAATTGTGTATATTTTCATACTGTTGTATATTCCTGTAATGAAAACTTTCAATGAATTGATTTGAAGTTGGTCCCAATTGTGTGTTCTAAGTGGTTGATGTGTTTTTCAAGTGTGTTACGATGTACGTCGACATGCATGGATGGTGTATCGCCACACATATCAGCATCAAAGGTGTCCATAGGTCTGTGCCGCCACACTAAGTAGTTGAAACACACTTGTACAAGTTGATTTCACAGCATTAATACTTGTCATACACTAAGTATGGTAAGTCATACACCACTAAGTAGTTGAAACACACTTGTACAAGTTGATTTCACACCATTAATACTCATCATACACTATGTATGGTAGGTAATACACCACTAAGTAGTTGAAACACACTTGTACAAGTTGATTTCACACCATTAATACTCATCATACACTATGTATGGTAAGTAATACACCACTAAGTAGTTGGAACACACTTGTACAAGTTGATTTCACACCATTAATACTCCTCATACACTATGTATGGTAAGTAATACACCACTAAGTAGTTGAAACACACTTGTAGAAGTTGATTTCACACCATTAATACTGGTCATACACTAAGTATGGTAAGTCATACACCACTAAGTAGTTGAAACACACTTGTAGAAGTTGATTTCACACCATTAATACTCATCATACACTATGTATGGTAGGTAATACACTACTAAGTAGTTGAAACACACTTGTACAAGTTGCTTTCACACCATTAATACTCATCGTACACTATGTATGGTGAGTAATACACCACTAAGTAGTTGAAACACACTTGTACAAGTTGATTTCACACCATTAATACTGGTCATACACTAGGTATGGTAAGTCATACACCACTAAGTAGTTGAAACACAATTGTAGAAGTTGATTTCACACCATTAATACTGGTCATACACTAAGTATGGTAAGTCATACACCACTAAGTAGTTGAAACACACTTGTAGAAGTTGATTTCACACCATTAAAACTCATCATACACTATGTATGGTAAGTAATACACTACTAAGTAGTTGAAACACACTTGTACAAGTTGATTTCACACCATTAAGACTTGTCATACACTAAGTATGGTAAGTCATACACCACTAAGTAGTTGAAACACACTTGTACAAGTTGATTTCACACCATTAATACTGGTCATACACTAAGTATGGTAAGTCATACACCACTGAGTAGTTGAAACACACATGTAGAAGTTGATTTCACACCATTAAAACTCATCATACACTATGTATGGTAAGTAATACACTACTTAGTAGTTGAAACACACTTGTACAAGTTGATTTCACACCATTAAAACTCATCATACACTATGTATGGTAAGTAATACACTACTAAGTAGTTGAAACACACTTGTACAAGTTGATTTCACACCATTAAGACTTGTCATACACTAAGTATGGTAAGTCATACACCACTAAGTAGTTGAAACACACTTGTACAAGTTGATTTCACACCATTAATACTGGTCATACACTAAGTATGGTAAGTCATGCACCACTAAGTAGTTGAAACACACTTGTACAAGTTGATGTCACACCATTAATACTTGTCATACACTAAGTATGGTAAGTCATGCACCACTAAGTAGTTGAAACACACTTGTACAAGTTGATTTCACACCATTAAGACTTATCATACACTATTTATGGTAAGTCATACACTACTAAGTAGTTGAAACACACTTGTACAAGTTGATTTCACACCATTAATACTTGTCATACACTAAGTATGGTAAGTCATACACCACTAAGTAGTTGAAACACACTTGTACAAGTTTATTTCACACCATTAATACTCATCGTACACTATGTATGGTAAGTAATACACCACTAAGTAGTTGAAACACACTTGTACAAGTTGATTTCACACCATTAATACTGGTCATACACTAGGTATGGTAAGTCATACACCACTAAGTAGTTGAAACACACTTATAAAAGTTGATTTCACACCATTAATACTGGTCATACACTAAGTATGGTAAGTCATACACCACTAAGTAGTTGAAACACACTTGCAGAAGTTGATTTCACACCATTAAAACTCATCATACACTATGTATGGTAAGTAATACACTACTAAGTAGTTGAAACACACTTGTACAAGTTGATTTCACACCATTAAGACTTGTCATACACTAAGTATGGTAAGTCATACACTACTAAGTAGTTGAAACACACTTGTACAAGTTGATTTCACACCATTAATACTAGTCATACACTAAGTATGGTAAGTCATACACCACTAAGTAGTTGAAGCACACATGTAGAAGTTGATTTCACACCATTAAAACTCAACATACACTATGTATGGTAAGTAATACACTACTAAGTAGTTGAAACACACTTTTACAAGTTGATTTCACACCATTAAGACTTGTCATACACTAAGTATGGTAAGTCATACACCACTAAGTAGTTGAAACACACTTGTACAAGTTGATTTCACACCATTAATACTCATCGTACACTATGTATGGTAAGTAATACACCACTAAGTAGTTGAAACACACTTGTACAAGTTGATTTCACACCATTAATACTGGCCATACACTAAGTATGGTAAGTCATGCACCACTAAGTAGTTGAAACATACTTGTGGAAGTTGATTTCACACCATTAATACTTGTCATACACTAAGTATGGTAAGTCATGCACCACTAAGTAGTTGAAACACACTTGTACAAGTTGATTTCACACCATTAAGACTTATCATACACTATGTCTGGTAAGTCATACACTACTAAGTAGTTGAAACACACTTGTACAAGTTGATTTCACACCATTAATACTTGTCATACACTAAGTATGGTAAGTCATACACCACTAAGTAGTTGAAACACACTTGTACAAGTTGATTTCACACCATTAAGACTCATCATACACTATGTATGGTAAGCAAAACACTACTAAGTGTTTGAAACACTATAATTGCCACAACTATCAATGAAATTGTGTACCAAGCAATATAAATGCCCTTGTTGGTTTATATGGATGAGGCTGACCGGTTGGGGTGGTTGGTGGTTGAACATTGAATGTTCAGGGGTCATAATGGACTACCAAGCAAGACATTTAATAACCTCAACTACCACCTACTTTATCATACCCCTCTCCCGCGGTTCTCCCCCTATAAAGGGATGAGATGGACAGGAAGCCAAGCATATATGGTTCCTCAATATATCGACCTGTTTAAATTCCTAAAGTAAATGGCTCTAGCAGCGGCGGTGGTGGGCCAGTTACAGCTGAGACACAAAGAGAGGTGGCACTTCTACAGATCATGTTTCATCAACGGTCTACCAAGCAATTAGTGGTGTATGATCAATCACACATGGTGTACGGTGTATGATGAGTTGTAATGGTGTGAAGTTCATCCGCATGATAAGGATCTTGAACTTTGTATGCATGCAGTGGATGCACTTTACAAACAACATATGCAGAGGGACAACTGTATGTAATTCCAGTAGTTATATATGTCCAGTTTGTCATACAAATTGTATGCAGGGTTTTAATGTGTGTCAAGTTCTACGTATCATACATAGTGTATGACGAGTTTTATGTATGGTAAAATCACGGGCTGTGCATGTATTTTTAAGTTTATTGAAAATTATTGGTGTCACTCCATTAATACGCTGTGTATGATGAGTTATATGGGTGAAAAATCAAGTTCTACAATTGTGTTTTAGGTACTTAGTGGTGTATAACCAATCATAAACGGTGTAGGATGAGTTTTAATGGTTAATAACAACCTTTGCACGTGTGAATACATCAATAGGAACATACAACATCGAAATATACAATATTACATACAACTTTCAATATAATGAATACAATGTAAATCCTTTGGTACAAGTATGCATTTTTATTACACCATTTGAAAATACATCAATAGGAACATACAACAACATCGAAATATACAATATTACATACAACTTTCAATATAATGAATACAATGTAAATCCTTTGGTACAAGTATGCATTTTTATTACATATAATTTTCAGTATAATGAAAACAATGTATAATGAATAACGTAATTTTATTGACATGTATGCATTTGAAGCCGTTTATTCCTTCCGTGTCTGTACAAGTGTACAGAAGTATACAGCCGCAATTTCCCCATTTACGCTTGCGTGCATTGGGAGATGCTCAGTCCTTTGGTCAGCAAAAATTCTATGAACTTTACAACAAAATTCCACAGTCTGACCTGCAGTTAATATTAATACAGATTCCACAGTCAGAAATTATACATTATTGCAAGTAATGACTATTTTGCATCCACTTCATAACCAAAAGTCCAAATAAACGGAATAGTAAAATTGCATGGGAAGTAGATGTCATACCCCCTTTGCTGTGGACATTCATTCCGGTTGTAAGTTACCGAGAAAGGCTTGCCCTTGAACTGTATGAGGTCCTTTCGGACATCCCAAAAATTAACCAACGCTAGAGCATGTGGAAGCAATTTTGCAATTGGTTCCACATGTTCTAATCTTGCTGCCCTAGATTTGGCGGAGTACAAGGAATCAAATATCTGCATCCGCCAATCATTAAGATGGATGGCAGCAAGGAACCAATGTTGATTAGGTTGATTAATGGGCATGTATATCCGATCCACGCTGTGGCAGCTGACCCCATACGTGGCATCCCTGGCAAGGAACTCAACGAACAACGAATCAAAATCAGTAAAAGCTGACTCAAGCGGGATTCCACTGTTTTGAATCTGTTTTAGTAGGGGTCCAAATTGAGGAGCAACCGTTGTGTCTGCCATGTTGCCCTCTGGTCAAATTGCTCTGGCCACTGATGTTTCTTCTCCAAAATGTAGTGCAGAATTACATCTATTTCCTGCGATTCAAAACTAATTAGTTGAGACAAGTTGATTTTACACACATAAACAAGTTCATTTTACACAGTTCAACCCTATGACTAATCATACACCACTCTTTATTCAAAACACACTAACACAGGTTGATTTTACACCTTTAGCATCAACCATATACGGTGTATGACTAGTAATACAACACTTACTTACTTAATACACAATAACATAAGTCGATTTAACACAGGTTGATTTTACTTTTTAGTTGACACACGGAAAAACTATCATGATGGGAAACATACCTCATCAGTAAGCCAGGCGTCCTCGTTTCTCAACCGATACCAAAATTGACCCGTCGTCACAGTCAAAACAGAGAAATCCATTCGTTGATCATTAGGTAACGGAAAGGGGGTCTTCAAATCTCTGTAATATACAATACCAAGCATGATATATAAGCATACCATAAGAAAGATGATTTCAGACCACTGTAACAGTAATTACTTGAAAAAATCAGCAAAATCTGATTTTATGCCATTAAAACCTGTCATACATTGTGTATAACAAGTCATTTACCACTAATTGCTTGAAATACACCTAAATAAGTTCATTTTACACCATTATAATGAATCATACACAATGTATGATTCGATTTCAGAACACTAACAGTAATTACTTGAAAAAATCAGCAAAAGTTGACTTTATGATATTAAAACCTATCATACATTGTGTGTGACAAGTCATTTACCACTAATTGCTTGAAATACACATGAATAAGTTCATTTTACACCATTATAACGAATCATATACAGTGTATGATTCGATTTCAGAACACTAACAGTAATTACTTGAAAAAACCAGCAAAAGTTGATTTTATGCCATTAAAACCTATCATACATTGTGTATGCCAAGTCATTTACCACTAATTGCTTAAAATACACCTGAATCGAATCATTTTACACCATTAAAACGCATCATACCCAGTGTATAATTCGATTTCAGACTACTGTACCCTAATTACTTGAATAAAATAGCAAAAGTTAATTTTATGCCATTATAACCTATCATACATTGTGTATGACAAATCATTTACCACTAATTAATTAAAATACACCTGAATAAGTTCACTTGATACCATTATAGTGCATCATACATAGTGTATGATTTTATTTCAGACACCACTAATTACTTGAAACACACCTAAGAAAGATGCATTCTAGAAATATTTACATACAAATTATCAAAAAGCATCGTGTAAAATCACACTCACTTAGCGACCGTTGCGTGGAAACTTTTGTAAAAATCTTCAAAATCTTCTATGTCTTCGTTAGAGGGAGGCTGGAATGGATTGAAGGGCAGAACTGGCTCCGGTCCAGGATGGGTAATTTTTGCCCGTTTGCTCTTACCCTCCGCAGTCCATTCCTCACCTTTGTACTTGGGGTTTGGCTTGGGGTCCCTCCTCTCTTGCCCCAATCTACACACTGTCTCGGACAATGTCATCAAGTTTTCAACGCCTTCCACATGCAGTGACGATGGTTCCTTGAAGACATTTTCCTCGGCCCTAGATGGCATAGCACATAGCAAAAGTCAATAAGCATCAACATGCATGAAAGCATAACAAATTGGGACACTAACAAGGAATCTAGTGTCTTACCCAGTACGTACAGGAGAAACTATTATGGCTTGCTCAATCGGGGATGGATGAGCGGAAGTCGATGAACATAAGTGCGGCGATGTGGCCTGCGCTTGACGGTCTGAGAGTAGCTCCTTAATCAGTGCATCCTGAGCCTCAAATCGTCGTTCATACATTTGCAGCATTCGCTGGTGCGCTTCAAGCTGCATCCGTACCATTTGTACATCTTTACCCATCACTTCGAGTCTCTCCATAACCTGCAATAAGTCCCCCAAATTGGCATAATCAGCAAATTTGAATAATGTAGTATCCATACGGATAAAAATGCGATTAAATAAACACAAAATAATTCATCATACCGATTGGTCCGCCGAATTGGTTGATATAGGATACGGGTCCTCCCTGGATGCCGGCAACGGAGGTTGAGTTGCCAATAGTTTTGGCTCCTCACCAAGCTCTGCTGGCATTGCCATAACAGGAGATTGAAACCCCTCCTCAGCATCCTCAGCATAGGGAATGCCTTGTAGATTAGGCTGACCGGCTTCCGCACTCGTCAGTTTAATCGATTCGGCATTCAATTGCTGATCAAAGGAAGATACATCATATACACGTTAGTAAAATTTCAAAACACACTTCTAACCCAAAATATATGAAACATACAGTAGTAAAACAATAACAACATAGTGTATTTATTACCTAATCAAATACCGTTGAGAGCAGAGCGGAGTACGGAGCCTTAACGGACATCTTCCAGTTAAGGATTCGCCCAAGAGGCTGGTCGCCAACCCTCACTGCCCCAACCTTGGCAAGTTCTGGAAGGGTTTCCAGGGCAAATATGGAAACCACATCGTAGAACCCGTGGACAGAGTAGGTATTCTCCAAACCGTGGTGCATTCTTGCAGCGAAATCCTTGAGCTTCCGCACCAAGAATTTCCAGCTCAAGGATCCCCAGGCAACACGATTGAAAGAGTCCACATCGTCCATGAGGGCCAGGATGTTCGGGTCAATGCCCGTTCGCTTGCGTTTGGCGAACAGTAGACCCTCGACCAGGTACGCAACAGCAAGCTTAACCTGGTCCTCCATGATGGAGCAGGTTCTGCATGCATCAAAAAGCTGCTGCCTAGTCATCCTCCCCCTCATGCCATACTTGGCAACCAGCCTGTTGGGACCACCGCGTACATCTTCCACACCGGCATATCTCAAGCCGGTGAGAATGCAAAACTCCCTCCTCCTAAGGTGCACTACCTTCCCACCAAATAAGAATGATAACTCCTCGGGATTGAGGTTGGCCACCTGGTGGAGAAGGACAACGTGAATGAGACTATGCCAGAAGTTGACATTGGTCTCACTCAGCTCAAGCAGATGCCCGACATTGTATTGTGAGGCAAGGGCAAGCTGTAATGCAAAACACTTTTAGTTAATATGGGATCATAAATGTCATTGTCAAAAGTCAACATAATTAAAATGGATACAGTGTCAAACCTTGGCTTCGTCGTCCTTCAAGATTTCCTTTATCTCCGTAACAGCCTTGGTTGACAAACCTATTTGGTTGACTTGGAGGAATTTCCAGAAACCCCTCGGGAAAATGTAATCAACCTCAACTGCAGGACGGCTCTTCCTACATGTGTAAAATGCCATCTAAAATAAAAGCAATATACCATTAATTACTGAACACAAACAGACATACTTTGGTTCTACACCATTGAAACAAATCATACAGAGTGTATGATTGATTATACACCACCACTAATTACTTATAATACACAAACACAAGTTGGTTATACACCATTAAAACCAATCCTACACACTATATGATCGATTATACACCACTAATTACTTAACATAAACAAACATAGGTTGGTTATACACCATTAAACCCAATCAGACACACTGTATGGTTGCTCATAAACCACTTACTTAAAAAATATATACACAAGTTAATTTTACACCATTAAAACCAATCATACACACTGTATGGTTGCTCATATGAAACATGCAGATGTTCATTATACCACAAAGGTCGATTTTACGTGAAAAAAAACCAAAAAACATGCAGAAGATCATTTTACACAAATAAAAAACACTAATCACAAAGCCACTAACACCAAAACTCTAAACTCTAACAAATACTATGCACTATGTTCAGGAAATGGTACGAAACAAACGGATATTATACATTGGAGCACCAAAACCCTAAACCCTACAAAAATAACTCTTACTCACCTTCAAAAATGGTGATTAAAGACTGGAGCAGCTATAGATCAAGGATGAAGGTGTGAAAACAGAGGTCAGACCCACGGGAACGAGAATCGCAGCTGAAGTAGAGGAGAAAGAGGATGAACAAATTCGGAAAGAGGAGAGAGAGAATGAACGGGTGAGAGAAAGAGGAGAGTGATTGGTGGCTTGTAAAACAAGTTGCTTATGGGGAAGACAGAAAGGCGGGAAGGGGTTTTACAGCTGTAAGTAAATGAGGCGAGAGCAGGGGTACGGATGGAATGGCATTAAATGAGGAGAGAGAAAGGGGATGGGTTTGGGGGGGGGGGGGGGGGTGAATGAGAGGGCCTTTTTGAAGGGAAATCGCACGGATTACTTTACTGAAAATGTATATTTTTTTTCTAAATACACAAATATACGCAGATTTTACACAAATATAACCCATCATACACCGTGTATGAAGTGCATCATACACCAATAAAACTTGATATACACGTATATAAGCAGATTTCAGACCACTGTACCTCTAAATACATGAAAAAACCTGCAAAAGTTAATTTTATGCCAATAAAACCTATCATACATTGTGTATGACAAGTTCTTTACCGCTAATTACTTCAAGTATACTTGAATAAGGTCACTTTACACCACTATAACGCATCATACCCAGTTTATGATTCGATTTCAGATCACTGTACCCCTAATTACTTGAAAAAAAACAGCAAAAGTTAATTTTATGCCATTATAACCTATCATACATTGTGTATGATAAGTCATTTACCACTAATTGTTTTAACTACACCTGAATAAGTTCATTTTACACCATTAAAACTCATCATACCCAATGTATGATTCGATTTCAGACCACTATACCCCTAATTACTTGAAAGAACCAGTAAAAGTTGATTTTATGCCATTTAAACCTATCATACATTGTGTATGACAAGTCATTTACCACTAATTGCTTGGAATACACCTGAATAAGTTCATTTTACACCATTAAAACGCAGCATACCCAGTGTATGATTCGATTTCAGACCACTGCAACAATAATTACATAAAAAAACTGCAAAAGTTGATTTCATGCGATTAAAACCTATAATAATTTGTGTATGATAGGTCATTTACCACTAATTACTTGAAACATACCTGAAAAGGTTCATATTAAGCCATTTTAACGCATCATACCCATTGTATGATTCGATTTCAGCCCACTGTAACAGTAATTACTTGAAAAAAACAGCAAAAGTTGATTTTATTCCATTATAACCTATCATACATTGTGTATGATAAGTCATTTACCACTAATTGCTTGAAATATACCTGAAAAAGTTCATTATAACCATTTTAAGGGATCATACACAGTGTAGGACCTGATTTCAGACCACTGAAAGACTAAATACATAAAAAAACTGCAAAAGTTGATTTTAAGCCATTAAAACCTATAATAATTTGTGTATGATAAGTTATTTATCACTAATTACTTGAAACATACATGAAAAGGTTCATATTAAACCATTTTAACGCATCATACCCATTGTATGATTCGATTTCAGCCCACTGTAACAGTAATTACTTGAAAAAAATAGCAAAAGTTGATTTTATTCCATTATAACCTATCATACATTGTGTATGATAAGTCATTTACCACTAATTGCTTGAAATATACCTGAAAAAGTTCATTATAACCATTTTAAGGGATCATACACAGTGTAGGACCTGATTTCAGACCACTATAAGACTAAATACATAATAAAAACTGCAAAAGTTGATTTTAAGCCATTAAAACCTATAATAATTTGTGTATGATAAGTCATTTACCACTAATTACTTGAAACATACTTGTAAAGGTTCAATTTAAACCATTTTAACGCATCATACCCATTGTATGATTCGATTTCAGCCCACTGTAACAGTAATTACTTGAAAAAGCCAGTAAAAGTTGATTTTATGCCATTTAAACCTATCATATATTGTGTATGACAAGTCATTTACCACTAATTGCTTGGAATACACCTGAATAAGTTCATTTTACACCATTAAAACGCATCATACCCATGGTATGATTCGATTTCAGACCACTGCAACCATAATTACATTAAAAAAACTGCAAAAGTTGATTTCATGCCATTAAAACCTATAATAATTTGTGTATGATAAGTCATTTACCACTAATTACTTGAAACATACCTGAAAAGGTTCATTTTAAACCATTTTAACGCATCATACCCATTGTATGATTCGATTTCAGCCCACTGTAACAATAATTACTTGAAAAAACAAGCAAAAGTTGATTTTATACCATTAAAACCTATCATACATTATGTATGACAAGTCTTTTACCACTAATTGCTTGAAATACACCTGAATAAGTTCATTTTACATCATTAAAACGCATCATACCCAGTGTATGATTCGATTTCAGACCACTGTACCCCTAATTACTTGAAAAAAATAGCAAAAGTTGATTTTATGCCATTATAACCTATCATACATTTTGTATGATAAGTCATTTACCACTAATTGCTTGAACTACACCTGAATAAGTTCATTTTACACCATTAAAACGCATCATACCCAGTGTATGATTCGATTTCAGACCACTATACCCTTAATTACTTGAAAAAAACAGCAAAAGTTGATTTTTTGCCATTATAACCTATCATACATTGTGTACGATAAGTCATTTACCCCTAATTGCTTGAAATACACCTGAATAAGTTTATTTTACACCATTAAAACGCATCATACCCAGTGTATGATTCGATTTCAGACCACTGCAACAGTAATTACATAAAAAAATCTGCAAAAGTTGATTTCATGCCATTAAAACCTATAATAATTTGTGTATGATAGGTCATTTACCACTAATTACTTAAAACATACCTGAAAAGGTTCATATTAAACCATTTTAACTCATCATACCCATTGTATGATTCGATTTCAGCCCACTGTAACAGTAATTACTTGAAAAAATCAATAAAAGTTGATTTTATGCCATTAAAACCTATCATACATTGTGTATGACAAGTTATTTACCACTAATTACTTGAAGTGTACCTGAATAAGGTCATTTTACACCATTAAAACACATCATACCCAGTGTATGATTCGATTTCAGACCACTGTACCCCTAATTACTTGAAAAAACCAGCAAAAGTTGATTTTATGCCATTATAACCTATCATACATTGTGTATGATAAGTCATTTACCACTAATTTCTTAAAATACACCTGAATAAGTTCACTTTATAGCATTATAATGCATTATACACAGTGTATGATTTTATTTCAGATACCACTAATTACTTGAAACACACCTAAACAAGGTCTGGGAGGGAAGAAGAAGAAAGGGCAAATTTGGAAATAATATTTTTTTTTTTGACAAAAAAATTCGAAAGGAAAAAAAAATGAAGAAAAGGAAGAGTAAAAAAGTCAAAAAAGTGTCTTTTTGCCTGCCTTGCATTAAATGAGGAGAGAGAAAGGGAGAGAGAGAGAGGACGGATGGGGGGGGGGGGGGTGAGGTGGGAGGTCATTTTTATCCAAAAAAGTCTATTTATAGTTAATGGGGTCTAAAAAAGAATAAGGTTGGAGTGGGAGGTCCAAACCGTACGATTTCCCTTTCTTTTTTGCTTATTGCTTCGTTTCTTCTTCTCCTTTTTCTCTACTCTACACTTCTTCTAATGTACTCTTTTATTTATAACAAAAACTAATCCCCTGGAATAATCAGATAAGTCACCACCACGCTTCACTATGCTCTAGAATCAAACCTATGTTTATACGCCAACTACAAAATTTGTAGAAGTAAATTTCCCATTTTTTCATATTATTTTTCCACTTTTTGTTTTAATATTTCTATTTTACATGTAATAACAAAAATAAGACAATTTTTTTTATAATTAGCGACAAAGTTGCGGCACAAAATAAGCCATGCGTACAAATGAGGCCTTAATGAATCTGTATAGAAGTGGGAGTAAGAAACCAAATAAACAGACAGCCGTGGCATAAACGGGGAAAAAAAGGCAAAATGATCAAACAGGGACTATACAACTGCATCACCATTGGACAACACCCGGTATAGGGAAATTCGTCAAAGTATATCAAAGCCTGGGAGAGATTGACAAAGGTGAAATCCAATTACAGCCTTATTCCATATTTGCAAAAAGCTTAAGCATATCCAAATCATCACTATCATATGCCAAACCAAGTTTTTTTTTTTTTCCGAGCTTCCACTCACGCTTCACATCAAGAAAGTTATCGACATCTTTAACACCATAACCCTTCCTTACTAAGTTTCCGTTTTTTTTTTTTTTTCCGTTTTCCAAAAAATTTGACTAATTTCTCCCCACTAATCCCGAGACATATATCCTCCACAAAAATAAGACAACCAAATGTGGTTTGGACTCAACAAATCCATATATACTTCTAATCAGTTTTTTTTTAAAAAAAATTTAACTATCTATAAAATTTATGATTACAACTTTTTTTTCCTGTCCCAATTAGAATGTACCAAATATTAGCTTTTGTAAAAGGATATTAAAGTTATAGCTTCACATTCATAACTATTTTTGTCAAGGCGTGTATATATATATATATATATAAAAGCTTCGAGAGAGTGATTCGGAATTCTTGCAAAGTGGAGCCATACAGTATCAGACATGAAATAGATCTTCTAAAGAACAAGGCTATATATATATGTGTGTGTGTGTGTGTGTGTACGTGTGTGTATGTATGTATATATACATATGCCTTGTTTGATTTGTTGAAAAAATAATACAAGCTAATCTTAAGTATAATGGAAAAATACCTTTTCAAGACCCGTTACTAGCCGTTTACCCGTAGCCGTTTAGGGGTCATTGAAATTGCGACAATTGGAATTAATTACTAATATGGTCGTTGCAATTTATTACGTCCGTTTATAACCGTTGCAATTTATTACATCACATTACTTCGAGTGTTACAAATCCTAATTACGGACCCTATAAATGCCCTAGTATGGTCTCTATGAATTTATATATATCTCCTTTTTCTCTCTCTCTTAATATACCCCTCATCTCTCTCTCTCTCTCTCCACCCTCCTTGTCAACACCTCTCCTCCTGCCGGAAAAAGTCCACGACGTGGCGGTGCAGACGGTGATGGTTTGGATACTTCGTCGGATGATCTTGTTCTGCAAATTCTCTATAAAATCATTTCATCTGCTACTTGTCTTGCTGATTTCATCGATGTTCTCTTAACATCTAAGTTCCAATTTGAGATCCAAATTTTGGGCAAAGTTCAAGGCTCTCCTACCCGGCAATCACTACAAGAAAATTGTGAAATTGCTACGGACAAAATCCGTTGCAAATCTGTAGCAAGCTATCAAAAGCAACAGTTTTGCAACAAAAAAGCTTCAGACAAACATTCATTGCAAAATACCCCGTAGCAAATTATTTGTAACAGATTTGCAACGGAAATTTGCAATGGCCTAAATTCGTTGCAAATCCGTTGGAACTTTGCCACGGATTCGCAACATTACTACCCGTTGCACATTTGCAACGAATAAGGTTATTGAAAATTCGTTCCAAATTTGCAACGTATTTACAAGAGAAATGACCGCAGCAAAGTTGCAATGGATACATTCATCATAAAACCGTAGCAAATTTAAAACGGCATTTGCTACAATGATGTCGTTGCATTTTTGCAACGCTCATTTTATTACAAATCCGTTGCAAATTTACAACATGCAACGACTGTTTGCGTTGGAAATTTACAATGGTATCAGCGTTTCAAATCCGTTGCAAATGTACAACATCTTTGCAACGATCATTCGCATTGCAAATTTGCAATAGTTTTGCGAGTACTGCGTTTTGGAACAGTATTGTTGTTTCAAATCCGTTGCAAATTTATAATAGCTTTGCACCGACTTTGCCAAAACTTTGCTCGTTATAAAATAGTGAAATTGATACAATTTTAAAAATAAAAAATTATTAGCAATGGTTATGTAACATATTTCACAATTTACATATTCCACAATTTGAAGTACAAAAAAGTAAACATTATATAAAGTTAAATCACATATGCAAAAAGAGAACATAATTAAAGAGTTATGTATCAGTCAATATAAAAATACAAAAGACCAAGTAACTTGTCCATAGGTACGATAGGAAGATTGAATTTGAAATCACAGCTAATTCTAAATTGCTAACAACAAGTTATAAAAAAGTTCATGAGCTATTCATCACTTTCATCTTCGTTGTCTTCGTTAGATGGATCAGAGGGAGGATCATTCGAGGGCTTTATAGGAGGAGGATAACCAATTCGCTCGTCAATACTTTGTAGGATACTCACAATCTTCAGATTCGTCTGTCGTACTTCAGAAATTTCTGATTTCAATTGTTGAATTTGCTCTTCATGCTGACGTACAGGGGTAGACTCCTCATAAAAACGAGAGCGTTGATCCCATTTTGAGTTTCTCATCCTTTGAGAAAGTCCATATATAGGGTCTCTGGAGGAAGGACCCGCAGCAACTTTCCATATGTTAGGATCAAATTCATTTGCACATGAGTCCTCTTCATGTACAACATGGTACTCATCTTCATACCTTTCCTATAAAACAATTTATTTCTTTAACAAATGTAAACACGACATAAAATTTATAAATAATTTCAAGTATGAAGTAGTAAACTAAATATATAGACATTAATTTACGAATATTTATTGTCATCAAGCATAACAATAAAAGAGAAACAAATTAACATCTAACCAGACACATGCTCTATGATTTACACCATGACAAAAAGGGCCCAATGTCTCATTTCCTTAGACATGTCACAATCATCCATACACTTTTGCATTCAATACATTTTCTTTTCAAAGAAAGTATTAGTAAGCAGCATTAACTACACAAGAAAACTTTATTATATCCCTTAAAATGTTGCATAATATATGAATATAGAGAATGGAGGTAAGAATGCCAACACTAAATCTATTGAAAGCTTACATAGTAAGGATACATGACAAAGTTTTGATTTTAATCACTGCTCGCATTAACATTGAAACAGAACATATCAACATACTCATTCACACACTCATGACTCTCTTCTTTCCATTCATGCTCAAGCCATAGAAATGTCAAATGGAGTAAACAAAGATACAAGGCCCTTGAAGACTTCTTAATCAAATTGTAGATTTCAACAAACTTATTCACATGCCCATGACTTTACCCTTAAATTTCATGCTCAAACTATGAAAATGTCAAATAGATCAAGTAAAAATACAAGAACCTTAGAGACCTCTTACTCTATTTTCACTTTCAACATACTCATTCACACCTATATTTCACAACATATATTTGTTAAAAATGCTAAAACTCTCCACTCATTTCCACACTAACCTTTAATGATATGAATTTCTATCCAATTCACCCACCACAACTTTAGCAAAAAAAATCTATATTCACCAAACCAATTAGCAACAATTACTCACATGTAATTTTATTCACATTTTTTCTGAAACCAAACCCACAAAATTAAACTTTGGGGACAAATCTATTTCTAATAACAAGTATACAGAACATATAGACATATAATTTACAAATAAGTTCATGTATATTTAAATATATGCTTACTGCAACATTCCTTGATCGATCATCCACATATTGTCTGGTTTTATCTCCCTTTCGATGGATATGACAATGCTTGAACATCTCTACTTGAGTCACATGCTTACCTTTCTCTTTCTCCTATATAATCAAATTGAATTAATTATAAAATAACACAACAATAAGTACATACAAGGACAGAGGTGGCGTACATATACATGTACACATAAAAACCGCGTCTCAAAGACGCGGTTTTTTGTGCCGCCCTTTCCCGCTCGATTTTCATCTCACACCCTCTCACATTCCTCATTCTACCATACCTCCAATTCCAATTATGATGTAATTATAATTTCATCTCTCATTCAAATTATAATTTCGATCTCTAATTTCTTTGATGAACCAAACAGTGGAATTTTAATTCCATTAAAATTTCAATTCCACCAAAATTGGAACTGAAATTCCAATTATATTGTCCAATTCTAACTCCATGCCTTAAACAGGGTCTTAACAAATTTGTAAAAAATTTGAAATTGGTACAACAATTGTAAATTAAAAATTACAATGGATTTGAAACACAAAGTCCGTTGCAAATTTAAGTTTGCAACGGATTTGCAGTGCATTTGATAGGTAAATTCATAACTATATTTATTTATTTAACACACATGTTATTTATTTATGAAGGTTTTATATAAAATTATATCATGTAATATAATTTTATAATATTTTTAATTTACTTATTTACTATAAAGGTCCTTGTACTTTATTTTGTTTATCAATTTTAGTCTTTTTACTTTTAAACTGTTAATTTTGTTATATTGTTCTAATCATATTGTGTCAATTTAATATTTAAAATATATAATTTAATTATATTTAGTAGGTAAAAATTTTAATGATGGACATTATTACAGTCTCTCATCAATTAACTCAGCTCATCAAACCCATATAATGGATACGATGAATGGGTACTACCATAACCAAAACAATATACTCTTCTACTTCGATGACAAGTATTATATGTGATGTATTATTATATATATATATATATATATATCTAGTTAAGAGATATAAATCATAGATCAATGTATATATAAAACATTTCCCATAAATAAATAATATCAGTACTTAACTTTCACTATGAACACAAATGGTACTACTGATCATTAGCAATCGATAATTAACATCATTTCTTATATATTGCGACTTTATAATATAATGAATTATATGATGGCTATATCATAAACACTATATTCTCAAAAACTTTGCTATGGAGCGCTGCCCGTTGCTACAACAACAGACCCAGTGCCCCAAGGGCTTCCGCTTGAGCAGGGTTCTGGGAGAGGTAGGGTGTACGCAACCTTCCCCATCAGGGGGATACTCTAATAAGAGGCTGTTTCGGAGGACCCCCAACCTAAAAAGTGAGAAGGGCATGAAAAGTAAGGAGAGCACTGCAAGCATGGAAGCATGAAAATGGTGTAAACAGAACGAAACAAGGCATAAAAGCATAAAAACAGAGAGGGGTGTAAGAAGCCTGGTGGCACTAGTACTAGCCTAGAAGTGCTTGTCATTCCTATCCCACTATATCTATTACCCCTATACTACTCCTCCACCGAGCTCTATCTAGGGTCATTTCTTTACTGAGGTTGAGATAGGCGAGGTCTTGTCGAATTGTTTCCATCCACCTGTTCTTTGGTCGGCCTCTTCATCTCTTCCCGTTGGTAATATGGAGTTGCTCGCATCTCCTAACAGGTGCAATGCTCGGTCTCCTCTTAACATGCCCGAACCACCTCAATCGTTATTCTCGCAGCTTATCCTCGATTGGGGCCACGCCTAATTTACTTCTTATGACTTCATTCCTGATTCTATCCTTCCTTATGTGTCCATACATCCATCTTAACATCTTCATTTTTGCTACCTTCAACTTCTGCATGTGATGGTGCTTAACTAGCCAGCACTCCGCCCCGTAAGACATAGCCAGTCTAACTACCGTCTTATAGTATTTTTCCTTTAACTTGAGCGGGAACTTTCCATCACACAGTACCGCCGAGGCCATCCTCCATTTATGTTAGCCCACTTTAATCCTATTGGTAATCCGTAGCAAATGAAGATTTGCAACAATTTTGTTACAACGATTTGTCACAAGCTTATGAAATTTTCATCGCAAAGTCGTTGCTTTGTCGTTGCAAAATATGCTTGCTTATCAATTTATTTTGAGAAATTATTAAAAATAAGTCAAAAACTTTGCTGCGAAGTGGAGCCGTTGCTAATCTGTAGCAAGTGAAGATTTGCTACAAATTTGCAATGGCTAGGACCAAAAATTTGCTACGTATATTGTCGTTGCAAATCTGTAGCAAATGCTTTGAATTTGCTACGATTTTGTCACAAATGTGTACCGTATGAAACATTCGTTGCAATGTCACTGCTTTATCGTTGCAAAATATGCGTGTTTCAAAGTCAAAAGCTTTGCTACGAAGTGGAGCCGTTGCTAATCTATAGCAAGTGAAGATTTGCTACAAATTTGCAACGGCTAGGACTGTAGCAATTCGCTACGTATATTGTCGTTGCAAATCTGTAGCAAATGCTTTGAATTTGCTACGGTTTTGTCACAAATTTTTGCCGTCTAAAACATTCGTTGCAATGTCACTGCTTTGTCGTTGCAAAATATGCGTGTTTCAAAGTCAAAAACTTTGGTACGAAGTGGAGCCGTTGCTAATCTATAGCAAGTGAAGATTTGCTACAAATTTTCAATGGCTTGGACCGTAGCAATTTGCCACGTATATTGTCGTTGCAAATCTGTAGCAAATGCTTTGAATTTGCTACGGTTTTGTCACAAATTTGTGTTGTATGAAACATTCATTGCAATGTCACTGCTTTGTCGTTGCAAAATATGCGTATTTCAAAGTCAAAAACTTTGTTACGAAGTGGAGCCATTACTAATCTGTAGTAAGTGAAGATTTGCTACAAATTTGCAATGGCTAGGACTGTAGCAATTTGCTACGTGTATTGTCGTTGCAAATCTGTAGCAAATGCTTTGAATTTGCTACGGTTTTGTCACAAGTTTGTGCCGTATGAAACATTCATTGCAATGTCACTGCTTTTTCGTTGCAAAATATGCGTGTTTCAAAGTCAAAAACTTTGCTACGAAGTGGAGCCGTTGCTAATCTGTAGCAAGTGAAGATTTGCTACAAATTTGCAATGGCTAGGACTGTAGCAATTTGCTACGTATATTATCGTTGCAAATATGTAGCAAATGCTTTGAATTTGCTATGGTTTTGTCACAAATTTGTGCCGTATGAAACATTTGTTGCAATGTCACTGCTTTGTCATTGCAAAATATGCGAGTTTCAAAGTCAAAAACTTTGCTACGAAGTGGAGCTATTGCTAATTTGTAGCAAGTGAAGACTTGCTACAAATTTGCAACTGCTAGGACTGTAGCAATTTGCCACGTATATTGTCGTTGCAAATCTGTAGCAAATGCTTTGAATTTGCTACGGTTTTGTCAAAAATTTGTGCCGTATGAAACATTCGTTGCAATGTCACTGCTTTGTCGTTGCAAAATATGCGTGTTTCAAAGTCAAAAACTTTGCTACGAAGTAGAGCTGCTGCTAATCTGTAGCAAGTGAAGATTTGCTGCAAATTTGCAACGGCTAAGACCGTAGCAATTTTCCACATATATTGTCATTGCAAATCTATAGCAAATGCTTTGAATTTGCTACGGTTTTGTCACAAATTTGTGCAGTATGAAACATTCGTTGCAATGTCCCTGCTTTATCGTTGCAAAATATGTGTGTTTCAAAGTCAAAAACTTTGCTACGAAGTGGAGCCGTTGCTAATCTCTAGCAAGTGAAGATTTGCTACAAATTTGCAACGGCTAGGACCGTAGCAATTTGCTACGTATATTGTCGTTGCAAATCCGTAGCAAATTCTTTGAATTTGCTACGGTTTTGTCACAAATTTGTGCCGTATGAAACATTCATTACAATGTCATTGCTTTGTCGTTGCAAAATATGCGTGTTTCAAATACGTTACAAATCTGTATGAGACTCGTTTCAAATTTGCTACGGATTTTGACTGTAGCAAATATTCATTGCTAATTGCACATTTTCTAGTAGTGAATTAATGAGTGCACGTTAAGAGTCGGATTGCATTAATCCTGGAGGATGGCCGCAGATTATACTGTGTGCACCGAAGTAGCGGCGAAATCGTCTTTTAGGACAGTGGTTCTCACCACGGCGCGGTATCATTGATTTGTAAGATCTCTCTAATTGCTCTCTCCTATGTCGAATATTCTAATTGCTCTTTAGTAAGTCTATTTCCCCACTTTCGATATTATTTTACTGGTGTTTTAAGGTATTTCTTGCTGAAATTATTCGCTGCAATTTGCTGCAATTTTACTGATTCTCCACTGCGATTTCAATGCGATATTACTGAACTTTTACTGATATTTTTGCTGCAAAAGTTTTAGTATTTTTCGCTGCAGTATTCCAGTATTTTTCGTTGCTGTATTTTACTGATTTTCACTGCAGTATTTCGCTGAAAATTCACCGCAAATTGCTGTTTATTATAAGAATCTAAAAGACGATTTCTATAATTAATCATGAAAAACTCTTGAGATTCAATGATTGCTTATGGTTAATAATGTTTTTGTTCGATTTTGTTCTCAATTTTTTATGATTATAAGGTGGTTGATGAAATGCCTGTATGAAATATAAAATGTGGGTTCTTTATTTTAGATTTTGAGTCTGGCATTTGGTTGTGTTGTGGATTTTGAGTCAAAGATACTTAACTGTGAATATAAGAGGACTAGAGAAATACTTGTTTTGATATTAAAAAGAAATTCAAGTGGTATTATTCCATTGATTCTCTTAATATATATATGTGTGTGTGTGTGTGTGCGCGCGCGTTTCTTTTTAATGGTCAATTTATTATAGAATCAATGAATATTGTACTTTAACTTTCTAAAAATTGTGGGGGCATAGAAAATTCTTAGAGAAGCAAAGATGCTGAGTATTTCTCATCATATCTAAATTTAGTTTGTTTTAATGATGAATTGTCACAATATGGTCGTTTCTAACTTGTGTGCAATACTCATGTCTTGAGATGAGGGGAGCTGAAGGATTTTCATTGCAAGAGTTTGGAATATTAGGGCTGATGCGCTAGGTTGGGTTACATATTTGTTGTACATCTTGTGTTCTCTTTATCTCCATGAAAAATATTAGGTCTAACAAAAGGAAGGCCCATTTCGATGAAACACGGAATGAAGAAAGGTATAAGGCCCACTGAAGCCCAAAATTTGAAAAAAGAGGGGGCCCGCTAGAAATTAGAGTAAGAAATAAGGATTAACTGGTCCTATACTTAATATCAAATATTCGATAGGTAAATATATTTTTAATGATGAGTTCGTGTGAAATATAGTACGGCTAATGTGAATGTCAAATTTAATTGGACATACTATGTTTTGAAACCCTATTTTGAGGTACACATATACTTTGTTAGTCGCATCTATTGTGTGGACTAGAGTCATATTATTGTGATTAATGGCATGAGCTTCCAAAATGTTGGCGCTAATGTCTCGTGGGACATGATCTTGTTATATAAAAATCTATTAGACTAATCCATTTGTGTTTGTTGTGAGTCTACCAATATTTGCTTGTTTCTGCTGGTGTGTGACTGACCATACTGTATGAAAATTGAATTGTGCGTTTTTTTAATTTTCTGTGTGATTATTATGGTTAATACGTGTTTATGCTTGAGGTTCATTGTGAACTTGTTAGAATGAAGTCTTGAACATAGAGTTGGCAACTCTTAAGTTAGGCATGTCTAGTTACACAATCTTGATTCTCTTGTGTGGGTAAAGCATGGTATATTTGAGTTTTAACCATGAGATTAACCTTGTATGTGAGAGTTATTTTTCTGGCATATTTGGAGTGACCTAAGTGAAATAGTTGATTCTTGTAGGGCTAATAGGACTTGTGAGATTTTGTGAAAAACCATGTGTGATTTGTATATTAGTGCTAATGTGTCTCATGTGTTTCCCATGGTTAGCTATGTTTGAAGTAAATTGAACATATGTTGTCACATGTTATTTGAAATGATGAAAAGCATGTCGTTTTAAGTGTTGAAACTTGTCTTTTTCAAGCTGAATTTGCCGATAGCGGCAGTTGGTTTGGGTGGTTAACTGTTGTATGTTGCTGTCCATAGTGCTTGTATACAAATTATGGACTGTTAGCTGCCACTTTATGCCAGTTTTGGACTGTTCATGCTAGTATATATCTTAAGTGCTGTCCATACTGGTTTTACTGCAGTTTTTGAGATTATTAGCTGTTGAATTTGTGGAATTCTGGTATGATCTTAAGTTGCTTTGCTAAAATTTAGCCAAGAGTTGGGAAAAATATGATATATTTGAGTCATATGTGGATTTGGTGTTATCTTTGGAGACTATCGTGCCCTTAGGATTATTGTTTCATGCCTTCTTTTCTAGTTTTTGGGAAAAGCCTAAGGAGCAAGTCATATGAAAATTTTGATTGATCATAGGCTTGGTATTTAGCTTGTGTCTAGATATCTTATTTGGGTTATTGTCTTATGTTGTATGCTCATGTTAGTCATTTGGATGACATAGTATATGACCTTACTGTTCACTTGATGGGAAGAAAAACGTTGCATCGCGTTAAAAGCTAAATATGCGAAGGTGATTGATGGCATTATGATTTGATGAAAAACACAACATTCATCCTATTATTTCATATGTTAGTAGTAGACCTAGTCTACATACATTGATCCAAATGATGAATATTAAAGTGCTCTAATTAAATTGTTGAGGTATTAATGAAGTACTATGAATGGGGTCTACATTGTAATAGACTTTTTGTTGTGTTGGTTGACTAATTGCAATGTATTTAGGCTCATTAGTGAGCTATGTTCTGTGACCCCCCTTTGAAACCTGCATATTTAAGTTGCCCTTAAATATTGAGTTGGCAGGTAGAAAATTGAATGGCTTGGGAATGTAGTGTGAAACATTCCATTATGGGGGGTTGTAAGAGCACCCGAGAGCCTATGAGTAGTCGTGGCCATGGGCCGGGTCGGGCCTCGGGCCGGGCCCGCTACAGTGCGGGCAGGGCTTTTTTGACATAATTAAAAAAAATAAAATTTAAATAATATAAAGTCATTTTGTACTAAAATTATTACAATTCATTGATAAATAATATGAGATACAAATACAATTTTTTCAAGCACTAATAATACTAAATATACATGTTCAAAAAAAATAATGCTAAATATATGTAATAAAAGAAAATATACAATAAGTAATGGTAAATATCTTATCAAAAAAAATAATGGTAAATAAATAACGTAACAAGTACAAATACAATGCAGTTGGGGCCTAATATTTAAAAATACAAATTTGTTTATCAAAAAATACAAAGTTTGACGTATGGGAGGTGCAATCGTCTTTTGACGTAAATATTTAAAAGTAAATAATTGACATACAAAAGTGTTGATATCAGTCGCATGGGGGGGTTTCTATGCCATCATTTGACGTATCAGTGGTGCGATCGTCTTCTTCATTGCTCGATGAATCCAGCTTCATTCTCTGTTGATCTCTTGCCTCAGCTAGCAGCCAATCCTTCAAGTACACGGACATCTCCAAGCTTGACGGCGATAGCTTCGCCCTCTTCGTTCCAAGTAACCGGCCACCAAGACTGAAAGTACACTCCGATGCTACTGAAGACACCGGACAACTTATTATATCACGTGCCATGGTGGAAAGCAAGGGATACTGGGTTTGGTTTGTGTTCCACCATTATAAAAGGTCAAAATGCGGGTTGGCCAGTTGCCTGAAAATATGGACCAACGGTGTCCGCAAATAATAATCTAGCTCGTCACATGACGTGGGGGCTACTGTGGGCATAAATTGCTCCAACAGCTTCCACGAATATGACGAGTGTGAACTACTTCCACTAGATGTGGAAGATCCTATTGAAGCAGTACTAGGATATGGATAATTGAACGCTAATTTTTGGGAATATTGAGAAAATAAACTATGCAAGTCGTTATCGAAATCGGCAATGAAAGTGTCGATATTAATACTATGATGCAAATAATTGAAAAATGTTGGCAAAACAAGTTTAAACCCCCGCGTTTACAACGAGGATCTAAAATAGTTGCCAAGCAGTATGTAACAGGTAGTTCAGAATAATATTTGGCAAACTTTTCTTTCATTGCCTCAATCAATTCAAACAAAATGGGGTTGGATTCATTACCCACCATCCAATTGACAATATCAAGCAATCTTGATATTGCTTGAGGCATGGTCGGATAGTAACAACCCCAAAAAAATGTCGTGGCCTCTTTAAACATGCTAAAAAAGTTACAAATTTGATCTATTGTCTCCCAATGTATACCGGCTAGGTTGTAATCGCTCCATTCTGTACGATTTTCCCATGCGAATTTCATCAGAACGTCTTTGTATGGTAGAATGCGCTTTAACATTTCTACCGTAAACGATCACCTAGTTTGGGAGTCTAATTTGAATTGTTTATATTCTATGTTATACAACCTACATAAATTTCTAAATTTTTTTTCTAGTACCGGTTAATTTAATAGATATTATTACGGATCTTAAGGTGGTAAGAGATACGTTTACAAGATCTAAACCATGCATTACCATTAAATGCAAAATGTGACAAATGCAATGAGTATGAAAACACTTCCCACCTAACATGGGTCTCATTTGCCTAATTAAATGTGTAACGGATGCAGTGTTATTGGTAGTATTGTCGAACGTCGCTCTATGCCCCAGTCGCGGACTGCCGACATAATCGCACCCGTAATTACCTCGGTAGTGTGGGGGCAATCTAAAAGTCCAAAATGAATTATCCTCTTTTGGAGGATGTAGGAGTCATCGGTCCAGTGTGCCATTATGCACATATAAGGTTGGCCGGGTTTCGACGTCCATATGTCCGACATCAACGAGAACATACTCGTGTTAGTCGCAAAAAGTGTTAAGACCTCAGCTTTCATCCCGTGGTACAACGTAAAAGCGTCCCGCTTTACGGTATTCCGAAGAATCCTCACAATGGCGGGGTTCACATTTAGTTGGAGGTAGTTGACGAAATATGGGTTTTCGCCAGTATTAAAAGGCCTTTCGCCCAAAATTTTATATTTAGCTAGCCTCTTTCGATTGCTCTCTTGAGAGAACCTAAAATTAGCAAGTGCACCGGTCACTTGTTGTACTATACGTTGTTGGCTCTTATCTGGGTATTACTCAGGGTGGCACCTAAGTATACGTCTGTTTAATGTGCCAGTCCCACTGCCAGGTTGATGGCTAAAAGTTCTAGCTGGGTCACATAATTTATAAGTTGCTTTATTAGTTGTCTTATTAAGGGTAAAGTGATTCCATACCCCATTAGTTGTACGCCTACTAGTAGAGGTACTAATTTCAGGCTGGGCTTCGGTGGTGGGCGTGGGTTCCTTATCAGTTTGTGAGTCTCCAACCCCACCACCACCCGACTCATGATAATCTTGTTGTTGGGAAAAGTCATAATCTATGCTATCATCAGTGTATTGGGGTGATGAGCCTGGTTGTATAAAAGCTCGTTCTTCCGTATTAAGTATGACAATTCTACTCCTTTTAGGGATTCTGGGTGGCCCAGAAGAACTAGAACTAGCACGACCGGCTCTAGAGGATGATGAAGAGTTGTGTGCCATATTAGTATAAGTGATTAGTATTTATAAAATGCAAGTAGTAATGCAAATTAAATAACTAAAAATGCGAATCAAATAAAATTGCGATACTAAAATTACCGAAATGAGAGAACAATGAAATTCGAACTTCAGCCAAACACTTTACGAACAACAAAGTTAGAGCACAATTTTGCAATTAGCAAGGTTGAAGAAGATGGGAGATGATGAATGTATAGAGAGAGAAGAGAGGATTGAAGATTTGGTGAGGAAATAGGTTGGGGAGGATTAAGTATTTATAGAAAAAAAAATATAATTTTTTTTTTAATTAAAGAGCCGTTGGGGCAACTGCTAGAGCTGCCCGGGCCGGGCCCAGACGCCATTATATTTTGGCCCGCGGCTCGGCCTGGGGTATACCAGGCTCGGGGCCCACATCTGCCCGGCCCGACCTGTTGGCCACGCCTACCTATGAGGTATGTTGTCTGATCATAATGTTTTCTAATTACTATGTTTTACCAGTATTTGCTAGTTATAGCTAGCTCGTGGAAATTGATTATGGTGGAAATATTATTTTGATGACTGTCCAAAGTCAGTGTAAATAGCTTAATGATGCCGGCACTTGGGCTCGAGAGCCTTATAGAGGCTTGGGTTGCCTTAAGTTGAATTGTAAAAGGCACCTTATGAATTATGGTTTCTTGTACCTCTTTTTTCTTGAGATCACCAAGTATTTGATACAATATTGATAGTATATGGACTACCCTTAATGATAATAATGCATATATTTTAAGTACAATGAAAATGGGTATATAGTCTCTTGTGACCTAAACTGGTGTTGATCCAATTGATTTGAGATGATAATGTTTCACAATTGTGATGATATGTGGATTGACAAGTTTGCGGTATATGTTTTTCGTGCCAACTGTGTGTACGATATACGTACGATGTGTACTATTTGAGTACTTGGGGTGGAGATATGATTTTGTTGATATGATATTTGCTCCACTATTGTGTTATACTGATTTTTGTTGAAGTTGGCAAGCGATGAAGCTAGTTGTTTAATAGCTCATTGCAGATACCTGAATGTGGGGGTAAGAACAACTCGTGATTGACGTTGGCAATGGTCAACTCTCAAGTACCGCTTTGTTGCAATACAGTGTGAAATGCCATGTATGATGGTTGAGCATAATGCTTTAACCTAACCTATAGTCCACTGCACACTTTATGGGTTTGGCAAGAGGAGACCTATTCGTCTCAGACATAAGATCGTAAATGATTTACTCGAAAAAAAGTAATATCACTAGATTGTGTAAGGTCTGAAAAGAACCTTGTGGATCCATTTACTGAAAAAAAACATCGAGGGGGATAGGACTAAAGTCTATACACGAATAAACTATGATGTATCCAACCTGGTTTTAACAGGTTCAATGTGAAAAGTCATAGTTTCATTCAAGAAATGCACTGTGTTTTATATTGTCCCTCCCTATGGTATGACCGTGCGGAGACGGGTCCATAACCATATGTTTGGTGGTGTAAGTGAGGCTTGCGCTTGATGGACACTGTCTATATGGTACCGGGGGTGAGGTTGAACTTTAGCTCTTAATGGACCCATATCCATATGTTTGGTGGTGTGCGGTAATACACACTTGATGGGATCCACCTATGCAGGTGTGGGAGTCTAGCCGCTCCTATGAAGGTTCAAGACTTGCCTTCTAGAGTGCCTATGAATATACAGGACGAGCGCATGCCCGATAAAACGCGCCGAACCGCATGAGTTGTCATTATGTTACCAAAGAGTAAGGTTGAGCTCTAGCTCTTAATGGACCATAGCTATATGTTTGGTGGTGTGCGGTAGCACACACTTGATGGGATCTACCTATATAGGTGTGGGAGTTTGGCCGCACCTATGAACGCTTAAGACTTTCTTTCTAGAGAGCCTATGAATATCCAGGATGAGCGCATGGCCGATAAAACCCACCAAACCGCAGGAGTTGCCAAGATCTGGAGTTTGGTATGTGTCCAAGTGGAAGACTATACAACCCCTTGTGAGGTTCAAGACCAAAGTCACCTTGCAAGATGATGGTCCTAAACTTGGGTTACACTAGGTGATGATTCAAGTTGCGACACATCGGCACTGAAAAACTGAACTCTCTTTGCCCAATCTATTCTTCTTTGTTTTCTTCTGCTTGTATCCTTTGTGAGGGATTGTTGGAAAAATGATACATGCTAATCTTAAGTATAATGGAAAAATACCTTTTCAAGACCCATTACTAGCCGTTTACCCGTAGCCGTTTAGGGGTCATTGAAATTGTGACAATTGGAATTAATTAATAATATGGTCGTTACAATTTATTACGTCCATTTATAACCACTGCAATTTATTACATCACATTATTTCGACTGTTACAAATCCTAATTACGGACCCTATAAATGCCCTAGTATGGTCTCTATGAATTTATATATATATCTCCTTTTTCTCTCTCTCTTAATATACCCCTCATCTCTCTCTCTGTGTCTCCACCCTCATTATCAACACCTCTCCTCCTGCCGGAAAAAGTCCACGATGTGGCGGTGGAGATGGTGACGGTTTGGATACTTTGCCGGATGATCTTGTTCTGCAAATTCTCTGTAAAATCATTTCATCTGCTACTTGTCTTGCTGATTTTATCAATGTTCTCTTCACATCTAAGTTCCAATTTGAGATCCAAATTTTGGGCAAAGTTCAAGGCTCTCCTACCTGGCAATTAACGAGTGCACATTAAGAGTCGGATCGCGTTAATCCTGGAGGACGGTCGCCGATTATACTGTGTGCACCGAAGCAGCGGCGAAATCGTCTTTTAGGACAGTGGTTCTTAGCACGGCGAGGTATCATTGTTTCGTAAGATCTCTCTAATTGCTCTCTCCTATGTCGAATATTCTAATTGCTCTTCAGTAAGTTTGTTTCCCCATTTTTGATATTATTTTACTGCTATTTTTAGGTATTTCTTGCTGAAATTGTTCGCTGCAATTTTACTGATTCTCCACTGCGATTTCAATGCTATATTACTGAAACATTTACTGAACTTTTATTGCTGTTTTCACTACAAAATTTTCAGTATTTTTCGTTGCTGTATTTTACTAATTTTCACTGTAGTATTTCGCTAAAAATTTACCGCAAATTGCAGTTTATTATAACATGGTTATCATAAATTAATAATAGGAAATTAATATTCATAAAAAGTGGGCATTTGTTATCTTATTTGGAGATTAGGAAATCAATATGTGCGTATGTATTATGACCCAATATAGTAATTATGTCAAAACTTTATACATTAATCATGAAAAGAGAAGAAACTGGGGAAGAGAAGGAAGAATTAGGAGGAGAATCAAAATTAAGAAAAGAGGGAGAAAGAAGAAGGAAAGCTAGACAAATTGAGAGAGAGAAAGAGAGGGTAGAATTTAAAATCAAAGTATAAATTTTATTAATCGAGTAAAGGATAATTTATAATAAAGAATAAATCCCTATCTATAGAGTTTATAAGGTAAAATACCAAAAAAAAAATGAAAAGCATAAAATTTGGTAAACTAAAAACAACTTTTCCTGCCTAGCAACTGTCGATCCAATCGATCTGGTAGGTATTCGATCAGTCAAATACTGACAAAAACTCTATATAGGCTGATTCGATTTATAAATATTGATACAACAACAGACTCAGTGCCTTAATGGCTCCCACCTAAGCGGGGTTTGGGGGTTGGATGTACGCAGCCTTACTCTTTCAAGGTGTAACCCTCCCGATAGGTTGTTTCCGAGGACCTCCAACCTTATAGGATTGGCAACATGAGGATTTCTGAGGAGGTCACCCATCCTGGTACTACTCTCGTCCAAGCATGCTTAACTTCAAAATTTTAATAGAATTCGATGCATTAATACCTGATAAATGACAATATCTAAAACAAAAAAAAAGGTGACTCAGAGTGGGTGATCATGCCAGTCTCGAAACACTAAAAGTAGTACGCAAAACAGTACAAAAAGGGATGGCAGAGCAGAGGGAAGCCCATGTGAAGCCCCAACGCCCCCCACTCTCCACATCTCCTTCGTTAGCCTGCCTGTTTGCCACGTTTCCCCCTCCACCACTATGTCAACTCTTTCGAAATTTGTAGTATTAGTTAAAGAGATACAATATTACTCTAAATATAAAACCCGACATTCGGAGGAGTTGGGAGATGTGCTTTAAACCCAATACATGAAAGGTGGGTAGTTTGGTTATTATACCAAATCCAACGGCTTGTCAACCCTTTTGTGATCCCACCACATTCTTTGGCATTTGGATGAAAGTTAGACCTATTCAAATCCGAGGCTCGATTTGTTTGCATTTAGCTCATTTTGAGTATGGCTCGAAGCTTGCTAAGTTTAAAAACTTCGAACTTGAGCTTTGTCTCAACTCGTTATAGGCTAGCTTTTGACTGGCTCGATTGAGCTCCAATCCAACACAACGAGTTTTAATTGAGCTTGCCATATTTAGGCTCATTTAAACTTGATCTTGCCTCCTGTGCACTCAATGAAGCTTGATTTTGATCCACCATTTACACTCAAACTAGACTCAATTGGATATGTCTAGGCTAATAGTTTGTATTAAGACATACTCATTTGGGCTCGTTTAAGCTCACACAAGCTTACAAGCTCAAACTTCATTGCACTCAATCTCAAGTAGACTTATTTACAACACTTCTTTTTAGAAGACAAAGTACGTACAACAATACACTAATCAGAGCCACAAACATAAGCAAGAGATGAGTTTCAAAGTGAAGATGTTACACTAAAGTGAATAGCCTTAACATTATCTCAAACTCGTCCTCGTATAATTAGGCCTCGTTTGGGTGTTACATGAATAGAATTTCTACAGGGAATTATATTTTATCAGAATTCAATTCCTACATCAACTTCTCATAAAATAGGCAAAAAACGTTTAGTTGTCAGGATGCAAAATAAAATTTCTTTGGGGATATTAGTTAAAACCAAAGGAATTGGAAGGTTAGGTACGAACTAAAAATTGCTCCAATACCACTTCTTGCATTCCGCTTACTTCCCATCAACCACAACAGAGACAATATCCAATACTTTTCATCAATTTCTACTCCCGTGTTTACTTCTTGCGCACCAAACAAGGCCTAAATTAAGGTGCCGCTTGCCTCCAAAACTACTGAACACCCTTCTGCTGCGCAGCATGGCGCTTTGCTAACCCCTCTTCCTCTATATATCCATCATTTTCTCATTGTAGCATTTCATCGAACACCTACACTACACAAACACCTGCACACAAAATCACACAACACCCACTCGAAAATGCACAAATTCTCTCTACTCTTCACCCTCTTCATCCTCTTCTCCGCCGCCGCCGCCACCGCACAGCACGCTTGGCTAGTCGGTGGCAGGACCCAGATCCAAGACGTCAAGACCAACGCGGAAGTTCAAGACCTGGGAAGATTCTCCGTCGAGCAGTTCAACCGGGGCCTCGACCACGACGCCGCCACAGTTGTCCCGCCGCTGGCGTTCCGGGAGGTGGTGGAGGGGCAGCGGCAGGTCGTGGCCGGACTCAAGTACTACCTGAAGGTCGCCGCCGCAGCGCAAGATGGGGTGACGAGGAAGTTTGACGCCGTGGTGGTGGTGAAGCCATGGATGCAGTCCAAGGATTTGCTCAATTTTGGGCCTTCTTCATGAAAAATTACATCAAATTCAAAGAGATCAAGTGAGAAAATAAGTTTGGGTGTGTGATCATGAACACCAAGTTGATGTGCATGTAAATTTTAACTGAGGTTTAGGGGATTGCGCATTTGCAATTGTAAAAAAATAATAGTAAGTAAATAATTTTTTTTTTAAATAGGGAATCTGGTTAACCAGCAAACCTCGGCTCATACAGTGAGCCACACAATATACAATACAGGAGCTAGTTAAGTCAAGAATTCATCTGGAAGAGGTTCAATAGAAGAATTGAACTCCAAACTTTTTAACTTAAAGCAATAATGTATCCTATCTAGAGGTGGCAAATTCAACCTGATCGAAAAATTGACTTGAAGAACCCGTAAACCAACCCAATCCAAATTGAAAATATATCATAAATAATTAAACCCGAAATTGAAATGATCCGACCTGCAACTTACCCGACTCATTCTTTGCTTGACCTAAAAATAACCCGATACTAATTTGACCCGACCTGACCCACTATTGACCTAAACCAATCCAACCCAAACTAACCTGAACCCGAACCAACCCGACCTGAAAGCTAAATTTATCCAAGGTCTTTAAATTCAATAAGAATTATTAGTTGTCATAAATACTATTGAACTATATAACATATTATTGAGCACCTATATTGATAATATAATAAATATATTGGTAAAAATATAAATTATTTGGTATAATTTAAAATTTTGTAACTAGTTCATACCACCAAGATACTAAATAGTAGGATTATGAAGACCTGAAACTTGTACAACGTAATCCAAGATTGACCTGAACCCATGACCACCTAAAATTAAAGTGATCCGAACCCGAAATAACTTGACCCAGACCCAGACCCCAACCCAACCCGAGTATAGGTAAAACCCGAAAGTAACCTGAGCCTGAATGGGTGGACCCGAGCCCAACCCGACCCAAGTTTATTATAAACTCGAAATGATCCAAACCCGAATGGGTTTACCCGAACCCGACCCAAATGACTCGATTGCCATCTCTAATCCCATCACATGCCTTGTACCACTGAGACAAGGCCTTGGGAAATATAATATAACTTCTTATTATTAAAATAATAATATAACTTGTTGAGGATAACTGTAAAATTTTATAAAGTTGTTCTAACGTAATGATTCCAGGAGTGACATTATCTTAACAGATCTATGATGATTACTCGTACATGCCTATTTTGGAATCGTTTGATTCACGAATTGCGATGGCTTTTGCTAAATGAAGGCAAGTCCTGGATGATGTCCTTTTTGTTAGTGAATGGACCATGGATAGAAGATGTTAAAAAAGAATTGCAATTGTAGAAGGAAAAGGAATTGAAGAGGCTTAGCCTAATAGACGCTTGAGGAACTATTTATTAAGAAATATAATTATAAGACAAAATATATGAAAAATACATATAATATAAATAGGGGTGGGGGTGGGGCATGGCCAGATCGTATCGTAGTTCGCTGAATCGACCTGATGCTAAGCCTTTCATGAAAATATCAACAATTGGAGATTGTGAAGGAACATGTCAAACAATGACATCCCCAACAACAACCTTCTCCCTCACAAAGTAAAAATCAACAGCTAAATGCTTAGTACGATGATGCATCACCAGATTAGCAGACAAATAAAAAGCATTGATGTTATCACAAAATACAGTTATTGGAGCGAACAGACTCCTCGCTCCTTAAGATGCTAACTTAGCCAATAAGTTTCAGTAATAGCATGAGCCACAGAACGATACTTAGACTCGGTAGTAGACCAACCAACAGTATGCTGCTTGCAAGCACTCCAAGAAATTAAGTTTGTACCTGAAAAGGTAGCATAGCTAGTTGTCAAACGTCGAGTATCAGGGCACAAACCTCAATCAGCATTTGTATAAGCAATCAATGATGAAAGAGAACAAGGGCGAAGGGAAAGACCAAATCCAATATTCCTTTAAGATACCGGTAAATACGCTTTACCAATTGAAGGTGACTTGTAGTATGAGGGTGCATAAACTGACTAACCATGCTAACTCTATGAGCTATCTCCGGACGAGTGAGAGTGAGATAATGAAGCGCTCCAACCATACTGCGACAAGTAGAGGGATCATGAAGAGGATCACCATCCTATAGACTAGGAAGTGATTTAGCTTGTAACGGAGTGCCGACTAGTTTGGCTTCAGACAACAAAAACTTGATCAGTAAATTCTGAAGATAGCGATGTTGTGATAGATGAAAACCATGCTGAGAACGAGTAGCCTCTACGCCTAAGAAGTAATGCTAAGGACCAAGGTATGTCATAGCAAAAGTAGCTGCAAGCTTATCAATAAAGGTTTTGAGAAACTGGTCATTGCTACTTGTGAGTAAAATGTCATTAGCATACAACAACAAAATGATAATCCCATACGAAGACGTCAAAATAAACAAGGAAGAGTCTGCTAGGGAGGAGAAGAAACCCGTGCCAAGTAAAAATGAACTGAGACGCTGAAACGAGGAGCAAGAAGCTTGTTTGAAACCATAAAGAGCTCTACGAAGCTTACAAACATGGTTAGGATATGAAGAATCAACAAAACCTGGAGGAAAAAGAATTGAAGAGGCTTAGCCCTAATAGAGGCTTGAGGAACTATTTACTAAGAAATATAAATACAAGACAAAATAAATGAAAAATACATATAATATAAATAGGGGTGGGGGTGGGGCATGGCCAAATTGTATCATAGCTCACTGAACCGACTTGATGCTAAGCCTTTCATGAAAATGTCAGTAATCTGAAATTGTGAAGGAATATGTCAAACGACGACATCGCCATCAACAACCTTCTTCCTCACAAAGTAAAAATCAACAGCCAAATGCTTAGTACAATGATACAGCACTAGATTAGCAGACAAATAAGAAGCATTGATGTTATCACAAAATATCAGAGTGAACAGAAAGACTCCTAGCTCCTTAAGAAGCAAACTTAGCCAATAAGTTTCAACAACAACATGAGGGATAGAACAATACTCAGACTCGATACTAGACCAAGAAACAATATGTTGCTTGCAGACACTCTAAAAAATTAAGTTTGTACTTGAAAAGATAGCATATCTAGTTGTGGAACGTCGAGTATCAGGGTACCCACCCTAATCAGCATTTGTATAAGCAATCAATGATGAAAGAGAACAACGGCGAAGAGAGAGACCAAATCAAATAGTTCCTTTGAGATATTTATAAATATGCTTTACCAATTGAAGGTGAAATGTAGTAGGAGGATGCATAAACTGACTAACCACGCCATGTGTTATCTCTGTACGAGAGACAGTGAGATAATGAAGCGCTCCAATCATATTGTGACAACTAAAGGGATCACGAAGAAGATCACCATCCTGTAGACTAGGAAGTGATTTAGCTTGTAATGGAGTGTCGACAAGTTTGGCTTTAGACAACAAGAATTTGATCAGTAAATTCTGAAGATAGCGAGTGCAGTGATAGATAAAAACCATGCTGAGAACACGCAGCCTCTACGCTTAAGAAGTAACGCGGAGGACCAAGGTCTGTCATAGAAAAAGTAATTGCAAGCTTATCAATAAAGGTTGTGAGAAATTGATCACCGCTGCTTGTGAGTAAAATGTCATCAACATAGAACAACAAAATGATAATCCCATGTGAGGACATCAAAATAAACAAGGAAGAGTCTACTCGGGGAGGAGAAGGAACCCGTCCCAAGTAAAAATGAACTCATGTGCAGAAACTAGGCGCAAGGAGCTTGTTTGAAACCATAAAGAGCTCTACAAACCTTGTTGGTGCAAATTCCTTGCAAATCGGGTAACCAGAAGATCTTTGTCGAGGTTGTATGATCACTCTCCTTAAAACTTATTTCGACATATCAAACTCGTCTTGGGGATACAACAACAACCAAATATATGAAGTGAGAGTGTGTATAGAGAGGAATAGAAAGAGATGAATGAGAATGAAGTTTGAAACACTATGCAACAATTCTTTCAAGAACACTTTCACAATTCTCTCTTGCAGCTATTTTTAATCATTTCATGTGTCTTCTTCAACCAACAAAGGGGGAATATATATATAAACGAGTCTTAGAGGACATCCCATAATTATCCAAAATCAACCGCCAAAAACGGGAATTAACCACGCAAATCAACAGTCAAAACTGCCATGTGTGTTGAAGCTGTGTGTCGACATACAGCCCACCGCAATTCTATGCGTTGAAATGAGTGTCGACACTCACTTCAACACATACCTTTCTGTACAATCTGTGTGTCGACATACAGAAGCTTCGAATTGGTTCTGCAGGATTGTGCGTCGGCACACACCCCATACAAGCCAAATACAATAAAAACAAATATGAAACTCTTCTCAAACACTTTATTAATTACTCTATTTTGAAATATATCAACATTCCCCCACTATTTTTAAAATATAATCATTCTCATATTAAACATCTCAAAACAAAAGGAAGCCTTATTGTGCATCGATGAGGGTGTCTTTCGGTTGAACCCCCACCTAGTGAAGACACGTTACAATTAATCGGAATGAAAATGGTAGACCATGCTTGGAACCATATATCCCATTTGACTAACCGAATACATCTCTACACACAAGGCTTACTCCCCATACACACCCTACAACTCCCAAATAGATACATTTGTGGCCTTGTGGTCATGTACTCTTCATGAGTGTTTCATAGCCAAACTCTTTGTTAAAAATCACTTCTTGAAGCGACCAAACTTCACACTCGCTAAGGTGGATCCTATTGATCATGTCCCTGCGACCTGACATTCAATAAAACATGTATTGCGGTCCATTAAGAGTATAAGCTCATCCTCTTAATATCTCTATCACAAGTTACCAAGCACTTCACACACGGGATGCAAAATTCTATTTTAATGCTTGCAGTCACACGGATGACAAATCTCTCTCATTGAATCCTAGACCTGGCATTGTACCAGGCGTCAAGTTAAGGGTCCATCATAGGCAACTTAAATTGACATGTTTCAACCCCATCCCTTCACTTGTTTTCAAAACCAAGGCTCTATCTAGGCCTTTTGTAAATGGATCCACTAGATTCTGACTTGTTCTCACAAAGTCCACGGTGATGACACCTTCTTGAATACGTTGTCTCACTATACTATATCTTGCACCAATGTGTCTAGACTTTCTGTTATACACCTCACTGTACGCTTTTGAAAGCATAGCTTGAGTATCACAATGGATAGTTATCAATTAAATCGGTTTAGACGACAAAGGAATCTCATACAATGTATCCTTTAACCACTCGGCTCCTTAGCCGTAGATACAAGAGCTATAAAATCCGCCGCCATAGTGGAATCGGATATACATGCCTGTTTCTTGGAATCCCAAGAAACCACACCCCTCACCAAGCAAGAAAACCCATACGGTTGTAGATGTATAATCTTTCACGTCGGAGATCCAGCTAGCATCAGAATATCCTTCCAAAATGGGAGGATACCTATATAAGAAATACCATGGTCCCTAGTTTTCTTAAGATACTTAAGCACTCTATATACTGCATGCCAATATAATTTACTCGGATTGCTTGCATACCTACTTAGCTTTCCAATAGCAAAGGCTATATTGGGCCTTGTGCTACTCATGGAGTACATAAGACATCCAATGACTCGGGCATACTCCAATTGTGACACTGGAGCTACCTCATTCGATACAAACTTCACACTGGGGTCCATTGGAATGAACATCGGCGCACAAGCACCAAAATTGAATCTATTCAACACATTTTCAATATAGTATGACTGCATCAAGGATAGTGTATCACCATTCCTTACAATCCTTATACCGAGAATAACCTCAGCCTCACTCATGTCTTTTATAGCAAAGTTCATCGAGAGAAATTGTTTAGTTCTCTCTATTTGTTCCAAATAAGTACCGAATATCAGCATGTCATCGACATACAAACAAATAATGGCTCCTTTGCCATTCAAACTTGCTATAGATACGCTTTTCCAATTTATTTGTTATGAATCTGTTGTTTAGAACAACTTGATCAAATTTCTGATGCCATTGCTTCGGGGCTTGCTTTAGCCCATACAGAGAACGTACGAGTTTACATACTTTTTCTCCCTTGGCCCTGGACAGCAAACCCTTCCAGTTGTTCTATATACACCTCCTCTTCTAGCTCACTATTTAGGAATGTCGTTTTTACATCTATTTGGTGAATTGATAGCTTATAAATTGAGGCAAGAGCTACTAGAACTTTTATCATCGATGTCCTTACCACCGAGGCATACGTTTAAAAGTAGTCTGACCCATGTTTTTGGAGAAATTCTTTAGCCACCAATCGGGTTTTGAACTTATCTATAGTTCCATCGACTTTCACCTTCTTCTTGAAGATCCATGTACACTCAATGGGCTTGTTTCCTCGTGAAAGATCCACTAAAATCCAGGTACTATTACCCATAATGGAGTCCATCTCATCATTCACCGCCTCTATCCCAAAGGAGGCATTATGAGACCTCATAGCCTCATTAAACATCATGGGATTCAACTCCATGACATAGCAATATGGAGTTACAAGGTCCATGTCATTCCTAGTACCTTCTACCAAAAACATGTAGAAGTCCAGTCCGAAATATTTCTCTTTCCTCGCTCTTGTACTCCTTCGGAGTTCTAGAGTATTATCAGGAATCTCTTCCCTCTCATGATGGTCTCCATCATATGACATAGGATATCCTTGGTCTAGAAATAGAGGTCAATCGATTCTCATCAAAATGACATCTCTCGATTCTATTATAGTGTTGACATTAATATAGTCGTTTGATTCAATTACATAGAATCGATAGGCTTTACTATGAGCTCCATATCCAACAAATATACAAGTGATGCCTCTCTCACCTAACTTTTTCCGTTTAGGTTCAGGGATTTTAACGACTTCCCTACACCCCCAAACTTTAAGATACTTCAAATTTGGGGCTCGTTTGTTCCAATGTTCATACGGGGTTGTTTTACTACTCATATTAGGAACAGGATTCAATGTATAACAGGCCGTAAGCATGGCGTCACCCCAAAATCCATCACTAAGATCGGAATAAGATAACATGGCATTGACCATCTCAGTTACAGTCCGATTTTTCTGCTCATCCACGCCATTTTGTTGTAGCGTATAAAGTGTTGTGACCTCATGTATAATACTCGTGGTTTCGAAATATTTAGGATCATAATATTCCCCACCACAATCCGATCTAAGTCGTTTGAGGAAGATCTCGCAATGTAGTTCGGTTTCAGCTTTACATACCTTTAATTTATCTAGTGATTCATCTTTATGGTTTATTAGATGCACATAAAAAAAATCTAGAAAAATCATCTATAAAGGTTATGAAGTATCTTTTTCCTCCTAAAATCGGAGTATTTTTAAAATCATAGAAATCACTATGAACCAAGTCAAGTAAACTTGTTTCACTTTGAATGGAAGGAAATGGTAGTCTCGTTATTTTTGTTAGCATACATGTCTTACATTTATCATCAATTTTATTGATATTCGGTATCAACAATGAGTTAGCCATTTCATGTATTCTATGAAAGTTCATATGACCTAATCTTTAATGCCATAAAAATGAAGAATCAAGCATATAAACCGAACTAACAATTTTATTATTAACATTAAGCTTGAACATACCCTCATATAGGTATCCCTTTCCAACAAATGCCCCTTGGACAATACAAACTTGTCCGCCTCAAAGACCAACTTGAACCCGAACCTATTTAACAGGCTACCAGATACGAGATTCTTCTTTAGATCCGGGGCAAAACATACATTGGTTAAAGCAAGGGTTTTCCCGATGGTGAAAAGTAAATCAACTTTTCCCTTACCCTTAACCAGTACGATCGCTCCATTACTTATAAACAGCACAATTCCGTCGTTTATGGGTTCAAACACTTTGAAGAGCCTCCTTTCTTTACAAACATGTTTTGTAGCCCCCCAGTCAACCCACCAAGAGTCATCATCTTGGACTAGGTTGATCTCCAATATCATTGCCACGAAATTTTTATTCGATTTTTTTGGCGCGATGATCCAGCCCTTTGCCTTTCTTATTCTTAAGGCGAAAAAGTCCCTTCTCAAGTGACCAAGCTTTTGACCCTCCTAACAGACCAGTTTAGGCCTCTTGTCATCACGTTTCTTTTGATAGTCTCCGGTTCATTTGGGTCCCTTGCTTGATTGTCCTTCTTCCGTGACATTTATCTTTCCAATGTCACCGGGGCGATCTTTGTTATCATCTTGCAACCTGTATCCTTCCTCAATACATAAATGATTAGCCAACTCCTCGATATGTGTTTGGGACTTTTCTTAATGTCTCTTCAAGAGGGCGGAAGTTTGTCTATCAAGGAGGATACAACTATCATATCATCCATATTCATATTATGTTGTTTAAATTTGTTCAATATTCTCTCTATTTCATAGAATTGTTCCATTGCCGGATGATTGTCTACCATTTTGTAATTATTAAATTGACTAACCAAGAATTTCTTACTTGTCGCGTCCTCTACCATATACAGAGGCGGACCCAGCTTATAAGCACTGGGAGCAAGGGCCCCCTGTCAATTCCGGATCTATGTAATGGTACTTGGGTGCATAAACTCTATTTGTGTTCAAATTTAAATATAGTGGGGGCCTAAATATTACTAGTTGAGTTGATGCTCTAGTGGTAAGCAAGCACATTTGACTTTTTCTCCACTAGGTTGCGGGTTCAATCCCTATGCCCACACCTTCATTTATTTTTTCTCAGGTTTTTTCTGAGTCAGTTCCCAAACTAATGCTAAACAATAAAAAAAATTTAAAAAATAATGCTGAAAAAAAAAATATTTCCAAATCTACTATTGAACAGCGTTTATAAAACGCGACTTTAATAAACTGCGTCAAAAAAACGCGTTTAAACTTCTCATAAAATGCGTCCTAAAAACGCGGTTATATTAATAAAACCGCATCTTAGGAACGCGGTTATAACTAAATAACCGCGTCATTAAGACGCGGTTTATGTCTTATAGAACCGCGTCTTAATGACGCGGTTTACTTGGGATCTAAAACCCTACTCATTCACGCGTGCTCTCTCCCCTGCTCTCACTGTCTCTCTGCCTCTTTCTCGTTAATTCACCACCGGTCACGTCGTCCGCCGTCTTTCTTTTTCTTATACACCAGAGATCTTTCAAGTACCATTATTGAAGTTATTTGACCTCCCCTTATGATGTTGGAGCTTCATCAAGAGAGACATGGGTTCAATATGATAATTATCACAAATTGCGGCATAATGAAAACTATAAGCGAACAAAAAAGTGAATAATTGTGGCATAATGGTAAGTATAAGTGGAAAAAAGGGGGATTTTGGATCCCTGATGGTAAACCGCGTTTTGTGGACGCGGTTCACAACTAAACCGCGTTTACTGGACGCGGTTCACGTATAAACCGCGTTTAGTTAATGCAGTTTATTCTAAATTAAACTGCGTTTATGTGATCCAGTTTTCTTGAAATTTAAACGCGTCTTGTTGACGCAGTTCAACAGTAGATATGGAAATTTTTTTTTTCCAACATTATTTTTTTATTTTTTTATTTTTTGGCATTATTTTAGGAACGGACTCGTTTTTCTTGGGTCCCCTATTCCCCTTCATAAAAAGTTTTATTTTATACTGATCATTTAATACATTTTTTATATGCTAATATCTATATTTTTTAATTAATATTTTATTATAATATTATTTTAATAACTATATATTTAATTTTAGTTAAATAATTACGTAATAAATTTTTTGTTTTTATTTTGTTACATCTATGGACCCCGCAATATTAAAATACTAGATCTGCCACTAATAATAACCTATAATTATTATACAATAACTAATATATTTGAGAAAAAAATGATAATGCCCCCAACCACAGCCTTCTCCTACCCTCATCCTATTTTGTAGCTTCCATTTATTGAGAGAAATAGCTAACAATGGAACTATTAATCATTATAGTGTTAGTAAAAATATATCAAGCAAACTTAAACATTTCTTTAGAAACATGCAGTAGATTTCTCCAAAAACATAAATATTTTTTATTTAGTAATCTCTTAAGAGTGTGTGTGTGTGTGTGTATATATATATACACAACACTTTTGCGTTGATATAGCTTTATGATTTTTTTTAGTGATTTTTGAAGCATCCAAAGCTGTTAATTTGGTTCTAATTTTTTAATGATAGTCCAAATCTCTAGTTTTGTGGATTGTAGCTTATTATAGCCTTTTACATGTGTCCCCAGTGAAAACCCTTTTTGGGTCCACCACTGGCCATGCAATGTGCCTCAAGAGCATCACACAACTCCTTAGCGATAGGCACATTGGAATATATATCAAAGAGACTGTTTGTCATCCCGTTGAGAATGTGCCCTCTACAGATGTAATCGTCATTCTCCCACTTCAACCGAGCACGTTGCTCGACCAATGTCTCCTCCTCCTTAGAAGCAGGTTCAGGGAGCAGTGTATTGAGGATATACACCACTTTCAATGTCGTAATCAGAAAGTGCATCTTCCTCGGCCATCGGTAGAAGTTGCCACCATCAAACCGATCTAACTTCACAAAGTTGCTATCATCTCACGCAATGAAGAAGCCATCATAAACCAAAAAGTAAGTCTTAAGATTGCTTCAAATTCCTTGCAAATCGGGTAACCAGAAGATCTCAGGTGTCGAGGTTGTGTGATCACTTTCCTTAAGATTTATTTCCGCGTATCGAAATAGTCTTGAGGATACAACGACAGCCAAATGCATGAAGTGAGAGTGTTTATAGAGAGGAATAGAAAGAGATGAATGAGAATGAAGTTCGAAACAATATGCAACAATTCTTTCAAGAACACTTACACAATTCTCTCTTGTAACTCTTTTTAATATTTTTCATGTGTTTTGTTCAACCAACAAAGGGGGAATATATATATATAAACAGGGCTTAGAAGATGTCCCATAATAATCCAAAACCAACTGCCAAAAACCAAAATTAACAGCGCAAAGTAACGGTCAAAACTGCCCGATATGTCGAAGTTGTATGTTGACACACAGGTCGACATACAGCCCACTGCAATTCTGTGTGTTGAAGTGAGTGTTGACACTCACTTCAACACACACCTTTCTGTAAGATCTGTGTGTCTACACACAGAGCCCCGAGGGTTGTTTTGTAAGATCTGTGTACCAACACACGGGCAGAAGCTTTGGATTGGTTTTGTAGGATTGTGTGTTGGCACATGCCATCGCGTGTCGAGACACACCTTATATAAGCCAAATACAATAAAAACAAGTATGAAACTCTTCTCAAACACTTTATTAATTACTCTATTTTGAAAATACCTTAACAAAGCTTACAAACAAGGTTAGGATATAAAGAATTGACAAAATCCAGAAGCTAGCATATATACACTTATTAAAACAGAAAACCATTTAGGAAAGCATTTTTTATATCTAACAGACAAACTAGCCAATCATAGGAGAGAGCAATGCACAAGACTAAGAGAATAGTTGCCGGTTTACCAATCCGACTAAAGGTCTCCATATAGTCAATACCAGCCTATTGACGATAACCTTGAGCAACTAATTGAGCCTTATATTGCTCAAGGGTACCATCAGCATGAAACTTCCTTTTGTACATCTACTTACTCCTTAACACGTTTCAACCAGGTGCGGTACGAACTAACTCCTAAGCACCATTACAAAGCAATGTTTTATATTCGTTAAGTATGGCCTGACGCCAATTAGTGGAGTAAATGAGCTGAGCCGAGCCCGAGCTCGTCAGGCTCGAGGCTCGGTTCAGGCTCGGCTCGAAGCTCACTGAGCTTGAAAAGTTTGGGCTCGAGTTCGACTCATTATAGGCACAGGCTTAGCTCGCCACTAGCTCGGGCTTGGGAGGGGAGACCAGTGGTGGTGCTCTAGAGGTGGGGGTGATTCGATGGGTTTTTTTTTTGGGGGGGGGGGGGGGGGGGGGGGGGGGGGTCGAAGGATGGGGTAGAGAGAAAGGGTTAGGGTTAGAGTGTGGGCGTTAATGGTGTTGGTGGTGATGCAGCGTCCAGCGCTGGGGTGGCACCATCTTGGTCTCGTCATTGGCAGGTGTCCCGGGGCTGGGTAGCGTTGGCCAGGGTGACGACAGCGAGGGCAGAGTTAGAGTGGAGAGAGAGAGAGATGCGAGAGAGAGAGATATATTTGAAAGAATTATAATAATTAAAATTTAAAATTTAAATTTAAATTATAATTATGATTATTATAATTAAAATTAAAATTATATTATTATTTTATATTTAGGCTCATTTAGGCTCGCAAGCTCACGAACTAGAGCTTTACCGGGCTCTGGGTCGACTTGTTTATCTTAACGAGCCGGCTCGGCTCGGCTCGGCTCGAGCTCGTGACGAACCAAGCTATAAGAGCTTTGTATCGAGCCGGCTCGGCTCATTTACTCCCGTAACGCCAATGTGGATCCTTATTTTCCTCAATATAACAAGTTGGACTAAGAGAATGTGTAATATGAGATAAGGACAAAATATGCTCGAGTTTTCATATCCCATGTAGAACGAGTAATCATCATATGACCATGAGATGGAGAAATGATATTGGTGGATGGTGGATTATTACTTGGAGAAGAGAGAGGAGCTTCTAGTAAGTTTAATATTGGGAGTGTTGGTGTAATTGAAGTGGGTGGGGAGGGATTTGTTCCAGTGGCCAGGGTAGGAGAAGTAGGCTGGGTAGTTTAGGAAGATGGATTTGGGCTGTGGGTTACGGTAGGTATAATAGGATGGGATGTTAGGGTTGGATTGGCTATAGAAAATTGTGGGATTTGGTAGCTGGAAGACTGGGAGTTGTGCGCTGTGACGAACTGAGGAGTGTGGGTGTGCAGTGAATCCACAAGAACAGTGGAGGAAGAGGAAATCGGGATAGACGTCTGTACATGTGAGGTTAATGACCGAACAGGAGCAAATTGGAACAATGGTGGTAATGGGATCGGTTCAAAGGTTTCATTGCTGAGCTTGGGAGACGAGGAGCATAAAGCAGGGTAAACAAAGGAAGACTCACTAAAAACAACATGTCTACTATTATACACTAGAGCAATTTGAGGATCAAGACAACAATATCCCTTATAATTGAGTCCATACCCAATGAAGACACATTTTTTCAAACAAGGAGAGAATTTACCATGTCTAAGAGAAGGATAGATGAGGACAGCATTCAAAACCAAATACAGGACATAAGGAGTAATCCATAATATAATAAAACAATACTTCAAAGGGAGATTTATTACCAAGAACAGGAGTGAGAAGGCGATTAATAAGGAACACCGAGGTATACGCAGCATCCACCCAATATGAAGAAGGCATGCGTGCATGGAACAACATAGTACAAGCTATCTCACCAAGACGCTGATGCTTACTCTCAGCTACTCCATTTTATTGAGGAGTGTCAGGACATGACATTCAAAATTGAATACCATGCTCTTGAAAATAAGCACGAAAGGGATTTTGATCAAACTCTTTTCAACCATCACTTTGAAAAAATCGGGTTTTCTTTTGCAAAAGTGTCTCAGCTTGATTTTAGAAGTTTGAAAATGAGTAAAGGCTTCGGATTTATGTTTAGCGAGAAAAATCATCCACAAATATAACCTAGTAACGATATCCATGAAGGGAAACATCAATAGAGGACCAAACATTAGAGTGTATCAAATAAAGTGGTTCAAAAGTACAACACTTTGACAATTGAAAGTGTAAATGTGTAAATTTTCCTAATTGACAATCAGAAGAGAAATATTTTAGTTGAAACATCAACAAGTTTCCTATTTACAGGTGTTGACAACACAAGTGAACTGGGATGACCTAAACGATAATGAAGAAGACCCTACGAGACACGTGTTGCAATGAGACCATGGTGAATAGGATAGAGTGTGCCATCTGAGTTAGCTTTAAGAATCAGATTCCTTGTCCGTTTGTCCTTGACTGAAACAAAAGAGGCATCAAAACTAACCCAACAATTGTTATTAGCGCATAACTATCGCACAGATAAAAGATTATGAGATAAATTTGGAACATGGAGAACATCATCAAGATAAAGATCATGAGTGGGAGTTTTAAGAAGGGGAGATCCAACTTTATTTATATTGAGTAATTCACCACTGGCAACCATAATTTGTTTATTTCTGGTATATGGAATCATACAGCATACCTTCGTTAGGAGCCATATGAGAAGTAGCTCCCAAATCAGGTACCAATGTCTAGCTCATCTCCAAAAGACATAGCGGTGAAAGAGCGAGGAACATTGTCGGCAGTGTAAGCATAGTTAAACCTATTACGTCATTGCATGGCAAAATGACTAGGCAAAAATGACATATCTGACACACATCGAGAGGTTATCAAGAATACCATTCTGAGTAGAAGATTGAAGAGGGGGTCTAGGAGCATTATTTGGAGTAGAATGAATCGGATTTGCTCGAGGAGGACCACGACCCCCTCGACCATGATACCCTAAATCTTGGCTCTTGTGGGCCGAGAGATGGGGCGGCTGACCGGCCCCATGTCCACCTGTGCTTGTACAACCTTGAGTACGACCATGACCACAGCCGCAACTGGGGTTTTCATTAGCAACCAAGGCATGACCATTAGAAACACCAAGGAAAATATTTCAAAGTGCTGTTTTACTTTCTTTTTGTAGTAATTTGGATTCCAGAGTCTCATATGCTACATCAAGATTGCCATGTGTAAGAGTATCCACAAAAGTTTCATATTCCTCTAGAAGACCATGTGAGATATAACATATGAGAAATTTAAAAGAGACTGGACAATGGATAGTAGCAAGTTGATTGAACACAACTTTAATACGAAGCAGATAAGCCTCCTTAGATTTATTGAGGTTCATTTTGATAGATGTTAATTGCATTATAAGAGATAACTCATTTGTAGCGGAAAGATCAATGAAAGATCTTTCCATTGAAAACCAAACATAATGACAATTCTGTAAATTATGTACCTGTTGGAAAACTTCAGAAGAAAGGGTGGCATTAAGAATTGCACGAAGTCCAAAATTAACTTTAAGCCACTGTGAAAATGCTGGATTAGGTTGAATTTGATCATTTTCAAAGTAGATATATTGAGAGGGATAGGGGTAGGAACCATCAACTAGACCCAAAAGATCTTGACAAATGAGATAGGGCATAAATTGAGACCACCATTATATGTAATTGTTGGAATCAAGTTTATGGGTAAGTAAGAAAGAGATGTTAGGGGGAGGTCATAGCAAAAGCCATTAGAGTACAGAGAGAATAATAACTTGTAAATTGACCAACACCTGTGCTGTCAATGGATGTGTGGTTTGGAGGGAAGAGTACACCAGTGGTGGCTATGGCATAAAGCACTACAGAAACACCGGTGGGAGTGGGAGGAAAAGAAACCGCCATGGGAGTGGGTTGAAAAAGAAGATGGAAGAGTGAAGTGGATAGTGAGAACACAAGAGTAACCACCATGGGAGAAGTGAGAACTACCACTAGACATGGCGATTACAAAATTAGAAGAGAAAGAAACCAGCACTGACAGGGGCAGTGGCATAGTAGATGGTGAATGGTTGAGTCCGGAGTAAAATTTGTGGAAGTGGAAGGGAGGAACATAGAAGGAGCTTTTGGAGATGATGAACCACCAACAATTGGAGTATCATGGGTTATGGGTGATAGTGGTTCACCGGCGACAATAGCAGGATCGATGGGACTAAAGTCTCATTTTGGTCACGAAAGTGACAAGAAATTGACAATTTAGTTATCCAACTCAAACTCAAGTCATTTAAAATTGGATAAGTTAGTTATCCAATTCAAATTTTAGAAGATTTGGTCACCAAATTCCTAATGAAAATCATATTTAGTCATCCAAGTGATTTAAAGTTAATTAAATTCACTACTTCAATAAAAAAATAACAAATTTAATCATATTTTTCGAACTACTTATTTCATTGGTCTTTAATTTTGTAACTTTATTGAAGTTTATCCATCATTTTTCTTCAAAATAGTCATTTATCTTTTATTTTGCAATCAAATTATTCCCTTTTTTATCGTTAACATTGGACAAAAGTTAAAAGATAAATAATAAATTTTGTCATAAAATAAAATATAAAAATTATTTTAAACAAAAAATGAATAGTTTAAATATACTTATAATTATAAAAAACTAAACAAATAAAATATTTATCTAAATTAAATGCTTTATTAAAACTTTCCCCCAAAATCATTTTGAATGAAAAATCCACTCCCTCCCAAAATATATTTTTCTGCGAAACCTCCCCAACAAAAGAAAACTCTTTCATGAATTTCATGGTCTCTTTTTGACATATAAATCTTTTGGCACTATATACGTCCTTTTTTATTGTAAAAAAGGAATCACTTTATTTAAAAAATGTTAATTAGTGAAAGTATTTTTTATTGATATTATTTAATAGTTAATAATTTATCTTTTTTTTATATATATTTTAATCTTGTTAGAAATATGGGTATTTATGCCCTTCACATCAACAAAAAAAAAAAAAAAAAGAATTAGAAAAAAATTATAGATATTGCAATATCAATGTATATTATCAAAAAATTATTTGAAATAGCCATAACTGCTCAAAAAAATTTATATATTTATAATTTATAGTGTCCTATAAATTTTAGTACTCAAATTGAAAATATTTTATATTTTTACATTTTGATAATAAATTTTATCATTTTAAAAATATATAAGTCATTAAAATTTTTAGAAATATTAAATTTGGTATTTTTATATTTCGATCGATTTTATCATTTAAAATCAGGTAAGTGATCAAAATTGATTTTTTAAAGTTGGATAGAGTTTTTCAAAATTTGATTTGAGCAACCAACTTATTCATTTTAAACTACTTGGGTGACTAAATGAGATTTTAATTAAAAGTTGAGTGAGCAAATCTTTTAAAATTTGAGTTGGGTGACTAACCTGTCCAATTTTAAATAAATTGGGTGATTAAATGGAACATTTTTTTAAGGGTTGGGTGACTAAATTTTTTTAAATTTTGAGTTGGATGACTAAGGTGGGGGATGGGAATTTGGGGCTCCAACGGGAGCCCCAAATCTGACAAACCTAGTTTTTTTTAAATTTTGTGTTAAGTGCTGCGTTTTGGCCAAAATGCTGCTATGTTGCCGTTAGGGAAAGATTTTTATTTTTTTAATTAATAAAATACTTTATATTTTATCCATAAATACATCCCAAATTTCATCAAATTTTACAGACCAAAATTTCACTCATACCTCTATTTTTTTACTAAGTCATTGTTCAAAAATGGATCCTAATTTCCCTAATTTTAATCAATTCTCTTAACTTTTCCTTTCCAAAACCAAGATAATTCTCTTAATGTCCAAAATACTTCATTCGGATTTTATAATACATTTCATTCTCAAGTTCCTCCGCCATCATATCAATACCCACCTATTAACGATTATTCAGCTTTTCATCTATATCAACAAACTCCGAGTCTTTCCTCCCAATATCAACCAAGTCTTATCTACAAACAAGGATTTTTCGCAACCTCCCACCATAGACGAAGATGATAAACTGGTGCCCGAGACTCCACCTATATCTAGACGTGGGATTGGATGGAAGATCCCGGAGGACCAGCTGTTAATCAGTGCATGGTTAAATGTATCCACCAATTCAGTAATCGGTGTTGATCAAACACATCAGTTGATGTGGGATAGAATTTTCCATTCCTACGAAGAAAATCGGCAGCATTTGTTAAGCCAAAACCCCAATATGCTTAGATGGCGGTGGCAAAAATTAAGTCCAGCATGTATGAAATTTTCTACATGCTATGAAAGAATTTGTTCCCGACACTAAAGTAGGAAGTCGAAAAATGACAAAATTATCAAAGCTGGCCGTTTGTACTCCACTATGCATAGGCAAAAATGGAGCTTCGATCATGCATGGCGAATGTTGAGGAACCAACCACAATGGCATAGTAATAATATAGCCACATCTGATTGGAGCTTCAAGCGTACAAAAGTGGGTGCTTCTAGAAAATACATGTCATCCTCCAATCCTACAACTTCCGGCAGTGAAGACGATGCTTCTCCTATTTGTCGACCGATTAGTAGAGATACTGCTAAAATAAAAGCAAAGGCAGTGGCTTCTGGAAGCAACAATGGCTCAGGTGTGAATGTTAAATGAGAACTTCATGAATTGCACCTTAGGGAAAGGGCAAAAATGGATATGATGCAAAACGCTATGAACTTGATACGAGATGACCTCCAATCGCGAAATGAGATGAAGGATATGAGTATATTAACTATAGATTTGTCAAATTTACCTGATGATGTAAAACAATATTTTCTTCAAAAATGCGTAGAGACATTGCGACGACAAAACCAATGATGTGTCCAATTTATCTCTATGCCTCTTTTTTATGTTGTATGCTATGAATTTGTACTCGAACAAACTATTTAATTTAAATGAATTACTTTTTGTTTGAAGTGTCAATTTTTTGATTTATATGTATTTTTTTTTTATGTTTATCTTTTTGAAAAATATTTATTTTAAATTCTCCTATAGCAAAACTAGCCGTTGCAATCTTGCCTATATATACACCAGTACTCCCTTCTCTTGTTTCTTACTACACTCTTCATATATCAATATTACACTCCACTTTTATACTCTATTTTCATACTCTAATAATTTTGACATTCAATTTTCAATTCCAATTTCATATTGCCACATCTCAACATGTATGAAAACCCCAAATCCGACCATTTCATTCTCCACGACATCATAACTGAGTTGATGAAGGACGATTATAAAAACAAGATGCTAGAGTTGCTCAATTTGAATGAACCATGTGTACAATAGGCTCCTGGAAGCTCATCATCCAACAAGAGGTTTTGGGGAAGGACTCGCATAGAAAGAGGACGAGAAGAAGGCCGGACCCGTCTCTACTCCGACTACTTTGCCCCAAATCCAGTGTATAATGAAACTCAATTCCGCATGAGGTTTCACATGCGAAGACACGTAGTCTTTTGTATTGTAAATGCACTTGAAGGTCGTGGCCCCTAATTAAGACGCTAGAAATGGTCTATCAGCTCTTCAAAAGTGCACAGTTGCAATGTGTATACCCTCATACGAAGTCACAACGGATGTTGTGGATGACTACCTATGAATTGGTGAATCAACTGTTGTTTTGTCACTGAAGAAATTCGTTTGCGGTGTAATAGAAATATTCCAAGATGAATATCTAAGAAGACCAAATCCTAATGACATCCAACGGCTTCTTTGGTACAGGGAGACGCGTGGTTTTCCAGGTATGATGGGCACCATAGATTGCATGCATTAGACATGGGGAAATTGTCTTGTAGCATGGAAAGGGCAGTACACTCGAGGGGATCACAGGGTTCCAACAATAATCCTAGAAGCCGCTGCTATATATGACTTATGGATATGACATACTTTTTTGGCCTTCCTGGTACATGTAACGATATAAATGTCTTAGACTGATCACTAGTTTTTGATGACATTTACGAAGGACAAGCTCCTCCTGTACGATATTGAATAAACGACCACGATCACGATATGTGATACTACCTTGCGAATGGTATCTACCTGCTATGGGCAACGTTTGTGAAATCAATCTCTTATCCACAGGGAGAAAAATGCAAGAATTTCGCACAGGCCAAGGAATCAGCTAGGAAGGACGTCAAATGAGCGTTTGGGGTGCTCAAAAGTTGATTTGCAATTGTAGTTGGCTCTGCATGATTTTATGACATAAAAACACTAAGTTATATAATACGGGCCTGCATCATCTTGCATAACAAGATTGTCGAGGACGAACGAGACTCGTACCATTTACTCGACCATTCGTTCAATTAGGTGGATACCAATAACATGGATGTTGAAGTCTCACATGATGTTTCACGATAGGGCTCAACACGATCAACTACAGACAGACTTAATTGAGCATTTGTGGGGCATCAAAAATCAAACAATGTAGTTCATTATTTTTTTTCGAATAGTGTTTGTTTTAAATGTATTTTTGGTTTTTATCTTTCAATGTATTTTTTCTTGATCTTGAAATAATTCAATTAGTATAAATAATATTATTTATTAAAATAATAAAAAGTATGAAATTATGGTTAAAAATTTATTAAAAAATGGGGCTTGGATGGAGAAGGTAAGCTCCATTTTTCTATGAAGCCGGATTTTTTATGATATATCAAAAATGATGCTTCAAAAAATGAAGCATGAATGGGAGTAGCCTTAGTATATCCTAATGCGTCATTGTTTTGGACAAGCTGTAGTTAAAATCTGCAAAATGTATTACGAGAGCAATCATATAATATGTAAGTTATACATTTATGCTTTGAAGTTGCTGGTTCTTTACGGAATTACTTCTATTTTTTCAAATTTTGAGGTGTTTAATACATGACTTATATATATATATAATGATTATATAGATGATACAATATTCAAACTTCAAGATATTACATCAAAAATGTTAAAATATCAGGGTATTTAGGTAAACAAATTTTCGAATCTCAAAATACCTAAGTAATACTTTTCAAACTAATAATATTTTCATGTATATAAGATATTTTATTAAATATTTCAATACTAAAATTACAAAAGATACAAATTAACATCGAAGTATTACAACCTAAGCCACCAAAGAACACAATTTGAACATTAATAAGAGTCATAGTTCCAATATTCAAATCATTTAGTACACTACAGTTTTTCCAATGTGACAATTAAATATTGTATAAGCACAATATATTCCATAAAAGCAGCATGAATAATAGTTTCAATATAGTTAAATTAGTCGATAAAACAAAATACAAATTAGTTAAACACCAACTGTATTAAACTACATGTATATATCTTATCTTTTAAGTTTATATATTGTATCTGCTAGAAAAAGTTCACTTGCATAAATTAATTAAACCCTCGACAAAGACCAACTCTTCTTTGAATGCGTGTAAAAGGTTTGAGCTAAGCAATTTTAGGCACATATTTGTTGAACGGGTTTATAGAAAATAGATTAAGTGTCGAAAGAATAAAATGTATTGGCAATAACCTTAAAAAATATTAAGATTTAAAAAAAATATGGTTACATCAATAAGAAATTAAGAAGGTCTTTTTTTTTTTTTTTTTTAAACTAAAGACCGTTTAAACATTAGGTACGGTTTTAAATAACCACTTACATTTTTATTCTTTTAATATCACATCTAACTTTTCAAAATTTTAAAATGTCACATCTTAATGTAATCACGTTAACATGTTTTTATTGATGGGACACCTTAAAAAATGAAAATGCTTAAAATTCTGAAATTTATATTTAAATAATTTTAAAAGTTCAAAGCATCAAATATTTTATTTTTTTTAAATATCTCAAAAAAATTAAATATTTATAAAAATAACTAATATATTCTAAAGATATTTAATATATTGTTAGAAATATTTTAAATATTTGAAAAATATTTTAATTATTTGAAAAATATTTTAAATATTTATAGACCGAATTAGACCTGCCTTACTGAACTAGTTGTTACTCAATTTAAAATTTGTCCAAACTTTAAAAGGTATTTTTATCATTTTACTATAGTATTAATTAAAAAGCAGTTGCTACTTCAGTTCTGTCGACGAAAAATGATATTATGATAGGGGAGGATCCTTTTTTATTAATACGACAAAAATTTTGGAAAATTTTATTAATTCAAAATAGTTAGGATTATTTTTATTATATAAAAATTATCAATGTATTAAAATATAAATAATCTTAATTTCTAAAAAAATACAAGTTTATTATCATTATCAGTGTTATCCCGTACAATATACGGTGTACGTACGATGTTTTATTTATTTATTTATTTTTTTTGAACATTACGATGTTTTATTTTTAAAGACATAATTTTATATACATGAATACTTATGTTTTTTTATTTTTCCTTTTGTATTAGGAAAATCGTACGAAATGGACCCCCCCGCCCCCCTTTAATCTTTTTTAGACCCCCTTAACCCAAAATAGACCTTTTTGGACAAAATTGTCCCTCCCACTTCAAAACTCAACATGTGCACTCCCTCCCCCACTTCTCTCTCCTCATTTAATGCATGGCAGACAAAAGGACACTTTTTTGACTTTTTTCATACTTTCTTTCAATTTTTTTCCCGCCCATTTGTTTTCCTTCTATCATATCTCATTCTCTCTCTCCATTTTTTGAACAGAGATATCGCATTCTCTCTTCTTTCTTCTTCTCCTCTTATTTTCGAATTTTTTTTTCGAATTTTCGAGCTCCATTCTTAGCGTCCTGCGTGTTTCCTTGTCCTACTTGGGTCCTTGGGTAAAATCATACACGGAGTACGGTGAGTTTTAATGGTCTAAAATCAATATTTGCATATTTTTTTCAAGTTTTACTGGTATAATAGTGTAAAATCAACTTTTATAAGTATGTTTCAAGTAATTATCGGTGTATGTTGAATCATACACTGTATATGATTGGTTATATTGGTGTAAAATCAACTTATATTAGTGTATTTGAAGTAAATAGTGGAGTATGATCAATCATACACAATGTATAATGAGTTCTAATGGTCTAAAATCAGTATTTGCAAGTTTTTTTTCAAGTTTTACTGGTATAATGGTGTAAAATTAACCTTTATAAGTGTGTTTCAAGTAATTATTGGTGTATGTAGAATCATACACTGTGTATGATGGGTTATATTGGTGTAAAACCAACTTATATTAGTGTATTTGAAGTAAATAGTGGTGTATGATCAATCATACACAATGTATGATGAGTTTTAATGGTCTAAAATTAACATTTGCATGTTTTTTTCAAGTTTTGCTGGTATAATTGTGTAAAATCAACCTTTATAAGTGTGTTTCAAATGATTATTGGTGTATGTCGAATCATACACTGGGTATAATGGGTTATATTGGTATAAAATCAACTTATATTAGTGTATTTGAAGTAAATAGTGCTGTATGATCAATCATACACAATGTATGATAAGTTTTAATGGTCTAAAATCAATATTTGCAAGTTTTTTTCAAGTTTTGCGGGTACAATGGTGTAAAATCAACCTTTATAAGTGTGTTTCAAGTAATTATCGGTGTATGTTGAATCATATACTGTGTATGACGGGTTATATTAGTGTAAAATCAACTTATATTAGTGTATTTGAAGTAAATAGTGGTGTATGATGAGTTTTAAAGGTCTAAAATCAACATTTGCATTTTTTTTTTCAAGTTTTGCTGGTATAATAGTGTAAAATCAACCTTTATAAGTGTGTTTTAAGTAATTATTGGTGTATATTGAATCATACTCTATGTATGATGGGTTATATTGGTGTAAAATCAACTTATATTAGTGTATTTGAAGTAAATAGTGGTGTATGATCAATCATACATAATGTATGATAAGTTTTAATGGTCTAAAATCAATATTTGCATATTTTTTTCAAGTTTTGCTGGTACAATGGTGTAAAATCAACATTTGTAAGTGTGTTTCAAGTAATTATTGGTGTATGTTGAATCATACACTATGTATGATGGGTTATATTGATGTAAAATCAACTTATATTAGTGTATTTGAAGTAAATAGTGGTGTATGATCAATCATACACAATGTATGATGAGTTTTAATGGTCTAAAATCAATATTTGCATGCTTTTTTCAAGTTTTACGGGTATAATTGTGTAAAATCAACATTTATAAATGTATTAAGTAATTATTGGTGTATGTTGAATCATACACTATGTATGATGGGTTAGATTGGTGTAAAATCAACTTATATTAGTGTATTTGAAGTAAATAGTGGTGTATGATCAATCATACACAATGTATGATGAGTTTTAATGGTCTAAAATCAACATTTGCATGTTTTTTTTCAAGTTTTGCTGGTATAATAGTGTAAAATCAACATTTATAAGTGTGTTTCAAATAATTATTGGTGTATATTGAATCATACACTGTGTATGATGGGTTATATTGGTGTAAAATCAACTTATATTAGTGTATTTGAAGTAAATAGTGGTGTATGATCAATCATACACAATGTATGACAAGTTTTAATGGTCTAAAACCAATATTTGCATTTTTTTTCAAGTTTTGCTGGTACAATGGTGTAAAATCAACCTTTATAAGTGTGTTTCAAGTAATTATCGGTGTATGTTGAATCATACACTGTGTATGATGAGTTATATTGGTGTAAAATAAACTTATATCAGTGTATTTGAAGTAAATAGTAGTGTATGATCAATCATACACAATGTATGATGAGTTTTAATGGTCTAAAATCAACATTTGCATGCTTTTTTCAAGTTTTACTGGTATAATAGTGTAAAATCAACCTTTATAAGTGTGTTTCAAGTAATTATTGGTGTATATTGAATCATACACTGTGTATGATAGGTTATATTGGTGTAAAATCAACTTATATTAGTGTATTTGAAGTAAATAGTGGTGTATGATCAATCATACACAATGTATGATGAGTTTTAATGGTCTAAAATCAATATTTGTATGTTTTTTTCAAGTTTTGCTGGTATAATGGTGTAAAATCAACCTTTATAAGTGTGTTTCAAACAATTATTGATGTATGTCGAATCATACACTGTGTATGTTGGGTTATATTGGTGTAAAATCAACTTATATTAGTGTATTTGAAGTAAATAGTGGTGTATGAACAATCATACACAATGTATGATGAGTTTTAATGGTCTAAAATCAACATTTGCATTTTTTTTCAAGTTTTGCTGGTATAATAGTGTAAAATCAACCTTTATAAGTGTGTTCCAAGTAATTATTGGTGTATGTTGAATCATACACTGTGTATGATGGGTTATATTGGTGTAAAATAAACTTATATTAGTGTATTTGAAGTAAATAACTGTGTATGATCAATCATACACAATGTATAATGAGTTTTAATGGTCTAAAATCAGTATTTGCAAGTTTTTTTTTCAAGTTTTGCTGGTGTAATGATGTAAAATCAACCTTTATAAGTGTATTTCAAGTAATTATCGGTGTATGTTGAATCATACACTGTGTATGATGGGTTATATTGGTGTAAAATCAACTTATATTAGTGTATTTGAAGTAAATAGTGGTGTATGATCAATCATACACAATGTATGATGAGTTTTAATGGTCTAAAATTAATATTTGCATTTTTTTTTTCAAGGTTTGCTGGTATAATAGTGTAAAATCAACCTTTATAAGTGTGTTTTAATTAATTATTGGTGTATATTGAATCATACACTGTGTATGATGGGTTATACTGGTATAAAATCAACTTATATTAGTGTATTTGAAGTAAATAGTGGTGTATGATCAATCATACATAATGTATGATAAGTTTTAATGGTCTAAAATCAATATTTGCATATTTTTTTCAAGTTTTGCTGGTATAATGGTGTAAAATCAACTTTTATAGGTGTGTTTCAAGTAATTATTGGTGTATGTTGAATCATACACTGTGTATGATTGGTTATATTGGTGTAAAATCAATATATATTAGTGTATTTGAAGTAAATAGTGGTGTATGATCAATCATACACAATGTATGATGAATTTTAATAATCTAAAATCAATATTTGCATATTTTTTTTCAAGTTTTGCTGGTGTAATGATGTAAAATCAACCTTTATAAGTGTGTTTCAAGTAATTATCGGTGTATGTTGAATCATACACTGTGTATGATGGGTTATATTGGTGTAAAATCAACTTATATTAGTGTATTTGAAGTAAATAGTTGTGTATGATCAATCATACACAATGTATGATGAATTTTAATGGTCTAAAATCAATATTTGCATGTTTTTTTCAAGTTTTGCTGGTATAATGGTGTAAAATCAACCTTTATAAGTGCGTTTCAAGTAATTATCGGTGTATGTTGAATCATACACTATGTATGATGGGTTATATTGGTGTAAAATCAACTTATATTAGTGTATTTGAAGTAAATAGTGGTGTATGATCAATCATACACAATGTATGATGAGTTTTAATGGTCTAAAATCAATATTTGCATGTTTTTTTTAAGTTTTGCTCGTGTAATGGTGTAAAATCAACCTTTATAAGTGCGTTTCATGTAATTATCGGTGTATGTTGAGTTATACACTGTGTATGATAGGTTATATTGGTGTAAAATTAACTTATATTAGTGTATTTGAAGTAAGTAGTGGTGTATGATCAATCATACACAATGTATAATGAGTTTTAGTGGTCTAAAATCATCATTTGCATGTTTTTTTTTCAAGTTTTGCTGGTATAATGGTGTAAAATAAACCTTTATAAGTGTGTTTCAAGTAATTATTGGTGTATGTTGAATCATACACTGTATATGATGGGTTATATTGGTGTAAAATCAACTTATATTAGTGTATTTGAAGTAAATAGTGGTGTATGATCAATCATACACAATGTATGCTGAGTTTTAATGGTCTAAAATCAATATTTGCATTTTTTTTTCAAGTTTTGCTGGTATAATGGTGCAAAATCAACCTTTATAAGTGTGTAATGGACTTTTTTTGGCAGGGACGCACGGTAAATTTGCGTGGCACACCCAATGAAGCTTAAAACAGTGTCGGAGTCAACTTTGAGCCATCTACAAGCCGCTGAAGCATCCCCCTTTGCTGTTCAAGTAAATTATGCAGCTGAAAACAGTGTTCCTGCTCTGCAGCTGTCCGCTGGTACAGCGTGTGAACCGGGTGACAAGTTGAGTTCATTATTACAAGAGTTTGATGCTTTATTTGAAGAGCCCAATCAGTTACCTCCGTTTAGGCTTGGATTTGATCATCATAACAGTGAAGAAAAAAGACGGTTCATGGCGATTGTGTGTGGATTATCGGGCACTTAACAAGATGACCGTTAAGGATAAATTTTCGATTCCTATTATTGAGGAACTACTTGACGAGCTTGGTGGTTCAGTTTTCTTTTCTAAACTCGACCTCCATTCTGGATATTGGCAGATCAGGATGGCCCCATGTGACGTGCATAAGATAGCTTTCCGCACACACTCGGGCCACTTCGAGTTTATGGTCATTCCCTTCGAACTTACAAATGCTCCTTCGGCATTTCAGAGCGTAACGAACCATATTTTTCACCCTTTTTTGCGAAAATTTGTGTTGGTATTTTTTAATGACATATTAGTATACAGTACTTCAAGTTGTGGAGAAAATGAAAGAATATACAGGCAGAAATCCACACGCCTCATTTTTCATTTTTTAAAAGAAGCTTGTTGGTGGTTCATAAATGCAGAATATCGGCAAGATTTTGCGGTGTTCTAATCTCGACAATTCTTTTGTCTGAACCTTGTCTGCAGAGCTGATGCTGCTCGGGCTTATCTCTCTTCTTTTGACAGCCACCTCGAGTGTAATATCAAATATTTGGTGTGATGTATCTTTTCATTTTTATTTTTTTACTTCTCATTTTGTCTGCTTGTTATTTATCATTTTCCTTTCTATGGATTTAGCCAAAAAAAGGGAAAATATATAAAACTTGTTGTACTTTGCTAACAGTCATTCTTCCCCATCTTATTTATGAGTGTAAATAGCTTGATTATTGGATGTATGTATTTTATACATTATAATACAATACTCATTTTATTTTGCCAGCCTTCATTTTTTTACTTACAATCATCCCTTTTCCTTTTCAGAAGCTCTCATCTGCCCTTCCATGGCTCAAACTAGAAATCACTTATTCATTCTATATACACATGCAAATATTGATTTTTTACTATTAAAACTCATCATATACTGTGTATGATTGATTATACCCGCCTATTTAATTCAAATACACCAACATAAGTTGATTTTATACCAATATAGCCAATCATACACCAATAATTACTTGAAACACACTTACAAAGGTTGATTTTATACCATTATACCAGCAAACTTGAAAAAAAAATGCAAATGTTGATTTTAGACCATTAAAACTCATCATACATACACTAATATAAGTTGATTTTACACCAATATAACCCATCATACACAGTGTATGATTCAACATACACCAATAATTACTTGAAACACACTTATAAAGGTTGATTTCACACTATTATATAAGCAAAACTTAAAAAAAAAATGCAAATGTTGATTTTACACCATTAAAACTCATCATACATTGTGTATGATTGATCATATACTACTATTTACTTCAAATACACTAATATAAGTTGATTTTACACCAATATAACCCATCTTACACAGTGTATGATTCAACATACACCAATAATTACTTGAAACACACTTATAAAGGTTGATTTTACACCATTATACCAGCAAAACTTGAAAAAAACATACAAATGTTGATTTTAGACTATTAAAACTCATCATACATTGTGTATGATTGATCATACACCACTATTTACTTCAAATACACTAATATAAGTTGATTTTATACCAATATAACCCATCATACACAGTATATGATTCAACATACACCAATAATTACTTGAAACACATTTATAAAGGTTGATTTTACACTATTATACCAGTAAAACTTGAGAAAAACATGCCAATGTTTATTTTAGACCATTAAAACTCATCATACATTGTGTATGATTGATCATACACCACTATTTACTTTAAATACACTAATATAAGTTGATTTTACACCAATATAACCCATCATACATAGTGTATGATTCGACATACACCAATAATTACTTGAAACACACTTATAAAGGTTGATTTTACAGCATTATATCAGCAAAACTTGAAAAAAAAACTTGCAAATACTGATTTTAGACCATTAAAACTCATCATACATTGTGTATGATTGATCATACACCACTATTTACTTCAAATACACTAATATAAGTCGATTTTACACCAATATAACCCATCATACATAGTGTATGATTCGACATACACCAATAATCATTTGAAACACACTTATAAAGGTTGATTTTACACTATTATACCAGCAAAACTTGAAAAAAACATGCAAATGTTGATTTACACCATTTAAACTCATCATACATTGTGTATGATTGATTATACACCATTATTTACTTCAAATACACTAATATAAGTTGATTTTACACCAATATAACCCATCATACACAGTGTATGATTCAACATACACCAATAATTATTTGAAACACACTTATAAAGGTTGATTTTATACTATTATACCAGCAAAACTTGAAAAAAACATACAAATGTTAATTTTAGACCATTAAAACTCATTATACATTGTGTATGATTGATCATACACCACTATTTACTTCAAATACACTAATATAAGTTGATTTTACACCAATATAACCCATCATACACAATGTATGATTTAACATATACCAATAATTACTTGAAACACATTTATAAAGGTTGATTTTACACTATTATACCAGTAAAACTTGAAAAAAATATGCAAATGTTTATTTTAGACCATTAAAACTTATCATACATTGTGTATGATTGATCATACACTACTATTTACTTCAAATACACTAATATAAGTTGATTTTACACTAATATAACTAATTATACACAGTGTATGATTCAACATACACCGATAATTACTTGAAACACACTTATAAAAGTTGATTTTACACTATTATACCAGTAAAACTTGAAAAAAAATGCAAATATTGATTTTAGACCATTAAAACTCACCGTACACCGTGTATAATTTTACCCAAGGACCCCAGCAGGACGAGGAAACGAGTAGGATGCTAAGAATGGAGCTCGAAAATTCGAAAATAATATATTTTTTTTTGACAAAAAAACTCGAAAATAAGAGAAGAAGAAGAAAGAAGAAAGAATGCGATATCTCTGTTCAAAAAAAGGAGAAAGAGAATGAGATATGATAGAAGGAAAATAAATGGGCGGGAAAAAAATTGAAAGAACGAATGAAAAAAGTCAAAAAATTGTCCTTTTGCCTGTCATGCATTAAATGAGGAGAGAGAAGTGGGGGAGGGAGTGCACAGGTTGAGTTTTGAAGTAGGAGGGATAATTTTGTCCAAAAAGGTCTATTTTGGATTAAGGGGGTCTAAAAAAGATTAAAGGGGGGCTGGGGGTCCATTTCATACGATTTCCCTTTGTATTATTTGTGAATTATTTATCTACTCTCTTTCTCTCTCTCTCTCTGCTCCAATCCTCTGCCCTAGTTTCCTATTTCAAATCAATGGCGTTTGGTCGCGGAAGAGAGAGAATGAGGAGAGATTTTTGCAATTTGCTCCTCGATTCATCTCCAAGGTCCGTCTTTTTTTGCAGAACTGTTCTCATTTTGCTTTGATTTGCTTTGTTTGAGTGTTCTTTTCGTCTGAATTTTAGTGGATTCGTCTTTGATTGAGTTTTTGATTTGAAATTAACCTGCTGGCTGTGGATTCAATCCTCTGTACATGCAATTCGCAAATTCATTATCTTCCTTGGTTTTATTTCTCTTCCTATTCCTGAAAAATGTGAACAACTACGTAATATAGGCCGGAATCAAGGTAGAGTCAGGTCAAAGAAAAGCTGAACGGAGACGATTAGACTTTACCATAGCCTCCTAAATCTTATTGCAGAAACGACCTTAGATAGAGCTACAGTTAAAAAACGTGTGGTGGACACATCTGTTAGGTGAGAGGAGTATACCGATGCTAGTTCACGGTGTCTCTAGGCTTGCATGTCTACTATTGTTGCTTGTATATCGATTATTGCTTATTTGACTTGCTCCCTACACCTATGAATTCATTTATGGTCTCAGTCGAAATTTTAAGTATACTAGAAGAATGAATGCTGACAAGCTATTTGACAATATTGTATCAGAGTGATTATAAACTATTTGGTAGGACGACGTCCTACTATTGTCTCACTAAATTTGATCCCAGATGAATTGAAGCTGTACTATCCGATCTGCTCCTTGGTTTTGATCTTAAGACTTATCGGTCTTTGATCTGATCTGATCCAAGTTCAACCATTGAGTATCTTTGGCTCAAGATGATGGCTTCCAAGCTTGATTGAAATATTAGAATTTTACAAAGAGGAATAATGCTCATGTGGTTGCTCAAATACAGATTTAGCCTATAAACCGAATTGGACCTGGTTTAGGTCTATGGGCTAATTGAACTAGTTGTTACTCAGTTCGGTCCTCGATGCTTGATTCCTATCCTTATTGATCTTTAGTCTAACACGGTCCAGGTGTAAAGTAAAGAAACATTTTTATTAAGAAAAGAAATGTTATTAATAGAGAACGAATGTACAAAAGAAATAAGGATGAAATCCCCAACTTACCTTATCATATGCCTTTTCAAAGTCATACTTCAGTAAACTTCCCGTCCTCACCGACCCGACTAAATCATCCACAACCTCATTGGCCCCTAAAGAGAAGTCCAAAATTTGTCTACCCTCTACAAAAGCTAATTGAAATTTTGAAAAGGTGTTTTCTACAAAACACCACCTCCAAAAGTGGCTACTTTTTACTTAACTATCATAACTTTTCAATTTTTCAAAAAACCACCTTCATATTTTCAAAAAATTTAACCACCTAGATTAACATTGTTACATTTCCATATGGAGGTGACCTTGAAAACCAATATGTGCTTGAAAATCCTTAGATCGTGAGTTTGAGTCCCGAATTCTAGACATATTTGGTTAAGAATATATTTTTAAAGACATATTATTGTACCAACTAAGCTAGAATCTCCATATGGATCCTTTTCCGGGATTGAACATATAACCGGATGCAAAGCGCCCATGGAATTTGAATGGAAACGTAATGGTATTAGTATAGGTGATTAATTAAAAAAATTGAACTTTTGAAGGTGATATTAAGAAAAATTGAAAAGTTTTAGTGTTAAAGTGAAAAATAGTCACTTTTGGATGTGGTTTTCTGTAAAAGAACTCTTTCGAAAATGTATTATTCCAATTCTCGCCCAACCTAACTGACAACACATCAAAGAGAATTGTATAAGCATCAGTAATGAAGCTAATGGGGCTCAAATCTCTCAGTCTAATAGAACTATCTTGTCTAGAAGCAAGAGCAATAAGGTAGAGTTGATTCTCTTATAAAAAACACTAGCACCAAAGCATCACGACCCGCAGCCTCCTAACTAGACATTAGAAAAACATCATGTTTCACCTTATCTTCTTCAAAAGATCTCTGTAACCTCGCTTTTTGAGATTCAGGGATATGGCACAACTAATTCCACAAATCAAAGGTCTAGAGTTAATTTCCTCTGCAAACAAGGTTTGAAAGAGTGTGATAATTTCTTGAGCCACAAGATTAGGACAAGTGAATACCTCCTGATCATCCGATTCCTATTCCCTAGTGAAATTCGTTCTCATCCTCTCAAGCAATCCTTGTTGAAAAAACCTTGAATTATTATCCCGTTCCTTCACCAATGGAGAATTCATCTTTTGCCAACACCTAGCCTTCTCCCTCACAGAAGTCTCCAAATACTCGTCCCATAAGACCATTTCTTTCGAGGTATATCTTCAGTAAAAGGGCCCCCACTTTGTGGCTGGTCTGTTAGATCAATCTCTGTTAACTTCTTAAGCTTAGCCCTTGTGTCTTCAAATACAAACTTGTTTCACTCCCTCAAACTCTCTTTTAGGAACCTAAGTTTTGACATTAAACCAGAGCTGGTCCACCCTTGAACCTGGCACCCATTCCACTGTTCTTTTACTCAGTCAACAAATTGCAATGCGAAAGACATATTCATAAACCAAAAGGAGACAGACCCTAGGAAAACTAATTTGACTATAGAACAAGTGGGGAATGATTAATAGTGGGTCTAACTGAGGTTTCCTAATAAGGGCTAGGGAAGAGATCTTCCCACTCATTTGTAAAAAAGAATGATCGGTGCGACATGCCGTGGTTGTACTTTCTAGAACTGACTAGCTAAAATTGGTGCTTTCTAGAGTTAAATCTCTAAGATGACACTATCTAATAAAGTAATCAAACCTCTTAATTTGACGAGTAAACAAGATAGTACGGTACCTATCATGAGGGGAACAACTAACAGTGAAATCCCCACCTAGGATTCAGTTCAGACAACAAATGCCATGTAGCGCACCCACTTCTTCCCAGAAAACAACTCTGTCACCACACTAGGGCCATACACTGAAATAAACCAACACTGATGTTAAGCTAAACCTATGCAGAGAACTTTGCCTTTCACAACAACTACGTGGGAACAAAACCTGGTATCATACATTGATCAAGCCTTCCCCAGAAGAACCTGCTGGTGGAAGAAAAATACAATCCTTGTTCATAGATTCCTACGTCCCTCTTTCTGTAAAATGGCCAATGTCCTCTAATTTAAAGTAGGGGACGAAGGAGATCACTTATGAGAACGCACCTCTTAACCCACAGCCTTAAACGCTGCACATTCCAACTCAGAATTTTCGTTTTGGAGAAGGCTGAAAGCCCTCTTCCCTTTTGTCTCTTTTTTATTAGTGGAACTGCAGGGCAATCTTGCCTCTTTAACTCCCATTCCATGCAGGACTTACGGGTATCTACCTGTCGAACTATAACTAGTTTCAAAGGTTGTCCTATGTAGTCTCTAACATTAAACGCGGCCTATACTACAAGGGATTATGAGTCTTGGTTGTCCCTCTCGCTCCCTAATGGATCCAAGGTCAAAGTATTTCCCTGTACCCCCTCAGCCCCTTGGCACAATGGTGACAAGGGATTACCAATAATCCCTCTTAGAAGGGTGACGATTCCTTCCCCTTCCGCCCCAACCCAGGAATTATGTCCGGCGGGGTGTGTCTCATTAACTAAAGAGGGTAACGATATTGACTGGATTACCGGATAAAGTCGGGCAACTAGCAAAGCCACGACGACCTTTATCGATAAGGTCCTTGACAGGGCTCTCATAATTAACAAAAGATATATTTCTAGAACTTAGATAACCAATAGGGGATACTAGCCGAGTGATTGTGTCATGTACTGCCTGCTGATCGCCATATCCCTAGAATGCTCAAGTGCCCGCAAGACAATATAGGTCAAGGTCATCTCCTGTCTCATATATTCTCTTTTGTTATGTAAGTCCTCAATAAGCAAGTCCAATTATTAGTGGTAGAAATCCTCTCGACTTACCTCCTCGTCAGTGTTCAAATAGCCTTTGGCTTGAACTCTGAAACGGCTCCCAAGGGCTACTCATTGTTGCTGAAATTTTGCCCCGTAGAAACTGCACTTGCCACTAATGCCTCGAACCTCACACCATTCTCTAGACCCAAATCAATTCCTTCCTCACAACCAAACATTAAATGTGAGGATATTCCATCGGAAGTAAAACATATTTAAAGTGTAACATATCTGTCAAGACGAAATAACCAAACCAACTGGGATAATTCCAACCAAGGCTGGACCTGGGCGATCATTCTTCTGCTTGATCTTTGTTCGTTATTGTGGCCTCTAGCAGTCCTGAAGGCCGTTCAGTTTGGTCCTCGTTCGATTTGGATTCTAACTGATGAACATCTTGAAGCTTTGGTCTAAAATTTGGGGTACTAAAGCGATGACTTCCCCTAATTTCCAAGGGAGTCACTACCCACTGGATGGAAAATCTTTTCATCTAATCCAGAAATCTGAGCCAAATGAGGAAAAGAGGAAAATGAGTTACTTGAATCTAGCTTACTCTTCTAACCGTTGTATACATAATGATGAATGTCAAGAGGAGATACTATAAGAAACTCTTAATTGTTTCTGTGATAGATGGAGGACTCCCTATGATAGTGATAAGATTCATAGAGTGTCACAATCGTTGGGATCCCACATATTGCCAGCAATTATTCACATGGTCTACATAATATGTTAACAGTACCAAATGGAAGGTACAATGTTTGGACCCTCAATATTAGTGTTTTGTAGTGGTTTGACGTGATCTAGGTTACCTTTGAGGGGGTTTTTTGGAATCCTACTACTTAAATGGTGCGGACATTCTTGCCTAGCAATTAGGTTGTCTCGTTACTAGTTAGACTTAAGATCAGTATGTTATGAACTGTTCCACTGATGCTCTATTACTTGACAAACCGAAACAATTTTAGTAAATCAAATTCTATAAGCCATTATTCTCTGAAGTGATAATGGTTGGTCGAGTTCTAGATTCAGCTTAATATTTTTTTATCGGAGATTCAACTTAATATTGTCTCCTATTTTTCATGTCATTGACTCTATCTATGCCTATTATGCTGACTGCAGACTACGTACTTGGGACTTAATATGCTGCTGTTCATTCCTTCCTTGTAGTTTCTCCTTATGCTGTTTGCGAGTTCTTCTGAACTATTAAGGTGATATTTCTATCTTTCACTCATCCATTTTTATTTCTCTTATTAAACTGAATTGAGAATCTTGTTTCTTAGATACATTATTTAGATTTGAGAATGATACATAGTTTATTTGATATTAGAAAAAACACAGCGTCAAATCATTGCTATTACTTGCTCTGAATTCCTGATGCCTTTTTTTTCAAGATCATCATTCATCAATAGGAAAATGCCACGGCCCAGAATTACATGATTCCAAGATTAAGCTCAAAATCAGTCGAAATGGATCAAAATTGAGCTTAATTTTGAAATCATATAATTCCGGGGCATGACGGAGATATCGTTTTATCTGTTATAAGTGGGTTTTGGAAGACAAAATTCTATTGTGAAGGAAAAAAATATTTAATCCTAGAGACTCTGGTTGTCGAAATCAATTCAAAATCGAATTTGAACCTACTGGACTGTGTGTAGTCCAGTGGTGAGAAAGCGGCTTGACAAACTTAAGAGAGTCACACACAATTATTTATTATTAATAAATTTTGCATTGTATTTTAACTATTAGATTTTCAATTTGGTATTTAATTAAATTGTTTATCTATAAAAGGCATTTTCATCATGAAATGTGTTAATTTGAAGCCTCAAATGGTATACTTGCACTATCAACAAGTGCCACCAAGTCAGAATGTGAAGTGCAGATGTTAGGATAATGGGCTAAACATCTTCCCTCTTATATAGGGATTTATCCTCTTGAGAGTTCAGAATACATGAAAATTATTTTCTTTGTAGGTCGGTCAGTGTTTTCATTTTCTTAATTTTCCTCATGATCATATTTTAATATGCATGAAATAATCAGAAATGGAACTAAACCTATTTAGGATTCATCCTATTTACCTTGATGTTCATATTTTGATTTGTATGAATGAATTATGAAATAATTTAAGGAGCTAAATTCCTTGAAAGGAGGGAAAATTATTTCTTGTCTGTAGGAGACTCCCTAACATGGAGTTCAGAGATTTTAACGAGAAAGAAGGAGGTGATCCTATGGCAGAGTAAAATGCTAGTTAAAATCCAAGTAAATAACCCTATAAATAATACTTTGTTTTAGTCTATATTTGTTTGGTATCTATTTAAGATTTTACTTTTATTATTGATTTTTTTAATTGATAAATGTTAAATTCTGAAATTGATAAGTGGAAATCTTTTATTTTGCAGTGCTTTTTTTAATTTTCGTATTTAAATTTGCGATTTTTTTCTATTCCAGATTGCTAGATTCCAATGCATTTCTAGAGAATCTTTGAAATGCAGTTTTAACTTTCACATTTTTGGATGATTTTTTTTTTTTTTTTTTTTAAATTACAGAGGTTTTGTTTTTGGAAGAAGATGGCATTTTCTATAAACTTTGTTATTTTTTTTTATTTTTGTATTTAACTCTGAAAATTTTCTTTTCATTCTAGATTTTGAGATTATCAAACTATTCTAGACAATTTTTTGATAATCTCAAAATCTAGAATGAAAAGAAAAATTCCAGATTTAAATACAAAAAAAAAAAAAAAATACATAGTTTAAATATTTATACCTATAAACTTGAATTTTGTATTTGATCAAAAAAACTTGAATTTTGTAATTTTTTTAGTTTTTGAAGTAGGAAGATATCAAATATTTGGAGGGAGAGGGAATTCTCAATTTTAATTTTCAAAATTCATGTTTGCACTTGGAGCATTATATATAGCTCACAACCCTTGGTACTTCGAGAAGGAATTCAACCTATCTTTCTCATTCACAAACGTTTGCTCTGTTGAACCCAGTAATTGCTTAGTTAAAATCATTGTGAAAGTAAATCATGTCAATGGTGTATGATCTATCTTGTTGGTCCCTGCCTGGCTTTTATTTTAGGCCAACAGATGTAGATTTGTTGTTGCTCTTTTTACTTGAGAAACTCAAGGGCCGTGTATTATATATTGATTTTCCGACCATTAATGTATGCCAATACCATCCGCAAAATATTTCAAGTAATTTCTTCTTTCTTTTTCTTGGTTCCTTTATCTTTTTTGATTGATCAAATTTATTTATTGAGTATTCCAGATTTGTTTTAACTTAACGAAACAGAGAAAATCGAAAAAGAATAAAAAAGAAAAGTCTAACCCTTAGATGAAGGTCGAGTATATGTTGTTAACATAGGCCTTGGAAACGAGGATTTCAATAACCAAGTAAGGTTTATGAAAGAATTTGAGGTGGAGACTAACAAATTTAAGTTTTCTTGAAAATTTTTGATAGTTTTAATGTTAGAAATAGAGAAAGATGTAAGAGATTTCAAAAGAAAAGATTCGGCTTAACCATAGATGAAAGTTGAGTATATGTTGTTAAAAGAGGCTGTGGCGCAAATTTTGAAATTTGACTGTAATCTTGAATTTGTACTAAAGCAGGAACAATTTCCTTGAAAATCCTTAATCGTTTTAACGTCGTGTTCTTGACAGATAAATACCCGCATATAGATGGAGTGTGGTATTTTTTCTGCAAACGAGACCCAAAGCATGCAAAAGGAAGCCGGCCAAACCGGGTTGCCCCTGGTGGTACGTGGAAGACCACCACTACAACCCTTCCTGTTGTGTTTAGTGGAAGAACTGTTGGATTTATGAAGCACCTAAAATTCTTTGAAACAAAATCTGATGGTAAAAAAGTCGAGACGAAGTGGTTGATGAAGGAGTACACTATTGACAAGGATCGGACGGACGGAGATAACACTACGGTACGATTCAATTTAATTTTTATTATATAGGAAGCTCTTCTTGATTTCATGCTATGACATAATATTTCTGGAATATAAACTTACATGAATTTGTGGTTTCAGTTAGATACATATTTATTGACACAAACTATAATCTTCCATGATTAATATATTTGTCATTCTCTGCAAAGGCTAACATTCAATTAGTTTCTTGATATGGTAATTAGGCTTTAAATTTATCTTGTAAAAATTGTATAAATTTTTGACAAGTCCCTGAGCCATGATTCTTGTTCATGTTGCAGTTTAACAGGTTGGGTTTGTGCAAAATCTATAAAAAGGAGAGTGGAACTAGGTCAAATCGACCTAATATAATCAACAAGCCACCACTTCAAGATTCTGTTCCAACTGTTGTGCCAATCGAGATGCCACCTCAACAGTCAGCTTCCACTATTGTAGCGCAGCATTATAATGAGATGGAGACGGATAATCGAAGGTCCCATAATCAAATTACAGATGGATTATGGATTGACGGTGAGACTAGTACAACACAAGAACTGATGCATCCTGGGTCATCTAGTACGTCGGGAGATGATTCCCAGAATAAAATTTGGGACTCAAAGAGTTCGTCAGATCAAGATTCAGCTCCAGGCATTGCGGCACAACAGGATGATGAGATGATGACTGATCATCAAATGTGGGTTAAGGAAATTGAAGATGCATTATTGATTGACAATGCACCGTTGGAGCGAACGGATCCTCGGTCCTTAGATATGTCAGAGGAGGAGTTGCAGAATTGGATCCAGGACTTGTTATAGCCTATAATTTTAGTTTGTATGATTCATGTTTTTTTGATATATTTGGATTTGAGTACTAAATTTGAGTGTTCATAATACAAGAAGAAAAAAAAAAAATTATTGGATCATGATACGTATTTGATTTTTTTCTGTGTGGCCTGTGATTTTAAGGAAAACAGTTTCGGAGTTTGATTATGAGAACACTTTTGCCTTGGTATATTTTGTTTAGTACATTTATCCAGATTTAATTTGTTCTTTTTTTTTTTTTTTAAATGTTGATGGTCTCTCAAACTTTTTATGTCTTATTTGGCAATTGAGTAAATGGGGTAAAAAAGGGTAAAGAAAGGGAAGGTAAGGTAAGATTTTACCCTTGTTTGGATATGTCAAAATAAGAGGGTTAAGGAGAAAGAGAGGTAAATGAGTTAACCTTATTTGACAATTGGATAAAGAGGTAATGGTAAAGAGAGTTATAGTTAAAATATGGCCTATTTGGGATTGCTGTGAAAAAATTGCCATTTTTAGAAGTACTTTTGTAAAAAGTGCTGTTTCAAATCAGTAATTTATATTTGGCCAACCAGTAAAGAAGTGTTTATGATATTATTTTGTGTGTTTGGCTAATGTTAAAAAAAAATACTTTTTTATATAAAATTATCAGAAAGGACACTAATAAAAGTCTTTTATAGTTAAAAAAATCACTCATAATCATTCTAAATATTCAAAATATTTTTTTATTATTTAAAATATTTTTTAAATATATAAATATTTCTTAAATTTAAAATATTTTTTTCAAATATTTAAAATATTTTTGAAATATCATAAATATATTATTAATTATTAATTTTTTTTCATATTTAATATATTTTTTAAAATATATAAACTATTTATAAAATATATAAATTATTTTTCAAATATATTAATAAATTTCAGGATACCTGAAATAAATTTTCTCAATTGTTTATTTTTTGCTTCTACTTCTGCTTAAAAAAAATAAGCACCAGCTTCTACTTATAAGCAGAAAAAAAGTTTCTGCTTCTATAAAAAGCACTTTTTCTTAGTTGTCAGACACTCTCAAATATCAAAAAGTACTTTTTTTTAGAGAAAAGTACTTTTTTTCCTTAAATAAGCAATTCCAAATAGGCCATAGGAGTAAAATTGTCCAAATTTTTTTTTATAAATTTTCTTTATTTCCCTTTGCCCCACAAATTGAGGGTTAAAAAAATGGCGGAAATAGGGGGTAAAAGAGGGTAAGCTTATATTCCCTATTACTTCCCTTTACCCCTCTTCATGTTTTGCCAAACAAAGATAATAATTTATCCTCCATTATCACTACTCCTCTTTACTCCCATTTCCCAATTGCCAAACAGGGGATTAAAGGGAACACTGGAACGATATGAAGGCTTTCTGTTGTTGTTTCTTATTTTTGAATTTTGTACTTGTGTTTTTTGTGATATGAGATTTTGAGACTTTTTTAGGAGGCTGTTTGCTTATTTGAAGAAATTTTGGAGTTTGAAAATAATGAGAAATAGGCATTTATTCTTTTGTTTGGTTACAAGAAAATTTATACAATAATACGAAAAGAAGAATTCCTTAGCAATCCGATGATGTATTGATTTTGGAGTTTGAAAAGAAGAATTAAACAGTATTGAAATATGACAGTGTACCCTAAAACTTAAATGCATTAAAAAAAATTATTTATAGTACAATTTCTATAAAACATCACAAAATATTTTTCGTTTTAGAGAAATTGTGCTAAGAACATTGACAAAAATCAATATTATCTTTTTAAATTTCCCAAATAGCACCCGATGATGTTGGCGTATCACCAAATGATGTATGGTCTATGTTTTCGGCTGTCTCCTAGTTATTACTTTCAACTTTCAGCCTAATAATTGAGAGTTAGTCTATTGCTTTTTAATTGAGAAATTGAAGATGTTATGTAAAGCATTGATATGAGTACCATTAACATATATGATTACCATTCGTAATATATTTCGGGTCATTTATTCACTCTCTCCCGGGTTCTTTGTCTTTTTTAACAATTGAATCATGCATTGAGCATTAGATTTTGTTCTAACATCATAAAACAGTGTAAGTTGAAACAAGATTATGACTTTATTTCATGGATAAAACATGTTTTACGTCTGATAAATTATTTCACCTCAATATATCTAATTAAAAATGTTTTTCTTCAAAAGTCCCTTTTAATTGATTTAGGAAATTAATTATACACACACATCCATATAAAGTTTAAGTGGGATTGAAAATATAAGATTAGAACGAAAAATATTTTACACTTCATATAGAGGAAATATTTTGCCCTCGAACTATGACCACTAACTAACCATGTAAGAAAATGGCAGGAATTGGACATAAAATACTTTCAATTAAAAGTAAGAGAAATGTTTTAAATATTCTAAAATTATTATAAATATTTTAAACTATTTTAAATTTAAAAAAAAATACTTCTTTATTTAGAGAATATTTTTTTTTTAAATTTAGCACGATATAAAATATATCCTACAACGTTGATGACCTATATGGCCATTATAGATCTCTCTCGCAACTTTTTGGGGTTTTTTTTTTAATATATTTAAAGTACTTTTCAAAATATCAAAAATATTTGTAAACACATAAAATATTTTGTAAATTTTTACAATGTTTATTAAACATATAAATATTTTAAAAATATATAATATTTTTTGAAAATATTTAATATGCTTAGTCAAATATTTAATAATATTTTAAATATTAAATGTTTAAATAAATAACTAAAATATTTTTCAAGAGAATTTATCACTTAGGTACGTACCCTAATATTTCAATATATATACAATAAGGTACTCTAAGATTTAAAAAATTTATCACTTAGGTATCCCGAAGTTTAAAAATTTTATCAATTACATACCATTTTTTAAAATTATATAAATTTTTATTAAAAATTGCTAACATAGGATATATTTATAGTAATATATAGGTCTCTTCTATCATAATGTTATGATTTTCCATCATAAAATCCAAACGCACCACATAATTTCACTAATATGTCGATATTTTTTGCCATAATGCAACGGCTTTTTTTGTATTTTGTTTGATTTTTGTTGAAAAAATTGATATATCTCATACATATTATTGTAATCATGTACTGCATCAATATTTTATGGTGAAAAATATTCGAATTTCACAAAAATTCCCCGAATTTTCGCATAAAGTTCCTAAGTGATAACATTTTGAATATCAAGGTACCTCATTATATATATTAAAATGTTAAGGTACTTAGATAATAAATGACTAAACCTTAGGTACCTAAGTGATAATTTTTCTATTTTTTAAAGTATATGAAGTATAATTTGAAAGTATTTGATATTTTTTAAGACATTTCACAATATTTTTTATATATTTATTTTTTTTAATTTGAAACATTCATTATAAATATTCAAAATACTTTTCTGAATATATAAATTTCTATTTAATATCTAAAATTATTTAATAAATACTAATAATATTTTGTAAATAGATATAATACTTTTATAAACATTAAAGTACATTTTAAATCTCAAAAAAATCTGAATATTCAAAATATTTTAATATATAAATATATTTTAATATTAATTCTAAATATATAAATATTTTAAAATATTTTGAATCTTTTAAAATAATTGAATGTTTTGTAGAATATTGGAAATATATTTTTAAATTTTAAATTTCTTTAAATATGTAAATAAAAATTTTGAACTGTTTTGATTGTAAATAACCTTTTTACCGCTTGTTAAGTTATTTTTTAGGTCTTTTAGTCTTTATAAAATGGCACGTCAGCAGAATCTAAAAAATTCTAATGAATTTAAGAAGGGGGTATTTGAAAAAAATAGTTGCTAGAGTCTGAAGTATTTCAAAAATATTTTAATACTTCACGATACCTGAAAAATATATTATCAAATTTTAAAGTAACCAGTATTCTATATGGAAAAGCTCAAAATAACTGAATGAAGTTTTCTCTAATGATAATATTAATATTGTTGGTATATAATTTTATATTCAAATTATTCTTTCAAAATTGTTTGTAGAAAAATATTTTTTTTCTTAGTTATCTTTTTTATTAGTTTCATACATACCGGATGCCACCAAATATGATTAAAACATGGGAATTAACTAAATGTGACTAGTTGACCCAACGTTTGCTGACACCCTCCCTCTCTCGCTGACAACCCCCCCCCGGTCGGCAACCTCGCCGACCCACCCTACCGGGACTCCTCCTCCGCCAGCGACGTCACCTAGACGGCGAAGACCCAACACCGGCCACGCGTCACACCACACACCACTTGCTATCGAACCCCACCACCACCATCTACACCACCTCCGACATCGAACCCCACCACCACCTCGCCTCACCCAAGCACCCGCCACCTCGGACCATCGACCGCGTACCCCACCACCACCTCGCCTCACCCACCCCAACCCAGACCTCGCCTCACCCAACACCCACCACCTCGCCTCACCGACCTCGTACCCCACCCCACCACCACCTCGCCTCACCCACCCCAACCCCCCGACTAGACACCCGCACTGACCACCATCGCTACCCACACCACACCCCACCCCAACCGAGCCCGCCAAACCCCACGACGCCCTATCACCACCATCACACCACACCTCACCCGCCTCACCACCACCACCAGCCCCTCATCACCACCATCACCACCTCCAACACTCCAAAGCCAGCATCCCGCAATCGACAATCAAGAGCGGGCCCAGGTAGTCGGGTCAGAGTACCAACAACCCACCAGCCTCAGGTCTTTGGCCCATTGCTGCGGACCAGCTTTTCAGGCCGGGGGTCCTTGGAAACAGCCTCTCTTCAGTGTAGCCCCCTGAAGGGGGAAGGCTGCGTACATCTATCCCCCAGACCCTTCTTATGTGGGAGCCTTTGGAGGCACTGGGTTTGTTGTTGTTGTTGTTGACTAGTTGACCCAAATTCGAAAGCAAATCAATTAGGGTTAGGGTCAAAGGTTTGATGAGCCGAATTTAAATAACTCGAAAACTTTCAGGTTGGGCTATTAATCTGTTAGGTTAAAAGCATTGCCCAGTGCTGGACTAAAGTCTCATTTTGATCACCAAAGTGACAGAAAATGGACAACTTAGTCACCCAACTCTTAAAAAATATTTCATTTGGTCACCCAAGTTATTTAAAATTGGATAAGTTAGTTATTCAACTCAAATTTTAGAAGATTTGGTCACTCAACTCCTAATAAAAATCACATTTAGTCATCCAAGTGATTTAAAATTAATTAAATTCATTGCTTAAATAAAATATAACAAATTTAATCATATTTTTCGAATTACTTATTACATTGGTCTCTAATTTTGTAACTTTACGAAGTTTATCCATCATTTTTTCTTCAAAATAGTCATTTATCTTTATTTTTGTTGAAAAAATGATACAAGCTAATCTTTAGTTTTTTGAAAATTGTATCCTACATTGGAAAAATAGTGTGGATGATCATTTTCTTAATGGGTATATTTAATTTTTGGAAAATATATTTCAAGAACCGTTATTAGTTGTTTACTTGTAATGATTTACCGTCATTAAAATAGGGACCGCTAGAATTTATTAACAATATAGCCGTTGTAATTTATTACGTCCGTTATTTGACCGTTGTAAATTAAAACTCACATTTTGACTTCTTGTTATATAACCCCCAAGATCTCTCTTACACCTCAACCTCTCCTCCTGATTTTCTTTCGCCCCTAATCGTTAGGGTTTTTTTCCCTATTCTATCAACCCATCATCTCAACCCCAACGAAATCTATGTAGAACATAGATCTTCTACTAAATACATGGAAACAGGGTAGTGGGATATCACTGAAAGCATAAGAGGGATTTTAATTGATTGGCTAGTGGAGCTCCCATTGCGACCTGTACTCTAGCTTTCCAAATCTAAGTTCCAATTTGCAGATTCAGATTTCGGGCAAAGTTCTTAGGCACTCCTACCCGACAATTAACGAGTGCATGTTAATAGTCAGATCGCGTTAATCCTGGAGGACGGCCGCCAGTTATACTGTATGCACAGGGAAGTATTAGCTTGGTCAGAGTACCAACAACGCACCAGCCTCAGGTCTTTGGCCCATTGCTGCGGACTAGCTTTTCATGCCGGGGGTCCTCGGAAATAGCCTCTCTTCAGGGTAACCCCCTGAAGGGGAAAGGCTGCCTACATCTATCCCCCCAGACCCTGCTTATGCGGGAGCCCTTGGAGGCACTGGGTTTTTTTTGTTGTTGTTGACTAGTTGACCCAAATTCGGAAGCAAATCAATTAGGGTTAGGGTCAAAGGTTTGATGAGCCGAATTTAAATGACTCGAAAACTTTCAGGTTGGGTTGTTAATCTGTTAGGTTAAAAGGCATTGCCTAGTGCTGGACTAAAGTCTCATTTTGATCACCAAAGTGACAGAAAATGGACAACTTAGTCACCTAACTCTTAAAAAATATTTCATTTGGTCACCCAAGTTACTTAAAATTGGTTAAGTTAGTCATTCAACTCAAACTTTAGAAGATCTAGTCACTCAACTCTTAATAAAAATCATATTTAGTCATCCAAGTGATTTAAAATTAATTAAATTCACTGCTTAAATAAAAAATAACAAATTTAATCATATTTTTTGAATTACTTATTTCATTGGTCTCTAATTTTGTAACTTTATTGAAGTTTATCCATCATTTTTTCTTCAAAATAGTCATTTATCTTTATTTTTGTTGAAAAAATGATACAAGCTAATCTTTAGTTTTTTAAAAATTCTATCCCACATTGGAAAAATAGTGTGGATGGTCATTTTCTTAACAGGTATATTTATTTTTCGGAAAATATCTTTCAAGAACCGTTATTAGTTGTTTACCTGTAATGGTTTACCGTCATTAAAATAGTGACCGCTGGGAATTTATTAACAATATAGCCGTTATAATTTATTACGTCCATTATTTGAGTTGTAAATTAAAACTCACATTTTGACTTCTTGTTATATAACCCCCAAGATCTCTCTTACACCTCAACCTCTCCTCCTGATTTTCTCTCGCCCCTAATCGTTAGGGTTTTTTTTCCCTATTCTATCAACCCATCATCTCAACCCCAACAAAATCTATGTAGAACATAGATCTTCTACTAAATACATGGAAACAGGGCAGTGGGATATCACTGAAAGCATAAGAGGGATTTTAATTGATTGGCTAGTGGAGCTCCCATTGCGACCTGTACTCCAGCTTTCCAAATCTAAGTTCCAATTTACAGATTCAGATTTCGGGCAAAGTTCTTAGGCACTCCTACCCGGCAATTAACGAGTACACGTTAAGAGTCGGATCGCGTTAATCCTGGAGGACGGCCGCCGGTTATACTGTATGCACCGGAGCAGCGGCAAAATCGTCTTTTAGGACAGTGGTCTTGACCAAGGCGCGGTATCATCGTTTAGTAAGATCTTTCTAATTACTCTCTTTTTCCGTTACTATTATTGAATATTTATCAATGCGTAACATGTTGAAACTTTCATTTCAAGTCACTTTATTGAATTTGACTCCAAACGCAATGACCCTAAATTGGCTCATTAAATACTTGATCAAATGTTAGTGAGAGATATATATTCTTGGGATGCAACTTTGCAAGTTGTTATTGTAGTTTGAATAGTTTATAGACTACGTATAATGTGTTAGATGAAATTCTTGAGAGAAATGTTGTGTCTTGGAACAATATGATTAGTGTATTTATTAAGAATTTGATGTATTATGAAGTTTTGAGGTTTTACTATGAGAACTTATAACAATCTAAAAAACGATTTATTGAACCAATCATGCTTACTTCCTTTTCTTGAGCTATGTATAGTTGTTCAGTATGAATGACTAAAGCGTGATTATGCTTTCAGTATTGTTTAATCTACATTATTTATTCTACTTGAGGTTCCTGCATTACCATATCAATTATATAATCTGGATCTTTATAGGGTGTCTTGTCTCTATTATATATTTGGAAAAAAGGAAAAAGAAAAAAGAAAGGTGGTAGAATAAGCGTAGGTTAACGTAAAAATCGAGGGGGTGGTTCTTTGGCGATGCTGCCAGACAGCTAGCGGCTTAAACTTCTGGCAGCAAGCGCATGGAGTATAAGTTAAAAATTAGTTGGCATCAAAATAGTTGACGCACATGCCTTTGAAATTAATAAAAGAGACATTGTCTAAAATCAAGAAGATATATTTTGCTTTTACATTCATACGATGTAGTATTCATGTTATGATTAAGGCAATGGTGCATAATATCATGTAAATTTTTTACATTTTGATATGAAGTTCCATCTCTACATATGTAGCACAAAATGTTGTATCTGATTGAATTTTGTTGTCACGTGCGATGCATATACAAAGCCGCTTATTGTATTGACATGAACTAACACCTATATGACTTATGCCATAAGCAAGCAAAATGTGAGGGGCATTGTCTTGTAGGACAACAATAGTTATCTTGCAAAAACTTATGTGGAATGCATTATTCGGGACTTCTAAAAGAACATTGTGTATTATGTTAGTAATGGTACTCCACCTTATTAGTCGTATACGAGACAATAACTTGATGTGTTTTTCCAATTGATTGTAAGATAGAAAAGCGACACGAGAGCTTGAGACGGGGGTGTGTTTGTGGTTAAACATGAAATTGATATTTGACACCTTCTTGCCCATGTCTAAGATAGAAACACTTAAAGAGTTTTGACAAGTTCTTAATCTTAGCCATGATCTTGTGGTGTATATATCAAATGGACATCTAATTATGTTTCTAAATAATGACCATAAGGAAAAGTTTGTTTGGAACAACCAGAAGGATCTATGGCCCATAGTATGGAAAATAAAATTTGTAAACTTAACATGGGCTTCAATAAGCTCCCAAAGGGTGACATCAAAGTCTGATATAATCTTGGTCATATGGTGCTGGTGCTACTATTATGTGGCCGGTCATGCTATTCGGAAATTTACTTACGTGCTTTTTCAATTTTCCATGTGATTGCTGTGGTTAACACAAGTTTAATGCTTGATGTTGATTGCAAACTTGTTAGAATGGAGTCTTGAACCTAGAATTGGCAACTTTTAGGTTAGGCATGTCTAGTTGCACAATCTTGAATCCTATTGTGTTGGTAGAATATTGAATGTTTTGAGTTTAATTATGTGGTAGATCTTGTATGTGTGAATTGGATTTCTTACATGTCTTCGGTGACCTAACTGAAATAAGTTGGTCATTGTAAAGGGCTAATAGAACTTGTGAGTTCTTGTGAAAATCCATGTGTTATTTAGTGCATTGGTCTCCATGTTGATGTGCTTTATGTATTTCCAATGGCTATATCTGAAGTAAGTTGTATATGTTGTTACATGCTGCCTGAAATGATGAAAAGTGTGCTTTTTCAAGTATTGAAACATTTCTCTTTCAAGCTGAATATGCTACTACAAGTTGTTATAGACTTGTACATGCTAGATTTTGCAATATTGGAGTAATACTTGTTGTTTATGATGTGCAATTGCTATATGTTATGCACATATTGCAGATTATGATATTTACTTGCTGAATGTTGATGCTCATATTGAGTTTGGTGTTGTTCATATTGGTTTTGGACTATTTATAGCTGAAAATGCTGCATCTTAGTTGGCTGTGCTGTTTAGCATTGGTTTCATGCTGGTCAGGCTTTGAATTATGCAGTATTAGAATGTCTTTGTCGAATTTTAGCCAAGAGTTGGGAAATATTGATATGTTTGAGTCATATGTGGACCTGTATTGTCTTGGGAGACTTATAGGTCCTTAGGCTCATTATTTCATACCCCCTTTTCTAGTTTTTGGAAAAAAAGGTAAGATGCAGGTTATATGAAAACCTTAATTATTCATGAGCTTGGTATTTAGCTTGTGTCTAGATACCTTACTTGGGTTATTGTCATACGTTGTGTGCTCATATTGGTCATTTGGATGACATATTATATAACCCTAGTGTTCACTTGATGAGGAGAAAAATGTGGCATCGCGTCAAAAGCTCAATACGCTAAGGTGATTGATAGCATTATGGTTTCATGAAAAACACAACATTCGTTCTATTATTTCATGTGTCAGTGGTAGACCTAGTCTACATACATTGACCAAATGATGACTATTGAAGTGCTTTAATTAAATTGTTAAGGTACTAGTAAAGTACTCTGAATAGGGTTTACGTTGTAATAGACTCCATGTTGTGTTGGGTGTCTGATATCAGTGAGAGATATTCTACTAATGATAATGTATTTAGGCTCGTTAGTGAGCTACATTTTGTGAAACCCCTCTGAAACCTGCATTGTTTAGTAGTCCTTAAAGATTGAGTTGGCAGGTAGGAAAATTGAATGACTTAGGAATGTAGTGTAAGACATTCCATTGTGGGGGATTGTAAGAGTACTCGAGAGCCTATGAGGTATGTTGTCTAATCATAATCTTTTCTGATTATTGTGTTGCTAGTTATAGCTAGCTTATGAAAATTAATTATGATAGAAATATTATTTTGATGACTGTCCAAAGTCAGTGTGAATAGCTTGATGATGCTAACACTTGGACTTGAGAGCCTTGCTGAGGCCTGAGTTGCCTTAAGTTGAATTGTAAAAGGTATCTTGTAAACTATGGTATCCTGTACCTCTCTCTCTTGATATCACCAAAATTTGATACAACATTGGTAAGACATGAACTACCCTTAATAGTAATAACGCATGTACATTAAGTACAATGAGAATGGGTATATGGTCCTTTGTGACCTAAACTGGTGATAATATTTCACAATTATGATGAGATGTGAAAGTGACAATTTGAGGTATGTGGTTTTCGTGCCAACTGTATATACGATATACGTACTATGTGAGTACTTGGGGTGGAGATGTAATTTTACTAATATAATGTGTGCTCCACTAATGTGTTATACTGACTCTTATTGAAGTTGGCAGGCGGTGGTGCTAGTTATTTAACAGCTCATTGCAGGTACCTCAATGTAGGGGTAAGAGCAACTTGTGCTTGATGTTGGCAGTGGTCAACTCTGAAGTATCGCTTTGTTGCAATACAATGTTGAAATGCCATTGATGATGGTTAAGCTTGATGCTTTAACCTAATCATAGTCCATAACGGGTGGTGTGGACACTGCACACTTGATGGGTATGGCAAGAGGATACCTATTCGTCTAAGGCTTAAGAGAAAGTGATTGTGTAAGGTCTGAAAAGAACCATGTGGGTATGACAAAGATTCTATGTCGTAAGACGGTTGTGGAAACATCGAGGGGCACGGGATTAAAGTCTATACATGAATAAATTGTGATGTATCCAACCTGGTCTTAACAGGTTCAATGTGAAAAGTCACAGTTTCATTCAAAGAATGTACTGTGTTTTATATTGTCCCTCCCTATGGACACTGCTCCATATCCATATGGACCCATATGTTTGGTGGTGTAAGCAAGGCTTGCACTTGATGGACACTGTCTGTATGTTACAAGGGGTGAGGTTGAGCTTTAGCTCTTAATGGACCCATATCCATATGTTTGGTGGTGTGAGGTAACACATAGTTGATGGGATCCACCTATGTAGGTGTGGGAGTCTAGCCGCTCCCTATGAAGGTTCAAGATTTGCCTTCTAGAGCGCCTATGAATATACAGGATGAGCGCATGGCCGATAAAACGCGCTGACCGCATGAGTTGTCGTTATATTACTGAGGAGTAAGGTTGAGCTCTAGCTTTTAATGAACCCATAGCCATATGTTTGGTGGTGTGCGGTAACACATACTTGATGGGATCTACCTATATAGGTGTGGGAGTGTGGCTGCTTCCTATGAAGGCTTAAAACTTGCCTTCTAGAGTGTCTATGGATATCCAGGACGAGTGCATGGCTGATAAAACGTGCCAAACCGCTGGAGTTACTCAGATTTGGAGTTTAGTATGTGTCCAAGTGGCAGACTACACAACCCCTTGTGAGGTTCAAGACGAAAGTCACCTCGCAAGATGTTGGTCCTAAACTTGAGTTACACTAGGTGACGATTCAAGTCGCGAGACATTGGCACTGAAAACAAAACTCTCTTTGCCCAACGTATTCTTCTTTGTTCTCTTCCTCTTGTATCATTTGTGGGGGATTGTTGGAAAAATGATATAAGCTAATCTTTAATTTTTGAAAATTGTATCCCACATTGGAAAAATAGTGTTGATGGTTATTTTCTTAACGGGTATATTTATTTTTCGGAAAATATATTTCAAGAACTGTTATTAGTCGTTGACCCGTAATGGTTTACCGTCATTAAAATAGTGACCGTTGGGAATTTATTAACAATATAGCCGTTGTAATTTATTACGTCCGTTATTTGACCGTTGTAAATTAAAACTCACATTTTGACTTCTTGTTATATAACCCCCAAGATCTCTCTTACACCTCAACCTCTCCTCCTGATTTTCTCCCGCCCCTAATCGTTAGGGTTTTTTTTTCCCTATTCTATCAACCCATCATCTCAACCCCAACAAAATCTATGTAGAACATAGATCTTCTACTAAATACATGGAAACAGGGTAGTGGGATATCACTGAAAGCATAAGAGGGATTTTAATTGATTGGCTAGTGGAGCTCTCATTGCGACCTGAACTCCAGCTTTCCCAATCTAAGTTCCAATTTACAGATTCAGATTTCGGGCAAAAGTTCTTAGGCACTCTTACCCGGCAATTAACGAGTACACGTTAAGAGTCGGATCGCGTTAATCCTGGAGGACGGCCGCCGGTTATACTGTATGCACCGGAGCAGCGGCGAAATCGTCTTTTAGGACAGTGGTCTTTACCAAGGCGCGGTATCATCGTTTAGTAAGATCTTTCTAATTACTCTCTTTTTCCGTTACTATTATTGAATATTTATCAATTCGTAACATGTTGAAACTTTCATTTCAAGTCACTTTATTGAATTTTACTCTAAATGTAATGACCCTAAATTAGCTCATTAAATACTTGATCAAATGTCTGTGAGAGATATCTATTCTTGGGATGCAAAAGTTGTTATTGTAGTTTGAATAGTTTATAGACTGCGTATAATGTGTTAGATGAAATTCTTGAGAGAAATGTTGTCTCTTGGAACAATATGATTAGTGTATTTTTTAAGAATTTGATGTATTATGAAGTTTTGAGGTTTTACTATGAGAACTTATAACATTGTAATCAAATGAGTCCTTAGTTGATCATTAACATTGGGTAAAAGTTAAAATATAGATAATTAATTTTATCATAAAATAAAATATTAAAACTATTTTAAACAAAAAATGAATAATTTAAATATACTTATATTTATAAAAACTACAAAAAATTAAAATATTCATCTAAATTAAATGCTTTATTAAAACTTTCCCCCAAATTAATAAAAAAAGATCAAATTTCCACCAAAACCCAAACCCCCAAACCCAACCCCCCCCCCCAAGCGAAACTCTTTCACGAATTTCATAATCTCTTTCACATATAAATCTTTTGGTACTATGTACCTCTTGTTTTTATTGTAAGAAAAAAGGAACCACTTTCTTTAAAAATGTCAATTAGTGAAAGTAATTTTTATTGACGTTTGTTGTGATCCTTAGATCACAATCAGGGTTTTGAGAGTATGAGATGAGATGAGAATAGAGAGAATTGAGTTGAGAGAGAGAAAGAAGTTATTTCATATCATTTATCAATGCCTTAATACAATGATTAGTTCCTTATTTTTAGGAAATGAGCTAAGGAAACATGCAGAAACCGAAACAATACAGCAAAAACAACATTTGAGAAGAAAAATAAAATTTCCTGCCAAAACTCTACCTGTCACTAATAACTATTATCCCCGCCAAATTTTAAATTTAAAAGAATTACCTAATTCTTGAGAAATCCATCAAATTTCTTAAGGAATTCATGACAAATACCCTCCCCAACAGAAGATTCTTGTCTTAAGAATCGAAATGAGGAAACTGACTCTTGAGAAAATGATAATCCTCCCAAGTAGCCTCATCCACACTTAAGTTGGACCATTGAACCAAGACTTGAGTATCAGCTACATTGTTCCGAGGTACCATGAGCCTAGTCAAAATGGCAATAGGCTCAGCTAAAACACCACCATGGGAAGCAGTCAAAGGAGGCTGATATTGAGAGGTCACCCCTTCACCAATTCTTCGCTTCAAGAGTGACACATTGAACACTTGATGAATGTTTGAACCAGGAGGAAGTGCGAGCTTATATGCGACTGAGCCAATCTTCAGCATAATAGGATACAGACCATAGTACTTTCCTGACAATTTGACATTCTTTCTGATAGCTACAGAAACTTGGTGGTAAGGTTGCAACTTAAGGTATACCAGATCCCCCACCTGAAAGTATCTCTTTGTCTTGTGAGTGTCAACAAAAAACTTCATGCAAGATTAAGCTATCTGCAGCTGGTCCTGGAGCTGTTTGTTGATGCGAGCCCTCAATTGAACTAAGTCCTTTACTTCATCTATGGGAGAGTGTATCTCAACATGTAATATGGGTAAGGGAGGATGATATCCATACAAGGCAAAGAAGGGAGTGGTTTGTAGAGAGGTATGGAAGTTTGTATTGTACCAGAACTCCGCTAAGGTGAGCCATTGATGCCAGTGTTTTGGATGTTGGAAGGTCATATAACGCTAATACTGTTCCACACATTGATTTAGCCTCTCTGTTTGTCCATCTGACCAAGGATGATATGTTGAACTTAGAGCCAGTGAAGTCCCTAGTAGCTTGAACAACTTTTGCCAGAAGACACTAGTAAAGATCTTGTCACGATCTAAAACAATTGATTAAGGAAGGCCAAAGAGTTTATACACATTGTCAAGGGAAAATTTGGCCAATTGATGTGCTGAAAAGGAATGCTGCAGTGGGAAAAAATGAGCATATTTGGTGTATCTGTCCACAACCACCCAAATGACATCCTTCCCTTCTGATTTGGGAAGTCCTTCGATGAAATCCATGCTAATATGTTGCCAAACATGATCAAGAATGGCTAATGGTTGTAACAGACCAGGATATGGACAATGTTCTCCTTTGTTTCTCTGGCAGGTATCACAAGAACAAACCCAAGCAACCGCATCTTTCTTGATCCCTTTCCAAATCAACCATTGCTTCACCCTTTCATAAATTCCTAGGATACCAGAATAGCCCCCTAAAGCTGACGAATATATTGCCTGGAACATTTGTTTCCTTAGATCAGAGGTTGCACTAATGTAGATTCTGTTTCTGACCCTTAACACTCCATTGTTGAGTGTTGTTTCTGGAACTGCATTGGCATTAACAGCCAAGGCTTGAATTAGTTTAGTAGCGTGAGAATCTTGTACATAAGACTTGCTGATGTCCTCCATCAACACTGGCATAACTGCTGAAATTGCATTCATCTGACCCTCAGAGGTGTTCTCTAGCTATCTTAATAAGGCGTATGCCTCTAAATTTTCCCTTCCTTTTTTGTATTGTATGGAATAATCTAGCCCCAACATTCTCGTCAAGCCCTTTTTCTAGATTCGAATAGAAATCTTCTACTCTAATAGGTATTTTAGGCTCTCATGATCAGTTCGAATGATGAAATGGTGACCCTCTGGATAGTGCCTCCATTTCTGAACAGCTAGGAGAATAGCCAGAAACTCCTTCTCATATATGGAGAGCCCCATGTGCTTTGGACTCAAGGCGTGACTGAGGAAGGCTATTGGCCTGTTTCCCTGCTGCAACACTGCTCCAATTCCCAGATGTGAGGTATTAGTATCAAGAGTGAAGGGTTCAGGAAAGTTTGGCATAGCAAGCACTGGAGCAAAACTCATGGCTAGCTTCAATCTGTTGAAGTCAGCCTGAACTTCCTCAATCCATCCAAAGGCATTCTTTTTAAGTAATTTTGTCAAAGGTTTTGCTATTGCACCATATCCTGCAATAAACTTTTTGTTATAGTCTGTGAGTCCCAAATATCCCCTCAAGGACTTGATATTGTTGGGAACTGGCCATCTCTCCATTGCTTGAACCTTGCTAGGATTAGTGGAGACCCCATTACTAGATAATACATGACCTAGATATTCAACTTTGAGCTGGCGAAATAAGCATTTGGATAATTTGGCAAATAATTTGTGAGTTCTCATAGTATCAAGCTCAAGTTGCAAATGGTGTAGGTGTGATTCATAGTTTGGGTTGTAAATTAGGATGTCATCAAAGAAAACTAGGACAAATTTGCATAGAACAGGTTTGAATATGGCATTCATTAAGGCTTGAAAGGTGGCTGGAGCATTAGTGAGGACAAAGGGCATCACTACAAATTCATAGTGGCCATGGTGGCTTCGGAAAGCAGTTTTGTGTATATCCTCTTCCTTCACTTGTATTTGGTGATAGCCTTGCCACAAATCAAGCTTAGAGTAGAAAACTGAGCCATAAAGCTCATATAAAAGGTCATCGATAATTGGAATTGGAAATTTCTCTTTTATAGTTTGAGCATTTAGTTGCCTATAATCGATACACATCCTAGATGAACCACCCTTTTTCATTACTAGGATGACATGAGAGGCAAAGGGGTTCTGGCTGGGTCGAATGAAATTTGTTTTGAGCATTTCATCTACTTGTTTCTCTATTTTTAATTTGTGGGCATGAGGATGTTTGTAAGGCCTTAGATTGACTGGAGTGGAGTCAGGTTTTAAGGGAATGGCATGGTCGAAGACTCTTGAGGGAGGTAAGGATGAGGGAAGCTCAAAGAGATCACTATCGTCATGGAATAATTGAAGTAACAGGGGGTCAGAAGCAACCTGATCAGAAGCTGGTTCTACTTGTTATAGATGACAAGTGCCCAATCCATTCACAAGCTCCTTTCTGCATAGCATACTTCAACTCTTTTCTATTCATAAGTCTCAAGGATCCTTGCTCCTTCACTCCTTATAGCTTGACAGTGTTGCCCTCTCTTTCAAATGACAAAGAAGGTTTTGCAAAATCAGAAATTATGGGACTGATAGTCCTCATCCAGTCAACATCAATCATCGTATCACACTTCCCCAACTTGAGGACTCTAATCATACACAAACTTTTCCTTCCGCATTTCCCACTGAAACTGTTGGCATTTAGTATGCGTAAGCAGTGTATTTCCCACTCCTTATGGCATTTAGCCACCGTCACCGATAAGGGATAAGTCTTCACTAGCACATGTCCAACCTTCTTAGCAATACGAGAATCAATGAAACTATGCGTGCTCCCACTATTAATGAGAATCAACACAAAATGTTGTTTAGCATATCCCTTGATTTTAATGGCGTTGTGTGCATCACCACCATTTAAAGCATGGATTGAGATTACAATATCCTCCTTAATCTCTTCAGCGTCCTCCTCATCATTCTGTTCCACTTCATCTAATTCAATTATGCAACTCTCTGGATTAGTACCTGATAAAGCCATGAGCTGCCTTGGACTACAATTGTGGCCGACAAAGTACTTCTGATTACACCTGAAGCACAGTTTGTTAGCCTTCTTTTCTTCAATGCTTATAGGTTTATTTGTAGTGCTACTACCTGAGTAGGCTCCAGTCACAGAAGCTGGAGATTGCCCTGTCCTAGATCCTAGCTGTAAGCTTGCTACCCTATGCCTTGTATCAGTTAAACAATCAACTGATGATTTAAACAATTTGGCCTTCGAATAAGCCTTACAAAGTGTCTCTGGATTCAAGGCCTTCACTAAGTTCTTGATCTTAGGCTTGAGTCCACTAATGAAGCTTAAAACATAGTAGCTTTCACTGGCGCCTGGATTAACCTCCATCATTATAGACTTGAGTGCTCAAACTTAGCTATATACTCGCGCACTATTCCAACCTGAGCTGCTTTGTTAAATTGATCCACAACATTATTCAAGTCATCCTCACCAAATCTATCATAGAATTCTTCTGCAAATACAGTCCATGAGAGCTGAGGTCTACTCGAGATAAGGCTATGGAACCACAATTCATGATCTCCTAGCAAATTATATGTGGCAATTTCCACCTTCTCTTCAACAGAGATGTTATAGAACCTAAAGAATCACTCACACCTCCTTATCTAGGATCTTAGATGTCTGCCATCGAAACTGCTAATTTTTACTTTAGGTTGTCTAAATGAGGACTGTTTAGCTGATTGAGATGAATTATTCCCTTGTTCATTCAATCATGACAAAGGAATTAAAGGCTCAGGAGGTCTTACATTAGGTTGCCCATTCATAACATCTCCAACTGATTTAGAGGCAACAGTGGACCTAATCTTCTCCTGAACTGCGATTAATTGCTGCTGCATTGCTTCCTGAGACTGATTCAAGTTGACAATGGCTGAGACCAGGTCGTTGAGTTGCTGCTGAAGTTGCAGAAATTGTTCAGACGAACGAGCAGCATTCGAGGTTGCCATAGATGTTTACTTCTTGCCTCTAGCCAAATTGCAAATTCAGGTGCCAAAATTGAAGGCTCTGATACCAGATGTTGTGATCCTTAGATCACAATTAGGGTTTTGAGAGTATGAGATAAGATGAGAATAGAGAGAATTGAGTTGAAAGAGAGAGAGAGGAGTTATTTCATATCATTTATCAATGCCTTAATACAATGACTAATTCCTTATTTATACGAAATGAGCTAAGGAAACATGTAGAAAGCGAAACAATACAACAAAAATAGCATTTGAGAAGAAAAACAGAATTTCCCGCCAAACCTTTACCCGCCACTAATAACTACTTTTCCCGCCAAATTTCAAATTGGGAAGAATTACCTAATTCTTGAGAAATCCATCTAATTTCTTAAGGAATTCATGACAATTTAATAGTTTATAATTCATCTGTTTTTGGTATTATGATATTGTTTATTAGAGGTGTCATTACTGAGCATGGGAGACAAGGAGCATAAAGCAGGATAAAGAAAGGAAGAATCACTAAAAACAACATGTATATAAACTGGACTAGTTTGAGGATCAAGACAACAGTATCCCTTATAATTGAGTCCATACCCAATGAAGATGCATTTTTTCGAATGAGGAGAGAATTTACCATGTATATGAGAATGATAGATGAGGACAACAGTCAAAACCAAATACAAGGCAGAAGGAGTAATCAAGAATATGATGAAACAATACTTCAAAGAGAGATTTATTACCAAGAACAAGAGTGAGAAGGAGATTAATAAGGAACACTGAGGAATACGGAACATCCACCCAATATGAAGAAGGCATGCGTGCATGGAACAACATATTACAAGCTATCTCACCAAGACGTCGATGCTTAAGCTCATCCACTCCATTTTGTTGAGGAGTGTCAGGACATGACATTCAAAATTGAATACCATGCTCTTTAAAATAAGTACGGAAGGGATTTTGATCAAACTCTTTTCAAGCATCACTTCGAAAAAAATTGAATTTTCTTTTGCAAAAGTGTCTCAGCTTGATTTTTAAAAGTTTGAAAATGAGTAAAGGCTTCAGATTTATATTTCATGGGAAACAACCACGCACAGTGAGAAAAATCATCCACAAATATAACCCAGTAATGATATCCATGAAGGGAAACATTAATAGAGACCAAACATCGGAGTCTATAAAATAAAGTGGTTCAAAAGTACAATACTTTGACAATGGAAAGTGTAAATGTGTAGATTTTCCTAATTGACAATTAGAAGAGAGAGACAATATTTTAGTTGAAACATCAATAAGTTTCCTATTTACAAGTGTCGACAAAACAAGTGAATTGGGATGACCTAAACGATAATGAAGAAGATCCTGTGAGGCACGCGTAGCAATGAGACCATGGTGAACAGGATAGAGTGAGCCATTTGAGTTAGCTTTTAGAATCAGTTTCCCCATCCGTTTGTCCTTGACTAAAACAAAAGAGGCATCTAAACTAACCCAACAATTGTTATTAGCGCATAGCTATCGTACAGATAAAAGATTATGAGATAAATTTGGAACATGGAGAACATCATCAAGATAAAGATCACGAGTGGGAGTTTTAAGAAGAGAAGATCCAACTTTATTTATATTGAGTAATTCACCAATGCCAACCATAACCTGTTTATTTCTAGTATATGGAATTGACTCATACAACATATCTTCATTAGGAGTCATGTGAGATGTAGCTCCCAAATCCAGATAACAAGCAGTGTCCAGCTCTTCTCCGAATGACATAGCAGTGAAAGAGCGGGGAACATTGTCGGCAGTTTAAGCATAGTTAAACCTATTATGACACTGCAAGGAAGAATGACCAAGCAAAAAAGACATATCTGATGTGCATCGAGAGGGTCATCAAGAATACCATCCTGAGTAGAAGATTGAAGAGGAGATTTAGCAGCATTATTTGGAGTAGAATGAATCGGACTTTCTCGAGGAGGACCACGACTCCCTCAACCATGATACCCTGAATCCTAGCTCCTGTGTGTCGAGACACGGGGCAGTTGACTAGCCCCACAGCCACCTGCACTTGTACGACCATGACCACGACCGCAACTGGGGTTTTCATTAGCAACCAAGGCATGACCATTAGAAACACCAAGGGAAATATTTCAAAGTGCTATTTTACCTTCCTTTCATAGCAATTTGGATTCTAGAGTCTCATATGCTACATCAAGATTACCATGTGTAAGAGTATCCACAAAAGTTTCATATTCCTCTGGAAGACCATGTAAGATATAACATATGAGAACTTAAGAAGAGACTGGGCAATGGATAGCAGCAAGTTGATCGGACACAGCTTTAATACGAAGTAGATATGCCTCCATAGATTCATTGAGGTTCATTTTGGTAGATGTTAATTGCATATTAAGAGACAACTCATTTGTAATGGAAAGATCAATGAAACGCCTTTCCAGAGAAAGCCAAACAGCATGACCATTTTGTAAATTATGTATCTGTTGGAAAACATCAGGAGAAAGGGTGGCATTAAGAACTGCACGAAGTTCAAAATTAGCTTTAAGCCACTGTGAAAATGCCATATTCAGTTGAATTTGACCGTATTCAAAGTAGATATATTGAGATGGACAGGGATAGAAGCCATCAACTAGACCCAGATGATCTTGATAAATGAGATAGGGCATAAATTGGGACCACCATTATATGTAATTGTTGGAATCAAGTTTATGGGTAAGTAAGATATTGATGTTTAGGGGAGGTCATAGCAAAAGCCATTAGAGTAGAGAGAGAAGAAAAACTTGTAAATTGACCAACACCTGTGCTATCAATGGATGTGTGGTATGGAGGGAAGAATACACCAGTGGTGGTTGCAGCATAAAGCAATGGTATAGAAACACCTGTGGTAGTGGGAAGAAAAGAAACCAGCATGGGAGTGGGTTGAAAAGAAGACGAAAGAGTGAAATGGATAGTGGGAACATAAGAGTAACCACCTTGGGAGAAGACAGAACTACTTCTAGACATGGCGATCAAGAAATTAGAAGAGAAAGAAACTAGCACTGACAGGGGCAGTGGCATAGTAAGCATAAGAGATAAGGAAGAACCATTGATGGCACATGGTTGCGTCTGGAGTAAAATTTGTGAAAGTGAAAGGGAGAACCCAGAAGGAGCGTTCGGAGATGATGAACCACCAACAATTGGAATAACATGGGTTATGGGTGATAGTGGTTCACCGGCGACACAGCGGGATAGGTGGGACTAAAGTCTCATTTTGGTTACCAAAGTGACAAAAATAGACAATTTAGTCACCCAACTGAAACTTTGGAAGATTTAGTCACCCAATTTTTAAAATATGTTCCATTTGGTCACTCAAGTCATTTAAAAGTGGATAAGTTAGTCATCCAACTCATATTTTAGAAGATTTAATCATTCAACTTCTAATGAAAATCATATTTAGTCACCCAAGTGATTTAAAATTAATTAAACTGCTTAAATAAAAAATAGCAAATGTAATCATATTTTTCGAATTACTTATTTCATTGGTCTCTAATTTTGTAAGTTTATTGAAGTTTATCCATCATTTTTTCTTCAAAATAATTGTTATCTTTTATTTTGTAATCAAATTAGTTCTTATTTGATCATTAATATCGGGTAAAATATAAAAGATAAATGATTAATTTTGTCATAAAAACATAAAAACTATTTTACACAAAAAATGAATAATTTAGATATACTTATAATTATAAAAAATGAACAAATTAAAATATTTATCTAAATTAAATACTTTATTAAAACTTTTCCCAAAATTAATCAAAAAAATCAAAATTTTCCCAAAATCCATTTTGAATGAACCCCCTCCCTCCCAAAATCTCCCCCCCGCCCCCCCCCCCCCCCCCCCCCCCCCCCTAAAAAAATGTTTCACAAATTTTGTAATCTCTTCCATAAATAAATCTTTTGGTACTATGTACCTCTTTTTCATTTAAAAAATGAACTACATTATTTTAAAAAATGTTAATTATTGAAAGCAATTTTTATTGATATTGTTTAATAGTTTATACAATAATTAATCTAAAAATAATCTAACTATATGTCAATATACTAAAAAATAATCCAACTTTATTTTCTAATAAAAAAATAACCCAACTCTGACTTTTCTTCCAAAAAATAACCCAACTCTGTTTTCTAACCAAAAAATAACCCGACTCTAACTTTTCTACCAAAAAGTAACACAATTCAAACTTTTTTACTAACAAATAACAACAACAACAGACCCAGTGGCACAAGGGCTCTCGCCTAAGCGGGGTCTAGGGGGGATGGATGTACGCAGCCTTACCCCTTCAGGGTGTAACCTTACCGAGAGGTTGTTTCCGAGGACCCCTAACCTTATATGGTTGGCAACACGAGGGCTTTCCAAGAGATCACCCATCCTGGTACTACTCTTGCTCAAGCACGCTTAACTTTGAAGTTCTAAAGGAATCCGGTGTATTAGTGTCTAGTTATAAAAAATAACCAAAATCTAAAATTAATTTTAAAAAATTACTGAATTGGTGGCTAAGTATGGCATGTGGTATGACGCTCCGAAAATATATTTTTCTTCTATGTATTTTTGGTTTGGCTTGATTTCTTTTCCCACCAAACCAACCTAAAAACATACATATTTTTTGGTAATTGAGTACAATCCTATGAAAAAGCAATATCCTGGGGCACAAGACAGGCAAAACAACAGAGGAATACAACAAGAGAATTAGGGCTGCAAATGAGCCGAGCCAAGTTAAGTCGAACCATGTCTTGCTAGGCTCGGCTGAGACTAGCTCGATATTGGTATAATTTATCAACAGAGCCACATATTTGTGGTTGGCTTAGCTCGTTTAGTAAATGAGACTGGATCAGTAGTGGTATTATTTAGGCTTGATTATCTAGCGAGCTGGCTGGTTGAGATTTTCCGACTCATTATGCTCATCTACTAGGCTCGTTAAGCTCATTTATTAGGCTTATTATATTCATTTATGATTATTGTTACTTGGATCTTCAGAAAGTGTGATAAAATAAATCATGCATGAAAATTGGAAATAAAAAATACATACATGTAACTCAATTCCGCAACATAGACATGCGAGCCAATAATTGAGCCGGCTCATGAGCCTATAAACTAGCTAGCTCGTGAGCCTTACGAGCCGGTTTGTGAGCCTTTCGAGCCAAGTCGGCCTCGATTTGATTTGGCTTGTTTATTTAGACGAGCCGCCCTTAAATGAGTTGAGCAGGCTCTTGAGTCAGGTTAGACGAATCCAAGTCGAGTTCTTAATGAGCCGAGTCAAGCCGGCTCGCGGTTGCTGCCCTACAGAGAACAATGTTGAAATTTAATATTTTATTTCCTGTATTTTCTTGTATTTTCTTCATGTATTTTACTACATAGAATAAAAGTATAGTTAACATGATTTTTATTACATAGGTTACCAGAAAAATTAAGTAGGAAATTTATTTCATGAGTTACTAGGAAATTAACTGGGTAGTTTTTTGCTTTGAATGGCCAAGGGTGTTGTTTCATCTTCTTCCTCCATCAATTCCAAGGTTTGTTTTCTTTTCCTTTGATTGTAATATAAATAGTGTAGCTTGGTATGAATGAAAATCATCCAAAATTCTCATATTCTATTTGTGTTTTTACCTCTTATCGTTTGATCTTCTTAGCTGCGGCACACTGTAAGCAAATTCCTCAATCTTGTATTTTTTGCTTTATTTGTGTTGTTTTACGCATTTTCTTTTAATGACCTATGAAAGTTCTAACCAAACGATTACGCCGGTTCAGGGTTCAGGGGGAGTTCCCAATGTGAACTCACCCTACTATCTTCATCCCTCGGATCATCTGGGGCTTGTAGACGTCCTGACTGGCCCTACTTTTTTGGCTTGGAGGTGGTCAATTTTTAAGGTTTTTAAAGCAAAATGTAAAATGGGTTTTTCTTGATGGAAGCATCAAGAAACCGGAGGATGATTCTCTGGATTTTGAAAATTGGAATGCCCTTGACTTGATAGTTTCTTCTTGGCTCTCAAATTTGGTTTACAAAGAAATCAACGCAAGTCTTGCTTATTTTGAAACTGCGCGTGAGTGTGGCTAGATTTGAATGATAATTTTTTACAAGAGAAGTCCCTAGAATTTATGAAATTAAGCGTGAAATTTCACACTTAAGGCAAGATAACATGCCTATGTTCGATTATTTCACAAAATTGAGGTCTCTATGGGATGAGCTTTACACTCTTTTAGCAATTCCCCCGTGTATTTGTAGTTCTGGACAAGCTTTTGTAGCCATAAAAGACATGGATAGATTACTAGATTTACTTATGAGTCTAGATGCTTCTTTTTCTTCTGTGCGATCCCGGCTTATGAATACTAAACGCCTTCCCAACGTGTCGAGTGCATATGCTATTCTTTGTCAAGAAGAAAAACAACACTGTGTAGCATCTAGTAGTGTTATTATTCCTGAAGCTACAACTCTTGTAGCTAAATGAAGTGTTGTCATGGTAGGAGGAGATGTGTCCGCTTCCAACGAACAACCTCCTAGGCAGAATAATCGGGTGTCTTGGTCTCATTATAAAAGACAAGGACACAAGAAAGATCATTGCTTCGAGTTCATAGGATACCTAGCAAGATGAAAGAATTGCATGTGAAATGGAAGAGACAGGGCCATGGTTGCGGCTGTGGCTATAGCTGCATAGCCCTACCGACACCAGCAGCAACAGATGTTGCTGCCGGCTGCTGTTGCACAGCACGACAATCATCCCATCAGTCCCATTACGGGGTTGTCGGCCTCTCAATATAAACAACTTATGTCTCTTCTCAGTTCGAAGGGTAGTTCTCAAAGTGTTAACCTGACAGGTTAGGTCTTTTCGAATAATATTTGGATAATTGATACGGCTGCTTATGACATATGGTCTCTTCAGATTTTGTTTTAGCTGATGTTTTGGAAAACACGAAATTAAACCGGTTAGACTTCCGAATGGATCTTTACTACCCGTATCCCACGTGGGAAGAACCACCATTTTGAATGATCTAGTTCTTGAGAACGTGTTGTGCATTCCTAGTTTTCGTTGCTACCTCCTTTCTATTAGTAAATTGACTAGAGATAGAAATTGTGCGTTAACTTTTTTGCTAAATTTTGTATCATACAGGACCTACCATCGAAGAAGCTAATTGGAGTGGGTAAGCTGCAAGATGGGCTATGTTTCCTCCAAGGGTCGGTCGGTCCTAATGTAGCTCTTGTAAAAGGTTCAACCAGGAAGGCTATTTTGTGGCATAGAAGGTCGGGGCATGTCCCATTTAATAAATTGTCTATTTTTAGAGAATGAATTTTGGGACGTCTTTTGATTGCATTTGTGATTCTTGCCATTGGGCAAAGCAGACTTGTTTACCTTTTCCCATTTCTTTTAGCAAGACTGGTTCATGTTTTGAGTTAATTCACTGTGATATTTGGGGATCGTATCGTACTTTGTCTATGACCGATGCTCGGTTTTTCCTTACCATTGTTGATGATTATAGCAGATGTACTTAGGTTTATTTAATGAGAGACAAGTCTCAATCTCACAAAATTTTAATGGATTTTTGTCAAGTTGTACAAACTCAGTACAACTCATCAGTTAAGCAAGTTAGAAGTGACAATGGTGCGGAGTTTTTTTTCGGTCCACTACTTGAATTTTATGCGATGACACACCTCAACAAAATGGCATTGTGGAAAGGAAGCATCGGCATCTTTTGGAAGTGGCTCGAGCACTACGTTTTGAAGCCAGACTACCCATTCAATTTTGGGGTGAATGTGTTCTTATGATGTCGTATTTAATTAATCTCATGCTTACTCCATGTCTAAACAACCGCAACCCTTATGAGGTACTACTCGGTAAAGCCCCCTCTCTTGGTCATTTACGAGTTTTTGGATCTCTATGTTATGTGCATCATAAAGATCATAGTACAGACAAGTTTGGGAGTCGAGCAAGTAGGTGTGTTTTTGTTGGATATCCTCATAGAAAGAAGAGATACAAGGTTTTTGACTTGGAAATAAAAGTATCATAGTCTCTCGTGATGTTATTTTTTTATGAAAATAAATTTCCATTTCTTGAAGAATGAGTTCAAAGGGACATTAGTAATGAGGAAATAGATTTAATTCGATTTATAGATTACTAAAATAGATAGCGGGTGCTGGATCAGGAGCCACTACTGGTGACCGAACAAGAGCCGATGTGTTGCAGCACCAGAACAAGAACCTGGCAGTGCCGGGAGTACACATAGCAGCAACCAAATTTGGGTAGGCTGGGTTGAGTTTGTTCAGTGCAGGTTAAATACCAAGATTATATTGTGGATGTTCTTTCATTGGTCGTCCATCCTCGTGCTATCGCTTCTTCAACTAATTCTGGTATGGTCTATCCTTTAGCATATTTTGTTTCGAACACACAATTTACTAACTCGCATTTAAATTTGCTTAGCGCCATCACATGTAGTGATGAGCCATGACATTTTTCTTGGGCCATTAAATACTAAGAGTGGAGAGATGCTATGAAGAAGGAAATCTCGGCTCGTGAACAAAACAAAACATGATCATTAGCGGATTTGCCCCCTCGAAAAATGAGCCATCGATTCAAAATGGGAGTACAAGATTAAGTACAAGTCGGATGGACAGTGGAACGCTATAAGGCGCGCTTGGTTGCTCAGGGATATACCCAAGTTGAAAGTATAGATTATCACAATACATTTGCTCTTGTTGCTAAGCTTCCGATTGCGATGTGTTCTTACAATAGTCTAGGCTAGAAATTGAATAGTGCATCAATTAGATGTAAATAATGTTTTCTTGCATGGAGATCTCAATGAGGAGGTTTATATGAAACTTCCACAAGGTTTTGAAAAAGGACATGTGGGTAAAGTTTGTCGTTTGCAGAAATCCCTTTCTGGATTGAAGCAAGCTTCTCGTAATTGGAACCAAAAGTTTGTTTCTTTCTTGATAAGCATAGGATTCAAACAATCAAAATCTGACTATTCCTTATTTACCTATATGCATGGGTCAGTTTTTCCTAGTATATTAGTGTATGTTGATGATGTGATTATAACCGGGAATAATTCAAATCATATAGAGGAGGTTAAGTCCTTGCTTGATAAACAATTTTGCATCAAAAACTTGGGGCCTGTTAAATACTTCCTTGGGATTGAAGTTGCAAGGTCTAAGGAAGAGATGGTTTTGAGTCAACGAAAGTATGCACTTGACATTTTAATGAGACGGGTCTCTTAGGTTCCAAACCCGTTTCCGCTTCGATTGTTCAAAATCACCACTTAACGGATGGGGTAGGAGATCGTGTTAGTGATCCCGGGAAGTACCGACAGATTATAGGACGTCTACTTTATTTCACTATTACTCGGCCGGACATTTGTTATGCGGTTAAGATACTTAGTCAATTTATGTGATCCACGGGTTCCACATTTAGAAGCAGCTTTTCGAGTCCTTCGTTATGTAAAAGGGGCACCGGGTCAGGGGATTTTTCTACCTCACAATTTTGATTTGTCTTTACGTACCTTTCGTGATGCTGATTGAGTTGGTTGTCCTACTAGTAGACGTTCCACTACAGATTATGTTGTTTTTCTTGGTGGTGCGCCAGTTTCATGGCATTCGAAGAAACAGTCAGTGGTATCGCGATCTTCCGCAGAAGCAGAATATCCAACAATGGCTATGGTGACAAGTGAACTAGTGTGGTTACGTTGTTTGTTGAGTGATCTTCAAGTAGAGACCACCGAGCTAGCCTTGTTGTACTGTGACAATCAAGCGGCCCTTCATATTGCTTCTAACTCGATCTTCCATGAGAGAATAAAACATATAGAAGTTAATTGTCATTTTGCTCGTGAGAAGCTATTAGCCAAAGAAATTGCCACTTCATATGCTCGGTCTACATCGCAAGTAGCAGATATTTTCACCAAAGCTTTTGGATCACCTTCGTTTTCTATCTTCCTTCCCAAGTTGGGCATCGTTAATCTACATGCTCTAACTTGAGGAGAGTGTTGAAATTCAGTATTTTTATTTCTTGCATTTTCTTGTATTTTCTTCATGTATTTTACTACATAGAATAAAAGTGTAGTTAATAGGATTTTTATTACATAGGTTACTAGAAAAATTAAGTAGGCAATTTTTTTTATGAATTACTAGGAAATAACTAGGCAATTCAATTTTTTCCTCTTCTTTAGCTATGACCAACAGTTTTTTGCTTTGAATGGCCAAAGGGAGTTGTTTCATCTTCTTCCTCCATCAATTCTAGGGTTAGTTTTCTTTTCCTTAGATTGTAATATAAATAGTGTAGCTTGGAATACATGAAAATCATCCAAAATTCTCATATTCTATTTGTGTTTTTATCTCTTGTTTTGCTTAAGTATTTTTTACAAACAAGCCAAACCAAAATATATGTGGAAGAAAAATATATTGTCAAAGCATCATACCATGCACCACAATTCAGTATTTTTTAAATCAAATTTTTAGAGTTAGGTTATTGTTGGCGTGTGGCTTTGATAGAAGATAAAATGAAGAAGCAATGTTTGAAGTGGTTCAGGCACGTTAGGAGGAGACCAACCACTGCTCTAGTCAGGAGATGCGATTAGCTCCGTACCAAGCTAGGCAGGAGAGGAAGAAGCAGGCCAAATAAGGGATGACTGCAGTCAATACGGCAGAACCTCACCCACCTAAACCCACGGGAGGAGATAGCCTTAGATAGAGCTCGATACAGATAGAGCTTAGCGGAGGACTAGCATAGGGGTAGCAAATGTAGCAGCCTCACACCATTGCTTATTCTGCTATACTTGTGTTCCTGGGCATATAGGCCTATTAGGTTGCACCTATCTACCTATCCGCTTATCTGTTTACTATTTACATATTGTTTAATATATGTTTACTTACTTATTTTGCTTCCTTGAGGGGCATGGTTTTGCCTTGAAGCCCCCTCTAGGGCATTATGCTTTGTATTACTCACTTTATGCTATGGTTTACTCTTATGCATTGATGCCCTATTGCTCACAGGTTGCCATGATGCGATGACGACATGTCTCTCAGGTTGGGGGTTCTCGGAAATAGCCTCTCTTCAGGTTAACACCCTGAAGGGGGAAGACTGCGTCTATCAACCCCCCAGACCCTGCTTTTGCGGGAGCCCTTGAGGCACTGGGATTGTTGTTTTTGTTGTTATTTTTAGGTTAATTTTACAGTTTAGTTATGTTTTGGTAGAAAAGTTAGAGTTTGGTTATTTTTTGGTTAAAAAATAGAGTTGGGTTACTTTTTAAAATATTGACATATAGTTGAGTTATTTTAATTGTTGCAATTTATAATTCATCTTTTTTTGATATTTTTATATTGTTAGAAATGTGGGTATTTATGCCCTTCACACTAAAATAATATAATTAGCAAAATATTATAGATATTGCAATACCATTGTATATTGTCAAAAAATTATTTAAAATAGCCATAACTGCTAAATAAAATCAATATATTTGTAATTTATTGTGTCCTATAAATTTTAGTGCTCAAATTGAAAAAAATTTATATTTTTGCACTTTGGTAATAAATTTTATCATGTTAAAAATATAAGTCATTAAAATTGTAAGAAGTATTAAATTTGGTATTTTTCTATTTGAGCGATAAATTTTATCATTTTAAAATCACGTAAGTGATCAAAATAGATTTTTTAAAGTTGGATAATAGAGTTTTCTAAAATTTGATTTAGGTGACCAACTTATCCATTTTACTACTTGGGTGACTAAATGAGATTTTAATTAAGAGTTGAGTGATCAAATCTTCTAAAATTTTATTTCGGTGACTAACTTGTCCAATTTTAAATGACTTGGGTGACTAAATGGAACATTTTTAAGAATTGGATAACTAAATTTTCTAAATTTTGAGTTGGGTGACTAATAACTTATCCATTTTTGGTCACTTTGGTGACCAAAATGGGACTTTTGTGGGTTCGGTGGAGGCGGTGGAAGAAGCAGTGGCCATTGCCCACGAGGATATATTTTTTTAAATGTAATTCCTTAGTATCAATTGCTCTAATACCATATAGAAGGAAAAGGAATTGAGGAAGCTTAGCTATAACAGGAGTTTGAAGAACTATTTATATCTATAAGAGAATACTAGCTAAATACATACAACAACAACAACAATCCCAATGCCTCAAGGGCTCCCTCTTGCGCAGGGTCTGGGGGGGTAAGATGTACGTAGCCTTACCCCATCAGGATGAGACCCTAACAAGAGGCTATTTCCAAGGACCTCCAACCTGATAGATAGATGATAATTCTGAAAAGCCTGTAAGAAGAGCATATAAAGTATAATATAGATATCATGCTAAGCAAGTATGTGTGTAAGCAAGTAAACAAATAAACAAGGAAGCATATAAGCATATAATCATATAATCAAGTAAACATGTGAGCATGGGAGCATAGCAACAAGAGCCAAAGGTAAAGCCAACAAGCAAGCATCTATGGGAAAAATCTTACATGTGACACAATGCAAACATAAAGAGAGAATATAGCGTATATAGAGTATATAGAGAGAGAGGGGGAGAAAGAGAAGGTAGAGAGAGAGAGAGAGAGAGAGAGAGAGAGAGAGAGAGCATAGAAAGTATCAGCAGCGAGTAGTAGTACATCCCATGGCGACAGGTCCTAGGACGCCAGTACTGCTTTTATATAAACAGACATACAAGCAGCCTCGTGGTATTAAAGCTAGCTTATGAGTGCTTGGTGCTCTTACACTGTTACATCAATACCCTTATACTAGTCCTCAACTGAGCTCTAAGTAGGGCAATCTATTCATTTAGATTGAGAGAGGCGAGGTCTTGTCGAATTGTCTCCATCCAATACTTCTTTGGCCGGCCTCTACCTCTCTTCCCGTCTGTAATATGGAGTTGTTCGCATCTCCTTATAGGGACAGTGGTGGGTCTCCTCCTAACATGCCCAAAACCACCTTAGATGTTACTCCCTCAACTTATCCTCTATTGGGGCGATGCCTAATTTACTTCTTACAACATCATTTTTGATCCTGTCCTTTCTAGTGTGTCCACACATCCATCTCAACATCCTCATCTCTGCAACTTTCAGCTTTTGCATGTGATGACACTTAATTGGCCAACACTCTGCCCCGTAGGACATAGCCGGTCTCACTACCATCTTATAATATTTACCCTTTAACTTTAACGGAACTTCTTATCTCATAGTACCGCAGAGGCCATCCTCCATTTATGCAAACCCACTTTAATCCTGTTATTGACATCTGTGTCCACTTCACCGTCTTGTTATACCATGGATCCCAAGTATTTAAGGCACGCTTTCTGTGGTACGCACTCTAATCCAATCTTGACGACTTCTGTGCTTGGCATGGTAGAGGTGCAGAACTTGAGTTCCATATACTCGGTTTTAGATCTACTAAGCTTTAGACCTTTCAATTCTAAGGCCATCCTCCAAAGTTCTAGTTTTTCATTCACCTCTCCCTAGATTCTCCCACAAGGACTATATCGTCCGCGAAGAGCATGCACCAAGGCACGTCCCCCTGGATGTGCCTAGTGAGCTCGTCCATAACCAAAATGAACAGAAAGAGACTCAAGGCCAATCCTTGGTGTACCCCAACTGCAATGGGAACAGAGTCTATATCCCCTTCCGTTTTACGCACATTAGTTTGGGCTTCTTCATACATATCTTTGATGATACGTATATAGGGTTGTGGGATGCCTTTCCCCTCTAAGGCCCTCCATGGGACCTCTCTCGGTACTCTATCATATGTTTTCTCCAAAATAAAAATCATGTGCAGGTCCTTTTGTCTATCTTTGTAGTACTCTATAGACCTCCTCAAGAGATGGATTGCTTCTATCGTCGACCTGCCTGGCATAAATCTAAATTGATTCTCTTAGACCTCTGCTCGTTGTCAAAGTCTTCTTTCTATGACCCGCTCCCAAAGCTTCAGAGTGTGGCTCATTAGTTTGATTCCTCTATAGTTGGCACAACTCTGAATGTCACCTTTGTTCTTATACACGGGAACCAATGTACTCTTCCGCCATTCATCAGGCATCTTCTTCTCATGGAGAATTTGGTTGAATAATTTGGTCAGCCATATGATACCCATTTCTCTAGTGCATTTCCATGCCTCAATGCCAATATCATCTGGGCCGCCTGCTTTACCCTAGCCGATCTTCTTCAATGCTTCCCTAACTTCTTCAGGCCTAATTCTAGTGCAGTAGCAGTAGGTCCCATGCTCCTCCGGTGCTTGTAGTACTCCTGGGGATGTAAATCATGGAAGTAGGATTTCCATCTAGTCTTAATTTGTTGCTCGTCTACTAGTACTTGTCCATCCGCCCCCTTTATGCACCTAACTTGGTCCAGATCTCTAGTCCTCCTCTTTCTTGCTTTCGCAATTCTATAGAGGTCCCTAGCTCCCTCAACTGTGTCCAGCCTTTTATAGAAGTCCTCGAAAGCTTTAAATTGTGCGTCTCTTACTTCTATCTTTGCTTCCTTCTTGACTTGTTTATAATGTTGTCTCATATCTTCATCTCCACTTCGATCCCATTCCTTGAAGGAGTCTCATTTCTCCTTAAGCTTTTCCTTGACCTCCCTGCTCCACCACCAAGTCTCTCTATTGTTTGGTACCCCAACCTTTGATACTCCTAGGACTTCGCGTGCCACATCTCTGATCTTTGAGGCTCCTTGGTTCCACACGTGGTTTACATCTCCCTCACAATCTATTCTAAGCTCAGGCTCGACTCTTTCCTTAAAGACTTAAAATTTCTCCCCCTTCAGATCCCTCTAACGCATGCATGGCTATGGTGGCTTTTTAGTTTTCTTTCCCCTTCTCTTAGCTTTGACCTCAACACACACTACCCTGTGTTGTGTTGAGAGGTCTTCCCCAGGGATAACCTTGCAATCCTTGCAATCTTTTTTAGTTCTCTTCCTTAGCTGTATGTAGTCAATCTGAGTCTTTGCTCCACCACTCCTGTACGTGATGATATGGTCCTCATGCTTTCTGAAGAAGGTGTGGCTGTTGTTAACTCGTAGGTGACAGCAAAGTCTAACAGAGCCTTACCCTCTTCGTTCCTAGTTCCGAAACCAAAGCCTCTATGGTGGGATGCATAACCTTCTATGTTCGCTCCCACATGCCCATTGAAGTCACTCCCAATCACAATTTGTTCACTCTGGGGTATGCCTTGTATTGTTAGGTCTAAGTCCTCCTGGAATCTAGCCTTCTCCTGCTTTGTCTGCCCAATCTGTGAAGCATAGGCACTTATAACGTTCAATATCTCTCCACCTAAAACTAACCTGATGCTAATGATCCTATCGCTAATCCTAGTGACCCCTACTACCTTGTCCTTAAAGAAGCTATCCATAATAATACCCACTCCATTCCTTCCCTTGGCTTGGCCTGAATACCACAATTTGTATCCTAACATATCCCTGGCTTTGGTGCCCACCCACCTAGTCTCTTGAAGGCACGTGATGTTGATCTTTTTTCTCATCATCATTTGTGCCACCTCACAGCTCTTCCTAATTAATGTGCCAACATTTACTGTCCCAAATTGTAGGCTCCCCTCACCGCACCTACTGTTCTATCTCTTCCCCAACCCCTTTGAAGATGACCTCAAGTTTTAAGCTCCATTACTGGTAAAGTTCATAAACTAACTGTCACCAGTCATGCTTAAACATGCATACAATCACCAGAGTACAAGGATATAGTAGACGCAACACAAGCAATAGCATAACAATGTGTAGCATAGAATAAAAGAGAAAGGAGGAGAATTCGAACCTGGGGTTGGCCTGTTTTTGCTTACCTAGGCCGGCCAGCTGTGATTGGTAGTGAGGTGGTGGTGGTCAGGGCTGCCTTGAGGTGGGTGTCGTGAGGTGGAGGTGATGGTGGTCTAGGGTGTTGATGGAGATGTTAGTGTTGGCGGTCAGGGGCGTTCGTGGGTGGGTGGTGGTGGTGAAGGTGCTGTGTGGTGGAGTGCTCTCGAGCTAGGGTGGCCGCTGGTGTGGGTGGGTCGAGGTTTGTGGATAGATCCTCGGTGCTGGTGGCGGGGGAAGAGGGGAGAGGTGGAGGTGGTGGTGGGTCAAGGCAGGGGGGAGGGAGAAGCCAGGGCCGGGACCGGGGTCGGGGTCGGGGTAGGGCGCCGCGGTTAGGTCCTCGGTGGTGGTGGTGGTGCGTTGCCGATGATGGTGCATTTAGAGCCCTAACCTGGAGGCGTTTAGAGCCTCAGTGGTAGTGCGTCGCAGGTGGTGGGCGGCTCTAGTAACATTGGCGAAATATAAATACAAATATATACTAATAGCTTCTATGTAAAGGAGAAGTGCTCCTTTGATTAGAGAAAAATTTTATTTAAGGCATTAAATGGACATAAGAGCCATCGAAAATGGCAATAAACAGTTCCATGTGCACAATCTTCATTTTCCATCCTCATAGATGGCTCACTTAACCTAAAAGGGTACCAAACACAAGCACCGAATCCCATTAGAACTCCGAAGTTAAGAGTGTCTGGGCGAGAGTAGTGCCAAGATGGGTGACCTCCTGGGGAGTCCTCGTGTTGCAATCCTCAGGTTAGGGGTTCTCGTAAACAGCCTCCCTTTAAAGTACCCTGAAGGGGGAAGGTTGCATACATCCACCCTTCGCACATGCACGCTTAGGCGGGAGCCATTGGGGCACTGGAAATGTTGCATAGATGGCTCACTTACTAGACCCTTTAAAACGCACGAGACCATTGCTAGGGGAATCTATTGTCTCTCCCCACTTTCATAATTGCTATTGAGGTCTTTAATTGCCTCTTGATCTGAGTCAAGTCTTTAGGCCTATTCAATGGTCTTTTAGATCTCCCATTGACATTTACAACTGTGCAAAAATAAACAATATACTCAGATATGAATCAAATCAAATACCACGACAATAACGAGAAACAATCAGACTAAAAGAGAAACGAAACAATAGACACAGTGATTTACGTGGAAACCCCTTTACAATCGAAAGGGGAGAAAACCACGGGCGAAGATCGGAGCTTTTATTATTGAACAAAAGAAGAAGACGAATTACAATATTCTCACACACTCAATATTCTTTTGGTTGCGGCGCCGCAAAGGGAAAGCCTCTCGTATGACTTTGGATAAATTCTGACGTACCCTACATCCGTATTTATAGATGCGCGATAACCCTGATTCCCGATGGATCGGGGGGTCCCGATCGATCGGTTCCTCACCGATCGATCGGCCGCCTCTCTGAATGCGTCCCTGTTTTACGTAACGTTCCCGATCGATCGAGCTCCACCCGATCGATCGGGCTCTTCACGGCCCTTCTTCTTAATGCCCCAAGTAATTTTGAGACATAAAACCTAACAAATCTCCACCTTGGCTCAAAATCAACATCAACAATAAAAACAACTCCACCTTCTCCACAAACGCCCCGTCAACCGGGGCTAACATACATCAAACTGAAAGACCCACTAAATTCGAGCAATGCTCGAACTTGCTACCTGGTAGAACTTTTGTGGACATGTCAGCTGGGTTATCTTCAGTCCCAATCTTCCTCAACTCCACCTTCCGCTAGTCAATCAGATCTCTGATAAAGTGATGCTTCACATCAATATGTTTCGTTCGGTCATGATGAGTCATCTGATCTTTCGCTAGGTGGATAGCGGACTGGCTATCACAGTAAACTTTAACTGTCCCCTGCTCAACACTTATTTCACTAATCAATCCTCTCAACCATACGGCTTTTTTGAACGCTTCTGTTACTGCCATCTACTAGGCCTCGGTAGTAGACTGTGCTGTAACAGGCTGCAAACACGCTCTTCAACTGATAGCTGTGTCACCTAAACAAAACACATACCCTGAAGTGAACTTCCTCTTATCAAGGTCTCCACCATAGTCAGAATCTACATACCCAACCAAACAGCACTTACTTTTCCCATATTCCAAACACAAATCAGAGGTTCCATGAAGATACTTGAGAATTCACTTTACTGCGTGCCAGTGTTCTCCGCCCGGATTTGCCATGTACCTACTAACTCTGCTCACAGCAAAAGCAATATCTGGATGCATACAGACCATCGCATACATAATACTGCCCATTACACTAGAATAAGGAATCTGAGACATGTACCTGACGTCCTCCTCAGTCTGAGGCGAATCTAACGCTGAGAGTCTGAAATGAGCTGGTAAGGGCGTGCTAACCGGATTAGCATCCTTCATATGAAACCTGTTTAAAACCTTCTCAATATACTTCTCCTGAGACAAGTATAATTTTTCAGCTTCTCGGTCTCTATTAATTTCCATGCCTAATATCTTCTTAGCTGCTCCAAGATCCTTCATCTCAAATTCACTCTTCAGCATTGATTTCAAATCATCGACATCTTTCATATCTCGTGCTGCAATCAACATATCATCAACGTACAAAAGCAAGTAAACAAAACCTGAATCTGTCTTTCTGAAGTACACACAACTGTCGTACTTACTCCTGATGTAATCATGACTTGTCATGAACTGATCAAATCTCCTATACCACTGTCTAGGAGATTGCTTTAAACCATATAAAGACCTTCTAAGCAAACACACATGATCTTCTTTTCCTTCAACAACAAAACCCTTGGGCGGATGCATAAAGATACTCTCTTCTAGTTTACCATGCAAGAATGCGGTTTTGACATCCAATTGTTCAAGTTCAAAATCATGCATGGTAACCAAAGACAATAATGCACGAATCGAAGCGTGTCTAACTACAGGTGAGAAAATATCATGAAAATCAACACCTTGTACCTGACTGTAGCCTTTAGCTACCAAACGCGCCTTGTATCTCGCATCTTCCATTCCAGGAATGCCCTCTTTTCTCTTGAAGACCCATTTGCATCCAACCAGTCTTTTCTCTGTAGGAGGCTTCACCAGTTCCCAAGTCTGATTCTTATGAAGAGACAACATCTCTTCATTCATAGCAACGAGCCACTTCTCAGCATCTGATTTCGATACAGCCTCTGTATACGAAGTCGGCTCACTGTCATCTAACGTTTCAGCAGTAGAGAGGGCATAGGCAATCATCTCCTCATACCCATATCTCTCAGGAGGCCTGATCTGTTGCCTCGGTCTACCACCAGCTGTAGTAATATTCTCCACCTGCTAACCTATTTCTGCATTATCAGTAATAACATCAGAAACCCGTACCTGAGGTGCTGGAATACTCTCAAGCTGAACAATCTGTTGATCTGACTGTATCTTTGTATCATCAGGTGTCTCAACCTGAAGATTATCTCTGTCAATGGAGGGTGTGTGTGGCAGATTAAGTAGATCAGACTCATCGAAAGTAACATCTCTACTAGTTAGAAACTTCTGAACACATGGATCCCACAATCTATATCCCTTAACACCTGAAGTATAACCAAGAAAGATGCACTTCTTGGCTCTAGGCTCCAGCTTTCCATCATTAACATATGCATATGCAGGACAACCAAAAACTTTGATATGAGAATAATTAGAAGTTGAACCAGACCATACATCTTCAGGAGTCTTCATCTGTAATGAAGAATGCGGTGTCTTGTTCACAAGGTCGCAAGCCATGCTAACTGCTTCTGGCTACCATTCTCTCTTTAAACCTGCATTTGAAAGCATACAACGAGCCTTCTGGATAAGCTTATCGAGTCGTGCTCGAACAAGAGGGTGCTAGACTCATTAACATTTTCGAATAATTTGATAAGTGCTCATTAAAAGCTTGTTAGGACTCGGTATTGGCTAAAAAAATGTTTGATAATGGCTCGATAGTCTCAACTCAATAACGAGCTCAGCTTGAGGCTCGAATATTAGCTTAATTCAGCTAGATAACAAGCTCAAATCGACTAGATTAGCCTAATGAGCCAAGTTGAGCGCAGCGAGTATTGGACGCCTTAAAAGCTTATCAAACTAAGCTCAAACTTATTAAGAGCTTGTCTCGACTTGGCTCATTCACACCCCTAATTGAGACCTTTTTCTGGTCATGAGATCAAGAGTACCTTAGACAACCATGATATGTAATCGTAATAAGGAATGATGAATGATATAAATGCCAACTAGGACTCGGGAAAATTAGAAGAATTTGGAGAGATGATGCAATAAAGGAATGTGTATTTATAAGAATTTTTTTTATAAAATACATGACATGCCAAATCTAAAAATAGGTATGTCACATCATATCTTATTGAAAAATAATTAGCTCTTAAATTTTCGGGTAGAATAGAGAGCTTTAAGGCAAAATAGCATATTTTTAAAAAAATTAATAATTTGGCACACAATTAAAAAAATATTTAGTAAAATAACACACTTTACTATCCACTTATTATTGCATGGCATTTCAAATCTTGTACAATAGGTTCCTAATTATTGCACGACCTCACAAAGGTCGTGCAACATGCACAAATTTATTTATTTTTAATTTTTTTTTAAATATTATATCTTTAAAATTAAAAAAATTTAATAAAATAACTTTTTAATTTAAACTATTTTAATTTTTAATTTTATAATTTGAATTACTAAATACATATATCTTTTAAATTAAATAGTATATGTATATTATTATTTAAACTATTAATAAGGAATGTATAAATGATGGATATATTCAAACGACGAGATGGTAATGTATATATTATTAAATGAGGGACACATTCAGGGTAACATCCTAAAGGGGAAGGCTACGTTCGTCCACCCCCCAGACCCTGTTTATGCAGGAGCCCTTGTAACACTGGGACGGTTGTTGTTGTCATACAAGAACTATGATATTATAATACTATTAATTAGGAAGATATAAATGAGGAGATGGTGATGTTTTCAGCAAAAAATTATGAGTTTACTTATTTGTATATTATTATTTGAACTATTTTATTACATATATGTAACTCAAAAACTAAAAAATTATTTCATATAGTTTATAAATTAATATATAATTTATAAAAAAACATAAAAAAGAAACCCAAATAAGTTTTTGATTGTTACATATATATATATATATATATATATATATTAAATTTTTTTAAATTTTAAAGATATAATATTTTAAAAAATAAAAAAAAATCAAGTTGTGCATGTTTTTTTTTTTTGGTAAGTTCAAGTTGTGCATGTTGCACGCCCTTATAAAGATCGTACAACAGTGCACGCCCTTACAAAGTCGTGCAACAATGCACGACCTTTTGCACGACATTTGTAACGTCGTGCAAAAATTAGGAACCTATTGTATGAGATTTGAAATGGCGTACAACGATAAGTGAACAGTAAAGTGTTCCATTTTACTAAATATTTTTTCAGTTGTGCCAAATTGCTAATATTTTTTTTAAAAGGTGCTACTTTACTAAAAAAAACCTCCATCATAGAGGCACCCATCACGGTCTACCACGTGTTAAAATGGGTGTGACATGGGGTTATAAGAGTGTCGAATCAAGTTGCAAGTAAGCCTACGAGTAAGATTGATTTTGGTCAAAAATTAAAAATTTTTATAACCCATGACTCAACCTGCTATAGTAAATGGTTAACCCATATAACATCGACACTCACAACGGATCATTCTCATTCACAAAAATACTCGAATAATACACCTAATCATTAATTTATAGAAACAACTAGTTCAACATAATTTCTTTAATTTAATAAATTGTTATCACATTATTATATATCAAGATTGATAAAACTAATATATTTTATTTTATTATATATTATTAAATATATATAAATTTAATAAATTTATTTAATTTTATAATAACGAGGCGGGGCCCACCGCCCAACGTTCAAGAGAACCGATCCGCCCATGCAAACGTACATGGTCTGTCTCGTATTGAATCATTTCTGCTTCACCACCAGATCCCCACTTTTCAAATCCCCCCTTTTTATTCATTTTATTTATTTTTTTAATGACACTCTCAATTTTCTACTCTTCAACAATTTCAAATTTCTCACTTCCCCAACGGCTATATTCCCCCATCTCTCTCTCTCTCTCTCTCTTCATCTTCATCTTCATTTTCCTCTCTCTCTTTCTCTGTAAAGATTGCATCTTGCGAAGAAAATGAAGCACTTCATGTTACCAAGAAACACATTCTTCAAGGAGATGAATCCCTTGTCGGAAATCTCTTCTCCAAACCCTAATTCGCATAAACAGAAGCCCCTTCGCCGGCAAAAATGCCCCAAAGATAAAGAAAATTCCGATCCCACCACTACTGTGCCGGATTCTGTCGCCGGAAAACCCTCGCCGGCAGGGTCAGGCAAGCTGAAGAGCCCGTTGCCGCCGCGGCCGCCGTCTTCGAACCCTCTTAAACGGAAGCTTAGCGTCGATGCGGTTTCGGATGTGGGTGGGCCTTGCTCTTCTTCGGATTCTGGAGTCAGGGTATTTTCTCTATTGCTTTAACCCTAAACCCTAAACCTAGAATTTTACATTAAATCCTTCTTTTGGTTGATTTTGGAAATTGGTGGAGTTCTCTTGATTGGATGGTACAATGTGAAATGGAACCGATTGATTTCTTTCAATTGTCAGAGGGATGTAACTAGGGGTGTAAATGATCTGAGCCGCTCGTAGTAGCTTGTGAATAGCTCGAAAAAAACTCGACTCGAACTCGAATTAACCGAATTCAAGTAACAAAACGTACTCGATAAATGAACGAGTACGAATCGAGTAGTTAATACTCTACTCGATACTCGATTATTTACTCGATTCGATACTCTATTTGGTTCTTGGTTCGTTTGGTATACTTGAGTTGCACTTGATAATTACTAGTTTGTTGTACTCAAATTTAGTTTATATTAATTAAAGAGGAATTGGGTATCGATGATTTGTGGATTCTTTTTTTTTAGTTAAAATATAGTGTAAGCAATAACGAGTGAATGAGTTGAGTATAAATAATGGTCGAGTATAAGCAAAAATATTATAATGGAGCGAATATATTGAACCTTAATATACGTAATAAACGAGTATTTGAGTAGAGTCAAATACTCAAATAGTTTATCGAATACCAGTTAGAGCAAAATTCAATAATCGACTCGAGTTCACTTGAGTTCCAGTTTGAATATGTTTAATCGAGATAGAGTTGAGTACTGAGATACTCCACTCGACTTGATTACATTACACCCCTAATGTAACTACCTTGTAATTCAATCGTTTCTACCCCTCCCAGACCCTGCTCACGCGGGAGCCCTTGTGGCACTGGGCCTATTGTTGTTGTTGTTGTTGTTGTTGTACTGAAGTTGTGTTGATAGTCTGCGGTTTCACGTTTCTAAGCCTAGTTTCTTTTCCTTGATGTGGTATGCCCTCTAATCTGCTGCTCAGTGAACAGTTAGTGTAAGTTTGATACATGCCCAAAAATAGGATATGGGCCGCCAATAATAGGGAAGCCCACAAAGAATAGAAATGGACCCATGATACATACCAAAGGAGGTTCCATTCCAAAACCAATCAGTAATGGATAGAGTAGCTCCCTAGGTAATTGGAGTTTGTCCTCTCTTCCCACTGATGTGGGATTGTAGCAGCCCAACCCAAGAGGGGGAAGAAAATTCTATAAATGCAATGAAATATGTTCTTTCATCTATTTACTTTACTGGTTAATTTCCACATTTTACTGCTTTTTAGATAATTATGTCTATTTCGATTTCGGAACATAACAAGGTTGAGCTATTATCTTGGAACAGTTCTTCACTCGTCATTTGGTTACCTTTCATCGCTAGAACATGGTTGCATTTGATTTCCCGATTTGTTTGAGTCATTATTATGGCCATACTGAATAATATGGATTGTGTTTGAATACACAAGGTGATAGTACGAATGAGGCCGTTAAACAAGGATGAAGAAGTTGGGGAGATGATTGTTCAAAAATTATCAAATGATTCTTTGTCAATCAATGGACACAACTTCACATTTGATTCTGTAGCTGACACTGAGGCAACCCAGGCAAGACTAATACTTCCTTTTTGAAATTGCTAATATTGTGATCCTTAATCAAATGCTTATCTCCTCTACTTTTGTTACTTTCAGCAAGATATCTTCCAGCTTGTGGGAGCCCCTCTTGTTGAGAACTGTCTGGCTGGGTTTAATAGTTCTGTATTTGCTTACGGACAGGTAGTTGCCAACTTAATAACATTTCCCTTTAGTTTTTGTAGTAATTTGGTGAATTTTAGGACTTAGTCTTTTTAATCATGTGCCCATTGTTATGAACAGACCGGGAGTGGAAAGACATATACAATGTGGGGACCAGCCAATGCTTTGTCAGAAGAAAATCTATTGAATGACCAACAGGGTTTAACACCTCGTGTTCTAGAACGGCTTTTCGCGCGTATCCATGAGGTAATCTAGAGTGGTTTTTTGAATAAATGTCTTGTCAAGTAATAGAAGTTGTAAATTTAACATTGTTTGTTCTTTTCCTGCCTCTACGTTTATATAGGAGCAAGTTAAGCACGCAGACAAGCAGCTTACATATCAGTGCCGTTGTTCTTTTCTTGAGGTATATTCATCATAACTGCTGCCTCAGAGATTGTTATTGGATCACATTTAATTGACTTACTCATCATCTTGCAGATTTACAATGAACAAATCACCGATCTATTGGACCCAAGTCAAAAGAATCTTCAGGTTGGAAGAAAACCTATGTTTGCATTTCAGATAATGTGGTAGTTTCATCCAGACTGCTCAACTTCTATCGTTTGTTTTTCGCTGCAGATCAGAGAAGATACCAAATCAGGTGTCTATGTTGAAAATCTGAGAGAGGAGTGTGTATTGACTATGAAGGATGTGATTCATCTTTTGTTAAAGGTTGGTATGGCCTGTGCTCTTAGTTTCCTCAACCTTTCTGTTTTATAAAGCATCAAAACAGTAAGCATTTGGCATGTCACACTGCTTAATAGTCATTCTTTCCCATTTGCAATTGACTACGAATGATATTTCCATTTGCAATTGACTAAGAATAATTTTTGCATAGCTGTTTGTGGTCACCCGTCCCACCAGATGCATCACTCTCTAGTTGCTAATTATGGATGATCATAATAACAACTCTTCTTCAAAAAGGGGATTTAGGAGGAGGAAATGGCAATAAAGGGAACTGAAGATTAACTACATTCATCTTATGTCAAAATACCACTATAACTATGTAGATTCAAGTACCCTTACAAGCCTGGCAGAGTATCATTTAGCTCCTCGTGCGTATTGAGAATTTGAATGCTGACATTGAGAAAGCTGACTTGGTGGCTGAAATATTGACTTCCCTTAATCTGCTAGGCATATATGAAGTTTTGTGCGAAGCAGTGCCGAGTCACTGCCTTTTTGCGCTAGATATTGTGATTGGTTGTGCGCAGTTATTTTTCATCATATTGTTGGCAGACATTTGGTCACAAAATTTTTTGCTTTATATACTTGTGTAGATTTGCAGCTTTTCCAAATTTAAGTTTTATGTGACATGATTCAACGTTGCTGGCTTCACTATGCAGGGATTGGCAAACAGGAGGACAGGTGCTACAAGTATTAATGCTGAGAGTTCTCGTTCACACAGCGTGTTTACCTGCGTTGTTGAATCTCATTGCAAGGTACACAGAGTCCAATGTCTGTTCTGATTTAGTGGGTGATGTTCTTCTCCTCAATGTCATATGTTTTGTTCTCATTTCATTTAAAAGTAGTCATTCAATTTCTCGTGCATGTGGTACTGCAGAAGATAATTTCAATTGTTTACATTTCAGGGTGTATCAGATGGTAAGAGCAGTTTCAAGACTAGCAGAATAAACTTGGTTGATCTAGCTGGGTCAGAAAGACAGAAGCTGACTGGTGCAGCTGGAGAGCGGTTGAAAGAAGCTGGGAACATCAATCGGTCTCTCTCACAGTTAGGGTATGTCTACATCTCTTAGCTCATTTTGAAGTCTATAGGTTCATCAAGTCCTTGGCTTCATCATTTCCGGGGAAAAGCATTATAAATATCTTCATTGCATGATGGCCTGATGTGGACAAAATTATGATGTTACATTATAATCTCACTTATGATAATAGAGTTCATTCAGAGGACATGTCCAGAAAAAGGTGAAAGTTTGTACAATGAACCCCGTGTTGATTGCTTTGCAGGAATTTGATCAACATTCTTGCAGAAGTTTCTCAAACAGGAAAGCAAAGGCATATTCCATATAGAGACTCGAGGTTGACATTCTTGTTACAGGAATCCCTTGGTGGAAATGCAAAAATGGCAATGATCTGTGCAATTTCCCCGGCACAAAGGTGATATTCCCTAGTCTCCTGTTACAAGCTCGCAACTTTTCTGTTGTAATTTTGGCTGACATTTTACTATCTGTATCACAGCTGTAAGAGTGAGACTTTCAGCACACTGAGATTTGCGCAGCGTGCAAAGGCGATTAAGAATAAGGCTGTTGTAAATGAAGTCGTGGAGAATGATGTCAATTTCTTAAGAGAAGTGATACGACAGCTTAAGGTTCATTTCATTTTTAGCTCAAGGTTCTTGTATACATATATATTCATATATGTTCGGTGCCTGGCTCACTCAAAGTTATTTTTCTTGAATAGGATGAACTGGTACGACTAAGGGCAAATTCGCAACATTCTGATCCAACTGCAGCTTATTCAAATGGATGGAGTGCACGTAGAAGCTTGAATCTCCTGAAGTTGAGCCTTAGCCGTCAGATGATGTTCCCACGTGTTGACGATGACGGTGATGAGGAGATGGAGATTGATGAGGAAGCTGTCGAGCAAATATGCAACCAAGCTAACTTGGGGCCAATGGATGCTGATGGTGGCAGAGCATTGGAAAATGGTTGCATTGATAAGCAAGCTTCGGAAATTCCTGATGTGAGCATGGAAGAAGCAACTCCCGAGATAGATCATTCCACAATGAGAGGATCAAGTTGTTGGAACGAGGAACCGGGAACAGATGAAAAAGTTACTTATGATGAAACTCCAGGCAAGACACTTGGAAACGACTCTGTAGCTCCTAATCTAAGTATTGTTCCAAGCGATGTTTCTCCAGAACTGAAGTCTCCACCCCTAAGTGTTTCTCCCAAAGTAATTAGCAGTAGCAGGAAAAGTCTCAGAACTTCTGAAAAAATTCCGAGGACCAGTGGCATAGGCAGAGAAAACATTCAAACATCGGTTTCCAATGTTGCCAAGAAAAGCTTCTCCAGTGCTTTGACTGCTCTTTCTGGTAACAAAGGTCATTTGACTTCTGATCATTTGGCAGCCAGCATTCACCGTGGTCTTGAGATTTTTGATAGTCATCGGAAGAGTTCAATTTTTGGGAGATCGTCATTCAGGTTTAATCCAGCAGAGATGAAGCCAGTTTTACCTGTTGAAAAAGTCGAAGTCGGTGTTCAAACTTTGCCTGAAACTGATGAGACCATGGAAGAAAATACAGTGATCTATTTGCGTAGTGATTGCAAGAGTAGAAATCTTCAGGGAGATCCTAAAGAGGCTAATGATACGTCATGCCTTCAGTTAGTTCCCGTCGATGGCTCACTGTCTGTTGAGAAATCTAAGAAACAAGTACCAAAAGTAGGTTAAATGCGTGCATGAATTTCAATGATTTTACTTTTCATTACATTTATGCTTTGTGTTTAACGTATGCTTCTACTGTACAGGCAGTGGAAAAAGTCCTGGCAGGTGCAATTAGGAGGGAAATGGCTCTGGAAGACTTCTGTTCTAAACAAACATCTGAGATTGCGCAGCTAAATCGTTTGGTCCGTGTCAATAATTATAATGTGGGCTAAGTTTATCCCCATAAACTTAAGAGATTGTCTGATGTTATTCCCACCATGTACAGGTCCAGCAATACAAGCATGAAAGAGAGTGCAATGCCATCATAGGACAGATGCGGGAGGACAAAATAGCTCGACTTGAGAACCTTATGGATGGCGTGTTGCCTACTGAGGAGTTCATGGAAGAAGAATTAGCATCCCTCATAAAAGAACATGAGGTATGGACCTTGTTTCTATGGTATTTGTGGATCTGACTGACTGAGTTTGTTATTTCGGTAACTAACATTGTCATCCTTCCATGTATAATAGCTTTTGAAAGAAAAATACGACAACCATCCTGAGGTTCTCAGGGCAAATATTGAGCTGAAACATGTTCAAGATGAACTGGAAAGATACCGAAACTTCTTTGATCTGGGTGAGAGGGATGTCTTAGTGGAAGAAGTTCAAGATTTAAGAAGCCAGCTCCAATATTACATTGATAGTTCGTCCAAGTCAGCTCCGCAAAGAAGGTCTCTTCTGAAGTTGACGTATTCCTGTGAACCAAGTTCATCTCCACCTTTGAGCGCAATTCCAGAGTCTACTGAGGAAAGCGCAGAGGTGAAGCTTGAGCGGGAACAAACAAAATGGACTGAGGTGGAGAGCCAATGGATCTCTCTTGCTGATGAACTAAAAATGGAACTTGAGTCAAGCCGTTCCCTGGCAGAAAAGCTGAAACGGGAGCTCGAATCTGAAAAGAATTGTTCAGATGAGCTGAAAGAAGCTATGCAATTGGCCATGGAGGGCCATGCACGTATGCTTGAACAATACGCAGATCTCGAGGAAAAACACATGCAACTTCTTGCAAGGCATAGGAAGATACAAGAAGGAATTGATGATGTTAAGAGAGCAGCGTCTAAAGCAGGTGTTAAGGGGGCTGAATCGAAGTTCATCAATGCCCTTGCAGGGGAAATATCAGCCTTAAAAGTGGAAAGGGAAAAGGAGAGGCGGTATATGAGAGACGAAAAGAAAGCTCTCCAAGCACAACTGAGAGATACTGTCGAGGCTGTACAGGCTGCTGGTGAATTACTCGTACGTCTGAAAGAGGCAGAGGAAGCAGTTGCTGCTGCAGAGGTAAGTTCAATTTTGCTTTTTAGATCATCCTTATGTTTCATGCTGTGGAAGTTAATGTATTTAACCTTAAGGCACTCCATCACAGGAAATGGGTACTGTCTCCTTTAAAGGAATTCTTACACTGCTTATATTTACGGACCTGGGGAGTATAATTGCTCAGAATCGCGAAAAGTAGGGTCTTGCAGAAATGTCTATCCTGCTGTATTTTCGAGTTCTATAGTTTATTAAAGACTCGAGGAGGAAAAATGAGGAAATACTTGATAAACGTGTACTCAACATGCAAACTGATAACTTTTGTCAAGGAAACCACAAATTTCACCCCCTTTCTGGGATCAAGTAGCAGTGGATCTGCATTAAGAAAAAAAAGTATCATAAACAATGATGCGTTTAAAGTTAGAGCATGTGAAATTAAAGGCCCCCGACCTAGGGAGTTTACATATATGAGGTCCATATATAAGCTTAATTGGGGTTCCGTCCTAAAACTGATTGGCATTGTATGGAATAACTCATAGACTTATATGTTGGTCTCTTCCTTCTCGCAAGTCCAATGTGGGATTCTTGCTAGACTCATACGTGGAGTTCTCAATAGAGCATGACTTTTGTATCCATTTAAATGTACATAATCGGAGAGCTAGAGCCTCGTAAATTGTTTGTGTAGAACTTGAATGAAGTTGCTGAATCTCTGGGTAGTAAAGTAAGACTTGGTATATTTTACCCAGCAATATATCGTAGAACTCACGGATCATCCCATCCCTTCCATGCCCCCCTGGTTTCATGCATCCTCCTTTTCGAATCTCACGCTGATGCTCTCTTAAGCCGCCTGTGCTTTTTTACTTAATTTTAGGGTTTTCATGTAAATTTATCTGTTATTACTTATCTTTCTTCCGTCTATTTTCATTTTCTATCAGATTGCTATTTGACATCTAAATCGAACTCAATTATTGGGAATTTTTCCTAACAAAATATCTTCACCAGTTTTTCTTTTCGACAGTGGGAGAAGAGTTACTTCTATTGATGGACACTAACCCCTTCTGTTGAAATCATAACTATTTTGCAGCGGAGAGCTACAAAAGCGGAAGAAGAAACCGAAAAGATGTGCAAAAGCATCGATAAACTAAAGAAGAAACATGAAAGGGAGATGGCTACTCTTAATCAGACAATTGAGGAATGCCGGTTACCAAAAGACACACCACAGGACTCTTATCTTGAACCCAACTCAACCAAGTATGACACGGAGGAGTGCCAAGACACAGGCGACGAGCGATGGAAAGAAGAATTTAAGGATTTCTTTGACGCTGACACAGAGTTATCCAAATTCGGAGAACCCACATCTTGGTTTTCTGGGTACGATAGATGCAACATATAAGGTGATAACTTAGTGTATGTAATATGTATTTCTCATCCATAGTGTAACATTCATGTTGTTCTCTCTGGTATATAGGTTCAGTTTCTCACCATTTTGTGTGAGTGCTAATGTTTTTGCTATCCAATTTGTATTCAGCTTGAAGTTCCTGAGTTTAGTGTCAAGCCCATCAATTCTTTCCTTCCCCCTTGTGTCACCCATCTTTTTGTGTCTAAGTTATTGTCCCCCTTGGCCTCTCTCGGTGTTGCTGAGTTTGTGTGGCAGGGTTAGCTCTTTTCTATGACATTCAGATTTTTTTTCTTTGTTTTACTTTTCCCTTGCATTGTATTGCGTATTAGGGTTTGTACTCGTTATCGGGAAAATACGGAAATGGCGACTGGACTGTTGCTTTGGATTGAAATGACCCCACCCCTAGTTTGAATGGATCAGTATATGGTCCTTTGACAGGATTGAGAGAGAGAGAGAGACGAGTGTGAAAATTTATGTCTGCATTCTTTTATCATTTTCTATCTGCAGTTTTTTATTGGTTTTGAAAACAATTTATTCTTGTTTTGTTTTTTTGCATTTTGTTTTCACTTAAGCTAGGAAGATTTGGAAACAAAAGAAACTGAAAACTAGTAAAAATCATTCCTCGAAACCTAGATTTAAGTTTGCAGAAAACAAAAAATTGTACATAGAAAATCCTTTTTGCATAGACTTGGTATCAAAAACACCCACTAGCCCAACATGATATATACTACAATAACAATATGTATTATTCACACTTTAAGCTCATGCATTACTTTGAAGTTTGATGTGTTAGAATACAAAATCCTTTGTCTGCTGCAGAACTTTCAACTAATGACTTAAGCTTTTTTATTAAAATAATGGTTAAAGGACAGTAGTAGACCAGATGCTGTCACAGTATGTAACTTTGTTGGTGCATGGGCTAAGATAATTAATGAGTTTGGGTGAGAGTGTCAAGAGGATAGGGGGCCAATCTGCGAGTGGATCAGACTATGCCATGTCCACCAGTTTCTATTAAGTCTGGCCACAAGTCAATTTTTCCTTAGAATATTTATCACTTATTATTAAGACATTATTATCGAAAAGGGTGCCAACATGCCAGCAATGAATCTCATCAAAACTTTGAACTTAAATGTGCTTGAGCGAGAGTAGTGTCAAGATGAATGACCTCTTGGAAAGTCCTTGTGTTGCATCGCTCAGGTTGGGGGTTCTTGGAAAGGCTGCGTACATCTACCCTCCCAGACCCTGCTTAGGCGGGAGCCCTTGAAGCACTGAGAATGTTACTTGCTTGTTGCTTGCTTGCTTGCTTTATTACGACATTTCGATAAGCATAGTAAAGTGCCCAGAGGTTTGAAAAGAGGGAATTTATCACTTAGTAATTATAAAATTTTGGCATTTATTGCTTGTATAGCTTTATATTTTAATATATACAATATGATACTATGAGATTTGAAAAGACTATAACCTAGGTATTTAATAGCCTAGTGGTAGAGAACGCCGGCGGCTAACCATGGCACCTAGGTTTGATCCCCACTACAGATTTGTGGCTTGCCTTTATGGGGGAATTTAAAGGGATTTTAAAAAGATTATGCAAAAAATCAATAGATCGTGAAAAAGATTCACCAAATTTCGATTAAAATATCTATTTGCTTCTTAAATTATATGTCATGTCAACTTTTGTGAGCAAAATAATAATCAAATTATAATAGAGTACCTGCTAAATTTTAAAATTTGGGACATGTTAGTGATATATTCTTTAAATCTCAGAATAATTCAATGTGTACATCAAAAAAATTAGAATACTTAAATAATAAATAATTAAATTTCAGAATATCTGAACGATAAATTAAAAAAAAAAGGGGCTTGTCATTGCAGACCATAGAACATACGGCTTGTGGCCCCTGTCTGATCCACTAGATATTGCAACAAATGCAGGCATAACATTCAATCCCTATCCACTATTTTTCTTTTTTTTGGTAATCCAGGTGTCTAAAATAACGATGTTAGATAATTTCAACAGAAGCTATTACACGCTAGGAAAGACAGTTATACAACGTTTTCTTTGGGTGTCAAAAAAGATCTATATCGAAGAAGATAACGAGGTACTATTCAAGGCTTTGAATTGAAAAGTGCCTTAAGTGAAAAATTCACAAGATGATAGAAGATGTCATTTACCTGAAAAATCTTTGTGATGACATTATAGTCAATCGTGTCTATAGGATAACTAATATGGCAACATACTGGGTTACAAACTCAAGCATTTTCACTTCTACGTCAGCTGAATGCATGTATCTCCTTGATTTCGATATGTTGTGGTTCATCTTATTCTACGGTTCCTTAGGAAAACCTTTCCTTTGAAAGGGTAGCTAAGTGTCACGGGATGAGCACAGATCACCGGAGTGGCGCTCGGGTCCCTGAGGCAAGGACCGGGCTAGCGTACCCAATATGGTCAACAAGCAGCAATATGCAGCTTCAAGAGACGAAATACACTGCATACCATGGACATACCTGCATACAACCCATGCGCATTAGTATCGAACAGGCTAAGGAGACTCCATATAGCATATGTCTGGTTATTGAACACCGGAGACAGTGTCAGCCAAAGGTGGCCCGCGATACTCTCCCCCACCTAATTTCGCAAACGTCCTCGTTGCGGGTGCCTGCCCATCGTTACATCCCTGCATCTTTAGCGGCCTTGATTGGTCACAGGACGGCCACATCGTCATCCCCTCCAGCATGACACCTCTGACATGCCAGTGACACTCACCCGAACGATAAACAGCGTGCCCAAAAATCAACCTGCTAGCTCCATGCACCATGGTGCACCACGTACACATCTCGCTCCACGATACTTGTTGACTCTTCACCTTGTGAACTTCGCACTGCACCCAAGGATCGGCCCAATCTCCACGCACAAAGCTAGCCATACGGTCAGCACGTGCCTGACAGACACCCAACACGGTGCGCCTTCCACCACAACCAGAACTTCGAGCCACTCAACTTCACTCCGAAAGTTCTTCGTTGGAGTGCTCCTCCCACATAATAAGTGTCCATGCCCACGGACAAACCCGCTCGACGTACCTGGGACACAAGCAACTCCCGTTCACCAGGAGTGTCCACCACCATGGACAAAGCCCGATCCCACCACAGCTGCTTACTCGCGTATCATGAGCCTTGCTCTGATACCACTTGTCACGAGATGAGCACAGATCACCCGTGCAGCGCCCAGGGCCCCTGAGGCTAGGGCTGGGCCACCCTATCCACTATGGTCAACAAGCAGCAATATGCACCTTCAAGAGAAGAAAACCAAGGCATACCACAGACATACTTGCATACAACCTATGCGCATTAGTATTGGACAAGCTAAGGAGACCCCATATGACATATGTCTGCTTATTGAGCACCGTGGATAGTGTCAACCAAAAGCGGCCCATGATATAAGGATCCTCTATGCCATACCCAAAAAAGAGTATGGTGAATCGGGATGACAACGTTATTGATGCGAAGAAAATCAAGGAGGCTAGGCGAGTAATCGGGATGGGTAAAAGACTAGGTCTGAATTTTGATAACTTCGATACGCCTAAGGTGAGTGCCATGCTCCATAGAAGGATGTGAGGGATCGACATTGATCAATGGGTCCTTTGTGGTGAGACATGAGATGACGTCAATATGAATGATAGCAATGGATTTGATCCAACTTCGGTAAGTCCCATGGTTTCATCAGTTTTAGCAATCCGATGCTATAACTTCCTGTTGTTTCGTAGATCTTGTCGTCGTTGTCGAGTTTGTCATTGTCATGCGTCAGTCGTGTTTTGCCTACTTTAGTTTTGCTTCCTGTTTTTGTCTTTTTTTTGTTATCTCTTTTCATCCCCGTTCTTTCACGGAAGGACTCAGGTCTCACTTGGTCGAGTTACCTGTTTTATTCACGACTTTGTCTCTAATTATCAAAAAAAAATACCCAAAAAGGAGAAAAGTTTATGCTTTGCTTAATTCTCGAGCTTTCCACACTTCCCAATCGAAGTCTTTCTGTGTGTGTTGCAAGGAATTTGAGCCCTAATTGTGGGGCTCAAAACCGAGATCAAATACTTCATGAGGTAAAAAACTTGTTTATGCAAACACACTTTTTGTGGAGTCCTTTTATAAAAAGTGTCATCAACAGGGATATCTTCTCTAAAAATATTATAGTTTTTACTTGTACTCCCACTTTAAAGGAAAAAAACACTATTTTTCCCCTTATAATTAAAAACAAAAAAATAACTTTTACATAAAAACACGTTTCTTCCTATGTCAAACACCATTCAAATATGAAAAAACTTTCTTTTATGGGAAAAAAGCTTAACCAAACATGCCCTCAGTCTAAGTCTATTACCAGTTGAGTTACCCGATTAGATGGTAGGCACTCGTTATCGAACTAAATAAGGAAAAATAAATCTAAAGGGGACATTGTGAAGACAAAAGAGGAGCAAATGAGAGTAGCAGAATTTAAGAGAGGGGGAGGGGGAGATGGGCATTGACAACAGCATGTGGAGACACTTTGTCGATTCGATGAAAGAAGACTACTTGAATTGTTCTTATTGGCAGGTGTTTTTGTGTGTTTGGTGTGGAAATGATGTTATCTTAATATCATATTTGAGCTTTAAATGTCCCTTATCTCTTTGCTTTGTTATTTTTTGTATGTGGGCCTTCATTTGTACAATTTGTTTTTTTTTTTTTTGATAATTAGAGAGAAAAGTTGAGATACGAAGCAGGTGCACTCGTAAGAGTGGGGCTTGAGAGTATACGTAGAAAAGTGTGCAACAGAAAAGAAAAGGCCAATGCAGAAATATTACAAAAGATATCAAAAATAAAAGTGGAAATCAAAAAATTCTAAAAGAGCTCACCAACATTGGATAAGGCACAAAATAAGAGGAAATATCTAAGGACCATATACTAGATAGAATGAAGCATGAGAAGCAAACCTAACGGAATGAGATGACCTTAGATAGAGTAAAGTGGCGGTTAAAAATACGTGTAGACCCAACTGTTTGCATTAGACATTGCCTATAGATTTGCATGTCTGTTATTATTGTTGCTTCATTTCATTTGGGTAGTGTCTATTTGCATTAAATATGCCTATTTTCATTTGACGGAGTAGGGTTCAGGGCCCTTTGGAAACAACTTCTTTACAAGGTAGCACCTTCTAAGGGTAACGCTGCATACATCTCACCCTCCCAGAGCCTACTTTGGCGGGAGTCTTTTTAAGGCGCCATCGGGCTACTGTTGTTGTTGTTGTATACTTCATTCTTACAATATGAAATCATTCTTGTTTCTTCACCTGTTAGCTAGCTTATTCCTTAGCAAGATATTTGGTTTCATGTAAGTTTCTATTGTAAGGCCGCCGAGGTCAGACTCCAAGGAAAGGAAAGAGGACAAAACTCCGGGTATTTTTTGGTGTACGTGATCTGAAGTGTTAAGGATTGCTTCTCCTTTAGGTTGAGCTTTAGCTTAATATTTATAAAAAGAGAATGATGGTGATATGTCTCTAAGAAGATTTAACATTGTCCTTCACTTGACACGTGTATATAGGGTTACTAGCGTAACAAATGGGCTAGTAACTTGGGGTCCTTCTTGGAGGTTGGTGTGCACATAGCTCAAAGAACCCAGACAACTCATTTAGGTGAACATCTTCATTTAGTCTCCAAATTAAGCGCAAAGATGGTGGATTGGCCATGGGGAGAAAGCTGACGAGTAACTTGTAAGAGTGCATACAAATGAGTAACTTACTACAGGTGGTTGGGGCATGTAACAACATCGTTGGGTCCACTCTCGTACCCCTTATCACTTACGCCCGGTTTATACCAACTGGAATATCAACCAACTAATATTTTTATCAACAATATTAGAGCCTTGTTGACAAAGAGGTTAGTTCAAATCCCATTAAATCTTGCTTTCAATGTTGATTTTGAAATATAATTTAAACATAAGGTGTAAGGTGAACTTATGCACATTCACGGTTCAAACCTAATGAGCATTTGCTTGAGAGGGCATGCTAGAATAAGGAACAACCCTCATATCGTTTAAGCTTTGAGATAGTTGGTTACTTAATAATCATCATTGAGCCTATGCTTGAGGTGCACAAGGTCCGGTTTGGTGGTTTATAGTTACTAAATCAGACCAAACCGCAAAAATACTGTTTGACAATTTTACAAGCCAAAACCAAACTATTTTGTCTCACAAACCAAACCGGACCAAACCGTAATTATGGTCCGGTTTAGTCCGTTTTGTGGTATTAACCATTACAATAGAAAAAATATTATTAACACTAGTTTGAACATAATTTGATCAATATTAAAATCATTGCTAACTACAAAAACATCCAAAAATACAAAAAATTTACTTCTCTTTCTAATTAATAATTTAAACATGTTTATACTACCTATTACATGAACAAAAACTACAAACATTACATAAAATTGGTTTGTTAAATTCAGCATTAACATTTTTGGATAAATTCAGCAGTAACACTGGGTCTGTTAAAATTTTTGTTAAGTTGTTAATGAAATATTTAGTGGTTTACTTACATAATGCATTAAATTGAATAAATGAATGGATTTTACTTGCATCTAATATGATTTTATTGTTAAAAATTACATTATTACCTTAAGTTAAATTTGACCAAATGGCTAAATTGACATAATATAAATTTTAAAGGGAAAGAATATATGATTTAATGTTTTGTGGGGATTACTCCTAATTAATCCTAATTGTCCCATCAGCCATATTTTTAATGACCACAAATCATAACACCCAAATTTGATTGAATTTAGAATTGTCAACAGTAAATGGACGAGACAAGTTATGATATGGGTTTTGACAGACATTTTTTGAAAAATAATTGTACCCGTTAAGAAAAAGAATCATCTACCCCCACCCCTTCGCTCGAGCAGAGTACGGAGGGCTGGTGGCGCACGCGTGCGTGGTTCCCACCACTCTCTCACCCTTAACTTAATTCAAGAACTTGAGTGGCATATATATATTTGAGCTCAACAAAAACATCCCTCTTTTTTCTACGTGGGATGCATGTCTTGTAACCACCCTTTTACTTGTATCTTTTTCTAACAAGGTTATTGGTACAAGGCGCACATGGGAATATAGAAAAAAGACTTGGTTTAACTTATGACGGTAATGAATCAGATACGGTTGAGTTTTTTGCAAAGATGGAATAAAGCATTAGGTGTTTTGACCCCTGTCAATCTCATCTCTAGTTTGGGTACGGTTGACCCTTTTTCCCTATCTATGGTCCATCTCAACTTCTGGTGCTGTATACATATAGTGCCAATTAGATTCTTTCCTCCTTTATCCTGGTATGTGATTCAATGAACACTCTTGAGTCCTACAGTCGGCCGCGCTTTGAGATCCTATTGAGGATTTCAAAGATGTATATAAATACAATGGCGTGCCCTTTGGTTCTGTCGAGAGAAGGGTGTGGATTGAGGTTTATGGATTGCCTCTTTAATGTTGGTCCAAAGATTGCTTCACGGATATTGCAAAATTGTGGGGAAAGTTCGTCAGGATGGATGCAAGGACGTCCGCTATGAGGTGTGTGGATGTTGCTAGGATCCTTATTGACACTTGCTCCACTGCTACATTCATCTGACAGTCCAAGTTCAGTTTATTGGGGGATCACGTTTGGTTCTTATAAAGGAGGGTAATTCTGAGGTTATTCCAGACTATTCATCCGGAGTTGTTGCTTTAACGGCTTCGGCTAGATTGGCCAGGGAGCAGGCCTCGTTTGCGACGCAGACCAATCGAGATATTCATGACACAACAGTGACACGGCAATACTCACGGGATGAATCTCTCCCTGTTCGAATGATGGATGTTGTAGATTCTCTGCATCTGGAATCAGAACGCTTGATAACTAGGGAAGAGAATACATTTCCTACCCTACGGTTGGCAAACGAAGGGATGGGAGTTGCTTGGCAGCCATCTGGACATGTCTCCATCCACATCAACGGCCAAATCATTGGGAGATGGACCCTACAACGGTCACTCCTGCATGCCAGGCCTTGTGCTTCACAGCATGTGGCACATCCTCCTCTACTATTGGCATGGGTTGAGAATCGAGAAGGTCCAGCTTAGCAACATCATGATCAGATAACCACACCGGATACCGATACCCGGGGAAGCAACAGTGATAATGAGTCAACGACATCTGGGCCGAAATTTCCTCCAGGATTCGAGCCAATAACAACAATTGATATCTCTCAAGCTGAGGTTAGTTGGCCACAGAGTCAACAAGTATCAGCTCCACTCATGGAAGGGCCTAGCTTGGGCGGGAGGAAAAAAGAAAAACTCTGCACAACGAAAAGAGAAAGGAAAATGATCAAGCGCAAGATGAAGGAGGAGAGAAGCGGGAGTTGCAAGAATTCTTGAAGGATATGTCTCCTAGAAGTAATGCTGGAAAATCGACTAAGACAGCCGGGAAGAGGAAGAAACGAAATAGGGGAAATCGAATCAACAAGATCACGGAAGAAGAGTATGATGAGAGGATCCTCAATGCGAAGTAGGTAATAGAGCTAGGAGAAAAGGTGGGCTTCACCTTTGATGGTCTCGACCCAGCTATGGTGGCAGACTTTATTGCTCAATGATATGATTTGAGTGTTGGGTTGTGGCTTCAATCCCTCTCTCGGTTCTTGTGCTGGTCTTCTGTTTCTTCTCTTGCTTTGATCCCTGTTTGTGTTGGTTGCGCATGCTGTTGTTTCTTGTCTCCGTGTCTTTTTTGGTCCTTTGCTCGCACTCTTTTGTGTTGTGTGTTGTAGCAAGCGTTTCTGTTCCGATTTTCTTGTTTTGTATTGGTTGTTTTTGGTCCCTGTGTTGTTGCGGCCGGACTCTGGCCTCGCCTAGCGAGTGGCCAGCTTGTTTAGCGATTTTGTCGCAACCTATCAAAAAAAAATTGGAGTTTTTAACAGTAAAAGAAACCTCAAGCTCATTGAAGGAATCACTACTATAATTAAATCGACAAATTTGAAAGTGCTCAAACGCAAAATTTAATTTTAAAAAAGGGAGATCGGCAAGGAGGGGCGACAGTGCTATGGAGGATGCTAAGGCTTGTTAAAATAAAACAGCGAAACTAGCAAAAATAGCAATAAAACTTCAGCAAAAAATTGCAGTGAAAAATCAGCAAAAATTCAGCAAAAATACCTAAATACAACAATCAAATAAACAATACTGAAAAGTGGAAAAATTGATTAGAATACCGAAGATACCACGCCGTGGCAAATAACACTATCCTAAAAGACGATTTTGCCGCTGCTACGGTGCAAATAGTAGTATCAGCGACTGTTTATGTGTCCTAAGCGAGCATGCCACAATTCAACAAGATAAGCAGAAGAGATACCAACATTGTTATTCATGCAAACAGCGTCAAGAACAAACTGACCCTCATTTCAAAATCCCTTGCGCACAAATTCCCCATTTTTAGTTAGGACTAGTTTGCCTGAGTCAAAGAATAACTTTAAACTAGCTTTAATCAAAAGACTACCCGATATCATATTCCTATGCATTTTAGACATATGCAGCACATTTGTTAAGGTAAGAAATTTTCCAGAAGTGAGTTTTAAAGAAATCTTCCTTTTTTCCGATGATAGGTGCTGCTGCAGAATTGCCTATGTAGACTACCTCCCCATTGGTCACTCTCTAGTATTCTTGGAACATACTTCGGTTTGTGCAGATATGCCTGGTAGTTCCACTGTCCACTATTCATTCAATCATATTGTTCACTAGGTTTGAAGTCTGAAAGATGCTTTTTCCTTTATTCTTAAACTTGTCAGATGCACTAGGCCTAGCTTTTATAATATTAGCTTTAGAAAGGTTGGAGTAGGTCTTTAAGCCTATTTTCTTCTTCAATTTTCAAGTGGCTTACTAACTCCTCTAATGTCAAGTCCTTTTTCTTATGCATAAGCAGATTTCTATAATCCTCCCAGGAAGGTGGAAGTTTTTCAATCAAAACATAGACTTGTGTAATATTACATATTTTAAAGCCTTGTGACAAAAGAGTGGTTACTGTATTTTCATATTCAATGACTTGATCAATTATCGGTTTATTGTCCACGAATTTGAAATCTAACCTCTTACTGACTGCATATTTCCTAGTCCCTACATCATCACCCCCATATTTTTTCGAAAGGAGTCACAAATCTCTTTTAATGAGTCTAATTTTACATATATATCAAAGAGTCCATCACTCATGTAATGCAGCAACTTACCCCTACAGGTTCAGTTATCCGCGGCGAATTTTCTTCATATGCCTTTTTTTTCATTTTCACCCTCAAGTAGCTCTTTTTTTCATAAAGTACATAATCGATATTGACTTGCTCTAGGTAAAATAAAATTTTCTGAGACCACCTCCTATAATTTTTCCCATCTACGGGGCTCGACTTTAGACATGTCGCGAAGAGGTAATTTTGTTGCATGTTTAAATATAGATATGTAAATATAAATCATCTTTTAGATTGTTAAAATAAAATAGCAAAAACAACAATATTGCAGCAAAAATAGAAGTAAAAATTTAGTGAAAAATCAAAAAAAAAAAATGCAGGGAAAATTCTGCAAAAATTTCAGTGAAAAATACCTAAACAAAATAATTAAATAAATAATACAGAAAAGTGGAAATTTTGATTTGAATACTGAATATACCGCGCTGTGGCAAATAACCACTGTCCTAAAAGACGATTTCACCGCTGTTCTGGTGCAAGCAATAGTATCGGCGGCCGTCCTCTAGGATTAACACGGTCCGGCTGTTAACGTGCACTCATTAATCGTCGGGTAGGAGAGCCGAAGAACTTTGCCCAAGTATTTTAGAGAAAAAAAGAAGACTAAATAGGAGGGAAGAGATGAAGAGTGTTGTTGTGTTGATGATATGTTAATGCTGAAAGGAAGAGGATTTAAGTAGCTGAAAATAATAGCCTCCCAGCGGCCAGAAAAACGGTAATATGGCATGAAAACTGATGTAAATAATCCTAATTATCCCAACAGCCATATTTTTAATGACCACAAATCATAACACCCAAATTTGATTGAATTTAGAATTGGCAACAGTAAATGGACGAGACAAGTTATGATATGGGTTTTGACAGACATTTTTTGAAAAATAATTGTACCCGTTAAGAAAAAGAATCATCCACCCCCACCCCCTCGCTCGAGCAGAGTACGGAGAGGTGGTGGCGCACGCGTGTGTGGTTCCCACCACTCTCTCACCCTTAACTTAATTCAAGAACTTGAGTGACATATATATATTTGAGCTCAACAAAAACATCCCTCTTTTTTCTACGTGGGATGCATGTCTTGTAACCACCCTTTTACTTGTATCTTTTTCTAACAAGGTTATTGGTACAAGGCGCACATGGGAATATAGAAAAAAGACTTGGTTTAACTTATGACGGTAATGAATCAGATACGGTTGAATTTTTTGCAAAGATGGAATGTGGCATTAGGTGTTTTGACCCCCTGTCAATCTCATCTCTAGTTTGGGTACGGTTGACCGTTTTTTCCTATCTATGGTCCATCTCAACTTCTGATGTTGTATGCATAGAGTGCCAGTTAGATTCTTTCCCTTTTTTTTTTTTTTTTTTTTTGTTTTCTTGTTTTTGTCCAGTTGTATACATGCTTCTGTATTTGCTCTCTAATCCTCACTTTTATGCAGGTTGACTGTGGCCTCATTTGTACGAATTGTCCGTCTTGTACTGCGACCATGCCACTAATTATTGAAAAAAAAGAAACAAAACTTAATTTTGAGCTTGAATTTGTCACCCGACTAAAGCTAGATAATCAATATCGCAAGTGGGAAGATAAAAATTGATGATTATATATGATAATCACACGATGAAATAAAGCATGATTATAGGGGCCATATAAATGAGAGTACTATATGTTGCTGCAACTACAATCTTCCTATCAATTCAAGTTTAAAAGGGAAAATAATTGTTGACCCTTGTGGTTAAAGTTACCCTAAATAATTGACAAACATTGTGTTACATTAGAGACAAGGATTACTACTTTATTACGTGCATGGACCCCGTCTTTAAAACCTCATCTTTTAACTCCGGCCTCGGTCCCACAACCCTACTATTAGGTTCATTACAAAAACAAACCCAGTGCCTCAAGGGCTCCCACTAATGCAGGGTCGGGGGAGGGGGGATGTACGTAGCCTTGTCCCTCCAGGGTGCTACCCCAAAGGGAGGCTATGTCCGAGAACCCCTAACCTAAAACTTGGAGGCATAATAGCAACAGCCAAGGCAATAGCAATAGTACAAAGAGAACATAAAGCAATAAAAATCAATAAAACCATAGAGCAACAAGTAGTAAAACAACAAAGCAAAATGCGCCGTGACACAAAAAGCCTAGGGGCGCTACATCTAGCCTAGATAAGCTCCACTATTCTAAACCGCTAAATTGCTATATCGGCTACATCTTTGCTAGCTCTCCACTGAACTTTATCTAAGGCCTTCTCTTCATTTAGGTTTAGGTGAGTGAGGTTGTGTCGAATCGTCTCCATCCATCTCTTCTTTAACCTGCCTCTCCTTCTCCTCTTGGCCTTATGTATTTGTTTATAATGTATTATGTCTAGAATTAATTTAGACTGGATTTCGAAGTAGAGGTTTGTAGTGAAGAGGATGGACTCGACCCTTTGAGTTTAGTTATATTAGATTGGATCAGTATATATTGCGCTGGGTTAGTATACCCAATATTTTAGGGTTTCCGTGGATCTCTTTCTCTATATACATTCTTGTAGGGCTTTTGACCCTGTGTAACACAGAGAGAATTAGAGAATTACTTGTAAAATTTTTATTCTGAATCTGGTGAAGTTTTTGTTAGGTTTATGTCTCAAATTACTTGTTTTAGGTTTATGGGGTTGCCGTAGGGTCACCGATCGATCGGGAGGGAAGCCCGATGGATCGGGTGCTTTAAGGAAAGTTTCGAGGCTGATCGATCGGCCGGTTCTGATCTATCGGGCCCTCCCTGACCTACGCCTATAAATTAGGACGTAAGGTTTCGTCACAATTGCAACCCAATTAAGAGTGAGGCATCGCCATTAAGAAAAGAGGTGATTTTGTAATTCCTCCAATATATTCGAGTGCTACGAGAGTTTAGAGAAAGTCATTGTAATTCTTTCATAGATCTCGTTCAAAGGAAGTGTCGTTGTAATTCTTCCGTTCAGTATCAATAAAGAATCTCCATCTCCGCCCGTGGTTTTCTCCCCTCTCGATTGTAGAGGGGTTTCCACGTAAATATTGTGTGTTCTTGTTTGTTATTTCTTTCTCCATATATTTGTTTACTTCTCGTTTTGTGTGAGTCATATTATTTGAATCGAATCAAGTTACCAGGGTTTCACGCTTCCGCATCAAGTTTTATCCCTAAAAAATTGGTATCAGAGCATATCAAATTTGTTTAAGTTTTCTTTTCAAATTGGTATCAGAGCCAAGGTTCAGAGCCTTGGGTGGAATTTGTATCAGAGCCCTGTTTATTTCGATTTGGTAATATGACATCCGCAATTAAGACCGAAGTTGAGAAGTTTGGTAGTCAAGAGAGCTTCAGTTTATGGCAGGTTCGCGTTAAGGGCCCCTTGACTCAAAGTGACTTGAAGAAAGCTTTAGATGGGAAAGAGAAGAATCCAGAGAATTTGACAGAATCACAATGGAAGGGTGATTTAGTTTGTGAACAAGGGCTTTATAGGAAGCAGAAAGGTTTTCGCTTCAAGCAATTCCTGACGAGTAAACGTGTCACATTTGGTGAGTCTTCATTGCTATCTTCACAGAAGATGTCATCAGTTGTTTGTGATTCAGGTCAGGTGTGTAAGCCAGAGGGAGTTCAGTTGAGTAACACAGTTAAGCAGTAGGTGGCTGTTTCAAAAGATGTGTCAAGAGCCAATTCAGAGAAGAAGATTGGCATTGCTAATAACCTCTCAGATATATTCACTTCAGTTTTGTTAAGTTAACCCCGTGTGTGGGGGTTTAGTGGAGAAGGTGGAGAAAATTCTTTTATGTATGTAATTTGAGCCAAGGTGGAGATTTGTTAGGTTTATGTCTCAAATTACTTGTTTTCGGTTTACGGGGTTGCCGTAGGGTCACTGATCGATCGGGAGGGAAGCCCAATCGATCGGGTGATTTAAGGAAAGATTCGGGATTTTTTAGGCAATCTTTTCCAATCGATTGGGCCCTCCCTAACCTGCGCCTATAAATTAGGACGTAGGGTTTAGTCACAATTGCGACCCAATTAAGAGTCAGGCGCCGCCATTAAGAAAAGATGTGATTTTGTAATTTCTCCAAGATATTCGAGTGCTACGAGAGTTTAGAGAAAGTGATTGTAATTCTTTCATAGATCTCGTTCAGAGGAAGTGTCGTTGTAATTCTTCCATTCAGTATCAATAAAGAATCTCCATCTCCGCCCGTGGTTTTCTCCCCTCTCGATTGTAGAGGAGTTTCCACGTAAATATTGTGTGTTCTTGTTTGTTCTTTCTTTCTCCATATATTTGTTTACTTCTCGTTTTGTGTGGGTCATATTATTTGAATCGAATCAAGTTACCAGGTTTTCACGCTTCCGCATCAAGTTTTATCCCTAACAAATTATAGTATCAGAGTATATCAGATATATTTAAGTTTTCTTTTCAGTTTTCATCATTCCTTTATGGTTTTTTCATCATTTGAGGATTCTCCATAAATTTTTTTTTTTCTGATATTAAAAATCCAACTCGGATTGGCCTCTCCCCACAACTCTCTACCCCACAATGCAAAAACACAAAGAATTTACCGTTCTGTGAATTAATTTACCGTGTACCTCATTTACCATAGTATTTTTCAACTTTTTCTTTGTTTTTTAATTATCGAACAATGACACAGTACAATAACATGCTGATGTAGGACGAGTAGCCGAAGAGAACATACCCAATGCCTCAAGGACTCCTGCCTACGCAGGGTCTGGGGGGATGTACATAGCCTTCTCCCTTCAGGGTGTTAACCTGAACTGTTTCTCAGTGCCCCCAAACTGAGGGTGAGGACTTACCAGGATCGAAGAGTTATGGAGTAATGGAACCGCCATAACCCAAACTGGTATTTTTGTAATTTTGTATTTTGGGGGTATTTTCATAATTTTATATTTTAGGATACTTTAGTAATTTTGCTTTTTAGGGTTTTTAATTTGCCTGTAAATACTTGTTATTATCGTTAGTTTCATTAATTCATCAATTGAGGGATACAAAACTCTAGTTATTTTATCTCTTTTGGCGGATTCTGAGTTTATTCTTCGAATTGATGTGTTCAATTTGAATCTCACGTTTCCGTTCCACATCACAAGCACACCTGAAAACCGGAGCCCAAGCCAACAAGAAACAGAACAAGTAAAAATAAAAATTACAAAAGCACAAACACTCCTCAAAATTAAAGTAACTTACCTAACCTATTTAGGTAAGTTCTAATTTCTTTTATTTTTAGCAAATTTACGCAAAAAGTTTTATATCCTATACTAACAACCAAACATTTATACCTACTTCTTAATAAATATAACTTCTCATAAAAATTTAATTAATATAACAATCAAACGAGTCTTTTATTTTGTAATGTAAATATTTGTTTTCCTTTTCATCAATTAACTACTAATTATATTTTACAAAAAAGAAATCTTAGATCCTAGCATCTAGCTAGACGAGTGTTATTGTGATTTCATAGGCACGTAATCTGCAGCTTCAATCTTCTCTAATAAATAAAAATTATTATTATAATATTATTATATGCTTTTTAATACAAAGTCAATCAATCATTTCATGCAAATCATTTCTTCTCTCTTTTTTTTTTTTTTTTCTTTTTTCCAATTTTATTCTTTCCATGCATGATTGATTATAGAAGAGTAATGTTGCTTTCCAGCTAATACATTTTGAATAATCTTTTTCCCTACATCTTAAGTCAAAGGAAAATAAATAAATAAGAGGTTTAGTACTTAAGCCTAAACGAGTCATAATTGCTTTTTCAAATTCGTAGCTTGTATATCTAAATGAGTCAATTATGTGTCAAACATATCCAAATGAGTCAAGTTCGAATGTTAATTGTTAGAACTTGAGCCGATATTAGCTCAAGCAAGCTTAGATTGGTTGGAAATTAGGGAAGCTGAGTTCGAGCTTGACCAAACTGAGCTCAAGCTGAGAAAATACCAACCTTGGCCTCCCAACAATGTCCAAACCAAAACTTTGGTGAGAAATATGCTCTATTGTTTCAACAGAAGAGCAAGTTGTGATAATATTTATGCTATATATATTTCCTCCCAGTGTCCAACCTTCCAAATCAGATTCTAGTCTTCAACAAATTGGGACTATGGAAAGATATACGCTCCATTGGCTTGATGGAAGAGCCGGTTGCAATAGTAGCTACATCGAGCATCAAATTTCAGGTTGGTAATGGTCAAGTGGTTAAATTTTGGGAATAAATATGGACCGAAGATAATTCTATCAGCATTAGATACCCCAAGTTATATGCAATTAGTGCTCAGTGAAATGAAAATATTACGTGGCTAGGTTTATGAGATAGTTGGTAGTAAAACAACAACAACAAACCCAGTGCCTCCAAGGGCTCCCGTATAAGTAGGGTCGAGGGGGGGGGGGGGGGGGGGATAGATGTACGCAGCCTTCCCCTTTCAGAGGGCTACCCTGAAAAGAGGCTATTTTCGAGGACCCCCAACCTTGAAAATCTGGTCCGCAGTATAGAGCAAAAGATCTTTCATGAGGACTCTCATATTTTAGGAGGAGAAACTACTTTTAGTGGGAAGAGGAGCTTAAACTAGTGCTTTTGACATATCTAAGTAATGTTGTGTCACGACACCAAAAACCGTCCAATACCTTTTCATATAATGCAAGTTCTCGTGGGAGGTTTGGTATACCGTTCTATGCTGGTGGAGTATCATTGGAGTGCTTCAAAAAAATCTAGAATCATTATTTTGACAATGACAAAACAAAATACTGACTGGTGTAGCCTATATAGCATGGATCATATCCTTCGTTGCCACCATTTGGACCATATGAGAAGCAAGAAATAAGTGTATCTTCAACAAAGAACAACCAATTAAAAAGAAAAGCGATCAAATCCATCAAATTCAAAGTGTCTATGTGGATAAAACATTTGCACTTGATGCTTTTAATCTTGTCACTAGACCACACCATGCAAAATCTGATGTGTCTCATGAATATATCCTCGTCTAGATCAGGCAAGGATCTGCCGCTTCTTGACATCTGACATTAATCTAGGCCAATACTTTTCTGCTAACTTTTATTCTTTTGATTAGTAGCATCCTGTACTTTTCTTGATGTAGAATTACAGGTCAAGACCTCATGAATCTCCACCTATGCGAGGAGTAGATTCCCTAACTTTTAGCCTTCATTTTGTAAGCACCTGTCTTGTTGCGTTTTGTCTATGGTTTATGCTTTCTTAGATGAAGACATCGCATTCCTCCATTGATGGGGCCTTTCCCCATCCATGTTAACTATTAGAAAAAGAAAAACAAGTTTCGACTTGACCCGAGTCATGTACTAGATTCTAAAATAAAAGAATTGTAGGTGTGAAAGAATAATATGGAAGGTATACCCAATTGGGTTACTGACATATTATTATATAAAGGAGTTACAAGAGAAGAATTTACAATAAAGTCCCCGAGCAACATAACAAGAGCAAATAAAGCATATCCTAGATATTATACTAATACACCCCCTCAATTTGAGTGGGGGACCAATGTACAGATTAGCCTTGTGATAGCGAAAGCGATATGTGGATAGACCTCTGGTGAAGATATCAGCAACCTTGATCACATTTTCTTGAACATAGTGGAAGCCAACATCGAAATGCTTACCACATCATCAAAGATGGGATTAGCAGTCAGGTATGTGGCAAAGACATAGTGAAAGTTTATTTTTCTTTTTTGATAAATAAAAGTATTATTTATTTTAAAGATCATTGGGCTCCACTTGCATACAAGGATCTCTTTTTTCAACCACCAATATCCCAACTACATAGATATATAAAATTTGAGTTATCACTTTTTCATTTTGAAAAATAGATTATAATCTAGAAAATTTACATCATTAAACTTAGGATTCCATTCATATCATTATGCATATTGCTTGTGCAATTCTGCTGACATAATGCTTCCTATAAGGTTGTTAAACCCAAAGCATCTATTATTAAAAGTGTTCGTTCTTTACATATTTTTAATAGAATCGGAAAGAAGTGTTCGTTGTATCTTTTAACTTGTAATGCAACAGTTCAGTTGTTCGAACCATGCTATGATCAGATCCAAAATCTACTAGAGTAGTCTGTTTCTATCCCATCTTGCATTTTATCTGTTATTGTTTGTATATTTATAAGTAATAGATTGACAAATCTGATATTCCAATTGTATATTCTATTTTTTCCTTCTTTAAGTTTAACACGAGAAAACAAATTCCCACAAGTAATTTCACACGATTCTGCCATTTTTAGATCAAAGTCTTACTTTTATATAATATATATATACACACACACAAAAAACAAGAAAATAAACGAAGGAGTTAACAGAAAGGCTGAAGTACAAACTGAACAGGCTCATTTGAGATGGGGAAGAGCGAGTTTAAGCTCTAAGCCATATAAGGAGCTAATAAAAACAAAAATAACACAATAAATATGTATCCGTACAGCTAAATAAATAATAAAGGAGGCAATCAGAATGACAACAACAAAGATAAGACAGGGAAGATATGCCGATGAATTATGAAAAGAAAACTATGCAGTACATCGGTACGGACAGTAATCATACAACACAGTAAAACTCGGTTTCGATTAGAGGGATTTTCTAGAAGATTTGACCTTAGACATAAAATAGGAGGAGAACATTGGATCCAATTTATGGACCCACATAGTTGGAAAATAGTTGATTAGTATCACATCAAGAATTGGCCAAATCATCTATTAAGGATTTTTGATATGATGTGCTACCAATCTCTCAACAAGCATAATGTCCTTATCTTTGCTTTATAGTCCTAAAATATTATATTTAAACATCAATTTATATATTTATTTCTAAAACCGAAAAATAATAGCTTTACGGTTTGTCTGGTAACATATTCCAACAACTACAAACCCATGTTTCCTGTTTTAAAGTGCTCAAATCCTGCTTTGCACTTCCATTCTGCTTCAGATTTGTCTCATTTTATTAGGAGCATTCCTACTTACTTGTCCCTTCTTGTTTCCATTTTTACGAGCTTGATAGTAAAAATCTGCAAATCTTGATATAAAAGACTTGAGAGAGTGCGAGAGAGAGTGAAGGAACTGAGAATATATAAATGAAGAAAAAGAAAAGGTCAGAAAACGAGAGTGAGAAAGAGAGACAATTTCTCTTCTATTAATCAATTATATTAAAAAAAATCATATTTAAAATAATTTTTTTATCATCATCGATTTTTTGTTTTCACTTCTCGCTCAAATTAGGAAAAGACCATAATCGGAAAAAAAAGCTAAAATTAGGGGGAAAAAAGTTTTCAAAAAACTAACTTTCTGTTTCTTAAAAATTAAAAAGTACAAATAAAAAATGACCATGAAATAAACCCTTTATGATTCGGTTTCTTATATCGTATAATATAAAGTCAACATTAAACGAGTATATTTACGAGATTACTTTATTACGGACTTATCATGAAGAAGAGAGGCCCCTTCTTCACTAGAAAATGACTCTCTAACTGCATACCCTCCTTTTCCAACTTGTGTTGGCCATTCCAATTTTCTAACAATTTGCACAAATGAACCTAAATTAAAACTCGATCTGTTTTAAAATAGAGAATTTTTCATACTTTTAAAAAGAATTTCATAAAAAAAAAAGTATTAAAAAAAATTATTCCAATGACTAATTTTCAGATTGAAAAAATTGGAAAATAACTTTTAATGTTTTCACATTTTATTATAAAAATTTTCTATATATATATATATATATATATATATATATATATATCCTAAAATTCATAAAATGTGGGTTGAGGCGGCTTGTTCCTTAACCGTCGGTCAAGGAAGAGTATTGTGGTTGAATTGGATTGCCAATTTGTTGTTGAGTGTGTCAATGGTGCCTCATTTAGTCCTTGGATCATCCACGCTATTATCATTGATATTAAATTTTCGTTGTGTTTGGTTTGTTTCATATGTAATCGGACAGCTCGTTTTATTGCCAGGAATCACATTAGGAACCTCTATATGCATGTTTGGCGGTCTCATGTCCCACCCGGAATTATATCATTGTTAACTGTCAAGCAATCGTCCGTCCCAAAAGCTTAAGCTGATGGATAAAGGCCAATGATTAGTTTTATACTCTAACAACGTAGTTTTTGCCTCGGACTTCTTCATGTTTAAAAAAAAAAAAAAAAAAAAAGCTTTTCTTTCTCAATTTTTACACAAATTTGAAACCTTATACCAAATTTTAAATAATAATTTGTGGAGATCGAGTTTTTCACCCAACTGGCATATTTTAAAAAAAATTTACCAAATTGGCACCCTTTTAAAAATATTTATCAAAATGGCACTATTTACTGTAGCTTGCTCAACATACGTCATTTGAAACGGCATACGTCCAAGCAAGCCTGTCGTACGCCGTTTGTCATGGGATACAACCATATGAACAGTAAATTTTTTTTTTTTACGGAAGCACAGCTAATTTGTATTTTAAAAATTATTGCATTAAAACTATTTTACATAAATAATTAAAAATTTGAATAGAGGTTGTCGCAGCCTTCTCTCTTCAGGGTGCTACCCTGAATAGAGGTTGTTTTCAAATACCCCCCAGACCCTGCAAAGGTAGGTGAAGGCTGCATACATCCACCCCCCCTCAGACCCTATATAGGCGGGAACCCTTAGGGTATTGGGAATGTATATTGCTTTCTATTTGCTATATTTAATATAGTAAATAATAACGATAATATATACAGGTCATTTCATCATTAAGGTACTCGTTAAGTTTTTGTTGAACCAATATTATATACATAAAAATTATGCATTACTTTTTAAATAAAAACATAAATGGTGAAAGTTTTCAAAAATGATATTATACATAGTAAGGGCTACATACTTTGCAAAAACGATCAAAAAAAATATTATTTAGAAAAAGACTAGAAAAGATATCCACTATTTATAAGTGGTAAGGATAATTATTCAAAAAAATAATATAATAACCAAAAAAAATACGTGGTAGATAACGTGACAATAAAAAAGATGAAACATACAATGTTATGACGAAATTAATATACTTTCTTAAAAAAATTTAAAAAATTATTGAAATTTTAATTATTTATGTAAAATAGTTTTAATGTAATAATTTTTAAAATACAAATTAGCTGTACTTCGGTAAAAAATATTGTTCATATAGTCGTACGCCGTTCGGCCTATATTAAACAAGGTATAATAAATGGCGTTATTTTAATAAATATTTTTGAACGAATGTCAATTTGATAAATTATTTTTAAAAATGTGTCAATACATTAAAAAACTCTGTGGAGATCCGTTGAGTTTTGAGTGGTCACTTTCAAACTGCAGCCTTCAATTGAATTTAAAATTCAGAAAATACGTTTCAATCTATGTATAAACGTTGAGTGTGACTTACCAAATGAAAATAAAAAATTTAAAAAAAAATATACGAATGGCCAAGCTGTAGCCAGACAAAATTTTCTGGGTTGGCACCAAATTGCCTCACTAGTTGAAAATTTAATACCGACCCAGAACAATAACGAAAAGTTCAACGAGAAAAAGAAATAATACATAAGATTTAAGTTGATCAGTCAATTGTGGTAATATACCCGTAGTTGTAGGAATTTTCACTATTTTAAAAAGTTCTATAATAAATTTTCTACACAAGGTCTCTCAAACCCATAAATACGGTTTTTATAGTCACACAAGGAAATCATAACCTTCTCGAAAGAGAACTCTCAAATGGGTCTAAGTATTGGTCCTCTGTTAGAGTATAAAACTCATATTGGGCTTCACCCGTCAACTTAATCTTTTGGAAAAGTCAGTTTATTAGTATCAGAGTCTTGTTGACCAATGATCATGAGTATAAATCCCAACAACCCTCTTCAATATTAACATAATTCAAGCATAGGGTGTGAGATAGGTATGTACAATATCCACAGTTCAAGTCTAATCTGTATTTGCATGAGGGGGTATGGTTTAATGTAAAACTAATCTCGGGCTTCACCCATCAGCTCCATGGGAATGACTCCTTATAGTACATAAAAAATCAGGTTTCGTATAGAAAGTCTGATGTAGGATGAGTAGTCGAAGAGTTTCTAAAGCAGTTGGACCTTTAGATCCTAAAAGGATGGGCCGAAAACAATAATTTGCGCAGATAGCCATAATTTTTGATCCACAAGGAGTTACGGGGACTCTAACTTGTCAAATCGAAGCTCTCGGACCGAATTATGCAACCTCAGCACTTCGCTGCTGGCACCACCTCTTTTCCCCAAACTTGGCCTCTAAACTTGTTGTTGGGCGACTTTTATGTTCTCCAAATAGTTTAATAGCATTTTCGTAATTTCATAGTTTAGTGACAGTTTCGTAATTTCGCATTTTTAGAGTCTTTTTTTTTTTGTTTTGCCTACAAATACTCGTTATAACTAGATGTATAGTATTGTTCATTCATCAAATTTTAAATACAAAATTCCTAATTACACTCTCTTCTCCAGTAAATTTCGTTTATTTTTCGATTTTTAACATATTCAAAATTGATTTCACGTTTTAGTTCCGTACGAAAGTGGTGGGCAACATAAATGGTTGAGTTACTGACCGAATCATGATGATATACATCGAACTGAAGCTGTATGATTAATTATAAAAACAAAGGGAAGGTGGGTGAAAAATTTGCAGATTTTCTGGTTGCTGTCGGTTCATTCTGAACTACTGAATTTTCTCTGACAGACTTTAATGTCAAGTTTTGGATTAAATTACCAAAGTGGTATATTTTGTAAAAAAATTATCAAAATGGCATAGTTAAAAAAATATTTACCGAAATGGCATACTTTACTGTAGCATCAATAGGAAACGCCGTTTCAAACGGCGTTCGTTGAGCGGTCGGAGGCGTCACCTAACGGACGCCGTTTCAAACGGCCTCCGTACGCCGTTAGACCACATACCTTTGTATAAAGTAGACAAAATTAACAATCCTCCTAACTTAATTAACAATAAAATGATAAAATAAAGTAGAAAAAAAAATTTAGTAGAGTTACATTATTTAATGTATAAAGTAATAAAAAGGAAAAAAATACACTGTAATAATAGATTACAAAAACCCCCTTATGTAATAAAAAAGGGTGTCGATGTGATCCGGGATATGTTGCGTTAATCCAAACTGACGCAACACTCTATCAGGGCAATGCAGCTCTACAATGCCAAAGCATATCATTGGTCCCTGATATCGCCAGATATGACTCAACGAACTCCGTTTCAAACGGCGTTTCCTATTGACGCTACAGTAAAGTTTGCCATTTTGGTAATTTTTTTTGCAAAAGGTGCCATTTTGATAGAGTGTTGCGTCAGTTTGGATTAACGCAACATATCCCGGATCACATCGACACCCTTTTTTATTATATAAGGGAGTTTTTGTAATCTATTATTACAGTGTATTTTTTTTCCTTTTTATTACTTTATACATTAAATAATGTAACTCTACTAAATTTTTTTTCTACTTTATTTTATCATTTTATTATTAATTAAGTTAGGAGGATTGTTAATTTTTTCTACTTTATACAAAGGTGTGTGGTCTAACGGCGTACGGAGGCCGTCTAACGGCGTCCGTTAGGTGACGTCTCCGACCGCTCAACGAACGCCGTTTGAAACGGCGTTTTCTATTGACGCTACAGTAAAGTGTGCCATTTTGGTAAATATTTTTTTAACTATGCCATTTTGGTAATTTTTTTTGCAAAATATGTCACTTTGGTAATTTATTCCAAGTTTTGTTCTTCTTTCTATGTCTATGTCTATGTATGTATGTATGTATGTATGGGCATCTATCCTCTCATCTGACTATCTATGTTCTTTTTGCTTTTAGTTCCTACCCCCTTTTCTCTTTCAAAAAAGAAAAACAATTCCTTTTTTTAATTTCAGATGCGGGTACGGAAACGCAAACTACGATTTAGGTAGGTTAGGTCGATAAAGGAGATGGAATTTCTAGGCTTTGTGTTAATTAAAGCTCGGACTAAAACATGGCAGTGATAGCCAACAAAGTACTTACAGGTCCTCAAACACAAAACTTGGCTAGAAACATGTCTTAAAACCGAATTTGGGCAAAATGGGTTCACTTTGATATCATTAGATGAAAAGGTATGCTCTTTTTAAGTCCATAATAACTGTTTCAATATTTCCAACTCAATCTTTGGACTTTTGATAGTCTGACTGCTCCGTAAATTCCTTAGTTACTTCTTCTACATAACTTAAACGACATAATAACTTGATCTAAACGACGCAACTGTCATCACAATTTATCTCCAAAGATTATTTTGTGAGATAATTTTGCTTTTTTGGGTACTTTATAGATGCCAAGTCAGAAATCAACCTTGCCAACCTGGGGGTTTGGTACTCATATTCTTTTTCTGATTATAAAAATAAAAGGGCAAAAAAAAAAAAAAAAAAAAAAAAAAGAAAGAAAGAAAATATATTAAAGGATCATCTTTGCTGTCCTTTTTGAAATTCAACAGTAAATTAAGCTAATATGCTTTGGATTCCAGCTCAAAAATTTGGACTCAAAGAGATTGTTTTTGTAAACCTTCTTCCACTTTAACAGCTGGTTAGCAGTAAGAATCTTGAAACCTTATGTTACGCCTTTAATAAATGTATAATATATGCTTACAATATCTCAGTATTATCTGCTGAATATGACAGTAATTTTAGTAAATATCATTTAATACATCAAGTATCCATATAAACTCCGGTATTCCAAATAAATGACATTAGGTTAAGTAGTACATTAGACTTATATGTCGGACAGTTCTCTCTTGGAGCTCTAGGATCCCAACACGCTGTCATCGGATCTCATTAGAACTTCGAAGTTAAGCGTGCTTGGGCGAGAGTAGTACCAGAATGGGTGACCTCCTGGGAAGCCCTCACCCTCAGGTTGGGAGCACTAGGAAACAGTCTCTCTTCAGATTAACACCCTGAAGGGAGAAGGCTGCGTACATCCGCGCCCCCAGACCCTGTGTAAGCGGGAGCCTTTGAGGCACTGGGTATGTTCCTATGTTCCTTTTCTCTCTTGGAGCTCTAGTGCAAGATGATTTAACAGTAGGGCTAGTCTTTGATCTGGCTCTGAATTTAACGGTTATCCTGTTCTACTGAACGTTTTTCTTGTGTAAAAAAAATTAAGTTCTTTTAAATATAGGAACGCTTTTTCAGATAGTGTTTTACGCGGTTTCCAAAAGCGTTTTCTCCTTATTATTTATTATTTTATTTTTATAGTTATTTGGAAGAATGGGTCGAATACGCCCAACAACGGTTTAGTCCTCCATATTAGGATGTTATTAGGAGACAAAATAACATGAAAGGTGGGGATCCATTTTCATATTTGCTTGATATGAGACTATATAATATTAAAGTCATATCATGGACAAAAGAATTTGGATCCAAAAAAGATTAAATTTTGAGTGTAAGTCCATATTAGAGTTATTTTCTTTATTTGGCCTCTGCCGTTTCTAAATTTGCTCATAAAAGGAACAAAAGGAACATACTCAATGCCTCAAAGGCTCCCGCTTATGCAGGGTCTGGGGGGCAGATGAACGCAGCCTTCCTCCTTTAGGGTGTTAACCTAAAGAGAGCCTGTTTCCCAGTACCCCCAACCTAAGGGGGAGGACTTATCGATCTCTTTTTTTTTTTTTTTTTTTTTATTCAATGATTATAAGTTTATTTAGATTGATCCGTTATTTTTTTTTATTTAAAATAGTCTCTTAGATTTTATTTTAAACAAATTAATCCCTCACCTTATCAATTTTTATCCACTCAGTCATTAAGTGAGAGACTAATTTTGCTATAAAATAAATAATAAGACATTATTCTAAACAAAAGAAAAGATGAGGAATTAATATGAACAAAGCCAAAAAAATTAGAACTATTTAAAAAAAAAAAACAGAGAATATGAATAAACTTAAAAACAACTGAACCAACGGAGTAAATAACTCATCCATATTACAAGCAAGGTTGATCTAGTACAAAAATCTAATATGAAAGCACCTCAGTTTCTTTGTTTCTCTTCAACCCAGGTACTACTACAACTTATACTACATCATCTTACATTTGATTATACAGATAAATTTTCCACCTAATTTAGTGGAACAATTAGTTCTAAAATTTTACAAAGAGGGCATGGAATCCCAAAAGAATTTGAACCGATCCCCGAAGCAATCTGCGAAAAACGGGGATTTTGAATCGTGAAGAGCGATCTTGCTCCCGATCTTCCAAGACAATCATTGTTGACGCGTATGAACAGTTCTTGTTATGTACATTGGCCTCTTGAATTAGGAACATGGCGCGTAGAATACAAGAATACTGATGAATGTTTGATCACAGCTCCACTTTCATCTGATTAGTAGGCAATGTGCCTGCATAAAAATGTAACATTGCTTTTATGAGAAAAAAACCCAAGTCTCAATAGCTTTAAATTGATAGGTAAAAGCACAAACATGATTTTATACTTTAACATGCCTTCAATGCCCATTGGGCTAGAAGCGCGGACAACGTCAGGCCCACTTCATATCTTGTATTGAAACTATACTAAAATTTGATATTAAAAGTGGGGTTTTTGCCTGTTGGGATTTGAACATGTAACCTCTCGGTCAACAACGCTCAATACTATGTTAAAAAAACCATTTATACCAAAAGCTTAAACTGATTAAATGGCACAAGAATGGTTTTATACTCCAACACGTATAAAGAACAAAACTTTCTTGCAAAATCCAATCTCACCGGGTACACTTTGTGTGTGGTTCTGAGCAAGACCCATCTGGACAATGCTTTCGAGATCACTGTCCCAAAATGGAGGCCTTTGGGTTACACCCCCACCAAATCCATCCAAGGAAGGCAATTGAATCCCGGAGTTTTCACGCATTGCACCGTTCAAGGGGTTCATCGAGAAGGGGCACTCAGGTTTATTTGACACGTTGCCTACTAACGGTGGCATTTGCTGATGTGGTTCATAACCATAGGCCAGCGCCGGTGCTGAAGCGTCTAGAGGGAACATAGTTTGCGACAATGGCCCATGGGATTGAAAGATCTGTTATCATATAATTCAAGCAATTGGGTCAGAAAATGTTGTCTCCAAAGTCGGTTACAATAACAAGATTAAAGTTTAAACTACTTGAAAATGGTGGAAAGGGCACTATGTACTGACATCTTTGGACAGGAGAGCTTCCATGTTGAAGTCCGCTCTGGGATTCACAGTTGCTAATTTCATGGAGAGGAACTGTGAATGATTATCAAAGAAAGGTATTAATTTGACGCACTTGAAATCGAGAATTCGAGATTCTTAATCGCAATTAAGAATGATGAAGTGTCGGTTTAATTAGAACACACCTCAACCTGGCGCTGCAAGGCTTGAACATAGTTTATGATCTCATCAAGAACGGTTGCTTTCCCAGTTACCTGCATAAACAAAAAATTCCATCTGACGTTTAGATTTTTCACCAAAATTTACCCTAACCCATATCATATAAAGATGTACAAAATTGCAGAGAAATAATGCACCTTGCTGCAACCAGGAACAAGTTCTTGAAGGAACTTCATTCTTTCACTGATTTTCTCTCTCCGAACCTGGAAATTCAGAATTGCAGGACAAATTAACTATGATTTCCCGTAAAAACCCAGCTCTGACAGGAGACCTTTAGTACTGTTTATGTTGTTGTTGTTCCCATAAGAACTCAGTGATTAACAAACTCCAGAAAGAAAGAATCTTTAGCTCCATTGGGTTCAATTCTTTTCACAAAATATTATCAAATAAATACATTTCCTCTCAAATAATTATCTTTTTAGTTAGAAAATAATTTTATTCTATAAATTTGTGAGATTCACACTTAAGTTAAAGTCAAAGCGAAGCATATAACACCTTTGTATAAAAGAAAATACTTTCCCCTTTTGTGAGAGGAAGTCAATTTCTAAATGTAGAAAAAAGTTTTTTAGATTTATGCTCGTTACTATAAAGTTCATTAGAGAAATAAAAGAAAATATTTTTGCCTAAAACAATTAAAGACTTACTCTTTCAGCGAGGCTATGGCTGTCAGTAGCCTGGCCCCTCCTAGCTCTGACATGGATATAGTCCTTTGGTGGCTCTGGCTTTGTTTCCTTCTCTCTCTCCCCATTTGGCTCTTCATTGACATTTTTGCCCTCTTCATCTGCCTTGCTCCTTTTTGCATTTGATTCCTCATTCTCGCCCTCCACCTGCTGCAACAATGTACCAAATTCTTTCAAATTCTGCTGCAATTTTAGATCTTCAATTTGCGTTTTGACTGAGTTATTATAAAGTCAGTCAAGACTTTTTCCAATTTGGTGGGGTTTGTACAAGATCCTATGAAATTTCACCGGGTCTTAGACTCGACCAACGGACTTGGTATATAAGAGGTCTACAATATAGCCAATGGGTTTCATCTAAAACCGAATGATATTAAATGAAGTAACCCATTGGCTTAAATGTTTCTCTCCTGTCTCACAATCCGACATGATATTTCTTACTAAACTGATATATAGAGTCGTTAGCTTATCATAATACAGAAATTTAACTGCACAATATCATTTTATACTTTCATTTTTACCTTCTCATCTTTTCCTTTGGTCTTGGGAGTTGATTTTCTCTTCCTAGAATTGGCATCATTCTGAGATTTCAACCCAATTTCCCCACCTGGGCTCTGCTCAGAAACTGAAGATCCTTCCCTTGAATCCCCCAATTCACCATTTTCCGGTGTCGTCGGCCTTGAAACTCCATTATAATTCTTCTCAACTCCGCAGTTCACACTCTGAAATGGGCCACTCTTGTGGTTCCCCTGAGCATTTTTGATCGACTGATTGCTAGAAACCCTAGAAAGCATACCAGACTGCAAATTGGGAACTTCATTTCCCCCAAATTGACCCAAATCCCCGCTCCCAAAACACGAATACTTCGCCGCTCTCTCCACAAACCCGGGATCCGCATTGAGAGACACCAAATTGGGAAAATGGGTCCCTGAAATTGGGAAATTTCCCCTAATTTGAGCTTCACTTAATGAAGAAAGATTCAATCTTGGCGGTGAATGAGGAGAAATCTCACCGGAATCACAGATACTACCCAGCCGGCCAATGACTTCCCTGATCATTCCACCGTGGCCGGCACCGGAGCCGGCGCCGGAGGCCGCCGGAGAAGACACAATTGAGCTCAACCCGGACTCAAACGGATCATTGTGATCAATTGGGGTGTCCCAATTAGGGTGCAAGTAGGAACTCAACTCATTGGGTTGAATTAGGGTTGATGAATTCCAATTGGGCTTGTCCATGATGAAAATTGGGTGAAATTGGGATGAAATTAGGGTTTGAAGAATTGGGGGGAAATGAAGAGAGGGGGTTGAATTGGGGGTTCTTGAAGTTCACTCAAGTGATGATAAAGTGGAAGAAAAGGTGTAGGGAGGGAAGGAGAGAAAGTGACGTGAGAGAGAGAGAGAGAGGAAGAAAGTGGTGGGGAAAGGAGAGAGAAATAGAAAAAATGTGTATGGTAGTTTGACCTTTATTGCCTACAAAAAAAAAAGGAAAAATTACAAATTATATTTATTTATATTATAAGATTAAATTATTAAATTATCAAATTATTCAACAATATTAAATTATTTGTCTACCAAAGAGGGCACCAATACGCCGTCACCGGATTCCATTAGAACTCCGAAGTTAAGCGTGCTTGGACGAGAGTAGTACCAGGATGGGTGACCTCCTGAAAAGTCCTCACCCTCAGGTTGAGGGCACTGAGAAACAGCCTCTCTTCAGGTTAACACCCTGAAGGGGGAAGATTGCATACATCGGCCCCCCCAGACCCTGCGTAGGCGGGAGCTATTAAAGCACTGGGTATGTTCCTTTGTTAAATTATTTGTCTCTATATAAGCAAATAATAATTATTTAGGGTTATTTAGGCCAAATGTATGATTCATTTACCAGATACTAAGGCACCGAATCCTATTAGAATTCTGAAGTTAAGCGTACTTGGGCGAGAGTAGTACCAGGATGAGTGATCTTTTGGGAAGTTCTCGTGTTGCAAGATTGGAGGTCCTCGAAAATAATTTTTCGGCAGGGTTACACCCTGAAGGGGTAAAGTTGTGTATATCCACCCCTCGCAGACCTCGTTTATGCGGGAGCCCTTGAGGTATTGGGTCTGTTATTGTTGTTAGGCTAAAGGTCCATGTACTTATTCATTGTGTCAGTCTAATTATTGTACAATTTATATTGTGTCAGTTTGGTCCTTTGAGTAAAATTTATGTTAAGTTGTATAGTTCAACTCTAATAGATTGTACCATTAAAAATTATATCAGTAACTTAACTAAAATTTCGGCAAAGCACTAAATTGGCATATTATAAATTGTAGAGGAAATAAACAGACATAATTAGAAGTACAAATAACTAATTGGCATAATAAGTAAAGTACATAAATATTTAGTGTCAATAACCCTATTGTTTATGATTTATGATTTCTAATTTAGATATTCTAACAATTTTTGCTAATGTTTAAATTTATATAATGAAGTATTCTAATATTTAAAATATTAGCTATCTCGAACGGGTGAATTTCTTGTTAGAATCCAATAAATATTTAGCATAAAATATTGATACGACACATGGCTATGATAATACGCATATACGAATGAGTGCCAGTGCTTCTGGAGAAATCTTATTGGATTGTGATACAAATTCACTGAATTTTTATAAAAGATGCATATCTGTTATTGGAATTATGTGTAAGCAAAAAAAGACACTAGATTCTAATTTAGGATGTCTACGTATTGCCAAAATTATATTTTTTGTCAGCATTTTTCAAAGAAAATTGTCGAGTTACATTAGCCGGAATTTGTTTGATAGGATTTTCAAATTTTAAGATGCCTGGTTAACAAATTTTTCAAGCGTAAAAATATCTAATCTATCTTATATTTTATTTACGAGCTCCCCCTTCCTCAAAACTATTGAAAACCCAATTTCTATCGTTTTAAGAACTCCACTTGGCATATATCAAATATAAAAAAGGAAAAATGAATTAATCCCAGTAACCACGCTATATTATTTCAGTTACAATTTACACTAAACACATTCCCCAGTTATTATGAAAACATTCATATAAAAAAAAAAAAAGTATTTCAAAAGTTATATAATTGGATACATTTTTATTTCTCGCATTCTCTGCACATTTTTCTTTAATTTGAGTTACATAGTTTTGTTCGGTCTTTGAAAACAAGAGTAGTTTTTTCGAGGATCAAAGTCGATTGTTGTTATATTTGGCTCTTTTATGAGGGTACTTGATGTACAGTTTGATCTATCGAATCGAATCTTGGAAAATATCAACATTTGGGCATCCATAGGTAAGATAAGTTTTCTCATATTTTATAACTTTTGTTTTGTTGTATCTAAAATTTCTAACAGGTGCACATGAGTCAACATTAATACTCTCTGTAGTTTTATAACGAGCCATTTTTCTTTTTTCAAGAGTAGCCATTTTCTTGCTCGGAGTAATATAAATTGGAAAAGTACTATGTCCATGGACAACAATTGCATAATTATGAAAAATATTTTATATTTTCTCTCGTTGATTGATTTATTATGTTTCATAAATTCATATTTTGTAATTTATCATTTGGGTTAGAAATACAGCTTTTATCTTAACAATTTATTATTTATATCAATTTAAGAAACTAAATAAATTATATCAATTTAAGAAACTAATAAAGATAAAATAAAAAAAATTTCGATACAGAATACCACTGCAATTTTCAACTTGCATTGTATTTATAATACTGGTATTTACTTGCCCAGATACCCGCAGCCCCGAAAAGGGTGCTTGCCCAAAAATGGGCGCCCAGCAACCCCGAACTCGACTCCTAGCTTATTTAAAGTCCTACATAAAGGGGGGCCTCACCCCTTCCCAAGCAAGATCTCTCCCTCTCTTCGGGACAAGCCTCACATAAGGTACGCCATGACATGCCTCATCCTCCCATCGTCTTTTACGATCACTTCTCTTGAGCAATAACCGCTCAAACATCTTATTTCTCCTGGGCCAAGAAATATCAAGTAGGGCGTGCAGCTAGAGCTTGAATTCAGCTCGTCCTTACGAACCCCATCTCTTACCAAACTCCAATACAATGAATAAGCACTCTGACCAAATTCGTCGTAAACAAATCCCATTGATTGGAAATGCAAAACATTTCGAAAAGAAAATTGCATTCAAAACACAATTGCATATACAGTCGTTTAGAAAACCTAATATAATAAAACTTACAAAATTGCAAGGTGCATGCAATGCACATTTAAAACTTAAAGAAACACAGGCACTTAAATTTTCGTAACATAGAGTAATCTATCTATCTAATCTTTTAAGTTGCTGTTTCTCCCTCTCCAGAACTCATTAAAAGCAAAATCTATCAAACGTGTAATTATTTACAAATAAAAATTTACCATAATGGGAAAGATACAAGTCTTACATATTACGTATTTTTGATACCGAATCTCGCTTACTTTTCGTACTTTTGTTATGTCATTGAAATTAGGGTTTTTTAGGATGTATGGGCCATTATTTATTTCAAATAATGCATAAAGCGATTGATACTATACAAAATTTAGTGAAAATATTCATAAAGGATATTTTAATAAAAACCTATAAAAATAAGTTTGAACAAAATTACAAAAAATAGTACTAAAAAAAAACAAAAACTAAAAAAATAACAAATCTATCGATTAAAGAAAGTTTATCCATTCTATCTATTTTATAAGAATACAATAAGATTTGATAAATATTTTAAATCAAAATACCGCGAACATTAAAAAAAAAAATTCATGTGGCCCATAAAGTAGTTATGATACAACATATTTTATAAACAAAATGTTGTTGCATGTTTTATTTTGTTATATTTAGCGTAGTTTAATTTTAGAGATTAAACAATTGCCATATAAATTTATAGCTTTTTCAAAATATAAACATTATCCTCGCATTGCACAGGAATCAACTAGTTATATATACTGAGATACTAAGATATCTAAATGAAAAAAAAATAAACTTTATAATAAATTTTTGGGTTATGTAGTCCCTCTAGAATTCATATTGTATCAATTTAGTCCTTTAGTCAAATTTAAGTTAATTATTGATATAATTTTTAACGGGATAATCACATTAGATACAAGTAACACACAACAAATCCACTCATTAATTTAATTTAACTCAATTCTTGCTAATCATTAAAAATTTTGTTAAAAATTTAACACAATTTTTACTTTAAGGACCAAATTGACACAAGATAAATTGTACAGGTACTAAATTGATATAATAAGTATAATATAAGGACTTTTGGTATAAATAAACCTAAATTTTTTTTTTTTTGTAAACATTGCCAGAAAACGGAGAGAGAAGAAAATAAAAAAGTGTTTTGCGTAAAAATGAAAAAAAAAAGCAATAAAGGAAAATAAAACGAATATGAATAATTTAATTTATATGTGTACGAAAAAAAAGGGGTTTTATTTTATTTTATTATTAATATTTTATTTAGTTTTTATTTTTTTTGGGTGATTGGGGAAGTAAACGTGAATATCATTGCCTGAAACCTTCAGTGTCAAACCAGTTAAACATGTCCCACCTTTCTCCCCAGTTTCTCTCTCTGCTTTCTCCATTAAATAAAGGTTTTTTTTTTTTTCAAATAATTACCTACATTTTATGTTATTTAGCTTTTAATCATTCGATATTTTAATTTTTTTTTCTTTTAACTATTAAAAAAAAGTTTAGTTAGCAAATGACCACCATTTAACCCTTCTATCAGCCAAAACTGAAGGTTTGGATGGAATGTTCCGTTTTAATTAACGGAGGGGTTAACTGGTGGTCATTAGCTTAAATGGCCTCCAGTTAACTCCTCCGTTAATTAAAACAGAACGTTCTATCCAAAAATTCGATTTTGGTTGATAGAGGGTTAAATGGTGGTCATTTGCTAACCAAACTTTTTTTAAATGGTTAAAAGCTAGATAGTATAAAATGTAGGTGGTTATTTGCAAAAATCCCTTAAATAAAATATAGGATCATTTACATCAAAGGTTCTTGTATTTTTAATTTTGTTAATTTAGCACCTTTACAATTCATATTGTGTTAATTTTGTCCTTATAGTAAAATTTATATTGAAATTTCAACGAATATTTAATTGGTTTGGCCACAGGTTAGATTAAATTGAGTTAATGAGTGGATTTGTAGTAGGTTACTTGCACGTTGCGTGATTATGCCATCAAAAGTTCCGTTAACAACTTAACTAAAAATTTGACGAAGGGACTAAATTGACACAATATGAATTGTATAGGGACTAAATTGACACAATTAAAAGTACAAGAACTAAGTTAACACAATGAAAAAAGTACATGGACCTTTGGCGTAAATAACCCTTATATATATATATGGGGCATTATTTAAGATGAATTTGGTAGTATGTTTATTCATCATGTTTGAGTTATGTTTGAGGTGGGGCTCATTGGGATGTGCTGAAATTAAGCTCTAGCTATACACCAGGCCCAATATTTCCTGCAAGACCAACCAAAACAATTAGAGGGGCCCGTGGAGTAACCCACGGGGAACCTTTACGACGGTCAAGTCAGTACCAATATTATGAACTAATAATTAAGTAGGTAACAAATAAACATACTATGAAGAATCGACAAATTAACAGAGTTAAGTAAATATATCAAGGAACTTATATAGAATTGTCCTAGAGGACTCTCCGTGCTTCAATAGGCTATAGGATGAAGATTTTGCTAGTTGAACCCGTTGCGGGCTAGTAGAATGCATAGACTAACTTGAGCCTTCTTTGATAGTAAGCAAATAAGCATAGAATACTTAACCTAGCTTGAGTATTGGAAGCTTGCTCAATTATTGCTCCGGAAAGGGCGAGAGAGGCGAGAGGAAGAGATAAAAGATGTGAGAGTTCCTTTTCCCCCCGAAGAAAACTTGTCCTCTTTAACTTCCCTCCTCCTCCTTATATATGGACAAGTTAGACACCTGAGCTTCAAGTTAGGTGCTCGGGCATCAAGTTAGGTTCTACGGGCTTCAAGTTAAGTGCCCGGGATTCAAGTTATATGCCCGAGCTTCAAGTTATGAGCTCTTGCTCCAAGTTAGGCACCCAGGCTTCAAGTTAGGTGCCTGGGCTTCAAGTTTGGCATCTTCCTATGCTTTACGTTACATTTTGATTGTTCGTTTATCAGGGTATGCTCATAAACAATAACGTACTCGCCCCGTCTGTAATAGCAAGCTGCTAAGTTGTAGTTATAAACAGGCACGACTCTTATGAGAAGGTGAAAGACAAGAGGGTAAAATTTGGACCACAGATTTGGTTAAAGAAAGGGGAGTGGGTGATGTCAAAAGGACTGAAGATAATGTTAGCAATCAAATAAGCGTCCAAAATCAACCCTCTTACTTGAGTCATGCCCATATATATATATAGATGAGAGGAGAGAATACAGATCACTAGATTTAAATCAACAAAATCTAGATCATTGAATCTAATAAAAAAATATAAAAGCAATTTTTAATCTAAACTCTTAATTTAAATTTAGTGGCTTGTAATCTCTATTTTCATCTCTTAATCTCTCAAATGAGTCATACCTCATAATATAAAATTACATAATCTTATAAAGAAAGGTAGTAAATAAATTGGTATATGAAATCTTACCAACTTTGTATTTTTATGTGCAAATTACATAATATTGTAAGTTAAAAAAAATGTTAATTCATATTTATTTCTCTTTTGGGACATTCTAGAAGGTAATCAAAAAGGTTTGGTGGGTAAATGATTTAGTTTACTTTTATATAATTGCCCATCAAGCATATGCTATGTGCAAAAAGGAATTTCTAAATATAAAACTTAAAAAAGGAATCTTTAAAAACTGAAAAAAAGTGTTGTGAAATGCAGAAACACCTCTATAGAATTATATGATAAATGAATGAAAGTGACATACAAAGGTCTCCTTATATAAGGAGAGCAAACGCTGAGAATTACAAGAGTACCGTTGAGACATAAAACCAAATATAGGGGTAGTAAGTGAAAAGCACAAAAACCCTAGAGAAGTTTTCTATTCATGCTATTCTAATAGGTCCCTTCAAGCTGAATTGGGTGGAACGATGTGCAGATTGGATTTGTAATAATGAAATTGATTCGAGGAGAGTCCTTTTATGAAGATATCTACAACTTGTTTGGTTGTGGAGTGTAAAGAACTTGAAGGTCGCCTTTGACAACTTTTTCCCGAACATAGTGGAAGTCTATGTCAAATTGCTACGATCATTGGAGGCGAGATTAGCAGCGAGATATGAGGCGGAAACATTGTCGCAGTACAAGGTGACGGGTCCATTGTGTTTGAGTCCAAGGTCCCTCATGATGTAGCAAATCAAGTTATATTTAGCAACGGTTTTGGCAACAGCCTAGTATTCTGATTCGATGCTTGACTTGAAGACAGTGTGTTGTTTCTTAGCTCGCCGAGAAATGAGGTTGGGTCCAAGGAAGAGTGCATAACTAGCTGTGGAACATCGAGTGTTTCAATCAGCGTCGGTGAACATTGTTATGGAATTACACGAGCCTGGGGTGAGCATGAAACTATGGTCAGGAGAGCTTTTGAGGTAAGTAAGGATTCGCTTATCAACGTATCAATGGTTAGTCCTTGGAGCATGCATAAATTGAGAAACAAGGTTAATAGTATAGCATATATCGGACGAGTCATGGTCAAATATTGCAATGTCCCTACAACACTGCAAAATTCAATTGGGTTAGTGAGAAGGTCCCATTTTGTGACAAAGAGATGGGCTCGAGCTAGTATGGGGGGTTTTAAGGGTTTGGCATTCTGCATGTTGTTTTTGGTGAGGAGATCAATGGTATATCAATGTTGGGAAAGGAACGAGCCCGAGGGGTTCCGGGTTGCATCTATGCATAGGAAGTAGTGAAGTGGGCCTAGATCTTTCGTGGAAAATTGAGTGGAGAGGTCTTGTATGAGTTTCATGAGGGGTGCATTGGGTGAGGCGGTTGAACAGGGAGGGGTCCAGACGACTACAGCTAATCCAAGACTTAAGAGAAAAGAGCTAAACCGTTGAAACCAAGCTATAGGAGCTTGTTTGAGTCTGTATAGGTCCTCGAGCAAGCAAGACACATGATTTGGAAATTTTGAATGAATGAAACCTTGTGGTTGCTTCATGTAAATTTCTTCTTTTAAGAAACCATGTAGGAAAGCATTTTTAACGTCAAGCTGCTGATTAGGCCAATTATATGAAATGGCTAGAGAGAGAACAAAGTGGAAGGTTGTATGTTTGACAATGTGACTAAAAGTTTTTCAGAAGTCAATACCCTCTCATTGATGAAATCCTTGAGCAACCAGTCTAGCTTTAAAACCGTTAACTGAATCATCTACTTTGTACTTTACTCGGTATTTTCAAGTGCATCCTACGAGGTTCTTTGAAGGGTCATGGGGAACAAGGTCCCAAGTATGGTTTTGAAGTAGAGCGTTAAATTCATCAGCCATTGCTTCTTGCCATTGAGGGTCCTTTATTGCCTGAGAAAAGCATGTTGGTTCTTGAATAATTGCTATTGATGTTAAGGACAAAGGATACTTATTTTTGCGAATACCATCCTTTAATCGAGTATGCATAGGGTGGACATTGGTGTGCACTTGCGGGATAGAGTCATGTGGGGGGGGGGGGGGGGGGGGGGGGGGTTCAGTTTGGTAGCCTCATCAGAGGCTTTGGGATGCACTGGTGCAAGCTCAAGGGCCGCTCCGGGCGGTCCTGGCAGCACAGGAGAGGGTTTAGTTGTGTGGGAACTCATGACTTGTTGTGGGGGCTCAGTGAGCCGAGGGATCGAGGTTACTGGCGTCTGCTACAGGGTAGTGGGGGACGAAGTGGGTTCCGAGTTCGGGTGGTGTACCAGTGGGTTCAGTGAGCGCGGTGATGACTTGTGATTCTCGAGTTAGGATGGGTAACTATGTGCGGGTGTTACCCATGTCTGTGTCTGGAGAACCACTAGGAGAGGGGAGAGTTGTATAAAAGTTGATTGTGTATGTGATAATGTCATTCCTGTGTGAGTTCATTGAAGGGAAAGCTTTGCTCATTAAATATGACATTGTGGTTAATATAAATACGATTTGTTTTGGGATCAAAATATCGATAGCCTTTACAGCGAGCTGCATATCCTAAAAATATACACGATGTTAATCATGGAGTGAGCTTGTATGGAGCACGCGGTATAAGATTTGGGTAATATTCACACTAAAAACAGGAAAAAAAGCTTGTAATCCGGAGTTTTGTTAAAGAGTTTTTCAAAGGGTGATAAGTTAGACGAGTTTGGAGTTGGAAGACGATTGATTGTGAAACTTGCAACACGGACTCTGTCATCCCAAAACTGGTCAGGTAGCTTTGCTTGAATTAAAAGTGTACAGGCAAGTTAAAGTAAGCGCCGATGTTTACGCTCTGCCACTCCATTTTGTTGTGGGGTATTGGGACAAGATAGGCAAAAGTGAATTCCATGAGTATGGCATAGAGCAGCCATACGTCTATGGTCAAATTCACATCCCTCATTACTTTTAAAACTTCAATATTTAGACGAGTTAGTTTTTGACAAGAGTTTTGAAAGTGGTGAAATTGTCATAAACTTCAGATTTTTGTAGCATTGGGTAGAGTCATGTGCATCGTAAAAATATCATCAACAAAAATAACATAGTATTTGCAATCAGAAGTCGAATAAACCGATGATTGCCACACATCCAAATGAATTATTTGTAAAGGTACAGTAGTAGAATAAATTACTCACTCGAACGGTAATGGATGAGCTCTACCTAAACAACAAGAATGACAAATATCGGAAAAACAGGAAGGGGAAATTATTTTGTGCTTACATAATATGCGTAAAACATGACTACTTAAGTGTCCTAATCATTGGTGCCAAAGTTTCCCCATGCATGCTTGAGCGATAAAACTAGTCATGTGGGGGAAGAAGCTATAAAGCGAGCCATTACTACGCACTTGTAGAATGGGCATCACTGTAGCCTTGTTCTTAACACAAAAGTGATCTAAGTCAAATTTAATTGTACAATTGTTATCTTGACACAATTTCTTAATAGAGAGTAAGTTATGTGTGAGTTTAGGAACCAATTAAACACTGTTAAGTTGAAGTGGCTTGGATTGAGTTTTAATAGTAGAAGAACCACTATGCATTATAGGTAATAAAGCACCATTCCCACAAGAATATGTTTATGAACCTCATCGAGAAGAAGATTACATAGAGTACTTGCATGGGGTGTCTTGTAGTTGAATGCACCAGATTCCGGATACTAGTTGTAGTCGTTGGAATCTCCAATAATGTTAGGGCAAAGAAGGCTTGTGATGGATCCAAGTAGGAGTTTGAGTTGAAACGATGAGGGCTTGAGATGGTCGGGTGTCCAACTTCAGGCTAAATATGGCAGAATGGGGGTGGGGGGCTGAGCAACCTGGGGTAGGAGAGGGAGCACTAATAGGTCTAGGCCACTCGGGAGACGGAGTAGGGGCATGTCCAGAATCACCTAAGTTGTGTCCACCTAAATGGTGGGGCCCTCTGTGGTTATGTTGATGTTGACCTTGATTTCCACTATAGGCCTCTCGACCTCCATGGCCTTTGTTGCGTCCCCAACCTCGTCCACTTCCTCGAAGGCCTTAGTTTGGTCCTATTTGTCTTACACCTGCAGCGACTAAAGCATGAGTGGGGTCAATGTTGGAGCGTGCATGATAACAATTTAAGGCAGCTTTCTCATTGAGAAGAGCAATTTTGAGTGACTCAAAATTTAGAGAGGGAGAGGTTTTTTTTATAAAAGTTGAAAAGGTCGCATATTCGGGGGGAACCCAAATAATGTGTAGTAAGTGAGCTCTCTAGGTGAAATAGGGCAGTTAATAGGGGCAAGGTCATTAGCAATTGATTTTAATTGAGATAGGTAAACGTCCATTGTACTGCTATCTTTCTTATTTATTTAGTGTCCTAAGTCAAATTCTTTTGCTGTTAAGTGATCCCAAAAACATTTTGTGAGGGCATCCCACAGATGTGGGTTGACAAAAAATATCGACGAGTAAATCTCGTGAGAGGGTAGCAGCTATACATGATTGTAGTCTTTGATCAATGCGTACCCATGCTAGGTAATCTGGGTTTGGGTTATTTTGACCTGTAGGACCGGTTATATGGCTAGGGTGACAGGGGTATGAGCCATAAATAAATCCAAAATTTTGATTTGCTACTAAAATCATGTAAAATTGTTCATGCCAAGTAGATAGTTGTGTTTTCGAGTTTGATTGTAACAATATTCGATATGTGCAATTAGGGAAGCAAGAACGACCGCGGGGGGCGGGGGGGGGGGGGGGGGGGGGGGGGGGGGGGAGATTCGGGATTGGATCAATATAGGGGTATAAATGAACCGAACATTCATGAACTACTCATGTTCGAAATCGAGTAGGGCTCGTTCGTGTTCATTATGAGGGCTCGATAGCTTATCGAGCGGAGTTCGAGCATGCTCGATAAACTTAACAAGCTAAGTTGGAATAGGGGGTGCTCGACTCATTAACGTCTCGAACAGCTCGATAAAAGTTCGTTAAAGGATTCGATAAGAGCTTGTTAAAAACTCATTAAGGGCTCATTACGAACTCATTAACAGTTGATATTGGTTTGGAAGTGGTTCTATAATGGCTCGATAGTAACTTAAAAGCTCAGCTCAGTAGTGAGCTCGACTCAACAGCAAGTATGGCTTGATTTTAAGATTGATTAGGCTTGATAACGACCTTGAATTGGCTCGAAAACGACTTTGACTTTGCTCGATAAGCCTAACAAGCAGAGCCGAGCCAAGTATCGTACACACTAAAATCTTATCGAACTACTTGAACAAGGGTTAAGAAAGCTCGATAAGAGCTCGACTCGAACTCGATAAGTCTTATCAAGCTTGAGTTCAAACACGAGGGTGCTCAGCTCGTTTACACCCCTAGGTTAGTCCGGGTGCTGCCAGCACCACCGACACTGAAGTTCGGTGGTGGCAGCATCCCGAAGGCCGGAGCCGAAAAGAGAGGACTACGGTAAGGGTCCGCCGGTTGTGTTCAAGCCGAAAGTTTGGGAGAGGGCGCGGGGGGCAGGTTGTGTGGGATGCCCGATGAAAAAGCTTGGGACACTGTGGGCCTCGTGGAGGAAGATGGAGTACCAAAGATGACGACACTGGCATCTAAGACACCATGAAGGGAAGATCTAGCCATAGTGGTGCCAGTATGAAAAAAAATGGTCACCATGGCTAACCAAGGAAGAGTGAGAAGAGAGGTGTTTGTAATGTGAGGGTTTGGGGGAGGGGGAGGGGGATGACTACCAGCCACCGAATTGGTGGTGGCCGGTGTCAGTGCCAGCGGCCCAGTCGCTCCTATGGTGGCAGGCTGGGGATCGACGAAAGCATTAGGGTTAGGTATAGGAGAGGGGGCTGCCATATAAATTTCATTATGCTAATTCGATTAGAGTAAGTAAATTGTAAAATAAATAAGAAAAAGAATAAAAATAGTAATTACGTTAAAAAAAAAAACAAAAAAGAACAGAGAAAAGAGGAAGACAAAAGAGAAAGGATCATGAGCGAATTTTCAATTCAAAAATGGCTCTAATACAATGTGAAATATAAGAAAAATCTCTATAGAATTATATGGTAAATGAATAAAAGTGATATACAATGGTCTCCTTATATAGGGAGGGCAAACCATGATAATTACAAAAGTACCCTTAAGACATAAAATTAGATATAGTGGTAGCAAGGGAAAAGTACAAAAACCCTCGAGAGGTCTCCTAATCCAAATTTCTAACTATTACAATAGGTGTAAATACTCCAATTTTGATATATATATATATAGTTGATCGAAGTGCTTGTCTCTCGGCAAAAAAAAAATTGTAAAAAAGGAATTTTAAAGAGCCATTTTCAATTTTCCTCCTATCACTTGCCATTCCGCCTTCCTACCACCTGTCATCTGCCATCCTCTCTCGTGATCCCTTTCGCTTTTGCACCAACATTGTTTGTTGAAAACTAAAATTTGTTTGTTAAAAATTAAAAACCAAATTACGAACAGTTCTAGCTTTTCATAAACCAAAACAGAAACTAAAAAAATCAAATCGAACAGAACCTTAATTGCAGCATTAATGTTAAACATTTTCGTTTGTTACCAATGTGGGTATCAGATAATTTGTACGGTTTGGTGTAGTAATTAGTCTACCTACCTCCAAATATGAAGTCTTGGTTTCAAAGCTTATCTTCCCCTTTCTTGGATATTGGAGGTCCTATTAAGGGCAATTTTATATATCCTTACTACTATTAAAAGATAATGGGTACTGGCTGCCGAATGGTAATCCCACCTCAGCTCAAGAATGGTCGAGATTTCAATAAGTTACTACAAATATAAATAATTTGTTACTAGCAAAAAAAGAAAAATTATTTTGTTGTGTGTACTAGGCCCCTAGCCTTATATGTATGCCTATTTGATTTTATGCATTTTCGTTGTCCGTTGGCTGCTTCTTATTTCTATCTCTTTGTCGCTTTATTGTCTGTTGCTTATTGCCTATTGTTGCTTCGTACTTTCTATATGCTTGCTCTATGCTGTTGTTTTTATGCTCTTATGCTTAGATTCTTTTATGCTTCTCAGGTTAGGGGTCTTTGGACACAGCCTCTCTTTAGAGTAACACCCTGAAGGCGTAAAGCTGCATACATCACACCCTTCACAGACCTTGTTTATGAAGGAGTCATTGAGGCACTAGATTTTTTGTTGCTGTTGTTACTATAAAAAAAAATCAAATATTAATAAACTAAGCTCGAATCATGAATTCATTATTCTAGCTTAGGAAGGAAGGAAGGAAGGAACATACCCAGGACAAAATCGAGTAGCAAAGACAAGCACCTCCATCCGCTATGGTGATATCGCTCTCACCTACATGGTGACACTAAATTAAGATCCTACGAACCCGCTAGGGCAATCACCAACTCTAACCTCGCCCACCGTGAGTGACAGCTGCACTTGCCTACCAACCGCCTTGCGCCACATTTTCCCATCGAGAACTTTAAGTACCATACAGCAACCTGGGGCTCAACTTGTCAACACTTTGCTTAGCTCGGGCTCATCTTGAAGCTCGTCGTCGACCCTGAAAACTTATCGCTTGAGCTCGATTCCCCATATGATTAGGCTCGATTGGAAGCTTGATGGAGCCTATCATGGTAAGCCTCAAGGAAAGCTCGCCTTATTTAGGCTAATTGAAGCTCAATCTGGGCTTTCTTAGGCATGATCTCTGCTTGTTTAAACTCGAGCTTGGCTCAATTAAACGTATTTAAGCTAATGTATTGTATTAGAATAGACTTATTTTGGCTTGCAAGCCTGTGAGCTTGAACTTCAATAGGTTTGAGTTTAGCTTTTTAAGTTAAAAGGAGCCAAACTACTTCTCTTGGCTCGGCTCCAACTCAAAATGAGTCATGTCTTTTGAGCTTTTTGAAGAGCCGGTTGTAAGCTCATTTACACCCCTAACCATACCCACGGACCAATAGTTCCCCTATATTTCGGCCATAGTTCTAAGTCCTCTTGCCACCGGTATGGTATTCCCCTAATAGGTACCAATTTGATTTTTTTTTTTTATTTATCTCGTAGGTTATCATCAGACGTGAAGTTACTCATCTTTCTTCTCAGACTTGCTCAAAATTCATTTAGCAACAGAATTTTATCACTCCACCTTAATTAATAAAAATATAAAATAAAATAATATTAAATACATTTTTTTTTTGATAATGGTAAAGACAAAGGGATCAACTTCAGTTCCCCCCTCTAAGCACGGGGCGGCCTGAAGCTTCAGAACGGGAAATCAAGATGAGGGTGCTAGAAGGATCCGAATTCCCGACTAGGAAATCCGATCGCTTGTAGCCCTTACCCGCCACAAAGTCCGCAGACCTGTTAGCTTCTCTAAACACATGAGAGAAAGAGAAAAATGCAGATTTTGACATATACACCGGATATCCTCCATGATGGCACGGATCTCACTGGGGCATGCAAACTTGCCCTGAAGGGTTCTGATCACAACCTGGTTATCTCTTTCCAAAATAACACGTGAAGCACCCCTCTGAACAGCCTCTAAAATTCCATCCCTAGCAGCCAACGCTTCAGCCACAATGATTGGGGCATTACCCAGTCTTCTAGAGCCACTCGCAATGATCTGCCCTCTATGGTTTCGAATGATGAATCCAGCAGCAGCTTCTGACCCACGTCTGGACCCATCGAAGTTTACTTTCCACCATCCCTCTTCCGGGGGCACCTAGGTAACCCAAGTATTCCCAACTCTGCTCTTGGTAGCCTCCCTAGTAGAGGAGTAATTGAAGCAATCAAGCCTGTTCCTGCACTCCAACTCCAAGCACATAGCTCGGGCCCTATTGACTGTCTGGACAGGGAGGGATTTCTCACCCCTGAAGATAGCCGAGTTCCTGTCCTTCCAAAGACCCCAACAGAGAACAACAAAACTTACTGCACCATTTCGTCCCCGTCTTGATCTCAGTTCGTCTTCAATCCTGTAGCTCGACCGCTCCGTCATGCCCCAGCCAGCAGCAACTGCACTCCTCCAGACATCCTTCACCCGAGGGCAATTTAGGAGGATGTGAGATATGTCCTCCATATTAGCCTTGCACCAGATGCACTCATCATTCCAATCAGGGATTCGTTTCTTCATTTGTTCCCCGGTGGCCAGACAATTATTCAGGACTTGCCAAATGAAGACTTTCACCTTTGGGTGGATATCCATATTCCAGATCCATTTGAATTCCCAGCTGTTCCTGTCTTCCCAACTCAAGTTATGAGCTAGTCAGGTTGCAGACTTCACACTAAATTCCCCAGAACTCGTGAAGCCCCAGCACAAGTGGTCTTCTGTCCATTTCTTTGGAAGAGGCACCCCTAGAATATTATGCAGAATGTCTTGAGACACAACAGCGCTCAGAGCCTCTCTATTCTATTCCCCATCAACAATGAAATCATTAACTTTAAGGGAAAGATCAATGCCCACCCCATTCACCGCTTGATTCTCCAGCAGCGGCCCATTTAAGACCCACCAATCAGTCCAGAAATTTATGCAAGCACCATTACCCACCCTCCACTTAAGACCTCTCCTTAGAAGCGGGTGGGTATCCAGGATGCCCTCCCATGCCTTGTTAGATAAAGCTCTTAGTTGTAATACATTTGTTTATAGCTTAATTTTATTCTCATAAATAATGGAGTTGTTTGATGGCAAAAAATAGTTTCCTTTGTCCATTTTCATTTTTTTTTTATCTCTAATTTTTCTTTCCAGTTTTGCAACATAGAAAACTAAAAAAGTGTTTAAGTGATCCCTATTTTCTAATTTTCTGAAAATTGAGAATGATGCATAAGTAATACCCATAAATTCGAAAATAGAATAAATATGACTCGAACCTGGTCCCAGCAATAATGTCACATATTTGAAGGTTGAAGGTTGAAACTAATATGCCTAAGTAATACCCATAATTAGTCGAACGCTAAAAAAAAAGTGATTGTCAAAATTACAAATATAGTCTAGACATAGAACATTATAACTTTTTCTTTGCTAATTGGTATAATCGTCCCACAATTATCGAAAATTGCTTGCCGGATCTCATTCGGTTGCATTTGTTTGGACATATCCACCTCTAGCCCTTCTGTACAACAGGAATATTTTTCTTATTAGAGACCACCAGATCTTCTCTATCATATGAAGCAAAATAATGTATTTGAATAAAATTATGTAATGTACAACACAATATAGGAATAGACTTTGGTCGCCTCAGTGAATATTAGGAATCGACTTTGGTCACCTTAGCAAATAGCCTAGTATCGCTTTTAAAATTAGGAAACCAGCCTTAGTACCACAAAAGCACACTCTATCACATTCTGTAAAGATAAGTGCCTATAATTAAATAGCTCGCATGATCCTTTTATACATCCTCTCTATTGAAAATCATTTAGCACTTTTTAAATTTTGGAATCTAGCCTTAAATATCCAAAATCATTTATGTAAGAGGAGAAGGAGATGCGAGTACATAGAAAAATATAATAAAATAGGTGAGTAGTGTGAAAACAAAAAAGGGATGTTGGGGGAAAAGTTGAAAAATAAAGTCCTTATCCAGCGAAAAAAATTTGGAAAACAGTTTAAGCTTTTTCGTGAAAGAATGGGGAAAACAGGAAAACTGTTTTCCAACTTCTTTACTTAGAAAATTTGACTGTTGAACACCTTTTTTAGATTTTCAGTTTTCCATAAATTTTTTTCATGAAATTGAAAAATTCTCTATTATCAAATGGCAACATTTTTTTGGAATTCTCACATAAAAATTTAAGGAACTTTCAATAATTTCTTATCTATTTCACATGTGCACATATAAATATAAATTAATTAAACTATATATTTTTAGAGGTAACAATCAGGTCATTTGGGTTGTGTTCAGGTGAACCCATTCGGATTTGGCTCATTTCGAGTTTACAAAAAAATTCGAGCCGGGTCGAGCTCGGGTCGACCCATTCAAGCTCAGGTCACTTTCAGGTTTTATCTATACTTAGGTCAGGTTGGGTCTGGGCCAAATTATTTCAGGTTCAGGTTAATTTAATTTCAAATGTTCTTGGGTTTGGGTTAATCTTGGGTCAAGTTGTACGGGTTTCAAGTCATCACAATCCTACTATTTGGTGCCTTGGTGGCATGAACCATTTACAGAAGCTTAAATTATATCAAATAATTTATATTTTTTCCAAAATATTTATTATATTTTCAATATAAGTGCTTGTTATGAGCTTCAATTGTACTTTTGATAACTAACAATTCTCATTGAATTCAAAGACTTTGGGTAAATTTAGGTTTCACGTCAGGTAGGGTTCGGGTCAAGTCATTTTGTGTTGGGTTGGTTTAGGTCAGTTGTTGGTCGAGTTAAGTTAACTTAATATTGGGTTGTTTTCAGATTAGGCAAAGAATGGCCGGTTTAGTTGCAGGTTCTGTCATTTCAGACTCAGGTTCAATTAGTTACAATATATTTTCGGTTCAGGCCGGGTCAATTTATGGGTTTTTTAGATCTAGTTGAATTTGCCACCTCTGTATACTTTTCAATAATTATTGTTTTAAACAAAAAGAAAAAAAAATTAGTTTGAAAGTTTAGTAGTCATTTTCCAATGGTTCAAATAATTTAGTAAATCAATTTCTTGAGATAATGAAATATGAATCAACATTTTAAAGAAAGAATAAGCATATTTGTTGCGTTACTAATAGTAGATTTACAAGTAGTAAGATAAACTTGATGGAAATCACAAATAATAATCTTTTATTCAATAATTAGAGAAAAAACTCTGAATACAAAAGTCGGTGTATTCATTGAATTGGAGTTCGAGAAAGTCTAAAAGAGCAACAACAACAACAGGCCCAGTGCCCCAAGGTCTCCCGCGTGAGCAGGGTGAGAAAGTCTACAAAAGCGTGACAAAAAAAATGATAATTATTTAGCTAGCTAGGGGTTTTTTTTTTAAATTGCAGAATTGAATTATATGTATGTTTATCTATTTTTAATTTTCATGCATGATTTATTTTACTATCATTTTTCTAGTAACCCAAGTAGCAATGATCATAAATAAGTTTAACAAGCCCAATAAATAACCTTGGTAAATGAGCTCAACAAGCCAACATACCAAATAATCAGCCTAAATGATATTAATATCGAGCCGATCTCATTTAGTTAACGAGCCAAATCGACCATATATATGCGGCTCAATTAGATAAATAATATCGAGCCATGTCAATCTCATTTAGTTCTGAAATATATATGGAAGAAAAAATGTTATCCATGACATCATCAAATTTGAAAGTATATATATATATGTATATATATTTTTTTTTTTGGTGCTCCTAATTTTATACCTCAAACTTGTCTCATTAAATACGAAAAAGAATTTGTAAAATTTTAAATTTACATTTTTAACGCTTTCAACTCCGACCACTGTAATATTTAAAATTTTAAAAATGGAAAAAAAATAAAGTTTTTCTTGAACAGGAAAAAAAAAAAAAGTTAAGGCCACTTTGACATGTTCCTTTAAATTACTTTTATCAAAGAGGGTACCAACATACTGTCACCGGATCCCATTAGAACTTCGAAGTTAAGCATGCTTGGGCTAGAATAATATCAGGATGGGTGACCTCCTGGAAAGTCCTCACCCTCAGATTGGGGGCACTCGGAAACAGCCTCCCTTCAGGGGTAATACCCTGAAGGGGGAAGGCTGCGTACATCCGCCTCCCTCTCACAACCCTGCTTAGGCGGGAGCCCTTGGGGCACTGGATATGTTTTTTTTTTTACCTTTTAAATTAGTTTTAAGCAGAAGTAGAAGTAGTTTGGGTGAATAGCCTTTTTTGAAAGCTAGTTTTGAAACTTTTTTTTTTTTATGTTATTCTGCATATTGGCTCTATTTACTTTATACTTAAAAAAGTAATTATTTTAAGGGTTATTTACGCCAAAAGTCCCTATACGTTGTTTATTATGTCAATTTAGTCTCTCTACTTTTAATTGTGTCAATTTAGTCCATATACAATTCAAAATATGTGTCAATTTGGTTCTTGGAGAAAATTTTATGTTAAGTTTTTAACAAAATTTTTAATAGTTCGGCCACGAATTGGGTTGAATTGAGTAAACGGACGAATTTATAATAAGTTACTTGCATCTAATATAATTTTTTCGTCCAAAATTACATCATTACTTAACTTAAATTTGACCAAATGACTAAATTAACACATTTTAAATTGGTCAGGGACTAAATTGATACAATTTAAAGTACAAGGACTAAAGTAATATAATAGATAAAGTATAGGGACCTTTGACGCAAATAACCCTTATTTTGAAATTACTTTATATTATTAGATATGTAAATCAAACATTTAAATTATATATTGAGTTGTTGAATTTTTTATTTTTTTTACTTTCCCGTTATAGTTTCGCTATACAAGTTGAAAAGTTCATAATCCAAAATGCTTTTTGAGATTCTTTTACAATGTGTAAAATACTCTTGGCACCATGCATTTATTACTATACACCTCTTTACATGTGAATTATTCTTCGGCCTTGTTTAGTTTCCATATGAACTGAATTCCTATGTAAAGTTGTATTTCTCGAAAATTCAATTCTTGTGTTAACTTCTCAAGAAGCAAGTACAAAGTGTTTGGCTGCCGGGATGAGAAAATATAGCTTCATTTGGGAGGCTAGTCGAAAATAAAGGAATTAGAACTTACCTAAGGGGAGTTTGGTGGGTTACTTCTTGTGGTTTAAAGGAATTAAAAATTGCTAAGCAATTTCTATATTTCGCATTTTACCAATTTCCTGCCAACCAAACAAAAGCACAAATCCCTAATTCCCATGAATCTTTATATTCCACGTTTACTTTCTGCATGTCAAATGAAGCTTTAAAAGCTTCAACTTCCGTATTATATAAAATAATGTTAGCGATTTCCAAGAATTAGAACCCATTGGGTAAAACTGTAAAAACTAGTTTTTTCAAAAGCACGTTTTACAGAATCACTTTTTTCAATAAAAATATTTTTTGTCTAGAACTACTTTAAAAGAGAAGAACTATTCTTTCTGTTTCTATTTAAAAATAGGAAAACAATTTCTATATTCATTTTTAAAAAAATTTCTTTTCGAGCCAAACCTCCTTAAATCCTAAAAGCAGTGCTTGAAAAAGACAATCCGTTAGATAGATCTTTAGCACATAATTCTTATGTAGAAATTCAAGCAATTTTACATATCAAATAACATATATATATATATAATTAATGATATTTCTTTTTTTGATAGTTAGTATAAGGTTATATTAATCTCGTATGTAATGTAAGCAGTGATTAATTATTATGTAATAATGAATGAGGGGATAGAAAATAAGACAAAAAAAAAAAAAAAAATATACAGTGTCAAACAACAAAATAACTTATCCTCTGTTTGTTATCATTTTCTGTTTATATTTTTATTTTTTTAGAAACTAAAAATCTAGTTTTGAGAACAATTTTAGCTTGTGTTTATTTTATTTTTTTTAGTTTTTTCTTGGTCTGAATGAGAAACAAAAACATGTTGTAAGAATAATAATTTCAAAAAATCTAAAGTTCGATTCCCCCCTTGAACATCTCTATGAGGAATTCTTGACTTAATTGGCTCCTGTGGTATGTAGGTTGTAGCATGGGTTGAGGTTTACTGGGTAACTGGGTCCCTCGTTAGCAAAAAAAAATTATTTCAAAACTCATTTTCAATTTCTCAATAACTAAAATTACAAATAGAAAATAATATTAAACATGACCACAATAGACAAACGCATCAATGTAAAAAAATAGAAACGCTAACCGTAAAATGAATAGTACTTATTCGTTGATGATATGCCTTCCTTTTGTAAGTCATTTGTTACGAATTCAAATTTCTATAATTATATTATTTTCCTTGACTAATATACCGATATTGATATTAATTGATGGATCAAGATTCTAAGCAAAGCAATCTAATCAATCGTTCGGGGCTTCTGTTAAGGGTCTCTTTTAAAAATTAATTATACAACGTATTTGCCTATACTGTGTATTACCATATAAATTATAAATATATATGTACATTTTAACATAAATAACCCACATATTAGCCAATATTAAAAGTTAAAGAACTAATGGTCCACCTGCTTCTTTTTAGCTATCTATATCGGGTTGGTTGCCATTCTTCCAGAACGATTATGACATAACTGATTTTTTTCTTGTTATTGCAAAAAATATCAACTATTATAAAAATTTAAACTGATGGATAAAAATACATAAACAATTTTCTTTTCTAAAAGCAACATACCCAGTGCCCCAAGGGCTCCCGCCTAAACAGGGTCTGGGGGGATGTAAGCAGCCTTCCTCCTTCAGGATTTACCCCTGAAGAAAGGCTATTTCCGAGTGCCCCCAACTTAAAGGGGAAAACTTTTCAAGAGATCACCCATCCTTATACTGCTCTCATCCAAACAATTTTCTTTTCTAAATGAAAGAATTTCTTAGCTAGCTATATTTAGACTTTGGCCCACAGATGAGGCTATACTTTCTAGGTTTTATTAGTCAATGTGAGCAACATATTTTGACCTTCATTTATGTTCATTTAATAATATGTGAACGCAATGCCATATAAACATTTATAATAATATAATATATAACTTAAAATCTAATACACATATTATTATTATTGAATATTATTTTTTATAAATATTATTTATTAATGTATACAACAACAACAAAAAGCCTAGTGCCTCAAGGGTTCCCATCTAAGCGAGGCCTGGGGGGTGGATTTATGCAGCTTTAACCTTTAAGGGTGGAACCCTGTTGAGAGGCCGTTTTTGGGGACCCCCAACCTAATAGGGCTAACAACACGAGGACTTCCCAGGAGGTCACCTATCCTGGTACTACTCTCGCCCAAGCACACTTAACTTCGAAGTTTTAATGAAATTCGGTGTATTAGTGCCCAGTAAATTAACCATATTTATTAATGTATATATTATATTATATATATATATATGTATAATATAGAGTCAAGATCCAACAACCCCCAACTCATTCATTATCTAATATCTTCTCTTCCTCTACTTGCTACTCTTCTTCCACCGTCCATTATTTCTCTCTCTCTCTCTCTCTCTCTCCTGCTCCAAATTCAATTAATTAATTAAATAACTAATATTAATTATTAGTTAATTAATTAATTAATTGAAAGATGCTTTACCATGTCGGCAATGCAGCCTAATGTATAATAATATCCTCAGTAATTAAATAATTAATATTAATTAATGCTAAAGCCTAATTTCCTTGATCTAACCTCCTCATCAATCATTGAGGGCACGCAAATAAATGCAAATAACACATAATTTAATAAGAGAGTTGTTATTGTTAGAGCAAAAATTATTATTGTCAGAGCAATGATGTGACCTACAAAAAATGAGAGTTACAAAAATGTCTTAAAAACAACGGTATTGTTGTAAAAATAATAATTTTGCCCTTATCATTTAGCTCTACGCCTCATCGGGACTGGTCTCCCTCATGGGTTCATTGTACATTCAGTGCTACAACTGCCAATTATGTTCCCGAAGATGCATCCTCAAGGTCTCATATTAGAGATGTCGTGATTTAGAATTGTCCCAAGATGTGCTGAAGTATATCAACAAGCGTGCGGAGTCCTGGTTGAAAGTGCCAATAATTGTGTAATCTTTTGAGTACGATACCCTGGATAATGTCTTCACATTTATCATAGAGAATAACTTGCAAGGCTTTGTCCCTCGAGGGCCAAGCTCTGACATCCTCATCGTGACTTGCAACTCCATTGATTCCTTATAATTAGAGGTGGCAATCGGGTCATTGGGTCGGGTTCCGGTGAACCCATTTGGGTTTGGGTCGTTTTGGGTTTATAATAAACTCAGGCTGGGTTGGACTTGGGTCACTTTTTGGTTTTACCTATATTCGGGTCGGGGTGGGTCTCGGTCAAGTTGTTTCGGGTTCGGGTCAATCTTGGGTCAGCTTATACAAGTTTCAGGTCTTCATAATCCTACTATTTAGTGCCTTGGTGGTATGAACCAGTTACAAAAGTTTAAATTATACCAAATAATATATATTTTTATCAATATAAGTGCTCAATAATATGTTATGTAGTTCTCGCTAAATTTAAAGACCTTAGGTGAATCTAGCTTTCAGGTCGAGTTTGGTTTGGGTTCAGGTCAGTTTGGGTCAGATAGGGTTCGGGTCAATGGTGGGTCGGGTCATGTCAGATTGATATCGGGTTATTTTCAAGTCAGGCAAAGAACAGGTCGGGTTAGTTGCAGGTCGAGTCATTTCAGTTTCGGTTTCAATTATTTATGACATATTTTCAGTTTGGGTCGGGTCGGTTTACCAGTTTTTCAGGTCAGTTCTTCGGGTCGGATTGAACTTGCCATCTCTACTTATAATCATACCTCAGGCCTCAAAAACAAGTGCTACTTTATATATTCAAAAAGGTGTATAGATGTTCAGGCCAGACCCATGGCTCCTTGACCAAAAGAGTGTGGATTGAGATCCATGGGTTGTCACACCAATGCTGGTGTAGGGTGATATAGCTAAGGTGCTCAACAGCACATGCTTCCCATTGATTATTCAACAGATGGTACAAGTACAATTTAATGGGGGATCTCGGATAGTATTTATTAAAGAGAGTAATTCTGAACTGATCCCAAATTGCTTTCCATAAGTAATCGTCCTTGCCATCTATGTCAAATTAACCAAGGAACAGGCACCTTCTTGGCATGCTCAAAGAAACAGAGCTTGCATCACTACCGTACCACTTCCTGTGAAGAAAACTTAAACAAACTGATATGCTCTGATACCAATTTGTTAGGGAAAAAACTTGATGCGGAAGCGTGGACCCTGATAACTTGATTCAATTGGAATAATATGACTCGCGCAAAACGAGAAGTAAACAAATATGGAGAAAGATAGAACAAAATAAGAACACGCAATATTTACGTGGAAACCCCTCTACAATCGAGAGGGGAGAAAACCACGGGCGGAGATGGAGATTCTTTATTAACTGAACGGAAGAATTACAACGACACTTCCCAAACGAGATATATGGAAGAATTACAATCACTTCCTTTGAACTCTCGTAGCACTCGAATATCTTGGAGGAATTACGAAATCACCTCTTTTCTCTCAATGGCGGCTCATAACCTTTGATTGGATTTGAATTGGAGTAAAACTCACCAAAAAACCGAAACCCTAAGCCCTTATTTATAGAAGATAATTAGGGCCTGCGGAAAACGACTCCCAATTGATCGGGAGGGTCCCGATCGATCGACCCCTTCACGGCCAAAATCCCGAATCTTTCCTTAAATCAGCCGATCGATTGGATTCCCTCCCGATCGATCGATGACCCCACGGCAGCCCCATAAAAATAAAACAAGTAATTTGAGACATAACCTAACAAATCTCCACCTTGGCTCAAATTACATACATAAAAGAATTTCCTCCACCTTCTCCACTAAACCCCCACACACGAGGTTAACACAACGAAGTACGAAACCTAACCGAGCGAAGCTTGATCTTCCTGTTAGGTAGAAACTGAGTGAACATATCTGAGAGGTTATCAGCAATGCCAATCTTCTTCTCTGAATTGGCTCTTGACACATCATCGGAAACAGCCATCTGCTGTTGAACTGTGTTACTAAACTGAACTCCCTTTGGCTTACTCACCTGACCTGAATCACAACCAACTGATGACATCTTCTGTGGAGAAACTAATGAAGACTCACCAAACATGACACGTCTACTCGTCAGGAATTGCTTGATGCGAAAACCTTTCTGCTTCCCATAAAGCCCTTGTTCACATAGCACCAGTCCTCTGGACTGACCACACAAAGAGTCCCTCACACTGTGCTCAGACAAACCCCTATCACCTGAACGATCCAATCTCAAACGTCCTAAATTTGTGATATTTGGTTCTGTCAACAATAAGGATGATGAAGATACTGCAACAGATCTAACAACTATGGAACCGACAAGTTCATACAACGTACCTAACCTTCTGCCCTTTATAACTGTCAATGCACCCTTAACGACCCTCAAAACTCCACCTTCAGCTATGTACCTGTACCCTTTAGACTCAAGAGTACCTAAAGAGATGAGATTCTTCTTCAAATTAGGAACATGACGAATATCGCCCAAAACCCTGATAGTGCCATCGAACGTCCTTAAACGAATTGTTCCTATACCTAGAACTTTGCATGGATTATCATTACCCATCAAAGCAACTCTACCTTGAACAGACTCGTACGTGGAAAACCAATCCCGATTGGGACAGACATGATAGGAGCAACCCGAATCCAAAATCCGACTATCTTTCAAATTGGACTGAGGTTCAGACACGGATAAAAGAAAATCTTCATTCTCACCATCAACAACACTAGCTGCTATGGATCTCTGGTCAGACTTGTTATCTGGTTCTAATTTTCTTTTAAGCTTGTAACAGTCTTTCTTAATGTGCCCCTTCTTATGACAGTAGTTACAGGTTAGGTCTTGATACCTAGACTTAGACTTGCTTTCACTATGATTATACTCGGTTCTCCCCCTCACAAAGAAACCACTACTTGAGTTATAAACAGAATCAGATAATTCCCTATCTACTCGTTTTTTACTCAGTAGGTTTCTCTTAACTTCATCAACAGATATAGTTTGTCTACCACCATAAATCATGCTTTCGACAAAACCCTTATATGAAGTAGAGAGAGAACATAACAACAACATTGCCTGATCTTCATCCTTAGGAACATCATCCAATTCTTTCAAATCTTGAATAATTGAATTAAATTTACTACCGTGGTTCTTAAGTGACGTACATTCTGACATACTAAAGGTGAATAACCGGTGCTTAACTGTGAGTTTGTTGGAGACAGACTTGAAACAGAACATATCCTGCCATTTCTCCCATAACTCCTTAGCGGTCTTCACTTCCAAAACTTCTATCAAAACGTCATCGGTAAGACACATCTGAATTGTTGTGAGCGCCTTCTCATCCAACTCCTCCCATTGTGCTTCTGTGAGATTCTCTAATTTCTTCTCTTTCCCATCTAAAGCTTTCTTCAAGCCATTCTGAGTCAAGAGGCTCTTAACGCAAACCTGCCATAAACTGAAGCTCCCTTGACCACCAAACTTCTCAATTTCGGATCTAATTGCGGACATCATATTATCAAATCGAAATAAACAGGACTCTGATACCAATTTGTAAAGAAAACTTAAACAAACTGATATGCTCTGATACCAATTTGTTAGGGAAAAAACTTGATGCGGAAGCGTGGACCCTGATAACTTGATTCGATTCAAATAATATGACTCAAGCAAAACAAGAAGTAAACAAATATGGAGAAAGAAAGAACAAAACAAGAACACGCAATATTTACAGGGAAACCCCTCTACAATCGAGAGGGGAGAAAACCACGGGCGGAGATGGAGATTCTTTATTAACTGAACGGAAGAATTACAACGACACTTCCCAAACGAGATATATGGAAGAATTACAATCACTCCCTCTGAACTCTCGTAGCACTCGAATATCTTGAAGGAATTACGAAATCACCTCTTTTCTCTCAATGGCGGCTCACAACCTTTGATTGGATCTGAATTGAAGTAAAACTCACCAAAAAACCGAAACCCTAAGCCCTTATTTATAGAAGATAATTAGGGCCTGCGGAAAACGACTCCCGGTTGATCGGGAGGGTCCCGACCGATCAACCCCTTCACGGCCAAAATCCCAAATCTTTCCTTAAATCACCCGATCGATCGAATTCCCTCCCGATCGATCGGTGACCCCACGGCAGCCCCATAAAAATAAAACAAGTAATTTGAGACATAACCTAACACTTCCCTTAGATGTTCGCCCCCTATATGAATAGACAATGGGTGTCATGGGAGATTATGAGAACTCTCTAGTACCCAGCTCAAGGTTAGATAATGATGGCGCGAGGTTTGTTGAACAATGTATGGGTTCGATTGTACTCCATGTTGATGGCTAGTTTATCGGGAAATGGGCATATGTTCATTGTCCCTGCCTGTTCCTTCTATCCCTCCCCCCCCCCCCCCCCCCCCCCCGGCCTGTTACTCAATCACCAATACATGAAAGTCGAATAAACCAACACCTTTCTCTTCCCCTTCCATAGATTAAGAAAAATTTGACTGAATCAACTAGGCATCAAGATCAGACATTTTCTCAAGAGAACCAAGTCTGAGATGCCACAATTAATAATGACTCAAGATCCTCCAGGCTTGAGTACCCGCTAGGTTTCAAGCCTCCCGCCTTTATAAGAACCCCAAAACGTTAATGAGAGCTCCTTTAGAATTATCCCGGTGTCCACATATACAAGAGTCTAGCAAGCGGGACCTACAAGAATTCTTGAACGATATGTCACCGGGTAATAGCGTAAAGACATCAGTGAAGCCCTTTGGCAAACAGAAAAAGAGGAATTTGGTGAAAAAGATGCAAAAGATGTTAATAAGCTTCTTGCTGCAGAGCATATGTGGGAGGTTGGAAAAAGGTTGCAGCTGAAATTTGATAGTCATGAATCGGCTGTGATTGAATAGATTGCTTTGATAAATTACAAGCTTGGCCAATTTGTTAGTCCGCCTTTTGGTTCGCTCCGCCCTATTCTTGATTAGTGGTGGCTGAGACTTTAATTGCATGCTGGTTTCGCCTTTTTTTGCTTGTATTACTATTTTCTTGAGCTAGGATGTTTCGTTGTATTTATCTCTTTTGATCCCCTTCATTATACCGATTGACTCAAGGCTCATTCGTACGGGTTGCCTGTTGTGTACCATGATGTTGTCGTTAATTACCAAAAGAAAGTTATATTATCACTTTATTTTCATTTTATACCACCATTTATAATCAAAAAGACGCTCTTGGTGTAAAAAACATATGGGCATATACTATGTAAAGTGTCAAGGAACCAACTTTCCTAAAAACTTAAACTGATGGGTGAAGACCCAGGAATAATTTTATACTCTAACATGCCGCCTCACGCGAATGTCCATTAGGTTTGAAGCGTGAATAATGCATAAGCTCACCCATACTTTATGCTTCAATTATGTTAATATTGAAAGTAGGGGCCGTTAAGATTCGAACTTGTGACTTCTTGGTCAACAAAGCTCTGATACTATGTCAAATAATTAACTTTTCCAAAAGCTTGAACTGAGAGGTGCAAGCCCAGAAATAGTTTTATACTCTAACATAAAAAAAACATATTTTAGCTAATAGTAAAGTTATTCAAAGTGTATTTAAGTCCAACTATAAGAGGGTCAAGTCTTCTGGCGCTCAACTTTGTAAAATAATCCGCTACAAAGTTGACATTTTTATGGGCATGAACAAAAGCAATATTGTTGTCGAGTTATAAGGAGTTCAAGCCTTGTCAAGCCCAGCATCCCAGAGTATTGATCCGTTTTATAAAGTTGGCATATCTATGGGTATAAACAAATGTAATGTTGCGAAATTTCAAAAATAAAGTTCGGATTTTGTTGAGCTACAAGTGCTATGTATCTGAAAGCTAGTAATATGCTCGCCATAATCAAAACGAGATTATAAGGAGCTCAACCCTTGTGACACTTAGTTTTGCAAAATTATCTGCAACAAATTTGACTTCTCTACGAGCATAAACGGAAGTAATGTTGCGAAATTTTTAAAAATAAATTTTGTATTTTGTTGAGCTATACGCGTACATTTCTAAATGGATGAAGGCATTAATGTCCAAGGTAAAACAAAAAAGGAAATTTGGGTTATTTACGCCAAAGGTCCTTATACTTGACCTATTGTGTCAATTTAGTCCTTGGACCTTTAATAGTGTCAATTTAGTCTTTTGGTCAAATTTAAGTTGAGTTAATGTCGTAATTTTGAATGTTAGATGCAAGCAACTTATTATAAATTCATCCCGTTACCTCAATTTAACCCAATTCGTGAGCGAACCATTAAAAATTTTATTAAAAACTTAACATAAATTTTTTTTTTCTAAGGACCAAATTGACACATTTTGAATTATATGGGGATTAAATTGACACAATTAAAAATACAAGAACTAAATTGATCCAATGAACAAAGTATAGGAACCTTTAGCATAAATAATCCAATAAAATTTTAAATAAAATTATCTTTGTTTCATCGACAAATAAAATTATTTTGATTTAATTAAAAAACCGATCGTTTTGCAGTTTATTGAAGAATTATAGGGAGCAGAGAGATTAATGATTGAGTGTATACTTCCCATAAATATTTTTTTTTAATTTTTTGAATTTAACGTATTGGTTAATTATTATAATTTAAATGTCAGAAATGTTTGTCAGATTTTTATTGTAATTAGTTGTTTAATCTTTTTATTTTTTTTTTTTGTTATCATTAAGATTCCTTTATTGTTGAATTGAATGCATTGAACCGTTTAAGTTCGATAAACTTTGAAAATAAGAATTAGATTTTGAAGTGTCGAAATATATTCTTGATTGTGAAACGTTAGCATTTTTGAAGTTTCATGCAAACTTTTTCAATAATTAGTGACAAAATTGCAATAAAAACAGGGAATTCGTACACATAGGCCTTAAGAAACGGGGAATAGAAGACGAAAAAATAGGATTACAAGAAAGAAAGGGAGAGAAAAAAGGCGAAAACCCGCAAACACTAAATGTCTTAACTATCCCTAAAGAGGACTCTTTGGGAACCAAGAATAAGGCAGGAAGCATCAAAAGACAGGAAAACAAATCGGTCAAGCCCTTAATCTATCTGGTGGAATCTACTCGATTACAACCGATTCATCTTCACCAAATTTCAGTCCCAACGTTTTCCTTAAGCTCCCACGCATGCTCCGTAGCTAGAAAACAATCTCTCTACAAAGTAGCATCTTGTAAAAATAAGACTGCGTATATCTTATCTTTTCTAGATCCTGTTAAAACAAAGGCCAAACAGTTGCCTCCAGAGCTCCTTGGGGACATGATTCCTGAGGAAGTTGAATAATTCGAGTTTAAGTTGGATGCAGTTATTTGTTTTTTTGCTGCTTGGTTGGGGCTTGCTCGAGTGTTTCTTTCTGGTTTTATTTCAATATTTCGGAGCGTTGTTGTTCCTGCTTCTAGGCGTTTGTCTTCGGTGTCCTCTTCAGTGGGACTTTCTTGGTTTGTTTCGAGTTGCTTGTGGTTGGTTGCCTTTTCTTTGGCGTCTGGTGCTGTGGGTTGGAGGTGGTTTTTTCTTTTGCTCTGCTGTATTCTTTTGCTGTTTTGGTGTTGTTTTGGGGATGGGTCTTGCTTTGCAGGTTTCTTGTTATTTTTCCCTTTTCACACTTTATGTGTGCTTTTCGGGCCTTTTATTTGAGATGCTGGCTTTTGTTCTCGAGTTTATCCTCGCTAATTATCGAAAAAAAGGGAGCCTCCTCAAGATATCGACTTTTTGTTGAAGTGCATTGCTTTCATGGCAAGGACAAGGAATTTTAATTAGTTGAATTTTTTACTGTCGGCCAAAGTCAAAGAACTGCCTCTGAAGAAACGTTTTTTTTTTTTTTTTTTTTTTTTTTTAAAACTATTTTGAAGGTGAAGGATGTAACCATAAAGTTTAACATAAACATTATTTTAAAAAAAAATTCAAAAAGATATTAATGTTAAAGAAAATTATACAACTTGATATAATAATAACAAAAATTATCATTTTTCGGGGTTTCTTAAGGTGAACGCACCAAAACTGTAAGAAACTTACCATTTAAATATTATAAAGTTTAAGACTCCGTTTGTTTAGGGGAAAGTTACATTCTAGGAAGTGGTTTTCCCCTTTTTCGTTGTTTGGCGCAAGATTGGTGACGGAAAAGGCTTTCCCAAAGGAAAACCTTTTCCTTCAAATGGGGGAAAATGACTGCCCTTTTAAAAGAGGAAAAATCATCATTCCGAGTGATCTAGAAACATGATTCCGACATTTTATAAGTATTCTTATTAGATTTTTCCTAAAAAATGCTAACAAGACATATGATTTCGGCCATATTTAGGTAGTTTTTACATCAATATATAATGAACTTTTTATCGTAATTTGCTAAAAATATTGACATGACTTGTAAATATTATAGTAATTATATATTATATTAACACTTTTATTATTTGGTCAGATTCTTACAAAAATTTGTCAAATTTTGATGTATGGTAGTAATAAAATATTCGACTTCAGGGTACGTCATTATATACATTTAAATGTCAGGATATGTAATAGATGTTTAAATCTCAGGATATCTTAATAATACCTCTACAACTGCACAGAGTAAATAATTTCAAATATATTATATAGCTATTTATGTTATCCTATAACTAGGAATAAGATGATTGGTAAAAGATGATTCCTTTAAAACAAGTAAGGAGTATTGAAATGTGAAAACATGTTTTACGTTGAAACAAACAATGGAAAACCTCAATGGGAATAGCATTTTTCATGGAAAACCTTTTCCAAAGGAAAATATTTTCCATGGGAAAAGTACTTCCGTTGAAACAAACGGAGCCTAAACCTTTATCACTTAAATATTATGATGTTTTCATATATTAGGTTTAAAAAATTTTTACCCACGTGTCCTATACCAAAACTTGATAAGTTTTTTATTAAAATTCAATCGATTTTCATGAGAAATGCTGATGCTGTGTGTGACTATGATTGTCAAATTCTAGCAAAAGTTATGAAAATCTAGCGGACTGCGGAAATTTTTTACCCACGTGTCCTATACCAATACAAGCTCCATATTAACGCTTTTTTTTATGAAAATCTAGCGGACTACAGAAAAATAGTCGGATTCTAGCAAAAGTTATGTACATATTATGAAAATAATTTGTTATATTAGTATTTTCTAGGCACCTATATATTGTTGGACTCATTTTTGACATCATCAATTTCAAAAAATTTTGTAAAGGGTGTTTGATTGATAAATTCTTAAAGTTTAAGATTCTCGGGTGATAAAAAATTTAAACAATATAGGATACCTTGTTACATATATTAAAACATTAGAATACATGCATGATAATCCTCAAATCTTAGGTTACTAAGTGATGAATTCCCTAATAATAATATCTGTTATATATGTAAAAAAAATATGTTTTCAAAAAGGATAAAAAAACACAACATGTTTTGAAAGAATACCAAATTGTCAATTTATCCACCCACCACGTAATCTTCAAAAGTTTTTTTTTTTTTTTGGGTTAAGAAGAAGATACTGGGCAATCTACACACAGTTAGTGCGGTCTAGCGGCCCAAGAGAAGTTAGCCTATACTGACACAATGGATGGCTGACATCAGCCCTATCGAATAGAGACCCAGAGCTGCAACCTTGTACATCCACCACATTATATTTCTGGTTCGCACACATCATTATTTTTATGGCAATTGTTTTTAGGATGAAGCCTTACTTAGAGTTATATATGAATCTCATATATGCCAACTTCATAGATTATGTCTATGTCAGAGAAATAAAGATGACATGTATCCTTCTTGTTTTTTTTTAGAACATGTTGCCAGGGTCAGTCCTGACATTTTTAAGGCCTCCAGAACAAGTTTCAAATGGGATTCTTCTTAGATACTAACATTTCTCTTAACAATACAGTAGTAAAATTTAATTATAAAAAACTTATTAATATTAGCAATTGATACTTTAAAAACTATAATCCCTATTTGGAGGGCTCTGAAAAATTGGGGATCCCAAGCGTTTGCTTGAGGTCATTTTAGGCCATGCATGTCCTTGTCTTGGTTATTTCCCAAAACATATTGTCTGTATATGTTATTCTTTTATCTTTACATATATTATTGCAAAGATCTCCCAACCATAAGCCTTCCATTTTTTAAACCTAGCAATTTTATAGTCCCACTGTTCAACTTTCTTTTTCAGTACTAAATTAAGTCATCATTAAAAACTAATTAATTTGATAAAATTACCATTAAACACTATGAAACCATAAAAATCAATTTAATTTTTTAAAAAAAGTATTAAACCAATAAAAATACCACCTTTGCATTACACGGGAAAAAACAAGCTAGTGTATGTAATAAATGTTAAGTCCCAGTGACTTGCTCTCCAAGTTTAACTTTTTATTTGCATAAATATATAATTGTGAGTGTAACATATAGTTTACTCCAAATTATTAATGATTTGATTAGGGTTTATTTACTAGGCATTAATACACCGGATCCTATTAGAACTCCGAAGTTAAGCGTGCTTGGACGAGAGTAGTACCAGGATGGGCGACCTTCTGGGAAGTCCTCATGTTGCCAACCCTATAAGGTTGGGGGTCCTCGGAAACAGCCTCTCGGCAGGGTTACACTCTGAACGGGTAAGGCTGCATACATCCATCCCCCAAACTCCACCTAGACGAGAGCCCTTAAGGCACTGGGTCTGCTGTTGTTGTTGTATTAATGATTTGATTGCATTTTAGTTTTACTTATAATCACAAGCTTGCAATTGCAAGGACAAAAAAAAAGAGCATATTCTTTCTTTTGTCCACTAAATAATTTGGGTTTATTTATGTTAATCAACTAAATATGATAGTTCTTATGCTCAACACTTTTCTTAAGGGTTATTTATGTCACAAGTTTCTGTACTTTATCTATTGTGTTAATTTTATTTTTGTACTTTTAGTTATGTCAATTTAGTCCTTGTACAGTTTAAATTGTGTCAATTTGGTCTTTTGGACAAATTTAAGTTAAGTTAATGTCGTAATTTTGAACGAAAAAATTACGTTAGATGCAAGTAACTCATTATAAATTCATCCGTTTATTCAATTTAACCCAATTTATGACTGAACCATTAAAAATTTCATTAAAATATAACATAAAATTTTCTCTAAGAACCAAATTGACAAATTTTGAATTGCATAGGGACTAAATTGACACAATTAAAAGTACAAGGACCAAATTGACATAATGGAAAAATTATAGGAACCTTTGACATAAATAACCATTTCCTTAAATATTATATGTAAGAAATAATAATATTTTTGATAATTACATTTAGTGCTTTATTACTTAATTTAAATGAACAAAAGATTCTCAGAAACTTTATCAATGGTGGCGACAATGATGATGGGATATACACCAAAGGAGGTTTTACTCCAAAATTAATTGGTAATGGATGTAATAGCATATTTAGTATATATTTCAATACTTTTATCTCACTCCTACCCAGTTGGATTGCATCAATATACCGCGCTCCGCGTTTCACAGTTGTGCGAGTTGGCTGTGCACAAAATACTAGTCCCATGTGGACATTGCAATTCCGATGTCGCCAACTCGCAACGGACGCGAATTTGCTCTAGAATAGCCTGTTGTGCTGATAAAAATTGCAATACTGATGTTACCATCTGAGACTCAGAACATGCGCGTAAATAATTTTAGTTTGAATTAGCTAAGCAAACACGTCACGCATCGCTCCCCTCCAAAAAAAAGTTAATGGAGATAATATAAAGTTGAAGTTGATTTCTGTTAATGCCTTTATAATATAATCTCTATTTCTATTTATAGAATTTATCTTCTTTTCCAATTAAACCCGCTTTACTTCTTATTGGGCTGCCCTACTCTTGCTTTGTTACTCTCCTGCTGCCAGGTCACATACTCTATGTTGCGGACCAATCTCTCAGGTTGGGGGTCCTCGGAAACAGCCTCTCTTCAGGGTAGCCCCCTGAAGGGAAAAAGCTGCATACATCTACTCCTCCAAATCCTGCTTTTGCGGGATCTCTTGCAGGCACTGGGTTTGTTGTTGTTGTTTACTTCTTATTGGGCTATTCTATTACTCCCAATTGGGCAAACAAAAAGGCCATGGCCCATTAGCGTTCACCTCAAGCCCGGCCCAATCACAAGCCAGCCGGTTGCTGCAGCAGCTCTCTCTCTCTCTCTCTGTGATCGCGCTGAAAATTCATTGCGCAAATTCAATCGAAAGCAAATTCGAAACCCTAAAACCTCGCTCCAATGGCGCCTAGAGTTCTCATGGTGAGTCGATTCTTTCAATTATGTATATTGTTTTCTTGTGTTTCTCTTTTTTGCTTGGTCTGTAATGGCGGTTTCTCTCTGTCTCTCTCTCTCGAATGTTGCCATTGTGATGCATTCAATTTAGACTGTATCTAGAATTGATTTAATTTTAGAAGAATATAAGAGAAGAAGAAGAGAGAAATGAGAATTTGTGTTTCATTTCATCCTATTTCATTGATGTCAACAATATAAGTATTTGTAGGCGATTATAAACATAACAAACTCAACTAATTACTCGACTAATTACCCTAGTACCTCTAATATCCAACTCGCGTATAGCTAATTTCACCTTTTAGCTTTACCTGTTAGAGTATAAAATCATTACTGGGACTTCACCTATCGGCTTCAGCTTTTGGGACATATTTTGACATGGTATCGGAGCCTTGTTGATTAAAAGGTCACGAGTTCGAATCCCAATAGCCTCCACTTTGAATATGAATATAATTTAAGCACAAAGTATGAGGCGGGCTTGTGCAGATTCATGCTTCAAGTCTAAACGGGCATTTGTGTGAGAGTGCATGTTAGAATATAAAGCCATTCTTGGGCTTTCACCTATCAGCTTAAGCTTTTGGGGCATATGGTTTCTTGACATGATATCGGAGCCTTGTTGACCAAAAGGTCACAAGTTCGAATCCGAATAGCCCCCACTTTGAATATTAATATTATTTAAGCACAAGATATGAGGTGAGCCTGTGCAAATTCACGCTTTAAGCCCAAACAGGCATTTACATGAGGGGACATGTTAGAATATAAAACAATTCCTGGAACTTCACCTATCAGCTTAAGCTTTTGGGACAAATGATTTCTTGACATTACCGACTAAGATTGTATGTAACAGACTCCTTTGGATATGTGTGATTGTAGGTTGCGGAGAAGCCCAGCATTGCTCTCTCCCTTGCAAAGGTTCTCTCTAGTGGTCAAGTATGTTCCTTTCTGTTCTGTCCTTTTAATTTTCTTTTTTTTAAGGGTGTTGTTATTGTCAAGGCGAAAAATCTTAGGAAAATTGTCACTTAGGTACCCTGACATTTCAATAAATACAATGAGGTTCCCTGAGTGTTGAATATTTTATCATTTTAGTACCCTATATCGGAATTTGATGAATTTTTCTAAGAATATGGCCAACTTTTTACAAAAAAAATGTTGATGTTATATATAATTACGATAATATATATGTCATACCAATATTTTCATAAAAAATTAGTGAATAATATTCATTGAATATTGACGTAAACTACCTAAATTTGCCGAAATTATGTGTCATGTTAGCATTTTTGGGGGAAAAATCAACAAATCCTAATGAAGATACTAATATGTTATCGAAATCATGTTCAAGTTTAGCATTTTCCAACGAAAATTGGGCGAATTCGACAAAATAGTATCTGATTGATAGAATTTTTAAATTTTAGGGTACCTAAGTGATAAAATATTTAAATCTCAAGGTCCCACATTGTATATATTGAAATGTCAGGGTACTTGGGTGATAAATGCTCAAACCTTAGGGTACCTAAGTGATAATTTCCCAAAATCTTATTGCCAAAGCTATGATGTAACTGATAATTAATAACAACCATAAATTTTTATAAAACTTGCTCTTTTATTATTTTCCCCTGGCAATAACATTACATTTTTTTTTTTTTTTTTAATTTCAGAAACTTTTGTGCAATCCTTAAACCCTAAACGTGCCCTGCTTGTGTACTTTTGGCCATTGAGGCCTCTCTGTTTGATGAGTGAAATGTAGGTGAAATTTCTAGTTTGGAGGGTAGATTAATTGGGCGTCATTGATTGAGAGAAAATGAAGATTGAATTAAGAGGGAGAAGAAATCAGATGAGAGATTGGGGAGAAACTAAAGGGAGAGAGAGACATAATAAGGAATGACTTTTATTTCATTCATGAGCACAATTTTGCTCATTATAATCCTCATATTTATAAGTAAAACTAAGGGTCTAAAAAGGAATTAATAAAAAGGCTAGAAACAAATATAAAAATGCAGTACTGTACACTCAGCACTCAACAAACCCACTACTTAAAGGCTCTCGCCAAGGCGGGCTCTAAGAAAGGTAAAATGTATGCAGTCTTACCCTTACGGGATGCTACCCTAAAATTAATCTTCATATTCTAACCCTTCCCCTATTTTTGTCTGTATCATTGATGGGAAAGGATATTTGACGAATTTATTTGCATCTACTGTACGTGTCCTCCTTATCTATTTTCTTTTATGCCAAATTTTACACGGACATGAAACTCACAACTTAGGATAGATACTGGAATGCCTTTTTCTTTTCAGCGGAAAGTAATTCTTTGGGTAATTATGAGTGATCTTTAAGGAATAGGCGTTTACACCATGCTTGAACACAGTTGTTTCTTAGAGATTAATGTAGATTTTACATTTCATTTGGTTGGATCATGAGTGGTCCAATTGATTTTTGTTGGTGTCCTGTTTCCTTTTCTAGATACGATGGTAAAATTTTATGCTAGAAGTGATGAATTTGAAAAGAAATTTCTAGAAATGTTAGCTAGCTTTGGATAAAAAAGTTATTCATATCATTTTTTTTGGTGGAGCTTTTATTGTGCCTTTCACAAGCTGAGATTATTTATGTTAGTTTCGCCTCCTTCTTTTTATAGAAGGTGCATCAATTCAAATTCAGGGATTGGAATAACAGCTTATGTAGCATTAGATTTAGGTCATGTTTTCCCTACATTACTCGTTAAGAGGGTCGGAAGCATCTTATGAACTGACTTTTCTTCCAAGTGAGTTTGTGCCACAAATCAGTGGACAGTCCCAACCCTTGAATACAGAATTAGGCTCTCCATTACACTTTTCCTGTTGAGCATGGAAAAGAGAAAAGACCTCTTTTTGCTGACTCCAAGACCTCATGATGTTTGTGGAGAGCCGGTGACTCCTTTTATTACTTTTATTTAATGTTTTTGATTGGCTGTTTGATTAAAAAGTGGACCTTTAGAATCTCTGAGCTTTCATGTAACTCTGCTCACAATGTATGTTATTCATGTTCTAGATGTCTACAAGGAGGGGTAGCACAGATGTGCATGAATTTGATGGAAGGTTTTTGGGCCTTCATGCTCATTTTCGAGTTACTGCAGTTATTGGACATGTCTTTAGGTCTGTTTCTCATTCTCTCTTCCAATTCAAAGTCTTATGTTGCTACTTTCAGTGAATGAATATATGCACGAATTCTGTCCTGTTTCATGAAAATTTCTTTCTGCTGGAAATCAATCACTTTAAAGGGAGACGAGTTGAATTGTTTGATTATCCCAAAATTGCATCCTGGTGGAAGGTTGAAGGAGATAATCATGTTAATTATGCTATGCATGAGCTTTGCTTATCTTGAAATGCTCACTCATGTTGATGCTTGTATAGCCGCAAGTAATTTTGGCGGCTTTGAGGTTTGAGCTCTGACTATAATCCGCTTGCACATTTAGTGTAGATTTTCCAGGAACATACCAGGATTGGACTGCCACAGATCCTCTAGATCTTTTCCAAGCTCCAATCCAGAAGACAGAATCCAATCCAAAGGTGTGAATCATTTTTTATTCCCTTGACCTGCATAAATCTTTTCTTCTTGTTTATTTTACTTATATAGCTTATTAGTATGTTAAACGTGGGAGTCTGCATTCAGTAGAGTTCTGTGCTTAACATTAAGTCAGTGATGTTTGTCTTTGTGCATGGCGATTTACCGGTTTAACAAATGATGTGTTTGATAATATCACAAAAACTACGAATGGAACTGGTTCAATCTACCACCTATCCGCTATGCATGCCAGTGCTTCCTGCTTTAGATTTGTTTCTTTTAGGGCCTTTGTAGATCTGCCATGGACTTAAAGAGTTTCATGTTGAATGGATTGCATATCGATTTTATTGTCATCATGCCATTTCCTTAAACTAATCCGTGAATTAAAAAAAATCGGCCTTTGTTGTCACTCCTCTTTTCTCCTGCTTTCCTATTGTTTTTGGGTCCCCCCTAGTTGCAGGGCAATAATTGAGCCCCGTTTTGGTTGCTTGCACCATGGAGTCATATTTAAGCATAGTTAACAGCATTCTCCAGTTTGTTATCTAACCTTGATTTTATGATTAGGCTCATATTCGCAGACATTTGAATCAGGAAGCCCGTGGCTGTAGCCATCTGGTTTTATGGCTGGATTGTGACCGTGAAGGAGAAAATATTTGTTTTGAAGGTAACGTGCTGTCATTTTGGTTTAACTTGATAATGGTTTCTGTATTATTCACTTGGTCGGTAGGATGCATGTGTCTCATCATTGTTCTATCTGGTCTGTAAATATTCAAATGTTTCCTCCTTATTGCCTGGTTGTTCCTTCATCTTCATGAATTTGGTGCACTGACAGTTTTCTTTTTTAGGTTGAAACTTGATGATGGATTTGACTCAGGTTGACATGAGTACATAGAGCCTCTTGATCAACATGTCATGATTTTGTATTCACACTGCTATATGTGGTTTGAAATTAGTTGATAGATGAGGTCTTCTTCATGTAAACAGATGGCAAACGGTTTTTAATTTCTCTTTTAGGATACTATAGGTTTTGGATTCATGAATTATTAATTAAGGGGTAAACATGTCAATCAAAATTCAATCTGGCTCCAAAAGCCGCAATCTGAACCTGTTATTTTTTTTGTCATGTCAGATTTTGCTAGCTCTAAAAAATACCATTTAGGATCTTTCAATTGAAGATGGAGCAATAGTGTTTCACAATCACGCCAAGAGTGAGGGTTACCATTTATTGTGAAGTATGAAGTTATGCCATTTAAAGCCTTCACATAATAATGCAAGACACCAGATTCTCAGGTTGGGGGTCCTCGGAAGCAGCCTCTCTTCAGGGTAGCCCCCTGAAGGGGGAAGACTGCGTACATCTACCCCCCAGACCCTGCTTTTGTGGGAGCCCTTGCAGGCACTGAGTTTGTTGTTGTTGTTGTTGTTGTACATAATAATGCAAGACATGAACATTTTCTATCTACCACTGCATTTGTTATAATAACCAGAGGGACATAATTAAACATGCAAGTTCTTTTTATTGCAACCCTTGTTTTTGTCGTTGTGGTGTGGGCCTAAGATACGTCCTTGTATAAAGTGCCAATATTGTTTGAACCGACCTATAGTTATATATGTTGTCTTTATTGCTGATGCTGTGCGTACTGTGGCTAATGTATGAGATGTTATTACTTATATTGATTCTCCTCTCCAGTTGTTGACTGTACTGGATTTCAAGTCAAGGATGGTGAAAGAAAAATTTATCGGGCAAGGTTTTCCTCAGTTACTGAGAAAGACATTTTGAAAGCTATGGACAATCTTGTTCAGCCTAACAGAGATGAGGCGTTAGCTGTGGATGCACGGCAGGAGATAGATCTGAAAGTAGGGGTTGCATTTACCCGTTTCCAGACAAGTTACTTTCAAGGCAAATATGGAAATCTGGATTCAAGGGTTATCTCGTTGGTTCCTTTCTCTTTGCTGTAGTTCATTTGGTTTTGCCTATTTGTTTATCTTCCCTGCTCATTTGTTTGACCTTACACTGATGATTTTATCTCACTTTCTATCCCTCTAGTGACCATTGGGCACTTGGATAATGGGATGATACTTTGGACAATCCAAGTCAGGGGAAAAAACAGAAGAAAATCTATGTAAATATCCAGACCTCGTCCTTGGATTTGTATCCATACGAGATCCTTCTCTAGATCCGAGCAACATTGTACCAACTTGTTAATAGCGGGTCATTGTGGAATGCTCCCCTATTGTTATTATTCTTATTTGATCTAGCTCCCCACCTCCCCTATCATTTTAGGTCCTACTCTCTGGCACTTACAAATTCTCAAAGAGTGGTTGTTTTTTGTTAAGTTAGAAATTTCTGTATCCCGTTTGCAGTGTGCTCTCAGTTTTAGTTCTGATTGAGTCACTGTCAAAGGAAAAACAACTAATAGCAGCGACTATGTGAGGTGCTTTGACAATGTTTTGACAAGAGTTTGACTATTGATGCATTTCTATCATCATGCTAAAGTATCTTATCTTGACTCCCGCTTTGCCAAGAACTTGGGTTTATCCATGTTTATATTATTAGATGTGCTTACCTGTGTGAAATTGTTATTTTGCTTGTATGTTTGTGATGCATTGATACCATGCTATAATGTTCTCTATTTTCTGATTCGAAATTAATCTTTGCCCTTATTCTTTTCAGTTACGGACCATGCCAAACTCCCACCCTTGGATTTTGTGTCCAACGTTATCTGCATATCACTACTTTTAAGCCAGAAAAGTATTGGGCTGTTCATCCTTACATCATACACAAAGGCTATGAACTGAAGTTGGAATGGGAGCGTGACAAATTGTTTGACTTAGATGTTAGTTCGTCTCTCAACAGATATGATTAGAAGTTCTGTATTTCAGTTTTACTACTTTCATTTTATCTAGGCAAATAAGCAATTTCATTGAGATTTATTTATACTTCTTTTCGTAGGTTGCATCAATGTTTCAGAAGTTGGTTGCTGAGAATGGGACTGTTGAAGTGACCAATCTATCTGAGAAGCAGGAGCATAAAAGTCGCCCATCTGGTCTGAACACAGTGAATCTTTTAAAGGTACAATTGTGGGGAAATTCTGTTTTCTGTACTTCTATCCATCTGTATGCTTGTGGCTTCTTTATTTCATATTTGGTCTGAAAATCACGCAAAAACATCAGAAATTAGTATGTCAGTGCCTGGAGATGGCTGCCAGTATGTTGCTGGGACGTTGCCTCCCCTGCCAGTGGTAAGAGAGGACAGCCGGCCACTGGCTTTAGTGTTGGAAGTGGTGGAGATGGTGATTGCTCATTGCTACCCCATCCTCACCCTCCGATTAGAATTTATGGCAGTTGGGTCCGTTCATTTTCACTCCTCCAGCCCTTCTCCCACTCTTTCTAAACGAACAACGAAAAGGTGGAAAAAATAGTCTCAGTCTTAGTCTTACTCTCACTATTTCATCCCCTGTTACGAAATAGGCCCTGAGTATTACAATGTCATTGATGGTATAGTCCGTTCATCAGGCTCAAGACTTGGCTCAAAGCTTGCCGAGTTTGGAAACTTCAAGCTTGAGCTTGGCTTGTCATGGGCTCAAGTTTGGCTGGTCGAGTTCGAACCTAGCTTAATGAGTTTCAATCCAAGCTTGCCTTGTTTAGGCTTATATATAAGTTTGATCTAAGCTCGTTTAGAATCATTTAACTCCGGTTTAGTTCATTTAGGCTTAAACTGGGTTCGATTGGACATATTTAAGATAAGAATTGTATTAAAATGGGATCATTTAGGCTCGCGAGGCTATGAGCTCGAGCCTCACTGGGTTTGGGTTCGGCTTGATAAGCTAAATAAGCCGGTTTAGCTTAGCTTGAGATTGAAATGAGTTGAGCCTTCCAAGCTGTGTGACAAGCTGGCTCACTGGGGCTCCCTACCCGGCTTGGGTGATTTACGCCCATAGATGAGATGTTAAGGGATCAAAGCTGGCAGCTCATTGGTCATGTTGTCCAAAACTTTTCTGAACTTCTTGTCCTGCGGGATTTGATTTCAGGACCTCTAATTTTTTTTATAGAGAAATGCCATAATGGGGAATCGAACCTAGGTGGCTTCTCAGGCCCTCGGAGTTACCAACATCAGTAATGTGTACTGTTAGTGATATGCTGTACTATTACTGTGGAAAGACGCCCATTTGCTTGTACCCCTTGTACAATCTCTTAAAACCTGAAATAGTATGCGATCGGGGGCGGGGAGGTAAAGTATTGTGTATTCAGTGAAAGTATTGTCAGAAAGGGGTTTACAGTTTAAAAGTTTACTATATTTTCTTAATTTGTCAGATTGCTTCAAGTGCATTAGGCTTTGGCCCCCAAATGGCGATGCAGCTGGCAGAACGCCTGTATACTCAAGGCTTCATCAGGTTCATGACGACTTCATCGTGTCATTTATTTTAGATGCCACATGTTTCATACTTTTTTCTATGCTTTCTTGAGCGTCCACATTTCTCAGATGCCAGGTTGTGAAATGACAAGGTCAATGGGAATAGGGATGGGAATGGGGCAGGGCGGGTAGATGGATGCCTATCTCGTTGCCATACCTTTACTTGCTCCATTGCCATCCCTGGTAGGAAACAAGGTTAGAGGAGTCAATCTTCATTTTTAGGTAAACACTCATTGATTGGACAAGCGATTGTTTGTGATTGTCGTATATAGTTGGCGATCTCTGTGCAATCGGTTCTTAGAAATGATTACATATGGTAAAAATGTGCTGGTCCTCAGCACTAAGTAGTAAATTTGCTGGTTCTTGGGCTGTGTAGATGATCTTGATATGTGTTTTCATTGGAGAAAAAGGAGAGGTGAAGCGGATGAAAGATGGGTTTGTTTAATACGAGGAAGATATATCAAGTCATGTAACCGTTGTAATTTGATTATGCCCTGTATCATATAAGTAATAGCCACTTTCAAATTCCTCATTGTTCCTTTCATGAAGAAATTATTTATTCCTAAAATTAAATGCTTTTATTTTGTGGTGTTCTCCATAAGAATGCTACTAGTTAGCTTTTGGTAAAAATCTCCTTTTGTTCTTTTAGTAAGACGAAGAAACAGTTGGATCACTGAGATCTACCGAAGGAGTATTTAGCTAAATTTCTATATTTTAACACCAGCTTCCCTCTATTACAAAATTGCTATTGTAGAAATGTCTCGCCCTTAATAGATCAATGAGGATAGGATTGCTTGAATTAAAAAATGCTGTGATACTTGCTTTCGTCTTAGAATCTATTGATCTTCTTATGTGGAGCCCGGTTTTATATACTGTAATGGTTCATATCCATGGAGCAAAGGAGTTGGCTGAAGTTTTTTTGGCTTAATTTGGGTGCAAGCTTGACTGACGATGTTTTGAGGCGCACTAGGGTTCTGCAGCCATTTACGCTCTTGCCTTGGGTTTGCTAGGTGTAATGCCAGAGTAGCATAATTCTCTTATACTCTTTCCAAAAGATAGTGAAAATCTCTGCAACTCCGTGGATGTAGGAGCAATTGTATTCTTTTACTCATGTATTCTTCTGTCTAGTTTTTCTTTGTTCCCGTTATTTCTTTTCTTAACAGAATCTTATTGCAGAAGTAAGTTTCTTCTTTCCCTTAATTCTTACGCATGTGTTTTTCCCCCTTTTCCGGAGGCGGTGCATTTAGGCTTGCGGCTTTTACAATTTTGTTGAATTGCATCTATATCTGTTGACTTTTAATTTTCACTTGAATGGTAATAGGTTGTCCTCTAGTCTATATTTTCTATGGGGGGTTTGGTGATTTTAACCTAACAAGTTGGCCATCCCTAATATAAGATTGTATGGAATTGATGAATATGGCACTGCGTATAACCATTCGGACAAGAGTCCTGTACATCAATGCAATGTTCAAACTCGTTGATTGATGAAATCTAGGAGAAAAGGTTAATGGATTTAAGATATTTACAAATAATTTAAATTGTTATAAATTCTATCTTTTAAAATATATTACTAGCTAGGACTGCCTTAGGATTATAATTTGACTTTTATTAGCTTTGTTTGTCAGTATCATAACAGAAGTTTGTTAGTATCAGTTTATAAGTTTTTCTTCAATATTCTAGCTTCTTCTACTATAAATACCAATGTAATCGGAGTCTGAATGCATGTTATTAGACTATTTTGAATAAATTCAATTATTTCTATTTCCAATGTTCAACCCTCCTCACAGTGATGCCTAGGACTACCCTTGATGAGGCACATGGTTCTAATTATTAGCAAATATACTAAATCTAGATCTTTGACTTTTACTCCTCTATCTCCATATGGATGAGAGAGCTTCAGTAGTTCGAAGATATCCTCACATATTTTTTGTTCCATTATGCTTCTCCAGCTATCCACGTACAGAGAGCACAGCTTACCCTTCTTCATTCGACTTTAGGGCGACGCTTGAGGTACAAAAGAGCAATCCTATATGGGGTGGTTATGTACAAGAACTACTGGCTGATGGCTACCGGAAACCGCATTTAGGAACAGATGCTGGTGACCATCCGCCTATCACTCCTATGTGTTCAGCAACTGAAGAAATGCTTGGTCATGACGCGTGGAAGTTGTATCAATATGTTTGCCAACACTTTATTGCTACTGTCTCTCCTGACTGCAAATATGTTAGGTAGGAGCATTCATTAAATCTTTCCAGCATTCACTACATATTTCTGTTGGGCTTGAGGTGTAAATCAAGGGAGCCGGTTCTTGATGGCTCATGAGCTGGCTCGTCATAAAGCTGAAAGACTCGACTGGTATTTAGCTCGAGAAATGCTGATCTGGCTGGTTTAGCGTATTGAGTTGAGCCCAAGCATAGTGAAGCTTGAGTTTGTGGCTCGTGAGACTTTGCGAGCTTATTTTAATTCAATATGTAAGCTTAAATATGCTCAATTGAGCTTAGTTTGAATCCAAATGAGCTGAACTCGAGCCTAAACGAGATCCAATGAGTCTAGGTCGAGCTTAAATGAGTCTAATCGGGTGGCAAGCTTAGTTCTAAACTCACTTAGCTAGGTTTGAGCTCAACGAAGTTGAGCTAAGCCTGAGTCGAGCTTCTAGCTACTTGGGCTTAGGCTAGGCTAGGCTCGGCTCGGCTTGGCTTGGCTCATATACTCCTCTAGTTGAGCTATTTAATCCTGATAATATGTCTATGGACATGTCCGAGTTGAATAATTATCCCAGGTGATATTTATATGTTGCACATAATTATTATCAACTTGACAAGAACTTGGGGCCCATTTGGCCAAGCTGTGAATAAACTACTTGTTTTAGAAGCATTTTTGAGTTTCTACTTCAGTTTGTACTTTAAAGGAGAAACACTTTTTTTTTGGGGGGGGAGGTTGTTTAAAAGCAAAAATCCAATTTTTGCATCTGTAAAGTACTTTTCTTTCCATGCTAAACACCCTGAAATTCTTTTAAAAAAAAGTTTTATTTTTTTCCCTAAAAGAACACCTCTTTCAAAAAAGCAGTTTGGCCTAACTAGCGTGTAATCGTACATGACCAACATTATATGCTTAATATTGCAGGACAAAGATTGAGTTTTCAGTTGGGGGCGAATCTTTCTACTGCACAGGACAGCATGTTACTGCAAAAGGATTTACATCCATTATGCCGTGGTCGGGAATCAGTGAGAAATCCCTTCCTGCATTCACAAAAGCAGAGAGAATAAAAATTTCAAAAGTCGACCTATATGAGGTATTTGTTTGAAGTCAAACATTTGTTTTTCTGATCTGTAGAAAATCTATGTCTGTGTCTAATATAGAACAACTTACTACCTAAAAGCTAAACTCAATAATATTTCTTCAAACTGCAAAATAATGAATTGCAAACTTATATTTATACTCATAAACTAATTCCTAAGAATGTATTAGATAGCAAGTAGATGAATACTAAATCAAATAGGAAACTGTTTTCTTAGATATAAGAACTAAGACAAAAGTAATTAAATATCCTGTTGACTAAAATAAAGATATTTAAATGATTTCATCTTCATCCTGAGTCTAACAAAATTTAATAAATAGCATATTTTCTAAAATTTGGAGGCCCAAAATGAGGGTACCTCCAAGGAGATTGGTAAGAATTTTAGAGAAAATTTGGTTTAAGTGTCGAGAGAGTAATATATTTTATTGATATACCATGATATTTTGAAGTTTTTGAAGTATCCTAAACTATGGTAACTTTTTTTCAAGTGCCCTCCGCATAGAGGCATTAGAGAACTATTAAATTTTGCTGAAATGACACTAAAAAAGAAATATTTATAATATTGGGACGAATTTGTTCTATTTTGTTTGCTTCTCTAAGGCTAAAATTACAGGGAAATACATCGCCACCTGATTATCTTAGTGAAAGTGAGCTCATTTCCCTGATGGAAAAGCATGGAATAGGAACAGATGCATCCATTCCTGTTCATATTAACAACATATGTGAGCGGAACTATGTTCAGGTACGCAGTCTTTCTTGAAACTGTTGTTCAATGATGGGGCAATGGTATCTCACTGCTTTAGAGACAATGGCTTCGTTTGTTTTAACGGAAAATCTATTCCGTCTTAATTGTACTATTTCTTAGCATAACTTCATATCAACAAACACAAATATGAAAAATGTTTTCTTCCATGGAGGGGCAATTGACTTCCCCTCAACGAAAGGGAAAGCATTTTCCTTCGTTGAGGGGAAAATGTTTTTCACGGTGATCTCACGTCATATGTCTCAATTCCCTCAACTTGGCCATGCGTGAACCCCATACAAACTTATAGAATTAAACCATTTCTTTAACTAGAAAATCAAGAATTTTTAAGATAATTTTAAGGAAAATGTTTTCTTTCGAAACAAATGGAGCCAAGGTGTACATGACTAACATTTGTGTTTATTGTTGAGAACTTTGTACTTGTCTACCTTTGACTGATTTCTGGCGGACCCAAACTGGGTGAAACTGATGATGAAAAAAGAAATCTGTCATTTAGGTATTTTGAGAATTGGGCATTTATCACCCAAGTATGCAACGTTTTAATGCACACAATGAGGTACCCAAAGGTTCGAAGCACCAAGTACCCATAGAGTTTAAAAATTTTATCCATCAAGTATCCTTCTATTGAAATTTTGTATATTACGAATGATTTTTTTCCAAAAAAATTGACTTGACTTTGGAATATATAGATAGTTTCTGCCAAAATTTGCCGAACTTTTATTATAATCTGCTATATTTTTTTCTGAAAACGTGGCTTATAAATAATATTATATACACGTGTTATGACAATTTGCTATCTAAAATTGGCCAGATTCCGACAATAGTTCATTGAATCTCAGCGTGGGGCATAGTTAGTTAAATACGGTACGGGAATAAAACGGAGTTTAATTCTTACATGTTTTATTCGTCCTTTCACACTAAAAGGTAGGTCAAAAATCCAGTGAAAAATGCATTGACTCATGAAAAACGTATATAGATATATTCATGTTTAAAACGGCTACATTTTCAAATATACGATTCAAAATTTTGGGCAATTTTTGCAGAATTAGAGTATGTAGAAGCTAAAACAATAGGAAAATATCACTTATGTACCATTAAATTGAACTATTTATCACATAGATTGGACTATTTATCATATAGATAACTTGATATTTTGATATATGCAATCAGAAGGTTTCAATATTTTATCACATAGTCACTCTATGTCATCATTTGATAAATTTTTGTATAAATTTGATCTATTTTATGTAGAAAATACAAATGTAATACATGTATATGATAATATACCTAAATTATGTCAATATTTTCAACAAAAGTTTAATGAAAATTTTAGTGAATTTTAATATAAACTACCTAAATAAAAATTTTGCAACCTTAAGGTACTTTATTGTATATTTTGAAATCTTATATTGTCAAGGCCGAGCAAGGGAAGTAGTGTGTTGGGCTTGACCTAATTTTCATTTCAAAGTTTGAATATCAGTTTTTAAGTGAAAGTGAATTTTTCAAAAAAGACGTGCGTATTTTTCATAAAATACATATAATACATTCTATATTAAAAAACGTGAATTTTTCCACATTTTTGGAAAAAATACGTAAACGCGAGTATTATACAGCATTAATAAGTATATGTGTATTATTCGCGTATAATACGCGAATTTACTAACTATAGCGTGGGGTTACTAAGTAATAAAATATTCAAACAACAAAGTATCTCTACGTAGAAAACTCAGGATACCCAAATATTAAACACTCAAAGTGATGATTTCCTTTAAAAAAAGAAAAACCTGGAGTGAAACTGTGCACAGAATGCTGGCAATGGGAAGTTCCACCCTTTTTGCTACCAATATATTTTGAGAAAAACACTAGATTAGGCTCATTATTCTAGAAAAACAAGATGGCATTAAAGTATGAGTTAATCTTATAGCTCTTTCGTTTTCTTCAATCTGCAGGTGCAAGCTGGCCGAAAGTTGGTTCCAACACCTTTGGGAATCACCCTTGTCAGAGGTTACCAGTGCACTGATCCAGATCTTTGTCTCCCCGATATTCGGAGCTTTATTGAACATCAGATCACTCTTATCGCCAAGGGTAAAGCAGATCATTCGCTCGTTGTGAAGCACGTGCTAGATCAATTTAAGCAGAAGTTTAAGTATTTCGTGAAACAGGTAATTATTCAGGTTTTTCTTACTTCCTTTCTTTTTATTGACAAAGTAAGGAGGTACAGCCCGCCCTAAGAAACATCTAGGGGAGGGGAAAGATGAGTTTCAAAGCTAAGATCTCATTCTTGGGTGAGCAGCCTAACGGCTGAGGTGATTATTCTGTTGTTGCTTGTGTACTATGTCAATGATCTTTTCATTGCTGATAGCAGTTTGTAATAGTTTTTGCAGGGGTTAAGGAGCATCACAAATGGAAATGTTTTTCTTACTGCTGATCTCTGTTAGTAAAAAGCGCGTATAATATGAGTATTAAACTCGTATATGTATTTTTCCGTTTGAAAAAGGTGTTTATGTATGATTGTCAATAATATGATAAAATATTCGTTTTCTTGGTGTTATTCATTTAATATGTATTATAATATGTATCTGTAATTTTTTCCATTTAAAAAAAATTGATTAGTTGAAAATAAACATACTTGTTATACCTAAATTAAGTGTCCATATTCTATACTCTGCCAAATTCCTCATTTTAACTCCAAAATTATGAATTATACCATGTTCTTTATTATGTTCGTCTTTCCTACTACATGTTGTGGCTAACATCACAAACAAAAGTCAAATTGCTAGAATTATAACCATTCTCACTTTGTTCGTATTTTAAAAGCATAAGTTGTTTTAAACATGAATGTACCAATATATGTTCTTTATACTTTTAACTGGATTTTTGATTTATGAAAATAATGTGCATGTATGCCAATGTAACATTTCTCTTTCCGCCGTCATGGGACGATGTGGATGCAGATAGAAAACATGGATGCTCTATTTGAAGCTCAATTTTCTCCGCTATCAGATTCCGGGCGTTCGTTATGTAAATGTGGCAAGTGTTTGCGTTACATGAAATATATATCTACCCAACCACCTCGACTGTATTGTGGCACCTGTGAGGAAGTCTACTACCTCCCTCCAAAGGGTACCATCAAGGTAGTTCAATCATCCTTGTTATGCCAATGACATTATTTCCATTCTTTCTTGCCCTATGTGAAATAGGGAATATATTAGTTCCACTCCCCTTTAAGAACATGAATTTGAGCGTTTATCATCCTAGTATCTTGTTATCTTGTCATTTTAATATATAATAATAGACATCTTGAGGTTTCGGAATTTTATCACCTAGGTACCTTGTGCCACAATCTGGTGAATATGTGTTAGAATCTGGTTAATTTTCACGAGAAAATGTTGATAAGTACATGATTACAATAATATAGAAGAGATATGTTAGTGTGTTCAAAGAAAATTAATCGGGTTTTGATGAACGATACCTATTTATTGCCTAAATCATGTATCATGGCATCATTTTCCTGCAAAAAAATCGCTAGATTTCAATGAGAATGCAGACATGTTTTACATCAACATTTTCCAACAAGATCCATCGAATTTCAGCAAAGAGTACTTTATTGATAGAATTCTTAAACTTCAAGAGAGCTGGTGATAAAATTTTTGAACCACATGGTACCTTATTGTATATATTGAAAAGTCAAAAGTATCTAAATAAGAAATACTTATGATGTATCTGCCTTTTTTTTTTTTTTTTTTTTCGTGCAGCTTTATAAAGAGCTAACATGCCCATTGGACAACTTTGAGCTTCTAATATTCTCCACGCCGGGTCCCGAAGGCAAGTCATTCCCCTTATGCCCTTACTGTTACAATAATCCCCCATTTGAAGGCATAGACTCCCTCTTTGGTGCTGGTAAGCCCGGCCCCGGAGGCAAGCTCGGAAAGGGAGCCGGGATGCCATGTTTCCTTTGTCCACACCCAACTTGTCCACATTCCCTCATTGCCCAGGGTGTCTGTGCCTGCCCCGAGTGCACCGGTACCCTAGTCCTTGACCCCATTAGTGCTCCCAAGTGGCGGCTCTTCTGTAACACCTGCAACTGCCTTGTGTCTCTTCCTCAGGGCGCTCACCGGATCTCGACAACCCGAGACCGGTGCCCTGAATGTGACTCGACGATAATAGAAGTCGACTTTAACAAGAATAACACGCCGTTGGAAGGCGGGGCAACTTTGTATAGGGGGTGTATTGTTTGTGATGAGCTTTTGCACTCGTTAATAGAGATGAAGCATGGGAAGTCGTCTTTTAAGCGGTGGGGTGGGGGAAGAGGGCGTAGGGGAAGAGGTCGAGGTAGAGGAAGAAGGAAGAGTGTTGATCCGAAAATGAGCTTCCGAGATTTCTGAGACCGGGGTCTTCTCTTTGATGGTTCCAATCGAAATACCGATTTGATGCCTTCTGTCATATTTTTTAGCTTGAACCGCGTGTTGTAGAACTCAGGATTGTGATGGAAATGGGTCAATACAGCAAGGTGAGATCACTTGACTAGACAAAAGCGTTGTTCTTTCCTTCTTTTTGGTTTCTATATTTTCAATGGAGAAGATTGTATTGGTCGATCTGCTTTGGCCACCAGATTATGATTACGTAGCGAGGCTTACTTGTGTACATGATTACGGGTGTATATGAGCCGAGTAAGCCTAACAGAGTAAGGCACACTTAATGTACATAATTAGAAAGAATTTTCTAATATTGTGTATTAAATACATCATTTTTTTTATATTTGATTGGTCAAATAATGGTATATTAAATATAGTATTTTTTTTACATTTGTATTTAGCCAATCAAATACAAGAAAATGGTGCAATTAATGCATCTTAACATGTGCCCAACAGTTAGAGTAATAGTTCGTCAATTTTGGGATACGAGTTCGAATTCGGCTTCGCCCTCCCCTGATATATATGTGTTTGTGTATATATATATATATAAGGTGGTGTTATTATAAGAGGTTAAGAGCGTAAGAGGGGTGAATCCTGGCCTTCCATTGTAATTGACGGTCAAGATTTGCTGGACATTAAAAAATAACAATTTACGGTCAAGACTTGTTAAGTATTGAAAAAAAAACAATTCTCCTCTCGTACCCCTTCTTTCTTTTTGCCACATGAAGGGGTATGGCTGTAAATTATTATTTTTTTAGTATTCAACAAATCTTGATCGTTCATTACAATAGAGCGTCAGGATATATATATATATATATATATGTATATATGTCAAATTAAATGACTGGCAATTTAAAACTATATATATATATATGTATATATGTCAAATTAAATGACTGGCAATTTAAAACTAACTTTACCATTAAATAGTAGAGTTTTTTTTTAATAGAAAATTACCTACAGTTTAGGTATAATTTTAAAAAATTAAAAAAAAGTTAATTGATTTTTTAAAACCGCAATCTCTATCATATTGTTTTTGAAGTCATAGCATCAATTGTCGTCATGTTAATCTCATGTTGCATTGTAATCACCCATAATAAAATGGATGTTCTTATTATTAATCTAAAATACGTTCATACTCTTTTTTCAAAACATACTTTATAATTATTTTTTAAAATATGTTACTTGTATTGTTCTTTTTTATATTTGAATATATTGTTCTTATTCTTTTTTAAAATATATTTCGTACGTATATAATAAACATTGTGTTTTTTTTTTTTCCCTATTATTGAACCTCCCTTTATAATCGAAACTCAAATTATTTATTAAAGTTACAACACTTCATTCGTGTATTTGGATACAAAAGTCCATTTGAATTGTCAAATAAAATTTTTGATATTTGGAGTCGAGCGTGGGTTTAAATGAGGTCAATAAGCATACAATGAGTAACCTGTTAAAATTTACGGCATTAATTACATGAATAAAATGCATGAATTTTTCGCGTAAATAACATGTAAGTAGGACCTTTTTGAGTATAAATAATCCTATACACACACGCATACACATTTAGTTAACAAGGGGGGGGAGGACGACGACAGCAAAGGAAAAGAAAAACAAACTCCCAACTACTCCGTCCAAGAGCTAACACAAAATCAACATTGCCGTGTTTCACATCTTTTCTTCGTCGAAAATGATGCAAAAATTTTTAAAGAAAACCGGCCCGCCTTTAATATGGCTGATACAGAAATTAAACAGAATTTAATAAAATCCTACACTATTTGCGATAATATTTAAAATTTCAGTTGAATGCTTGTTGACTAATAAAAACTTTTATATTTAGTTATTATTATGTCCATAATTACTTGTAAAATAATGAAATAGTAACCACAACAATAATAACAAACTCAGTGCCTCAAAGGTTCCCGCATAAGCGGGGTCTAGGAGAGGTGGAGGTACATAATCTTACCCCTTTAGGGGTATAATCCTGCCGAAAAGCTGTTTCCGAAGACTCCTAATCTTATGGGGTTGGCAACACGAAGACTTTCCAAGAGGTCACCCATTCTAACACTGCTCTCGTCCAAGCACGCTTTACTTTAAAATTCTAATGGGATCCGATGTCTTAGTGCCTAATAAATAAACCCTAAAATAATAAAATAGTAATAGAAATATATTTTGTCATATTTACTCTTTTTAGATGGTGTTACTCATAATAGCTATAGCAATAAATATAATAAGGTTAAGATTCTTAAGAATTTCAGTGATAAATTTAGTGAAAATATACAACATGGATTCCTAGTTTAAATATATTCAAAAATATACAATAATCGGTTATTTATACAGCCAACATAAAAAGCGTGCATTTTATCATATTACTGGTAGAGATACGTTAACATCTTTCTTAAAAGCTAATCATGTCAAATAATTAAAAAGAAACATAAAATATGATTATAAAAACAATCTCGTCTTATTAAACTAACAAAAATGCTATTCGTAATAAAATTTGTCGTAATACATACTTCAGTCTACACATATATAAACGTTCTGCTTAATATGATCGTAGAGAACATTAAGAAACCAATTGTTCTAATAGCTCACTCACCCATATGCTTATTAGGCTTAAAACATGAGATAAAACAACATTTCCAGTTCCTCAAGAGCTCCCACCTAAGCGAGGGGCGGGAGGAGGGTTGTACGCAGCCTTCCCCTAACCTAAAGAGAGGTTGTTTTCAAGTACCCCCAACGTGAGGGATGAAGACTTCCCAGAAGGTCACCCATCCTGATACTACTCTCGCCCAAGCACGCTTAACTTCAGAGTTCTAATGATATTTAGTGCTTGCATGTTGGTACCCTCTATGGTGCTTAAAACATGCGATAAACCCTCTATGGTGCTTAAAACATGAGATAAACATGGCAAATTAATACCTCATACTGAAATTATTGTAATACTAACAGTAGAATCTATTTGTATTCAAATTCAAAACCTCTTAACGATAAGATTTTAGTTCCATATCAAGAAACTAAGTATTTCAAAAATTTTAATCGAAGGATTATTGCCCTTTTATACTGAAAAAAAGAAAATAAATTAACCAGTGACCAAAAAAGCAAAAAAAGTACATCTTAGGCTGCATTTAATTCAACTTTTTAACAGCTTAAAACTGTGAAAAAACTCTTTTTAACTGTAGGGTTTACGTTTTGTTGGCAGAAAAGATCTTTTTATATCTTTTTAACATCTTAAATAAAAAGATGAAAAAATTATTTTATAACTAGACAGAAAAAGATGCAAAACTGGATCTTTTTCACAACTTATTCCAAAAAAATGCTTTAAAAATATTATATTATTCACCACCATGACTTACACTTTACTTGTTATCACCACTCTCACCGACCACCACACCTTTTATGGTCATGGGTCAATACGCTCACCACTTTTCACTACCATAACAAACTATTATTATAATTCTCTTTTACCTGCTATAATTAAATTATGTACATTATTAAGTCATTTTTGTTATTATAATAGGTAAATTACTTTTATAACTTGTATTAAAATGCTTTATTTTGTAAAAAAAGATCTTTCTGCACTGCACAACCAAACACTTTACTATAAAAAGATACAGATCTTAAAAAGATAAATCTTATTGAAACAGATAAGCTAAAATAAGTTGAACTAAACGCACCCTTAGTCCAATTAATCAATAAGAACCCCTTTGATCAATGCAATAAATATAAACATCCTCCACAGTGAATGTCAGATGGAAGAAAGATGATATCAACAACTAAATGAGTAACCCAAAACTCTCACCCTCACATACGAGTCATCCCCTGCAAATCTAATAAAAGCATAAAATAATAACTGGACTACACTAACATCAAAGCAATGACCAAAACTCCAAAAACAACCCCAAAAGGGCCAAAAAAAGATGTTACCTTTAACTGTTCAATAGTAGTCTTAGTTGTAGACAAAAGATAACCAAAAAGGGAGCAAAGTATCAAAAACTAATCAACAAGGGGGAGAGTACTCATGTCGAATTGAAACATCACAGTAATGTTAATGCACTTTGTTTTTGTCTTCCCCATAAAATGTCATCATGATATGTCAATGCTTGTACTTCTTACCCCTATTTCACAGATCCTAGTAGGGAGGGATAAGAGTAATTTCGGGTAAAAATTTATTGGAACTCCTTTTGATTGGTAACGGGGATAGAAGGGGTAAAGAGATTGATGCTAAGAGGTTATCGCATCTTTATTCGAGTATTGTTTAATAAAGATGTGTGAGGGTGACGAGAGGTATATAATTAACTCTTGTTTGGCAAATGGTAAAGGGATAATGATAAAAAAAAAATTTTATAGTTAAAATAAGATTAACATTGTCAAAAAGTTGTGAGAATTTTACCTTCCTTCCCTTGACTCGTTAATAGAATAGTGTTCACACCCCTCAAAATAAAATGTAAAATAGGGGTAAACTCTTGCACCTTTACCTAGTTGTCAATGTCAAGGTTAACGAGGGGTAAAATTTACCATAGAGGTGGTACTACTTGACCCCTATTTGACAATATTTTGAGAAGTGACGGGGTATAATTAACCTCCATGAGGGCCGAACATATTTCCAAGCAATCCAAGCAACTGCGGCCCTACCTCCGTGAAATAGTTTTATCCATGTTACAACTATAGCTCTTTGACTCTTATTCCTTTATCCAATTACCAAACAAAAATAACGCATTTACCCCTATCTACCCTTATACCTCTCCCTCTTTACCTCTCTACCCTAGTCTACCCCGTTGCCAAACGGAGGGCTACTGACCATCGTTATCATTACTATTATCGATGTCATTGATATGGGTGGTGTGTTTTTTGGAAGAGCCCTTGGAGAGGTGAACAGGGTATTTAAGGGCATTAAGCTCAATCTTCCTAAGGGCAGCTTTGGCAAGATCAACACCACAAATGTCAGAGAGCCTAACCAGGTACAGCAGCACATCTGAGAGCTCCTCTCCCAAGTGTTGCTTCTCCTCTTCACTCCACCCTGCTAGATCTCTTCCTACTTCTCCTTTCCATTGGAATATCTCTGCTAGCTCTCCCACTTCTCCTACCTTATTCATCATCAAAAAATGTTGCATATAAATCGTCATGATCAAGATCTACATCATATATACCATTCAGAGAGAATGTACAAAAAAGTTACGGGTAGAATAAAATGTCCTCAGTCATCAAATGAAAACCCAAAAACTAATAACACAAAGAAAGCATTTACAAATCTACCAACACTATATTCGGAAAGCTGCCAAAAGCTCATATCCCAAAAAGCTCCTAAGAAAACAACTTTATTGCAAAAGAAATTCTTGTTGTATATTAGTCTATGAAAATCCTAGCATTCCTTTCTAGCCAAAAACACCAAAGAATTGCAATATTAGCTGCCTAGGTTGGGGGTCCTCGGAAACAGCCTCTCGTCAGGGTCTCGCCCTGACGGGGTAAGGCTGCGTACATCCTACCCTCTCCAGACCCAACACAAGCGGGAGCCCTTGTGGCACTGGGACTGTTGTTGTTGTTGTCTTTAAACAATCAAAAACACTCATTTAATAGATAGTTCGGTAAAAAGAAATATATGAATCTTTCTACCGTGTTATCAAATATCAAGTACTGCGGATTCTATGTGTCTTGCTTCATTTAAGATTTAAGAAATGAAATTGAAATAGTTTTTCTTTATTATTTTGTCAATCATTGGTAAAGAGCGAATGAGTCAAGTTGCATTACGATTTTTCATTTTGGATGAATATTTTTGCATAAGATGATAAGAAAAAAAGCAGGAGGAACTAGAATAAAGAGTGCAGTAGCAATAAATGCGAGAATATTTAATACCACTAAAGCTCTGTTTGGATAGTCGAAAAGAGTTCTCCTAGGAAGAGATTCTCTTTTCAAATTATTTAGCCACTAATTTATGTAAGCAAATAACAACGATGGGTTGAAAGCAGATTTCCTTTGGACCAAACGGAGCCCAAATTCACTTTTTCGTGCCAGTCGAAGTTATTAGCACTAGAACGGGAAACAGTAATAAACTTAAGAAATTTAACTATAGTGCCCCACCTACTTTTGCATTACATACTGTTCGCTGCTTTAGTCTTGTTTGATTCAAGATTGATGCAAGTTTGATACATGACAAAGTATGGAAATGGGTTGCATAATCTAGAATTAGTATATTTCAATATTTAATTTTGCATATTAGTTTCTAAAGCCTCCTTTATTTACTTTTAAACCCTTAGGCTCTGTTCAGCACATGGAATTGGAATTAGACTGAGAAATTGCAATTCCAATTCCAATTCCAATTCTGATAGAATTGAAATTTTATTGTTTGGTTCATCAAATGAATTGAAGGTCGGAATTATAATTACATAATAATTCGGATCATCAAGGGTTTTTGGTCAATTGAGTTTAAGTATTTCGAGTTTTAAATCAACAATAGTTAGATTTTGGTCGAAGCAGTTCACATTACTTTCAAGTCATTATGGTTAGAGCGATCCAAATTGAGTTCGAATTGTTCGATATTTGAGTCAAATCAGGTCAAGTATTGCGTCGGATCATTTGATATTCAAGTTACCTCGAATTTTCAGTTAATCGAATTAGGTGTTTCGGGATTTAGGTTAGTTATGATTGGGTTTGAGTTCATTTAGTCAAGTCAACTTAGTTTTGGGACAAATGAGCTGTATCGTTTCAAATTTCGAGTCATCTTAGGCTGAGTTTGAGATGGGTCGGGACATTTTGAGTATGGATCATATTAAGTTTTGGGTTAATTTGGTCGGGTCGTTTTGACTTTGGCTCAACTTGTTTATTCACATTCAAGTCGAGTAGTTTTATTTTTTGGATTTGAGTCATCTAGAGTTTTTGGTCAATCACGTTAGTCACTTCGACTTTGAGCTAAGGTGATTTGGATCATTTCAAGTTCAAGTCATTTGAATTGGATGATATTGAGGTTCAGGTCAAATTTTAGGTTGTGTCTAAGCCTTTGTATTTTGAGTCATCTTGGATTTGGGATAATCAAGTTGGGACATTTTGGGTTCTAGGTCAATGAAGTTAATATAGAATTGCAATTCTTTACCCCCATCCCAAGGAATTGGAAAGTATAATTTTTAATTAAAATCCAATTCCATGGAATTGGGCTGTGGAATTGTATTTCCAATTCCAGCAGGTGAACCAAACAACAGAATTGGAATTCTAGGCTCCAATTCCAGCTTTAGCCCCAATTCCAGCCTCCAATTCCATGCTCCAAACACAACCTTAGTGTTCTTTATAAATTTAAGCTTGCAATGAAAGGAAGACATGCTTTAAAATTAAATGGAAATTGCTCTCTCCCCCTTTATGTTTCTCTATCTCCCTTCCTAATTTCTCCCTAATTGTTCTTCTCCTACTCTCAATCTTCCTTTCTCGTAATTTTAATAGAAGTTAAACATCCATGTGCCTAATCAAAGAGGTTCCTCATTCCTATACCTAGGAGGACGGTTGAACAGTCATGTGCAAAACCAACTAAATATCCCTACAGTTATCTTTAAGCAATCTGAGAGTTTAATGATCAACCTTTAGGCTATAGTTACATCAATACTTATAGAAAAGAAACTTGAATCCTCAATGAAAATGAACTCCTAAACAGATTGATAACTCCTCTTATTATGATAATGACAAAGAAAGCTTATAAAAGTCAAACTCTAATCTTACAGTAATCCTAACTAACAATTTACCCTTACACAATAGACTTTACAACAAAAAATAAATTCTTCGTATAATTTCTACTATTCTACTATCAAAAAAATTGGTTGGTAACAATGTTTCTTGGTAAGCATAATTTCTCATAAAACAACATTATAATGAACTTCTCAAAGAGTCACACATTATATTTTAAATAAAGTTCTATGATACTATAAAGTACAATGGATATGTCATATCAACTCATTGAATCAAAAGTAGGGCCTCAATTAGCAAAAAAGGCCAAGTGGGTACCTTTCTTTCTATGAAACTGTTGTACACAGGACATTGTACCTTGGCCTTGATATAATGGCTGTCTGTTGGTCAAAATTCTAAGTAATCTAAGCAATTGTACGAAACTCCTTTTAAAAATTAATGGTATTATGAATTTAGTTCTAAAATGTATTATTATTTATAATTGGAGAAATAACGCCTATATATAATACATTGTAAATGTATTCTTCCACCTTTTTCATCTTGCTCTCTAGTTTCCTTTCATAATTTCCCTTTCCTTTCTCTTCCCCACTTATCGGGACTATTCCATATAATGTCTCCAAAAGGGTTTCGTGAAAGAAAAAAGAGTGTATTATTTGAGATATGCTAACGCCCATTCACTTATTTGGGCATTTGACCCGGAAAGAAAAGTGTCTTAAATAGAAACATATGTTAGGTATCTCTATCGAAACACTTTCTATAAAAGTAAACAAGCAAGATTCCCAGTACACTAAGGGCTCCTGCCTAAACAGTGTCTGGGGGTGGATGTATACGGCCTTCCCCCTTCAGAGTGCTACCCTGAAGAGAGGTTGTTTTCGAGAACCTCCAACCTGAAGAGTACAACAAGAGGACTTTCCAGGAGGTCACCCCTCTTGGTACTACTCTCGCCCAAACACGCTTAATTTCGGAGTTCTAATGGGATCCGGTGCTTGCATGATGGTACCCTCTTAGGTATTTTTATAAAAGTATCTTTACAAAATTATTTACAAAACATTAGTTTTTCTCATAAGTTTGGCAAAATAGGCCCTTAATCTGGCTTAAGCAGTTCATTTACCAAAAAAAAGTGGACTAATTGAACTTGTTTTGAGCCCCTAAAATCCCGAGACAAACCCTAAGAAAAGACATCATCTTTGGCTTTGCTAACTCCGAAACAAAAACTTCACGAGTCAGAGAGACAACGAAAGAAACAGACACAGAACCCAGATATCATAAACCCTAAAAACTCCAACAAGATTCACAAATCAAAAATTAAGCATAAAATTGAGAGCACATTTCCGTTAATTTCTTCACTAAATGCATGTTCATCTATGCTTCATTTGGCAACTCGGTAAATGGGGTAAAGAGGCCAAGGGTACGTATTATCCTAGCCAAATATGTCTAATAAAAAAGGGTAAATAAATTATCCTTGTATCAATGTAAAGAGATCTATAGCTAAAACAAGGACAAAATTATCAAATTTTTTTAAAGCCTACCATCACCCTCTTTACCTAAATTGGGAGTAATGAAAATCGGATAAAGAAGGATAACCCTCTAGAAAATTTGCAAAACGGGGGTAAGGGTTTACCCTTGTTTGGCAATCGTGTAAAGGAGGGTAAACAAAAATGAAGCGCGGGAGAGTAATATAATATGCTACCAACCATTTTTTGATACGTTTAATAAAAAGGGTAAAAATAAAAAAAAATAAATAATTTATTTTTATTTGATAATTGGGTAAAAAAATAACGGTGAAAAAAAATCAAAGTTAAAATACGAATAAAACTACCTAAAATTTTTCTAAAAAGTCATCTTGATTCTTACCTCTCACTATCCCCAACTTAGAGTTAAAGACATCAGGGTTCATTTACCGAACACAAATGCATCGGATCCAAATTAAGCGTGTTTGGAATAGAGTAGTATCAGAATGGGTGACTTCCTGAGAAGTCCTCATGTTGACAATCTTATAAGCTTGGGATCCTCAAAAATAACCTCTCGGCAGGATCACTCCCTGAAGGGGTAAGACTGCGTACATCCACCCCAGACAACAACAACACTGGTTCTATTATTATTGTTGTTGTTGTAGGGTTAAAGACAACAACAAACTTAGTGCATCAAGAGCTTCGGCCAATGCAAGGTGTGGGGATGAGATATACATAGTCTTACCCCTTCAGGGTGCTACCCTCAACCTGAGAAGCGTAACAACACCACAGAGAGGGCCAAAGGAAATGGGTGTAATGGGGATAAAAGAATTTGCTAAAAGAGCGTAAAAATTTACCTCTTATTACCCTTATCTCGTTACTCTATTGACAAACAAAGGTTAACCCGTTTGTCAATAGAGTACGAAACTCTCGTTACTTCTTTGCTAAATCGGGGGTTAGGGTAAAAAGAAATAATACCAGAGCGAGAAGGAGATTACGAGGAGAATGAAACTGATTCCAATCTCTCTCATTAGCAAAATCTTGCAACTTCTTCTTCAAATCTCCAATTGTCACGCTTTCTCTCTCTTCACTTCTCGACATTTTTTTGACTACTTTCTCTCTCTAACTCCGCCGGTGGTAGTGGTGGTGGGCCTTTCCGTGTCTGCAAATACTCGTATTCACAGCACACATCTTGTATTTATATACCCCGGGGGTCTTGGCTACCGGGTATCGCCGGTTGTGACCTTTGTTCCCCCACACGTGCCGGTTGCTTTGGCCCGATCTTCTCTCTGCTTTTTTTTTGGGGGGAAATTATCACTTAAATAAATTGAGGTTTATGCATTTATTATTAAAATATTTTAATATATATATATAATAGGAACTTTTTGGTGTTATATATATATAATAGAATATCTTAAAATTTAAACATTTTATTACTTATAACTATTTTATTGAAATTTGATGAATTTTTGTTAGTAAAAATGTTAAAATTGAATATAATTTTGATAATATATTTGTATCTTTATTAAGATTTTTTTTATTTTTGTCAAAAAATGCTAATGTGATATATAATTTTGAAAAAATTTAGGTAGTTTATATTAATATTTGATGAACAATTTATGAAAACATTAGCATAAGTTATATAAGCAACATTTTCAGTGTCCCAAGGGCTCCTGCCTAAGCAGGGTTTGGGGGTGGATGTATGCAGCCTTCCCCCTTCAGCGTGCTACCCTAAAAAGAGACTATTTTCGAGAACCTCAACCTGAGGGGTGCAACCCGAGGACTTCCTAGGAGGTCATCCATTTTGGTACTACTCTTGCCCAAACACGCTTCACTTCGGAGTTTTAATGGGATCAAGTACTTAAGTGTTGGTACCCTCTATAGGGTAATTATATATATTACTATAATTATGTATTACATCAACATTTTTTTAAAAAATTGATCATATTCTAACAAAAATTCATCGAATTCCAATATAGGGTATTTAAGTGATAAAATATTCAAACCTTATTTAAGTGATAAAATATTCAAACCTTGGGTATCTGATTATATATATTAAAATGTCATATTATCTAATAAATATTCAAACCTCAGGGTATCTAATTGATAATTTTTCCTTGTTTGAAATTGGATAAAAGGAGGTTAGGGTAAGATACTATCCTACCTTTATTTAGATATATCTAATAAAGAGAAGTAAAAGTAAAAAAGAAATAAATGGGTTAAAAAAAAAAAGAGTTATAATTAAAATAAAAATAAAATTATTCAACTTTTTTTTAATATCACCCTCCCTCTCTTTACCCTCCAAATTGGGGTTAAAGAAAACGGGGAATTTATACCCCTCTAAAATATTTGTTAAACGGGGTCAAGATTTACCTCCATTACTCTTATCCATTTACCTTTGTTAGGTTTATATCTCAAATTACATATTTTTTAGTTTTATGGGTGGAATTGGTATCGGAGCCATGGTTCAGAGCCTTGAGTGGAATTTGCATCAGAGCCCTATTTATTTTAATTTTATAATATGACGTTTGCAATTAAATCCGAAGTTGAGAAGTTTGGTGGCCAAGGGAGCTTTAGTTTATGGTAGGTTCGCGTTAAGGGCCTCTTGACTCAAAGTGGCTTGAAAAAAGCTTTAGATGGGAAAGAGAAGAATCCAGAGAATTTGACAGAAGCACAATGGAATGGAGATTTAGTTTGTGAACAAGGGTTTTATGGGAAGCAGAAAAGTTTTCGCTTCAAGCAATTCCTGACGAGTCGACGTGTCACGTTTGGTGAGTCTTTGTTGTTTTCTCCACAGAAGATGTCATCAGTTGTTTGTGATTTTGGTCATGTGAGTAAGCCAGAGGGGGTTCAGTTGAGTAATATAGTTCAACAGTAGGTGGCTATTTCAAATAATGTGTTAAGAGCCAATTCAGAGAAGAAAAAGATTGGCATTGCTGATAACCTCTCAGATATGTTCACTCAGTTTCTACCTAGCAGGAAGTTCAAGCTTCGCTCGGATTCGATTAGGTTTCGTGTTTTGTTGAGATAACCCCGTGTGTGGAGGTTTAGTGGAGAAGGTGGAGGAAATTCTTTTATGTATGTAATTTGAGCCAATGTGGGGATTTGCTAGGTTTATGTCTCAAATTACTTGTTTTAGTTTTATGGGGCTGCTGTAGGATCACCAATCAATCGGGAGGGAAGCCCGATCGATCAGGTGATTTAAGGAAAGATTCGGGATTTTTTAGGCAGTTAAAGGGCCGATCGATCGACCTGTTCCGATCGATCAACATACCGATCGATCGGGACTCCCAGACCTGGTCCTATAAATTAGGACGTATGGTTACGTCACAATTGAGACCCAAATTAAGAGTGAGGCACCGCCATTAAGAAAAGAGGTAATTTTGTAATACCTCCAAGATATTCAAGTGCTTCGAGAGTTTGGAGAAAGTGATTATAATTCTTTCATAGATCTCGTTCAAAGGAAGTGTCATTGTAATTCTTCCATTCAGTATCAATAAAAATCTCCATCTCCACCCGTGATTTTCTCCCCTCTCGCTTGTAGAGGGGTTTCCACGTAAATATTGTGTGTTCGTGTTTGTTCTTTCTTTCTCCATATATTTGTTTACTTCTCATTTTGTGTGAGTCATATTATTTGAATCGAATTAAGTCATCAGGGTTCACCCTTCCGCATCCAGATTTATACGCACAAATTGGTATCAGAGTATACTCAGATTTGTTAAGTTTTTTCTTTTACCTTGTTACGAAACATGCGTTATTATTTATTTATTTTTGTTAATAGAATAGCCTATTCTTATAGAGTACTATGCCTCATAATTAGTGTGATTTATTTTGATTGGAAAAAATTACATACATTGTACAAAAGTACAATATTAACTTTCATTGTTATCACAAAAATAAATAAATATGCGTAATTATTATCTCTTATCATGTATCTTTTGGGCGCCCGTTAAAAATCCCGAATATAGTAGAGGGGAATGTTAATGTCGAGAAAAAAAATATGCGTAGCAAATCTGTGACTATTGTTCACTTCATTTCGTACCATATTTGACAATAAAATTTTATGTCTTGGCAATAGCAATATCCAATTAATCATTAATAAACACAAATTTCATATTAATAAAAAAAATAAATAGTTCATTTTATTTTATGTATATACTAAAATTATTAGTGTAGAAATCAGGTGAATATTATTTTTTTAACCCAATTAAATGTTTCTTTAAATATTGTAATATAATTTATTAATTACATACATTAGACACTCACAAAAAGAGGGTACCACCACCCCGTCACCGGATCCCATTCGAACTCCGAAGTTAAGCGTGCTTGGGCGAGAGCAGTATCAGGATGAGTGATCTCCTGGGAAGTCCTCACACTCAGGTTGAGGGCATTCGGAAACAGCGTCTCTTCAGGGGTAATACCCTGAAAGGGGAAGGCTGCGTACATCCGTCCCCTCCAAATCCTGAGTAGGCGGGAGCCCTTGAAGCATTGGATATATTTCTTTAGATACTCACAATTAATATAGCGTGCTGCGAAAATCGAAACCTTTTCATGGGAAAAATTAAAGGTTCAAAATAACAGTGGTTATCACGTGGTGTAGGAAATCTAAATATTAGTAGAGCCGGCAAAATGTGATCGAATCCGATGACTTGATCCATTTGATTTACTATCTGATCCGACTCTAACTCGAAAAGTTTAAAATTTATCAAGACCCAGATTTGACCCGACCCTAACTTGACCCAAACCGAGCTGACCAGAAATGCGAAATGACACGACCCACGATGATCCAAGACCCGAACCATAACCGAATAATTAGAAATGCCGCAAGCAAAGATCATATAGCCTAATTGACTGCAAGTTGAATACCTAAGTTAAAATCTATTTTATCATAGAATCTAAATAAGATGCTAAGTGTTGTCATTTTGTTTGTTGTTTTAGTTATAACTTTTAAGGTTGAATAAATATATTATCAAAATTACCTGATGGGTTAACCTAAAATTGGAGCTAACCTAAGGATACTTGACCTAAGGTTAACATGACCTATGGTTGACCTAATCTGATCTCAACCCAACCCGAGACTGATCCGACCCAAGGTTGACCCAAACCTGAGGATGACCCAACACAAGTTTGACCCGACCCGATTGCCAGGTCTCCACATTATTCTAGTAATAAAATTTTATATCAGAATTAAGATAAAAGAAAATAGATAAATAAACCTTACTAAGTGAGCACCAGACATATTGAAGTAAGTGTTCCCCCAAAACAAAAAAAAAAACAAATTCAAGTAAGATTTTATCTCAACATCAATTAATATTATATCGAGTAATGTTAGATAATTATTTTGGTTTTGTGCCATGTGTTTGTATTTAATTAGTCTAACTAGTGTTATCTCGTACGATACACGGAAGATGGTTATAATTTTAAATATAATTTATATATAATCATATTATTGGAATTTTATAAAAGATATAACATTATATACTTTGTAAAATTATGTAGTGAAAATATTGAATTTCTTGTTTTTCTTTCTTATAACCTCAAATACTAAATGAACCTCTCTCAGAATTGCTTATATTGGAGTTTAAAGGCTTTTGGTGACACCCCTATAAAATTACTTGATTGAGGTTTAGAGGCTTTTTTTTTTTTTTTTTAGCACAACAAAACCCGTAGGCAAGACTACATTACATTAAAATCATTCGTTACACTCGATTCTAAATAAGGGGGGATAGAGACCAACCAATGGTGGTTACAACGGTGATCAATATGTCCCTGGCGATCCAATGAGCCGCAGAATTACAAAGCCTAAGAATCTAAAAAAAGGACAACGGGGATACGGGCTTTTGGAGGGTTTGGATACGTGGCAATAATATATAGAAGATTGTTGTATTAGTAGGCTAGTTATTTGGCTTGTATAAATAGCTATTTTGTGATTTTTACTAGTTTGCCCGTGTCGGATTCCAGCTATTAACAAGTAACTTATTGAACCTATATGTTGGTCTGATATTCATTACAATATTGCTACTACGTAAAGAACATACCCAATGCCTCAAAGGCTCCCGCTTACAGAGGGTCTGAGGGGTGGATGTACGCAGCCTTCCCGCTTCAGGGTGTTAACCTGAAGAGAGGTTGTTTTCTAGTACCCCTAACCTGGGGGTGAGGACTTTCCAGGAGGTCACTCATCCTGATACTACTCTCGCCCAAGCACGCTTAACTTCGGAGTTCTAATGAGATCCAGTGATGGCGTGTTGGTGCCTCTTTGGTTAATTCATCAATTTATTGAGCCTTAAATCATCAATTTAAATTTTTATATGATATCAGAATATTGTTGACTACAATGTTATAAGTTAAATCCCATCGGTACACATTTTCAATACAAGCAATAGGCATTCATGTAAAACTGTATATTCTATGCTTAATTCATGCATTAGCTTTAATTCTATAGATTATGCTATATCCATCAGTTTTTTTTAACTTTTAAAATAATTAATTTTTAAAAAATTTTCATTTAGGTATCTTGAGGTTCGAGCATGTTATTATTTAAGTACCCGAAGTTTCAATATATACGATGAAGTACCTTGAGATTTGAATATTTTATCACCTAGGTTCCTTATGTCGGAATTTGATAAATTTTTATAAGAATCAGACTAATTTACACAGAAAATTCTAATGTATTACGTGATTAAGGTAATATATATATATAAGTAATGGCAATTTTTTAGTAAAAATTCAACAAATTATGATAAAAAGTTCACTAAATATTTATGTAAACTGCATAAAAATTGCCTAAATCATGTGTAATGTTAACATTTTTTAGCAAAAAATTAATCAAATTTTAATAAAGATGCTATTATATTATGAAAATCATTTTGGCTTTGGTATTTTCCAACCAAAACTCATTGAATTTCGATAAAAGGCTACCTAATTGATAAAATTTTAAAACCTCAGGTTATCTAAGTGATAAAATATTCAAATCTCAAGGTACCACATTATATATATTAAAACATCAAGATACTTAAATGATAATTTTATTTAATTCTTTGACACGTAGATTTCAATGTCTAAACTTATATCGTGACCAAAAGGGCTCGCTTGCTCAAGCACTTGTTTTATATCGCGGCCAGGTCGCTAATTATCGGAAAAAAAAACTTATATGTAAACTATTAGAGTACTTATCTTGAGCAGCTACGAACATGATACTTTTTTTACAAGAGGATGGAATAAATTTATCCACAACGTGAAAGACGTGAGCAAATTTTTTGCCCCCATGGATGGCTAGGATTTTTTTACTGAAAATTACTTATATTTTAGGTACGATTTCAGAAAACTATATCAATTTTCTAATTTTTTAAAGTCACACCTAATGTTAATATCGTTAACTTTCAGTTAAAATAAATAGAAAATTACCAAACTATCATCAATAGAACTTTTTTTTTGGTTTTTAATGAATTAATAATTGGGATTTTTTAATAAATTATAAATAATTTTACAAATAAAAAATATTTTAAAATTTTTTTTAGTGGAAAAAGGCTGTAACAGCATGCCGGACCCTTAACAATCCTACAAATTCAGAGGTGAAGGGTAATTTTATTGTTTGTAAAATATAGGGTTATTTACATTTTAGTACCGTGACGTTTTTGGAAATAATAAATAGGACCATGACCTTTTTGAATTATTAAAAAAACCCCTAAAATTTTATCGTATCAATAAAAAGGCCCCTCTCAAGCGTGATGATGTCATTTTCTATCGATAGAGCTGACGTGACAATTATTTTTTATTGATGCTATAATAAAATGACCTAAAGTATGCTTCAACACCTTTTTTAGTACTTTATAAGCACAAAATTCGAGATCTTGTGTTATATAGAAGATATCTCTTTTTGCTCAATTTGTTTCAAGATATGGTTATTAAACGGTATTTTTATCATTTTACGGTAGTGTTAATATAAACACAATTGTCACATTAGCTCTGTTGGCTAAAAATGCCATCATCAAGTCAGAGATAAGCATTTTTATTAATGCAACAAAAACTTAAGGAGCATTTTTATTAATATGACCAAAACTAAGGGACCTTTCTAATAATTTAAAAAGGACATGGTCCTTTTTATTATTTTTAAAAACGTCGGAGTACTAAAATGTAAATAATCCTAAAATATATTATTTAATATAATTAAATTAAATTAAGTTAAACTTGGTATTTTGATTCATTTATATCTCAAAACGCGGGCATTTTATTTGATGGAAGGTTAACGGTATTAACATTAGTATGACATAAATTTTTTTTTAAAGTTAGATGTGACTTTAAAAAATTAAAAAATTTAAATAATTTTTTGTAACTGCACCTAAAATATAAGTGATTTTCAGTAAAAAAAAATAAAAAATCTTAATATATATTTGAAAATTTATTATGTCGCAGTAATTTAATATATAAAATAAGGTATATGAAGTAAATAAATTTCATGTCAGAATAAGTCCACGTTTCACTGAAAAAAGTTGACATATGTGGTACATAATTAACAATAATATGTACAAGTAATATTAATTTTTTGCAAAATTTAGCAAAATAGGATAAAAATCACCGAATTTCAATCCAAGATACATATATATTATCGAAATACCCAATCACGTTAATCTTTTTTTTTTAAAAAATTCATCAAATTTTGACAAAAATAAAATCTATTTATATATTATTACCAAGTACCCCACCTCCAAAAGGCTACAATCTCCAATCCAAACAATTATATGGGGTGTCATCAAATGCCTTTAAACTCTAATCCATTTATATATTATTACCAAGTATCCCACTCCTATAAAGAAAGTGTTGTTTAATATTTTAGATCACGAGAAAGAAGAAAACAAGAAATTCAAGTTTTTTGCGTAGAACATTTTGTAATCTACTATAAAATACAATAAAATTTTAACAAAATTTAATTAAATTTTAATGTGATAATTTATGTAAAGTTATAGTTTATAATTTTATAAAATATAAACATCATTCATGCATCGTACGAGATAATCAAAGAGGGCACCAATAGGTTGACGGCACTGGGAAACAGCCTCTCTTCAGGTTAACACCCTGAAGGGGGAAGACTGCGTACATCCGCCCCCTCAGACGCTGCGTAGGCGGGAGCCCTTGAGATATTGGATATGTTCCTCCTTTATGCATCGCACGAGATAATACTAGTATCGATATATAGCAATGTTGTTATGCGATTAGACAGCTAGGCTATCCACATCATAGAAAATGTGCTTTTTGTTAAGTGACTTGAAGATTCAACACCACAACTTGATAGCAGCTACATTGATATTTATCTAATACTAAAAACAATTAATATTTGTAATTATGCTATACATTTGACTGATTTAGCATATTAGCACTGTAATAAAAATAATTTAGATATTTGGCACATCAGAAAAAAAAAAAAAAAAATTAGCAATATGACACATCCGTGTCATGAATTATTGTGCAATGTTTCTATTTTTTTTTTTTTCATGAGAAGATTATAGTCACATGTCATTTGCTGTGGATCAATTTCTCAAGTTGGGGGTCCTAGGAAACAGTCTCTCTTCAGGATAGCCCCCTGAAAGGGGAAGGCTGCGTACATCTATCCCCCAGACCCTGCTTATGCGTAAGCTCTTGGAGGCACTGAATTTGTTGTTGTTGTTGTTTCTATTTTTCTTCTTTCTGTTTCTTTTCTTAATTTTTTATTGGTGAGTCCCGGACATCACTGCATACCATCTTGTCTTCTTTTATCTTTTTTTTTTTATTTTCCTTCCTTTTTATTGTATTTTCTAAATTTATTTTTGGATAAATTGCATACTATTATCTAAGGTTTAATGTAATAATTTTTTAATTTAGAAACTTGGTAAAATAATTTATTAGTCCATAGTTTAAGGCATATGATATTAGCATTCCAACTAAAAACTGAAGTGTAATGTTAAAAAAATTCAATAAAAGCATTAAATTTAAGAAAAATATTAAATTTAGTTAAAATACCCAATTAACTAGTCATTATTAAATTTAGGTATTTTAACTAAATTTATAGTTGATATCACTTTATCCACTATATAATCATATAGTCAAAAACAAAAATATTATCATATGTTATGAACACTAGTAAGTATGGGTTAGCTGAATGACTCTTTAATTATTTTATAACAATAATTTTTAAATTTAAATACTTAATTTTTAAAATAAAGTAAAATAAGTAAATTATATATTAGTACCATAAGGTTTGATTAATAATTTTTTAGTCCAGAAACTTTGTGAAATAATTTAGGTAAAACAAAGTGCCGGAAAAACGAAAAACATTTATACCTTAATTTCAAATTTTGTACTTTTATTGAATTTCTTTAACCTTACACGTCAGTTTTTCTGATGTGCCAAATATCTAAATTTTTTAATTATAGTGCTAATATGCTAAATCAGTCATATATTTGTCAAATTTTTTTTCCCATCATTATGAGGGTGGAACTCGGGACCACTCCTGAGTGGGTAGTGCTAAATTTTACTGGGTCTTTAGGCCCGACTCACGAAATTATAACACATGAGATCCACATATAAGTCCAAATAGGGTTCTATCCTAAAACCAATTGGCTATTGGCGGAGTAACCTACTAGGCTTATAACGTGATCTTTTCTAGGGGTGTAAATGAGCCGAGCCAACTTGCAAGCCCTCGCGAGCCTGCTGGTAATAAAGCTCGAAAAGCTCGGCTCGCTTTGAGCTCGAGCCGAGCCAAGCTCAGCCGAAGCCCAGTGAAGCTCGAGCTCGTTGGCTCATGAGCTTAAACGAGCCTAAGCGAGCCTTTTTTATTATCGTATATTTGCTTAATATTGCTCAATGAAGCCACATTAGAGCTTAAATGAGTCGAGCCTGAGCTTAAACGTGCCCAAACGAGCCTATATTGAGCTTAAATGAGCTGGAATATTACAAGCTTAATGCAAAGCTTGCCGAGCTTAGAGCGAGCCAAGTCGAGCCTGAGCTTTTAACGAGTCGAGCTCAAGCCTGAATTTTTAAAGCTCAGCGAGCTTTGAGCCCAGCTTAATGGTAATGAGCCGAGCTTAATGGTAACGAGCCGAGCCTCGAGCCTGGCAGGCTCGGGCTCGACTCGGCTCAAATATACCCCTAATCTCTTCTCTCTCACAATTCCAACGTGGAATTCTAATTATTAGGCTCACATGTGGAGTCTCAACAGGTAGTGATCTAAACAAAAACTAAAATAAGGGCAAGAACTTCCTCAACCCACATCCCAGAATACAAATCTATATCTATTGTAACAACAAGGATAATAAAAAACCAACGGACATCCCTAAATATTTGATCTTGTGCGCACATACTTATCTGATTATGTGCTTGTATGCCCTCCTGCTATTTGTTGTTATCCCTTTCTCTTCTTTCCTATTCTTCCTTATTAGGGTTGAGTGATTGTACACCTACGGGCATACTAAGCACTTACCCAAATTGGGTCAGATTTTCAGGTTGGGGGTCCTCGGAAACATTCTTCCGTCAGGATCTCACCCTGATGGGGTAAGACTGCGTACATCTTACCCCTCCCAGACCCTACTAGAGCGGGAGCTCTTGAGACACTGGGTATATTGTTGTTGTTGTTGTCGTCGTTGCCAGTTGCCGCCATCTAGGTACCAAACACGAAGAAGAGCCAATCCCTAAGGTGACATCCATGCCATCCTTCGACGCACTCGAGATTTCTAGCAATTTCATCCAAGGAGTACGAGAAAGAAACACACTAAGCGTAAACCCAAAACCAATCTAGTTACTTTATTATTTATAAAAGGGTTATTTATGCTAAAGGTCTATGTACTTTGTCTATTGTGTAAATTTGATCCTTATACTTTTAATTGTGACAATTTAGTCCATGAACAATTCTAAATGTGTCAATTTAGTCCTTTTATTAAAGATTTGTTAAGTTAATGTCGTAATTTTTAACGGAAAAATTATGCAAGATGTAAGCAACTTATTATAAATTCACTCATTTGCTCAATTTTACCTAATTCGTAGCTGAATCATTAAAAATTTCATTAAAACCTTAACATAAATTTTTCTCTAAGGACCAAATTGACACATTTTGAATTATACAGGGACTAAATTGATGCAATTAAAAGTACTGGGATTAAATTGACATAATGGACAAAGTACAAGGACCTTTGGCACAAATAGGCCTAAATATTATAGCTTTATATATCTGTCTACACCGACATTAGATTTTTGTTACCATTGACCCCAAATTGTTGCATATTATTATCTTAAATTTTCCAGTCTGGCCTTCTTTCACCATTGACCCCAAATTTTCAGTCTGGCCTTTTTTCAGTTCTGTTGCATGATTTTTCTTCCTGCTTTTCTTTCTGCCCTTCTATCCTGTTCTCTCTTCTCCCATCGGGGCTCTGGTTTTCCTGTTATGCAGGTTGTAGGGTTGTGTCCAATCTTGTTTTTATTTTTCCTGTTCCTGTTGTCCTCCCTGTTATTTTTTCCTTGATCGGATTTTCTGTACCGCCTACCGTTTACCGGGTGTTTAGGGCTCGCTTTGTTGAGGTCCCTGATTTGTACTTCGGCTTCGCCATCATTTATCGAAAAAAAAATATATCTTAAAATTAGATGGTAGGAAAAAAAGGATGTGATTTACATGATAGTTAAAATATGATTTATTAAGATTTTGGGTAGGATTTAATGATCTAATTAGATTGTAATTTGGTTTTAGATTTTGCGTGAAGTATGTTAGCTAACGCAATTATAAAATGATATACAGAATCGTTATGTGTCGTCGTTAGATAGATGACATGTGAGAGTTGTCAAGGAACCATTTTTTTTAAAAGCTTAAGCTGATGGGTAAAGGCCCATGAATGGTTTTATACTTTAATATGCCCCCTCACGCGAATGCCAATTGGGCTTGGAGTGTGAATAGTACACAAGCCCATCTTATACCTTGTGCTTAATATATTTTGATACTGAAAGTGAGAGCTGCTGAGATTCAAACTCATGACCTCTTAGTCAACAAGGCTCTGATACCATATCAAGGAACCAACTTTTTCAAAAGCTTAAACTGATTGGTGAAAGCCCGGAAATGGTTTTATACTATAACAAGGGCTGGTGTGAATTTATAAGGCTTATTAGGAGTATCAAGAGTAGAGCAAATGGTCTGAAAGATTTATAGTAAGTGTTTCGTGTATAGTAGATCTGAACATAATTTCGCTCTAGTTGAGAAGGGGTTACAACACTAATTATTGTATTTTGTCTGTTAATTTTGTTAATGACTCCACATATAAGTCTAGTAAGAATCTTGCATGAGTTGTAAGAGAGAAGATATCAACATATAAGCTTAGTGGGTTAGTCCATGTAATGTCGATTGGTTTTAGGATGGAACCCTAGTTGGGCTTATATATATATTAATATCATATATTTCAACTCTTTAGATTGGTAAAGCCCGATAAAATTTAACATGGTATAAGAGTTGGTGGCTAGAAAAATAGTTCGAAAAGATAACCAGAAATTCAACCTCAAGACAGTAAGAGCTAGCTCGAGATCGGGCCAAAACAAAACTCAAACCTACTTAGAGAGAAACTTCAATAGGAAGGCCTCAAATTGAAAACTATAAACCTTGAAATTAGGCAAAATGACTCGAGATAAGGTAATTAAACGACTAAATGAAAGAGATTCAGAAAGGAAAGATCGAACCGAAGGATGTTTCCGCATCGTGGAGTTCACCACTACCCTAAGTCGTTTATGCCCCACAACAATACCAACGGGATCTCGTTTAGCGAATGCAGTAGAAGTTATATATGTATGTTAGGCATTTTTTTGCGTTAGACGTTGGAATGTGGATAAGACCAGTGTCACAAAAGAGCTATTCATCTCATTTAGTGGTATTTATTTTTGAGAAAGGTGTATCTTGTATTAAGAGATACTTTTATTTTACTTCACGTTATTCATCTTTTACACTACATGCTTTCCTTGTCAGCTCGAGCCCTACTTTTGCGAGTGTGTCTAAATTGTATTGCAAATTTTCTCATTATCAAAAAAAAAGGTGCATGGTGATAGAAAAAATTATGATAAATATCTAAACATAGCAATCAAACAGATAAGAGCGAAAGCAAGAATCGGAAATCCTTTCAATACCGAATATACTGCACCGTGGCAAGTGTCACTGTCCTAAAAGACGATTTCGCCACTGCTCCGGTGCACATAGTAAGATCAGCAGCTGTCCTCCAGGATTAACGCAATCCGACTCTTAACATACACTCGTTAATTGCCGGGTAGGAGAGCCTAAGAACTTTGCTCAATGAAAGAGAAGGACGAAAATGGAGAAAGAGAGAGAGAAGATGGATATGTTTGTTGATGTCCATGAATTGTTATGTGCAAGGCATTTTATAGCGGCCATAAATGACTGTAGTAATGAGGATCCCAACAGCCAAATTGCAACAACCATAAACAGCTGTAACAATGAGGATCCCAACAGCCATAAACGGCTAGTAATGAGAATTATGTAACGGCAAAGGTGCAGTAAATAGGCACGGTAAATTACAACACGTGTTTTGAAAAAAATATTTCCATTAAGAAAAAGATCACCCACACCCACACCCACACACAAGCACAACTCGATAGGGGGGCGGCGCGCTCGTATGGTCCCCACCATTCTCTCACCCCTAACTTCATTCAAGAAATGAAGTCGCATATTTATATTTACACTAGCCATCCTTCACTACAGAATATAATTTTTCCATAAGACTCAAGATACATTAGCTTGTATCATTTTTTTCAACAGATAGTCCTACTACTACAGTAAATCGAACAGCAAAATCCAAATGATATTTTTTTGAAAAAAGAGGATAGAGTTGAATTGACGATTCCATAAAGATAGGATATGACAATGAAAAGGATGTTACATATGAAGATTCCACCACCACCTGGATAAATACTAATCTCAAACTGTCACTCTCACTTAACCCACCCCCACCACTTGATAGCTTATCTATGTTAACGATTTCATATGTGAGTCTAATAAAATATTTTATATCAAAGTTATAAGAAAGAATAGGCTAACATATAAGTTTAATGAACTACTTTACTTAATGTCAATTAGTTTTACTATCAAAGAAATATTTATAGTTATTTCAATCGATAAAAAATTGTTTAAAATCTAAACCTCGAGAATGGAAGAAGTATTTGTAGTTGTTTCAAGTGTTTTTGAAAGAGACACGCATATTCATTAAAAGACACTATCGTTTTACTTATTTTGTCAAGGAACCGACTTTCCGAAAAGTTTAAGTTGATGGGTGATGACTTATGAATAGTTTTATAATCTAACATATGCCTCCTCACACAAATGCCAATTAGGTTTGAACCTTAGATCATGCACATACCCACCTTATATTTTGTACTTAAATTACTTTAATAAGTGAAGGCTGTTGAAATTCGAACCTGTAACTTATTGGTTAACAAGACTCTGATACCATATCAGGGAACCAGCTTTTCTAAAAGCTTAAGCTTTTAAATAAAGATCCAAAAAATAGTTTTATACTCTAATATATTTTGAAAATGCACCAATATAAAGTCAAAAGGAAAATATTAATATTGTAGATAATAAATAATTAAATATTCTACGTCTATTTGAGAATGTTGAATCTTTGCATTTCTGGGAATATTCTTATCACCCACCTAACTTTCATAGGCTGAGATTCCCCTAAAATTCTAAAGCGTCTTCCTTCACTGCCAAGACACCAAAGGGCAACATCACCGGATGTGCTTGTTCTCTCTCTCATTATCGGAAATAAAAAAGAAAAAAAATCTCGTACTCGATGGTTTGACCAATTATGTCTATAGTCGGCGAGTTGATTTTCTACTATCTTTTTGAAGAAGTGACATAGTCCGCCTTGTCGACTAGATAGGAGGTGTATATATAGCCGCAAAACCTTAGTATACTTGAAAGATCCCCAATTGAATCTGAACTTACCAGCCCGATTCTCCGCTTCATGGAGATACGACCCATTATAGAATAAAAGCCGGGTCCTATGTGTAGGAAGTCGATACGGAAGTAGCAAGCTCAGCTATGTATTTGGTCGGCAAAGCCCCACTGTACAACTTTCTTTCATAAGATGAAAACGACGCATCTCAACAGTTCGATCGGACATTTCAATGAGACTCCCATATGGACATATTATAATCTTCGTATAAACGACACCTACACATAAACCAAAGTCTTCTAGATATATAAAAGGTTTATACGCAAAAAGGTTAAAACTAGAAGGACACATATTGTAAGATGTATCCTAGTAGAGCACTCACACACATTCCAGTATTCCCCATATCGAGAACATAAAAAGAAGCTGTCTTAGACAAAGACTCTGGTCGGAGTTGCACCAGCCGAGGGTGTGCAATCCACCTCTCTAAGTTCGGTCCTCAACCCCTTCCCACCTGCATTTGCCAACGGGTGTATTCCGTGCTCTGGCCCTTTCATGTAGGCTCGGTTCTCTCTCTCCTTCTCGAAGTTCACAGTGAACCTCTTCTCACAATCTGCACCCGCCATCGAACCCACAAATTATATACAATACAATGACATCTTATAATATGATGTGATGGTGTCTGCACTAAAAAACTTTCAAAAAACCAAAAAAATTAAACGATTGTCCTTTTAGTCGATAAGTGAAGACTAAAGAACAATTTTACACTCCAATATGTCCTTTCTGCGCATGCCCAATGGGTTTAAGAGTAGATATATAGTATGTGGTAAGTGAATCACGTGCCTTACACTGAAATGTATTAATTAATATTGACCAATTATATAAGAGATTGAAATTCAGATATGTCAATCGACAAGATCCAATACCATGTTAAAGAACAAACATGCCAAAAGTTTTAACTAATGAGTGCAATCATTACCAGTAATGATTTTATACTGTAACAATACACAGGCATGTACCTTACACTATTATAGTGCAACTCTCAATTATGTGAGGGTCAAACTTCAATTTTTTTTCCTTTTTTTTTTTTGGATAATTGAGTACAAACTTGACATAAAGTGGTGCGCCACACCAGAGCCACACAAACCAGATACAAAAAGCAAAAACAACACCCAATATGTATCTTTAAAGACAAAGGAGCAAGATAAATCAAACATCCTAAAATCATCTTCAACGAATCACCAAGATAGGGAAACATAGGTAACATAAAATATAGAGTTCAAGTATATCCCAATTTCGAAATTCTATCTAGACTTGTCTTTTAGACTTTAATCGATTGCCTTAAGAATCACGTAGAATAACCGAGAGGGCCTACCAGACTCCTCTACTTTTCACATCACCAAAACCTGGAGTTGGAGTTGATACCTTTAAAAAGAGTCTTAGGTTTTCAGAGAGATTTCAATCAATAATTGGAATATTTAGTTACAGGAAAAGAGGAGAAGACGGTTCAATTTATAGGCAAATCTAAATTAACTTCCCCATTCTAGTCAGATTCTCACCCTCAGGTTAGGAGGCACTTGAAAACAGCCTCTCTTAAGGGGTAATACCCTAAAGGGGGAAGGCTGCGTACATCCGTCCTCCCAGACCCTGCTTAGGTGGGAGCCCAAAGGGCACTAGGTATGTTGCTTTTGCTTTTATTCTAGTCAGATTCTACCCACAGTATTGGACAAATGAAATAAGCAGTTGATTTATTGACTCAAGTCAATATTGGAGACATATACCGAAGTGCTCAAACACGTACCTTGGGCGAGGTGGGTATAAAGTTGGCCATCGCGGGTCAAGGCCATCATGATCTGTGGGAGACCCAATGGGAGATTATCCCCGCGATCAACCTGCCAAAAGTGTATAGTCTTACCGTACGTCTGGGCAACCTTGGCCAAGTCCTGGCGTTGGATTGGGCCAGGGATGCCTGGCATGAACAAGACCCCACTCTTAACCTCATATTCGTGCGAGTGCCATAACTTCTTCTCATTGTCCGGAAGGGTCATAAAGAGGTTCTCAGAGATGATGTACTCGACCCCAATCAGGCGAGCGTCAGGGTCATGGCTATCATAAATGAGGCATTGCCTCATCTCCTCGTTTTGGTGCCCGCAATAGTGGTGCGCCTCAACTTGCCTTGTCATGTCGTCCCCGTAGAAATGGAACCTGCCATTTGTTTTTTCCAGTGTATAATCAATCACTCGACATGCACACACACCCCACACGCGCGCGCGCATGCACGCACATACAGATGTATATAGACACACATACAGACGTACGTTACGTACCATTCCAACAAATATTTTTTTCCAAATCGTATCTGGAAAATTGTTTTCCGACATCATTTCGAGAACGGGCTCGAGTTTCAAATGATACTATTATCTTGTTTATGCAAAACAGTACTACACATTTTCAACAATTAGTATAATCAAACCAAAATCATAGAACCATAATAATTTGGCATCTAACATGGTGCAATGACCTATAAAAGATGATGTTAATTGCATGTTGCACTTATTTGCAAATCAAGAGTCTTTTAAAGCTTAATTATTTAAAGTATCAATTTGCTTTTATTGCATATTATCCTTCATCATTAGAAAAGGGAAAGGAAAATTTATAACTTAGATACTTAACGTTTCAATATATACAATGAGGTACCCTAAGATTTGAAAAAAAAAAAAAATCACTTAGGTATCTCGAAGTTTAAATATTTTATTAATTAGGTATTACTTTTTAAAATTACATAGATTTGTATTAAAAATTGCTAACATGGGACATAATTATAGCAATATATAAGTATTTCTATCATAGTGTTATAATTTTCTATTGTAAAATAATAACATACCACATTATTTCACTAATATGTGGATATCTTCTGTCATAATTCAATGACTTTTTTCGTTTTTTGTTTTATTTTCGTTGTAAAAATTGATATAGCTCGTATATATTATTATAATCATATTGCATCAATATTTTAGGGTGAGAGATGTTCAAATTTCCACAAAAATTCACAAATTCTTGAATAAGGTACCTAAGTGATAAAATTTTAAAGTCTCAGGATATCTCATTGTACATATTGAAATGTCAAGATACACAGGTGATAAATAACCAAATCTCGGGATACTTAAATGATAATTTCTCATAGAAGAATACAACAACAATAGCAATAGACCCAGTGCCTCAAGAACTCCCGTATAAACGGGGTATGAGAGGGGTGGATGTACGCAGCCTTATCCCTTCATGGTGTAACCCTGCCGAGAGGCTATTTCGGAGAACCCCCAACCTTATAAGGTTGGCACATGAGGACTTCCCAGGAAGTCATCTATCCTGGTACTACTCTCACCCAAGCATGCTTAACTTCAGAGTTCTAATGGGATGCAGTGCTTTAGTGTCTGTTAAATGAACCATCCATAGAAGAATAGTGATCTGTTTATAAATCATTATACACACATATTAACGAATATTACGATATATTAAAGTTGTGAACGGATTCGAATGGATACCACTATTACTAAAAGGGGAACAGACCTATCGACTTACTTTGAACCCCTAAAATATCACACCCTATCTTGATTAGGGTATTACTATAACACTATTTGCGGGATCATTATATTTTAAATAAATCCATAATAAATTAATAAAAATATATACAACAATAATATATCACTTTTAATTCTAACGTTTATTTGTATAATATACTTTTATCATCTATTATAACAGAGTGTTATTTCTTGTGATGTACGGAGGTGTTTGTATTTTTAATTTTTTATATTATCATATTATAATTATATTATGCATAAATATTAATGTATACAAAAAAAAAAAAATGATAGATTTTGAACTTTTTCCATACATTAAAATTAAGAACACGCCTTAATTAATAGCAATCATCGGTTGACTGTTGAGTATGAACACTAAAGAAATCTAATTTCTTTCTCTTTACTACTTTTTAATTATCTTTCATATTCATAGGTTTATCTGTTATGGTGAACAACGAATCAGGATCTTATTTATAGGGAAGAGAGGTGAGTTCCATCAAAACACTAATGGTCAAGTCATTTCGTTAATAGACACGTTTTGTCATTAATAAACATGTTTCTTCTTTAGTAGATATGTCTATTCACTAAAAGACATGTCTCTTTATTACTAAGAAACGTATCAAAGAAACATACCTATTTATTAAAAGACATGTTCTTTCATCAAGACATATGCTTTTCCCCTTACTGGTGTTTTTTTTTTGTTTGAAAAAAATCACTTTATAATGAATTGGCATAAGATTAGAGGATTTTTAAAACGGAGAATTTTAAGGAGTTTATAAGGAGTGGGGGTTCTGTAATAATATAATCGATGTTATTAACACTATCGAACAAAAGTTAAAATTGATAGAATAATTACATCCCTCCCCTCCCCGTTTGTAATTTGAAAGAGTGAGTTGTTTTAAACATGAATACGTCATACACAGGTTTTTTTTTTTTTCGAATCAATAAATTATTGATAAATCATAATGTACTCTAAAGCAGAGACAAACGCTGAATTGTTGGGAAAAATCATATATCAGTTTCTTTTCAGTTTTCATATTTTCTTTTTAGAATATAAAACTATTTGTGTACCTTCTCCTATCAACTTAAGTTTTTGGAAAAATTAGTTCTTTGATATAATATCAGTCCCCTTTTAACCAAGGGGTCATGAGTTCGAATCCTAATAGCCCTCGCTTTTAATTTTAATATAATTGAAACATAAAGTATCAGATGAACCTGTGTACTATCCACACTTTAAACCCAAAAGACATTTGCCTTTACGCATTTGGGATATTTAGTTCTTTAACATTTCCTTTTCATTTTTATACCTAATAAATTTTAGGTAAAATTATCTAACAGTATAAAACCAATTTCGACCCTTTAACCATCAACTAAAGCTCTTAGAACAATTGGTTTCTTGATATAGTATTAGAGCCTTACTAATCTCCCAACGAGCCCCACTTTCATTATACTAAGATAATTTAAACACAATGTATAAGGTGAGCCTATGCACTATCCACATTTCAAGCCCAATGAGCATTTGGATGCGATGACATGTTAAAGTATAAAACCAATCTTGAGACTTTACCCATCAATTAGCTTTTGACACAGTTGGTTCCTTGACAATCATGAATTAAGAAGTGAAAGAGGGTAGTAGGAGGCATACGCGCAGAGGTGCTGGTGGATCTTATTGACCGGCCCGAACTTCTGCACCGCGGCGGTGGCCTGCTCCACCATCTTGGTCCCGGTGCGCGTCGCCTCTCCGGGTACCTCTGGCTTCATCGACATTTTTTGCCCCGTCTTCTTTCCCTCTCTTAAATTTTGAAATTACAATCTCTAATTTATTGTTACATTGAACAAACTACGAGGAGCATTAAGTAGTGGCACCTACAACCTTGTACTAGCACGTTTAACTAACACGTGCTGTATCATGCAGTGCCACACGTGTGGGGAATCTGGATCACGTGGCGGCATGCTGGTGTCTACGTGTCGGTGGATTCGGCGGCTGTTTAGGATCTGCCACCAAATTCTATGACTTGGCAAGCTAAGTGCCAAGTGGGCTTTATTTTTTGTTTTGGGCCCTGCCCAAATAGAAATGGGTCCAAAATTAGAGTTGGGCCTCTCTGGGCATCACAAAACACGTCTCGCCCAAGAGAGGAATGTACCATTCTCAGCTAGGGGTGTACATAAAAAACCAAAACCGAACCAAAATCGAGAAAATCGAACCAAAACTTCAGTTATTGAGTTGAAAAATGCGGTTCGGTTACTGAATCGGTAAAAAGTCAGGTTAATTTGGGCGGTTATGGGTTTGTGGGTTGTCATTATCCTAGCCATGGCATTGTCCTGGGCAACAGCTATGGGCAAAAAAGGTTGAGTAGGCTTGTGTCAGTATCAGGTCCAGGTTCGCAGAGGTTCACAACAAGGACCGTGTCAAGCTCGCAGAGGTTTGCAGCCCGGATCATGTCAAGGTCGCAGCTGTTTAAAAACGTGAACAGTAACTGCAGTGAAGTAAAACGCAGTTGTAAAATACGCAGAAAAATACGCCAGGAAATATGCAGTAAAAATACGCAGAAAATACAGTAGAATTACGCAGCAGAATACTGTCTGAATTACGCTGTAAAGTAAGTCAACTGTAAAATACTGTATCAATGCACAGTAAATTTTAACGAAAAAAAGTTTTGCAGTATATGTAAACACAGCAATCAAACGACACGAAAAATTAAGAGATTGAATGCAATACTGAAGACACCATGTCGTGGGAAGTACCACTGGCCTTTCGGTGCAAACAGATATACTGGCGGCCGTCCTCCAGGATTAACACGATTCGACCACTACCGTCCACTCGATAGAGACAGGGTAGGAGACGCTTAAGAGCTTTGCCCAAATATTTGAGAGAGGAAATTGAAAAAGGAGAAGAAGTAGAGATGTTTTTCAGATAATCAAAACTGGTGAGGAAAAGCTGTATTTATAGCTGAATTAAAGCCACGGTTCGGTTAACCGATGGCCTAAAAGCCTGGCACTAAAGGGCAACCGAAGTCCTCAAAACTGGGGTGAAATGGGGACGTTGGCAGTTAGCATAATACAGGGAGCAAAAATCTCGGCAACTAATTTTGAATATGAGCGTTAACTACAAAGCAGTAAAATACCGATTTTTCCGAAAAATAATTATAACCGTTTGTAAAAATGTAACCCACACCCTCGCCTGAGTGTGGCACGGCGCGGGAGGGCCGGCGGCGCACGCGCGCGTATGGTGTCCATACTCTCATCCATAAATTAATTCAAAGGGCAATTTCTAAATAAAAATATATAAACCCAAAAACCCTCCCATATTTTGTCCATGTGGGATATGGGAATGAATGCTTGCTACCTCATTTGCTTTTGTTATTTTTTTATCCTATTTTCTTGTATCATTTTTCCAACAATCCCCCACAAAAGGATACAAGAATAGAAAAGGAAAGATAGATTGGGTAAAGGGAGTTTAGTTTTTCAGTGCCGATATCTTGCGATTTGAATCGTCACCTAGTTATCCCAAGTTTGAGACCAACATCTTGCAAGGTGACTTTCATCTTGAACCTCACAAGGGGTTGTTTGATCTTTCACTTAGACACATACCAAACTCCAGATCTCAGCGACTCCTGCGATTTGGCGCGTTTCATCGGTCATGCGCTCGACCTGGATAGTCATAGGCGCTTTAGAAGGCAAGTCTTAAACCTTCATAGGAAGCGGCCACACTCCCACACCTACATAGGTGGATCCCATCAAGTGTGTGTTACCGCACACCACCAAATATATGGATATGGGTCCATTAAGAGCTAAAACTCAACCTTACCTCTTGGTAACATATAAACAGTGTCCATCAAGTGCAAGCCTTGTTTACACCACCAAAGGTATGGCTATGGACCCGTTTCCGCACTCTCACACCATAGGGAGGGACAACATAAAACACAGTGCATTTCTAGAATAAAACTATGACTTTTTACATTGAACCTGTTAAAAACCAGGTTGGATACATCACAATTTATTCATGTACAGACTTTAATCCCATCCCCCTCGATGTTTCTATAATCATTTTACGACAAAGGCCTTTCGTCAACGGATCCGCAAGATTCTTTTCTGACTTTACATAGTCCAATGATATCACTCCACTTTCTAAAAGATCCTTCACGATCTTATGCCTGAGACGAATGTGTCTTCTCTTGCCATTATAAGCTTTGTTTTTTGCTACAGCAATTGCAGCTTGACTGTAACAGTGAAGTGATACTGATGGAGCTGGACTCCTCCATAATGGCACGTCTCCCAATGCACTTCTTAGCCACTCGGCTTCATGACCTGCTAACTCAAGAGCGATAAACTCAGACTCCATAGTAGACGTAACAGTACAAGATTGCTTAGATGATTTCCAGGATATAGCACCTCCAGCTAGTGTGAACACATATCCACTAGTGGAATTAATTTCATCATTATCAGATGCCCAATTGGAGTCACATTATCCTTCTAAAACAGCGGGAAACTTTCCATAGTGAAGTCCCCATTTCATAGTTCCTTTCAAATATTTAAGCAACCTTTTTAATGCATTCCAATGCTCTTGATTAGGATTATGTGTGTATCTACTAAGTCTACTTACAGTATATGCAATGTCAGGTCTAGTGCAGTTCATCAAAAACATAACACTGCCAATTATTTTAGCGTACTCAGTTTGGCACATAACAACACCTTTATGTTTCATTAAATGTACACTAGGATCATAGGGTGTTCTTACAGTATTAGCATTAAACATGTCAAACTTTCTAAGTATCTTCTCAATATAGTGAGACTGATTTAGGCTTATACCCATGGGAGTTCTAACAATTTTAACTCCTAGAATCACGTCTGCCTGACCTATATCTTTCATATCAAATTTAGAGCATATAGAGTTTTTCGTTTCATTAACGATATTCAAGTTTGTGCCAAATATCAACATATCATCAACATATAGACCTATTATTACGCAACCATTCGAATTAGCCTTAATATACACACAAGAGTTTCCATCATTTACATGGAAATTGTTAGCTACCAGCATGCTACTAAATTTCTCATGCAATTATTTAGGTGCCTGTTTGAGACCATATAGAGATTTTATAAGTTTACAAACTTTCTTTTCATTACCAGGGACGACGAAACCCTCAGGTTGTTCCATATAAATCTCTTCGTCTAGGTCACCATTAAGAAAAGCGGTTTTAACATCCATTTGATGTATTACCAAATCATAAACAGATGCAAGGGCAATCAAGGTTCTAATTGTGGCTATTTTAGCGACGGGCGAATAAGTATCGAAATAATCTAACCCCATTTTCTGGGTGTGACCCTTAGCCACTAACCTTGCCTTAAACTTATGTATTGACCCAGTTACAACCTATTGGTTTACAAACTCTTGGAAGGTCTACCAGTTCCCATGTGTGATTGCTTAAAATTGATTCTAGTTCGCTATTAATGGCCTCTTTTCAAAAGGTAGAGTCAACTGATCTAATAGCCTCATCGTAAGTTTTAGGGTCTTCTTCTAACATATAGACACTTACTATTTCTTTGTTTATGAAGTTATTTTCTGTCAGGAAAGTAGTAACATAATCGGGCCCAAAGTTGGTTTCTTTCCTAGTTCTTTTACTTCTTCTAATTTCAGGAGTGTCTATATCATTGGTATGATCATGGTTAACGGTCATATTATGAGAAGGCAAACTAGATGGATATGCATCATTAGATTTTAAGGGGAATATATGTTCAAAGAATTCAACATCTCTAGACTCAATGATACTACCACATGCATACTAGTTGTTAGACCCCTTAATCAAAAAACGATAGGCGGCACTATGATAAGAATACCAAATAAAAATAGAATCAATAGTCTTAGGTCCAATTTTACTTCGTTTAAAGTCAGGTAATCCAACCTTGGCTAGGCACCCCCACACTTTCAAGTATTTTAGGTTAGGTGCATGACCTTTCCACATTTCGTATGGGGTTTTATCTAGCTTTTTATGAGGAACTTTATTTAGCACATGACAAGCAGATAAGATCGCCTCCCCCCACATGTTATCAGGTAGTCCGGAGCTAATTAACATTGCATTCATCATGTTCTTTAAAGTTCTATTTTTCCTTTCAGCGATGCCGTTAGATTGTGGACAGTAAGGAGGGCTTCGTTCATGTATTATTCCATTTTCCTCACAAAATTTTTCTAGAGAGGTTGGATCATATTCTCCACCTCTATCGGACCTAACTCTTTTTATTTTCCTTCCTAGTTGATTTTCTACTTCAGCTTTATATTTTAAAAATATTTCTTCAGCTTCATCTTTAGTACTTAGGAGATATACCATTAAGTATCTAGAGTAATCATCTACAAAGGTCATGTAATATCTTTTCCCACCTCTAGTCATTAGGCTTTTATAGTCTCCTAAGTTAGTGTGGATTAGCTCAAGAAGTTCAGATTGTCTCTCGATAGACTTAAAGGGTTTTTTAGCATATTTAGCTTCTACACATACTTCACACTTATTAAAGCTGGGATTACTGAAGTTGGGAATCATATTCATTTTTTTAAGTCGTTTAACTGATTCAACATTTATGTGTCCTAAGCGAGCATGCCACAATTCAAGAGATTCAACGATATAAGCAGAAGATGTACTAGCATTATCATTTATGGAAACAGCATAAAGGACAAACAAACCAGCATTACAAAAACCCTTGCCCATAAATTCACCATTCCTAGTTAGGACTAGTTTATCTGAATCAAATGATAATTTTGAACCAGCTTTAATTAAGAGACCACCCGAGATCAGGTTCCTACGCATTTCAGACACATGCAGCACATTCGTTAAAGTAAGAAATTTTCCAGAGGTGAGTTTTAGAGAGATCTTTCCTTTTCCGAGTATAGGTGCTGCTGCAGAATTGCCCATGAAGACTACTTCCCCATCGGTCAATTTCTAGTATTCTTGGAACATATTTCGGTTTGCGCAGATATGCCTGGTAGCCCCGGTGTCCACGATCCATTCAGTCATATTATTTACCAGGTTCATCTCTGAGACAACAGCTACAATGTTTTCTGTTTCTACAAGATGAACTTTGTGCTTTGGATCCTTAGACTGGTTCTTTTTGATTCTGCGATCCCTGACCATATGTCCACGTTTTCCACAGTGATAGCAATCTCCTAGAAATTTGCTGTTTGGCTTTTGAATTTTTCCCCCAGGTTTGAAGCTTGAATAGTGCTTCTTTCCTTTATTTTTAAACCTATCAAATGCATTGGTCCTCGCTTCTACAATGTTAGCCTTAGAAAGATCTGACTATGAATACCTCATGTCCTTAAGTCTATTCTCTTCTTCAATATTTAAGTGGTTTACTAACTCTTCTAATGTCATGTCTTTCTTTTTATGTATAAGTTGGTTTCCATAATCCTTCCAAGAAGGTGGAAGTTTTTCAATTAAAACATATGCTTGTGTAATTTCGCAAATTTTAAGACCTTCTGACAATAGAGTAGTTACTATGTTTTTATATTCATGGACTTGATCAATTTATTGTCCCTAAATTTGAAATCTAGCCACCTACTAACAGCATATTTCCTAGTCCCTGCATCATCACCTCCATATTTTTTCTGTAGAGAATCCCATATTTCTTTTGATGATTCCAATTTTACATAACTATCAAAAAGACCGTCACTCATATAATGTAACAGATTTTCTCTACAAGTTCGATCGTCTACGGTGAATTTTCCTTGATAGGCTTTTTTCTCATTTTCACCATCAGGTTCTTTTTTTCCATAGAGTACGTAATCGATACATACTTGTTGGAGGAAAAACAAGATTTTCTGAGACCATCTTTTATAATTTTTCCTGTCAAGTGGTTCAACTTTAGACATGTCGGGAAGAGGTAATTTGGTTGCCATGTTTAAATATTAGTAAGCGAAATCGTAGCAGTAAATTACAGCGAAATTAGTGCAATGAATGACAACGAAATACTGCAGTAAATTAATTCAGTAATTTGTTCGGCAGAGTTTAGCAAGGCATGTAATACGAAAAACTCGTCTTTTAGATTGTTAAAAAACGCGAACAGCAACCGCAGCGAAGTAAAACGCGGTTGTAAAATACGCAGAAAAATACGCCAGGAAATATGCAGTAAAAATACGCAGAAATAATACCCAGAAAGTACAGTAGAATTATGCAGCAGAATACTGTCTGAATTACGCTGTAAAGTAAGTCAAGTTAACTGTAAAATACTGTATCAATGCACAATAAATTTTAACGAAAAAAAGTTTTGCAGCATATGTAAACACGGCAATCAAACGACACGAAAAATTAAGAGATTGAATGCAATACCGAAGACACCGTGTCGTGGGAAGTACCATTAGCCTAAAAAGACGATTTCACCACTGCTTCGGTGCAAACAGATATACTGGCGGCTGTCCTCCAGGATTAACACGATTCGACCACTACCGTGCACTCGATAGAGACCGGGTAGGAGACGCTTAAGAGCTTTGCCCAAATATTTGAGAGAGGAAATTGAAGAAGGAGAAGAAGTAGAGACGTTCTTCAGATAATAAAAAATGATGAGGAAAAGCTGTATTCATAGCTGAATTAAAGCCACGGTTCAGTTAGCCGATGGCCTAAAAGCCTGGCACTAAAGGGCAACCGAAGTCCTCAAAATTGGGGTGAAATGGGGACGTTGGCAGTTAGCATAATATAGGGAGCAAAAATCTCGGCAACTAATTTTGAATATGAACGTTAACAACGAAGTAGTAAAAGACTGATTTTTTCGAAAAATAATTATACCCGTTTGTAAAAATGTAACCCACACCCTCGCCCAAGCACGGCAAGGCGGGCGGTGCGCAAAAAATAATTATACCCATTTGTAAAAGTGTATCCCACACCCTCGCCTGAGCACGGGACGGCGGGCGGTGTGGTGTCCATACTCTCATCCATAAATTAATTCAAAGAGCAATTTCTACATAACCATATATGAACCCAAAAATCCTCCCATGTTTTGTCCATGTGAGATATGGGAATGAATGCTTGCTACCTCATTTGCTTTTGTTATTTTTTTATCCTATTTTCTTGTATCATTTTTCCAACAGCAGCTAGGCAGTGTCAAGGGTGTAGCTGGGCAGTGTCTGGGTCAGTGTCCTTTAGCACCCGAGTGTCAGGCTGGAGCACCCGATAGTGTCATGACTCGTTGGGCCCGTGTTATTCACTCGATAGTGTCAAGGTTCAGCTAGGTCGTGTCATTCAACTCCTCATTGTCATAGCCGGCAGTTGCAATAAATTCCATGGCGCGCCAGCTTCCAGAACATTCTAAGAGGTTCTATCCAGCACATCTCAAGAAGCTTCTAGAATAATCAAGAGGATCAAGCACACTCCTCCTAACCGCTTTTCCCGCCCTTTTTATTCCCGTTTCTTTTTTGACTTTGACACGGTTATTCTTTTGAATTTGAATTGAACTTGTACTGAGATATTATAAATAGGAGTTAGTAGCAACGAATTGATCATCAAAGAAAATAATCAAGCATTTATATTTTCCCATCTCTATTTTTCTCTCTTGTCCCAACTTCTCTTAATTCTCTCTCTCATCTTTACTCTAATTCTCTTCTCATCTTAATTTCTGAATTTCCTCTCAATTCTTGTTCAAGTTGAAGTCACGAATCTTAGGATCGTGATATGGGTTTCACTTAAACGGTTAACCGAATAAATCGATTATTATTTTTAGGATTTTTTACAATTTGCCACCTATATTTTATACTATCAAGCTTTTAACAGCCCTTTTTTTTTTCCATATAGCCATGTAAAAAAAATTCTTTTGTAGCAAATGACTACCCCTTAACATTTCAGTTAGAAAAAATCGAATAATCCGTCCAATTTTAGAATATTTCGTATTCATTCCCAATTTTAGTGTTATTTGCAATTAACCACTTCTATTTTATGGTATATAGATTTTAACTACCTGTATTTTATCATATATATATATCTCTTTTAACCACCCCACTTTTTTCATCATTTAACTAAAAGTTTGGCTTATTTTGTGTAAAACTTCGCTTTTAACCACCTATTTTTTTATGTTAAGTATGTGTCGACACATATATTATAGAAACACTCTCGAGAAGCTATGTGTTGACACACAATCTTGCAGAACCTAGAGCCTGGGCCAGTGTGTCGACACACAGCTTTATGTGTTGACACTCAGATCGACACACAGAGCAATCATGGCCATTATCTTGCACAAGTTTTTGTGATTTTTGGGAAATTAATTTAGTATATTTTAAAGGGTTGTGTCCCTTGATTGAAGACATATTTGAGAATATGTGTATCAAATCCGTGTAAACAAGAATTCGCACTAGTGCCAAATAAAAACATATGAGGCAGCAGTGAAACCAATGCTCTGTCGTTGGTGGTCGTCCATTGGAAGACCCGTGAACCTCGGCAGTAGTTTGAGCTGATAATGGCCATACGTCTTGCCGATTCATTAGAAAGGGGTTAGGGTTTTTTGTCGTGGTGGTCGTGCTGGTGGTTTGACCAACGATGATGTGCCACAAAGAGAGAAAGAATCCAAACTATTGAGACTGAGAGGGGAGGAGAAGTGATTCAGATAAGGTTTTTTCCCCTATCTTTTTGGGTGTGGTTGACCTATATGATACAGACGATTTGTATCCCACATTGATGGGTTATCAAAAGAAAGACCTATTTATATACCCAAGGAGTTACTCCACCCACTACCAATTTATTTTGGGATGGAACCTCCTTTGCTCTGTATCATTGATATTAGAGCCGTCGATCTTGCATTGTGGATTGCTGGTCATATGGGGGGCCGATGCCATTCACAGGTCATATGGGGGTCGATGTCATTCAATGGTCTTATGGGGGGCCTATGCGTGACTTGTTGCAAAGTTGATTACCACATTCCAAGGAGCTCATTCTCGGTCTCATGGAAGTCCCTTGGTCTACTCTGGAGTTGACCTCGGCCTGGTAAATCTTGGGCCCTGGTCGACGTAGCTGTACAATCTCTTATTCCGAATCTCAAGCGGTGACATCGGTATTGCAGTGTTCGCCCGAGACTAGAATAACTCTAGTACAAAGCCATGTCCATTGTATGGTGGTGACGTCGGAATTGCAACGTTCACCCAAGATTAGAAATCTAATTTGATTGTAAAAAACAAAATTTGTGTTTGAGGTGGTTAAATGTTATATATCATAAACTATAGGTGGTTATTTATAAACAACACTAAAATTGGTAATCAACGCAGAATATTTAAAAATTGGAGGGAATATTTGATTTTTTTCTGATGGAAATGTCAAATAGTGGTCATTTGCTACAAAAAAAAAATATTTTCGGTGGTTAAAAGCCACAAAAAAAAAGTGATGACTAAAAGCTAGATAGTATAAAATATAGGTATAAATTGTAAATACCCTTATTTTTATGATAGCATTCTGATTGAGCATTATAAACTATAACTTAGTGGATATACACTTATACTTAGTTTTGTATGGTCATGGCTTCAATTCCATTTAGTTTCAACTTTTTACATTACTAACTATTTTTTAATATCTAAATCTTTTTTTTCAATAATTATCGTTATAGCCGTAGTACAAAGAGGCAACTAGTCTAAGTGAGCCCTGAGACACCTCGCAATCAAGCGGAGGTCCAAAAGAAAAGATAAAAACAAACAGGGAAAGAACCACAGGAACGGGCACACAACATCCAAGACTGGGATTAAACCTAAAAAACCAAAAACCGGAAAAAAAGACATCAACACAGAAACCTAAACTACGAGTACATTGGACGAAGCTGGAGTAGAGCCACCCAAAAAATTACCTGTCTGGAGCGAACGAAGACCTAGAAGAGGGTGGAGGACAGGAGGGGAATAACAATCCCCCCCCCCCCCCCCCCCCCCCCCCCCCCCCGCGCCGGCGGAGATGCATGCAAAGGTACCGGGCAGGGAGGATACCGAGCATACATCTAAACCTAAATCCTTTTTTATCACTTCAAACCTTAATTTTTTCTTCTTTTTTTCTTTTTTTTTTTTGGTTAAATCCATATAAAGACTTCTATTATCCTACCTAGTCTCAAGTACCATTTGGTTCTTTGAATATTAGACGATATTTTATTTATTTTGTAGTTTTTTTGGAGCAAATGACAGTAGTAAAAGTTTAAGGTTTAAATGAGTGAGAAAAATATACTTGAAGTTGTTTTCCCGTAAGTGGTTACTCGATTAACCGAATCGAACTAACTGATAATCAAAATTTCGGTTAACCGATTTTAAACGGGTGGTAACGGTTATTAAGTTTTCACAAATTTATTAAACGATTACCGAATCAATAAGTTAAACGGTACAATTAACAGGTAACAAACGCCCCTATTCTTAGCGAAGTACATTGACATTCGTTGGGTGAATCTTGAGATTTAGAGATTTAAAACAAGTTTTAATTGATTGACACTTTTTTTTTATAATCGAGGTATTTGCGGACATGGCTTAGAGGCTTGAACAACCCCCTTCCACTGATGAAATACTCAATGTCATAAAGAGTTGTGACGAAGCAAGGGCCTCGGGTTATGACAGATTCAACTTTAGTTTCATTAAGAAGATGTGGAAGATTCTTGGTGATGACGTCATTGAATTCACTAAATCTTTTTTTTGAATCTGGAAGCTTTCCTGGTAGAATAAACATCACGTGGATCATACTTATTTCTAAGGTTAACGGAGCAGTTGAGGTTCAGAACTTCAAGTTATAAGCATAGTGGGTTGCCTCTACAAAATCATCGCAAAAGTCCTAAGTATGCACCTAGTATCTGTCCTCCCGAGACTAATTGGGGAATCACAATCGGCCTTTGTCCTTGGGCAACAAATCCTTGATGGCGCCTTAATAGCGAATGAGGTGGTCTCATGGAATTGTAGGAAAAAGAAGAAGGGATTCTCTTTAAGCTTGACTTTCATAAAGCCTACGAGACGGTTGATTGGAGCTTCTTTGATAGTATCTTGGACAGAATGGGTTTTGGTTGCAAGTGGAGAGGGTGGATTAGAGAGTGTATCACTTCTCCCACGCTCTTGGTACTCACTAATGGGCTCACCCACCACCCCATTCCCAATGGGCCTTAGTCTTAGACAAGGGGACCCTCTTTTGTCCTTCCTTTTCGTTTTGGTGGCATAGGTTCTAAACCAGCTCTTCACCACAGCTGTGAACCAAGGCAAAATCATGGGATTAGCGGTGGGTAAGAGTCAAGTTCCTCTAACGTATCTCTAGTTTGCCGACGATACTCTTATCTTCTGCCTGGCGGATGTGGAGGTCATTTTCAACATTAAGAATATATTGGTTTGTTTTGAGTCCGTATCTGGCCTTCAAATTAACTTTACAGAATTGGTCATTTTTGCATCAGAGAGTCCACGGTTTGGGCCGAACAGGTGGCAGCTCTTCTTGGGTATTCGATAAGGAGCTTTCCATCGAAATATCTTGGCCTACCACTAGAGGCTAACCGGAAAAGGATTTCTACTCGGAAGCCAATTCTAGATAAGATTGAGCGAAGGTTAACCAGTTGGAAAAGTGCTACTTTGTCTAAGCCGGGGAGGTTGGTGCTTATCGAGGCCGTCCTCAATAATCTCCCTATGCACTACCTTTCCATCTTCAAAATGCCCAAAATAGTTAGGAAAAAGATTATCAATCTTCAACGGAAATTTTTTGGGCCGGTAGAGGTGACAAGAAGCCATTTCCGTGCGTGAGGTGGGAGATGATCCAAAAACCTAAACAACTTAAGGGCCTCAGAGTTAGTGACCCGGTGATAAAAAATGCTAGTCTCCTATTTAAAAGGTGGTTTGAATTATTGGCGGAAGGGGACATGTTTTTGAAGAAAATCATTAAGTCGATCCATGGGACTACGAATAGCAAGGAAGGTCTGTTTGTCCCGATCCACCCAAATTCAAATGGCGCTTGGAATTGAATATGTACCTTCCCTTCCTTGCATCTCGAGGCAGCTGCTATGGTATCAAAGGGGCTAGTGGTGAAACTTGGAGATGGACCACGCATAAGCTTTTGGAAGGATAGATGGATGGGGGAAAGCGCACTTAAAGACTGTTTCCTGGGCCTATTCTCAGTATCTTTGATAAAAGATCACCTTATTCACCAAATGGGAGTGTGGGATGGTAAAGTATGGAGGTGGTCGCTCAACTGGCATAGGATTGTGAGGTTTTTATGAGGGACGAACCGAATGTAAAGGAACTCAAATTAACTCTCAGAAGTTTCCAACCATCCCTTGGGCAGGCGAACTCACTGAGATGGTCCTTTTTCCAGCGATGGTTTGTTCTTCGCTAGGTCCTTCTCTAAAAAGGTATGGAATAACCTTTTCCCAAGCTCGAAAATTGACAATCCTATGTGCGGAGTGTGGCGTGGCCTAGCTCCCCTCTAAAGTTGAGCTGTTGGTATGGATTGCCCTCTTGGGAAACATCAATACCAGAACCAGGTTCGGTCGGCTGGGTATTATTCATGAGATGGACCTATCTTGTGCTCTTTGTAATAACAGAGTGGAGGATATCAGTCACCCTCTTGTAGGCTTTACTTGCTCGTGGAAGATTTGGTGTAAGTGCCTGGATTGGTGGGATTTTTTTTTATATTGTGGTAAACTATGCCTCTATTTTGCTTCTATAATTGAGGAAAAAAAAAAAAAGAAATAGTTTTTAGTACACATTGAATAATCATGTTTATGTTATATATCAATCCTTTATATTTATAATGTATCTTACATAGGTGTTGTTTCTTTGTTATAAATGATACAACAATAACAACAAACCCAGTGGCTCCAAGGGCTCCCGCATAAGCAGGGTCGGGGGGGGGGGGGTAGATGTACTCAGCCTTCCCCCTTCAGGGGGCTACCCTGAAGAGAGGCTGTTTCCGAGGACCCCCAACCTGAGAATCTGGTCCGTAGCATAGATCAAAAGACCTGGCAGCAGGAGAGCATAAATGATGATATGCGAAAAAACCAAGCTTATAATATAACTAGTTTTGAAAATAGAGCCTTAATAAATTAGGAGTACGAACAACAGCTTGAATTACTTGAGGGAAATTATCAACTTAGATACCCTGAGATTTGATCATTTATTACTTATGTACCTTGACTTTTTAATATATATAATGGGGTAACTTGAGGTTTAAACATTTTTATTTCCTGAAATTTTAAAATTTTATCAGTTATATACCTTTTTGTCGAACTTTAGTATATTCTCGTTGAAAAATGCTACAATGAAACATTATTTTGAAAAAAAAAAATAATTTTTACCAAAATATGCTAACATGACACTCGATTTCAGCATTATTTAGGTAGTTTACATCAATATCTGGTGAATTTTTTATTGTAATTTAATGATTTTTTGTTAAAAAATGGGCCTTATTTATATCATCGTAATCATATAATGCATTGACATTTTTTGTATAAAATTGGTCAGAATTTAATAAAATTTATCAACTTCTAATATAAAGTACCTAAATTATAAAAATTTAAAACTTCAAAGTACTTCAAGCTCAAAGTTTAGGTTATTTAAGTAATAAATTCCCTATTTTTAAATAGGTCAAGACTTCGAATATTTTATATCTATTTTTTTTAGTCAATGTGGAAGGATGCTTTGTATCCACTAATTTCCACAAATATTTTATTCAAGTTTAGTGGAGGAATATATAATGCATTGATGTTATTTTTTTTTTTAAATATTTTTACTGAGTTCTTTTAAAATAAAAATAACAAAGATCGAGTTAAAATAAAACAAATTCATCAAATTTATCTAATAATCAAAAGCTTACTAAAATAAATAACTAATAACATATTTATGGGCATTCTTTTACTCCTATTTCAAATCAAACTCTAAAAATAATTATATTCTAACTCCAATTCTAACTATTCCTAATTCAAATTAAATTCTAAAATAATTTTATTCTAAACATAACTCTCATTAAGCAAAATCCTTAAAAAGATTTGGGCGTCCCCTTAAGCTTCTAGGGCACTCTTCATAAGCGGGTAGGAGACACGCGCAACATGATTCACGGAGCGGGCAAAAGGGTGATTGACCAAAGTAATACTCAAAAATAGTTAGAATGTATTAGATACTCATTAGTATTAGTTAAGGTTGTTAGATACTTATTTGCATTAGGTACTCATTCTTATATTAGCTTGTTAGTTGTACTTTGGAAGGTGTGTAGTTAGTTAAAGCTTAGATATTTTGTAGCTATCTCTATAAGTAATGCTCATTCACTTGTATGAAGGTATTCAAATGATAATACAATACTTAATTTCCTTTACTTCTCTCTACTTCTCCTTCTATTCTCTCTAATTGTCTTCTCTTCCTCATCTTTTTCTAAGTCTTCCCTACCCCAAACTCTAGTTCTCTTAATTCTTTCTAAGTCATAACCCGAGCCCACCTCGGGTCATGACAATTGGTATCAGAGCTCAATCTTGAGCATTAAAACACACAAAATGCAATTTGATCAAGTATTCAAGAGACAGTGCTGATTTAGATGCTGCAGAATTCAGATACAAGTTGATCAAGAATTGTGCTTCACATTATATTGGACTTCAGTTGCTGCGTGAAAGCAAAATTCAGTTCAAGACTTCTGATTCTTGTGTTCTGATATTGTAAGAAAATGTTGATGTAGTTGCGTGGGAGTCCAACTCAGTTCAAGGCTTGCTGTTGTGCCAGTAGTAGCTGTTGAATTCGTACAGATTGGTGCTCCTGAGTTCATGCTTATCAGCTTGCGGCAGCACACGCATACACTTGGCTCTTGTGATCTTTTAGCCTTCCATCAAGACAAGATGAAAACCGCAGCCACACTCTTGGTAAGAATCTCAAATACCCTTTATCCTATCACCAAAAATATCCTCCATCAAGTCTTTAATCCCTATGGTCATATTGAAGAAATGGAAATCAACCCAATAACTAACCAAGAAATTGAAGTCTACGTGACATATTTTTCAATAAACCAAGCTGCCTTTGCAATTGTTCAACTACATGGAAGAAACATCTATGACAATTGTTGTGTATTAGATGTACAATTCTTCAGTCCTTGGGTGAAAATTGTAGAGACAAAAAAGGATCCTTCTCCAAGTGAACCTTTAGAATTGGTAGAGTGTAATGCACAACAAGAAAAAGAAGAGCAAAATGTAACTGGTGGTGATGGGGTCTGTTCGCATAAAGAAGTTGCAGCAGCAGATCATCTTAGTGATGCTTTGAGAGCTAAGCAACACAATAGGCAAGATTGTGAACAAGCAAGCCAGCACAGGGGATCTGGTGTTGTTGGAGCCAGATGGGAACGTGTTACTGATGCTCCAATTCGACTTAAGCGGGATAAGAAGCTGCAGGGTCAGGTTCCTGATGTTAATTTGAAGGCTACAGCAGTAGTTCCTGGAGAACAGAACATTAATGTCAAGCAGTGTAGTAGGAATCATCATAAATTGGATTCTATAGATGTTGGGAAATTTGTTACAGCAAGCTTAGCTTCAACTCAGGATGAAATAAAAGCAATACAAGCTATTGAACAAGATGTAATGCCACTGAAAATTGCACCTAAGAAACCCCAAGTGATCATCAAAGTCTTAAGTAGCAGATGGTTGCAATTGAAGCTGGTATTACAATCTATCTTTGAGATTAAGTTAGCAATTAATCTTAGTTTCAAAAGGTGTTTTACAAGCAAGAAATTAAGAGCTTGGATCAAGCCAATTTTGGTCTACAAAGGAGAACCTCCTGATTTTCTTCTTCTCAATTCCAATAAAGTGGTTCTTGACAAGCTTTACATGTTCAAGAACATAAAATTGAGGCAGCCGAAGATGATGTTATGGCCAATTGATAAACTTAGTGCATCTTCTTGGATCAAAAGGATGTTGAAGAGGGCAAGGAGAATGAAGAATTCTATCAGAAGTGGTACAAGTGCAGCAGGGGATCAGGGTGATGCTACAGCAGTACAACCAAAATCAGGACAGAAGTGTTCTAATCTTATCTCAGTGCATAGAGCTGCTCTAATTCAGCTGAGATTTGGGTTAGATCAGATCCAAAGGCAGGCTCAAATGAATGAAGCTGATGTTTATGCAACAAATAACACTAACAATAGGCCCCTTAATCAAAGAGAATTGCACAAGTTAGAATTGAAGCTTGCTGTTCAGATCAACAGAGAGGGATTCAGCAGTGCATTGGGCAAGTTAGAAGCTTGTATTGGGCAAGTTAAGAGCAAGGGACATCTCCCCAAAGTACAAGCTAATGTTAGGCCCCTCGAATACCTTGGAATGATACTTCAACTGTCAGTATACCAGTGGGGAAGGCAATTGGAAGTCATTGCTGCAGCAGGATGTAAGAAATTGAAGAGGAAGCTGGAAAAGGTTATGCAAGCTTGTGGGATTCATCAAGGCCCCAAGACCACTATAGTCATCACAATGGTTCACAAATGGGTGTTAAGGATCCAAGGCTCACACGGCTGCAGTTTTTGGGTGTCATGGATCCAAGGAAATAGAGGACAAGTCTCATTATCAGGTGCTGATTTTCAAGGGGTTTTACTCGAGTACTGGCTGTTTGTGAGCACGAGGAGGCAAGCGGTTGAGTTGAACGCATCCAAAGGCTTGGCTGATCTGGTATGACATGGGAAGGCCTCCTGATGTAAGTTGTTCAAATCAGATGCAAGATATTGCAGCAACACAAGCCAATCTGTCCAAATTCAGCACCAAATTCAACATTCCAGCTGCAGTTTCTGAGGTTTTCAGCATCAATAAGAATTCTTCAAGTCTCAACCCTCTCTTACAAGATTCTTAAGGACAAGAATCTCTAAAGGGGGATGTAATGTCATGAACACTATATGGGATAAATACTCAAAGGTAGTTAGAATGTATTAGATACTCATTAGTATTAGTTAAGGTTGTTAGATACCCATTTGTATTAGGTACTCATTCTTGTATTAGCTTGTTAATTGTGCTTTGGAAGGTGTGTAGTTAGTTAAAGCTTAGATATTTTGTAGCTATCTCTATAAGTAATGCTCATTCACTTGTAAGAAGGTATTCAAATGATAATACAATACTCAATTTCCTTTACTTCTCTCTGCTTCTCCCTCTATTCTCTCTAATTCTCTTCTCTTCCTCATCTTTTTCTAAGTCTTCCCTACCCCAAACTCTAATTCTCTTAATTCTTTCTAAGTCATAACCCGAGCCCACCTCGGGTCATGACACGGGCAAAAGGGGCAAAAGGGTAATTGACCAAAGTGCACAAAACCCATTTTTGCATAATCATTTAACTCCTACTGAAGGCCTAAAGAGTAACCTAAGAAGATGGTAAGTTAGGTTCTTTCACGATAAAATGAAAATTTAAATTTCAGGAACAAAAAAAATCAATGAATGCGAAATATAAAACATAAAGGCAAGAATAAAATGAAACACAAAGAATTTTATAGTGGTTCACTTCCAAATAGAAAGCTAGTTCACTCCTCAAGTAACCACTCTTTGTCACTTGAGCCTTTCACTAAGCTTCATGATCCTTTTTAGAAACCTAGGCTCAGGATCCAACCTTTACAATCGGCTTTTTTTGTATATAGGCTCAAGACTCAACCTTTTACAATTAACCATTCTATAATAGTAGGTTCAGGATGCAAAATTTACAGTTAAAAGAATTAAAGCAATGAAATTCTTCACTTCAAAAGTGAATTGACAATAAATTAAGTTTAGCCAAAGCTAATGATACGCCAATTAAGCTCAAACAATCAATAATATAGAGAATGTGAGAGTATGAATTAGTGAGGATACCCAATAGGATTGTTGAGGCATATATTTATTGTAAAGAATACAAGAATAATTACAGAATATTATCAGAATAATATCATAATAATATCAAGATAATATCAAAATAATATCAGAATAAAATCAATATAATATATCCTAATGCGCTCTCTCAATCTGTGCGAGGAGGACCTACATGCAGATTGGCCTTATGGAAGTGGAAGCAATCAGTAGGCAACCCTTTGGTGAATATGTCAGCAACATGTTTGGTAGTAGGTGTGTACTGAACCTAGATGTCACCCTTAACAACCTTCTCACGAACATAATGAAAGTCAACATCTACATGCTTGCTGTGATCATTAAAGATAGAATTGGCAGCCAAGTAGGTAGCGGAGACATTATCACAGTAGACAAGTATCGGGCCAGTGTGGCACAGGCCTAAGTCACGCATAAGGTATATGATCCAATCACATTCAGCAACAACCTTAGCTACAATACGATATTCGGTCTCAGTGGAAGATTTGGCAACCGTAGGCTGCTTCTTCGCATGCCACGAGATGAGATTAGGGCCAAGGAACAAAGCGAAGCCCGTGGTTGAGCGACGGTTGTCAGGACAACCACCCCAGTCAGCTTCAGCATATGCCGTGACAGAGGTGCATGACCCCACCAATGGGAAGTAGTGGGAGAGTGCATAAACTAAGACACACGGTTAACCGCATATGCGATGTCTAGACGGGTCATGGTGAGGTACTGGAGGGCACCTACCGCACTACGAAACTCAGTCGGATCGGGTAGGAGAGACCCATCAGACACAGACAGCTGGACCCAAGCCGGTAAGGGAGTTTGCACAGGTTTAGCCTCAAGCATGTCATGCTTACTCAGAAGATCCAGGGTGTACTTATGCCGAGAAAGAAACAGACCATGTCTGGTGAGTTTAGCCTCTATACCAAGCAAGTAATGAAGGGAGCCAAGATATTTCATGGCAAACTGTGTGGAGAGAGAAGCAATGAGGCGTGTGAGGGGAGAAGAGTTAGAGCCAGTAAGGATAATATCATCCACATACAAAAGCAGGCAACCGATGCTACTGGGGGAGTGATGTATAAATAATGAGGGATCAGCCTTACTACAATAAAACCCAAGACTATAGAGGAACGTACTAAACCTATGAAACCAGGCTCGAGGGGCCTGTTTGAGGCCATAGAGAGCTTTTCGCAAGCAGCATACATGCGTCGGGTGTTTTGGGTGAACGAACCCGGGGAGGCTGACGCATGTATACCTCCTCTTTGAGAAAACCATGTAAAAATGCATTTTTGACATCAAGTTGGTGAATGGACCACCTATGAGTTACAGTAAGAGCAAGAATGAATCTGATGGTGGTGGGTTTAACAACAGGGCTAAAAGTTTCAAAGTAGTCAAGGCCCTCACGTTGATGGAAATCTTGAGCAATAAGGTGGGCCATGAATCGATCAACAGAATCATCAGGTTTATACTTGACCTTATATTTCCAAGTACTACCGACCACGTTTTGAGAAGGTGATACAGGAACTAAGTCCCATGTCAGGTTTTGAATGAGAGCATTGAACTCCTTAGCCATGGCTTCCTGCCCCTGAGGATTCTTAACGTCCTGTAAAAAACATGTTGGTTCCTATATGACAACCATAGGGCGGTCCACATGTCTCGGGATGTAGGGTGGTGGATGACATCATTTAGGACTGAGTGAGCAAGAGAGGCAGACAAAAATGCCCTAATGCTTTGATTTATACAGGACCATGTTATAGTGTCAGGGTTGGGGATATATTGGCCGGTGGGTGTTGGAATTTGGTCGGGGGGACACGGGTGTCAGCCATTGACGAAACCCATAAGTCGATGGGCACGAAGAACCATGGAGACTTGTTCCCGCCATGTGCTATAATCGATGGAGGTTTCTAGTTTAATAGTAACCAGACTTGTAATAGAGGAGGGAGGAAGGGGAGTCACATGGGGGGGGGGGGGGGGGGGGGAGGGGTGTGGGTAGGGGAACGCCGGTAGGGACGACGCACCATCCATGAGGGGAGACGAGTAATTGAAAAAATTAAAGGAGGGTAAGGGAGGACCAATACTATACCCAGAGGAGGAAGCACCGATATTGGCGGATGACAAAGTCGGATTGGCATGAGAGGAGGAGAAAGAGGGGAGCGAGAACCCGTGGGTGAGACCAGAAGAGAGAGAGGCTGACATAAGTGCGATTGGCAGCAGGGATCGGGGCGGTGGCTGGGCTAGGGAGGGCGGTGGCCGAGCGGTCGTTGCTGATGCCGGTGACACTGGGGGGAAGACGTCGACGTTGGAGAGAGAAGGAGAGGAGGAGGTAGCAGCCATGGGGGTCGAATAGTGGTGACCAGCGAACAGGCAATCGGAGTGACGACGAGCGACGTGTTAGATAGTAAACGGGGGCAATCGGAGCGACGACGACCGGCTCTTGGCGCCTGACAGAGGCGACAGCTAGGTCAGTGATGGCTGCGCACCATTAGGGTTCCGGCCAGTAGGGGAGAGGTGGCCGAACGGTAGGGGAGAGGCTATAGACCCGAGGGTAGCGGCGCAGGGGAGTGTTGGTTAGGGTTAGGGTGTCGTGACCCAAGCGCAGGGATTAATTCCCCTTTTTTTTTGTTTAGGAGAAGGGATTAATTTTTAGAGTTTGGTATGCTCTGATACCATGCAAGAGTATGAGTTAGTAAGCATACCCAATAGGGTTGCTGAGGCATATATTTATAGTAAAGAGTACATGAATAATTACATAATATTATCAGAATAATATCAGAATAATATTAGAATAAAATCAATATAATATATCCTAATAGAGAACAAGTGATGCTCAAGACAACTTCAAGAAAAACTCGAAATTAAAACATTAAAGCGTAAGAAACGCGAGTTTTTAATCAAAGAATGATTAGAAAGAATTGGATGATTTAACCCAAAGCATTTAAGCCCTATTTAAAGACAAATGAGGGGCTAGGGGACATTTAAATTGTTTAGGAAAAGATTTAGAAAGAAATTAAATCAAAAGTAGTAGTTTGGAACCGTTGTAGGTTTGTGTGTCAACACATAGCAGCTTCAGTTTGCTACTATAAATCTGTATGTCGACACATATCTTCTATGTGTTGATACTCAGCATACCTGGGTGGATTTGAATGATTTTGACCATTTAACTTGATTGATTGATTTACCACATTAGCTTAATTTTTTTGAATTAAGTTCTATGTTTGGTTTATTCATTTGAATGATTTTCAAACCACGCTAAACTATCGCCCTAATAAGATTTTTGATCTTGTTATTTTTGGGCATGCTTTTCATAATACCAATTTAAAAAATATCTTTATTGACAAATTTAATTGGCTTGAATTTGAATTGAGTGTTTTCAAAATAAGATTTGAAAATCAAAATTTTAAAATATTTCAAAAATATTTTTGTTAGAACATCACATATCATTATTGAGTTTTGACTTAATTGATATATCTCGATCCTAAGTCCTAAAAAATTAAAAATAGGATAAATATATAAGAGACCCTCCAAACTAATAGTCAGTAACAAAGTGACCCCCCAACTTCTAATTTAATCAAACACACCCTCCGAACTATTGACTAAAATTAATTTGACCTCCTAACTTCTAATTTCATCAAAGACACCCCCAAACTATTAATTAAAATCAATTTGACCCCAATTTTTAATGTTTTTAAAAGATTAAGAATAAATTATTTAAATATCTAATTTGTATATCTAATATCATGATAAAAATTATTAAATTCTAAACAATGATATGAAATTATTTTTTTCATAAACTAATTATTTTATATATATAATAAAAAAATTGAAAATATTATTTAGTAGTTAAAATTTTACTAAAGAAAAAATTAGAATAGTTAATAGTTAAAATTCTTTAATATATTTTTGGGTTATTTGCACAAAAGTTTTCTATACTTTATCTATTGTGTCAATTTAGTTCTTTTATTTTTAGTTGTGTCAATTTAGTCCGTGTATAATTCAAATTGTGTCAACTTAGTTCTATAGTGAGAATTGAATTAACGAAGTTTATATAAATGCAAATCGCCCGATATAAATCTATCCGTTAACTCAATTTAAACTCATTCGTTACCCGAGCATTAAAAATTATGTTACCAACTCGATGCTGGTTTTACTCTGGAGACTAAATTGACACAAAGTGAATAGTATGGGGACTAAAGTGACGCAATTAAAAGTACAGCAACAACAAACTCAGTATATCAAGGGCTCCCGCCTAAATGGGGTTTGGGGGGGGTGGATATACGTAGCTGTACCTTTCAGGGTGTAACCCTGCCCAAAAGTTGTTTTCGAGGGACGCAATTAAAAGTGTAAGGACTAAATTGATACAATAGGTAAAGTAAAGGGGCATTTCACGTAAATAACCCAATATTTTTTATGACCCGATGTTGCACAAAGAGATGGCGGTTCAAATTTTTTCTTTAGTAAAATTTTATTTATTAAAAAATATATCTAGTATATATAATAAAATTAATAACTTTATAAAAAAATAAATAAATTTATATCAATTTTTAGAATTTAGGAATTTTTTTAATCATGATATTAAATATATAAATTAAATATTTAAATAATTTATTTTAAATCTTCTAAAAACATCAAAAGTTAAGCTCAAATTGATTTTAATTAATAGCTTGTGGTGTCTTTGATGAAAATTTGAAGTTAAGGGGGTCAAATTAATTTTAGTTAATAGTTCGGGAGTGTATGTGATGAAATTAGAAGTTTTGGGTGAGGGGGTGTTACATTGATTTTGACCAATAGCTCAAGGGTGTGTTTAATGAAATTATAAGTTAGGAGAGGGGGGGGGGGGGGGGGGGGGGGTCACTTTGATATTAACCAATAATTCACGGGGTCTCTTTGGTATTTATCCTTAAAAATAAACAATTTAAAGCACCTAGACTCGAATCTCATTCTCTTGATTTTGGATGAATCTTCTTTTCAACTTTGATCATTTTCCTCTTGATACATCATCTTCGAAAGCTTGATATCAACGTGATTAATCTTAAATTTCCCTAATTTTCTTATGAGTCATTTTCAAACAATGTTAGAATAATTAAATACAATGGCTCACTAAATAATTGTTATCATCAAAATTTTAATTTAAATGGCCTTTAAGGCCAACACCTAAATTTCTACTTCATTACACGGATTGCCATTGCTAGTTTTAACTGAGTGAAACGCTGCGTTTTGGTCCTTAAAACACCTAAGTTCATCATTTTAATCTTTAATTAATTTCATATTTAGTATATATAGGAACCAAAGATCAACAAATTCCTTTTTACATATTCACTTGTTAAGTTTCTTGTATGGAGCTTGATTTTATACTGTCAAGGGCTAAATCTAATGGAGTAGAATCAGTGTGAACCAGAAAAAACTATGTAAAATCTTCAATCAATAAAATATCTCTACAACTTCATGAACGTAGGTAATTTTGGCTTAACCACATAAATCGTGTATGTTTGATTTAACCATATTCTCCTCCTTTTTTGATCCATTGATCTACACCTTATGAACGGCCTTGATCTTGCCACTAGTGGCAACACGTAGATCGCCTTAGCTCTATGAATAGAGCCCGGGTCTCAAGCACTTTTCCACTTTTGATTTCTCTCTCCTCATTTAAAAAGGTTTCAGCATTTGTGAGGGTTTCTTGTGCCGGTTTGCGATCTCTACCAAATCCCTAGTGGCTTGGCCTCGCCCGGTCGCGATCAAGCTCTTCTTGATGGCGTTCGTGGTTGTTCTCAAGTTGGAGTCTGGTATAACCTTTCTAATCTTTTTTTTATGTTTCGTTCTTAGAAGCTTTTATAAAGAAAGAGTCTATGTCGAGGAATCATCTATCCCAAAAGCTTAGGCAGATGGGTGAAGGCCCAGGATTGGTTTTATACTCTAACATGCTCCCTCACGCAAATACTCGTTTGGGTTTGAAGCGTGGACAATGCACAGGCCCACCTCATACCATGTGCTTAATTATTTTAATATTGAAAGTGGGGCTGTTGAGATTCGAACTCCTGACCTCTTTGTTATCAAGGCTCTGATACCATGTCAAGGAACCATCTTTCCCAAAAGCTTAAGCTAATGGGTGAAGGCCCATGATTGGTTTTAGACTCTAACAGTCTATATTCATAACCTAGGGTTCAATGTGGTCTGTAATTTATAATTAATTTTGATTTGTAATAATATAAGTAGGTCTCTCAAATAGTGAAGTGATCGTAGATGTAAGTCATTTGGAACTGAACCATGTAAATCTAGTATTTGTCATCGTTATTCTTTAATTTATTCTTCTATTGTCATTTGTAATCTCTGATCAAATTCTAGGCTATAATCACTATCAAAACCGATCTAAGACCTAACAGAATTTAATTCAATGAATTGTCTAATCGATTTGTCGACTAAGGCACGGCATACTACTTATGACTTGTTACCTTCGAATTCAACTATACTCAATGTACGGTTTGACTTGCATTTTCACTTTTATTTATCGTTAACAACTTTACATGTGAGTTTAATTGAATTTTACATAAGAATTGTGTGAGAGAAGGAATCAAAATATAGATTTAGTGGATTACTTCATCTAATATCAATTAATTTTATAATGGAACCTCTCCTGAGCTTCCATGTAGATCTCATATATTCCAACTCTGTAAGCCGAGCCTAAGGTCCGATGAAATTTAACATTTATACTGGGAATTATGGTTTATATGAGATTATTGATTGGGATACAATTTTATTTGGTCGTTTATTAATATAATTTTGAGTTTTTTATGTAATAGGTCCATGTACTTTATATATTAATCTAGTCCTCGTAACTGTGTCAACTTTGTCTCTCTATGATTTATATTGTGTTAATTTAGTCCTTAGAGTAAGTATGATCTATGTTAAGCTGGAGACAAAACTTTTGATGAACTGATCACCGGTGGATTTAAATTAGGTCAACGAGTGGTTCTGTATTAGGTCACTTGCACTTGAAATGACTGGGTAGTAAAATTATTTCCTGGACTTGACTAAAATTTTCTTTTTTGGAAAGAACTTAACTTTAATTATACTGTGGAACTATAACATTTTAAATTGTACAGGACTAATGACACAAGTAAAATAAAATGGCTAAATTGAACACAATGTAGGGAACTTTGACTTAAATAACCTATAGTTTTTGTAGGTCTATTGTACAACAATAATAACAAACTCAGTGGCTGAAAAGCTCTCACCGATGCATGTTTTGGGGATGAACTGTATGCAACCTTACCCTTACAGGGTTTTATTCTAAAGGGGGGCTGTTTTCGAGGGCCTCCAACCCTAAAAATTATAGTTTTAAAGTATTTATATATTTTCTAGACTGATGCCAAGAAGAACTTTAACATGTGGTACAATTTGGTGTAATCGAGTACAACTTTTTATTTAGTTTGAAGAACTTCACTCACTTCGAGCTCGACGTGAGTGGAGTTGTGATGCAGTCGGTACTCAGAATTGGATCGATGAAAATGGATTCGACGGCCTTCCTTTGTTTCTATTTGTTAAAGCTAAGAAGAATACGGTAAAACCTCAATTTAGAATTTTTGTAAGGAAACACAAAAGAGAAATAAAATACTCAATTGCATACAAAGACGGAAAAAATGCCACATATCGACTATAAGTTCTTTTATAAGCCCACTCTCCTACTTACCCTATAATTCTTCTCCTACTCTACTAGCAAACAGCCTAACAACTAGGGGTGTAAAAACGAGCCGAGTCAAACCAAGCATCCCCTTGTTCGAACTCGAGCTCGATTTCGAGCTGAGCTCTTATCGAGCACCCCCTTGTTTGAAATCAAGCTCATATCAAGCTTTTCCAACCCTTGTTCGACCTCTGTTCTATAGGATTTGAATGTGTTCGATACTCGGCTCGGGTCAGCTTTGATTGTTAGGCTTATAGAGCCAAGCCGAGCTTATTATTGAGCCCAATCGAGCTTTAAACCAAGCTGAGCCTGCAATTGAGTCGAGTTTTTCAAGTTACTACCGAGCCATTATTGAACCACTTTTGAACTAATATCAATTGTTAACGAGCCTTTAACGAGCTCTTAGTGAGCTCTTATCAATCCCCTTAACAAACTCTTATCGAACTATTCACGAACGTTAACGAGCCGAGCATCCCATGTTCGAACTCGGCTTGTTAAGCTTATCGATCTTGCTCGAACTTGGCTTGATCAGTTATCAAGCTCTCATTAGCTTAATGAGCTCTCATAATGAACATAAATGAGCCTTAATCGATTTCAAACACGAGCAGTTCATGGAAGATTCGAATTAACATCCCTACTAACAGCCATAAAACTCTATAACAATCCTACTATAATAAGGAGTGTAGTCTCTAGAAGACAAAAAAAAGGAAAACTTGCGCAAATCCAAGGCGGAAATCGAAACTAGGCTGGATCTCTCCCGTTGGATTCCGTTTCTAACTCGCCAACACCCGCTACTTGCCAACTCGGCTACTCGCCAAGTCAATTTGCAATTTGACCAAATTTGGTTGGACATGTTTTAGGGCTTCGTTGTCCTGTTTTTTGGTTGGTCATGTTTATGTCTCTTGTTTAGCGGTGTTAGAGACTCGTTGTGTTTTGCCTGCTTGTATGGTTTTGTTATTTTGGTCCCCGTTCTTTTTCGGGTTGACTCGAGACTCGCTTGATCAAGTTGCCTGCTGTGTACCGCGACTCTGTCACTAATTAGGCTAAAAAAAAAAAAAAATTGTAAGTTGAACCCTGAAACTGTAAGTAGGTTCACATCAAGTTGGCTTATGTAGCTAACCAAGCAAAGTTTCGACCTGGTTGTTTGGCGCCTAAATTAGTTGTTTATCTCAAATATCTAAATCCTGCGGTTCAAGTTTAACCAAGTTGAGTTGATCTAAGGCTCAAACTCTCTGAGCTCAACTAGCTTGAAATTAGCTCGAGCTGAGCAAATTATTAGTGAGTCGATCTCGACCCAGATAAGCTTAAGTTTGGTTCAGTGGAAAACCTAAAGAAAATATTTTGTATCAAAAATTTATTTTTAAAATTTTTGTTTTTCCAACTAAAGAAAATTGTTTAATTCTAAATATTTATACAAGGTTTACGCTTGATTAAATTGAGGTTAGAATGAGTCATATATGACATGTAAGATTATTATGAAAAATATTTTCTCCATTACGATGAAAATTTTTTTCTTGTTTCTTACAAAGAAGCAAATTTTTTTTTCGATAAATGAAAATATTTTCCATATTTATAAATTTTAATAAATTTATATAAAACATAAAAGAATTGAGAAATTTTTTCTTTTCAAATAGAAATCAAGACGTAGACGACACTACCAGAAATCAAATTAAAGTGAACCTGTTTAGTTGGAAAAAAAGTGGATGGAGTTTACTAGAGTATATTTTAATATATGGTCTTTCTAATATATATTTATTGGACACATATTAATATGTATTAATTGCACCATATTATTATATTTATTTGGTCAGATACAATTATTAATAATAATAAATTTTATATTTACCAATTAAATGCTAAAATATGGTATATTTTAATACACCATTGGACACATGTTCGAAAATCCCTTAAATATATATTTCATAAAAAATGACCCAAAACCTAATAGGGAGTATATTTTAATATATATTTTGCGTCTTGTCTTTCGATCATGGATTGTATGGCTATTATAGAGGATATCACTATTATGTCCTCATCTAGTTCTTTTGAAGCTTTCTATTATATATAGGGTTGCTCATTTTGTTGCTTCTTGTCATTTTGCTGGTCGATGTTCGCATGGTTGGTGGGAGGTGTGCCCCCCCGTGCTTGCTTCCCCTATAAACAATGATCGTTTAGCAATGTAGTTTTTGCTTGCCGGCCTCTTTATGTTCAAAAAAAAAAGGGCTATGCCACTTGAGAGAGAGAGATATTTTTTTATTTAAATTATTTATATAAAATAATTTTTGTTGTCATTTAATGTTTTCAAACAAAAATTTAACAGGTATCTATTTAGGTACCCGTTAAATTTTTGTTTGAAAATATAAAATGAGAACAAAAAATTTAACTGAATTTGAATATATAAATTACATTTTAACTATTTATTTTAATATATAAATAATTTAAATAATAAACTAAATTAAAAAAAATTTATTTCTCTCTCTCTCTCTCAATAGTGCAGTGGATAAACTGTATAGCTTTAGATCTTCTCCCAACCTAATATGACCAAACCCAAAATGACCAAACCTGTCTCACCCTTAACCTAAATATGACGTGACATGAGATAACCTAAAATTTGAAATAATTCGACCAATTTGACCCAAAACTAAAAATTTGAGATGACTTGAACACAAATTGATCCGATGGGACTAAAACTCAACCCGATTGGACTTGCAACTGGATTAATTATAACTCAAAGTGATTTGACCAGAACAAGATCCAATTTTATCTAATTTGAAACTTGAAGTGCTTCAACTCGATTGACCGAGAACCTATAATGACTCAAACTATTATGGAATTATGGCTCCCTTTGTTTTTGGAAAAAAAACGCATTCCAAGAACTAGTTTTTCCCTTTTTCGTTGTTTGGTGTGTGTTTTCTTACAGAAAGGGGGAAAGTCATAATTCCAAGCGACTAGAAAATTTTGAAGATGTACTTTGGTACGAATATGCACTAGACCAAAATGAACTAGATTGGACCTTAGATCGTTATAGGTAATAATGTGGGACAAAAATTAGACGAAGAATAATTAGTCAACTCCAAAGCCCGGACTGAATTATATGGTTCTATTTGATTTTCGCTCCTGACTTATATTTTATATTTGAAAGATTTTTTATTGATTCATGCCATGGTGAACACTACAATTACGAAATAATATTTACGTCAAATAAAGCACTAAAAAACTATTTGTAGATTATAATTTTTTTGGAAAATGGTTTCTTTTGAGATATGTTCTTTAGGAGAAGTATCGCTTAGGTACCCCAAGTTTTGTCCATTTACCTAGGTACCGTAATGTTTTAATAGATACAATGGGGCACCTTGAGGTTTAAACATTTTGTCAGTTAGGTATCTTAAAATTCTAAAATTTTATTAATCAGGTGCCCTTTTTGTTAAATTTGATAGAGTTTTGTTATGAAATGCTAGAATGGAATATGATTACAACAATATATTAGTATCTTCGCTAGAATTTGATAGTTTTTTGCCAAAAAATGCTAAAATGACACGATTACGACCATATTTAGCAGTTGTTACATCAACATTCGATGAATTTTTATTGTAATTTGCTCCATTATTGCTGAAAATTGATTACTTGTAAATATTATCATAATTATGTACTATATTAGCATCTTTGTATAGAATGTTGATGTATTTTCAAAATATGAATTAAAAAATATGTAAAACGTTGTTTGATATATGTATAAGATGTGTTTGAGATAGTCCCGGTATTTGTTCACGTGTTTGAAACATATTAGGGGTGTGTGTCGACACGTGGGCCATGTGTGTCGACACACAATTCAACAGTACCACTAGGGAATAGGTGTGTGTAAATTTTTATATACCCGAGATCTTCTGGTTACCTATTTGCAAGAAGTTTGTAAGTATTTGTAAGATTTACTCCAACATAGAATTGATCAAATTCTTACTAAAATTCATTTAATTTCGACATAGGGTACCTGGGTGATTAACAATTCAAACTTTGGGAACCTCATTGTATATATTAAAATGTCAGGATATGTCATAAATGCTCAAAACTCAGGGTACCTTACTAATAATTTTCCTATCTTTTATAACTTTTTCACAACCACACGAAACCTAAATATTTCGAATATATGACTAGGCATAAGATAATTGCTAGAAATATTTTCCTTTAAAATAAACAAGGAATCATAAGGAGAGAGTATGATTTTCCGTTGAAATAAACAACATAAAATTTAAAAGAGAATTTTATTTTCCATAGAAAACCTTTTCCAAAGGAAAATATTTTCCTAACGAAGAGTATTTTAAACCTTTTCCGTTGTTGCAGTAGTAGTTCTCCATCAATTTTGTCAGTTTAATCTTTTTTTTTTTTTGGATAATTGGAACTTTATTTTTAATCATCAAAGAACATACACCCAAGTTTGAAACAAAACGAGCAAGGATCACATCCAAGCTACAAAAGGTGCAAGTCAACGAGCTCCATTCTTAGCTAGAACAGAAATATGTCATCAGTCTAATCCTTATATTTCTAATTATATCAATTTAATTTTTATATAATTTATATTATATCAATTTAGTTCTCAAAATAAAATTTATATTAAATTTTTAACGAGTAAATTTATAGCGGATTACTTGCATCTAACATGATTTTTTCGTAAAAAATTATGTCAATAAATTAACTTAAATTTAAATAAAGAACTAAATTAATATAATTAAAAAATAAAAACTAAATTAATATAACAAAAAAAATATAAGGATTTTTTATATAAATAACCCAAAAATCAATAAGTCCGTTTCTAGGGTAACGCATTGAAATAAAAACATTGAATTAAAATCCTTGTCACACATTTACCATCCCCCCTACTGACATTTCCTTGTCCATGTTGAGTCATTTGACTTACAAGTACTGGGACTATCCCATGGCCCGCGTGAAATATTTTCCTTTGCGTCGACATGTCAATTACTTCAAATTATTTTAACGCTCAAAAAAATTTACACATAAATTATATAATTATTTTTTAAAAATTATAAATAAGAATATTGTGTAAATTTTTATAATTATGTGTAAGTTTTATAAAAATATTTTCCTTAAATTTACTTTAAATTACTTTAAATGTTAAAAAAATTACTTTTTCAAACAATATTCTCATTTGATAAAATATCTAAATTTTAATATTGTTAAACAAAAATACAAAAAATGGCTTACTTGAGGTGGGACTTGAACAAGGACCTCTTTTTCAAGATTTAGGCTACTAACCATTAGGACAATAATTCTTATTTAGTTGTTTTTACTTCTTGTTAAAATTATATTTAAAATTTTAATTTTATATAAAAAAATTCCCTCTGTTGCACGACTTCCCAAAAGTCGTGCAACGTTAATAAATAGTACATGGTGTCATTTCGCTAAATATTTTTCAAATGATGCCATTTTTCTAAATTTTTTTGAAAAAGTACCATTTAGCTAAAAACTCTTTTTATAGCTGGGACTTATAGTTCATAGGAGACTATTGATTGGGATACAATTCGATTTGGTCGTTGATTAAGGTAATTTAGGATTATTTGCATTATGCTTCTATATATTATATATACTATGTTAATCTAATTTTTATACTTTTAATTTAGTCAATTTAGTCCTTAAAATATATTGGATGTTAAGCTGGGAACATGATTTTTGATGGTCTGATTAGGGGTGGTTTAAAATGGGTCAATAAATGGATTTGTATTGAGTTAGTTGCAGTAATATTATTTGCCAAAAGACAAGTGAGAATATTATACATAACCAAAAAGGATTTACAGAATACACTCATATCAATCCATTGTGATAGTCAGGCTACGCTATCTAAAGTGTACAGTGAGGTGTACAATGGAAAGTCGAGACACATTGGTGTAAGATATAGTATAGTGAGGCACCTCATTCGAGAGGGTGTCATCACTGTGGACTTCGTGAGGACCATTCAGAATCTAGCAAATCCATTTACAAAAGGCCTAGCTAAAGACTTGATTCTAAAAACAAGTGAAGGGATTGGTGTGAAACCTGTCAAATTTAGTCGCCCATGATAGGCCCTCAACTTGATGCCTAGTATGACGCTAGGTCTTGGGTTCAATGAGAAAGACTTGTCATTTGTGTGACTACAAGCACAAATGAGAATTACCATCCCAAGTGTGAAGTGCTTGATACTTGCGTCAGAGATTCTAAGAGGATGAGCATATACTCTTAATGGACCTGGTTCTAGAACTTATTAAATGTCCTGTCGCAGGGACATGATCAATGAGGTCCACCTTAGTGTGTGTTGAAGTTTGGCCGCTTCAAAGGAGTGATTTTTGACTAAGGGTTTGGCCCTGAACACTTACGAAGGGTACAAGACACAAGGCCACAGATGTGTCAATTTGGGAGGCGTAGGGTGTGTACGGGGAGTACGCCTAGTGCATGATTGGATAGTCGGTTAGTCAAATGGGTTGTACGGTTCAAAGCTTGGTCTACCATTTTCGATCCGATTAGTTGTATGGTCCTTTCACTAGCCGGGGGTTCAATCCGAAGACACCCATGTTGATGCATGACATGGCGTCCTTTATTCAAGATGTCATATTGAGATTGATTGTATTTTAAAAATGGTGGGGGAATGTTGGTATATTTTTAAAATGTGTATTAATAAATATGTAAAACATTGTTTGATATATGTATGAGATAGTCCCGGTAAATGCTTAAGTGTTAAAGCATATGAGGGGTGTGTGTTGACACATGAGCCATGTGTGTTGACACACAATCTAACAGTATCACTGGGGAATAGGTGTGTGTTGACACACAGCCTTACAGAAGTGCACGGCAGAATGTTGTGTGTCGACACTCAATCCTGCAGTGAGCTGTGTGTGGACACACAGCCCCTGTGTTGACACACAGGTCAGAATTTCTGACAGTTTTGAGCGATTTTTCCCAGAATCAGTGTGGCTCTTTTTGTATATTTTAAAGGGACGTCTCTTCTCTTTTAATGACATACACATTGCCCAGATCCCATCTTAGAAAATTTACAAAAAAGAAGAACAACTACAAGTGTTCTTGTGATCTTTGGTGAAATCTAAGTGTTTGATTGTTAAACTTAATCAATTTCTCTACATCTTTGTCAATCTCTCCCTTTACACATCTTCACTCTATATTTGATTGCTGTTGTATCCCGAGGATATTTCGTACACCGAAATAAGCCTTAAGGAAAGTGATTACATAGCCTCAACACTTGAGATCTTCTGGCTACCCGTTTGCAAGGATTTTGCAAGTATTTGTGAGATTTACACCAACACTTCTTTGACCTTCTTATCTCATAAGCGCGGGAGCCATTGCCCAAAATAAAAAACTATTACCCAAAATGACCCATTTTAAAAAATATTTCCCCCAAATGGCCTCCACGTCATCAATTTTAAAAATTAAATTTTTTTTTTTTGTGTTTTGGGGTACTTGAGACTTTAAAGCTTTTTGAATTTTTTAATAAATTATTAATTATTTATTAAATTAAATATGTTAATTATATTTTTATTATCATGTTATATTTAGCTTTATAACATGCGTTTTAGTTAAATTATATATGTAATTTATAATAAAAAAAATTTATTAAGTTATTTGTTAAACATTAAATAATATTATCTATATATAATTTTTTAATTTATTCATTATTATAGTTATATAATAATAGTTGTTTGCTTATATAACATTTAGCATAAATTATTATTTTTAAAATTATTATCATAGGGAGGGAGGTATTTCCAAAAAAAAAAAAAAAAAAAAAAATCAAATTTGATGATACGGAGGTCATTTGGGTAAATATTTTTTAAAATAATCCATTTTGGGTAATATTTTTTTATTTTGAGCCATTTTAGGTAATGGGTCTATGTGTGTCTAGTAAAAAATTGACCATTTGGAGCACATTGCTGCAAATTCTGAGTTACAGAACTCAAAGGTCCCATAATGACTCAAATTAAACCAACTCCAGACCGAAACACTAATTTACCGTAACTTAAATTAACACAATACGTATATATATACATTGAAAACATATTAATTCATAAAAACCAACTACTTAAATCAATTAATTTATTATAAAATAATAGATTTAATACATATATATATATATATATATATATATATATATATGTATGTTTTTATGATAGGGTGAGTGCGTGAGAGGGGCGAATATTAACCCTCTATTGTAATAGACGGCCAATATTTGTTGGATATTATATAAATAATAATAATTTACGATCTATACTCTTTCATGGGGTAGAATAAAAAAATGGCTAAGAGAGGAAAATTATTTTTTTAATACTCAATAAATTTTGAACATAAATTATTATTATTTATTTAATATTTAATAAATTTTTACTGTCTATTATAATAAAGGATCAGAACTCAAGAATACTACCCGTATGTATATATATACACACAAATGAAATAAAAATATAATATATAAATATAAAGAGGGTAGGTGAGGCGTGTGCAGTAGGTAATCCAAAACAGGTTGACCAGGTAATTCAAGCAGTCAAGTGGGCCCCACCACCTTCTGACTATGACGTCACCCTCTCTCTCTCTCTCTCTCTCTCTTCCTCTTTCTTGGAGAGAGGAGTCCGGGTCAACAATGGCGTCCCTACCTGCTGACCTCTTCCTCTTTCTTACTTCCTTCGTTATCTCCATCACCTTCATCTCTCTCCTCTCACCTCCATTCTCTCTCCTGTTTCATTACCAATTCAGCGGCACACAAAGCGGTTACTCCCATTTCCGATCCCGATTCAGTTGATTTCGCGGTTGAGGAGGCGGTTACTCCGATTTCCGATCCCGATTCAGTTGATTTCGCGGTAGAGGAGGCGGTTACTCCGATTTCCGATCCGATTGAGTTGATTTCGGGAAGGTGACTGCGGCCATTGAGGTGTTCGATCTCCGGTCGAGCGATTTTCCGGCGGAGGAGGCTGTGATTTCGATTTCCGATTCCCGATCGAGTTATTTCTGGCGTAGGAGCGGCGGCAATTCTAGTAACTGATCTCGATCAATCGATTGATCTTCCGGCAAAAGCGGTGGCTATTCCGTTATCCGATTCCTGATTGAGGCGGAGGAGGCGGCGGCGATGGAGGAGTGGGAGGTGGCGGAGACAGAGGAGGAGAAAAGGCCGATAGAGATAAGGGCGGTGGAGGCGCTAGGGTTAGGGTTTGATTTGACTTCCGATTTCAGGCTTAAATTCGCCAAGGCGGAGAGATTAGTGGCGCTTGATGAGTCTAACAAGAGAGATATGGTGATTCCCGGTGGCGGCGCCACCATTTCTGGCGTTTCCGGCGATATTCGTTGCGATAAAGGCGAACAGTTGCGTTTTGAGTCGGATGTTCTTCAGTTCAACCAGGTAATGATCCCTATGATCGCTCATATCTGGAGTAGTTTCTGCGTTTCTATTTGCTTTTCTCGATTTTGAACCTAAAATTTCTTCGGTTGATTGTCTAAGCATAGACGGATGGGAGTAAACGAGTGCCATCTGTTCGAACTTGAATTCGATAAGTCTTATTGAGCTTGAGTTTAAGCCGAGTTTATCGAGATTTTGAGCCTTTGCTCGAATTCAGTGCAGAAGATACTAATTTGTTTAATACTTGGCCCAATTCGGTTTGCTAGTCTTATCAACCGAGCTTGTTATCGTGTTGGTTCAAACTTATAATCAAACCAAGCTTGCTATCTAATAACTCACTACAAAGCCAAGCTGTTAGAGATTTTGAGTTACTGTGAGCCATAATTAAACCAGTTTTAGCTAATGTCGAACAATAATGAGCTCTTAATAAGCCCTTATCAAACTGTTCATGAATGTTAATGAGTTGAGTACTCCCGTTTGTACCTCGGCACATTAAGTTTATCGAGTCTGCTCGAACTTGGCTTGGTAAGCCAAGAAACCTCTAAAACAAACACAAACGAGTCCTTATCAGTTCTTAAAACGATTAACTCATTAAAAGTTTGTTCTTGTTTACACTTCTACCTAAGTTTTTGTTTCATTTTTCCATTTTATAGTATTGTTCATAATTTCTCACTGCATCATTCGTGCATAAACGAACATTCTTAGAATCTTGAAGCATAAACATTATTAATGGTAGATGGAGTCGGTCTTATGTGTTATAGCAGAACTTCTACTAGTGATAAAGAAGCGAAGTATGCCAAGAACATGATGCTGAACTTGCATGATCTCGGCATATTCCTTCAGCACATTGGGGCTTTCTACTATCTTTTTCCCTTTGATAACTTGGTCCAAACCGCGTATATTGCATCTGAATAGACGAGTTACACATTTTCGCCATGATGTCAAACATTGGCATACTTGTGGTAGTAGTCTATAGTCTTAGATGTAGTGGTGATGTAGGGCGGAAATGTAAGCGCAGCAATACGAAATATTGGGGCCTTCCTTAATCCGTTGACGCCTCTAGTGTCGGAATCAGGGGTTTCAGTTCGCTCCTCGGTTTTTAAGAATACTGAGATAACAACGAAGATAGAATAACCAAATGTCAAATCTTATTTCATTAAAAGCTACCTTGTAGCGAAAGAGAAGACCCCCAATTTACAAACCTAAAAAGGACTCTTAAAATAAATTGAAAATTCTTTAAACTATTAGAGCTCTTAAAACAACTGAACTCCTAAACAACAGTAATTAACAACTAAACCCCTAGAATAACTATAATCATCAATAGACTCCTATTAGGTGAATAACTCAAATTATACTCCTAATTGGAGAGTTTAAGCAGCAATTTACAAACATTCTACCTCCTGCATCAAGCGGTCAACAATGCTTTTGTTCACTTGGACATGATGCCTCATAAAGTGTGAGGAATAAGGTTAACTAGTCTAAGCAATTCGTTATGGCTCTGCATTGGCTCTTTGGGTCCTAATTTACACCGTTGGATGTAGGAAAACTTTCAAGTAGGTTGTGTGTGCAATGTCGGGACTAGTCGAGGTGTAAATAAGCTGTTAGAGACTTTGGTTTACCAAAAAATAGTAAAACCCAATGTTGCAATGTTCATTAGAGACTAGAGAGAACTTTAGTGTAAAACCATGTCCATTGCACGGTGGCAATATTGGTATTGTAATATTTGCTTGGAACTAAGGGCTTGTTTCGCGTTGTTGTGAAAAAACTATTTTTTTCAGAAACACTTTTTATAGAAGCACTTTTGTAAACAGTGATGTTTCAAAGAAATAGTTTATGTTTGACCCCACTAATAAAGAAGCACTTATCATTGTGAGCGTTTGACAAATGTTTAAGAAAAATGTTTTTTTTGTATCAAATTACCTGAAATAACATAAACATGAGTCTGTTGTAGGTGGAAAAAAGAAAACCCTAAATTCTTTCCAAACATTTAATATATTTTTTCAAATATTTGAAATATCTTTTTGTTATTTAAAATATTTTTTAAATATATAAAGTACTTTTTAAATATTTAAAATATTTTTAAAGTGTTTAAATATTGAAAATACCTTTCGATATTTTTAAAATATTTTTTTTACTATTTAATAAATTTTTTTGAAAATTTTTTTTTTTTTTTACAATATTTAACTTTTTTCTTAAAAATTTAAAATATTGTTCAATTTTTAAAATATTTTCTCCAAAATAAGTACTCTCAAACAAGCCCTGAATATCTATTGCAAAATCATACTGTAACATGTGGACGGTGGCATCGGAATTGCAGTGCTTCCACAAAAAAATTGATGATAATGCAAAGCCAATCCGCGGGGATGTGAGATATGGTGTGTGGTGGTTTGATACATCCCACATTAGCAGAAGTGAGAGAAAAATGCCAAAATATATATTACATGAGCTAGTTCACCATTACCAATATTTAACTTTTTTCTTAAAAATTTAAAATATTGTTCAATTTTTAAAATATTTTCTCCAAAATAAGTACTCTCAAACAGGCCCTGAATATCTATTGCAAAATCGTACTGTAACATGTGGACGGTGGCATCGGAATTGTAGTGCTTCCGCAAAAAATTGATGATAATGCAAAGCCAATTCGCGGGGATGTGAGATATGGTGTGTGGTGGTTTGATACATCCCACATTAGCAGAAGTGAGAGAAAAATGCCAAAATATATATTACATGAGCTAGTCCACCATTACCAATTGATTTTGTGACGGAACCTCCTTTAGTATGTATTATTCATATACACTAGTGTTCCTTGTGGCTGTAAATCCTGTCATCATCATCTGGGAAATATGCCTCTCTTTTGTCTAAAATATGCGTACATGTTACCCCCCAGACCCTACTTTGGTGGGAGTCCCTATGGCACTGGGTTTGTTGTTGTTGTTGTTGTATGCGTCTGTTTCGTGTTGTATTTATCATTGATCTCATTTGCAAATATACTTCTCTTCATAAAGCTCTTGCTAGTTTGTGATCTTCAGAGCCAGGTCTTGATCTTTCTTCTTGTTGCTGCAGATGTCAGAGTTAGTTAATCAAAGATCATCGGTCCATGGAAAAGTTCCTTCCGGCTATTTTAATGCCATTTTTAATTTCAGCGGAGCCTGGTTAAATGACGCCGCAGAAGCCAAGCATCTCGCTTTTGATGGATACTTTGTTGCTCTTTACTATCTGCACTTAATGACGTCGACTCTCATCCTACACGAAAAAGTGAAGAAGTCTGTTCCCTCTCAGTGGGATCCAGCTCTATTATCAAGGTGACCATAAATTTAGATCTGTATCACCAAAGGGTCTGCTTGGCCGAGCTTCTTTTGTAGAAGAAAGTGTTACATTGGAAAAACACTCATTTTTTAGATTCTAAAGGTGTTTGGTCGGGGGAAAAAAAAAAGTGCTTTTAAATAAAAGCAGAAGTTGTTTTATGCTTTTAAGTAGAGGTAGGAAAATAGTAATTCTCCTTTAAGGCAGAAGTGGAAACTATCTTTTGATACAAAAACACCCCTAAAAAGCACTTTTTACAAAAATGCTTCTGCAAAAAGTGCTTATAAAATGTATCACTTGGCTACCTTGAAGTTCAAGAATCTTATTAATCATGCACTATTTCCCATTTATCAAAAAAAGAAGGTATCATTTTCTAAAATTCAATGGATTTTGATTGGAAATTACTGATGTAGGACACGAGTCCAATAATTTAATGATCTTTTGTTGGAAAAATGCAGGTATGAGACATTATTTTAGTATTATATACGTATTTTTTGTCAAAATCTGAGGTATCTCCATCTTAATTTACTGGATTTTCGCAAGAACCATTGACATATTACGTATGTATAGTATATTATACTCATCTACCAAATTAACATTCTTTGGGGGAAAATTTGCCGAATTTTGATGAAAAATCAGTGGGCTCTAGCGTCACATACCTAGGTGATAGAAATAAAACATCTGAGTGTATATATTGAAATGTAGAGGTGTCTAGGTGATAAATACTCAAACCTCAAGGTACTTAAGTGAGAATCCTTTCTGCATTGATTTATGATCTTGTTTCGTTAGGCAGGTTTATCAGGAGCTTCGGGACGCACATAATTGTAGGTATGGCAGTTGGTGGTCAAGATTTGCTCTGTGTTAGACAGCAACATTCATCAACAATCCCCCCAGCTGAGCTCAGTGCACATTTCGAGGATCTCGGAGATGCCGTGTTTTCTGATGTGAAAGATCCGCCTGAATTACAATGGAAAGCAAGAGACGGAAAACAAAAGGTTTTGATTAGGTGTTTATTCTGTATGATTAGGGGTGTGAATGAACCGAACGCTTAATAAACTACTAGTGTTCGAAGTCGAGGAGGTCTCATTTTGTTAGCTTATTGAGCTAAGTTTGAGCAGGCTCGATAAGCTTAGTGAGCTAAGTTGAGACAAGTTGTGCTGGAATCATCAACATTCACAAACAATTTGATAAGAGTTCATGAGGGGTTCATGAGGACTTGTCAACTATCGCTATTAGCTTGATGGCAACGGTGTGATAGTAACTCCAATAGCTTGCTCGTTAGCAAGTTCTACACGATAGCAAACTCAACTCGGTAATCAGTTGGATTAGGCTAACAAGCCAAGTATCAAACACACCAATATCTTATCGAATTGAGTTTGAACAGAAGCCGGAATGCTTAATAAAAAACTCGGCTGGAACTCGAGTTTAATAATGCTTAACGGTCTTCAGTTCGTACATGCTAGTGCTCAGCTCGTCTCGGCACGTTTTCATATCTCTGTGTAATATATACGATGGTGCCTATGTGCAACTTGTCTCTCACTTTCCTTCGGCTTGTAGGTTCCCGAGGTGTTTCGCCGTGTCCTGCTGTCAAATGGTATACAACTAACCAGCATTGCGGAGACATCAACCAAGGATGTGAGTATATATTCAAAATCTGTTCTCAGTACCCTTTTAGTAAAGAACTTAGGCTCCTGTTTTTGAAGGAAAATATTTTCTGTTTTAATTCTATTGTTTCTTTGTATAGCTTTATAATAACAACCATAAATTAGGAAATATTTTCATCCCTTGAGGGGAAATTGACTTCCCCTTGACTAAAGGGAAAAACATTTTTCTTCACGGAAGTGCAAACATTTTTTGTGGTAATCTCGTGTCAATGTTTTACTTCAATCTCAATATAGGCAAGCGTGAACCTTGGATAAGTTTATAGAGTGAAACAATATTCTTTAGCTAGGAAGACAAACCTACAAGAAAAAACTATTTTTAATTGAAAACGTTTCATGAAGGAAAAATTTTCGTTGAACCAATGGAGGCCTTAAGAATAACAATTTAATCATTGTTAGTAAAATGTGTTTTTCTATGTTAGCCATATAGTATACGTCTTAGAACATGTATCCGTATTTTACTATAATAAAAAACAAATGTTCAGTTGAAATTAGCCATATAGTATACGTCTTATAACATTTATCCATATTTTACCATAATAAAAAGCAAATGTTCAGTTGAAAATAACAATACTCATACATAAATTAAGTATCTATATTCTATATTTTGTTAAATTTGTCATTTTACCTCCTGAGCTATTGACTTATATCTTTTTTTTGCTGTCTTATGCTTCTTGTTACCGCTATAATTGATAACGCCAACAAACAAAAGTCATATTGAAAGAATTATCTCTCTCTACTTTGTCAGTATTTTGGGGTCACATATAAGTCGACAAACATTTGAATGAAGTTTTATATAGAGCCAAATAACATATGAACATATTATATTTCGCTTGATTCTTACAGCTTAGTTTACTACCATGATATTGACGATCATTGAACTGATTTGGGACAGGGACTCACTGTTATACGGTCAAGAAGAGGGGGAAATGTATATCTCCATAGTCACTCGCAATGGCTGCAGACAGTGCCTGCAAAACCTGACGCAATACTCTTCAAATTCGTTCCTATTACTTCTCTCCTCACCGGAATTCCAGGCAGCGGCTATCTTAGTCACGCGATTAACTTATATCTCCGATGTAAGTTTATCTTTTACCCGAGATATTCGTTCCTCACCCAATGCCATATCTTTATGCATGTAAACTTCTAAATCTTGTTTACCGTTCATCTCTGGTTTTGAACTGTAGAATAAGCTTCTAAAAGAGATTTTTGCTAAAGTTATGTGCCACTTCTAATTACTGCAATTATCTGGCAGTCTCTTCAAAAGCATGAGTTCTGTTACAACATATGGGATTCATAAATCTATTCTATTTTTTTATTTGTGATTTGGTGCTTAATTGTTGAATCTTGAAAGAATAAAGTATAGAATAAGAGTTTTAACTTTGAATTCAAATGAAAGAATGAAAAAAAGATAATAATATCCAGATACCTCAATTGTTGAAATTCCAAACAATTCCTTCCTTTTGATGAGTACATAAAAGAAAGGCTTCAAGTAGTGAAATATTATTTGAATTTAGAGATAAAAGAACTCACTTTCTATATAAAATAAATCAAATATTTTAAGAAAATTTTAGTTAAGAAAGCATTTTTCACTTCGTTTCAAAATACTTCAATTGGTATATAAAAGAAAAGGCCAGTTCGGCAGCTTTTCGTTTTTCTTACGGCGTCAAATTCTCATCAGTACAAGTCAAGAGAATGACTTCTTGGTCTTTTATTTCTAGATAAAGGACACGACGGTTATAAATACCTTAAGTTCTATTCTAATAGACCGAATAATTTTGTAAGAAATGCCAGGAATATCCGAGACTATTCATGCATGAGTGCAACCATTTGAAAAATGGGGACTGTCCGTCCACATCTATGACTCAATTCGCGTTCTCTCATTTGTCTACATTGACGAACATTTTACATGAATTCTTGATAGGGAAGACTTCTTTTGGTTGACTATATTTTTCATAATCGTCATAGTCTTATTTAAATTATTGACTTTAAATACAACTTCATATGTCAAATTTTTGACAGACAAACCTGCTCCAAAGGATTTGCAGTATTTCTTGGAATTTCAAGTACCAAGGCAGTGGGCGCCGATGTACAACGAGCTGCCTCTTCGGCATCAAAAATTAACGGCCTCTTGCCCTTCTCTTCAATTCAGCCTCCCGGGTCCGAAGCTCCATGTTAATTCTGGACAGGTGTTCTTTGTCTTTCTTCTGCCTTGAATTGCGCCCTTTTATGATCAAAACTGAATACACGTTGGAGAATAATAGAAATTAATACCAAGGAATAACTGAGATGCTTCAGCATTGTCGAAAGTAGAAAAACAACTTTTGCTTCTATTTAGAGAACACTTTGCTCTCTGGGCTAACTACCCTTGAATCCTAGAAAAGGTGCTTTTTCTCATGTAGAACGGAAAAGTAAAATTTGAATTGAACGCGTCAAATTCGAAGAATGAGCTCGGAATCTGCCGAAAGAGAGAAAATAACTAGGTTTTTGAATTTAGAAATTGATGAATGAGTCATACAACAACTATAGCGAGTATTTACAACCAAGCAAGAAACCCTAAAACGCAAAATTACGAAAGTGCTCTAAAATACTAAATTAGGAAAATGTCCCTAAACTATGCGGACAACATAAAAGTGGCCCGTGAACACGTTGCATAGTGTAGTTTGATAGCTTTGTTTTGACGGGTTATAGGCCCCATAACTCACGGATCAAAAGTTATGGCCGTTTAAGGTTGTCCACGTAAATTAGTGTTTTTGGTCCGCCCGTTTGGGTTTTTAGCGGTCCAATTGCTTAAGAAGTTTTTTTGTTTGCTTGTCCAACATCATTTTGTAAAAACAAAAGTTTTTTCGATCAAAGAAGCTTGGCAAACATGCCCTTAGTTTGTACTCAATCTCCTAAGTTTGTCTTACAATACAACCACCACCTAGTGCCTAAATGGCTCCCGCCAAGGCCTAGTTTTGTCTTACTATCTTCTTTCAATTTCGTTTTTAACGGAAACTCTTTTCCGTCTCATTTGTATTATTTATTTACGTAACTAACTACGAATATAGAAAATGTATTATGCGATTGAGGGGACATTGTTTCCCCTCAATGAAAGGGAAAGACATTTTTTCTTCATGTAGGGAGAACCGCAAACCCGTACAAACTTATAGAATCAAAGAATTTTCTTTAACGAAAAAGATATAAATTTTTACAAAAAACGATGCTAATTGAAAATATTTTATGAAAAAAGCGTAACAAAAACGTTTTCTGTTGAACCAAATATATTTGTACTTTTGTATCAATCTTCTAGAACCTTATATTCTACCTTTTTTATTTCAGGTTTCCAGTTGTCTGAAACCGGTAGTCGGCCTAAGATTATACCTAGAAGGAAAACACTGCAATCAACTGGCAATTCACGTGCAGCATCTCTCAACACTTCCAAATTCCCCGACATATTCATCCCTCGATCTCACTCAATCGCATTGGCGAGGTTCCGATGAGATCGACCCAAACGATCAATTCTTAGAACCCGTCAAATGGAAAAGATTCTCTAATGTCTGTACCGCTGGAGTGAAACACGATCCCAAATGGTCAAAAGGGGAATCAGAAGGTGTATTCATAGTCACCGGTGCTCAGCTCGTGACAAAGGGAAGGTGGCCAAAGACGGTGCTTCACCTTCGCCTTCTCTTCAGCTACTTACCCAACTGCACCATTCGGAAACCAGAATGGGCTGCCGCACCTCAAGCCTCTCGTAAGTCGAGTATCTTAACTACTTTAAGCACGACATTTACGTTTACCCAACGTCCGAATGCTAGCCCACCAAAAAAGACACCGGGAGCATTGAACTCGGGTGTTTATCCAAATGGACCGCCTGTACCGGTCCAATCGGTGAAGCTGCTGAAGTATGTGGACACAGGTGAAGTTCTAAGAGGGCCTCATGATGCACCTGGACATTGGTTGGTCACTGCTGCAAAGCTTGTCGCTGATGGAGGTAAAATTGGATTGCATGTAAAGTTTGCTTTGATAGATTATTATACACATGATCTTTAAAATTTTCTAGTATAAATTGTTTAAATGGTTGATGCCTGATTAGTGTTGTTTTATATCGGTTTTCGTGTCGAAATGATTTCTGCATACAAAGAGATTGGTATAAAGGGAAAGAAGAAATGTTCATAGTTTTGTTGCACAAAGATATCGAATGGATGAATGAATGATCTGAAAAATTGCATTCCTATTCTTCTATCACGTTTTTTGTTTACGGTTTTTGGTTTTTGAGGAACTAAAATCTATATTTTGAATACCAAAGTTCTTGTTTTTGGTTTTATGTTTTTAGTTTTCAATTCAAACTACTATATAAATATCATTTTGGGAGTGAGAATTTGAACCTGAAACCTTCGTTTAAGGCCGTATTATCATCATTGTTTTACCACTCGACTAAAATCTCATTGGCTGTTGTCAAAGATAAAGAAGCTAAATATTTTATTTTGAGTATCACATTACGTTAGCTAACAGTGATATATATGTTGTATAAAGATAATCCGAAAGGATAAGCCTAATTAGGATTTTTTTTGATACTTTAAATAAAAGCCCAAGAAAGCATGATGATTGCCCATAACCAGGATGCAACCCCTTAACGGAGCAAACCTAACGTTGAAGACACCAAAATTAAATACAGAAAGACAATGAAAGTGAGCTACCTTAAAAAAAAACACATCCAAGAAAGCCTACCCTTATGACAAGCAAAATGACCAGGCCAAGAGGTGCCAAAACACCCTATACAGACCACAGCAAGAGACAACGATGATTTACAAGAAGGTCAAATCAGAACAGACGTTTAATACACTTTAAAAAAATACCTTCCACTCACCTTATTCGACGACTTACTTTTTCTGGATCTTCTTTACGAAAAATTCTTTCGATTCTTTTTGTTTATCTTCGTGAATTGATTCACCAAGATAGAATCATCTCCATCAAAGCTCAGTCCAAATTTTTTACTCATCTCGCATGCTTGTTTTGTATAAGAATTTCCAAATTTGGGAATAGTATTGTATGAATACTGATCCTTATCTTATTTATTTTACCTAATCATGTTTATGTAGGTCCATAGCATGTTAAAATGCAAGTGAACATATGATTAGCAGTGGAAAAAAAAAAATAAGTGAACATGTGGAGTGCCATATGATTACAAATGATTATGTTTTCAAATTTATTTATATTATTATTGGGGAGGGAGGGGCCTCCAATTTCGCTTCACATAGTCACATTCATATCATCATGATTCATAAAGCCTAAGGTGGAGACCCCACTTTAGAGCACACAAAGCTGCAATTTTGGCACTATGGTCAAAATGTAGGGCCGATTTTGATATTTTTAGGGTGTCAGTTAAAATTTTTAAATATGGTCCTTTACATATAATAAATTATAAAAATTATGATTACAAAACTTAGTAATATTAATAACTGATACTTTAAAATTATAATTTATAAAATTGGGCCTCTAAAATTCAGGGGTCCCAAGCATTTGTTTGGATTGCTTGGGTTTGTTCCGGACCTCAGAGGGTACCAATACGTAAATACCGGATCCCATTAATACTCTGAAGTTAAGCGTGCTTGGGCGAGAGTAGTACCAAGATGGGTGACCTCTTAGGAAGTCCTCGTGTTGCACCCCTTAGGTTGGGGGTTCTCAGAAACAGCCTCCGTTCAAGATAGCACTTTGAAGGAAGAAGGCTGCGTATATTCACCTTCCAGACCCTGCTTAGGCGGAAGTCCTTAAGACACTGGAAATGTTGCATTTGCTTGGGGTTATATCACCATTGAGCTTTAGTTGTCTCTTTGGCAAATTTTGGTGGATAAATAAAATAACAAAAAATACCCAATGTCTAAAAGGCTCTCGCCAAATCGGGGCCTAGAGAGGATAAATAAAACAACGATGGTAAATAGGGGTGTAAATGAATCAAAGTTCAGTGAGGGCTTCTTGGTGTTTTTTTGAGGGCTCAAATAGCTTAACAAGGTCAATAGGTCCGATTAGTTTAACGAGTTGAGTTCGAATAGGGGGCATTTGAGAGGGATGACAATGGGACAGGGCGGGTACGGGGGGTGCCTCCACCCGTACTCGTCACCCAAATCTGATACACATACCTGTACCATGACCCACCATGGGTACAAAGAGGATACTCATACCCGCTACAGCAGGTACAAACTTATACCCAAATTCACTCCATTACCTGCTGGTATCCAATGGGTATCTGCTCCATACTCAGGCTATATAGGTACAAAATGATTATTCATACCTGCCTATATTAATTATTTAATACTATTTTTAAATTTTCAATTATGTTTTTTTGTAACGTTGATAAATAATTTAAGTAATTGATTTTAAGGACATAATTTTTAATTTAAAAGTTAACTAAATATAAAATGGAACAAGTATGACGGATATAAGCTAGGCAAGCTGGGTATGGAGCAGGGAGGGGTATGTATAATACTATATTTATACCCACCTTACACCCATCCCATACCTGCTACCCGCCTCACTTATCTATATACCTGCTCCAAACTAGGCCGATACCATTGCCATCCCTTGCATTTGACTTTAACGTTCATGAAGATTCTCCGGTAAGGGCTCTATAAAAATTTGTTAAGTATCTCGATAGTTGATCATTATTGGCTCAATAGTCAATAGGAACTCGGATAGTTCAGTTTAGTAATGAGTTTGATTTAATCGCACGCTCAGCCTGTTTACAAATTCAACTCAGATTGTTTAAAATAATGTGTTGGGTACTTAGCTCTATTATAAAAATGAATGAAGTGGGGAAGTTTGAGTTTAACCTATCCTACTCTACACATCACAAACAGCAAAATAGGGGTATAAACGAATCGAAAGTTCAATGAGGGTTCGTTGGTGTTCTTTTGCGGGTTTAGATAGCTTAACAATCTAAACAACTTCGGTTAGTTTTAACAAATTGAGTTCGAATAGGGAGCATTTGACTTTAAAGTTCACAAAAAATTTAAAAAGTGCTCTTTAAGAATTCGTTAAGTATTTCGATAATTGATTATTAACTGCTCAATAGTCAATAGGAGCTCGGATAGTTTAGTTCAAAAATGGGTTTGATTCAATACCAAACTAAGCTTGATAATGAGTTCAACTTAGCTCTGTTAGAATGACGAGTTGAGTCTAGTCGAGTATCGAACACACTGATATATTATCAAACCGAGTTGGAAAAAAAGTTCAAAAGCTCGATTTCAAACAAGGAGATTCTTGAATCGACTCGACTCAATTCGTGTACACCCCAAATGGTAAACTAGTTTTGGATTTTACCACTTTTCAAAAAGATATTTTTCACCATAGAATTTCATTGAGTTCTTTCTATGATGTATTACAACCTATTTCTGTAGACTTCAACTAGGCCTAAGGTTGTGTTAGAATCAACCACAAATTTACCGAGCCTTATATCGAAAATAGCAAACATGGAATTGAAGGGAATGGGGAAAAATACTAGACATCAGAATTTACATAGTTCAACCGAAGCGGGGAGCAACAATATTCACTATATAAACCGAGGACTACAATCTTTTCACTCTCTTCTTGACTTTGCTCCACACTACACCAGCCAAGAGCATCTATAAATAGACCTCTTACAATTGTAACTGCTGAAAACTCAAGAGTCATGTCATTAACACTAGCCCTAATAAATTCGAACAATGACTATTAAAGTTATCGAAAACGAACAGTCTCCACACTTAACAAGTTGCATGCACTCATATGAATAAATCTTCAATGTAACGATAAAAAGGAACGAGACAATCATCTTATACAATAAAGCGAATGCAGATTACACAATTTAACAATAGAAACAACTTCGATTTTGATCCTAAGTAGGACCACTAATACAAATGGACAGAAAAGTTCTGCTCGAACCCACGACCTCATATTTGAGATAGAAAGTCTTAAACTGCTACACTAACTAATCTCGCTTGATTGGGTACATCTTAAAGAGTTAGATCCACGAGTAAGTTGAACAAACTAACACTTGTCTCTTGATCCCCAATCCTTTCTGATGTCAAAGTAATAAGTGGTGTCCAAATAACATTTGCCATCCTCATCCATGAACTGCACCTCACAAATTCAACACCAAATTATTCTTTCTTTTTAATTCAATTTTTATCAAAAAAATTAAGGATTATTCTACATATCAATACCCCGACGTTTTTGAAAATAATTGAAAGACTCTGACCTAAGAGGCCCCTAAGTACTTGTCATTTTAATAAAAAGGCTCATCTCTGTCATAATAATGTTATTTTCCGTCGACAAAGCTGGCGTGATAATTGCTTTTTTATTAAAGCTGCAGTAAAATAATAAAAGGACTCTTCAATACTCTTATTCTTACTTTATAAGTAAGAAATTCGAGATGCTATATTATGTAAAAACTATTTGTTTTTTCGCAACTTGTTTAAAAACGTGGTTATTGAAGGGTATTTTTCTTATTTTACTATAGCATTAATAAAAAAGTAATTGCTTTATTGGCTATTTAGACAAAAAATGATGTCATCACTTTTGCGATGAGCTTTTTATTTATATGACAAAAACCTTAAGGGCTTTTTATTAATTTAAAAAGGTCAGGATTTTTTTTATTATTTCCAAAAACATCAGGGGTAATAAAAATGTAAATAACCCAAAAAATAAAGGTTATTTACATCACAGATCCTTGTACTTTATCCAATGTGTCAATTTAGTCCATCTATAATTTGCATTATGTCCATTTAGCCTCATGATCAAATTAAAATTAAGTTAATGATGTAATTTTTGACTGCGTTGTGGTGTCAAATACAAGTGACCCAATACAAATCTACTTGTCGATCAACTTTAAACCAATCCTTCACCCGATGATTAAAAACTCCGTTTCTTTGTTGTAAGACTAAATTAACACAATGTAAATTATACAGAGGACTCAGTGGACAAAATGAATATAGTATAGGAACCAACGGCATAAATAACACGAATAACAATAATAAGGGTTATTTGCACCAAAAGTCCCTATACTTTTCTCATTGTGTCAATTTAGTCCATATACTTTTAATTGTGCCAATTTACCCCCTCTACGATTCCTATTGTGTCAATTTAGTCCTTTGGTAAAATTCGTGTTAAATTATTGACATATTAACAGCACAATCACGTTAGATGCACGTAACCCACTACAGATCCACACATTAACTCAATTTAATTAACTCCATGGCCAAAACATTAAAAATCTCATTAATAACTTAACATAAATTTTATTCTAAGGACCAAATTGACAGAATATCAATTGTACAGGGACTAAATTGACACAATAGGAACAATACAAGGACTTTTTTTATACTAAAAGAAAGCAGATTTAAGAAAAGAAACGAAGGTTAATTACCCGGGATCTAACACAGTAAGAGCCCCTTGCAAAAATGAAGGTGGGAGTAGTTCCTTCTTCTAACTCAAATGTGTAAGGTTCTTTTCTTGCACTAAACTTGCCCATCATGAACTTATTACGATCCACTGTCACACCCCATTACTTGATATTAATCACCAAAACATATAAACATATTATGCAAACTAATTTAAAAAATCGATTAAAGAACAGTTTAGTGCACAAGTGACACCTTGGAGGGGTAAGGCTGCGTATATCTTGCCCTCCCAGACTTTGTCTTAGCGGGAGCCTCTTTGAGATACTGTGCTGCTATCGTTGTTGATTAAAGAATAATTTAGTGTACAAGACTCCTGTTGAACTAGGGTTTAAAGAGGACCGGACTCAGATGTGTTAAGAAGAAGCCTTACTGGAACAACCTTACTAATTACAGTAAAGCGAGAAAACACCCACGCCGTGTATTCTTTAAAAGAGTAGTTTTCGGGATAAATTATTTGAAAATCGTTCATTTTTTTTTTGCCTAAAATTAGAAAGACGTGTTAAAGATAAAACCAAATACTTAATCCCCTCATTTTTAAAGCAAAATGGTCATAAAGACTTGAATCAAGATCAAGTCAATGGATAGGGGCAAAGTGATGATTTTTGGGAAATGAGGGGTAAAGTGTTTGGCTTTTTTTTTTTTTTTTATAGCTAAAGATAGAGGATTTTCTGTAATTAACCTTTTTTTTTTTTTATCTTGTAAAGAATTAACGTGTGAAATTTTACCAGGCATTAGGTGGGGCAGACCACCAGATTTATATGCTGATTTCTTCTCTCTTGTAAGTTTGATGTGAGATTTTTTAATAGACTATAACAACAACCGTCCCAGTGCCTCGAGGGCTCCCGTATATACAGGGTCGGGATGTACGCAGCCTTATACCTTTAAGGTGTTACCCTTTACAGGAGGCTGTAAAATCATGTAGCTCAAACTCTTTTCAAAAGATAAAGATCACCTATCCTCTCACCCACTCCAATCATACTCGATTGTGTGAGGTCCTGGATATAACAAGAGGTAGAAGAAAATGAGCATATGCAATTCACATTGTCAATAAGTTTTGAAATGGACAAAAGATTAAAACAAGACTGAGGGGCATAGAGAACATCATGAAGAACTAAATCACGAGTCAATTGGATTGTTCCTTTATGTGTTATATGAATGTTATCTCCAATAGGTAATTGCACAGAGCACTCACGAGAGATTTCTTGCTAGACTAAAACGTAGAAGTCTTAAACATAAAGTTAGTATTTATACCTTTGAGGCCAGATTTCCAAACATCATAGGTGTAATTAAGGCCAGAAACAATGTTGTTTAACACAACAAAGTGGAACTTGATGCGGTACTTGCAGCCTTGTTTGAGAGTAAACAAGGTGTTCTTTGCGGTGGTCGGAGTAAATGGCACCGGCAACACCACATCAGGTCGCCCCGGCGACATCACTGAGAGGCTCAGAATCTCAACTTCTGCTCTCTTTCTCTCTGCACCATCATTCAAACAACTCAAAACATTTCAGCATTCACGAGAAAAGGCCACTTCTTTCTGCATAATTTGACATGTTAACTGACCCAAAAGATCAAAACTTTGGCTCCATTTGTTTTCACGGGAAATATTTTCTATCTTATTTCTATTATATTTTTCATAATTTCACAGCAACAATCATAATATGTTAAATATATTTTTCCATTGAGAGAAAATTTACTTTCCTTCAATGAAACATAAAACCGTTTTCCTTCACAGAGAGGAGAACTTTTTCCATGATAATCTCATGGCCTACGCCTGAATTCAACCTTAGTTCGGCCTAGTGCAAATCCCATACAAATTTATAGAAAGTGATCATATTCCCTTAGCTAGAAAGACAAAATGTTTCAAGAAAAGAATACATTTAGTTGAAAATTATTTGCAAAGAAAATTTTTTCGTAAGAAATACTTTCCTTTGAACCACAATGAGCCTTAAACGGGTGCTTAGTTTTAGGACGAAACTCCCTTTGAATTTATTTGTAGACTTCATATATGTCAATTCTGCAGGTTGATCAGAAATTTTCATACTAAAAGCAAAGCAACATTCCCAATGCCCCAAAGGCTCCCGCCTAAGCCGGGTCTAGGGGGGTGGATGTACGCAGCCTTCCCCCTTCAGGGTGTCCTGAGGGGAAGGCTGTTTCCGAGAACCCCCAACCTGAGGGGTGCAACACGAGGACTTCCCAGAAGGTCACCTATCTTGGTACTATTCTCACTCAAGCACGCTTAACTTCAGAGTTCTAATGGGATTCAGTGCTTGCGTGTAGGTACCCTCTTAGGTAAATTTTCCCACCGGGGGGGGGGGGGGGGGGGGGGGGGGGGGGTGTGTTAGTTATGTTACCTGTAATAGCAGAAGGGACAGTGCTTCCAAAAAGCTTCTGCTTCCATTTCCTTAAACTTCCTTCACCCTTCAAGTTTAAGCCCAACAACATTACCATCAGTCCACAAAGAGATACTTTCTTTTCCCCATAAGTAAGCCACATCACGTCAGGTGAACGAAACAAAAGAACAACAAAAAATTCAACCAAAGAAAGGAAAGCGAGACAAAAAACTGATGTGGTTTGGCCCAATAGTGCCCATGTTTATGGGGTTGGAGAGGTTTTCCATTATTCTTTGAGATGAGTCGTCTTCTCTCATATAACACCTCTCAAATCTGAGCATATACAACTACAAAATAAACATCCCCCGCTCCATGGACATGACTCATTACATAATAAACCAGGCTCCACTTACGAACCCAACAAGCAAGATCAAGACTTTGAACTTAAAACCTTTCACTAAACTCAACTTTTATTGTATTTTAGAGCCAAAAGACTGCATTTGAAGCTCATCTTTTTCTAAGGGAAAGGATGAGAAAAAGACCTGATCTTTTTGAAGCTGTTCTTTAAGGGATAAGTCAGAGTTAGAGTTGAAGTGGGCATCATTTTCTGCATCATTTTCATCAAAATCATGAAAGATTTCATCAAGATCATCACACCCATCTGCACTTTTGTGATTTGTGTTGTTACTAACATTCTTCTGTTCTTCTTCTTCCTTCAATTCTGGTATGGGTCTCATTGCAGCTGCCATTATCTCCACAAAAACACACAAGAAAATGTATTTGGTGGGTTCAAAGTGGGTGTTGGATCCTAATAGTATATGTAGGGGATGAAATGGGGGCAGGCGAGATGGGATAGAAATAGGATACTGTTATTTTTAACAGTAAAATTATTATTATCAAAGTAAAATTATTATTTATTTCTAAGATAATTTTATGGCTATTATTTTTTATAAGTCATATTATTACTTGCAATAATAATTTTTGTGCTGCCAATAACAACTTTCTGAAAATACTATTGATGAGTAGGAATGACAATGGATCAGATTTGGGTCGAGTTTGTCTTCATCCAGATCCAACCCAGAAAAAACTTGACCCAACCCGAATTCAGAAAAAATCTATTTATTTTATAAAAATTCAAACCAAATCCAAATTCATTGGGTGGAATAGACACCCGACCCAAATCTATAATCCATTTAAACCCTAGAAAAAATTATAATATTATAATTATATTATTAACATATATAATAATGTATTAATTATATCTTAAAAGTTAGTATTTGGATTAACTAATACGTCTTTTTCTTTTTTTTCATTTAATGTGTAAGTAATATAATAGTGGACTATTATTCAAAAAACTTTTAACTAATAATATTTGTACACTAAATATAATTTTAGATCGGATCTGAGCCAAAATTTATTTATCAATATCCAAATTTAAATCTATTTTTTAAATACAAATTTATTATAAATAAACTAAATTAAATAAATATTTAATAAATTTAGGTCCAATTACGATCCCCATTCGTGAGTCAAAACAAACATGAAAGTATATTCATGATGATTGAAGTCCCTACCCATGCGCTATAAAGTAAAAGCCTTCACAGTAAAGGCAGCAGCGAGTGCCGTGGCATGGCCATTGGATGATTTAAATTGAGTGTTTCATGAACACTCTCTAAAAGTTAACAACTAGATTCGATTTAAATGTAAAAGAATATATTTGAAAAAAAAGCGAATATAATAACGTACAAATTTATGTGAAAAACCTTTAAATTTTGGAAAAAAATTACCGGTGGAGGAGAAAGTAATCCAATAATAAATCTAAAGGAGAGAATACGAGCGATGCTATTTATGTGTTTGTATGTCGATGATCAAAGCAAGTCCTAAGTTCCATGGTGGGCTTGCTGGACTGAAGCTAAAAATTAACAGGTCTATCTCACCACATATCTTCGTTTCTAAATCGAGACATGAATTTGAAGTAAAATACAAAAAGTTTAGTTGAAACCTCAAAGGGTCAATTTTTTTTTTTTTTTTTTTTAATATATAGATAAGAAGGTTGAATTTTTAAAACAGAGACAACAACTTGAAAAGAGGGTTGATGAGCTTCGATCTTAAAATTTAACTAAAAGGGGTGAGGGTTTTAATCATCAAGCCAACACAAGAAGCTCACTCGGATAGTCTTATATATTCATTTCCACTAATATATATTATATAATATTGAGCCTTAATAGAGAAAAAAAGGAAAATGTTATCGTCATGACAAAAATTGTTATTGCTAAAGCAATAATATAACTTACAAATAATGAGAACCATAAAATCACTTTAAAATTTACGATCTTGGTCCGTGAATGACATTACAAAAAGGAAAGAAAAACCATCAATTGGATCTTTATGTAACTTCATTTAGGTCCCCAAGGCTGCTGGTACTGGCTATCAAACTTGATATTATAATTACTATTATGATAAAAAAAAAAAAGGAAAACTTGATATTATACCAATTTAAGGCTTTATTTTTCTTTTGTACAAAATTTATATTACTATTATGATAAAAAAAAAAAAAGAAAACTTGATATTATACCGGGATAAATTATCTGATATAAAAATTGTTCTGAACTTGCACAATACACATTTGATTATTTGAGCCCCTAATCGTCATTACGCTATTTAAATTTCTTTTTTTTTAAAACCAATAGTAAGAACAAAAGGCAGCTAGATGAGTCTCCTAGATCCAAACTAGACACCTAAGACCATTGAACCGCCAAAGAAATGTGATGCCCAAAATACACTCCCAATCAACAGCCATATTCGTTTCTTTAAAGTAGTGCTTAAAGCTGATACTTCTCTCAGAACCCATCATTATCAAGACTTTTTAGATAATTTTCTGAATTTGTCACTGAGGTTACTTCCACTCTGATCATTGATCACGAAGTACGTTTGGTCTTTGGCCAACACTTGTAATCATGATCCCTTGCTCAATAATTGAAAACTCGTTAAACTTACAAATTGAGTTTAAATATTCTTGATAAGCTTTAACAAGTCAATTTTTATTAGTAGTGTACAAAAACTACTTAGGTTCACAAATAGTTGTTAAGAACTCATTAATAACAAGTTAAGAGCTTGTTAACGGCTTATATATCACTTGGCTTTACCACCCTAATAAATCAATGATAAACTTCTTAGTAACACGAGAAAATAAGCTCAATAATGAGCTTGACTTAGTTCGGTAACAAGTTCAACTCGGCTTGATTAGACTAATGAGCCAAGCCAAGGTAAGAGCCATTGAGTTCGGGTTCAAGACAAGCCCTTAACTTATCGAGCTAGAATTTGAGTAAGAGAGCGCCTGACTTAACTCACTTTTCCGATACAATCTGCCTCAAGATTTCATCACAATCATACACAAAAGAAACATACCCAGTGCCTCAAGGGCTCCCGCCTACGCAGGATCTGGGGAGGGCGGATGTACGCAGCAATCATAACAACATACACCAATAATCTAAGTTTTCATACCCTTTTATGCACGTTATTATCAAGCGTGTTACATATAAACATACATATATATACATACATAAAGTGCCCGACTCTTCGGTCTTAAGAATACTGATTTTAATTTTAAGAACGAGAGATTGCGTTTCTCCGACCCTTACTAATGCGGTTGAGGGCGAGTCTGAACAACGTACACGTCTTCGCCAACCAGACATCCTTCCACATCTTGTGGCCCCCCGAATTTCCTCTCTAGAAAAAACCCGACCGCACACAGCCGTCGACCCAGCTGCTTCCGGAAGACTGGGTCAGTAGTCAACGGCTTCTTACTATAGTCAACTGTCAACCGGATAACCTCCCCGTCTGCGGGACCTGCCCTGCTTAAAAGCAGCTCCTCACTGAAGTTACCAAATGCTAAGGTTCGAACCGCATCATCCAGTTTTCCAGTAGCCAGCCGCCAGGGTGTTCCCCTGGTGCCAGCAGCAAGGGTCTCACCGAGCCCAGGGGCAACCTCAGCCTCGACAACACTACTATCATTGTCCGAAGGCCCGAGCGTGTGGAGCACAAAAGACAAGTCTGGTGAGAGCATCTCTTGAACCAGGACTGCCATTTGAGCTGCCTTCTGAGCCACCCCTGCAGCTCGGCGGCTCAGGACGGCTCGGCGGGTGTAGAGTGAGGCCCAGACCTTGCTAACCGCGGTTCCAAAGATGGTGGGGTACGACGGGCTGACGTTGGGGATCGACTCGTATAGCCCAGCTGCTGACATCCCGGCTAAGTCCTCGACATTAGCGCTGGAACGAACGATTAGACGAGCCGAGCTTGGAAAGGTCTGAGCTATGGTTTCAATGATGTGTATTGGGAGTTGCAAGGAGGATATGAGTTCTTGGAGCTCCACGCAGATCTTGTCGAGTGTCCCGTTTTCGAATTTGGCTGTTTCGATCTGTTCTATGTATGATTTGTAAGTGTCCAAGGACTGGCTACTTTGTAAGGTCATTTCCATGGCGCCAAACGGGATAACTGCGCCCGTAGGGACCTTGAAGGAAGCCGGTACACCAAGCTCATTGAAAACTGCCCGAAAAAAGATCAAAATTTAGACTCTGTTGTCACATAAGAGATTTTCTGTCTCGATTCTCATGTTTTTTTGCATAACTTCATAGCAATAATTACAAAATACGGGGAAATATTTTTCTCCATTGAGGAGAAATTAAGAGGAAGTTGACTTCCTCCCAATGAAAGGGGAAACATTTGCCTTCACAGCTGTAATGTCACGTTATATACTTCACTTTGACCTCAACTTAGCCAAGCAAGAATCTTAAATAAATTTATAGAATGAAATCATTTTTTTTAGCTGAAAAAACAAAAAATTATAAGAAAGAATTCTCCTAATTGAAAATCTTTGGCGTAGAGAAGTTTTCTGCAAGAAATAGTGTCAGTTATGATTGCGAATAGATCAGTACCGTTATCCGAGGCTGCTGACAGAGAAGCTAAGCGTCCACAAGCAGCAGCTTTTGCACCTGAAGTTTGAATACTTGCATTGGCTAGCGCAATGACGCCTTTGACTGGATCAACCTGAAATAAACAATGAGTTTCATTTGCTCGTTCGTTGACACACTGAACCATAATTGAAAGTGGAAGGTGCATATTTGGTAAAGACCGAACCAATCCGATACCATAGACGCAGGAAGCTTCCAAAATGTTGACGTTTCATTCTCCAAAACATGATTCGGCGCAAGTTAGGTCAGCTTTCCAAATGAGTATCAAACTCCACAAAAACAACGATTTAAACAATTGCTTAATCATTTTGATAAGAAGATATTTATCAGATGATTAGTTGGCTAATTTTATCAATTGATTCCAAGAATGATTTAGCCGTGAGGACATGTGGGGATCAATGTTCTTGATTTTATTCACCGGAGTACTCAATTTTCTTGGTTAAAGTTTAATATTGATTTTATTTTGAGATGTTATGCTTCAATGGTTCATCTGCTGAAATTTCAAGATGGAGCATATCTGGTAAGAACGAGGAACCTTGGCTGTAGACCAGGGTGAAACACGAGGCTCTGAAGCTTGGACCTTTGACGAATCTTGAACACTAGAATTCCCCACAGTGGAGCTGTGATCGATATTGTCAGGGGCAGATGGACGTATATTGACCCCAGCTGCAGATGCTTCCAGCCTGAAAGAGTATATGATAGAGATTAAGCATCGTGTATGTATTTGAGGGGTTCCTAAACATCCATGTATCTAAGAGGATAGTCAACTTAGTCTTCTCCCCAACCAAGTGTCTCCCTAACCATGTAGTTGAATTTAGGCTTTGGTTCCATCAGTATTTATCGAGAAGAAACTAGAACTGAAATGAAGCTCCTAAATTAGTACTAACAAACTCCTAATATGGTAATCATCTATGAAACTAATAAAAAGTCAAATTCTAATCCTAAAATTATTCTAATATATTCTAATAGATAGAATTTACAATAATTCAAATTATTGGTAAACATTCTAAATTTAGATCTTGATCTAATCTCCTTCATCTCAATCAGTACATATGCAGAATGAGAAGAAGGTAAACGAATCAATACATGATGAAAATGACATTTATATAACAAAGGACTGAGCAATGAAAAAGGGTAATCAAAAAGGATGAATCCAAATTAGCATGATTTGAATTTGTTAAGAAACAACCTTGCAAATCGCCCACTAAGATTGACAACATTAGAAATCGAATCCTCATCTTCACATGTCACAAAGACAACCTTCTCCTGCATATAGCCGTTTCAAAGGTCATTTTCATTCATATAACATCGAAATCTTGAAAGGGAAAAAAAATAAAATAAGGCCATTCCATACTTGTCGAGCTCTAACGCCAAGATGAGATAAGTGAGGCAACTCTTGCAGAAGTATGACGCCTCTTATATTAGCGCCTGCAGCTGTAACCTGATAAACGCTTCATGTGTTACACATACCCTTCGGCCTATTACATGTGTTCACCTTCAAAAATATTAGAATAGATTGAAAGAGAGATCTCGAACCTCCTCGTCTCCATTGGCTTTTCTGACTACAAGAATAACAGGTCCATCAATAGATGATGGAAGAGAACCGGGGACAATGCTTTCAACCTGAAGTTAAAGTGAGTCACTGTTAAGATGCTACTGATACAGCACAGAAGAAAATATTCAATAATGGTAGATGACAAGATATTTTACTAGATTTTTGTTCCGCTATTTGATCGGATTTGTTTATATATCCGAAATTTCAATTATTTGCAATACCTGAACTATAGTCCCAGCAGCAGAACCCGGAACAAGAACATCCCAACCTTCCGATGCTAGCACACTCCTAACCGCTTTTAAAAGAACCGAACAAAGTTTCGAAACCTGAAAAATTACACTAAACAAAAGAATGCAGCGAGTCAGAAATAACTAACAGTACATTGTCACAATCAGCCAAACCAGAGTAGCAGTGATCATTGAGCCATTTGTAAATCAAAAATCAATTTAAAATATTAATATAGGTGATATAATATATGACTTCTTATATGGTAAATCACAAAACATGTTCTTGAAGAAAAATTTCAGCCTTACCCAGCGCGAATTTCAGCTTCGGTATATGTCCTAACACTGTTTTCAGGGATTCCAAGGGCTTGACCCAGAATCTGCAACAGCCAACAATTATTCTGATTCAGAAACTTCTTTAGTAACTACTTCCTCAAGCACAAAATGAATATACCACATGGCCAGTCTCCATGTTCAGAAAATTGTTCTGGTTAGGGGATAATAGCAAATTGCAGAGCCCCGAATGGTAAAAAGGCATATAGAAATTTTATCCCGTTACTTTGTTTTAACGGAAAACAATTTATGTCTCAATTCTGATGTTTCTTTGTATAAATTCTTAGCAACAAATCAGAAATACAAAAATATTTTCCTCCATTGACAGAAAATTGACATTTTCCCTCAATGAAAGAGGAAAACATTTTGCTTTACGAAGGAGAAAATGTTGTAATCTCACGTCATATGCTTTACTACAACCTCAACTTGGCCAAGCGTGAATCTTATATAAATTTATAGCACGAGACCTTTTTCTTTAGCTAGAAAGACAAATTTATTTAAAAAAAGTTCTTCTAATGGAAAATATTTTGTAAGGAAAAATGTTTTCTGTTGAACCGAAAGGAACCTCCGTTACTTTCCCACCCCCCTCTACGTACGAGTAATTAGTCGTCTTTGATTTTCTACATTGACTGATTGTCTATCGCTTACAATTTGAGACTAACACCTTTTTAATCTTTATATGGTTCCCGAGGCCCTCCTTTGTCGTTCTTGCTTTCATGTACTACCCCTTAATATCCAAGTAACTTGAAAACTTGATTGGATCTTTTCATTATGGTTTCACTTTTAGAATCCATATAGGAGAAGGCCGAGTTTCTTTTGATTTGGTGCATTCTACATTCAAATTTACCAATGATCAAGATCGCTTGTTCCTTGGTGGTTTCTGGGTACCTTACCTGGACCTTTTGAGGGAATATATCAAGAAGAGCTTCGGAATATTCTTCAGTCAGCCGCCGAGATCTATCCAGGGTGGCCTTCAGCCTGAGAGCCCAAATTCTCTTACCGTCTTCACTTCCTATCAAAGAGCAGCAGGATGAAAAAGACAATTCTCTTAGCATGGATGAACATTAATAAAATCAATCCTTTCCAACAAAACTTGGCTTTGAGAAGAGGGAGGGTTACTGATGCAACACAGTTTTATTTAAGTTCATTATTTGTCTTATTTCACTTTAGGGAAGTAGTTTCCTATTTGAGTTAATATTTATCTTATCTTATCTTACTATAAATATAGCTTTGTCATTCATTATTTTTTAGTTCTCGAGAAATACAATTGAGTTTAATTTTTGGGTAGCCAGTTATGCTATATCATTTACCTTCTCTTTCAGCAAGACCTCTACGCTGCCATGCAAGAAGTTCGTTTCCAATAGCAGTGCATTCTTCGGGCTTCCACCCAGATAGACGTAGCTGACGAACCCCAATCATCAGGGCGTCAAGAGGTTCATTCCAAAAGTTTATGCTTTTTGATTCCACATTCTGTGCAAGCCGACCGGGTCCCCCCAACGCATCCAGGGCATTAAGAAATCTAGAAAGTTGAGAACAAAACTACCTTTAATCTTGAAGCGAGGAACAGTTTTGGGAAAAAAAATGAAACTAGAAATAGAGGGCCAACCTAAAAGGTCGGGGGCTTGCAGAGTTCAGCAAGCAACAATAATGTTTTTCAGCATGATATATGCTACATAATCTACCAACTTTTAATGCATTCCATACCGCTAAAGGCATAATCTTCCTTTTCTTTTCTCACCGATCCCACTTCTTTGAAGTGATGGTTATCGAGATTTGAGTATGTGACCTCTAGGTTACAATGGGGCAACATAGCTGATTGCGCCAATAAAGCTTTGCATGGAACTTTGCTGTCTTTCCAGCTTTCTCAAAGTGCAACCTCTTACTCAACTAATACCTCCTACGTAGTGCTAATTTTTACAACTAATCAATCCTACAAACATTGATAACGAAACGCTGGCTACAAATTCCGTAAATACTCTCCAGCCGCCGTAGCTAGTAAAAATACACGTATAATTGACAAATTAAATATGTCTCTGTATTTTTCCTTTTAAAAAGGGCGTTCAAGTATGATATGTTAAACTCCGCTTTTTTATGATAGTTATACACATTTTATAATACGTATCCGTATTTTTTCTGAATAAAAAGTAAAAAATCAGTTGAAAATAATCATACTTACATCTAAATTAAGTATCCATATTTTATATTTTGCAAAATTTCTCACTTCAATTCCTAACTAGTACATTATTTTTTACTATGTACATGCTTCTTATTATTGCTATTATAAATAACACCACCAAATAGAAGTTAAAATTGATAAAATTACATTCCTTCTACTCTATCAATATTCTGGGAGTTGTTATGGACATGAATATAAATCTATAAATTTTAGGAAATTATCACTTGGGTACCCAGAGGTTGGTCATTTATCACTCAGGTGTCCCGACATTTCAATATATACAATGAGATACTCTGAGGTTTCAAAATTCTATCACTTAGGTACCCAATGCGAGAATTTGGTGAATTTTTGTGAAAATTCGAACATTTTTCACCATAAAACGTTGATGCAATACATGATTACAATAATATGTACGAGCTATAACAATTTTTGGACAAAAATCAAATAGAATACGAAAAAAAGTCACTAAATTATGATGGAAGATATCGACAATATTAGTGAAATAATATGGTATGTTGCCATTTTACGATAGAAAATTGTAATATTATAATAGAAGAAACCTATATATTGCTATAACTATATCTTACGTTTTTAATAAAAAAATCTATATAATTTTGAAAAATGTTACCTAATTGATAAAAATTTTAAATTCCGGGTACAGCAACAACAACAACAACCGACCCAACACTTCAAGAGCTCCCGCATGTGCAGGGTCTGAGGAGGGAGGGATGTACGCAGCCTTACCCCTTCAAGGTGTTCCCCTAAAGGGGACTATGTCCAAGGACCCCCAACATGAGAAGCATAAAAGCATAAAGCATGCAAGCATAAAAGCAAAACAACGGCATAGAGCGAGCATAAAGCATAAAGAACGCATGAAGCAACAATAGGCGTTACAAAAGCTTCCGGACATATCAAGTAAGCCAAACAGGCAACCTACGAGCTTAGGGGCATTAGTGCTACCCAAAATATGCTCCTCTATTCTACATCATTATGTTGGCTACCCCCTATGCTAGCCCTCCACTAAACTCTATCCAAGGCTATTTCCTCCTATAGGTTTAGGTGGCTGTAGTCGTGTCGGATCGTCTCCATCCATCTCTTCTTTGGCCTGTCTCTCCATCTCCTCCTGAGCGTAGAATGTAGTTGCTCGCATCTCCTGACACGGGCAGTGGTCGGTCTCCTTCTAACATGCCCAAACCACCACAAACGTTGCTCCCTCAATTTATCTTCGATCGGGGCCACGCCCAATTTGCCTCTTATGACATCATTCCTGATCCTATCTTTCCTTATGTGTCCAAGCATCCACCGCAACATTCTCATCTCCGCCACCTTCTGCTTATGCGTATGAAGGCATTTTATTGGCCAACACTCCACATCATATGACATAGCCGGTCTCACTACCATCTTATAGTATTTTCCTTTCAACTTTAATGGGAACTTTCTATTGTAAAGTACTGCAGATGCCAATCTCCATTTATGCCAGCCTACTTTAATACAGTTGTTGACTTCCTCATCAAATTCGCTGTCCTGTTGTACCAAGAAGCCCAAATATTTAAAACACTCCTTTTTCGGTATGGACTTTGATCCAATCTTGACGTCTTCTATGGTAGGCCCGGTGGGGGTGCCAAACTTAAGTTCCATATACTCGGTAACTAAGTAATAAATCTTTCAAATCTTAGAGTACCACATTGTATATATTGAAATGTTAGGATACTTAAGTGATAAATCCTTAAAACTTAGGATACCTAAATGATAGATTCCCTAAATTTTATATAAGTCAATGAACTTTTGACTGAATTTTTTATGTTTAGAGCCGAATACTACATGAATCATCAATTCCGTTTAATTCCCCTGCTGTATTTTACTATTTTAGCAAGTCAAAAGCAGGAAAAAAAAATTGTTACAGTTATCTGAAGTGATAATGTGCAGACATCAACGGTAATTCTATATATTAAATTCCAAAGCAAATGTAACTCCACATGGGAACGGCAGCCAATGCCTCCAATCTGGTCATTCGCCTGCTATGTAAGGACAAACCAGTTTGCACATATCTGGGAGGGGAGGGTCTTACCTACTTAAGAGAACAAAAGAATAATCCTCAAGGCCAATCTCACAAAGACGCCACTGCATAATGGACACCACAAAGAAACAGCTCTGTCAGAGTGAAACTTAAATCGTTTAAAACAAAGAAAGAAGCAACAAGATCAATTAACTCGACCTTTTGACGCATTGCAATAGAAGCATCAGAAGCATCATTCCGTAGACCACTTTCAAGACCCTTCACAAGCACTTCTCTTAGAGAATTTAAAGACTGCATAGTCTTCATAAGCTGATCAATGCCTTTAGGATCCATATCTGAGCCTTCCAAATCATCCAAATTCTGGAAATAAGTAGAAAATGCTGATGATAACTTCGCATCATGACCTCAATATGAAATGAATACTCCTACATTTAGGTACAAGTTGGAATAATCTAAGGGTCTGCTTGGCCAAGTTTCTTTTCTTGTAAAAACTTAGCCAAACAAAAATAAAAAATAAAATCTTTTCTGGTAAAAGTGTTTTTAAATTACTTTTTTCAGATTCCAACAGTCTTTGGCCAGGAGAGAAAAGTGTGTTTAAACAAAAATAGAATTAGTTTTCTACTTTTAAGCAGAAACATGAAAATAATATTTCTCCTTTAAAGTAGAAGTTAGGAAACACGGATATGAAAACGGATATGAGATCCGACATGATCCCAATATGCCAACATGTGGTTCTTAAAAAAAAAAACTAGAATATGACACCTTGGGGACACGTTATTTCAAAATTATGTGTTTTTTGAGATAAATATCCATATGATTGGGTTTTTTTTTTTTTAAAAAAAAAAAAAACAAACATGCTTTCTTATCAAATTAACAATCAATCATTATTTATACATTGGAGTCACACATTTAGAAAGCATGGTACATCAAAAATGGATATCAGAAAGTATCGGTATGTGTCTCAATGTAATGTCCTAACAAATTTTTTTTTAAAAAAAAAAAAAAAAAAAAAAAAAGAAAAAAAAAAAAAAAAGTTAGCCCACGAAAACGTTGGCCCATGGCTTACGTTAGAAGGCCTTAGGAAAAGGCCCAATGTAATGTCACAAAATCCTTTTTTTAAAAGTCAAACGACCAAAAACATGTTGAAACGTATCGACATGCGTCAAGAGTACGACCGAAATTCAAAGTTACAAAACATGAAATACTTTTTAACATATCGGAACGTGTCGGTGTCGGGTATGTGTTAGACACCAATACTCCAGCGAAAAAAGAGTATCAGTGCTTCATTTAGTAAAAGCATATGCAAGAATAAAAATTCTCAAACAAAAATATTCCTATTGCAAGCACTTTTACCAAAGTGCCATAAATAATGTTTCTGGGGAAAAAAAAAAGAGAGTTTTTTGTACGATTTGGCAAAAACGCCCTAAATCTGGCATAAACCTTTTTGTTCTGGAGGAATGATGTCACGGCAGCAAGGCCTCTTTCATCTAGAGACTCCCTTATCAAATCAAGCTGTTCGGCAAGACTGTAAAAGCGAGCATAAAGATACATCATTAACTACAGTCTCCAGTAAGAGAACACTTAAAAGAATTAGAGGGGAATCATATCAAACTAATTGCAAAAAGCTGAGTAATACAAATATGTAACTGTTATTATTTTGGATCTAATTTCCTTCATGAACTCCCTAGTTCCCATGAAAATTACATTCAGTAAAACTCATGCCAGCTACCGGTATTATTCCCAAAATTAAAACATCCGTCTGAACAGAACTTTGTGAGTTGTGTTCAATACCATGCCAGACCTTTTGTAGATGAGCTCTGATCGATGAACCACAAGCCTACTCTGAAGTGGCCACTCTATCATTTTAACATTTAAGAGCGAGGGGGGGGGGGGGGGGGGGGGGGGGGGGGGGAGGGGGGGGGACAAAATGCCATTGATTTAAGTGACCAAATTGTAACACAAATCAGTAAAGGCAAGTTTAAGCTTAAACTTCTTTTCCCAGTAGGTAAGTGGGATTTTTGAACCTAGGACCTCTTGTTCTAGGACCTCAACCTTGGTAGTTTTACCACTAGACTTGAGGCTTATTGGCAGATTCTAGCTTAAACTCAGATGTTTCAGATAAAGACAGTGCATTTCGAATGGGATATAATGTCAAACACCTTCCAGCATTGAAGAAATCTTTCAGTTCTTGATGAAATATCTTGAATTGTTCAACAAAAACTTCACTATATTCTCCAGGATTCTTGGTAATTCGGCCAAGCATTGCTTCCGTAGACACCAAATCTTCTGGGCCAGCATTTCGGTGAAGCTTGTTCTGTATTGTATGCTTAATTTCTTGCTGAGGTCAAATAATAGTTTGTTAAGAAAGAATAAAGGGGATGAATAAAGTTATCAGGTAAATATAAACAACCACCTTGAGGTCATGCGGGATATCACCACGATGAGCAATATCTCTGATTCGAGTGAGAGGAACTGATGCAGTGAATTCTGACTTAAAGGATGGCAAGCACGGATGGATCTTCCGTATCACAAGCATTGCCTGCAACATAACCATAGCATATAATTAGAAGTTTTAGGGGAAACAAGTCCAAAGCAACTTCATAAAATGACACGGCATTTCGTTTCACTTCTTTGCTTCTAAAGAATATATGCAAGAAACAAGCCCTCAATCGCATAATCAAGTCCCTAGCCAATATATTATCAAACTCACATCAATTTCGTAGTTGCATATAGTTATAGTCTAGACAACGAAAAAATGCCCGAATTCTAACACTCAGCTATAACTTATAAGGTCAAAAGCTTTGTCAATGGCATTACAAAGAATTTAGAAAATGCACCATGCGCCATAGCATTCCAGTGACCAGACATTATCCCATATTTCCAGGAATCCACTCCTGAATCTCCACATAGAGCATGTTTGACTTTGGGTTAAAAATAAAGGGTAAGCTTTTTATGCTGTAATTTTTAGCAATGCAATCTTTCATTTAAGAACTTTTTTATAAGGTCACCTTTACTCTTGCTTGGTAGGCCAAGGTTAAATGGGTCAATGGGTCTGCCTGAAACAAAGCCTATCTGACCCATTTGTATGGATGGATTGACACATGTTGGGTGCAGCTTGGGTCAAAAGTGAAAATTTCTTGTCCCTACTGAACTTAGATGAGTTGTCTTATAGACAAGTCGGGTAGATTGGGTCACAAGTATGTCCTTTGTTTACTCAATCTAAGTCACGGGTCAGGTCGGGTTGATGGGTTGCATTGTCTACACGGGTCAAACTAGTGTTGTGTCGACAATGCCAAAGCCCAAAAGGTTAGAAGAGTGGGCCGGCTTAGATAGATCAAAGCCAAGGACCCTGCCACATGGCTTGACACTTTTGCTATTACAGCTCAGGTCAATCTGGCCCAATTATCCAAGACGCGAGCTGAGTCGGGTCACTAGCAGGGCGAGTGGGGCCTGGTCATGGGGTGAACCTGGTACTTTCGTCATCCAGACGACTTGACGATGACCCCTGGAAGCCATCTTTTTCTCATGTAGGGTAAAAAATGTTATGTCAGGGAGAGTCGGGGCTCATGAAACGTTTTCTACTCTATAAGGGGGTAAAAACTTTTAAGTGTTAATATTTAGCCCTCTTCATTTTTGCATACCGGAAGAGAAGGGGGAGAGGGGGAAATTTTTAAGGGGGTAACCATTAAACCATTACCCCTGAAAACAAACTTGTCCATCGTAAAAAGAACCCAGACACAGCTCAACAGTGTAAGCAAAAGCACCTAAAAGGAGGGCAGTTCATTGGGTATCAGAAAGTAAGAGTTTTTGGGAGATCAACCGACTGTGTAATAGCTGTTTTATTAACCACATTGACCGAGACAACAATAGACAAAGATAAGAACAGACTCTCTTAACCAACATAACACAAAAATCACCACCTGGGGCAATGTATCTTTCCTTGAGGAGATTCTTTCGAGCTCACGGAAAATGAGCCTTGAAATCTCAGCATGCCTGTTCGGCCGATGGTGACCACCATCTTCAAAGCAAGGGATTTGCCCTGTGTTTATCCACTGCAAAACAGAAATATCAGAATGTGTCATACGAGACTTAGCACCACATAAACATTATTTACAAAACACAAAATTATGACAAACCTTCAGATAGATAGCTGAGTACGTGAGAGCCTCTAAACAATTGTCACTATCCAGAGTTTCAGCTATGAGCTCATGGACTACTTCAAGCTTGCATATAAAACACATGCAAAGTGAGAAAAATATGAAAAATAAGCCAGCGTTCAGCAGCTTTTGACATTCAACCCAACACTCTAGATTTCGCAAAGGTTAATCACAGCAACCAAAGGAAATACTCACAATAACTGAAAAGATCGTGAGGCGCCCATTTTGCTAAGAAGCAAGGATATATTAAATTTAAAGAACAAGGCTTACACTAAATCTTAAAGAGCAAGAGAAGTCAGTTGTAGTACCTTCCGCCACCAATTCCTAGCATTTTGATCACTTTGAACCAACTTCAGTGCCACCCCTTCAAGACCAGAAGTATCCCACTTTCTCTCAGACTCTCTATTCCGATGCTCGTTTGAGCGCATAAATGAAGCAGGCCTCCCTTGCCACTGCTCAACTAGAGTACTAGTCCCCATCGCTTCAGTGACTGGATCTGCATCAGAAATTGTGGACCCATTACCACTCTCAGCTTCTACAATCTCCTGACTCACAGAATCAAGGGGCAATAGTTCTAAGCCCTCTTTAGTCGTATCCCATCGACAGACCAACGCGAATCTCCCTTCTTTTGGAAGCTCTAGGATACGGTTATCCCCGGATTCCCACATTAAACTTTTGTCCTTCCCAACAATCACAAACTTAAACTCCAAAGGCCCACCCGCTCTAAGCTCCAAATCACATACCCATCCATTTTCAGTCCAGTTCATTGCAACATTCTTCTTCCACGATCCCAGTTCTTTTGCTGATCCCTTAATTACAACATTCTCTCCGAACTGAACTTGATGATCCAGCAGGATATTTAGCTGCACCTTTCCATGCTCCTGCCTTGACTTAGTCTTCATCTTGGTCTTTTTCACTTCTTCTTCTCTGCCCAGGAAACCCATTTCACTATATACCCTTTTGTAAACTCAATTGAAAAGACTTCAAACAAAGAAAATGTTATGCAAACATAGAAATGGTAATGGAATTATATTGCCACACGCACAATTCTGTAAGTTTCAGGGTGCAAACCCAAGAACGGTCTTATACTGTAACATGCTCTTACATGCAAATTTTCATTGGAATTAGAGACATATGCGCAAGTCAACCTCATACTTTACACTCAAGTTATATTAATATCAATAATAAGAGTAAGGATTGTTGAAACTCGGATTCAAGACCACATGCTCCACAAAGCTATGATACCATGCCAAAGGAACTAACTATTCTAAAAGCTTAAACCACCGGGTGAAGGACCAAGGATTGCTTTACACTCTTAAAAATTGTAAAAGGCACACAACTATGTATGTTCATTGAATTAAAACGTCTCACATCCCCCCACAGCACTCCTATACAAGTGTCACACCATATGCAGTGGCGAACCTAGCCTAGAAGTAGGAGTGGCTGAGGACCTCACATGATATATTGAGTGACATTATATCATTAGTTAAATTACCACCCGATGGACAAGTTGTTTTATAGCTTTCAGAAGATCAAGATTTCTAATCTCACGCCAGCATACCTTTTCTGGACTCAGACGCATGATCTAAAAACTTCTCCTTTTCTCTCCTATTTCCTCTTTGTTCAATGATCTAAAATATTTCCATCTGCTATGTAAAAGTTCCTTCGAAACAGTGAGGGCAATATAATGAAAATAACTTCATTAGTTTTGAGTATATCTTTTCATTAATATTTCGTACATCTTTTCTATCTTAATTATATTTTTGTTGCGATTAAAAAAAAAAAAAAAGCAAGATACAAGCACAACGATGATGTGAAGGGTCTTGAATTCATCCCGTCTCCTAGAGTTAAAGTCCGAAATTTTAGTAGTACTCCCCTACTACATCAAATACTTGATTGTTTGATACAAATTATTATTTTCTTAGCATATCTCTAATTTCTTAACATATATTACTAATTGCAAAGTTTATTCCATTCTATAAACTTAATGATGATTGATTTGCTTTTCTCAGAAAAAGACTTCAGATCTACTCAACTAGAATACAACATAACCTAATAATCACTCTTTGGTAAGTGAATTTAGTTTTTCTGAAAATTTGATACAATAGAACAGTGCTGGATTATTTTAGATATAACTGCTTACACATATCATCTGAGTGATGTGTAGTCTTCGTCATGCAAAAGGAACATACCCAGTGCCTCAAGAGCTCCTGCCTACGCAGGGTCTGAGGGGGGCGGAGGTACGCAGCCTTCCCTCTTCAGGGTGTTAACCTGAAGGGAGGCTGTTTCCTAGTGCTCCCAACCTAAGGGTGAGGACTTCCCAGAAGGTCACCTATCCTGGTACTCCTCTCGCCCTAAGCACACTTAACTTTGGAGTTCTAATAGGATCCGGTGACGGCGTGTTGGTGCCCTCTTTGGTTAGTCTTCGTCATGTATTACAATTAATTATTTCAATATATTTGTTTTTATTTCTAATAATTAATGAAAGTTTTATTTATTTACTATGAAAATGAAGCGCCAATTGATGGAGTTCTAGCTTCGGCCTACTGGTTAAAAATACTTTCAAGATTGAAAATCTAAAACAAAAGGTGGTAGGTTCAAATCTTCACTGCCAACTCGCTTACCTAGAAAACTAAGTAATGCACCTCTTATTAAACTGTAAGTGTAAAATTTCATCAGGCCTTAGGCCCATCAAAGAGTTAACATACATTTGGTCCACATATGAAATTAAGTGAGATTCTATCCTAAAACCAATTGACATTAGGTTGAGCAGCTCACTAGGTTTATATCTTGATCTTTTTTTTTCTCACTACTACAACATACAACATTGTGTAAATTTTAAACGTTAGCACCCTGAAGTTTGGTTTATTAAATTTTTTAATACACAAACTTTATGAACTAATATTTTAATCCAAAAATTACACATATTTTATAGGATAATATTCATAGAGACCTTCTGAACTATTGGTTAGTATGAAAGTGACCGTCGACTATTAATTTTCATCAGAGACACCTAGAGGTGGCAGTCAGGTCATTTGGGTTGGGTTTGGGTGAACCTATTCGGGTTTGGGTCATTTCGGGTTTATAATAAACTCGAGTCAGGTCAGGCTCAGGTCGACCCATTCAGGCATGGGTCACTTTCAGGTTTTACCTGTACTTGGGTCTGGTTGGATCTGGGTCAAGTTATTTGGGGTTCAGGTCACTTTAATTTTGAGCAGTCTTTAATTCGGGTCAATCTTTGGCTGTACAGGTTTCAGGTCTTCATAATTCTACTATTTAGTGCCTTGGAGGTATGAACTAGTTACAAAAGTTTAAATTATAGCAAATAATTTATATTTTTATCAATATTTTTATTATCTTATTAATATAGGTGCTCAATAATATGTTATGAAGTTCAATTGTACTTCTGACAACTAATAATTCTTATTGAATTTAAAGACGTTGGGTAAATTTAGCTTTCAAGTCGGGTTCAGGTTAGTTTGGGTCGGGTTGGTTCATGTTAGTGTTGGGTCGGGTCGGGTCGGGTCAGGTCGGGTCAAATTGGTATCGGGTAATTTTCTGGTAAGGCGAATAACAGGTCGAGTTAGTTACAGGTCGGGTCATTTCAGTTTCGGGTTCAATTATTTACGACATATTTTTAGTTCGGGTCGGGTTAGTTTACAGGTTTTTCAGGTAGGTTTTTTGGGTCTGGTTGAATTTGCCACTTCTAGAGACACCCCTCGAACTATTGATCAAAATCAATGTGACATTCCCAACTACTAATTTAATCAAAAGACACCCCTAAACTATTAACTAAAATCAATTTGATCCTCCGGCTTTAAGACTTAACAAAGACATAAGAAACAATTAAAACAATTCAAAGAAAATTTAGTTCGAGTCACATATGGCGCACTTATCACTTGTTTGTTTTATTTTTTTTTAATTTTAGAGAAATTTTATTTCTATTTATGTTTTATCGACTCCGTATTTTGATTTTTTAAAATATATTTTTCAGGGGGTCTGAGTATTAAAATATTTTTACAATAACCTCAACTTTCACAATTTTTTTTCTAAGTACCATCCCAGTAACTCTTTCAGGATTCTACTAAATTAAGCTAATATAACATTTAAAAAACTAATTTATAAAATTTTCCAAGAAAATTTTCCAGTCGTCACTTTGATGTTGACGGATAATTTGGGGCATCTTTATAAATATTATCCTATTTTATAAAATAGTTCAAACCAAGATGTAAGGGAGTAAAATATGTCTCTTATACAAGGCTTCTTCATTAGCATTTAGTAATTACAGTTCGTATACGAGACAAGGGAAATAGCGACAGGATGGTGTGTCTATCAGCAAAAAAACCACAAGTTTTTCCACTATTTTACACCGTCATTTAGGCTATTTTATTACGTGCAAGTAACTTTTAGACTATAAAATTATTTCACAAAATTTATGGATAAAAAAATTAATACACTAAGAGTTAAGAGTACTAACATGCAACTTACCCTTTTAAACCATACTCACAGGATCAACAATAAGAGTGTAGAGACAGTCAAGTAAGGTAATCAACATATGAAACAAGAACAGCATAAAGAAATCGAAGTACAAATAAACAAGGAGGAATAATAAATTCACCTTTTTCCAGCTTCAACAGAAGAAACACCACAGACAATTAGCGAAAAATTTGTATCGAAAGTCCTGAATTGAGCAGGAAACTTCAAAATCTTGGAAGGATAAAACGATCCAGGCCTCAAAAATCGAAGATTGAGGGCGCCGTTTCGAGTATGGAATTTGAATTGGCCTCCAATTAGGGTTTCAGTACAGCCGGAGCAGTAAATTACACGTAGAGAATCCATCTCTTTTGCTTCACACACTCAAAGAATGAATAAATCAGAGAGAGAGAGAGAGAGAGGAGATATTATCGGGGATCAAAGGGAGCACAAGCTTCCATGGCCCATCTCCTCTTCTTCTGGCTTATCTTCCCGAAAAGATTGCACCTTTCGTCTCCCATCTCGTTTCTCACGTGATGATATTCATTGGGATGGGGGTAAGGGCTAAATGAGCAGAGTCAGCTCACGAGTTCTCGTGAGCCGGCTTGTCATCAAACTCAAAAGGTTCGGCTCGCTTTGAGCTCGAGCTGAACTGAGCCGACTCGTTTAGCTTATCGAACTAAGCCGAGCTGTCTCGTTTAGCTTATCGAACTCAGTCTGAGCCTAGTGAAGCTCAAGCTTATAAGCTTGTGAGGCTAAACGAGTACAAACGAGCTTTTCTTAATATAATATTTTTGATTAAAAATGACCAATGAAGCCAAATTTGAGACTAAATAAGCCAAGCCTGAGCACGAGCCTAGATTGAGCTTAAATGAGTTGAAATATTGTAAGCTTAGTTCGAACTCACCACGCTTAGATAGAGCCGAGCCGATCCCGAGCTTTTGACAAGCCGAGCTTGAGCTTGAACTTTCTGAGCTCGGCGAGCTTCGAGCCTAGCCCGAGTCTAGCTTAATGCAAACGAGCCTCGCCTCGAGCCTGGCAGGCTTAGGCTCGGCTCGGCTCGGCTCTGCTCAAATACACCCCTAGATGGGGGTAACCAGATCAAATATCCGATGAATTACTCGTGCTGGAAAAGGATCGGGGGTCCCAATTGTGCTCCTTTTTGAGGTCGAGAAACTCGATAAGTTTAGTGAATTAAGTTTAAACAAGGTAGTGTTTGACTTGTTAACGTTCATGACTAGTTTAATAAAGACTTGTTAATGGCTTGTTAAATATAGATATTAGCTTTAAAATGGAGTAATGATGACTCAATGAAAACAAGCTCGACCCAATTGTGATTTCGATTTGATAGAAAAATCATTTAACTCGGGTCTAATTATGAGTGTGACTTAACTTGATAACGAACTTCGATCAGCCTAATAATAAACTCAGTTCGGCTCATTTCGGCTAGCAAGATAAGTTGAGCTGAGTATAAAACATATTAAAATTTTATCGAATCAAGTTTAAACAAAGTTTAAAAAGCTCGATAAAAGCTTGGTTGCAACTCAAACTTGATTAGGTCTTATCAAGTTAGAGTGTCCAAAATCATTTACCAAGTTTGTTATTGTGTTGGGCCTTGAATGTCCTCGATCAAATGGAGCCCAAAATGCCCATTTATCTATTTTCAAAAAAGATAGGTAATATTATATTGGATTGTTGAGCTTTGGATACAATAGAATCAATATACATTGGTTCTTATTTGCTTTTAGGGTTTAATAAGTAATGAGTCAATTTCGAGTAGGCCTATGCCTCAACAATTCATTAAGGCTCTGTTGGGCACATGAAATTAAAATTGGATTATAAGATTGCAATTCCAATTTGAATTCTAAGTGGAATTCGAATTCTAAAGGAGTTGAAATTCCATTGTTTGGTTCATCAAAGGAATTGGATGTTAGAATTATAATTACATAATGATTCAAATCATCAAGGATTTTTTTTCAATTAAGCCGGAAAATTTCGAGCTTTAAATCAACGATACTCGAATTTTGGTCGTAGCAATTCACATTGCATTCGAGTTACTACAGTCGAAGCGATTTATTTCAAGTTTTATTTATTCGAGGCTCGAGTCAAATCGGGACAAGTATCGCGTCGGGTCAGTAGTGCTCATGTTATCTCGGATTTTCAGTTAATCGGGTTAGGTCTTTTTCAGGATTTAGGCTAGAATCGATTGGGTTGGTTGATTTAGGTCATTTCAAGCTCGAGTCATATTAGTGTTGGGACAGACGACTTGTATCATTTCAAATTTCGAGTCATCTTAGGCTGAGTTTGAGATGGGTCGGGTCATTTTGGGTTTGGGTCATATTAAGTTTTTGGTTAATTTGGTGGGATCATTTCCACTTCAGCTCATCTTGTTTACATCACATTCAAGTCGAGTAGTTTCAATTTTTAGATTTGAGTCGAGTTTCGAGTCAATCGGGTTGGGTCACTTCAGACTTTTAAGCTAAGGTAATTTTAGTTATTTCAAATTCAAGTCATTCGAGTTGGGTGATTTGGAGGTTTGGGTCAAACTTTAGGTTGTGTTCTAAGTATTTAGATTTTGAGTCATTTTGGTTTTGAGTCAATCAAGTAGGCTGATTTTGGGTTTTAGTCAGTGAAGTTACTATGGAATTGCAATTCCTTACCCCAACTCAAGGAATTTGAAAGTATAATTTTCAGTTAAAATCTAATTCCATGGAATTGGGCAATGGAATTGTAATTCCAATTTCAACAAGTGAACCAAACAACAGAATTGAAATTCTGGGCCCCAATTCCAGTCTCAATCCCAATGTCTGGCTCCAATTCAATACTTCAAACACAGCCTAAGTAGTTTTTAGGTTGTACTGTTTGTCAGTTTATGGGCTATTTATAGGCTTTTGTGTAGTTCACTTGCCATGAACACTTCATATCACCCCCAATTAGATGGCCAGTCTAAAAAGGTAAACCATTGCTTGAAAACTTATCTCAGATGCTTTTGCTTTGACAAACCTAAATGTTGGAATAAATGGTTGTCACTTGCAAAGCTTTGGTACAATACCAATTATCATAATAGCCTCAAACTTTCTCCCTTCCAAGCTCTACCTTGTTATGAACCCCCTTGACTTCATCAGGATACCCTAACTGGGTTTCCTACTTCTGTTGCTTCTGTTGATGAGTGGCTGTTTGAAAGACAAACCACCTTGCAGCAACTCAGGGCACATCTAGTACAAGCCCAATCAATAATGAAGTTCTTCGCTAACAAAAGCACATGTGAGAAGGTCCTAGAGCCTAGAGAATGGGTATACTTAAAGCTTGAGCCCTATAGAAATACCTCAAAAGCCATCACGAGGAATTTGAAGCTCTCCTCCAAGTACTATGGTCCATTTCTAGTACTTCAAAAGGTGGGGCAAGTTGCACACAAGCTCCAACTACCAGCAAGGTGCCTTATACACCTAGTTTTCCATATCTCCCAACTAAAGAAGAAGATTGGAAGCTAGGTTAGGGTACCACCCCAGCTTCCTTAGACAACAACACTGGGAGAATTGAAGGTTGCACCTGAGAGAGTTTTAGCTAAAATGGTGATTGAACGCAATAATGTTGCAGTGACACAATGGTTAGTTAAATGAACCAATGTGGAAGACAACGAAGCTTCTTGGAAGGACTATTTAGCACTCACGGTTCAATTTCCAAACTTTGTTAGCCATCCTTCAGGTCAAGGATTCTTTGAGGCCGAGATATTGTCATGTATTTCATGTGTTGAATAATTGTAAATATTGAAATTTATTTGTAATTTTGATGAGTGAGTCATACTTGTAATAGATTATTTACTAGTTAGTTACAAGTAGTTATACAAATGGCTATACATGTATTAGTATACTTGTAAAGGGATCATATAAATAGGTATATCTGTACAGAGAAAGGTATCAATAAAATTCATTCTTTTCCCTCTTACCTCACGTGCTCTCTCTATTTCTCCCTCTCTCCCTTTCTTTCTCTCTCTTTCTCTAGAACCTTCTCTTTTTCTCTCTCCTCAGCTCGTCTCCATAGCTGAACTTCTTTTCCCCAAACTCTTCTTCTTCTTCTTCCTTACTATCAAGTGCTAAACGTTACATATTTTTGGAATTCTCTTACAGTTGGAGCTCACTCAACCTAATGTTATAAATATTTAAGATGTATATTTAATTTTATAATTAATATGTGATAAATTATTAAATATTCAAAAAAAATGCTTAACTTAATATTACTTTTATAATTTGTTAATTTCTCTTACATTGTCCAATAAAAAAATTGAATGTCATTTTACATACTTTGTGCAATTTCTGATAAAATATGAAAATTGGAGAATTGTAAAAGAGGTAAGAATAAATATTCTTTTCTTATTGCTTGTATATCTTTTCCTGGTACAAAGCACATATTTATACAAAAGAAGAGAAAGACAAAATATGGAAAATGGAGGAAATCAAGGATTTTCCTTTACAAAAGAAGACCAAGGAGATCTTCAAATTGGGAAGGAGGATGAAGGAGGGGACGGCAATCAAGGAGCCCCAAAGAAGGAAAGGAGGATAATTATCCTAATCTAATTACAATTGTATTCTAATACGTATACAGGATTATTATCATACAATACAAGAAATATACAAGAAATGTACTATTCGACACTCTTCCTCAAGTTGGAGCATGTAAGTTTACAATGCCCCACTTGCGAAGTAGAGCTGTAAAGGTTGTGGCGCCAAGTCCTTTGGTGAAAATGTCCGCAACTTATCCTGAAGAACGAATGAACGAGGTCTCTATCTCCTTTGACAACAACTTGTCTCGAATGAAATGACAATCAATTTCAATGTGCTTCGTTCTTTTGTGGAAAACGGGATTGGAAGCAATATGAAGAGCGGCCTGATTATCACAAAATAAAATAGAAGCATAGTCAGTGGGAACCATGAGGTCAGTCAATAAATAACGCAACCATATTAGTTCACTAGTCGTGGTTGCCATAGATCGGTATTCTGCCTCGGCTGAAGAACAGGAGACCACACTTTGTTTCTTTGAGAGCCATGAAATTGGCCCATCCCCTAAGAACGTAACAAAACCTGTGGTTGAACGACGTGTGGTAGGACATCCTGCCCAATCTGCATCACAATAAGCTTGTAAACGAAGATTGTTATCCGAAGGCAAATAAATTCCTTATCCCGGTGCTCCTTTCAAGTATCGTAGTACCTGTGTTACTGCTTCAAGGTGCGATGCTCTAGGATCATGCATGAACTGACTCAGAATGCGAACGGCATAACTAATATCAGGTCTAGTTATCGTAAGGTAGAGCAGTTTTCCCACAAGTCTCCTGTATCTAGCCGCGTCTTCAATCTTATCCCCCACCTGATCTGCTAACCCATGGTTCTGAATGATGGGGGTAGAGGCTGGCCTTGCCCCTAGTAGACCGACTTCACTCAAAATGTCCAACACGTATTTACGCTGACTTAAGACGATCCCTTTAGGAGATCAAGCCACCTCGATTCCTAGGAAATACTTGATGGGCCCCCGGTCTTTGATCCCAAAAGAAGCATTTAACACTTCTTTTATTTTATTTATATGATCTTGATTGTTCCCGGTGATAATAACATCGTCAACATAAATTAATATTCCGGTAAAATTGCCATTATTATGAAAGGTGAAAAGCGAATAATCGGCTCTTGATTGTGTAAAACCGAGACCTAGCAGGGTGGAGGTAAATTTGTGATTCCAGTTACGTGAAGCTTGTTTAAGCCCATATAGAGATTTACGTAATCGACATACCTTGCCCTTATGTTGTTGCTCAAAACCCTGTGGAAGTTTCATGCAAACTTCCTCATCCAAGTCCCCATGCAAAAAGGCATTATTTACATCTAATTGTTGTAAGATCCAACTCCTAGCAACCGCAACTGCTAGAACACATCGAATAGTGACTAATTTGGCAACGGGGGCAAAAGTATCATGATAATCTATACCTTCAACCTGAGTGTAGCCTTTTGCGACTAATCGTGCCTTGTACCTTTCAATCGACCCATCTGACTTGTACTTCACTTTATAGACCCACTTTGAGTCAATGGCCCTTTTTCCTTGTGGCAAATCCTCTAGCGTCCATGTCTTATTTTCCTCTAAGGCACGAATCTCCTTCTCCATGGCGTCTCTCCAATGTTTGTATTCCACTGCCTGGTTGAACGTTTTCGGCTCATCACAAGATGTGATGGCACTCAAAAAGTTACAATGAGCATTAGAAAAATGCACATTAGTAGTGAAATTCGAAATGGGGTACACTATACCAGAATTGGCTGAAGGAGTGGTAGCAGGAGTATGGGCTATAGAGGAACGAATGTCACAGATATAATCTTGATATTTTTCCAGTGCAAAACGTGATCGAGTGCTCTTTTTGACCTCTTGAATGCCCTTTTCATTGACCCGTGAGTCCACAACATCATCTGCCGCAACATTGGGTCTTGTCCCGAGATCTCTTTCGGTACCTAAGGGGCTGACCGAACCAGCCTCTGCTGGTTCTGTGTGGCTCTGTTCAGATCAATCAGACCGGTTTGCAGGTACTGACCGAACAAGCACTGTTCGGTCAGCAAGAGTCGGCTCACCGTGTGTCGGTTCGCTACCATAGAACGCAGAATTCGGGTTTTGTTTAACGTATTTAGTGGTCACATCTTGGGTTTGAATGAAAGGGAAAATTTCTTCATAAAAATGAACATCTCTCGAAGCGACAATTTTGTTTTCTTCCGGATTATAAATTTTGTACCCTTTTTGCCCATGTGGATAACCTACAAATATACTCGAAGCTGCCCGATCATCAAATTTATCACTTTTCTAATCTTTTGTTCGATTATAGCATAAACTCCTAAAAACACGCATATGGTCATACGTGGGTAATTTACCAAAAAGCATTTCATAAGGGCTTTTATTGTGAAGAACAGAAGAAGAAGTTAAATTAATCAAGTAAGCTACTATCAAAATGACACACCCCAAAAGTTTTTAGGTAATCTGGCCTGAAAACGAAGTGCTCTTCCTACTTCCAAAAGATGTTTGTGTTTAAGTTGTACCACCCCATTTTGTTGCGGTGTTCCAACTAGAGAAGTCTAGAACTGAATCCCGTGACTCGTGTAAAACTCCAGAAGCTGTCCATACTGGAACTCTTGCCCATTATCACTCCTTATTTGCTTAACCTGAAACCCAAACTGTGTTTTGACCATATTACAAAAATCCATGAGTAGCTTATGTGCTTGGGATTTCTCTCTCATGAGAAAAACCCAAGTACATCGACTATAATCGTCAACAATAGTGAGAAAATACCGAGCACCAGTTAGAGACAAAACTCAATAAGGACCCCAAATATCACAGTGTATAAGATCAAAACAACCACGAGTCTTAGTAACAGATGAAGGAAAAGGCAAACGTGCCTGCTTGGCACGATGACAAATATCACAAGCAACATCAACTTTCTTAATACTCAAATTGGGAAAAACACTGAAACGACACATGACCCAAACATTGATGCCAAAGCACGGCATCTTTATTCAATTCTACCGAAAAAGCCGAACCCGTGGTCTGCGCTTGCAATAGGTATAGCCCATCTCGCTGTCTACCCGCTCCAATCAGCCTCTTCGAGTGCAGGTCCTGTATATAGCAAATATCATGATGAAAAGTTAATGTGCATTTTCCACTTTGAGTTAACTTGCTCACTAATAAATTGTAGCGAAAACCAGGCACGTAGAGCACATCATGGAGGACAAAATTTTCTGAAATTTTGACTTTTCCCACATGGGTCACAGTCAACGAGGCCCCATTTGGTAACTTAACAGGCCCAACCAAATTATTCACATTCACATCAAACATAACAGATAGAGAGGACACCATATGGTCCGTTGCACCTGTGTCGATTATCCAATCACGAGATGACAAAGCTTCACTTGTTAACACTAGGAGAGGATGTAGTAGGACCAAGGAGTGATAAGAGCTGTTGATATTGAGCCGCGGAGAGACCCGAAATGGGGCTGCTGGCGTCCTCCAGTGGCTCGGTTGTTGCTGCGGCTGCAACCGACCCTTGACTTCCTTTGCCTTGTCCCTTGTTCTTCCAACCTGGTGGATATCCAATCAACTCAAAACACCGCTCCTTCGAGTGTCCCTGTTTCTTGCAATGCGCACATGTAAAACAGTTAGAACGATGAGTACCCGCCACCGAAGTGGCGCCACCTTCCACGGTTTTTGCCGCCAAAACCGTGGCCTCAGGGACAACGTGCGAACCCGCTGCGACGTTTTGTTTTTTCTCCTTCTGACACAATGTCGAATATGCACTACTAACAGATATCAAGGGCTTTGTGTTCATAAGTTGTGAACGAATAGTCGAAAAAGAGGCATCAAGACCCATCAAAAGGTCTAACAATTTTTCCATATCTCGAATTTGTGAAAAGGCTTTGGCATGTCCACAAGTACAAGGTGGGATCTCCACTAGCGTATATAATTCATCCCACAAAAATCTCAATTTGGTGAAATAAGTGGAAATGGGTAAATTATCTTGCCTCAAGTGCTAGATCTCGCGTTTTAATTCGTAAATACAAGGGACGTTCCCTTGAGAAATTCTCTCTTGTAGATCTAGCCAAATATCATGCTCGGTTTCCAAATAGGTAATGCTCTCATTAATTTCTTTAGAAACAGAATTTGAGAGCTAAGTTGCAACCATGGAGTTGCATGCGCTCCAAGTTTCAAAATCCGGTGAATCTTCATCCGGTTTAGCAATACTGCCATCAAGAAAACCTACTTTCCTCTTTGCCTTAAAAACCTTAAGGATTGCCCTTCTCCATGAAGGGTAATTGGGTCCCGTTAAGATGTTTTGAACAAAAATTAAGCTCGGATTATCCGAAGGATGCAGATAAAAAGGTGAACATCAATGACTCCCTCTGTCGGGAGAGCTGGCATGATATTTTGATTAGGACTAACCTGAGAAGTCTCACTATCGTTAACACCGGCCATATTCTACCAAATCAAAACACCAAACAAGCACAAGAAGCAAGAGGGAAGAAGTAAAACTCACAGGGCACTAAGAGTGCAAGCAAAACGTGGTGACTGCTTGATGAAAAATACCACTTTAATGCAAGATTGAACCTTGCTCTGATACCATGATAAAATATGAAAATTAATAAAATATAAAAATTGGAGAATTGTAAAAGAGGTAAGAATAAAGATTCTTTTCTTATTGCTTATATATCTTTTCCTGGTACAAAGCACATATTTATACACAAGAAGAGAAAGACAAAATATGAAAAATGGAGGAAATCAAGGATTTTCCTTTACCAAAGAAGACCAAGGAGATCTTCAAATTGGGAAGGAAGATGCAGGAGGGGATGGCAATCAAGGAGCCCCAAAGAAGGAAAGGAGGATAATTATCTAATCTAATTACAATTGTATTCTAATACGTATACAAGATTATTATCGTAAAATACAAGAAATATACAAGAAATGTACTATTCAACAATTTCCTTTACATAAATAATATTATACTTCCAAACTTAGTTTTGTTGTTATTCAAATCCCTAAGTTTGTTGAGATACACACGAAAGTATTAAATTATATAACAAGGCCAGAGGTGGCCACGGGCCAGGTTGGGCCAGGCCCCCACTGTAGCAAGCAAGGCCGGGCCGGGCCTAGGTCCCGGCCTCTGGAGCTCAACCCGACCCTAGCCCGGGCTTGGTCCCCTCCCCCCCCCCCCCCCCCCCCCCCCAGTTTTTTAAACATGCAAAATTAAAAAAATACAAATTCGTTTTGTACAAAAATTATTATAATTTATTGATGAATAATATAGGATCCAAATACAATCCATCACAATCAATAATAATGCTAAATATATGTAATAAAATAAAATGTATAATAAATAATAGTAATGATAAATAATGTAACAAATACAACTGCAAGCAGTTGGTAGGATCTATTTAAAAGTACAAACATATTTATTAAAAAATACAAACAAGATATAGACGTACAACAATAAGAAATTACTCTACGCTGGTTGGGGGGTTGCTGTGCCGCCATCTGACGTATCGGTAGTGCGGTCGTCTTCATCCTCGCTCGATGAACCCATCCTCATTATGTTTTGGCCCCTCGCCTCTGCGTGCATCCAGTCCTTTAAGCACACGGACATCTCCAAGCTGGACGGTGATAGCTTCGCCCTCTTCGTTCCAAGCAACCTGTCACCAAGACTAAAAGCACACTCCAATGCTACTGAAGACACCGGACACATTAGCATATCACGTGCCATGGTGGAAAGCACGGGATATTGGGTTTGATTTGTACACCATCATTTTAAAATATCACATTGCGGATTCGCCGGTGTCTGGAAGAACTAGATTAGCAGCGTCCGCATATAGTAATCTAACTCGTCACATGACGTGGAAGTTTGTGTGGGCGTGAATTGGCCCAACAACTTCCACGCAATCGACGACTGTGCACTACTTCTGCTAGATGTGGAAGATCTAACTGGAGTAGGAGTAACATATGGATTATCAGATGATAATCTCTGAGAATAATGAGAAAATAAAGTGTGTTGGTCTGAATCAACTTGCGCAATAAATTTTTCTGTATTGAATTCATATTTTAATTTTTCGTAAAAATATTTGACAAATAAGTTCAAACCTGTGAGTTTACAACGGGGATCCAGAATAGTGGCAAAACAGTATATAAGGGGTAGTTCAGAATAATATTTATAAAACTTGATTTTCATTGCTTTAATCGATTCAATCAACACGGGGTTCGATTCATTTTCCGACATCCAAGATACAATATCAATCAATCAAGATATTGCTTGTGGTATGGTCGGATAATAGCAACCGGAAAAAAAGTTTGTAGCGTCTCTAAAAATGGTAAAAAGTTTACAAATTTCTTTAATTGTGTCCCATTGTACATCGTTTAGATAATAATCACTTAAATCTGAATGAGTATCCTGTACAAATTCCACCAAGACATCCTTATATGGTAGTATGCGCTCTAACATTTCTACGGTTGATGACCACCTAGTTGGCGTGTCCAATTTAAATTGTTTATACTCTAACCCATGTGTCTTACAGAGAAGTTTAAATCTTCTCTTTCTGGTTCCGAATGATTTTATTGCTATTCTTACATCTCTTAAGGTGGAAAGAGAAGCGTTTATTAGATCTAAACCATCCATCACTATTAAATACAATATATGACAGATGCAACGTAAATGAAAACACCGCCCACCTAACACGGGTTTCATATGCCTACTTAGTTGTTTAACGGATGCGTTATTACTAGTAGCGTTGTCGAACGTGATACTAAAAATAAGACGCTCTATCCCCCACCGGCGGACTGCCTCTATAATCGCACCCATGATTATGTCGGCAGTGTAGGGATAATCTAAATATTCAAAATGGATTATTCGTTTTTAAATGGTGAAAATGGAATCGATCCAGTGCGCCGTTACGCACAAGTAAGGCACACTGGGTTTGGACTTCCAAGTGTTGGACGTCAACAAGAACATGCTCGTGTTCGCCCTAAAAATTTCGAAAACCTCAGTTTTCATCTTATTGTAAGCTTTAAATGCGTCCCGCTTTACAGTGTTCTGAGGAACCCTTACGATGGCGGGGTTCACCCCTGTTTGGAGATACTCCACGAAACCAGGGTCTTCGCTAGTGGTAAAAGGTTTTTTAGACTTAATTACAGATTTAGCTCGGTCCTGTCTATTAGTTTCTTGGGAAAACCTAAAGTTAGCAAGCTCGCCAGTCGCTTGCTGTACTAAATGTTGTTGGGCTCTAACTGGGTCTTGTTCGGGGTGGCACCTAATTATATGTCTAGTTAATGTGCCTGTCCCACTGCCTGGTAGATGACTAAAGGGCTTGGGTGGGTCACATAATGTACAAATCGCTATATTATTGTTCATATCTAAGTTGAAGTGCTTCCATACCCCAATAGTACTACGCCTACTAGTACTACTTCTTGCGGGCTAGGGTTCGGTGGTGGGTGTGGGTTCCTCTTGAGTCTGTGAGTCTCCACTACCACCACCCGACTCAGAAAAATCCTGGTCGTTGTAATACTGTTGTTGTTGGAGGTCCCAATCTATGGTGTCAGTGAATGGAGGTGATGGGTCTGACTCTAAAAATGCTCGTTCATCAGTTTCAAGTTCTACAACTCTACCCCTCTTAGGTACTTTAGGTGGTCAAGAAGAGCTAGAACTAGAACGACTAGCTCCAGACGAAGATGCTCGTTCATCAGTATCAAGTTCGACAACTCTACCTCTCTTAGGTACTTTAGGTGGTCGAGAAGAGCTAGAACTAGAACGACCGGCTCCAGACGAAGATACATTTTGTGCCATGGTAGTATAAATGATTAGTATTTAAAAAATGCAACTACTAATGCTAATTAAGTAGATAAAAATGTGAAACAAATAAAATTTTGATATTAAAATTACCGAGGTGAATAATAAAATTCAAACTTGATCGAGATTCTACGAGCTAGAAGTGCACAATTCTTGCAAGTAGAAGGAAGTAGATGAATATAGAAAGAGAAGAGAGAATTGGATGAAGATTTGTTGTGAGGAAATGGAATGGGGGGATGGGTATTTATAGGTAAATTATTATTATTATTTTTTAATTGAAAAGCAAGAGCCGTTGGGTTCTTCACTTGCTTGGGCTCACGCCCGGCCTGGCCTGGCCTGGCCCGTGCCGGCTTGGGCAAGGCCTGACCCCAAAATATTTGGGGCCCATGGCCAGGCCCGGGTAAGGCCGGGTTTGGGCCCGGCCCCGCCCGCTACTCGGGCCAGGCCCAGACAGGCCGGTTCGAACCATGTTTCGGGCCGACCCTGCCCACTTGCCACCTCTAAACAAGGCACATGTGTCAAGTACACTAAATGCACAAGGTAAACATATAACTAAAAGAATATACATATACTTAATTTATATATCTTAATTATATATTTAAAAATATATTAAAATGAGTAGTTAACTCAAAGCTAACCCAATTAACTAGAGTTTGGGTTGAAGGTTTGATAAAAATTTGATATATGATCCCAACTCCTATTCAACTCTATCTAACCTATTGTTCGAGAAATGCTTCTGCACTTGTATTCAAGAGTGTTAAACTGCTTCATGACAAGCTATGTCGTACTTAACCTTGATATTTTACAGCTTGTGGTTCATCCCATCTCTTGTCTGCCATTATTTCATGTAGTTCAGTGATGTGACAAAGACCTACCCCGTTTTCATTTCCGTATCCGATCTGTCCCATATTGTCATGAAGCCCAAAAGGCCCATTCATCTATTTCCTTTTTAATAGGTAAGATTAGTTGTTACAAGGTCCATAAAAGATGAGAATGAGGGAGGAGGTTCGTTGAGTTTTAAACTCTTGATGTGGTCAAATAGGGGTGTTGATTTAACTAGAAGTCAGCTCTAGAAGCTCATCTAATCGTTGTGAACAGATGGGAACAATCTTTTAGGGCTTAATGAGTACTGAGTCAATTTCGAGTAGGCTTGTTAGTAGCATAAGCGACTTGTTCAGTAGGTTTTAGGTTGTGTGTAATATGTATATTTTATGAATACTTGTACTTATTTTTGTGGTTAGTTGCCTTAAGCAAGGTTGCTAGCAATGTAATTAGTTTGTTTGAGTTAGTTGGTTGTTGTGTTAGATTATTATATAGGTAGTTACACAGTTTGTTGTTAATCTCCTATGTATGTAAGTAGTAGACTGTACTGCAGTGCATACTAATTCACTGATGAAATGAGAAGAGGGCTCTAGTTTTCTCCCTTTAATTTGATTTTCTCAATAATATCCATCTTTCTTGATCTGGATTCTTTGATTATAATAGCATGTATGCTTAGATAGCTTTAAAAAGCTTTTTTTTCTATTATATGACAACTCTGACATCGTTTTAAACATGCTTTGCTAAAACACGAACTTATTAAAGCGCCTCAAACTTGAACCAGATGGTTTTCAACTGAAATTGGTTTATTTTAATCCCCTTATTGATACCTCCCGTCTATTTTTTTTCCAATAATTAACGGCAAAGTCGTAGTACATACCGGGTCTCGATTCAGCAAGACCTAAACCATTCCGTAAATGGAGATGGGTACAAAATTTCAGATCAAAACGGGAAAAATTAGACACCAAAGACAAACAGAACAACATTACCCGAACAAGAAAGGACCAAAGGCTAATAAGGCACCAGTTGAATTCAAAACAGGCACACACACAGTCACACATCCCAGCCAAAGATGAACAATCTCAAGAGGGTGAAAAACAGGAGAGGGAAATCCCCTCTTCCCTGCATTGCAAGCAAGGTACCAGACATGAAACCGGACAGGGAGGGTACCGAGCCCACAACACAACAAAGGGGAAGGAAAATCCAGAATGGTGGGTGAAGTCAGGAAGCCTCTTGAGGAATTATATTGCCAGAGAGACCTAGCTGTAGTAGGTGATCACATCAACAAAGACACAACCAGACCCTACTAGACTAGTCCTAAAAACAAAATTGATGCTGGTACAGGAGAGGTGCTGATACAGGGATATTTTGACTGGACCTGCGACGGTACTTGGGGGGATGCTTGGTGGTGGAGATGGACCTTGGCGGTGGCCATTGAGACTCGGCGGTGAAATGGTGGCTGCTGGAGGTGGTGGGCTTGGAAGTGGTGTCGTAGGTGGTTGCTAGTCGTGGTTGGGATCGGTGCATGGCAGTGGAGGAAGGTGGTTCGGTGGGGGGAGGGGAGACGAAAGGTCTCCCCTCCCGGGTGGTGAAAAGGGTCAAAAATGCATCCGAAACAGGAGCCCAGTGACTCGGCGCAGTTGAAGGACCTTGACGATGGAACTTGGTGGTGGAGATGGAGACTTGGTGGCGTGTGGAACTTGGCGCTGGAGATGGACAACGGCTGATGATGGCCCCTCTGCAACGAAGGAACTCGGCTAAGAAGATGGACCAGGGTGACGGCGGTGGCAGTGGAAACTTGGCTGCGAAGTAGAGGAGGGAGAGAGGAGACGACCATCACCAAAAGGACCCAACACTCGACAACCTGTCACCTGAACAGGAGGGAGACACGACGGAGGAGAGTGACCCAACACCAACCCAGAAACCCATGACCCGAAACGACCCAAGTCGTGGCCGGCGGATGGAGAGGCGGGCCGCCGGGGGGGGGGGGTGTTTGAAAGGTCTCCCCCTCGATGAATTTTGAAATTTGCCCTCTCCCGTCTATTTTATATCTATTTAGTATTAGAGGACAGCCATATCTATAAAGTTCTCTAGAGTTTAGGTATGTGTCATTTACAATAATATGATGTAATGTGCATTTTTTATGTTATCTGTATAATATATATTTTATAATATATATTCATATTTTTCTTGAATAAAAGAAATGATCAATTGAAAATAATTATACTTGTAGCGGTATCCATGCTATATTTTGCTAAATTTGATACTCTAACTCCAAACTATTGACTTATAGTTGATTCTTTACCTTATGTTTTGCTTCTTGCTATAGCTATTGTACATAACACAATATAAAAAAAAGTCAAATTAGTATATATCTCTCTCCAGTTTGTCAATGATTATAATAAGGTGTTATAGACATAAATATAATTATATATGGTTTTTGCATTAGTCAATAAACTTTTGATCAAATTTTTCTACAGAACCAAATAATACATAAATGTATTAAATTCGATTCAATTCTTATAATAGTTTACAAGATATATTTTTAGGTGCATTATATATAGGGATTTGTTATTGTCAGCGCAAAAATTATTATTATCATAGCAATAATAAAGGAACATACCAAGTGCCTTAAGGGCTCCCCCCTACGTAGGGTCTTGGGGGGAGTGGATGTACGCAGCCTTCCCTCTTCAGGGTGTTAACTAGAAGAGAGGTTGTTTCCGAGTGCCCCCAACCTGAGGGTGAGGACTTCCCAGGAGGTCACCCATCCTAATATTACTCTTACCCTAGCACGCTTAACTTCAGAGTTCTAATGAGATTCGGTGACGGCGTGTTGGTGCCCTCTTTAGTTCATAACAATAATGCCACTTACAAATAATAAGAGCTACAAAAATGTCTTAAAAAGTATGTTCTTACCCTGACAATAATAATCATATATGGCTTTTGCATGGACCAAAGAGGGCATCAACACGCCGTCACCGGATCCCATTAGAACTCCAAAGTTAAGCATGCTTGAGCGAGAGTAGTACCAGGATGGGTGACCTCCTAGGAAGTCCTCACCCTCAGGTTGGGGGTACTGGGAAACAGCCTCTCTTCAGGTTAACACCCTCAAGGGGGAAGGCTGCGTACATCCGCGCCACCCCCCCCCCCCAAAAGACCCTGCGTAGGCGGGAATCCTTGAGGTAATGGGTATATTCCTTTATGTTCCTGCATTAGTCAATGAACTTTTGATCAAATTTTTGAACAGAACCAAATAATACATAAACGTATTAAATTCCATTCAATTCTTATAACATAGTTTACAAGATATGTTTTTAGGTGCATTATATATAGGGATTTGTAATTGTTAATGCAAAAATTATTATTGTCATAGCAATAAAACGACTTACAAATAATGAGAGCTACAAAAATGTCTTAAAAACTATGTTCTTACTCTGATAATAATAATTTTGTCATGATAACAACATTAACCTGACATTACCCTATCTATGTTATATATTATTGTAAAGGCCCCATATCTCTCAAATTCCTCCAAACCCCAGTCCTAAGCATTTTAAGCTATGACTTCTCCAATAATAAATTCACTATAGCATTTAAGCATTTTAATTAACTAATAAATTCACATATTGTGCTTTTAATTTTTTAAATTGAATAAAAAGGAACAAAAATAATATCCATATAATTCTTTATTTACCACTTCAGGTTGGGGGTCCCCAGAAACAGTCTCCTTTCCTGCCGGAAGGGGTAAGGCTGCGTACATCACCCGCCCCAGACCCTGCGTTATGCGGGAACCGCAAGGCACTGGGACTGTTGTTGTTGTTGTATAATTCTTTATTTAGTATATGAAATGTCACAATTTAAAATTAAAAAATTTATTACTTAGTTATTCTGAGATAGATTGGTGCATATATAGAATGTAATAAGGTAATTAAATCAATAACAAAAAGCACACAAAATAAATATCATATAGTTGCTCAAATATTTGACCTTTTTTGCAACTTATGTTAGCATATTGAAAAGACAACGATATGAAAATAAAATTTAACAAATTATGATAGAATTTGTTCTTACTATAATAATTTATAATATTTCTTTAGTTTACGATTATGACTTTTTTAATTTCAACCTTGAATAATTCATTCTATAAAGTTACTTAAAATGTAAACAATAGTCGTATGGCACGTGTGACAAAACTAAGTATAAAAAAAAGCAATATTCTCAGTGCCCAAAGGGCTCTCCCCTCAGCAGGGTCTGGGGGGGATGGATGTATGCAGCCTTCCCCTTTTAGCATAATACCTTGAAAAGAGACTATTTTCGAGTACTCCCAACCTGAGAGGTAAGGACTTTCCAGCCGGTTACCTATTCTGGTATTACTCTCGCCTAGGCAAACTTAACTTCAGAGTTCTAATAGAATTCGGTGCCAGCGTGTTTGTACCCTTTTTAGAGTGACAAAACTAAGTATAGAATTACAAAACTAAAAATTATTTCAACTTTGGAAAAATTAATCTATTTATTTATATATATACACTACAATCTATCATAGAGAAGTCGTTACTTCTCCCAACACTATTCTAAGTCTAATCAGGAAAATTTGAGAGAGGGTCTTTTCAACTTTCTTATGATTAAATGGATATGCTAAAATGACATATGAATTTGACAATATAAGGTAGTTTACATTGAAATTCTTTTTTTGTCGTAATTCATTGAAACTTTAAGGAAACATTGTCATGACTTTTATAAATTGGTATAATTATGTACAAAACCATCATTTTTTTATATATAAAATTAGTCAGATTTGTACAAAAATTCATTAAATTCTAACATAAGGTACCTAAGTAATAAAAAATTAAAACCTTGGGTTATCTCATACCTAAGTAATAAAAAATTAAAACCTTGGGGTATCTCATTATATATAATAGGTGATAAATGTTCAAACTTAAAAGTACCTAAGTGATAGTTTTCCTTCAATATTTATACTATTTTCTTCCATAAACACTCATAAATATTATGTCGAAAGCCAAAGAAATTGTAATAAAAGGCCAATTATCTCCAGTATACATTGAGACCTACACCTTAAATTCACAACATGGTGCCACCCAAATGGTCTTTGCCAGAGGGTCCGTATTGGGTATTCGCTCGATAAACCAATGTATATCTTATATATTTTGTATATGTTTTTAATATATTTATAAAGTTCTCTCTTTTTCACATATTTTTTAGAGTCAATTACTATCGCATATTACTTACTAATACTAAAAAGTCATTATGAGTGATGTTCTTATTTGAAATTTTCCTTGAAATTAATGATTTGCAGCTTAAACTTTAAAAAAAAGGCATTAGAAGAATTTATAATTCAAAAAATCTCTGTCTTTATTTAAAAAAAAAAAACATAAACTTCTCTCATAATCTATAAAACAAATAAATACAAAGTTTATTATTTTACTAGAAATAACTATCGTTCAACATAAATTAATAATGTATGGAAGAGGTAAAAATATATTCTTCAATCTTAAGGGGAAAAAATGATGAATAAACTTTACTTCAAGTCTAAAAATATTAGATTTTTAATTTTATCCCAATAAAAGGTAATAAATATAAGTACTATTCTATTAACAAAATAAACATCATTGTCTAACTCACATTGAAAACTATCAAATACATCAAAATAACACAATGTGAAAAAAAAGCCAAAAATAGCCATGTAAATCCAAAATAAATCTTTCAATCTTATATAAGATACAATTTATAACAAAAATAAAATAATATATTCATTATGTAATATAAAAGAAAAAATTAAAAATAAGAGTACAAATAAAATAAAAATACTATTTAAAAAATTTAATTTGATAATACATCAAAAGAATATTTTCAAACATAATAGCCTTGTGCATAGCAGGGGATCACACTAGTACATATTATTTATAACAAGGTAACACCATTACAATTAAAATCACGGGTTCATTAAGGAGGAGGTGGAATATATATAATGAATTAGCTCAGATAGCCTACAAGCAGGATTCTATCCCCCACCCCCCCCACAAAACAAAGAAATGATATTTTATTAAATTCAAGTAATATAAGAAACTGCTTGAGACACTTAAAGGTCGGGGCCTCAAATTTTGAGAGTTGTATTTTCAAAATTTTAATTGTTATAATTTAAAAATTTTTTGATTTAAATTTTTATAATTCGTTGTATTAGTAACTATGCGAAAATTATAAGCGAGAGTGTCTAACTAGGCTACTAATTAGGTCAAAATGCAGTGTTTTTAAGTACAACAATAAATCTGATATTTACATTGACACAATTGGTAATTATGGTGAAGTCGAGGGTCAAAGTATAAGTAAAAATGGACTTTTTTTGTCAAAATGGTACAATCTAAAAAAAAATTTATAAAATAGGCATATTAGGAAAAAGAATAGCAAAATGACAAGCTTTTCTGTAGATTCTTCATTATACGCTATTTGAAATGGATTACAAAGGGTACATGCCGTTTGAAACGGATTACAGCCAACTTGTGCCCCCACCCGCTTTTATATATATAAACTATTTGTGCTTGAGCAGTAATAGGGAGGATATTAGCCTAGTGGTAAGCATGCCTTTACCCGTTCTTGAGGATGCGGGTTTGATTCTCCATATATGTACTTTTTCATGGCATTTATTCAAGGTTTTTCTTCTACTTCTTCTTCTTTTTTTTTTTTTTTTTTAAACACTAATGTTAAAACTTTTGTTCAAGTTTTATTTAAAGTTTAATTTTACTTTATATAAATTTATTAACTTATAAATAATAATTATTTAATATTATTTCTCATATGTTAATATCTCTATTTTTTAATAATATTTTATAGTAATTTTATTTTAATAATTATATATTTAGTTTTAGTTAATTAATTATGCAATAATATTCTATGAATAATATTTCTTATATGTTAATATCTCTATTTTTGAATTAATATTACAATACATGATAATTATTTAATAATAGTTTTATATGTTAATATCTCTTTTTGTTAATTAATATTTTACTATAAATAATAGTTATTTAATATTATTTGTTTTATGTTAATATCTCTATTTTTTACTAATATTTTATAGTAATTTTATTTTAATAATTATATATTTAATTTTAGTTAATTAATTATGCAATAATATTCTATGAATAATATTCCTTATATGTTAATATCTCTACTTTTTAATTAATATTTTACTATAAATAATAATTATTTAATAATATTTTTATATGTTAATATCTCTACTTTTTAATTAATATTTTACTATAAATAAAATTTATTTAATATTATTTCTTATATATTAATATCTCTATTTTTAATAATATTTTACTATAATTTTATTTTGGTAATTAAATATTCAATTTCAGTTAATTAATTATACAATAATAATCTATGAATAATATTTCTTATATTTTAATAGCTCTACTTTTTAATTAATATTTTAGTATAATTTTATTCTAATAATCTATAAATATTATACAATATTTTACTATAAATAATAATTATTTAATATTAAAATATTAAATTATATCATTTATAAATATTATATAATATTTTAATATAATAATAATTATTTAATATTAAAGTATTAAATAATTATTATTTAAATTAAAATATTAATTAAAAAGTAGAGATATTAACATATAAGAAATATTATTCATAGATTATTATTGCATAATTAATTAACTAAAATTAAATATATAGTAATTAAAATAAAATTACTGTAAAATATTATTAGAAAATAGAGATATTAACATAATCGAACACCTTATACTCATAAAAATTGAGAACAAAATCAAGCAAAACTTTACTAATCATAAGCAACCATGGAAGGTTCAAGAGTTTTAATGATTGATTATAAATCGTCTTTTAGATTGTTAGAAATACAGACGTGCACAACGACAATACCACGTATACCAACGTGTGAAATACTACTCAAAATACTGTTATGAATTACCGAAAAATACCCAAAAATTACAGTATAAATAAAACGAAAATGCCGTTGAAAATTACAGTGAACTGACCAAAAATTGCAGTAAAATTCCTAAAAATCACTGTAGATTGATCAGCAAAAGATACTCGAAAATAAGCATTAAGTCTCGGGACAACGCAGTAAAATATTCCAACCGCAGCCGAATAAATGAATACGACAATCAAATAATACTGTAGGAGGAAGAGTGGATTAGAGAATACCAAAGGCACCGCGCCGTGGGAAATATCACTGTCCTAAAAGACGATTTCGCCGTTGCTTCGGTGCAAACAGCTGTATTGGCAGCCGTCCTCTAGGATTAACACGGTCCAACTAATAGGGTGCACTCGCTAGTAGCCGGGTAGGAGTGCCTATGACCTTTGCCCAAAATCTGGATCTGGTTAGGTAGAGATCGCAATTGATAAGAGTAAACGTCGAATTACTATCATTATAACCGCTATCACTCTCCTTGTTACAACCCACTGAGGGAAAGAGGAACTCTGAGCCCAGACGCTACCTTCATGACCAAGAATGGCAGCGGCGAAGAGGTGCTGGCCGGTGCCATCAATGTCACACATCAAATGGTCATCAACGTAAGTTTGCCACGACATTTTGATCACCGAATCGAAGCTTTTTTACAGAAATGAAACAGGAAATTGGAGAATTGATCACTTCAATCGGCAGGTATGAGATAAATAGGGGAGAGAGAGAGGAGAAAAAGTAATCTGGTACAAAGCACAGAGGAGGATTTGGTGTTTAAAATAGTGGGATGTGAATTAATGGTGTTTTAATTTGCAACGGTAAAATAACGGATGTAATAAATTACAAAAGTAATATTATTAATTATTAATGAATCTCCAGCGGGCATATTTAACGATATTAAACGGCTAGTAACGGGTTTTGAAAAAATTATGTTTTCATTATACTTAAGGTTAGCTTGTATCATTTTTCCAACAGCATTAAGCCGATGTAAGCTATTTTGGACACAGGCTCTTTAAATAGGGAGATTTGTCCCCCCCCCCCCCCCCCCCCCCCCCCCCCCCAATTTTTTTTTTTCTATTTGTTAAATGCTAGAGCTTAAATTCGAACTTCCCACATCCACTCTTTGCGAGCTAAACGAGACCTTTGTATCGTAGGACATGATTTTATAATACTTTTTATATAAAGCCAAAAGGTAAGTCCACAAATTTTGGAGTAAGAACACCCTCATTTATAATATATATAATTTTATTTTACTTTTAAAGGAAAAGAAAATATTCTTTTACTTTTATTTAAAATAAAAAAATAACTTTTAATTTGATTTAAAACCATTTTATGTTATTACCTCGGATACTGCTTGATTGTTATTATGGAAAGCCTTAACTATATATTAGTCTCAGATTTTTGTAGGTTTCGTGAAAGTAGTTTTGCTTGGAATTTTCATATGATCCCATCATTGCTTGAATTTGGCCAAACCTAGCCAACTCAATCAAGTTCGGTAAAGCCAATCAAGGTCGGTCAAAGTAGGTCAAGGTCGGTCAACGCCGGTCAAAGCTGGTCAAACTTGGTCAAAGTCTATCAAACTTGGTCAAAGTCGGCCAAACCTAGTCAAACCTTGCAAAAATCGGTCTTCCTTGGCGAAATTCCATTGAAACCAATTCAATTTGACCAAAATCGATTTAACATGACAAAATTGTAAGAAATCGTTAAATTTTGGTCGGCTAATCCGAATATTTATCGTGAAATTCTACTTTATCTTCATTTTACCTCTTTAACTTTCAGCTTTATTTTAGGCATGCTTCGTTGGTTTATACCCAGCTTAAATATGAGACTTACGCAAAATATTTTGCTAGTTAGGCAAGATGAATAGCGAAGGGTAGCTATTAAAGATGTAGAATTATGTAGAAAAATCCATATTTGACGAGAGATTCACAGTCAAATATTGGGAGTATAAAATTTTAACCTTTTAGTGTGCTAGTAATCTTTGAGATTTAACTTACATAAAAAGTTGTTAAAATCAACAATATATGTCGGATTCAGCAACACTTGAAGTATTTGATTTCCATTTTTTCTGTCCTCTCCTGTCTTCATATTTTCGAAAATTCCGAACATATAGCACATAAAGGAGTCGGTTCCCAAAATAATGCTAAAAAAAAAAAATTAAAAAAATAATGCTGAAAAAAAAATATTTCCAAATCTATTGTTGAACCGCGTTTACTAAACGCGGCTTTGATAAACCGCGTCCAAAAACAGCGTTTAATATTGGAATAAATCGCATTTTAATAACGCGGTTATATCTATTAAACCGCGTCGCGGTTTTATGTTGTTATAACCGCGTTTCTATGACCCGGTTTACTAGGCTTATCTAATTCACTCGCATTCTCTCCGCTGCTTTCACCGTCTCTCTGCCTCTTTCTCGTTAATCCACCACCAGTCACGTCGTTCGCCTCCTCCTTTCTTTTGCTTATACACTGGAGATCTTTCAAGTACTATTATTGGAGTTATTTGACCTCCACTTATGATGTTGGGGCTTCATTAAGAGAGACATGTGATCAATGTGATAATCATCACAAATTGCGGCATAATAAAAACTATAAACGAACAAAAAATTGAAGAATTGCGGCATAATGGTAAGTATAAGTGAAAAAAAGGGGCTACTGGATTGCTGACTTTAAACTGTGTTTTGTAAACGCTGTTTATATGTAAACCGCGTTTAGTAGACGCGGTTTATATGTAAACCGCGTTTAGTAGACGCGGTTTATATTAAGATAAACTGCGATTAGTAAACGGGGTTTATACTGATATAACCCACATTTTTTTATCCTGTTTTATTAAAATTTAAACGCGTTTTGCAAACACGGTTCAACAGTAGATTTGGAATTTTTTTTTTTCAGCATTATTTTTTTAATTTTTTAATTTTTTAGCATTATTTTAGGAACCGACTCCAAATAAAGAGACATATTTCAAGGCTGATAATTTAAGTCTTCCATTATTCGCTGTTTCAATTAGATTGTCAGCTTATGTCTCCCTCTTTTTTTATTTTATTTTTTGCACAAATAAATTGGTAAGGCGTACCCGGTTCATACATAACTAAGTCCCGAGGTATTTATTAATATTGTATTTCACACTTATTAACAACGTAAAGAATACAATAAACTATAGTGATAATAAATCGCCGCCGGTTACAGTTAATAGTACCGGCTTAGGGTCAATAACAGTTTATTAATTTCTTTTAATTGGTCAACTTTCCCACCGTACACTAGTTTGGTGAGTGATTTGCACAAGTAAATTGGCAAGGCATACCGGTTTGGAGTGATTTGTAGAAAAGTAAGGCAGATGTGGGGTCCTAACATCTTTCGTTTCCTTTCTCAAAAACGGTGCCAACTGTTTTGGTACAGTAGTTTGAGGTTCTTGATTAGGAGAGCCGAGACTCAAGCTCTTTGGGAAAGGCGGCAGGACCGCCGCTTGGTTTAGCCTGCAAGATGAACAAACTTGTCAGCTACGCTCGTGGGTGGCTTCTGGAGCACTGTTGGCCCGGTGCATCTCTTCTTCCTATGCTTCCCCAGCCTGTTGCTCGAATACCACTCCAAGAAGTTCGAGAGAACCAACATGCTCGTACCCTTCTCCCGTGGACTGAAAATGATAAAGCCCAATCAATCCAGCCGCATGCTCAGACCTCGCATCATGAGAACGAAACTGGAGACATCGCCAGTGATTATGATTCAGGGTCCTTTGGGCCTGAATATCTAATAGCCTCCACATATAAGTACTATGGTACCTTGTTATAAATGGAAGTATATCATTTACCTATAGAACCAAGCTAGAGTCAAGTTCAGCTGTCTGGAGATAAAACAGTACTTTCTGATTGAAACTGACAAAGGGGGCGTCATGACTGTGAGGGGTTGTCAGCAAACAGCTCGTAGATGCTCCTTAGCCCAAGACGTACCCGAGATAAGGGAGACGAAAAGCGGAGAGAAGATGGGCCAAGGACTGGAGGAAACCAACACAGTCGAGATAGGACCGGGGAAATCAGTCCAAGATGGGACGAAGTTAGGCGTGGACGAAAGGGACCAGATCTAGCAAGTGCTCCGACTGTACCTGGAAGTCTTTGCGTGTGAACTTTTCATCTTCCATAATGATAAATTAGTATTTATATGTAAACACTTAGGTAATTGATAAATATTCACACCACTTGAAATCATGAGGTTATGTTTAAAATTATGTCAAATATTAAAACTTATAACGCATTATATTGTTTGTAATAAATCATGAATTCAAATTCATTAAATATTAAAACGTATTCACGGTATTAAAATTTAGAATGAATGGCCCATCAACTGTATGACACATGCAGATTTTATATGTGATAGAGATCTATATTTGATTATTTGTGATGAGGAAATTCCGTATATAACAAATATAACAAATAAACGCAGCATTCCCCCTTCAGGATGTTAACCTGAAAAGAGACTGTTTCCCAGTGCTCCCAACCTGAGGGTGAGGACTTCTCAGGAGGTCACCTATCCTGGTACTACTCTTGCCCAAGCACGCTTATCTTTGGAGTTCTAATAGGATCCGGTGACGGCGTGTTGGTGTCCTCTTTCGTATGCTTGCCATATAAACTTTTTAATACTTAAATAACCTATTGTAAGTGACTAATAGATGTTACATCCCTTCTTATAGCATAATTTTGGCCATCTCCTTATTGGCAATTATATGTGAATTATTAAATTCAAAAATGGATAGAACTATTTTAATTCCAACACAATGATTTAACCGCTAATTGCTGTCAACTGAGTTGGGAAATTACAGTAGGTTGTAGAACAATCGGAACTCAGTATGTGTCGGAACTAATTAGATCAAACCAAGTTCTACTGTAATTAACCGTGAAGAGATACAAGTGAGCATAGGGTAGATAAAATGTTACATTGTGTGTAATGGGTATATGTTGCTATGTATTTTTCAAATCTGATAAATATACTTTGACATGTGAACTTGGTATGTATATTTTAGGTTAATGGTTCCCTAATGCATGGATACAATTCTCAGGCTTCTCAAGTCGGGGGTCCTCGAAAACAGCCTCTTTTCAGGGTAGCCCCCTGAAAGGGGAAGGCTGCGTATATCTACCCTCCAGGCCCTGCTTTTGCGGGAGCCCTTGCAGGCACTGGGATTGTTGTTGTTGTTGTTGTAATGTATGGATACAATTAGTTCTAGTTTAATTTATAGGGATAAACTTATATAGACAATATTGGTAGCTTAACTTCTAATAACTTTTCTATGTGCTATATATAGGTCCATTATACCTATAGATGGTATAATGGACCTATATATAAACTCATTAATCCAACATTTAGATGGTAACATAACTCGAATGAATCTTATAAGTAACAAACATGTACCTATATCACTTTTAAAAATTCTAATGATTCCAAGAAATTGAAAATTCCGCTGTGTATCAGTACCCTGTATACAACTAATATGTAGTTTATGGATCTATGTCATGATCCCCGAGTCTTGAAGGAAAGATCTTTCTAAAAAAAAAATTTTATTTTTTTAGTTTTTTTATCGGATTTGAACCGATGACTTACGCCTTACCATGGCGTTACTCTACCACTGAGTTAAAAGGGCTATTTTAGTCAATTCCTGACTGACTCACTATTCAGTGAAGATATCAGAGAAGGGCAATCACTCATTCTTTAAATTAAAACCTGCCTTTGTTAGTCCGTTCTTGTAAGAATAGAAGCAAGGCCTTTTTTCTTTTAAAATAAATAGGATTTCCCCTCATAACCGATGCAGTTAGCTAAAAAAGGGGACTCTTTAACTATTGTTGTGCACCATATGTATTCCATGTCCCCTAATGTTCCCATTTTGATTCGCAGGTCTATGAGTTGATAGCTAAATTACTAAAAACCTGGAAACACATATTTTCACACCTAGGATTTACATATACATCATATATCACTGTCAATAGTGAATTTTTTATTCCCAATGCTTTATTTCTGTCCTAGTTGATCGTGATTCGACATTGCAAAACCTATTCCCAGAGTGTGATTGGCGGGGTGTATAGGGTCAGACTTTATTATGGATTTCTGACCACATTCTCCATATGACCCTCTTATTTCTTCCTTCTAAGAGCTCAGGTTATAGAAGAAGGACAAGAAGAATCGAGCGAAAGTGAAATAAAAAATGAAAAAAGATTCTAGAATCAATAATCAGATAATTCTTATCATTCATTCAAACGCAGTTCCTGAATTGGACAAACAAGATCCATTACGTGTCCAAAGCCTTTTGTTCTTCTTTGCATCTGTTATTTTGGCACATATTTTTTTTAGTTCTTAAAAAGAAATAGTTCGAGAAGGTTCAATTGTCCGAAATCTTGGTGGCGTCCTAAAGCGCTCGTGGTATCATTATGAATATACAAACCAAAACTATGAAAGCCGAAAAAAATACATGCCCAGTTGTCGAATTTATTTTTCTATTTTATTTTTTATTGAATATTTGTTGTTAAATTGGATAAAATTTTTTTCTATGACCTAGTGAAACAAAAAAGACCTGGTGACATATTGACCTGGCCAGGCCGTGGGAATAAATAGGAAAAAAAATCCTTTTCGGGTGAAATTAAAGAAGTATTTATATTGTTAATTTTCTTTCTATTTTATCTATTTTATTTTATTAATAGATTCTTTACTTTAATATTATATTGATTGATCCTTGAAAGAGAGATGTCCAAACCACTAAATGATGGCGGCGTACGTGCCTGACTGTCATCATACTATGTTCATAGTATGAATAGTTTTTTGAAATTGTCAATATAATGTAACGATCAGATCCTTCAGATATTTATGTCTTTCATGATTTCATAGAGTTTTTTGATTTTTTATTCCGATTTATGAATAAACCATTCAACGCCCTTTCCTATTTACTTGTAAATTATTAAATTGCAATTAATCACCTTTTTTGTTAATTTTTTTAAATAAAAAAACTGACTAGTCAAGGAGCAACATCGGTTCCCTTGACAGATCGGGCTTTAATGAGTTCTAATATGCAATGTCAAGTAATTCCTCTTTCTCAGTCTGAGAAGTGCATTGTTGGAACTGGGTTGGAACGCCAGGCGGGTCTAGATTTAGGAAGAGTGAATCTGACAAGTTCGTTTCTAAAAATCTAGAAGTAGCTTATTTGTGGGCCCTCTATTGTGACTAGCATTTGTTGCTGCGGAATAAATCAATTTAAAAATGGGGTAACATGTTCGGATCCCACGTTAGCCCCAAGACGTTGGTCTCGAACTAGAAAAGTAAATGCTTGAGCTTTGTTTTTATGTTATTTTGTACTATACAAATCCTTTGTTTGTGGGATCATTTTTTCCACGAGGGCGTAGACACTTGAAAGTATTCCGAGGTAGGCCAATCCAATCCACTCGGGCCAATGTTCGAGTACCAGGTGCTACAGGATGGAAGTAACCCATGCCATACTCCCAGGAAAAGCTCGAACGAACTTCAACAAAAGGGGGCATCTCGGTTCGAGTCCGAATGGCGGCATGGCATCTTAAAAAGGAACATACCCAGTACCTCAAGGGCTCCCATCTACGCGGGGTCTGGGTGGCGGATGTACGCAACCTTCCCCCTTCAGGGTGTTAACCTGAAGAGAGGCTGTTTTCCAGTGCCCCTAACCTGAGGGTGAGGACTTCCCAGGAGGTCACTCATTCTGGTACTACTCTCACCCAAGCATACTTAACTTCGGAGTTCTAATGGGATCCGGTGACGGCGCGTTGGTGCCCTCTTTGGTCGGCATGGCATCTTATAAATATTAAAAAGAATACAATAGTCCTATAATGAATTAAGAATTTAGAAATAAATTTAATTCCCCAATTTCCGTTTCTTAATTTGTAATTACGGTACCTTTTTTTAATTTAATTTTTGTATGTTTATAATATTTTCGACTTTTGAGCATATTTTAACTCATATTTCCTTTTTGATCGTTTTAATTGTAATTACACACCATTTGATTACTTCATTAGTCAATGACCAGATCAGCAAAAAATTCAATTACCACCCTTCCTTTCAGAGGAATTCAAAAATACTACGGTGGCTCTGTTGCTTTATATATTTATTTCGTTTGTAATTCAACAATCCCAAAGTTTCTCTGTGATCCAAAAAAATAAGTAAATTTTTTTTTAATTTTCAGACTCTTCGTGCTGAGATGTGAAGTGGGAGAGAAGGGATGTCATAATTGGGGTTTTGAATAAGACGACCTTTTTCTTTTTCATATAGAAAAAGTAATAGGAATGAGTGGTGTTAAGATTTTTATCATCCTGGCGTAGAGCTATTTTTCCGCGTTTATTCGAGTGATCCACAAACGACGAAAGTGTCTCTTTTTCCTATCTCTATCCCGATGAGGACAATCCACTTTGACTCGTTTTTATAGTTTACACACTTTTGAATTGCCTCTTCTTACTACTGTATTTATGTTAATGCACTTCTTAATGATACGTAAATCCCAATTTTAGAATGACTAACCCTTATAATCCCGTCCATATAATGTCTTTTTGGGGGCTAGAGGAAATGTGTCTCAGGTACACCAATTAGTAGGTATGAGAGGATTAATGTCGATTCCCATCGCTTCTTGATTAATGGTTAGGTCTAAATTCTACAATGGAGCTCTTAATGAAATTTGTTCTATTATTGAGTCAACATCCTTCCCGAACACAGCATAATACGCTCCGTTGTACTTATTGCGAAAACGATGTCACTATTATTATATCAAACTGAAATTTCATAGACTGCATCAAAAGTTTTACATTCGAGAATCAAATTCAACTATATACTAGGCACAATAACCAATTTCTTGTTCTGTGAAGGGAACCGGTATTGCTCCTTTACTAGTCAGTTTTTTTTTTAAAAAAATTAATAAAAAAGATGATTAATTGCAATATAATAAGCTGGCAAATCACCGATTATATCCCAACATACATACATGGTTACCAGATACCCATGGAGAAGCATATTATAGTACTTCTATGCTTCTAAGCCGGAATCTTACTAAAAATGGGAGCATATGGATTGGTTCGGATCAATATAGAATTATTACCTCATGCTCATTCTATATTTTTTGCCGAGGGAAGACTTTGTTAGGGCCTACAGGCACTGTTAGCATCCAATTGTACATGCTAGACCCATGCTGCGAGTTGTTTCATGCCATAAATAAACTCGAATACTCAAAAAATGTATTGGACAGGTAGATTCACAACTCTTACAACTACACAGTCTTTTGTTCTTGGAGCGGAGGGTTGCTAACTCAACAGTAGAGTACTCAGCCTTTAAGTGCGGCTAGAATCTTTTACCCATTTGGATGAAGCAAGTTTTTATGAAAGCCTTGCATTTGCTTGTCTTCGATGGAAGTTTTATTTTCGCAGAATGTATCCTAATTTTTGGCCTAATTCTTCTTCTGATGATCGATTCAACCTCTGCCGCAAGGTTCGTCCACGGAGGGTGAGTCAGGGCTTAAGATTAGGCCGAAAGGCGTAGTCAATGGACAACAGGTGAATATTCCTGTACTACCCCTTGTAGGTCCCGAGGGACAGAGCATGGCTCGCCGCGCACTTGTATTTTTGGGAGAGGCCTACTTGTTTTATAGTTTATGTGCTTTATCTGTCTTTGATTTCGTTGCTTGTTGCTTTGTCTGGTTCAATTTTTTTTCGGATAAATTGCCATGGAATTGCTAAACAAGCCGGCCACTCACTAGGCGAGGATGAAGTCCGACCGCAACCACACGGGGACCAAAAACATCCAACACAAAGTAAGAAAATAGGAACAAAAAAATGCTGCAGACAACGAGGACAATTTGTTATTTTGTCTGGTTCAATAATACTGCTTATCCTAGTGAATGCAAAAATAGTACTTAAAGATCTATTATGTGTCCAAAGCCTTTTGTTCTTCTTTGCATTTGTTATTTTGGCACAAATTTTTTTAGTTCTTAAAAAGAAACAGTTCCAGATCGTTCAATATTATACCATGAGATAATTCCAAACCTAGACGAATTCAATCCCATATATGGATGAATACAATAGGACAATGACCATATATTTCTACGGTATTAATGGTTGTTATTCATATACCCCTTATCTTATATATTATGTTAGAATCGATGCGAATATAAAATAAGAACCTAGATACCAAAATGGCTCTCTAGGTTTGACACTCATGGTCTTGGAGGAGCATTTTTGGTTTTTGATCGCTTTGTGCTGGGGCTTTTCGGCATATCATTGGTGATGGCCGGGGCATTGCTTTGTGGTCCGATTTCTAGCTACCGTGTGGACTCCTAGAGGGGCGGTTCACTTTCCACCTCCTCCATTCCATTGGTCATCATTTGTGCTCTCGAGTTTCAGATATTATAGAGGGTGATCAGTAGCGTTTCCCATGGGATATTGATGAGGTGCTTCATATCTGGGATTCTGTTGATTTCAGGGCCCGACCGGGGGTAGTTGACAGTGTACGATGGATGAGGGACCCATTTGGGGTTTTCACCACTAGATCGGCATGGGAGATGATTCGTAGTCGGAGGGAGGAGGACTCCATCCATCATCTCCTTTGGTTTCAGCTTTACATCCCGAGGCACTCCTTCATTTTGTGGCTTGTCTCGTGTGAGCTACTATGGACATTTGACAGACTACTAAGACATCGAGTACAGGATGTACGGGCTACTTGCATGTTGTGCGGGTCAGATGCTGAGTCGCATGACCATCTCTTCTTCACCTGCAGCTACTCTGCTACTGTTTGGTCTAGAGTGTCCTCTCGCACCTCTTTTTCCTGGACCACGCTTCCATGGAACGAGCTGGTTCAGTGAGCTGCTACCAGGCTCCGTGGCCGCGGGGTGGATCGGATCCTTGCCCGCCTTTGTTTCTTCGCTATGGTTTACATTATCTGGTATGAGCGTAACTTGAGGATTCATCGCTCCCAGTCCAGGCCTTGTAGTCATCATTGAGGAGATCACAGAATTGGTCCGCAGTCATCTTATTGCTGCTCCTACGCTTCGCGGTACTCATCACCACTCGCAGCTTCTGCAGGAGTGGGGGATTGAGCATTAGCTTTGATTGCTTTCATTTGCTTGTTCCCTTTGTTTGGTCATGTTGACCATTGATACTTCTTGCTTTGGTTTTTTCTTTGATTGTTTCTTTGGTGTAGGCCTTTTGGCCTTGGCTTGGGGTATGCCCTTCGTAGACTTGTACATATATTTTTGATCATATATGGTATTTATCACTGATTTACCAAAAAAACTCATGATTAAATATCATTAAGTTGGTTGTCTAAAAACACGTATAGTTTTTAATTAAAATACCATTATTATAATTCCCCCTATACTTACAAATAAAACATGGGCAATATACATACCAAATTATAGTATAAATTAAACTATATTAAATGCCCACTTAGCTATAAAGGACATCGATAGACCTCCCTATGGAGGATATCGGTTTGCATATTACAGGCTTAGACTTTGATTGGGATAAACCAAAGTGCAAAGAAGTGATGCGACCACGTTGTCGTGGAGTATTTCATGTATTTGTATGGAGGTTTAGGTAATTGTTCACGCTTGACTAGCGTGATGCATTAACCTCCCCGAAGAGCTCTGTTGTGTCACGTTAGAGACTAAGATAAAGTGGCGAGCTAATCATGTTTAGTAAGAGTTACGAGAAAAAAAAGGTCAATTGCGAATAGTTCTCACCCGAACTAGCTTCGTGTGACCCCGCTGCCCGGGAGTAAGGAGTGGTGTGTTTAGGTCATTATTGTATGCATGATAGTACAATTTGATAGATATCCGACTTATTGTGTATGCTAAATTGAAAGAATAGATATCATTGCATTATATAAGATTCTTGTTAGACAGTTCACGAATGTTTGCACTTACAATATTTCAAAATGGATACGACTGGTAAACTTCACTTGATTCTAATACATAATGCACTCAATGGACCAAATTACATTACCTGAAAAGCAAGTTGGGCTTAATCCTTACTCAAAAGGGACTTGAGTTTGTTCTCACTAAAGCTTGTCCACTAATGCCCACTGCAAATTGCACAGCTACTGAGAAAGAGCGTTACAAAAGCCGGCACGAAGCTAATTAGTTAGCTAAGAGCTATATACTGACATCAGTGTCAGAAGTTCTCAGGCATCAGATGCTTGAAAAGCAAATAACAACTGAGATGATTGAACATTTAGTAAAAATGTCTAAGCAGCAATATAAAGCAGCAAGGCAAGAACTCATTAAGAAGTTGCTCAACATGAGGATGTCTGAAGGAATACCAATTGAAGAATACATCATGAAATTGATGATGTGCCTTTCTGAATTAGAAATCCTTGGTACTAAGTTTGATGGTCAAACTAAGTAGGATATCATCCTCAATTCTTTGTCGAGTTCATTCACTCAGTTCAGGCTCAATTTTTTACTTGAACAATAAAAACTTTTCGTTACCTGAACTAATGGAAAGTTGCAAGCAACGGAAGATATAATGAGGGGCATGAGGAGTGCCCGGCAACCAGAATAAATGCGAAGGGTAATTTAATGGCATAAATGAATCTTCTAGTGGGTAGATAAAACATTATTCTTAAACAAATATTACCATCAACATAGGTAATAACTATCCGACCATACCATCTATATTGACATATTTAGAGTGGTCCATCAATCTACTTTTAATCTGGGTGTTTTAAACATTTAGATTCATGATAAACAATAATGACATTATGACCATTAAATTAAAATACGGTTATCCCATTCATATGGAGTTTAAATTAGGATTAGGGCATACTTCATAACCGTAGATCTTTGATATTATTGCTAAAAAATATGTGGGATACTACTAGTTATATATTACAGCACTTTGGATATATATTGTCTTCCTATACGATGACATTTTCCACAACTAAAGACTTAATAAGCTGAATGCGGAAGCATAAATCAATTTCACTTAGGGACGATGTCATGTGATTACGTTATTCATAATTGATAATCCATGTCAATATATAGGTAATGTGATTTATTAACCTCCATGATTGGAGTGCATTTCTTAAAATAGGTGGAAATAATTCCATTGTGCATACAATCATGGAGGTTAATAAATCACATTACCTATAATAAAACAACCAGCATAATGGATAGGGTTATGTTATAAACTGCACCATATACAAAGTTGATTAAGGGCAATATACGACCTTGTCAATATTGAACATAATTTCAACAACAACAACAATAATCCCAGTGCCTCGCGGCTCCCGCTAAAGCAGGGTTTGGGAGTGGTATATGTACGCAGCCATAATTTATCCTAGAAAATATAGAATATTTATTCCTATACCCTGATGGGCCATTTCTAATCCTTACCCCTATGACATACCGGATCATAGGTACATACCTAGGTAAGTTATTCAAAAATCTAGGCGTAGAAAGCTCTGTTAATTATTAGATGGAACTACAATCATTAGATTAAGCAACCCTTTTTTTTTTTTTTTTGGAACAAAGATTAAGCAACTTAGAGCATCAAAAGGGGTAATATTGATAAAGTTGGATTCTTCCTTTGTAAAGCTATACATGCCAGTGGCGGATTTAATATGGGCCCAGGGTGGTCTTAAGCCCACCCTAAAATTTTTTTAAGAATGGGCCCACAACAACAACAACATCAACAGTCCCAGTGCCTAGCGGCTCCCGCAACAAGCAGGGTCTGGAAGGGGTAGATGTACGCAGCCTTACCCCTTTCGAGTGGAAAGGAGGCTGTTTTCGAGGACCTTCAACCTTAAGTGTGTGTAGAACTGCAAAATGGGCCCAATTTTTATAATTTATCCAAAGTCTAATAAAATATTAGCCCAAGCTCACCCTCAACCCATCATACTACACCTTACTTATATATTTTTTTTTCCTTTTTTAAAAATATGTAAACTAAATTATAAATAAATATATTATAAATTATTTTTTTAATAATCAGAATTTAATTTCAATTTAAAATACTAATAAACATTAATAATTTAAAAAAATTGAAACCCTAACTACAGCCCCCACTCCCGACCCCCCTCCACCCCACGCGCCGCCCCCGGCCCCCTCCCCCGCCCCAGCCCCCGCAGCCTTTGTTGCCGCAGCCGCCCACCAGTTCGCCACCATCGCCACTGTTCTCGCACCGCCCACCACCAACATCATCTTAAATGTAAGTTTTTTTAATTTTTTGTCCTATTGCATAATAATATACAATACTTTTAAATTTTTTCTTAATTAAAAAATAATTACTTGTCTTCAAGTTCAAATCCTTTCTCTATTTTGGAATAATATGGTCTTTGTTTTTTAATATCTGTTATTAGTATATAAATCGGTTGACAATTTTTTATTTAAGCCCCCCTGGACCAAAATTCTGGATCCGCCGCTGATACATGCTATTAAAAATCAATATTGTATCACGTACAAATTAATTTATGTTCATATGTTAACAACTATTAATCACTTCCACATGGTTAATGAGCTTTTTATTTCTATGCGAGTTATATATAAGTATAGATTCCCTGAATTATGCGTTCAGTTTCAATGTCTAATTGATAGTGTTGAAGATATTGCTCCAGGGATACAAAGGGTGATTAAAGACCGGCATATTCACGAGGAAATTGTTGAGTTTTAGTTGTAACTTTGGATCTTTAAGGAAAAACATTCGTTCTTAAAGAAACTTCGTGAATATGTTATAGATTTTCAAATCTATGTATAAACTTGTAATTGCAGTATAGTAAGTATCAAAAACGAAAATCTGCTCACACACATCAAACAATACCAAGATTTACGTGGTTCAGCCTTTAAATAAGGACGACCTATATCCACGGCTCCCTATTTCTAGGGAAGTCTCCCTACTATAGTCAAGTTCAAGTTATTACACACCAAAACACAAAGATAACAATGTAAAACAAACAGATCTTCAAAGTTCCTAAGTTAGAAACTTTTACTGAACAAAGATAAAGCAGAAAGGAGGCAAGATACTCACAAAGAAGCCATCAAAGGCTTCTCAATGCTCCAAAAGGACAGGATCTGGACATGCATGCCTTTACACTTATATGTTTTTCTACGTCTATCAAAATTTAATATAAAAACCTATCTATTAAACACACCTAAATTGAAGTGTTGGGCGAGAGGGTGTCGAACCACAGGGACTAAGAGTACGTGAGTTTACTCTATGACTTAAATTGATTTGAATAAAATTAAGAGGTTTTTGTATTAATTAACCTAAGAAAATAACAATTAAACTAAAGTAATCTGCTTGTAATCGAAGAAGTGTATTAAATTGGAACCTAGGGTTTCGAATCCATCGTTAGCCAATTACTTTTGCGTTAACTTTTAACTTGGGATTATTAATTATTACACTGGTAGTGGTTTAGGCTACAAGCTTCAACCTACTAAGGTACTGTTGTTATTACTGCGTATTGACCCTATCTAACTAAAGCATAAAGAAAATAGGCTCTACCTAATATATTGTTAATTATCACATATTAACCCTATCTAACTAAAGCATAGAGAAGATAGGCTTTGATTAACAATTCGATTAATACTATTGCTTGATTAATTAATCATAAGGCTACAAGCACAAAGAATTAATTTATAAATATCAATATCAATAATTAAATGTTACAAACTCAATAATCATATCAATTGAATAAACAATAAAATATAATACTTCAAAGTATTTATTTCAGCCAAGCAATTCATGTAAACAATCAAATTAATCCGAATTAAAAGTAAACAAAAGTAAAGGCTAAGATTTCATCTAACCCCAGAGAGCAAGTTAGGTCTCCATCAAGGATGATCCGGTAAAGAAGAAGTTGAACAAACTCATGTTGATCTCCACGCTAATTTCGCTCTCGTTCCAATTTAAAGAAAAAAATAAAATAAAATAAAATATAATAAATTGGGAAGTAAGAAAATGATACAGTGATTTCCAGTAGGAGAATTAGCTGGAAGCTTTGATGCGGATTTGGCGGGAAAGACCGTTGAGGATTCATAGGTCGGGTTTGGCGGCAAAAAGCAAGGCACATGCAAGACACATGGTTTAGTAGTTAGTTATACTATTTTAGGAGATATTAGCTATTATCTACAATTTAGTTTCTTTTGTAATTTCTTGATTATCATATTAAACTCATCATATATATAGTAGAGATAAAGTGTAATTGGAGTCATGCTTATGAATGAAATCAATCTTCTGTTTCTCTCTCAAGAACTCTTTCATCTCTCTCTCCCTAAATCTCTATTTTCTTGTTCGAGATTTGTGATCAGGACCTATTAATTTAGGGTCCTGTATCAGTGGTATCAGAGCAAGATGGTCCTCGGCCCGATCATCCCCGATTATCATCACCATCATCGTGATCACCATCGTCACCGTGCCGCCGGACTCCCTGATCTTTATCGTTGGCCCCAGTCGGCACCACCATTATCACCAATCATCATCAACCACAATTTTTCATCCCTCACTGTCAAAAAAAAAAAAAGAACCCCAAATCCACCGTAACAGTCACCACCTTCAACCCATCATCACCACCGGTAGCTGAGCTTCACTATCCTCATCCATCAGGGTACCGCCAACTTCTTCAGACAATATGGGGCCCAATTGCAGCGACAGAACTGTGAAGCCGCTGATTTTTTTCGACCCTGCCAAGTGTTCGACAAAATGCTTCAATGAATTGAACGAGGTAATTACTGATCTTTGACCCGATTAATTTAGATGGACTTCCCTGGATTCAGTAGTAGAAGGGTGATTAATGATCAAATGTATATTTCAAGGGATGGTAACAATCTATACTCAACTAAGTTGAGGGAAGTTGATTTTCCTCTATTTTATGGAAAGGATGTGAGTAATGGGTTGAATGAGTGTGAGAAATTCTCTCTTAGTCATCAAATATATGAATCGGATAAGGTTGACTGAGCTTCTAACCACATGAGAGGGTTAGCTCTGCAATGGCACGAAAATTTCATGCGAATCAGTGGAAATAGGGGTAAACCGAATTGGAATGAATATAAGAATGCCCTCAGTGTAAGTTTTGGAAGTGAGTGTGAGGAACCTTTGTATAAGTTGTTGAAATTGAGGCAAAATGGACGAGTTAGGGAATATCAAGCCGAATTCTATGCACTCGCAGCTCGGACCAACCTAAATGAACAACAACTCATTAACACTTTCATAGGTGTTTTGAAGGTTGAAATTGCCTTAGAAGTGAGATTCATGCAACCCACCCTTCTCTACCATGCATTATGTTTAGCTAAATTAGAAGAAGCTAAAATTGAATTCCTCGCTAAACAATCTAACTCTTCAAAGACCCCTCTTCTTCCAACACCTACCACTCACCAAACTACTATCAATCCCCACAAATTACCATATTCCAAACCAACATACCAGCCATTTACTTCTGTAAAATCACGTAGACCTCAAGAGGTCACTGCTGGAGTTCACCTGCAGAGGGGTGAAGCTGCTGTACAATGTTGTTGTGGTGATGATACACATGATGGAAGGCATAATTGTGAGAGCAATTGCTTAAGTGAGGTTGAAGGAGATCAAGCCAAGAGTGATCAGCCTCAAATTCCAATGTTAGAAATGCAATTACCAGTTGGAATACAAGCAGCTCAACAACCCGTAGAAGTTGAGTCATTACCCTTGCCTCTGCAACTGGAAAACAGTCCAAAATATGACCTCTTTGATGACCATAGAGCTGAGATCCAACCTTTTCCCATCCAACCACATGACCAGCTATGTGTTCAACAGGAGATTAATGCTGAGGATCTTAATGGTCCTTGTAGGGAAAATGTTGATGTGAGACATGGATATGAAGATGAGAATCACAGTCAAGTTGAGAGGGATTCAGTAATAGGGGACGAGCAAATAGAGATCGGTACGGATTTGGTTCAACAGAAAAGAGAGGGTGAGCAATTACCCTCGAAGTTGCAGATTAGAAGTGGCCAGGAATATGGCTTACATGATGATCAAAGAGATGGGATTCATCCTCAACCTATGCAAGCTTGCAAGACACTGTTGATCCAGCATCAAATTGGTCAAGTGCAGGGACAAAATGCATCTGAAAATACTGGTGTTAGCACTGATTTAGTTGCTGCACTTGCTGAAAAGGTAGACACAATGATAGGGGTTGAGACTCCTAGAAGGACAACAACATTTCGAGGCAATGAGTCGCATTTTTCAGTTGTGATGTTAAGGTCAATATCAGTTGAAGAAGCTCTTGTTGCAGAAACAATTCAGAAAAACTTCAAGGGAATAGATCATACTCCAAGATTACATCACATGCTACAACTTCCTGAAGTTTTGCTACCTAAAGAGCCTCTGATCTTGATAAATTCAGCAGCACATGATCATCAACAGCATGAAGTTAAGCTCAGAGAACTGACAGCTGGGCTTGGGAAGAACTATGAAGCTCACCTTACCTTGTTTGCTGCAAGCTGGAAAAAACACCAATGTACCAAGGCAGTAACAGCTTTTGGAGGTATATTAGATTGCAAAAGAGAATCATCACCTCAGCTAGGAAGCAAGATGTATGGGGTTTTGTTAACAGCTACTTCTTAGAAGCCAATTTTAGCTCACAACAGGAACAAATTCAGCACACAAAGTATGCTTGAGAGCTCGCAGAAGATGAGCTCCTATGGGTGCTACAACAACATGATATTAAGGGTCAAGAAAAGCACTAAAGCTCGGGTAGTGTGGTTTGATCGTGGTAGACCACCTGACACTTCTTATCAGTTTGGGTCCTTCTACAATACGAAGCTTCTCGAGTGTATCCTTATAACTCCCAACCACGCCACTCAAATATTTCACCCTTGAGGACAAGGGTGATTTTGGGGGGAAAGTATTGATACAGTGATTTCCAGTAGGAGAATTAGCTGGAGGCTTTGATGCGGATTTGGCGGGAAAGACCGTTGAGGATTCATAGGTCGGGTTTGGCGGCAAAAAGCAAGACACGTGCAAGACACATGGTTTAGTAGTGAGTTATACTATTTTAGGAGATATTAGCTATTATCTATAATTTAGTTTCTTTTGTAATTTCTTGATCATCATATTAAGCTCATCATATATATAGTAGAGATGAAGTGTAATTGGGGTCATGCTTATGAATGAAATCAATCTTCTGTTTCTCTCTCAAGAACTCTCTCATCTCTCTCTCCCTAAATCTCTATTTTTTGGTTCGAGATTTGTGATCAGGACCTACTAATTTAGGGTCGTGTATCAGAAAAGGACCAGGGAGAGAGAGAGAGAACTGAGAGGCGAGAGATGCAGAGGCCGGTGACGATCCCCCTCGAGCAGAGACCTCCTCCCTTTTTAAATCGAAGCTTAACGAAACCCTAAGTCGGTGCTGGTGGCCGGGTCGTACGTGGGCCTGCGTTGGGCTGGTGCTGCTGGTGGTCGGAGGTCCGGTGGGTTGTCGAAGCTGGGCTTGCGTTTCAGCTGGCTGGGCGGTGATGGGCTGGTCGAAGTTGGGCTTGCGTTTGGGCTGGCTGGGCGTTGATGGGCCGAGGTTACTGTAGCCGCGCAGCTAGGGGTTGAAGACGATGAACAGTACTGACACGGGTACTGTAGCAGTGCGGTTTGAGCTTTTACGTTCTTGCCCGAATCTTGATTGACTTGATTTAATTGTTTACGCATCGAATTTGTCTTATTTGCACCAATATTTGACAATTTCAGGAACTTTAATTTCAAACATGCTAGACATAAAAATTGTCAAATTGAGTGTAAAATTATAATTAAATAGGTGCAAGATAATTAAAATATCAATTAAAAAATGCGTGAATATGAGACACATCAACACCCCCACACCTAACCTTTGCTAGTCCTCGAGCAAAGCATATGACTTAACATAAAGACTATAGTGGCCAACTACCCCAACCATCCCAACCTTTACCAAATTTTCTGAGATTAACACCCATATTACAATTCAAGACAAGATTAAATCATTTAAAGCATTCTCCAATTTCATAAATTTAGATGATTAAACTTCAAAACTCGTCATAGAATTTCATTAACCTTGTATCAACTAATAGGAATTACTCAAGCAATGCACAAGTGTAAGTGAATAGGATTTTATGCCACATAATCTCCTCAAATTCTCGCTCCCAACCAAATATATAAAGGTTTTGTGCACCCACACCATTGAATCACTTAAACACATCCCGATACATAGAGAAATTTTAAGTGGCATATGAGCGACCACTTTACACCATTTTAACATTGATATATCATAAAAGAAACTTTATCACGAAACGTACATCAATTTTTCACTTTTTTTCTTTTGGAGGAGACCCCTTTTTTTCTTATCTTTTTTTTTTTCCTTTTTGTTTCCTCTTTCTTTTCGGCCCATTTTTGGACTCTTTTTTTTTTTTTAATAACACGTATTTCATCATTACAATTGACATTGACCAACCAGTACTTTACATAACATTAAGGGCAAGGATTAGGATAAGCCTATAGGATAGGCTTGCAAAACTCAAGATATATAAGGTTGTTTACTCAAATTCTTCAGATTTTTCGCAACATGAAAGTTCTGTGCTCAGTGAATATGTGAGCGACATGAGTAGAACCCATTAATATCAACAATAATCAACAACACTCATTAATAAGTATGAAATAGAATCATTTAATTTCATGGAATTAAGAGAACGAAATAAACAACTAATCCCACTGTCATCATAACATACGCGTCGATCAAGGAAAACTTAGCTAAACGGTCATAATGCATGCTCAAAATGCACAAAAAGATGTTCAAAATTTTAAAATTTTGACCAAAAATAAGCACATGCAAGTGAGCCTCACCCCCACACCTAAATCATGCATTGTCCTCAATGCAACAATATCAATCATTAAAGCATAAGAGATAGGTGAGATGAAGCAATACAACCTGACGAGACGGCGCGAACATGTATATATGACTCCTTCAGCCTGGCGCAAGAACTTAAAAGGGGAGAAAGCAAGCCTCGAAGCAACTAATTAGTTCAAAAACGAAATTAAAAACATGAAATAGCAAACCTAGGTTGCCTCCTAGGAGCGCTAAGTTTTACGCCTTCAGCCGGGCGCAATGGGTCTAGCGAAGATCAAGTAATGGCATCAACCAAAGAAGCAACTTCACCGAGCTCACCTAAAACAACATCTACAGCACAATCAGAGGTGTCACACGTGATTTCAGGAGGGAGAGAGTAGTCGGTGGGGTGCCTAATGGGAGCAGCAAAAAGTGTAGATTGAAGTTTATGAACAGCTTCCAACCAAGACTCATCAAGCTCAACTGATATGTCCTTAGATAGCACACTATTCAGTGGTTTAGCTAACTTCCCACGATCCTTAAGGAATCCCTTATAGAAACTCGCATGATCTAGAAATGCTCTAACTTGTTTCACATTTGAGGGAGGGGGACGAGTTCACATTTAAATCTATCGTTGCTCTATCAACCTCAATACCCTCCTTAGACAACCTATGGCCTAGTACAATTTCCTCTTGAACTATAACATCGTGATTCTTCTCCCAACCCAAGACTTCTTTCATGGCTGGGTTCAACCTTCGTTGCATCTCTTTAGAAGGTTTTGCATTATCATCATGGGGGTCACTAACTAAAGTAGAGGAGAGTGTTTGATCCACCAAATCATCAACAACATCTACACGAAAACACTCTGACTCATTCTCACTAGTGGGTGACGTTGAAGCCTTAAAAATATTTAACCTCATACCCCAGATCTACAATTAATTGTGGCATTGGCTGTCGCTAAGAAAGGCCGACCTAGAATGACAGGGATATGGTTTTTTGGATGACTAGAAGGTTCCATGTCAAGCACAAGAAAATCGGCTAGAAACATGGCTTTGTCTACTCTCACTAGTACGTTAATTAGCTCACCACGGGGAATCCTAGTTGATCTATCTGCTAATTGCAAGGTTACCGTGGCGGGTTGCAACTTCCCTAAGCCTAAGTCCTCATAAACCGGGTAAGGAATAATGTTGACACTCGCTCCTAAGTCCATTAAAGCTTTATCAATCAGGTAGTCCTAGTGGTGGTCGTGGGCCGGGTCGGGCCGGGCCTGGCCCGCTAAAGAACCGGGCCTGGCCGGGACCGGCCCGGGACCAGGCCCGGGCCCGCTACAGTGCGGGCGGGCAGGCCCGGCCTTTTTAACTAAATTAAAAAAAAATTAAAAAATACATAGTCGTTTTGTATTAAAATTATTGTAATTCATTGATAAATAATATGAGATACAAATATATTTCTTTCCAAGTATACATGTTCAAAAAAAATAATACTAAATATATATAATAAATAAAATACAATATGCAACAAGTAATTATCAAAAAAATATCAGTAAATAAATAACGTATCAAATACAAATACAAAGTTGAGGCCTAATATTTAAAAATACAAATTTATTTATCAAAAAATATAAAGTTTGACATATGGAGTATGCGGTTATCTTTTGGCGTAAATATTTGAAAGTAAATAATTAACATACAAAAGTCTTGGATCTTGATATCAGTCATATCGGGGGGTTTCTACGCCATCATTTGACGTATCAGTTGTGCGGTCGTCTTCTTCATCGCTCGATGAATCCATCTTCATTCTCTGTTGATCTCTTGCCTCAGCTAGCAGCCAATCCTTCAAGCACACGGACATCTCCAAGCTCGACGGCGATAGCTTCGCCCTCTTCGTTCCAAGCAACCTACCACCAAGACTGAAAGCACACTCCGATGCTACTGAAGACACCGGACAACTTAGTATATCACGTGCCATGGTGGAAAGCATGGGATACTGGGTTTGGTTTGTGTTCCACCATTGTAACAAATCAAAATTCGGGTTGGCCGGCGGCCCGAAACTATGGACCATCGGTGTCCGCAAATAATAATCTAACTCGTCACATGATGTGGGGGCTGCTGTGGGCGTAAATTGCTCCAACAATTTCCACGAATATGACGTGTGTGAACTACTTCCACTAGATGTGGAAGATCCTACTGCAGCAGTACTAGGATTATTGGACGCTAATTGACGGGAATATTGAGAAAATAAACTATGCAAGTCGTTATCGACATCGGCAATGAAAGTGTCGATATTAAGAGAAGGATTCAAATACGTGAAAAAATGTTGGCAAAACAAGTTGAAACCTGAGCATTTACAACGAGGGTCTAAAATAGTTGCAAAGCAGTAAGTAAGAGGTAATTCAGAAAAATATTTGACAAGCTTTTCTTTCATTGCCGCAATCGATCCGAACAAAATGGGGTTGGATTGATTACCCACCATCCAATTTACAATATCAAGTAATGTTGATATTGCTTGAGGCATGGTCGGATAGTAGCAACCCGAAAAAAATGTTGTCGCGTCTTTAAACATGCTAAAAAATTTACAAATTTCATCTATTGTCTCCCAATGTATATCGTCCAGGTTGTAATCGCGCCATTCTACACGATTTTCCTCGGTGAATTCCATCAGAGCGTCTTTGTATGGTAGAATGCGCTCTAACATTACTATCGTAGACGACCACCTAGTCTTGGAGTCTAATTTAAATTATTTATATTCTATGTTATGCAACCTACATACATTTTTAAATCTTTTTTTCCTAGCGACGGATGCTTTAATTGATATTATTACAGATCTTAAGGTGGCAAGGGATGCGTCTATAAGATCTAAACCATCCATTACCATTAAATGCAAAATGTGACAGATGCAACGAATATGAAAACACTTCCCACCTAACATGGTTCTCATTTTCCTAATTAAATGTGCTACGGATGCGGTGTTATTGGAAGCATTGTCAAACGTAATACTAAAGATACGTTGTTCTATGCCCCAATCGCGGACTGCCGACATAATCGCACCCGTAATTACCTCGGCAGTATGGGGGCAATCTAAAAGCCCAAAATGAATTATTCTCTTCTGGATGATGAAGGATTCATCGGTCCAATGTGCCGTTATGCACACATAAGGTTGGCCGGGTTTGGACGTCCATACGTCCGACGTCAACGAGAACATACTCGTGTTCGTCGCAAAAAGTGTATGTATCCCAATTTTAAGATTGTGGTACAAAGTAAAAGCGTCCCACTTTACGGTGTTCCGAGGAATCCTCACACTTGCGGGGTTCACATTTCGTTGGAGGTAGTCGACGAAATGTGGGCTTTCGCCGGTACTAAAAGGCCTTTCACTCAAAATTATATATTTAGGTAGCCCCCTACGGTTGCTCTCCTGAGAGAACCTTAAATTAGCAAGTGCACCGGTCACTTGCTGTCCTAAACGTTGTTGGCTCTTTTCCGGGAATTGCTCGGGGTGGCACCTAAGTATATGTCTATTTAGTGTGCCCGTCCCACTGCCGGATTGATGGCTAAAATTCTTAGGTGGGTCACATAATTTACAGGTTGCTTTATTAGTTGTCTTATTAAGGGTAAAGTGCTTCCATACCCCACTAGTTATACGCCTACTAGTCAAGGTACTAGTTTCAGGCTGGGCATTCGTGGTGGGGGTGGGTTCCTCATCAGTTTGTGAGTCTCCAACCCCACCACTACCCGACTCATGATAATCTTGTGGTTGTGAAAAGTTATAATCTATGCTATAATCAGGGTATTGGGGTGTTGGGTCTGGTTGTATAAAAGCTCGTTCTTCAGTATCAAGTAAGGCAATTCTAGTCCTTTTTGGGATTCTGGGTGGCCGAAAAGAGCTAGAACTAGCACGACCGGCTCCAGATGATGAAGAGTTGTGTGCCATATTAGTATAAATGATTATTATTTATAAAATGCAAGTAGTAATGCAAATTAAATAACTAAAAATGCGAATCAAAAAAATTACGATACTAAAATTACCGAAACGAGAAAACAATGAAATTCACACTTCAGCCAAATACTTTACGAACTTCGAACTTTAGAGCACAATTTTGCAATTAGCAACTTAGAGAAGATGGGAGATGATGAATGTATAGAGAGAGAAGAGAGAATTGAAGATTTTGTGAGAAAATGAGTTGGGGAGGTTTAAGTATTTATAGAAAAAAAATATATAAATTTTTTTTTTTTTGTAAAAAAAGAGCCGTTGGCTCAAGAGCCAACGGCTTTGGGCCGGGCCGGGCCCAGGCCCTAAAAAAAACAGGCCCGAGGCCCGGCCCCGGGGACCTTGGGCTTGTGCCCGACCCGGCCCGCTATAGTGCCGTGTGGGCCGGGCCGAGGCGGTTTCCGGGCCGACCCGGCCCGTTGGCCACCACTAGGTAGTCCCCAAGTGAACAAGAGATGGTTGGGACACCAGAGTCTTTGTACTTAACTGGAGTGTAACACTTCAGAATAGAGCTCACTTGCTCGGCTAAAAACACTTTTTTAAGCAGATATGCTCTAGATCGCCTCTTATGGTTCCGTAGATCCTTAAGGAACTTCGCATAGGCCGGGATCTGTTTAATCGCATCAAGAAGGGGAATGTTTATCTTTACTTGCCTAAATGTCTCCAAAATGTCCTCCCACTTCTTGTCCTTCCTATTTGGATGTGGTGCAACTAAAGCCTGGGGGAAGGGTACTCTAGGTACATATGAGGAAGGTAGATCAGAGGTCTTAGGAGTGGGAGAGGAGTGTGTGACCTCATCGGTCGCCCTCTCTCTTTCCTTGCTCTTCTCTTCTCCCTCACCACTTATGGTTACTTCACTTTCAGCACTCACCCCATTGTCAACCTCCTTCCCATTTCTCAACACTGTAGTGGATTTTACTTGTTCTTGACGGGGAGGATAGTTTTCTTGCCTCACATAGTTCCTAGGGTTCTCTTCAGCTTGGCTAGGGAGTCTTCCCTCGTCTCTCCTACTCAAAGCGTTAGCTAGTTGACCTATCTGGGTTTCTAGCTTAGAGATTGATTGTGTATGGGAGTGGAGCAATTGGGAGTTGGCTTCTAAACCTTTCAGCGCACTCAAAACCTTCTCTTCAAAATTCGAATTAGCGCTCAAATTCGGAGGTTGAGAGTAGTTAGAAGCATGCCACTGCGATTGAAAACCTAGAGGTTGGGGCATACTAGATTGTTGAGGTGGTGGGTGAGATTGTTGTGGCTCAAACTGTCCTTCTCCTCCTTGCCCCCAGGAGAAGTTAAGATGGTTTCTCCAGCTCGGATTGTACGTGTTAGAGCATGGGTCGTTTCGTGGGAATCCTTGGGCTGCATTGACTTGTTCCTCTGACCACTCCACATAAGGTGAAGCAGAGGGGCCGTCATGTGTAGAATGAGAGATACTAGAGCATGAAGCGCAAATACTATGCACATTTGAAACATGAGACACATTAGGTGTAGTAGAGGGGGCCAGTGTCATCTTAATTAGGGAAGTTAACTGCTCTACGGAAGAGGCAAAAGAGTCTACTTTCTTATCTAAGATGGAGGTGTGAGCAATCTCATTTACTCCTCGATCTAACCTAGTAGCATTAAGACGTGCATGTGCGGCAGATTGTTGTGAATTCTCATTAAAAAGTTCAAACAGTTCCCACGCCTCATCCTCATTCTTTCTAAGGAACTGACCACCACATGAGGCATCAACAGTTTGTTGACCCTTCTCGTTTAACCCATAATAAAAGTTTTGGACTAGTTGCCATTTAGGGATAGCATGATGCGGACAGGCTCGTAAAAGTTTCCTAAACCTATCCCAACTCTCGTGAAACTCTTCAGTAGGAAGTTGGGCAAAGGTGTTAATGGCTCTCCTAGCGGTGTTAGTCTTACTAATGGGATAGAATTTCTTAAGAAATTCTTGTTGCATTTGGGTCCAAGTACTAATCGTTCCACTAGGTAAGGTTCCTAACCAATATTTAGCCTTTTCCTTTAAAGAGAAAGGAAAGGGGCGAAAATGGCGTCATCACTGACGTTAGGAATCCTAAAGGGTGAGCAAACCTCCATGAAACTGTCCAAGTGTGTGTACGGGTTCTCATTACCTAAGCCGTGGAATAAAGGAAGCATTTGTATAGTATGTGGCTTGAGATCGAGCTGATGGGCTACGGGTGGCAACCTAATGCAGGAGGGTGAAGCGTATGTAGTAGGAGTAAAGTAGTCCATAAGTGTACGTGGTTGTTGTTCGTCAGCCATTACTAAATCAGAGTTAGCACTTACGGATTTTGCTCGGTGTTGGGCTCTAAGGTCTCTTAAAGTTCTTTCAATTTCTGGGTCAAATCTAGTAAGGTCCAGAGACAACGAGCGACGACCGTGTATGAACAATTAACCACACAAACCACGTAAATTAAGTATTAAATAAGCAAAATAGATAAAACAGACGAAACAAATACCTAAAAGAAAAGACAACTAACAAGATACCCTAAAATCTGCTTATGCACGAAAATCACAAGAAAAATAATGCTAATAAAAGAAAAAAAAAATATATATTTCTTTTTAAAAATTTTTTTTGAAAGAGAATAACAATTAAAAGAGAATTAAAAATTAAAAATCCTAAATTAAAAATTAATTGAATATTAAGAAAATAGGTTGAAAATAAAAATAATTTAATTTAATATTAAAGAAAAAGTTAACAAGTTAAAAAAAATCAAAGAAAATCACAAAAATAAAATCACGAACGTTGCCTGGTCCCCGACAACGGTGCCAAAATCTTGATGTGTTTTTCTACATCTATCAAAATTTAATATAAAACCCTATCTATTAAACACACCTAAATTGAAGTGTAGGGCGAGAGAGTGTCGAACCATAGGGACTAAGAGTACGTGAGTTAACTCTATGACTTAAAATTGATTTGAATAAAATTAAGAGGTTTTTGTATTAATTAACCTAAGGAAATAGCAATTAAACTAAAGTAATCTACTTGTAATCGGAAAGTGTATTAAATTGGAGCCTAGGGTTTCGAATTCATCGTTAGCCAATTACTTTTGCGTTAACTTTTAACTTGAGATTATTAATTGTTACACGGGTAGTAGTTTAGGCTATAAGCTTTAACCTACTAAGGTACTGTTGTTAGTATTACGTATTGACCCTATCTAATTAAAGCATAAGGAAAATAGGCTCTACCTACCATATTGTTAATTATCACGTATTGACCCTATCTAACTAAAGCATAGGGAAGATATGCTTTAATGAACAATTCGGTGAATACTATTGCTTGATTAATTAATCCTAAGGCTACAAGCACAAAGAATTAATTTATAAATATCAATATCAACAATTAAAGGTTACAAACTTAATAATCATATCAATTGAATAAACAATAAAATATAATACTTCAAAGTATTTATCTCAACCAAGCAATTCATGTAAACAATCAAATTAACTCGAATTAAAAGTAAACAAAAGTAAAGGCTAAGATTTTATCTAACCCCAGAGAGCAAGTTAGCTCTCCATCAAGGATGATCCGGTGAAGAAGAAGTCGAATAAACTCATGTTGATCTCCACGCTAATTTCGCTTTCGTTCCAATTTAAAGAAAAAAATAAAATAAAATATAATAAATTGGGAAAGTAAGAAAAGGACGAGGGAGAGAGAGAGAGAACTGAGAGGCGAGAGATGCAGAGGCCGGTGACTATCCCCCTCGAGCAGAGACCTCCTCCCCTTTTTAAATCGAAGCTTAACGAAACCCTAAGTCGGTGCTGGTGGCCGGGTCGTACATGGGCCTACGTTGGGCTGGTGCTGCTGGTGGTTGGAGGTCTGGTGGGCTGTCGAAGTTGGGCTTGCGTTTGAGCTGGCTGGGCGGTGATGGGCTGTCGTGGCTGGTGTTGGGCCGGTCGAAGTTGGGCTTGCGTTTGGGCTGGCTGGGCGTTGATGGGCCGAGGTTACTGTAGCCGCGCAGCTAGGGGTTGAAGACAATGAACAATACCGGCTCGGGTACTGCAGCAGTGCGGTTCGAGCTTTTACGTTCTTGTCCGAATCTCGATTGACTTGATTTAATTGTTTATGCATCGAATTTGTCTTATTTGCACCAACATTTGACAATTTCAGGAACTTTAATTTCAAACCTACCAGACATAAAAATGGTCAAAATGAGTGTAAAATTATAATTAAATAGGTGCAAAATAATTAAAATATCAATTAAAAGATGCATGAGTATGAGACGCATCATACACCCATGGATCTGAAAGATCTCCTTCAAATTGCCTCAAGAGAAAAGAGAGAGAGGGCGGTTGCTGATAAAAATGAAGGAAAATGATTATGTGTACAAGAACCCTAAAAAAGGGTGCCTTACATATATACGTATAAGCTCAATCCGTAATACATCAACGGTCCAGATTCACCACAAATAAACACAAAATGGGGAGCCGGATGATTGACGCGTGTCACCCCAATTTAAACAGAGTTGGGGAGCTTCTTCTACAAGCTTTGGGCAGCAACGGTTCGCACACGGACAGGGCATAGGGCAGGTAAATATTACATACGGGCAGGGGCAATAAGGTCAACTAACATAATGACCTGATTTAAAATACAATTTATATTTACCTTTGAACATACTAATATTTACATCATGTGCCACTCAACATAATATAACCCGGATACAACATATATTTCGTTGTCTACTTGATTTATAATACTTGAACGATACTTGACTAAGTTAATAATCATCATAGTTAAGTCATATGGATACTTATAACAGAAATCTTTTAATCATACATTGTAGCACATACACATATTGGGTACCTCACTACTAATACTTGGTCATCTTGTCAATAACATAAATATGAGTATAATTGACCATTTTATAAATATGCCCTAGCCAAAATGAGTAAGGTATTTCCAACATATTCAAACTTGTGACCCAAACATAACTTGTTTTATATAGGCTTTGAACACAAATTATGAGAGGGGGTGGATTTATATACACAAATAATTGAGTATCACTGTACTAATAGATGCCTAGTTAGCAATTAAGTTCTATCCCAATGTCGGATTCTATTGCAAATTAGATATCTCTGGTGTAAATTGTAAACACGCCCTAAATTATCTAAATTAATAGATACACTTAAGACTTTAGGCCCAAGTAACGTATTGTTTTACGCATGTAAGCATACAAACATATACAGACCAATTCTCTTATAACCGGGGCTAATGTGGTTTTCATCTTACCTTATAAAGTTTTCACTTATCACAAAAAAAAATCCTAACCCAATAAAGGTATTATCCTGTATAGATCCTCTTCAAACATAGCCTTGTGAATTTAAAATAATTAGATCTCAATGAGTTAGATTGAACTTAAGGAGGGATATATACACTGGTGATTGAAATAACCCTACTCAAGTCTATACTTGACACAACTGGAGTGTACCAGTTATATCTTGTATATATTAATGGACCAAGTATAGACAACATTCCAACTTGAGATTTTATGTGCTATGGGGCGAATAAACATGTAATTAAAAGCCCATCCTATATACTTCAATATTCCCTCTAAATATTGGGTAAGTATAGAACTTCTTTGGGTTAACACTGTAAAAATGTTCTTGGTTTAAAACCTATATTTGTTACCATTTTATGACTATTTATTGACATTATCGTTAAAAATGCTTTGCAGAATGGTCTAAAAAATAATTGGTACAGTTTGATTCCTCAACTAAAAGCTAAATTAGTTGAATCCAAAGTAATTTATTCTTTAACAGTTTGACTATCAACAAGAGGGCATGTGCATAGCTGTAATGTGTCCAATACTAGAATGGAGACATAGCTCATGATAAATGTTAGGAATTATTCCCTTGATAAGTACACATAACTCTAAACACTATTCCTATAATCTCTATGTTTTAAGATAAATACTAACTCCGCATATTCAGCTATGTAGTGCTGTCCAGCAGAATGACCATTAGATATAAAAAATCATTATATACCGTATATCTCCTATACTCGCATAGATAAACAATCTTTTTATACTACAACTCAGGACCAATACCAAACCCAATGTGAAAGTTCTATATCGTAATGATAGGTTTTATTATGGAAATTTTGGTAATATGATGATGGGACGATGTGATCCAACAACGTGAATGTTGGATCACGTATGGCTATTTTTATATATTGGTAGAGTTAGGATACAAGTATCGGTATATGTTCAAAATACCTTACTCAAATCACTAATATGAACAAAGAGAGCTTTAAGAAACTGCAATTCAAACAATCGATTGAGGTCTGCGTTCTTACTTAGATTGTAACACCCAATCTGCTCCCACACTGTTTTATATCGATCTCAAGGCAATCACGAATTGGTGAATTCGTGTGATAAAGATTTATGGCCCACCCACTCTTCAACCATGGGCATCCATAGACAAATTGCATAATGAGTAAGTGGATCCCACTAATTGGAGTATAAATGATACTTCAATATATTTGTTCTGATTCTACATACTCTAAATTATACTAATTTCAAGTTCGATTTCATCATTTACCAACTCATGTATTTGAATATTCCACAACAATGATACCATCCCTGTAACCTATTCCAATTTATTGCATTGGTAATAGGATATATGTTTTATAAGTTATATAAAACATATATCCTATAACTAATGCATATAAATAACACTGTGAAGAAGAATTCTTTATATTAAGTTGAACTTAAAGATCATGTTGTATCTGGCAAGTAGGCCTAGAATATCAGTTATCCATTGAACACAAAATGTGTACACATTACAATATATTAACTCACTCTTGTTTACCCTATTAGGGATGAATTATTGTATATGGGAATGTTTTAGCAATTGTTTTATTAACCTAATAATGAATTAATACGTACTTAATTAGTTATTAACAAAGGGTTCTAGTTAACATATGACAGGTTAATGTACTAATATCCTCTTGGGGTTCAAGATAAAATGAAGTTGAACTTAAAATGTATGTCGTATATGATCCATAATTGACCTATTCTATACCTGTATGAGATTAAATTGTAATAGTTTTATTATAGCCTTACATTAATGTAATGATTATTGTTCTGACCTAATATGTATCCAATTATGAGTAGGCTTATTTGTCTAAAGATGCATCAAAGGATGCTCTCATGAATAAAGGTAAGATATAATAAGACTAAAAACAATTAACATATGACCTTGTCTCGTATTTAGACCTCAGCTATAAATAGTGACAAAATATAATTAACATAAAATCAATTATAAAGAATTACAAAATGTTGGATGGCACTATAAACAATTCTCATTTATTATTTGTCTATACAATAATATTTGGCACATAGGACTTTGTATCCATGAGCCATGAAGTTGGATAATGATGAATGGCAGGGATGTGTTACATTGAGCTCATTATGCCTGGATCTTACTATTGTAACATCTCTTAACCACACATTTCTGCAATCACAAAATAAGCCCATATCCATGAATGAACTAACATGCAAATAGTTAAAAATTATATGCGTAAACATACGAAGCATTGATCTATATGCAGGCCTGATTTTCAGGCTAAATACAGTAATACGAGTGAACTCAGAATATACTCAAATACGAACTTAAACAACCAGACTTAATTAACACAAGATTATTTTCACATATATAGTCCACTAAACAGTACTATAAATTATATAAATCATTCTCTAGGTCAAATATAATTGCAAGGATTATGTCTAATTGTAGAATAATGACAAGTATCTTATTAATCATATATTTACAGTCATAATTGTTAGAAAAATTGACTAAAACGCCAAACAGCAAAACGCAGCAAAAGTTTGTAGGGAGAATCTAGTAAAATTCACTTCTAGTAAGCCAATAAAAATCACAGTGGAAAAACCCGTAGCAAATATGGCGAAAAATCAAATTGACTAATATTCAAGTATAGCAACGAAGGAGAGAGAGACCAATTAGAAAGATCTTACAAAACGATGATATCGCGCCGTGGTAAATGCCACTGTCCTAAAAGATGATTTCGCCGCTGCTCCGGTGCACACAGTATAACTGGCGGCCGTCCTCCAGGATTAACGCGATCCGACTCTTAACGTGCACTCGTTAATTGCCGGGTAGGAGTGCTTTAAATTTTGCCCAAATTTCAAGGGGAGAGAAAAATTGACCAGATCTAGAAGAAGGAGAATGACTGAAAATAGTGAAAAACCTTCCACCACCCACAACGCCATTAAACCCAACCCTCTTAATTGAATTCACTAGTATCTCTCTCTCTACAACCCCATTGTTACCAACCCACTTCGATTCCGAGGCCAAATTCCCCGTAAAAGTGACCGGCGGAGTTGAAGAGAGAGAAAGCGGAGGGTACGGGTGGCGGCGGCGGCGGCGGCGGCGGCATAAGTGGTTCTGGTGAGCCTGGTGGCTGTGGATTTGGCGGCCATTAACAAACATGCAGAGAGAGAGTCAGAGAAAGGGGAAAATTTTACAGAGATGAGAAATTGAGAAGCGTTTTTTTTATTTTTTATTTTTTATTTTCATCTCTGTACTAAGTCAACCCTTATATATACACTAATGATCAGCAATGAATTAAACCCTAACGGCAAGGAATGGCTGAAGCAATGAATGATAACCCCAGCAGTCAAAACGTATGAATTGCAGTAGCTAAATTTTAATTAATTTCCAACGGTCACAATTTTAATGACGTTAAACTGCTACGGGTAAACGACTAGTAATGGTTCTTGAAAAACATTTTCAAATATAAACGTACCCGTTAAGAAAGGGATCATGCACACTATTTTTCCAATGTGGGATATAATTCCCCCATAAAACTAAAGATTTGCTTGTATCATTTTTCCAACAATCCCCCACAAAGGATACAAGCGAAGAAGAAAGATGCGAATAGACTGGGCAAAGGGAGTTCAGTTTTTCTGTGCCGATGTCTTACGACTTGAATCGTCACCTAGTATAACCCAAGTTTAGGACCAACATCTTACAAGGTAACTTCCGTCTTAAACCTCACAAGGGGTTGTATAGTCTTCCACTTGGACACATACCGAACTCCAGATCTCGACAACTCCTGCGGTTTGGCGCGTTTAATCGGCCATGCGCTCGTCCTGGATGTTCAAAGGCGCTCTAAAAGGCAAGTCTCAAATCCTTCATAGGGAGCGGCTAGACTCTCACACCTATATAGGTGGATCCCATCAAGTGTGTGTTACCGCACACTACCAAACATATGGATATGGATCCATTAAGAGCTAAAGCTCAACCTTACCCCTAGTAACATACAGACAGTGTCCATCAAGTGCAAGCCTTGCTTACACGACCAAACATATGGCTATGGACCCGTCTCCGCACCGTCACACCATAGGGAGGGACAATATAAAACACAGTGCATTTCTCGAATGAAACTATGACTTCTCACATTGAACCTGTTAAGACTAGGTTGGATACATCACAGTTTATTCATGTATAGACTTTAGTCTCATCCTCCTCGATGTTTCCACAACCGTTTTACAACATAGAGTCTTTATTAATGGATCCACAAGGTCCTTTTCAAACCTTACATAATTTAGTGATATCACTTTCTTTAGAGTAGATCATTTACGATCTTATGCCTGAGATGAATAGGTCTCCTCTTGCCAAACTCATCAAGTGTGCAGTGTCCATACCACTCGTTACGGGATATGGGCTTTGTTAAAGCATCAAGCTCAACCATCATAAATGGCATTTCAACACTGTATTGCAAAAAAGCGGTACTTGAAAGTTGACCACTACCAACATCAAACACAAGTTGCTCTTACCCCCACATTGAGGCATCTGCAATGAGTTGTTAAACAACTAGCTCCATCGCCAAGTTGCTCTCACCCCCACTTTGAGGTATCTACAACGAGCTGTTAAATAACTAGCTCCATCGCCTGCCAACTTCAACAAAAGTCAGTATAACACAATAGTGGAGCAAATATCATATCAATAAAATCATATCTTCACCCCCAAGTACTCACACAGTACACATATCATTGGTATATCGTATATACAGTTGGCACGAAAGACATATACCACAATTTGTCACTTTCACATCTCATCACAATTGTGAAACATTATCACCAGTTTAGGTCACACAAGACCATATACCTATGCTCATCGTACTTAGCGTACATGCGTTATTACTAGTGAGGGTAGTCCATGTCTTACCAATGTTGTATCAAATTTTGGTGATATCAAGAGAAAGAGGTATAGAAGACCATAATTTATAAGGTGCCTTTTACAATTCTAGTTAAGGCAACCCAAGCCTCCGCAAGGCTTTCAAGCCCAAGTGCTTAGCATCATCAAGCTATTTACACCGACTTTGGACAATCACCAAAATAATATTTCCACCATAATCAATTTTTATAAGCTAGCTATAATTAGCAAACATCGGTCAAAACACAATAATCAAAAGATTATGATCAGACAACGTACCTCATAGGTTCTCAGGTGCTCTTACAAACCCCCACAATGGAATGTTTCACACTACATTCCTAAGCTAATCAACTTTTCTACCTGCCAACTCAATGTTTAAGAACAAATAAAATATTCAGGTTTCAGAGGGGTGTCACAAAATATAGTTCACTAATAGGCTGAAATACATTGTAATTAGTAGAATATCTCTCATTGATATCAAACACCCAACACAACAAAGAATCTATTACAACGTAAGCCCCATTCATGATGCTTCACTAGTACTTCAACAACTTAACTAGAGCACTTCACTATACTTTATGATGTCACATTCACTACGTAGTTCTAACTGTTGAGATATATTGGACTTGTGATTTATCTATACCGAAAATTTTCTATACTATGGCCATGAAAATTGAAGGGTTACATATTAACGATGTTGATTCATTATTAGTACACCGCGTATGGGCCGATCTCTACGGTTGCCAGCTTAATACCTTACACTATAAAGGGCTCAACCCTAGCGAATATCAAAATTTTGACTATTTATGCCCAATCTCATTCCTATATCTCCTAAGTATTTAGATATTTAGACTTGAGTACGAACATTATTAAGTCCTTCGGGCTTATCATTTTACACTATACAATTGAATAGTATACCAGCTCTTAAACTATAATTCACCTTCGTGCTCTAGATGGAGATCATAGAATTCCCACTTGCCCTTTTCTTTCTCAATGGACATTGTTTGGTAAATTTTTAACTAACAATTCAGCCATTAGGCTATATTAACATAAATGTTTTAGCAGTTGTTCTATTAACCTAATAATGAATCAATAGTTCTTGTATCTCTTCAAATTATGATCCAATCACATGTGGTGTCTCTCTGAAGAGGTCAAACTTGATACTGGAGAAATTTTATCGATTCTTCGGCACGGAGGTCCAACATGACCGTTTTGTCAGAGGAACTATCATCGGATTAACTAAAGACTTGGTCAATTCACTTTTGGATAGGTACCTAGTAAGACTTCAATAGCAAGCGCATAATCAGGTCCTCCACATCATTATGTAAATTGAGTTTGGGAAGTAATTGTAATTATAAGTTATATTAGATTTAATCTCATAGAACTATATTAGATCTAATCGCTATAGGTTTTTTTTTGATAATTGACCCATCGTGGGATTTTATTAAAATGGAAGAAAGGTACATTTTATAATCCGGTCAAGAGATTCTAAGCAATAACCGATCCCGACAACGCCAAAATCCAAAAAACACCTAAACACACCACACCAAGACGCCTGAAAACACCCAAAAACATCTAATCGCTATAGGTAATGTGATTTAACCTAAAACTACAAAATCTATGTATATTTCTATTCATTATGGGAAAGATGTATCCTCTAACTTTATCCAAGAAATTATGGGGGGCGGGAGAGACAATAGCCTTTTAACTTTGATATAAAATAGCCTTTCTGAGCAAACTTGATATTCCCACTTAGGTTTCTGCTTATAATTGTAAGTGATTATTCATATACCATAAAGCAACATTTGAAAATGCATATAAATGGCCATTTTGTCAACATGCGACTATTAAAATGAGATTATGAACATATTTAAGTTCAAATTTAGACAATTTTAGGATGAAATATCCCATTGATTGCCAATATTGGTCCAAGAGATTTGTAAAACAAGAGGTTAAGTTTGTGTATCAACTCTCAGAATTTTAATAAAACAACAGCAGCAACAATCCCAGTGTCTCAGGGGCTCCCGCTTGCGCAGGGTCTGAAAGGGGTAGGATGTACACAGCCTTACCCCATCAGGGTGATGCCCCGACGAGAGACTGTTTTCGAGGACCCCCAACCAATTCTTAGAATTTTAATACCCCTATAAAAGAATGTTATAAAGTAGAATTAGCTGTATGGGTCGAAGATTTGTAAATTCTCTATAAAATTAATGAGTTAAACATTAAAGGCGCATCACACCGGAAATTTAAAGTAGGTCATCAATAAATTTTTTTACTGATGTGAAAGTCCCAGGGTGAACATGTGACTGTCCTAGGCCATAGTTGACCCCTTGAGAATTTATGCTTTAGTGATATACATGAACTATTGATTCATCATTAGATGAAATGTCTTCAACACTATCAATTCAATATTGCCTTGTAGGATAAATATTTCTATAGGGGAAATATAACATCCATATATGACTGAATATTTAACCTTTACAGACATCTCAAATTGAGGGTGTGTGCATAGCTACTAACTAATTTGATATCACAGGTGAAAGAGTAGAAGCACTTATCATTTGTTAAATTATTTTACACTTATCCATTGGTTTAACTACATGTTGTAATGATACAGATATTATAGACTTCAACGTGCCAATCTATTATTAAGTCAAATAAGTATAGAAGCACATAGATAACCCATATTTAAGAAACTAAGCATTTAATCCCCAATATATTATATTGTGATAGCAATCACAAAACCACCACTAATTACAATTCACTATAATTAATACTCCATCTGATTCCCTAGACTTAATAATATAGTGAATTCAAACCTATAACTCTCTACATATAGAACCTAGTTATTACAAACCGTTTATCTAATTGATAATAGCCTAACTTGTAAATAAATCACATTAATACCATAGCCTTTGTAAATACATCCATTAACATATTTTTCTTATAATGTCCATTAACATATTTTTCTGGACTGTATAAAAATGACTCCCGGAGTATGGTTTATATACAAGCATTGATGTCTACTGTATTAGGTTTACATACAAATGGCCTTGTACCTTCAAGGTCTAATGGGGAGTTAGTTAATGTGTATCAATAGCCGATTTATAATGTGATGATAATTGTTCTAATCTACTTTGGGTTGTAGATAAAACCAAAAAGAACATATGCTATTCATTTAGGGTATCAAGGAGACCGATTAATTCTACCCCCATCAGAGAGTTAGTGTATTAAACATTTTTAATCTGGGTCCGGAATTCCGTTACTTATAGGACGATTATTCTATAGGTAAAGAAATATATCATAAATATATATAATTGTGATATATTTCGAGGTCCCTAGCTTTTTTTATTTATTGTTAGAGTAAAGATTATCCGAAGAGGGTAAACCATGCATATAATTTAAGAAGACTAATAATCTGTGGAAAATGTTACAACAATATAATTGCAATTGATAATATATCAAGAAGTTCTATACTTAGACACTCTATTGCTAAGTATAGAACTTTAGTCAATAGGAACTCAAGCCTGGTTGTTTTATTTTTCTTTGAACCTGGATTAAATAATTCCCTCCAAAACGAGTGTAAAATAAGGTATCATCACTAATATTCTGACCAAGTACACCTGATGACAATGATCAGCGTGTGTTTTCTAGAAGCCATGATCAACCATGAATGACTTAAATTTCCTAGACCACTACCGAGATTCTTGTTTCAATCCTTTCAAGCTATTCTTCACCTAACATACAAGACTCCCCTTCCTTTTAACATGAAAACCCCCAGGTTGCTCTATACAAGCTGCGAACCATCCATTACCATTTTTATCACAAGCAGATTTGATTCATTTTATAAATATAACTATATAGGAGTTGACTTTGCTCCTACCTTCATAAGTTGGATGCTAATTGAAAACAATAGTCCTAGTGATTGACCCTAAAACATTGACATACTTGGACATACTATTATTCCCATAAGAATATCAATTGTACTTAAAGTTGTATAAGGGAAACAGACTCTTTTCAAATAGAAATGGTGATAACATTTAGATTTACATCTAAGGCATATTTTACTATGAATTTTCACTTTGGCCTTGCATTCCATTAGTAACCCCAATTGGGTTGTTAGAGTGGCTGATCAAGAGATTACATACAACCCGTTCGTAGAAATTCCTGAGAAAAATTCAAAAATCTTGCAAGGATGAAAATCTTGGGATTGTTTTTTATATGATGAAGTATGTTCTATTCCTGTTATATACCAACTCAATATATTTTTGCTATAAGACTCTCTATGACCCATTATGCCTTATAATACGTGCAGACAATCAAAATAAAATTTACAAAAAAAATATTATCCTCAAAATCATATATACAGAAGCATCTGTATGAAGAGTAACAGGCACTATGAGATCCTTATACGTCTATATACATCCCTTCTTATGTGGTATATGAAAAATATACCACATGTGACTATAATTATATTATTAAGCTTTGATCCCATATTTTATGGCCCATTGTAGGTGGCCTCTACTGTAATACATTGTATAAACATTTTAATTAATGATATGGTTGTAGGTACATAGATTTGTTAAATTGGATTTTTTTTTTTTTTTTTTTTTGTTTTTTGGATAATTCTTGAGCAAAGCTTAGTACAAAAGACGGCAGCCTCAGAGGCTCCAAAAGGACCAAAAAGTCAGGCCATCGAGATTACATTCATATCTGCACCACCCCAAAACAAGAGACCAAAGACAAAAGAATACATCTGAAAAAACGACCATACAAAAAACTATCACCTCCTTTATGAATTTCGATGATATCTCTGACCTTCATGGAGGCCAGTTTGTCAGACAAGCTACGTTGCACGCGACTTCTGAAGGAGAGTATGGGAAGCTTTGACACCACACTTTTATCCAGAACCCCACTCTGACTCTTGTAGACCATATTACATCCCTAGACCTCCAGACTCCTCCTTGAAAGATGATTTTATTCCTAGCACACCATATTTCCCAAACAACTACAAAGAATAGTGACATCCAAGTCTTTCTTTGAAATTTTGGACCAACTGAAAATGTAGGTACATAGATTTGTTAAATTGGTTAACATGGTATTAAAACCCTTATGCACGCCGCCCTGTTCATATTACAGAAAATCTTGGATTCAATAAAGGAATCAGATAATAAGGATTAGTAATAATTAAACAAATATAGTCCGTTGTAAAATATTTTAATGGGGACTAAGCATATTTTGGATTGAAAAACTATCAAGCTGATAGTTTATAAGAATGCAAATTTGGTTAACCGTTGATAGATTACATTATGTGTCGACAGATTGTGTATGTATACAGAGGATACACAAATTGTATAAAAGATGACCGAGACATGTTAATAGACTTCAGTTATGACCCTATTGTTACAGATTTGATTACATGTAAGCAATAGTAATATATGGGTTAATGTTAAATTGGTAGTATATTAAAATAACAGAAATTTGTTATGGGATAACCAATTACATATATGCGTGTGATAATCCTTACATCACCTACGATATTGCTTCAATTGAGTCACATTGTTATGACTGTAAATATATGATTAATAAGATACTTGTCATTATTCTACAATTAGACATAATCCTTGCAATTATATTTGACCTAGAGAATGATTTATATAATTTATAGTACTATTTAGTGGACTATATATGTGAAAATAATCCTGTGTTAATTAAGTCTGGTTGTTTAAGTTCGTATTTGAGTATATACTGAGTTCACTCGTATTACTGTATTTAGTCTAAAAATCAGGCCTGCATATAGATCAATGCTTCGTATGTTTACGCATATAATTTTTAACTATTTGCATGTTAGTTCATTCATGGATATGTGCTTATTTTGTGATTGCAGAAATGTGTGGTTAAGAGATGTTACAATAGTAAGATCCAGGCATAATGAGCTCAATGTAACACATCCCTGCCATTCATCATTATCCAACTTCATGGCTCATGGATACAAAGTCCTATGTGCCAGGCATAACGAGAATTGTTTATAGTGCCATCGAACATTCCGTAATACTTTACAGTTGATTTTATGTTAATTATATTTTGTCACTATTTATGGCTGAGGTCTAAATATGAGACAAGGTCACATAAGTCTACTCATAATTAGATACATAGTCTAGAGTTGCTTTGAGGTATCGAAGGATGTGTTTTACGGCTTGCCGGTGAGGGGTGCGAGGAGCATGCATGAATTGGGAGACGAGGTTGATGGCATAGCTAATGTCAGGTCGAGTCATGGTCAAGTATTGGAGAGCCCCCACAGCACTCCTGTACTCAATAGGATCTTCAAGAGGGTCCCCATCACTCAATGAGAGATGTGTTCAGGTCGGGAGGGGAGTTTTTACCGGTTTGGCCTCGCATAGGTCATGGCGTTGTAAGAGGTTGATGGTGTATTTGTGTTGTGAGAGAAAAAGTTGGCCAGGTGAGCGCTTGGCCTCAATTCCAAGAAAGAAGTGAAGAGGGCCGAGGTCTTTCATAGCAAACTGAGTGGAAATGGAGTCAACCCATGTACTATGGTAAGAGGGGTCAGTACCTGTGAGAATAATATCATCAACATATAGTAACAGGCAAGTGAGGTGGGTGTTGGTCTTGTGAATGAACAAAGATGGGTCAGCACGGCAACAAGCAAAACCAAGACTTAGGAGAAACACACTAAAACATTGGAACCATGCCCGGGGTGCTTGTTTCAGGCCATACAATGCCTTACGCTAGGGACATACATGATTTGGAAATTTGGGACATATGAAGCCCTATGGTTATTTCATGTAAATTTCTTCCTTAAGGTGACGGTGTAAGAAGGCATTTTTGACACCCAACTGGCGAATGGTCTTGTTGTATGTGACTGCTAGAGTAAGTATAAAGCATATGGTGGTACGTTTGACAACATGACTAAAGGTTTCTTTGCAGTCAAGGCCTTCACGTTGGTGAAAGCCCTGAGCTACAAGTCGGGCCTTAAATCGTTCAACTGAGCCATCTGCTTTAACTCTATATTTCCATGCATTTCCTACAAGGTTCTTAGAGGGGTCATGTGAGACTAAGTCCCAGGCATTGTTGAGAATGAGCACATTAAATTCATCCGCCATGCCTTCTTGCCATTTCAATTTTTTCACAGCTTGTGAGTAACAAGTAGGCTCTTGGACAACAGTGATGGAAGATAGCGAAAGGGGGTACTTAGGTTTACGTATGCCTTTTTGAGACGAGTTTGCATTGGGTGTGTGTTGAGGGGAGGACCAACCAAGGTTGGGGCCACGGGTTGGGGTTCGGTTGCGCGGTCCAAGGGCAAACCCGAAGGACCCGGACTGTGCATGGGGCCAAGGGGCAAGGGTTCCGTAGAGGGCTCGATGGGAGGCGAGACAGGAGCGGTGGGGGTTGCCTCGATGAGGCGGGCTGGGGGTTCGGGCACCGAGGATGCGGCCACCGTGGCGTAGTCTTGGGCCTCGGTGAGGCAACCAAGAGACCCCGAAGGGGTGGAATCGGTCGGCACTGTAGGGCCGTAGTGTCCTGTCGGTCTGGCGGCGGCAGAAGCGGTAGACCGGCAACTGTGGCGCAAGGGGGGTGGGTGTGACCTACGGGGTTGAACTGATTATTATTGGTTGAGAAGTTGTGACATCAGAGATTGATTTGTCTTGATTTGTTAGATTATCGTAAGGAAAGCGAGTTTCGTCAAAGACCACATGTCTATTTATATGTAATCGTTTCCATTTTGGATCAAAACACCTATATCCCTTATATTGAGCATCATACCCTAAAACGATGCAAGGGGTGGAGCGAGAGGCAAGTTTATGAGGGGCGCGAGGTGTAATGTTCGGGCAGGATGCACACCCAAAGACACGAAAACGGGAGTAATCAGGGTTGGTATGAAAAAGCTTTTGAAAGGGTGAGTTGTTTAAAAGATCTGACGTTGGGAGACGGTTTATGATAAAACAAGCAGTGCAAAAAGTGTCATCCCAAAACTTATAGGGTAGCTTAGAGTGAATTAAAAGCGTCCGTGCCATTTCAAATAAATGTCGATGCTTGCGTTCCGCCACTCCATTTTGTTCGGGGGTATCAGGACATGATAGACGAAAGTGAATACCAGCATCACGACATAGAGTGTTCATATGTCGATGATCGTATTCGCCTCCACCATCACTCCGAAAAATTTTAATTGTTGAATTAAATTGATTTTGAACGTGGTTTTTGAAAGCGCTGAAGTTTTCATAAACATCAGATTTGCGTTGCATCGGATATAACCAAGTAAATCTTGAAAAATAATTGATGAAAAGGACATAGTATTTAGGAGCATAATTAGAACATAAATTGCATTTATTTCAAAATCTAAAATGCGGGAAATAGTTCTGCTTACATAACAAATCAAGAACATAATGGCCTAGATGACCTAATCTTTGATGCCATAAGTCACCATTCTTTAATTGCGCTACAAGGCGAACGTCATGTAGTGAAAAACCGTATAGACCCATCACTGGGTACCCGTAGAAGCAGCGTCCCCGTAGTTTTGTCCTTGACACAGAAAAAATGTGAATCAAACTCAAACCTACGGTTGTTATCTTGACAAAGTTGTTTAATTGATAGTAAATTATGGGTTAAATTAGGAACAAGCATAACATTGTTGAGGGCAAGAGACGAATGTTGAGTTGGCATCAAAGACGAGCCTATATGTGTTACAGGTAATAAAGCGCCATTTCCTACAAGTGCACCTTTGTGACTGGAATAAGGAAGAAGGTTTTTAAGAATACTTGGATTTGGCGTCATATGATTTGTAGCACCGAAGTCAGGGTATCAGTTGTAGATGTGCGGTTCTCCAATCGACAGGGTAGCGAGCGAGTGCGAGAAATCTGAGATGGAGGTGTTGTCATATACCGATGTGAACAAGTGATAGTCGTGTGACCAATTTGGAAGCAAAATTGACAATATGGGGGATCGGGCCCCAGCACACCTGCACTAGAGTTAGGGGGTAGACCTAATGGGGGTCGCACTGATCGGGATATGGGGGGTTGCGGTAGGGGTGGGATGTGGGTGCGCGCCCCCCACGGCCACCCCGCTCCCGCTTCCCACCCGGGTGTTGACCATGGTTGGGGTTGCCACAGCCGGGATTTTGCCCGGGCTGAGTTTGACCATGAGCTACCAATGCATGACTGGGATCGGGATTGGGATGTCCAGTTTAACGAGTTAAAGCAGCCTTTTCATTGAGAAGTAAGGTTTTTAACTCTTCATAGGAATATTGTTTATTTGTTTGACGTGAGAAAGTAGCAAAAGCAGCGCATTCAGGGGATAAACCATAGATTGCAAAGTGTTGAAATTCTTTTTGTGAAACTGGAGAGTCAATGGCAGCTAGGTCGTCCGTTATTGATTTTAGTTCATAAAGATAGGCATCCATTGTTTTGCCATCTTTGCGGTGATTTATGAGTTGGGTTGGGAGATCGAACTCCTTAGCCATGGAGTGATCCCGAGAACGTTTAGCCAAGGCATCCCACATGGCTTTGGCTGTAGAGTGGTGAACAATGTCATTTAATAAGGGACGAGAAAGCATTGCAGCAATGCAAGATCTAAGACTTTGGTCCGTGCAAACCCACGTGAGATAATCGGGGTTAGGGTAGGTCAATCAATTTCGGAGAGTGATTTACGCAGAGGGACATGGGTAGGTACCATCTATAAACACTAAAAGTTGGTGAGATATCAATAGCATATTAATTTGTTCGCGCCAGAGCGGGAAATCAGTTATAGATTCAAGTTTAATTGTAACAATGCCAGTAATATTGAAAAGGGGTATCAAAATAGGGGAGGAAGATTGATTATATAGATTAGGGTTTATGACATTAGGGTTTAACATAGTGGCAGCAGAAGAACCAAACCCTCCACTGGCACTAGAGAGTGACGGGGGGTGGGAACAGCGCCACTTGTCGTGGCCCTAGGGAGGGTGCTGGCAGCGGTGGTGGTCGCAAAACTCAAGGGGAGAGGGGGAAGCAAAAATAAAGAGGGGAAAGAGGTGGGGATGCCCAAACTAAGTCCCGGAGTCAATGTGGGCCGCCCAATTGGTGGTACAGTACCGGAGATGGTGACACCGGCATCAACCAACCGAGGAGGCAAGGCACCGGAAGCAATGGAGCCGACATAGGGGGCATCGGACACCTCTCCCGGTGTCATGGCCCCAACCGTAGATGGTGGGGGTCCGGCATTAGTGAAGCCGGCCTCCACCTGTGGTTGGGTGGGGTGGGTAGGGGAGGAGGGAGAGAGAGCAGCGGCATAGGATCAACTAGGGTTAGATGCCATTGAAAGTTAATCAACGAAAAGGAAAAAAAAAAAAAAAGGTATAGAAAACTTACGAATTCAACACAATGCAATCAAACGAACGATAAAGAAAATAAGAGCGGAAGTAGAAAACCTAAATCAGAGCCTGGCCTCTAATACCACAGAAAAGAAGAGAAAAGTAAAGAAAAGTAATGTTGATTGAATGATAAAGAAGAGTTACATAAAGTGCCTTATCTAGGCAAGAGAAACATACTAAAGACCAAAATGTCCTTACACTTAACATAAGTGAAGGAGTAGAATAGTAAATGTAATCCTAGGAGAACATTCTAAGTATATTCTAATAAACACTACTAAATAATATAATAGTAAAGTAACCAAATCTAGGGACAATATAGTCTCTAGCCTATCGGCATTGTCCATACATGTGTTGCCATTGATCTATGAAGTTATAAATTCTAATTGACATTAATAGTATTCATGGATAATATGACAAAATATAGAGCTACATTTTAACTTTTATATGGATATACCTCAATACAGATACAGTATATAGGCGTAATGTATAACATGTGTTATAAATTTATACCTATTTATATCAATACTAAACTTCATGTTATCAGAGAAATTATTTTCCGTCAGTGTATACTATAGTTTAAATGGGATAATAAACATATTTAATTTTTATATAGGGCTACATTTCTCATGTCAAATTAAACAATGATCAATCATTTAACTTAAACATGTTGAAAAAAATTCGACAACATAACAATTAGAGTTACATTACTCACCTTAAATCAAAAAATGGTAGATTTGCTCACATTGACGAATAATGAAAATGTGTTTATTAATATTATGAAAATGGGTTTGGGAAGAATTTTAGTTAGTTTTTCATAGAGTACTTGTTGGGTTTGTTTCACAGTACTTGGAATTCATAAAGTGACAGTTATACAAATGGAGTCACTACAATGTTTTATTTTATTTTAAAGATAAAGATGGGTAGATATGGGTAGTTACATTATTTTATTCTATTTTGGGGAAAAACATGGGTAGATATAGTAGCTACATTGTTTTATTTTATTTTGAGGATAAACATGAGTAGATATGAGTAGTTGAAGTATTTTATTTTATTATTTATTTATTTTACAAACTTGCTTTTGGGACATTTCATAACGTATTCAATCATTATTGAAGTACTTTGTAAAACATAATCTCCTAATCATCCGCAAAATCGGATCAAAATGAAACATTCTTTCATATTTAACTATGTGGTACAAGCTTTCACAACGCGTTGTACATTTCTAAACCGAACTATTTATGAGTTCAAGATTGGTTTTGGGACATTTCATAAAGTTCTCAATCATTATTGAAGTACTTTGTACAACATAATATCCAAATTGACCGCAAAATCGGATCGAAATGAAACATTCTTTCATATTCAACTATGTGGCACAAACTTTCATAACATGTGGTACATTTAGTTAAAAGTAGTGGTACATTTAGTTCAAATGAGTGGTACATTTCTAGAACAAACTCTTTATGGGTTCAAGATTTGTTTTGGGACATTTCATGATGTACTCAATCATTATTGAAGTACTTTGTACAACATAATCTCCTAATCATCTGAAATATCGGATTCAAATGAAACATTCTTTCATATCTAACTATGTGGTACAAGCTATGATAACTTGCGGTACATTTAATTAAAAGTAGTGGTACATTTAGTTCAAACGATCGGTACATTTCTAAATAGAACTCTTTATGGGTTCAAGATTGGTTTTGGGACATTTCATAACATTTCTCAATCATTATTGAAGTGCTTTGTATAACATAATCTCCTAATCATCCGTAAAATCGGATCCAAATGAAACGTTCTTTCATGTTCAAATATGTGGTACAAGCTTTCACAACTTGTGGTATATTTAGTTAAAAGTAGTGGTACATTTATTTCAAACGAGCAGTACATTTCTAAAACGAACTCTTTATGGGTTCAAGATTGGTTTTGGGACATTTCATAACATTCTCAATCATTATTGATGTAATCTGTACAACATAATCTCTTAATCATCCAAAAAATCAGATCCAAATGAAACATTCTTTTATATTTAACTATGTGGTACAAGCTTTCACAACTTGTGGTACATTTAGTTAAAAGTAGTGGTACATTTAGTTCGAATGAGTGGTACATTTCTAAAATGAACTCTTATGGGTTTAAACTTGATTTTGGGACATTTCATAACGTACTCAATCATTATTGAAGTACTTTGTAAAACATAATCTCCTAATCATCCACAGAATAGGATCAAAATGAAACATTCTTTCATATTCAACTATGCGATACAAGCTTTCACAACTTGTGGTACATATTTAGTTAAAAGTATTGGTATATTTAGTTCAAATGCGTGGTACATTTCTAAACCAAACTCTTCATGGGTTTAAGATTTGTTTTTGGACATTTCATAACATTCTCAATCATTCTTGAAGTACTTTGTACAAACATAATCTCCAAATCGGCCACAAAATCGGATCCAAATGAAACATTCTTTCGTATTTTACTATGTGGTACAAGCTTTAGCAACTTGTGGTACATCTAGTTAAAAGTAGTGGTACATTTAGTTCAAACGAGTGGTACATTTCTAAACCAAACTCTTTATTGGTTCAAGAGTGGTATTGGGACATTTCATAACATTCTCAATCATTATTGAAGTAATTTGTACAGCGTAATCTCCTAATCATCTGCAAAATCGGATCCAAATGAAACATTCTTTCATATTTCATTATGTGGTACAAGCTTTCACAACTTGTGGGACATTTAGTTAAAAGTAGTGGTACATTTAGTTCAAACGCATGGTACATTTCTAAACCGAACTCTTTATGGGTTCAAGATTTGTTTTGGGACATTTCATAACAATTCTCAATCATTATTGAAGTGCTTTGTACAACATAATCTCCTAATCATCCGCAAAATCGGATCCAAATGAAACGTTCTTTCATATTCAAATATGTGGTACAAGCTTTCACAACTTGTGGTATATTTAGTTAAAAGTAGTGGTACATTTATTTCAAACGAGCAGTACATTTCTAAAACGAACTCTTTATGGGTTCAAGATTGGTTTTGGGACATTTCATAACATTCTCAATCATTATTGACGTAATCTGTACAACATAATCTCTTAATCATCCAAAAAATCAGATCCAAATGAAACATTCTTTTATATTTAACTATGTGGTACAAGCTTTCACAACTAGTGGTATATTTAGTTAAAAGTAGTGATACATTTAGTTCAAACGAGTGGAACATTTCTACAATGAACTCTTTATGGGTTCAATATTGGTTTTGGGACATTTCATAACATTCTCAATCATTATTGATGTACTTTGTACAACATAATCGCCTAATCATCCGCAAAATCGGTTCCAAATGAAACATTCTTTCATATTTAACTATGTGGTACAAGCTTTGATAACTTGTGGTACATTTAGTTAAAAGTAGTCGTATATTTAGTTCAAATGAGTGGTACATTTCTAAAACAAACTCTTTACGGGTTTAAGATTGGTTTTGGGACATTTCATAACATTCTCAATCATTATTAACACAATCTGTACAACATAATATCCTAATCATCCGAAAAATCAGATCCAAATAAAATATTCTTTCATATTTAACTGTGTGGTACAAGCTTTCACAACTTGTCGTACATTTAGCTAAAAATAGTGGTACATTTTGTTCAATCGAGTGGTACATTTCTAAACCGATAACAAAGTTCCTATGATAAAGTTGCACCACAAACAATAACAATCTAACTATTTTCCCACCAACTGTGGCAGGCTGCATGAATTAAGATATGCAATTTCACTTTGTGATGAATAAAGCTATGTTGCTGACAAGAACAAGCGTGCTTGGGTCAGAGCAGTACCAGGATGGGCAACCTCTTGGGAAGTCCTCACCCTCAGGTTGGAGGCACTCGGAAACAGCCTCTCTTTAGGTTAACACCCAGAAGGAGGAAAGCTGTGTACATCCGCTCCTCCCAGACCCTGCGTAGGCGGGAGCCCTTGAGGCACTAGGTATGTTCCTCATATATATATATATATATATATATATGGTGATGTTCTTGTGAGAGGATAAAAGCGTGAGAGGGTCGAACTATGCCCTCTATTATAATAGATGGCCAAGATTTGTTAAAATATTAAAAAAATAAGTTACAACTCATGCCCCTTCATTGGGCCAAAAGAAAAAAGAGGTAAGAGAGGTAAATTTTTTTCAATACTCAACAAATTTCGGCCGTAAATTGTTTTTTTTAACGTCCAACAATTCTTGGCAGCCTATTAAAATGAAGGTTCATGATTTGCCTCTCTCTTACAGGATGTAAGAAGAGCCTACAATACACCCCTAGGGGCCCCCCCCGGCTGCTCTTGGAGGTTAAGAAACCAGAAACTGGAAGGGACCAGACTTCCACAAGCCCGATAGCCCGACGAGACCCTAACAGGTGGTGCGAGTACCACGAAACTTCGGGGCATAACACAAACGATTGTCAAGTACTTCGATGCTGGGTAGATGAATTTTGCCCGGAACTTTTGGACCTGCCCGCGAGGAGTCGGACAGTGTGGCTCGCACACCGAGGCATGTGATTGCAGCCATAAAACAAAAATGGGAGGACACGAGTCTCGACACTAAGAGGAGAGGAGAAGGCAAAGTCAAGAAATGTCAACCCTTGACTTTGTTGCAGGATGATCTCGAAAACATCAAAACTCCACATGAAGATCCCATGGCCATCACCATGGACATCCGTAACTATTCCCTCCAAAGGGTCTTAGTGGATCAAGGAAGTTCAGTCAACATACTTTTCCTCCATTGCTTTGAACAAATCGGAATACCGCTCGAGGGACTTCTCCCCACGACAGGGACCCTCGTGGCATTCTCCAGCGAGTGGTTGATCAGCTAGGCACCACCCATTAGAGGAAGTGCTTGACTTTTGGAGTAATGGGAAGGTTCCATAAAGAGCGTAGAGCCTTGGGTACCGAGTCCGAGGAAGAGGAGGAGGGGCGGTTAAGATTGGAAACCTGTAAACGACTGACATTCCAGAGCGCATAACCTGACTTAATAGAGAAAGAACCATCTCTTGAGTAATGCCAAACCTATGAATCATCCAGTAAAGAGTTCCCCACAGGAATAGAAGTAATCAAGGCTGTCGCGTCTTCACTAAAAAGCTCGAAAAGCTTTTGCCGGTTCCAGCTCCTGCTGCCGTGGTGAATAAGCTGGTTAACCGTAGATGGAAAGCTGTCGGGAGGATGCTGGGAAGAGGGACGGAAGCCTGGAATAGAGGGGATCCATTTATCATCCCAGATATTAACCTGTTTACTATTAGAAATCTTCCAGCGCAATCCCCCTTCGAGGAACTTTCATCCTTCAAGGAGACTTGTCCACCCCCAAGATGGGTTGTATCCTGTTTGGGCCTTGAGGAAGGAGGTATCGTGGAAGTAAATCCCTTTAAGGATCCTGACCCAGAGTGCCTCTGGATTCTGAGAGGAGCGCCAAGCCTGGTTAGCTAGCATAGCAAGATTCACGCCTTTGAAATCACGGAAGCCCATACCACCACAAGCTTTCGGACGAGAGATTTTTTTTTCCCATATGATCCAATGAATACCCTTTTCCTCTTGATTCCCACCTTTCCACCAAAAGCGAGCTAAGAGACCATTCAATTTGCGAGCAAAAGTAATGGGAATCTTGTACTAATGCATAATAAGACGGGATGGCAGAAAACACTAGCTTTATAAGAATTTCACGGCCACCATGAGAGAGGAGCTTTGCTTTCCACCCTTGAGTTTTCCTCTGAATTTGATCATAGAGGAATTGGAGGGAATTACTCTTGGATCCACTCTAGAGCACTTGTAGACCAAGATGCTTATCATTAGCTTGCATAATCCCAACTCCAAGGCAGTTCAAGCATGTTCTGGTGAGATAATCCGGTGAATTAGATGAGAAAAAAGCACTTGACTTGCCGAGGTTAACTGTTTCCCCTGAGGCATTGATAAGTCAAAATTAGTATATAATTATTCATATCATTTTGATTTATTTTCTAACCATTTTATCTCAAATTTTTGTCGCTATTGCTCGCTTTTACTCTTTTTCGCTTCTATTGCCATTTCTTTAGAAAAAACACTTATTTTGTGCTAAATCTTGCCAAGTTTTGTCATCAACATCAACAAGTGAATGCAAGATACATTAAACAAAAGGAAAAATTTGTGGAAAACATAACATTTTACATTGCTAAAGCAAGAACACAACAAGAACATGTACAATTCACTTCAAAGTGCAAAATGGGGCAGCAAAATGAACAAATCAAGTGCAAGGATGAATTAAACAATACATTTAAATGTTCAAGTTGATGTCAAGGCTAAGGTTTGGGTGGCAAAAGCAGAAAAAAATGAAGAAAATTCAGCAAGAGCAGCTAATGTAGAGAATGTACAACCAGCTTAAATAATCCATTTCAACTTGCAAATTTGGGTGGAAAAATAGACGAATAATGTGAAAGAACTTCTTGTACACTTCATGAACATGTTAAAATTTATGTTAAAGCTGATTTTGGGTGGTGCAAAGTAAGAAAAAGTTGAAAAAAAAATCAGCTTGTATCAGATCTGTAGAAACTGGGAGGCAGAAGCAGAACTGTGGTGCAATGAGGTTTTAGCTTGCAATATTTTTTATATTAAGTAATCCAAACCTTATATAATATAAATAGGGATACTTAGGAAGTCTTTATGCAACTCCCTCAAACCAGACAACACAAAGAAATAGAAGAGAAAATAAGAAGAAAATCGGAGCGAAGAAGAAGAAAAAGGAAAGAAGTTTGGTTTGTAATTTTGTATTTTAAGTTCTTTCTATCCTTTTCAACTTTAAGTTCATGAATTTTGTCTTAGTTATGCTTCACTATAAAAAAAGTGACCAATAGTAACAAACTAGAAAAATTTCTGTTACAATTGATATACCAATAGCAATAAATTTTTTTTTTTTTGTTTCAAATGCAAAATCTCATACACATGGCATGTACGGTTGACCCCTTTTGTAACAGAAAAACCAATCTGTCGGTATTGTATACGTCATTACTAACAGTACACTTTCTTTTTTTTGGTAATGGTATTTTAATAAAATTTTTTTTATATCTCATGAGCTAAGAAATGAATTTTTCACTTCCCTCCAATATTACATTTAAAAAAAATAAAAAAATAATTTATCAAAGAAACAACAACAACAACAGTCCCAGCGTCACAATGGCTCCCACAATAATCAGAGTCTTGGGGGGGGGGGGGGAGTGTGTGTACGAAGCCTTCCCCCTTTCGGGTGGAGGAGAGGCTTTTTCTGAGGATCTCCAACCTCAAGCAATTTATCAACGACACATAGATAATTCAATTCTATTAATTTTAATGCATAACATAAATTTAATATTGGCAAAATTTTAAAATTTATGTCAATTCACAAAATTTTGAGTGCAAAAATTCCCACTAAACCTCTCAATTTTGAGTACAAAAAATTTCATTAATATTTATTATAATACTTAATTTTGAGTACAAAAAATTCCCGTTCTCCTCTCTCGTCTCTTGGCTCGCTCGCTTTTGCTGTTCTGTCTCGCTCTCTCTATTGGTCTCTACCTCTCGAAACCCTAGCTCGGCCCTGCAGGCAACGGCGCTCCACGGCTCCCTGCAGCGAAACTCCAGGGTAGCTCAGGTGACGGCGACTCGACGGTGCAACGACAAGCAGGTGGTGGTGACGGTGATGCAGAGGTCCAGGGTCGTTCGTATTTCCGGCTGCTTCTCCCATCTTCGACCACCGCACCCAGGCTGACAGCGGCGCAATTCTCTTCTCTGGTGGAGCACGGTGATGATGGAGGTGGTGGTGCCTGATCTCAGTTCTGGTGGTGGGCTTCGATTTTGAGACATCATCAACCTCCTCCAGACCTCCAATCTCCTCCACGTTCTTTCTCTTCTCTTCATTGCCCGAGTACCTCTCAATTGGTGGTGGTGTTGAACTGGTCTCGGTCAGAGGTGGCTGTGGCGCTCCAATGGTGGTCCAATCAATGTTCTCCTCCTCCAGTACCACATTGACCAGGTTTTTAAGCTCAGACTTATCTCAAATTTCATTTTTCTAGTATCCTCTCTTATTTTACAAGTATCCTCTCTCATCTGGTGCAGGTCTGCTAGAGAGAAAGGGATTGACACTGTGAGATTGACTCTATTGCAAAGGTATCAATTTCGTGTTTCAATTTCCAATGTAATGTAATTTAATTGCAGTTAATTGAGTGATTACCCTAGGTTTAGGCTGTTTGAAAGTATTATCTTAAGGATACCTTTCTCGGCCTTTTTGCTAAAATAAAGTATTATCTTTAGGTCTTCACTCTTTCTTTTCATCCTTCTCTTGTTTCAGGTACAAAGTAGGGTTAGTTTGTAATAAAATAGGGTTAATGTAAGATTCTTGTCAATTTGTTGAAAATTGAGTAGTTTAATATAAGATTACTGTCAATTTGTTGAGGATTGAATAGTTCAATATATGATCACCTAATGTATTAATGTTTGGTGTGGTGTTAGTTTGATGTATGCTATCATGATTAGTTTGCTCAATTTTTGCTTGATTTTGAGAAAATATGAACTAAGTATATGGTGTTTTAAGCCATTTCTTCTCTTAAATGTAGATTTCAATGAGTCTAGTACATTAGATTATAATGATTGATGCTTCATGATGATTAGTTGTGTTTTTGTCATGTTTTTTAGCTTTTGATTTGTTTCGGTGTTTGTGTAGTGAATTTCAGTTGTTGATTCATATTAAAGTTTGAGGAGATATGTTATCAACATCTTTATATGCTTCTAACAAAATTTTTGTATTTGAATGATTCGACTAGGATTGAATGTTAGCATTTTGTTCTGCTGATTGGTTTTGCATTTTATATCAGAACATAGTATTGTCAGGAGGTTCAACAATGTTCAAAGACTTCTATAGAAGGTTACAAAAGGGATCTTAAGAAGATTGTAGATGCCAAGTTTCAAGCATCCGAAGCTCGTCTTGGTGGAGAAGTGAAGGTAAGTGTTCTTGCATTCCTTAATGTTTAAACATGCAAAAAAAATAATTGTTTTAGATAGTACTTAGAACTATATGCTTTTCATTGTTCATTAGAAAGCCATGGATTATGAGTGTTTTGGAGGTTGACCAACTCTTTCTTTTCACAGTTGCAACCAGTGGAGGTCAATGTAGCCTTTATCCAAACTTGATGTTGGATCTGCCACTGCTCTAGTATGGTTTATCTTTAGTTATTTTGTATTTCAATTTTTTCCCATGTCACTTCTAAAAGTTATGGTCATCATTTATTAATATGATATCAGGCTGAGATTGATAGAAGATTAGAAGAGCTTCCACAGGATCTTGATGAGCCAACGAGAGTTGAGGAACGCAAAAAAATCTTTGTACAAGTTGTCGGAGAAGACAAGAATGGATACGCGAAAACATATGGGTTAGGCGTCAAAGTCCCTCGATCTGGTGTGAAACGCTCTTTCTTGGCTCAAGAGCAAGAGAAAAATAGGAAGTTGGAGGCTGAGCTCAAAGATGTAAAACAAATCTTGAAATCTGTATGTGAGTGGGTAGATTTTCTAATGGCAACTATGACGAAAAGGGAAAACAAGGTTAGTGTGCTTTTGCATTATTTTGGAATTCCACATTATACAAAATTTAATTAGTTACGTTAGAATTGAATGTTGAAGTTTAATTGCTTTGGATTTTCTATTCATAGTTTGGATTGTACTTTTAAGACCCTAAATCATACTAACCTTGTTTGGAACTTTGAGTTGCTCTCTTTCCCGTCATCTTTGCTGTCTGTGCTGAATTGAGTTTACTCTAGTAAACATATGCTCTCAATATGACATATGGCTGTAAGGTACTATAAACATACTAACTTCAGTTAGCTTTGGGACCCAGACCAACCCTAAATCATACTAGCCATATGTCACCATTAAGTATGGAAACTTTAAACGTATGCTCTCTCGTTTAGCTTCAGTTAGCTTTGGGGCCCAAATTTGGCTTTTGTTGGACTTATTTAGACATCAAGTGGGGCTTGTTTAGCTTCTTTGAGGCTTGGTAGAGTAACATGGTATTTCTGCATAATTGACACTTGATCAGATTGTAAAGCATCTTTTTAAGTTAGTTGTTACTAACAGGGGGTAAATGGTGTGACGTTTCAATATTTAGACATCCAGTGGGGGTTGTTTAGATTTAAGCTGGTATCCATTTTGTTACTGTTTTTTGCAGCTGGTTCACACACTTGATCTTTATAACCAGTTTTCCAGTCTGATTTTGCTGTCACAATTTTATTTGGTAGCTAATTGTGAGATGGTTGGTGTTACCAAGGGCTCTAAGAGAGTTCTTTCTCCATTTTTTCTTGTTGTGTTTAGATTGCATATGGCCCGCAAAGCATAGCTGTTGTTTTTGATCTATATCACGGAGATCAGAGTTCAGTGTGTTCATAAGCTGTTGGGTATATCAGTTATCATTGTTATTTGGTTCTGGGTTTTTTTGGATACTAAGCTGGGTTAAGAACTTAAACTTGGAAAGCTAAACATTTTCAGGAATTTTATTTATAAACGTTGGCCTTGTTGGTTGTTGCAACATGACTATGTTTTGACTTAAAACACTCGATTCACTTTTGACATGCGACTAACTACTCTAAAGACAAGTGATCTACACCCTTGCAAAAGTTTTGATTTGTTTATCTTTGTGTTACAGGAAGTTAGTTCATCTCATGACGATGAAGTTTATTATGAGGAACAAGATGGGGATGATGGCTTAGAATACAGGATGATGTAGTGGAAGATGACCTGAATGAATGATTGTTCAACTATGTGTTTTTTTTTTTTGGATTTATGGATGATTATAGTCGGCTGTAATGCATGACAAATTTGTTGGTTGGTATGATGATGAATTTGGGTTTTTGGTTTTGTTATTTTCATTTTAGGGGAGTGAAGTTTTTATTGACTTATGATTATTATAATGTTCAATTATTTGTTCTAATTGGTTGAAAAATATGAAATTTAGCTAGTTAGAAACTGAAGTAAAATATTGTTATTTATAGCAATAGCGACAGAACTATAATGACATTGCTGTAATATGTTGTTGCTAAAACCAATAGCAGCAGAAAGCACTTTATTGCTGTAACCAATAGCAACAGAAAGCATTTTTGTTGCTGTAACCAATAGCAACAGAAAGCACTTTGTTGCTATAATTAATAGCAACATAAAGCACTTTGTTGCTATGACTAATAGCAACAGTTGTCATGTTGTTACAAAAGGCAATAGAAACAAAACTAGCAACAAACACCAGTTTGTTGCTATTGGGGTGCAATAGCAACAACACGTATTTTCCGCTGCTATAACTTTTAGTGACAGTGGCAATAGCAACAACGTAGCAACTGGCAAAATTTTGTTGGTAAAAACTATAGTAACAAAAAAAATAGCCAATAGCAACAGAAATTGCTTTGTTGCTATTGGCCACTTTTTTGTAGTGTTTATTTTATGTCTATCCTGAACTAATTTTGCTTTTAGCCTAAGTTGTAATATACGCTTTATTCTAATTCAACGTATTCAATGTCTTGTTATTGCATTGTTAAAGTGCTTATCATTGTTCTTCATGAGTTTTAAATGCTTGGCCACTATTTAAAGCCTATAATAATTCATAATGAGACCGAGAGGAGATTTATGATGATTGCTAAGGTAATAAACACCATAAATTGAGCAAATGCTCGAGAGAGATTAATGCGATTTATGTGGTCTTATGTGAAAACCATAGATCTTTAAAACTCCTTTCTTATTTAAATTCCTACATGAGAGTGATGGGTTAATATGTAAAAGAATATGCTAAGTGTTGCTCGAGAGAGAATATTTAGTAAAATAGGATTTTCGACCATCAACATGTAATAACAACATGAATACCGAGAATAGAAAAACGTATTAATTGAAATAGGTGAAATTGGATGCCTTGGACCTTATTAAATCATAAAAATCAACAAAACTTAGTAAAACCTTTCATAAAAATTTGTAAACATTTTTTTCCTTTTTATTTTGTGTTATTTCATTTCAAAAACTACAATTTTCGGTCTTTCAAACAGCACTGGAACTACTAATTTCGGTACTCACTCAATAACAATCCTCGTGGGAACGATACTCTACTAATTCTTTATTACTTGATACGACTTAGTGCACTTACTAAGCAAACTAAACAAGCATCAAGTTTTTGGTGCCGTTGCCGGGGATTGCTTTTATTTCAGTGATATCGATACCAACTAGTTTGAGTACTAATTTGAAGTTGTTTGTTAAAACTTGTAAATTTTTTAAAGTTTGAAGAATAAATTTATTTTCTTTCATTTATTTGTAAAGTTATTTTTAGTTTAAAAATTCGTATAGCACCCCCCTTTTTAAATCTGGTTTTTGTTAAGTTTTTGTATTGGATTATTGTATTTTTCAGTTTTCTGATTAGTTTTAACTTTTTTTTAACTTTTTAAGTCACCCAAAGAAGTTTTTAACAGTTAAGTTTGTTATCTTTAAGTTTTTCAAAATATTAGTATTACTACCCCTCCCCCCCTCCCCCTCCTTAAAATTTGGTTTTTGTTAGGTTTGGTATTATATTTGTAAATTTTTGAAGGTTTCTCATTATTGTTGTCCTTCTTTTAACTTTTTAGTTTGTTTTCCCTACTGTGTATGCAAAATCAAAACGAAAACGAAATAATCCCTTTGGATCTTGAAATCGAAAGAACACTTCGACTAATTAGGAAAACTAAATGAACTGAAACAATGGCTAATAATAACAATGGTAATGATGACGAAAGGCCTTTAAAGGATTATGCTGTACTAATTGTTGGAGGATGCACCTCCAGCATCCGACGTCCACCAATACAAGCAAACAATTTTGAAATAAAACCCGCGATAATACAAATAATTCAACAGACTGTTCAGTTTGCGGTCTATCTAGTAAGGACCCGAACCTGCATATCGCTAACTTCTTAGAGATATGTGACACATTTAAATATAATGGTGTCAGCGATGATGCCATTCACTTAAGACTGTTCCCGTTCTCACTAAGAGATAAGGCCAAAGCTTGGTTAATGTCATTTCCACCAGGCAATATCACCACGTGGGACGATTTGGCACAAAAATTTTTAGCTAAATATTTTCTACCAGTCAAATCAGCCAAAATGAGGAATGACATTACCTCTTTTGTACAATACGATATGGAATCATTATATGAAGTGTGGGAACGTTATAAAGTGCTTCTAAGAAGGTGTCCACACCATGGTTTGCCAATTTGGATGCAAGTCCAAAATTTTTACAATAGTTTGGCACCTAATACCCAAACAATGGTGGATGCGGCTGCTGGAGGAGCTCTAAACAATAAGACCCCAGATGAAACATATGAGTTGCTAGAAGTAATGGCCAGCAACAACTATGTAAGAACACCTGATCAAAAGAAACCTGTAGGTGTGCACGAGGTAGACATATTGACCAAGTTATCTGCTTAGATTTCAATGATTCAGAAACAATTAGGTAACATGAGTGTTAATGCCATTAATTCTCCTATGCTAACATGTGACTTTTGTGCAGGAAATCATGCAAGCATAGAATGTCAAACGGGAATCCCTTTTGCCACATCTAACCATGAACAAGCATATTTTGTTTCAAATTTTCAAAAACCACAAAATAATCCCTACTCTAACACTTACAACCCTGGGTGGAGAAACCATCCAAATTTTTCATGGAGTAACCCAAGGATTCAAAAACAGCCCATTCACGCCCACCTAGAAAAGAAAACTGATCTCAAAGATTTGTTCAGAAATTTTATGCAAGAAACACAAACAAATCTTCGAAATCAAGAAGCTTCAATTAGAAACCTTGAGACCCAAGTCAGACAAATTTTAAAACAACTCTCTGAAAGGTCTCAAGGTTTCTTGCCTAATAACACAATCACTAACCTGCAAGAGCACATCCAAGCGATTGAATTAAGAAGTTGGAAAACTCTGAATGAACCAACTCCGGTAACCATGACCACACAAAATGAGCAACCCATAATAGACTTGTCCACAGACACCAATCAAGAAATTGAAAATGAGGAAGGGTAAAAAATACAAAACAAAGATGAACCAAAAAGGGCTGAACCTCAACCCTACAAAACCAAAAGTCCCATTCCCTTAGCGTTTGAAAAAGACAAAAGCGAACAAACAATTTGTTAAATTTTTGGAAATTTTCAAAAAGTTACATATTAATGTCCCTTTTGCTAACATGTTAGAGCAGATGCCTAGATATGCTAAATTTATGAAGGAAATCCTGTCTAACAAAAGAAAGTTCGGAGAATTTGAAACAGTGGCACTAACTGAAGAATGTAGTGCCATACTCCAAAAGAAGTTACCTCTCAAGCTAAAAGATCTTGGGAGTTTCACTATACCTTGCACCATTGGCCCTATTGGCTTTGATAAAGTATTATGCGATTTAGGTGCAAGTATAAATTTAATGCCAATCTCTGTGTTCAAGAAGCTTGGCTTAGGAGAGGTGAAGCCCACAACAATATCTCTCCAACTTGCGGACAGATCGATCAAGTATCCAAGAGGTGTGATTGAAGACGTCTTAGTGAAGGTTGATAAATTCATCTTCCCAGCTAATTTCATAGTGCTCGACATGGAAGAGGATCGCGAGATACCTCTTATTCTGGGCCAACCCTTCCTTGCTACAGGAAGGACCCTGATTGATGGGCAATAAGGAAAACTTATCTGAAGGGTGCAAGATGAACAGGTAACCTTCAATGTTTTTAATGCTATACAATTTCCCACTAACATGGATTCTTGTTTTAAGGTTGATATTGTAGATGAGTTGGTAGCTAAGACATTCAGGGACACATTTCCTAAATTACCTCTTGAAGCGTGTCTAACAAAGTTGGGGACGTTAGACACTGAGAATGAATTAATAAGGGAATGTGCCCAATACCTAGAAGGTTGCGAACCTTCCGAATCACACCAAGAAACAAAAGTGGAAGACATACAAGTGATTGAAACCCAGCAGAGAATAGAGGAAGATGAGCCTCCAAATCTAGAGCTGAAGCCATTGCCATCTCATCTCAAGTATGCTTATCTTGGCAATTCTAACACTTACCCTGTTATTATTAATGCGCCTTTTCGTAATGTTGAATAGGAAAGATTGCTTAGAGTTCTAAGGGAACATAAATCAGTAATAGGATGGACCCTTTCGGACATCAAGGGAATTAGCCCGCCCTTATGCATGCATAAGCTTCTCATGGAGGATAGCTTCAAGCCTATCATGCAACCACAACATCGACTAAATCCTGCTATGAAGGAGGTGGTAAGGAAAGAAGTTGTCAAATTATTAGATGCGGGATCATTTAACCCATATCTGATAGTCCATGGGTCAGTCCAGTATAAGTAGTTCCAAAAAAAGGGGGCATAACCGTAGTAAAAAATGAGAACAATGAGCTCATACCTACTAGAACCGTCACAGAGTGGAGCGTATGTATAGATTACAGAAAACTTAATGACGCTACCCAAAAAGACCATTTTCCCTTGCCATTCATTGATCAAATGTCAGAAAAACTTACGAGCCATTCATATTACTGTTTCCTTAATAGTTATTCAGGATACAACCAAATTGCCATAGCACCGGAAGATCAGGAAAATACGACTTTTACTTGTCCATATGGTGCCTTTGCCTATAGGAGAATGCCTTTTGGATTATGCAATGCTCCTGCCACATTTTAGCATTTATGATGGCAATCTTTAGTGACATGGTGGAAAGTTTCATAGAAGTATTTATGGATAATTTTTCGGTCTTTGGTGCCTCCTTTGATGATTGTTTAGCTAACCTCTCTATGATCTTACAAAGATGCACTGACACTAATCTTGTTTTGAATTGGGAGAAATGTCATTTCATGGTGCATAAAGGGATTGTGTTAGGGCATATGATTCCAAAAAGAGGAATTGAGGTTGATAGAGCAAAAACTGAAGTAATAGAGCGATTACCACCTCCTACTAATGTCAAGGGCATCCGAAGTTTCTTGGGTCATGTAGGTTTCTATAGAAGGTTTATTAAGTACTTCTCTAAGATCACAAGGCCGCTCTGCAATTTATTGATGAAGGATGTCCCTTTTAACTTTGATAGTGACTGTATGCATGCCTTTGAAACTTTGAAGAAAACACTAGTGTCAGCACCAATAATCGTAGCACCCGATTGGACCTTGCACTTTGAACTTCTGTGCAATGCTAGTGACTATGTAGTAGGGGCTGTTTTAGGGCAAAGAAGGGACAAAAATTTTCATGCAATTTACTATGCTAGTAAGACTTTAACAGATGCACATGTTAACTATGCTACCACCGTGAAGGAATTACTAGCTGTTGTTTTTGTATTTGACAAATTTCGTTCCTACTTGCTAAATTCTAAGGTAATTGTTTATGCCGATCATTATGCTTTTAAATATCTTTTTGCAAAACAAGACGCAAAACCAAGATTGATAAGATGGATTTTTTTTTGCTTCAAGAATTCGATTTAGAAATCCGGGACAAAAAGGGAACAAAAAATGTTGTTGTGAATCATTTATCATGCCGTGAACGAGAGGACAAAAGTCCCTCTATCAATGAAAAATTCCTGGATGAAAATCTTATGATGGTAATGGAAAATCCTAATTATCCATGGTACGCTGACATTGTTAACTATTTGGTTGCATAGGAACTGGCCAAGAACATGACATATCAGCAAAAGAAAAAGTTCTTCTCTGATTTAAAGTATTATTTTTGGGAAGAACCATTCTTATACGGGCATTGTGCAGACCAAATCATTAGAAGATGTGTATCTAAGGAGGAAATGGAAGACATTCTGCACCATTGCCACTCTTTTGAAACTCCTTTACAAGTAAAGTTAGATGAAAAAAGATTAAGGGAGAAGAGTAAGATTAAAGGAGATTAGGAAGAAAAAAAAAAGACGAACATTAGATAAGGGAAGGAAGAATCGACAGAGGGAGGAGAGGAAAGGGGAAGACCTACAAAATACTTAACATATTCTCTTTTATACCATAGACCCCTTATTTATACTAGGGATGGGTCTAATTACAATTAAACCTTATTAATACTTAAGTAACAATTGCTGACTTGTCCCAATATGCTGACGTGTCATGAGGAGATGTGGCAGCCACTGACGTGTCGGGATTTATATTCGTATTAGCCCCATGCTGACAACCACCATCGATCTTTTCGACTACCAAATGTTGACACCGAGGTCGGATTTTGGACAACCGCCACAATCTTCTGCTGTAACGGACCTGGAAAATACCAAATCTAGGCATTTCTAACCCACGACCACTAGATCTTGGACTACTGCCGCTGCCCTTGAGCACCATAGCCAGATCTTCATCGGCTTTCGTGTTGGATCTCTAGTTTTCCACAACCCATTGACACCAAGAACAAAGATTTAATTTGAGGACCACTTGTTCTACTCGAGCCACCACTGTTGTGAACTCCGTTGCTGTGACCTGAGGCCGCCCATTGTTTTTCGGGCCCCGATTCACATGGTCATTGTTGATCTGGCCACAATCTAACACCAAAGTACACCAATCTAGTCTCTCTCTTGTTTCGTTTAACACCACGAGCCACCCACGTGCTTCCACGTGTCTCCATGAGCCTTCCACTCATTTCCATGCACGCCCACGTGCCACTGTGCATTTGTCCATGCATCGGCGTGCACCGCCTAAGTGCTCGCCGCACCTCCAATGTGCACTTTCATATATGCCACTTCCATTTTTTATTTTTTTCTTTGTCAGAACAATACAACCAACCTACTGTCCTTTCCACCCACTATCACAGCTATTTCTCTGATTTAGGTTCCACTTGGCGCTCTGATACTAATTGTTCCGAACTTCACAACAACTAATGCCTTCTAGGATACTAGTTGTTAGGACCACCCGCTCACAGAACCATTAATCGAAATAGCAAACATAATAAAGGGATTGGGGAATAATTTGAAGGCTGAAATTTACGTGGCTCAACCAAAGCCTACGCCCACAGACGGGGAGTAACATAATTTCAATATAGGAACAGAGGTATTGCAACATAGTCTTTTACTCACACTCTTATCTCTCACTATGACACAAGACACAAGACACCCTATTTATAGGCCTCTATATTCATAACCTTAGGGATCCGAAAATGTTGAATGCGAACCTTAACATCATCCAGCTTTGAACAAACCTTCAAGGTTGGAGTCACAACTCTCAATTGTTTTAGATGTACTAAACTTTGGTGAAGGGAGAATGAATATGATTATTTATGATTGATATCATATCGAGTTTTCCTAATATAAGCAGTATTATAGGTATTTGATACAGAGAACACAATTCCCAAATTAATTCAAGAAACATAAATAGAGTATGCGGGAGAAGAAGAAATAGATTGAGAATGATTAGGGAGAAGAAGATTAAAAGGGAGATAGTATTGATCTAATTTTTGGATAAACCCTAATACAAACCACCTCAAACTATTTATACTAGCTAATTATAGAATTAAAATGGCTAAAAAAGACAGGAAAATCTCAAAAATGCAGAAAAATAACTAAAAAAGTAGAAAAAGAATCATAATTCAGCTGAAAGAGCACGTGCTAACTAACTTGAGCTCCCACGTGCTCCGCACTTGATCGCTCTGCTACCCCTAGACTTCCCGCCAAAAACCCAACGGTTAACTACCATTTGAACCCCAATTGAACCCCAAAATGAACCCAATACTCCCAAACCAACAACACAAATTCACCTGATACAAATTCGACCTTCTCAGCTCACAATTTTCCCTGTAACAACTCCTTCCCCCTTAAATTCACCCTTGTCCTCAAGGTTGAAAGTTGGGGAACTTCAATTGCAAGTCGTATGCTAATACCCAAGTTGCATCCTCCATGGGAAGATCCTTCCATTTCACTAGCCATTTTGTTACTGCTCGATTGTTCCTATTTACCATTTTTCTGTCCAACACCCTCTCTGGGAGCTTTGCTGTGGTAGCTTCAATGTCAGGGGGAAGAGCTACTGGTGCAGCTGGAAGAGGTCCCACATGAAGCTTGAGTTGAGAGACATGGAAAACATTATGTATCTTGGCTGATTCTGGAAGCTCTAGCTGATAAGCGACCTTACCCACTGCTGCAGTCACCAAGAATTGACCATAGTATTTGGGTGATAGCTTCTAGCTACTCCTATGTGCCACAGAGATCTGCCGGTAGGGTAGTAGCTTCAAGTAAGCCCAATTCCCAGGTTGAAAGACTCTATCTGTACGTTTCTTGTCTGCAATTTGCTTCATTTTGTTTTGAGCCCTCACCAGATGATGCTTCAAGGTGATAATCATTTCCTCCCTCTGCTAGAGGCTCCTATCCACTGCCTCAACCTGTGTGGCTCCCGGTATGTAAGGGATATGCAGAGGAGGAGGTTGTCCATACACTACTTCGTATGGTGTTTTGTGTGTAGCTGAGTGCCAGGTGGTATTGTACCACCATTCAGCCAAAGGTAACCATTTAGACCATTGTTGAGGTTGAGAGCTGCACATACACCTCAAGTAAGTCTCTAATCCTCGATTAACCACCTCAGTTTGGTCATCTGATTGAGTATGATAAGCCGTGGGAAGGTGGAGCTCTACCCCTTAGATGAACAAAGCTTGTCAAAATTCACTTTGAAATATGGCATCCCTATCACTCACTATAGAGCTAGGAAGCCCATGGAGCTTGTAGATGTTATCCAAGTAAAGCTGAGCCACTGTCAAAGCTGTGTAGGGGTGTGCCAAGGAGAGGAAATGGGCTGCCTTGCTTAGTCGATCAACTACTACCAGAATTACATCCTTCCCATATGATCTTGGAAGACCCTCAATGAAGTCCATGGAGATGTCTGTCCATACTATCTCAGGTAATGGTAGAGGCCGCAGCAGGCTTGGGGAAGCCACTATTTCGTTTTTGCAAGTCTGACAGATGGGGCAAGCTTTAATGTACTCTAATACGGTCTGGTACAATCCCTTCCACCAGAACATTGATATGATCCTTTGCACTGTTGCATCTCTGCCTGAGTGTCCTCCACTTGGGGAGGCATGTATCCATTTGAGTCTCTTCAATTGAAGAGCCTTATCCCTTCCAATTACAATTTTTCCCTTCCTTCTCAATTGACCATCTTGCCAACTGAAATGGGGATGCCTTTGGGGAGTCGAGCCAATCTGTTCAATGAGCTGCTGCAAGTGCTCATCCGTTTGCCATGAAAGATGTATCTCAGCATAGAGGGTACTGTCAACATAAGAGATTAGCATACAAGTGACCTGGTGTCCTGGAATCCGGGATATTGCATCAGCCACAACATTTTCCTTCCCTTTCTTGTAATTGATTACATAGTTGAAGCCCATTAGCTTGTTGAAGCCCATTAGCTTGGCTAACTACATCTATTGAAAATGCATGTGTATCTTCTGCTCCAAGAGGTACTTCAGTGACTTCTAGTCTGTTTTCATGACGAAAGTATTATTCAGAAAGTATTGCTGCTACTTTTGAATAGCAGTCACAAGTGCCAGCAGCTTTTTCTCATAAACTGATAGAGCTTGCTGTTTCAGACTCAAAGCTTTACTCATATAGGCCAGAGGATGTCCACCTTGTGTGAGAACAACTCCTAATCCCATGTTGCAAGCATCAGATTCAATGACAAAGGGACTTGAAAAATTAGGCAAGGCTAAGACAAGGGTAGTAAGTAATGCTGCCTTCAGCTCTTCAAAGGCCTTGTGAGCCCTCTCGTTCCATTCTAACCTTGATTTCCTAGTTAGCTCAGTTAAGGGTTTCGTAATTACCTTATATCTTTGGATGAATCTCCTATAATACCCAGTAAGCCCCAAGAATCCTCTAAGCTCCTTGAGATTCTCTGGAGTGGGCCAGTTCCTAATTGCTTCTAACTTCTTTGGGTTTGCAGATACATCCCCTTCTGTAATAATATGCCCCAAATACTCAATCTGTTTTGCAGCAAAGGAGCACTTACTCCTCTTAGCATATAGTTGATGCTCTTGAAGCAATTGGAACACTGTCTGTCGGTGCTTCAAGCGAGCTTCCAAGTGAGGACTATAGACAAGGATATCATCAAAAAATACCAGTATAAACTTCCTGAGATGAGGTGTAAAGATGGAGTTCATTAAAGCTTGAAACGTGGAGGGTGCATTGGTGAGCCCAAAAGGCATGACCAAGAACTCAAAATGTCCAAAATGTGTCTTGAAAGCAGTTTTTTGTACATCATCCCCATTCATTCTGATTTGGTAATATCCAGACCTCAAGTCTATCTTAGTGAAGAGTCTTGCATTCCCTAATTCATCCAAGAGCTCCTCTACTAAGGGTATTGGGAACTTGTCTTTGATGGTAGCTTGATTGAGATCTCTGTAGTCCACACACATCCTCCATCCACCATCTTTCTTCTTCACCAAAACCACTGCAGCTGTAAATGGACTAGTGCTGTGCTGAATATAGCCTTTCCTCAGTAGTTCCTGAGTCATCTCTTCCATCACATGCTTTTAGAGAGCAAGATATCTATATGGTCTCTTACTAATAGGTTGAGTGCCCTCCTTTAAATGTATTTTGTGATCAAAGGGAGGTTTGCTTGGAGGTAGTAGTTGGGGCTCCTCAAACACCTGGGCGTACTGGCTGATCAGATCAGTAACTTCCTCAGGCAGATCAAGTGGTTGTGATTGCACATCATCTTTGCTTATCGACCACTACTTTGCACCTCTGTTTCCTCAATCTACTGGTAATACTTGCAGCAAAGCCACTATGGGGGAATTTTCCAGGGCTCAAGAAATGGCCTTTGCCCCAACAGCCTTACACCCTTGTGATCCCTCCTCACTCAAGGTATGCAGCTTTCCTTCTCGGGTGAAGGACATTGTAAGGTTCTTGAAGTTGCAGCTGATATCTTCTAGTGTTGACAACCACTCAATTCCCAACACCATATCACATCCTCCTAAAGGTATCAAGAGAAAGTCTAAAGAGAACTCAGACCCTTACATTTTCCAGTTTAGCCCCTTACATTGAGAATTGCACAACAGCTTATTCCCATCTGCCACTACCACCGGAATAGGTGGCACTGGTTGAGTGTGACACCCAACCTTATGAGCCATTCCCATGTCTATGAAGTTGTGGGTAGAACTAGAATCTATCTAGATATGTATAGGCTTTTTTTCTGATAGCCCCTGTGACCCTCAAGGTCTGATAGTTAGGTACTCCTGCTAGTGCGTGCAATGAAATATGAGCAGCCATATCTTCCTGAGTCTCAGCAGCAATATCATGTGTCATTCCTTCCTCTTGCTCTTCCCCATCCTCACCCTCAACTTCAATTACAAAAAGGTCCCTTGTTCCTGCATCGATGCCTGGCCATCATCACAGAAGTAGCATAGGCCCTTAGCTCTCTTCTCTTGTAGTCCAGCTCTGGACATGGTCCTCTGTGTTCTGTTTGCAGGTGCTGCATTTGGAACAATCTGAGGTGCCCTCTGAGGTGCTGGTTTGTATGTATTAGGTGGCAACTTAGGGATATTGGGACTTGGCAAATGAGGAGTCTTCATTTGCAGTTGCCTAGCCAAGGCCTCAACATTAGCTTATGCAAATTTGGCCAGACACACAGCCTCTTGCTAGTTGACAAGATGTCTAGACCTGACTTCCAGTGCTAAATCATCCCTCCGACCAGTAAGGAAGCAGCTAACAAGTTGAGCTTCATTCAAGTCAGCCCTCACTGAAATGGAGTCGAATTTGGCGAGATACTCCTTAACAGATCCCTCCTGCTTTAGGCTCATTAGATTGGATATAGGATCCTCATAAGTGTCACCAAACCTACTCTTAAGTTCATCAGCATATCTGTTCCAGGTCATTCCAATCAAACTACCCCTAGTTCTGACTAGTTTTTGATGCCACTGAAGGGCTAAGCCCCTTAAATGGATCGAAGCAAGTCTGATCCTATCCAGTTCAGGGGTATTATCTACTTCAAACAATTGCTCACAAGTAAACAACCATCCATTCACATCATCACCATCAAACACAGGGAATTCCATTCTACGGAGTCTAGCAGAGTATGATCGGTTACCATTTACAATGTCGACATTATTCTCTCTGTTAATTCCTCGAGCAGCTGATGAATTAGACCCTCCTTCCTGTGATGTTCCCCGATCTGGAGGTCTGCCTTGATTTATAGACCAACCCATCACCACTTGCCGGAATTCTCTGAATTCTTCACTCAACAGATCAAATGAAGCCTTGATCTCAGTTCTTGATGCTTGCAGCTCCAATCTCAGTTCCTCGATCTGACCTTCATTGGACTGAATTCTGGTGGCCAGCGCATCTTCCACCCTCCTGATCTCTGCATTAGCTCTCATTCCTTCAGCATTACACGATCCAATCACCAATTGTACCCACAGATCCGAGAATCAGGCTCTGACACCAATGATACAGAGAACTTAATTCCCAAATCAATTCAAGAAACAGAAATAGAGCATGAGGGAGAAGAAGAAATACATTGAGAATGATTAGGGAGAAGAAGATTAAAAGGGAGATAGTATCGATCTAATTTTTGGATGAACCCTAATACAAACCACCTCAAACTATTTATACTAGCTAATTATAGATTTAAAATGGCTAAAAAGAACAGAAAAATCTCAAAAATGCAGAAAAATAACTAAAAAAGCAGAAAAAGAATCATAATTCGGCTGAAAGAGCACGTGCCTAATTTGAGCTCCTACGTGCTCCGCGCGTGATCGCCCTGCTGCCCCTAGACTTCTGGCCAAAAACCCAACGTTTAACTGCCATTTGAACCCCAATTGAACCCCAAAATGAACCCGATACTCCCAAACCAACAACACAAATTCGACCTTCTCATCTCACAATTTTCCCTGTAACAGTATTCAAAATGTTGAATGCGATACTATGAATTGATGAAATAGAAAATCACAAAATCAACAAAAAAGGTTGGAACCGGAGTTGCTTTCAGGAATCTAGGGTTTATGGAGAGCCTAGGGTAAAAGGAAGAAGATTAAGAGGCAAGGGAAAATCAAAAAAAAAAAAAAAAAAATTACATTTTTCAGATCTTCAAGCGACCTCCTTATATACCCAAAGTTTCAATTAAAAAAACACAAAATGGTACCACCAGAGAGCGAAACATATCCTTGTGAGAGGTGGGATTATGTCCTATCATTCATCGTGGTTATGTTCATGTCATTGCCAATATTAATCAATGCTTAACAGTGGAGTTAGCCTAATCAAAATACATCACAATTAGGCTACTTAGGCTCCGTTTGTTTGCATGTAAAAGTAGATTCTAGAAATCGGTTTTCTACTTTTTCTTTGTTTGTCCCGCATGTGTTGACGGAAAATACTTTCCAATGGAAAAGGTTTTCCACCATTGAGTGGAAAATGACTTCCCTTGTAAAACAGGAGAAGTCATGATTCTGATTGTCGCAAAAGTTCTCGCGGTAATCATTGTGCGGATCTAAATCAAACTAAAATGAACGGGATTGGAACATAAACCTTTAACGTCATAACTACAAATAAAAATTGGACATAGTAATTAAACGAAGCTCAAATAGTACTTTTCCATTGTTTAACAGAATGAATTTCATCATATTGAATAATTATATGATACCAGGGAAGTTATCATTTTTTGTTTGAACACAGGAAAGTTATCAATCAGGAACCTTAATATTTAAGCATTTATTACATATATCTTGATGTTTTAAAAATATACAACAATGTACCTTGAGCTTCAATTATCACTCAAGTGTCTTGAAGGTTTTTAATGAAAATTCACCAAATTTTTACATAAGGTATTGCGAGGTGATAAAATTTAATATATCAAGATACCTAATTTTATATATAAAAATGGCAGGCCACGTAGGTAATAAATGCTCAAATTTTAGAATACCTATAAGACATAATTTTCCTATTTTATGCAACTTTGATAATTAATTTTGTTTTTCTACCTTTTTTTTTTTTTTTTTTTTTGATAATTGAGAGTTTATCAATACTAAATAATCTTAGTATATTATTATCCATATAACCACAAGATTTCAATCAAAATACACCACCCCACTAGTACACCCCCAAAAAACACGAAAAATCACCCAAAAGACGAAAGGACTCTATAACAGCTATCTAGCAATTCTAGTCAGGGGTTGCCACTCGGCTCCCCGCCATCAAACTTTATTGCTACTTATATTGTCCTATAATAAGCTATAAGATGATAGGTGAAAGATATTTCTTTAATACCATACAAGAAAACACCACAATGTAGAATCAAGTTTTCCTTTGAAACAAAAGACAGAAAACCCCAAGGTTGTGTTTGGAGCATGTAATTGAAGCCTAGAATTGGGGCTCAAGTTGGAATTAGGGCCCTAAATTCCAATTTTGTTGTTTGGTTTACTTACTGGAATTGGAACTACAATTCCATTGCCCAATTCCATGGAATTGAATTTTAATTGAAAATCATACTTTCCAATTCCTTGAGGTGGAGGTAAGGAATTGCACTTATATATTAACTCCATTGACCTAAAGCCCAAAATGACCTCATTTGATTAACTCAAATCTAAAATGACTTAAATTCTTAAAACTTAGACACAACCTAAAATTTGGCCCAAAGCTCGAAATCACCCAACTCGAATGACTTTAACTTGAATGATCGAAATCACCTTACCTCAAAGTCCAAAGTGACCCAACCCAATTGAGCCGAAACTCGAAATGACTTAAATCCAAAAAATGAAGCTACTCGACTTAAATGTGATGTAAACCAGTTGAGTCGAAGTGGAAATGACCCAACCAAATTGACCCAAAATTTAATGCGACCTATACTCATAATGACTCAACTAATCTCAAACTCAACGTAAGATGACTCGAAATTTGAAATGATATAACTCATTTGCCTCAAAACTAAAATGACTCGAGCTTGATATGACCTAAATGAATTCAAACCCCGTCAAAACTGGCCTAAATCTCGAAAAGACCAAACCCAATTAACCAAAAATCCTAGATAACTTGAACATAAAATGATTCAATGCGATACTCGGCCCAATTTGACTCGAAAATCGAATAACTCGAATTCAAAGTGAGTCACTCCGACCATAATAACTTGATTTAAAACTCAAAATACTCCAACTTAGTTGACTGAAAACCCTTGATGATTCGGGTCACTACGTAATTATAATTCCTACCTCCAATTCTTTTGGTGATCCAAATAATGGAATTTCAATTCCATTAGAATTCCAGTTCCACTAGAATTGGAATTGAAATTGCAATTTCACAGTCCAATTCCAATTCCACGTACTAAACAGAGTCAATTTGGAATTGAATTTTCCTTGAAAATTATTTTCCAAGAAAAACTAATTCCAAGAGTCTGCTTTTACCCTTAAACAAATGGAGCCTTAGGAACAAATTATTCAACACAAAATCAATTTTTAATTTTGCACTTTATACAAATGATAAAATAATATTAATTTATAACAATATGACTAATTTAGTGTTATTTTTATAATATAATAATTCTTAAAGTATGTTTAGCATTTAGGGAAATTATCACTTAAATATGTATGACCATTTATCATTTATGTACCCTAACTTTTTAAAATATACAACAAGCTGGTACCTTGAGGTATAAAAATTTTATCACTTATGCACACTGCAATAGTACAATTTTATCAATTAGGTATTCTTCTACTAAAATTCAATAGATTTTCATTAAAAAATGTTAAAGTCGAATATGCTTCCGACAATTTATAGGTATTTTTGTTAGAATTTAATGATCTTTTATCAAAAAATGCTGACACACCACTTGATTTCAACAACATAATAATAGTTCATGTCAAAATTTAATGAATTAATATGTTGAAAATGCTAGCAGGACTTACATATATATTGTCTTAACTATGTACCCAATTAGTATTTATAAAATCGGTCAGGTTTTTTTTAAAATCATAAAATTCCAAAACATGGTACCTAACTATGTGATAATATTTTCAAAGTTTGGGATATCTAAATGTATATATTAAAATATTAAGAAACCTTAAAAATAAATACATATTTCAGGATAATTAGGTATAATTTACCTTGACATTTAACTGTTGGAATATTTCTATTGATATGAGCTTCAGTTAATTATATATTGATTTTGATAAAATAATTAATAAGCTGAATATCTAGTTCACAAACAAACTGTGACATTATATTAGACTAGACCCATTTCATTAATTTTATTATGTGGATATTATTTAGTATAGGCCCATAAATCTGACAAAGCTCTATATAGGTGGCCCCGTTATATTATTATAGATAGTAAGGCTAGGTCCTCTCTCCTATCGATTTGAGGTATACGGTTTTCATAGACGGTTACCATGTTGTAGAGAAGGAGAGGGAAAGATCTAGCCATATCTTACCATTCGTAAAATTACTTGTAGAATTTAGTATTTTCTATTTTGTATTTTACGTATTTATTTTCGTATTTGTATACGTATTTATTCTTTTAGAATATTCTTTGTAATACTAATTCTAGAGTTTTCCGTTGTAATTAGTGGTTAGGTAGCATTCATGTTTTCTTCTTTCTCTCTTCCCCTTCCCCAGCCGGCCATTATGGCCTAATTACTTGAAGACTTAATTCATGTAACGTCTAGCTTAGGAAGGTGATGAGACACGTCTCTTCATCTAGGTTTGTTCTTGTATAAATAGGATAGCCCAAAATGAACAGTAACGGGCTGCGTTTTTGGGCTGTCGTGAGATGACGAAGATGGTGTGGGTCGGTTGGGCCTGCTGGTGGCTGGCTGTTCGTTCTGGGCTGGGCCGGAACAGTGCTGGTGGGCCGCTGCTGCTGGTCTGGGTAGGAGGTGGACGGGCTACTGTTGAGGACGGTGAACAGTGCTTGTTCGGTCTGAAGCGGGTCGAGCTTATACGTTCTTATCCCGATTCTTGATTGACTTGAATTAATTGTTTACGCATCAAATTTGCCTCATTTGCACCAACATTTGACAATTTCTAGAACTTTAATTTCAAACCTGCTAAACATAAAAATTGCCCAAAATGAGTGTTGAATTATAATTAAATAGGTGTGAAATAATTAAAATAACAATCAAAAGATGCGTAAATACGAGACGCATTAGCACCCCCACACCTAACCTTTGCTAGTCTTCGAGCTAAGTATATGATTTAACATAGACTACAATGACCAACTACCCCAACTAACCCAACCTTCGCCAAGTTTTCCGAGATTAACGCCTATATTACAATTCAAGACAAGATTAAATCATCTAGAGCATTCTGTAATTCCATGAATTTAGATGATTAAACTTCAAAACTCATCATAGAATTTCATGAACCTTGTATCAACTAATAGGAATTACTCAAGCAATTTAAGCGCACAAGTAAAAGTGATTAGGATTTCATGCCACGGAGTCCCCTCAAATTCTCGCTCCCAACCAAATATATAAAGGTTTTGTGCACCAGCACCATTGAATCACCTAAACACATGCCTATACATAGAGAAAGTTTAAATGGCATATGAGTGACCACTTTATAACATTATGACCTTGATATAGCACAAAAGAAACTTCTTTGTCATAAATGTATACCAGTTTTCACTTTTCTTTTTCTTTTGCCCTTTTCTTTTGGAGGAAACCCTTTTTTTCTTTTTTTTTTCTTTCTTTTTGTTTCCTCATTCTTGTCTGTCCATTTTTGGCCTTTTTTTTTTTTTATAACACGTACTTCATCATTACAATTGACATTTATCAACCAGTACTTTACATAATATCAAGGGCAAGGATTATGATAAGCCAATAGAGCAGGCTTGCAAAACTCAAGATATATAAGGTTGTTTACTCAAATTCTTCAGATTTTCCGCAACATGAAAGTCCTGTGCTCTGTGAATATGTGAGTGGCATGAGTAGAACCCATTAATATCAACAATAATCAACAACACTCATTAACAAGTATGAAGTAGAATCATTTAATTTCATGGAATTAAGAGAACGAAATAAATAACTAGTCCCACTGTCATCATAACATACGCGTCGATCAAGGAAAACTTAGCTAAACGGTTATAATGCACGTTCAAAATGCACAAAAAGATGTTCAAAATTTTAAAAATTTGACCAAAAATGAGCATATGCAAATGAGCCTCACCCCCACACCTAAATCATGCATTGTCCTCAATGCAACAATATTAATCATTAAAGCACAAGAGATAGGTGAGACAGATCAATACAACCTGGCGAGATGACGTGGACATGTATGTAGGGGTCCTTCAAACCTACACAAGAACCTGAAAAGAGAGAAAACAAGCCTCGAAGCAACTATTTAGGTCAAAACTAAATTAAAACAAAAAAAAAACAGACCTAGGCTGCTTCCTAGGAGCGCTAAGTTTTACGCCTTCAGCCAGGCGCAGTGAATCAAGCAGAGATCAAGTATCAGTCATTTTGTCCATCAAAGAGACAACTTCAATAAGCTGTCCATCAGCAATGCCGTCCAACTCAACTACAGGTTTAAGCCTTTGGCCATTTACAGTGAACGCATGACCATATTTAGGGTGGTATATCTCAATAGTACTCGAGGGGTATGCCTGCTTAACCACAAAAGGACCATCCCACCTAGACCTCAACTTACCGGGAAAAAGACGCAATTTAGAATTAAAAAGCCAAACCTTTTGATGAGGAGCAAATGTTTTCCTCAAAATACGTTTATCATAAAAAGCCTTGGTTTTAGCTTTATAAATCTTTGCATTCTCATAAGCTTCATTCCTTAGTTCTTCCAGCTCACTCAATTGAAGCTTTCGGTTAGCACCAACTTGGTCTAAGTCAAAATTCAAGGCTCTAGTGGCCCAATAGGCACGGTGTTCTTGCTCAACTGGTAAATGACATGCTTTACCAAAGACCAACCTATAGGGTGACATACCAAGTGGGGTCTTGTAGACGGTGCGGTATGCCCAAAGAGCATCATTCAATCTAAGGGACCGGTCTTTCCTATCAGGACGAATCGTTTTCTCAAGTATAGACTTGATCTCACGGTTTGAAAGCTCTACTTGACCACTAGTTTGGGGATGATGGGGGGCGGCAATCTTATGATGCACTGAGTACTTCCTAAGAAGTGCCTTAAATGACCTATGAATGAAATGAATACCACCATCACTAATGAGTGCTCTAGGGGTACCAAAGCAGTTAAAAATGTAGTCCTCGACAAATTGCATAACCACTTTGTGGTCATTGGTCCTAGTAGGTATAGCCTCAACCCATTTAGACACATAGTCAACCCCTAAAAGTATGAAAACAAATCCAAAAGATAGGGGAAATGGTCCCATAAAGTCAACACCCCAAAAAACAAATATTTCCACAATTAAAATGGGATTCAAAGGCATCATGTCTCGACGCATCATTGCGCTCGTGCGCTGACAACGCTCACATGCAAGACAAAACTTGTGAGAATCCTTGAACATAGTAGGCCAATAAAAACCACACTGTAGGACTTTTGCAGCAGTCCTACGACCTCCAAAGTGTCCTCCACATGCATATGAGTGACAAAAAGATAAAATGCTATGATACTCACACTCTGGAACACATTTACGAATTACTTGGTCCGCACAATGTTTAAACAAGTCAGGGTTATCCCAGTAAAGTGCTTTACTTGAGAGTAAAACCTATCCTTTTCTTGCTTAGACCAAGTAGATGGAATCGCACCTATAGCGAGGAAGTTAACAATATCTGCAAACTAAGGGCCATGTGAATTGGAGACAACAAAAAGTTGCTCATCGGGAAAAGAGTCATGCATTGAAATAGATGGATCATGATGCTCAAATCCTAGAGAGATGGTCAGCTACCACATTTTCTGCACCTTTTTATCTCTAATTTCAATGTCAAACTCTTGAAGTAGAAGAATCCATCTAATGAGCCTAGGTTTCGTTTCTTTCTTTGAGAGCAAATATTTCAATGCAGCATGGTCGGAATAGATAGTGACTTTTGACCTCAAAAGATAGGAACAAAACTTTTCAAGAGCTAACACAACAGCTAGCAACTCCTTTTCAGTGGTGGTGTAATGGCATTGTGAATCATTAAGAGTTTTACTGGCATAGTAAATGACATGAGGCACTTTGTTCACTCTTTGACCTAGGACGGCACCTATAGCAAAATCAGAAACATCACACATAATTTCAAAAGGAAGACAGTAATCTGGGGGCTGCATAATGGGGGTCGAAACAAGTAATGACTGTAGTTTTTGAAAAGCTTCTAGGCAAGACTCATCAAACTCAAATGATGTCTCCTTAGCTAGCAAGCTAGTTAATGGTCTGGCCAGTTTTCCAAAGTCCTTAATGAATCTCCTATAGAAACCAGCATGACCTAGAAAGGATCTTACTTGCTTCACGTTTGATAGAGGGGGTAAGTTTGCAGTCATATCTACCTTAGCCTTATCAACGTCAATACCCTTCTTAGACACTCTATGACTCAATACAATCCCCTCTTGAACCATAAAGTGACTCTTTTTCCAACTCAAAACAAGATTGGTCTCTTCACTTCTTTTTAGTACAAGTCTTAAATTCTGCAAACATTCAACAAACGAAGGTCCGAAAACAGAGAAATCATCCATAAAAACCTCAAGAAATCTTTCTACCATGTCAGAAAAGATAGACACCATGCATCTCTGAAATGTAGCGGGCGCATTACATAAGCCAAATGGCATCCTACGGTAGGCAAATGTGCCAAAGGGGCACGTAAAGGTCGTTTTCTCCTGATCCTCTAGGTAGACTGCTACCTGGTTATATCCTGAATAGTCATCAAGAAAATAGTAAAAGCTCTGACCAGCTAACTTCTCTAAAATCTGGTCGATGAATGGTAGAGGAAAATGGTCCTTCCTAGTGGCAGAGTTAAGCTTCCTATAGTCAATACAAACTCTCCGGCCTGTGGTCTCTCTAGTGGGCACTAACTCTCCATCACTACTCCTAACCAACGTAACGGACTTCTTTGGGACTACCTGAAGAAGACTAACCCACCTACTATTAGAAATTGGGTAAATGATACCCGCATCAAGCAACTTCACAATCTCTTTCTTTACCACTTCTTTCATGTTAGGGTTCAAGCTCCGTTGCATCTCTCTAGTGGGTCTAGCATTCTCATCAAGAAAAATCCTATGCATACAAATGGAAGGGTCTATACCCTTCAAATTAGCCACAGACCACCCAATGGCACTCTTATGATCACTAAGCACTATCATCAATGCATCCTCCTATTCCCTAGACAACTGAGAAGAGATAATCACAGGTAAATTCTCATCGGGTCCTAAGAAAGCATACTTAAGAGTAGATGGCAACAACTTAAGTTCAAGTTTGGGTGGTGATACTATGGAAGGCAAGGCAGGGGAATCCGAATGCGTAGGTAAAGTTTCTACTTTTAACAGCCAATGACAAGTCACTAAAGGGGCACATATCTCAAGCAAATCATTCATCTCTCTAATGTCATTTTCAATCTCAAAATTATCAGAACAATCGTATACTAGTGCTCGCTCAAGGGAATCACTAACTAGGATAGAAGGGAGTGTTTGGTCCACCAAATCATTAATAATATCCACCCAGAAACACTCCGACTCGATGACAGCGAAGCCTTAAAAATATTTAACCTAATAGTCATATTGGCAAAGCTAACATCCATTACCCCAGATCTACAATTACTGGTAGCATTGGCCGTCGGTAAGAAAGGCTGACCTAGGATGACAGAGACATGGTTTTTTGAATGACTAGAAGGTTCCATATCAAGCACGAGGAAATCAGCAGGATACAAGGCTTTGTCTACTCTTACTAGCACGTTAATCAGCTCACCACGGGGAATCCTAGTTGATCTATCTGCTAATTGCAAGGTCACCGTGGTGGGTGGCAACTCTCCTAAGCAAAACTTCTCATAAACCGAGTAAGGAATAATGTTGACACTCGCTCCTAAGTTCAGTAAGGCTTTATCGATAGGGTAGTCCCCAAGTTAACAAGAGATAGTGGGGACACCAGGGTCTTTGTACTTAACTGGAGTGTCACACTTCAGAATAGAGCTCACTTGCTCGGCCAAGAACACTTTTTTAGGCAGATGTGCTCTAGATCGCCTCTTTTGGTTCAGAAGGTCCTTAATAAACTTTGCATAGTCCGAGATCTGTCTAATCGCATCGAAAAGGGGAATGTTTATCTTTACTTGCCTAAACGTCTCCAAAATGTCTTCCCACTTCTTGTCCTTCCCATTTGGATGTGGTGCGATTAAAGCTTGGGGGAAGGGTATTCTAGGTTCGTATGAGGAAGGAAGATCAGAGGTCTTAGGAGTGGGAGAAGGGTGCATGACCTCATCGGTCGCCTTCTCTCTTTCCTTGCTCCTCTCTTCTCCCTCACCACTTATGGGTACTTCACTCTCAACACTCACTCCATTGTCAACCTCCGTCCCACTTCTTAACACTGTGATGGACTTTGCTTGTTCTTGATGGGGAGGATAGTTGTCTTGCCTCACACAGTTCCTCGGGAGTCTTCCCTCATCTGTCCTACTCAAAGTGTTAGCTAGTTGACCTATTTGGATTTCTAGCTTTGCAATGGATTGTGTATGGGAGTGGAGGAGTTGGGAATTAGCTTCCAAACCTTTCAGGGCACTAAAAACCTTCCCTTCAAAATTCGAATAAGAGCTCAAATTAGGAGGTTGAGAGTAGTTGGAAGCATACCCTTACGGTTGAAAACCTACAGGCCGGGGCATACCAGGTTGTTGAGGTCGTGGGTTCTGTTGTTGTGGCACAAATTGTCCTTCTCCTCCTTGCTTCCAGGAGAAGTTAGGATAGTTTCTCCAGCCCGGATTGTATGTGTTAGAGTATGGGTCGTTTCGAGAGAGTCCTTGGGCTGCATTGACTTATTCCTCCAACTACTCCACATAAAGTGAAGCAGAGGGGCAGTCATGTGTAGAATGAGAGACACTGGAGCATGAAGAGCAAGTACTATGCACATTTAAAACATGAGACATATTAGGTACAGTAAAGGGGGCCAATGTCATCTTAAATAGGGAAGTTAACTGCTCTATGGAAGAGGCAAGAGAGTCTACTTTCTTATTTAAGATGGAGGTGTGAGCAATCTCATTTACGCCTCTATTTAACCTAGTAGCATTAAGACGTGCATGTGCGACAGATTGTTGTGAATTCTCATTCAAAAGTTCGAACAATTCCCACACCTCACCCTCATTCTTTCTAAGGAACTGACCACCACACGAAGCATCAATAGTTTGTTGACCCTTCTCGTTTAACCCATAATATAAATATTGGACTGGTTGCCATTTAGGGATAGCATGATGTGGACAAGCTCGTAAGAGTTTCCTAAACCTAGCCCAACTCGTGAAACTCCTTAGTAGGAAGTTGGGTGAAGGTGTTAATAGCTCTTCTAGCAGTGTTAGTCTTACTAATGGGATAGAATTTCTTAAAAAATTCTTGTTGCATTTGAATCCAAGTACTTATCGTCCCACTAGGTAAGGTACCTAACCAATACTTAGCCTTTTCCTTTAAAAAGAAAGGAAAGAGGCGAAGTAAGATGGCATCATCACTAACGTTAGGAATCTTGAAGGTTGAGCAGACCTCCATGAAACTGTCCACGTGTGTGTACGGGTTCTCATTGCCTAAGCCGTGGAATGAAGGAAGCATTTGTATGGTTTGTGGCTTAAGCTCGAATTGATGGGCTACGGGTGGCAACCTAATACAAGACGGTGAAGCGTATGTGGTGGGAGTAAAGTAGTCCATAAGTGTACGTGGTTGTTGTTCGTCAGCCATTACGGTTTGTGCTCCGTGTTGGGCTCAAAGGTCTCTTAAAGTTCTTTCAATTTCAGGGGTCGAATCTAGTAAGGTCCAGAGACAAAGGGCAACGACCGTGCATGAAAAATTAACCACACGAAACAAGTAAATTAAAAATTTAATAAGCAAAACAGATAAAACAGACGAACAAATACTTAAAAAAAGACAGACAACAAGATATCCTAAAATCTACTTATGCACAAAAATCACAAGAAAAAATAATGCTAATAAAATAAAATAATTTTTTTTTATAAAAAAGAGACAATAACAATTAAAGAGAATTAAAAATTAAAAATCCTAAATTAAGAATCAAATTAAGATTTCAAATCCTAGGTTGAAAAATAAAATAAAATAATTTAAAATTAAACAAGAAATAGAAAGTTAAAAATTAAAGAAAATCACAAAAATAAAATCACAAACGTTGCCTAGTCCCCGGCAACGGCGCCAAAATCTTGATGTGTTTTTCTACGTCTATCAAAATTTAATATAAAACCCTATCTAGTAAACACACCTAAATTGAAGTGTAGGGCGAGAGGGTGTCGAACCACAGGGACTAAGAGTGCGTGAATTTATTCTATGACTTAAATTGATTTGAATAAAATTGAGAGGTTTTTGTATTAATTAACCTAAGGAAACAACAATTAAACTAAGGTAATCTACTTCCAATCGGAAAAGTGTATTAAATTGGAACCTAGGGTTTCAAATCCATCGTTAGCCAATTACTTTTGCGTTAACTTTTAACTTGGGATTATTAATTGTCACACGAGTAGTGGTTTAGGCTACAAGCTTCAACCTACTAAGGTAATGTTGTTAGTATCGCGTATTGACCCTATCTAACTGAAGCATAAGGAAAATAGGCTCAACCTGAAGTATTTGTTAATTATCAAATATTGACCCTATCTAACTAAAGCATAGGGAAGATAGGTTTAAATTAACAATTCGGTGAATACTATTGCTTGATTAATTAATCCTAAAGCCACAAGCACGAAAAATTAATTTATAAATATCAACATCAACAATTAAAGGTTACAAACTCAATAATCATATCAATTGAATAAACAATAAAAATATAATACTTCAAAGTATTTATCTCAACCAAGCAATTCATGTAAACAATCAAATTTACCCGATTTAAAAGTAGACAAAAGTAAATGCTAAGATTTCATCTAACCCCAGAGAACAAGTTAGCTCTCCATCAAGGATGATCCGGTGAAGGAGGAGATGAACGAACTCATGTCGGTCTTCATGCTAATTTCGTTCTCGTTCCAACTTAACGAAAAATTAAAATAAAATATAAAATAATTCTGAGAGAGGGAGAGAGAGCTGAGGGACGGGAGAAATAGAAGGAAACAGGGGCGGTGAACAACTTCCAAATCCAGCGACCCTCCTCTTCTTGTTAAATCGAAACGAGCCCTAAGTCGGTGCTGTTGGGCCGGGCTGAGGACGTCCTGGTGTGGCTGTTGGTGGGCCGGAGCTGGGTTGGTGAGTTTGGGGCAAGGTCAACGATGAACAGTAACGGGCTGCGTTTTTGGGCTGTCGTGAGATGACGATGATGGTGTGGGTCAGTTGGGCTTGCTGGCGGCGGGCTGTTCGTTCTGGGCTGGGCCGGAACAGTGCTGGTGGGCCGCTGCTGCTGGTTTGGGCAGGAGGTGGACGGGCTGCTGTTGAGGACGGTGAATAGTGCTTGTTTGGGCTGAAGCGGGTCGAGCATATACGTTCTTGTCCCGAAACTCGATTGACTTGATTTAATTGTTTACGCATCGAATTTGCCTCATTTGCACCAACATTTGATAATTTTTGGAACTTTAATTTCAAACTTGCTAAACAAAAAAATTGCCCAAAATGAGTGTAGAATTATAATTAAATAGGTGTAAAATAATTAAAATAACAATCAAAAGATGTGTAAATACTAGACGCATCAACTTGCAAGATAGATTCTCGCAGGGTAATATTCCCCGTATCTATGAATTGAAATGCGAGATATCTCATTCAAAGTAGAAAATTTACCCATGTCAACCTATTCACCAAATTAAGGTCACTTTGGGATGAACTGTATACTCTAGTTGAGATTCCGCCTTGCACTTGCAGTCGTGCTAAGTCATTTTCACAAATTCGAGACATGGAAAAATTGTTGGACATGTTAATGGGTCTAGACCCATCCTTTTCTACAGTTTATTCACAACTCAAGAACACCAAGCCTTTGACTACTATGGGTAGTGCATACTCTATATTCTGTCAAGAAGAGAAGCAGCAGCAAAGCATGGCTGTGGGTTCGGTGGTGACGCCTGAATCCATGGCTGTAGCAGTGAAGGGGTCAGCCGGTACCGATGTCGCAGCGCCCGAATTAATTCATTGCTATATTTTGGGCCTTATAGAATGTTGTCTTTAACTGGTGCTCGTTTTTTTTCTTACCATTGTACCCGATGTCGGTGTACATGGGTGTATCTTATGAGAGAGAAATCCCAAACACATGGGATTCTCATGAATTTTTGTCGTATGGTGGTCACTCAATATGGTTTGCAGGTCAAACAGGTGTGAAGCGACAATGGTCAGGAATTCAAGTGTGGACCATTATTAGACTTCTACGCAAAGCATGGAATTCAATTTCAGATGTCTTTGACAGGAACACCTCAACAAAATAGAGTTTTTGAATGCAAACACAAGCACTTGTTGAAGGTTGGACGAGCACTTCGATTTCAGTCCGGTCTTCCTAAAAGGTTTTGGGGTAAGTGTGTTTTAATGGCCGCTTATTTTGATAAATTTGATTCCTACTTCCTTGCTTGCAAATAAAAGTCCATATGAAGTCTTGATAGGGAACCCCCATCGTATGGTCATTTTAGAGTATTTGCGTGTTTATGTTACTATCACGTTAAAAATCGGTCTAATAACAAACTTGATAAGCAGGCCTCGCCGAGGATTTTTGTGGGATATCCTCATGGTCAAAAGAGATATAAAATCTATAGCTTGGATGGAAATAAAATTATTATATTGAGAGATGTTCAATTTTATGAAGACTCTATGCCTTGCTTAAAAATTGGGGCATCGAATTCAACACATAAAGAACATAATACGGTCTTGCATAACCAAGGTGCGTTTCTAGACATAGCTGAACTAGTCTAGCCCCAGATGCGGGTTGGCTCACCAACCGACAATGAGCCGACTGAGGATGCAAAGAATAACTCGGCTGATTGTGGGCCCGAAATCGAAAGAGGGAGTAGTTCACGCATCAAAGAAGAGACCATAAGAAGAAGTTGTAGAGTTCGTTCTATGCTTGTCAAGTACCAAGACTACATCACTGAAGTGCGGCCCTCTATAGCCCATTCTCCCACCACCATTCCATTAGCTAACTCTGGTATTTTATATCCAATCTCAAATTTTGTATCTAATGTACGATTTTCTAATGCTCACTCAGCTCTTTTAAATGCCATCACTTCTTGTGATGAGACGAAAACTTTTTATCAGGCCGTACAATATGAACAATGGAGAGAAGCGATGGAGAAGGAAATCAAAGCTCTTGAAGAGAATCACACGTGGTCCCTTGAGACACTACCAGCTGGAAAGAAGGCCATAGACTCAAAATGGGTTTATAAGATCAAGTACAAGTCTGATGGGGTCGATTGAGAGATACAAAGCTCATCTCGTTGCTAAGGGATACACCTAGGTAGAAGATATAGACTACCATGATACTTTTGCCCCTGTTGCTAAACTTGTGACCATGAGTAGAGTATTGCTATTACCACATCCCATAGTGGATTATCCAACAATTAGACGTTAATAATGCTTTTCTTCATAAAAACTTAGACGAAGAAGTCTACATGAAACTATTGCAGGGCTTTGAACATAAACACGAAGGAAAAGTATGACACCTTCGTAAATCCCTTTATGGACTTAAACAAGAATCTCAAAATTAGAATCAGAAATTCACCTCAACCTTGATTAAAATTGGTTTTCAACTGTCTAGGGCTGATTATTCTTTGTTTACCTATATGCATGGGGCGACTTATACTACAATTCTCATTTATGTGGACGATGTTCTTGTTATGGGAAATAATATGAGCCACATTACAGAAGTCAAGAATGTTTTGAATCAGGCTTTTGGAATAAAGGATTTGGGTCCAGTTAAGTACTTCCTAGGCATAGAGGTTGCTCGATCTCAAAAGAGGATTATGCTAAATCAACGAAAATGCGCCCTAGATATTGTTAGTGAAGCTAGTCTTTTGGGCGCTAAACCTGTTTCTATGCCAATAGTATAGAATCACAGTCTAGCAGATGGGGTAGGTGAGCTTGTAGAGGATGGCGGTTGGTCTAGGCGACTTGTGGGGCGTCTATTTTATTTGACAATTACTCGTCCTGAATTTGTTATGTTGTTTGTGTTTTAGGCCAATTTATGCATGACCCCCATACTTTTGATATTGACGCCATCATAAGGGTTCTCCAGTATCTTGAAGGGACACTAGTTCAAAGCATCTTTCTTCCTTCTGATTGTGACCTAAGACTTATTGGTTGTTGTGGTGCTGACTGGGCTAGTTGTCCTACAACTAGACGGTCAACCACAGGATTCGTTATCTTTTTGGGTGGCACGCCTATTTCCTAGAGGTCCAAGAAACAGACTGTTGTTTCTTTATCCTCCGTCGAAGCAAAATATCGATCCATGGCCACAACAACAAGGGAAATAGTATGGTTCTGTCGGTTATTACAAGATCTTGTTGTTCCTACTACGTGCCTGCTTTACTATTTTGTGATAACCAGGCTGCTCTCCATATTGCTTCTAATCCTGTGTCTCATGAAAGGACAAAACACATTGAAATTGATTGTCACTTTGTACGAGAAAAATGGTTGTCCAAGGAGATCGCCACAGGTTTTGTCTGTATCGGAGACCAGATAGTCGATGTACTTACCAAGGCGTTGGGATCTTCACATTATTCTACTTTCCTTGGCAAGTTCGGCATCGTGAACGTGCATGCTCCAACTTGAAGGGGAGTGTAGAATTTAGTTTTTCTTGATGCACCCCAGCGTTGAAGCTTTGGATCTTGGCAGCACATGCTTGGCGCCAACATCTTGGAGGATGCGGAGGGCAGGGATGCGTAGGAGGAGTTTGAGATAGAGTAGGATTAGTTTAATTTATATTTTAGATTTAATTTTTGTGTTTATCTTATAGAAATTGATTCAAATTAGGATTAGTCTCTCTATATATACATAGAAAAATCTAGGGTTTAGTAGTTCATAATTTCAGATTATTTTTTTTCCCCTTTTAGAGCCTCTTTCTTAGGTTGTGAGATTAGAGTGTTTATTTTCCCCTGTTTGTTTTATTAGCAGCTCCTCTTTCTTAGGTTGTGAGATTAGAGTGTTTATTTTCCCCTGTTGGTTTATTAGCAGCTAATAAAATTAAGGGAGGGCCATTGAACCTTCCCGTTTCCCCTAAATTTTCACTTACGCGCTGCATTAGCTGGTATCAGATCTCAAAACGATTTCTAAGATGGCCCGTCGTCGACAAAGGAAAGCAAGAATTGAGGACATTTACGAGCCAGACTTCCAAAGGCAGACCGTGCGGAAGTTTGAGGAGTTGGAAGAGAAATTCCAGTGAATCGAGCGTCACTTGATTCAACTGGGGGCAAATCCCGATCTTGAACTGGGAACCCAGCCCCAATGCTAATTAACACCGAGTGCGGATGAAGATACAAACGAGAGCTTTTGAAATCTTTTCCTGGATGCTGAGCTACTGGACAGAAGGGAGAGGAGAGCTCGACCTTTTATCGGAGACACCAATGATTATGAAGATCGGGGGTGGGAATCCGGCCTTTGAATTAAAATTATGGAGTTTAATGGTGGAGGACGCCCTGAGGATTTCTTAGATTGGCTTGTAGCCATCGAGGAGGTTCTGGAGTTCCAGGAGGTGCCGGAATTAAAGAAGGTGCCTCTTGTAGAAACTCGGTTATCGGGTAGGGTAGCCGCTAGGTGGACGTAGCTGAAACAAATTCGGATGCGCCAAGGAAAAGCCAAGATAGACTCTTGGGAGAAGATGAAGAAGCGTATGCGAGGTGCCTTCTTACCTCACAACCACGCTAGGATGATGTACCAGCGCCTACAACGGTTGCGACAGGGCTCGAGGTATTTAGAGGAGTGTGTTAAGTTCTAGATTGAATCTTGAACCTAACCTAAGAACAATAGAATTTGAGATGAGAAAGAATTGAAAAGAGATGAGAAGATAAGAAATTAATCACAAGGATTAGCTATATTTCATTGGATGATCAAACCTTACATCAATCTAGCTCTTTATTGGAACTAAACACACGGCTCACGCCTCTACTACAATTCAGCACATTTCCCGCCAAAACCAACTACCCGGCTAACTAACTTTGGCGCCAAAAGACAATTCTAATGTTAACGAGACAATTACAACTTATTACATAAGAAAGATAATTGGAAACATAACAGTCCCCTCCCCTTAAAAACATTCTCATCTTCAAGAATGAAAAGAAGGAAATTGACTCAAGAAAAATTGCTTCTCTTCCCATGTGGTGAATGATTTCTCCAAATTGCTCCAGCAGACGCGAAATTTCTGGTCTTTGGCTGCTGTTCCTTGCACCTGCTCGATCACTACAGCTGGTTGTAAGATCAACAAACCATTGGAACCTACTTCAGGAGGTCGGGAAGAAGGATTATAGCCCTTTTGAACCTGCTTTTTCAGAAGTGAAACATGAAAAACAGGGTGAATATAAGAGTCGGGAGGAAGCTCCAGCTTGTAAGCCACCTTGCCAATCTTCTCTAAGATCTTATAAGGTCCAAAGAATCGAGCACAAAGCTTGATATTACGCCTAACTGCTGCTGTTGACTGTCGGTATGGTTGCAATTTCAGATATACCAGGTCCCCAACTTCAAAATTTCTGTCCACTCTCTTTCTGTTAGCATACCATTTCATTCCTGCTTGTGATTGACTGAGATTGAGCTTCAATTGCTGTAAGACCTCTTTTCTCTGCTGGATTATGTCAGCCACTGCCTCCATGTGTGTCCCAACACCTTGTAACCCAAAGGGTGATGGAGGATCATATCCAAACAAAGCCTTGAAGGGCGTTGTACCTAAGGAAGTGTGGAAATGGGTATTGTACCAAAATTCTGCCAATGAGGGCCATCTTCCCCAAACCTTTGGGTGATTAAACACCATACTCCTTAGATAATGTTCGATGCATTGATTAACCCTCTCCGTTTGTCCATCGGTTTGAGGGTGATAAGCTGAACTGAGGGCCAAGGTCGTTCCCAAAAGTCCAAACAGCTCCTTCCAAAATCGGCTTGTGAAGATCTTCTCTCTATCAGATATTATGGTCTGTGGCTGCCCATGTAACTTGTAGATGTTGTCCAAGAGCACACGAGCTAATTTCTCTGCAGTGACAGGTCGGGCTAAGGCAAAGAAATGACCAGATTTGGTGAAGCGATCAACAACTACCCAAATTACTTCTTTCCCTTCTGATCTGGGCAAGCCTTCGATGAAATCCATGCTTATGTGTTGCCAAACACCTTCAGGGACAGGCAAGGGTTGAAGCAAACCTTGGTATCTATGATCACCAAGTTTGGTTTGTTGACAAACCTCACAACTTTGCACAAAGTTAGCCACTTCCTTCTTCAAGCCAGGCCAACTAAAATGAAGTTTTAACCTCTGATATGTCCCCTCAATGCCTGAGTGTCCTCCCCATGAAGAGTCATGAGCAGCACTGATGACTTGTTGTCTTAGATCAGTAGATTGGCCAACGTACAGCTTCCCTTGAACTCTGATCACACCTCAGGTTACAGAAATGCCTGTTTCAGCAGCCAGATTGCTCGCCTTGCCAATGCTTGTGCAGCAATGCATTCTTGTGCAAAGGTGTCATTCTCATAGGATTGGTGTATCTCTTCCATCCAAGTAGGAGAAATCACGAAAATGAGTCCAAGGGATCCTTGCTCATGGTCTTCAAACTTGCGTGACAGTGCATCTGCTGCATAGTTTTCTCTGCCTTTTCTGTACTCGATGCTATAATTCAGCCCCAACATCTTCATTAGCCCCTTTCTTTGGATCCTTGTGACGATTTTCTGCTCTAACAAGTGTTTAAGACTTTGATGATCAGTCTTAATGATGAAATGGTGCCCATCTAAGTAGTGCCTCCACCTATCAACTGCAAGCAAGATTGCAAGGTACTCTTTCTCGTATGTGGAAAGAGCTTGATGTTTTGCACTCAAGGCTTGGCTGAGGTAAGCTATAGGCCTCCCTTCCTGAGACAACATTGCCCCAATACCACTTCCACTTGCGTTAGTCTCCAAAATGAAGCTTGAGGAGAAGTCTGGCATAGCAAGAACTGGAGCTCTACACATTGCTGTTTTGAGAGCATCGAAGGCCTTTTGAGCATTTTCTGACCATCTGAAGGCATCCTTCTTGAGCAAATCAGTTAGGGGCTTGGCTACGGACCCATAGTGAGCTACAAACTTGCAGTAGTAGCCAGTTAAACCCAGAAATCCCCTTAATTGTTTCAAGGTGACCAGAACAGCCCAATCCCTCATGGCTTGTACTTTTGATGGATCGGTGGCAACACCCTCAAAGGAGATCACATGACCCAAATATTCCAAATGTGTTTAAGCAAAAGAACACTTGCCCAACTTAGCATATAGCTTGTGTTCACGCATGACCAGAAAAACCTTCTTCAAATGTCCCAAATGCTCTTCAATTGATGCACTATAGATGAGGATGTTGTCAAAGAAAACTAAAACAAATTTCCTAAGAAATTGTTTGAAGACATCATTCATGAGAGCCTGGAATGTTGCTGGAGCGTTGGTCAAGCCAAATGGCATGACTACAAATTCGAAGTGTCCATGGTGTGTCCGGAAAGCAGTCTTGTACACATCATGCTCTCTTACTCTGATCTGGTGATATCCTTGGCGAAGATCCAACTTGGAAAAGACTCGAGCTCCATTTAACTCATCCAACAAATCATCTATAACTGGTATAGGAAACTTATCCTTTATCGTCATAGAGTTGAGTTTCCTATAATCAATACACATGCGTGCTGAACCATCCTTCTTCTTGACAAGAATAACCGGGGAGGCAAAAGGACTATGGCTGGCTCGAATGAAGTTTGTCTTGAGCAACTCCTCTACCTGCTTTTCAATTTTTGTCTTTTGAGCATGTGGGTATCTATAAGGCCTTATCTTCACTGGTGCAGCACCCTCTTTGAGAGGTATTTCATGATCCAAACTCCTCTTGGGAGGCAAGGACCTAGGCACTTCAAAGACATCACTGAATTCTGTAACCAGCAGCTGCACTTCTGGTTCTGTTATGCTGATTATTTCAGCTGAAGATATGGCAAATAATTGGCCTACCCACTTGTAAGCACAGCTTTGAAGACCCTTCTTCATCTTACTTCCTGTAATTACTTGAATTTGAGCCTGTTCCGCAATGCCTTGCAGTGTAACCTTCGAGCCTTGAACTTCAAATGAGACTGTGAGATTGGCATAATCAAACAATACTGGACTGAAAGTTCTCATCCAATCCACCCCAAGCACCATGTCACATCCTCCCAAAGGCAAGATTCTGAAATCATATTGGAACTTACGGTCTTGCATCAGCCAGAAAAACCCCTTGCATTTGCTATGAGTCATGACAGTTTTGCCATCAGCCACTGTCACAGCGAGAGGATGAGTTTGTATCACTTCATGGCCCACCTTCTTGACAACCTTCGGATCAATGAAGCTATGAGTGCTTCCACTATCAATGAGGATGATAATGGATCTTTTTCCAGCCTTTCCCTTGATCCGGATTGTGCTATGAGCTCCATTACCGGTAAGAGCTTTTACTGGAATTTTCACTGCAGTTTCATCTGGATCCTCCTCAATCTCCTGATCAGAATTAGTGCTATCATCCTCAGTGTCTTCTTCTTCTGAAAGTTCCCCAACCTTAGTACCTTTAGCCGACATGAGGTACTTGGGATTGCACTTGTGGCCAAATTGATAAGGTTGATTAGAACGATAGCATAACTTTTGCTGCCGATGATTTTCTGTTCTGTTGGGCCTGAATCTTCCCTGCTGCAGATGGGAGCTGCTGCTTCTAGGCTTGGATACATCATTAGATGTCAATCGAGTGGCTTCACATAGTTTAGCTTTAGCAAAAGCCATGGATAAATCAATGGGATCTACGGCCTTCACCGAGTTTTTTAGCTTAGGCTTCAGCCCACTAATGAAAGCAGCTACATAATAGGATTCAGAGGCCTCAATTTCATTCACAATTCTAGCCCTTAGATTTTCAAATCTAGTCATGTAGTCCTTCACAGTCGTTTCTTGTTTAACTTTGTTGAATTTGTCCACTATATCACTATCATCTTCATCACTATAACGTGCACACAAGGCTCTTGCAAATTCATTCCATGTAATGAAAGGTCTACTTCTTAACAAGCTATAGAACCATACCTAGTGATCCCCTAGCAAGTATACAGCAGCTATCAGTACTTTTTCAGATTTTTCAATGTGATAAAAATGGAAGTATCGTTCACACCTCCTTAGCCACGAGTGAGGTTGTTTTCCTTCAAATGCATCAATCTGGACTCGCGGCTGCCTGTGATTCTGGCTTCTGGAGTTAGAAGATTCCTCATTACTCCATGATCGCTGCTGCATCACATGATCTGGAGGTCTGTCCAGTTCAGTCACTCGTGGTCCAGTTCCAACATTCCAGTGGGATGATCGAGGTAACGCTTGTTCATTGTTACCCTGTCTTCCATCTGGTGTCAATGCCCCTTGATTTGGTTCCACATTCCTCTCACCGCCATTGCTTGTACCTCCAAGATTGGGAAGGTTCTCCCTCTCCACATTGTGTGGCCTCAATTGTGGAGCTGTCTGAATCAAGCTAGCAGGTAATAAGGGATCAGGATTGGGCCTTCGATTCTCAGTAATTTTAACTTCAAGCTGCTGGATCTATTGATCAATTTGCTGGCTGATTCTCTCCTCCAGATCCTGAGTTTGTCGAGAGACCTGATCTGTAATCCTGGCTTCCACCTGCTGTACTCGTTGCTCTACTCTTTCCTCTATCTATTGCGGTAAAGATTCAATGACAGCTTGCTTGAATTGAACCAGCATGGATGCAAATGTGCTCTCCAATCTACTGTCCAATTGCGTGATCGTCACCCACTCCTGTCCAGATGCATCAGCCTCAGTTGCATTGGCTGATCTGGAGGCTGCTCGTGCTGCTGCTAATCTGGTGGTGACACCACCAATCACCGGATTGTCGTTTGATTCCATAAATTGTAATTCGAACGAGGCTCTGATACCAAATGTTAAGTTCTAGATTGAATCTTGAACTTAACCTAATAACAATAGAATTTGAGATGAGAAAGAATTGAAAAGAGATGAGAAGATAAGAAATTAATCACAAGGATTAGCTATATTTCATTGGATGATCAAACCTTACATCAATCTAGCTCTTTATTGGAACTAAACACACGGCTCACGCCTCTACTATAATTCAGCACATTTCCCGCCAAAACCAACTACCCGGCTAACTAACTTTGGCGCCAAAAGACAATTCAAATGTTAACGAGACAATTACAACTTATTACATAAGAAAGATAATTGGAAACAAAACAGAGTGCACGTTTGAGTTCTATTCATTGATCACCAGGAATGACTTGGCGAAAGACGGAGAACAATTGGCGGATCGATACATAAGCGGGTTAAGGGAGTCAATACAAGAGGTGTTGAATATGTTTGACATCTTCACCGTCTTTGAAGCAAATCAGAGGGCCGTGAATGTTGAATGCCAACAAAGGCGTTGTCAAGTTGGCGGCACCTGGGGATCGTAGGTCGGTGGCAGAGACAACACAAGGATGGCGCCTACGCAGGCCAAATAGAATAGGCTTCTAATTGCCAATGCCGGTAAACCTAACACACAAGACTTGGTGGGAACATCGAGGACTTATTGCTTCATGTGTAGAGAAGTAGGGCACCGAGCTGCTGAGTGCTGAGATGGTGACAGGGCTGGAAAGGGCCTTTACATAGAGGAGCTCCATGATGAAGTTGGCAAGATCCGGAGGATGAGACCCAAGAAGACTTGGTGGGTCAGGAAGTGGATGACATAGCGGATGATGAGGGGCATCTATTGGTGATTAGGTGAGCTTGTTTCGCGCCTAAAGAAGGGCAGGGGATGGTTCTATGAAACAACATTTTCCATACCACATGTACCATTGGCGGCAGGGTGTGCTGTGTGGTCATTGACTCGGGTAACTGCGAGAATGTTATATCAAAAGAAGCCGTCACTAAGCTAGGATTGAAGACAGAAGCTCGTCCTCACCCCTACAAGTTGTCTTGGCTCAAGTAAGGAAATTTGGTGATCGTCTCCAAACGTTACTTGGTTAATTTTTCAATTGGGACAAGGTACAAAGACGGGGTGTAGTGTGACGTCATCATCATGGATGCTTGTCATTTGCTATTGGGGCGTCCATGGAAATTTGATAGGAATGCTGTTCATGATGGGAGGAAAAATACTTACACCTTCATCTTCAAGGGGACCAAGACCATCTTGCTACTCAAGAAGGAGCAAGTGCCACAGGCGGTAGAGGCCCAACATCGGAACATACAAGGACGAGCCTTGTTCTCCAAAGAGATTGGTGACGCCAAGGTTGTTTTTGTGTTGATTGGGAAGGAGTGCAAGCTTAGTCAGGAGGAAGTGCCAAGTGAACTTGCTACCTTACTGAGACAGTACGTTGACGTGTTCCCAGGAGAGCTACCGGAGACATTACCGCCATTAAGGGACGTTCAGCACCGCATTGACTTGGTGTCGGGTGCCTCCTTGCCAAACATGCCTCACTATCGAATGAGTCTTTTAGAGCACGAAGAGTTGAGGCACCAGGTACAGGATCTACTCGCCAAGGATTTTATCTATGAGTGTCTGAGCCCATGTGCCGTTCCTACTCTACTGACGCCAAAGAACGATAGGAGTTGGCAAATGTGTGCTGACAGTGGAGCAATTAACAAGATCATGGTAAGGTACTGATTCCTCATACCGAGGTTAGATGATTTGCTTGACCAAATTCAGAACTGTATGATATTCACAAAGTTGGATCTTAAAAGTGGGTACCATCAGATTCAAATCTCTCCTGAAGATGAGTGGAAGACTTCCTTCAAGACAAGAGAAGGCCTTTACGAGTGGCTGGTCATACCTTTTGGATTGTTCGAACCGCCAAGTACCATCATAAGGTTCATGAATCAGATCTGTCAGCCGTTCATTGGGAGGTTTTTCGCCGTCTACACTGATGATATTCTAATCTATAGCCAGGATCGGGTTGAGCACATAAGGCATCTTAAGGAAGTGCTGAATAACTTGAGGAAGCAACATCTATTTGCCGCTTTGAAGAAGTGCGAATTTGTGAAGGATTAGATGACGCTCCTTGGTTTTGTTGCGTCCAAGGACGGAATCTCAGCTGATGAGAGAAAGATAACATCCGTTTGCGATTGGCCTCAAGCAAGGACGATTGGGGACATTCAGAGTTTTCACGAGTTGGCATCTTTCTACAGGAGGTTTGTGCCTCACTTCAGCATGGTGATGGCGCCAATAATAGATTGCATGAAGCAGGGTGCTTTCACCTGGATGCCAGAAGCTGCTACCGCCTTTGAAGAGATTAAGAGGCGGCTCACTACAGCAGCCATGTTAGCTTTGCCAGACTTCCAAAAAATGTTTGAGCTACACACGGACGCATCCTAGGTGGGGATTGACGCTGTACGTATCCAAGAAGGGAGATCCATCGCCTACTTCAGTGAGAAGCTTGACGGGAGCAAGCTAAACTATTCCACGTATGATGTTGAGTTCTATGCAGTGGTCCAGGCATTGAGGCATTGGAAGTCTTACCTTGCCAATAGAGAGTTCGTGCTATACATAGACAACGTCGCCTTGAAATACATCAACAGTAAAGAGAAGCTCTCAGACCGTCATGCCAAGTGGGTAGGGTCCATTCAGCTCTTTCACTTTGTGATAAAGCATAAGTTAGGCACCACGAATAAGGTGGCGGATGCATTGAGCAGGCGGAGCCTTATCATGACGGAGAGCAAGATCGAGGTCACGGGGTTTGAGCAGTTGGCGAGTCAATACTACGATGACCTTACTTTTGGAGAGACATGACAGGAAGCACAATCAGGGAGTGTTCCCATATACTCTATTCATGATGGCTTTCTGTTCAAGGACAATTAGCTGTGCATCCCAAACTCAAGTTGGCGGCTTAAGATCATTAAGGAGAAGCACAATACGGGGCATGTGGGGCGAGACAAGATGTTGCAGCTGTTACCACCAAGTACTTTTGGCCTACCATGCGCAAGGAAGTGGAAAGGTACATTAAAAGATTCCGTATTCTTCAGGTTTTGAAGCGATGAATGACCAATGCTCGCATATACATGCCGTTACCAATTCTAAGATAGCCGAGGACAGACGTTAGCATGGACTTTGTTCTGGGCTTACAAAGAACGACTGGCGGCATTGACTCCATTTTCATTGTTGTAGATCGTTTCTCCAAGATGCCGCACTTCATCCGGTGTAAGAGAGCGGCTGACGCCATACATGTGGCGGGACTCTACTTCCAGGAAGTATACAAGTAGCATGGGCTTCTTTTTTTTTTTTTTTTGGTAAGTCAGTGAAAGCTACAGGAAAAGATATATGTGCAAGTCTATGAGGGGCATACCCCAAAACCTGGCTAGAGAGGCCTACATCAATTAATTAAAAGAATGAAACAAAACAAAGCAAAAAGCATTCATGGTCAACATGACCATCAAAAGGAAAACAAAGTTGAAAGGCAAACAATAGCTAATGCTCAATCCTCCACTCCTGCAGAAGCTAAGTGTGACGATGAGCACCACAGAGCGTAGGAGCAGCGATAAGGCGGCTTCGGACCAATCATGTGATCTCCTCAATGATAGCAGAAGAAGGTTTGAACTGTGAACACGGAATCCTTAAGTTATTCTAGTACCAAAGGATGTAGAACGTTGCAAAGAAACAAAGGCGGGCAGGGATGCGGTCCACCCCACGGCCATAGAGCTGAGAAGAAGCCCGCTCAACTAGCTCCCGCTACGGAAGCGCAAGCCAAGCAATGGAGATGCATGATGACACTAGAGACCAAACAGAAGCAGAGAAGCTGCAGGCGAATAAGAGATGGCTATCTGATTCATCATGTGAATCACATAGCACACATGAAGGTTGGACGCCTGGAACCCGATGTCTCAGCAATTTGTCACAGGTCTAAAGTCGCTCACAGGAGGCAAGCCAAAGAATGAAGGAATGTCTCAGAATGTGCAACTGGAACCAAAGGAGATCATGGATGGAGTTCTCCTCCCTTCTACTACGGATCATCTCCCAATTTGACCTGGTGGTGAATACTCATGAGCGATCACCCATCCACCTAACACAATTTGCCACACCTGGCTGAGGCCTGAAATCAACGAATGCCCAAAACTGCAGTAGCTCAACCCTATCCCGAGGAAACCTCCACTGATCACCCTCAATAATATCTGATACCCGAGAGCCCCAGAGAAGACCAGTGGAGTGCAATAGACTGTGAGAGATCCGCCTCGCGAGTTGACCGCAAGGAAGCTAGTAATCAGCCCAAAGAGTGGTATCTCAACCATCCCTGATAATATGTCTGAAAGCCATGTCACACAGAGGCCGAACATCAAGGATACTCCTCCAAGACTAAGGAATCGCCCCTCGGCCTCAATCTCCTAGAAGCTCTTCCCCTGAAGTCGGTTGGCATGAATCCACCGAGGCCAAAGGGAATCATGATCTATGAGCAGGACCCAGATGTGCTTCATAAGAGAAGCCTAGTTCCACTCAGTCAAGCTACGAATCCTGAGACCACTTTCTCTACCAGGATAACATAAGTGCCTCCAGGCCACCTTCGTTCCCCCCGGGGCCAGTGAAGTGCCCTTCTGGAGGAAGGCAGCTAGAGTTGACTTAATCTTCTAGATAATCGCCTTTGAAAAAAGGAAGACGGATGTCCAAAAGACCTAGATACAGAAAAGGACCGATTTGATAAGTTGCAATCTCCCAGTGTAAGATAAAGCTCGTGAAGTCCAGAGCTGGATGCGAGAATTAGGATGCTGTCCAAGAGAGGCTTACGGTGGACGAACTGAAGCCTCGACGATAAAAACGGTACTCCCAGATATATGATCGAAAACTGCCCCAATCTGAACCCAAGACTGTCAGCAATAGACTGCTGAAACTCAGGATCAACCCCAGAAATGAAAACGATGCTCCTAGCTGCATTCGAGGACAGCCCTGAAAGTACGACAAAATGATCTAATGTCTCACGAATAACTGAGACACTACCCTTATTGACCTCACTAAAGATCATCAGGTCGTCAGCAAATCATAGGTGAGTGAGGCAAATACGATCGCAGCAGCGGTGAAATTGAAATAGCGAGTTTGTAGTGGCACTGTGAAGTAAACCCCGTAGACCCTCCATGGAGATGATGAAGAGATAGGGAGAGAGAGGATCGCCCTGTCTGATACCCCGGCTCGTGCTAAAGAACCCCTGAAGCTCGTCGTTAACGGCAACTGAAAATCTGGCTGTGGAAAGACACTCCCGCATCCATCGAATCATGACCTCGAGATACCCATACAGTGTATAGCAGAGAGGATGAAGTCCCACCGCACTGTGTCAAAAGCCTTACAAATATCAACCTTCAAAGCGCACTGAGGCGCCTTTGTCTAAAGGTGATTGTTACGCATAAGCTCCTGAGCCAATAAAATGCTGTCTGATATCCTCCTACCAGGCACGAAAGCCATTTACGCGTCATCAATTAGGAAAGGGAGAACTCCTTTCTGCTTATTTGCAATGATCTTAGTGATGCACTTATTGATCACATTGCAACAGGAGATTGGGTGATAGTCAGTGAATGTGGAGGGATTCTCGACCTTTGGGAGCAAGCTAATACAGGTAGAGTTCAGAGTGCCAAGCATGCGCCCTGACTGGACGAACGAACAAACGGCTTGAACTACATCCCAGGCCCTCTTCTAAAGAAGAGGAGGCATAACCATCAGGACCCGGCGCCTTGTCATCACCAGTAGGGAAAATAGCATCTCTCACCTCGGCATCAGAAATCGAAAGAGTCAGCGGCCTAACCTGATCCTCAGAAAGACGAGTCTGAAACAGCCCTAAGACATCCTCACGAAGCGGCCCACTCGGCTCAGTCAACAACTCCTGAAAATAAGAGACCCTATTCTCCGAAACCCCTCTGTTATCGTAAGCCCTCTTGTCGTCAGTTTGCATAATAGAAGAGATCCAGTTCTTGGCCTGTCGATGGGCGATAGACTTATGAAAGAACCAGATACCTTTATCCCCTACTGGATTTGAGACTTCTGACGGTGGAAAGCCTCCTCATCCCGACATAACCTCGAATACCCCCAAGAAAGTCGATGCTCCTTAGCCTGAAGCCCAACACTCTTAGGATCATCATCTAAAGCCCTCTGGCCTGCAGTCTAGGCTTCCCTCACCGCCACCACTCGAGCTAAAATGTGACTAAAGTGCCTAGTATTTAGGGCCTTTAGCTCACCCTTCAGCCTCTTCAGCTTCTGAGTGAGCTGATACATAGGAGTGCCCTCAATACTAGTCCCCCAAACTCTCCGTACTGTAGGAATGAACACCTCTGGTCAGCCGAAAAGTTAAAGAACTTGAAAGGGAGCCACGGGGTGCGGCGCTCTCCAAGACCTCTAACTATGAAGGGACAATGATCAGAACATAAGTCCTATGGAAAATGCTCAACAGATGAAGCAGAGAAAGAGCAAAGCCATCCCTTGCTCACCAAACACTAGTCAAGACTCTTTAGAATGAGAGCACCTCCAGCTGACGTGCCAGACCAAGTTGCATGGACTTCCTTCTAGCATAGTTTCTAATCAAGACGTCAGGTTCATGAACCACTTCTGGGGGACATTATGGAGGATGGCGAATACATCCCTCACCTTTAGCATAGTTCACTATCCTCAAATGGATGGGCAAACCGAGGTAACCAATAGGTCTTTGGGAAATCCTCTTCAATGTCTTGTTGTTGATAATGCCAGGGGATGGGAGGCGAAGTTGCATCAAGCAGAGTTCGCCTATAACAGCTCTATTAATAGGAGCACAGGGATCACGCCATTCGCAACAGTTTATGGCTTTTTTCCCCATTCTCCGATGGACTTGACGCCTGCATTGGATTTGACACACCCGCATGGGAAGGCAGAAGACCTAATCACTTCACTCAAAGACATCCATGAGCAAACTAGGGCCCAGTTATTGGAAGCCACTGCCAAGTACAAGACGGCAAGTAACAAGAGGCGCCGAGTAGTTCAACTCCAAGTTGATGAGAAAGTTTGGGCAATTCTGACACGAGAATGCTACCCAGCATGAGAGTACAACAAACTAATAGCCCAGAAGATACGACCATAGGCGGTACTGGAGAAGATAAAAGATAATGCCTGTCACCTACAGCTTCCACCTGGCTTGAGGACCTCTAATGTCTTCAATGTCAAGCACCTTGTTCCCCACTTTAGCGAGAATAACCATGTTGACCCTCAGGCGAATTCGAGGGCAAATTCTCTCCAACTCGGGAAGGATGATGGATGCCAGCGTTGAGCCATTGGATCTTGGCAACACATGCTTGGCACCAATGTCTTGCAGATGCGGAGGGCAAGGACACGGAGGAGGAGTTTGAGATAGAGTAGGATTAGTTTAAGGTCAATTTTAGAGTTAATTTGTGTATTTATCATTTAGAATTTAATTCAAATTAGGATTATCCTCTCTATATATACATAGAGAAATCTAGGGTTTTTAGTAGTTCATAATTTCAAATTTTTTTCCCCTTTTTCTTGGATTGTGAGATTAGAGTGTTTATTTTTTCTCTTTGTTTTATTAGCAGTTGATAAAATTAAAAGAAGGCCGTTGAACCTTCCCACAACAACAATAACAACAGTCTCTATGCCCCAAGGGCTCCCGTATAAGCAGGGTCAGAAAGGTGGAGGTACGCAACCTTCCACTTTTAGGGTGCTACCCGTTGAACCTTCCCGTTTCCCCTAAATTTTCACTTACACGCTGCATCATATCTCTATTTTGTATTTTACGTACTTATTTTCATATTTGTATTCGTATTTATTATTTTAGAATATTCTTTGTAATCCTAATTCTAGAATCTTCCATTGTAATTAGAGGTTAGGTAGCATTCATGTTTTCTCCTTCCTCTCTTCCCCTTTCCCAACCAGCCATTATGGCCTAATTACTTGAAGACTTAATTCATGTAACATCTAGCTTAGGACGATGATGAGGCATGTCTCTTCATCTAGGTTTGCTCTAGTATAAATAGGATATAGATCATGTACTGTTTGAGACCATCCAGTATAAATATATTCTCTTCAATTGCAAGTCTTTGTCTAATTTTAATTTTTACCTAACTCAACAAATTATGTATTCTTCCCTATTTAGTTTATACATATTGTGCAATAAATACATGTTTTCGCTGCCTTTTGGCTAAGTGTCGTTTTCAAAGTGGGGTTTCAATTTCAACAAACTTTCCTATGTCGGCTTCTATTCAATTTTCCCACGCTTTTACTACGCCTCCTCTTTTGGGTTTGTTTCGTATGAACATACGACAACAACAGCAACAGCAATCTCAGTGTCTCAAGGGTTCCCGCAAAAGCGGGATCTTTCGTATGAACATATATTAAACATGCAAAAGTTTACCTTCATCAAGGGATCAACCAAGGCTTGCCTAATGACATACTTTGTAGTTATAAACTTCATTTGTAATCAAGGAATACATTTATTTTGATAGAAGTCCCATTTTGGTCACCAAAGTAACATCAAATGGACAAGTTAGTCACCCAACTCATCAAAATTTGAAAAGTTTAGTCATCCAACTCTTAAAAAATGTTCTATTTTGTCACCCAAGTCATTTAAAATTGGACAAGTTAGTCACCCAACTCAAATTTTAAAAGATTTGGTCACTCAATTTTTAATTAAAATCTCATTTAGTCACCCCCGTAGTTTAAAATGGACAAATTGGTCACCGAAATCAAATTTTGAAAAACTCTATTATCCAACTTTAAAGAATCTATTTTGATCACTTACGTAATCTTAAAATGAGAAAATTCATTGCTCAAATATAAAAATATCTAATTTAATACTTCTAGAAATTTTAATGACATATATGTTTTTAAAATGATAAAATTTATTACTAAAGTGAAAAAATATTAAATATTTTCAATTTGAGCATTAAAATTTATAGGACACAATAAATTACAAATATATGAATCTTTTTGAGCAGTTATGGCTATTTGAAATATTTTTTTGACAACCAAGGCTTGCCTAATGACATACATTGTAGTTATAAATGTCGTTTGCAATCAAGGAACACACTTATTTTCCAAAACTCAGCTCTTGATTGGGCCTGCAGTCTCGACACCTTGAAATTAAGGGTTGTCACATGAATGTTAGGTGGATGCCCAGACATTTCCCTCCACCGCTTAGAGAACCCATGTAGATTGATGTCCACGGTGAATCATAGATCTGCCATCTCCAGATCCAAGTACTCATTCTCAGGCAATTTGGCAGCGGCTCCCATCACCTCAAAGTGGATCTAGATCCAGCTTGCTCATTCCTCATCCTCAATAGTTTCCTCCATGGCCAATGCCTTCATTTGTTGACCATGGGCAAAGCCGGGAAAACACTGCTCGGCTTTGCCCATGCCGCAATCCTAATTTAGAGATTTTTTTTCTTTTCTTTTTGATATGTCATTTTCATTCTATTGTTGTTTTTCTTTTTATTTATTAAATATTATCTTTGATATACTCGTGAAGACTTTATTCTTTAGGTTATAAAAAATAATTTAAATATGTAAAATAAATAATATTTAAATATCTACAGCAATGCCTCTAAAATTCAACCATCAAGCGAACCATGCACAACACTAACAAAATGAAAAACCCATGCCATAAATAAATGAAACTAGAACCATGATGATATCAAAAGCCATTTACAAAAATATATATTCAATTATATATGTACTTAATCTGCTTGGTAAATAATAGGCTCATAAAATAATAATGAATTTAATAGTATTTTTTAATTTAATAATTTTATGTCATATTAAAACAGGGAATATCACTTTGGTATATTAAGATTTTAGCGCGCACGCGTGTGTGTATTTCACCGTAAGAAGAAGAAGCATCATGAGAAGAAGCCAGCCAGTGCTCCGTCCCCGGTCTGACACGATAAGAGTTGCAACTATGAGCGTGGAATTTTAGGTTGTTGAGAGCTATGTCTCATCTGGAGTGTGGTGGTTTACATTCCATTCATGCAGTGTGGCCACAACCTATATGAGAACATAACGTTTGATAGTGATGGCGTCTACTTTGTGGTGTCCTACGTAAGATGAAGTGCCTTATTCATCAACGGCGCTTGTTTTCATATTTGGAGGGGTTTTCTGCTCAGATTGGAGTGATCTATTTGGCATTTCATATTATAGGAGTTGGTATAGGTGTTTGTCATTTAGCTCTCCGTATTTTAGGGATTGATGTGGGTATTGATGTCTCGATTTTTGGGGTATGCTATTGTATTTCAATGACCTAAGGGTACCAACACGCAAACAACGGATCCCATTAAAATTTTGAAGTTAAGCTTGCTTAGGTGAGCTTAGTACCAAGATGGGTGACCACCTGGAAAGTCTTTGTGTTGCACCCCTTAGGTTGAGGGTTCTCTAAAACAGCCTCTTTTCAGGGTAACACCCTGAAAGGAAAAGGCTGTGTACATCTACCCCCTCCCAAGACCCTGCTTAGGCCAAAGCCCTTAGGGCACTGGGAATATTGTATATTGCTATTGTACTTCAGTGGTTGGAGTGATCGTTGGTGTCTAGGGGTTTTCAAGGGTATTGCTATATTTTGCTTTTTTTTTTTTCTAGCTCTTGCAGACATTCTCGAGCTTCACTTTGGTGGGTGCGTCAGTTTATTTTGAGAGTCGTCTCTTTGATTGTTGAAAAAAATATGTTAAGATATCCAGGGGTGGGAAATTTTATCAATTAGGTATATTTTGTTAGAATTCGTTGACTTCTTGCAAGATTTCGATGAACGTTAGAAAGTGTTGATATAGCATATGATTTTGGTAGTATATACGTGCCATAACATCATCATCTTCATCAAAATAGTTTCTAGACTACAATAAAAAAATCACGAGTTCTTGTGAAAGTAGGGGTGCAAACAAACCAAACGTTTGATGAACTTCTCGTGTCCATAAATAATTAGGACTTTTTGTTGTCACTTTGGAGGCTCGATTACTTATCTGATCAAGTTTGAGCAAGTTCAATAAGCTTCAATAGCTTAGTTCAAATAGTTAATGTTCGAATCATTAACATTTGCGAATAGTTCGATAAGGGTTCGTTAAGAGCCTGTTAAAGATTTGTTAAGCATATGTTGATAGCATGGTATTAGCTAGTGGATCAATGATAGCTCGATAGTAGCTTAGATAGTTAGCCTCAACGTTTAGCTTGGAGTTGGAGCAAGCTTTTTTCTATAGAACGCTTAGCCTATTAATGAGATCTGACCCAAGTTGATTAGACTAAGCAGGCAGGTCAAATTAGGTATTGTGAAAACTAATATCTTATCAAACCATGTTAGAATAAGGGTTAGAAAGTTCAATAAAAGCTTCGATGAAATCAAGGTTGTTAAGGCTTATCGAGCTCCAGTTTGAACAACGAACTGCTCGACTCATTTGCACCCCTAAGTGGAAGGTATATATGTATTGCCAGAATTGTTGTCTCATTTCAATATTTTCCTACACAAAATCCCCAAATCAACAGAGGGCACTTAAGATGTAGGAAAACGATCGAGTTGGATTAGCGCACAAGCCTATGAGGAAATTCGGCCTCAAACAAGCTATAGGCTCAGGCAAAGAAGCAATCCAACGGATAAAGTCTTAAGTTTTAAGTCTCGTTGTGTATGTAGGAAGTAGAAATTCATGAGAACTACAGATTTTGGCTTTTGTTTAGTTGGCAGGAACTAAGAAGAATGTGGGAAGTGAAAATTGCTTAACAATTTTCAATTCCTTCAAAACACAAGAAGTAACTTACCTACCCCCAATTTAGTTCTAATTCCTTCGTTTTTAACTAATCTCTCACTAAGGAAGTTCTATTTCCCGTCCTAGCAACCAAATGTTTTTTACGTACTTCCTAGAAAGTTGACATAAAAATTGAATTCCTACGAAATGTAACTTCCCACAGAAATTCAATTCATATGGCAATTAAAAGAGGCCTTAATTCAATTCAAATTAATATTATGAGTTTAAATTTAAATTTAATTCAAACTAGTAGTTAGAATTTAGTTTTAGATTTTTTTTTTTTTTTTGAACATGAGAAAGCTTAAAGGCAAGCAACACATCACTACACTCCCTGGAAACAAGAACACACAAATTAGGGGGAATGCTCAACCATCAGTCATGGTTGCATTTGCCTCCTAGATGAGGGCGGGCAACCCAGTGAGCCACCTCATTACAACATCAAAGAGCCCATTCAAAGGACCAATTACAAAAAGAAGAACCAACACTATGAATTTCTTTAATAACTGCCTCAATGTCCCAACGAGAAGAGGTAGACCCGTCAATTGCTTGGATGACGGAGAGGTTGTCAGATTCAAAAATGATGTTCTCCCAAGCATGCAGCATATCGAAGAAACATGAGCCTCGAGTTCCTTGTGCTTCCCCCACCATAGCGAACCGCGGGTGGCTGGACGAACACCATCCCCCTCAGAATTGAACCGTTAAAGAAGCGAGCCACCATGGCAATCCCGGTTCGACCCGTTGAGTCCTCAAAAGCAATGTCCACATTAATTTTCACTATTCCTTTCATGGGGGAGTCCATCGGTCCTGATCAGCGACCTGGCTTGGATGGGATGCTTCGGGTGAAGGCGGGGGCCTGTCGATGGGGGAAACCAAGAGGAAAAGCGTAGCTTCTCTAGCGGCCTTTTTGGCCACTTCAATGGGGGAGGAAGCAGAGTGGGCAGTCATGAGAGCATTTATGTTCTTCCAAAGCTCCAAACATAAGAAACTGATCTCGGTGATGACATTCTCGGCTTTAAGAAATTCTTTATGGATGACGAGCCACCACTGATGCGTGTTCCCAAAACCCTCAAAGTTCGGCTTGTAGCCTAAGTTCGATGCAAACCAAGTGGCAATCGCAAAGGGGCAGAGAAAAAGAATATGTTCAACAGTTTCCATAGCATCCCTGCATCTCAAACAAGTTGGACTATTAGTTATTCCCCTTTTTGACAAATTCTCATCAGTCGCGAGGGTTGTTAGACAATACACGCCAAAGAAATTGTCTAATTTTAGACGGGGTATTAATAGTCCAGGCCCGTTTGGTTGCTTCAACAGGATTTGCATTTGAACTCAGCACCTTCGCCATTGCCGACTCAACCCGCCCAGCTTCGGTTGACCAAAGGGCATAACCCGATTTAATTTTAGTCTTCTTCCTTTTAGATAGAAGGCAATTCATAATTATAGATAAATTAGAACTTTTAGTAGTTTTTAGGGTTTAAGTTATTTAAGGACTCTTTAATTATTTTCCTAATAAAAGTTAATTAAATTTTAGTTATTTGGGAGACCTTTTTAAGTTCTATAAATGTCACTTCTTTCCATTGTAAGGCTTCTTTTATTAATTGAAATTTGTATATAATTATCTTATTTATCTTATTTATGTTTATTAGATAGAAAAAGATTAATTAAACTCCCTTTAGTTGTGCTGTTTTTGCACTCTCGATTAGAAAAGATGTTGAATCATTTGATCTGTTTTTGTTTGTGCGCAGTACATCTTTTGGTATCAGATTTAGAATTTTTCCAATCATGGGTTGCGTGAGAAAAGGGATGGATCTCTACTCACTTAGGTATGGTCTTGAGTTCTGCCCCCACGGAGCGCCAATTTTAGTATTGTTATTGTTTTGCTAATTACGAAAAAAATGATAAAAGGGATGGATCCTATTAGTAATATCTATGAGGAAGACAGTGTTGTTGATTAATAAATTTTGAGTGCATTAAAAAGGATGGAGCATGATTACGACTTCTGGAGGCATTCATCAAGTATATAGCAGAGAACCAAAAAGAAAAAAGAGAATAATTGAAAAATAGTTTTATTAGGGATAAATAGAGGTGGCCACAGGTTGGGCTTGAGCTGGCCTGTGGCCAAGCCCGTGGGGCCAGGCCGAGTATCGGGCGGGGGGCACCCGGGGCTCGGCCTCAGCTTGGCCCAGCGGGACCTGCCCGGGCCCCTCTTTTTTCTTTATACACACACACACACACAAAATAATCATTTTGACCCAAAAAATTATAATTTATTGATAAATAATATAAAATATAATACAATCATAATAGTACCCTATAAAATTACAAATATATTTTATAAAATAAAATGTGTTATAACTTATTAAAAATACAATTATAACAATATAATAAATCAATCTAAACTTGCTACGGTTGGTGCTGTTAGGAACTGTGTCCTGAAATCCAGATTTATTTTGGATATATTGTTTTAATTAATAAATAAAATTGAAGTTCCAGTCGTTTTCTAGTTAAATTTGTGTATGTGAGCATTTATAATGCATGTGATTTTCTTTTGGGAGACATCCATAAGATAGGTGCAGTCCTTAGACTATAATTTACATGTTTGTTCTAAGTGGTTTGTGAGACTAAGCAATAGATAGACTTGGAACAAATGGTATGGATTGTAGTTTGAAAGACTCGTAGTCAAAGACAAGTTTGGACCACTTGTATGTTAAAATTATAACGTGACACTTTAGATGACTAGTCTTGGTCATGTGGATGGAGATCCAAAAGTGTTAGGTTAGTGTGTTTAATAAGATTGACACACTAAGTTGGACCATGTGGGTTACTTATTTCTAAACTATTATCGGAGATGAGTGATTAACATTGTACTGTTTGAACGACGACTTTAAATCCTGAGAGTATTTTGGACTTGTGCATGGAGCGTTAGTTATTTTGGTGTACTATAAGTAAGGTCTAAACAAATGACTGAAATCCCATATAAACTGGGTAGCGGCATGAAGTGTGACAAGGATCAGGTATTCAATAGGGAATCTACAGTCTCTTATGAGATATAGGTGTCCCCTTAGTTGATTCGCAAATATTTGAATAGTTCAGAAACTTTGGTCAAAGTATTCAAAGTATTTGACATTTGAAATTTATACTGTGAATATGTTTAAGTATAAATGAATTACTCAGTGAAGCGCGAGTCGGTAACTAATGGAGAAGCTGTGAGAAGGATAATGGTAGTAGTCATATTTATCCATTGTCATGGACATCTAGTGGAGGGGTTGTTGTCACCATACAGTCTATTAGGGAGATATCAAATAAATAATTTAAGCCTGGAGTGCAATGAGATTTATTTAGTAGAATTAAGTCTCATTAAATGCTAATTAAATTATTTCATAATTGTCCCTGAGGTCCCTGTGCAAGCCTCTGTATCTATTGCCATAGGAAAAATATTAAAGAATTCGTGAGATGAATTATTTATCCATAAGATGCGTAAATAAATTTTTTCAAACATTATTCATGAGATGAATAAAATTAAAAATTATAAAATAAAATAATTTTGAAAAATTAAAATTTATAAGATAAATTTTTACATGTGCGAAACAAAGCAAACACAACAAAAACAAAAAAAAACAAATAAATAAAAATACAAATCGTGTTCAATCCAGTGGCGATCTGCGTATTCGTTGATGGGCCAACTAGGGCGGCCTATAGGGAGATCTGCGTGGCCCGGTATTGGCCAATCAGGCGTTGACACGTGGCACACGGTGACAAGCTAAGGACACGGCCTCGACCAGTATGATACACGTCGTTTAACTTACTTATTGAACGAAACGCTAGGTTTTGTTTTATATATTCGCGTCCCACATCGTTATTTTAATAATTTTTCGCTCCGGTATACTCTTATAAATAGAGGTGCTTATTCCGAGGTTTGGCATTTAGTTTTGAAACAAGTTTTAAGGTTTTTGAAAATTGTTTCAGAGACCTAATTGGAGAGAAAATATCTGTTGAGATTTTTCGTTCCTCAGTTTAATATTTTTCGAAGCCCACCCTCTGGGCAGTTCGAGGTGATTGCGTAGAAGATCGCCGGGTCTCGATTTTCTTGGTATTCCTTATTATTGGAGCAATTCCATGAATGTTCTTCTTTCCTTCTTCTTTTAGTTTTGCTTTTCTATTTATTTACAGTATTCCTTATTATATCTATTTAAGTTTATGTATTGTTATGAATGTATTAGAGTAAAAAGCCTATAGATTTAAATTAAGAATTTAGATCTGTTGATTTAAATTATGAATTTAAGTCAGTAGATTTAAAATTAGAAATTTTAAATCAACCCTAAGTTTGGAATTATGAATTCTAAACCCCTTCCGTTGGGTAAACTTTATAAAACTAGGGAGAATTTTTGAAATTCATCCCACAACCAGTATTAAGGAAAAGGGTTTATAGAGATAAACCTATTCCTGGGAACTCTGGCATGTGAGGCGTTACGAACCGTGACTCTCCGACCGGGGGCTTAGATAAAGAGAAGAGTCTCCTACTTTAAGTGCTCTAATAGGTGCCTATTATTGTGACCATAGTTGAGAACTGTGAACCAAATAGTTGGCATCAGAGTTTATTTTTTCAACAAAATTCATGTCTTTTCCCAACAGGTGCGGTAGCTGTAGTGGAGCTAGTGTCGTTGTCGTCTTCATCGCTTGATGATTCTAATTTCAGAAGGTCTTGGTCTCTATCCACTGCAGCCATCCTTCAAGCACACTGACATTTCTAAGGTGGCCGGTGTTAGCTTCACTCTCTTTGATCTTACAAATCTACTACTTGCACTAAAAGCAGACTCCGTTGCTACTATAGACACTGGACATGTTAGTATATCACACGCCATGGTGGAAAGCACAGGATATTTGGTTTGATATGATTGCCATAGCAAACTATCAAAATGTGGTGAAAACTCCGTCAGTTGGAATTCGATCAGAGGCGAATGCAAGTATAAAGAAAGCTCATCGTCTAACGTGAGATTTTGTCTAGGCTTTAATTGGTTAAACGTATCCCAAGCATATGATTTCCCTCAAGAAGAGACGAAGATGATGTAGAATAAATATTTTTATTAGTTGATAGCTTTTGAGAATAAAAGAAAAATAAATTATTAAATTTTCATCAACTTTAGCAACAAAAGATTGTATGCCAACAGTTGGTTATGTTTTTTTCGTAAAATATTTTGGCAAAAAATTGAAAACCCGCAAGTTTACAACGTGGATAAAAAATGATGGCAATACAATATGCCAATAGTAATTCAGTATAATATTTTAAAAAGTTTTCTAGCATGGTGGCAATTGACCCCTACAGCGCGGAGTTGAAGAAGTTCTCCATCATCCATGCAACAATATCTGCTAGTTTAGATATTACGTGTGGAATGGTTGGTAATAAGATCCCAAAAAATGTAGTACCATCTTTAAAAGAACTAAAAATTTACATATTTTATTAATTATATCCCTGTTTACATTTCTAAATCAAAATCACTTAGATCTACATGATTTTCCTATACAAATTTTATTAAGATGTCTTTATATGGTATGCATCTTTCTAACATTAAATTGATAACTACCTAGTAGATGCATCTAATTTAAAACGCTTCCAACAAATGCCTTGTGATTCACAAATTTTTTTTAAAAAAAATTGTTTCCTAATTCTAGATGTTCTAATTGCTTTAGTTATTTGTCTTAAAACTTTAAGAGATAAATCTATAAATTGCATACAATCCATTATTATTAAATGCCAAATATGACAGATGCAACGCAAATGAAAATATTTTCCATCTAACGTAGCCTCAAATACCTAATTAATTTGGTAATAGATGAAGTGTTATTAATAGCATTATCAAAAGTATTACTGAAAATTTTATTGTCTATCTCTCACTCATGGCCTGCTTTCACAATGGCACTTGTGATTACAAGAGCACTATGGGGATATTCGAATATGCGACAATGAATAATTCTTTTTTGCATTACGTAAAAAGAATCAATACAATGTGCAGTTATGCACATGTAAGGTATGTCAGATTTCATCTTACATGTGTCAGATGTCAACGAGATCATGCTCATGTTAGTCTTAAAAATTTCTTGAAGCTCAGTTTTCATATTTCCAAATTCTTTGAATGCGTCCTGCTTCCAAGTGTTCCGAGGGACCCTTTCAGCAACAGGATTTAATGCGGTTCTACAGTACCGGACAAATCTAGGGTTTTCGCCGGTGGTAAACAACTTTTCAGCCGAAATGAGGCATCTTATTAATTCTTGTCTATTAGTTGCTTGTATAAACCTAAAGTTTGCAAGCGCACCATTTGCCTGTTGTACGAGGGTTTGTTAGGATGTATCTGCATTTAAGTCGGGGTGGGATTTTTGTAGGTGCCATTTTAAAGTATCGGTCCCACTGCCACCTACATGGCTGAAGGCTTTTGGAGAATCACAAAGATTATAATATGCTTTGTTATATTCACAATCTAGTGTAAAATATTGCCATACTTGACTAGTAGGACGTCTATTAGTGGCACTTGTGTTTTCAGAATTAGGAGATTGAGTTTCATCGTTGCTGGGACCCGCATCACCCGATTCACTAGGATAACCCTGCTCATATCTTTATTCATATTCTCAACTAGAGGTGTCTATGTATAGAGGTGACCTAACGGGTTCTGAAAAAATATTTTCCTTGGTATTAAGCTCAACTTCTCTAGATTAGCTACTACTACCAATTTTAAGGACTTGAGGTGGCCGAAAAGAGCTAGAACTAGATGAGCCGGCTCCAGATGAAGATGATCTATGTGCCATTATATTATTAATTTATTATAAAAGTATGTGAAATAAAAATGACAAGTAAGAATGCAAGTAAATAAAAATAACAAAACAATAAAATTTTGATACTAATTTACCAAAGTGAAAATTGAAACTTGAACTTCAACAAGCTTCTACGAGTAGTACACAACTAAAACTTTGAACTTGAGAAATTGAGAGCAAAGAACTAGAATTAGAGAGTAGAGAAAATTGGAGAGAAGAGAAGAAAGAATTCATGATTGTTGTGTGGTGACATGAGAATTCTTTATTAGTATTTATAGAAAAAATTAGAATTTTTTTAATTATACTGCCCCAACCTGGGTCGGGCCTTAGCTTTCCACCGGGATGGGCTAGGCCTAGGCCCTCCAAAATGAAAGGGGCTGTAGCCCGGTCTGGCCCACTGGCCAATTTTCGCCACCCTCCTGACGTTTTTGCCAGCCCCCTTACCCACTAACATGGTCATTGGCTCCTCCAAACCCCTTGGTGCCATCGTCAACCTCTCCAAACCCTCAAAATTCTGTTGCCAGTCCTCCGCATCTCCCTATCACAATCACTGCCTCCTTGAATCTCCTCTAAACTTTAGGATACTTGAGCTAAAAGTTTTTGAAAGCATGACATACTCCTTCCTTTTATTTGGTCTATTTTAATTGCGTGTATATCACCCGAACATTTTAAATACGTGTAGAAAGACAAAACTACATGATGTAAGATCAAGACGACTAATTAGTCATAATATGCTCAACCCAAATAAAAAAATGATGTTGAGGAATCATGTGTTTATTTCGTTAATGGGAGTTGTTAATAAGTCCTTATAATGGGTACTTTTTATAAATTACATTACAAATTTGACATTAAGATAAGTATGAAAACAATTAGAAAGTATTCACTTTCTTTTAATAAATCCTCAATTATTTTGGCATATGAAGACACGCAATTGACAATTATTTTGGAGCGTAGCATGCTACATGTATTTAATTTATTATGTATTTAGGGAAATGATCATTTACTTATTCTAAGTTTTGACTATTTAGCACTTAAGTATCATGATATTTTAATATATATACTAGACTACTGTGAGTTTTAAAAATTTTATCACTTAAATATATTAAAGTTCTAAAATTTATCAATAAACTATTTCTGTCAAAATTTGAGAGATTTTCCTCGACAAATCCTAGTAAAACATAAGCAATATCAGTGGAATATAATGATTTTTGCCAAAATTATTAACACGGCACTTGATTTTTGCAATAAATAGTAAGTTTATATCAAAATTTGGGAAATTTTATAAGGAAAACAGTAAAAATAAAATCAAAATTCAATCTTTAATGCAGAGTAACCGCATTCGAGAGCACTAACCGCACCGAGAAGAGTAAACTCGAGACTCTAAAATACCAGATCTACAGCTAGGGGCAATCTCGAGCTTTGAAATGGGCAATCTCAAAAATGTATAAACCAGTCTTGAACTCAACCAAATGAACAACAAAACCAACTAAGCAGCAGATGGAATAACTGAAGAATTGCCTTGTTCTGAAGGTCACCACTACCCTAAGTCATTTATGTCCTAGCATCGTGTATTGGCATCAACTGACATTCTGACTCCCAAGGTTAGCACGGCGCTCGCCTCTGTAGTTTACTCGCGAGAGATGGACTAGAGTACACCTTAACTTGCTCAGTAATGAAGAAGGAATAACAGCCTCGAGAGGTAGTAGAACAAGGAGATGAGAAGGAAAAGACTTCTCGGGGTTTCTAATTGTCTCTCTTATTGTCTCAAAAGAAATCTTAGGCAAACATCCACCCGTTGGAGTAACAATCAATCAAGGAAAATGTCAAAAAATTCAGCCTCAATATGGATGAGGTGGGCTGATTTGGAAGGAGTGAAAAACTAGGCTCCATCATAGAAATGGTACATATGGAAGGAATGGGCAGTTTTACTATCAACAATCAACAACTTGAGCTCAAACTTGAAATCCTCAAACTCAACGTATAGGCCAAGGAATAAATTTAGCATTTCCATCTTTGATGCAACTACTATAAAAATAATGATCGTAAAAACTATAGTTTGGATGCGCCAAACAATGCAACAATTATCCCAAAAAAAAAATGCAATAAGGCACGCACACGTGTGTGGTCTTCAGGGCCCATTCTAGGCCCTCAAATAAATACATAACGTGACTCTCCTACACTCAATTTTTTTAGGTGGGACACGGAGTCTTGAAAAAAGTCGAAGGACCTCCTAATTTTCAACAAACTTTTCATCATAATCTGCTACATATTTGTCAGAAACGTTGTTATGTCACATATATTACCATAATCATATACTATATCAGCATTTTTGTATAAAATGGTAAGGTTCGAACAAAACCTGTACGTAGATGGTAATTTATTTAAATCTCAAGGTACCTCTTTATATATGTTGAAATGTTTGGGTATATAGCTGATGAATACTCAAACATCATAGTACCCAAGTGATAACTTGTATCTTGTTATATATGTCACATATATTTGCTTGTGCTTTATGTGGTCAACCTAGTTGTTTACATCGGACATGGCCTCTAGGCTTGCACGTCTGTTATTGTAATTTATCGCATGTCTGAAAACTATTTGCTACTTCATTTGACTTGAGCAGTGTTTGTTTGCTTGTTTACGTTAGATACGTTTATTTTAATTTGACGGTGTAGAGCGTTTTTAGAGTTAGAGACCCTTCAAAAACATACTTTCTAAAGAATGCCACCTTATAGGGGTAAACCACTGTATATCTTATGCTCTCAAACCCTGTTATGGTGGGAGCCTCTTTAAGGCCTGAGCTGTTGTTTTTGTTGTTTATTCAATACCCAAACTAATTAAATGAATAACTTTTCTGGTCAAAATTAAATGAATAAATTATACATGCAGTATCTTTTAAATTATTTTGCATGATGCATGGTTAATTTTTTTTTTTTTGGGTCAAAATTAAATGAATAAATTATGCATGTCGTATTTTTTAATTATATTTGCATGATGCATGTTTTTGTTTTTTTTTTTTTTTTGATCAAAATTAAATGAATAAATTGTTCCTGTAGATTTTTTAAATTATTTTGCATGATGCATGTTTTTTTTTTTTTTTGGGGTCAAAATTAAATGAATAAATTATACGTGTAATACTTTTTTCATTATTTTGCATGATGCATTTTTTTTTTTTGGTGAAATTAAATGAATAAATTATACATGTAGTATATTTTTAATTATTTTGCATGATACACGTGGCTACGCTATGAAGAAGTCTTTTTATAACACAATGTTTTTAAAACTACAGTAAATAGTACATTCAGAGGTAATTTGTATATAATATACTTTAATTATGCGTGTATACATAGCATATACACGAATTTATGTAGAAAATGTAAGAATAATTATGTCACGCATATTCTTTTATCAAATATTTATGTTGTATTCGATAATTAAGTGATTTTAATTAATGCTTAATCCATTTGGTTTATGACGAGGCATGACTCTTAATGATAGGGTATGTCTTTTAGGGGGGGGGGGGGGGGGGGGGGGCGCATATATCTTAAAGAAAGAATACATCTTTTAATAAGAAGGTATGTTCATTTGTGAACGGATTGTTTTTTTCATTTAGTGAAGAGACATATCTATTTATGAAGGGATTTGTCTATTAATGAAAGGATGTGTCTATTAACTAAAGGATATGACCCTTGGTGTTTTGATAGAAGACACCCATTTCTCCTCTATAAATAAGAGTCTGGTCATCTCTCTACCATATATACAATATATGACAACATGAAAATGAAAGCCAACTAAAAGTACAATACTCCATCTTACATCGTACATTAATGAAAGTGTTAAGAGGGAGAAATTAGATTTCTTCTAGATATTCGGTGGTCATTCAGGGATTACTTTGATAAATATATGTTCTTGATTTTAATATGTATGAAAATCATGAAGTTCAAAATCAATAGGAATAAATTTTTTATGCACTAATGTTTATGCATATAATTTAAGTTTTACAAAAAATAGTTAATGAGGTAATTGTAAAAGTTAGGTATATTAAAAAATTATTATTATCGGGACAAAAATTATTATTATCAAAGTAATTATGTAACCTGAAAAAATAAGAGTCACAAAATTATTTTAAAAATAACGATACAATAATAATTATTACCTTGATAATAATTTTGCCCTATATTTAAGTCAATTATTATGCATTTAAGTGTTTTTTAACACTTAACATTTTTTTTAAGGTATGGACAGAGCCAAGCGCGTTTAAGTGTTTAAAGGGTTCTTTTTGGTGTGTTTTTGTGGAATAGAGAATGCTACTCAAGTGGGAAGTAATTGGTGTATCTATCTACCTGTTCTTTTTTTGGTATTTTTATTCTTAAAATAGCTGGTAAAATTTTTAAATTTTTTAAAAAGCATAAGAAGATTAAAAATTTACAAAGTAGTACATGTAGTCAGCATGCCATTGCCACGTGTATAGGGGTAAAATGGTCAATTTACAACATGAGCGACGTGCACCTAATTTTTTTTTTTTTCTAAATATTAATTTTCTTTTTTTAGTTCAATAATTCAAATTGACCATTTTTAACCCTAGAACGTGCTGACTGAGCATACCATTTTTGAATTTTTTCAATTTTCATGTACTATTTTGAAACTTTTAAGGCCTGTTTAATAACAGAGAATTTTCCAATTTTTTAGAATAATTTTCATGAAAAACTAGAAAACGTGTTGAGCAGTCCAGTTTTCTAATTCCAGAAGTTGGGAAACAATTTTGTTGTTTTTCCTATTCCTTTATAGATTTAAAAAATAGTTTTAAACTGCTTTTCAAAATTTCTTTAAAAATAGAGGCATTGTTTTCCAACTTTTCCCCAATCCCCCTTCCACATTTTCACACTACTCACTCATTTAATAATATTTTCTATACACCCCCATCTCCTCCTCCTTTTACGTATATGATTTTTGAATACTTAAGGCTAGGTTCCCAATTTTAAAAGCAATAAAAAAACACTCATATTTACAGAATAAGATAGAGCGGGCTTTAGGAGTATTTAAGGTGAGGTTCCTTCAATGAGCTATTTATGTTCGAAATCGATTAGGGCTCGTTCGTGTTCATTATGAGGGCTCGAGTGGAATTCGAGCAAGCTTGATAAGCCTAACGAGTCGAGTGCGAGTAGGGGAGGCTCAGCTCATAAGCACTCGAGAACAATTTGATAAGAGCTCGTTAAGGGCTCATTAAAAGCTCGTTAACATTTATATTGGTTCAAAAGTGGTTCGATAATGGCACGATAGTAATTTGAAAAGCGTTGATAGCAAGCTCAACTCAATAGCAAATTCCGCTCAGTTTTAAGCTTGATTGGGCTCGATAATGAGCTCGACACTGCTCGAGAACAAGCTCGACTCAACTCGATAACTCTACCGAGCCGAGCCGAGTAGCGAACATACTGAAATCTTATCGAATCAAGTTTGAACGAGGGTTGGAAAGCTCAATAAGAGCTTGACTCTAACTTGAGCTCGATAAGCCTTATCAAGCTCGAGTTCGAACAAGGGGGTTCTTGGGTCAGCTCCTCTCATTTGCCGACTATACTCATTTGATAATATTTTTAACTACAAAAAAAAAAAAATAAATTACAAAATTACAAGAATATAAATTTATTCATAGACCGAATTATACGACTCTAGAGTCCTTCGGGCCATTGGGTCGGGAAGTTGGTAGGAAAAATGAACCTGACAAGTCACGGTTAGATTAGATGTGTGGACAATATTCAAAAAGGGTCAGACTCTAGATCAATCATTTCAATAACATTTGTTTATTATAATAATTAGTAACAACGTTGCACTGCAAAATAGGCACCAACGAGGAACCCGATAAACCCTGTCTATACTGCGACTCACATATTACATATGCCAGTTAAGTCAGAGATTTCTCAAGAGATGGTTAAGGGGGAATCGAACTCCAGACTTTTTAGCCTAAAGCAACACTCTATCTCCTCACTTGTCTCCTAACACTAGGACAAGGCCCTAATGGGTCAAAACAAAGACACCCTATACAAATGAGATTTGATTTAACCCGTATAAAAGTGGGGATTAAAACAAAAACAAAAAAATAAAGTGGACCAAGAAAACAGAATTACATGACAAATACAGGCGAAAACCAACTGACCAATACTCTAATCCATCATTGCAATATACTCAACCATAGCCAGTTCATCACTGTCAGAACTCAGTCCAAACTTTTTCCCAAACTTCCACGCATGCTCCGCAGCAAGAAGCTTATTGACATCTTTAGCACTTTCACTCTTCTTCATCAGCTTCTTTTCGTTTCACAAGAGAGCCTGACCGAACTCTTCATGCTCCTCCTAGATGACTACTATTAGCAGTAGGTTATTCTTTCCCATTTTTCTATGGTTCGTCCCCCCTAACCACAGTGAGCCAATTTTATTTTCTTGTTATCAATTCGTGTGCTAACCTTTTTAATTTGTTTGTTGTTATTTTATTTCCCAATCTCAAGCTTTGAAATGGGAACCTCAAAAATGTATAAACCTACCTCGAACTCAACTAAATGAACAACAGAACCAACTAAGCAACAGATGAAATAACTGAAGAATTGCCTTGTTGTGAAGGTCACCACAGGCCTAGGTCATTTATGTCCCAGCACTGTACAGTGGGATTAACCAACACTATGACTCCCAGGGTTAGCACTGCCCCTATCTCTATAATTTACTCTTAAGAGATAGATTAGAGACATTTTAACTTGTTCAGTAATGAAGAAGGAATAACAGCAGAGAGAGAGAGAGAGAGAGAAACGAGATGAGAAGGGAAAGGCTTCTCGGGGTTTCTATGTATGTCTCTTCATGCCTCAAAAGCGCTCAATTTATAAGCAAACATTCACCTAGTCGACCGATTGTCAGTCAATGAAAATGTTGAAAAATTCAGCCTTAAAATGGAAGGAGTTGGCTTATTTGGAAGAAGTGAAAAACTCAGCTCCATTATGGAAAGGGTAGATATGTAAAGAGTTGGTGGTTTTACTGTCAACAATCAACAACTTGAGCTCGAACTTGAATTGCTCAAGCTCAAACCCAAAGTAAAGGCCAAGGAATAACTTTGACATTTCCAACTTTGATGCCACTGCTATAAAAGTAATTATCGTAAAAACAAAAGTCTAGATCCACAACGCGGCAGGACGTGCACATGTTTGGTCCTTCAAGTCGAATCTAGGCCCTCAAATTTCACCAAGGAAAGGAAGAAAGAAATATATAAAGTGACTCTTTCACATTTAAATTTTTATGTGGAACAAGGAGTCTTGAAAATAATCGAAAGACCTCCCAATTTCCAACAAACTTTTCATAATAATCTGTTGCATTTTTTATGGAAACATTGTTATGCCATATATATTACCGTAATCATATACTACATCAGCACTTTCTGTATAAAATGGGTAAGATTCAGATAAAAACTCATTACATTTTGACATACAATACCTGAATGATAATATATTTAAACCTTAAGATACCGCTTTGTATATATTGAAATCTTTGGGTATATAAATAATAAATATTCAAATCTCATGGTACCTAAGTGATAATGTCCTTGAATCTTATCATACATGTCAAAAATTTATTTGCTTATGCTTTAAAAAGATAATTATTTGACATTGCTTTAAATAGTCTAATTATAATTTGATAGACATTACCTCTAGGCTTGTATGTCTGCTATTGTAATTTATTCCATATCTGTTATCGTTTACTACTTCATTTGACTTGAGTAGTGCTTGTTTGCATTGGAGATGCTTGTTTTAATTTGACGGTGTAGGGTTTTCTTGTGGGTTGGAGGCCATTCAAAAATAGTCTCTCTGCAGTATAGATTGCGCATAACGTATATCTTACCTTTTCAAACTCTACTCTAGCGGGAACCTCTAAGAGGCTTTGGACTATTATTGCTGCTGCTATTGTTGTCATTGTTGTTGTTTATTGAATACCCAAACTAATTAATTGAATATATTAGAAACAAGTAGCAATTTGTTTTAATTATTTTGCATGATACACGTGGCCACGCTATGAAGAAGTCTTTTTATAACACAATGTTAATGACATACTTGAATTGTGCGTGCATACGTAGCATTACCCAAATTTTAATCCAAACTTTAACTTAGGACCTGTTGGCAGTACTTTAAAAAAATATTTTTTTTATATAAAGTGATGTTTGAAATAAGTAGTTTATGTTTGGCGTAACAAGTAAAGAAGTGCTTACTGTAATATTGTGAGTGTTTAGCCAATGTTTAAAAAAATATTTTTTTCCTATAAAATGAACGAAAAGGATATTAATAGAAGTCTTTTATAGTTAAAAACAATTGTCAAAAAACCATTTAAAATATTTAATATATTTTTTAAATATTTAAATTTTTTTTATTATTTGAAATATATTCTAAATATATAAAATATCCTTTAAATACTTAAACTAATATTTAATGCTTTAAAATATTTTTAAAATATTTATTTTTTAAAAAACTAAAATAAATTTTCAAATATTTAACATATTTTTTAAGTATTTTAAATATATATTTAATTATTAAAATATTTTTTCGTATTTAATATATTTTTAAAAATATATAAACTATTTTTAAATGCATAAATTATTTTTTAAATAGATGAATTATTTTTAAATATATTAACAAATTTAAATATACTTGAACTAAATTTTCTCAATTATTTAATTTCTATTTTTTCTTAAAAGGAGAAGTATCAAATTTCAATTTTTTTTAAAAGCTATAAAACAGCTTCTACTTTTGATTAAAAAATACTTTTTTATGGCAGCCAAAATCTCCAAATCTCAGAAAAGTATTTTTTTTAAAAAGAACACTTTTTGCCCTCAGAATAAGCTATGACAAATTGGCCTTTAATCTTTTTTTCTTTGATAATTCAAATTAACTAAGTCATATTTATGTAGAAAATAATTAATGAGGCAATTTTAAAAATTAGGCATATCTATCTATATCTATACAGTATATTATTATGAAATCCCCCATCTCATAAAAATCACTTAAATCCTCATCTCTCAATTTCTAGGGGGGTGGCCTTTCATTTGCCAAAATATAGATTAAAAAATAAATTGGCAAAGGAAAATGGTATTCAAACAAATAATTTAAATTTAAAAATATATAATTCTAATTGGAGGGAACCAAACTGGATCAAAAATATAGAAGCATGAAAGAAAGGGTGAAAGCATTTTGGACGAGCTTACAGTTCTAAAATTTGACCATGTAACATTATGTACATCAAATATTACTTGCAACAAAATAAAACTAATATGATTACAAAAAGTTATAAAGTAACCACAAAATAATGTAAAAAATAAACATCGCATGTGCATTGCACGGAAAAGACCTAGTGTGCATTATTATACATTTAAGTGTTTAAATCAAGCTTTTTAGCGTGTTTATATGTGGAATGAAGCATGGTAGTTAAGTGGGAAAGCAATTTCCGTCCACCTATTTATCAGGTTGTATCAATAAAAGTTTGTTTTTGGACATTTTTATTCTCAAAATAGTATATATAGTCTGTTCTTGGTACATAAGTAGGGTTAAAATAGTCAATTTGAAATATTGGACTAAAAATAGAAAATTAAATTAAAGATATTAGCGTCATGTGATTAGCTTAAAAAATATACAATTTCTATATAATATATGAGTGACATGATCCTAAATGTTTTTTTTTTTGCCAAATTTTAATTTTCTCCTTTTTAGTTGAATATTTCAAATTGACCATTTTATTCTTGTTTATGTGTCAAGAGGCACTCTGACTGAGTGTGCTATTTTAAAATTTTCAAATTTAACTTGCTATTTTTGGAATAAAAACTTAAAAGTGATATTTTTGAGACCCACCTAGTAGTTAGTGTATCTGTTGATCGAATATGATAAGATAGTCTCCATACTTGTGTTTTATACTTTTTGCTTTAACCGGTATGTGAGTTTTGCAGACTACGTTCATCTAATAATTTTGAACTATTACAACAACAACAACAACAACAACAGAAGACCCAATGCTTAAAGGGCTCCCGTATAAGCAGAGTCTGGGAGGGGTGGATGTACATAGCTTACCCTTTCAGGGTGTAACCCTAGCGAAAGGCTGTTTTTGAGGACCCCTGACCTTATAGGGTTGGCAACACGAGGAATTTTCAAGAGGTCACCCATCTCGGTACTACTCTTGCCCAAGCACACTTAATTTCGGAGTTGTAATAGGATTCGGTTACATTAGTGTCTAGTAAATAAACCCTTAATAATTTTTAAATATTAAAGAAAAATAAATTATAAAATTACTAGAATACATATTTATCCATAGACCAAACCACACAACTCTAGAATCCTAAGAAAAACAAGAGATGGGGCCATTTGGTACCGAAAGTAAACCTCAAAAGTTGTGGTTAGATGTCGGGTAAGGATTCAGTGCACTTGTTTAAAATAAATATATCATATATTTTGTAATATTAAGTAACTTTATACATTTGTATAAAATGTTAAATGTATAAATAGTTTAAAAGTTAGGGATATTTATATTTTAGTACCTAATATTTTTAAAAATAATAAAAAGTACCCCTAACCTTTTTGAATTAATACAAAGGCCCAAAAGTTTTTATTTTATTAATAAAAAGGTCCCCTAAATTTTTGTTGCGTTAATAAAGAGTCTACTCTCCTCCATAATAACTTCACTTTCTTTTGACAGAGCTAAAGTGGCAACTATTTTTTTATTAATGCTATAGTAAAATGACAAAAATACACTTCAATAACTATATTTTTAAGGAAATTAAGCGAAAATAGGTAATTTTGACATATTATGACTTCTCAAATTATATGTTAATAACTTGAGAATAAGAGCATTGAAGGGTTCATTTGTTATTTTATAGTAGCATTAATAAAAAGTCAGTTGCCACATTAGCTCTGGCGATGGAGAAAGGTGCCGTCACATTGGGGAGGGGCCTTTTTATTAATATAACAAAACTTAGTGGCCTTTTTATAATTCAAAAAGGCTCGATGTCTTTTTTATTATTTTTAAAAATTTCCCAATAATAGAATGTAAATAACCCTAAAAAGTATTTAATGTAGCAAAATATATAATATATTTGTTAAAAATAAATGCACAAGATCCTTAAATAGGACTTTTCTTCAGAGGTCAAATACGCTCAAATCACGAAAAAGTGTTCTTTAAAAAAAAATATTTTTCTCTAAAAACAAGCTTTGCCAAATCTATCTTTCCTTGACATCCTCGTGTATTTAAAGTTTCAAGGAACCAAATACCCAAAAGTTAAGCTGATGGGTGAAGGAATATAAATTGTTTTTGAGAAAAATGAGGACTAGAATTGTACTGAAAAAATGAAAACTAGAATTGTATTTGCTTTCTTCAGTTTAACAATTGCAATCAAAGAGTTTATACAGTGTACAAAGTGTACTAAAAAAATATTACAAAATCATAAATAAAATATTATAATTGATTTAGAGGATAATCATGTGATGAGAATTATCTTCCAGCAGTTTTATTCTCTAACATGTCCCTCACATAAATCTCCATTGGGTTTGAAGTGTGGACAATATACAAGCCTGTCCATACCATATGCTTGGAATATAATAATATTTATAGTAAGTGCGGTTGGGATTAAAATTCGTGATATATTAGTTAACAAAGCTCTGATACCATGCAAAAAACTAATCATCTTAAAAGTTTAAAATGACAAGTAATGTTCTAAAAAAAAAAAAAATATTGAGTAAAGACATATGAATAATTTTATACTCTAATATAAAAGCTGTAACAGATAAATTTTAAACAGAAATAAACACTACTAAAATTTTTTTTTTTTTTTTTTTTTTTTTTTTGGATCAACTTACTACCAAACTTTATTTTGTTGTTATTAAAATCGCAAAGGTTGTTGAAACTTTGAAGTGAAAAAGTATTGTTTTCTAACCGGCAGATGCTTCCCCACACTTTAGCTCACGTGTCTCATGACACAAACATGAGGCCTCTATTTCTATTAAAATATTGTCTTCTTTCCCCTCTTCCATGCCACATATTAAACCAATCTGATTTAGGCTCATTGCACGTTAGGGTTGAGTGTTTAGTTATATTTTTTGATAATTAGTGAGCGAAACTCGTAATCCAAGAACAACCATTAAAGAGACCGAAAAAAGTGCATACATAGTGCGGAAAAGGGAAATAACAAAAAACACCTATGAAAGTCGTATCTAACGACCCAGTACACTTGAAAAATAAAAATACATTAACTCCCACCCATATCCTTAATACCACATCAGAAGTAAATAAAAAAGTTGCTGAAAACAATACACTGTATTTTTATACTTGTATTTGTATAAATTCTTGCGTATAGTATTCTACACATTTATAAGGATAGGTATTAGAGTAAATTAAGTCTTTTATTCCCCCATTTGTAACCGGTCACCATCTTCAATGGGGAGAGGGGGAGTTTTGTTCATTGCTTTTATTTCCTTCATTATTTTCTTTATTACTCATGTAATTAACTAGTTTAGGATTCTTTTGTAAAAGCTAAGTTAGTCTTTTCCTTTTCCTTAGAGCTTGTATAAGTAGAGGAAGATTGTTTATGAGAAGTGATCCAATTCTCATCAAAATTCTAAGTATTATTTTCTAGTTTTGCCTTGATTCAATTTTCTTCACAAGTCAACGGGGACATCAGAACAGCAAAAACCAAAATGGAAAAAAAAAGGAAAACAAAAGGCTTAGGAGCACCATTTATGGTATGGCTCATTAGTAGAGGTGGCCACGGGCCGGTTCGGGCAGGGCCTGGGAGTCCCCCCATTTTAAATACAACTTGTTAAAATACAAAATACACATTAATTTTGTAGAAAAATAATTATAATTCATTGATAAATAATATAATATATAAATACAGTACATCACCATCATAAATAATAGTAAATATAGCTAATAAAATAAAATATGCCGTAAATTATTAATAAATATAAGTATACCTTTTAAAATTACAAATATATTCTATAAAAACATATACTATAAAGAAATAGAATTATAATGCGCCTTGGGGCTTTTTTGATTTAAAAAAAAAAAAAAAAGAATTACTTAGTCTAAGCTGACAGGGGTTGGTAAGCTGGGACTTGACGTATCCATAGTAAGGTTGTCTTCATCCTTGCTTGATGAACCTAACTTCAGCTGGTCTTGCTTCATATCCACTGTATGCAGCTAGTCCTTCAAGCACACTGACATTTGCAAGCTGGACGATGATAGTTTTGCTCTTTTCATTCCAAGCAACCTGCCACTTGCATTAAAAGTACATTCCGATGCTACTGAAGACACCGGATACACTAGTATCCCGTGCCATGGCAGAAAGCATGAGATATTGGGTTTGGTTGGAACACCACCATTGCAAAATGTCAAAGCGTGGACTCGCCTATGTCGAGAAGAATTGGAGCATCGGTGAACGACTGTAATAATCTAACTCGTCACATAACTTGAGATTTTGTTTGGGCTTGAATCGGTCCAACATCTCCCATGCATATGACTTTTCTTCGAAACTACTACTATATGAGGAAAAACCATAAAAAGTGGAAGAAACTTGAGGATTATCGTCCGATAATTTTCGAGAATAAGAGGAAAATAGTTCATGTAAATTTCAATCGACTTCCGCAATAAAAGCTGTGTTATCAAAACTTGGATTTAATTTTTTGTAAAAAAATTTAGAAAACAATTGCAAACCTGTAAATTTACAACGGGGATCCAAAATGATGGGAAAATAATAAGTAAGTCGTAGTTCAAAATAATATTTAACAAAGTTTGCCTACATTGTAGCAACTGAGGCCTCCAACAAGAGGTTGGATTGGTTATCTGCCATCCAAGCAGCAATGTCTACCAATCTAGATATTGCTTGTGGCATGGTAGGATAATAACAACCAGAAAAAAAAAGTCGTACTGTCTCTAATCATACTAAAAAATTTACATACTTCACTAATTGCATTCCAATGTACTGCTTCTAAATTAAAAGACCTAAGATCCGAACGACTATCCCGTATAAATTCAATTAATATGTCTTTATATGGTAATATTCTTTCTAACATATCTACTATTGATAATCACATATTTTGTGTATCGAATTTAAATTGTTTATATTGTATACCATGCGTGTCACAAAGATTTTTAAATCTTTTCCTCCTAGTTTTGGATAATTTGATCGCTATAGTAACTTCTCTTAAACACTTAAGAGAAGCTTATGTTAGGTCCAAGCCATCCGTTACTATTAAATGCATAATATGGCATATGTAACTTAAATGAAAACATTTCTCATCTAATATGGATCTCATGTGCCTAATCAATTGTTTTACAGATGCGTTGTTGCTTGTAGCGTTGTCAAAAGTAATGCTAAAAATTCTACGTTCTATACACCACTCGTGGCATGCCTGCATAATGGCACCCGTGATGATCTCAGCAGTGTGGGGATAATTTAGATGGCAAAAATGAATTATTCTTTTTTGCATAATGAAGGAAGAATCGATCCAGTGTGCCGTTATGCACATGAAAGGCACACCGGATTTTGACCTCCACATGTCGGACGTCAACGAGAACATGCTCGTGTTCGTCCTAAAAATGTCTACAAGCTCATTTTTCGTTCTAAAAATTTCTTTAAACGCGTCCTGCTCGAAAGTGTTCCAAGGAACCTTTACGGTGGCGCGGTTTAGCACATTTTGACAATAGTGGACGAATCTAGGGTCTTCGCCAGTGTTAAATGGCTTTTTAGCACCAATGACATATTTTACTAATTCTCGCCTATTGTTTTCTTGTGCAAACCTAAAGTTAGCAAGTACACTGGTCATTTGCTATACTAATGTTGTTAGGATCTATCTGGGTTTAGTTTGGGGTGGCATCTCGCTAGGTGTCTTTTTAAGGTGCCTTTACCACCACCACGTGAATAACTAAAAGTTTTAGTGGGGTCACATAATTTACAATAGGCTTTATTAGCTGTTCGATCTAGTGTGAAGTGCTTCTACACCTCACTAGTATTACTCTTACTACTAGTGGTGTAGTCGTGGGTTTCAGTCTCGGTGCTGGTGGGTGTGGGTTCTTCTTGGAATTGTGAAATTTGAGCACCCCCTGATTAAGGTAAATCCTAGTCGTGGTAGTACTGTTCTTGCTCCTCCCAATTTAAAGTGTCTATGTAGGGAGGAGACGGATCGGGTTCTAAAAATGTTCGTTCCTGGGTATTAAGTTCGACAACTCTACCCGTCATAGGAATTTTAGGTGGTCGTGAAGAGCTTGAACTAGATTTACCGGCTCCAGATGAAGAAGAGTTGTGTGCCATGGTAGTATTGTTGATTATTAATTAAAAAATGCAACTAAGAATGCAAGTTCAGTAAATAAAAATGACAAACAAATAAAATTTCGGTACTAAATTTTATCGAAGCGAAAACTAAAATTTGAACTTGTACGAGATTCTACGAGCAAAACAAGTTGCAACTTCGAGCTTCAGAAATTTAGAGCAAGAGAACTTCGAATTAGTAGAGAAGAGAGAAGAGATTGTTGTGATAAAATGAGAAATTTGGATGAGTATTTATATAAACAAATTATTATTATTATTATTTTTTACTAGCCGTTGGGGGGGCCAGGCCGGGCTGGCCGGTTCGGGCCTGGTCCACTACAGTAACGGGCCGTACCGGTCCAGGCCCACTAGCCACCTCTATTCATTAGTGCATAGTTATATATATATGTTAGATATAAAATCATCTCGGACCTTCACCCTCAACTGAAACTTCTTGGAAAGTTGGTTCATTCACATGGTATCAGAGCCTACTTGGCTGAGAGGTCACATGTTTAAATCCCAATATCTTTACTTTCAATATTGATAAATTTATTCATAAGGTATCTGGTGTGCTTTTGCAATATCCATAATTCGAAACCAACGGACAGTTGCATCGAAGGAGCATGTTAGAGTGTAAATCATTCCTGAACCTTCATATATCAGCTTCAAATTTTTGAGATTCAAACTCATCATTAGGGTTTGATATGTCTCATTTTTATATGTTTTATGTATCACTCCCATGACGTATTCGGCTATTTATGTGTATTTTATTGTAATTTATGTATATTTAGGCTTGGAGGGTGTTGGAGCTAGGACAACTTGGAAAGCAATGAAAACGAGCGAAATTGGACAAATTTGAAGATTATGTTGAGAAACCTCACCACATGTGAGAAACCTCACTACATGTGAGAAACCGACTAACCTGGTTAAGATCCGGCCAAGAAGTGTCTCTCCTGAGGTTCAAGGATTGGTCACTATGCATTTTGTCAATCAGTCAAGCTTAAAACATGAAAAAGATTAAGAGAAGAGTATTTACGATCTACAATTATCACAATTCACTGCCAATACCACTAGAATCACGTAGAGCCCTACGAGAGCTGTGATTTGATATGTATATTGACTCGTAACTCCTTAAGGATAAAAAATTACGCGCGTTTTGAATTAAGTGCCCGGCTACCAAATAGGTCGCCGATCGATTGGGCCCTTACAGAATTGAGGTCAATCAATCGGCTAAAGTGCGGGGCGCCTCTAGGGCACGCCGCACATATAATAAATTGTTGGGGATAATTTTTTTTGGGAATATTTGCATCTTCTCATCTCCTCCCTTTCTTCCGGAAGTCGCTGCAAGATTCTAGTCTTCTCAAAAGTTGTAGCGCAGGTAGTCGAACTGTTAGGGGATCAAAGCATTGATCAACGTCTACATCAATAAGGGCGTTTTCATTTCCGAGTTTTTCATTGTTTTTTTCTTGTTAGATTTGATGATGTTTAAGAATCCCATGGAGGAGTAGACCTTTAGTTAATGGATGAAGGACCGGTAGCCGTCCATATCCCATATTTATGTTGTGCTTTTGATGATTATCGAGTTATGTTATTTTTCACACCCATGTGGGAAATTATTCATGTTAATTTGTTTTCATTGGATGTGTTTGTAGTCATGCTTAGATTTTTGATTAAATTGTGTTTTGTCTACGATCTTGTAGCCTAGACCATAACATAATAGGTTTTCACGCGTGGTAAGGGTTGAGATTGTACTTAACCCTGAACATAATTTTTTATATCAGTTAATATTGAATTAGAGACAAGAAAGGAATAAAGTAGTATTAATGAGATAACTTATGCTACACTTAGGGTGATAAGATAAGTTATGCCTTTAGACTTGGTCACTATCCTAAGCCCTAATTTAAATGTTAACACAGACATAGTTCTTGTAGCCTAAGTCTCCTAAATTATTGTCATTGTAAAATACAATGATGGGATTTGAATAAAGCTATTCTAAATTCATTCCTTGAACTACTCTCAATGGAATTGATAACTTTTATATTGCTTTACTGCTTTCTTTCATTAATTGTTCAACCAAATTAACAAAAACTCAAAACTGAATCGCTTTTTAAAAACTAAATCCAACTGTATATCGATTCCTTGAGGATACGGCACCTGTGTACCCAATTTAGCTACGATGATCTCGTATGCTTGTGAGTAGACAGTTTAAACACACTTCTAAAATCACATCATATTTTTATGAGCCATGTTGTGAACCTTGAAAATTTTCTCCTTTGTGATTCTCAAAATAGACATATCATTGCACTTCCCTACATGAACGTAAGCTTTAAGCTGAACCATGTAAATTTTGTTGCACTGTTTGTGTGCAATATTGAAGGAACTAACTATTCCAAAAGCTTAAGCTGATGGGTGAAGGCTCAGGATTGATTTTATACTCTAACATGCCCCCCACGCAAATGCCCCATTTGGGCTTGAAGCATGAATAATATACAGGCTCACATCATGCTTTGTGCTTAATTTGTGTTATTATTGAAATTAAAGGCTGTTGGGATTCAAACCTGAAACCGAATCACTCTGTAATAACTGAATCCAACTTTATATCTTTTCCCTGAGGATACAACAATTGTATACCTGATTTAGTTATGATGATCTCGTACGTTTGAGAGTAGACTATTTTAGACACACATCTAAAATCACATCAGAGTTGTATAAGTCATGTTGTCAACACCCTGAAGGGGAAAGGCTGCGTACATCCGTCCCCCCAGACCCTGCTTAGGCGGGAGCCCTTGAGGCATTGGGTATGTTCCTATCTAAAATCACATCAGAGTTGTATAAGTCATGTTGTCAACCCAGAAAATTGTCTTCTATGTGATTCTCAAAATAGCAATATTATTGTACTTGCCTCCATGAAAGTCAGCTTTAAGCTAAACCACGTAAATTTTGTTGCTCTATTTGTGTGCAGTGCTGAAGGAACCCACTATACTTAAAGTTTAAGGTGATGGGTGAAGGCTTAGGATTTGTTTTATACTTTAACATGTCCCCTCACGCAAACGCCCGTTTGGGCTTGAAGCATGGATAATATATAGGCCCACCTCATACCTTATGTTTAATTTGTGTTATTATTGAAATTGGAGGCTGTAAAGATTCGAAGTCTTGACTTCTTGGTTAACTAGACTCTAATATCATGTCAAGAAGCCAACTATCCTAAAAGGTTAAGCTAATGAGTAAAGGCTCATGATTGGGTTTATATTATAACATGCAGTAACCGAATTTGGGTTCCAGTGTATGTGGATAGTCCTGACACTAAGGGTAAAAATGCTTAAGTAGTCTGAGTTCGAGGCTCATCACAACCTATACTCTTTATATACTATATGCTTGCATTGTGTCTTATGTTGGCTTTTTCCACTAGATGCGTATTTGCTTTTTGCATTTTGCTCTTGCTTTTATATTTTCATACTTTCATGTTTTTCATGTTCTCCATGCTTCCCATGCTCTTCATGCCTATCAGGTTGGGGGTCCTCGAAAACAGCCTCTCATTAGGGTACTGCCCTGAGGGGATAAGGTTGCGTACTTCTTGTGCTGTAAATAACAAGACAACTTAACCCCATCAAATTACAGCGTAAAATGCAGCGAAAAATATAGGTAAAATATATATGTAAATGACAGTAAAATACGGCAGGAAAATAGTAAAATATTGCAGTAATATGAAGTTGTAAACATAGTATAAAATCCGCGAACTATGGCAGTGGATAAATACTGAAAATACCTAAGCATAGCAGTCAAATAATTGTTAGAAGATTGATAAATATTGAATCACAGTAATGAAAGGAGAGAGTAATTGGAGAGATCTCACAAAAGATGATATCGCGCTGTAGTAAATGCCACTGTCCTAAAAGACGATTTCGCCGCTGCTCCAGTGCACACAGTAATATCAGCGGCCGTCGTCCAGGATTAATGCAATCCGACTCTTAATGTGTACTCGTTAATTTTCGGGTAGGAGTGCCTTAAACTTTACCCAAAAATCATTCAGAGGAGGAGTATCACTAACAGTAGCAAAGCACCTATTCACGCTTTTTTTTTTTTTATGGTGCCATTTTTTACCCTAATTGTCTCTCACGTCAACAGAGTTCTCTCGAATCCAATAAAACAAGAAATAGAAGTTAGAGTAGAGAGATAGAAAATAGAAGAAAACAACCATTGAAGGACTGTGAGAGAGAGAACTAGGGTGTTAAATAGTGGGATGTGAATTAATGGGGTTTTAATTTGCAACGGTAAAATAACGGACATAATAAATTGCAACAGAAATATTATTAATTATTAATGAATCTCCAACGGTCATATTTAACGATATTAAACGACTATGGGTAAGTGCTAGTAATGGGTGTTGAAAATATTTTTTGAAAAATAAATGTACCCGTTAAGAGAGGATCATCCACACTATTTTTTTTTTTTTTTTTTTTAATGTGCCATACAACTCCCTTACAAATACTAAAGGTTAGCTTGTATCATTTTTCCAACAATCCTCCACAAAGGATACATGCGGAAGATAACAAAGAATGATAGATTGGGCAAAGGGAGTTTAATTTTTCAATGCCGATGTCTCATGACTTGAATCATCACCTAGTGTAACCCAAGTTTAGGACAAACATCTTGCAAGGTGACTTTCGTCTTGAACCTCACAAGGGGTTGTATAGTCTTCCACTTGGACACATAGCAAACTCCAAATCTCGGCAACTTTTGCGATTTGGCCCGTTTTATCGGCCATGCGCTCATCCTGGATATTCATAGGCACTCTAAAAGGCAAGTATTAAGCCTTCATTGGAAGCGGCCACACTCCCACACCTATATAGGTAGATCCCATCAAGTCTGTGTTACTGCACACCACCAAACATATGGCTATGGATCCATTAAGAGCTAAGCTCAACCTTACTTCTTGGTAACATAATGACAACTCATGTGGTTCGGCACGTTTTATCGGCCATGCGCTCATCTTGTATATTCATAGGCGCTCTAGAAGGCAAGTCTTGAACCTTCATAGGGAGCGGCCAGACTCCCACACCTACATAGGTGGATCCCATCAAGTGTGTGTTACCTCACACCACCAAACATATGGATATGGGTCCATTAAGAGCTAAAGTTCAACCTCACCCCTGGTAACATACAGACAGTGTCCATCAAGTGCAAGCCTCACTTAAACCACCAAACTTATGGGTATGGACCCGTTTCCGCACTATCACACCATGGGGAGGGACAACATAAAACACAGTGCACTCATTGAATGAAACTATGACTTTTTACATTGAACCTGTTAAGACCAAGTTGGATATATTACAGTTTATTTATGTATAGACTTTAGTCCCGTCCCCCTCGATGTTTCCACAATCATTTTTCGATATAGCGTATTTATTAATGAATCCACAAAGTTTTTTCCAGACCTTACATAATTTAGTGACATTACTTTCTTTCAAGTAGATCGTTTACAATCTTATGCTTGAGACGAATATGTCTCCTCTTTCCAAATCCATCAAGTGTGCAATGTCCACATCACCCATCACGGACTATGGGTTAGGTTAAAGCATCAAGCTCAACCATCATACATAGCATTTGACACTGTATTACAACAAAGTGGTACTTGAGAGTTGACCACTGTCAACATCAATCACGAGCTGCTCTTACCCCGACATTGAGGTATCTGCAACGAGCTGTTAAACAACTAGCTCCATCGCCTGTCAACTTTAACAAGAGTCAGTATAACACAATAGTAGAGCAAATATGATATCAATAAAATCTTAACTTCATCCGCGTACTCACATAATACACATGTCATGAAAGAAGCATGAAAGAAAGGGTGAAAGCATTTTGGACAAACTTACAGTTCTAAAATTTTACCATGTAACATTATGTACATCAAATATTACTTGCAACAAAATAAAACTAATATGATTACAAAAAGTTATAAAGTAACTACAAAATAATGTAAAAAACAAACATCACTTGTGCATTGCACGGAAAAGACCTAGTGTGCATTATTATATATTTAAGTGTTTAAATCATGCTTTTTAGCGTGTTCATATGTGGAATGAAGCATGGTAGTTAAGTGGGAAAGCAATTTCCGTCCACCTATTTATCAGGTTGTATTAATAAAAGTTTGTTTTTGGACATTTTTATTCTCAAAATAATACGTGAAAATTCAAACTTTCTAAAATAGCATACGTAGTCTGTGTTAGAAATATAGATACAACGCAAATTAGATATACGCAAATTTTAGATTGCTTGCAAGTATAAATCTTGTAAACTAAACAGTGAAATTATAGGAAAATTAGCATTAAAACTCGATATAACGCAGTAAAAAATTCCAATAATTTGTACCAAATAAACCGCAGTCGAACGATAATTAAGCAATACCTGAAAGAGGGAGAGTAGATTAGAAAATACCGAAGATACCATGCCGTGGGAAAACACCATGTCCTCAAAGACGATTTCGCCTCTGCTCCGGTGCAAACAGATATACGGCGGCCGTCCTCTAGGATTTACACGGTCCGACCCTTAACGTGCACTCGTTAATTGCCGGTTAGGAACGTCTCGAACTTTGCCCAGAAATTGAAGGGAGAAAAAGGAACGAGCAAGAAAACAGCGAAAGAGAGAGAAGAATGGTGCTGGTAATTTTTGATCTGTACTTTCACTCTTTGGAAAACCCCAATTGAAAGCGAAAGCCGAAATTCTCGTTGTTCTGGAAAATTTGATTTTGCAATAAATTTCTTGTTGCATTGGCAGATCAAAACTTGAAGAGAAAGTTAGAGAAATGAACAACAATGAAGGGTAGACAGAGAGAGAGAGAGAGGAAAAAGCTTTGCTCCTTTTTTTTGACCGGTACTTGCTAGGGCATTTATAGGGTCAATGAAGATTATTTTGTAACGACTAAAATAATAAAACCCTAACAGCCATAAACTGATGTAATAAATTACAACAGTAAAATAACGGACGTAATAAATTACAACGGCTATGTTGTTAATAAATTTCCAACGGTCACAATTTTAATGACCCTAGACGACTAATAACAGTAGACGGCCGATAAATAGGCATGGTTAGAATATATTCCCATAACACTTAAGTTTAGCTTGTATTATTTTTCCGACAATCCCCCATAAAGGATACAAGTGGAAGAGAACAAAGAAGAATAGATTGGGCAAAGGGAGTTCAGTTTTTCAGTGCCGATGTCTTACGACTTGAATCATCACCTAGTGTAACCCAAGTTTAGGACCAACATCCTGCAAGGTGACTTTCATCTTGAACCTCACAAGGGGTTGTATAGTCTTCCACTTGGACACATACCAAACTCCAGATCTCGACAACTCCTGTGGTTTGGCTTATTTAATCGGCCATGCGCTCGTCCTGGATATTCATAAGCGCTCTAGAAGGCAAGTCTTAATCCTTCATAGGGAGCGGCCAGACTCCCACACCTATATAGGTGGATCCCATCAAGTGTGCGTTACCGCACACCACCAAACATATGGATATGGGTCCATTAAGAGCTAAAGCTCAACCTTAACCCTGGTAACATACAGACAGTGTCCGTCATGCGCAAGTCGTGCTCACACCGCCAACATATGGCATTGGACCCGTCTCCAGACAGTGTCCATCATGTGCAAGTCGTGCTTACACAGCCAACATATGGCATTGGACCCGTCTTCAGATAGTGTCCGTCATGTGCAAGTCGTGCTTACACCGCCAACATACGGCATTGGACCCGTCTCCGCACTGCCGCACTGCCACACCATAGGGAGGGACAACATAAAACACAGTGCATATCTTGAATGAAACTATGACTTTTCACATTGAACCTGATAAGCCCAGGTTGGATAAATCATAGTTTATTCGTGTACAGACTTCAGTCCCTTCCCCCTCGATATTTTTACGATCATTTTACAACAAAGGCCTTTTGTCAACGGATCCGCAAGATTCTTTTCAGACTTTACATAGTCTAGTGACATCACTCCATTTTCTATTAGATCTCTCACGACCTTATGCCTGAGACGAATGTGTCTCCTCTTGCCATTATGAACTTTGTTCTCTGCCACAGCAGTTGCAGCTTGACTATCACAGTGAAGTGACACTAATGGAGCTGGAAGCCCCCACAAAGGCATTTCAACACTGTATTACCACAAAGCGGTACTTCAGAGTTGACTACTGCCAACATCAATCACGCTCTTACCCCCGCATTGAGGTACCTGCAATGAGCTGTTAAACAACTAGCTCCATCGCCTGCCAACTTCAATAAGAGTCAGTATAACACATTAGTGGAGCACACATTGTATTAGTAAAATTACATCTCCACCCCAAGTACTCACATAGTACGTATATCATATACAGTTGGCACGAAAACTACATACCGCAAACTGTCACTTTCACATCTCATCATAATTGTGAAGCATTATCACTAGTTTAGGTCACAAAGGACCATATACCCATTCTCATCGTACTTAGCATACATGCGATATTATTATTAAGGGTAGTTCATGTCTTACCAATGTTGTAACAAGTGTTTGGTGATATCAAGAGAAAGAGATTCATAACGCCATAATTCACAAGATTCCTTTCTACAACTCAACTTAAGTCAACTCAAGCCTCTGTGAGGTTCTCAGCCCAAGTGCTTAGCATCATTAAGCTATTTACATTGACTTTGGACAATCGACAAACAATATTTCCATCATAAGGAATTTCCGTGAGCTAGCTATAACTAGCAAACAGCGGTAGAAACATAATAGTCAGATAAGATTATCACCTGACTACATACCTTATAGGCTCTCGGGTGCTTTTACAGGCCCCCACAATGGAATGTATCACACTGCATTCTTAGGCCGTTAGATTTTTCTACCTGCCAACTCAGTGTTAAGAGGATAACCAAAACATGCAGGTTTCAGCGGGGTGTCAGAAACATATTGTAATTAGTAGAATGTCTCTCAACGAGATCAAACACCCAACACAACTCGGAGTCTACTACAACATAAATCCCATTCATAGTACTTTACTACTGCTTCAACAATTTAATTAGAGCACTTTAATATTCATTATTTGGATCAATGTTTGTAGACAAGGTCCACCACTAACATATGATATAAAGGGACGAGTGTTGTATTATTCACCAAAATCAAAATACTATCAATTACCTTAGTATATTTGACTTGTGATGTGATGCCATATTTTTATTTTCATCAAATGAACACTAGGGTCATATAGTATGTCATTCGAACGGCCAACGTGAGCACACAACATATGACAATAACCAAACAAGGCATCTAGGCACAAGCTAAATACCAAGCCTATGACCAATCAATGTTATCATGTGGCCTGCACCTTACTCCTTTTACAAAAAACTAGAAAGGAATACATGAAACAATGATCCTAATGGCATAATAAGTCTCTGAAGACAACATACAGGCCTCATATACTCAAATATATCATGTTTTTCCGAACCACAAGTTGGAATTCAAGAAAACAACTTAAAATGACAGTATATTGTCCAAAAGACAGCAGTTGCAATATCAAGAAAATACTGCAGAAATTCAACAATTAACAGTCATAATCTATAATATGTACATCACATACCATGCTCGCCAACTGAAACAGCAAGTATTACTCTAGTACTGCAGAATTCAACATGTAAAAGTCCATAATAGCATGCGCATCAACATCTTACAGCCCAAAACAATATGCAGCAGTGCATTCGGCAATATACAACATGCTTTTCGTCATTCCGTATAACATGTGACAACATATTCACAATACTTCAAACATAGCCATGGAAAAAACATGAGACACATCATCAAGGAGACTAACACACCAAATCACTCATGGATTTTCACAAATTATCACAAGTCCTATTGTCCCTTTATAATGGTCAAGGTCTCTCAGAATTTTATCCACATAATTAAGAGTTAAAACCCCCCCTTTATATATATATATATATATATATATATATATTCATTTTCATATCAGTGTTGTATCTGCCTCATATAAGTTTCTTATATTAACTCAAGAAAAGATTTATGGTAATTATAGCATTCATACTCGCCAAAGAGGGGCATCTCATCAACTTGACTTTTCATACATACAAACCGCCACCATAAACAAGCTTATGTGTGACCAGGAACAGTCAATTATGATGCTACTATCTAGGGATTTGATAAATATCACATGGAGAGTTTTAAACACATAAACTTTATCTTATTTAGGAATCCCCAAAACCCCTCTAATTTTTCCATAAAAATTTCTCTCTTAATATTATAACTCAAGACCTTTGGCTATCAATAAACTTTCTTGAAATGGGTGGCTTCATAACGCCATTAAGGATTTTAGGACCTTCCTCAATCGCAAATGCACTAGTTACATGATTGTCAAAATTAAAGCACTTGAACTAGAAAGGCAATGATATATTCAAGAGTGCCTTCATAGGCTAGACGCCCCCACAATTCAAGGTAGTAAAGATCAGAACCATGATATTTATAGTATTTTATCTAACCATTAACTAAGGAGCCCTTTAGATCCATATGGGCTTTCATTTTCTTTTTCCCGTAAGGCCTAATGACCTTATTCCTTCTATTATGCATTCAATTGGCAAATTAATTAACACATCAAGTTGTTGTCTTTCATATGCCACAACTAGAATAGACTATTATCATTTCATGCTAATTAGATTAAAATAAGCATAATTCGCATTGTCTTTTGGAAATCTAAAATAGTGCATCACATGAGTTCCAATCATCAATGTCCAACATAACAGTTCCCCCATATTTCGTCAGCACGTGATATAAGTCATATGAACGTGAGTTCATCTCAATAACAGAAGTGATTTAATATGTACGCCACGTAAGCTTAAATAGATACAATATTATACCATGCCACATGAAATTAGATGATATTGTCCAAATTATTGCTAGCAAATATAACAAACGCAATAATAAGAGCCCATCAAAATGCAACCAAAAGTTTTGAACTTTTAAATTAACATATAGATTTGCTAGAAAATATAAATCTCATGAAAGCACATTTTTTCTTACATTAAGTCTTAGGTGGTAGGCCCAAACAAGAACGAATGGTTTATAGTATTAGCAAGTACAGTCCCTAGTTTTAAACTTTGTAGTATAAATCTTGTTTGCAATTTTACATGTCTATAATCTATAAAACAAACTAACTAAATTGTCTTTTAGATTGTTAGAAATATAGATACAACGCAAATTATATATACGCAAATTTTAGATATGCGCAAATTAGATATACACAAATTTTAGATTGTTTGCAAGTATAAATCTTGTAAACTAAACAGTGAAATTATACGAAAAATAGCATTAAAACTCGATACAACACAGTAAAAAATTCCAGTAATTTGTATCGAATAAACCGCAGCCGAACGATAATTAAGCAATACCTGAAAGAGGGAGAGTAGATTAGAAAATACCGAAGATACCATGCCGTAGGAAAACACCACTATCCTAAAAGATGATTTCGCCTCTACTCCAGTGCAAACAGATATACGACGGCCGTCCTCTAGGATTTACACGGTCCGACCCTTAACGTGCACTCGTTAATTGCCGGTTAGGAACGTCTCGAACTTTGCCCAGAAATTGAAGGGAGAAAAAGGAACGAGCAAGAAAATAGCGAAAGAGAGAGAGGAATGGTGCTGGTAATTTTTGATCTGTACTTTCACTCTTTGGAAAACCCCAATTAAAAGCAAAAGCCGAAATTCTCGTTGTTCTGGAAAATTCGATTTTGCAAATATATTTCTTGTTGCATTGGCAGATCAAAACTTGAAGAGAAAGTCAAAGAAATGAACAACAACGAAGGGTAGAGACAGAGAGAGAGAGAGAGGAAGAAGCTGTGCTCCTTTTTTTTGACTGGTACTTGCTGGGGCATTTATAGGGTCAATGAAGCTTATTTTGTAACGACTGAAATAATAAAACCCTAACAGCCATAAACTGATGTAATAAATTACAACGGTAAAATAACGGACGTAATAAATTACAACGGCTATGTTGTTAATAAATTTCCAACGGTCACAATTTTAATGACCCTAGACGACTAATAACAGTAGACGGCCGGTAAATAGGCATGGTTAGAATATATTCCCATAACACTTAAGTTTAGCTTGTATCGTTTTTCCAACAGTCTGTTCTTGGTACGTAAGTAGGGTTAAAATAGTAAATTTGAAATGTTGGACTAAAAATAGAAAATTAAATTAAAGATATTAGCACCATGTGATTAGCTTAAAAAACATACAATTTCTATACAATATATGAGTGACATGATCCTAAATTTTTTTTTTTCCAAATTTTAATTTTCTCCTTTTTAGTTGAATATTTCAAATTGACCATTTTATTCTTGTTTATGTGTCAAGAGGCACTCTGACTGAGTATGCTATTTTGAAAATTTCAAATTTCACTTGCCATTTTTGGAATAAAAACTTAAAAGTGCTATTTTGGAGACCCACCTAGTAATTAGTGTATATGTTGATCGAATATGATAAGATAGTCTCCATACTTGTGTTTTATACTTTTTGCTTTAACCGGTATGTGAGTTTTGCAGACTATGTTCATCTAATAATTTTTAACTATTACAACAACAATAACAACAAAAGACCCAATGTTTCAAGGGCTCCCGCATAAGCCGAGTCTGGGAGGGTTGGATGTACATAGCTTACCCTTTCAGGGTGTAACCCTATCGAGAGGCTGTTTTCGAGGACCCCTGACCTTATGGGGTTGGCAACACGAGGACTTTTCAGGAGGTCACCCATCTTGGTACTACTCTTAACCAAGCACACTTAATTTCGGAGTTGTAATAGGATTCGGTTACATTAGTGCCTAGTAAATAAACCCTTAATAATTTTTAAATATTAAAGAAAAATAAATTATAAAATTACTAGAAATACATTTTTATCCATAGACCAAACCATACAACTCTAGAATCCTTAGAAAAACAAGAGATAGGGCCATTTGGTACCAAAAGTAAACCTCAAAAGTTGTGGCTAGATGTCGGGTAAGGATTCAGTGCACTTGTTTAAAATAAATATATCATATATTTTGTCATATTAAGTAACTTTATACATTTGTATAAAATGATAAATGTATAAATAGTTTAAAAGTTAGGGATATTTATATTTTAGTACCTAATATTTTTAAAAATAATAAAAAGTACCATAACCTTTTTGAATTAATAAAAAGGCCTAAAAGTTTTTGTTTTATTAATAAAAAGGTCCCCTATATTTTTGTGGCGTTAGTAAAGAGTCTAATCTTAGGCATAATAACTTTACTTTCTGTTGACAGAGCTAAAGTGGCAACTACTTTTTTATTAATGCTATAGTAAAATGACAAAAATACATTCAATAACCATATTTTTAAACAAATTAAGAGAAAACAGGTGGTTTTGACATATTATTACTTCTCAAATTATATGTTAATAACTTGAGAATAAGAGCATTGAAGGGTTCTTTTGTTATTTTATAGTAGCATTAATAAAATATCAGTTGCCACATTAGCTCTGGCGAGGGAGAATGGTGTCGTCACATTGGAGAGGGACCTTTTTATTAATACAACAAAACTTAGTGGCCTTTTTATAATTCAAAAAGGTCAATGTCTTTTTTATTATTTTCAAAAACTTCGGAATACTAGAATGTAAATAACTCTAAAAATTATTTAATATAGCAAAATATATAATACTTTGTTAAAAATAAATGCACGAGATCCTTGAATGTGTGGACAATGTTCAAAAATGGTCAAACTCAAGATCCTTAAATAGGACTTTTCTTCAGAGGTCAAATACGGTCAAATCCTGAAAAAGTGTTCTTTAATAAAAATATTTTTCTCTAAAAACAAGATTTGCCAAATCGACCTTTCCTTTACATCCTCGTGTATTTAAAGTTTCAAGGAACCAAATATCCAAAAGTTAAGCTGATGAGTGAAGGAATATAAATGGTTTTTGAGAAAAATTAGGACTACAATTGTACTGAAAAAATGAAAACTACAATTGTATTTGCGTTCTTGAGTTTAACAATTGCAATCAAAGTGTACTAAAAAATATTACAAAATCACAAATAAAGTTTTATAATTGATTTAGAGAATAATCATGTGACGAGAATTACCTTTCAACAGTTTTATACTCTAACATGCCCCTCACATAAATGTCCATTAGGTTCGAAGCATGGACAATGTACAAGCCTGTCCATACCATATGCCTGGAATATAATAATATTTAGAGTAAGGGCTGTTGGGATTAAAACTCGTGACATATTAGTTAACAAAGCTCTGATACCATGCAAAAAAACTAATTATCTTAAAAGTTTAAACTGACGAGTAATGTTCAAAAAAAAATGATGAGTAAAGTCCTATGAATGATTTTATACTCTAATATAAAAGCGGTAACAGATAAATTTTAAACAGAAATAAACAGTACCAAACCTTTTTTTTTTTTTTTTTGTGATCAACTCACTGCCAAACTTTATTTTGTTGTCATTAAAATCGTAAAAGTTGGAGCCAATGCCCAAAATAATATAAAAATAAAAAATATTTCCTAAACTAGTTTTTTAAGAAAAATATTTCCCAAAATGGCATCCATGTCATCATTTAACTTTTTTATTTTTTATTTTTACTTTTTTTACTTTCTTATTTTATTTTTAATATATTTATAATTTTTTAAATTTATAATACTTTCTTAATCACAACAAATAAATTAAAATAAATTATTTATTAAATATTTAGAATAAATTTGCCTACAAATAATTTTATATAAAATTTAATAAATAATATAGTTTAATTTATTTATTATAATATATAAAATATTATAAATGTGTAAAAAAAAATGATGACATGGATGCTATTTGAAAAAATATTTTTTTAAAAATCTAATTTAAAAAATATTTTTTATTTTTATATTATTCTGGACAATGGCTCTAAAAGTTGTTGAAACTTTGAAGTGAGAAGCCAATGTTTTCTAACCGGCAGATGCTTTCCCACGCTTTACTCACGTGTCTCATGACACAAATATGAGGCTCTATTTCTATTAAAATATTATCTTCTCTCCCATCTTCAATATCACATATTGAACCGGTCTGATCTAGGCTCATTACACATTAAGGTTTAGTGTTTAGTTATTTTTTCCGATAATTAGTGAGCGAAACTCGCGATCCAAAAAAAACCATTGAAGAGACCTAAAAAAGTGCACACTTAGTGCGGAAAAGGGAAATAACAAGAAACACCTATGAAAGTCGTATCTAGTGACTCAGTACACTTGGAAAATAAAAATACATTAACACCCACCCATATTCTTAATACCACATCAGAAGTAAATAAACAAGTTGTTGAAAACAATACACTACATTTTTATACTTGTATTTGTATAAATTCTTGCATATAGTATTCTACACATTTACAAGGATAGGTATTAAAGTAAATTAAGTCTTTTATTCCCCCATTTGTAACCGGTCACCATCTTCAATGGGGAGAGGGGGTGTTTGGTTCATTGCTTTTATTTTCCTAATTATTTTCTTTATTACTCATGTAATTAACTAGCTTAGGATTCTTTTGTAAAAGCTAGGTTAGTCTTTTCCTTTTCCTTAAAGTTTGTATAAGTAGAGGAAGATTGTTAATGAGAAGTGATCCAATTCACACCAAAATTCTAAGTGTTATTTTCTAGTTTTGTCTTGATTCAATTTTCTTCATGGTATCAGAGCAGGTTTGAGTCGGGATCGTCAACCTTGCTTTTATTTCGCTGCCTTTTTCCAGCCATGAGTTTTCCCCTTCCTTCTCTTGGTTTACTTGTGTTTCTTTCATGTTTAATTCATAATGACTGAAGAAAATGCTAACCAAATTGTTGCTCTGAGTGTCGTGTCAAAAGGAGCGCCAGATGTTAACTCTTCTTATTACTTACACCCCTCGGATCACCCGAGGCTTGTTTTTGTGCAAGACATCTTGACGGGCCCTAATTTTTCTGCATGGAGGCGGTCTATTTTTAAGGTTTTTAAGGCTAAAAGAAAACTTGGGTTTCTTGATGGAACAATTGTGAAATCGGATGAATCATCACCAGATTTTGAAAATTGGAGCGCTAGTGATTCCATGGTCTCTTAATGGCTCACTAACTCCATCTCCAAGGAAATTAACGCAAGTATTGCGTATTTTGAAACCTCGGGTGACATTTGGCTAGATTTAAATGAGCGTTTTTCACAGGAAAACACTCCTCATGTCTATGAAATCAAATGTGAAATCTCACATTTAAAACAAGAAAATATGTCAATTTTTGACTATTTTACTAGATTGAGGGCTCAATGGGATGAGCTCTATACCTTAGTTGCCATACCCCTGTGTACGTGTGGATCGGGCCACGCTTTTGCAACCATACGGGATATGGAGAGATTGCTTGATTTTTTTGATGGGCTTAGATCCATCCTTTTCTACAGTAAGATCACAATTGATGAACTCAAAGCCTTTGCCTTCTGTTACTAGTGCCTATTCAACATTGTCAAGAGGAAAAACAACAAAGTGTTGCATTGGGTAGCATAGTTGTACCAGAAGCCACGACCCTTGCCACTAGTATAACGTGAATATTGGGGGCGGCTCATCATCTTCAAATGGACCACCACCCAAATGCAATAATCGTCCAGTTTATTCTTATTGTAAGAAGCAGGGACATACAAGTGATCGTTGTTTCGAGATAATCGGGTATCTAGCTGGATGGAAGGAACGCAACAATAATGGAGGGCCAGCTGCGGCTGCTGCACGGCCAGTGCGAGAGGGCCTGAGCCGGTTGCTGCTGCTACTACCGGCACCCGCAGCCCCACAGCAAGGACAGCACGACAGAGCCCACGGCTTCACAATACCAATAGTTATTGGGATTACTCAGTCTGGGAAATAGTGCCCCATGCGTAAACTTGATAAGTTAGGGTTCGTTTGATAATAATTGTTGGATTATTGATAGGGTACCAAAGAGGGCACCAACACGCCGTCAACGCATCCCATTAGAACTCCGAAGTTAAGCGTGCTTGGATGAGAGTAGCGCCAGGATGGGTGACCTCTTGGGAAGTCCTCACCCTTAGGTTGGGGGCACTAGGAAACAACCTCTCTTCAGGTTAACACCCTGAAGGGAGAAGGCTGCGCACATCCGCCCCCCCAGACCCTGCGTAGGTGGGAGGCCTTGAGGCACTGGGTATGTTCCTATTGATACGGGTGCGATAGACCACATGGTGTCATCTGAATTTGTTTTACTTGGTATAAAGGTTAATACCGAGATTTGTCCCGTTAGGCTACCTAACGGTACTTGTTCGCCCGTTTCTCATGTTGGGCGTGCCAAGATCACGGACGACATCATACTCGAGAATGTGTTGCAAATTCCGGGCTTTGATTGCAATTTGTTATCCGTAAGCAAATTAACCAGAGATATAAATTGTGCATTAACATTTTTCCCAAAATTTTGTCTGATATAGGACTTGCCATCAAGGACGCTGATTGGAGCAGGTAAAGAATGAGATGGGCTATATGTGTTGGATAGCCGTACCGTTCTGAAGTCTGCTCAGGTTGTTGGTACTACAAATAAGGGAGTTTTGTGGCATCGTCGGTTGGGACATGTCCCGTTTAACAAATTGTCTAGTTTTTCCGGTTTGGATATTGGTACTATTTTGGATGATGTTTGTGATTCATGTCATTGAGCTGAACAAAATCAATTGCCTTTTCCCATTTCCGTTAGTAGATCTGTTGGTTGCTTTGATTTGCTTCATGTTGATATTTCGGGTCCATATTGTACATTATCAATGACAGGAGCTCTTTTTTTCCTCACTATCGTTGACGATTTTAGTAGGTGTACTTGGGTGTTTTTGGTGCGTGACAAGTCTCAGTCACATAAAATTCTTATGGATTTTGTGATATGGTACAAACTCAGTACGGCTTACATGTCAAACAAGTCCGTAGTGATAATGGAGCAGAATTTCTATTTGTACCGTCGCTTGATTTCTATGTAGGTAAAGGCATATAGGTACAAAATTTATGTAATGACACACCCCAACAAAATGGGGTGGTAGAGAGGAAGCATCGTCATCTTCTTGAAGTAGCACGGGCCATTCGGTTCTAGGCAGGTCTCCCTATTCAATTTTGGGGGGAATGTGTTTTGATAGTAGCCTATTTGATCAACCTCTTGCCGATGCCTCATCTACAAATAACGAGTCCTTATGAAGTGTTACTCGGTAAAACTCCTTCGTACCATCATTTACGAGTTTTTGGTTCATTATGTTATGTTCACAATAAAAATCGTACTACTAGGATGGGTGACCTCCTGGGAAGTCCTCACCCTCAGGTTGGTGGCACTGGAAAATAGCCTCTCTTCAGGTTAACACCCTGAAAGGGGAAGTCTGTGTACATCCGCCCCCCCCCCCCCCAGACCCTGCGTAGGCGGAAGCCTTGAGGCACTAGGTATGTTCCTTTTATGTTATGTTCACAATAAAAATCGTAGCAAGGAAAACTTTTGTAGCCGAGCTACCCATGGCATTTTTATTGGGTATCCTCATGGGAAGAAATGGTACAAGGTCTATGATTTAGACGACAAAAGAATAATGGTTTCTCATGATGTTATTTTTCATGAAAATAAATTCACTTATCTTGAAAAATTGGAGGATAATCTTACTCGTAATGACACTTTGATGATGGGGGTTTCGTGAATGTACCGGGAATGAGCATTTTATGTGAAGCAGCAGCACCGTCCAATGATGGTGCTGCTACAGTACTTGACCGAGCACTGTTCGGTCAAGACAATGACCGAATAGTGTTCAGTCAGAGGGCAGAGGGGGAGCGGTCAAGGGAGGCCTCGGGGAGGCCTAGTCATGTTCGTTCCATGCCTACAAAATATCAAGATTATGTTGTTGATGTTCCTCCCTCTATAGCCCATCCTCGTGATATCCCTTCATCAGCTAACTCAAATTCGGTTTATCCTTTATCAAATTTTGTGTCTAATGCCCGATTTACTAACTCTCATGCTAATCTGCTTCAAGCCGTCACTTCTAGTGATGAGCCAAAGAATTTTGCACAGGCCATAGAGTCGCCTCATTGGAGAGAGGCAATGGAAAAGGAAATTGCGCATTCGAACAAAACAAGACATGGTCTCTGGAAGTGCTGCCCCCGAGAAAGCATGTCATAGACTCCTAGTGGGTCTACAAAATGAAATACAAATCCGATGGTACCATTGAACCGTGTAAGGCGAGATTAGTAGCCAAAGGTTATACTTAGGTAGAGGGCATTGATTATCATGATACTTTTGCTCCTGTTGCTGAACTGGTTACAGTTCGTTGTGTTCTTGTAGTTGCTGTAGCAAGGAATTAGATAATACATCAATTGGAAGTAAATAACGCCTTCCTTCATGGTGACCTCGATGAGGAGGCCTACATGAAATTACCTCAAGGTTTTGAAACACAACATGCCGGTAAAGTTTGTCATTTACAAAAATCGCTTTATGGTTTAAAATAAGCTTCATGGAATTGGAATTAGAAATTCATGAGTTCGCTTATTGAAATGGGTTTTGTTCAGTCTAAATCCGATTATTCACTTTTAACTTATAACAAGTGGGCCGTGTATACCGCTATTATAGTGTATGTCGATGATGTTGTATTACTGGGAATGATTTGAATCATATTGAAGAAGTAAAGTCAAAACTTAATGTTAAATTCGGCATTAAGAATTTAGGTCCTGTCAAGTATTTTCTTGGAATAGAGGTAGCCCGTTCTCAAGATGGGTTAGTTTTGAATCAGCGAAAATACGCACTTAACATCTTGAGTGAAACCGGGCTTATAGGTGCAAAACCAGTTTCTACACCCATGGTTCAAAATCATCGTTGAGTGATGAAGAGGGTGAGTTAGTTGAGGATTCGGGTCCATATAGAAGACTTGTAGGAAGGCTTCTTTATCTTAGTATTACTCATCCCGACATTTGTTATGCGGTTAGCATACTTAGTTTATGCATAGTCCACGGGTTCCACATCTCGAAGCGGCATTCTGAGTGCTTCGATATATCAAGGGGACACCGGGCCAAGGAATTTTTCTTCCACCTAATTTTGATTTTAATATTCGTGCGTACTGTGATGCTGATTAGGCAGGTTGTCCGGCTAGCAGACGGTCAACTACATGTTTCATTATATTTTTGGGAGGAGCTCCTGTATCATGGCGTTCTAAGAAACAGTAAGTTGTTTCCCGTTCCTCTGCAGAAGCAAAGTACCGTGCAATGGCCACTGTTACAAGCGAGTTTGTTTGGTTGAGGTGTTTACTTGTCGATCTTGCAGTTGATGTTTTATTCTGTGACAAACAAGTGGCACTCCACATAGCCTCAAATCCAGTTTTTCACGAAAGAACTAAGCATATAGAGATTGACTGTCATTTTGTTCGAGAAAAGTTGTTGGCCAAAGAAATCTTGACCTCTTTCGTGCGCTCATCAAGACAAGTGGCCGATATCTTCACCAAAGTTCTTTCTTCTCCTTCCTTTTCTTCTCTCCTTTTCAAGTTGGGCACCGTAAATTTACATGCTCCAACTTGAGGGGGAAGTGTTGAAATCAATACACTGTATTTTTATACTTGTATTTGTATAAATTCTTACATATAGTATTCTACACATTTACTGGGATAGGTATTAGAGTAAATTAAGTCTTTTATTCCCCCCTTTGTAACCGGTCACCATCTTCAATGGGGAAAGGGGGAGTTTTGTTCATTGCTTTTATTTCCTTCATTATTTTCTTTATTACTCATGTAATTAACTAGCGTAGGATTCTTTTGTAAAAACTAGGTTAGTCTTTTCCTTTTCCTTAGAGCTTGTATAAGTAGAGGAAGATTGTTAATGAGAAGTGATCCAATTCTCATCAAAATTCTAAGTGTTATTATCTAGTTTTGTCTTGATTCAATTTTCTTCGCAAGTCAACGGGGACATCAAAAGAGCAAAAACCGAAATAGGAAAAAGAGGAAAACAAAAGGCTTAGGAGCACTATTTATGGTATGGTTCATTAGTAGAGGTGGCCACGAGCTGGTTCGGGTTGGGCCTGGGAGTCCCCCCTTTTAAATACAACTTGTAAAAATACAAAATACACATTCATTTTTTTGAAAAAATAATAATAATTCATTGATAAATAATATAATATATAAATACAGTACAACACCATCATAAATAATGGTAAATATAGCTAATAAAATAAAAAATTCCGTAAATTATAAACAAATACAACTACACCTTTTAAAATTACAAATATATTTTATAAAAACATATACTATAGATAAATAGAATTATAATGCGCCTTGAGGCTTTTTTGATTAAAAAAAAAAAATTACTTAGTCTAAGCTGGCAGGGGTTGGTAAGTTGGGACTTGACATATCTATAGTACGGTTGTTTTCATCCTCGCTCGATGAACCTCATTTTAGCTGGTCTTGCTCCCTATCCGCTGTGTGCAGCTAGTCCTTCAAGCGCACTGACATTTGCAAGCTGGACGATGATAGCTTCGCTCTTTTCGTTCCAAGCAACCTGCCACTTGCGCTAAAAGTACATTCCGATGCTACCGAAGATATCGAACACGCTAGTATATCCCGTGCCATGGCAGAAAGCACGAGATATTAGGTTTGGTTGGAACACCACCATTGCAAAATGTCAAAGCGTGGACTCGCTTGTGTCGAGAAGAACTGGAGTATCGGAGAACAACAACAACAACAGTCCCAGTGCCTCGCGGCTCCTGCAAAAAGCAGGGTCTGGGAGAGGTGGGTGTACGCAGCCTTACCCCTTCCGAGTGGAAAGGAGGCTGTTTCCAAGGACGCAAGTAATAATCAAACTCGTCATATAACGTGAGATTTTGTTTGGGCTTGAATCAGTCCAACATCTCCCACGCATATGACTTTTCTTCGAAACTACTACTATATGAGGAAAAACCATAAAAAGTGGAAGAAACTTGAGGATTATCAGCCGATAATCTTCCAGAATAAGAGGAAAATAATTCATGTAAATCTCGATCGACTTCCGCAATAAAAGTTGTGTTATCAAAACTTGGATTTAATTTTTTGTAAAAAAATTTAGAAAACAATTGCAAATTTGTAAGTTAACAACGTGGATCCAAAATGGTGGCAAAATAATAAGTAAGATGTAGTTCAAAATAATATTTAATAAAATTTACCTTCATTGCGGCAACCGAGGCCTCCAACAAGAGCTTGAATTGGTTATCTGCCTTCCATGTAGCAATGTCTACCAATCTAGATATTGCTTGTGGCATGGTAAGATAATAACAACCAGGAAAAAAAAAAAGTCGTAGTGCCTCTAAACATGCTAAAAAATTTACACACTTCGCTAGTTGCATTCCACTGCTTCTAAATTAAAAGACCTAAGATCTGAACGACTATCCTGTACAAATTCAATTAATATATCCTTATATGGTAATATTCTTTCTAACATATCTACTGTTGATAACCACGTATTTTGTGTGTCTAATTTAAATTATTTATATTGTATACCATGCATATCACAAAGATTTTTAAATCTTTTCCTCCTAGTTCTGAATGATTTGATCGCTATAGTAACTTCTCTTAAGCACTCAAGAGAAACTTGTATTAAATCCAAACCAGTCGTTACCATTAAATGCATAATATGGCACATGTAACGTAAATGAAAACATTTCCCATTTAACATGGGTCTCATGTGCCTAATCAATTGTTTTACGGATGCATTGTTGCTTGTAGCGTTGTCAAAAGTAATGCTAAAAATTCTACGGTCTATACCCCACTCGCCGCATGCCTGCATAATGGCACCCGTGATGATCTCAGAAGTGTGGGGATAATCTAGATGGCAAAAATGAATTATTCTTTTTTTCATAATGAAGGAACAATCGATCTAGTGTGCCGTTATGAACATGAAAGGCACACCGGGTTTCGATCTCCACGTGTTGAATGTCAACGAGAGCATGCTCGTGTTCGTCCTAAAAATGCCTACAAGCTCATTCTTCATTTTAAAAAGTTCTTTAAACGCGTCCTGCTTGAAAGTGTTCTGAGGAACCTTTACGGCAGTGGGGTTTAACACGTTTGGCAATACTGGACGAATCTAGGGTCTTTGCCGGTGTTAAATGGCTTTTCAGCCCCAATGACATATTTTACTCATTCTTGCCTATTGTTTTCTTGTGCTAACCTAAAGTTAGCAAGTACACCGGTCAATTGCTGTACTAAATGTTGTTGGGATCTATGTACGTTTAGTTCGGGGTGGCATCTCGCTAGGTGTCTTTTTAAGGTGCCTTTACCACCACCACATGAATGACTAAAAGTTTTAATGGGGTCACATAATTTACAATAAGCTTTATTAGTTATCCGATCTAGTGTGAAGTGCTTCCGCACCTCACTAGTATTACGCCTACTACTGGTGGTGTCGTCGTGGGTTTTAGTCTCGGTGCTGGTGGGTGTGGGTTCTTCTTGGAATTGTGAAATTTGAGCACCCCCTGATTAAGGTACATCCTAGTCGTGGTAGTACTATTCTTGCTCTTCCCAATTTAAAATGTCTGTGTAGGGAGAAGACGGACTGGGTTCTAAAAATGTTCGTTCCTGGGTATTAAATTCAACAACTCGACCCATTCTAGGAATTTTAGTTGGTTATGAAGAGCTTGAACTAGATTTACCGGCTGCAGATGAAGAAGAGTTGTGTTGCATGATAGTATTGTTGATTACTAATTAAAAAATGCAACTAAGAATGCAAGTTCAGTAAATAAAAATGACAAACAAATAAAATTTCGATACTAAATTTTATTGAAGCAAAAACTAAAATTTGAACTTGTACGAGATTCTACGAGTAGAACAAGTTGCAACTTCGAGCTTCAGAAATTTAGAGCAAGAGAACTTCGAATTAGTGGAGAAGAGAGAAGAGACTGTTGTGGTGAAATGAGAAATTTGGATGAGTATTTATAGAAACAAATTATTATTATTATTTTTTTTAACTAGCTGCTGGGGGGGCCTGGAGCCCGGCGTGGGGGCTGGGTTGGCCAGTTCGGGCCTGGCTCACTATAGTAACGGGACAGACTAGTCCCGACCCACTGGCCACCTCTATTCATTAGTGCATACTTATATATATGTTAGATATAAAATCATCTCGGACCTTCACCATCAACTTAAACTTCTTGGAAAGTTGGTTCATTTATATGGTATCAAAGCCTAGTTGACTTTGAGGTCACGTGTTTAAATCCCAATATCCTTACTTTCAATATTGATAAATTTATTCATAAGGTATCTGGCGTGCTTTTGCAATATCCATAATTCGAAACCAACGGATAGTTGCGTCGAAGGAGCATGTTAGAGTGTAAATCATTCCTGAACCTTCATATATCAACTTAAACTTTTTGAGATTCAAAACTCATCATTAGGGTTTGATATGTCTCATTTTTATATGTTTTATATATCACTCCCATGACATATTCGGCTATTTATGTGTATTTTATTGCAATTACGTATATTTAGGCTTGGAGTATGATGGGGCTAGGACAACTTGGAAAGTAGTAAAAATGAGCAAAAATGGACAAATTTGAAGATTATGTTGAGAAACCTCACCACATGTGAGAAACCAACCAATCAAGTTAAGATCCAGCCAAGAAGTGTCTTTCCTGAGGTTCAAGGATTGGTTGCCATGCATTTTGTCAATCGGTGAAGCGTAAAACATGAAAAAGATTAAGAGAGGAGTATTTACGATCTACAATTATCATAATTCACTGCCAATACCACTAGAATCACGTAGAGCTCTATGAGAGCTGTGATTTGATATGTATATTGACTCATAACTCCTTAAGGATAAAAAATTATGCGCGTCCAGAATTAAGTGCCCGGTTGCCAAATAGGTCATAAATCGATTGGGACATTTCAGAACTGAGGTCAATCAATCGGCTAAAGTGCGGGGCGCCTCTAGGGCACGCCGCACATATAATAAAGTGTTGGGGATACTTTTTTTTGGAAATATTTGCCTCTTCTCATCTCCTCCTCTCCTTCCCGAAGTCTCTGCAAGATCCTAGACTTCTCAAAAGTTGAAGCACAGGTAGTCGGACTGTTAGGGGATTAAAGCACTGATCAACGTCTACATCAATAAGGGCATTCGTTTCCGAGTTTTTCATTGTTTTTTTCTTATTAGATATGACGATATTTAAGAATCCCATGGAGGAGTAGACCTTTAGTTTATGGATGAAGGACCGGTAGCCATCCATATCCCATATTTATATTGTACTTTTGATAATGATTGAGTTATGTTATTTTTCGCACCCCTATGGGAAATTATTCATGTTAATTTGTTTTCTTTGGATGAGTTTGTGGTCATGTTTAGATTTTTGATTAAATTGTGTTTTGTCCATGAAGTTGTAGCATAGACTATAACATAATAAGTTTTCACGCGTGGTAAGGATTGAGGTTGTACCCAACCCTGAACACAATCTTTTATATGAGTTAATATTGAATTAGGGGCAATAAAGGTATAAAGTAGTATTAATGAGATAGCCTATGCTACACTTAGGGTGATAAGATAAGTTATGCCTTTAGACTAAGTCACTATCCTAAGCCCTAATTTAAATGTTAACACAGACTTAGTTCTTGTAGCCTAAATCTCCTAAATTATTATCATAGTAAAATATAATGATGGGATTTGAATAAAGCTATCCTAAATTTATTCCCTGAACTACTATCAATTGAATTGATAACTTTTATATTGCTTTACTGCTTTCTTTCATTAATTGTCCAACCAAATTAACAAAAACCCAAAATCGAATCGCTTTTTAATAACTGAATCCAATTTATATCGATTCCTTGAGGATACGACACCTGTGTACCCAATTTAGTTACGACGAACTCGTATGCTTGCGAGTAGACAGTTTAAACACACTACTAAAACCATATCATGTTTTTATGAGCCATGTTGTGAACCTTGAAAATTTTCTCCTATGTGATTCTCAAAATAGAAATATTATTGCACTTCCCTCCATGAACGTAAGCTTTAAGCTGAACCATGCAAATTTCGTTGCACTATTTGTGTGCAATATTGAAGGAACTAACTATTCTAAAAGCTTAACCTGATGGGTGAAGGCTCAGGATTGGTTTTATACTCTAAAATTCCTCCCCACACAAATGCCCCATTTGGGCTTGAAGCATGAATAATATACAAGCTCACATCATGCTTTGTGTTTAATTTGTGTTATTATTGAAATTGAAGGCTGTTGGGATTCAAACCTGAAACCGAATTAGTCTGTAATAACTAAATCCAACTTTATATCTTTTCCCTGAGGGTACAACAATTGTATACCTGATTTAGCTACGATGATCCCGTACGTTTGAGAGTAGACTATTTTGGACACACTTCTAAAATCACATCATAGTTGTGTAAGTCATGTTGTCAACCCTGAAAATTGTTTCCTATGTGATTCTCAAAATAGCAATATTACTGTACTTGCCTCCATGGAAGAAAGCTTTAAGATGAACCACGTAAATTTCGTTGCTCTGTTTGTGTGCAGTGTTCAAGGAACCAACTATTCCAAAAGTTTAAGGTGATGGGTGAAGGCACATAATTGGTTTTATAATCTAACATGCCCCCTCACACAAACGGCTGTTTCGGCTTGAAGCATGGATAATATACAGGCCCACCTCATACCTTGTACTTAATTTGTATTATTATTGAAATTGGAGGCTATAGAGATTCGAAGTCTTGACTTCTTGGTTAACTAGACTCTAATATCATGTCAAGAAACCAACTATCTCAAAAGTTTAAGCTCATGGATAAAGGCTCATGATTGGGTTTATATTCTAACATGCAGTAACACAATTTGGAGTTCCAGTGTATGTGGATAGTCCTAAAACTAAGGGTAAAAACGCTTAAGTAGTTTGAGTTCGAAGCTCATCACTGTCTATACTCTTTATATGCTATATACTTGCATTGTGTCGTATGTAGGCTTTTTTCCCTAGATGCGCATTTACTTTTTGCATTTTACTCTTGTTTCTATATTTCCATACTTTCATGTTCTTCATGCTCTCCATGCTTCCCATGCTCTTCATGCCTATCAGGTTGTGGATCCTCGAAAACAGCCTTTCATTAGGGTACCACCCTGAGGGGATAAGGTTGCGTACGTCTTGTCCCTCCTAGACCTTGCTTACACGTGAGTCTTTGAGGCACTGGGCTTATTGTTGTTATTGTTACTGCCTTAAATTGCTTATTTTTTTAAAAATACAGACCTATTTGATATGGTTTCTTACCTAGATATAAAAAAATAAAAAATGTAGGTGTAGATGTATGAGTAATGTTTTTATTGTGGTGCATGATGGACCAAAAATACACGTGATTGTTAGAACCAATAAAAAAAATGCTTGCAATGATTAATTTAGAATGGTCTACATACAATAATTTGAATAGCACACGTGATATAAATTTATGCCTTACTTAAATTATTAATCCCTGTATTTTATTTATAGCAGCAATTAAATTAATTATTTTAATTTAATCTATATAAAATTAAAATTATTTCAAACAATTTCAATCTTAAAATTTATGTTAATCTCTAGTGGAAATTGCAATATTAATTAAAAGTACACATATTTTTTATGCAAAAGGTTTGTTTAGAAAGTTTGAACCATTATATAGAATGAAAATGTTGTTATAACTTTTGATATAATGAGAATTTTGGCGCTTATCCTTTGGCAAAAAGGAAAATGTCGTTATAATTTTAGCTATGAGCATTAAGTTCGACATTAAATTTGATTGAAATGATTTTAATGGCATAAGACAAGACTAAATTAACACAATAATTAAAATATATAAAGACTAACACCATAAATAATCCTAAATTTATTTAACTATATTAATTAATTATTTTACATATTTTTTGAGAACACATATTATGTATTAATTATTTAGACAAAGTATTAAATTTACTATATTGAGCAAGATAAAAGATATAAGAATTTTATTTTAATACTTAATTTATATACATAGTTATATAATAAAATTATTATAAGATGCATGTGAAATGTGATATACATACATAACATTACTCTTTTGGCCGTTACTTAATAGAAAAAATACTAAATATATCCAATGTGTATTAATTAATATAGTCAAAAGTTCATAATAAATTAATTACTTTTTTTAATTTAGTATTTATATTTATTTTTAATATACATTCATTTACCAGGCACTAATGCAACCGGATCCTATTAGAACTCCGAAGTTAAGTGTGCTTGGGTGAGAGCAGTACCAGGATGGGTGACCTCCTAAGAAGTTCTCGTGTTGCCAAGTCTATAAGGTTGGGGGTCCTCGAAAACAGCCTCTCAGCAGGGTTACACCTTGAAGGGGTAAGGCTGCGTATATTCACTTGTCCCAGACCTCGAAAGCCCTTAAGGCACTGAGTCGATTGTTTGTTTGTATGTATTTTTAGTATACGAATTAATTTTTTTCCTCTACTTTCAGGCTATATACTTCCATGACGACACGTTCTTTAGGTTGGGGGTCCTCGAAAATTGCCTCTCTTCAGGATAGCACCCTAAAGGGGGAAAGGCTGCGTACATCCGTCCCCCTAGAGCCTGCTTTTGCGGGAGTCTTTGTGGCACTGGGACTATTGTTATTATTGTTGTTGAATTAATTCTCTTGAGAATTTACGGTTTACATAATCTAATTTTTTTTTAACTTTTTATTATATAGATACCTAAGTTTATATATATATATATATAATAAAATATTTTTAAGTTACAATTTTATCACCGAAACACTCTAAGTTGCAAAATTTGTAAACATGAGTTACTCTTTTATGGAAAATTGATATTTTCATATATGAGATGAGTCAAGTGAGAATGTAAGCGAGAAGTTGTATTCAAGACTACTCATGTAGCTGCTGACATTATCTTTATCTCACCTGACATTATCCCTCCCCCTTCTCAAATAAATGTATGGTCCAAAATTTACCCTCTGACCTGAGTTGTCCTCTAATCATGACTTGACTTGTAATATTTCTTCAAATTTTAGTTAATTGTTATTGTAATATTTCGTGTATTTTTATTGAAAACACTTACATGACTTGTATAAAAAGCAACATATAACATTCCCAGTGCCCCAAGGGCTCCCGCCTACGCAAGGTTTGGGGGGTAGATGTATGCAGCCTTCAGGTTGTTTCCGAGAACCCCCAACCTGAGGGGTGCAACATGAGGACTTCCCAAGAGGTTATCCATCTTGGCACTATTCTCGCCAAGCACGTTTAACTTCGAAATTCTAATTGGATCTTGTGCTTGCGTGTTCGTACCCTCTTAGGTACTTAGATGACTTGTATACATTAACCTAAAGTCTGGTTTGAGAGGTCCTGTGGTGATTGGCGAGGCAAAAGCCAACAACAGTCCTGATTTCGTCTCGTGTGCTGATTTTAGTGATCCACTACTGCTGAGATCCTTGTTTCAATTGATTCAGCGCGTTTGTTTGTCTTGTTTTCCTGTGTCTTTGTTGGTCTTGTAATCGGTGTCTTGCATTGCCATGTTTGGGGCTTGCATTTTGCTTGTTGTATTGTTTCTATATTTGTTTTTGTCTGCTTTTGGTCCCCTTTTTTACAGTTGGACTCAGGCCTCACTTGGCGAGTGGTCTGCTTGTATCGCGATTATGTCGATAATTATCAAAAAAAAAAAAAAAAAAAAACCTAATCATGTAGCTCATCACTTAGATAGGCTTTATAAAGTAAGACAATAGAATCTAGGAGGGAATGAATAAATAGAAAGAATAAATGAGAGAAATTAGAGGGGATCAAATTATATTTGTATGATACTTGAGATGAATCTTGTCTGTTCCCACCCCTTGCAACAGATCCTGAGGGAACATTGTTCCTAAATTTATACCGCCCATTATTTTATTGGTAGGTATGATTGTTGGACAATCATTATTTATGTTTAAAATTGATCAGATTTGAATCGAATTCCAACATAATTAATATGTTAAAATATTCAAACTGTATATATAGAGAAGGGAGAAACACGTCCAAATCTCATCAAACTTGAGTGATAAATAGGTGGAAAAATAAAAGCTATAAATATGCACCGCAGGTTGAATGCAAGTAAAGGTTGACTAGTCCAATCATAGAGTTATGCAATGTTAGAGTATAAATTATATATATATATAATAAAATACTCCAAATTGTAGTTTGTAAAGGAGTAAAATAAATCTTTCATCCAACTTTTCTTTATTAAAAGTATCCCAAAAATATATACAAGAAAAATATATTGTCGAAGCATCATATCAACGTCATGCTTAACCACCAATTTAGTATTTTTCTAAATTAATTTTAGATTTTGGTTATTTTTTGGCCGAAAAGTTAGAGTTGGGTTATTTTTTGTAGAAAAGTTAGAGCTGGGTTAGTTTTTTTAGAAAATAGAGTTCGGTTATTTTTTGGTAGAAAAGTTAGAGTTGAGTTATTTTTTTTATTAGAAAACAGAGTTGAATTATTTTTTGATATATAATTGACTTATTTATAGATTAATTGTTGTTAAAAGTATCACAATATTGCAATTCGCATGTGAATGAGGAGAATGGGTGAGTCTACCAACAAATAAAGTCATGTTTTACAACTTTAGGCACCGTTATTCGGATAATTTTATTAAATATATAAAAATTTTTGGCTTAAATAATTATTTTAAAAAGTTTGTGGACTAAAAAATTAATATCCTAAATCTGAGGCTACTAATACGTAATATATCCTAAATAATTTCCATTAATCTATTAAAAAAAAAAAAAAAACAGAGAGAGAGAGAGAGAGAGAAAGAAAACGCGGCTATAAATAGGCCAAGAATCATGAGTGATATTGTAAGAAGGACATATAACAAATTAGAAGAGCGAGTGAGAGATGGAAGTAGAGAGGGTACTTCACATGAATGGAGGCACCGGCGACACCAGTTATGCTACTTGCTCCTACATTCAGGTATTTTAAAAGTTTAGACTGATAAGTGAACATTTATTACTATTTTTATATTCTAATATGTCTTCCTGTGATCAGATGATTTTGTGTTTAAAGTATAAATAATGTGAAGACTCTTGCTCGTATTTTAAAAAATTGTGATACGAACTGGGCTAATAAGGATAAGACATCATGTCGAGCTACATATGTGATTTGTATGAGAGAGTGAGAATGGCTATGAACTACTATATCTAAATCAAATAAAATCTGGGCTTTTGACTTTAATGACAAATGTAAAAGTAATTTTGAAAATTGAGCATTTGATTTAGATCTAACGGTTCATATTCTCTTCTTTCATCTCTCACTCTGTCATGTAACTAATGCCCATTAAGCCACTAAGAGGTTGTTTGAAATCATATAGAAAATTTTCTAGAACTGGAAAATTCAAAAAAGATTAAAGACCCAATTTTCCAACAAGAAAGGTTGGATGATATATATATATATTTTTTTCAGTTTTTCCTATATTATTTTAGAAACTTCGAAAAACTCTAACGTTTTCCACATTCGTGTTTTTTACGGGTTTCTTTCTATTTTCTCTCATTCTCAGCTTCATTCTCTTTGTCTTTATTGACTTCATCATTCTCTTTCTCCTTCTTTACTCGGCCCTTCTCATTCTTTTACTCCAAGCTCTCGTCATAATGTCACAAATTGATTGCAAATTATTACTACGTTGTCCAAGCTAGTTATCCAAATATTTCCAGCTTCTCGGCGTCATATTGGAGTGAACTCGTATAAATGACCATTAAGGGTGAGGATGTATGAAAGAATCATGTTAGTTAGCATGAGAATGATTACTGTATGTGTAGGCTATATTTTTATTCTATCTCGACAATGAATCACTTTTATTCTTTTCTTTTGATTCAGTATCATAAATAGACAGTCTATACTTTAAAACTGTGTATATTAGAGTAGTACTTGTACCTGAACCAATAAATGAATTTTTACGAATTGGATATACTCGCTAATCATTTACGCACTAGTTGCCTACTTATTTGGATAAGGTTCATATTAGATTATAGGATTTTTAGATTTTCGGACATTAATTGTACGTATAATTTTCAATTTTATGAAAATTATAAAATTAGTATCATTTGATTGCAGTTTTCAGTTATTCTATATTGGAAAACTATTAACGACTTTTAGAACCTAAATATGTTTTCCAAATGAAAAATGGAAAAGGAAAACTAAAGATTAAAAAGAAAACTAGAAATAGAAAAATGAAAACCGGTTTATATTTCTAAACAAGCCTTACTAATTCACATTGGCGGAGCCACGTACAACTGAGAGTAGGCAATTGCCCACATTGAAGTACTAAAATATATTTAATTTGTGTTGTAAAGTTAAAAGTAATACAAGATATAAGTGTCAATTCCCACACTGGAATACTAAACTAATAATTCCTATTATTGTTAATCCCACCGACTTTAGGTCTCAACTCCTTGGTGAAGACACAAAACAAGACTGAGTTTATACCTTAACATCCCTGTGTTACATATGAGCTCTAAATTCGATATACTGATAACTAGACATCATTTATTATTGACAGTGATTAAAAGTTTGAATCTCATTTTACATTCCTGATATCTAAATTTATAAAAATGAAAAGAGTAAATTATATATTAGTACTCTGAGATCTAGGGTAATAATTTTTTAGTCCCGAAACTTTTTTAATTTATTAGTCCACAAGTTTTAGTATAATTATTTTTTAGCCTAATTTCAGACGTATAACATCAGTATTCTGACCAAAATTTGACATTAGAAGTTAAAGAAATTCAACAAAAGTACTAAATTTGAAAAAAAAAAAAACTAACGACGCTTTGAATAAGGATATAAATATCTTTTTGTCTTTCCGACATTTTGTTTTACCTAAAATTGGACCAAAAAATAATTATACTAAAACTTGGCTACTACTAAATTATTTCATAAAGTTTATGAACTGAAAAATTATTATACCGAATCTCAGAGTACTAATATATAATTTAACCAAAAGAATTATAAAAAAGAAAAAGAAAAGTGAGCTTGCAAAAGGATAATTTTTGAACACTGCAAAAGGATAAGTTTTTTTTTTTTTTTTTTTTTTTTCACCGGATTTCATTGTTTTGGAGTTACTAAATGCGGCCGTGTTTCTATTGGCTTACACCTTAATTTTTTACCATTTATTATGATTCTTCCTTTATTATTACGTGCAACACCATAAAACAGTCAAAATTACAATATTATATCCCTCTTTACCACAATAGTGGATTCAGAATTTTAAGTAAGAGCGGGCTTAATTATGAGATATCTTTACTACAATAGCTAGGAAAAATGTACAAATTGAAAGGAGAATTGACACAAAAATTTGTCTGTGCAGGAACGAAATTGATAAAACTAAAAGTAAAATAACTAAAGTGATGTAGTAGATAAATTATAAAGACCTTTGACATATATACTAAAAGTTTTAATATCGAGGTAACACTAATGAAATTTGAAGAATTTTTTTTACAAAATGCTAATATGGTATATGATTCTGCAAACATCTAGGTATTTCATGCTGAAATACAATGATTTTTTGTCAAAAAAAATTAGCATGACATATGATTTCAGCAACATATAAGTACTATTCGCCAAAATGGAGTAAATTTTTGACTAAATTACAACGTATTTTTGGTTGACAAAAATGAATGTGAGGCATTTAAATTGTTGTAATCATATATTATGTCAACATTTTAATTTTAACGTAGATTTTTTGCAAAAATTTCATAGTTTTTTAACAAAATATCATGAAATTTCAATAGAAACACCGAAATAAAAGAAATTTTAAACTTTAATACCTTATTACATATATATATATATATATATTAAAATAATAAATATTTGAAAATTAAGACAATTAAATGATAACTAGTGAAACATAGACTAATTGCATATGCATATGCATAGACAAATTGTTACCAAAGAGGGCACCAACACGCCATCACCGGATCCCATTAGAACTCCGAACTTAAGCTTGCTTAGGTGAGAGTAGTACCAGGATGGATGACCTCTTGGGAAGTCCTCACCCTCATGTTGGGGATACTGGAAAACAGCCTCTCTTCAGGTTAACACCCTGAAGGGAGAAGGTTGCGTACATCCGCCCCCACAGACCCTGCATAGACGAGAGCCCTTGAAGCACTGGATATGAAGAAAAAAAAGGACAAAATTGTTAACTTTTAGGCTGGGCGTAATTAGCCATTATAATAATTTCATGCACATTGAAAAAAAAAAAAAATTTATCAACCATACTTATAAGTTGAGGTTGGGCACCCTTTATACAAGGTAGAGGTGGCCAGTGGGTTGAATCGGGGAAGCGGGCCTGATTTGGTTTGGTTCTTGCAGCGGGTTGTGCCACGGGCCCCCATTTTTGCTTTCCGGACTAGGCTTGGAGGTACTATGGGGCCCACCGATCGGGTCATGGGTGACCCAACCCGGCCTATTGGCCACCGCTAGTATAAGATGAATCCGCAGCTACATATTTTGCCATAGAGTTAAGAGGACACGGTAACTTGGGGGCCAAGTAAATGTAGAATGGAATCCAAAGAGTACTATTGAGTAATTAATGAGTTTTTCTTAGGCAAAATATTCTTTCTCAATATCAAAAAAAAAAAGAGAAAAAAAAAAAACAAAAGTATCCCTATTGGTATCACTTTTTTTATAAAATTGCTTTTACAAAAAGTACTTCTAGGAAAAAATAATTTTTTTCAAAACTTAACCAAACAATAACTTTATTTAAATTGGTCCCCATCTTTTTTGATTTAAAATTATCCCTAAAATTTTATAAATTTATTTAAAGTGTTCTCTTCTTTTTTTTATTTAAAATAATCCCCAACATCTAAATTTATGATAAAACTAGTCTCTTATCTTTTCAATTTTCATCTTATTTCAATCATTAGATAAGAGACCAAATTTGTCAGGAAATAAAATATTAAGCGACTATTATTAATAAAGAAAAACATAAATAATAGTTTGAAAAAACTTACAAACAATAGAAAATATTTTAAAAAATAGACGAATTACCAATTTGAAACCCTTGAGGCACTGGGTCTATTGTTATTATTATACATAAATCTTGTGTCTTTTTTTTTTCTCATTGAATTTTCTTTCATTCTTTTATTTTAATTCCCCAGCAATATTAACGCTGTTGTTTAACCAATGACAGAAGCTAGTCCTATCCATGACACAGCCCATAAAAGAGGAAGCCATAAGAGAACTCTACTTAAGCATGTCGCCGGCCACCATGTACATCGCAGACCTGGGATGCTCGTGCGGCCCCAACACCTTCTTAGCAGTGTCACAGCTCATGGCTACAGTGGAGATGACCCGGCTCAAACTCGGACTCGAGCCACCGGAGTACCAAGTTTACTTGAACGACCTTCCGGGGAACGACTTCAACACGGTGTTCAAGTCGTGGACGAGGGTTAAGCGAGAGTTTGAGTATCGACTTGGGGTCAATCTCGAGCGTTGCTATGTCAATGGAGTGCCAGGCTCTTTCTATTGCAGGCTCTTCCCTGCTAGGTCCTTGCACTTTGTGCACTCTTCTTATAGCCTTATGTGGCTCTCCCAGGTATGACATGTAACGAATCACTCTCTTAAAAACTTGTCTCGTTTATTATGAAATATTTTTGGGGATACAATGAAATCCAACTTTTGTACGTTATCACAAACCACTGATCATGTGTAGAGGGGAGGACCGGTTGTATATGAATCTCTTGAGAATGGTAGAGTCATATTTATAAGCATTTAGTGTGTGTTTTTGAACCGACATTGTGGTACTAAAGTGTCCTTTTTGAATTGACACCTATTTCACGTGGGACAGAACGTCTTCTAATAATTCCATTTATACTCCCACATGTCCCCAAACCAACACACTCTTATCAATATAGGAAAAACAACACTTAGCATATACATCAACAAGTTTGGTGTATAGATAAGCTGAGTCAGGCCAAGCACCCTCGCTCGACCTAGATCTGGCTAAGTTATCGAGCTCAAGTTTGAGGAAAGCTTTTGTCGAGTTCTCAAACCTTTGTTCAAACTTGGTTTGACAAGATATTAGTGTGTTCGATACTCTGCTCGACTCGAATCGATAGCCTAGTCAAGCGAGTTGAGCTTGTTATCAAGACGACTCGAGCTTATTATCAAGGCAAGTTGCGCTCTTTATTGTTCCAAATCGAGCTCCTAGTGGACCCGAGCTTGTCATCAAGTCAAGCTTGCTATTAAGTCAATCTATTCGAGTTACTATGGAACCATTGTTGAACAAGTTTTAAGGAAATACTGAGTCATTACCAAACCCTTAACAAGCTCTTAAACGACAACTTAACGAGTTGCTAACGAGCCCTACCAAACTATTTACGAATACTAACAAGTTGAGCAACTCTTTGTTTGAACTTGGCTCATTGTGCTTGTTAAACCTCATTAGCATATAGCAACAAGCCCTAACTGATTTCAACATGAGTAGCTCATTGGACGTTTGGTTCTCTTACCCCTTTCGTTCATCTGGTTAATTAAGCAGGTCCCGAAAGGAATAGAGGGCAATAAAGGCAACATCTTCATGGCAAAGACAAGTCCACCTGGTGTGATAAAGGCTTACTATGAGCAATATCGGAATGACTTCCTGGTGTTTCTCGAGTGTCGGTCAGAGGAAGTGGTGGCGGGAGGGCGAATGGTGCTAACCATCTTGGGGAGGAAGAGTGAGGATCCTACTAGCGACGAATGCTGCTATATTTGGGAGATCCTTGCGCGAGTTCTCAGAGACATGGTTTATGAGGTAAATAACAAATTAAACAAACAACATATCGAGTTATTTAGAATTTTCAAGTTTTCTTGTTTCATGTCTACCACCGGTTTTTCTTGTTCTTTCTTAGTCTCAGCTTCCTTCTTTTGTCTTTCTTTACTCCACCCTTTTCGTTCTCTCTCTCTCTCTCTCTCTCTCTCTCTCTCTCCTGCCCTTGCCATCAAGCATCATGGATATATAACTTGCACTTTTAAAATTATGTATTCCAAAGTGGTATTTGTACTTGATCAATATCCATAATTTCACAAAACTGTTATACTCAGACAAGACATTTTTCAATCGCTTATCCTAATTTTTCAAATTGGGTTCAGATCACATTATTAGGTTTTCCAGATTTACACTATTAGTTATACCTATAATTTTTCAGTTTCCGATGTTGGGAAACAATTAACGATTTCTCACTCCTAACATGTTTTTCAAATAAAAGATGAAAATATAAAAACCAGTTTTTATTTTCAATTCAGGGGCTCATCCAAGAAGAGAAGCTGAACACATTCAACATTCCACAATACACGCCATCGCCCACAGAACTCAAAACTCTAGTCCAAGCAGAAGGATCCTTCACCGTTAGTGACATTCAAGTATCAAAATTAAGCTGGGGAGCTGGTGTTAACAAGAACGGTGCTGGTGCTGGCGTTGGCGTCCCTCACTATGACTTTGCAAGGTGCATGAGGTCAGTCGTAGAGCCACTACTTGTCAATCACTTTGGGGAAGAGATGGTGGAGGAAGTTTTCGGGAGATATGAGAAGCGTTTAAGTGAGTGCATCACTAATGAGGATCCCGCATTCATCAATGTCACCATTTCTATGACTCGTAAATGAACGAATGAAGAGCTTGTTTGTTCAAACTTCTTCTCTGAAAAAAGTATTTCTTCAAGAAAAAACTCTTTTTTCAGTATTTAAAACAGAAGCAGAGCATAGCAAAAACTAAAAAAAAAAAAAAAAAAGAAACAAAAATACCCTTATTTTTCACAACTTTGCCAAACAAGCTCCGAGTCACCAGACCTTTGGCATTTATATTTAATACTGTAACTATGGATGAATTGTTTAGTCCAGTATAGCAATTAGATTACCAATGATCCTCAAAGTATGAGGTATTGTGTTCGAAGCTTACCTTTCCATTCTCCTTATTCATACCTAAGGCAATGCTAAAGCTCCTTAAGAAAGATTTAGTATTGTAACAATTGATGGATAAATAAAGATATGCAACAAGTTTAATATGCTTTAGCAACAATTAATTCAACCTTGTAGTGATCAGTAATGTTGTTCTATTAGAATTTTAAAATCAAAACATTAGGTTTCGAGTAAATGTATTGAAGAGGGAGTCGAGTCGAATGTAAATAGAAATGTCATACAACACGAAAATAGAATAGCAACTAAGCACGAGAATCACCATCTTCTCTAACCCAATGATTTCAAGCACCGTTGGACTAAAGGGAAAAAGAAATGTGACACTCAAAGTCGTCTAATAAATTTTGAAATGAAAACTGACAAAATTGGGACGGAAAAACAAGACTATTCATAGGCCAAACTTTTTTCTAGAAATTTTTTTTTTTAAGGAAATCAATCTTTTAATATTTCAGGGTATTTAGTCAAAAAAGAAAAAATATTTTTAAATAAATGCTACTGTTTGTTTTCTCCTTTAAGTACAATTTCTAATTTTTCAAAGTCATGTTAAAACTTTTCAAAAAATTTTCAATGTCGCACCTAATACTAGTATTGTTAAATTATAGTTAAATGAAACGCCGTGTTTTCGGGTATAAATGTATCAAAACTCCAAATTTAACATAATTTAATTAAATTATATTAAATAATATATTCTGCAAATGACGAAATTACCCTTCACATCTAAATTTGTAAAATTGTTAATGGTTTGGCCAGCTGTTACAGCCTTTTGCCACCAAAACAATTTAGAAGTATTATTTGTTTGTAAAATTATTTGTAATTTATTGATAAAATAAGTTTTATTGAGCGTAGTTTGATAATTTCTTATTTATTTTAATTGAAAGCTCACGGTGTTAGTATCATGTGTGATATTGAAATTTTTTTGAAAAGTTTAGGGCTCCGTTTGTTTTGATGGAGAAGTAAAATTTAAGAATTGATTTTTCTTTGGAAAAGGTTTTCCAAAGAAATATAAATTCCGAGTGGGGTTTTCCGTTGTTTGTTTCAAAGGAAAAATTAATTCCCCATTGTGATGTCTTCGTGTGTGTTTTAAAAGATATTTTTTTCACCAATCATTTTATATCTTTTTATAGGACAACATAAGTAATAATACAATATACATGAAGTAACAAAATAAAATATTACCTAGATAATTTTCTTCTATAATATTATATAATAATTCAACTTGATTAAAGTTATTCTTTGTAACAATAATAAAGTAGTATCCAAGCTATTTTTAATTATTTAGTCTAATTCTTGTCCATTGTTGACATTAAATGTCTATAGTATAGTCTGGTTTATTTTGATTTGATATCGATTTTCGTGATGATAACCGCCAAGGTTTCTGAGCCATTTAGAATCACGACTTCCCCCATTTTGAAAGGGAAGTCAATTTCCCTCATTTGAGGGAAAAAGTTTTCCGTCGGAAAACCTTTTCCTTGAGCTGATGATGCCCCAAACAAAGGAAAAGGGGAAACCACTTCCTAGAATGTGGTTTTCCACCCAAAACAAACGGAGCCTAGATGTGACTTTGAACAATTAGAAAAATTGTGTAGTTTTCTGAAACTGCATTTAAAATGTAGGTGATTTTTGATAAGAAAACCCAAAGATTTATGCTCAACAGGACAGTCCATTGGCCAAAATAACAAAAAAAATGGTTATTTACATTTTAGGATCTTGACCCTTATAGAGATAGTAAAAAGGTTTTTGACCTTCTTTTATACAAATTTTAGTATCCTAGGTTTTTTATGTATTAGTAATTAGACACATTCCTTGCTGATACTCAATGTTGAAAACCTGAAAACACAAAATTGCTCGTTACGCATTGTTTATAAGCTTTTTCAACAAAAATCAGCTTTTTTGATCCATTTAAAAAGTCCATTGTCTTCGTCTTCTCGAATTTCCCAATAAACTAATTCGTTGTCTTCCGCAAATCATCAGGATTCAATATGCCGTCATTTTTGTCATAAGAGATTTTGTTTTTTCAAGTTTTTGATATTATGGTTCACAAGATTGAGTACCTAATCGTTAAGACATATAAACCATTATGTATTAAAAAATAAATTAAAAAGGTTAGAGATCCTTTTATTATTTTACAAACGTCAAGGTACTAAAAAGTAAATAACCCAAATGAAAGACCTCAAAATTTTCAAAGCCCATAACCCAAAAAAAATCTGCTATTAAGATTGTAATTAACACAAGCTTCAAACAAGTTACGTTCCCAATCAAAAATATTTTCCATCTCAATTCTATTGATTCTGTTAGGTTATGTATGAAGCCCGGTTATATTAAGCCTTGTTTATAAGGTATAGGATTGGGCAATCCTATTTAGGCCCATAACACACTAGGATTTTAATATGGTGGCTCTAATAGGGGTTGCGTATTACCATTAGATTTGGAGTTAAAGTTGAGAGAAGTTTGAGAGTTGAGATGTCTCATGTAAACTTTCAATATTTTAGTGTATGCTTCCCTTCATAGATGTAGATTTTGGCTGAACCATGTAAATTCTAATGTTCACCCCAATCTCCTATTTGTGTGTGATTGTTATTTTAATTTGTGGTTCAGTGCCCGTGGGTAATTCTAACAGGCGATATCAAGAGCCATGCAATTGGTATCAAAGCCTCAACTAGTGGTATCAGAACTAGGTTCAAAGCCTAGGTTGAACCCAAATCGAAGGTTTAATAGCCAGTGGTAGTTGAGAATTGGTCACTAATGTTAGTGGTGATAAATCCAAACAGTGGTTCTTGTGGTGACGTATCTCGACGTTAATGGTAGTTGATTTGGGTAGATTATGTATTTGATCGGTAAATTAAAGGTGTAAACTACGATGGTGCCAAGTTGGAGTGAGGAGTGTGCCTTGGTGAAAGAGGCGGTAGCTGACCGTTGGTGGTCGTGATTTGGTCCGACAGGAGGTGTGAGAGACTAAGTCGGTGTACATGAGTGTTAGATCTGGTGGTCCCTGTGAAAAGTGACGTTGGAGAAGGTGGTGCACTGGTGGTGGTTGGTCAAGCTTCGAGCGAAGTGAACAGTTCCGTTGTGGGTCTCGATGACATAGGTGTCTCGCAGATGTGGTTGAGTCACAATGTGCGCTGTTAGCAGCGAAGCCTTGCGGTGGTGCACTCGCGCGTCAAAGGTTAAGAGGCGGTGTGGCTCACGGAACAATTTGAGCTTGGAGGCAAGGACTACTGTTCGGGCGACTTGCTTGGTGTTCTGAGGTTTAGAAGGATACGACAACCGGAGAGAGTGGATGATACGTGGAGTCGATGGGGACCAGTTTGGATTGATAGCGGTCAAAGTTCAAAGCCGGTGAGCGGGGCTGAGTGACGGTAGTGGATCACGCTAGCTAGGGTTTTTGCTAGTACCTTGGTGGTGCTGATTTGATTTTTCGTGAAAATTAAGGTTTTCATTTAGGGGCAACGGGTTGGTTGACCGGTTTGAATAACCTATTTGTGTGGAGTACTTAAATTTCTGCCATATCTAAATTAAAAAATTCTCAGGTGGTTTAATTCAATAATAATGAATAATCCAGGCAGACTCCAACTGGGAGAATTATTGGGCTAGTATGAAACCTTGTTGTATTGGGCCTTTCTTATATGTTATAGAATGGGTCAATCAATTTAGGCATATGACATACTCAGGTTTTAGTGTAATGACTCTATATATACATAGGAGATATGCACGTTACCATTAGGATTTAAGTTAGGGATCAAAGAAGATTGAGAGTTGAAACGACTTATTTAACTTTCAATATTATAGTGAAATTATAGTTCTTTCCTCCATGGATGTAGGCCTTGGTAGGTCTGCATAAATTTTGGTGCTCTCCCTAATCCCATTTTGTGTGCGATTGTTATTTTAATTTGTGGTTTGATGTCTGTGGGTGATTCTAATAGGTTTGATCAGGAGCCCTACAATGGTATCAGAGTCCCAACATATTCTTTGTATAACTTCATAGTAACAATTACAAATATGGAAAATATTTATTCCATATAGGAGGAACTCGACTTCCCCTCATCCAAGATGAAAAACCCTTTCCGCGGCAATCTTATATAATATGCTTCAATTTAACCTCATGGTCAAGCACGAATCTTACACAAATTTATAAAATAAAATCATTCTCTTTTATTAAAAAAACAATAATTTTAAGAAAATAATATTGATAATATAAAATATTTTGCGAAGAAAATTTTTCTATTTTGTTGAACTAAGATAGAAGACAACCCCAAAAAGAAAACAAAGGCAGGCTTTATAAGAAAAATGAGGCGTAATTCAAACCACAAACACAACATAGATCATCAATCCAATATGTTCATTCCCCAAATTCTCATCAACAAATATCGAACTTGAAACATGAAAGAATTGCTAGGACCGCCCACAAAATATCAAACCACATATGAAAATATCAAATACAAATTGAAAGCGATTGGAGAAATATTTATTATAAAATGGCATTCGTCAACACTCGAAAAAGTCATACTTTCCTTCATCTTCTTACTTCTCTCCGTGTTCTACTATTCTCCAGTTATTAAGCAAGTTAGGTCATACTCCAAATCACTTGAGAGTTCACTTCTATGCTGGGTGCAGTGTTTATCCTAGTAGATGGAGTGCCTGACGATCCTGTTTATACAACAGCGAGGGGCATAAAGAACTTAGGGTAGTGGTGAACTCCAGGGATAGGTAACCTCCTCGGGTTTGATCTTTCTTCATTGAATTTTATTCTTTAAGTCATTTAATTATCTTGTCTCGACTCCCTTTTTCTAAATTCAAGGTATATAGTGTTTAGTTTGAGGTTTTCTTGTTGAAAGTCCTTCTCTGAGTAGATTTAAGTTTTATTTTTCCTCATCTCGAGTTAGCCTCTAGAGTCTTGAGCTTGAGATGTTGATTACCCATTTGAGCTATTTTTCCAACAATCTAAGTCATTTAATAAAATAAGTTAACGGCAGTTTTATAATTCTCAACATGTCGAAAACTAAACCTTTAGATGGGCAAAATTACAAAATGTGGTCTGACAAAATGGAGTTTTTCCTGGGCAAATTGAGGTCTATTATAGTCTTTGAACGATAAGGCTCCTCCCAGGTCGAGCCTTATTTCGAGAAAGATAATCGAACTTGTAGAGGAATGTTGTTGCATTATATGACCACCCCACTAGATCATACTTATATTAAGATGAAAAATGTCAAGGAAATTTGGGAGGGTTAGCTTAATAAATATGGGATGGACGATAGTACTGCTAAGAAGTATGTCTACTCTAGGCGGCTATCCTTCACCATGACTAACGATAAACCTGTCTATGCCAAAATTCAGGAGTATGGGAAATTATATGTAGATATCCTTAGTGAAGGAATGAAAATTTGGGATGTTTCAAGAAAACAGTGTCGTTGAGAAACTGCCACCCTCTTGGGATAACAATGGCTAAGATTCTATGGGGCTCAGTGATAACATGAAAAGAAAGATATGATGATGCAAGAATTGGTTTCCTATATAAACCTAGCGAACCAGAGCCACAAGCAGGCAAAGGGGAAGTCCTCTAAGCACTCGTCTTTTTCTCCTAACTTGGTTGATACAAGAAAAAATAGCAAGTGCAAGAAGCCATGGAAGAAGGGTGTTTCAACCACCAGTTTGGAACTTTCAGAAGCTTTTGATTAATTCAAATTACTTTGATGAGTTTTTTTGTTTTGAGTTGCACTTTGTAATTTTATTTCGAAAGAGTTTTAGAAAATTACATAGTCCCCTTTCGGAATATTGCTTGTGTATTCGTAGAATCAACAAATTTTAGCCAATTCCTCTTAGTCCAGCATTATTGAGTACGATTAACAGGTTAGTGGGACCCTATCCCTTCGCACCATGCAACTTTGAGGTTCGAGACTACAGTGTGACCTTTAGGCACGCTGCATCAGTTGGTACTAGAGCACAAAACGTTTTCGTCTGGCCCTTGGGAGACCGATATATGCCTCCATTTGATGTGTATGAGAGAAACAAACTTTGCTGACAACTATGCCCGTCGAACCAAGAGAGGATTAGAAGCTATGGAAGCGAGATTCCAGAGACTCGAGTTGAGGATGAAGCAAGTGGTTATCAGGCTCGTCAACTATATCGAACTTGTACTTGAGGTGAAGGTCACGATACATGCACAGAAAAAGGCATCAAAAGCTGCCATCGTCAATCATCTTTCCGACCACACCAACACTCCTATCATCATTAAAATCGGCGAGCCATCACTTTACCACCACCACAACCGTGTACCACCACCACCATGACCTCGTTTGCCTTCACGAAACACCATATACCACCACGTGCCACCATGTTCCACACCACCACACTGCCCACACCACCATCAATATTTCTCTCCACCCACTGATCACCGCTTACTCTTCCATCATCCAGCCCAATCCCACAAAACCCATTTCACCCCCTGCCAAAAATGGAGCCTATATTTAGCATGTGTGAGGAAACTATTCTTGATTTTTATTCTTCACCAATCTTTGATGAACCCATCAATGATGGGATCATCTATAATGTGGAGAAAATTAAGAAGCTTGAGCTCCTAGATCCAATGCTGCCAAAACCAACAGCTTTATCAGCACCAACCTTACCCATTGTCCACAAACCACCATCCCAATCTCAACCACCATCATTAGCTTTAACAAAAAATTCCACCACCACCACCATTAGCTTCATCTTAAGTTTTATCCACCCAACCAGAATCACGAGTACCAATGAGTACAACCCTATGTTGGAAAACTTTAACACGACCTAAATTGTGACCCTTTCACTCTCCCGGAGGCCATCTTCATCCACTAACAACACTAATAGGTCGAATTCAAGGAAGATTACGCTCAAGCGGGCAATAATGAAAATAGAGATGAAAATCGCACGATCGAAACAAAAAAAGGAGAAAACAGAGGTCGGGAATGATCAGAATGTTATCTAGGCCAAAATAGGAGATATTATTTGAATCTTGTAAGTTATGTTAGGATTTTTGAGTTATATTAGAATTATATTAGGTTTAGTTGGAGTAAGAATAAGATTGGTTTTAGAGTCCAATTTGAATTAAGAGTAGGGTTTATCAGTGCCTATGATTAGGAGTAGGGTTTATTGGAGCCTATGAACAGGCCATTAGTTTCTTATTTCCGAAAGCTTTTGATTAATTGAAATTACTTTGATGAGTTTTTGTTTTGAGTTGATCTCTGTAATTTTATTTTGAAAGAGTTCAATAAAATTACATAGCTTCTTTTTTGGGCTATTGTTCAGTATTCGTAGAATCAACGAGTTTTAGCAATTCCTCTTAATCAGGCATTGTTGGGTACTGCACCCTATCCCTTCCCACCACACATCTTTGAGGTTCATGGCTGAGGTGCAACCTTTGGGCACGCTACATCGCAATATTAGATTTCATGGCCTAGTTTTCTCGCTCTACATTGCGACAAAATCTAAATATTGGGTCACTATTTTTACTATCTATTTAATCCTGAAGGTGCACAAAGAAAAATTGGGAGAACGTTTGGGTCATATGGCGAAGCGACCCACTAAAACCTCCATTTTGGGCAATGGTTTTTCAAAGAGGAATGCAGGGATATATATATATATATATATATATATATATATATATATATGAGAGTTTAGGGGGGAAGGATATCTCAAAGTTTGCTCAAAGGAGAACCTTAGTTGTGCTATCTGATTTCAACTTAACCGGGAGATTCAACGCTAAATATGAGTCAAGATTTACTCTTAGACCTTTAAGAATAAGGGTCTCTTTGAACCAATTTTTCTCTCAGTTTAAATTTGATTTCCCTTAAATATTTCAATATTCCTCCCCCCCCCCCCCCCCCCCCCCCCCCCAAAATCAATATCTCTTATCATCTAAGTAGACATAAGTTTGTATTGGAATAATATCAATGAAATCAATGTATTTCTATCCTGTATTGCTTTTTAGTTATTTCTTTAACAAATTATGGGGTGGGGGACACTAGATTATAATTTGGTAAGGGCTCTACTCAAAAATTAATTATATTATAGGTGTTCTTTTATTGCATATGGGTACCATTCATGTTTGGAGAAATAACAATGGTTGTGACTAATTTTTTCTCCCGAGGGACTTGAGCCGCTCAGGTTGATGTTCAGGATTCTGCTCAAAAAGAACCAATTTATCAACTTGCTCACCCTTGAGCATGGTAGTTTTCCTAGACACACATTTCCAGTTCATCTCCCAAAAATATGCTTCCCTTCCATGTTGATTTGTGGTCATCTTTTAATTTAAGAACACAAATTTGGAAAAAAATTTACCATGGGGGTGTATCAAGTTTGAACCGCATGTGACTGGCCTTACCCAATCATTTGCTATGCATTTTTGGTGTTTTTGGTCTATTTGACTTCGGTTTATTATTGACGCGGATCCTACCAATGCTCCAACTAAGGAGACTTTTATGATTTTAATGTATATATGTGTGTAAAAGTAAAGATATGAACCTAACTTGAGCAACAGCTAAGGTGGAGCAGCACAGAGCATTCCTGAAACACCTTATCTCAAACGCTATAGAGTTGAGAGTTTGAGAGTTTAGCTATCTATCTCAATCTCAATTCAATTAAGTACTAGGCACGAAAATTTTGACTGTAACTAAATTGAGATCAAATTGACAAAGTGAAGATGGTAATTTCGATCTGCAATCCCAGATCAACTCATTCAAACTCGAGGATTGGCATTCAAAACCTTGGACAAATGGCACATGTTAAATTCACTATAAGGGTGAATAAAAGAGACAATGGTAGAAAGCGCACATACTGTGATTTTTGGTGTTGCTCATATAAGCAGTGTTATAGGAATCCAAAATAAAAATCTCACTGCGTCTTCAATACAAATGATAAAATAATATCAACTTACACAAAAGCAATTAATTTAATATTAAAGATGTTGATCCTAACTAGTAAGTATATTACCTAAATTATGCCTAATAGTGTATAGATTAGGCTTAAAATAAATTAAAATGAGATTAGCTATTAATAGGATTATTACAACTTATAAAACGCAACACTTGACATATAGTGGCCAACTAAAACGCAATGTTTCAATGCAAATCAGAATCAAAATGAGGCTTAAAGGATATTGTCCTTCATGCCCCTGCCTGATTTACTTAATTACCTGCCCAAGCATGTACTACACGCTACCGGTGCGTATTATCTTGCCCACTTGTACTGCATTTTATTCGTTTGTGCTGGAAAGCTTCCTTGAGAAGCTTTGAGTTTCTAGTACTTCATCTTGTCCATTGATGTTGGACACGTGTCAGCCGATAAGGGTGGAAAATTGTGCTTCTTTTTGAGCAACCTGGTCTATTAGATCGAAGCAAATCCAACGGTTGTGATTAGGCAATTGAGGGGCCACACGGATTGAGATATATGGGCTATATAAGCTAGAAAAATTAGGGTTTGATAGCAGAGATTCATTTTTTTTTCTCTTCATTTTTCCCTCTTTTTCTCCCTGGCTTTCCCTGTACGTGTTCATATGTAAATCCTAACCCTAAATCAGACCTCTGACCCACTTCCATGGAGGTTCCAAGCTCGTGTGCCCAGATCCGTGCAAGATTCAACTATTGGAGAAGTATACTATTGATTATAGTTAGATTGTTAAGTTTCTGACTTGGAATCCGAAGAACGTGCCTGTAATTTGAGTCTTAAGTGTTGCATGTAATCAGTTGTAATGTGTAATAATTATTGATTAATAGTAAAGATCTCTCTAGAAATAGGGAGCCGATGACAAGGACCAGTTAGGGTATGAACCTCGTTAAAATCTTAGTGTTCTTTGTATTATTCTTGCCTTAGTTTCAGAGCTTTTGAGTCTTGAAATTTGTTTTTATTTTGAACTTGTTTAACTTTTGTCATCTCACTAAAAACGTTAACAAATGATTTTGTTAATATATACAAAATTTGCATTGCTCAATGATGCAAATTGATTGGCTCTAATAGAAAATGATGCAAATCGGTCTAGAGATCCAACATACAGCCTCAAACCTTGAATCTCGCGTCGTGGGATAGATAGGGTTCCACTAACTCGTTGATTGTACCCAACGATATTGGATTAAGAGGGATTGGCTAAAATTCGTTGATGTTGTGAATAAACGAGCAATAGCCTAAAGACAAGCTATTTCAACTATTAATTCCCCCCCCCCCCCCCCCCCCCCAATGCACGATTGATGAATTGATGGTTTATCTGCAGGAACTCAACCACTCCAGGTGGGGGGCCCCTGAAACAGTCTCCTTTCCTGCCGGAAGGGGTAAGGCTGCGTACATCACCCCCCAGACCCCGCGTTATGCGGGAGCCGCAAGGCACTGGGACTGTTGTTGTTGTTGTTGTATTTCAAAATAAAATTACAAAAATCAACTAAAATCATAAAACTCGTCAAATTATTTCAATTCATCAAAAGTTTCCTGAAATAAACAACTAATGGCCTATTTATAGACAATTCTAATACTATGTCAAACTAAAATCTAAAAAAAATAATATTCTAATTCCAACTAAACCTAACATAATTCTACTATAATTAAAAAAACTCTAAATTTAATTATATAATTTAGTAAAAATAAACCCTAATAAATAAAATATTAATTAAATAAAAATCTAAACAAAATTAAGCATTGTCCAAAAAAACATAATTAAGCAAAAATACTCTAAAACCGTAATTATAATAAAATCGCATCTCGCGCTACTTTTGCGGCTTGGATGCAATTTTTATAATTGACAGAATCTATTTTTCCCTCCTTTTCATCTTAATCAAATTATTGTTATCCCTATTTGCATCACTCAGCCTTTTGACTCAATGTCATAATATGTCTGCTTCTACCCAATTTTTCCACCGCATTACTTACCTTCTTTTTTTTTCCGATAATTAGTGACAGAGTCGCGATACATAACAGACAGCTTGAATAAATGAGCCCTGAATCAACCCGTCCAAGGAAGGGGATCAAAACAACAGAAAACAGAATAATCAAGAATACAAGTAAAAACAGACAAACATTAAGAGCCTCAAACACTATTAGGGATGGTAGGACAAAATCAAAGACAGGAATATCGGACAATCAAGCCCCTAATGTATCGAAGCAAAGCACACAGCATAAGTGAATCATAGCAGTCAAAACCTAGCCCTAATCTTTTTCCCATCTCCAACGTGCGTTACGCAACAAAGATCTTATCGGCATCTTTAGCACTATCACCCTTTTTCATCATATTCCTTTTTTTTTTTTTTTTTTTTTTGCTAGAGGCCTTCGCTGATCTCTTCGCGCTATTCCCAGGCGACATATCCTTAAGGAAATCTTGTCACTCCCGCTTAGCTTGCTCTTTCATCTTGCTCTTCAATGCTTTCTACCCCTTTTTGTCGCACCCAATTTAGGGATCTGACATCCTACCAACACCTTATTCTTTTTCTGCCCAACTGTGCTGGACTCCTCCATAAACAGCACCAGCACCTGGAAATTCTATGACGAGCTTTCCTCTATGTGTTGGGGTCTTGACAAGGTAGGGGGCTCGAAACCAAACGGAAACTTAGCTTCTCGTGTTTCACTCTCAAGAGACGATGTCTGATCATTAAACTGAGCTGTTTCAGCTACATCTTTCTCAACTCATGGTAGGAAGAGAGGAAAATGCTTGTTTACTCGACCTTCCTGGATTGATAATTGAGCAATAGGCTAGATTTCGGGAGAAGATACCTATATATTATCATAATCATGTTTCATGCTAGCATTTTTCATTGAAAAGTCTCTCGATTCCAATTGTAGGTGCCCAAGTGGTTAAGTTTCTAAGTCTCATGGCAATGTACCGTATATATTGAAATGCTGGACAACTAGTTGATAAAAACCAAATTTCAGGTTACCATATTGTAACCCATTTAATATCTAACTTAAGTATTTAATAATATACTAAAAAAATTATCAGCAGCCAGGTGGATTAAGACTTCATTTTTCCCACCAATAGCAAGCAAGTGCAGAAACATCATGGTTATATTCAATGGTTGGCACCGGACAGTGGCTGGGTTAATTTAAACTTTGCTAGTTCTCAGTAGGATCATAGAGCAGCTTGTGTAGATACAATTCGAAACTTCTTAGGTCAACACTTGGCTCATGGGTACAGGGACGTCGGAAGTGCATCTGTTTTAATAACAGCGGCGCTCATGGCAAGGGATGGTAATCAATGGTGCATTGAAATCGATGCTTGCTGAATCCATATTGAGTGTGACAACTTGGTGGTTGTTAGAGTAATCAGGAAGGACTTTAAATGTCCCTAGTAGATCACGACCATTGTTGAGGACATCTGAGCGATGCTAACAATGAGGCAGCAAATTGCATGATATCGACTGGTCAAAAACATCAGGGTCGAGAGAGAATAAAAGGGTGATAGAATCACTCATTACATGAGATTGTTTATATTGATACATTAGGGCGGCCTATCTACAAATAGTGCGCATATTGTTCTCATTTTCCTTAATAAAATTTTTTTTTTATCTTACTATAAAAACTAATATTAAATTAGTAACTTCGTTACAAGTCAATAATCTCATTTTCAAACACCGCAAGATGTTCGCTTCACAAAATTAAAAATCCAAGCCATGAAATGAATCAAGTTATAGAACTGCATAATGTTAAAAATTAGTTAACAAAAGATATATTAAATTATATACTTAAGTCTCGTTTGATATGCAGGAAGTAGAAATTCACGGAAAGTACAAATATGAACTCTTGTTTGGTTGGTAGGAAGTTGGTAGAATGCGGGAAATAAAAATTGCTTAACAATTTCCAATTCCTTTAAAATGCATGAAGCAACTTACCTAGCCCCTCAAGGTAAGTTCTAATTCCTTCGTTTTAACTAGCTTCTGCAAGGAAGTTCTATTTCCCATCCCGACCACCAAACATCTTGTACCCACTTCTGGAGAAGTTGACACAAGAATTAAATTCTCAGAAAATAAAACTTCGTGTAGGAATTCAATTCCTGTGACAACCAAATGACGCCTTAACATACTTGTTTTTTTCTGACGATAATTAAATACAATCCCAAAAGCAAGCTGAATAAAGCAAATAAGAAAAGGAAAATGGCAACAATAAATTCAAACTAACAAACACCAGCATCAAGACCTCTCGACAATGCAAATCCAACCGCATCAATCGGTCAGAAAATCTTCCAAATCGGATCACCGACCAGTCCACGGCAAGAAGCCTTCCAGGTTCCTTGCTCCTTCGTTTGATTTATACGACAGAACAAATGACACCAAGACGATTTATATGATAGGTCATGACATCAAGCCGACACCCGAAACCCAACCCTCATGGAAATGCTCCAAAATATGACCTCTTCCACCCACTTCTCATTTTCGAAGACTATCTTGTTTCTCTTAATCCCAATTACCTATACCACAATGAAGAAAGCAACGTCCACTAGGTAAAATAATCTCTACATGACCCGGGAAGAACGAATTGAAAACCCCACCTCCTTGCCACTCGACACAAAACACCCTAACTTTATGAACGCGTTAAAATAGGCCTAATTATAAAATCATATAGAATTTAATAGGATTTTTTATTTAATAATTTTATGTCATTTTAAAAGTGAATTCTATCACTTATAGGTATTGTTAGGATTATGTCTCAAATTACTTGGTATTTTAGGAAGAGAAGCCGTGAGGAGGCCGATCGATCAGGGTCAAGCTCGATCGATCGGGAAAGTTACGTAAAAGAAGGATGGCAGCAGTAAGGTAGCTGATCGATCGGTGCAATACCAATCGATCGAAACCCCCCCAATCGATAGGGAAACGCATTTTCGTGGGCCTATAAATATGGACGTAGGGTTTACGTCACTGGTGATCCAATTAAAGAGTGAGGCACCGCCATTGAGAGAGAGAGGTGATTTCTTAATTCCTCCAATTCAGATTTTGAGTCCTAAGAGAGTTAAGAGAAAGTGATTGTAATTCTTTCATAGATCTCGTTCAGAGGAAGCGTCGTTGTAATTCTTCCGTTCAGTATCAATAAAGAATCTCCATCTCCACCTGTGGTTTTCTCCCCTCTCGATTGTAGAGGGGTTTCCACGCAAATATTGTGTGTTCGTGTTTGTTCTTTCTTTCTCATATATTTTATGTGAGTCATATTATTTGAATCAAATCAAGTGATTAGGGTTTACGCTTCCGCATCAAGATTTCTCTGTACAAATTGGTATCAGAGCCTTGTTTATTTCGATTTGATACTATGACGTCCACAATTAGATCTGAAGTTGAGAAGTTTGGTGGTCAAGGGAGCTTTAGCTTATAGCAGGTTTGCGTTAAGGGCCTCTTGACTTAGAGTGGCTTGAAGAAAGCTTTAGATAGGAAAGAGAAGAAACCAGAGAATTTGACAGAAGCACAATGGGAGGAGTTAGATGATAAGGCTCTCACTGCAATTCAGATGTGTCTGACCGATGATGTTTTGACATAAGTTCTGGAAGTGAAGACCGCTAAGGAGTTGTGGGAGAAATTGCAGGATATATTCTGTTTCAAGTCTGTCTCCAACGAACTCATAGTTAAGCGTCGGTTGTTCACGTTTCGTATGTCAGAAGGTACATCACTTAAGAATCACGTCAATGAATTTAATTCAATTATTCAAGATTTGAAAGAATTGGATGATGTTCCTAAGGATGAAGATCAGGCAATGTTGTTGTTATGTTCTCTCTCTACTTCATATAAGGGTTTTGTTGAAAGCATAATTTACGGTAGTAGATAAACTAAATCTGTTGATGAAGTTAAGAGAAACATACTGAGTAAATAACGAGTAGATAGAGAATTATCTGATTCTATTTATTACTCAGGTAGTGGTTTATTTGTGAGGGAGAGAACTGAGTATGATCATAGTGGAAATAAGTCTAAGCTTAGGCATCAAGACCTAACCTGTAACTACTGTCATAAGAAAGAGCACATTAAGAAAGATTGTTACAAGCTTAAGAGAAAATTTGAAGCAGATAATAGGTCTGACCAGAGATCCATAGTAGCTAGTGTTGTGGATGGTGAGAATGACGATCTTCTACTGTCTGTGTCTGAACCTCAGTTCAATTTGAGAGATAGTTGGATTTTGGATTCGGGTTGCTCCTATCATGTCTGTCCCAACCGGGATTGGTTTTCCACATACGAGTTAGTTCAAGGTGGAGTTGCTTTGATGGGTAATGATACTCCATGCAAAGTTCTGGGTATAGGAACAATTCGTTTTAGGATGTTCGATGGAACTATCAGGGTTTTGAGCGATGTTCGCCATGTTCCTGATTTGAAGAAGAATCTCATCTCTTTATGTACTCTTGAGTCTAAAGGGTACAGGTACACAGCTGAAGGTGGAGTTTTGAAGGTCGTTAAGGGTGCTTTGACAGTTATGAAGGGCAGAAGGTTAGGTACTTTGTATGAGCTTGCCAGTTCCACAGTTGTTAGATCTGTTACAATATCTTCATCACCCTTGCTGTTGACAGAACCAGAGATCACAAATTCAGGACATTTGAGATTGGATCATTCAGGTGATAGGGGTCTATCTGAGCATAGTGTGAGAGGCTCTTTGTGTGGTCAGTCTACAGGACTGATATTCTGTGAACAAGGGCTTTATGGGAAGCAGAAAGATTTTCGCTCTAAGTAATTCCTGACGAGCAGAGATGTCATATTTGATGAATCTTCGTTATTGTCTCCACAGAAGATGTCATCAGTTAATTGTGATTCAGGTCAGGTAAGTAAGCCAGCGAGAGTTCAGTTTTAGTTCAGTAACACAGTTTAGCAGCAAGTGGTTGTTTCAGAAGATGTGTCAAGAGCCAATTCAGAGAAGAAGAAGATTGGCATTGCTGATAACCTCTCATATATATTCACTCAGTTGCTACCTTGCAGGAAGTTCAAGCTACACTCGGACTCGGTTAGGTTTTGTGTTTTGTCTAGATAACCTCGTGTGTGGGGTGTTTAGTGGAGAAGGTGGAGGAAATTCTTTTATGTATGTAATTTGAGCCAAGGTGGAGATTTGTTAGGATTATGTCTCAAATTACTTGATATTTTAGGAAGAGAAGCCGTGAGGAGGCCGATCGATCGGGGTCAAGCTCGATCGATCGGGAAAGTTACGTAAAAGAAGGACGGCAGCAATAAGGGAGCCGATCGATGGGTGCAATATCGATCGATCGGGAAACGCGTTTTCATGAGCCTATAAATATGGACGTAGGGTTTACATCACTGGTGATTCAATTAAAGAGTGAGGCGCCGCCATTGAGAGAGAGAGGTGATTTCGTAATTCTTCCAATTCAGATTTTGAGTGCTACGAGAGTTAAGAGAAAGTGATTGTAATTCTTTCATAGATCTCGTTCAGAGGAAGTGTTGTTGTAATTCTTTCATTCAGTATCAATAAAAAATCTCCATCTCCACCCGAGGTTTTCTCCCCTCTCGATTGTAGAGGGGTTTCCACGTAAATATTGTGTGTTCGTGTTTGTTCTTTCTTTCTCATATATTTGTTTACTTTTCATTTGTGTGAGTCATATTATTTGAATCAAATCAAGTAATTAGGGTTTACGCTTCCGCATTAAGATTTATCCGCACATGTATGTTAAGATTTGAGCATATATTACCCAAGTACCTTATTATTCTAATATATATATATATGATGATTTTGTGTGTGTGTGTGTACCAAGAGGCCAATAATTTTTATCAATTAAGTATGCTCAACTATATTCCAGTGACTTCTTGTTAGAATATAATGTATAGGTTGTTAACATTTATATATTGGGCTATTTGAGCCCAGGGCTTATGTAAACTTGTATTGTACTCTTCTTCTATAAATATACGAGAGGGCTCCCATCATTCAGTGGGTTCCTCATTATTCTTTCATGGTATCAGAGCCTTAATGACCTCGAGGTTATGAGTTCGAATCTCAGCAGCCCCCACTTTCAATATTAAAAATAATTTAAGCATAAGGTATGTGATGGGCATATGCACTATTTAACTCTTCAAGTCCAATTGGCATTCGCATGAGGGGACATGTTAAAGTATAAAACTATTCCTGAGCCTTCACCCATCATGAATAATTTATGGTTCTTTCACCCATCACAAACCCTAGCTACCACGGCTCCAACCGAAACCTTAGTCGTGCCTCACCAATCAAAACAAAGCACAAACAAAACCCTAGCTGCCTACCTCTCACCAGTTTTCGCTGTTGATTGTGCTCACTCCGATGATTAGTTTTGCTTCACAACTTGGGCTACTTTTCTTTGATGCTCTTATGTACGGTGAGAATATGTTGTCTACTTCATACTTTCATCCTGCAAATAACACTTATGCTACTGGTTCTAATTTCTATTTAGGGTTTGCATCTCCTCAACACAATTTTCAATCCCTTATCGCTTACTGTACTCCTATGATTGATATTCCCTAGATAATGGATAGTGGGGCATCGTCTCATATGACTAATAATCCTAGTTTGCTAACGGCTCTTAGTCCTTATCATGGCTGTGATAAAATATTGGTTGGCAATGGTGCCTCTTTATCAATTGCTGGGGCTGGTTCTGGTTTTCTTAGTACACTTGTTGGTTGTTTCAATTTGCATAATGCCCTTTATGTCCTTGGTCTTTCCACCAATTTAAAATATGTTGCCTTTTAGAACTTGACTCAAGTAGTTTTTCCATTAAAAATGTTAAAACAATGTCCCTTATAATTCGTTGTGCTAGCTTGGGGCCTCTTTTCTCTGTTCCTAAGTCATCTTCTACACACATTTCATTAGTGGCTTCTAAAATTGCACAGTCTCTCTTGCATCATCGATTTGGTCATCCTGGGTAGCCGGTCCAATCCTCATTAGTCAAACACAAATTCATTTCCTATTCAGGTTCTATCTTAGAGTCCAGTCTTTGTCATGCTTGTCAATTAGGCAAATACAGTTGATTACCCTTTCAAATATTAGTGTCGAGTACTTCTCAGCCATTTGATATTGTTCATTCGAATGTATGGACATCTCCTATTTTCTGTTTCAGTGGTTATAAGTATTATTTGCTTCTTTTGGATGATTATTCCCATTATGTGTCGATTTACCTTATGCCTGCCAAATCAGAGGTGTTTGGTTTATTTGTTCAGTTTCGTAATCTCATCGTAAATCAATTTGGTGTTGAGATTAAGCAATTTCAGTGTGATAATGGAACCGAATACATAAATCGTGATTTCAATGGCCTTTTTTCATGACAAGGCATTCTAGGTCGAATTCATGTCCTCACACCTCACAACAAATTGGTAAAGTGGAGCATATGCATAGAACAATTAGAAATATGATGAGATCTCTTCTATTCAAGGCATGTGTGCCTCTGAAGTACTGGGTTGAAGTTGTGCTTGGTGCTACTCACATTATTAATCTTTTTTCTTCTACTTTCATTAAAAAGAAGATCTTGTTTCAACACCTTTATAAAAAGAAGGTTACATATGATCGTCTTCGGGTTTTTATATGTGCTTGTTAACTAAATCTAAGTGCCGCTGCACCGCATAAACTTGCTCCTTGATCCAGCTTGTGTGTTTTCTTGGGATATCCACTTAATCATAAGGGCTATAAATGTTTTGATCTGTCTACTAACAAAGTGATCATTTCTAGACATGTCATCTTTGATGAAATAGATTTTCCATTTGCTTGGTTGGGGGCTATTTCATAGGATATAATATATCATCTTCAACAAGTATTCTCATCACCGCTCGCTTCATCTCCGTTTGTTGGGATGACACCACCTGCCGTCCAACTAAGCCCCGCTCCCGCTATGACCGTGTGCTTGCCACGATTGCCCCCCTCACGCACTCCACCGATGACATCCGATGCCACCATGAGTGATGCCCCTACTCGTGAGCCATATTCACCCCTGGCTGCACCACATGCTCCCGTTCCCTCAGTTCATCCTATAATCACTCGTTCTAAATTCAGTATAGTGAAGCCCCTTTAAGCAGGCTCTTGAAGGTGAAAATTGGAAAAATGCAATGCTTGATGAATATCAAGCTCTTTTACGCAACAATACTTAGACATTGGTACCTTGTCCTAATTATGCTAATGTCATTGGGTCAAAATGGGTTTATTGGGTTAAGCAAACTCCAACAGGTCAGGTTAAATGCTATAGAGCTTGATTAGTAGCTCTGGGTTTACACAACGTTATGGAATCGATTATGATGAAACTTTCAGTCCTATTGTCAAGCCTGCTATAGCTCATACTGTTCTCACTATCGTAACTTCTCATAAGTGGCCTATTAATCAACTTGACGTCAAAAAGCTTTTCTGCATGGCACTTTGCATGAAGAAGTTTGCATGAAGCAACAGCTTGATTTTGTGGATTCTCAGTTTCCCGATTTTGTCTGCAAGTTGAACAAGTCTCTATATGGTCTTAAGGAAGCACCTCGTGCATGATATACTCGCTTTACTTTGTTTCTCCATCGTCTTGGCTTCCACAACTGTAAGTCTGATTCATCATTATTTGTTTTACATCGAGCACTGATATGGCCGTCTTATTGGTTTATATGGACGATATTGTTATCACTGCTTCTTTTGATTCATTACTTCATGCATGACTTTACTCTCTTCTCTCTGAGTTTGATATGACAGATTTGGGACACTTCAATTATCTTTTCGGGATTTCAGTATCTCATCTCTCTATAGGCCCATTTTTGTCTCAGTCAAAGTTTGCTCATGATCTTCTTGATAGGACTGATATGCACTCATACAGACCTGTTGCCATGTCTATTGATTCCAAGCCCAAACTATCATTGACCAATGGCAAATTTATGTCTGATCCTACTATGTACCGGTCTATAGTTGGTGCCTTGCAATGTCTTACCTTTACACATCATGATATTTCATATGCAGTACAACAGGTGTGCCTTTTAATGCATGCTCCTCGCCTTCCACATTGGGTCACTGTAAAACGCATTCTTTGCTATATAATGGGTACCTTGGATCATGGCTTGACTATATCTCTTACCTCTTTAGATCAGCTTGTGGCTTATACGGATGTTGATTGGGCAGGCTGTCCTAATACCCTCCATTCCATTTCTGGCTTTTGTGTTTTTGCTGGGTGGCAATAATATCTCCTGGTCTTCTAAACGTCAGCCTACTATCTCTCGCTCCAGTGCAGAATCTGAATATTGTGGCATTGCCAATGCCGTTTCAGAATGTTGCTAGCTTTGCTCCTTATTACATGAACTCAGTGTTTCAATTCCTCGAGCTACATTGGTTTACTGTGATAATCTTTCCACTACATATTTGTCTACTAACCCTGTGCAGCATGTTCGTACTAAGCATATTGAAATTGACATTCACTTTGTTCGAGAGAGTGTTCAGATGGGCGTTGTTCGAGTTCTTCACATTCCTTCTTAAAAGCATATCGCATACATTTTCACAAAAAGTCTTCCATGTCACTTATTTCTTTTATTTAGAGACAATATCCACATTCGTTTATCTCCTACTTCGATTGATGGAGGATGTTAGAATATAATGTATAGGTTGTTAATATTTGTATATTGGGCCATTTGGGCCCAAGACTTATGTAAACTTCTATTGTACTCTTCTATAAATATACGGGAGGGCTCCCATCATTCAGTGGGTTCCTCATTACTCTTTCACTTCTTGTAAGATTCCGATAAACTATTTCTAGAAAATGTTAATATAGCATATGACTTTGGATCATCGTCTATCAAACATTTTCTAGACTACAACAAAAACTCACAAGTTCTAGTGCAATCAAGAGTGTCAAAGAACCAAATATTAGATGAACTACTCATGTTACGAATAGATTAGAACTTGTTTAGGTACATTTTGCAGACTCGATAGCTTATCTAGTCGAGCTGAGCAAGTTTGGTAAGCTTAAGGAGGTGAGTTAAAACATAGAATTGCTCGAGTTGTTAAGTTTCTCGAATGGTTTGAATAGGATTTGTTAAGAGGTTGTTAATGGCTAGCTAAGAGCATGTTAACAACTTGCTATTCGCTTGAAATAGATCGATGGCTCTATAATAGCTCAAATAGTCTAATTCAATAGCTACCTTGAAGCAGTAGCAAGTAGGGATGACAATTGGACCCGAATTTGGTGGATATCCATCAAACACAATTCATTTATGATGGATTTTGACATTTTAAATGAATCTGGATTCAATGTTGATAAATAATGGGTTTTGGGTCAGGTTGGATTTGGATGACTGTAACCCAACTCAAATTTGATCCAAACTTGACCCAAAATTTAATAGTGTAGATAGAAATTTAAGATTTAGACTATTTTAAGTCTTCAACGTGCCAAACTAGAATATTCTAACATTATAATATTATTTTGTGAAAAATCACTATTTAACAAATATGTGTATATAGACTCACTGGTTAAGATACATAATTATTGTTATACTTATTAAATGGCAAAGAGAGAAGTTGTAGTAAATTGTTCAAATATTGACTTTTGGGTTCTTATGCGTTATATTAGATTATGATAAAATAATTTTTTTTATTGATTAAATGGGTTATAGATTTGGTTGGATATTTGCCTTATCCGATGAATTTGGATTTGGGTTATAATTCTATAGAATAAATGAGATTTTTTTCAAATTTCGGTTGGGTTAGATTTTTATGGGTTGGATATGGATGGAACAAAACCCAACCTAAGTCCAACCTATTGCCATTCCCAGCAGCAGGATTGAAACAGTAGAAAGCTCAACTTGATAATAAGCTTTGACCGGCTTGATTATACTAAGATCCCAAGTCAACTTGATTATTGAGCATACTAATATCTTATCAAATAGAGTTTAAGCAAGGGTTCAAAAGCTTGATAAAAGCTTTGCTTAAACTCAAGCTCATCAACACTTATCGAGCCCAATTTCCAACAAGGAAGTCAACTCAACTCGGCTTGTTTGCACTCCTAAGTAGAAGGTACCTATGTAATGTCCGAATCATGTCCCTCTTTGGTATTTCTTGCACAAAATCCCTAAATTTCGGTAGAGGCCTAGGCAAAAGATGCAATCCAACAAATAAAGTCTTGAGTTTTAATTCAATTCGAATTAATTATTATGAGTTTTAATTTAACTCAAACCAATAGTTAGAGTTTTAGTTTCGGTCTTCTTTGAGTAAAACAGAAGTCTATTTACAATTATTGATGTTTTAGTAGTTTTAAGAGTTTAAATTGTTTAAAGGCTCTTTAATTTATTTTCCTAATTAGAGTCTAGTAATACTTCAATATTTTAAGTGTTCTCTTTAAACGGGTTTATTGTCAAAGTGCTTTTTGTTAATGCTAGGACAATGGCAACACAACAAAACTCCAAAAATGACTATTATTGCCTTGGTATTAACAAAAAATGTCATGTTAATAACACTAGCCTTTTTAAATTTTATAAATAGTGGTCTTTTTTCAGTCGTAAGTCAACTTTTGATTAATTGAAATTTAATATATGATTATCCCCTTGGTATGATTTTGGTTTGTTAGGTTGAAACGAATTAACTAAATTCTTTTAACTGTTGTTGTTTTCACATTCTTGGCTAAGGAGCAAAGATGAATGGTTTGAATATACTTCCATTCACATGTCCTGCATTAGTTGGTACCAAGGCCATAACGTTACAAATCATGGCTCACCGGATATACAAGATGGTACCTGTTGGTGAGTTCTATGAGGAAGAGGATGCTTCTGATCAATAGTTTACAAGTGGATCAAAGAGGATGGAGCACAATTTCGGTGTTTGGAGTCATTGATGGAGCAGACGGTTGTATTAGCACATCAAAAAGAAAAAGCAAATACTTAAAGACGACGTAAATAGCGACGAAAATGTTACTTATTTTTAAAATGATTGAGAAAAATTTGTTGTTGTCGACCTCTGCCCATACCGATCGTGATTGCCGGCACTTGCCACCTTCTTTGCACAGTCACCGACCTTCTCCAAGTTCCCGCCAAACCTTAGGGTACCTTAATTGGACATTCTCAAACATAATCATTAACTATAGTTTCCCGTGTGAGGCATAGTGTATAATTAAATTTTAAATAATTTTATTTGTATGTTATAATTAATAAATCATATTATTAACAGAAAAAATAATAGAGTTTGTTTACGCAGTGACTTATTTACATTTAAATTAAGAAGAAAATATTGATTTTATCATAAATTAAACTTCTTATATAGATATCGATATAAATGACGATGGAGGACTAGAAATTCAGGAATGGAGCAGTGGAGTTTTTCAAAAGCGGAACACATATATATGTATATATATAGTTTACTTTTAGTTGCTCAAAAAATATGAGTAGAAAGACAAATCATGATATCGAATGGAGGGGTTAAATGGTGCGTATATCATGAGCACAAAAAATACGAGTAGAAAGACAAATCATGATGTCAGAGATTCATGTGATTATTTAGCTATGATGAGCTCATCCCAAATAAAAAATGATATTGAGGAATCATGTGTTTATTTAGTTAATTGGAGTTGTTAATAAGTCTTTATTATGGACAAATTTTATAAATTGCAGTACAAATTTAACATTAAGGTAACTATGAAAACATAAATCTTTGTTACACATAGATTTTTTATGTAAATGTAAACACATTAAATATTCATATTCTCGTTTAGATAAAAATATCGAGACGCCATACAGATAACTATATTGGAGCAATATTACATGTGTCCAGTTATACTTATTTAATTATTCTGGTCGGAGTAGCATCTTTGACATTATCAAAGTGAGGCCGATTTTATAGTTTCAAGCACTAGTTGGCTTCACAGCCTTCTACATTCATCATTGAATAAAGGACATGCACAACTGTCATAAAATCCAAATCAATCATGAACCATGTTCAAAGCTTTGCGCATTTTTTTGCGGAGGTGAGGTCATGGTGCAAACTTAAGTTTTTGGCAATTCTTTGGTTTTGTTTGAACTTTTATTTTATATTTTATTTTTACTCTTTAGATGGACTTTTATACCATTTGGAGGTTTCCTTCCACCTTATTAATAATCAAGGAAAAAAAAAAAAAAGTTACTGGTAACATAAATTTATTTGTTTATGTTTAAAAAAATTTATTTAATATCGATTTTGATTGTGTAATTATATTCTGCGACATCATCGGATATTCAATTTATTATATACATAAATTTGATCAGGAAGTATTTTTCATTATTATTTCCTAGAATGTAAACATCTTCCATATATCGTACAAAGACAATTGATTCATATATTGATCACATATTTGGATCACACATTAGCTTATAAAATAAGTATAAACTGTATATCGCACCAAGATTCATTAATATATGCTACGAAGAAGTGTTTTATAACACAAAATACTTTCAAAACTATACTATTGTATGATATACTTAAATTATGCGTGAAAGCAAATGCAACATACCAGTGCCCCAAGGGCTCCTGCCTAGGCAGGGTTTAGAGGGAGTGGATGTACGTAGCCTTCCCCCTTAAGGGTAACCTGAGGGTTAAAACTATACTATTTTATTATATACTTAAATTATGCATGAATACATTGTACATGCTCCAAGCATAATTACCCCTTTAAATATACAATAAACATACTTAAAATTTTTAAATTAAAAAAATTATGAAATTTGAATTTTTGTAATCTAGTAATTTTTCTATATATAGAAATTTTATCGCTTAGATATTTAGTTTTTTATATCATCTATGTATTCCGATACTTCAATGCACACAGTGATGTATATTAATGTTTAAAAATTTTATCACTTAAGTCATCCTTGAAAGTTTAAAATTTTTTTTATATAGGTCTCTCGGGCTGAAATTAGGTAGATTTTGCCCTAACATTTTTTTTTTTTTGATAATTAGCAATGTAGTCGTATTATAAAATGGCAACTCATAAAAACAAGACAACAGTCAATCACCACAATCGCGAATTAAAGAAACCCCACTACCAAAGGAAGAGACATAGAAACTCCATTTTTAGCAAAGACATTAGTTTGACTATTTCCCAAGCAAATAGGGACCAAAAAAAAAAAAAAAACAAAACCCAATCAAGATGAGAAAGAGAGAAAATGGATCCCGGGAATTGTAGAAATAGCATCCGAATTGGAAGTAGTGCAAGATGCGGTTTTATTATAATTAGGGTTTTAAGGCAGTTTTGCTTGATTAGGTTTATATCTTTTATTTAATTAATAATTTATTTATTGGGGTTTATTTTTGCTGAATTATGTAATTAGATTTAGGATTTTTAAGTTATATCAGGATTATATTGGTCCTTGCTTTGGCGGGAGCCCTTGGAGGCACTGGGCCTGCTGTTGTTGTTGTTGTATCAGGATTATATTAGGTTTACATAGAATTAGTTTATTTAATTTATTTATTGGGGTTTATTTTTACTAAATTATGTAATTAGATTTAGGATTTTTAAGTTATATCAGGATTATATTAGGTCCCTGCTTTTGGTGGGAGCCCTTGGAGGCACTGGGCCTGTTGTTGTTGTATCACGATTATATTAAGTTTACATAGAATTAGAATATAATTGTATTTTTATAGTGGGGTCTAGAGTGGGTTTTGTGAACCAACACACATGCGCGAGCCCGGCCCACCTTGCTATGTTAACCTGCACGTCGCGGTGCGAAGTGGTGTGGACTTTTTCTAACCCAGACTTCTATTTTTATGACCCTCGTCTTTGTTTAAATTGTCATAAACCAACTCGAGTTGAGCTTGTGTTGTTGGGTTGTGCTCGAGGCATTTGGCTCGAGTTCGAGGTGTCCTCTTTAAGTTGATCTCAAGGATGCTATCCTAAGAAGTTGTCCATAGTCCTATCTCGAGGCTCGAGGCTACAAATTTTTACCTCACATTTTTCCGCTATTTTCTTAACTAATTTTTCCATAAATGACCGAAATTTTCGGTTCCCATGTCCGCCACTTTCTTAGTTTGAGGAGGATTCCAAGTCATGATTTATTTTCCTTAACCTCCAAGAATTTCTTTCAATAAATACGAAGACCTGGGGTTTTGTAAAACACGCATTCAATACAATTCACTTACAAAAATATTGAATTTCTCTTCTCCTTCATGGCTTTCTTTTCTCTATCAATATTCCCTCCTTCGTTAGTGAGCAAGTTGGGGCGTACTCCAACCCACTTCCTCAGAGTACACTGCTGAAGTCGGTGCCGTGTTAATCCTAGGAGTCAAAGTACCATTCGTCTCATTGTATCTCTGCGGGGACATAAACGATTTAGATTGTTGGTGTAATAGGGTGAAAGAGTGATAAAAATATAACTCTTTATTTCAATTAATGTTATTTCGAGATTACAAGAATGATAAAAACCTATTCTTGATCAAATCCATGTATACGAAACTTTATGCACTAATATTCTAAATGAGGGCATGAAGTTTTGTGAAACGTTTCAAGCTAACTACTTAATTGAAAAGTTGCCTCCTTCTTGGAAAAATTTAGAAGCATCTTTAAAACACAAGAAGAAGAACATGTTTTTACCAGAACTGATCTCCCATATTAATTTGGAAGATAAGAACTGTAACCAAGTCAAAGGGAAGCCATCTGAGCACTTCTCCTTGGCAGCTAACCTTGTGGAATCAAGAAACACAGAAAAGAAAGGCAAGTTCAAGAAGTCTTGTACAAGGGAAAACCTAATGCTCGAGGGCAAGGCTAATCTTGAGGAAATAGGCCACTGAAAAATGCAGATGATGGCCAAAAGAGGAACAAAGAAACGTGTTGAACTTGTGGCAAGATTGGCCATATCTTAAGGAACAGCTGTAAGGGATTCGGACCTGGAAAGCACATAGAAAACAGGCTCCAAACTAATCTCACTGAGGAAGGAGACGTGTTTGTTGCCATTATCTCCTAAGTGAATATGGTTGGGAACATGGTCAAGTGGGTTGTAGATACTGGTGCCACGAGGCACATCTGCAGCAATAAGGACATGTTCCTTGAATATGAGATAGCCACTGATGGGAAGAAGATGTACATGGGCAATTCTAGTTCGATCCCTTCCTTGGGCAAGGGAAAGGTCCTCCTTAAAATCAACTTTGGAAAGACTCTGTGCTTGCTAAATGTGCTGCATGTTCCTAATGTAAGTAGGAATTTAGTATTGGGTGCTTATTAAATAAGGCTGGCTTTAAATTAACTTTCGATTCTGACAAGTTAATTCTCACTAAGAATACAAACTTCGTGGGGAAAGGGTTCTATAATGGTGATTTTTTTGTACTTGATGTTGTTGAATGACATGAATAATACTAGCTCGAATTCTACTTATATTGTTGAATCTCTAGACTTGTGGCATGTTAGGCTTGGACATGGAAATTATAACTCGGTAAGATAATGGAATCTCAAGATGCTGAATTCTTCGAGAATAAATTTCCCATAAAGGAATCTATGCATGCATCATTACCTGATTCTATGTATGTTGCATCTACATCATCATTTAGTCTTGCGCCCCCGGAACTCGTGGTTCAAGAATTTAGAAGTAAGAGGGCTCGAACTGAGATTAGTTTTGGACCAGACATCCTAACTGCATTCTTGTCTGAATGTCATGAGTTTGATGAACATGTTGTGAGTGCATTCATGCTAGAGGAAGATCTTAAAACTTATGATGAGGCTATGACAACCATAGATGCTTCTTTTTGGAGAGAGACCATAAGTAATGAACTAAACTCTATAACAAGCAATAACACTTGGGTGTTAGTAGACCTACCTAGAGGATGCATGCCAATAGGCTGTAAGTGGGTGTTTCGAAAGAAATAAAGGACTGATGGGTCCATAGAGAAGTTCAAGGCCAGACTTGTGGCCAAAGAGTACACCCGGAAACAAAGAATAGACTTCTTTGACACTTACTCACCCGTAACTAAGATTGCCACTGTGAGAGCCTTATTAGCTCTAGCATCTGTACATAACCTTGTAGTGCATCAAATGAACGTTAAAATTGCTTTTTTGAATGGTGACCTTGACGAAGAAATTTATATGAAACAACCCGAGGGGTTCGAAGTTCTTGGAATGGAGCATAACTGTGTAAACTTGGTCTTTGTATGGACTTAAGCAAGCCCCTAAACAATGGCATAAAAAAATTGATTGTACCTTAGTCACATATGGTTTTGTTGTAAACAATGGTGATGCTTGTGTGTATTCAAATCATGTTGATAATGATTGTTTGATTATATGCTGATATGTTGACGACATGCTTATCTTTAGAACAAGTGTGAATATTGTGAATGATCTAAGTCTTTCTTGAGTACATGTTCTGATATGAAAGACTTAGGTGAGGCTGATGTGATACTTGGGGTTGAAATTACAAGAACACCAGAGGTTTGACCTTGAGTTAATCACATTACATGGAGAAAATATCAAAGAAGTTTGGTAATTTTGATGACACACCTGCTAAAACTCCATATGACCTTAGTCTTCATTTGATGAGAAACACAAGAGATAGTGTATCAGAGGCTTAATACGCTAAGATAATTGGTAGTGTAATGTTCTTCATGAACTACACTCGTCCAGGTATTGCGTATGCCATTAGTAACTTAGCCGTTACACCCATAACCCTAGTGATGAGCACTGGAATGCCTTGAGAAGGCTGTTAAGGTATTTTAAGGGTACCATGAATTGGGGCTTACACTATAAAAGGTACCCTGCTGTGTTAGAGAGATACTATGATGCTAATTGGGTGTCTGATTAATATGAAATTCATTCTTCTAGTGGGTATGTATTTGTGCTTGCTAATTATGCTATTTCAGGGAAATCATCCAAATAAACCTATATTGCTAAATCGACCATGGAGTCGGAATTTATTGCTCTAGAGATGGAAGGTTTGGAAGTTGAATGGCTGAGGAGTGTCCTGGGAGACATTCCATTGTGTGGGGAACTCATGCCGTCAGGGTCATTGCACTGTGACTCACGAGCCGCCATTATAGTTGCTTAAAGTGAGGTTTATAATGGCAAGTAGAGGCATATTCGCCTCAGGCATGGTGTGGTGAGAAATTTGATCACAAACAATGAGATCTCATTCGAATTTGTGAGGAGTGAGAAAAATCTGGTAGATCCACTTACAAAAAGCCTTGCAAGGAAACTGATAAATTATACAATTGAGGCAATGGGTCTAAAGTCCCTATGTGTGTCCTAATCCTAACATATACTCGTCTCGGAAGTTACTTTGGATGTTCAATGGGTCAAACGAAGTAAGAGACCGAGAAATTTGTGATAGCCACTCGAACTCTTCCATGCTTGATGTATGTGTGGTTATGGGATTTGCTGAATCTGCCATGATGGAGGTTGAGCTTAATGCTCTTAATGTCGCCCATGCCATAAATTCAGCCATCATGCAAACCATGCACAACACTAACAAAATGAAAAACCCATGCCATAAATGAATGAAACTAGAACCACAATGATATCAAAAGCCATTTACCCAAATATATATTCAATTATATATGTACTTCATATGCTTGGTAAATAATAGGCTTATAAAATAATAATGAATTTAATAGTATTTTTTAATTTAATAATTTTAGGGCATACTAAAATGGGGAATATCACTTTGGTATCTTAAGGATTTAGAGCGCATGCGTGTGTGTATTTTACCGTAAGAAGAAGAAGCATCATGAGAGAAGCCAGCTAGTGCTCCGTCCCCAGTCTGATACTATTAGAGTTGCAACTATGAGCATAGAATTTTAGGTTGTTGAGAGCTATGTCTCATCTAGAGTGTAGTGGTTTACATTCCATTCATGCAGGATTGTGGCAACATCCTATATGAGAACATAATGTTTGATAGTGATGGCGTCTACTTTGTGGTGTCGTACATAAGATGAAGCGCCTTGTTCATCAATGGCACTCGTTTTCATATTTGGAGAGGGTTTTTTTTGCTTAGATTGGAGTGATCTATTTGGCATGTCATATTATAGGAGTTGGTAAAGGTGTGTGTCATTTAGCTCTCCGTGTTTAGGGATTGATGTGGGTATTGATGTCTCTATTTTTGAGGTATGCTATTGTACTTCGGTAACCTAAGAGGGTACCAACACGCAAACACCAGATCCCAGTAGAACTTCGAAGTTAAGTGTGCTTTGGTGAGAGTAGTACCAAGATGGATGACCACCTGGGAAGTCCTCGTGCTGCACCCCTTAGGTCGGGGGTTCTCTAAAACAGCCTCCCTTTAGGGTATCATCCTGAAAGGAAAAGGCTGTGTACATCCACCCCCCCCCCCCCCCCCCCCCCCCCCCCCCCCTCTTCTCTCACACCCAAGACCCTGCTTAGGCGGGAGCGCTTGGGGCATTGGGAATGTTGTCTGACACTTCAGTGGTTGGCGTGTTCGTTGGTGTCTAGGGTTTACGAGGGTATTGTTCTATTTTGCTTTTTTTTTTCTAGCTCTTGCGGGCTTTCTTGGGCTTTGTTTTGGTGGGTGCATTAGTTTATACTGAGAGTTGTCTCTTTAATTATCGAAAAAAATATGTTAAGATATCCAGAGGCTGGAAATTTTATCAATTAGGTATATTTTCTTAGAATCCGCTGACTTCTTGTAAGATTTCGATGAATGTTAAAAACTGTTGATATAGCATATGATTTTGGTAATATATATGTACCATAACATCATCATCTTCATCAAAATAGTTTCTGGACTACAATAAAAAATTACCAAGTTCTTTTGGAAGTAGGAATGCAAACAAACCAAACTTTTGGTGAACTTTTCGTGTCCAAAATTAATTAGGACTTTTTGTTGTCACTTCGAAGGCTCGATTGCTTATCTGACCAAGTTTAAGCAAGTTCAAGAAGCTTCAATAGCTGAGTTCAAACAGGGAATGTTCGAATCATTAACATTTGTGAATAGTTCGATAAGGGTTCGTTAAGATCCTGTTAAAGATTTGTTAAGCATATGTTGATAGCATGGTATTAGCTTGATAGTGGATCAATGATAGCTTAATAATAGCTTAGATAGTTAGCCTCAACATTTAGCTTGGAGTTGTAGCAAGCTTTTTTCTATAGAACGCTTGGCCTATTAATGAGATCTGACCCAACTTGATTAAACTAAGCAGCCAGGTCAAATTAGGTATTGCACAAACTAATATCTTATCAAACCATGTTGGAATAAGGGTTATAAAGTTAAATAAATGCTTTGATTAAATCAAGCTCATTAAGGCTCATCGAGCTCCAGTTTGAACAAGGAACTACTTGACTTAGCTCGACTCGTTTGCACCCCTAAGTGGAAGGTATATATATATTGCCAGAACTATTGTCTCATTTCAGTATTTTCCTACACAAATCCTCGAATCAGCAAGGGGCACTTATGATGTAGGAAAATGATCGAGTTGGATTAGCGCAAGAGCCTATGAAGAAATTCGGCCTCAAACAAGCTACAGGCTCAGGCAAAGAAGCAATCCAACAGATAAAGTCCTAAGTTTTAAGCCTCATTGGGTATGCAGGAAGTAGAAACTCATGGGAAGTGCAGATTTTGGCTCTTGTTTAGTTGGCAGGAACTAGGAAGAATGTAGGAAGTGAAAATTGCTTAACAATTTCCAATTCCTTTAAAACACAAGAAGTAACTTACCTACCCCCAATTTAGTTCTAATTCCTTCATTTTTAATTAATCTCTCACCAAGGAAGTACTATTTCCTATACTAGCAACCAAACTTTTTTTATGTACTTCCTAAAAAGTTGACATAGGAATTGAATTCCCACAAAACGTAACTTCCCACAAAAATTCAATTCATATAGCAATCAGAAGAGGCCTCAATTCAATTCAAATTAATATTATGAGTTTAAATTTAAACTTAATTCAAACTAGCAGTTAGAATTTAGTTTTTAGTCTTTTTTTTTTTTTTTTTTTGAACAAGAGAAAGCCCTAAGGCAAGCTACACAGCACTATACTCCCTATAAACAAGAGCACATATATAAGGGGAAATGCTCGACCACAAGTCATGGTTGCATTTGCCTCCTAGATTATGGCGAGCAACCCAGTAAGCCACCTCATTACAATATCGAGGAGCCCATGCAAAGAACCAATTACAAAAAGATGAAGCAACATTATGAATGTCTTCAATAACTGCCTCAATGTCCCACTGAGAAGAGGTAGACCCGTCAATTGCTTGGATGATGGAAAGGTTGTCAGATTCAAAAATGATGTTCCCCCAAGCGTGCGACATATTGAAGAAACATGCGGCTCGAACCCCTTGTGCTTCCCCCACCATAGCGGACCGCGCGTGGGTGGACGAACACCATCCCTCTAGAATTGAACCGTTAAAGAAGCGAGCCACCACGGCAATCCCTGTTCAACCCGTTGAGTCCTCAAAAGCAATGTCCACATTAGTTTTCACTATTCCTCCAAGGGGAAGTCCACCGATCCTGATCAGCGAGTTAGCCTGGATGGGATGCTTCGGGTGAAGGCGGGGGCCTATCGATGGGGGAAACCAAGAGGAAAAGTGTACCTTGTTTAGCGGCCTTTTTGGCCACTTCAATGGGGGAGGAAGTAGAGTTGGGAGTCACGAGAGCATTTTTGTTCTTCCAAAGCTCCCAACGTAAGAAACTGATCTGGGTGATGACATTTTTGGCTTTAATGAATTCTTAATGGATGGCAAGCCACCACTGATGCGTGTTCCCAAAACCCTTAAAGTTCGGCTTTTAGCCTAAGGTCGATGCAAACCAAGTGGCAATCGCGAAGGGGCAGAGAAAAAGAATATGTTCAATAGTTTCCATAGCATCCCCACATCTCAAACAAGTTGGACTATTAGTTATTCCCCTTTTTGATAAATTTTCATTAGTCACGAGGGCGTTAGACAATGCACGCCAAAGAAAGTCCTTGATTTTAGGTGGGGTATTAATGGTCCAAACCCGTTCGGTTGCTTCAACAGGATTTGCATTTGAACTTGAAGCCTTCGTCATTGCCGACTTGACCCGCCAAGCCTTGGTTGACCAAAGGGCATAACCAGATTTAGTTTTAGTCTTCTTGCTTTAAGATAGAAGTCATTTCATAATTAAAGATATTTTAGAACTTTTAGTAGTTTTAGGGTTTAAGTTATTTAAAGACTCTTTAATTATTTTCCCAATAAAAGTCAATTAAATTTTAGTCATTTAGGAGACCTTTTTAAGTTGTATAAAATTGCATTCTTTGCATTGTAAGGCCTCTTTTGATTAATTGAAATTTGTATATAATTATCTTATTTATATTATTTGGGGCACCAACACGCCATCACTGGATCCCATTAGAGCTCCGAAGTTAAGCGTGCTTGGGCGAGAGTAGTACTAGGATGGGTGACCTCCTGGGAAGTCCTCACTCTCGGGTTGAGGGCACTGGAAAACAGCCTCTCTTCAGGTTAACACCCTGAAGGGGGAAGGCTGCGTACATCCGCTCCTCCCAGACCCTGCGTAGGCAGGAGCCCTTGAGGCACTGGGTATGTTCCTTTTTATTTATATTATTTAGGTTTATTAAATAGAAAAAGATTAATTAAACTCTCTTTAGTTGTACTGTTTTTGCAATCTCGATCAAGAAAAGATGTTGAATCATTTGATCTGTTTTTGTTTGCGCATGGTACATCGCTTGGTATCAGATTTAGAATGTTTCCAATCATATGTTGCATGAGAAAAAGGATAGATGTCTGCTCACTTAGGTGTGGTCTTTAGTTCCGCACTCACAGGACGCCAATTTTTGTATTGCTATTGTTTTGCTAATTATGAAAAAAAGGATAAAAGGGATGGATCCTGTTAGTAATATCTATGAGGAAGATGATGTTGTTGATTAATAAATTACAAGTGCATTGAAGAGGATGGAGCATGATTTTGACTTATGGAGGCATTCATCGAGTAGATAGCAGAGAACCAAAAAGAAAAAAGAAAATATTTAAAAAATAGTTTTATTAGGGATAAATAAAGGTGGCCACAGGTTGGGCTTGAGCTGGCTTGTGGCCCAGCCCGTGGTCCTAGGCCGAGCACCAGGCCGGGGGCTGAGCCTCAGCTTTGCCCAGCGGGACCTGCTCAGGTCCCTATTTTTTCTTTATATATATACACACACACACATAAAAATAATCATTTCGACCCAAAAAATTATAATTTATTGATAAATAATATAAAATATAACACAATCATAATAGTGCCCTATAAAATTACAAATATATTTTGTAAAATAAAAAAGTATTATAATTTATTAAAAAATACAGCTACAACAATATAATAGTGCCCTATAAAATTATAAATATATTTTATAAGATAAAATATAGTATAACTTATTAAAAAATACAATTATAGCAATATAAATAAATCAACCTAAACTTGCTACGGTTGGTGCACTGGCTGTAGTGGAGCTAGTGTTGTCGTCTTCTTCATCGCTTGATGATTCTAATTTCAGAAGGCCTTAGTCTCTATCTACTGCAGCCATCCAGTCCTTCAAGCACACCGACATTTCTACGGTGGCCAGTACTAGCTTTGCTCTCTTTGATCCTATCAATCTACCACCTACACTAAAAATAGACTCCGACGTTACTGTAGACACTGAAAATGTTAATATATAGTAGGGCAAGTATGAGTGTATCCACATTGTATTAAAATAAAGTGAATAATTGTTAATCACAAAGTGTTATTTCTCTTAGGGCATAATATTATTTTTAGATTTCCAACTAACAGCTTAATTCGTAGAATAATTGATGTTTTGACATAACATTGAAGTCTTTTAGATTAAAAGGTTACGGTATCAATATAATATATAACGATCATATACAATGTGGACTCAGGACTAAAAAATTAACACTCCAAGAGACCTTATAATTGCGCTAACATTGGGTTCATTGGGAAAGTAGAATAGGGTATTTAAATATAATGCCAAATCAAAAAGTTTTCCATTAAATATTTTAGATGATATTTATTAAGAAAATTAAGGGGATGTTGGAAAACAAGCTTATCGTGGGCTTTAGTAGAAGGCCCAACATGCTGGCCTTTGATTTCATGGGCTCCAGTCCACACTTTGAGATGCTATTTAAATCTATAAAACAAGTAATATTATTGATAAGATAAAATATTATTATAAGAGTAGGACTGTAGCTTTTAAGATTTTATTGTAGCTTTCATTATTTGTAAGTCACATTATTACTCTGACAATAATAATTTTTTCCTAAATAACAAACTAGAATATTAGTTTTTTTTCTCCAGAATTTATGACTAGCTTTTTATGATCCAATGAACTTTCTTTTTCTTTTTGTTATTTATACCAAACATCCTTGTACTATTGTGTCATTTTATTTTATTTTTTTAGAAAGTAAAGAGAATATTAAGAGGCCTATTGACAAATAGACCTACCTCAATGATTCCTCAACAATAATCCTACTTAATTTGTTATAAGATGCTCTGAACTTCTAGTCTTTCTATCCTCCATAACACCTCTAACTGTCACTCTATCTGTTGCCTTATTACCTTCACGAAAAATGTGAGTTACTCACCTCAATTACATAGCTCTAACAAGGACCAAATATCTTCTATAATTGACTTTATTTGCCAATGACGAGATTATTCTTTGCGAATAACGTTTATGACCACTAGATTATCACCTTCCACATGTATTTGCTTGAAACCTTTATTGATGCAACGCCAAACTCAACCATCAACATCAGGGTATCTCCCAAGTAATTCCACTCACGATCAATCAAATTGCTAGCATCATTTTAGTTCTTCCACTTTGAGTTGTATCATTTTCTTTAGTATAATATCCTAGGAATATATGATCAAGAGATCTTCGTACCTACGTAATATTATCTAGGGACTCTTTCGTCCTTTCCCTTGAGTTACACCTTCTCTATAATGTTATCAAAGCAACCCTATTGGATATGCTCTCAAATATTTTTCCTTCATATGGTATTAAAGCAAAGATATCCTAATTTTCTTCTCTCCTCCAAACCCTAATTTCTACAACTGCTGCAGCCCCGCCACCCTTGGGGCGGTAACTTGCATTGTTGCCTCTCTTCCTTATGGCACTCATCTACCATCGCCCTAAGGTAGTGTGGCGCACCTTCTCTCACCGTCTTCCCCTATAATGGAAACCCTACATTCCTCCACACTTGGTGAATCAACAACCTCACCAATTCATTGAGTCCATGGTAGCCCAGCCCTTGTCCCTTCCTTCCCCTCGGCCAACTTCCTCCCTAATGGTCTTTGCCCTGCCCTCCATCTCAACATTGGGTCTCGCGGCATCCTCCCGCCTATATCCTCCTCCCCAGCTTGGTATGTTCTCCCTTGGTATTTCCTCTTCCCCAACTTCTCATGCCTACCCTAATTTTGATATAAAGAGTACTACATCTACCCTTATCTCCTCCCTTCCCAATATGTATGTTGGGATCACACCATTGTCGTTAATTCCACCCCTAATGCATGTGTCCTCTCCCTCTTCCTTGGCCTACCCAACTCACCCTCCCTCTTCTACCCTCAACTATACTGCGTCCTCGTCCCTACCGTACCTAGCAGGGAGTTCCCTCTCCCCTTCAACTATTGCAAGCCTTGTTACAGTAAAACTTGAGTCCTCCACCGACTATCCCACATAATATGAGCAAATCTAAATGATCCTTCACTCATACCATGTCATCGGATTTTTTGATGGCACAATCCCTTGCCCTACCCCTCATATCAAACAAAAAGATGGCACATCTACCCCAACCCTAGACTATATTGCTTAATACTGCATCAACCAAAGTGCACAGTCCTATTTATCCACCTCTCTTGCCCGCTTCATCCTCAATGATGTTATACATCATCCCATCTCCAACAATATGTGAGATTGCTGAACGACTTCATGACCATTCCTTAGGCAAAGAATTTGACCACGTTCCCAATGCAGTACCTTATGCAAAGACATTAAAACAATGGAAGCTTATCTCACTGAACTAAAAACTATGACCAATAACCTCAGTGCCATTGGCTTGCCAGTCCCTAACAGGGAGTTGATTCACTGTGCTCTATTTGGTCTCTCAGTTGGATATGGTCCCTTCTGTACATTCAGCCATAATTTCTCCCGGAACCTCACATTTGAACAACTGAAGACCTCTCTATTGGATGCAAAGGTAGCTATTACATGGCTCCAAGGCCGCTCTAACTTTGATCATGGCCATGCTTTGCCTACAAATGGTCAGTCACAACACTCCTTTGGTAATGGGCATGGCCGTGGTGGGCGGTGAACGAGGACTCAAGTCCAAAAGCTAAGGAAGCTATGTTGGTTGCGTCAATGGCCGCGGTTATTAGCAAGAACAACAATTGCCCAGTCATGCTCCACCGGTGCCTGGCATAGGGACGAATCTAGTAGGCTCTAGTGGGCACCATAAGCACTTTCCGCCTTGGTTTCAATCTCCAAGTACATCTCCTTGTTAGTCTACGTATGGCATACTTGGGTTTGGACCTCTTCTCTACCAGGTTCACTATTAGGTAGGTCATGTAGCCTCCCATTCTGCATATCGCTATGTCCATACTGACCTCTCCCACTTGCTTTGGGTATGTCTATCTCTGTTCCTGTTGGCTAACATGTGGTATCCAGACTCTAGTGCATCAAACCACAAGACATTTAACTCAAGTAGTTTACAAAATTTATGTCCCCATACTAGTTCTAAAACTCTTCAAGTTGGCAATGGGTCTTTGTTACCTGTCTCCCATGTTGGTTCCTCTTTTATTCGTACTAGGTCCCATCCTCTATCTTTGCCTAATGTTCTCTTTGTACCTTGTTTCACATATACCTTTTGTCTGTTAAACACATGTGTTGTGATAATATTATGTGACTAAATTAGATACTTCTTTCTTTTTTTTTTTTTATAAGGACAATGCTAGGAGGATGCCTCTCCTTCACATACACAGTCGTGGATAGAGATGGCCACGGGCCAGCCCCTGTCCAGGCTCGGGCTTGGCCCCTTTTTTAATATATAAATATGTATATGTGTGTGTGTGTGTGTGTGTGTGTGTGTGTGTGTAATCATTTTGACAAAAAAATATATATATAATTTATTGATAAATAATATAACATACAATACAATACAATAATAATTACAAATATATTTTATAAAATAAAATATATCATAACTTGTTAAAAAATACAACTATAATAATATAATAGTGTAATATAAAATTATAAATATATTTTATAAAAGAAAATATATTATAAAAAATACAATTATAACAATAGAAATAAAGTATTCTAAACTTGCTATGGTTGGTGTGGTACTTATACTGGAACTAGCATCGTCTTCTTTATCGCTCGATAATTCCAAGTTCAGATGGTCTAGGTCTCTATCTGCTGCAGCCATCTGGTCATTTAAGAGCACCGACATTCCTAAGATGGCCAGTGCTAACTTTGCTCTCTTTGATCCAAGCAATCTACCACTTGTACTAAAATCAAATTCTAATGCTACGGCAGATATTGGACATGCTAGTATATCGCATGCCATTATGGAAAGCATGAGATATTGGGCTTTATTTGAATTCCACTATTGCAAAATATGAAAATATGAATTAGCCACTTTCAGTTTGAAGTCAAGCATAGGTGACCTAGGACTTTGTTTGGGCTTTAATCGGCTAAACATATCCCACGCATATGATTTTCTTCGAGAAGAGGATGAAAAAGATGATTTAGAAGAAATATTTGTATCAGATGATAATCATTGAGAATACAAGGAAAATAAATTATGGAAATTTTCATTAAATTTAGCAACAAAAGATGTTACATCAAAAGTTGGTTTCATTTTTTTGTAAAATATTTGGGCAAATTATTGAAAACCTGTAAGTTTACAACGTGGATCAAAAACAGTGCCAGTACAATATACCATTGGTAATTCAGAATAATATTTTATAAAATTTTCAATCTTGGCTATAACAGAGCCCTGCAGTACGCGGTTGGAGGAGTTGTCTATCATCCAAGCATCAATATCTACCAATCTAGACATTGCTTGTGGAATGGATGGGTAATAACATCTAGAAAAAAATGTGGTAGCCTCTTCAAAAATAACAAATATAATCTATATTTTCTAAGTTAAAAGAACTTAGATCTACATGATTATGATGTATCAATTCAATTAAGACATCTTTAAAAGGTATGCATGTTTCTAATATTAACACCATGGATGACCACCTATTACATGTATCTAATTTAAATTGTTTAAAAGGAATGTTGTGTGCGACACAAACTTCTTTAAATTTTTTTTGCCTGATTCCAGATGTCTTAATTGCTTTAATTACTTCTCTTAAAACCACAACAGAAAAATCTATAAGTTGCATACCATCCATTACTATTAAATACAATGCATGACAGATGCAACGTAAATAAAAATATCTCCCATCTAACTTGGGCCTCATATACCTAATTTATTGTTTAGCAGATGTATTATTATTAGTAGCATTATCAAATATAATGCTGAAAATTTTGTTGTCAATCCCCCACTTACGGCATGCATTCTCAATGGCACCCGTAATTACATAAGCACTGTGGGAATATTCAAATATGCAAAATGAATTATTCGTTTTTTTTATAACATAAGAAGAATCAATCTAATGTGTAGCTATGGACATGAAAGCTACGCTGGATTTCGTCTTCCACATGTCAAGCGTCACCATGAACTTGCTCGTGTTTGCCTTTAAAACATCTTGAAAGTTGTTTTGCATATTCACATATTTTCTAAATGCGACCCGCTTCAAAGTGTTCCAAGGGACCCTTACAGCAGTAGGGTTTAAAGCAGTTTTATAGTACCGGATAAATCTAGGGTCTTCGTCGGTGGTAAACGAATTTTAAGCTGAATTTACGCATCTCATTAATTCGTGTCTATTTGTTTCTTGTGTAAACTTAAAGTATGCAAGTGCAACAGTCGCTTGCTGTACGAGAGTTTGTTCAGTTCTATCGACAGTTAACTCAGGGTGGCTTAGATGTTTTTTTTAAAGTTCCAGTCCCACTATTAAGTGGATGCTTGAAAACTTTTGGAGGATCACATAGAGTACAATATGCTTCAGCATGTTCATGATCTAGTGTAAAATGTTCCCATACAATGCTAGTACTATGTCTACTACTGCCTGTAGAGGTGTGGGCTTGAGTTTCATTGTTAGTGGGTGTGGGTTTGGGTTCAGAACATCCTGCACCACTCGATTCAGAATAACCCTACTCGTAGAGGTGTTCTTATTCTCAATCACATGTGTTTGTGTAGGTAGTTGACCTAGTGGGTTCTAAAAATGTACGTTCCTGGGTATATGCTCAACTTCTTTACCCATTTTAGGGACTTTAGACAGTTAAGAAGAGCTGGAACTAGATCGACCAGCTCTAGATGAAGATGTACTCTGTGCATTATATTGTTCATTTATAATTATAAAATACAAGTAAGAATGCAAGTAAAGTAAATAAAAATGACAAATAAATAAAATTTTGTTACTAATTTTACCGAAGGAAAAACTGAAATATGAACTTCTACAAGCTTCTACGGGTATAACATAATTGAAACTTCGAACTTGAGAGATTGAGAACAAAGAATTGATTGTAAGTAGAGAAGATAAAATTGGAAAGAAGAGATAATTGATGATTGTTGTGTGGTGAAATAAAAAAATTAGTTAGTATTTATTAAAAATAAAAGATTGTTTTTTAAGTTGCCCATTGGCCATCTCTAGTTATGGACCACTCTTTGGCTTCTGTCCCTACATCACTAGACTCGTGGCAAGAGCAGTCACTGCTGAACCTTAGCACAGACTCTTAGGACATTTAGGAAATTCAATTTTAGACATTTTGCGTCGTTGTTGTTTACTTTCCACTAGTATAAACTCTTTGAAACATCATAATGCATGCTATTTAGGCAAATCATGTGGTTTATTGTCTTATCGTTTTTTACATACAACTATTTTATGATTCAAGATCAATCTTGAATCGTAACCTAGGAAAGAGAATAAGAGATTGGAAAGAAATGAGATTAAGATGAGAATTAGAGAGAATCGAGGTGAGAAGTAGAGAGAGTTAGGGTTGAGAAGATAATTAGGATCAATATCATTGAATGGATGTTGATTACAATTGATGAACCCCTATTTATATAAAATCAAGCTTAAGGACAATATCTAACTAAATTCACTTCACCTAGACCTAACTAATAACCACCTAACTCACTTGCTAATCGACATTCCCACCTAACTACCTAACAACCCTTACTTCACCTAATACAATATAAGAACACTTACTGCTATACTACACATAGCTAATACAACTAAAGAAATACTAATATTAATGACTTATACTACTTATTGCTACCAATGAATTATTAGTACTTAATCCCACATATCACAATCATGACAGTACACCCCCTTTTAGAGATTCTTGCCCTCAAGAATCTTATTAGAGAGTTGTGACTTAAAGAACCCTTATTGTTGCTGAAATTGCAGCTGGAAGAGTACTTATTATTGCAGAATTGCGCTTGTTGTTGTAGTATGTACATCCGAAATAAGTACAATAGGAATCTGAATTGCAGCTTGAAATATGCCACACGAATCAAGTAACATGCTGCCTTCCACTTGCTTTGGCTTGGAAACTTCACTTAAGCAGCTACTATGTATTTGTCCAGTACCCCTTTGCTATTGCAATATGAGTAAATAACTTACAAATATCCTCCCATTTGTAAGGCTTCACTATGAAGTCCCTAGCGCTCTTGAAGTAAACATGAAGTCTCTTGGCTCCTTGGTTAACAACTTGATCCAATTGCATTACATATTTCTTGTCTGAATCAACATATTTCAAAAATGAATTAATAGCAGTATTGATGCCATTACTCCCTTCCCAAGCCTGCTTGGATGTTCTAGGAATCCAAGATTTGGATTGAGGTCCTTCTAATGCCCTAAACACAACATTGGATTGTCCTAATCTCATGCTCTTGTCCATGTACGGCTTTTCAAAGATTCTAAGTGAAATGGAGTAGCAGAACGAAAGCATCGAATTGTAAGTGAAATGGTATGGATGCTCCTTTTTCAAGCTCACTTTCCTCCTCTGTTTCGAGATGATGCAGCCTGCACAACTTGTTTTATCATCAACAGTTTCCCGACGCCTATCTTAGAAAATCTCTGTTTTGAAAATCTTTTTAACCATGCATCAAATTATAACATGTTTTGCATCTTTGAGAGTGCATATTATAACATGTTTTGCATCTTTGAGAGTGCATGGTATCCTAACATTATTCCCCGTACCCCTCATAAATTAGGGCCCCGCTCTATCCCCTGTCTTTCTTGGGTATGCGGTGCACCTACAAAGTATATAGATGTCCATATCCTGCCATGGATCAAGTGCACATTATTCAGCATGTGTACTTCATGGAAAACATTTTCCCCTATCCTGGTCTAGTGCCTAGCTCAGCGATGTCCCCTAATACTTGTGTGGTTTAAATTCCATTTTACGTCTCCACCACACCGCCCGGCCATGTTTGCCACTATTGCACGCTGCACCCTTGGCTAGTGGCATGAATCCCCCACCCCGTATGGCATCAAATCCCCCCTAACCTGTCCTATTATCCCTTCTCCTGGAGCTCTGACTGTCTTAGATAATGTGTGACACCCAACTATGCCTACCCATCTATTCATGTAGGGGGTGCTAGCCCGGTCTTTGACCCCCTGCTATGGAGGCTCCAACCATCTACGGTGGGGCTTCATTGCCCATAACCACAGATGCTCCCACCACACAAAACACCAACTCCATGGTCACTGGACTCATGGATGGCATACACAAGTCCAAACATACTCTCACTCTTTCATCCATCACGGGGGTACATTAACCTATATGTTCTTCTTAAGCCATCAGAAATCCTCAGTGGTAGGATGCCATGGCTAAGGAATTTAATGCACTTCTACAAAACCACACTTGGAACCTTGTTCCGCCTTGTCCTCCCCAAAATGCAGTAGGAAGTATGTGGAAGTATAAGGTTAAGTATATAATTGATGGTTCTATTGACCAGTTCAAAGTGAGGCTTGCTGCCGAATGCTTTTATTAGCATGAAGTCCATGTCTGCTTTGGAACATTCAGCCCTGTCTTTAAACCCACCATCAGTTTTATATGTGCCTTGGCTGTAACGAACTGCTAGCCTATCCACCAAATTCATGTTAAAAATGCCTTTTTACATGATTTTTTAATTTAAAAGGTTTACATGAAACAACCTTAGAGCTTAGTCCACCTTAAGTTTCCTAGCCATGTATGTCACCTACACATGGCCCTATAAGGTCTCAAATAGGCTCCTCGAGCTTGGTTTCCAGAGGTTTAGTTTGTTTCTTTATAGGCATGGGTTCCACTATAGTAAAGTAGACCACTCTTGGGTTCGAATATAGTAAAGTAGACCCTTTGTTATTCATTCATTACTCACCCACTGACATTGTTTGCTTCTTTCTCTATGTTGACAACATTATCCTCACTAGCTCCTGAAGTTGAATATGCCAAGCTGGCCTTGAATGGCTTGGATATTGAGTTTACAAAGAAATCTGAAGGCCCTAATTTCATAATGCTCTAACAGCTGGCAAAATGTGCCACTACAGTACGAGGCTATCTTGAAAAAAGAAACCCTTAAGAAGAATAGCGTGTACGACATTTAGGTACACACGACCTAATCCAAGAGGATGAGGATCCTCCGTATTAGATTGACATTGCAGAATACGTCAAGGGACCTGTTATGGCTTGCAATCCTTTGGTTAAAAAAGATATCCAAGCCAGGAAGTCTTATCAATCCCAAGACTTGAGAAAATACTTGTTTGACCTCTCAAGAGCTGATGTAATATTCCATTGGCTTGACGCAAATAACAAACTCAAGATCAGGGGAAAACGTAGAAAACCTGACCCAAGTTCTATTTAGGGGAAGGTATACTGTAAATGGCACGATTAGTTGACCCATTCAACGAAGAATTGTATCATCTTCAGAAGCGTGGTTCAGGATGGCATAAAGGCAAGGGAATTGATCTTCGTGGAAGAAGAACAAATGGGTATTGATAAAGATCCCTTCTCTAGTCTTTCTCAAGTTAATATAATCGAGGTAGCAAAGCCTTACGATCTTCATAATGGCTAAACAAATGGCAGATCTCTTTGTAGGATGCTTACAGACAAAGATAATTTGGTTGTAGCCAATGCTTTGTTTGACAGACTCTTAGAGTCAGGAACACTGAGGTTCCCTAAAACTTTGGTGAGATTCCTAGAAGGTTACTACAAGTGGCATATCATCACTGAACATCTGACATGCGATTGTGTTATGTTCGGCAGATTCCTAAAAACGTAGTTAAAGGAAGAAATTATTTTTCTCTTCAAGAAAGAAGAGTTAGCCATGAGGATTCTTACGGACGGCCATTGGCAGACAGCCTTTGCTTCTAAGAAACAGGCGTCAATGGAGCTCTTGTACTTTAAGCATGACCTCTGTGGGGGTTGTGGCAACAAGTTGGCATCTGAGATGAAGACACTAAGCCTTGACCCGAAGAAAAATCAAACTCTCTCGACAAAGATATCACTAACGGCACCTCCTCGAGGTCTTACTTCAAAGATTTAGATCACTATGAGGACTAGGAATCGAAGGAGAAAATCTAAATACCACCTACTGGACGTGGACACTAGTCATGGAGAATGATAGTAAGGATACCAGCCCTCTGGAGTCTGATTCGTCTGGAGAAGGAGCCAACTTGATCAAGAGGAGGTTCGTCCCTCTAGTTTTACTCAAATCAAGAAGATGAGGTAGCTATGGAAAAAGGCAGCTCAATGAAGGACTTTGTTCGACACTTGCTTAGCTAGGCTCTCTCAAGAGGAAGCCAATGTAAGCCCAAGAAAATTGAGCCAATGGATCTTGAAGACCTGACAATTGGATCCAAGCCTGTTGCTACTGCCGAAAAAAGGGAAACCACTCAAGAAGCTTGAGAGATGGACTAGTCTGTCATCTTTTGAAGAGCAGGAATCTTGGCAGGACCATCACGGTAGGAGTTCCCTAGCTTGAAGATATGTTGATGATGAAGAGGAACATTCCCCCCTCAGCATCAACATAGTGAAACTCTAGGCCATGTTAACCTAACATTGTCTGACATTGAGAATGACTTCCACAAAGAAGACCTTCCCCAACCCATGGAGGAGTCGCGCGCCCCAGCGACTGATCCAAAGGACCAACCTCTAGTGCAGGGACTATCGAGGTCTGATTGTAGCAAACTCATCAATTGCTAGATTGGTATCAGCTTGAGCAACGAGGAAAGAGGCAGAGACTGAAATCTTGGGCATCATCAGATCAGAGGAAGTGAAGAATGAAAAGTGCATTGGATGAAGATTAAGAGATTGACGGAGCAGAAATTTGAAAATTTTGAGCCCTAACTGTCATAGACATGAGGGATGAAAAAGCAAGCAATGCACGGCATTCTCTTGAGATCCCTGTAGATGTTAAGGGTCAGACCAGGCAAATTTTGTACCTATTTTAAATTTTAATTTACCAACGGATAAAAGGGGGGCATTTGTTTACATCCTAAATTCGAATGGGCTGGGATGACGCTATTTTGAGCAAAGTGCCATGTGCTTAACACGTGTGGCCTCACTCAAGAGGAATTAAGCCTTTGGTTGCTGAAATAACAGCGTCTCGAGTGCAGCATCTTGAAGAAATGATCACCCTGACAAGGGTATCAATCACTAAAGGACTCGAGATGGTGGAAGGGTAAAAGGAGCTTGAGTTCAAGGGACTTCTAAGAAGGCCGCAAGACAGATGGTTTTCAGGCTCGAGGTGGTTATTAGGAGAGCAATCTCAGATACTTAGGCCCAAAGCTTAATCAAAGAGGACGAAGGTTTCTAGAAGTGACTTCTGCTAAGATTACAAATGTAGGCACCAAGGAATTCCCTCCAATACTGAATTAGGAATATGTTCATTAATATTTTGCGTGTATAAGAGGAAGCTTAGTGGCCTGGGAAGAGTTGCCGTGAATTAGAAGCAGCAGTTATCCTCCATTTTCTACAAATGAAGGGCTCTACGCCAATCCGAACAACAACGAAAACACAATACAAAACTTCATTAAGTTTTCTTTACAGCACACTTGTGTGTTTTTCTTAAGAGCTGAGCAACTTAGCATAGCTTAGCTTAACGTAGAACTTACTGTAGTTGTTTCGCTAGTAATACAGCTTCTCAGGCTTCGGGTCTGAACTTCAAGTTTTAATCTTATTCCCAAATTTCAATGAGTTGAGAATTGAGGCTTTAGTTGAAGGCTTTGACAGCTTAGGCTTGACCTTGATATTTTTGGTCCTAATTCAATGACTTGAATACAATTTACTCCACCTTATTCTTGTTAGACCTTAACTCATTCGAGTTATTGTAAGTCAAGCGTGCCAAGCTTAAAAACTTAATTGACTCAGGCTTGTAAGTGGACTACTGAGCTCTTGCGTTTGTGTCCATCCCAGTCACTGACTTTTAAGTGTACAAGAAATGGTTTCTATGGGTCCTACTCCGTCACTGTAACTGCCACTTCAATTAGGTACATATCCTTTATTTTTAATTTTATATATATATAGACACACACACACACTAAAGTCCTGTTAATTGAAGCATAAGCTGAACTTACTGTATTACCAAAGTCAGATCCACCAACATACCATAACCTTTTCTCCGAAACATTGAGTGTTTGATGTCAAATACATGCCGATCGTATTTAGATTCGCTGCCTATTCATAGTGAGTCCCTTTTGCACGTTTGTTTTGTTTATCATTTTATGATGGCCTCATCACACTTAACTGCAAACAAAATAAAGCAAAATGCTGCCCTGAGAAGGAAACAAATTAAAGGGACCAGATATAATTTGAGCCGCTCCCTGAAAATGTTGATGTTAGAACTATTCTGCTCCTTTCTTTGGAGTTCATGCAACTAGGACTAAAGAAGGCCTCCTGGGAGATGTTATAGCAGCAAATGGGGATCCTGTTATGATCCGGGTTTGATGAGGATCTAGGGGGCTTCGGGTGCTGCACGGTTGCTACTATATGATGAAAGTTAGTGTACGGAAGTTGTATTAGCTAGTTGATATTGTAACTAGAATAAGTCTTGATGTAATTAGTAGCTTAAGCTTTTGTTGAGTCATGGAATAAGTGAAGTCTAGAGCTTAGGTGGTCAATGCCGGTCCATAGTGTCGGCTAAGTAGGTGGTTGGTGGTTATAGCATGAGTTAGATGCAATGTAATAAATCATATCATGTAAGTAGTATAAATAGTAAGGCTTAGGCTTGTAATCTCATAACTTTGGTGAATAAATTGATATCTTTCGATATTTCTCTCTACTTCTCATCTCCTTTCCCTTCTTTCTCACTAAACTCTATATTCTTTTCTCATCTCATACTTTCTCTATCCCAACCAAGGTTAAGGCTCAAGAGAAATCTTTGAAACCTTAACAGATCCCCAGGTGGAACTTGTGCCATAAATAAAGTTAATACCCCAACATCCAAACTGCCTGATGATTCACATGACAACATGACATGATGTTTGATGGGCCTAATATCATTCGTAAGCACAGTGAGGCCAAATTAGATGGCATTCTGGTGAATAGGGTCTTAGTGGATAATGGCACGGCAATCAACATCCTTCCTTCTTATATGTTGGGGGTCATTGGTAAATCTCGAGATGACCTAATTACTTCGGATGTTGCAATTTGTGGCTTTTTTGGAGCTACTGCTAAGTCTGAAGGGGTCATCCTGATTGAGTTGACTATTGGTAGCTTAAGCAAGTTAACAGTTTTCTTTGTTGTGGATACTACATCAAGCTGCAAAGCTTTGATCGGAAGAGATTGGTTACATGCCAATTATCGTATCCTGTCTTTGTTGCACCGGTTGATAATTTTTTTAAACCATGACAAGTATGAGATTTTTGTGGCAGATAACAAGCCATTTATGGCTTGCTCCATCTGTGTTGAGGCAAAGTTTTACGAGGATGGTGGGGGCCTACTTGATGTCAAAAGGACCACTGCACAGTCTACCTAACAACAAGACACAATAACCATCTGTGATAGCCCACTTACGGAGACTGAAGTTGGTCAGGTTGAGGTAAGGTCTGGAAACTCATATTTCTGTGGATACATGAGGGCCCTTCTTGAAGAAGGAGATCTCCTTGGCATGTCAAAACTATTATGCGAGGGAGCCAAGACCTCCCACTAATGGCCTAAGAGGCCATTTCCTCAACACTGGCAAAGCTCGTGATTTGGCATGTTGAGGATCAACTTTTGGTTGAACAGATGAGGAAAGAAAAAGAGCTAGAACTCTCTAACTTAAGACCATACTAGCCAAGATGGAGGATTTAAGGGCTAAAGTTTAGGACCCCCTTCTCGAGGTCAACTTGGGCACTTCAAAAGACTCAAGACCTGCCTATCTGAGTGATCAGCTTTTTGAGGAGCAGAGAAAGCGGTATTTAACCTTGCTTCATGAGTTCAAAGACTGCTTGACTTGGGACAATCACAAGATGCCAGGCGAAGACAAAAAGGTGGTTGAGCATAAGCTTCCCATCAAGCCAAGCTCGAGGCCCATCATTCAAGCCCAGAGGAGAATGCCCCAACAAGTCACTGATTTGTTTAAGGAGGAGATTGAAAGACTATTAAAGGCCAAATTAATTAGGACTGCCAGGTATGTTGATTGATTGGCAAACTTTGTCCAGGCCATTAAGAAAAATGGCCAAATTAGGGTCTATATTGACTTCGGAGATCCGAATGCAGCCACCCCGAATGATGAATACCCAATGCCAATTGCTGACATGCTCACTGACTAGCCTCGAGGCATGAGGTCTTGTCTTTTATGAATGGCTACTGTGGGTACTACCAATTTATGATTACTTTGAAGGATACCCATAAAACAGCATTCCGTTGCCCTAGGTCAATAGGAACCTTCGAGTGGGCGGCTACGCCATTCGATTTGAAAAATGCTAGCGCCACCTACCGAAGAGCCATGAACATGATCTTTCATGACCTCATTGTGAGACCATGAAAGTCTACATTGACGATTTCATGGTCAAATCAAAGTCCTAAGTCAAACACTTGGATGACTTGAAGGGGGCATTCCTTAGAATGAGGAACCACAACCTCAAGATGAATTCGTTGAAATGTGCCTTTGGCATACGCGCTAGGAACTTTTTTGGTTTTCAAATACACCATAGGGACAATGAGGTGGATGTTAATAAGACTAAGGCCATTCAACAAACCAAACCGCCTTCAAGAAAAAAAGAGCTCCAATGCTTTAATTTCCTAGGACGTTTCATCTCGAAAGTCGCAAGAAAAACTAAAGTCTTCTCTTCGCTACTGAGGCTCAAGACTGAAAAGGACTTCTAGTGGAAGGAGCCACATCAAGCAGCTTTAGAGGCTACTCAAGGAGTACTTGATTAGGCCACCAATTCTCATTCCACCAAAGCGAGCCAAACCTTTGAAGAGTTATGTTTCTACTTTTGACGAATCTATGAGTTCCTTACTTGTAAAAGACAATAAGCAAGGATTTGAATAGACTGTGTTATGCCTTAGCCATTGCTTGAATGAATGTGAAATAAGATACTCGTCAATTGAGAAATTTTGTCTATCTTTATTATGTGCATCAATAAAATTGAGACATTACTTCTTGTCACTTACCATATACATGGTTGCTCAGATAGATATCCTTAAATATATGATAGATAGGTCCTTGATGAGGGAAAGATTGAACAAGTAGAGTATTGTTTTACTTAAGTTTGAGTTAGTCTATGTTTCACAACAGTTAGTTTTCCTTAGAGAACTTTTAGTAAACCACCCAAACATTCATATTGGCTTAGATTACAAGCCAAACCAGCTCCTAGTGGTGGAAATGGTCTAAACTCTACTTTGATGGATCAAGGACCAATTCGAGTGCTAGAGTTGGAGTTGTGATAGAATCCCCTACCGAGATTATCACTAAGTTAGCTATTACTTTAGTTGGAAAATGCTCCAAAAACATGGCAGAGTATGAGGCATTAATAATAGGCCCACAAACTCTCTTGGAAATGCAAGTCCTCAATGTCGTTATGAAAGGGGATTCTAAGCTAGTAATTTGCAAACAAAGTGGAAGTTTTAATGTTCGAGCAACACTTCGAATAGATACTTTTCAATAGTGAAAAGCCTTTTGGATAAGGTCAATGGTGTGCAGTTTCAGCATATCCCTAGATAACAAAACAAAGCAGCCAATGACTTGGCTCAGTTAGTTTTAGGGTATAAATTGCCCAGGACTTGGTGCGAAGAAACCATGGTCATCAAGCCTAAGGTTGTGGACCATTATATTGAATTCACTAAGTCTTCCAATTTTGAGAGCGAAGCTATGCCAAGTGAACACTTGAATTGTTTTGAAACCATCAAACTGTACTAAATTAACACAAGGATTGGAGGAGGCCTTTAATGGATTACATCAAGAACCCTCAAAATTACATTAAGGACAAAAGGATGAAAATAAGAGCTTATAGATTCCATCTAGACGATGGATATGGAGTGTAATACGAAAGGGACGCTAGTGGAGTGCCTCTCAAAGTGTCTTGATTTGGATGAAGCTATGTTAGTGATGGAAGGAGCCCATAAAGGTATATGTGGATCCCATTTAGTTGACAACAAAATGCATTGGCTCATTAGACATTATGGCTATTACTAGCCATCAATGATGGATGATTGCATAAAATATGCCAAGAGATGCACAACATGTTAAAGATATGGGTGTGTTCCAATGGTCCATGCAACTGAGATACATGCTATTATCAGACCGTGGCCCTTCAAATGGTGGCAATAGACATCAGAGGGGAAATCTAATCCCCTTCTAATAAGCAACAATCTTACATCCTCGTAGCCACGGACTACTTCACAAAATTGGTGGAAGCTAAATCATACAGGAATATCAATTAGTAAGATTTGATTGACTTTATTAAAGAATACATCTTGTGTGGTTTGGTATCCCTGATACCATAACTGTGGACCAAGCTAGAGTGTTCAATGGGCAGAGGTTAAGGATTTCACCTAGAGTTTCAGTGTAGAAATCATGAATTATACTCCTTATTATGTGCAAGCCAATTGCCAGATAGAGTCAACAAACAAGATTCTGAAGGCCAATATTGAAAAGATGATCGAAGACAATCTCAAAAAGTGGCATGAATTGCTATCGGATGCTCTTTGGGCTTACAGAACATCCAAACGCGATGCGACTGGGACAACGTCCTTCCGGTTGACATATGGCTGTGATGTCGTGCTCCCAATGGAAGTAATAGTTCAGTCTATTAGGTTGGCTCATCAATGAGAGTTTTCTAAACTTGAGTATGAGTAGGTTATGGTGGAGAAACTAACTAACTTAGACTAAGTTAGGCTTGACACCCTTCACAAGTTAGAAAAACCAAAAAATAGGATGGCCAAAGCATATGACAAAAAGGTCAAACACAGGTCTTTTGACTTAGGGGATATAGTCTAGAAAGTGGTTCTACCCATTGGCTAGAAAGATAGTGTCTTTGGGAAATGGTCTCAAAACTGGGAGGGCCCATTTAGAGTCAAGCGGTATTTGGAGGCAATGCTTACTTACTCCAAGATCTAGATGGGAGGGCTCACCGGAGGGCTATTAATGGAGGGTTCCTAAAGAAATATGAGCCATTAATTTGGAATTCTAACAAAGAAATCCTTAAGTACAGATTCTCTGAATTATAGTCAATTTCAATATCAATGACTAGAGGATCAACAACATGATCCTTAGGATAAGAAAGAGGGAACCACCATGCTGAGAGACATGTTTGAAAATAAATGCATATTTCATTAATATTATCAAAGAGCACATGGCATATAAACAAAGTAATACAAGCAAGTAACTTGTATCGCCAAGAAGCTCTTTAAAAAAAAGAAAGGAAAACTAAAAGAGTTGAGTCCTAATGCTCACTAAGGATTCTTCTATAGAAGATAATTGGCTGGTTGTATTGCTCATATCGTGGTCTAAGGAAAGGGCTTCCTCTTCGAGAAATTGGCTGCTTCTTTGGAAATCTGTAGTAGATTCCTTGAACCTTCCAACCATAGTGCCTCGAAAGGAAAGTTGTTGTCTCAGGGAAAACAGTTCTCCCTTAAGATGACCCAATCTCTCCTCCAAGTGATGAATTTCATCCTCGAGGCCTTTGATCTCTAGAGTTCACCGGCTTTGGGTCTTTTTAGCTGCTTCAATTTCTTCAAAAAGAAGTTGTAGGCCACTAACTTGGCAGCATTGCTCTATTGATGAAGTGTTAGGACCTCATCGTTCACCTTCACAAGCACTAGCTCCATGAGTTCGAGTTCTCTGGCGAAGGCAGGAGCCACCTTAGGGTTTTCCTTTAAGGCTTTCGCCAGAGCTACAGCCTTTTGAAAGTTAGCCCTTACAACTAGGGTCAAAACAAGGAGATGAGCAAGTTCCCTTGGTCTCTAGAATCTCGGGGACACTTGATCTAGTTGTTGGAAGGCCAACCTGCCACTTGCTCCTAGCTTCTCAAAAAGAGACATCATCCCTCCGAATGATGAAGAAGGAATAGCTCTTGGAGGTGTGACCCATAAATGGCTGAACATCAAAAGGAGTTTGATTGAATCTTAACGTTGGGAAAAGAACCAAGGTTAGGGGAATTATTCTTACTTCTAAAACCTCAGCTTAAGGAAAAAGGACTTTTTCTGGCATCTTTGCCATTAGAACTTCGGCTAGCTCTTTAACCACGGGGACGTCTTCCTCGAGGGGAGCCTCTAGGGAATAATGCTTGCATTTTAGAGCCAAATATGGATTGAGACATCAAGAGTTGGGAAGCTAGGTTACAAAATCTTACCTGCGAAGATCTCTTTGATAGAGTTTGAGCCTCTTGGGAGGAGGAATGGAGCCTCCACAAGGCCCCGGTTCAAGGAAGCTGGGACAGAAACCTCTTCAGAAGGGTAGCTGATTATTGGCTCCACAGTAGGAGTAGCCATGACTCCTCCTTCCTCAGCACTTGAGCTCAGTGGTTCAATACTCTAACTGAGCTCTGGTGCATTTTCTTGAGGTGGAAAATCTTGTATCTCAACAATAACTCGAGCTAGTGTTTTCAGAAGCTGAAAAAAGGGCCCAGTTAGCAGCTGCTTTGACAGAGATGAATAAGACAACAATTAAAAAAATTCAATACCTCTAGTTCAGGGAGCTTGGCTCTTCTTTTTCTCACTAGCTGCAAGATGGTTACTTCTTCATCTTCTTCCTCGTCTGCTACTTGAATGGTTCCTTTAAGAAGAGTTGGGGGAACCTCATTCTATTTTCTCTTCCTTGAGCCACCAATCTCAAGGGCTAGTGGAGAGATTCTTGGTGAGAATTCCTCTGGCAACATCTCGGAGAAGCTCCTGGATTTGGTGCTCATAGGAGTCCCTTTGACAATTAATGCTGCAAAAAGAAAGGAAGAAGATCAGTCTTTGTTAATAACCACCTAAAAATAGAACTAAAGCATACTTCAGAGGTAGCTCTTTACCTAATGGTGCATTCCGTGGTGTTAGCCTGATGCTAACTGGCTGGCTTCCTCTCGAGCTGGGACTTGTACGTTCAAAAGAAGGTATAAAATATCGCTTGGTGTCTCTGGCCTCCAAAGAGGACCAATAGGCTACGAACCGAGCTGCAAAATGAGCTGTGGCACATGGACTGTGCCTAGGACAACGGGATACCCATAAAAGGATTTGTTTTCTTAATTCAACTCATGAACCTCTTTGTGTTGAGGGATTTGAACAAAGATCCTCTTGGCCCACCAAAGGTCTTTGGTCCTTATACTGGGAAAGGAAATCATCCTAACAAATACAGACTATGTCCTACAAGGCAGAGTGCTGGCCAATTAAGTATCATCACACACAGAAGCTGAAGGTGGTGGAGATGAGAATGTTGAGATGGATGTGTGGACACACAAAGAAGGATAGGATCAAAAGTGATGTTATAAGAAGTAAATTAGGCGTGGCCCTAATCGAGAATAAGTTGAGGGAGCAATGTTTGCGGTGGTTAGGGAATGTTAGGAAGAGACCAACCACTACCCCTGTCAAGAAATACGAACAACTCCATATTACAGTTGGGAAGAGAGGGAGAGGACGGCCAAAGAATAGTCAGATGGAGGCAATTCGACAGGACCTCACCTATCTCAACCTAATTGAGGAGATGACCCTAGATAGAGCTCAGTGGACGATCAGTATAGCTGGAATCGATATAGCGGTATAGGAGCATCAAGCACTCCTAGTTAGTTCTAGTGCCAAGAGGCTACATGCATGCCTATTTGTATATATGCAGCTGTGTCGTATGCTAGACACTTAGTGCCCTTATGGCTTGTTGCCTTGTGATGTCTTGCTATTCGCTGCTGTTACTCTCTATACTCTCTACATACTTGCAGTGTGTTGTATGTAGGCCCTTTCCCCTAGGTTCTTGTTTGCATTTTACCTTTTGCTCTTGCTTATGTGCTCCCATGTTTTTCATGCTTCCCATGCTTTCCATGCTTCCCATGCTCTACATGCTTATTAGGTTGCGGGTCCTTAGAAACAGCCTCTTGTTAGGGTATCACACTAAAGGGGTAAGGCTGCATACATCCTACCCCTCCCAGACCCTACTTATGCGGGACCCATTGAGGCACCGGGCTTCTTCTTCTTCTTCTTCTTCTTCTTCTTCTTCTTCTTCTTCTTCTTATTGTACAGGTAAAAGAAACATCTTGGACCATGCCAAATTGCCTGGAAAACAACCCAGGCCTTTAAGTCTCCACGCCAGGATAGGTCTAGTGATAGAAGAATAGGTCTTGAGGCCACAAGATTGCCTACCAGATCTATTATGAGTTGATATCCACAAAGACTTCATAATGAAGGTCAAGTTTTCTGAACCAACACGAGGGACGAGGTTTCTCTCCCTAAGGCGAGTCCATTGAGTGCCCTTCCTATCTCGAGGAGACATTAATCTCTCAAGGCATTGGTCAAAGAACCATCGTAGGGATGAGTGGACCTCACAATGAGAATATTGTTCCTTAAAACAAGAGACCTCCTCAGTTGTGGGAGTGTAACGGGCAGAGCTCGAGGAAGTCGGCTTGAGCCCAAAGCTTGACTAGCCAAAAGGGACCACCTATTTGGACAGCATAGTGCTTAACTATGTCCCTAAAACATCCATATACTTGGGCCAAGAATAAGGGTCCTAGGACTAATGGACCACTACTAAAAAACAGGTTAACAGCCATGGTCTTGATAAACTAAAGTACTGAGTAGAAGCAGTTTGCAAAGAAAAACGTGTTCAGCCAAAACAAGTAAAAGCATGCCTCTTCTTCTTTGAAACCATGTCCAAAATCATGAGCCTCTGTAACAAATATTTTGACAAAGGACTCATAACCACCAGGTAAATCGATGAGAGAGAAATAAGAGGCAAAGGCTTCAGCCTTTGAAGAACTAAAAGAATCAGGAAGTAGTTATTCTCCTCCTAATGAAAGACCTGTCAAGGCCGCTATGTCCTCTAAGATAATTCCAAGAAAACCCTCAGGAAGACAAAAGTGTTATATCAAGTGTTCTAACAGCAAGTAAGTACCGCCATAATGGGAATCATACTTAAGGTTAATGGTGGAAAGCCTGATGGCTTTATAGATGTTGAGGTTCTTCATTTTTCTCCATGGGTCAACATTGGCTTGTAACCCATTTGGCGTAGTGCTTTGTTAAATATGTCCATCCTTAAGGCACTGCTTCTTTGCAGATGCATCTTTCTCCCCGAGATTGCCATGCAAAGGCTGTACGAAGTAAAGGAGACTCGTTAATATCTGGAAACAAACCTGGAAGGCTAGGAACATCATGAGATAGGTCAAAACTGGGTCCTGGGGCATATGATACAAAAGAAGATGAACGGTCATTATCTGGTAATCAAGAAAGATCTTCTTTGATGGTGTTGAGATAAATTAGACTTTGAATCACATCAGAGACCATTGAAGTATCAGATTGGAGCAAACGCACTAGTTGCTTAATAGGCTGTCAGCCTGGGGAAAGGGAGCAGAGATGGCGAGAGAAATTTGAGCCATCGGTGGATCAGTTTCAAGAAGACGCAAAGGGATGAATGCAGATTGAATCAAGAATCAAAGACTCAAGAGCAACAGAAAGCAAGTATTTCAAAGAGCGCTTGATTATAGTAAAGTGAGAAAGCACACAGTAGAAAAGCGAAGATTTCAAGCCCTAACTGTCATACTAATAGACATGCGAGAAAGAAGAGCAAACGATAAAACAGTGATCTCTCATGCTCCATGTAGCCATTGAGGGTCAAATCATGATTTTTTCCCGTTGTAAATTTAAATTTACCACCGGCTAAAAGGAGGGCATTTGTTTACACCCTAAATTTGAGGGGACTGGGACAACGCCACTTTAAGAAGAGTGCCACATGCCTAAAACATAAGGTCTTTCTCATAGAGATAAGCTTTTAGGTGTTGAGGTAATGGCATCTCAAGCCCAGTATCTTGAGAAGGTCATCACCCTAAGGAGGGTAGCAACCACTCAAGGGTTGATTTGGTTGAAAGGCAAAAGGAAGCTCGAGCTCAAGGGGCCGCCAAGAAAGCTACAATACAGGTGGTTTCCAAGCTCGAGATAGTTACTTAAAGCGTAATGTTTTATACTTCAACACCAAGCTTAATTTAAGAGAATGTGAAGCTTCTGGAGAGAACTTTATAGAGAAATTCAGACATTGGCTTCAAGAAATTCTCTGTAAAATTGAATAATGAAGACGTTCAAGAAGAACTTTAATGGCCTGAAGTGGGGAGAAAATGACGCAATATTAAGGGGCAGCCGTTCGTTAGTTTACCTGTAAATAATGGAAACTGTTGTAGTCCAACAAACACACAAAGGTAATACAAACTTCTTCAAGTTTTCTTTACAGCACACTTGTGCTTTTTTCATAGGAGTAGCGTAACTTACCATACTTGACTTAGCATAGAACAACTTACTGTACTTGATTCTTTTGTAATACAATCTAGGTATGAACTTTCTGTTTTAATTTGTCCCAAAAATTTCAACAAGTTGAGAATGGAGGCTTTAGATTAAGGCTTTGATGGCCAAGGCTTGACCTTGATTGCGTTGGTCTTAACACTACAGTCATTGCTTAATATGTCTGTTGAACTTAGGTTCGCGACATTGATTAGGACTTTAAGGCCAAGGCTTGACCTTAATTGGTCCTAATCCAGTAACCTATATACGATTTGCTCCACCTTAATCTTATCAGACCTAAACTCATTCAAGTTATTATAAGTCTATGGCGCCAGGCTTAAAAATCGAATTGACTCGGGCTCGCAAGTAGACTGCAGAGCTCTTGGGTTTGTCTCTATCTCAATACCTAGCTTTTAAGTGCATGAGAAAAGGTGCTTGTGGGCCCTGCTCCGTCGCTGTAACTGCCACTTGAATTAGGTCCACATCCTTTAATTTGCTGTCAACATATACATTAAGAAATCCAAAAAAAAAAAAAAAAAGCCAAGTTTTCTTAATTGAAGCATTAGCAGAACTCACGGTATAATTGAAGTCAGATACACGAAAATATCACAACCGTTTCTCTGAAAACGGTGAGTGGTTGAGATCAAAGACGCATGATTCGAATTTAGGCTCAACCCTTAGTCACAATGAGTCCCTTTTGCATTTTTGTTTTAGTAATGATTTCACAGCGACCACATCACACTTAATTATAAATAAAATAATGTAAATAAAAAAGCCAAAGCTCGGCCGGGCTTTTTTTCTTCAATAAATATGTATATATATATATATATATATTTATATACAATATAATCATAATAGTGCCTGATAAAATTATAAAAATATGTAATCCTTTTTACCAAAAACTTATAATCTATTGATAAATAATATAACATACAAATACAATACAACACAATCATAATTATAAATATATTTTATAAATAAAATGTATCATAACTTGTTAAAAAATACAGCTATAACAATATAATTGTGCCATATAAAATTACAAATATATTTCATACAATAAAATATATTATAAATAATAGAATTATAAAAATATAAATAACTTAGTCTAAACTTGCTGCGGTTGGTGCGGTACCTGGTGCTGCGGTCGTCTTCTTCATCGCTTAATGAACCTCGGTCGGTCTTGGTCTCTATCTACTGCAGCCATCCAGTCCTTCAAGCACAGCGATATTTCTAAGGTAGCCGGTGCTTGCTTCACTCTCTTTGATCTAAGCACTCTACCACCTGCATTAAAAGCACACTCCGATACTACTGAAGACACCAGACACATTAGTATATCGTGTGTCATGATGGAAAGCATGGGATATTTGGTTGTATTTGAACACCACCATTTTAAAATATCAAAATATGGATTCATCTCTGTCGGATCGAAGTCATGCATAGGCGAACGCATGTGCAAATTTTGCTCATCATATGACGTGAGATTTTGTTTGGGTTTAATCTATTTAACATATCCCACGCATATGATTGTTTTTTCGAAAAGGACGAAAAAGATGATGTAGAAGAAACATTTGTATTACCAAATGATAATCCTAGAGCATACACAAAAATAAATTACGTAAATTTTCATCAACTTCAGCAATAAAAGATGCTACATCAAAAGTTTGATTAATTTTTTCGTACGATATTTGTGCAAATAATTGCAAACTCTTAAGTTTACAACGCGGATAAAAAATGGTGGCAATACAATATATTCAGAATAATACTTAAAAAAATTTTCCGTCATGGGAAAAAAAGGCCCTGCAACACGGGGTTGGAGGAGCTATCTATCATCCAAGCAGCAATATCTACAGATCTAGATATTACTTGTATAATGATTGGATAATAACATCCAAAAAAAATATTGTAGCCTCTTTAAAATAATAAAATATTTACAGATTTCATTAATTACATTCCATTTTATATTTTTGAAATTAAAAGAACTTAGATCTAAATAATTTTGTTGTACAAATTTAATTAAGACATCTTTATATGGTGTCATTCTTTCTAATATATCAATGGTGGATGACCACATATTACGTGTATCTAATTTAAATTTTTTATAAGGAATTCCATATGTGTCACAAAGATCATTAAATTTTCTTTGTCTAGTTCCAAATGTCTTAATTACTTTAGCTACTCTCTTAAAGTCATGAGAGAAATATCTATAAGTTGCAAACTATCCATTACTATTAAATGCAGTACATGATAGATGCAATGTAAATGAAAATATTTCACATCTAACATAGGCCTCATATACCTAATTAATTGTTTAACAAATGCATTGTTGTTAGTAGCATTATCAAAAGTAATGTTGTCTATCCCCAATTCACGGCATGCATTCATAATGGTACTCGTGGTTACATAAACATTCGGGGGATATTCAAGTAAGCAAAAATGAATAATTTGTTTTTGCATAACATAGAAAGAATCAATCCAATATGCCGCTATGCACATGAAAGGTACATTGCGTGTGCCCGACATCAAGTTCACCTTTAAAATATCTTGAAGGTCATTTTTCATGTTTATAAATTTTTTAAAGGCATCCCACTTCAAAGTGTTCCTAGGAACCCTTAGAGTGGCGGGGGTTTAACACGGTTTTACAATACTGAACAAATCTAGGGTCTTCGCTGGTAGTAAACGTTCTTTCGGCCGAAATGACATGTCTTATTAATCCGCGTCTGTTAGTTTCATTTGTAAATTTAAAGTTAGCAAGCACACCATTTGCTTGCTATACAAGAGTTTGTTGGGTTTTATCTTTATTTAATTCGAGATGGCTTCTTTATAATTGTCTTTTTAAAGTGCTAGTCCCATTATTAAGTGGACAACTGAAAACTTTTGAAGGATCACATAATGTACAATATGCTTTACTATGTTTACAATCTAGTGTAAAGTGTTTCCATACATCGCTAATATTACATCTACTACTACCCGTAGAGGTGCAGGCTTGAGTTTCATCGTTGGTGGGTGTGGGTTTGGGTTCTGAACATCCCGCACAACCCAATTCAAGATAATCCTACTCGTAGAGTGTTTTTGTTCCCAATTACAGGTGTCTGTGTAGGGAGGCGATGGACAACGTTCTAAAAAAGTACATTCCTGAGTATTAAGCTCAACTCCTTTACCCATTCTAGGGAATTTAGGTGGTCAAGAAAAGCTAGAACTACAACGGCCAACTCCAGATGAAGATGAATTATGTGCCATGACATTGTTAATGCATAATTATAACATACAAATCAGAATGCAAGCAAGGTAAATAAAAATTACAAATAAATAAAATTCCGATACTAATTTTTACCGATGCAAAAACAAAAATTTGAATTTCTATAAGCAGAACACAATTCAAACTTCGAGCCGTTAGGTAACGTTCGGGGCAGAAGTACCCCATGGCCAGGCCCCGGGCCTGGGGTGGACCAAGCCAAGTTTCAGGCCGACCCGACCCATTGGCCACCTCTACATTAGTCTGGAATGAGTCAGTCGCGGATTTAAAAGGTCCTGACCAGGTTAGACCTATGCGTGTCTAAACCAGGTTTGACCCTTTTTTATCCTTTTTTATTTTTAATCAAATTTTATTTTTTTTTTTATTTTGTTCTAATCTAAGCAAACAATAAAAAAAAAAAATTCAAAGCAATTTTTTTGGTAAGTCAACAAGAAATACCATATATATATAGGGTGACATTCTTATGAGAATGTGAGAGGGGTGAATTATGGCCTCCCATTGTAATGAACAGCTAAGATTTGTTAGACAATAAAAATAAAAATTTACGGCTCTGATTTGTTGAGTATTGAAAAAAAATAATTTTCCTCCCTTACCCCTTCTTTCTTTCTATCTCATGAAGGGGTATGGACTATAAATTGTTATTTTTTAATGTTTGACAAATCTTGGCCATACATATATATATATATATATATATATATATATATATATATATATATATATATGTTAAACCTCTTGATGAATCCTGAAGTTTAACTATTGAGCAGGATTAGATGAAAAGAGAATTAAAAGGGATGAGAGAATAGAGAAAGAGTTAGATGAGAGAAAGAAATATCTCAAAGAGATATGGTAGATATTTTTCATTGAATGATCTCACGTTACAAAGATCAAGCTACTTATAAGAATCAAGATTCAAATGACTAGAACCCTAAGGCATGTCTAACAGCATTGCCGCCAAAAGACTCAACCAAACAATTCAAAATTACACAATAAGGGCGCCAAACAACTAACTAACTAACAAGCTACTACACTTTGGCAAATAAGCCTTATTACAACTCATTGAACTAAGAATCATAACAATTCCCCTCCCTTAATAGCATTCTTGTCCTCAAGAATGAAAAGAGGGAAATTGGCTCAATAAGAAGCTTCGACCTTCCCAAGTATTGAAGGATTCATCTAGATTGCTCCAAGTCACCAACATCTCAGGACTGCTTTTGGTGCCCTTCTGCAGCAACCCTGTTTCCAGCATAGCTACGGGTTGCAGCATCAAAGAACCAATGGAACCAACCACCGGAGGTGATGAAGAGGGACCTTGACCTTTTTTAACTTGCTTTTTAAGAAGTGAAACATGAAAAACAGGATGTATGTATGAGTTAGGTGGAAGTTCAAGCTTGTATGCCACTTTCCTATTACTCTCTAAGACTTTGTATGGACCAAAGAACCTTGCACAAAGCTTCAAATTACCCCTTACAGCTGCAGTAAACTGTCTGTATGGCTGCAATTTTAAGTAAACCATGTCCCCGACATCAAAATTTCTATCCACTCTCTTCCGATCTGCATAAAGCTTCATCCGGGCTTGGGATTGCTAAAGGTCATCTTTAAACTGCTGCATTAGATGTTTCCTTTTTTGCACTAATTCAGTGACATCAGTTACATGGGAAGTAATGCCTTGCAACACAAAGGGAGATGGAGGATCATGTCCATACAAGGATTTGAATGGAGTAGTTCCAAGAGAAGCATGGAAGTGAGTATTGTACCAATACTCTGCCAATGACGGCCACTTCCCCACACCTTTGGATGGCTAAACATCATACTTCTAAGGTATTGTTCAATACACTGATTAACCCTTTCAGTTTGTCCATTGGTTTATGGGTGGTAAGATGAACTAAGAGCTAAGGTAGTCCCTTGCAAACTGAACAATTCCTTCCAGAAATGACTAGTGAAAAGCTTGCCCCTATCAGAGACTATAGACTGAGGCAGCCCATGGAGCTTATAAATGTTGTCAAGGAACACTCGAGCCAATTTCTCAGCAGTTATAGGACGATCCAAGGCAATGAAATGGCTGAACTTGGTGAACCGATCAACTACTACCCAGATCACCTCTTTCCCTTCTGATTTCAGCAATCCTTCAATGAAATCCATGCTTATGTTTTGCCATACACCATCCGGAATAGGTAAAGGTTGAAGAAGTCCCTGATATCTATAATCTCCAAGCTTAATTTGCTAACAAACTTCACAACATTGGACAAATTCAGTCACAGCCTTCTTCATTCCCGGCCAACTGAAATGAGATTTGAGTCTTTGGTAGGTCCCTTCAGCTCCAGAGTGACCACCCCAAGAAGAATCATGTGAAATACTAATAATTTGATTTCTGAGGTCAATAGAGTTTCCAATGTACAGTTTCCCTTTGATTCTAATAGTGCCTTGAGTCACAGAAATTTCAACTTTAGAAACTGCACCTGATACTGCACCCGGAGCAAGGTTTGCTGTCCTGCCAATGCTAGAAGTTGCTATACATTCTTACGCAAAAGGATCTCCCGCATAGGACTGATGAACCTCTTCCTACAAAACAGGTGTGACCACTGAAAGAGCCCCACACGAGCCATGCTCACAGTCCTCCAATCTGCATGACAGAGCATCTGCCGTAACATTTTCCTTCCCTTTCTTGTACTCGATGTCATAATCAAGGCCCAACATCTTCATTAACCCTTTCCTCTGAATTCTTGTAACAATTTTCTATTCTAAGAAATGTTTTAAGCTTTGATGATCAGTCTTGATTGTGAAATGATGTCCATCTAGATAATGTCTCCACTTTTCTACCGCAAGCAAGATAGCAAGGTGCTCTTTTTTCATATGTAGACAAGGCTTGATGTTTAGGACTTAATTCTTGGCTGAGGTAGGCTATAGGTCTTCTCCTCGGAGATAGAACTGCACCAATTCTATTCCCATAAGCATCAATTTCCAAAACAAATGCCAAGGAGAAATATGGTATAGCCAACACTGGAGCTTGACACATCGCAGCCTTCAAAGTCTCAAATGCCAACTGAGCTTCATCAATCCACCTAAAGGCATCTTTCTTCAGTAGATCTGTTAGAGGCTTGGCTATAGCGCCGTATTTGGCTACAAACTTGCGGTAGTAAACTGTCAAACCCAAAAATCCTCTCAATTGTTTTAGAGAAACCGGAATAGGCCACTCCCTCATAGCTTGAACCTTTGAAGGATCAGTTGAAACTCTCTCATAAGATATCACATAGCCTCAGTACTCTAAATGATTCTGAGCAAAAGAACACTTAGCCAATTTTGCATACAACTTGTGCTTGCGCATGATCATGAACACTTCTCTCAAATGTTTCAAATGGTCATCAATGGATGAGCTATAAATAAGAATGTCATCGAAGAAAACCAACACAAATTTCCTTCAGAACGGTTTGAACACATCATTCATGAGAGCTTGGAAGGTAGCTGGAGCATTGGTCAATCCAAATGGCATTACCACAAACTCAAAATTCCCATGGTGTGTTCTACATGCAGTCTTATATACATCTTGCTCCAATACTCTGATTTGGTGATACCCTTGCCTTAAATCAAGCTTGGTGAAGATCTATGCTCCATGCAACTCATCAAGCAAGTCATCTATAACCGATATGGGAAATTTATCTTTCATTGTCATAGAATTAAGCAGCCTATAATCAACACACATTCTTGCTGACCCATCTTTTTTCTTAACAAGGATGACTGGAGAGGAAAAAGTGCTATGGCTCTGCCTTATGAAGTTGGTCTTAATCAATTCATCCACTTGCTTCTCAATTTCAGTCTTTTGAGCATGTGGATACTTGTATGGTCTAAGCTTCACTAGTCTAGCATCAATTTTGAGGGGAATAGCATGATCAAGATTTCTTTTGGGAGGGAATAACTTGGGTTGCTCGAACAAATCCTACAAGTCTTCAATTACATCTTGCACTTCAGGCTGGGAAACCTTCATCATCTCAGTTGGGGATATAGCAAACAACTGCCCCACCCTTTGATAAGCACTCTTTCTAAGTCCTTTCTCCAACTTCTTTCCCTTAACCATCTGCAATTGGGCTTGACCTGCCAGACCTTGCAATGAAAACTTGGAGCCTTGAATGTCAAAGGAAACTATTAGCTTAGCAAAATCGAACAAAACAAGACTGTATGATCTCTTCCAATCAACTCCAAACACCATATCGCATCCACATAAGGGCAAGATCCTAAAGTCATAGCCAAACTTGTGATATTGCATAGTCCATTGAAATCTTTGACACTTGTTCTGAGTCATCACTGAATTTCCATCGGCTACTATCACTGCAAGAGGATGAGTTTTGATCACTTCGTGGCCCACCTTCTTAACCACTTTTGGATCAATGAAACTGTGTGTACTCCCACTATCTATGACGATGATAATAGACTTCTTTCCTACCTTGCCTCTGATCTGGATTGTGTTATGAGCACCAGCACCAGTCAAAGCCTTCATTGAAATTGCAACTTCATCATCCACATGGTCTTCTAATATCTCATGATCTGAATCATCACCATCAACATCAAATTTTTCCTCCTCTAAGTGTTCATCAACACTAAACCCCTCAGCTGTCATAAGGAACTTGGAATTACACTTGTGACCATACTGATAAGGTTGATTGCATTTATAACAGAGCCTTTGGGGCCTCTTCTCTTCTGATCGGTTAGTATTAAGCCTAACAGATCCTTTCTAGAACTTAACATTGCCTCCACGAACTCTGTTTGCCTGATTTTAAGCCAAAGCTGTTGCCTTATAAAGTTTAGCTTTAGCATAAGCCATAGACAATGTTGTAGGACCAACTGCTTTCACGAGATTCTTAACCTTGGGCTTCAATCCACTTATAAAACTTAACACATAGTAAGACTCAGTGGCATGAGGATTTTCAGCTATCATACTAGCTTTAAGGTTTTCAAACCTTGTCATGTATTCCCTTACTGAAGTTTCTTGTATCACCTTATTGAATTTATCAACAATATCACTATAATCTTCATCACCATATCATTCACACAATTCTTTCACAAATTCAGCCCAAGTGAGAGTAGGATGGCTTTTCAACAAACTATAAAACCATTCCTCGTGGTCTCCAAGGAGGTAAACAGCAGCAATTTGGACTTTTTCAGCCTCCTCAATGTGGTAAAAATGGAAATAACAATCACATCTCCTCAACTATGAATGAGGCTGCTTTCCATCGAAGGGATCAATCTGTACCCTAAGTTGTCTGTAGCCACTACCTCTACTATTGGATGAAACATCATTACTGCCAGATCGCTGCTGATTCCACTGATCAAGAGGTCGATTAAATTGCTCTTCAATCAAACGGGCAGACCTGTGACTGTCTGGGAGTACAGGAGGTCGAACAGCCTGTGCTACCTTCAAGCTTGAAGGTCTTGATTGATTCTGATCTAATGACCGATCCTGTCTAGCAGATACTTCATCCTCTTGACCCCGAGTTCGAGTTCTCACATCAGCTGCTGTAGTCATAACACGAGGTCTTTCACTGACAGCTGCAACTCCAACAGAAACATGAGATTGCATCATTACCGGAGGCCTTATCTGTTGATTCATAGGTAATGAGCTGGCAGAAAGAAGAGGTTCAGGAACTGAAGACATAGTTTGTTTGCTGAGTTGACTCTGAGTTTTAGTAATCTTTTCATTAAACAACTGCGTCTGTTGATCAATTCACTCAGTGATAATTTCCTCCAATTGTTGCCTATGCTGATTAATCTGATTTGCAACCTTCTCATCAATTCGCTGGGAATGAAAATTGCACCTCTCATTGAAAGCATGCTCCTACTCCTTCAGCAAAATGCGTATTCGATCATCATTCCTTTGTTCCTTTTCCAGCATAGTCTGATTAAATTACGCCATCATCGTTGAAAATTGTGCGCTCCAGCCATCTGTATTGCTTACTTGTGGTACACTTTTTGCATTACCTCCAACCACCTCTGCGTACGAAGGATTTGCTACTGCTCTAGCAGTTGCTGATCTTGTGGTAATTCCACCAGTCAATGCTATTACATTCGAGTCCATCTGCTTCAAATCTCTTTTTGTTGTTTATGTCAATTTGCAAGTACTACCAAAATTTTGATTAATAGAATTCAGAATTGAATTCCTAATCAAATTGAATTTGAAGCCAAACAAGGCTCTGATACCAATTGTTAAACCTCTTGATGAATCTTGAAGTTTAACTAATGAGAAGGATTAGGTGAGAAGAGAATTGAAAGGGATGAGAGAATAGAGAAAGAGTTAGATAAGAGAAAGAAATATCTCAAAGAGATATGGTAGAAATTTTTCATTGAATGATCTCACATTACAAAGACCAAGCTGCTTATAAGAATAGAGATTCAAAGGACTAGGACCCTAAGGCACGGCTAACAGCGTTGCCTCCAAAAGACTCAACCGAACAATTCAAAATTACACAATAAGGGCGCCAAACAGCTAACTAACTAGCACGCTAATACATTTTGGCAAATAAGCGTTATTACAACTCAATGAACTAAGAATCATAAAAATATAGATACATACATACACACACACACACACACACACACACACACACAAAATATATATATATATATATATATATATATATATATATATATATATATATATATAGGGTGGCGTTCTTATAAGAGCGTGAGAGGTGCGAATCATGGCCCTCCATTGTGATGGACGGCTAAGATTTGTTAGACATTAAAAAAATAACAATTACGGTCATAATTTGTTGAGTATTGAAAAAAATAATAATAATTTTCTTCCCTTACCCTTCTTTCATTCTATCCAATGAAGGCACATGGGCCGTAAATTATTATTTTTTAATGTTTAACAAATCTTGGCCATCTATTATAATGGAGAGCCAGGATTCCCCCCTCTCACGTTCTCACCACTCTCATAAGAACGCCAATATATATATAAGGAAATATGTATGCACAAGTTTGTGAGGGACATATCCCAAGTCATGGCTAAAAGGCCTACATCAAATTCTCAAATGTCAAAATAAGAGAAACAACAAGCTAAAAAAGCAACAAAAGCCAATAAAAGCCAAACAAATCCAAAGCTTAGCAATGGCGAAAAGGCCAAACATCATATAATGCTCAATCCCTAATCTTTCAAGAAGATGAGTATGACAATGCGCACCATAGAGCGCAAAAGCGACAATAAGATGATTGTAGAGCAATCTAATAATTTCCTTGAGCAGAGTTGATGAAGACCTCGACTAAGTGTTCCAGATCCTCAGGTTATACTTATACCAGAGAACATAAGAAGTCACATAGAGGAAAAGGCGGGCTAAGATGTGATCAACCCAGTGTCCATGAAGCTGCCATGTGGCCTAAGTAACCAGCTGAGGTCAAGGAAGCATGGGCCAACTGAAGTACGTGTGCGAGGCCACCTTACACCAAACAATAGCTGAGAAGGTGCAATCAAAAGAAAGATAGCTATACGACTCATTAGCAAAACCACGCAACACGCATGAAGCTTGAACATCTTATACCCGATGTCTCTTGAAGTCTGTCACATGTCCATAACCGCTCACATGAGGCTAACCAGAGAATGAAGGAATGTCTGAGAAAGTGTCAAAGAGAACCAAAGAATATGATGGATGGAGTCACCCTCCCTCCTACTCTGAATCATCTCCCATGCTGATTTGGTGGTGAATATCCTTAAAGGGTCACCCATCCATCTAACATGGTCAACTGTGCCTGGTCGAGGTCTAAAATCGGCAAAATCTCAAAAGGTAATAGCTCCACCCTATCATACAAGAACCTCCAATAATCACCCTTAATTAAGTAAGAAACACAACAGCCCCAAGGATAACCAGTAGAGGGTGAGAGGCCTGTCAGAAGCCGCCCCCTAAACCGGCCACAAGGAAGCCGGTAGTTAATTCATAGTGCAATGTCAACTCTGTCCCCAATAATGTGTCTTAACACCTCAAAGTGGAAGTCCCAGACATTGAGAATACTCCTCCAAGACCAAGATGCTGAGCCAATCACCTAAACCACCCAAAATCTCTTTCCCTAAAGTCGATTCTAATAGATCCACCGAGGCCAAAGCAAATAACGATCAGTGAGCAGAACCCAAGTATGCTTCATATATATATATATAAAATATAAATGAATAATATCATGATTTTATTAATAAATAATACAAAAATGCACACTATGATTTTACAAAATCAATTTTTAACATAAAATGTACACGTTAAGAAAAATAAATATATTTCTCATATACTAAGAACTATATTATGAAAAAGAATTAATAAACATGGTAAATATCTATTAATTTTTTATAGTATGAATTTATCTCCCCATGTCACATTTTTCTCTCTTTCCTCCACAAAGTAATTTACAATGCTTATTTAATTTTTGCTTATTTAGACAACTATTAATTGAGATTCATATTGGCTTAAGCATTGAAGGGGTCCCCTAAGACGGGCCCCTCTTATCATTTGTTCATTTTGTAGATTGCTTCAAGCTTTTGTCCCGTTTGCTTCCTTACATGGTTATGGTTGGCTTTCCTCATCGCATATAACTTCTACAAACTATTAGTATTCAACATCTATAATGAAAAAATAAACAATTAATCAAATGATTATTGTAATGGTAATGAAAGTACAACCAATAAACTGCCAACTTCTATTCAAAAACAGCAAAACCAAACCTCAAGTTTCAATTCAAAGAGAACAAAACCTAAGATGCTCAAAGTCCACAACATCTATCCACCACAAAACTCGCACTGAACTAAGAAAAAACGGTGTAAGAACTATGTTATCTTGAGCAAACAACAATCCACTCACCATCAACAACACTTTCTTGAAGGTAATAAGCCTACTTATTTGCTAGGCCCTAATTCAAATTTAGACTTCACTAAACAAACACTAGTAGGGGAAGTCCCCCAGAGAGGATTTGAATTAGCTGTAATTTGATGTTGGTCCACCATAACAACAATACCGACTAGAACTAAGTGTTAGAACAACTCCACTAGGCATTCTCCCTTGACAACAAATAGGAAAATGCGAAGAGCAACTTGACTATTAATGTTTAAGTAAGAATAGGTTCAAGAAGAGCAAAGGAAATAACTAAGAAAGCAAGAACAAAAGCTCTAGGTTTTCAAAACGAAAGTTAGAGCATTAATGATTCAAGAGAGAAAGAAGAAGCAAAGAAACCGTGAGAATTACAATTGAAACAAATGGGTTGCACATAAAGCTTCAGAAATGGGAAAAATTTAACCTCATTTAGAGTCATACTCATTGGAAGTCAAATTGTTTTACCACTGCGAGATTGAATTTATCCTAACATATAAATGTAGGACATTTGTTTACCTAACGAACTTGAGGAGTTGGGAATATCATTGGTTTAATTAATGAGACATGTGCTTGGCACATGATGGGAAATCAGTTTGAGGTGAGCAAGCACTGAGGCTATTACTAGGGGTGTTGGTTCACATTAGAGGGTCAAACTTGAGGTTGTTATCTAGGGCACTACAATAAAGACTAAGCCTAGCTCAAGGCAATTTCCTGAGGTGCCAAAAGAGGCATGGGCCTTAAGGACAATTATGGAAAAGTTGGAAGATATGGGAAAGAAGGCTATAAGATTCAACACGTGCCCTTATTGAGGGAATTCTAGCATATCATGGATGTTTGAGTGCCAGGATGTGCTGAGATGCTTGAGTGAAATTAGAAAGCAGCTGTTAAGAATTTAGTCTATAAATAAAGGAGTCAATATCTAGGTTAAAAGCACTAATAAAATTACTCTTTAGTTTTATCTTACACTAGAATTATGCTTTATTTATTTTTCTTTTGTCAGAAGTAATTGTGATTTTTCGTAGTTTTCTTTTGCTTAAGCTAATACAAACCAAGCACCAAATATAAGATGGTAGCCCATTCTGCTGTAGTTTCTACATTTACCTCTCTCTAGTGGATTAAACTTAGGTAATTGGTCCAAGGTTTTAATGGCCAAGTCTTGTTCTTCAACGCATTAATCCTGGATTGCTAACATAATGTTGTTTTTTAGGTGAAATTAACCTCATTATGCTGGTCCAAGGATTTGACAGGCTGGCATTGAGCTTAAATGCGTTGATCTTAGATTGGTAAATCAATTTGATTCACTCCATCCATATCTTGTTAAGTTTGTTATCATTCATGTTATCTTGAATCAAGGCTGTTGGCCATAAATGTGATTGAATCAGGCTCAAGGTAAGCCTCTAGCCTCCTGAATGTATCTTGACCCTAGTTCTCAACTTCTAAGCATTTGATGTAAGGTATTCATGTATGCTTGGCACTACTCCACCTTCGATGTATCGTTATTGAGGGTGCCAGGCATTTCTGTACCCCAACTCCCACTTGATTTGAGTCCATATCATTAGTTTTACGCACATAAAAAGAGTGCCAGAATGTAAAAAATTCTCATGATTGTAATTTGATCATTTTCTATTAATAAATCATCAATTATGGAAAAAAATATATAAAAAATTCTTGTAAATCGAAGCATTGGTTAAATTGATGCAACGTCATAAATTGTAGTAAAAATTACACAATATATATATATATACACACATACATAAATCAAGAGACATAACAAATGATTGTTGAGGTCAATTACATGCAGTTCAAACTTAATTTTTCTTAAGTCGAGGTAAAATCCTTAAGCAAGTTATTTCCTTAATTTCACAACCACCGTACATGATGAAATCGAATGAAGCACAAACTGCCTTTTCTTTAAACACATGTCCTTATTCCTTTTTTCCTTAAAACATATAATTTATCTTGTGTGTATAGCTCGTGAACATTACATTTATATCTTTTCTCAAAAATGCTACCATTCTATGATCCTTCATCTCACCAATATACTATATGGTTTGGTACATTACCCATAATTAGCAGCTGCAATCTTTCAAGTTAGCTAACCGGCGATTATCCTTAACTTTTTGTTACCTTATCAAAGTTGGCAGATTGCTTTAAGAATCTTATGGCCTTAGATGTTTGCAAATCAATGCAAGTAACTATAACTAATTTCACACACACAATTCTAACACCAGCCAAATACATTTTGACCACTACCCTTACGATTAATTGAGAAAAATACCATATATACCTAATTTAACTATTCAATTCATTATAAATAATATTGGAATGGAGCTTGAACAAACGTTCGAAAGCTCAAAGCGAGATAAAACTTATTGAGCTTGAGTTCCGATCAAGGGGTTACTCGGCTTGGCATGAATCGCCTTGATTACACCCCGAAATATAATAAACGTAATTTAACTAAATTTTTTTTCCTGAGTGACTAATGGAGAACATTCCTTGCACGCTTTATTCAGTGTTGTTGGTCAATGGAATAATCACAGCTAAATTAACTAATCTAACTATTCAAAACCCAATTTGCCCATCCCCCAATTTCTGCATTAACCTGTTGAAAACACACCTCCCACAGGCACTTACAATTTGTATCACACGGTGTCCCTTACGGACATAGCAAAGTGGTTTGTAACGCCGGGTGCCAACGGGATGGCCCGGGTTCGATTCCCACTAAGTTCAAAGTGGGCCTCTTTATGAGGTGATTTAGGGGTATTATCCCTCTCCCCCTCCCCCTATCCTTATCATCATAAAAAAAAATAATAAATAAAAAAATAAATAATAAATAAATTTGTGTCACACGGCACTGACCCCCATATAACCACGTGTCCACTTTTGTCCATGTAATTTGCTGGTAATACTTAACATATTTACAATCTAGTCTTCCTAATATAATAATTATATATTGCACAGAAAATAACTAGTTTTATTTACTAACAACAAAATGATAGAGCTGTTCCGTTATTTGGTATAGCAATCAAAATATGCACTTTTTATAAATTTTTATTTTTCGCATTCAATTAATGCATACCAAACGAGACCTAAATAAGCCTTAAAGTCATTAACTTTGACTCATCTAATTCTAGTCGAAGGTTTTTGAACTTAGCAAGAAAAAGTTTCGGTGGAAAAAAGTGCTCATATATTTATTTTCACACACCTGTAAGTTAAGAAAAATAAATTAACAAAAAGAAAAGAAAAATAAAAAACTGAAGAAATCAATGAGATTTGTTTGCCCAAAGTTTTGAATATAGATGAGAATTTTAAATAGGAATTATTAAATTGAAAGGCAAATTTTGTTATTAATAGGGTACTTCAAATTAATAGTTAGAGAGTGTAATATTTAAGATGCTCTGATCATGAAAATTAGGGTTATTTACGCTAAAGGTTTATATACTTTATTCATCACATTAATTTAGTACTTGTACTTTTAATTGTGTCAATTTAGTCCCCGTACAATTTATAATGTGTGAATTTGCTCTTTAAAGATAATTTTATGCCAAGTTTTTAATGAAATTTTTAATGATTCAGCAACGAATTGAGTTAAATTGAGGAAATAGATGAATTTAAAATAAGTTACTTGCATCTAATATAATTTTTTAGTTCAAAATTGCGTAATTTTAATTTAACCAAAGGACTATATTGACATATTTTGAATTGTTCAAGGATTAAATTGACACAACTAAAAGTACAAGGACCAAAATTAACACAATGAGTATAGTACAGGAACCTTTGACGTAAATAATCTAAAAATGATCTTGGATTTAATATTCTTCTTTTGAATAAGATTTATGATTTTAGACCGTATAAATTAAGAAGTATGCCTTTAGAGTATTAAAAAGTACATGCATAGTTAAGGGGTCAGACGTATTAGATTTTAAATACAATTAGATCTTATAAATTTCAAATTTACAGTGAGGCCTTAAGTAATTGGTGTTAAATTTCAACAGGCCTTTAGGTCCAATCCATGGAGTTGGCACACACGAGATCCACAAAGTAATAGTTGGTAAAAATTTATATGGAAAGTTAATGACTGTGTAGCTAGAGATGGCAATGGGGTGGGTAGTGGGTACGGGTTAGGGGGTATAGTTTTGTACCCGCCCCGTCTCGCTCCATACCCAACCCGCCCCATCTCATATCCATCGTACTCGCTTTATTCTAAGCTGACATCTCCAAAGCATGGGAGAGTTAGTTATAAAATTATAGTTTTAAACAATTAAGTAAAGTTAAAGAAATTATTAAGATCAGGTGGTTTGAGTAATCATTGGCTGCACTTCAACGGCCCATGCGTCCCCCCTGACCCTCACATAATTGACATACTAGTGTTGACCCGTGCGATATACGGAGGATATATATATAATTTTATATATTATTATATAAAAATTTAATTAAATTTTATGTAGATACAATATTATATACTTTTAAAATGTCATAGTAAAAAACCTAAAATTTTTTTCTCTTTTCTATAATATAAAATATTAATGACACTCGCTTAAAATTGATTGAATTGAAGTTTAGAAGCTTTCAATGACACCCCTAGAATTGCTTGAATAGGGGTTTGGAGGCTTTTGGGGGGGATTGTATTTGGTAATAATATATATATAGATATGCTAAACCTAAAAATAAAATATTTAATTTTTATATCCTATGCATGTATTTATAATTTAGTAAATTATTATCAAGTATTGGAAATACAAGGGCAATAGTGGTCACTATCAAAGAACGATCATTTCGGATTTTCTATACTTGTGATAATAGTCAATAAAAATCTCACAGAGTTCCGCTTTGTATTTACAATAACATTACTCTTATTACATTATAAAAATAAAAAGTAACTTAATTAACTCTTTATGAATGATAATTCATTACAATTTATATTAAGTATTAGGTATACCGAGTATGTGGAATTCAAATTTGATCGCTCCACCACGAACAGCACCGAGGAGGTTAAGATTGGAGCACAAGCCACATCAAGCAAGGAGAACTTCAAATATCTTGAATTCATGATACACCAGAATGGTGAAGTCGATGAGAATGTCAGCAACAGGATTAAAGTAGGCTGGCAGACGTGGAGGATGGCATCCGGGGTGCTGTGTGATAGAAAGTTCCCTCTAAAGTTAAAGGGGAAGTACTATAAGATGGTAGTAAGATCGACTATGCTATATGGGGCAAAGTGTCGACCAATGAAACAAAATCAAACACAGCGGATGAAGGTGGCAGAGATGAGGATGTTAGACTGGATGTGTGGCCACACAAGAAAGGATAGGATTAGGAATTATGTGATTCGAGGCAAGCTGGGGGTAGCCTCGATAGAGGACAAACTGAGGGAGCAACGCCTAAGATGGTTTGGACATGTCAGCAGAAGACCAACTTCAGCCCCAGTTAGGTGGTGTGAACAGCTCAACACAACGATAAGCAGAAGAGGGAGGGGCAGACCAAAGACAAGCTGGCTTGAGACGATTAGTCAAGACCTAACCCACCTAAACCTAAGAGAGGAGATGGCCTTAGATAGGACACGTTGGAAGGCTAGTATTAGAGTAGCAGAGATAGCAGAGTAGAGTAGGGCGGGGAGTGGCAGGTGGTCTAAGTTCCGTAGGCGAGCATAACCTATAGTGTAACACTCTTAGGCTAGTTTAGACATCGATCTTCTTCCTCTTCTTCTTCTCCTCCTTCTTCTTCTTCCTCTTCTTCTCCTTCCCTTCCTATTTTTTTTTTTTTTATGCACGATTGATGATTTGATGGTTTATCTGCAGGAACTCAACTACTCCAGATTGGGGGTCCCCGAAAACAGTCTCCTTTCCTAAGGGGTAAGGCTGCATACATCCCCCCCCCCCCCCCCCCCCAACCCCGCGTTATGCGGGAGCCGCAAGGCACTAGGACTGTTGTCGTTGTTGTTGTTGTTGTATTAGGTATACAATTAGATGCAATTATTGAAAGCTGAAATTCTTTGAACTATTTGAACCAACCAATAAAAACAGAATAATGCCACGTTGTAGTCACGAGCCAAATGACTTTTGAGTGATTTGGGATAGGGATGGCAATGGGGTGGGGTGGGTACGGGGCTACCTCTTCTATACCTATACCCGCCACCTTGATCCTATACCTGTACCTGCCCCATTACCCGCCACGGGTATGAAGTGGATACCTATAACCGGCCCATTACCCGCGGGTATACAACGGGTATCCATTACCCACCCCGTGCCCTCCCTAATGTGCATAAAAAATAATTATCTATGTCATATTAGTTATTTAATACTATTTTAAAAAAATCAATTAAATTTTTATAACATTGATAAATAATTTGGGTCATTGAATTTAAACACGTATTTTTTAATTTGAAGGTTAACTATGTATAAAATGAAGCGGTTTAGTGGATATGAGGTGGGGCGTGGCAGGTATCGAGCGGGGCGGGGTGGGGCGGGTACAAAACTATACCTGTACCCCCCCCCCCCCCCCCAAAAATGGGTGGGCACCCGAAGGTAGCAGGTTTTATCCGCCCCATTTTCATCCCTAATTTGGGGATATCTTTGAAATCCGTTTTGCATTTTGACTTTACAAATTGGGAAATAGAAGGATAATTTAATTTTCAGGCCATTTAGAATGTATAAATCGGATTGGTGAGGATCTCAAACAAAAAATGAATTGCTTGAGTTGAAATTTGGAAGTAGTATGTTTCAATTTTATCCATCTTGTGAAAGACCTCAAGTCCACATAGAAATTATGAGGGAACCCTATTTTATATACCCCTTGTCTTTGTAATTGGTAAAATATTATAGGCCTAGAGTGGGCCTGGAGTACCACACAAGTGTGTGCACACCCGCCCTGCCTCGCCGAGCTGGCCGGCGTGTTGCGTCATTGTGAGGACTTGTTCTAACACGGCCTGTTAATTTTACGACCATTGTTTTTGTTCTAACACAGGCCCGGCCCCTATGTTGGGGGTTTTGGGTGACATTCAAAACGAAATACTCATTTTTTTTTCTATAAATACTAACCACATTTTTTTTATTCACCACATAACAATTATCAATTATCTCTTCTCTACCTACATACAATTATTTGCTCTCAATCTTTCAAGTTTGAAGTTTCAATTGTGATCTGCTCGTAAAACCTTGTAGAAGTTAAAATTTTACAATTGTTACAATATCGAGCATGGGCTTGTTAGGATTTAAACTCGCAACCTCTCAGCCAATGAGCTTCTAATACCATATCAAGAAATTAATCATCCAAGAACTTAAATTGAAATCAAGAATAATTTTTTACGCTCTTAGTATGTTTATAGAATAGGAAATATTATTATACACAATTTATATTATGCTAAAATTATATTACAATATTGAGCATGGGATAGATTTGAACTTGCAACCTGTTGGACAACAAGAATTTGATAGCATATCCACTCAGGAACACACAGTAAATATTATTACGAAACATATACATTGTACACAACTTTCCTTGTTTGGTATAATATAATGTACGAATGCATGATCATGCATGTAAGCATGGAGTTTGGCTAAATTATACAGTAAATAAATAGATAAAGATAGAGATGGGAAAGAGTTGTTTACGTCCCCTTCTTTACATGCAACCCCTAAAGAGGTATGGGGAACTTAACTCCCTTTTTTTTTCTCCTTTTTCTTTTTTCTTTAGATTCCTAACCCTTTTGTCAATAAATATGCAAGCCCTTCTTCACATATCCCCAACAAAAACTCTCAACAATATTTTCTCTTAAAATTAGAAAACAAAACACCCATACACGTGCAAAAATAATATAATGGCTGTCTTAGCAAAAGGACATCTTTCGATTCTGTTTATTCTTGGTGTTGCATTACTCTTTCCCCTAGTGTTATGTGATGATTTTATGCGCTTCGTTGAAAAACCGAGTTCATACGAAGATGAAGTTAAAGAGGTTGGCTTGAACGGAATCGCTAGAGCTTCTAATAGTTCAGTTCGTAGAACTTTAGGTGTTGTCAAATCATTTAGTGTTGACAGTTTCGGAGCTAAAGGAGATGGGAGGACCGACGATACCCAGGTAAGTGTAACCATCATACTTTGGTTCTTTTAATCGAATTACAATATGTCGTTATTTAACAATGTTGTGGATGCTATACATGTAAGCGATTGTAGTAATTCTGGTGGGATTTTTAGGACATGTAAGTCAATTTTAATGCTTATGTTTAAAAAAAAAAAAATTTTGAAAGGAAAGACATAAAATTATTAACTTTTACAATCTTTGATAAGTTTCAACATGTAAAGGTGCAAATTATATCTATTAGTATGTTTTACTAAACCAAATACTACATAGTTGTCGATGTTTAAAAAGAATAAGAAAATATTATGATGTAATGACTAATCATATAATTACTAACTTAATTAGAATTGGTTTCTATAATAATCATCTCTATTTGTAATGACTTTTATTTTATTTTATAGTCCAATGCACTAATGTATGTTACATATAAGCTTAATAGGTTACACCTCCTAATGCTAATAGGTTTTATGACGTTACTCCATTTGGGTTTATGTATAGACTTTATATATTCCAGCTTTATCTGTCGGGCAAAAGGCACGGATGACTGCTCATTGTTGTGTAATGTTAATATAAAAATGTAGGCGTTCAAGAAGGCGTGGACATCAGCATGTTCATCTAAGAGAGATGTTGTAATGACGGTGCCAATTAACAAAAATTATCTCTTGAAGGCCATTACTTTCTCTGGTCCATGCAACTCCCACATTACCCTACAGGTACATAAAATTGTACAGCAACGAACTAACTTTCTTCTGTGTTAAAAAAAAAAAAAAAGGTAACTTCCTTTATATAATAAAAACAGTTTCACTAGTTTTCTTGTTGCATGTACTACTTTCCAATGGTATGTTAGTAAAATGTTCGAATTGGTCAGCTCATTTTAGACTCCCAAGCATGGTAATTCTTGAACTTGGTGGATTGTGCGCTTGAATGAGCCCTACAGCTCCATCAAGGTTTGGGCTCAACCGTATTTAATTGAGTTTAACCTCATAGTTTCTACTTCGATTATTGAATTTAGATTGAGTTTCAAGTCTGACGAGCTAAAACTGATTGATCAACTTATTTAGACCCTTTAGTTGAGGTGTGCATGTCCGGTGGGTCACGCTAAAGATCTTCTACATTAATGGCATGATAAGAAACTTCAAACCTACTTTGACACTTTATGCCAAAGTAACTAATCTAGTTGGTTCTTTATATCCTTATTATCTGATTTTCAATGTAAAGTCTGCAAGAATTCCTATTATGTGTGTTCTATATTCTATTTTTATGGTTCTTGTTAACACATAGATTATACCAATGTATTTAAAATCTCCAAAAGTGAAGGAAAAACATATAAAAATAAGATGTATTAGCAATTTATTTACGGCAGCCCGTTAACTTCATGTATTTCTAATTTATGTATGTGTTATATTCCCTTGTCCCTTTATGTTTGACTAATAAAGTCAATACACATGAGATTCATATATATTGACCCCTTTTTTAATTCACAATTTCAATGTAGGATTTTTACTAAATCCGCGTTTAAAGTCATTTAATAATATATACTTAAAAAAAAGAAAGTAATAATGAAAGACGAAAATGACAGATAAATGGGAATATAAAAGCATCAGGGGATAGATCTGACTACGAGCAAGATGGAAGACGCTGGATTCTCTTCAATGACATTGACAATCTCTCTCTTCAAGGTGGTGGTGGTGTCATCGATGGCAACGGCAAAATTTGGTGGCAGAATTCTTGCAAAATCAACAAAAATAAAGTAATTTCATTTTATTATTATCAACCCTTAATTTTATAAATTATTTTCATTTTTTTGTTAGTATTAATTGTAGTTTTCTAATTATTCTTTTCTCTGCACTTCTTTGCAGCCTTGCGAACATGCCCCAACGGTGAGTATTATGACATTTTGTTTATTTATTTATTTGTTTGTTCGTTCATGTATACTACTCTTATCCCCATATAATATGCCAAGGATATTTAATTTCAAAAAAAAAAAATGTTATATATTTGTAATTTCTTTGTTATACTACACATTTTTTAAGAAAGCTTTATGTATAACCTTTTCCTTTTAGTTTAGAGAATTAGTGATTGGTTTCTTGGTCATTACAAAGTTTCACCTTTGAATTGAAAGATTTATTTTGAATTTATATAGTGGTAGATTAAGAATTTTGGTTGAGGGTGCGCTTGAATTACAAAGTAATTTCATTTTTCACTCTATTCAATTTATTAGCCGTAATTTTATTTTTTTTCATTTGAAGTGAAAACTTAGCTCTTATATATGTGTTATATATATATATATATATCTCAAAAAAATAGTAATTTTTTAAATTTAGTTCACACCCAAGCCGGGGTCTTATTGTCATTTAAAATATTTTTATAAAATTTAATATTGGATAACATATTTTTGTTGATATACGTAATAAAAGGAATATAATTTAAATGATGAATCCAAATTTGTGACTCAATAGAGTTCAATAAATAATTTTAGGGTTATTTGTTAACTTTTATATTTAGTTTTTTACAATTACATATAAGGTATTACACATTTTTTTAAAGTAAATTATTACAAATAAACTTAAACAAGAATCGATTTGTAAACATAAAACTATAAATATAGAACTTATATAATCTAAGTCACAGAGTTGAAAAGTTAGAAAAAAAAATTGAAGTAATTTGCACAAAAATGAAAAATAAAAAAACTTTTGAGATTGCATGAGTAAATTACATGTATACAAACTAATGGGACAATTGACATATATCAAAATTATTTATCTTTATATTTTTCCTAAAATATACAATATTTAATATTTTATATAAAAAAAAAACTCTAGAATAAGTCAGAAATTGGATAGCGAAAAATTCCGAAAATAAGACTTGGCTCAAGTGGTTGTGGGGAATCAATCCCACGTACGGTGCTACCCCCATGTGAGGCCCGTGACCACTGAGTTAAGGTACCAAGAGTATACAATACATGTCATATAATATATTTATAAAATCTAGGGGTGCTTGAGCCCACACTGAGGCCAACGTGGATTCGTCACTGAATTTATATATCGTTGTTTTCTTATATTGGAAGATTTTGAATTTTATTTTATTTTTTTCCTTCGAAGTTAGTTGTGTTTTGATCATGCAAATGCACTATATTTTGCCTATTTAGTCTTTTTTTTAGTTTTTCTATCATTAGTTTATTTTGATGTCAGGCTTTAAAATTACAAAATTTAATGTTTGAGAGATTTTGAGGAATGAATAGACTTGACCATAATACATAGAAGATCGATTTCTAGATCAATTTTCATTCTTTAGTTGGTGCCCTTGGGCTCGAGGTGATAGTTAGGAACCTTCTAATTTTGCATTTAAGTATTCAAATGAGTTATTACTACATAAAATAACAAATAATTTTCATTATTAAATTATTATTTCATAAATTAATAACTTTTATCATGAAATAAGTTGGGTATTCAAAATACTCTTTTCATGACATTATTACTCAATCTGGGTTGTTCTAGCATATTTTAAAGTTATTGTTCTTTTTAGAATTACTATTTTATAATTAATTTTTTTTCTTTAAATTATGAGAAAACTTTACCCTTGAAGCTGAAAAATAAGTTATGTTTCATTTAAACTCTTTTTTTAATAATTAAACAGACAACTCTTAGTACAAAATCAATGTATGCACCGAAGTGGAGCCCAAGAAAGCTTACAAGAATTAAAAAAAAAGACAAATTATTATTTTTTTAGTAATAAATATTTTTCTACCCCAAAATAGTACGGTCAATGAGATATTAAATTAGGTGTGCGTTATTAATTAATATATTTTTCTGTTTTAATTGCAGGCAGTAACATTTTATGGATGCAATAATTTGATGGTGAGGAACTTGAAGGTCCAAAACGCACAACAAATGCACATTTCTTTTGAAAAGTGCTCTTATGTTAAAGCTTCTAGTCTTACCATTAGTGCCCCTGGAAATAGCCCAAACACCGATGGCATTCATATCACGAATACCAAAAATATTGTGGTTTCGAGCGCCACAATTGGAACAGGTATGACAAAATCCATACACTAAAATTTTACATAGAAACCGTTCCTCAAATATATGAAAAAATCATGAAACTAAAATGGGTACCTCATCCATTATAAAATTTTAGAATTATAATCTATAATCACAATCCTAGAACTCTATCTTTTTATCTTTCAACCCACACTATAGCTTTGAACATATGAATCTACAAAACTTTGAGAATTACAATCTACAATCACAATCCTTTGTGCTCAGATAACCCACACTCAAACGAAAATTTTAAGTTATAATGAGTAGATGTTATGGAGCCAACTATTTCAACATTTTATCCCGGTAATTAAGTAAGGCCTAAAATAGTATTGTACTCTTACATTCCCTACTTCATGGGTCGGGCTTGACACGTGAATAGTATGTAGACCCGCCTCATATTCTATGTTATATAAAAAGTCTATATCAATTTTGGTGAAGGCTTTCAGGGTCAAACTCACAGCCTATGAGGTGAGGCCTTTCTCAACTCAACTCTTGGTCAAACCCTGCTGCATCTCCACGACCAAATTCACCCAATTAAGATTACTTGTTAATAATTTATCAACTTTGATAAATTAATTATGCCAACTATCTAAGATGATCATTAAATGGGCATAATTAATTATTTTATCTAGAAATGGATGAAAGGAAATGCCAAAAGGTTAGAACAATGATAGTTATTTTATTTTTTTTTTGAACATTAATAGTTAATATATTTTTGTGTTTTATAGCCATGGAACAAAATATAATATGAGAAAAATACAACATATAGTATATATTATACTATATATTATATTTAGTATATAGTATTTATAATATTTGCTTGATATAATAATGAAGGTGACGACTGTATCTCAATTGAGAGTGGATCACAGATGGTACAGGCGACAGGTATCACTTGCGGGCCAGGTCATGGAATCAGGTAAATATAATATTTTATTTTTTATTTTAATCTTTTACTATTAATATTTAATCTGGTGTAAAACAATTATCATTTTCGCATTCAAATAAAATATTAATTTTTCTTGCATTAACTTTTTCTTTTTACATCTCTGTATTCATCTATATAAATTATTAAAACCTTAAATTTTTAACCATTAATAATCATTTCATATGGATATTTTGTATTTTTGAGAAGTTGTGGATATTGCAGAGCTAGATTAGTTATTTCTAAGATAATGTTTGGAGTGAATATGAAGAACAAATATAGGTCATATTTAAGAGAAATATGGTAATGATAATCACAATAACTAAAAATAATTTAAAGATAATAATATGGTCAGGAAAAAATATTTTAAAAAATTTATCTCAAGATAAGAAGTGTTTCCTTGACTTCCTTCTACTCTCCCAATAAGCTCCGTTGCACAACTAGAAAATGAAATTGAAGATTTTGTATATTTGCCATTTGCATTTTCTTGGCTGAATTCAGGGCTACTTGAGACATTCCTGGGTCCCAAGGAGTGTTTGAATGTGACTTTCATATGTAATAATATTTCTCTTAACAACAGTACCAATATAACAAATTATAAAAAAATTGATTTAAACCGCAACTATAAAACTCAAGGATTCCATACGATTGTTAGAATTAGTTGAGATTAAGTCCGGCCTGACATAACTCTATATATCTTCTTGAGGATTTCTCTTCTTCTAAATATTGAAAACTTAATAATAAATTGTAGAAAACATTTATATCTTTTACTTAAAAAATAGAAATTCTTTGACAAATGTTGCAACTTTTTGTTTTTTGTTTTTTTTTTTAAAGTATTGGAAGCTTGGGTGACGACAACAGTATTATTTTTGGATTTTCAATTAACTGCTTAATTCATAGAATAATTAATTTTTTGACATAATATCAGAGTCTTTTAGATTAAGAAGTTATGGTATCAATATAATATATAAGAATCATATGTAATGTAGACCAAGGACATGACTAAAGAATTAACTCTCCAGGAGATTTTATAAGTACGCTGATTTGGTGATTGGGTTCATTGGGATAGTAGAATAGGGCATTTAAATATAAGTGTTCTTTACATTTTAGTATTCTGACCTTTTTTGGTAATTATAAAAAGATCTCCTGCTGACAGGTCATATACGCTATGCTGTGGACCAACATATCAGGTTGGGGGTCCTCGGAAACAGCCTCTTTTCAGGGTACCCCCTGAAGGGGGAAGACTGCGTACATCTACCCCCCAGACCCTGCTTTTGCGTGAGCCCTTTGCAGGCACAGGGGTTGTTGTTGTTGTTGTAACGTTTTAAAATTATTAAAAAGGACCCTAAGTTTTTATCGTATTGATAAAAAAACCCTCTCCAGCCACCTGCACCCCTAGGAAAATAAAAAGATGAAATTATCATTAAGTAGAACAATGTCGTTTTGGGTTTGATTCTTCACACTTACCAAAACGATGTTGTTTTGGTTAATATAAATAAATAAATAAAAAAAATCTACATTTTATAATTGGCTTATTTAAATTAAAAAAATACATTATTTTGTTCAAAGGCTCATTGTCTTATCCATATGCTGTTTTGCTTCTGTTGGAAAAATGATACAATCTAAACTTAAGTGTTATGGAAAAATATTCTAACCGTACCTATTTATCAGCTGTTCACCATTATTAGTCGTTTAGGGTCATTAAAATTGTGACCGTTAGGAATTAAATGACAATATAGCCGTTGAAATTTATTACGTCCGTTTATAGCCATTGGAATTCATTACAGCTGATGACTTAATGCTTGTTACCATTTATAGCCGTTGGAATTTATTGCACTCGTTCTTTTTAATACTTGTTATAGTTGTCTACACTATATATATACCATTAGCTATAAGAACCAAAAATGAACACTCTCGGTCTCTCTCTCTCGGTTTCTCCCTCTCCTAAAATTTGGGCAAAGTTCAAGGCACTCGTACCCGGCAATTAACAAGTGCATGTTAAGGGTCGGACCGTGTGAATCCTGGAGGACGGCCGCCTACGTATCTGTTTGCACCGGAGCAGAGGCGAAATCGTCTTTTAGGACAGTGACTTAATTCTGAGCGGGGAGCAAAACCGTCTTAAAGAGAGCGTGATCCGCGCCTCGCTCTACTGTGACTTTATTGGTATTTCGTCATCTCCGCGAGTTATTGGTAATATCTTTCTTCTTTGTATTTTTTTTATATAATATTTTGTGTTTAGTTCCAAAAATTTTAAGGCGGTTTTATGGCTCTCTATGGTAAATCTAGTAGGATCTCTACTAATGATTATAATCCTATGGAGTATTTCGTAACCATGATAACTGAACTAAACAATATTGAAAATCATGACGGTTGGTGGGTACCTATGATAAAAATTTGTTTAAAACTTATAGCATTGTTGAGAGCGGCCACAAAATATTGCTAGGGGACTCTCAAACCGCAAATGTTTTAGGCATCGGTGATATAGAAATCAAGTTTATTTCCGGGAAGGTTGTAACTTTAACAGATGCCCTCTATACTCTTGAAATTAGGAAAGACCTCATTTCAGGTTATCTCTTAAATAGGACAGGCTTTAAGCAGATTTTTGAATCTGACCAAAATATTATTACAAAAAATGGTGTCTTTATTGGTAAAGGCTATACTTGCGATGGTATGTTTAAACACAATGTTAATCGATAAAATTGCTCCTATAACAATTTATAATGTTTCTTGTGTGAATCTTTGGCATGCTAGGCTTTGTCATGTGAATAGAAATTATTTGAGTAATATGAGTTATCTAGGCTTACTACCTAAATTCGGAAATAATTTTGAAAAATGTGAAGTTTGTAGTATAACTAAAATTACTCAAGCACCAAATACAAAGGTAGAAAGAAATACTGAGTTGCTAGAATTAATCCACTCGGATATGTGTGAATATGAAGGAATATTAACGAGGGGTGGAAAAAGGTATTTTATAACCTTTATTGACGATTTTTCAAAATGCTTTTACGTGTACCTTATGAAAAATAAAAGTGAAGCTTTTGAGAAATTAACAACTTTTACCAAAGAGGTAGAAAATCGTTTTGATAAGAAAATTAAAAAGTTTAGAACCGACAGAGGTAGAGAATATGACACATATGGCCTAATTGATTATATTCAATCCGTTGGTATAGTACATGAAGTTACTCCTCCCTATTCTCCTCCCTCTAATGGTGTAGCGGAATGAAAAAATAGATCATTAATTAACTTCAGGAATGCCATGCTAGTTAGCTTTGGAGGCCCTAATAATCTATGGGGAGAGGCAATTCTCACCGCTAATTATATATTTAATAGAGTGCCTCGTAAGAAAATTTTAAAAACACCCTACGAATTATGGAGGAATATAAAACCAAATTTGAGTTATCTAAGGGTATGGGTGTGTCTAGCCTATGTGAGAAAAATTGATCCGAAAATTCCTAAATTAGGAATAAGAGCAATAAGAAGTATCTTTATATGTTATGCTTTGAATAGTAAAGCCTATAGATTTTTAGACCTTGAGAATAATGTGGTAATAGAATCATTAGATGCAATTTTTCATGAAGATAAATTCCCTTTTAAATCCAAAAATAGTGGGGGTGATGAAAATAATAAAAGAATAATGGATAATTATGCTAGTTCTTCCTTACCTAGGGAAGAGGCTAATCTGGAACCAATTAGAAGGAGTAAAAGACAAAGAATAGAAAAGGACTTTGGTTCTGATTTTCTTTTATACCATGTCCAAGATCCTTATATGTCTTTTGAGAATTTTGTCTATATGATAGATAATGAACCTAAGTCAATTCATGAAGCATTATCATCACCGAACTCAGTTTTTTGGAGAGAAGCGATAAATGATGAAATAGACTCTTTAATGACTAACAAAACTTGGAAGTTAGTAGACATACCTCCGGGATGCAAAACCATAGGTTGCAAGTGGGCACTTCGTAGAAAGTGTAAACCTGATGGTACCATAGATAAATTTAAAGCTAGATTGGTCGCCAAAGGTTTTAAACAAAAGGAAAATATAGACTTTTTCGATACCCATTCTCCAGTAACTAAAGTGACTTCTATAAGAATTTTGGTTGCTATAGCCACTCTACATAATCTATTAATCCATCAAATGGATATGAAAACGACATTTTTAAATGGAGACTTAGAAGAAGAAATATATATGGATTAACTGGAAGGGTTTGTCCAACCAGGGAATGAGCATAAAGTTTGTAAATTAACAAAGTCATTATATGGTCTCAAACAAGCTCCAAAACAGTGGCATGAAAAATTTGATCAATGTTTAATTTCCAAAGGATTTAAGTTAAATGAAGCTGACAAGTGCATATACTATAAATCTGTGAATGATGCTCATGTTATTATTTGTCTATATGTTGATGATCTGTTAATTTTTGGAACTAAACTAAGCATTATCGATTCAACAAAGACTTCATTAAAGAGTGTCTTTGATATGAAAGATATGGGTGAAGCAAATGTTATATTAGGGATGAAAATTACTAGAACTAATGATGGCATTATTCTTGATCAATCCCACTATGTTGAAAAAATATTGAAGAAATTCAATATGTTTGATTGCTTGCCCGTTAGTACACCGTTAGACCCGCATGTCTATCTCTATCCAAATGACAATGATGCTGATATTATCAATCAAAGCGAGTATGCTAGCGTAATTGGAAGTCTATGATATGCTGCTGACACTACTAGACGTGATATTGCTTATGCCGGTGGTGCACTTAGTTTATTTACTAGTAGGCCTACGTTTGATCATTGGACTTCTTTGAATCGTGTTATGAGATACTTGAAAAGAACAATAAGTTACGGTTTATGTTATAAAAATCACCCTGCTGTTCGAAGGTTTTAGTGATGTAGATTGGAATTCTCATTCTGGTGATGCTGTTTCTACTAGTGGTTACTTGTTCACGCTTGGTGGTGGAGCAGCGAGTTGGAAATAAAAAAAACAAACAATTATTGCTAAATCCACCATGGAGGCTGAGCTTGTAGCTCTAGCCACTACTAGTGAGGAGGCATCGTGGTTAAGAGAACTATTGTTTGATATTCCTATGTGGGATAGACCAGTACCACCTGTTCTCATACATTGTGATAGCACTGCAGCTATTGGCAGGGTTCATAATAAATACTATAATGAAAAATCCAGATCTATAAGAAGGAAGCATAGTATAGTGAGGTCACACCTCACGAATGGCGCCATAACTATTGATCATGTGAGAAGTGATGATAACATTGCGGATCCGCTAACAAAACCTCTAGCCAGAGGAAAGATCTGGGTTGCATCGAGGGGGATGGGACTTAAGCCCAAAGAAGAAATTGTTCACCCATGCGGATATCCTAAAAGGGACAAACGAATCATGGAGTGAGCGGGGGTTAGCACGCGTTTTACTTTATTTTAGTCCATCCCTATGGTGCGGCATGCTCACTTGTGGCGGTGTTGAGGTTGAGCTAGTTATGCTCTTAATGAGGTCTATAACCCCTATGTTGGGGTGGGGTGTATGGCCACGAGTACACTCCTAATAGACCCACCTATATGAGTGTGGAAGTAGGGCCGCTTCCTATGAGAGTCAGGGCTAAGTCTCTAGAGCGCTCATGAATCCAGAATAATGCACAGGGCCGTAATGTGCACGCTTTAGAGAGCCTATGAGAGCACCTTGGACACCATGTGTGTGAAGTACTTTACATGCCCTTAAGGAACCGAGGTTTAAAGGCTAAGTCCATCGTAGTTCTAGTATGGGAGCAGTTGAAACAATAAGTGAGGGTTTAAAGGCATTGCCACTCTCATGATGCATGGGGTCCCCACTTAGCCAAGATATGTTTCTTTTCGAAAACTGTTCCTTTTCATTTTTATTAAAATAAGTAGGGAAGTGTTGGATATTTTAATAAAAAATTGTAATGGTGATTTCGAAATCAAATAGAGCTTTGATGATGTAATTTATATTTTTTTAGTATATTAATAAAATTTTAAATTATTAGTAAAATTCTAATTTATTCACTGTTAAAATTTAAGTCTTTAACGTTATTGAAAAAATTTGACCGTTGTTGATGTAATGCTAATATTAACGTTGTTGACCCTTTGTCAGTCAAAAGTTTATTGAGTAGTTGCATGGCTATATATAATATTGCTTTGAAGTTTAAGCAATACGGGAAAAAAAGGAGAAAAATACTTTTAATTTGAGTCTAAGGTTCTACACAAAAAATGACAAACTAATTCTTCTTTTTATCAAGTAATTGTCCTTTTATCATTTTTGGCTAATTAAAGGTGTTGGTAAGGCTTGGCTTTCGAGGTTGTGCAGATCAGGAAAGTATCAACAGTGGTTGGGTGTTGTATCCTAGAGGCGGCGCGCCGGTACCTGCTGCACCGGCTTAAATCCAAGAGGGGGGCGAAACCGTCTTAAAGAGAGCGTGATCCGCGCCTCGCTCAACTGTGACTTTATTGGTATTTCGTCATCTCCGCGAGTTATTGGTAATATCTTTCTGCTTTTTATTTTTTTATATAATATTTTGTGTTTAGTTCCAACACAAACAAACTGTGTCATTATATTAGACAAGACCCATCTCATTAATTTTGTTAAGTGGATATTATTTAGTATAGGCCCATAAATCCGACAAAGCTCTATATAGGTGGTCCTGTTATATTATTATAGATAGGAAGGTTAGGTCCTCTCTCCTATCGATTTGAGGTATACAGTTTTCATAGACGTTTACTATGTTGTAGAGAGGGAGAGAGGAAGATCTAGCCATATCTTCCCATTCGTAAAAATTCTACAAGTCATGACTTGTAGAATTTTTTACATATTTATTTTCTTATTTGTATACATATTTATTGTTTTAGAATATTCTTTGTAATCCTAATTCTAGTGTCTTCCATTGTAATTAGTAATTAGGTAGCATTCATGTTTTCTCCTTCCTCTCTTCCCCTTTCCCAACCGGCCATTATGACCTCATTACTTGAAGACTTAATTCATGTAACATCTAGCTTAGGAAGGATATGAGGCATGTCTCTTCATCTAGGTTTGTTCTTGTATAAAAAGGATAGCTCTTGCACTATTTGAGATCATCCAATATAAATATATTCTCTTCAATTGCAAATCTTTGCCTATTTTTAATTTTTACATGGCATTAGAGCCGGTTTCGATCTTGTGGTAGCAATTCAACCGTATCCAAGGTGGTGTCAGCCGTAACATAGCCGAACTACCCGCAGCAAAATTGAACCCTTTTATGAGAGATTTGCTCTTCCTTACTCTTGCCTTTTTTTGTGATTTCTTGTGTTTTGCTTATTTTAGATACTAACGAATGTTGCTAATGAGAATGAAAATATTACTACTCATACAACTCTTGACCAAACTGTGACCCATGTTCCTACGACAGGTGGAGTTTTGGATGCCAATTCCCTGTTTTATCTCCATCTCTCGGATCACCCGGGTTTGGTATTCGTGCAAAACACTTTGACCGGACCTAACTACCAGTCTTGGAGAAGGTCTATTTATAACGTTTTTAAAGCAAAGCGTAAGATTGGCTTCTTAGATGGAAGCATTGAAAAACCGGAAGAGGATTCGCGCTGGATTTGAAAACTGGAGTGCTTGTAACTCCATGGTGTCAACTTGGCTTTCTAACTCAGTTTCAAAGGAGATAAACAAAAGCATCACTTATTTGGAAACAACTCAGGATATTTGGTTGAACTTGCAAGAGAGATTCTTGCAGGGTAATGTTCCCCGTATCTATGAATTGAAATGCGAGATATCTCATTCAAAGCAAGAAACTTTACCCATATCAACCTATTTCACCAAATTAAGGTCACTTTGGGATGAACTATATACTCTAGTTGAGATTCCGCCTTGCACTTGTGGTCATGCTAAGTCATTTTCACAAATTCGAGACATGGAAAAATTGTTGGACTTGTTAATGGGTCTGGACCCGTCCTTTTTTACAGTTCCTTCACAACTCATGAACACCAAGCCTTTGACTACTGTGGGTAGTGCATACTCTGTATTATGTCAAGAAGAGAAGCAGCAAAGCATGGCTGCGGGTTCGGTGGTGACACCCGAAGCCATGGCTTTGGCAGTGAAGAGGTCGGCCGGTACGGGTGCCGCAGCCGCTGTTCTGGGGAGTAATCCCCATCATGCTAGCCATTTTGTTTGTTCTCACTACAAGAAACAAGGACACACCAAGGAAAGATGTTTTGAGTTGATAGGGTATCCTCCTAGTTGGAAGATACAAGGAGTAAAGGAAGCCAGGAAAACGGTACTCACTTGGGTTCAGCTGGTGACAACCCCATTGTGGGGTTGTCCGCTAGTCAGTATCAGCAATTATTGTCGCTATTAGGTCTGGGTTTGGCTTCACCTAGTGTAAATCTGACAAGTTAAGTTTTTAGTTCGAGTCAAAGTTGGATTATAGATATCGGTGCTTCCGATCACATGGTTTCATCACTATCCTCTATGTTTGATGTTGTACCCAACCAAAATATTAGACCTGTTAAATTGCGTAATGGGACAAGCTTGTCAGTGTCCCACATTGAAAAGTTTGGATTTTTGATAATTATATTCTCCATGATGTGTTGTACTTGCCTAGTTTTTGCAGCAATTTATTTTCAGTGAGCAAATTCACCCGTAAAATGTTTTATCCTGATTTTTGTTATTTTCAGGACCCTCACTCGAGGAGCTGACTGGAGTGGTTAGAATGAGAGATGGGCTATATCTTCTAGAAGCACAGCCGACTGCTCCCTCAGCACATGTGGTTCAGAATAATAAGGAGGCAGTTTTGTGGCACTGCCGGCTGGGTCATGTTGCTTTCAGTATACTTTCCGTTTTTCCACATTTGAACATTAAGAAGACAAATGTTTTTTATCATACTTGTCACTGTGCAAAACAAGCACGATTACCTTTTCCTTGATCAATTTCTGAGACTCGGATGTGTATTGAATTAATTCATTGCTATATTGAGGCCTTATACAACGTTGTCTTAACTGATGCTCTTTTTTTCTTACCATTGTTGACGATTACAGTCGGTGTACATGGTTGTATCTTATGAGAGAGAAATCCCAAGCACATGGGATTCTCATGATTTTTTTTCGTATGGTGGTCACTCAATAAGGCTTGTAGGTCAAACAGGTGCGAAACGACAATGGTCAGGAATTCAAGTGTGGACCATTATTAGACTTCTATGCAAAGTATGGAATTCAATTTCAAATGTCTTTGACAGGAATACCTCAACAAAATGGAGTTGTTGAACACAAACACAAGCACTTGAAGGTTAGACGAGAGTATTTGGGTGTTTATGTTACTATCATGTTAAAAATCAATCTAATAACAAACTCGATAAGCGGGCCTCATTGGGGATTTTTGCGGGATATCCTCATGGTCAAAAGAGATATAAAATCTATAGCTTGGATGAATATAAAATTATTGTATCGGGAGATGTTCAATTTTATGAAGACTCTATGCCTTAATTAAAATTGGGCCTTCGAATTCAACACATGAGAGAGCATAATAGGGTCTTGCATAACCAAGATATGTTTGTAGACATAGCTGAACCGGTCCACGGACCAGTCCAACTGCAGATGCGGGTCGGCTCACCAGCCGACAGTGAGCCGACCAAGGCCGCAGAGAGCAGCCTGGCTGATTGTGGGCCCGAAATTGAAAGAGGGAGTAGTTCACGCATCGAAGAAGAGACCATAAGAAGAAGTAGTAGAGTTCATTCTATGCCTGTCAAGTACCAAAACTACATCACTGAAGACTAAGTAGTTTGAAAAAGGAGTCAACCCCCTGGCGTGTGAGGGAGACTAAGCAGTAAGAGAAAGCGCTGCCCTCTGTAGCCCATTCTCTCACTACCATTTCGTCAGCTAACTCTGGTATTTTATATCCAATCTCAAATTTTGTATCTAATGTACAATTTTCTTACACTTACACAACTCTTTAAAATTCCATCACTTCTTATGATGAGATGAAAAATTTTAGTCAGGTGGTACAATATGAACAATAGAGGGAAGTGATGGAGAAGGAAATCAAGGCCCTTGAAGAGAATCACACATGGTCCCTTGAAACACTTATAGCTGGAAAGAAGGCCATAGACTCAAAATGGGTTTATAAGACCAAGTACAAGTCCGATGGGCGGATTGAGAGATACAAAGCTCGTCTCGTTGCTAAGGGATACACCTAGGTAGAAGATATAGACTACTATGATACTTTTTCCCCCGTTGCTAAACTTGTGACTGTACATAGTGTATTAGCTATTATCGCAGCCCGGAGTTGGATTATCCAACAATTAGACATTAATAATCCTTTTCTTCATAGAGACTTAGATGAGGAAGGCTACATGAAACTACCGCAGGGCATTGAACGAAAACATGAAGGACAAGTATGTCGCTTTCGTAAATCCCTTTATGGACTTAACTAAGCATCTTAAAATTAGAATCAGAAATTCACCTCAACCTTGATTAAAATTGGATTTCAACCATTTAGGGCTAATTATTCTTTGTTTACCTATATGCATTGGGTGACTTATACTGCAATTTTCATTTATGTGGACGATGTTCTTGTTACGGAAAATAATATGAGCTACATTACAGAAGTCAAGAATGTTTTGAATCAGGCTTTTGGAATAAAGGATTTGGGTCCAGTTAAATATTTCCTAGGCATAGAGGTTGCTCGATGTCAAAAAAGGATTATGCTAAATCAGCAAAAATATGCCCTAGATATTATTAGTGAAGCTAGTCTTTTGGGCGCTAAACCTGTTTCTATGCCAATAGTACAGAGTCATGGCCCAGCAGATGAGGTAGGCGAGCCTATAGAGGATGGTGGTTAGTCTAGGCGACTTGTGGGGCGTTTGTTATATTTAACAATTACTCATCCTGACATTTGTTATGTTGTTTGTGTTTTAAGCCAATTTATGCATGACCCCCGTGCTTCTCATCTTGACACCATCATAAGGGTTCTCTAGTATCTTAAAGGGACACCGGGTCAAGGCATCTTTCTTTCTTCTGATTGTGACCTAAGACTCCGTGCTTATTGTGATGCTGAATGGGCTAGTTGTGATACAACCAAAAGGTCAACCACGGGATTCTTTATCTTTTTGGGTGGCACGCCTCTTTCCTGGAGGTCCGAGAAATAGACTGTCATTTCTCTATCCTTCGCCGAAGCAGAGTATTGATCCATGAACACAACAACAAGGGAAATAGTATGGTTGCTTTGGTTATTACATGATCTTGTTGTTCCTACTATGAGCCTGCTTTATTATTTTGTGATAACCAAGCTGCTCTTCATATTACTTCTAATATCGTGTTTCATGAAAGGACAAAACACATTAAAATTGATTGTCACTTTGTACAAGAAAAATTTTTGTCCAAGAAGATCGCCACAGGTTTTGTCTGTACTGGAGACCAGATAGTTGATGTATTTACCAAGGCGTTGGGATCCTCACATTATTCTACTTTTCTTGGCAAGTTTGGCATTGTGAACTTGTATGCTCCAACGTCTTGAAGCTTTGGATCTTAGCGGCACATGCTTGGCGCCAACGTCTTGGAGGATCCGGAGGGTAAGGATGCGGAGGAGGAGTTTGAGATAGAGTAGGATTAGTTTAAGTTAAATTTCAGATTTAATTTTTGTATTTATCTTTTAGAATTTGTTTCAAATTAGGATTAGCCTCTCTATATATACATAGAGAAATCGAAGGTTTTTAGTAGTTCATAATTTCATATTTTGTTTTCCCCCTTTTAGGGCCTCTTTCTCAGGTTGTGAGATTAGAGTATTTATTTTCCCCTGTTTGTTTTATTAGCAGTTAATAAAATTAAGGGAAGGCCGTTGAACCTTTCCGTTTCCCCTAAATTTCTACTTACGCGCTGCATCAGCTGGTATCAGAGATCCGAATGATTTCTGAGATGGCCCATCGTCAACAAAGGAATGAGGCAATTGAGGATGTTTACGAACGGGACTTCCAAAGGAAGATCGTGCAGAAGTTTGAGGAGTTGGAAGAGAAATTTTGGCAAATCAAGCACTACTTGATTCAATTGGGGGCAAATCCCGACCTTAAATCGGGAACCCAGCCCCAACGGCCATTAACATCGGGTGTGGATGAAGAAACATACAAGAGCTTTCATAATCCTTTCCCGAATGCTAAGCTACTGGACCAAAGGCAGAGGAGAGCTAGACCTTTTATCGGAGACACAAAGGATTATGAAGATTTGAGGTGGCACTCTAGCCTCCGGATTGAAATTCTAGATTTTAATGGTGGAGGATGCCCTAAGGATTTCTTAGATTGGCTTGTAGCCGTAGAGGAGGTTCTGGAGTTCAAGGAGGTACCAAAATTAAAGCAGGTGCCGCTTGTTGCTACTCGGTTACGGGGTAGGGCAGCCACTTGGTAGACGCAGCTGAAACAAATTCGGATGCGCCAAGGAAAAAGCTAAGTTAAACTCTTGGGAGAAGATGAAGAAGCATATGCGAGGTGCCTTCTTGCCTCACAGCCACGCCAGGATGATGTACTAGCACCTACAAGGGTTGCAACAGGGCTCGAGGTCTGTAGAGGAGTACACGGCTGAGTTCTATTCGTTGATCGCCTGGAATGACTTGGTGGAAAAAGGAGAGCAATTGGTGAATCGATACATAAGCGGGTTAAGGAAGTCAATATAAGAGATGTTGAATATGTTTGACATCTTCACGATCTCTGAAGCAAATCAGAGGGTCGTGAATGTTGAATGCCAGCCAACAAAGGCGTCGCCAAGTCGGCGGCACCTAGGGATCGCCAGTTGGCGGTAGAGACAACGCAAGGGTGGCGCCTATGTAGGCCATATAGAATAGGCTTCCAATCGCCAATGCTGGAAAACCTAATGCACAAGACTTGGCGGGAACATCAAGGACCCATTGCTTCATGTGTGGAGACATAGGGCACTGAGCTGCTAAGTGCCGAAAGGGTGACATGACTGGAAAGGGCCTTTACATAGAGGAGCTCCATGACAAAGTTGGTGAGATCGCGGAGGATGAGACCCAAGAAGACTTGGAGGGTCAGGAAGAGAATGACATAGCAGATGATGAGGGGCATCTGTTGGTGATCAAGTGAGCTTATTTCACACCTAGAGAAGAGCAGGAGGATGGTTGGCTACAAAACAACATTTTCCATACCACATGTACCATTGACGGCAGGGTGTGCCGCATGGTTATCGACTCAGGTAGCTGCGAGAATGTTATATTGGAAGAAGCCATCGCCAAGCTAGGATTGAAGACGGAAGCTCATCCTAGCACCTACAAGTTGTCTTGGCTCAAAAAAGGAAATCAGGTGACCGTCTCGAAACGTTGCTTGGTTAATTTTTCGATTGGAACAAGGTACAAAGATGGGGTGTGGTGTGACGTTGTCACCATGGACGCTTGTCATTTGCAATTGGGGCGCCCATGGCAGTTTGATAGGAGTGTTGTTCATGACGGGATGAAAAATACTTACACCTTCATTTCGAGGGGACCAAGACCATCTTGCTACCTAAGAAGGAGGAGGCGGCAAGAGCGATAGAAGCCCAACATCCGAACGTACAAGGATGAGCCTTGTTCAAAGAGATTGGTGATGCCAAGGTCGTTTTTGTGTTGATTGGGATGGAGTGCAAGCTCATTTAGGAGGAAGTGCCAAGTGAACTTGCTGCCTTACTAAGAGAGTACGTTGACGTGTTCCAGGAAGAGCTGGCGGAGACATTACCACCATTAAGGCACATTCAGCACCACATTTACTTGGTGCCGAGTGCCTCCTTACCAAACAGGCCTCGCTATCGAATGATTCCTTCAGAGCACGAAGAGCTGAGGCGCCAGGTAGAGGACTTACTCGCCAAGGGTCGTGAGAGTCTGAGCCCATGTGTCGTGCCTGCTCTGCTGACGCCAAAGAAGGATAGGAGGTGGCCGATGTGTGTTGACAGTCGAGCAATTAACAAGATCACGGTAAGGTATCGAATCCCCATACCAAGGTTGGATGACTTGCTTGACCAACTTCAGAACTCTTCGGTATTCACAAAGTTGGATCTTAAGAGTGGGTACCATCATATTCGAATCTCGCCTGGAAATGAGTGGAATACTTCCTTCAAGACAAGAGAAGGCCTTTACAAGTGGCTAGTCATGCCATTTGGATTTTCCAATGCGCCAAGTACCTTCATGAGGTTCATGAATCAAATCCTTCGGTCATTCATTGGGAGGTTTATCACCGTCTACTTTGATGATATTCTAATCTATAGCTCAGCTTGGGTTAAGCACATAATGCACCTTAAGGAAGTGCTTAATACCTTGAGGGAGCAACATCTATTTGCCGCTTTGAAGAAGTGCAAATTTGTGAAGGATCAGGTGACGTTCCTTGGTTTCGTTGTGTCGAAGGACAGAATCTCAACTGATGAGGGGAAGATAGCAGCCGTCCGTGATTGGCCTCAACCAAGGATGATTGGGGAAGTTCAGAGTTTTCATGGGTTGGCATCTTTCTATAAGAGATTTGTGCCTCACTTCAGCACGATGATGGTGCCAATAACAGATTGCATGAAGCAGGGTGCTTTCACCTGGATGCCAGAAGCTGCTACTACCTTTGAATAGATCAAGAGGCGGCTCACTATGGTGCCAGTGTTAGCTTTGCCAGTTTAAAGCTACACACGGATGCATCCTAGGTGGGGATTGGCGCTGTACGTAGCCAAGAAGGAAGACCCATTGCCTACTTCAGTGAGAAGCTTGACGAGAGCAAGCTCACCTATTCCACGTATGATGTTGAGTTCTACGTGGTGGTCTAGGCATTGAGGCATTGGAATTCTTACCTTGCCAATAGAGAGTTTGTGCTATGCACGGACAACATCGCCTTGAAATACATCAATAGTCAAGAGAAGCTCTCAGACCGTCACATCAAGTGGGCAGGGTTCATTCAACTAATTCAATTTGTGATAAAGCACAAGTCAAGCGCCATGAATAAGGTGGCAGATGCATTGAGCAGGTGGAGCCTTATCAAGACGGAGAGCAAGATGGAGGTCACGGGGTTTTAGCAGTTGGGGAGTCAGTACCATGATGACCCTACGTTTGGCAGGACATGGTGGGAGGCACAGTTATGGAGTGTTCCCAGACACTCTATTCATGATGGCTTTCTGTTCAAGGGCAATCAGCTGTGCATCCCCAACCCAAGCTGGCTACTTAAGATCATTGAGGAGAAGCACAATGCAGGGCATATGGGGCGAGACAAGACGTTGCAGCTTGTTACCGCCAAGTACTTTTGGCCAACCATACGCAAGGAAGTGGAGAGGTACGTTAAATGATGCCGTGTTTGTTAGGTTTCGAAGGGAGGAATGACTAAGACCGGGTTATACATGCCGTTACCGATTCTAAGTCAGCTGTGGATAGACGTCAGCATGGACTTTGTTCTGATCTTACCAAGAATGACTGGAGATATTGTCTCCATCTTCGTTGTTGTGTACGGTTTCTGCAAGATGGCGCACTTTATTGGGTGCAAGAGAGCTGCTGATACCATACATATGGCAGGACTCTACTTCGGGGAAGTATACAAGTTGCAAGGACTTTAATTTTTTTTTTTTTTTTTTTTTGGTAAGTCAGTGAAAGCTACCATATATGAAAAGATATAGGTACAAGTTTATGAGGGGCATACCCCAAGACATGGCCAGAGAGGCCTACGGTAATGAATCAAAAGAATGAAACAAAACAAAGCAAAATGCATCAAAGGTCAACATGACCATCAAAAGGAAAACAAAGCTGAAAGCCAAACAATAACTAATGCTCAATTCTCTACTCTTGCAGAAGCTGAGTGTGACAATAAGCACCACGGAGAGTAGGAGCAGCGATAAGGCGACTGCGAACCAATCCTGTTCAATGACAGCAGAAGGAGGTCTGGACTGTGAACTATGAATCCTCAGGTTACACTTGTACCAGAGGATGTAGACCGTCGCAGAGAAACAGAGGCAGGCAAGGATGCGGTCCACCCCATGGCCACGGGGCTGAGAAGAAGCCCACTCAACAAGCTTGCGCCAAGGAAGTGTAGGCCAAGCAATGGAGGTGCGCGATGAAACCCGAGACCAAACAGAAGCGGAGAAGCTGCAAGCGAAGAAGAGATGGCCACGCGACTCACCATCTGAACCACATAGCACACATGAAAGCTGGATGTCTCAGGAATTTGTCACGGGTCCAAAGTTGCTCATTGGAGGCAAGCTAAAGAATGAAGGAATGTCTCGGAATGTGCAACCGGAACCAAAGGAGATAGTGGATGGATTCCTCCTCCCTCCTACTATGGATCATCTCCCAAGCTGACCTAGTGGTGAATACTCTTGAGCGATCACCTATCCACCTGACATAAGCTGCAACACCCGGCTGAGGCCTGAAATCAATAGACGCCCAAAACGGCAGCAGCTTAACCTTATCCTGAGGAAACCTCCACCAATCACCCTCAATAATATCTGATAACTGAGAGCCCTAGAGATGACAAGTGGAGTGGAAGAGGCGATGAGAGAACTGCCCCACGAGTCGCCTGCAAGGAAGCCAGTAATCAACCCAAAGAGCAGTATCTCGACCATCCCCTATAATATGCTTGAAATCCATGTCACACAGAGGCCAAACATCAAGGATACTCCTTCAAGACCAAGGAATCGACCCCTTGGCCTCAATCTCCCAGAAGCTCTTCCCCCGAAGTCGGTTGGCATGAATCCACCGAGACCAGAGGGAATCACTGTCTGTGAGCAGGACCCAAATGTGCTTCATAAGAGAAGTTTGGTTCCACTTAGTCAAGCTCCAAATCTTGAGACCACGCTCTCTAAGAGGATTACATAAGTGCCTCCAGGCCACCTTTCACTCCCCCCGGGGCTAGCGAAGTGCCCTTCTAGAGGAAGGCAGCTAGAGTCTACTCAATCTTTTAGATATTTGCCTTCGGAAAAAGGAAGATGGTGTCCAAAAGACCTAGATAGAGAAGAGGACCGATCTGATGAGCTGCAATTTCCCAGCGTAAGACAAAGTTCGTGAAGTCTAGAGCTGGATGCAAGATAGGCTTGCAGTGTATGAACTGAAGCCTCAACGATAAAAGCGGCAGCCCCAGATATCTGACCAAACACTGCCCCAATCTGAACCCCATACTATTGGCAATAGACTATTGTAACTTAGGATCAGCCCCAGAAATGAAGACAGTGCTCATAGCCGCATTCGAGGACATCCCTGAAAGTACGGAAAAACAATTTAACGTCTCACAAATAACTGAGACACTACCCTCATCCACCTCATTAAAGATCCTCAGGTCGTCAGCAAAGCATAGGTGAGCAAGGCGATACTATCACAGCGGCGGTAAAATCGAAATCACAGGTCTGTAGTGGCACTACAAAGCAGACCCCGTAGACCCTCCATGGCGATGACAATGAGATAGGGAGAGAGATGATCCCCTTGTCTTATACCTCGGCTCGTGCTAAATAACCCCTGAAGCTTGTCCTTAATGGTGATTGAAAATATGACGGTGGAAAGACACTCCCGCTCCCATCGAATCATAACCTCGAGCACACCCATACAGTGCATAGTAGAGAGGATGAAGTCCCACCACACCGTGTCGAAAGCCTTATGAATATCAACCTTTAGAGCGCACCGAGGCGCCCCTGTCTGAAGGTGATAGTCACACATAAGCTCTTGAGCCAATAAAATTCTGTCTAATATCCTCCTACCAGGCACGAAAGCAGACTGCATGTCATCAATCAAGAAAGGGAGAACCCCTTTCAGCTTGTTTGTAATGATCTTAGTGATGCAATTATAGATCACATTGCTACAGGAGATCGGGCGATAATCAACAGAGGTGGAGGGATTCTCCACCTTGGGGAGCAAGCTAATATGGGTAGAGTTCAGGGCCTCAAGCATGCGCCCTGACCGGAAGAATGAACGAATGGCTCGAACTACATTTTAACCCATCACATCCTAGGCCCTCTTAAAGAAGAGGGAGGTATAACCATCACGACCCGGCGCCCTGTCATCACCAGTAGAAAAAAGAGGATCTCTCACCTCAGCATCAAAAATCGGAAGAGTCAGCGGCCTAGCCGGATCCTCAGAAAGATAAGTCTGAAACAGCCCTGAGACATCCTCATGAAGTGGCCCACTCGGCTCAGTCAACAACTCCTGAAAAAAAAAAGGCCCTGGTCTCCGAAGCCTCCCTGTCATTGTAAGCCCTCTTGTCGTCATGGCGCACAATAAGAGATCCGGTTCCTAGCCTGTTGATGGCCGATAGATTTATGGAAGAGCCGGGTACCCTGATTCTTTAAAGAGAGCCATTGGATGCGAGACTTTCTGCTGGTAGAAAGCCTCCTCATCCCGACATAACCTCAAATACTCCTAGAAAGGCGTCGCTCCTCAGCCCAATGCTTCACACTCTCAGGATCATCATCTAAAGCCCTTTGGCCTGTGGTCCAGGCGTCCCTCGCCGCCACCACTTGAGCTGAAATATTATTAAAGTGCCTAGTATTGAGGGCCCTTAGCTCACCCTTCAGCCTCTTTAGCTTCTGAGTGAGCTGATGTATAGGAGTGCCGTCAATACTAGTCTCCCAAACTCTCCATACTGTAGGAATGAACTCCTCATGGTCAACCCAGAAGTTAAAGAACTTGAAAGGGAGCCGCAGGGTGTGGCGCTCTCCAAGACCTTTAACTATAAAGGGACAATGATTAGAACATAACTCCTGTGGAAGATGCTCAACAGATGAAGCAGAGAAAGAGCGAAGCCATCCCCCGCTCGCCAAATACCAGTCGAGACGCTTCAGAATGAGAGCGCCTCCGGCCGACGTGCTAGACCAAGTTGCATGGACTTCCTTCTAGCATAGTTTCTAATCGAGACTTCAAGTTCGTGAACCACTTCTGGGGACATTGTGGAGGATGGCGAATACATCCCTCTCCTTTAGCATAGTTCACTATCCTCAAACGGATGGACAAATCGAGGTCACCAACAGGTCTTTGGGAAATCTTCTCCGGTGTCTTGTTTCTAATAACGCCAGGGGATGGGAGGTGAAGTTGCACCAAGCAGAGTTCGCTTATAATAGCTCCGTTAACAGGAGCAAAGGGTTCGCGCCATTCACGATAGTTTATGGCCTTGTTCCCGATCTCCGATAGACTTGACGCCTGCACTGGATTTGACACGCCCACATGGGTAGGTGGAAGACCTAATCACTTCACTCAAAGACATCCATGGGCAAACTAGGGCCCGACTATTGGAAGCCACCGCCAAGTACAAGACAGCAAGTAACAAGAGGCGCCAAGTAGCTCAATTCCAAGTTGGTGAGAAAGTTTGGGCGATTCTGACACGAGAACACTTCCCGGCATGGGAGTACAACAAACTAGCAGCCCAGAAGATAGGACCATTGGCGGTACTGGAGAAGATAAACGATAACGCCTATTGCCTACAGCTTCCACCTGGCATGAGGATCTTTAATGTCTTCAATGTCAAGCACCTTGTTCCCTACTTTGGACAGAATAACCATGTTGACCCTCAGGCGAATTCAAGGACGAATTCTCTCTAACTCGAGGAGGACGATGCAGCCCAGCATTAAGGCATTTGATCTTGGCGGCGCATGCTTGGCGCCATCGTCTTGGGGGATGCGGAGGGTGCTACCCGTTGAACCTTCCCGTTTCCCCTAAATTTTCACTTCCGCGCTGCATCATTTCTCTATTTTGTATTTTACGTATTTATTTTCGTATTTGTATACATATTTATTCTTTTAGAATATTCTTTGTAATTCTAATTCTAGAATCTTCTATTGTAATTAGTGGTTAGGTAGCATTCATGTTTTCTCCATCCTCTCTTCCCCTTCCCCTTCCCCAACCAGCCATTACGGCCTAAGTACTTGAAGACTAAATTGATTTAACATCTAGCTTAAGAAGGTGATGAGGCATGTCTCTTCATCTAGGTTTGCTCTTGTATAAATAGGATAGCTCTTATATTATTTGAGATCATCCAATATACATATATTCTCTTCAATTGCTAGTCTTTGTCTATTTTTAATTTTTACATGACTCAACAAAATATGCATTCTTCTGTATTTAGTTTATACATATTGTGCAATAAATACATGTTTTCGCTGCCTTTTGGCTAAGTGTCGTTTTCAAAGTGGGGTTTCACTTTCAATAACCTTTCCTATGTCTCCTTCTATTCAATTTTCCCACGCTTTTACTATGCCTCCTCTTTTGGGTTTGTTTCGTATGAACATAGAAACTGCTAAATTCTAACTTACATTATAATATATTAAAAATTTATCAGATTAGAAGAACTGTATATTAAACTAATTACTTCATCAAGGGATCAACCAAGGCTTGCCTAATGACATACTTGGTAGTTATAAACTTGATTTGTAATCAAGGAATACACTTATTTTGACAGAAGTCCCATTTTGGTCACCAAAATAACATAAAATGGACAAGTTAGTAGCCCAACTTAAAATTTGAAAAGTTTAATCATCCAACTCTTGAAAAATGTTCTATTTTGTCACCCAAGTCATTTAAAATTGGACAAGTTAGTCATCCAACTCAAATTTTAGAAGATTTGGTCACTCAATTTTTAATTAAAATCTCATTTAGTCACCCCTGTAGTTTAAAATGGACAAATTGGTCACCCAAATCAAATTTCGGAAAACTCTATTATCCAACTTTAAAGAATCTATTTTGATCACTTACGTGATCTTAAAATGATAAAATTCATTGCTCAAATATAAAAATATCTAATTTAATACTTCAAGAAATTTTAATTAAATATATGTTTTTAAAATGATAAAATTTATTATTAACGTGCAAAAATATTAAATATTTTCAATTTGAGCATTAAAATTTATAGGACATAATAAATTACAAATAAATGAATCTTTTTGAGCGGTTATGGCTATTTTAAATAATTTTTTGACAACCAAGGCTTGCCTAATGACATACATTGTAGTTATAAACGCCGTCTGCAATCAAGGAACACACTTATTTTCCAAAACTTAGCTCTTGATTGGGCCTGCAGTCTCGACACTGTGAAATTAAGGGTTGTCACATGAATGTTAGGTGGATGCCCAGACATTTCCCTCCACAACTGCTTGGAGAACCCATGTAGACTGATGTCCACGGTGAATCGTAGATCTGCCATCTCCAGCTCCAGGTACTCATTCTCAGGCAAGTTGCTAGTGGCTCCCATCACCTCAAAGTGGATCTAGATCCAGCTTGCTCATTCCTCATCCTCAATAGTTTCCTCCATGGCCAATGCCTTCATTTGCTGACCATGGTCAAAGGCGGGGCAACCACTGCTCAGCCTTGCCCATGTTGCAATCCTAATTTAGAGAATTTTTTTCTTTTCTTTTTGATACATCATTTTCTTTCTGTTGTTGTTTTTCTTTTTATTCATTAGATATTATCTTTGAAATACTCATGACGCCTTTATTATTTAGGTTATCAAAAATAATTTAAATATGTAAAATAAATAATATTTAAATATCTATAGCAATGCCTCTAAAATTCAACCATCATGCAAGCCATGCACAACACTAACAAAATGAAAAACCCATGCCATAAATGAATGAAACTAGAACCACGATGATATCAAAAGCCATTTACCAAAATATATATTCAATTATATGTACTTAATCTGCTTGGTAAATAATAGGCTTATAAAATAATAATGAATTTAATAGTATTTTTTAATATAATTATTTTATGTCATATTAAAACAGGGAATATCACTTCGGTATATTAAGATTTTAGCACACGCGCATGTGTGTATTTCACCGTAAGAAGAAGAAGCATCATGAGAAGAAGCCAGCCAGTGCTCCGTCCCTGATCTGACATGATAAGAGTTGCAACTATGTGCATGGAATTTTAGGTTGTTGAGAGCTATGTTTCATCTGGAGTGTGGTGGTTTACATTCCACTCATACAGTGTGGCCACATCCTATATGAGAACATAACGTTTGATAGTGATGGCGTTTACTTTGTGGTGTCCTACATAATATGAAGTGCCTTGTTCATTAACGGTGCTCATTTTCATATTTGGAGGGGTTTTTTGCTTAGATTGGAGTGATCTATTTGGCATTTTGTATTATAGGAGTTGGTATCGGTGTTTGTCGTTTAGCTCTCCGTGTTTTAGGAAATGATGTGGGTATTGATGTCTCGATTTTTGGGGTATGCTATTCTATTTCAATGACCTAAGAGGGTACCAACACGCAAACACCAGATCCCATTAGAACTTCGAAGTTAAGCATGCTTGGGCGAGAATAGTACCAAGATGGGTGACCACCTGGAAAGTCCTTTTGTTGCACCCCTCAGGTTGGGGATTCTCTAAAACAGCCTCTTTTCAGGGTAGCACCCTGAAAAGGAAAGGCTATGTACATCCACCCCCTCTCCTAAGACCCTGCTTAGGCGAGAGCCCTTGGGACAAAGGGAATGTTGTATATTGCTATAGTACTTCAGTGGTTGGCGTGATCGTTGGTGTCTAGGGGTTTTCGAGGGTATTGTTTTATTTTGCTTTTTTTTTTTCTAGATCTTGCAGACTTTCTGGGGCTTCACTTTGGTGGGTGCGTCAGTTTATTTTGAGAGTTGTCTCTTTGATTGTTGAAAAAAATATGTTAAGATATCTAGAGGTTGGAAATTTTATCAATTAGGCATATTTTGTTAGAATCCGTTGACTTCTTCCAAGATTTCGATAAATGTTAGAAAGGGTTGATATTGCATATGATTTTGGTAGTATATATGCGCCACAACATCATCATCTTCATCAAAATATTTTCTAGACTACAATAAAAAATATCACCGAGTTCTTGTGGAAGTAGGGGTGCAAACAAACCAAACGTTTGATGAACTTCTTGTGTCCATAATTAATTAGGACTTTTTGTTGTCACTTTGGAGGCTCGATTACTTATTTGATCAAGTTTTAGCAAGTTCAATAAGCTTCAATAGCTGAGTTCAAACAGTTAATGTTCGAATCATTAACATTTACAAATAGTTCGATAGGGGTTTGTTAAGGGCCTGTTAAAGATTTGTTAAGCATTTGTTGATAGCATGGTAATAGCTACTGGATCAATGATAGCTTGATAGTAGCTTAGATAGTTAGCTTCAACGTTTAGCTTGGAGTTGTAGCAAGCTTTTTTCTATAGAATGCTTAGCCTATTAATGAGATCTAACCCAAGTTGATTAGACTAAGCAGCCAGGTCAAATTAGGTATTGCACAAACTAATATCTTATCAAACCTTGTTGGAATAAGGGTTAGAAAGTTCAACAAAAGCTTCGATGAAATCAAGCTCGTTAAGGCTTATTGAGCTCCAGTTTGAACAACGAACTGCTCGACTCGTTTGCACCCCTAAGTGGAAGGTATATATGTATTGCCAGAATTGTTGTCTCATTTCAATATTTTCCTACACAAAATCCCCGAATCAGCAGAGGGCAGATGTAGGAGAACGATCGAGTTGGATTTGCGCCCAAGTCTACGAGGAAATTCGGCCTCAAACAAGCTACAGGCTCAGGCAAAGAAGTAATCCAACAGATAAGGTCTTAAGTTTTAAGCCTCATTGGGTATGCAGGAAGTAAAAATTCATGGGAATTGCAGATTTTGGCTCTTGTTTAGTTGGCAGGAACTAGGAAGAATGTGGGAAGTGGAAATTGCTTAACAATTTTCACTTCCTTTAAAACACAAGAAGTAACTTGCCTACCCCCAATTTAGTTCTAATTCCTTCGTTTTTAACTAATCTTTCACTCAGAAAGTTCTATTTCCCATCCTCGCAACCAAATGCATTTTTACGTACTTCTTAGAAAGTTGACATAGAAATTGAATTCCTACGAAATGTAACTTTCTACAGAAATTCAATTCATATAGCAATTAAACGAGGCCTTAATTCAATTCAAATTAATATTATGATTTTAAATTTAAATTTCATTCAAACTCGTAGTTAGAATTTAGTTTTATTTTTTTTTTTTTTTTGGAACAAGAGAAAGCTCAAAGGCAAGCTACACAGTACTACACTCCCGAGAAACAAGAACACATAAATTAGGGGGAATGCTCAACCATCAGTCATGGTTGCATTTGCCTCCTTGATGATGGCAAGCAACCCAGTAAGCCGCCTCATTACAACATCGAGGAGCCCATACAAAGGACCAATTACAAAAAGAAGAACCAAACACTATGAATGTCTTTAATAACTGCCTCAAAGTCCCAACGAGATGAGGTAGACCCGTCAATTGCTTGGATGACGGAGAGGTTGTCAAATTAAAAAATGATGTTCGCCGGAGTGTGCAGGCATATCGAAGAAACATGCGGCTCGAATTCCTTTTGCTTCCCCCACCATAGCAGACCGCGGGTGGGTGGACGAACACCATCCCCCTAGAATTGAACCGTTAAAGGAGCGAGCCACCACGAAAATCCCGGTTCGACCCGTTGAGTCCTCAAAAGCAATGTCCACATTAATTTTCACTATTCCTTCCGTGGGGGAGTCCATCGATCCTGATCGGTGAGCTAGCCTGGATGGGATGCTTCAGGTGAAGGCAGGGGCCCGTCGATGAGGGAAACCAAGATGCAAAGTGTAGCTTCCCTAGCGGCCTTTTTGGCTACTTCAACGGGGGAGGAAGCAGAGTGGGTAGTCACGAGATCATTTCTATTCTTCCAAAGCTCCCAACATAAGAAACTGATATGGGTGATGGATGACACTCTCGGCTTTAACGAATTCTTTATGGATGGTGAGCCACCTCTGATGCGTGTTCCCAAAACCCTCAAAGTTTCGATTGTAGCCTAATTTAAACATATATAAATACTTTTACTCAAATTGTTTTCCATAAGTATGAATATCCACACATTAAATCTCAATTTAGTAACTCTTTATACTAAAATTCCTGAGATTTTGTCACATTTCAATCTAACATATCATTGTAACATGTGAATATGAAATCACGCTTAAATTGAACTAAATTTGAGTATCTGATTTATATGATGTTATATCGTTGGATCAACATAAAACATAAAATAATCATATAAACTTTGCCTTTCATGATCAAATTTCTTTTACTCAAATTATATACTTCAAATACGTAAATATGTATTTGTTATGACCTTTATAATAAGAATGAAAAATAGGTCATCAAAGTAGATATGCATCTTTGCTAGTTCATGATTTTCCAACTGTGCTATTGTTCACACTATTATGCCTTATTATGAATTCTATCAATGAACAATACATGCATGAGATTGAATCTATGACCATCAAATCAGGAATGAATCAAGATACCCATATTTATATTCTATTATAGGCTTATTTTCAGATAATTATATACTTTGTTTCAAACATCATATTTCTCTAAGATTTATAATCATGGTTATACAAAAGTATGGAACTTCATATTACCAATTTATACCAAAGCATGCATCCAATTATTATTATTATTAGTAGTAGTAGTAGTAGTAGTAGTAGTAGTAGTAGTAGTTGTTGTTTTAGAATCGTTTTGGCGTTTGATTTCAACAACCACGCTAAACAAAGATTTCTCTTTCTTAGTATCACCTCGACGTCTGGTTTCAACATCCACCCAAAACAGGTTTTCCTTTCATTTATTTACTTATATATAACGAAGCGAATATATCGAAGGAATATCATGACTACTACAATATATATTCATGTATGCATTGTTTTCTAAATTTAATATATATAATTATAAATTATATCTTCCCTGTTCTAATTGTTACCACAAATTATAGTTCAAAATTTTCTTTTCATATTACCAAATTAACTAAAACTACAAAAATTATTAGTTCTACATGATTTTTGATTTGTTAGTTCTACATGATTTTTGATTTGTTATTATCCAAAATTCACGTTACAAATTTTAACTGTGTTCACAGTTTTTACCTTATTCATCCGCCAAGTTTTAATTTACCATATTTATGTATATATATTTAATTAATGCATAAACTTGCTTTCTGGAACAGTGGTGTAAAGGTTGTTCTAATTTAGTGGCCAGAGAGCATGCAGGTTAAACCAAAGAGGGCACCAACACGTCATCACCGGATCACATTAGAACTTCGAAGTGAAGCGTGCTTGGGCGAGAGTAGTACCAGGATTGATGACCTCTTGGGAAGTCTTCACCCTCAGGTTGGGGGCACTGGGAAACGGCCTCTCTTCAGGTTAACACCCTGAAGGGGAAAGGCTACATACAATCCCCCCCTCCCCCTTCCGACCCTGTGTAGGTGGGAGCCCTTGAGGCACTGGGTCTGTTCCTTTTTTAGAGCACGCAGGTTGAAGTCTCCGGGGGAGCAAATTCTCATTTAACATACCCGTCAATGTGGTAGTTTGCATAAGCGGTTGAATAAATCATCTCCCTTTTTCCTTTTTTCCTTTTTTCCTTTTCTGATTATGACTTTTCTGCGATGCTTTTGTTTCTTCTTCTCTTCCTTTTTTTTTTTTTTTTTAATAAAATTATGATACAAAATCATTTAATTAAATTTCATGTATCAATTGATCAAAATTCATAATTCACAACTACCATTAATTCGGAGGTACTTGATTATAAATCTATGATCTAAGCAATCAATATCTGTTTAACTTTAGTTTTGATATCACATCAAAACAATGCCTACATTGAAAATCATGGGCTCTTAAACTTAGGGAATACATCCCCACAAGTAAGATTAGTTTCATGCACAAAAACAATGCATTAAACACTACTTCTTAGGCAAACTTCATGATTTTGACATATTCTGAATCACAAAACATACCTTGATGTATAGCGATATATATAAAAGAAGATTCAAGAAGAAATCCCTCTCTTTAACAATTTCTCAATCTCTCAAAGTTCGCCATCATCACACCAAAAGAAGAAATCATTTTTATGATTGAATATAAGTCTTAAGATTGTTGAAAAAATTCCTTATGAACCGGTTAATCAAAAGATCCCAGGCGTTGAGACTGTATAATCACTTTCCTTAATACTTATTTCAGCGCAATGAAATAGTCTCTAAGATACAACGAAAAACCAAAAATATTTCGAGGCCCGGGCCTATTATAAAATATTTCAAAGAGCCGTTGCCCCCCCCCCCCCAAAAAAAAAAAATTAAATAAAAAAATTCCTAATTTTTTTCCTATAAATACTAACCTCATTTTCTCATTTCACCACACAACAATTCTCTTTTCTCCACTTACTTTACTTACCACTTGCTCTAAATTTGCTCTAAATTTCTCTAGTTTGAAGTTGCAATTGTGTTCTGCTCATAGAATCTTGTGGAAGTTCAACATTTAGCTTTTACTTCGGTAAATGTAGTATCAAAATTTTATTTGTTTGTCATTTTTATTTATCTAACTTGCATTCTCACTTGTATTTTATAATTGAAAATTAACAATACCATGGCACATAATTCATTTTCATCTGGACCTGGTCAAACTAGTTCTAACTCTTGTCAACCGCCTAAAATCCCTGAGAGGGGTACAACAGTCGAGCTTAATACCTAGGAACGAGCTTTTTTAGAACCCGATCCGTCACCTCCCTACACTAACACATTAAGTTGGGAACAAAAGTAGCACTACTACGACTAGGATTATCCTAAATCAGGTAGCGTGAGATCTTCTGAAACCAAGCCCACACCCACAGCCACTGAAATCCACACCACCACTAGTGATAGGCGTAGTACTAGCAAAGTATGGAAACATTTTACACTAGATCGTGAACATAATAAAACATAATGTAAATTATGTGATCCCCCAAAAGTTTTCAATCATGCACATGGTGATGGGACAAGCACGTTAAAAAGGCACCTAATAAAAAACCACCTCAAATTAAACATAGACAAAACCCAACAAACTCTAGTACAGCAAGTGACTGGTGCGCTTGCTAACTTTAGGTTTTCATAGAAAACTAATAGGCGCGAATTAGTAGGATACGTCATTGGGGCTGAAAAGCCATTTAACACTGAAGAAGACCCTAGATTCGTCTGGTACTGTCAAAACGCATTAAATCACGCCGCTGTAAGGGATCTTCGGAACACTTTCAAGTGGGACGCATTTAAAGAATTTTTAAATATAAAAAGAGCTACAAGATATTTTAAGGACGAACATGAGCATGTTCTCGTTGACGTCCGACGCTTGCAGGTCGATACCCAGTTTGCCTTTCTTGTGCATAACGGCACATTAGATTGATTCTTTATATGTCATGGCCAAATGAATAATTCATTTTTGCCTTCTCGAATATCCCTACATTGGTTAGACAATCACAGGTGCTATTATGGAGGCATGCCATCAGTGGGGGATAGAGCACAAAATTTTTAGCATTACTTTTGATAATGCTTCAATCAGCGACGCTTCTGTAAAACAATTAATTAGGCTTATGACCCCCATGTTAGATGAGAAATGTTTCCATTTACAATGCATATGTCATATTCTGCATTTAACGGTAATAGATGGTTTGGAACTTATAAATGCTTCTCTTGCTTCTTTAAGAGAAGTAGCCATAGCAATTAAATCATTTGGAACTAGGAAAAGAAGATTTAAACTTCTTTGTAAGACGCACGGTATTCCTTCTACATAATTTAAATTAAATACACAAATTAGGTGTCATCCACGGTCGAGAGTTAGAAAGAATATTACCATACAAAGATATTTTAATTGAATTTGTGCAGGGCAATCATTCATATCTAAGGAGTTTTAATTTGCATAACGTAGATTGGAATACAATTAATGAAATCTGTAAATGTTTTGCAACTTTTAAAGATGCTACGACTTTTTTTCGGATGTTATTATCCTACTATTCCATAAGCAATATCTAAACTTGTAGTTATTGTTGCCTGGATGGTAGAGAACGAATCCAACCCCATGTTGACAGACTTTATTGCCGCCACGAAGCTAAAATTTTATAAATATTATTTTGAATTACCACTAACATATTGTTTTGCCACCATTTTTTATCCCCGCTGTAAACTTACGAGTTTACAATTATTTGCACAATTTTTTTTACAACAAACTAAATCCAACTTTTAATGTACAATCTTTTATTTCGGTAGTTGATACAGATTTACGTGATTTATTTTCCTTGTATTCTTATAGATTATTATCTGATAATCCACATATTTTTTCTACATCATCTGCTAAGGAAAATCTTATGTGTGGCATTTGTTGGACCGATTGAAGCCTAAACAAAATCCTACGTCATATAACAAACTAGATTTTCACTTGCGCTTGCCTATGCTCGAGTTCTACCAGACGCAGGAGACTTCCCATTTTGATATTTTGGAATGATGGTATTCTAATCAAACCCAATATCCCGTGCTTTCCATTATGGCGCGTGATATACTAACGTGTCTGGTGTCTTTAGTAGCATTGGAGTGTGCTTTTGGTACATGTGGCAGGTTGATTGGATCCGAAAGAGCGAAGCTACCACTGTTCAGCTTAGAAATGTTGGTGTGCTTGAAGGACTGGTTGCATGCAGCGGATAGAGAGCAAGACTAACTAAAGTTGGGTTCATCGAGCGACGAAGAAGACGACCGTACCACTGATACAGCAAGTCCCGCACCAACCGCTGCCAGTTTAGACTAAGTTATTTATATTGTTGTAATTCTATTTCTTTATAATATATTTTCTTTTATAGAATATATTTGTAATTTTAAATATTGGGATCATATTGGTATAGTTGTATTTGTTAACAATTTATGATATATTTTATTTTATTACATATATTTATAATTATGATTGTGCTATATTGTATTTGTATATTATATTATTCATCAATAAATTATAATTATTTTCTAGTCAAAATGAATGTATATTTTTATAATCTTACAAGGCATTGCTATAATTGTATTATACGTTATATTATGTGATGTAATACATAATATATATATATATATATATAAAATTAAAGGGGGGAGCCAGGTCAGCCGGGCTCGGTCAATAATTAGGCCCAGATCTGGGCTGGGCTCATGGGCCCGAGCCTGAACCCCGGCCCAGCTTGGCCCGTGGCCACCTCTATTGTAAGAAGGAATAGAAGAGATATCAATGAGAATGAAGTTTACAAGTACTTTTCACAACACTTTCTTATGAACTCACTCAAATGTTTCTTGCAATATTTTTCATAAATTCATCATAAGTTTTTCCATCATCTTAAACATGAGAAATGAGGGGGATACATATAGTTTTCAAGTGTGTTTTCATGAAGAGACACGTTCCTTTATAAAGTGAGACTTTTCTTCACAAAGAGACACGTCCCTTCTCGAAGAGACATGTCTCTTCACCCAAAAGATACCAAATCATCTTTTGTTTATATTGAAAATACACCAACATTTTGTACACACTATAAGAGAAGCAAATACTCATGTGGATAACTTGGAAAAAAATGGGATTCATAGGTCTTCTCTTTCAATTGTCTGGTTGTAAAATTAGATTTTGGGAACACATTCCTGTTTGATGGATTGGTGATTGCATCTGCGTTTGTCTATTATTAATATAGGCTTTACATATCAAAAAATAGTAAGTCTTTATGGATTGGTGATTGTACACACTATAATGCAATATTTAGCAGTCGTTCAAAAAAAATCTTAACAATAAGTCTTTACACATAGATTTGTTAAATCATGACTTTCAAACAAAAAACCTTATAATGTCAGAATAAGCTTCGAAATATTGGCATTTTATGCATTTGGGTGTCACTACTGCTGTTCTATTGGCATTTTTGATCTGAGTCCTTCTCTTTTGTTTCCTCGGCTTTTTGCAATTGTGGTTATGTTGTTTTTTAGTTTGATTAGGTGTGTAGTGGCGTTTGGATTTGGGGCTTTTTGCAGTCCGTAGTCTTGTTTTGTTTGCTACTCTTTTGGCGTTGTATCTTGTTATTTTCACTTCTCCACACTGTGTGTGTCTTGCAGGTCTCTTGAGAGATGCCAGTTTTCATATCACGAGGTTTCCCTCGCTAATTATCAAAAAAACTTCAAAATATTTGCACAATCCAAAAGGAATTGACATTTGGTTTGGCATGTTGAAGACTTAAAATAATATAAATTTAAAATTTCTACCTACTGTTAATTTAATTTTTAGTCAGACCAAAACTCTTTGTTTATCAGCATCCAAATCTAACTCCATTTTAAACCCGTCTTTTACATCCAAATCCGTCATAAATGCATTGGGTTAAATGGATATCCAACGGATTAGGGTTCAATTATTGTCCCTACTTGCGACTGCTTCAAACTCGCCATTAAATCGGACACTTGAGTTATTATCGAACCCTGATCGATCTATTACAAGCTAATAGCAAGCCATTAACATAACGAACCCTATTCAAACCATTCGACAAACTTGACGACTCGAGCATATCCGTGTGTAGACTCAACTCCTTAAACTTATCAAAATTGCTTGAACTCGGTTAGATAAGCTATCAAGCCTCCAAAATGTAACAACTAATCAATTATAAACATGAATAGTTCATCTAATATTTGGTTCTTTTACCCTCCTGATTCCACTAGAACTTGTATTTTTTTGTTGTCGTCTAGAAAATGTTTGATGAAGACGATGATATTAAGGCACATATCTATTGTTGGGAAAATCTCACAGTCCAAGTACAACAGAAGCGAAGAATAACATAAACATCAAAATAATCAACACTAGGATTTATGTGGAAATCCTCTCTCAAGTAGAGGAAAAAACCACGGGACCCAAACGGATGCCTCATCCACTATGAAATTTAAGGATTATAATCTTTAATTGGACCCCAAACCCATATTGCAATCATCTTCATCAATCATCAACAGGAATGTGACTATTGCACGGTAAGCCACCAATTCTCTCAAAGTATAGCTGTTGTACAGCAAGTAACCAATTCTCATAACATAACTTTGGATAGAGGAGGCTACAAAAACTCTCTAATCAAAACACTGCTCAATCAAAAACATCTCTCTCCCCCTACCTAAGGGGCACCTCTTTACAAAAACCCAAAGCTTCACATTTTCCCTCTCTTTTTTCTCCACACTTTAACCATCAACCCTTTCCTTCTTTTATAATCAAGTTACGTAATCTTAATCACAATTACATTAGGTAACTTAATCTCATTCAAATCTCACCTAAATCAATTCTAAATCATATCAAATCAATATTAATTTTGAGATAATTAATATCCTAGCATCTATTATCAAAATCATTGTTATATCAGCATTTTCTAGGAAAAATTCATTGGAATTTACAATAGTCACTAGATTTTAGCAGAGAGTACCTAATTGATAAAATGTTATAGCCTCTGAGTAGTGCATCATACGTATAATACAGTAATAAATAACATGGGTAATATATGCTCAAATCTTACGTCATATTTGGAGCATGGAATTGGAGTTGAGACTGGAATTGGGGCCCTGAATTCCAATTCTCTTGTTTGGTTCACTAGCTAAAATTGGAATTATAATTCCATAGAATTGGATTTTAATTGAAAACCATGCTTATCAATTCCATGGGGTGCGGGTAAGGAATTCCTATTCTATATTAACTACGTTGACCTAAAACCTAAAATGACCCTACTTGATTGACCTAAACCCAAAGATGATTCAAAATCGAAAGATTTAACACAACCTAAAATTTGATCCAAACCTTGAAATCACCCAACTCGATTGATTGGAACATGAAATGACCGAAATCAACTTAACTCAAAGTACAAAGTGACCGAACCTACTTGAACCAAAGCTCAAGATGACTCAAATCCAAAAAATGAAGCTACTTGACTTGAATGTGATATAAACAAGTAGAGCCGAAGTGCAAATAATCCGACCAAATTGACCAAAAACTTAATATGACCCATGGCTAAAGTGACTCAACCCATTTTAAACTCGGGCTAAGATGATTCGAAATTTAAAATGACACACCCGTTTGTCCCAAAACTGAGATAACTCGAGCTCAAAATGACCTAAACCAACTCAAACTCGATCGTAACTAGCCAGGATCCTGAAAAGATGTAAATAGATTAACTTAAAATCTTAGATAACTTGAATATCAAATGATCCAACGAGATACTCGACCCAATTTGACTCGAAACTTGAATAACTCGAACTCAAAGGGGATTACTCCGACCATAATAACTCGAACGAAATGTCAATCGATTCGACCGAAATCTGATCATAGCTGATTTAAAACTCGAAATACTTCAACTTGGTTGACCGAAAACTCGTGATGACTTGAATCATTATGAAATTGTAATTATGACTTTCAATTCTTTTGATGAACCAAATAATGGAATGTCAATTCTATCAGAATTCCAATTCTACCAAAATTGGAGTTAAAATTGCAATTCCACAGCTTAATTTTAATTCCATGTGCCAAATAAAGCCTTAAAAGTGATGAAATTCACTTTTAACATGACATAAAATTATTAAATAAAAAGTACTATTAAATTCATTATCATTTTATAATTAAGCCTATTAATTAACTTGTCCAAGAAGTTAGGATATTTTGTGGGAAGCAAGGTGGTGGCGTTTTCAACTCGTGCTACCTAATGGACCTCACTCCATTTCGTTGGAAAGTTCAGGGGGGGGGGGGGGGGGGGGGGAACTTTAGATCTCGCTTTTCTTTATTGTTGTCTGGATAATTTGGATCAAAAGAAACAAGATAATCTTTGAAAATGAGAAGTGGGTAAAAAAGGATATATTTTGGAGTATTTCTAAGAGAGTCGGGTTTTGGGCATCAGCTTGGTGTCATGACCTATTGTATAAGCCAGACGAAGGAGCAAGGAACTTGGAAGGCTTCTCGTCGTGGACTGACGGGTGATCTGATTTGGAAGATTTTCTGACCGGTTGATGCAGCCGGATTTGCATTGTCGAGAGGTCTCCGATGTTGGCATTTTTTAGTTTGGATTTATTGTTGCTATTTTCCTTTTTTTATTTGCTTTATTTGGCTTACTTTTTGGGATTGTATTTAATTATCATAAGAAAAAACCAAGTATATTAAGGCGTCATTTGGTTGTTACAGGAATTGAATTCCTACCCGAAGTTTTATTTTCCGAGAATTTAATTCTTGTGTCAACTTCCTAAGAAGTGGGTACAAGTTGTTTGGTGGTCGGGATGGAACTTCCTTGGAGAAGCTACTAAAAACAAAGGGATTAGAACTTAGCTTGGGGGGCTAGGTAAGTTGCTTCATGAGTTTTAAAGGGACTGGAAATTGTTAAGTGATTTCTATTTCCTGCATTCTACCAACTTCCTGCCATCCAAACAAGAGTTTAAATTTGTACTTTCTGTAAATTTCTACTTCCTGCATGCCAAACGAGACTTAAGTATATAATTTAATATATATATATATCTTTCGGTAACTAATGTTTAATATTATGCGGTTCTATAGCTTGATTCATTTCATGGCTTGGATTTTTAATTTTGTCAAGGGAACATCTTGTGGCGTTTGGAAATGAAATTATTGACTTGTAAAGAAGTTACTAATTTAATATTAGTTTTTATAGTAAGATAATTATTTTATTAAGGTAAATGAGAACAATATGTGCATCATTTATAGATAGGCCATCCTAAAGGAACAAAGGAACATACCCAGTGCCTCAAGGGCTCTCGCCTACACAGGGTCTCGGAGGGGCGGATATACACAGTCTTCCCCCTCCAGGGTGTTAACCTGAAGAGAGGCTGTTTCCTAGTGCCCCCAACCTGAGGGTGAGGACTTCCCAGGAGGTCACCCATCCTGGTACTACTCTCGCCCAAACACGTTTAACTTCGGAGTTCTCATGGGATCTGGTGACAACGTGTTGGTGCCCTCTTTGGTATAGGCCATCCTAATGTATCAATATAAAGAAACTCATGTAATGAGTGACTCTATCACCCTTCTATTCTCTCTCGACCCTGATGTTTGTGACCAGTCGATGTCACGCAATTTGTTGCCTGATTGTTAGCATCGCTTAGATGTCCGCAACAATGGTCATGATCTACCAGGGACATTTAGGCTCCGTTTGTTTCAAAGGAAAACGAGATTCTGGGAATTGGTTTTTCTTCGGAAAAGATTTTCGTAGAAAATAAGAAATCTGAATGGGGTTTTCCTTTGTTTGTTTCAAAGGAAAACTTAATTTCGCATTATGATGTGTTTTTGTACGTTTTAAAAGGAAAAAGCTAGAGATGAAAAAGTTTAAAGTCTAAGGCTTCTTTTGATTATGAAGAAGTTATTTTTAATGAAAAATACAGGAAATTTATCACTTAGGGACCTCAGATTTGACCATTTATTACCAACATAACCAACATATTTCGAAATATACAATAGGGCCCATTGGTGTTTCAAAATTTTATCATTCAGATACCCAGCTTGGTAAATTTTTATCAAAATCTAATTAATTTTCATCATAGAGCGTTGATATGGTACATAATTACAATAATATATATAATTATATCAATGTTTTTAACAAAAATTCAGCAGATTACAAAAAATTTTACTGAATCATGATAGAATATATCTACCTATTAGTTAAATAATGTGTCATATTACGACTGACGTATACCCCAAGACTTTTTAAAATACTTGGAATGTTAACTTTCCTTCTTTTACAAGGGAAAACATTTTCCCCATTTGAGAGGAAAACATTTTCCTATTTTCCGTCAAAATCTTGGCGCCATAGAACGGAAAATAGGAAAACTATTTTCGAGAATATCTTTTTCCTTTGAAACAAACGGAGCCTTAAAGTCCTTCCTGATTACTCTAACAACCACCAAGTTGTCACACTCAATACGGATTCTGCAAGCATCGATTTCAATGCACCATGAGCACCGCTGTTATTAAAATAGATGCAATCCCGACGTCCCTGTACCCATGAGCCAAGGGTTGACCTAAGAAGTTTCGAATTGTATCTCCACAAGCAGCTCTATTATTCTACTGAAAGCCAGCAAAGTTTAACTTAACCCAACCATTGTCCGGTGGCAACCATTGAATATAACCATGGTGTTTCTTCGCTTGCTTGCTATTGATGGGAAAAATGAAGTCTTAATCCACCTGGCTGCTGATAATTTTTTAGTATATTATTAAATACTTAAGTTAGATATTAAATTGGTTACAATTTGGTAACCTAAATTTTGGTTTTTATCATTTAGTCGTCCAGCATTTCAATATATACAATACATTACCAAAAGACGTGGAAACTTAACCACTTGGGCACCTACAATAGGAAGCGAGTGACTTTTCAATGAAAAATGCTAACATAAAACTTGATTATGATAATATATAGGTATCGTCTACCGAAATCTAGCCTATTGCTCAACTACCAATCCAGGAAAGTCGAGTAAACCAACATTTTCCTGTCTCCTTACTGTGGGTTGAGAAAGATGTAGCTAAAACAGTTCAGTCTAACGATGAGACATCGTCTCTTAAAAGTGAAGCACGGGATGCCGTTAGTGATAATGACTCATGGTCCTTCGGGCCTGAGTTTCCTTCGGGGTTTCGAGCCCCCGGCCTTGTCAAACCCCAACACATAGGGGAAAGCTTGCCCCAGAATTTTCAGGTGTCAGTACCATTTGTGGAGGAGTCCAGCACAGTTGGGCAAAAAAAGGATAAGGTGTTGGTGGGACGTCAGATCCCTAAATCGGGTGCGACAGAAGGGGGCAGGAAAGCATTGAAGCACGAGATAAAAGAGCAAGCTAAGCAGGACCTAAAAGATTTCCTTAAGGACATGTCTCGTAGGAATAGCACGAAGAGATCAGCGAAGGCCTCTGGCAAAAAAGAAAAAGAGAGGAATCTGATAAAAGGGGGCGATAATGCTAAAGACGCCAGTAAGATCCTTGCGGAACGCATGTTGGAGATAGGGAAAAGATTAGGGCTAGGTTTTGACGGCTATGATCCACTTATGCTATGTGCTTTGCTTCGATAGATTAGAGGCTTGATTGTCCGATATTCCTGTCTTTGATTTTGTCCTGTCATCCCTGGTAGTGTTTGAGGCTCTTAGTATTTGCCTGTATTTACTTGTATTCCTTATTGTTCTGTTTTCTGTTGTTTTGATCCCTGCCCTTGCACGGGTTGATTCAAGGCTTGTTTATTCGAGCTACCTATTATGTATCGCGACTTTGTCACTAATTATAGGAAAAAAAAGAAGGCAAGTAATACCATGGAAAAATTGGGTAGAAGCAACATAGGAAGTGATTATAACATTGAGTCAAAAGGCCGGGTGATGCAAATAGAGATAAAAATAATTTGATTAAGACGAACAAGATAGAAAAATAGATTTTGAGAATTATAAAAATCGCGTCTGAGCCATAAAAGTAGCACGAGATGCGATTTTATTATAATTAAGGTTTTAGAGTATTTTTGCTTAATTATGTTTAGAACTTTAATTTAGTTAATATTTTATTTATTAGGGTTTATTTTTACTTAATTATGTAATTAAATTTAGAGTTTTTTTTAATTGTAACAGGATTATATTAGGTTTAGTTGGATTTAGAATATTATTATTTTTAGATTTTAATTTTACATAGTACCTATAAATAAGGCATTAATTGTTTATTTCAGGAAGTTTTTAATGAACTAAAATAATTTGACGAGTTTTATGATTTGAGTTTATCTTTGTAATTTTATTTTGAAATAGTTAAATAAAATTAATAGCTCCTCTTTAGGTTATTGCTCAATTGTTCACAAAATCAATGAGTTTTAACCGATCTCTCTTAATTCGGTATCGTTAGGTACAATCAACAATTAAGTGGAACCCTATCTATCCCACAATGCAAGATTCAAAATTCAAGGCTGCATGTCAGATCTTTATAATGATTTGCATCAGTTTGTATTAGAGCCAATCGATTTGCATCATCGAGAAATGCAAATTTTGTATATATTTACAAAATCATTTGTTAACGTTTTTGGTGAGATGACTAAAGTTAAACAAGTTACAAGTTGCACAAAGTAAAAACGAATTTATAGATTCAAGATCTCTGAAACTAAGGCAAGAATAACGCAAAGAACACCAAGATTGTAACGAGGTTCAGACTCTAACTAGTCCTATTCCTCGGCTCCCTATTTCTAGGGAGATCTTTACTATTAATCAATGATTATTATAAATTACAACTGATTACAACTCGATTCTAAAACATGCAACACTTAAGACTCAAATTACAGACGCGATCTTTGGATTCCAAGTCAGAAACCTAACAATCTAACTATAATCAACAATATACCTCTCTAGTAGTTGAATCTTGCACGGATCTAGGCTCACGAGCTTGAAGCCTCCATGAAAGTGCCTCTGATTTAGGGTTAGGGTTTACGTATGAACGCATACAGGAAAAGCCAGGGAGAAAAAGAGGGGAAAATGAAGAGGAAAAAAAAAAAAAATGAATCTCTGCTATCAGACCCTAATTTTTCTAGCTCATATACCCCATATAGCTCAATCCTTGTGGCCCCTTAATTGTCTCATCACAGCTGTTGGATTTCCTTTGATCTAATGGACCAGGTTGCTCAAAAAGAAACACAATTTTCCATCGTTATCAGCTGACACACGTCCGACATCAACAGGCAAGATGAAGTACAGGAAACACAAAGCTTCTCAAGGAAGCTTCCCAGTACAAACGAATAAAATGTAGTGCAAGCGGGCAAGGGGGTACTCACCTGGGCAGCGTGTAGTACATGGTTGGGCAGGTAATTAAGTAAATTAGGCAGGGGCACAAAGGACAATATCCTTTAAGCCTCAATTTGAATCTGATCTCCATTGAAAAGTTGCATTTTACTTGACCATTATATATCAAGTGTCGCATTTTATAAGTAGTAATAATTCTATTAATAGCTAATCTCACTTTAAGCCTAACTTATACACTATTGGGCATGGTTTATGTCATATACTTACCGATTAGGATACAACATCTTTAATATTAAATTAATTACTTTTGCGTAAATTGATATTGTCTTATCATTTGTATTGAGGACATAGTGAGATTTTTATTTTGGATACCTAGAACACTGCTTGTATAAGCAACATTCAAAATGATATCATTCACACATTATTATATTTATATTGCGGGCAGGTTTTGCAAACAATTTACCCACCTAGCAAAGTGACCTGCTGGGAAACAACGCAGTTTTAATTAATGAGGCAATTGCTTGGCATGTGATTGAGGAAGTAATTCAAGGGAAGCAAACACTTAAAGGTGACGTTGCTAAATGCAAAATACTCGAGCTCGAGACAGTTACTTGTGATGCCAAAAATGGGTAAGTACTAGAGCTCGAGGTAGTTACTTGGAACGCTAAAAGAAATGTGGAACTCAAGGAGGATTAATGAGGAGGTAGAGCTGTGGAGAAGAAGGACGTTGATCCCAAGTCTCAGTAGATCATGGAGGGCACAAGACATGAGGCATCCTGGCTTGAACCTCGGGGAAATAGTTAGGATTTAGAGTCTATTAGCTAAGGGTTTCACAACCGCATCAGACACTCTTCAGTTTATTTCAAAGCACATTTGTGCTTTTTTTCCTTATTGTTCTATAGAAATAGGCGCATTGGAGTGCTCGACATGGTGTTCGACAAGATATACTATGCGTGCTTTCTACCATTGTCTTTCTCATTCACCCTTATAGTTAATTTAACATGTGCCATTTGTCCAAGGTTGTGAATGCCAATCCTCAAGTTCGAAGGAGTTGATCTTGGATTGCAGATCGAAATTACCTTCACCTTGTTAATTTGATCTCAATTTAGTTATTTTCAGTCAAATTTTTCGTGCGTAGCACTTGATTGAATCGAGATCGAGATAGATAGCTAAACTGTCAAACTTATCTCCACCCTTGTTCTCAACCCTTTAGCATTTGAGATAAGGTGATTGAGGAATGCTCTGCACTGCTTCACCCCAGTTGTTGCTCCAATTAGGTCCATATCTTTACTTTTACACACATACATGCATTTAAATCATGGAAGTCTCCTTAGTTGGAGCATTGGTAGGATCTGTGCTAATAATAAACTGAAGTCAAATAGAACAAAAACACCAAAAATGCATAGCAAATGATTGGGTAAGGCCAGTCACATTTGGTGCAAACTTGATACACCCCCTAGCCATGGTAAATTCTTTTCCAAATTTATTTTCTTAAATTAAAAGATGACCACAAATCAACATGGAAGGGAAACATTTTTTTGGGAGATCAACTGGAAACGTGTGCCTAAAACTAGGAAACCTCCACGCTTGTGTGCCTAAAACTAGGAAAACTACCACGCTCAAGGGTAAGCAAGTTGATAAATTGGCTCTTTCTGAACCGAATCCTGAACATCAACCCGAGCAACTCAAGTCCCTCAGGAGAAAAAATTAGTCACAACCACCATTATTTCTCCAAACACGAATGTTTTCCATATGCAGTAAAAGCACACTTATAATATAATTAATTTCCGAGTAGAGCCCTTACCAAATTGAGGTCCCTAAGCATCTATTTGGGTTGCTTGGGTCTTAAGCAGCCCTATGAGCAATCACTGTAAGCTATCAAAATTATCATATTATAATCGAGTGTCCCCCACCCCAGTTTAACCGTAAATATTATTGTAAATCAAACCATAATTTGTGAAAGAATACCCATAATGACACAAACTGAAATGAAATAGATGAAAATTAACTAAAAAAGTAATACAAGATAGAAATACATTGATTTCATTGATATTATTCCAATACAAACTTATGTCTACTTAGATAATAAGAGATAATGATTGGGGAGAATATTGAAATATTTAAGGGAAATCAAATTTAAACTTAGAGGGAAATTGGTTCAAGTGACCCTTGTTCTCAATGATCTAAGAGTAAATTTTGACTCATATTAAGCACCGAATCTCTCGGTCAAGTTGAGCCCAGACAACACAACTAATTTTGGTGCAAATAAGGTTCTCTTTTGAGCAAACTTTGGGATATCCTTCCCAGCCAAACTCTCATATATATATATATATATATATCCCTGCCTTCCTCTTTGAAATGGCGGTTTTAGTCGGTCACTTCGCCATCTGACCCAAAAAATTTTCCAATTTTTCTTTGTGCTCCTTCAGGATTAAATACAATAGGTACTAATAGATAGTAAAAATAGTGACCCAATATTTAGATTTTGTCGTAATGTATAGCAAGGAAACTAGGCCATGAAAACTAATATTGCGATGTAGCGTGCCTAAAGGTCACACCTCAGCCTTGAACCACAAAGATGTGTGGTGGGAAGGGATAGGTGCCATACCCAACGATGCTTGATTAAGAGGAATTGCTAAAACTCGTTGATTCTATGAATACTAAACGATGGCCCAAAAGAGAACCAAGGTAATTTTATTGAACTCTTTCAAAATAAAATTATAAAGATCAACTCAAAACAAAAACTCATCAAAGTAATTTCAATTAATCAAAAGCTTCCAGAAATAAGAAACTAATGGCCTATTCATAGGCGCTAATAAACCCTACTCCTAATCATAGGCACTCATAAACCCTAATCTTAATTCAAATTAGAATCTAAAAATAATCTTATTCTAACTCGAACTAAACCTAATATAATTCTAATATAACTCAAAAACCCTAAACCTAACTTACAAGATTCAAATGATATCTCCTATTTTGGCCTAGATAACATTCTGATCATTCCCGACCTCTGTTTTCTCCTTTTTTTGTGTCTCGATCGTGCTAATTTCATATCTATTTGCATCATTATTGCCTGCTTGAGCATAAGTTGTCCTTGAATTCGACCTGTTAGTGTTGTCAGCGGATGAAGATGGCCTCCAGGAGAGTGAAAGGGTCACAATTTAGGTCGTGTTAAAGTTTTCTAATATAGGGTTGTACTTTTTGGTAGTCGTGATGGTGGTTGGGTGGGCGAAACTTAAGATGAAGCTAATGGTGGTGGTGGAATTTTTTGATAAAGCTAATGATGGTGGTTGAGATTGGGACAGTGGTTTGTGGACAATGGGTAAGGTTGGTGTTGATAAAGCTGTTTCTGGCGGCATTGGATCTAGGAGCTCAATCTTCTTAATTTATCAAAGATTGGTGAAGAAGAAAAATCAAGAATAGTTTTCTCACACGTGCTAAATATAGGCTCTGTTTTTGGCAGGGGATGAAATGGGTTTTGTGGGATTGGGCTGGATGATGGAAGAGTCAGCGGTGATTAGTGCATGGTGAGAAGTATTGATGGTATGGTGGGGAACATATGGTGGCACGTGGTGGTATGTGCTGTTTCATGAAGGCAAACAAGGTCGTGGTGGTGGTGGTGCACAGTTGAGGTGGTGGTAAAGTGATGGCTCGCCGATTTTAATGATGATAAGAGTGTTGGTGTGGTCGGAAGGATGATTGACAATGGCAGTTTTTGATGCCTTTTTCTGTGCATGTATCGTAACCCTCACCTCAGGCACAAATTCAAAATAGTTGACGAGCCTGATAACCACTTGCTTCATCCTCAACTTGAGTAGCTGGAATCTCGCTTCCATCGCTTCAAACCTTCTCTTGGTTCGACAGGCATAGTTGTCATCAAATTTGTTTCTCTCATACACATCAAATGGAGGCGTATATCTGTTTCCCAAGGGCTAGACGGAAACGTTCTATGCTGATGCAACGTGCCTAATGGTTGCACTATAGTCTCGAAACTGCATGGTGCGAAGGGATAGGGTCCCACTAACCTATTAATCATATCCAACAATGCTGGACTAAGAGGAATTAGCTAAAATTTGTTGATTCTATGAATACTCGAGCAATAATCCGAAAGAAAACTATGCAATTTTTTAAAACTCTTTCAAAATAAAATTACAAAGTGCAACTCAAAACAATAAACTCATAAAAGTAATTTCAAATAAGCAAAAGCTTCTAAAAGTTCCAAATTGGTGGTTGAAACGACATTTTTCCATGGTTTCTTGCACTTGCTATTTTTTCTTGTATCAACCAGGTTAGGAGAAAAAGACAAGTGCTTAGAGGACTTCTCCTTTGCCTGCTTATGGTTCTAGTTCTCTAGGTTTATATTGGAAACCAATTCTTGTATCATTATATCTTTCTTTTCATGTTTTCACTGAGCCCGATACACTCTTAGCCATTGTTATTCCAAGAGGGTGGCAGTTTCTCAATGGGACAGTTTGCGTGAAACATCCCAAATTTTCATCCCTTAACTAAGGATATCTACATACAAGTTCCCATACTCATGAAATTTTGGCATAGATAGGTTTATCGTTAGTCATGGTGAAGGATAGCCACCTAGGGTAGACATAATTCTTAGCAGTACCATCGTTCATCACATATTTAATATGCTAACCCTCCCAAATTTCCTTGACATTTTTCATCTTAATATAAGTATGATCTAGTGGGGCGGTCATATAATGCAACAACATTCACCTACAGGTTCGATTATCTTTCTCGAAGTTACGGCTCGACCTGGGAGGAGCCTTGTCATTCAAAAGGGTATAATAGACCTCAATTTGTCCGAGGAAAAACTCCATCTTGTCAGACCACATTTTTGTAATTTTTTCCATCTAAAGGTTTAGTTTTCAATATGTCGAGAATTATAAAACCATCGTTAACTTATTTTAATAATTGACTTAGATTGTTGGAAAAATAGCTCAAATGGGTAATCAAGATCTCAAGTTTAGGACTCTAGAGGCTAACTCGAGATGAGGAAAAATAGAACTTAAATCTAGTTAGAGAAGGACTTTCAATAAGAAAACCTCAAACTAAACACTATATACCTTGAATTTAGACAAAGGGACTCAACACAAGATAATTAAACGACTTAAAGAATAAAATTCGGTGAAGAAAGATCAAACCCGAGGAGGTTACCTTTCTGTGGAGTTCACCACTACCCTAAGTTCTTTATGCCCCTCGTTGTGGTACAAACAGGATTGTCAGGCACTCCGTCTCCTAGGATACATGGCACCCAACGTAGGTGTGAACTCTTGGGTGACGTGTTGGAGCATGACCTAACTTGCTTAGTAACTAGAGCATATTTGCAATTAGCAACGAATATTTGCCACGGCCAAAATCCGTAACAAATTCGAACCGAATCTCATACAGATTTACAACGGATTTGAAACAAGCATATTTTGCAACGACAAAGCAACGACATTGCAATGAATGTTTCATACGTCACAAATTTGGGACAAAACCGTAGCAAATCCATAGCATTTGTTATAGATTTGCAACGACAATATCCTTAGCAAATTGCTACTGTCCTAGCCGTTGCAAATCTGTAGCAAATCTTCACTTGCTACGGATTAGCAACGGCTCCGCTTCATAATAAAGTTTTTGACTTTGTTTTAATAATTTCTCAAAATAAATTGATAAGCAAGCATATTTTACAACGACAAAGCAACGACTTTGCGATGAAAATTTCATACGGCATTAGCTTGTAACAAAATCGTTGCAAATTCATATCAAAAGAAGCAGATTTGCTACGATTAACGTTGTAGCAATTTACTACGGCTAGAGTTGTTGCAAATCCTCATCCATTGCTGCGGATTTGCACCGGGTTTGTCCCGTAGTAAATTACAACAGGCTTAACTGTTGCAAACTTGAAGCAAATTGCTATGGATTTGCAAAGACCCTATACGAAAAAAAAATTGCTACAGCTTTATCAGTTGTAATTCCATAGCAAATATTCATTTGCTACGGATTAGCAACAGGCTACACTCTATAGCAAAGTTTATGATTTTTTTTTTTTTTTTGAGCTTTGTTAAAAATGAATAGATATTATAATAAAATAAACATACTATGAATTAACAAAGAACCATGTAAAATAATTTGTGTGCATTTTAGGACAATACAATATTAATGTAGAGAAAATAATAATGATGATTTGCAAAAATTAAAAGTTAATCAGTGGTATGCAGTTTAAGATTGCCGAAAGTAGCATTTTTAGCATGCAATATATTATGCATGACATTTAGGTTTAATAAAACAAATTTAACCTAATGGAGTCGAAGATGACACTAACAATATAATCAACATATTTTGTTATAGTACTTATGTAGCTGATCGATGAATGAAGTATTCTTGAAAATGAGGCCTTTTAACTTTTAGAGAAAATTGAATTGATATTGTTTGTCTATGATATAGGAATACATAACATAAATACTTGTTATCAAAGTATGTACTTTTAGTTATGGCAACTATCCGTTTTTCTTATCAATTATCATTACTTCACTTTTTGTGCACAAGTAGAATCGTAACTTAACTTTATTCTCAACATATAACGGAGTCTTCGTATAGTACGGCGAATCAATTAACTTCAAAGTAATCAAATACTTCATATTTGCAATGGCTCAGTCGTATCAAATTATAATGGATCAAAACTCGTTGGAAAATCGAAACAAATTGGTACGATTTTGCTGCGGAAGAAGTTGAAGCAATTTTATACGATGTTTTCCATTCATGGCAAGGGTTGCATCTTTGCTTTGGCAAGATCTGTTGCTAACCCGTTGCAAATATTCATTTGCTTCGTATTAGCAATGACTTTGCATTGTATCAAAGTTATTGTCAAAATTTCAAAGTTGTGAGAAAACATATATTTTAACAAAATAAATATGTTATAAATTAACAAACAATAATGTTATTAAAAATTCAATGTCATTTCAAAAACGAAATATTGATGCAGACAAAAATATTCAATATCATTAGCAAATAATGAAAACATTAGCGATGTTTTTGTGCAAGTTAAAATTGTCGAATTAGCAGATGAATCTCTCCTCGCAATAGATACCTTATGACATAATCAGGTTTATCCAGACACAGTGAACATAAAGGATGAAAAGATAGTGTTTAGGATGTAGCCATCATAGATTTCATTATATTGTAAAGTCACAATATATAAGAAATGATCTTAATTATTGATCGCGGATAATCAGAAGTACCCTTCGTGTTTATAATGAAAGTTAAGTACCGATATTTTTTGTACATGGGGAATTCTTTATATATACATTGATCTACTATATATATATAGAGAGAGAGAGAGAGAGAGAGAGTAATACATACACATATAGTAATACATCACACATAGTACTTGTCATCGAAGTACAAGCATATATTGTTTTAGTTATGATAAATACCCATTCATCGTATCTGTTATATGGTTTTGACGAGACGAGTTAATTGATAAGAGACTGCAATAATATTCATTATTAAAAATCTCACCTACTAAACATAATCAAATCGTATACTTTAAATATCAAATTGACACAATATGACTAGAACAATATAACAAAATTCACACGTTTAAAAGTAAAATAACTAAAAATTGACAAAGAAAAAAAGGTAAAGTACAAGGGCCGCTATAGTAAATAAATAAATTAATAATATTATACAATTATTTTATATGATATATTATATAAAACCTTCATGAATAAATGAAATATGTGTCAAATAAGTAAACATAGTAATAAACTTACCTATGAAATGCGTTGCAAATCCATTGCAAACTCAAATTTGCAACGGACTTTGCGTTTCAAATCCGTTGTAATATTAAATTTACAACTACTACCTATTTCAAATCCATTAAAAATTCATTAAAAGATGATTCATTTAAAACAAGTAAGGAATATCGAAATATGAAAATATATTTTCAGTTGAAACAAACAACGGAAAACCTCAACGGGAATAACATTTTTCATGAAAAACCTTTTCCAAAGGAAAATATTTTCTGTGAAAAAAGTACTTCCATTGAAACAAACGGAGCCTAAATTTACAACTACTGCCTATTTCAAATCCATTAAAAGTTCATTAAAATTACTTCTAATATAAATGCTTTTTTTTTTTCTTAATTCCAGTCAAAAAACCCTAACTCATAAGCCCGCCCATTTACAAACCCCTTGATATTCCCCACTATCCCTCCCTCGCCGTCACTCAAACCCCTCATTTTCTCTCAAGCCCTTCTCTCACCCTGCTCTCTCTCTTACCCTCATCGCCACTGTCCTCATCTCTGCCGATCACCGTTATCGTCTCCGCCGGTCGCAGCTGCTCCTCCCACTGTGAGTAATATCGTGTTTTGATTTGTGCAACCCTAATGTTTTTATTTTGGAATGATTTATGATGGATTTTTGTTTGATTTTCTAATTTCGGTATGATTTTTGTTTGATTTTCGTGTATAGAATGAGAGAGAGAGAGAGAGAGAGATAAACATATCAGATTTTAAAAAAAAAGAAAAAAAATAGAAGCCAGAACTAAAAAATCGAAAACTGGGAGGCAAAATGCAATAGAACTTAGATTTTTTTTTTTTAATTAGCAAGAATAATCTTGCGATATAAGAGCCGGCGCCTCAAATACGAGACCCGAAAAGTGCACACAATGCGAGGAAGGGGACAAAAAACAAAAACAAGAAGAAATACGACAAAGCCGAAAACCAACGCACCAAAGCCCAAAACCAACCCACCAAAACCTAACAAACAGACCAAAAACCAAAAGAAAACCCGCAGCGACCTAGCTCAAACAAGAGCAACCACACAATAAACCCAAACCAAGCCGCAAGAAACACAACATCTAAAAGAAGCAGGAGCCAACGGAGAAACAAATACACTAAACCCCAAAGCAAAGAACTGAACGCGGACAAGCAACCACCTACTCTTTAGCCCGCAAGCCACAAGAGAGAGAGCAACTACCAGAAAAGAACACTGCAACAACCACAACTGCACCAAACTGAACAGAAGCAGAACCACCACACCCCCCAACACACAAAAACAGACCAACCAAAGACAAAAGCGACCATGAACCAACCACCGAACAACACCCACAACTCCCAAAAAAAAACAACCAGCACAAGCGACGGAGCCCTGAAAAGAAAACAAAACCCACCACCCCAAAAGCACACTGAAACACCCACACAAGAACGAGATGAAAGAAATAGAGACAAACCAGCAGACAGAAGACACCACTCGCTACAACAAACACAGGGAAGGAGCCCCAAGACCACACACCCGAACTCGAACAAAAAAAACAACAAATTAACCCATCAGCAGTGTGGACATCTTCCCAATAGGAATGGGAAACCGACCCTTCTTTTTCTTCCGCGGGTTGACTGTTGGATCATACTGGTCGACTTTGATAATCATTCTGCCTATTTCATCCTCCGTTCCTTGGAATTTCAGACCAAGCCTTTCTCCTATTCTTCCTGCTTCTTTGGCTCTCTCCATGGTCAACTTGGGGCCTCTTTTTTGGCATTGTCGTGAGGGAGTCCTCGTTTTCTGGCCTTGTTCTTGGATTGGATTATCTGGTCTACGGATGGAAGGCGATATAGGACTTAAGTCAACAAAGCGATCAATATGAGGTTGACCCGTATAAGGTGATAGGATTTCCTCTTCCAGCTCTTCCCCTGGGCTCACATTTTGATTGTCCAAGGTAGTATCATTGTCTAATTGACCGGGGGATTGATCATTACTTGAGGTATTAGGCCCATGATGCAGGCTTTTGTTTAGGTTGACCGATATGGGTGCTTGGTTGGGACACCTTGGATCACAGGTTGTCAGCTCGTCAATAACTCCAAACTACCAACCCACTTATGTTTCTGAAATGTCACTGTCTCCCACCTGCCCCTCTACCTCTCCTTCCTTGCTCAGCAGTGTGATCGAATAATCTAGTTGTTTGTTTAATGCAGCTGGTGTTTCTGGCACCACCTTGTCTTCCTCATGACTAACACTCGTCATCGAGGTATCCCGCATCCCAATGGCTAACGGTGTAATCTGAGGTACTGACGAGCGGTTCTCTAGTGATGGCGGCAGGGACCTTTCATGTGGTTCGGATGATCCAGTGTACCCTTCTTCCCCTGTGCTCGCTTCTCTGACAAAGATCTTGAAGTTTTTATCACCGATTTGAAAATTCATCCACTCATCAATTGTATTCATTTGGGTTGTATTGATAAGTAGCCTTGCAAATTCAAAAGAACTACCCCACTCCTCATCATCTTCCATTAGAACCACATCACCCCAACACTTGCTAATCTCCCTAAAGTTCTCTTTAGACCAACCTTGTATGGGAACACCATGTACAACAATCCAGACACGTTGGGTTAGGTATTTCTCTGTATTGGACCAAGCCCTAGCTTCCTCACACCAAGATTGTAGCCATATTTGTTCTTCATCTAAGAATTTGTCCCGAACCTCTGTATTTTGGAAGGTAAGCAGAAACTTGACTGTTCAATAGGGACGTTGGATGTATGTATTGGTCTTGTTGTCATACAGATAATGCTTCTTCATCAAATCATAACAAAATTGATCAGAAACCCTAATTTTACTTTCGCTCCGAAACCCTAGATTTTCAGTTCATCCTTCGAAAATGGCTCTCAATCAATTTATATGTTGTGCTTAGTTAAGTTAATTTGATCACCAATTTGACTTATGAATATAAAAAAAAAGAGCTTAGAATTGCAAAGAGGTGAATATATGAAGAGCGTGTACAGTTTTTATGAAAATGATACAAGATTCAAGCAAAATATGGAAGTGTGTGATTATCTTAAAACAAAGAGTCAGATATTACGTGACTATATAATATGTATTTAGTTTGATACTAAATGATGATGCATTTAAATATTATTACAAAGTTCCTAGCTTCCTTTTTCTGTACGTAAGGTTCTTATATTGATGCGGCGAGTAGTAAATAATTGACATGGCTCACCCATTTGGCTCATAGAAATGAAGTTTAGAATTAAGGCTGAAACTAGAACTGGGGTTTAGAATTTCAAGTATATTGCTTGGTTCACCTTGTGGAATTGCAACTATGGGTCCACTTTCTAATTCCACGAAATTGAGTTTTAAAAAAAACCATACATTTCAATTCTACAAGATGGGGGACAAGAATTGTAATATTATATTAACTCTATTAGTCTCAAACCCAAAATTTTAATGTGTTGTTTCTTTTTAATGCTCGACATGTCATTGTTTTATTGCTCATGCATGGTACATCCATTTTAAAATGCTCCTTCCCTATGAAGCTTATCTGCAATATTTCCATATACATAAATAAAAACATGCTAATTCAAATAAAAATTTACATATGAAATGTAGATCTACGACAAACAACTATATATGGATTGATCTTGGATGCATTAACGATTGGTCAACAGATATAGTAATCTCAAATTTGATAGAGGGGTTGAGGAGTTTCTTCATTTTGTTTAGTCTAATGGTTCATGTGTATCATCAGATGAGAGAATTAAGTGTCCGTGTACGAAATGTAAGAACAAAAAATTTGAAGATTGAGATACTGTACACTTTCATCTGCTGAGTAAGGAGATTTAAGAGTCATTATTTTATATGGACTGCTCATGGTGAAAGATTTACAGAAGATTTTGACATGTATGGAGAATCATCACGAACAAATGAGCATTGTAATGATGAGGTGCAAAATGCTGATCCATATAATGAAATTGTCATTGATACACTGGGACCTCATAATGGATTTGTTGTCCATGATTTGACTCGAGATCACTGTAGTGAAGAGCCACAACCAGTGGAAGAAAAATGTGAATAAAATTGCATGTGAGAAATTGTTGCCGATTGGTTGGGTGAATATAGTTTTTTTTGCTAAATTTTTGGTTGGGTGAATTTGATAGAATTCTATATCATCAAAGGGCATCATTTTAGCGTAGAAATGAGTAGAGAGTTTTAGCACTTTTGACAAATATATGTTGTGAAATATAAGTTTGAATGAGTATATTGGAAGTAAAAATAGATTAAGAGGTCTTTAAGGTTCTTGTATTTTTACTTAATCTATTTAACATTTTCACAGTTTGAGCATGAAATTGAAGGATAAAATAATGAGAGTGTAAATGAGTATGTAGTAAACTAAAATTGGATTAACAAGTCTTCAAGGGCCTTGTATCTTTATTTACTCTATTGACATTTTTATGGTTTGAGCATAAAAAGGAAGGAGAGTCATGAGTGTGTGAATAAGTCTGTTGATATGTTCTTTTTCAAGGTCAATGCAAATAATGATTGAAATAGAAATTTTGCCATGTATTCTTACCATATAGGCTTTCAATAATTGGAGTGTTGGCATTCTTAACTCCATTCTCTATCTCAATGGTCATATCTTATTCAACATTTTAAAAGATATAATAAAGTTTTCTTGTGTGATTAAGGCTACTTATTAATACTTTCTTTGAAATAAAAATGTATGTATTGTGCTCAAAAAAAGAAAAAAGAAAAAGAAAATGTATTGAAGGCAAAAGTGTATGGATGATGGTAACATGTCTGTGGAGATGAGACATTGGACCCTTTGTCATGGAGTAAATCATAAAGCATGTGCTTCGTTGGATGTTAATTTGTTTTGATTTTATTGTTATGCTTGGTGACAATAAATATTTGCAAATTAGTAACTATATTTTTAGTTTAATATGTCATACATGAAATTAGTTAGAAATTTTACGTCGTGCTTAAATTTTATAAAGAAATTAATTATTTTATAGGAAATGTATGAAGATGAGTACTATGTTGTATATGGAGAGGACTCATGTGCAAATGAATTTGATCTTAACATATGGAAAGTTACTGCGGGTCCTTCCTCAAGAGATTGTGTTTATGGACTTCTCAGAAGATAAGAAACTCACAATGGGATCAACACTCTCGTTTTATGATGAATCTACCCTTGTACGTCAGCATGAAGAGTAGATTCAACAATTGCAATTAGAAATTGCTGACCTATGACAGACGAACCTGAAGATCATGAGTAACCTGCAAAGCATTGACGAGAGAATTGGTTATCCTTCTCCTGTATAGCCCCCGAATGATCCTCCATCCGATCCATCTTATGAAGATGATGAAGATGAAAGCGATGAATAGCTCATAAACTTATTTATAACTTGTTATTAGCAATTTGGTATTAGATGTTATTTCATATTAGATCTTCCTATTGTACCTATGGATAAATTAGTTGTTCGTTTGTATTTTGGTATTGATGATATATAATTATTTAATTATCGTTTTGTTTTTGCACATTTGATCTAACATTGCGGAATATTTAGTTTTTTTATACTTCTATTTGTGAAATATGTTGCATATCCAACGCGCCGCTACCGGATCCCATTAAAACTCCGAAGTTAAGCGTGCTTGGGCAAGAGTAGTACCAGGATGGGTGACCTCCTGGGAAGTTCTTCCCCTCAGGTTGGGGGCAATGGGAAACAGCCTCTCTTCAGGTTAACACCCTGAAGGGGGAAAGCTGCGTACATCCACCCCCCCAGACCCTGCGTAGGCGGGAGCCCTTGAAGCACTGGGTATGTTCCTATCCATTATAAATAGTTTTACTTTGCAATGAACCGAAATAACAATATTGTTTCAAATTTGCAACGCAAGCAATAATCGTAGAACTGATGTAAATTAGTAATGCAAACTATTATTGCAAATACATTGCAGATTTGTAATGGATTTGAACCTCTGACACCATTGCAAATTTGCAATGCAACATGTCGTTGCAAAACAGTTGTAAATTTGCAATGGATTTGAAACAATGTGCGTTGCAAAGTTGCAACGATATCATTGTAGCAAGTGCCGTTTTAAATTTGCAACGACTTTGTGAGAACTGTATCCATTGCAACTTTGCAACTGTTATTTCCCTTGTAAACACGCTTCAAAGCAGTAACGGATTTTCAACGACCTTATCGTTGCAAATGTGCAACGGATAGTAACCTTGCAAATCTGTGGCAAATTTCCAATGGGTTTGCAACGAATTTGGGCCGTTGCAAATTTCCGTTGGAAATGTGTTGCAAATAATTTGCTACGGGGTACTTTGCAATGGATGTTGGTCCGAAGCTTTTTCATTGCAAAACCATCGCTTTTTGTATTTTGCTACGGTTTTGCAACGGATTTTGTCTGTAGCAGTTTCACAAAATTCTTGTAGCGACACAGAGAGAAGTAAGAAGATGAAGGAATGCATGATTTTTTTGAGTGTTGACGAATGCCTTTTATAATAAATATTTCCCCAGTCCCTTTTAATTTGTGTTTGATGTTTTGATATGTGGTTTGATATTTCGTGGGTGGTCCTAACAATTCTTTCATGTTTCAAGTTCGATATTTGTTGATGAGATTTGTGGGGAATGAACATATTGGATTGATGATCTATGTTGTGTTTGTGGTTTGAATTATGCCTCATTTTTCTTATAAAGCTTTACATTGTTTTCTTTTTGGGGTTAGCTTCTATCTTAGTTCAACAAAATTGAAAAAAAAATTTCGCAAAATATTTTATATCATATATATTTGTGTGAGATTCATGCTTGACCATAAGGTTAAATTGAAGCATATTATATAAGATTGTCGCAAAAAGTGTTTTTCATTTTGGATGAGGGGAAGTCAAGATCCTCCTATATGGAATAAATATTTTCTATATTTGCAATTATTGCTGTGAAGTTATACAAAGAATATGTTGGGACTCTGATACCATTGTAGGGCTCCTGATCCAATCTGACATCGAACCACAAATCGAAATAATAATCACACACAAAATGGAATTGGGGAAAACACCAGAATTTATGCTGACTTACTAAAGCCTACATCCATGGAGGGAAGAACTATAATTTCACTATAATATTAAAAGTTAAATGAGACGTTTCAACTCTCAACCTTCTTTGATCCCTAACTCAAACTCTAATGGTAACGTATACAACTCCTATGTATATATATAGCCACTACACTAAAACCCGAGTATGTCATGTGCCTAAATTTATTGACCCATTCTATTCCTTATAAATAAGGCCCAATACAACAAGGTTTCATGCATAACTTAACAATTCTCTCAGTTGGAGTTTGGTTAGATTATTTACCATTATAGAATTAAACCACCTGAGAATTTTTTAGTTTAGATCTGATAGAAATTTAAGTACACGACGCAAATAGGTTATTCAAACTGGTCAACCAACCCGTCGCCCCAAAATGATAACCATAATTTTCACAAAAAATCAAATCAGCGATGCCAAGGTACTAGCAGAAACCCTAGCCAGCGTAGAGCTCCACACACGTCGAACCACTGCCGGCAATGTCAACCTCTCATAGGACGTCGTCATCATCACTTCTTTTCAAGCCATGAACCACGGTAGTCCTGGCCTCTAGGCTTACATCGTTCCGCGAGCCACACCGCCACTACACCTTTGAGGCGAGAGTGCACCACCACCAGGCTTCGTTGCTAACAACGCACACCGTGACTCAACCACATCTGTGTGGCACCTATGTCATCGAAACCCACAACGGAACCATTCACTTCGCTTGAAGCTTGACCAACAACCTCTAGTGCACGACGTCCGTCGTTTTTGTCTCCCAGGCTCGCTCAGAGTCGCGTACCATCACTGGATTCTCCTACTAACATTCGGAACAACTTCTTTGATGTCGATTTGCATAGGGACCGCAAGATCTAACACTCAAATACACTGATTTAGTCTCTAACACCTCGAGTCATACCACATCACCACCAATACTGATCAACCACAGCCTCTTTCATCGCGGCATACTCGTCACTCCAAATTGGCACCATCGTAGTTTACACCTTTAATTTACCGATCAAACACGTGATCTACCCAAATCAACTACCATTAATGCTGAGATCGAGTCACCACAAGAATCACCGTCTGGATTCATCACCACTGACGTTAGCGACTGATTCTCAACAACCCCTGGCGGCTAAACCTTCGATTTGGGTTCAACCTAGGCTCTAAACCTAGCTCTGATACTACTAGTTGGGGCTTTTATACCTATTCTACAGCTCCTGATATCACCTATTAGAATTACCCACAGACACCAAACCACAAATTGAAATAACAATCACACGTAAAAAGGGGATTGCAAAAAACACATGAATTTGCATGGTTAAGCCAAAATCTACATCTATGAAGGGAAGCATGCACTATAGCATTAAAAGTTTATATAAGACGTCTCAACTCTTAACCTTCTCTCAACTTTAACTCCAACTCTAATGGTAACATACAACCCCTATGTATATATAGAGCCACCATACTAAAATCCTAGTATTTTATGGGCCTAAATAGGATTGACCAATCCTATACCTTATAAACAAAGCCCAATACAACCATGCTCCACACATAACCCAATAGAATTGAGATGAAAAATATTTTCAATTGGGTACGCAACTTGTTTAAAGCTTGTGTTAATTACAATCTTGATAATAGATATTTGCTGTGTTATTGGCTTTGAAATTTTTAAGGTTTTTCCTATGGATTATTTATTTTTTAGTCAAATAATAAAAAAACATCTAACCTTTTCAATTTATTCTTTATGTATTAACCATTAGGTACTCTTTCTGGTGAAACTTAATATCAAAAACTTGGAAAGACAAATTTTCCTATGACAAAAATGATGGCATATTGAATCCAGATGATTTGTAGAAAACATCTAGTTAGTTTATCGAAAATTTGGTGAAGACGATGTCAATGGACTTTTTAAATGGATAGAAAAAGCTGCTTTTTTTGTTGAAAAATGCTTATAAATAGTGCGTAATGAGCAATTTTGTCTTTTCAGGTTTTCGACATTGAGTATCACCAAAGAAAATGTCTAATTATTAATACATAAAAAATCTAAGATACTAGAATTTATATAAAAAAAGGTCAAAGGCCTTTTTACTATCTCTATAAGGGTCAAGATCCTAAAATGTAATCATTTTCCTTTTATATTTTAGTCAATGAACTATCATGTGGAGCATAAATCTTTGGGGTGCTTTTTTTTTTTTTTTACTGAAAACTACTTATATTTTAAGTGTGGTTTTAAAAAATCACCTAACTTTTATAATGTCCCAAAGTCACACCTAAACTTTTCAAAAAAATTTTAATATCACACCTGATGCTGACGCCGTTAATTTTCTATTAAAACAAATATGAAATTATCAAACTCTCCTCAATAAAACTTATTTTTTATCAATAAATTATAAATAATTTTACAAATAAAAATTACTTCTAATTTTTTTGGTGGCAAAAGGCTGTAGCAGTGGGTCAAACCTTTAACAATTTTATAAATTCAGATATAAAAGTTAATTTCGTCATTTGTAAAATATATTGTTTAATATAATTTAATTAAATTAAGTTAAACTTGGTATTTTAAAGCATTTATACCCAAAAACGCGTTTCATTTCATGATAATTTAAGGTCTGACATTGAAATTTTTTTGAAAAGTTTAGACATAACTTTGAAAAATTAGAAAATTTAGGTAGTTTTTCAAAACTATATTTATGTTTTTGATTTTTAGTAAAAAATATCCTAAATGTTTTCTAAACACTCTTTTCGCTTATGCTTCCAATTTAAGAGATAAACATTATATTTATGTTTTTTATTTAAAGGAGAAAACCAACCATTGCATTTATTTAAAAATACTTTTTTGGCTTTTTTGGCCAAATTCCCTTAAATACTAAAAAAGTGACTTCCTAAAAAAAAATTTCCCCAAGAAAAAAGCTTGGCCTATGAATAGTCCTTTTTTCCATCCCAGTTTTTTCAGTTTTCATTTCAAAATTTATTAGACGACTTTGAGTGTCGCATTTCTTTTTCCCTTTAGTCCAACAGTGCTTGAAATCATTGGGTTAGAGAAGATGGTGATTCTCGTGCTTAGTTGCTATTCTATTTTCGTGTTGTATGACATTTCTATTTACATTCGACTCGACTCCCTCTTCAATACATTTACTCGAAACCTAATGTTTTGATTTTAAAATTGTAATAGAACAACATTACTGATCACAACAAGGTTGAATTAATTGTTGCTAAAGCATATTAAACTTGTTGCATATCTTTATTTATCCATCAATTGTTACAATACTAAATCTTTCTTAAGGAGCTTTAGCATTGCCTTAGGTATGAATAAGGAGAATGGAAAGGTAAGCTTCGAACACAATACCTCATACTTTGAGGATCATTGGTAATCTAATTGCTATACTGGACTAAACAATTCATCCATAGTTACAGTATTAAATATAAAGGCCAAAGGTCTGGTGACTCGGAGCTTGTTTGGCAAAGTTGTGAAAAATAAGGGTATTTTTGTTTCTTTTTTTTTTTTTTTTTTTAGTTTTTGCTATGCTCTGCTTCTGTTTTAAATACTGAAAAAAGAGTTTTTTCTTGAAGAAATACTTTTTTCAGAGAAGAAGTTTGAACAAACAAGCTCTTCATTCGTTCATTTACGAGTCATAGAAATGGTGACATTGATGAATGCGGGATCCTCATTAGTGATGCACTCACTTAAACGCTTCTCATATCTCCCGAAAACTTCCTCCACCATCTCTTCCCCAAAGTGATTGACAAGTAGTGGCTCTACGACTGACCTCATGCACCTTGCAAAGTCATAGTGAGGGACGCCAACGCCAGCACCAGCACCGTTCTTGTTAACACCAGCTCCCCAGCTTAATTTTGATACTTGAATGTCACTAACGGTGAAGGATCCTTCTGCTTGGACTAGAGTTTTGAGTTCTATGGGCGATGGCGTGTATTGTGGAATGTTGAATGTGTTCAGCTTCTCTTCTTGGATGAGCCCCTGAATTGAAAATAAAAACTGGTTTTAATATTTTCATCTTTTATTTGAAAAACATGTTAGGAGTGAGAAATCGTTAATTGTTTCCCAACATCAGAAACTGAAAAATTATAGGTATAACTAATAGTGTAAATCTGGAAAACCTAATAATGTGATCTGAACCCAATTTGAAAAATTAGGATAAGCGATTGAAAAATGTCTTGTCTGAGTATAACAATTTTGTGAAATTATGGATATTGATCAAGTACAAATACCACTTTGGAATACATAATTTTAAAAGTGCAAGTTATATATCCATGATGCTTGATGGCAAGGGCAGGGGAGAGAGAGAGAGAGAGAGAGAGAGAGAGAGAGAGAGAGAGAGAGAGAGAACGAAAAGGGTGGAGTAAAGAAAGACAAAAGAAGGAAGCTGAGACTAAGAAAGAACAAGAAAAACCGGTGGTAGACATGAAACAAGAAAACTTGAAAATTCTAAATAACTCGATATGTTGTTTGTTTAATTTGTTATTTACCTCATAAACCATGTCTCTGAGAACTCGCGCAAGGATCTCCCAAATATAGCAGCATTCGTCGCTAGTAGGATCCTCACTCTTCCTCCCCAAGATGGTTAGCACCATTCGCCCTCCCGCCACCACTTCCTCTGACCGACACTCGAGAAACACCAGGAAGTCATTCCGATATTGCTCATAGTAAGCCTTTATCACACCAGGTGGACTTGTCTTTGCCATGAAGATGTTGCCTTTATTGCCCTCTATTCCTTTCGGGACCTGCTTAATTAACCAGATGAACGAAAGGGGTAAGAGAACCAAACGTCCAATGAGCTACTCATGTTGAAATCAGTTAGGGCTTGTTGCTATAAGCTAATGAGGTTTAACAAGCACAATGAGCCAAGTTCAAACAAAGAGTTGCTCAACTTGTTAGTATTCGTAAATAGTTTGGTAGGGCTCGTTAGCAACTCGTTAAGTTGTCGTTTAAGAGCTTGTTAAGGGTTTGGTAATGACTCAGTATTTCCTTAAAACTTGTTCAACAATGGTTCCATAGTAACTCGAATAGATTGACTTAATAGCAAGCTTGACTTGATGACAAGCTCGGGTCCACTAGGAGCTCGATTTGGAACAATAAAGAGCGCAACTTGCCTTGATAATAAGCTCGAGTCGTCTTGATAACAAGCTCAACTCGCTTGACTAGGCTATCGATTCGAGTCGAGCAGAATATCGAACACACTAATATCTTGTCAAACCAAGTTTGAACAAAGGTTTGAGAACTCGATAAAAGCTTTCCTCAAACTTGAGCTCGATAACTTAGCCAGATCTAGGTCGAGCGAGGGTGCTTGGCCTGACTCAGCTTATCTATACACCAAACTTGTTGATGTATATGCTAAGTGTTGTTTTTCCTATATTGATAAGAGTGTGTTGGTTTGGGGACATGTGGGAGTATAAATGGAATTATTAGAAGACGTTCTGTCCCACGTGAAATAGGTGTCAATTCAAAAAGGACACTTTAGTACCACAATGTCGGTTCAAAAACACACACTAAATGCTTATAAATATGACTCTACCATTCTCAAGAGATTCATATACAACCGGTTCTCCCCTCTACACATGATCAGTGGTTTGTGATAACGTACAAAAGTTGGATTTCATTGTATCCCCAAAAATATTTCATAATAAACGAGACAAGTTTTTAAGAGAGTGATTCGTTACATGTCATACCTGGGAGAGCCACATAAGGCTATAAGAAGAGTGCACAAAGTGCAAGGACCTAGCAGGGAAGAGCCTGCAATAGAAAGAGCCTGGCACTCCATTGACATAGCAACGCTCGAGATTGACCCCAAGTCGATACTCAAACTCTCGCTTAACCCTCGTCCACGACTTGAACACCGTGTTGAAGTCGTTCCCCGGAAGGTCGTTCAAGTAAACTTGGTACTCCGGTGGCTCGAGTCCGAGTTTGAGCCGGGTCATCTCCACTGTAGCCATGAGCTGTGACACTGCTAAGAAGGTGTTGGGGCCGCACGAGCATCCCAGGTCTGCGATGTACATGGTGGCCGGCGACATGCTTAAGTAGAGTTCTCTTATGGCTTCCTCTTTTATGGGCTGTGTCATGGATAGGACTAGCTTCTGTCATTGGTTAAACAACAGCGTTAATATTGCTGGGGAATTAAAATAAAAGAATGAAAGAAAATTCAATGAGAAAAAAAAAAAGACACAAGATTTATGTATAATAATAACAATAGACCCAGTGCCTCAAGGGTTTCGGCATAAACGGGGTCTCAAAAGACACAAGATTTGTGTGATTTAGTGAATTGTGTTCAAGTAATTTGTCTATATTTTTAAATATTTCCTATTGTTCGTAAGTTTGTTCAAACTATTATTTATCATAGTTTATCATAAATTTAGATGTTGGAGACTATTTTGAATAAAAGAAAGAAGCGACGGCTTTGAACAAATTTATAAGATTTTAGAGACAAATTTTAACCAAAAAGTATGTGGGACCAATTTGAATAAAGTTACCGTTCCGCCAAGTTTTGAAAAAAATTACTTTTTCCTGGAAGTACTCTTTGCAAAATTAGTTTTATAAGAAAGTGATACCAATAGGGATACTTTCGTCTTTGTTTTTTCTTTTGCTTTTATTTTGACGGGGATATATTATTTTTCTACTTCTGTTTAAAGTAGGGGGAAAAAAAACTGTTACTTCATTAATTTGAAAACACTTTTTCTTGTAAGGCAAATACTTCTAAAATCGGGAAAGAATATTTTGCCCAAGAAAAACTCGTTAATAACTCATTAAGTACTTTTTGGGTTCCATTCTACATTTATGTGGCCCCCAGGCAACTTTGTCCCTCTTAACTATATGGCAAAATATGTAGCTGCGAATTCATCTTATACTAGTGGTAGCCAATAGGCCAAGTTGGGGCACCCGTGACCCGGCCTATGGGCCCCATAGTACGTCTTGGCCCGGTCTGGATAGCAAAAATGGGGGCCCGTGGTATGGCCCACTACAAGAACCAAACTGGATCAGGCCCAATTCCCCAATTCAATCCACTGGCCACCTCTACCTTGTATAAACGGTTCCCAACCTCAACGTATAAGTGTAGTTGATAAATTTTTTTTTTTTAATGTGCATGAAATTATTATAATTTAATTGTCTTAAAGTTAACAATTTTGTATATGCATATGCATAAGCAATTAGTCTATATTTCACTAATTATCATTTAATTGTCTTAAATTTCAAATATTTATTATTCTAATATATATGTATGTAATAAGGTATTAAACTTTAAAATTTCTTTTATTTCTGTATTTCTATCGAAATTTCATTATATTTTGTTGAAACACTATGAAAATTTCACAAAAAATCTACGTTGGAATTAAAATGTTGACATGATATATGATTACAACAGTTTAAATTAAATTCCTTACATTCATTTTTGTCAAACAAAAATATATTGTAATTTAGTCAAAAATTTACACCATTTTGGCGAATAGTACTTATAAGTTGCAGAAATCATATGTCATGCTGATATTTTGACGAAAATTCATTGTATTTCGGCATAAAATACTTATATATATGTTTTCAGAATCATATACCATATTAGCATTTTGTAACAAAAATTCTTCCAATTTCATTAGTGGTACCTCGATATTAAAACTTTTAATATATATGTTAAAGGTCTTTATAATTTATCTACAACATCGCTTTAGTTATTTTACTTTTAGTTTCATCAATTTCGTTCCCGGACATACAAATTTGCGTGTCAATTCCCCATTCAATTTGTACGTTTTTCCTATCTGTTGTAGTAGAGGTATCTTATAATTGAGCTCACCCTCACTTAAAATTCTGGATCCGCCACTGCAGTGAAGAGGGATATAATATTGTAATTTCGGTTGTTTTATGGTGTTGCACATAATAATAAAGGAAGAATCATAGTACATGGTGAAAAATTAAGGTGTAAGTCAATAGTTTAAGAGTTGAAGTGACAAATCTAGTAAAATATGGAATACATATACTTATGCATAAGTATGGTCACATGTACAGGATGTTTTATTAGGTGGGCGTTTATATATACTAAGCGTTTTACCTCTTAGAAATATAATTACAAATAATTACTTGTATAACTTATTCATTTATCTACAGTAGTAAAATGCTAAGTTATATTATAAACAATATCATTTTTAAATAGAAAAGTAGAATATGTATTTAATAGGCATATGTTTGAGTTGACGATAATTCATTTACCAGGCACTAATGCAACGGATCCGATTAGAATTTTAAAGTTAAGCGTGTTTGGGTGAGAGTAGTACCAGGATGGGTGACCTTTTGGGAAGTCCTCGGAAACAGCCTCTCGACAGGGTTATACCCTGATGAGGTAAAACTGCGTACATCCACCCCCAGACCCCACTTAGGCCGAAGCCTTTGAGACACTGAATCTGTTATTTTTGTTGTTATGTTTGAGTTGACGATGAGGCCGGGATGCATATAGTAATACAAACACGGCCGCATTTAGTAACTTCAAAACAATGAAATCTTATCGTTTTGCAGTGTTCAAAAATTATCCTTTTGCAAGCTCACTTTTCTTTTTCTTTTATATAATTCTTTTGGTTAAATTACATATTAGTACTTTGAGATTTGGTATAATAATTTTTTAGTTCATAAACTTTGTAAAATAATTTAATAGTCCCCAGGTTTTAATGTAATTATTTTTTGGTCCAATTTTAGGTAAAATAAAGTGCCCGAAAGATAAAAAGATATTTATATCCTTATTCAAAATGTCGTCAGTTTTTTTTAAACTTAGTACTTTTCTTGAATTTCTTTAACTTCATACGTCAATGTTTGGTCAGAATACTGATGTTATACGTCTAAAATTAGACTAAAAAATAATTATACTAAAACTTGTGGACTAATAAATTAAAAAAGTTTCAGGACTAAAAAATTATTACCCTAGACCTCAGAGTACTAATATATAAATTTACACTTTTCGTTTTTATAATTGTAAATATCAGGAATGGAAAAAGAGATTCAAACTTTTGATCACTGTCAGTAATAAATGATGTCTAGTTATCAATATATCGAATTCAGAGCTCAAATGTAACAAAGGGATGTTAAGGTATAAAATCAGTCTTGTTTTGTGTCTTCACCAAGGAGCTGAGACCTAAAGTCAATGGAATTAACAATAATAGGAATTATTATTTTAGTACTCCAGTGTGGTAATTGACACTTATATCTTGTATTACTTTTAACTTTACAACACAAATTAAATATATTTTTGTACTTCAATGTGGCCAATTGCCTACTCTCACTTATACGTGGCTCCGCCAATGTGAATCAGTAAGGATTGTTTAGAAATATAAACCGGTTTTCTTTTTTCTATTTCTAGTTTTCTTTTTAATCTTTAGTTTTCCTTTTCCATTTTTCATTTGGAAAATATGTTGAGGTTCTGAAAGTTGTTAATAGTTTTCCAATATAGAATAACTGAAAACTGCAATCAAATGATCCTAATTTTCTAATTTTCATAAAATTGAAAATTATAGGTACAATTAATGTCCGAAAATCTAAAAATCCTATAATCTAATACGAACCTTATCCAAATAAGTAGGCAACTAGTGCGAAAATGATCAGCCAGTATATCCGATTTGTAAAAATTCATTTATTGGTTCAGGTACAAGTACTACTCTAACATACACAATTTTAAAGTATAGAATGTCTATTTATGATACTGAATCAAAAGAAAAGAATAAAGTCATTCATTATCGAGATAGAATAAAAATATAGCCTATGCATACAGTAATCATTCTCATGCTAACTAACATGATTCTCTCATACATCCTCACCCTTAATAGTCATTTATAAGATATTGTTCACTCCTATATGATGCCGAGAAGCCGGAAATATTTGGATAACTAGCATCGACAACGTAGTAATAATTTGCAATCAATTTGTGACATTATGACGAGAGCTTGGGAGTAAAAGAATGAAAAGGGCGGAGTAAAGACGGAGAAAGAGAATGATGAAGTCAATAAAGACATTATGTGACAGAACCATATACCACTTTTAAATTTATAAAAGTTATATCGATTACTATCATCTAGCCTTTTTTGTTGGAAAACTGGGTCTTTAATCTTTTTTGAGTTTTCCATGACAGAGTGCGAGACGAAAGAAGAGAATATGAACCGTTAGATCTAAATCAAACGTTCAATTTTCAAAATTGCTTTTACATTTGTCATTAAAGTCAAAAGCCCAGATTTTGTTTGATTTAGATATAGTAGTTCATAACCATTCTCACTCTCTCATACAAATCACATGTGCAGCTCGACATGATGTCTTATCCTTATTAGCCCAGTTCATATCACAATTTTTTAAAATACGAGCAGAGTCTTCACATTATTTATACTTTAAACACAAAATCATCTGATCACAGGAAGGAAGACATATTAGAATATAAAAATAGTAATAAATGTTCACTTATCAGTCTAAACTTTTAAAATACCTGAATGTAGGAGCAAGTAGCATAACTAGTGTCGCCGGTGCCTCCATTCATGTGAAGTACCCTCTCTACTTCCATCTCTCACTCACTCTTCTAATTTGTTATATATCCTTCTTACAATATCACTCATGATTCTTGGCCTATTTATAGCCGCGTTCTCTCTCTCTCTCTCTCTCTCTCTCTCTCTCTTTGGTTGTAATTGCATATCTGTACTCTCAGGTTTGATGTATTATCCGAATAACGGTGCGAAAGGGTGTAAAACTTGATATTATTTGTAGGTAACCTGACCCATTCTCGTCATTCATACGCGAACCGCAATATTGTGATATTTTTAATAAAGAAAAGGTGGATAAAAGATTTATTTTACACCTTTACAAATTATAGTTTGGACTATTTTATTAAATATATATAAATTTTTAGATTAAAAAATTATTTCACAAAAGTTCTAAACTAAAAAATTAATACATTAAATCGCAATGTATTAATATGTAATTCACCCAATTATTTATCACTCAAGTTCAATGAGATTTGGACGTGTTTCTCTCCTCTCTCCATATATATATATATATATATATATATTTTGAATACTTTAATATATTATGTTAGAATTTGATGAAAATCTGATCAATTTTAAACATAAATGATGATTAACCAAAGATCATACCTATCGGGAAAAAGTATTTTATATTGGTTTGACCCGTAGTCACATATGACATAATGGACGGTATAAATTTAGTAACAATGTTCCCTCAAGATCTATTGCAAGGGTGGGTACAGACAAGATTTATCTCAAGTACCATACAAATATAATTTGATCCCCTCTAATTTCTCAGGTTGGGGGTCCTCGGAAACAGCCTCTCTTCAGGGTAGACCCCCTGAAAGGGGAAAGCTGAGTACATCTACCTCCCAGACCCTGCTTATGCGGGCACCCTTGAAGGCACTGGGGTTGTTGTTGTTGTTGTAATAATTTCTCTCATTTATTCTTTCTATTTATCCATTCCCTCCTACGTTCTATTATCTTACTTTATAAAGCCTATTTAAGTGATGTGCTACATGATTAGGTAATGTATACAAGTCATGTAAGTATCTAAGAGAGTGCCATACGCAAGCACCGGATCCTATTAGAACTCCGAATTAAGTGTGCTTGGGCGAGAGTAATTAATAAATTTTAAGATTAAAATTATTTGAAATAATTTTAATTTTATATGGATTAAATTAAAATAATTAATTTAATTGCTGCTTTAAATAAAATACACGGATTAATAATTTAAGTAAGGCATAAATTTATATCATGTGTGCTATTTAAATTATTTTATAGTGTATATATGTAGACCATTTTTAAATTTATTATGCATTTATTTTTTATTGGTTCTGACAATCACGTGTATTTTTTATAGGAGACAAGCACGTGTATAAAAACATTACTCATACATCTACACCTATATTTTTTATTTATTTATTTATATCTAGGTAAGAAAACATATCACATAGGTCTGTATTTTTTAAAAATAAGCAATTTAAGGCAGCAACAATAACAACAAGAAGTCCAGTACCTCAAAAGCTCACACGTAAGCAGGGTCTGGGAGGGACAAGAAGTACGCAACCTTATCCCCTCAGGGCAGTACCCTAATGAGAGGCTGTTTTCGAGGACCCCCAACCTGATAGGCATGAAAAGCATGGGAAGCATGGAGAGCATAAAAAATATGGAAGTATAAAAAAAATACAGAAGCAAGAGCAAAATGCAAAAAGCAAATACGCATCTAGGGGAAAAAGCCTACATAAGACACAATGCAAGCATATAGCATATAAAGAGTATAGACAATGATGAGCTTCGAACTCAGACTACTTAAGCTTTTTTACACTTAGTATCAGGACTATCCACATACACTGGAACCCCAAATTGGGTTACTGCATGTTAGAATATAAACCCAATCATGAGCCTTTACCCGTCAGGTTAACCATTTGAGATAGTTGGCTTCTTGACATGACATTAGAGTCTAGTTAACCAAGAAGTCAAGACTTCGAATCTTTGCAGCCTCCAATTCCAATAATAACGCAAATTAAAGCATAAGGTATGAGGTGGGCCTATATATTATCCATGTTTCAAGCCCAAACAGGCGTTTGCGTGAGGAGACATGTTAGAGTATAAAACAAATCCTAAGCCTTCACTCATTACCTTAAACTTTTGGTATAGTTGGTTCCTTCAGCACTGCACACAAATAGAGCAACAAAATTTACGTGGTTTAGCTTAAAGCTAACTTTCATGGAGGCAAGTACAATAATGTTGCTATTTTGAGAATCACATAGGAGACAATTTTCTGAGTTGACAACATGACTTATACAACTCTGATGTGATTTTAGATAGGACCATACCCAGTGGCTCAAGGGTTGCCGCCTACGCAGGGTCTGGGGGGGGCGGATGTACGCAGTCTTTCCCCTTCAGGGTGTTGACAACATGACTTATACAACTCTAATGTGATTTTAGATGTGTGTCCAAAATAGTCTACTCTCAAACGTATGAGATCGTCATAGATAAATCAGGAATACAATTGTTGTATCCTCAGGGAAAAGATATACAGTTGGATTCAATTATTACAGAGTGATTCGGTTTCAGGTTTGAATCCCAACAGCTTTCAATTTCAAAAATAACACAAATTAAGCACAAAGCATGATGTGAGCCTGTATATTATTCATGCTTCAAGCCCAAATGGGGCATTTGCGTGGGGGGCATGTTAGAGTATAAAACCAATGCTAAGCCTTCACCCATCAGCTTAAGGTTTTGGAATAATTAGTTCCTTCAATATTGCACACAAACATTGCAACGAAATTTACATGGTTCAGCTTAAAGCTCACGTTCATGTAGGGAAGTGCAATGATATTTCTATTTTGAGAATCACAAAGGAGAAAATTTTCAAGGTTCACAACATGGCTCATAAAAACATGATGTGATTTTAGAAGTGTGTTTAAACCGTCTACTCGCAAGCATACGAGATCGTCGTAACTAAATTGGGTACACAGGTGCCGTATCCTCAAGGAATCGATATAAAGTTGGATTCAGTTATTAAAAAGCGATTCAGTTTTGGGTTTTTGTTAATTTGGTTGAACAATTAATGAAAGAAAGCAGTAAAGCAATATAAAAGTTATCAATTCAATTGAGAGTGGTTCAGGGAATGAATTTAGAATAGCTTTATTCAAATCCCATCATTGTATTTTACTATGACAATAATTTAGGAGACTTAGGCTACAAGAACTAAGTCTGTGTTAACATTTAAATTAGGGCTTAGGATAGTGACTTAGTCTAAAGCATAACTTATCTTATCACCCTAAGTATGGCATAGGTTATCTCATTAATACTATTTTATTCCTTTCTTGTCCCTAATTCAATATTAACTCATATAAAAAATTGTGTTCTGGGTAGGGTACAATCTCAACCCTTACCACGCGTGAAAACCTATTATGTTATGGTCTAGGCTACAAGCTCGTAGACAAAACACAATTTAATCAAAAATCTAAACATGACTACAAACACATCCAATGAAAACAAATTAACATGAATAATTTCCCACACCGGTGTGAAATATAACATAACTCTATAATCATCAAAAGTACAACATAAATATGGGATATGGACGGCTACCGGTCCTTCATCCATGAACTAAAGGTCTACTCCTCCATGGGATTCTTAAACATCATCAAATCTAATAAGAAAAAAACAATGAAAAACGCGGAAATGAAAACGCCCTTATTGATGTAGACGTTGATCAATGCTTTGATCCCCTAACAGTCAGACTACTTGCGCTTCAACTTTTGAGAAGACTAGGATCTTGCAGCGACTTCCGGAAGAAAGGAAGGAGATGAGAAGAGGCAAATATTCCCAAAAAATTTATCCCCAACAATTTATTATATGTGCGGCGTGCCCTAGAGGCGCCTCACACTTTACCCGATTGATTGACCTCAGTTCTGTAAGGACCCAAACGATCGGTGACCTATTTGGTAGCCGGGCGCTTAATTCAAAATGCGCGAAATTTTTATCCTTAAGGAGTTACGAGTAAATATACATATCAAATCACAACTCTCGTAGAGCTCTATGTGATTCTAGTGGTATTGGCAGTGAATTGCGATAATTGTAGATCGTAAATACTCTTCTCTTAATCTTTTTCGTGTTTTAAGCTTGACTGATTGACAAAATGCATAGTGAGCAATCCTTGAACCTCAGGAGAGACACTTCTGGGCCGGATCTTAACCTGGTTGGTCGGTTTCTCACATGTGGTGAGGTTTCTCAACATAATCTTCAAATTTGTCCAATTTCGCTCGTTTTCACTGCTTTCCAAGTTGTCCTAGCTCCAACACGCTCCAAGCCTAAATATACATAAATTGCAATAAAATACACATAAATAGCCGAATATGTCATGGGAGTGATACATAAAACATATAAAAATGAGACATATCAAACCCTAATGATCAGTTTGAATCTCAAAAATTTTAAGCTGATGTATGAAGGTTCAGGAATGATTTACACTCTAACATGCTCCTTCGATGCAACTGTCCGTTGGTTTCAAATTATGGATATTGCAAAAGCATACCAGATACCTTATGAATAAATTTATCAATATTGAAAGTAAAGATATTGGGATTTAAACACGTAACCTCTTAGTCAACTAGGCTCTGATACCATGTGAATGAACCAACTTTCCTAGAAGTTTCAGTTGATGGTGAAGGTCCGAGATGATTTTATGTCTAACATATATATAACCATGCACTAATGAATAGAGGTGGCCAGTGGGCCAGGACTGGTATGGCCAGCTACTGTTGTGGGCCAGGCGAACCGGCCAGCCCAGCCCCCAGGCCGGGCTCCAGGCCCCCTCTCAAGCCCCCCCCAACAGCTAGTAAAAAATAATAATAATAATAATTTGTTTCTATAAATACTCATCCAAATTTCTCATTTCACCACAACAATCTCTTCTCTCTTCTCTACTAATTCGAAGTTCTCTTGCTCTAAATTTCTGAAGCTTAAAGTTGCGACTTGTTCTGCTCGTAGAATCTCGTACAAGTTCAAATTTTAGTTTTAGCTTCGATAAAATTTAATATCGAAGTTTTATTTGTTTGTCATTTTTATTTACTGAACTTGCATTCTTAGTTGCATTTTTTAATTAATAATCAACAATACTAATATGGCACACAACTCTTCTTCATCTGGAGCCGGTAAATCTAGTTTAAGCTCTTCACGACCACCTAAAATTCCTATGACGAGTAGAGTTGTCGAACTCCATACCCAGGAACAAACATTTTTAGAACCCAGTCCGTCTCCTCCCTATACAGACACTTTAAATTGGGAGGAGCAAGAACAGTACTACCACGACTAGGATTTACCTTAATCAGGGTGTGCTCAAATTTCACAATTCCAAGAAGAACCCACACCCACCAGCACCGAGACTGAAACTCACGACTACACCACTAGTAGTAAGCGTAATACTAGTGAGGTGTAGAAGCACTTCACACTAGATCGGACAGCTAATAAAGCCTATTGTAAATTATGTGACCCAACTAAAACTTTTAATCATTCATGTGGTGGTGGTAAAGGCACCTTAAAAAGACACTTAGCAAGATGCCACCCCGAACTAAACCCAGATAGATCCCAACAACATTAGTACAACAAATGACCAATGCATTTGCTAACTTTAGGTTTGCACAAGAAAACAATAGGCGAGAATTAGTAAAATATGTCATTGGTGCTAAAAAGCCATTTAACACTAGCGAAAACCCTAGATTCGTCCACTATTGTCAAAATGTGCTAAACCCCGCCACCGTAAAGGTTCCTTGGAAAACTTTCAAGCAGGGCGCGTTTAAAGAAATTTTTAGAATGAAAAATGAGCTTGTAGACATTTTTAGGACGAACACGAGCATGTCCTCGTTGACGTCCGACATGTGGAGGTCGAAACCGGGTGTTCCTTTCATGTGCATAACGGCACACTAGATCGATTCTTCCTTTATTATGCAAAAAAGAATAATTCATTTTTTCCATTTAGATTATCTCTACATTGCTCAGATCATCACGGGTGCCATTATGCAGGCATGCCGCAAGTGGGGTATAGAACGTAGAATTTTTAGCATTACTTTTGACATCGCTACAAGCAATAACGCATCTGTATAACAATTGATTAGGCACATGAAACCCATGTTAGATGGGAAATATTTTCATTTACGTTACATATGGCATATTATGCATTTAATGGTAACGGATGGTTTGGACCTAATATAAGCTTCTCTTAAGTGTTAAAGAGAAGTTACTATAACGATCAAATTATCCAAAACTAGGAGGAAAAGATTTAAAAATCTTTGTGACACGCATGGTATACAATATAAACAATTTAAATTAGATACACAAAATATGTTGTTATCAACAATAAATATGTTAGAAAGAATATTACCATATAAAGACATATTAATTGAATTTGTGCGGGATAGTCGTTCAGATTTTAGGTCTTTTAATTTAGAAGTAGTACATTGGAATGCAATTAGCGAAGTATGTAAATTTCTTAGTATGTTTAGAGACAGTACGACTTTTTTTTTTGGTTGTTATTATCCTACCATGTCACAAGCAATATCTAGATTGGTAGACATTGCTGCTTGGATGGCAGATAACCAATCCAACCTCTTGTTGGAGGCCTCGATTGCTGCAATGAAGGTAAACTTTGTCAAATATTATTTTGAACTACCACTTACTTATTATTTTCCCATCATTTTGGATCCCTGTTGTAAATTTACAGGTTTGCAATTGTTTTCTAAATTTTTTTACAAAAAAGTAAATCCAAATTTTGATAACACAACTTTTATTGCGGAAATCGATCGAAATTTACATGAATTATTTTCCTCTTATTCTCAAAGATTATCGGCCGATAATCCTCAAGTTTCTTCCAATAGTAGTAGTTTCGAAGAAAAGTCATATGCGTGGGAGATGTTGGACCGATTCAAGCCCAAACAAAATCTCACATTATGTGACGAGTTAGATTATTACTTGCGTTCACTGATGCTCCAGTTCTTCTCGACATAGGCGAGTCCACGCTTTGACATTTTGCAATGGTGGTGTTCCAACCAAACCCAATATCTCGTGCTTTCTGCCATGGCACGGGATACTAGCGTGTCCGGTGTCTTCAGTAGCATCGGAATGTACTTTTAGTGCAAGTGCCAGGTTGCTTTGAATGAAAAGAGCGAAGCTATCATCATCTAGCTTGCAAATGTCAGTGTGCTTGAAGGACTAGCTGCATACAGCGGATATGGAGCAAGACCAGCTGATGTTGGGTTCATTGAGTGAGGATGAAGACAACCTTACTACGGATACGTCAAGTCCCAGCTTACCAACCTCTGCCAGCTTAGACTAAGTAATTCTTTTTTTTTAAAAAAAATCAAAAAAGCCCCAAGGCGCATTATAATTCTATTTCTCTATAGTATATGTTTTTATAGAATATATTTGTAATTTTAAAAGGTATACTTGTATTTATTAATAATTTATGGCATATTTTATTTTATTAGCTATATTTACTATTATTTATGATGGTGTTGTACTGTATTTATATATTATATTATTTATTAATGAATTATAATTATTTTTTCTACAAAACTAATATGTATTTTGTATTTTTACAAGTTGTATTTAAAACGGGGGGACTCCCAGGCCCGACCTGAACCGGCCCGTGGCCACCTCTACCAGTGAACCATACCATAAATGGTGCTCCTAAGCCTTTTGTTTTCCTCTTTTTTCCGTTTCGGTTTTTGCTGTTCTGATGTCCCCGTTGACTTGTGAAGAAAATTGAATCAAGACAAAACTAGAAAATAACACTTAGAGTTTTGATGAGAATTGGATCACTTCTCATAAACAATCTTCCTCTACTTATACAAGCTCTAAGGAAAAGGAAAAGACTAACCTAGCTTTTACAAAAGAATCCTAAACTAGTTAATTACATGAGTAATAAAGAAAATAATGAAGGAAATAAAAGCAATGAACAAAACTCCCCCTCTCCCCATTGAAGATGGTGACCGGTTACAAATGGGGGAATAAATGACTTAATTTACTCTAATACCTATCCTTATAAATGTGTAGAATACTGTACGCAAGAATTTATACAAATACAAGTATAAAAATACAGTGTATTGTTTTCAACAACTTGTTTATTTACTTCTGATGCGGTATTAAGGATATGGGTGGGAGTTAATGTATTTTTATTTTCCAAGTGTACTGGGTCGTTAGATACGACTTTCACGTGTGTTTCTTGTTATTTCCCTTTTTTGCACTATGTATGCACTTTTTTCGGTCTCTTCAATGGTTGTTTTTGGATCACGAGTTTCGCTCGCTAATTATCGAAAAAAATAACTAAACACTCAACCCTAACGTGCAATGAGCCTAGATTAGATCGATTTATCATGTTTGTGTCATGAGACGCGTGAGCTAAAGTGTGGGGAAGCATCTGCCGGTTAGAAAACATTAGTTTCTCACTTCAAAGTTTCAACAACCTTTGCGATTTCAATAACAACAAAATAAAGTTTGGTAGTAAGTTGATCAAAAAAAAAAAAAAAGTTTAGTAGTGTTTATTTCTGTTTAAAATTTATCTGTTACAACTTTTATATTAGAGTATAAAATTATTCATATGTCTTTACTCATTAATTTTTTTTTTTGGGAACATTACTTGTCATTTTAAACTTTTAAGATAACTAGTTTTTTGCATGATATCAGAATTTTGTTAACTAATATATCACGAATTTTAATCCCAACAGCCCTTACTATAAAGAGTATGCTTATGATAAGGTTAAGGGTCCTCGAAAACAGCCTCTGGATAGGATTACACCCGGTAAGCTACGTACATCCACCCCTCCTAGACTCTGCTTATGCGGGAGCCCTTGAGACACTGGGTCTTCTGTTGTTGTTGTTGTTGTTGTAATAGTTAAAAATTATTAGATGAACATAGTATGCAAAACTCACATACCGGTTAAAGCAAAAAGTATAAAACACAAGCATGGAGACTATCTTATCATATTCGATCAATAGATATGCTAATTACTAGGGGGTTCTCAAAAATAGCACTTTTAAGTTTTTATTCCAAAAATAGCAAGTGAAATTCAAAATTTTCAAAATAGCACACTTAGTCAGAGTGCCTCTTGACACATAAGCAAGGATAAAATGGTTAATTTGAAATATTGGACTAAAAAGGAGAAAATTAAAATTTGGAAAAAAAAAAAAAAACATTTAGGATCATGTCACTCATATATTATATAGAAGTTGTATGTTTTTTAAGCTAATCACATGGCGCTAATATCTTTAATTTAATTTTCTTGTTTTCGGTCCAATATTTCAAATTGACTATTTTAACCCTACTTACGTACAAAGGACAGACTACGTATGCTATTTTAGAAAGTTCGAATTTTCACTTATTATTTTGAGAATAAAAATGTTCAAAAACAAACTTTTATTTATACGACCTGATAAATAGGTGGACGGAAATTGCTTTCCCACTTAACTAGCATGCTCTATTCCACAAGTGAACACGCTAAAAAGCATGATTTAAACACTTAAGTGTATAATAATGCACACTATGTCTTTTCCGGGCAATGCATAGGTGATGTTTGTTTTTTACATTATTTTGTAGTTACTTTATAAATTTTTGTAATCATATCAGTTTTATTTTGGTGCAAGTAATATTTTACGTACATATTGTTACATGGTCAAATTTTAGAAGTGTAAGTTCGTCCAAAATGCTTGCACCCTTTCTTTCATGCTTCTATATTTTTGATCCAGTTTGGTTCCCTACAATTAGAATTATATATTTTTAAATTTAAATTATTTGTTTGAATACCATTTTTCTTTGTCAATTTATCTTTTTTTATCTATATTTTGGCAAATGAAAGGCCATCTCTTTAGAAATTGAGTGATGAGGGTTTGAGTGATTTTTAAGGGGTGGGGGATTCTACAATAATATACTGTATAGATATAGATAGATATACCTAACTTTTAAAATTGCCTCATTAATTATTTTCTCTATTGTTAGGAAAATATCTCAAAATTACTTGGTATTTTAAGGAGAGGAGTCGTGAGAAGGCCGATCGAACAGGGTGGAGCTCGATCGATCGGGAATGTTACGTAAAAGAAGGGCGCCCCCAATAGATCGGGAAGTCCCCGATCAATCGGAAAACGCGATTTTCCAGCTCTATAAATATGGACGTAGGGTTACGTCACATAGTATCCAATTCAAAGTGAGGTTTTCCCCCAAGCGGCGCTGCCACAAACAAATTGTGTGTGAGAGAAATATTGTAACTCTTCTTTTTGATTCAATAATAAAGGCTCCGATCTTCGCCCGTGGTTTTCTCCTCTTTCGATTGTAAAGGGGTTTCCACGTAAATCATTGTGTCGATTGTTTCTTTTCTCTTTTAGTCCATTTATTTCACGATTTGTCGTGGTATTTGATTCAATTGCATATCGGGAGTATTGTTTATTTCCGCGCATATATAAATACGACTTAGTTAATTTGAATTATCAAAGAACAAAAAAGACTAAGGGCCTATTTGGCATAGTTTATTCTAAGGAAAAAAGTATTCTTTTTAGAAAAAATACTTCTATGAGATTTGGAGAGTTTTTGGCTGCCATAAAAAAGTGTTTTTAAACCAAAAATGGAAGCTGTTTTTCGGCTTTTAAAAACGATGAAATTTGGTACGTTTTCTTTTAAGTAAGAGTAGAAATTAAATAATTGAGAAAATTTGGTTCAAGTATATTTAAATTTATTAATATTTTTAAAATTAATTCATTTACTTGAAAAATAATTTATATATTAAAAAATAGTTTATATATTTTTAAAAATATATTAAATATGACAAAATATTTTAATAATTAATAATATATTTAAAATACTTAAAAAATATTTTAAATATTTGAAAAAATATTTTAATTTTTAAAAAAATATAATTAAATATTAGTTTAAGTATTTAAATGATATTTTATATGTTTAGAATATATTTTAAATAAAAAAAATTTAAATATTTAAAAAATATATTAAATATTTGAAATGGTTTTTGGACAGTTGTTTTCAACTATAAAATACTTCTATTAATATACTTTCTGTTCATTTTATAGAAAATGTATTTTTTTTAAACATTAGCCAAATACTCACAATATTACAGTAAATGCTTCTTTACTTGTCACGCCAAACACAGAATACTTATTTCAAACATTACTTTATATAAAAAGTACATGTAAAAAAATTAATTTTTTACAGTAATATCAAACATGTCCTAAGTTAAAGTTTGGATCACAATTTGGGTAATGCTATGTATACACGCATAATTCAAGTACATCATAAAGATTGTGTTATAAAAAGACTTCTTCGTAGCGTAGCCACGTGTATCATGCAAAATAATTAAAACAAAATGCTACTTGTTTCTAATTTATTCATTTGATTAGTTTGGGTGTTGAATAAACAACAACAACAACAATAATAGCAGCAGCAATAACAGCCCAAAGCCTCTGAGAGGCTCCCTCTAGGGTAGGGTTTAAAAGGGTAAGATATACGTTATGCGCAACCTACGTTGTAAAGAGACTATTTTTGAATGGACTCCAACCCTCAAAAAAACCTTGCACCGTCAAATTAAAACAAGCATCTCCAATACAAACAAACACTACTCAAGTCAAATAAAGTAGTAAATAATAACAGATATGTAATAAATTACAATGGCAGACATACAAGCCTGGGGGTCATGTCTATCAAATTATAATTAGACTATTTAAAGCAATGTCAAATACTTATCTTTTTAAAGCATAAGCAAATAAATTTTTGACGTGTATGATAAGATTCAAGGACATTATTATTGGACCAACCTTCTAGAGTATTTCTGAGCCTAGGGTTAGCTTAGGCTTTACCCTTTTTATCCCTGACTTATGTAACTCTAAGGGCATTGTTAGTCATTTGTTATATGTATTTTTCGATATAAAGAGCTTTGATTGTATGTATTCATTATCAATAAATAATAGAGTTTCACATGGTATCATAGCCATCCCTCTGAGTTAGTCTTCTCGTTCTTTTTTTTTTTTTTTTTTTTTCTCTCTTCCTTTTTTCTCGTTTCTGCTGTTACTTGTTTAATTCTTGGGCTGATTTTCTCCAGCATTTTTTTTTTCTTTCTTACTTGATTTTTTTTAATTGAACAATGGCATCGAGCCCTAATCGATCCTACGCAAGTGCCTTGTCCCCCTCCCCCTCCCCCTCCCTCGGCACAGACCCTGGTCAGGCGGCAGCCGGCTTCTCCCATGCCGGTTCATCGCCAATCACCGCGGTGGCTACTGCTTCCCCTGCGGTGCAGCCCGATGCCATCAATGTCGGTACTACAAAAAAAGTGACCAATAGTAACAGGATCATTTATGTTGCTATTGGCTGTTCTTTTGTTGCTATAACTTTTAGCAACAGAATTTTGTCTATTGCTACGCTGTTTTTGTTGCAGCTGTCACTAAAGGTTATAGCAACAGAAAATGAGTGTTGTTGCAACTGTACCCCAATAGCAACAAACACCTGTTTGTTGCTAGTTTTGTTTCTATTGCCTTTTGCAACAACATAAGAATTTGTTGCTATTACCTATAGCAACAAAGCGCTTTCTGTCGCTATTACTTATAGTAACAAAGCGCTTTCTATCGCTATTACCTATAGCAACAAAGCGCTTACTGTTGCTATTGGATTTTAGCAACTGTTGTTATTATTTTTAGCAACGTCCTCATGGTTCTGTCGCTATTGCTATTAATAATAGCATTATACTTTTGTTCCTTTTACTTATAGCAACATTCCATTATGTTGCCATTGCTTTTATTACAAACATATACTTGCATGTCCTAACTAGCTAAATTTCATATTTTTCAACCAAATAAAACACAAAATTGAACGTGACAATGATTATAAGTTGATAAGAACTTTACACATCATCATCATACCAACAACTTTGCCATGCATTACATCCAGGTACAGTCATCCATAAATTTAAAAAAAAAAATACACACACAAAATAGTCAAAATAATTCTTCCCATCATTTGCAAGTTTAGCCAAAATACATAATGTCCAACAAATGGGAGAGTCGGTAGAAAGTAGTTCAAAATAAGTTACTTGGCAAATATACGACGAACAATCATTCATATGGCTCATCTTCCCCTGCATCATATATCCTCATCTTCAAAGTCATCATCCCTGTCTTGTTCCTCATAATAAACTTCATTGTCACAAGACGAACTAGCTTCCTGTAAAACAACTATAAACATGAAATTCAAGCTAAACATGCAATTCATTTAGCATTCATAGTGGCCAAATCAACTCATACCTTGCATCAAAAGACTCTACCATAAAAAACATCCATAACAACCCATCATGAGCATACAACTTATGACCACAACCCAAATAAGGTATCTAGACACAAGCTAAATACTAATCCTATGGTCAATAAAGTTCCTCATATTAGACCTATACCTTACCCTTTTCCAAAACATAAAAAAGAAGGCATGAAACAGTTATCCTAAGGACATAATAGCCTCCAAAGACAATAACAAGTCCACATATGAATCAAACATATCATTTTTTTTCCTAACCACAAGTTGGAATTCAACAAAACACAGCAAATTGCAATAATTTCAGCAACATACAGTCCAAAACTTGAAGTAAAACTATTATTGACAGCAACTTACAATAGCTAATAGTCATAATATGCATAAAAGCAATATGGACAGCAACTCACGGCAGCAATCATTCCATAAAAACATGTTTATCATCACTTCAAGCAACATGTAACAATATATTCATCTTGCTTGAAACATAGCTATGGAAAATATATGACACGTCAATATACAGACAAATATATAAAATCATCACACAATGATTTTCACAAAAACTCATAAGTTTTCTAAGCTCTCTACTTCCTAATCATAAGAACACTCATTGTTTGTAAGTCATATCATTGCCCTGATAATCACAATTTTGTATTATGTGGAATTTTAAAGCAATGCAAAAGCAAACTAACCTTTCTTCCCCTTTTTGTCATATTTGCTATTAAAAAATTTACCCTCTCAGATACAGATTTCAAGCTTTGTTTTACATCTTTAAGCTCAGCCTCCAGCTTCCTATTTTTCTCCTGCTCTTGAGCTAGGAGAGAGCGTTTCACGCCAGATCGAGGGACTTTTACGCCTAACCCATAGGTTTTTGCGTATCCATTCTTGTCCTCTCCCGCAACTACTACAAATATTTTTTTTTCGTTCCTCTATTCTTGCTGTCTGATCAAGATCCTGTGGCAGCTCTTCCAATCTTCTATCAATCTTCGCCTGATATCATATTAAGAAATGATAACCATAATTTTTAGAAGTGACATGGAAAAAAATTGAAATACAAAATAACTATAGATAAACCATACCATAGCAGCGGCAGTTCCTGTATCATGTTTGGATGAAGACTTCGGCATATGGGTTTGTTGAAACATTGTGAGCTCATCTGGTTCTTTCCCATCAGTTATCATCTATACACATATGGAACATACACTTTTCAATAAAAATTCCTCAAAAACAAACTCCATGATTCAAAGCAAACTAAAAGACTAAACCAACCTTCTCATTGTGTCGTCTAGCAAGAGTCTTTGTGCCACAATAATGCCTCAGTTTTGAATTTTTTTGGTTTTCGATGCCTCTCTCGCGGTGTTTCTAAACCCAAAAACATGACAAGTGAATAATATATAACAAAATATACTGCGATACTATACTTATGGAAACATATTAATATACCTGTCCTTCTTCAGAAAAGCAAAATTCGACAAAATTCTTCCATTGTCGAACAGGTGTAAGAGTAGGCCTATTCTTTATAGCTTGGTCTTTCGTCTCTCCTTCAATGAGTTTGTTTCTCCAATTACATTTGTTACTTCTCCATGATTGATCTAGCTTTGATTTCACCCATTCATATGGCTCTTTCCCTTCTGGGAAGTAGTATGATTCCTATATACAAACAAAGAGCAATCAACATGTACACTTTATTGGCATATCTTTTCAATCCATAGTTATTATAATATTCAAACCGATGTTGCTAAGTCCTTCAAATTTACATGATAAATAGAAAATGCATTACCTTCACTACATCCCAGACATGGGTAATCCTCCTTTCCGGCATACTCGTCCATTCCTTAACATCGATCGGCAATGGTCTAGGATCCCGTGCTTAAAATCCTATTAAAGAGGACATTTTCCTTTGTGTATCTGAGCAGGGCTGGCCATGGTCGTTAAAATCAACAAAAATGGGCTCCTTAGGGGTGTGGACTTTGTTTCTTCCCCTCCTCTTTTCACTTGTTTGTGATCCTACAAATTCAATGTAGGTTTTTTAGTATAATTTTAAACCCAAGTAGAAGATCATTAACCCATCAAGCTTGAAAAGCATAAATGATAAAATCATTAACATGTCGGAGACTTTATACGTATACTATAGTTGTGTATATTAATTACTCATTTCCCGTACTATTGTGTAACATAACCTGTATCTTGACCATCATCAGTCGCTTGTGTTTCCTCTCGGGATGAAGTGCGAACATGACTTTCAGAACCTATATAAATGATAAAATCATCATAAAAGTCAAAATCTTTTTCAAATGAGAAAAAGGCTAATAAGTCCAGAACATAATTGAATTGTAAAATAATATATATATTAAACAAGAAACTACACAAATAAGATTGTTTAACCTGTTCCATGGGAACTCCCAACATGTCCCTTTCCTTGAGGACAAACGGTATCACCGCATTCAAAAGCTTAAAGATAAAAAATATTATAATATAGTTAGAAAGCATGATTAAATTATAAATTGACCAAGATCAATACAGCCAACAAATAGAATGGCTAAGCTCACCATTTGGAGTCACTTGGACTTCTGAATCTCGCCTAATATCTTCTTGCACTTGTTGAAATTTCCTAGGGCTTCTTCTAAGAGTAGAAGTTTGAAAAAGGGCACGTCGAGCTTGGGTAGCAGGTTCCGATCCGCTTGGATGTTGTGGTAGCAGGTTTTTTGGTATATTCTGGGTCGTCTCTATAGCATTTCCATGTTGTGGTAGATTCTTAAAAGGAGGCTCAACATCTCTTTGATTCCTAGGTAAAGTGGAAGAAACCAACCTAGGACTACGCTTCATTTGTAGAGAAGATTGTTGAAGTTTGTTCTTTTTAGACTCCATAAGACGCTACATAAAGATATCATCTCAGTTTCAAAAAATAATGTTACAACAACAAAATAGAAAAATAATTTTAAGATATGAGTCACACCTTTAAATCAGATGCCGTTACCATCTTTCTCTTACACTTATTACTCTCAAGTGGGTGCCATGGCGTCCTTCACAATTTAGAGTTAGAAAATGATGCAACATAATAGTATACATACAACGATCGAATTCACCATTCCAAAGCTCAATGACACAACTAAACCAAATATCACAACATCTAACAAACAATAAGGAAATTAGAGAATGAAGAAAAAGGAAAACGTTGGAATCGTTTAATCATTCAAATACAAAAAGTTTGTCATAAGCATATAAAGATATTGATAACATATCTCCTCAAACTTTAGGGTCAATCATAATCGTTTAATCATTCAAATACAAAAAGTTTGTCACCCAAGCTTTGTTTTTAAACACATCCATACGGACAAATCCCACACTTAGAATGTATAAATATCGTTAAAATAGGACAAAATATTAGTAAAAGTACATTAATTACATATATTAATCTCTTATTGACCATAGGAACAATGTAAGATTTGTTACTAGAATCGAATTCCATGTAATTTGTATTTTACTAACTATAATTTGAATCAACAACTCAAATTCACTACACAAGCACCGAAACAAATTAAAAGCTAAAAAATGTGACAGAAACAGAACTCATCATCATGAAGCATCAAACATTATAATCTAATACAATAGAACTCATTGAAATCTACATTTTTAATAGAAGGCATATCTTAAAACACCATATGCTTAGTTCATATTTTCTCAAAATCAAGCAAAAATTGAACAAACTAATCATTATAGTATGCATCAAAACTAACACTACACCAAACACTAGCACATTAGATAATCATACATTAAACTATTCAATCTTCAACAAATTAACAAAAATCTTACATTAACCCTAATTTATTACAAACTAACCCTATTTTGTTACTGTAACAAAAGAATGATGAAACAAAAGAGTGAAGACCTAAACATGAGATTTATAATACTTTCAAACAATGTAAACCTAGTATAATCAGACATTGAACTGCAAATTAAACTATATCACAACAGAAATTGAAGCACGAAATTGATACCTTCACAATAGAGTCAAGCTTGCAGTGTCAATCCCTTTCTCTCTACCAGACTTGCAACCGGGACACAAAACTGAATTAAAGAAGTCAAGAGCCAAGTGAAGGGACGAGCGAAAGAGAGAGAGTAGAGACGAGCGAGAGAGAGAACGTATAGGAGCTAGAGACAGAGTGAAGCGAGCGAGAGAGCTACGAAAGGGGAGAGAGAGAGAGCTGCGAAGGGGACAGGGGGAGAGAGTGCTGCAAAGGGGGAGAGAAAGGGTCAGTGTGGTGGGTTAGGGCATAAATTTTTTGTTTTATAAAATATTAATAAAATTTTCAATACCCAAATTTGAGATTTGACGGGAATTTTTTTACCCAAAAATTTGTGGATTGACAAAAAATTTTAAATTCTTGCCAATATTAAGTTTATGTAATGTATTTAGAGGACAAAAAAGTTAATATAATTGAATTATCTATGTGTCTTTGACAAATTATTTTTTAATTTTTTTAGAACGTAATATTGGAGGGAAGTGAAAATTCGTTTCTTACCTCATGAGATAAAAAAAATTTTCTAATAAAATACCATTACTAACAAACACTAGTGTACTGTTAGTAATGCTATACAGAATACCAACAGTGTCCCTTTCTCTAGGTCGGTTGATACCGGTGTCGCCATCTCCGATACCCCACCACCACTTGGGAGGTCATCAATTAACCCGGCACTTAACTTGGGCGTCCCACCCCCCACGTCGCTCTTCTCTGCGTTCTCTGTCCCGGGACCCACCATTCCCGTTTTCGCCTGCGCCACGGTGCCCGGTGGTTCGTTGACCGGTGCGGGTGGTGTCTCCTCCTCTCTCTCCCCGGCTCTTCTCCATGCCGGTGGAGGGTTGACAGCAGCATCACTACCCCCACTCCTTCACTCCTTCACAAACCCTAATTTCATGAACCCTAACACATATAATCACCCATCCTCTCCAATTGTAATCCCACTGTCAAATATTACTAGCATAGTCACAATTAAACTTAAAACGACCACAGACTATCCCCCTTGGCGTGAACAGTTTAACATGTTATTACTTGCTCCCCAATTGTTAAGGTTCATTGATGGGTCCTATCCCTGCCCCCAAGCCCAATTAAATCACCCTAATGGATCGACTTATACAAACCGTGATTATATAACTTGGCTTCGTACTGATCAAAGTCTTAGGTCTTGCATCGCTGCAACCGTATCCCGCTCACTCATAAATGACATTGTTCGCCATGCAACATCAAAAGCCATGTGTGATGCTCTAGCTAAGCATTTTCGGGATCACTCCATGGCTAAGGAGTATGACCTCCGAACCCAGCTTATAAATCACCATAAAGATGGCAAAACAATGGACGTTTACCTCTCTGAATTAAAAACTATTGCTGATGATTTAGCTGCCATTGACTCACCTGTTTCTGCTTGAGAATTTCAACACTTTGCTATTCATGGTCTAACCCCTGAATACGCTGCTTTTGCCACTTTTACTCGACAAACCTCGAAACTCTATTCGTATGATGAACTTAAATCTGCTTTACTCAATGAAGAAGGTGCTATTACACGAACCACTGGACGCACCAACCCTGACCCGGCTCACTCTATGGTAGCCTCGAGCCACTCTCCCCAACCCAACCCCGGCCATGGTGGCCGTGGTCGAGGTCGGGGTCGGCACAAGGGCCGCGGGGGCAGTGCTGGTCGGGGTGGCAGAAACCCAAACCCCCACGGTTCCCAAACCCAAACCGTGCCCCCTCCCCTTGGCTCCCCATACTCAGTTCGACCTCCAGTTGGTCCCCCCTTTCACTCTAGTGCAGGTGTGCTTGGACCCGCTCCCCAGTTTTGCCAAATCTGCTCTCAGATAGGTCATTCTGCTATTGCTTGCCCCCATCGGCTCGATACTACTGCTTTCCCTGATCCAAGTCACTCTCTCGCTGCCATGACTCTTGGAGAACCACACGACTACAATTGGTACCCTGACTTCGGTGCATCCAACCATATGACGCCTAACCCGAGTATTCTCTTTAATCTTCTTCCTTACTCTGGTCAAAAAGGTGTTCTTGTAGGAAATGGGGACTTACTGCCTGTGACGCACATTGGCTCCATTACTATTCCTAGAACTCCCCTTAAACTTAACAATGTCATGCTTGTACCAAACCTCCCCCATAATTTACTATCCATTAAACAACTGTGTCATGACAATAGCTGTATGGTCGAATTTGACTCCAACTTCTTTTGTGCTAAGGATAAGGCTACGGGGACACCACTTCTACAGGTACCCAGTAACGGACCGCTATATAACTTCTCACCGCATGATGTTGGCCTCATAGCACGCATTAAGCAGGGTGAACTGTGACATCAATGATTAGGGCATTTAGGAAATGATGTTCTTGACTCGTTATGTAAACAACATTTTTGTCCGGATGTTAAGTTTTTGAATAAATGTGTTTCTTGTTGTTTTGGCAAATCTGCCAAATTACTGTTTGAACGTGTTTATCATACTACTACCATGCCTCTTCAATTGATACATTCTGATGTATGGAAATCACCAATTCTCTCAAATTCTGCATATAAGTATTATGTTCTGTTTGTTGATGATTTTTCAAGATTCACATGGCTATATCCGATGCAACGCAAATCTGAAGTTTACAAAATATTCACCGCTTTCAAAACACTAGTGGAAAACCAATTTAACGTCAAAATTAAAATTTTCCAAAGTGGTGGTGGGGGTGAATTCGGTCGTAGACGCATGAATGCGCTTTGCCATGATGTTGGAGTTCACTTTCGCCTATCATGCCCTGATACCCCTGAACAACATGGGGTGGCGGAACGCAAGCATCGACATTTATCTAAAATAGCACGGACACTATTAATTTATTCAAAACTCCCTTATGAATTTTGGGATAATGCCTTTTGTACGGCATGTTTTACTATAAATCGTCTCCCAACGCCAACACTTTTAAATCTCTTTCCTTTTCAAAAACTTTTTCATACAAACCCTGACTATAAACGTTTTCGAGTCTTTGGGTGTGCTTGTTACCCAAACATCACATCCTGTGTCCCTCATAAATTGGCCCCACGGTCCACTACTTGCATTTTTTTAGGGTATGCGGCACGGTACAAAGGGTATTGCTGTTTTGACCCCATCAACAAACGAATGTACATAAGTAGGCATATTGTTTTTGATGAGTCTGTCTTTCCTTATAATGCCCTAATTCGTTCCACCGGACCCTCTACCAATACCACAACAACCTCACCCTTAGTCATTCACACATCTAATACACAGTGGTCTCCACCTAATCCCATAAGTTCCATCATAGACCCGCCACCCCTGCCCATGGCCTCGGCTAGACCACGGGCTCTCCCCTCCCCCACTGCGGTCTCCTCCCCCGCCCCCCTGATGTGGTCCTCCCGGTGCTGGCCTCTACCGAGCCTATCCCGGATCCAACCACACCCGAGACCAGCCCTCACCCGAGCCCCAACCCCACCTCCCATTGCGCATCTCTAGCATCTAGCCCTCTTCTAGAGCCCCCACCCGCTTCACCCGACACCAGTTCCCAGCCAGGACACACGGTGGTCACCCACCCGCCTTAGGCCGAGCCCCACCCGGACCCCGTTCCCGTGACTCGCGACCTTAATACTCACCCGATGCTCACCCAACTAAAAAGTAACATTCGTAAAACCAAGTACCCTCTTTCACTTAGGTACTATGAGATTTGAATATTTATTACTTATATACCCAAACATTTTAATATATAGAAAGAGGTACCTTAAGGTCTAAATAAATTATCATTCAGGTATCGTATGTCGAATTGTAATGAGTTTTTGTCTGAATCTTACCCATTTTATACAGAAAGTGCTGATATAGCATATGATTACGATAATATATATGGCATAACAACGTTTTCATAAAAAATGCAACAGATTATTATTAAAAGTTTGTTGGAAATTTGGAGGTCTTTCGATTATTTTCAAGACTCCTTGTTCCACATAAAAATTTGAATGTGAAAGAGTCACTTTATATATATTTTTTCTTCCTTCCCTTGGTGAAATTTGAGGGCCTAGAATTGGCCTGAAAGGCTAGACATGTGCACGTCCTGCAGCGATGTGGATCTAGACTTTTGTTTTTACGATAATTATTTTTATAGCAGTGGCATCAAAGTTGGAAATGCCAAATTTATTCCTTGGCCTTGTAAGCCCACTCCTTCCATTTTAAGGCTGAATTTTTCGACATTTTTATTGACTGACAGTCGGTCGACTAGGTGAATATTTGCTTATAAATTGAGTGCTTTTGAGGCATGAAGTGACATACTTAGACACCCCGAGAAGCCTTTCCCTTCTCATCTCGTCTCTCTCTCTCTCTCTCACTCTCTCTTTCTCGGCTGTTACTCCTTCTTCATTACTGAACAAGTTAAAATGTACTCAAATCTATCTCTCAAGAGTAAATTACAGAGACAGACGCAGTGCGAACCCTGGGAGTCAAAGTGTTGGTTGATCCCACTATACAGTGCTAGGACATAAATGACCTAGGCTTGTGGTGACCTTCACAACAAGGTAATTCTTCAGTTATTTCATCTGTTGCTGAGTTGGTTCTGTTGTTCATTTGGTTGAGTTCGAGGTAGGTTTATACATTTTTGAGGTTTCCCATTTCAAAGCTTGAGATTGGGAAATAAAATAACAAGAAACAAATTAAAAAAGAGAGCACCCAAAGCGATAACAAGAAAATAAAATTGGCTCACTGTGGTTGGTGGGGACGAAACATAGAAAAATGGGAAAGAATAACCTACCTCTAATAGTAATCATCTGGGAGTAGCATGAAGAGTTCAGTCAGGCTCTCTTATGAAAAAGAAAAGAAGTTGACGAAGAAGAGTGAAAGTGCTAAAGATGTCGATAAACTTTTTGCTTCGGAGCATGCGTGGGAGTTCAAGAAAAGTTTGGATTAAGTTTTGATAGTGATGATTTGGTTGTGGTTGAGTATATTGCAATGATAGATTAGAGTATTGGTCGGTTGGGTTTCGCTTGTATTTGTAATGAAATTCTGTTTTCTTGGCCTGCTTTATTTTTTGGTCTTTGTTTTGATCCCCACTTTTATATGGGTTAACTCAAATCTCGTTTGTATAAGGTATCTTTGTTTTGACCCATCAGGGCCTTGTCTCAGTGGTAGGAGGCAAGTGATGAGATAAAGTGTTGTTTTAAGCTAAAAGGTCTGGAGTTTGAATCCCCGTTAACCTCATCCTGAGAAATCCCTGACTTAACTGGCTCATGTAATGTGTGAATCGCAGTATAGGCCAGGTTTACTGGGTTCCTCATTGGTGCCTATTTTACAGTGCAACATTGTTACTAATTATTATAAAAAACAAATGTTATTGAAATCTAGAGTTTGACCCTTTTTGAATATTGTCCACACATCTATTCTAACCATATGACTTGTCAGGTTCATTTTTCGTACCAACTTCCTGACCCAATGGCCCCAAGTGCTCTAGGGTCGTATAAGTCGGTCTATGAATAAGTACATATTCTTGTAATTTTGTAATTTTTTTTTTTTTTTTTTGTAGTTAAAAATATTATCAAACGAGTACAGTCGGCAAAAACTACACAGTTAAAGCAAAAAGTACTAAACACAAGTAGTTAAAAATATTGATCATTAGATACTCTAATTACTATGCGATTGTCAAAAATAGCACTTTTAGACATTTGTATATCCAAAATAGCTAAGAAAATTTAAAGGCCTTTTTAGTAATAGAAAACTATTTTCCTTTTCCATCTCCAGTGTTTCTTTTTATCTTTAGCTTTCTTTTTCCAGTTGGAAAACTAGAAAATGTATTTAAGTGATCCATGTTTTCCAATTTTCTAAAAATCGAGAATGATACATGAATAATGTACAACGCGATTTAGGAATCAACTTTTGTTGCCTTAATGTAGGGGTGCAAATGAGACAAGCCGACCCAAGAACCCCCTTGTTTGAACTTGAGCTTCATAAGGCTTATCGAGCTCAAGTTAGAGCTGAGAGCTGAGCTCTTATCAAGCTTTTCCAACCCTTATTCGAACCTGATTCGATAAGTTTTTAGTATGTTCGATACTCGGCTCGGCTCGTTAGAATTATCGAGTTGAGTCAAGCTTATTGAGCCTATTATCGAGCCCAATCAAGCTTAAAACCAAGCGGAATTTGCTATTGAGCTAAGCTCGCTATCAACGCATTTCAAATTACTATCGAGCCATTATCGAACCACTTTTGAACACATATAACTGTTAACGAGCTCTTAACAAGCTTTTAATGAGCCCTTAATTAGCTCTTATCAAATTGTTCGCAAGTGTTAATGAACCGAGCATCCCCGCTCGCACTCGACTCGTTAAACTTATCGAGCCTACTCGAACTCCACTCGAGCTCTAATAATGAATACGAACGAGCCCTAATCGATTTCGAACGTAAATAGCTCATCGAAGGAACCTAACCTGAAGTACCCCTAAAACCCGATCTATCTTATTTTGTAAAGATGAGTGTTTATAATTAAATAACTTACATGATCCTCTTATTTGTCCTCTGCCTTGAAAATTATTTATTGCTTTTAAAATTGGGAACCTAGCCTTAAGTACTTCAAAATCATATACGTAAAAGGAGAAGGAGATCGGGATATATAGAAAATATTATTAAATGAGTGAATAGTGTGAAAATTTGAAAGGAGGATTGGGGAAAATTTGGAAAACAATGTCTCTATTTTGTGAAGAAAATTTGAAAAACAGTTTAAAACTGTTTTTCAAATCTATAAAGGAATAGGGAAAACTGAAAATTTATTTCCCAACTTTTGGATTAGAAAACTGGACTGCTAAACACATTTTCTAGTTTTTCATGAAAATTTTTCCAAAAAATTGAAAAATTCTCTGTTATTAAACAGGCCTTGTAAGTTCCAAAATAGCATACAAAAATTTAAAAAATTTGAAAATGGTACGCCTAGTCAGCATGTTCTAGGGTTAAAAATGGTCAATTTTAATTATTGAACTAAAAAAAGAAAATCAACATTTAGAGGAAAAAAAATTAAGAACATGTCAAATTGACCATTTTATCCTTATATAGGTGGCAATGGTATGCTGACTGCATGTACTACTTTGTGAACTTTCAATCTTTGCATGCTATTTTAAATTTTTATCAGCTATTTTGAGAATAAAAATACCAAAAAAGAACTGAGAGATACACCAATCACTTCCCACTTATGTAGCCTTCTCTAATCCACAAAAGCACACCAAAAAGCACCCTTTAAACACCTAAAGGCGCTTGGCTTTGTCCATACCTTAAAAAAAAAAACTGTAAGTGCTAAAAAAACACTTAAATGCTTAATAATTGACTTAAATATAGAGCAAGATTATTATCAAGGCAAAAATTATTATTGTATTGTTATTTTCAAATAATTTTGTGCCTCTCATTTTTTCAAATTACAAAGTTGCTTTGACAATTTTTGTCGTGACAATAATAATTTTTTAAATATATACCTAACTTTTAAAATTACCTCATTAACTATTTTTTGTAAAACTTAAATTATATGTATAAACATTAGTGCATAAAACATTAATTCCTATAGAGCTTGAATTTCATAATTTTCATACATATTAAAATCAAGAACATACATTTATCAAAGCAATTCCTAAATGACCACTGAATATCCAGAAAGATTCTAATTTCTCCCTCTTAACACTTTCATTAATGCATGATGTAAGATGGAGTATTGTACTTTTAGTTGTCTTTCATTTTCATGTGTTCATATATTGTATATATGGTAGAGAGAGAAACAGACTCTTATTTATAGAGGAGAAAGGGGCATCTTCCATCAAAACACCAGGGGTCATGAATAGATATGTCTCTTCACTAAATGATATGGCTCTACTAAGAAACATATCCTTTCACAAATGAACATACCTTCTTATTAAAAGATATATTCTTTTTTTAAGATATACGCCCTTTTTTTTTTTCCTAAAAGATATACCCTATCATTAAGAGTCATGCCTCTTCATAAACCAAATGGATTAAGCATTAATTAAAACCACTTAATTATCTAATACAACAATAATATTTGATAAAAGAATATGCGCGACAAAATTATTCTTACATTTTCTACATAAATTCGTGTATATGCTATGTATACACGCATAATTAAAGTATATTATATACGATGTACTTCTGAATGAACTATTTATTGTAGTTTTAAAAACATTGTGTTATAAAAAGACTTCTTCATAGCGCAGCCACATGCATCATGCAAAATAATTAAAAATATACTACATGTATAATTTATTCATTTAATTTGACCAAAAAAAAAATGTGCATCATGCAAAATAATTAAAAAAGTATTGCACGTACAATTTATTCATTTAATTTTGACCCAAAAAAAAACATGCATCATGCAAAATAATTTAAAAAATCTACAGGAATAATTTATTCATTTAATTTTGACCAAAAAAAAAAAAAAAAAAACCCAAAACATGCATCATGCAAAATAATTAAAAAAATACTACATGCATAATTTTTTTATTTAATTTTGAGCAAAAAAAACATATATAATGCAAAATAATTTAAAAAATACTACATGTATAATTTATTCGTTTAATTTTGACCAGAAAAGTTATTCATTTAATTAGTTTGGGTATTGAATAAACAATAAAAACAACACCTCAGGCCTTCAAGAGGCGCCCACCACGACAGGGTTTGAGAGGGTAAGATATACACTGCTTTAGCCCTATAAGGTGGCATTCTTTAGAAAGTATGTTTCTGAAGGGTCTCCAACTTTAAAAATGCTCTACACCGTCAAATTAAAATAAACTTATCTAAAGTAAACAAGCAAACAAACACTACTCAAGTCAAATGAAGTAGCAAATAGTTTTCAGACATGCGATAAATTACAATAATAGACATGCAAGCCTAGAGGCCATATCTGATGTAAACAGGAAGGTTGACCACATAAAGCATAAGCAAATATATGTGACATATATCACAAGATACAAGTTATCACTGAGGTACTATGATACTTGAGTATTCATCAGCTATATACCCAAACATTTCAACATATACAAAGAGGTACCTTGAGGTTTAAATAAGTTACCAACTACGTACAGTTTTTGTTCGAACCTTACCATTTTATACAAAAATGCTGATATAGTGTATGATTATGGTAATATATGTGACATAACAACGTTTCTGACAAACATGTAGCAGATTATGGTGAAAAGTTTGTTGGAAATTGGGAGGTCCTTCGACTTTTTTCAAGACTTTTTGCCCCACCTAAAAAATTGAGTGTAGGAGAGTCACTTTATATGTTCATTTTTCTTCCTTCCCTGGTAAAATTTGAGGGCCTAGAATGGGCCCTGAAGACCACACAGGTGTGCATGCCTTGCTGCATTTTTTTTTTTTTTTTTGGTGATAATTGTTGCATTGTTTTGCACATCCAAACTTTAGTTTTTAGAATCATTATTTTTATAGTAGTTGCATCAAAGTTGGAAATGCTAAATTTATTCCTTGGTCTATACGTTGAGTTTGAGGACATCAAGTTCGAGCTCAAGTAGTTGATTGTTGATAGTAAGACTGCCCATTCCTTCCATATCTACCATTTCTATAATGGCGCCTAGTTTTTTGCTCCTTCCAAATCAGCCCCCTCCTTCCATATTGAGGCTGAATTTTTTGACATTTTCCTTGATTGACTGTTACTCCAACGGGTGGATGTTTGACACTTAGAAACCCCGAGAAGTATTTTCCTTCTCATCTCCCTTTTCTACTACCTCAGGCTGTTATTCCTTCTTCATTACTGAGTAAGTTAACGTGTACTCTAGTCCATCTCTCACGAGTAAACTACATAGGCGAGAGCCGTGCTAACCCTGGGATTCAGAGTGTCAGTTGATGCTATTATGCGATGCTAGGACATAAATGACTTAGGGCGGTGGTGAACTTCAGAACACGACAATTCTTCGGCTATTCCATCTGTTGCTTAGTTGGTTTTGTTGTTCATTTGGTTGAGTTCGAGACTAGTTTATACATTTTTGAGATTGCCCATTTCAAAGCTCGAGATTGGTCCTAGCTGCAGATCTAGTATTTTAGAGTGTCGAGTTTACTCTTCTCGGTGCGGTTAGTGCTCTCGAATGCTGTTACTCTGCATTAAAGATTGAATTTTGATTTCATTTTTGCTATTTTCCTTATAAAATTCCCCAAATTTTGATATAAACTTACTATATATTGCAAAAATCAAGTGTCATGTCAATAATTTTGGCAAAAATCATTATATTCCACTGATGTTGCTTATGTTTTACTCGCATTTGTCGAGGAAAATCTTCAAATTTGACAGAAATAGTTTATTGATAAATTTTAGAACCTTAATATATCTAAGTGATAAAATTTTTTAAATTCAAAGTAGTCTAGTATATATATAATAAAATATCATGATACTTAAGTGCTAAATAGTCAAAACTTAGAACAGGTAAATGATCATATCCCTAAATACAGAAACAATAACAACAACAAACCCAGTGCCTTCAAGGGCTCCAGCATAAGCAGGGTCTTGGGGGGAGGGGGTAGATGTACGCAGCCTTCCCCCTTTAGGGTTACCCTGAAGAGAGGCTGTTTCCGAGGACCCCCAACCTGAGAAGCTGATCAGCAACAATGATCAAAAGACCTGGCAGCAGGAAGCATCAAGGCATGAGTATGGCAAAATAGAATGCGAGCAAAATAGCAGACTCAAAGCAAGCCACATCAGGCACAAATCAACAGATAAGATAAAGATAAGGATAGGGATAGAGGATAGATAGAGATAGAGATAGAGATAAAGATAAGTAGGCAAGTAGCAATATCAGCTCATAAGAGCCAGAACATAGCCTACATGCACCAAGAGGACCTAGCACTAGTAAGCTGGACTACCCTACTCCAACCGAAGCATCTAATACCCCTATGCCAGCCCTCCATTGGGCCCTATCTAAGGCCATCTCCTCCCAAAGGTTTAGGTGGGTGAGGTTTTGTCGGATCGTCTCAAGCCATCTCTTCTTTGGCCTGCCTCCGCCTTTTCTGCCTAGTGTAGTAAGGGGCTGTTCGCATCTCCTTACTAGAGCGTTGTCTTATTGGAGCGCTGTCCGGTCTCCTTCTAACATGTCCAAACCACCTCAGACGTTGCTCCCTCAATTTATCTTCAATGGAGGCTACGCCCAATTTGCCTCCTATGATGTCGTTTCTGATCCTATCCTTCCTTGTGTATCCGTACATCCACCTCAACATTCGCATCTCCACCACCTTCATCTTCTGTGTGTGCTGTTGTATTTCCCTAAATACATAATAAATTAAATACATGTAGCATGCTATGCTCCAAAATAATTATCAACTGCGTGTCTTCATATACTTGTTTAAGGGAGAATATATCTATATTTCATGTGTTTACATTTATATAGTAAATTATATATATATATATATATATATATATATATATATATATATATAAAAATAATTGAGGATTTATTAAAAGAAAGTGAATACTTTCCAATTGCTTTCATACTTATCTTAATGTAGAATTTGTAATGTAATTTATAAAAAGTACCCGTTATAAGGACTTATTAACAACTCCTATTAACTAAATAAACACATTATTCCACAACATCAATTTTTTATTTGGGTTGAGCATATTATGAGTAATTAGTCGTTTTAATCTCACATCATGTAGTTTTGTCTTTCTACATGTATTTAAAATGTTTGGGTGATATACACTCAATTAAAATAGAGCAAATAAAAGGAAGGATTATGTCATGCTTTCAAAAACTTTTAGCTCAGGTATCCTAAAGTTTAGAGGAGATTCAAGGAGGCAGTGATTGTGATAGGGAGATGCGGAGGGCTGGCAACAGAGTTTCGAGGGTCTGGAGAGGTTGGCGATGGCATCAAGGGGTCTGGAGGAGTCGATGACCATGTTAGTAGGTAAGAGGGCTGGCAAAAACGTCAGGAGGGTGGCGAAAAGTGGCCAGTGGGCCTGACCAGGCTACAGCCCCTTTTATTTTGGAGGGCCTAAGCCCAACCTGACCCGGTGGAAAGCCAAGGCCCGACCCAGGTTGGGGCAGTATAATTAAAAAAATTTCTAATTTTTTCTATAAATACTAATCAAACTTTCTCGTGTCACCACAAAACAATCATGAATTCTTTCTTCTCTTCTCTCCAATTTTCTCTACTCTCTAATTCTAGTTCTTTGCTCTCAATTTCTCAAGTTCGAAGTTTTAGTTGTGTTCTGCTCGTAGAAGCTTGTTAAAGTTCAAATATCAAGTTCGCTTTGGTAAATTAGTATCCAAATTGTATTGTTTTGTTATTTTTATTTACTTGCACTCTTACTTGTCGTTTTTATTTCACATACTTTTATAATAAATTAATAATATAATGGCACTTAGATCATCTTCATCTGGAGCTGGCCCATCTAGTTCTAGCTCTTTTCGACTACCTAAAGTCCTTAAAATGGGTAGTAGTAGCTAATCTAGAGAAGTTGAGCTTAATACCGAGGAAAATATTTTTTTTCAGAACCCGTTAGGTCACCTCCATACACAGACACCTCTAGTTGAGAATATGAACAAGGATATGAGCAGGGTTATCCTAGTGAATCAGGTGATGCGGGTCCCAGCAATGATGAAACTCAATCTCCTAATTCTAAAAACACGAATGCCACTAATAGACGTCCTACTAGTCAAGTATGGCAATATTTTACACTAGATTGTGAATATAACAAAGCATATTATAATCTTTGTGATTCTCCAAAAGCCTTCAACCATGCAGGTGGTAGTGGGACCGACACTTTAAAACGGCACCTATAAAAATCCCACCCCGACTTAAATGCAGATACATCCCAACAACCCCTCGTACAACAAGCAAATGGTGCGCTTGCAAACTTTAGGTTTATACAAGCAACTAATAGACACGGATTAATAAGATACCTCATTTCGGCTGAAAAGTTGTTTACCACCGGCGAAAACCCTAGATTTGTCCGGTACTGTAGAACCGCATTAAACCCTGCTACTCAAAGGGTCCCTCGGAACACTTGGAAGCATGACACATTTAAAGAATTTGTAAATATGAAAACTGAGCTTCAAGAAATTTTTAAGACGAACACGAGCATAATCTCGTTTACATCTGACACATGCAGGATGAAATCTGACATACCTAACATGTGCATAACTGCACATTGTATTGATTCTTTCTATGTAATACAAAAAAGAATTATTCATTTTTGCATATTCGAGTATTCCCATAGTGCTCATGTAATCACAAGTGCCATTGTGAAAGCAGGCCATTAGTGAGAGACAGATAATAAAATTTTCAGTATTACTTCTGATAATGCTACTAATAACACTTCATCTATTACCAAATTAATTAGGTATTTGAGGTCCACGTTAGATGGAAAATATTTTTATTTGCGTTGTATCTGTCATATTTTGCATTTAATAATAATGGATTGTATGCAATTTATAGATTTATCTCTTAAAGTTTTAAGACAAGTAATTAAAGCAATTAGAACATCTGGAATTAGGGAACAAATTTTTTTTTAAAAAAAGTGTGAATCACAAGGCATTTGTTGGAAGCGTTTTAAATTAGATGCATCTACTAGGTAGTTATCAATTTAGAAAGATGCATACCATGTAAAGACATCTTAATGAAATTTGTACAAGAAAATCATGTAGATCTAAGTGATTTTGATTTAGAAATGTAAATAGGGATATAATTAATAAAATCTGTAAATTTTTAGTTCTTTTAAAGATGGTACTATATTTTTTTGGATCTTATTACCAACCATTCCATACGTAATATCTAAACTAATAGATATTGTCATGAAAGATGGAGAAATTCTTCAACTTCGCGCTGTAGGGGTCCATTCCCACCATACTAGAAATTTTTTTTAAATATGGTACTGAATTACCATTGGCATATTGTATTGCCATCATTTTTTATCCACGTTGTTAACTTGCGGATTTTCAATTTTTTGCCAAAATATTTTATGAAAAAAAGGTTACCAATTGTTGGCGTACAATCTTTTGTTGTTAAAGTTGAAGAAAATTTAATAATTTATTTTTCTTTTATTCACAAAAATATCAACTAATAAAAATATTTATTCTACATCATCTTCGTCTCTTCTTGAGGGAGATCGTATGCTTGTGATACATTTAACTGATTAAAGCCGAGACAAAATTCCATGTCATATGATGAGCTTTTTGTACTTGCATTCACCTCTGATCGAATTCCAACTGAGGAGTTTTCACCCCATTTTGATATTTTGCTATGGAAATCATATCAAACCAAATATCCCGTACTTTCCATCATGGCATATGATATACTAACATGTCCAGTGTCTACAGTAGCATCGGAGTTTGCTTTTAGTGCAAGTGGTAGATTTGTATGATCAAAGAGAGTGAAGCTAGCACCGGCCACCTTAGAAATGTCAGTGTGCTTGAAGGATGGCTGCAGTGGATAGAGACCAAGACCTTCTAAAATTAGAATCATCAAGCGATGAAGACGACGACGACACTAGCTCCGCTACAGCTACCGCATCAACCATAGCAAGTTTAGATTGATTTATTATATTGTTAAAATTGTATTTTTAATAAGTTATGACACATTTTATTTTATAAAGTATATTTATAATTTTATTGGGCACTGTTATATTGTTATAGTTGTATTTTTTGACAAGATATAATACTTTTTACTTTATAAAATATATTTCTAATTTAATAGGGTACTATTATGATTGTGTTATATTTTAAATTATTTATCAATAAATTATAATTTTTTGGGTCAAAATGATTATTTGTGTGTGTGTGTGTGTAAAGAAAAATGAGGGGCCCGGGCAGGTCCTGCTAGGCCAAGCTGAGGCCCAGCCTCGGCTGCCCTCGGCCCGATGGCCGGCCTGGCCCCATGGGCTTGGCCACAGGCCAGCTCAAGCCCAGCCTATGGCCACCTCTATTTATCCCTAATAAAACTATTTTTGAAATATTCTCTTTTTTCTTTTTGGTTCTCTGTTATCTACTCGATGAATGCCTCCAGAAGTAATCATGCTCCATCCTCTTTAATGCACTCAAATTTTATTAATCAACAACACCGTCTTCCTCATAGATATTACTAACAGGATCCATCCCTTTTATCATTTTTTCATAACTAGCAAACTAATAACAATACAAAAATTTGCGTTCTGCGAGGGCAGAACTCAAGACCATACCTAAGTGAGTGGAGATCCATCCCTTTTCTCACGCAACCCATGATTGGAAACATTCTAAATCTGATACCAAAAGATGTACTGCGCGCAAACAAAAATAGATCAAATGATTCAACATCTTTTCTTAATCGAGAGTGCAAAAACAGCACAACTAAAGGGAGTTTAATTAATCTTTTTCTATCTAATAAACTTAAATAATATAAATAAGATAATTATATACAAATTTCAATTAATAAAAGAAGCCTTGCAATGGAATGAACTGCCATTTATAGAACTTAAAAAGGTCTCCTAAATGACTAAAATTTAATTGACTTTTATTAGGAAAATAGTTAAAGAGTCCTTCAATAACCCTAAAAACTACTAAAAGTTCTAATTTATCTATAATTATGAATTGACTTCTATCTAAAAGCAAGAAGGCTAAAACTAAATCGGGTTATGCCCTTTGGTCAACCGAGGCTGGGCCTGGTTGAGTTGGCAATGGCGAGGGCTTTGAGTTCAAATGCAAATCCTGTTGAAGCAACCAAACAGGTCTGGACTATTAATACCCCGCCTAAAATCAGACACTTTCTTTGGCATGTATTGTTTTACAGCCCTTGCGACTAATGAGAATTTATCAAAAAGGGGAATAACTAATATTCCAACTTGTTTGAGGTGCGGGGATGCTATGGAAACTGTTGAACATGTTCTTTTTCTCTGCCCCTTTGCGATTGCCACTTGGTTTGCAATGAAGTTACAAGGCTAATGGAGTTATAGCAATGGTTTTGGCTAATCGGCTCAAACCAATTTTAGGGAAGTTGATTAGTCCCTGGCAAGGGGTATTCGTCCCCAACCGTTCAATTCATGATAATATTCTTATGGCTCATGAAATCATGACGGCGTTCTGAAGGAAAAGAGGAAACTCTGGGTGGGCGGCAGTGAAACTTGACATGGAAAAGGCCTATGACAGAGTGGAGTGGAGTTTTCTTCACTAGGTTATGCTAAAATTAGGGTTTGATCTAACCTGCGTAAATTGGATTACGGACTGTGTTACATCCCCATTGTTTTCTATCCTCATAGATGACTCCCCTATGGGCTAGTTTAAGCCAAGCAGAGGGCTTAGGCAAGGAGAACCACTATCTCCTTACCTATTCATCTTGTGTTTGGACGCCCTCGCCTCAAACCTCCAAATTCAGGGTAATGTTAAGAGATCTGGGATTGGTATTAAAATTGCTCGGAGGGCTCCAAGTATCCCTGGGCTCTTCTTTGCTGATGATTGTCTTTTGTTTTGTGATGCTTGGATGGAATCTATTATGAGACTTCAGAACATCATTCAGCTTTTTTTGTAGAGATTTAGGTCAGCTAGTAAATTTTGGAAAGTCATCGATTATTTTTTTGTCAAATACTAAAAGAGCGTTACGGCAAAGAATCATTGATTTCTTGGGTGTTCCCTGTGCCCCGTCACTGGACAAATATTTGGTTTGCTTATTTGACCAAGGAAGATTTACTTCTCGTTGGTTGGAAATATGACAGACAGGCGATCCTCCAAGATAGCAAACTGGAAGGCCGAGTTTCTCTCTAAGGTGGGTCGTGCAACGCTTATCCAATCCTCTTTGGAATCTATGCCTAGCCATATTATGCAGTGCTTTTGGTTACCTAAGAAGTTTTGCCAGAAGTGGGATAGTTTAAGTAGGAATCTCTTCTGGAAGAATTCAGCTTGTACGGGAATAAAGTGGGCAGCGTGGAATAAGATCTGCAAGCCTTAGGGCGTAAGGGCCCATAGTCTTCGCAAAATGGAAGCGATTAATTTGGCATTTCTCTGCAAGCTAAGGTGGAATATTATCAATGACCAATATAACATCTGGGTCCGGGTGGTGAAAAGTAATGAAAGCTTTCTGAATTACCGGGCAAGAAATCAGACTCCCCTGCTTGGAAAGGGATCTTGGCGGCTAGATATCTGCTCGAGAAAGGTCTCCGTTGGGAATGGGTCTCAATTTTCCTTTGATATGATAAATGGGTGACAAATGAGCCGTTGGAAGCTTTAGTTGGTGGGGATATGAGTCGTTATGACCCCAACCTCAAAGTCTCTAACTTCATTAGAGAAGGAGAATGGGATGTTCAGAAATTTCATAGGACCCTTCCTGTCCACCTTCATAAGATTGTGCTTGGGGTGCCGATCCCAAAGTGCACAATTAAGGACAGAAGATGTTGGGGATTTACTAGTTCAGGTCATTTTAGTGTAAAGTCGGCTACCTGGTTGGCCCATAATTAGGATTGGTCTGACAGGAACTCTTGGGAATTCCGTTGGATTTGGAGTCATAACATTCACCCGAAAATTAAAGTCTTTATTTGGCAAGAGCTTAATAATAGTTTGGCCGCTAGTGAAGCGATGTATAGGAGGGGCGTACGTGGTCAAATCCGATGCCCTCGGTGTAGCTGCAGCCCTAAAGATCTTGATCATGTGTTCTTAAATTGTCCTCGTTCAAGAACAATCTGGTCCATTGCCCATAATATAGGGTGGTTGAAGAAGCTTCCTGACCAATCTCAATTTGTTTTCGAGCTTCGTAAACGTAAAGGATTGAAAGGCTGCAAAGCTCGTGATGATCTCATACTTTTTATTTTGCGTTGTTGGCAAATTTGGAAAGATAGAAACAATATGGTGTTTCGAGGTGATCAGTCCAATCCCCGAAAATCGGTCATTCTGGCAAAGTAATCGCATCTTGAATGGTCCCTTCGCAACAAGGTGGATGAAGCAGTGGGCCCACAAGTGGAGAAGACTAATCACCGCAGGTCAAGAAGAAATGATTTGATATCGTGGAATCCTCCTTCGATGGGTTGGATTAAGGCAAATTTTGATGGTTCAAAACGTGGAGATTCTGCTACTGCTGGCTTCATTCTCCGTGATCACAATGGGAAGATGCTCTTAGTTGGATCAAGAAAGGTAGATATTGCTTCCATTATCGTGGCTGAGGCAGTTGCGGCGAAATACACCCTGTTCTATGCTAAGTGTTTGGGTGCTCATCAAGATATAGTGGAGGGAGACAATAAGGTGGTCATCAGTACAGTCACAAATTCTTTTTCAATACCTGTGAACATCATCACCATTATTGAAGACATCCGTTTATTGAGCCATCCTTTAGGCCATGTCTCCTTCATTCATTGTTATAGGGAAGCTAATAGGCCGGCGGGCTGGTTGGCGAATCTAGGGCATGAGGGTAGTGGTATTTTGGTGTGGGATAACCTCCTGCACCATGCCTTCCTCTCCCTTATCCGGGCTGATGCCTCCGAATTCCCTCTCAAATGAGGGCAATCTTGAGGAGCCTTGTCTATACCTTTAAAAGAAAAGCATAATCAATACATGCATGTTCATATATATGAAGTATAATTTATGCATAAGCATGAATGTTAATAAGGTTATGTGATTAATGCGTGTATGCATGTTAATGATCATGAATTAATGTGATTTTAATTTATGAACATGAATGCCTTTGTTTGCTCGATAAAATGAAAGTGATGTGAATTTAAATGTATTTAGTGGATCATGAAGTTTATGATTATTTTACATATGTTGATCCCTAATGTGAATGATATAAAGATATTACAATTGAAGTTCATGATTAAGGATGATGAAAGAAGTTGTATAAAAGTACTTGAAAAAGATGATTCATGATTTCATAATTAACTGCATATCTCTGGTCAGTTTTTCAACGTTACTTGATGTAATACTCCAATGGAAACCGACATGCATGTGAAAAGTTTTATCGCCTATCATAATCAATGCATTTAAAGTATGCATTTTTAAGGGGCATGTGCATATGACAGTTAAGTAATCCATGATTAGTTAGTGCAATAATCGTGATTCTTTTCATCGTTTAAAGCAAAGTGCATTTATACAATAAATGTGAAGATGCTCAAGTCGAGTCTAATTTATATGCAATTGTTGCATGAAAAATAAGGTTATTAGGTAATTTTATAATCACATGTGTTACCCATAAAGTTGATGCTTATAAATGGCATAATAAATCATATGATTGGTAATTGATGAATTGAAGTTTATGAATGTGTATAAGGATGAGTATACAAAAGTGGTTTTAAATCTTTCCTTGATATTAGTGAAATGATGAGGCATTATAAAAATGTGAAGTAAAGTATATAAAGATGAAAATCGTTATGAACAATTTCTAGATCGAAAGATTAAATTTTGATGTAAATGACATATCTTTGTCATATGATGATAATCATGTTGAGGGAAAAATCCCTGAAAAGGCTCTAGAATTTTGAAAGAGTAAAAGATTGTGAAAAAAAAAAGTCCTAGCAATCGAACTTGTATATTTCTAGAGGAATGAACTAGCGATAATATGAATCTTAAAGTTCAGTATTGTTTTGTCATAGAATGTGATCTTATAACGAGACTATGAAGTCTTATAATAGTGCTTTTTGAAAGAGGTAACTAACGTATAGAACAAATGTGTATATAGCAAGTTTAAAAATGACAAAGGAGTTGTTACTTGTATTTATGTTGATTACATATTGATATTTGGTATTGGATATTTAGTACCAAATGAAGGTACTCCAATAATACAATTAGAATGTAAAAAGGACCGATATAGCCTTGTTATTGGAAAGCTAAATATATATAACTAGCTATGTAAGTAAATTTTACTGGCATATGGTACGTAAGGTACAGACATAATCATGAATTATAGTATTATTTTTAATGAGGATTCTTCTATTTAGAAGAATACTTGGATGCAAGTTATATCTCCTATTAGGAAGACTACGCTTCTAAAAGCGAGTGGGTGTTACTAAATGGTGGGGTGTTGTTCCTTGGGTATCAAGAAGCGAATACGTATTACTAATTCCACCGTGACTGTAGAGTTTGTTGCTCTGGTCTCTGCTTGTAAAAAAAAGCACAATGTTTAAAGGATCTTTTGTTTAAGATTCTTTTGTGGCATAAGTGAACATTGTCTATTTCTATCATTTGTGATAGTAAGCTATGTTTTCAAATGTATAAGAGCGAGGTGTATCACTGAAAGTCCGGACACATTAGTGTGAGATATTGTTATGTGAAACAACTCATGAAAGATTGAGTGATCACTGTGGACTTTGAAAATATAAGTCAGAATCTAGCGGATTTCTTATTTAAAAATGTTGCTAGAGACTTGGTAATAAACAAATGAAGAGATGGAGCTGAAATCTGTCAATTTAAGTCTCCCACGATAGACCCTCAACTTGACGCCTGTACAACGCCAGGTCTCGGGCTCAATGAGAAAGATTTGTCATCCGTGTGACTGCAAGCACTAAAAGAGAAATTTTCATTTTGCATGTGAAATCCTTGGTAACCTAGGACAGAGAAATTAAGAGGATGAGCTTATGCTCTTAATGGACCCAAGTGAATATTACTATGGAATATCGACATTATCAATGGGGTCCACCTTAGTGAGTGTGAAGTTTGGCCGCTTCAAGGAGTGATTTTTGACTAATTAAGGGTTTGGCTTTGAAACACTCACGAAGGGTACAGGACACAAGGCCACAAATGTCTTGATCTGGGAGTTGTAGGATGTGTGTTGGGAGTAAACCTCGTTTGTGGAGATGTATTCGGTTAGTCAGATGGGATGCATAGTTCAAAGCTTGGTCTACCATTTTCGTTCTGCTTAACTTTATTAGGTGGGGATGATGCATAATAAGGCTTCCTATTATTTTGGGATGTCATAATATGACAATGATTGTATTTTGAAAATGGTGGAGGATTGTTGGTGCATTTTTAAAATAAACAAAAGATAATTTGATGTCTTTTGGGTGAAGAGGCGTGTCTCTTCGTGATAGGACGTGTCTCTTCGTGATAGGACGTGTCTCTTCGTGAAGGGACGTGTCTCTTCATAAAAAAACACTTGAAAACTTTATATACCCCTCTCGTTTCTCATGTCTAAGATGGTGGAAAATTTATGATGAATTTATGAAAAATATTGCAAGAAACACTTGAGTGAATTCATAAGAAAGTGTTGTGAAAAGTACTTGTGAACTTCATTCTCATTATCTCATCTATTCCTCCTTACACACACTCTCACTTCATATTTTTAGTTGTCGTTGTATCCCCGAGACTATTTCATTATGCCGAAATAAGTCTTAAGGAAAGTGATTACACAGTCTCGACACTAGAAATCATTTGGTTACTCGGTTCATAAGAAAATTTTCCAACACAAAGGTCACCGGTTTAAACACCTCCTTGAGCATACGAATTCTATTGATGATCATTTGCTGCTTCTAAGGAATTTCTGTCTTTGCTAAGTTCCAATATACCGCATTAATGGAATCCAATTCAGTAAACAAATCTTTGTTATGAAGGTCACTCGTTCTTCCCAAGCTTTCTAACGTAAAACATACGGCTTCAATATCAGCTTGGTTGGACTCCTTGAATCTAATATTTTTCAAGAACGTCCCTATAAATCTACTGTTATCGGTCCCAGCTTGCCTTGAGATATTGCATTATTATTATCATACGTATTAAATGGCAAAGAGAAAATTTGTGGCAAATTGTTCAAATATTGGCTTTTGGAGTATTGTTATTGAAATATTATTCTTAAATGTTATATTAGATTAAAATATAATAATTTGCCTAAGGATATAAATGAGTTTTAGAGTTCGATTGCAATTGTATGGAATAAACAGTTTTTTTTTTTGGTTCAAATTTGTGGTCGGTCAGACTTGTTTTTGAATTGAATATGGATAGAGGCAAATCCGACCTATTACAATCCCTAGTAGCAAGCTTGATTCAATAGAAAGGTCAGTAGGATAATAAGCTTTGACCCCGCCTATAACATCATTTTAAATGAGACCAGTTTGTAACGCTCCGTTCCCTCTCCAAAAATTCAAAAGCAACGGTACCGTTTCTCCCGCCCTTCCGGCGCGTGTGGGCGGGTGACGGACCACCCCGAGGCCGGAGCTCGAACCCGGCGTCGCCGTGACCCCCCCGTGCCTATCGTACAATGGCCGAGGGTGTTTGCTGATCACCGGTGGCTCCAGCACCTCGTCTTCTTCCTCGGCATCTCTTCTTCCACCGCCCTGTCTTAGCCGCGCGTGACGGAGCGTGGGGAGGCCGCAGCAGGAACTGTCCACCATCTTGGAACCTCCGGCCCCCGACCTACTCGATTGCGCCATCAATTGCACGCTACAGAGCCTCAATCGGGTTAGTGCTTCACTGTCCCTCTCTGTTTACCCTGTTTCACAGTGGTAGAGACCCCGTTTACCCCTGTATCGCAGTGGTCGGGGTCGCCGGCCATCCCTCTACCCGGGGCTGTAGTGGCCTATCGAAAGAAAGATGTTACAGAGTGGGGTAGCAAAACCCATTGTCAGAGGGACAAACAAAGGGTGTACCCTCTTCGTTCATAACTTGCCTCGTAGCATGACAAAGGATTGGTTGAGAAGGATATTCAACAATCATGGATTTGTCATTGATACCCATGTACCAGAGAGAATGAGAAGCAACAGATCTTTGAGATATGGTTTTGTTAGCTATAGAACAGTTAGGGAGGCGCAAGACGCAGCTAGGGAAGCAAATGGATGCTGGGTGAATGAGTACAAGTTGTGGGTTCAAATTGCAAGATTCAATAAGGGAGAAAAGAAAGAATATAGAGAAGAAGAAATGAATAACAGAGAAGAGCATAACTTAGGTCAACAAAATCATAACGACCAAAGATCATATGCTCAAGTACTGACAAGGGAAAGGCAATCTGTGAGACCGGAAAAGGAAGAATCCAGAAGGAGGGAAGGTAAAAATGACAACAAAGAAGGGGAGCACTGTACTGAATATAGATCAAGCGAAGAACATAAAGTTATATATGGGATTTTTCATGACTACAGAAAGGAAAAGTTGAATAGAAGTATTATAGTAGAAGCTCAGGATGATATAAAGACAGAGGAAATACAAGAGACGTTGCAGAACAATGGAGTACAAGAAACCCATGTACAACATATGGGAGGCACTGAGTATGTCATTGCATTTCAGTCAATGGAAGAGAGAGATACGCTGGTTAGAAACAACCCGGAATGGCTGAGGGATCTATTCATCAAGGTAAAAAAATGGTCTGAATTTGATACATCGAGGAAAAGGAAGGTATGGCTATCCTGCTATGGTGTACCACTCCATGCATGGAGTGTCCATAACTTCACTGAGATAGGGATGTTCTGGGGTAGAGTTGTAGCGGTGGATAGCGCTTGTAAGGCGGAGGGATCCCTAGAAGTGGGTAGGATCCTTGTTGAAACTGATGAACCATCCTTCATTGATGAGACTGCAGAGTACATTGCAGGACAGGGCAGACATATAATACAAGTGATTGAAGGAGGACTGATACAATTCGACAAAGTTGTTGATTGGGTTAGAGAGAAGAGGAAACAAGAAGAAAGTAAAGAAGGTCAGGAGGTTGTAAAACAACAGGGCAAGAGAACAGTGAACGAGGTAATTGCTGACACACAACAAATGCCCATGCCAGAGAGAATGATTAACCAGAGAGATGAAAGTGGAAATGATGAAGATGTAGAGATGGAAAGTGCTTGTCAGTACGCACCACAAAAGGAAGAAGGGATAGGCATTGGAATAGCAACCACACCACAAAAGGAATCACCATGGCTTTATGGGAGGCATAGAGTGGGAAGTGCTTGTAAGTACACAGGTCAAGCAAGGAGCTTCCATAGCAAAGACCAAACCGCAGACCTTGTCGAGTCTGATGATGAGTTCCCTCCTGGATTCGTCAATTTGTATGATATTAACGTGGTGGCAGAAACTCCAACTACTGACAAAGTTGAATCTAATCACCAAGAACACAGAAACACGGATAAAGAAAGTTGCAGCCGAGGAGAAGAATTTATTGAATATGAATTCACTGAATCTGAAAAGAGCTCACCGGACAACTTGCAAAGAAAAAGTTCTACAAGGAAGCAAGTGAGGAAGATTTGGAAAGCAGGTAACGAGATAGGACTCCATCGGAATGATTGTGGTTTGAATGATATTGAGGAGTATTTAAGAAAAGCAAAGGGGCTCAAGAGAGTTGAGAAGAGGCTGAAACTAGTGGATACCAAAAGTAAAAGGAAGAAATAAGGAAGGCTCAGATAACTACGGAGCAACAAGGATAATTATATGGAATGAGTATAAGTTGGGAGTATGGATTAAACACAATGGCAAAGCAGAGAAGATCTAATGAGGTAGGAATGTTTAGAAGCCTTGAATGACTCAGTCTCATTAATGGAGCATGATCAAGGTATTGAAATGGGTGAATGTCTTGGAGTATCAAAGAGCGTTAGGAATTTGTAGGAATTTAGAGCATCAGTTAGAGGATTGGGATATTTGACCACCCTATAATGGTCAGAATATGTCCTTAGGGCCGGGGATTGAATTCAGCGGGATCGATTGTTCTTTTGTATTGTCGGTAATCCTTGTAGGAGCTTGGATGGTAGTTTAAATTGGAAGGATTTTATGATGTTGTTTTGGTAGGAGGATCGATGATAACTATGCTCAGTGGCTGAGAGATCCCCTTACAAATTGAATCCTCACAAGAGAGCTCTGAGAATCATGGATGTTATGGATTAGGATTATGGATTATGCCGCGTAATGATAGAATCCTGTATCTTTTTGATCTTTTGGATTTGTCCTTTTCATTAAAAGGTCTTGTAATTTCCATTTTGATCAATGATATCTCAATGAAATCTCAATTATAAAAAAAAAAAAAAAAAGCTTTGACCCGGCCTGATTAGACTAAGAAGCCAAGTCAACCTGACTATTACGCTTACCAATATCTTATCAAACAGAGTTTGAACAAGGTTTTGAAAGCTCAATAAAAGCTTGACTCGAACTCAAGCTTGTTAACTCTGATCAGCTCGAGTTCCAACAAAAAAGTGCTCGACTCAACAAGGCTTGTTTGCACTCCTAAATGGGAGATATTTATGTACTGTCAAAATCATGTGCCACTTCATCATCTCTAGCAGAGAAAGTCTTAAGTTTTTATTCAATTCAGTTTAATTACTCTGATTTTTAATTTAACTCAAACTAATAGTTAGAGTTTTAGTTTCAGTTTTCTTTGTTTAAAATAGAAGTCTATTTGCAATTATTGATGTTTTAGTAGTTTTAAGAGTTTAAATTGTTTAAAGGCTCTTTAATTTATTTTCCTAATTAGAGCATCGTAATACTTTAGTATTCTAAGAGTCCTCTTTTAAAGGATAGTATTATTGCCAGAGCAATTTTTGTTAATGTCAGGATAATTAAAACACAATATAAAACTCCAAAAGTATCGATTATTGCCTTGATATTAATTAAAATGTCTTGTCAATAATATCAAGGAACTATCTTATCCAAAAGCTTAAGCTAATGGGTGAAGAGACAGGAATAGTTTTTATACCCCTAACATGCCCCCCTCACGTGAATGTCAATTGGGCTTAAAACGTAGATAGTGCACAGACCCACCTCATATCTTGTGTTTAAATTATTTTAATATTAAAAGTGGAAGTTGCTCAAATTCAAACCCGTGAGCTCTTGATCAACATATTTCTGATACCATATCAAGAAACCATCTTACCCAAAAATTTAAGCTAATAGAGGAAGGCCTAGAAATAGTTTGTATACTCTAACAAATAACACTAGTCTTTTTAAATTCTATAAATAGTGGTCTTTTTTTTCCATTGTAAGTCAGCTTTTGATTAATTAAAATCTGGTATCTAATTATTCCCTTGGTATCATTTCAATTTGTTAGGTTGAGACGAATTAACTAAATTGCTTTAACTGATATCATTTTCACAGCCTTGATTAATGAACAAAGTTGAATGGTTTCAATATTGTCACCGAATGAGTCGCGAACATGATGTCTCGGTCAGGCGCTTCATGACAAGGGGTGTTCTTGTTATGTTATTAGCTTAGGTTCTCTATAAATAGCATTGTAATATCTGTAATGAGGATATCCAATGTAATAATCAAAGTCATTTTACTTTCTCATCTCTTACTTTCTCTCTTTAACTCTCTCGTCTCATACTCTAATTCTCTCTCTCATTTAATTCACCTTCAGTCCCACTACAACCCTAGGTTCGTGACAAATATACTTCCATTCACGTGTCCTGCATCAGTTGGTATCAAAGTTATAGCGTTTCTAATTATGGTTCGTAGGAGACACGGGATGGTACCTATTGGTGAGTTCTATGAGAAAGACGATAAGCTGATCAACAGTTTAGAAGCGGATCAAAAAAGATGGAGCATGATTTTGGTGTTTGGAGTCATTCATGGAGCAGATAGCTATATTAGTGCATCAAAAGAAGAAAGTAAATACTTAAAGATAATATAACTAGATACGAAAATACCATTTATATTTAAAATAATTTAAAAAAAATTAAAAAACAAAACCCGACCATCACCACTGCCATCGCCGCCTCTAGCCTTCCCCGACCACCCCGTCATTGTTGCCGGCCTCCCCATACTGATTGTGACACCATTGCTGGCACTCCTCACTTTCTTTACACAGTTACCAGCCTCCTCCAAGCTCCCGCCAAAACTTAGGATACCTAAATTGGAATTCTCAAACATAATCATTAACTAGAGTTTTCCCATGTATGGCACGGTGTGCGATCAAATTTTAAGTAATTTTATTTATCTGTTATAATTGATAAATCATATTTATTAACATAAATTTAAAAATACCATTTGTCAATATAATAACTTATGTCCATTTAAGTTAAGGGAAAAAAAAAGTTAATCTTATAGTAAATTAAAACTATATATATATTGTTTCGGGGTTTTTTTTGGTGAGGTTCAAGGTAAGGTTCAAAAAGGGGGAGCCGGACTCAAGTTCCTCTCCTTCTACCTTCCTGTGCTTTTTGCTTTTATAGGGAACGGAGAGGGGTAGGCGGTATTAGTGAGAGGAGGGAGTAGTGGAGAGAGGTGGGCGGTATTTGGTGGGAGGAGACAAGCCCTCTATGGAGTAAGAAAAGGGGAAACCGTGTGCTTATTAGTTAGGTAGATAGTAAACGGCTGTCAATCTTTCTTGAGGGCCTAGTGGTATGCAAGGGAAGACTTTTTCACGTGATTGTTAGATGGTACCGCCTTTATCTAGGGGACGGTACCGCCTTCATTTAGGAGTATCCTCAATAGTTAGCCCCCCACTTTGGGGCTAAAAGTACTTTTAGCCTCAAAGCGTTTTTCTATAAATACCCCTAGTGGCTTGTCACTATCTTATCATGACCCACCTTCCTTTATGCTTTATAAAATGGATGATATAAATTGTGAAATTCTATCTTGGCTTCATGCGAAATCAATTTTAATGTTTACTTGCGTTTCTTCCAGTTTTTGCGATTTACTTTTGGATTATGATTTTGTGGAAAGACAATCTTTTCATACCCTTGACCGTTGTGCGGATGGGTTTTTGCTGCAACCTAAGAGTGATTTTTTGTGTGATCATTTGGAAGCGTTTTCTTCATCGGGGGACTTTTCCCCAATCATGCTGCCTGAGGTGTTAGAAGTGCTGACTGATAATGTTCGCATGGTTGGTGTTGTAGGTGGTTTATTACTGTGTCAAGATTACAACCTTTCTCAATTATTTGTCTGCAACCTTGTTCTTAGAATACGCCAACTAATTGATTTTCCTGAGGGGATTCTAACAGGCTATCTAGATCCTCCTTTGAACTTGGTGTTTGGATGCCTTGATACTGCTACCAATTTTGGATTTTATTTATTCCTATTAAAAATGGACTTGGCCCATCCTTTCCATGGCTCGTGGCCTAATGAATATCATGTATATTTTTGGGAAAGCGGGTGGAATGCTTGGGGAATCCTTGATGTAGGGCCTAGGAATGTTGCTATTGCGGATCACGTCTGTCTTGGTGGAGAGTTGTTCTTTTTGTTTGACTGGGTAACTATCTAGAGGGTGTTCAAAACCATCCTTATGTGGTTCGTTGGAATACGTGATGGGTTTGTGGCCCAGGATTCCTTTCCCAGATGCGGTTTGCGAAAATCTATTCTCTTGTTGTGATGCTAAGATCTCCAAGTGGTGGGGTTCATCAACAGATTCGCTCGTTTTCTGCTTGATCACTCCTCGAAGTCCTGTATTCACAATGTGGACTTTGTCGGATGTGGAGAATCCTTCTTCCTGGGTAAGGCAATACCGCTTATATATGGTGCTACCTTGGTCAGGAGGCAAATGGGATCCTGTTATTACAAGCTTCGCGATATCCCGAGACTACATTGCTTTTACTGACCATAGCCAAGTGTTCCGGTGCGCTCTTCATATAGATACCGTATATACCACTCAGGAAATCATCGGGGCAAATTCGAAGTTCAGCTGTTTTCTGATTTGGGATCTTTATTTCACTATGGACATGGTCCCATGATACCTTTTGCTGCTTTTGAGTAAGTGAGAAAGTTTACGTAGGTTAGCTGACGGTTACAGTTTTGTTCTTGTAGTAAAAGGATCGTGTACTCTTTCTTTGATATTTTGCTCGTAAATCTGTATTTTGTTAGTAGTAACCGTGACTAGTTTTGAAGTCAATGTAATTTTGCTCTTTTGTACAATATTATGCCTTTGTTGTTAGTTGGGCGAATACCTATATGACTAGGAGATTGCTTTGGGAAACTATGCTGGCGCATGTACTTGTATAAATTTCTTTATGCTAGTCAAGATGCATCTAGCTTCTTATCCTTGGTTATCAAATGAATTCGGATAATTGCAAACTTTTAATGTTAATGGGAGTTTTTTATAGATAAATAACTTCATGCTCTCATCCTACTTGGAGCGAATCACAACCACCAGCCCTAGTGTTAGATGGGGCACAAACAATTGCAGACTCCCGACGTTACTGGGAATTTACCGCCAGCCCCCAATGTTCGATGGGGCACAAACAATCGCGGACTCCAGATGTTAGTGGGAATTTATCACCAGCCCCCAGTGTTAAATGGGGCACAAACAACTACGGACTCCCAATGTTAGTGGGAATTTACCGCCAACCCCCAATGTTAGATGAGGCACAAACAATCGTGGACTCCCGATATTAGTGGGAATTTACTGCCCTTGAATAATTCCATATTCCCAATTCTACTTGGAGCAGATTACAACCTCCATCCCCTCAGCCGTTAATTGGGCCGAGGTATAAATAAATCACATAATAACATTAAGCCCCTAGCTATTAATAAGGCTGAGTTAAAATAAAACATGTAAATAACCTTGAGCCCCCAGCCGTTAATAAGGCTGAGTTAAAATAAAATATGTAAATAACCTTGAGCCCCCAGCTGTTAATAAGACTGACTTAAAATAAACTGCTGACGTGATAGTGCAAAAGCTTATAGCCCCGGTTTTTGGATAAGTTATAAATCACAGTATTTGAGGCTTCTTTAATGCGATGCCACGTGCAGCCGTCTTACTCATCCGGCTGTTTTTTTTCCCCCAAGTAAACCCTTTTTCCCCTTTCCTAGGCTTAAACCCTCTTCCACCTCATTTTCAAAAACACGAACCTACTCTCCTTTTGCTCCTGAATTTTCCCTATTCCTTCGACTCTTCTTCTTCGTCTCCCTTTTGGTTTTTATTTTAACCTGATTGCAAGGTAATTGTTTGTTATCTTTGTTTTATTACTAGAATAAGGCTATATTCTACTTTCTTTTGCCCTTTACTTTTTATTTTCTACCTCTTCATTAGGGCTTCCATGGGGGAGCCCAATGAAGATGCCCAGTTTATAGATGATTTTCTTATGAGACTGGTTAACAATCCTATTTTTTCACCTCTGGAGGCAGGGTGCTTCTTGACCAAATGGTTTCCCCTTCTATCTACTAGCCTAATTCGGAGAACGAATCCTCAACCTCCGAGATGAATGTCCCCGTATTGCTGACAGGGAGCTCTGATGGGCAACCTAACAGTTGTCAGGGTAAGATTTTTCTAACCGGCTTTCTTTTTGGCTCTTTTTCCTTATGTTAGTGAAATGGCTCCGAAGCATGCACATCAGGACATTGGAAACAAGGGCCAAACCGGAGAGGCTTCCTCCGAAGAGGGTATGATGGTGGAGCCATTGTCTCAGTTGGCTCCTTTACCCTTAAGATCCCCCAAAGAGAAGGTTGTGCGTGCTCAATTTCCTGAGGCGGCTTTAACCCTTCCTTTAGGATCTTTCGTATCTCCAATGTCCATGCCAGAGGGGACAAAGAGGTTTCTGGAGAAATGTTATTTTCCTAATGATTATGCGATAACAGGGCCAGGGGAAAATGATAATTTATTGTACCCCCGTTATTCTGATTCTTTCGCGGTTACCATTGATTCTTTGGAAGCAGGGTTGAGATTTCCGTCTACCGGGTATATTAGAGTGGATTTTAAGGCAATATTCTTTATGCCCTAGCCAAAGTAGCCCTAACAGTTTTCGGAACATCTTCGGCTATTTGGTTACTTGCTTCGTGACGAGGCCCAGTCCTTCTACTCGCAGTTCTGATTACCTATTTAGAGCTAGGCAACTGAGGGCTGTGGTCACATTTGAGGGTAAAATAGGGATCAAATTTTTAGAGCATAACCCCTCCAATCTGAATTTTTGGGAAAATAAATTTGTTTGGATGAGACCTTCGTACCCTATCTACATTCCTACTTATTGGACCGTGTTAAATAAGGGTAGTATCCCTTCTGAGGAGGAGTTATCTCCCCTTGATAAAGAGGCAGTCCGGTATTTTGAAAACGATTTGGGCTCACGGTTTTTGGCCACCAAGGAGATATTGGCACAAGAGAGGGTGCTAATTAATGGGGGTTTATGTACCAAGCCGGATAGTGGTGAGTGATTTTCTCCTTATGAGGGAATCCTTTTCTTACCTTAATTTTTTTGAACTTATATCGCTCACCTTTGTTTTGGATTGTTTTTATTATTTTCTTTTTAGGACACGAGGCTGACGTAGATATTGTCAAGCTTATGGAAGCTTGTTGTTATGAGGTAGATAAGGCAGAGAAGAGAGGGAAGAGGAGTGCGGTTGAAGGCAAAAAGACCTCTGGGAAAAGAAAGAAAGGTCCTGCAGAAGGCAAGGAAGAGCTTCCTTCGGAGGCTTCACAGCCAAGGAGGGCAAAAGGTTAAAGGGCAAAGCCCATACTACTGGCAGTACCCCCCTTCTAAGAATATCTTCGTCACAGGAGGATGTGCCCAGAGTCCCTATCGTCTAGGCATCTCCTGCTATGGAGCTGTTGTCTTCAGCGTCTAATTTACATGAAGCAACTGCGGTTGTACCTCAACCGAGTCAGAATGTTCCTCCCTCTGAACCCCGTCCGAGAAGAACGGTACTGGATAAGCCTTCATCTGAGGAGACCCTATAAACGGTGTCGGATGCCTCGATTTTTGTAGGCGAGATGAGAAGAGAGGAACCGCCTCCTACTCTTACAGTAGGATGCCTCAGTATTTTCAGGCAGAGGCATCTGGATCCGCGGAGGCTACTGCAGAAGCCGTTTCATGGTTGAAGGCTCGCCATGAGTTTCGTAGTCTGATGAGCACCTTTTACTAGCAGGGTTTCACCTTGGGTCTCTCTAGGTTTGCTTGCCGTTTGGTCCATAGCAGGCCTGGTCTTAGTCACAAGTTTCTTCAACAAGTGGCAGATCAGTTGCACCGGGACATTACATGTTCTTGGGGAGCAACTGGAGGCGGCCAATCCTAATCACCTGCTGTTTTTGGCTTCTGTTTCCTCATCCCTGCTTTTTTGGTTTATTAGGATAAATGACGTATGGGCCCTTTTTTCTTTTTCCTTTTTTGCTATTGCTATCATTTTTTGAATGTAAAGCCTTATGTTTTTGGGGTTCCTTTTTTTTTTTTTTTTTTTTTTGGTTGTTGTCATTTATATTAACGACGTATGCGGTGTACTTTAATTTGTATATGCTTTATGTAATGTTTTTTAGTTTATCCTAGTTTATAAATCATAGTTTAAAGAACTATACTACTTTTCCTCGTACCGTGCTATGTGCATTTTAATATTAATTGGGTTTATAACAGAACATATGCTATTATACAATGTAACCTATTATACAGGCTATCGCCCTGTATGTAAACTCCAAGCTAATACAACTAAGTCTATCCTACATAAGATTCAACATACCCGGGGTATCCTGCAATGGTTTAAAGGATTTGGGCAACTCTAGAGGTATTTATGTCGCGCGTAGTACTTCTTAAGGTTTTTTATGTTTCATGCTTGAGGTATCTTGGTACCGTTCACGCATTCCAGCTTATAGCTCCCATTTTTGAGTTTTCCAGTTACGCGGTAAGATCCTTTCCAATTGGTTGATACCTTACCTCCCCCTATTCCTTGTTGTTGAGTAGCGCTTGCACGACGAAGAACAAGGTCGCCTGTTTCCACACTCCTTAGATTTACATGTTTGTTGTAGTATTGAGATATTCGCTGCTTCTGAGCCATTATGAGGAGCAGAGCATCTTCCCTGACCTCATCCACAAGATCAAGGGAATGTCTTCGCAGCTCTTCCTTTTTCGGATCCATGGTAATTTTGTACCCGGTAACTGGGTTTTCCTACTTCTACTAGGATCACCGCTTCAGCGCCATAAACTAGCATAAAAGGAGTTTCCCCTGTGACTACCCGGTAAACAGTGCGATGAGCCCATAAAATGCTAGGTTGTTCTTCTACCCATCTGCCCTTGGTATCATCTAACCTTCGCTATAATCCACTTAGTGTTTGTTTATTTTCTGCTTCCGCCTGCCCATTACTCTGAGGATATGCCACGAATGCGAAGTGAAGGGCAATCTTCATATGTTGGCAGTATTTGCAGAACCGTGGTGAACTGAATTGTGTTCCATTGTTAGTTATAATTTCCAAAGCAGGTGATAATGTTTTTCCACAAGAATTGGTGGGTAGCATTGTCTGTGATTCTTGCTACCGCCACCCCGCTTCTACCCATTTGCTAAAATAGTCTACCACCACTATCAAGAACTTTCTTTGTCCACTAGCTAGTGGAAATGGTCCTAGAATGTTCATCCCCCACTGATCAAAGGGTATGGGGTCAACGATCGGGTGTAGCAGTACTGCTCAAGTATGGATGAGCGGTGCAAACCTTTGACATTTGTCACACTTTTGAACTAATATGTTCACGTCCTTTTTTATAGTAGGCCAAAAATATCCTGCTCTTAGTAACATTCCCATCAACGTCCGTCTCCTGATATGCACCCCACAAATTCCTTCGTGGATTTCCCTTACAACGTAATTTCCTTCTTCTGGGATCAAGCATTTCAACAAAGGATGTGTGAATGACCGCTTGTAGAGCTGTTGGCCTATCACTACAAAACGTGCTGCCTGCCTAGCGTAATTTTTTCATGCTTCATTTTATCTGTAGGCACCTCATTCTGAAGAATGAAATTCAATATTGGACCCATCCAATTATCATTGTGTTGTACCTGCATTATGTTTGCAGGTGCGGGCTTATTTGGATATTTGACATTAGCTTCTTGTACCTCGATGTGCCCCTTTTTCTCTTCTATCACATGTTTGATGCTGGTGAACCGGCTTAGCTCATTAGCAGGTTTGTTGTTTTCACGGGAGATCCCTTGTATGCTGAAGCTTTTTAATTCAGAGATCCGTTTTCAAACCAATTCAAGATATTATGCAAAATGAGGCTCCTTTACTCCATAATTCTTGGTTACCCTGTTTACTATTAACTCGGAATCACTCAAAATTTCAACACACTTGGCTCCCACAGCCTGAGCGAAATCAATTCCAGAGAGCAGCGCCTCATACTCTGTTTTATTGTTACTTGCTTCAAAGTTTAATCTTATTGCGTATTCTGCACATTCTTCTTCTGGATTTACTAGTATTATCCCCGCACCGCAACCTCCTTGATTCACAGAGCCATCTCACATGGACTTTTCCTTGAAGGGTGCTAACAACTCGGGTATTTCAGAGTCAAAGTCACATTCTACCAGGAAATCAGTTAAGTCTTGTGCTTTGATAGCTCTCTGGGGTAAGTAACGTACGTCGTATTCCAAAAGTTCCACTACCTATCCTATCATTCTCCCTGAACAATCTAGCTTTGCAAGTATCTTTTTGAAAGGAAAGTTGGTAAGCACGGTTATGACGTGGGCCTGAAAATAAGGGCTTAGCTTACGTGCTGCTGCCACTAAGGCCAACGCAATTTTTTCAATAGCAGGATACCTCCTTTTTGGATCTTTGAGGGTTTGACTTGCAAAGTATACCGGGAGTTGTTTCCCTTCACGGTTAGCCACCAGAACCGCACTTGTGGTATTTTTGGAGGCAGCCAGGTCAACACTTAACTCCCCGTTTGGCTCAGGCGAGGTGATGATAGAGAGGTGTGCCAAATGTTTCTTCAATTGGCTAAAAGCACGCTCACATTCTTCGTTCCAATAGAAAGGTTGTTTCTTTCATAATATCTTGAAAAATGGCAAAGCCTTCTCAGAAGAACAGCTGATAAATTCGTTAAGAGAAGCGAGGCAGCCAGCCAACTTCTGGACATCCTTGGGAGAGCGAGGGGACCCCATTTCTAGCATGGCATGCACCTTTCTGGGGTTGGCCTCGATTCCCCGAGCACTCACTACAAATCCTAAGAATTTTTCTCCTTGTACCACAAACGAGCATTTTTCTAGATTTAACTTCATGTGGTACCTCCTGAGTGCTTCCAAAGCTTCTCTTAAATCAGCAATATGTCCCAATTTCTAACTAGACTTGACTATCATATTATCTACATGTACCTCCATAGTGCAGCCAACTTGAGGGTCAAAGATTTTGTTGACCAATGGTTGATATGTGGCCCCAGCATTCTTAAGTCCGAATGGCATGACTTTTTAGCAGTATGTGCCTTCAGCTGTTATGAAGGACGTCTGTTCTTCATCATGCGAGTGCATCTGAATTTGGTGATAGCCCAAGAAGGCATCTATGAAATTGAACAGCTCACATCCTTGGACTCTGAAGCCATTATCACTGAGTTAGGGAAGATATGGTAGTAGTCAGAGATTGAGTCCTGACTACAACATACTGTCATGATGTTGCTAGTATTAGACTCAAACTTCATAGCCAGATGATATGTGGAGACCACAGCTTTTAAACAGTTCAAGGAGGGCCTTCCCAAAATCAAGTTGTATGCAGAAGGAGCATCTATGACCAGAAATTCAATCTTTATTGTTTGTTGTTCCCTATTGCCATGAAAAGTCGTAGTTAACGTTATCTTACCTTACAGTATTATGGGATTTCCCGTGAATCCAACAACGGGGAGGAGTGCGGTAGTTGATATTCTCATTCTAGTATAACAGTATAAGAAAAGTACATTTATAGAACTCCCTTGGTCAATCAATATTCGGCGCACAGCACCCCCACAAATGTCTGCGGTAATGACAAGAGGATCTTCTTGAAGTATGTCCACCCCCTGAGCATCTTCTTCAGTAAAACTTATGCATCTAGATTTCTTGTACACGGGATCCAACCTGTCTTTTTCCTTATCTGTTTTTTTGTTTGTGTTAAGAGGATGGATGTTTTCCCACAATAGTGGCAAAAACCTGTGGTGAATTGTCAGGGTTTTTAGTACTGCCATCATTACTTTGGCTCTTTCTTGTTTTTATTCTCTTCAGATCTACGTATTCCACCCATTGTCCCGTGCGTTTAGTGTCATTCAGACGATATTCTAATGTGCGGCATTTTGCCATGTTATGGGTAGAAATTTGGTGGTACGCACACCAGCTAGTCTTGTCATTCTGATGGGGAGTGCTATGGGGGTCTTTGAATGGTTCCGTTGTCTTTACCTCCAAGAGTGGCCGTATGGTCTCTTGCTGGATTGGCGATTTAAAGATGAGCCCAAACTTTCTTGTGGGATGAAAGTTTCTTAGTGGTGGCCTAAAATCTTCTTTTTGTCCAAAAGATGTTCCTATCTGAACCCCTTTGGGCTTCGGTGTTACTTGCATTACATCCTCAGCAGAGATGTATTTATTTGCTTCGTGCCAAAGCTCGTCAATTGTTAAAGGCGGCCCTTTGGCAAGTGCAAATTTGAAATTAGAGTTCTGTAATCCATTGATGAAGGCAGTAATGGTTGTTTCATCAGATAGGCTTGCAACATCAATCGTAGCATGCGTAAAACGTCGTACATAGCTCCATAGGGATTCGAATTCATGTTGCTGGAGCTTAAGGAGATGTGCGACTGTCTTTCTTCTCCTTTTATTGCTGACTAAATGACACATAAATCGCTTTGAAAGATCAGAGAAACTATCAATAGATGAGTTTTGGAGAGACGCAAACTAATTTTGCGCAACTCCCTTCAAGCTAGCCGGGGAAGCATTTGCACCATATATCTTCTCCTACATCCTGTAAGTACATTCACGCCATAAATCCAGCTAGGTGATCTTCTGGATCTTGAGTTCCATAGAATAAATTAATGCTTGGAATCTTCACCTTTTCCACTAGAGCCAAAAGGATTCATGGTGTGAATTGTGAATGAGTCCCTAGCACAGGAGGCGTTGTGACTGATTTGGGGATCTTTTTATTGTTCTCTTTGCGTGATTTTGATAAGTACTGGCTGTGGATTTGTTGACCTCGTTTGGGCTTTGAGCTCGAGGGTGTTGGGACATCCTTTGGGTAGCGGTAAACCGACTAGGATCTAGGATTTGTTCCGTGTTATTACTAGGTATTTGTGCAAGGACTTGGCTTATCTAATGTTGAAGCCGATTGAATTGTTCTTGAGTTACGTAACCTGGATTATGAGGTCCTCCATTGGGACTAACAAAACGGCTGGTGTTTGACATGAGAAAAGTTTTAATTCCCTTCCCATGGATGCCGCCAATTGTTTTGGATTTTTTAGTGAGGTTCTAGAGGTTCGAAAAGGGGGAACCGGACTCAAGTTCCTCTCCTTCTGCCCTCCTATGCTCTTTGCTTTTATAGGGAATGGAGAGGGGTAGGCCATATTAGTGAGAGGAAGTGGTAGTGGAGAGAGGTGGGCGATATTTGGTGGGAGGAGACAAGCCCTCTACGGAGTAAGAAAAGGGGGTACCGTGTGCTTATTAGTTAGGTAGGTAGTAAACATCTGTCAATCTTTCTTGTGGGCCTAGCGGTATGCCAGGGAAGAGTTTTCCACGTGATTGCTGGATGGTACCGCCTTTATACGGGGGATGGTACCGCCTTTATTTAGGGGTATCCTCAAAATACATATATATATATATATATATGAAATTGGAGTCTTTTAAGAGGACGAATTTCTAATTAATATATAGTATAGATATGGATATAAATGACTTTTATTTGCTTCATATATTAATTGAGTGTATATGAAAAACAAGTCGAAAGAAGAATTAGGATGTGAGAGATTCGTATGATTAACAGGCCATGATGAGCTCATCCCACATAAAATAATGACAATGAGGAATCATGTGTTTATTTGGTTAATAGGAGTAGTTAATAAGTCTTTATTATGAACACATTTTATAAATTATATTACAAATTTAACATTAAGATAAGTATGAAAACATAAAGTCTTTGCTATACATTTACTATATAAATGTAAGTACATTAAATATACATATTCTCCTTTAGATAAGCATATCGTCACACCCAACTGATAACTATATTGGAGCAATGTTGCATGTGTCCAATTGTATCTACTTAACTATGTACTTAGTTACACATAAAAAGAATGCAACTAATTCTGATTGGATTAGCATCCTTGACACTATCAAACCGAGAGTGACTTCTTGATGTCAAGCACTAATTCGCTTCAGAGGCATGTCCATTCACCATTGCGTGGAGGACTCACACAAATGAGTCATAGCAGCCCAACCCCCCAATTACGTGACGCGGTGTACGTATCCACTTTCGTAAAAAAGGAAATCAGTCATGGATCATGTTCAAAGCTCCGCGCACTTTTTTCGCCAAGGTTTGGTCATGGTGCAGACTTAGGTTCTCAGCAATTCTTTTTGTTTTCTTCTTTGATTTTTCCTCTTTAGATGGACTTTTGTACCATTTGGGAGATTTCCGTCATCCCTATTAATTATCAAAAAAAAAAGTTACACAATAGATAAATTTATTTGTTTTTGTTTTAGAACAATTATTTAATATTGCTTTTAGTGGTGTAATTATATTTTGCTACATCATAAAATATTCAAATTAAATACATAAATTTGATCATATAGTATTTTTCATTATTATTTCGCAAGATACACATTTTTTTAATAGAGGCAAGACGAACGCTAGATTTCCTACTCAAAGTTGGAAAAATCTAGCGATTTATGTTGAATAATCCATAAGAATCCCCTCCTCAGAAACCTTGAACTTTGCCAAGTCGAACTCAATACAACCACCCTATCTGCCTCTTCATTTCCCTCACAAAAAACATGAGATACCCTATACTCCACCAAGACTGTAGTATCACAGGATCAGTGGCGGATCCAGAAAGTTTTTCACCAAGGATATATATTAGTAGTCATTGAGGATCAAAAAATTAAAAAAGCCGGGGTTTATGTTTATAATAAAAAGTTATGTATGTGTGTGTGTATATCTATATATATAAATAATTTGGATTAAGTTTTACGTAATTAGGAAGCATTTGAAAGCAAAAATTGTAACAAAATTAAAAATAAGACAATTTGGTGATTAAAAATTGAATTGAGTCTAGGATTTCAACATTAAATTTAAAAAATTTTAAGTAAATAGAATATACAAATAATATACTAAAAATTAAGAATATATATACAATTTTATAAGATAATAATACTAATACAACCAAAAAAAAATTTATATAAGTAAAATAGAATCATAACTTAGTGTTTTTTAAAAAAAAGAATCATAACTTAGTAAAAGATTATGAATTTATTAGTATATTGTATAAAGTTTTATAGTGTTTGAAAATCTAGAGCCATAACTTTAAAAAAGTATAATAATTAAAATATTTTAAAATGTTGATACTATAGGGCCTTGAACCCTTGGCATAGAAAATATTAAGAATGACATTCAACCATGAAGTTAAGAGTATACAATATAATAGAGAGGCACCATTTATTTTTCTTATACCTATATTTAGAGATTATATTAAGCCATAACTAATACTTAAGATTCAGCCTATAGGCACTGGGGGCCCGTGCCCCTGGTGCCACCACTGTGGATCCGCCCCTGCACAAGATACACATGACTGCCCAAGAAGTGTTTTGATAACACAAAATCACACATAGTTATATTTAAGGCTTTTGCACAAAATCACCACAAATATAGGGTTTTTTTTATTCCACCGTTATATTTTATTTTTTTTTCCAAAAAATCACATTAACTTTTAAAAATGTTTTTAATCAACCACCTCTACATCAGAATTGTTAAATTTTTGTTGAAAGTGTCACATGAAACGCACATAATTAAAGGTTATTTTTTTAGAAAATCACCCCAACTATAGAGGTTATTGTTGGGAAAAATTCACACATCGAGCACAACGAAAGCGAAAAACAACAAAAATGAACACACCATATTTTTACGTGGAAACCCACTCTCAACTAGAGGGCAAAACCAGGGGACCCAAAAGGGTACCAAATCCACTATGAAATTTAGGAATTACAATCTCCAATCATAACTCCTAAAACCCCATATTACAATCATCATCTCAACAAATGTGACTATTGCACGGTAAGTCACTAATCATCTCCCAATGTAGCTTTGAACGGCAAGCCACTAGCCCTCGATTCAATGTAGCTTTGCACAGCAAGCCACCAGCCCTCGCACAATGTAGCTTTGGACAGAGAAAGCTACAAAACTTTCTTCAACACTCTCAATCAACGCACCTGAGTATGACTCTCTTCATACTCGGGGTGCACCACTCTCACATGTCACCCGAACATAACTCTCTTCATGTTCGGGTAAACCTACTCAACATCAAAACACCACACAAATACTCAAAAACATTTTTCACTCATTTTCTCCCCCTACCCGGGTGCCCCCTTGCACCCCATTAAAAACCCAACTCACTCTCTACATTTCTTTCTCTTTTTCTTCTCTTTATTTTTCTCTACACACTTCCCTACATTTTTCACTCAACACAACAACTTTATTTATAACAACACCTAACCTATTAGTTTACTTGTGGAAGTAAACTTCCTAACACATTACTTGGAAGATTCAACTTCCCATTTTTCTTTTTCTTCTTTTTTTTTTTTTTATTTTTATTTTACATATAATTAATTTTGAGGAAAAAATAAAACCAACAGTTATTTCACTTTTACACCTTAACCTTTTTACTTTTTCATGAAAAACCTCCCAACTTTCGAAATTTTTTTTTTTTTCCAATCATCACCTCTCTGTCATATTTGTTAAGTGTTCCATTAAAGGTGTCATGTGACATATATACGACCTGATCAAGAATCGCAATTACGTGAGAAACAGAAAACAAATGAACATTGTCATTGTTACTTAATTAAGAATACTTAGCAAATTAATTAACAAACTAAAATGTAAAAAAAATTAAAAAATTTTAAAAAATACTTTAGCTTTCTTTCTCCCTCATTTTCTCACATTTTTGTCATACTCGATGGGAGAGGGAGAAGCAATATAGTGAGAATGACGATATCAATTTGGAGTTGAACAAGCATATAGGAATTATTGTGGAATTGTAAGCTTGAGGGAAATAAATTTAGAATTGCCAATTAGAATAGCGCTGTTAAAATGTCAGGTTATTTAACTTTAGTACCTCGACGTTTGTGAAAATAATTAAAAGATCCCTATCAGTTCCTATTTATTGTTATAGTACCTCAAGTTTTTCTTCATATTAACAAATGAGACCCTCTCCTATGAGATGACGCCTTTTTTTCACAAGAAAGCTAACATAGTAAGTAACTTTAACCACTAGAAGAAAAAGGGCCTATTGCGACACTAAGTTTTATTCTTGTTACACTTAAAAGTGTCGTTGCTTAATTTAGCGACACTTTAACAAGGGACTCTGTTTTTTGTGTAGCTAAGACCACTGGGACACTTTTGAGAAGTGATCGTATAACCATAAAAAAATGTCCCTAGATTGTTACGCCTACCTTGCGACACTTTTTGGCATATATAAAATATAAGCATTACCAACATACTACTTTCTCATGATACCAAGTTTTATAATAGCATTCAACAGATATACAAGCTACAATAAAGCTATATGCAACACAATTTTAGTTGTTATTCCAATATAACTTGAATGACACTTTATACTGCATTAACAAAAGTAACTACATTTGCAATGGATTTCACATTTACAAAGAATCTAATTATTCTCAAATAATACATGTGATACATTTACTACTCAGTAATATGGAAAATCAATATCTTAAAGTTTGATCTTTAAATGTCAATCCGAGAAACTTTACCTACAAACAAAGATGAATAGGAGTTAGTACAAGAAAAAATTTCACAAATAATGATAAACTCAAATCAATGTTCTACGTAAGTGTGAGATCCTTTTAGAATTAATATACTTCTTATTCAATACAATCATCACAAAAAGCATAAACAACAATATTAAAATTGGAGCAAGAGTCTTAATGTGAGCTAACTCTGAATTAAAGATCATTCTATGCCATCCAAAAAACATATGGCTAATTCTATGCGGATAAAACCAAAGTCAAAACCAAATCAAGGTAGAGGGCCTTTGAAATAGTAACCCCAAAGGGGATAATCCCTCTGTTAATTAGCAGTTTAAATAGAGAAAACCTTGGAATCCAAGAAGCACTTGTGGCTGACGGAACTTAACTGATGGAACTTGGATAAGGAAATTAGGAAAACGAAAGGTTCCACAGCATTCCTTTAATTTTTTTTATTGCTAAAACAATTAAAAAATAAGAAAAATTCTTTAACTCAGAGTTTTACAATCCAAGAATAGAAGAAAACTCTAAAACAAAATAAAAATATCTAAAAAATTAAATGAATGAAAACCCTAATTAGCCCTTTCTTTAATAGAAAAGCTTCCCTAGCTAGATTCAAACTAATAAAATCAAATCAGCTTTTAAATTAAATCCATGTATAAAGACCAAAAGTGCATATTCCTATTTATGAAGTAGAAGACCAAAGAGATTCTAAAAGAAAACATAGTACATCCACATTCATCGCATCATTTTCAAGATTATCCTTAATCGCATCCACCTTGGGCAAAAGTGTAAGCAGAGTATATCCAGCACCAACAACAATTCATCCCTTAACAACATCCTAAAATAAAGCAGACTAACGTGTGATTTATCATATGGACACATATTACCTTAAGAGAAGGTGATTTATCATCTGATACAACCACAAGCTGAGTTGCCATATCAGGATTCCATTGCAAAACCAAGCATCATCTTCTATTTGATTTTGAAAAGCTGCCATATTAAAAAGCCCTCATAAGCAATTATGCATAAACCAGATCAAGCCAGCAAATGAAGAGTGCCGAACATAACATAGAAGCAACAGACAGAGCTTATGGTTGTCTTCTCCTTTCAATCTCAAACCAATGGAAAAGTATAATACATCTAATTCCACATATTAAAGTACGTTTTTGTATTGAACAAGTTCATCTAGAAATTATGAGTTCTTTCTTGCTAGTTTTCCCATTGTGTGACGTAGAAGCTAGAATATGTTGGACCTTGGTATTCCAAGATATGTACCATATTTCACCTATATTTCACCTTGAGTAGGAACCACTACCCTATACATGACCAAATATTTACACTTACCAAACGAGAAATAACCATATATAATTTAAATCATTGAACAAAAGCTCTAGAACGAACCTGGAGTGAATGTAACTAAAAATCAATGATATCTCCCTCCAAGCCCATCCTAACCCAAGAATGCTTGTCAAACGATGATTCAAGCACACTTTGAAGAAACATAAAATGATATGGCGCATTTTCCACATCTTCACTCCAATCTTCTAGGCCCATGTCATACACATCTCTAGGCTTCATTTTTATAGCAATGGACCAATTCGGATCCATTTGGTCTTTAACATAAAACACTTGCTCAGCTTGGGTAGCCAAAATGAAAGGCTCATGCTCTAGTTTCTCACCAGGGTGAATCAAATATGAGAAGTTAACCAAAGTAAAGCTGTAATCATCCTTCTTCAACCCCCTCCTCCAAGTCACATCAACCCATTCGCACTTGAATAATATGGTTGAAAGCTCCCCTAGATAGTTCAGCTTGATAATCTCTAAGATCCTACCATAATAAGTTACATCCCAAAAAGTAGGATTCTTTCGTTTGCATTGACATAAATTGATGTCTTCGCCGTCACTACAACTCCACTATTTTGTGTGCACCCATCATAGGGTTTGGCTTGAAATCCATACGCTCTGATGTTTAATCCTCTATATTTTGTTGCCACATTAAGTGGACCACGAGCCAACATTCTGAGTTGTTATTTAAGACCTGCAACATCACCATTTCTTTCTAACTTCTCAACCTGTTAGAATAAATAATGTTAGAACCAAACTTGTTATACAATTTCAAAAATCATATGCAATGTCTTTATAAAGAGCTCTCACATGGTCTCTAAACCAATCATGAAATGTTTCATGTTGAATGCATTTAATGTCTTTTAGTGAAATACATCTTGGTCGGCTACGATTATTGATGTCAGTAGCATATGCTCTACATGAAAGATAGCCATGTTTAGAAATTGTAAAGAAAAACAGGATTATCACAAAAAAAAAAAAAAAATTATTTATGCATTCCTTACTTGAGAACCTGTCTGACATCTGGACAATGAAATAGCACATATTGATGAGCTTCAATCTTACTCAGTCCTTTTAAAACAAACATTCTAGGCTTCCCTAAAGGATGTCCCAGTTGAGGTAACAAAGACGGTACTTGATCCATGTCAAAGGGTTCCTTTGGATCAACATTACCAATATTCCACGAAGATCCATCTTGATTTGCATTATCATCATTCCTTGAAGGTCGATTTAGCTTTGTCAAAACTCTATCTACATGCAACGAACAAAAAGTGACACATTCTTGCATTAAGCAGGTCTCTACCATAGAAACCTCAGGGTATGCCTTGTTTCGTACATAGGATTTCAACTCAGACAAGTACCTAAGCAACACGAATAAAAAATCCGTAACACATCTATAGTAAAAGAGCAAGCTATGACATTAAGAAATGAACTCGATTTGAATTTATTACCTCTCAATAAAGTACATCCACCTATATTGCACCTACCCTGCAATTTTTGCTTCCGTAGCTAAGTGGATCACCAAATGCACCATCATAGTGAAGAAACCAGGTAAAAATATTCTCTCTAAATGGCACATTGTTGTTCGAATACGAGACTCTAGCTCCTCAAGTTTATGCACATGAAGTTCATTTGAACATAGTTGTCTAAAGTAGCCACAAAAATCAAATACAACTGCAGTCACCTCTTTCTTGAGAGTACCTCTTAGTGCTAAAGGAAGAACTTTGTGCATCAAAATATGACAGTCGTGGCTTTTTAAACCATAAATTTTGCACTGGTCAAGATTCACACATCTTGAGATATTGCTGGCATAACCATCTGGAACTCGAATGTCAAAAAGTAACTTGCAAAATCTATACTTCTCATCTCTTGACATAGTATAACACACCAGGGCTAGATCAAACGTATTAGGACCCCTTTGTTATGGATCAAGTTGTTCCAATACTTTCATATCTTTCATGTCAAGACAAGCATTTAAATTATCCTTGGATTTTCCATCCAAATTTAACAATGTTGCATATAAATTTTCACACACATTCTTCTCTATATGCATAACATCAAGATTATGTCGTAACAAATGGATTCCTAATAAGGTAACGTGAAAAAAATGCTCTTTTTCTTCCAAGTAAATGAGTTTTCAAATTCAAAAACATCCTCCAATTGTCTTAACGCCATAGCCCTCGAGGGCCTTTCAAGCGGCTGTTTATATTCTTCACCTCCAAGGAAAGATTCCCCATCAAAGCCAAATTTATGATTTGGCTCCAAAAAACGACGGGGCACATATAAAAAATTTGTGCCCATGCTTCCACCATTGCACAGAGGTATCAACATTACAACATGGACAACCAAATTTACTATCTACATTCCAACCAGATAAGATCCCATAAGTAGGAAAATCACTTATAGTCCACATGATTGCAACTTGCATGTTAAATGTTTTATCTCGGAACACATCATAGGTTTCTGTGCCAATCTCCCACAATTCAATCAATTCGTTAATGAGAGGCTGCAAATATACATCAATCTTGTTTTCGGGACCACTTTTTCCCAAAATAAGTAATGAAAGCATGAAAAATTGGGGTTTCAAGCACATCCATGGTGGCAAATTATAAAAAATTAAAACAACAGGCCAACAACTATATGTAGAACTCAACATTCCAAATGGATTAAACCCATCACTCACCAATCCAAGCCCAACATATGAAACTCTAAAGCAAAGTCGGGATATCTTATATCAAAGTTTTTTCAAGCTTTAGAATCAGCTGGATGTCATAAAGCTACATCATTTCTATGCCCCTCTTCATGACGTCTCATATTAGCGGTTGTATGCTTAGACATGAATAATTTTTGAAGTCTAGACTTCAATGGAAAATGCCGTAGAACTTTTCCTTTTTTCTTCTTCCTTCCAGATGAAGTATAATATTCCTTAAACTTTTTCCACCTAGAAGCCCCACAGACGGAACAAATATCATCCTTGATCTTATCTTTCTAGAACAACATACAATGATTTAGTGATGCATGAATCTTTTCATAAACTAGGTCAAACTTCGCAATAACTCTCTTTGCTTCTACAAAAATTTTTGGTAAATTCTTTCCATTAGGTATAGCAACTTGCAAAATCCCAAGCAAGTCCGTAAAGGACTTGTTACTCCATTTGTTAGTGCATTTTATTTGAAACAAGTGCACGAGTAGGGAAAGCATACTTAACTCACAACCAGGCCACAACTCCTTGTCGGCCTCCCCAAATAACTCATAAAAGCTTTGTGCCTTTAAGTTAGGCCCACTAGAAGGTTGAACCCCTATATCCGAATCCGGGAAAGAGTTTGTCATGATTTCTTATACACCTCTTAACTGATATGCATCATGTACTAACTCATGCAAATTCATATGCATTCCAGAGCTATTTGTTGGTAAACAATCGTTAGAATGTGTTCCAACCATGACTTCCCTAGTTTCCCCGTGAAATGTCCATTTTTGATAGCCCCTAAGCATTCCGTAACATATCAAGTGCTCATGTATGTCTTCCCTAGATAAAATGGTTTTGATTCACACACTTTGTACATGGGCACAAAACCTTTGGTTCCTCATCAAATGTTGAATTAGAATTCTGAACTTGATTACTGAAGGCAAAATCCAAGAATACATTAACTCCCTACAAAAAGATGTAGTTCCTCTTGGTTCCGTCAACCATTCTTTTATGATCACTAAATCAATGTAGACCTATTAATTTGAAGTCCATTATTAGTACACAAGTATTTTCATAGGTGTAAAAGTTCGGCATTTTATTTAGTACATTGCACTTACAGATTGTAAATTAAATATATTATTGCATATATCTAATGTGAACTTTCATTGTTAGAAATGACATGAATGTCAATTTGAATGCATATAGGGTGGACGTCAATCTTGGACTCATGATTACTCCTAAATAATAATGAATGTAAAGTTTAGGATTAAAGAATGAGTAAATAATTTTAGGTGATCAAAATAATCGTAGGCACTACTGAAGAATTAATAGTTACAAATAATCAGCCTATATTGAACACAAATGAAGAATAAAGTACAAAATAATCAACATTAACAACAAGTTACAAGAAGGTATTTCAGTGAATAGTTCCAAAACTCTAGAAACCAATAGATGTTCCACATTTTAACTTTAGTTGTTGATTGAACATAGCCAGTGGTCAATTGATGCCTAAGTAACTCTAGTTTTGTTGTAGTGATATAAGATTACACTCAATGAATTACGCTCACGATTTAGGAATCTCCAATCAAATTTAGCACTTAAGATAATGAGCATGGAGCAAAACAAAGCAACCAAAGCATGACCAAACAAATCAAATTGAAAATAAACTAGAAATCAATCATTAATTCCAAATAATCAATCCTTAATACATGAGAAATTAGGCGATCGATCACAAATTACAAGAATATTTCGTACCTTTTGGCGGATTTTCAGATTCACAAGCACCTAAAATCACAATTCTGATACAAAATTTAGAAACTCGCTAGTAAAATAGACATTTTGTAAGTAAGAGACCAGTTAGAGAAATGAAATCTCATTTCAGAAAAGAATCGATCGGTCGCGTGAACTACAACATGCTAATCAATGATCAAATCATGTGAGCAGTTCAATATAGAAATCGAAACCCTAGATCAATTAGAGAAAGAGATAAAGAGAGAGAAATGAAATACCTAGAAATTGGTGTTGATTGAGGATGGACGAAGCTTCCCAGCAAAATATCAGTGAAGCTTGAAGTTACAAAGGGCAATGGTGAACGATTGAGTTTGCTTAGGGAAAAGTTGGGCTAAAATAAAAGGTGTTGCAATGGGCTAATATACTTGGGCTTAGTTTTAATAATGGGCTTGATACATTTACGGAAATTGTATCAACAAAAGTGTACGAATAGCTCTTAAAACAATTTTTCTCTTTGCCTTAATACACTAATATGAACATGTCACTAAGTAAGTGTAACAATAGCTTAGTTTTGTTAATACATGATTATGCTGATGAAAATATCCCTTGATAGCATTTAGGACATTTTAAATGTATCACAAAGTGCCATCCTTTAGTGTAAATTGCATCCAAACGCTTCATTTTGTTATCCTTAAGAACCAAAGAATGAGCAGGACACCAAACTTTAGTGTCAGCCATAAATGCGATGCTTGGTCAGGAGCAATTTTATCTTTTCATATTTCCAATATTGGGTTTCCTCAGAGGGATCGCATTATTAATACGAACAAAACTTAAGTTACTAAAAATTTAAATTAAAAATTTTTAAAGAAAAATAATGAATCGCAAAAATAAAGGTATTAAACGTAAAAAACTAATGTGTCTCATTATATGTTTTATGCTCTATTCCCATGATATTTTCGGCTAATACATGTGTATTATAGTGTGATCTATATGTATTTAGGCTTGGAACGTATTGCACTACGTTGAGAAATCTTACCATGTGTGAGAAAATGACCAACTAGATCATAATAAGGCTAAGAAAAGCCTCCCTTAGGTGTGCAGAACAATCGGCCAAGCATTTTGGCAGCTGATCGAGCTATTCTCACTGACGATACCACTGGGATCACATAGATCTCTTCGAGAACTTCGTGTTGATATGTAAGTGTCCTTGTAGCTTCTTATGGATCAAATGTTATGAACTTTTGAAGTTACATGTGCACACTGTCTTCGCCCAATCGATCGATCAGCCAGCTGTAATTACAGACAACCCCTAGGGCACGCCGCAGGTATGACTAGGAGAGGGGAGTCATATTTTTGGGACTTTTTCTCTTTATACATTCCTCCCTCTCCAAGCTGCGCCGAGAGATTGTGTTCTTCACGAAGACCGAAGCGCAAGTAGTGGGGATCAAAGCTAGAGTCATGTCAATATCAATCAAGGGAATCATAAAACTATGAGTGTTCTTTTCCCTTTTTCTTTTTAATAGTGGTTTGTAAACTCTCATGAACGAGTAAACTTATAGTTTAAGAGTGAAGGACGGTTCGTCGTCGAAATCTCGAATTTATATTTTGTTGGCTATAATCACTATTTTATACTATTTTCCACATGCTTATGGGACATTTTATATTTTAGATTGGTTTTCCCTTTACATGCTTGTAATCATGATTTGATTTACCATTTTATTTGCTTGTTGTCTTGTGATTTTTGCCTAGACCATAGTATGACAAATTTTTATGACTGGTCAGAGTTGAGGCTTAACCAACCCTGAACACAATCTTTCAAACAAAATTAATGATAAATTAGGCATGACAAAGGATTTAAGTAGTGTTATTGAAATAAGTCATACAACACCTAGAGTGATTAGATGAGTTATGCCCCTACACTAACTAGTTCATCACCTTAAACCTTAAATAAGTGTTAATTTAGGTTTAAAGTATGTAGCCTAAACCTTTAAAGTCATTATTGTGATTAATTATAATGAAGGAATTTGAGTCATGCTAACTTGAATTCATACCCTAAACTATCATTGATTGATTCGATAATTTTAATTTGTTGTCTTACTCATTTAATTTTCTTAATTCTTCAACACATTCAATCAAAACCGAAATTAAACTACTCAGTGATTATTGATACACAACCATATACCCGCCATAGTTACTTGCAGGCGTACGAGTGCACAGTTTTTTACACTTAATTAAAAACACAATAATAAACCTACTTTTTTCACAATATGCTAAATTTATTTCCCTCGGTTTTATAACTCTAAAGTAATTCATATATGAGTCTTGAAATCCAAATTAATTCTTATACGAATAAGGGTGGTTAATGCTTTTCTTTTAGTATGAAAATTTAAATATCAAAAAATTACTTCAGATACGGTTTCAGTACATTTTGTTTTTCCCAAATATGAATAAAGAGTAACTTATCTTTTGTTGAATTTCAAAACTGGTTGAATCTCATCTTTAATTATCCGCAATGCGTCTAAAAGTTCTGGGGTTAGTTTATCGTATTGCAACAAGTTTTGGTGCCATTGATGCTTTGAGTACTTCCTTGAGTGATATCGGTTCCAAAGGTCGTGTGTCACGATCCTTGACCGTGACCTTGTACCGAACAACCCATTTTTGCTTTTATTATTTTGTATCGATTATATAATGTAAAATTGTAAAATTAGTGAAGTTTAAATTAGTTTAAATTTTGAAACTAGGCAATGGAGGGAGCCGGTTAGGAGGGAAGAAGAAGGAGGCAAAGGGATTAGTTTGAATTAGTTTAAGTTTTGAATTTGAATTGTGTTTAGGAGGGAAATGTTGTAGGGAGGCCCTTGGGTGGCCGGTTGCCCCCTTTTTCCTTGGTCTATAAATATACTATGTATGTTTGTAATTAAAACCAACCAAGAAATAAAATGAAAAATTAAAATTTCTCTCTCCCTCTTCCTCTCTTCAACCGATCCCCCTCTCCCTCTCTAACTTCTAATTTTCTCCTCCCCTCTTCTAACTTCTAAACTCCTTCTCTTCATCTCCTCTTCTCCTAATTCTCTTCTTAATCCTCTACTTCTCCTCTCAATCTCTTCTAATCTCTATTTCCCTCTCTCCCTCTTTCTCTTTCACTCTCTAAAGTCTATTTCTCTTCCTCCCTTAACCTCTATTTCACCATCACGAGCTTAGGTTCGTGAATATGCCCGTAACGAACATCAAGGTTCGTTACATCGTGTATCATCATCAACTTCAATTTCATATTGAGAATGCCTTGTCATGTTTTTCAATGATCTTATCTACTGTAAAAACCTCTGTGCTGGAGTCATTTTTACCTGGAAAATTCAAGAGGTAGTTCGCATCATTTTTTTGATAATACCCAATTTATTGATTACGACCCCCAATTCATTTATGGCATCTTTGTCTAAGGGTTGATATCTAGTAAGTCTTTATGCCAATTGTAATTCGATTAACCCCTAATTGTAATTAGTTAAATATAGATATAGTACTTTGAATTTTAACTTGATCACTTGATGTGATACATCGAATTCATCGAACTTTGATAAGTAAACAAATATAATATGCTTAATCCAAAAGAGCTAAAAATATCTTACTAAATTAATTTATAAAAATACTAATTGATAATTTTTTATTATTATAAAAAAAAATTTATCAATTAGTATTTTTATAAAAATACTAATTGATAATTTTATTTTATTTTTACCAAAGAGGGCACCAACACGCCGTCACCGGATCCCATTAGAACTCCGAAGTTAAGCGTGCTTGGGCGAGAGTAGTACCAGGATGGGTGACCTCCTGGGAAGTCATCACCCTCAGGTTGGGGACACTGGGAAACAACCTCTCTTCAGGTTAACACCCTGAAGGGGGAAGGCTGCGTACATCCGTCCCCCTCAGACCCTGCATAGGCGGGAGCCCTTGAGGCACTGGGTACGTTCCTTACTAATTGATAATTTTTTTATATTGATTTATCGATAAATTGATATCTCCCTAAACTAATAGATTTTAGGTGGTTCTAGAGCAATTGATTTAAGAAGTATATTGTAGTTATACAATAAACTTTTATTATAAAAAATATTAAATTAATAATTTGTTATAAAAATAATTTTTATTATACATATCAAATCAAATAAATTAAGTTCAATTTGTATGCATGTGATATAAAATAGTTTTTTTTTATATTGCACATTTTCATAAGTCATCATGTATATCAAGTAGGTAATCTAGCAGCACATAAGGTGACAACCAAAAAATTATAAAAGACATGAGTTTTACAAATTTGGAGCATCTTAAGATTAAACTAAATAGAATTATTCATAAGAAAATACTACAACAACAGCAGTTTCAGTGCCTCAAGTGCTCCTGCTTGCGTAGGGTCTGGGAGGGGTAGGATGTACGCAGCCTTACCCCATTGGGGTGAGACCATAACGAGAGGTTGTTTCTGAGAACCCCCAATCTAATAGATAATAGTCTATTTAGTATTTATAAGAAATAGGTTTATTTTTAATCTGCTTTTTACCTTTTTTTTTTTTTTTTTTTACCCTCTCAAAAAAAAAAAAAAAGAAAAAAAAAGTGACATAAAATAACTAATCTTTTGAACACTAGAAAATTACTCTTTTGAGTCAAACTTCAAACTTGGGGAACGGGGGGCTGCAGTGCTAGTCCAATATGACCGCTATAAATATAATGAAAATACTAAATAAATAAATAAAAAGAGTACTAAATAATATCTTTAAAAACTAATAATAAATTGATTAATATATAAAATAGTATTTCTTTAATATGTGTATTTAATATATAATTTATTTTTTTTCTTTGCTAATTTATCATCTACGTACTCTAAAGTTTCTCTATTCATCGCCTAGCTACTGCATGCATGTACCTCAAATATCTGGATACACAGGTGATAGATGCTCAAATTATAAGGTATCTGAGTGATTATTTCCCTTTTTCTAAATTTCTATAGCTGGGGTTCATCTTGATATTTTTGAGAATCAACGCAAACATTTTAAATACACCCTTCTAAGGTCACAACATTTTTAAGAACATAAACTTTAATACAACAAATTATAAAAACTTTAATCATAAAACTTATTAATATTACTCATAAATTATGCTTAAAAAATTATTATAAAAATAAAAGGGTAAATTACACAAAACCTCTATTTTTTGCTTCAAAAATAAAAAACCCTCATCACAAATAAAATCACTTACTGTTCCCCTCACTTTTAAAAATCAAATGCTAAAACCCCATTCAACTTTTTTTATTGACTATTTTGCTCCTCAAAATTGACGTGGTTAAATATTTGATTTTATTTATAGAAGGGAGTTTTATATTTTTAGACAAAAAGTAGAATTTTTTATGTTTTTAGCAGAAATAAAAAAAGGGGGAGGTTTTCTATATTTAAAAAAAGGAGGTTTTCTATATTTATAAAATATATTTTTGTGGTGAGCATGGGTGCGTTGCGCAATCCGACATGCATTTTTGGTCGGATATCCGAAACACTAAAATTAACAAAATTATTACCCATAATGTGATCTAAAAGAATCAGGTACTGAGATCAATCATGTACCCTAAACGATCGGGTCGGATTACATTAGATTGGGCACTCGCCAATTTAATTAAAATTTCACATAAAATTAATTTTATAAAAGGTGTAAATAACTATCTACTAATATATTATTGTGGGTATACTATAAAATTATTATAACACAATTCTACTTGAGTTTTATAATTTAAAATTAAAAAGATCATGCACATAATGTGTTATACTTTAATAGTCACAAAATCATAGTCATTTTAAAATAACTATGACACATAAACCAAAGCTTCAAAAATATATGAAAGTTCAAAGATTGCATACAGAGAGATAAAGCATAGCAAAAAAGACAAAAAAGCATCCTTTCTATTCATCTATTCTTACTGATTCACTCAAAAATTAAGAGGGAAGTTTTTTTTTTTTTTTTTTTTTGGCAACAGATGGCTGAAAATTTAGAATATTTTTTACATAAAAATAGGGTAAGTTTTTGTTCAAAGCAGAAAGGAAAAAAATACATAGTTTGAAAATTTTTTGTTGGGTTACTAGAATTAAATCAGCAACCTTGTTTAATGAGAGTCGGTTCCCAAAATAATGCTAAAAACTAAAAAAAAAAAAAAATAATGCTGAAAAAAAATATTTCCAAATCTACTGTTGAACCGCGTTTGCAAAACGCGTTTAAATTTCAATAAAATCGGATAAAAAAAATGCAGGTTATTTCAGTATAAACCGCGTTTACTAAACGAGGTTCACCTTAATATAAACCGCATCTATTAAACGCAATTTATCCCTGAACCGCGTTTACAAAATGCAGTTTAACGTCAGGAATCCAAAATCCCCTTTTTTTTCACTTATACTTACCATTATGCCGCAATTCTTCACTTTTTTGTTCGCTTATAGTTTTCATTATGCCGCAATTTGTGATGATTATCATATTGATCCCATGTCTCTCTTAATGAAGCTCCAACATCATAAGTAGAGGTCAAATAACTCCAATAATAGTACTTGAAAGATCTCCAGTGTATAAGCAAAAGAAAGGAGGAGGCGAACGACGTGACTGGTGGTGGGTTAACGAGAAAGAGGTAGAGAGACGGTGAGAGCAGCGGAGAGAGCACGCGTGAATGAATGGGCCGGGGCTTTTTAGATAAACCTAGTAAACCGGGTCACAAAGACCCGGTTATAACAACTAGAAACCGCGTCTTTATGATGCGGTTTTCTATAAATAAACAGCATCTTCATGACGCGGTTTTATTCATATAACCGCGTTATTAAAACGCGGTTTATGCCAAAGTTAAACGCAATTTATGGACGCGGTTTATTAAAGCAGCGTTTTGAAAACGCGGTTCAACAGTAGATTTGGAAATATTTTTTTTTCAGCATTATTTTTTTTATTTTTTAGCATTATTTTGAGAACCGACTCGTTTAATGAAGATAACATAATCAATATTCTAAATAAAATATAAATATTTATTTAGGACAATATATATATATATATACAGTTAATATCGGGTCGGATCGGGTACCCGAAAATTTTTCAAAATGATACCCGTATCTGCACCGATATCCCTATTTCAACGGGTCGAATATACCCTAGCCAGATATTTTCAGGTTAGTTACCCTAATTTTTTGATCGGGTTTAGTTCGGTTCTTCGAATTTTTGGGTATGCAGGTACTTTTTCTCACCCCTCGGAGTAATACTATGTTTGAAATATTATTATTCAATGCTCAAGACCCTTTTTTTTTAAATTATACATGCGAGTTAAATGTAAATCACGCGTAAAAATTGAAGAAAAAAAGAACCAATGTATAATGTTTGTTGGTTACTCCACCTGTTGCTATAATTAGGAGATTTTCTATGTCCCCTAGGGACATAGCATGGTGGTTGGATCGCCGGCTGCCAAACTAGGCATCCCGGGATCGAATCACACCGTGGGCATTGTGGTAGTCCTCTTTGAGGACTTGAGGGGTATATCCCCTCCCCTCCCCCCCGACTTTACCATTGTAAAAGAAAAAAAATTTTAAAAAAATAAAAATAAAAATAGGAAGTTTTCTATATCTATAATTATATAACTTTTATCTTCTAAACTTATAATTTTATTATTATAATTAATTAAAATATTATATTTCTATAAATATGGAAAACCTCTTTTTTCGCTAAAAACATAAAAGTTTCTAATTTTGCCTAAAAACATAAAACCCCCTTCTAAAAATAAAATCAAACACTTAACCTCCTTACTTTTAAAAGAAAAATTAGCCCCAAAATTAGCCCCCTTCGTAAATATCAGGACCAACCCTTGCTATAGATATTTAAAATAGGCAAATTATCACTTAAATACTTTGTGGTTTGAGCATTTATCACCTGTGTATCCAGAAATTTGATACATGCAGTTAAAAATATTTTATCATCTAGGTGTCCTATACCGTAATTCAATGAGAATCTAGCCAATTTTAAACAGAAATGATGGTGGAGTACATGATTGCCATAACATATACGAGCAAGGTCAGTATTTTCAACAAAAAAGAAACGGAGTACAATAAGAATTAATAGAATTTTGATTTAAATAGTCCATATATTGCCAAAATTGCGTGTCATTTTCGCATTTTTTGGCAAAAATTATCAAATTATGAGACTTATACAAATTAGTGAAGTCATATTTTGAAGCATTTCCAACCCAAATCTACCAAATATTCATATAGAATATCTGATTGATAAAATTTTAAATTTTAATCTATTAAATGATAAACAACACTAACAATAGTCCCAGTGCCACAAGGGCTCCCCCCAGAGCAGAGTCTGGGTATTGAATGATAAAATTTTTATTGTATATATTAAAAGCTTATGTATCTAGGCGATGAATATTAAAATTTTAGAGCACATAGATGATAAATTAGCAAAGAAAAAAATAATTTATGTATTAAATACATATATTAAAGAAATACTATTTATATATTAATTAATTTTTAACATATTTTTTAATATAGTATATTTATTTAGTATTTTCTTTATGTTTATAGCGGTCATATTGGACTTACATTGTAGCCCACCTTTCCCTAAGTTTGACTTGCTGCGCCAGTTTTCTCGGGCATAGAAGAGGGTCTTATTTGTTAATATAAAAAAATTAAGGTATTAAAATAATAAATAGAGAAAGTAAGAGATCTTTTATTATTTTGGCAAATGTTAAGATATTAGAAGTTAAATAATCCTACATTTTAACAGTGCTGTTCTTTTTGGCAATGCTAAATTTATTCTCCTTAATTTTATAATTCTAAAGTAATTTCTATATGATTGATCAATTCCAAATTAATATCCTCATTTTAATTATCTTCTTTCTTCCTCTCCTACTAAGTATGACAAGAACTGTGAGAAAATAAGGGAGAAAGAAAGTTGAAGTAATTGTTTTCAATTTTTTAATTTTTCTTGTATTTGGGCTCCATTTTTTTTGATAGAAAAGTAGATTCTAAGAAATAGTTTTCGCATTTTCTGTTATTTGTTGTGTATTTAGTGACGGAAAAGGTTTTCTGGAGGAAAATATTTCCTCCATTGGGGGAAAAGTGACTTTCCTTTTAAAATGGGGGAAGTCATGATTCTAAGTGGCGCAAAAATTTTCACGGTAATCATCATGCAAATCCAAATTAAATCAAAATAAAGTAGACTAGACCGTAGACAACGTCATGATATCGGACAAGAATTGGACCGAATAATTAAGCACAGCTTGAATGTTATTTTGTTATTGTTGCAACATGACAATTTTAATCAAGTTGAATTGCTATGTAATATTATATAGGAAAATTATTAAGGTGCCCCAATATTTTAGAATTTATTACATAGATACCATGATGTTTTGGTAATATACAATGATGTAAATAAGGTATCTTTTGTTAAAATTTGGTAGATTTTGTGAGAATGAGAGTTAGCATACCCAATAGAGTTGCTGAGGCATATATTTATAATAGAAAGAATAGGAATAATTACAAAATATTCTTAGCATATAATCAGCACAATATCAATCCTGATATTATCCCTAATACGCCGCCTCAATCTGTGCGAGGGGGACCAACATGCAAATTAGCTTTATAGTAGCGGAAACGATCAGTAGCCAAGCCTTTGGTGAATATGTCAGCAACCTGTTTGGTGGTAGGCGTGTAACGAACCTGGATATCACCCTTAACAACCTTCTCACGAACGTAGTAAAAATCAACATCCACGTGCTTGCAACGATCATTGGAGATAGGATTGGCAGCCAGGTATGTAGCAGAGACATTATCACAGTACAGAACTATTGGGCCAGAGTGGCAGAGACCTAAATCACGCATGAGATATCAGATCCAATCACATTCAGCAACAACCTTGGCCATGGCTCAATATTCAGACTCAGTGGATGACTTAGCGACTGTAGGATGCTTCTATGCTCGCCACGAAATAAGGTTGGGACCAAGGAAAAGGGCAAACCCTGTTGTGGATCGACGAGTGTCGAGACAACCACCCCAGTCAGCATCCGCATATGCGGTGACAAATGTGCAGGAACCCGGAGCTATAGTGAGGCCGTGATCAGGCGTAAGCTTAAGGTATCGTAGGATGCGTTTAACCATTTGCCAATGGGAGGTAGAGGGAGCATGCATGAACTGAGATACACAGTTAACCGCATACGCAATATCTGTACAGGTCATGGTGAGGTATTGGAGCGCACCCACCGCACTACGAAACTCGTTCGGGTCAGGTAGGCGAGACCCATTAGCCACATATGGTCGTGCCCGAGCTGGTAACGGAATTTGTATAGGTTTAGCCTCAAGCATGTCATGCTTGCTTAGAAGATCAAGGGTGTACTTATGTTGGGAGAGGAAAAGGCCATGTCTAGTTGGTTTGATCTCAATGCCAAGAAAGTAGTGAAGTGGGCCAAGATCTTTCATAGCAAACTGAGTAGAGAGGGAGGCAGTGAGGCGTCTGAGCAAGTTGGAGTCAGAGCCAGTAAGGATGATGTCATCGACATACAACAAAAGGCATACGATGCTTTTGGGCGAGCGATGTATGAAAAGAAAGGGATCAGCCTTACTATAATCGAAGCTCAGACTGTCAAGGAACGTGCTAAACCTATGAAACCAAGCTCGAGGTGCCTGCTTGAGGCTATACAAGGCCTTGCACAGGCGGCATACATATGTAGGAAATTTTGGGTGGACAAAACTAGGAGGTTGACGCATGTATACTTCTTTGTTTAGAAAACCATGCAAGAATGCGTTTTTAACGTCCAGTTGACGAATGAACCACTTGTTAGTGACAGCAAGAGCAAGTATGAACCTGATGGTGGTGGGTTTAACAACCGGGCTAAAAGTTTCAAAATAGCCAAGACCCTCACGATGGTGAAAGCCTTGAGCGACGAGACGGGCCTTAAAACGATCAACCGAGCCATCAGGTTTATACTTGACTTTGTACTTCCAAGTACTACCGACCACATTCTGGGTGGGGGATGCGGGGACAAGGTCCCATGTCTGGTTTTGAATAAGGGCATTGAACTCCTCAGCCATGACTTCTTGCCACTGAGGGTTCTTGACAGCCTAGGAGAAGCATGTAGGTTCCTGAACTACGACCACAGAGCTAAGGGACAGTATGTGTTTGGATTTGCGTATCCCATCTTTAAGGCGGGTGCGCATGGGATAAACATTCGAGGTGTTCAGGGCACTAGTGGGTGGGGGAGAAGAATCTAGCAGACCACCCAAAGAGGACCCCATAGGGTCGGTGGGAGGGGAAGACACTGGCGTACCATCCAATGAGGACCCCAAAGGGTCGATGGGCGGTACCGAGGGAGGAATGCCAGAACTGGGAACATCACCCATCTCAACCGTGGGAACCACGGTGGGGGGGGGGGGGGGGGGGGGGGGGGGGGGGGAGAGGGGGATGGGACAATGGGGGAGGGAGGAGCTGGGGCCATCAATGGTGGAGGTGACAGGAGTAAGCCCGGAACCAACACACCCGAGCTTGGTGCAACTACACTAGGGCGTGGCCATGCGGTGAGCATGGACAAGGAGAGGACTCGGCAGAGGGACATCAACTATGGCTGGGCTTTTCGGTGCATGCATACTGGAGACAATGTAAGGATAAGGAAATAAATGCTCAACAAAGTGCACATGACGACTAGTATAGACACGACCAGTGATAGGGTCCAAGCAACGATATCCCTTGTAACGGCCCGCATATCCAATGAAGACGCATGGTATGGATCGTGGGGCCAATTTATGAGGGGTACGGGATGTGATGTTTGGATAACAACCACATCCAAAGACCCCGAAAAAGTTATAGTCTTGTGCCTTTTTAAACAATTTTTCAAAGGGTGAGAGGTTTTGTAAATTGGGTGTGGGCAACCGATTTATAATATAATAAGCAGTATCAGCCCAAAATTTTGGAGGAAGGCGCTCCTGAAAAAGTAGGCTCTGTACCATTTCACTTAAATGTTGATACTTTCGTTCCGCCACCCCATTTTTCTGTGGGGTATCAGGACAGGAGAGGCGGAAGTGAATACCATGAGTACGACAAAGGGTGGCCATGGGCCTGTTGTCGTATTCACGACCCCCATCACTTTGAAAATATTTTATTTTTAGGTTGAACTGATTTTCAACCAGGGCCTTAAAATCAGAATAGATGGAGTACACTTCGTCCTTCCTTTGTATCGGATAGAGCAACATAAATGTAGTGAAATCATCAACAAAGAGAACATAGTAGCGAAAAGCAGAATTAGAGACAACAGGCGACTGCCAAACATCCGAATGAATTAATTGCAAAGGTAAAGTAGTATCATGAGCCACACGTGAAAACGGTAAACGGTGCGACTTTCCAAAGCAGCATGCAGAACAATGCATTATTGAGCTAATACGAGAAATAGAAGGAATCAAAGAGCGAGTACGTAACGTATCCAAAATAGAGTTCCCTAAATGACCTAAGCGCCTATGCCATAGTTTAGCCGTGACTGTCCGTGCAACGGGTCCAGTGGGATGCGGAGAGAACCCGTATAAGGGGCCTTCACTACGTATCCTGAGGAGTGGCGTCCCCGTAGCCTTGTCCTTGACACAAAAGGAAGAAAAGTCAAACTTAACAACACAGTTATTATCCTGACACAACTGTTTAACAGACAATAGATTGTATGTGAGACCAGGGACTAACATTATATTAGGAAGCAAAAGGTCATGCGTTTTAGTATGAATTTTCAAAGACCCAACATGAGTGACCTGTAGTAGAGACCCATTGCCAACTTTTATCGATTTTGAACCATGATAAACAGTGTGTTTAGTTAAAATACCTGAGTTGGAAGTCATGTGGTTAGACACCCCGGAGTCAGGGTACCATGTAGGATTAGCATGGTCAGTGACAGACATGGCCGAGGGGGATTGGTAGAGGTCTGAGTTGACGTAACTATGAGGGCAGAGAGAAGCAGCATGACCCGCTTGATGACAAATCTGACAAACTAAAGAACCAGCATCGAGTATACCATCGTGAGGGGAACGAGTATGCATACCTGCGGAGCAACCCCAGTTCTGTGGATACGGAGGAAGAGCACCAGTGGGAACCATACCTGTACCTGGAGACTGGTGAGAGGGTTGACCGTGATGTCCATGGTTCCCAAAATTCCCATTGCAATGGCTGTTGTTACGTCCACGATTCTTGTAACCATGCCCTCCGCGACCCCGACCAGAACCCGAGGAATCCGACGACGCACTAGTAGCAGCTAGGGCATGACTATGATCTGTAGAAGAGAGAGCGTGGATGCGAGAGAGTGCAGCTTCTTCATCTAATAGGGCAGTCTTGAGTTGTTCAAAGGAAAGATCACGAGACGACTGGCGGGTGAACATGTTAAATGCGGCATATTTAGGTGGAAGGCCGAATAGGGCATAGTGGAGAAGCTCTCGGTTTGAGACTGGTGAATCTATGGCGGCAAGGTCATCAGCTATGGTTTTAAGTTTGGTGAGATAGGCGGTCATGGTTTTATTGTCTTTGCGTAAGGTGACAAGTTGGGAACGTAAGTCAAATTCCTTAGCAAGAGAGTGATCACGAAAGCGTTTAGTTAGGGCGTTCCACATTTCACGAGATGTTGGGTGATGTATGACATCATTAAGAACCGGTCGTGCCAGGGAAGCAGACAGACAAGCCCTAATACTTTGATCTATGCAAGACCTGGTTATAGCATTGGGGTTCGAGATGTATTGACCCGTGGGTGTGGGGAGTTGATCGGGAGGACAAGGGTTTGAGCCATCGACGAAACCCATGAGTCGATGGGCACGAAGAACCATGGATACTTGTTCTCGCCAAGTGGTATAATCAGTTGGTGTTTCCAGTTTAATTGTAACAAGAATAGTAATAGAGGAAGGGGGAAGAGGGCTCACATGGGGAGGGAGGGTCATGAGACGGCCAACGGTGCCGGTGCCGGTGGAGAGGACCGATGGCCGATGAGAGGGGAGGGTATGTGTCTATATTGGAGAGTGAGAGGGAGGAGGAGGTGGAGGAGGTGGCGACCATGGGGGTCTGCGGCTATCGGACCTGGGGAGAGAGAATGTGTGATGGTGACGCCGGTGGGGCGGTGGGGACCGGAGATCTGGAGGCCGAAGCGAAGGTGACCGGAGATCTAGCGGTGGAGGGGTCGACCACGAATCAGGGGCGGCGAAGCAGCGATTGGCGACGACGAGCCTGTGGCCGAAGTAGTGGCAGAGTCGCCGGCGCGACCAGGTGGTGAATTGCTGGTGGGGGGGTTGCCGGTGGTGGCGGCGGCTATGTGGGTTTGGGTTTAGGGTTAGGGTTCAGCCAGCCCCTTTTTCTTTTTTTCTTTTTTTTTTTTTGAGGAGAAGGAATTAATGTTTAGGGTTTGGTATGCTCTGAGACCATGTGAGAATGAGAGTTAGTGAGCTTACCCAATAGGGTTGCTGAGGCATATATTTATAGTAGAAAGAATAGGAATAATTACATAATATAATCAGCATAATATCAATCCTGATATTATACCTAGTAGATTTTAAATGAAAATTGTTGACGTGGAATATGAGTTCAACAATCTATATGTGTCATCTATCATAATGCGATAATTTCTTTTGTTCAAAAATTGCAAACATGAGACATTTTTTGGATAATATAAAGTAATTTTTGTCAAAACTTGGACAACCTAGAAATTAGAATTATTTTAGTGCAAATTTATCAGATTTTAACACTGTATATACGTAAGTGAAAATGTTTCTTATCTCAAAGTACCTCATTGTATATATTAAAATGACAGGGTACTTAGGTAATAAATACTCAAACTTTATGATACCTAAGAAATAATGTTCCTAACTTGTAGAGCTGTGATACTTAATTTATTTTATTTTTTTGGTTACTTTTCATGTATGTTATATTGCTACTTATATTGTCATATTTAAAACACACAAGGAGGCATCATAATGCGGAATTAAGTTTTTCTTTGAAACAAACAAAGAAAAACCCTATTCAGATTTCTTATTTCCTAGGAAAACCTTTTCTGAAGAAAAATCAATTCCTCGAATCTAATTAATTTGCTTAAATTTCTTAATTAAGTAACATTGACAAAGCTCTTTTTTTTCTGTTACTTGCGTAATTAAAATTCTTAATCAGGTCGCGTGCTTGTCACATTACGCTTATAACGAAAAAACTTAACAAATCTGATAGAGAGGTGGTTAACTGAAAATTTTTCAAAAGTAGGGGTTGTTTTTTGAAAAAATAAAAAAGTTAAGGTACTAAAGTGAAAGAATCCCTATAGTTGAGATGGTTTTTTGAAAAAGAAAGCATTTAATCACGTGCGTGTCACGTGACGCTTTTAATAAAAATTTAACAAATATGACAGGAAGGTGGTTAATTGAAAGAACTTTGAAATAAAAAATATGACAGTTTGGATCACAATTTGGATATACTATGCATACATGCATAATTTAAGTATATCATGTGTTAGTAAAATACGCATATAATTGACATATTAAACATGTGTTTATATTTTCCGTTTAAAAAGGGCATTTATGTATGATTGCTAAAAATACCATAAAATACGCGTTTTTTTTTTTTTTGTTAGCCGTTTAATACAAGTTTTATAATAAATATTCACATTTTTCCCGATTAAAAAGAAAAAAATTAGTTGAAAATAATCATATGCATACCCAAATTAAGTATCTTTTTTTTCCGATAACTTGAGAAAAAATCGCTAAACAAGCCGGCTATTCGCTAGGCGAGGCCTGAAACTGCCCGCAACACCCAAATTAAGTATCTATATTCTATAGTTTGCAAAATTTGTCACTTCTAATCCCAAACTATCGACTTTTACCTTAACTTTTGTTATATATCATGTTTCTTGTTACAGCTATTATATATAGCACCATCAAATAAAAGTCAAAATTAATAGAATTATATTTTTTCTAGTCTAAATGAGCTTTATATTCTCTCTCTTCTCTCTCTCTCTTCTGCGCCCAGTTAACGTCTTCTGAACCCCCCTGCGTTTCTTTCGCTGAAACCACCCCGCATCCCCACTCCCCACCGTCGGCCACCTCGCCGACTCACCTCCACCCCCCGACGACACCACCTGGACGGCGACGACCCACCGCCGGGCAAGCGCCGCACCTCACCCCACACACCCATGCATCACTGACACAGATCCCCCCCCCCCCCCCCCCCCCCCCCCGGGACATTGAGCCCATCCTCCACCTAGCCCCACCCAACCACCCACCACCATGGCCCTCTGACCTCGCACCCCGCCACCGCCTCGCCTCCCCCACCCCAACACAGGACCGGCCTCACCCAAACCCCAACCCTGACCTGGCCCGACACACCCACCACTTCGACCCACTGATTCTCGCACCTCACCACCACCTCGCCCCAACTACCCGACACCACCTTTCCGACTACACACCCACTCTGACACCGGCACCACCACCACCGCACCCCATGACACCCCATCAACATCATCACACACACTCACACACACACCACACCACACCTCTCCCGCCCCACCACCACCACCACCACTGCTGCCAACAATCCTAAGCCAGCAGCCTGTAGCCGACAAGCAAGAGCAGGCCCAGGTAAGTTTAGCTGGGTTAGAGTTCCAACAACGCACCGGCCCCAGGTTTGATCTAACCTTTATTACAACAGGGTAGTGTTTGGATTTCCATTGTTGTGTATTTTCTTTGTTTACTCGGCTTTGTCTCTTTTCAGTATTGTGAATTGTGTGAGTCTTATTGACTGTGGGTGATATTCTTGGGTGTATATACTTACTCTTCTTCTTGTCTGTGTTGTTCACTTACCCGCGTTAGGTACAGCTAGTTGATGAGCGCGAACAGCTATGGAACTCAGACATTGAGGCCATCTTCTAAGGCGGTGGGGAGGAGGAGGACAAGGCAAAAGGGGATAGGGAACTTGAGATTAGGTTTACTAAATGTCTGGACACTAACGAAGAAGAGTTTTGAGGTGGACCATATGATGAAGAGGGGAAACATCAACATCCTTTGTCTGCAAGAGACTAAATGGGTTGGCACGAAAGCCAGGGAGGTGCTAGGGCATAAGCTCTGGTATGCAGGCAAGGCTAGAGGAAGGAATGGAGTTGGGATTATTGTGGAAAGCAGCCTCAAGGATAAATTAGTCGGAGTAACAAGAGCTGGCAATAGGATCATAAGTATCAAGATGGTCCTAGATGGTGAAGTATTGAACGTCATCAGTGCCCACGCACCTCAAACTGGACTGTCGGAGCATGAGAAGGCTACTTTCTGGGAGGACTTAGACACAATGATGCAGGGCATACCCCCAACCGAACAAGTAATGATTGGCGGGGATTTCAAAGGACATGTTGGTGCGACGGAGGACGGTTATGCTCCTCTTCACGGAGGATTCGGTTTTGGAACCAAGAATGTAGAGGGCAAAGCCATATTAGACTTCGCTGTTACTTACGACCTAACGGTAGCCAACACCTTCTTCAGAAAGCGCGAGCAACACATCATCACGTACCAAAGCGGCGGGACAAGAACACAGATTGACTACATACTACTAAGAAGAAGGGTGCAAAGAGACTACAGGGATTGCAAGACTACCCCAGGCGAAGACCTGTCTACGCAACATAGGGTGATGTGGGCAGATATAAAGGCCAAGGAGAGGGCCAAAAGAATCTGCAAACCTGCGCATACCCACAATTGTTGGAGGGAGCTCAAGGGGGAGAAGTATGAGGTATACAAGGAAAAAGTAGAGGCCGAACTTAGGGAGGACTTTGAAGGAGACACAAGCCAGTTGTGGAACCATCTGGCTCAAAAGATGAGAGGACTGGCACGGGAAGTCCTCGGCACGTCTAAGGGAAGGGCACAAAGAAGCAGAGAATCCTGGTAGTGGGGTGACGAGGTCCAAGAGAAGATTAAGGCGAAACGACTTTGTTTCAGAGAGTGGGACCATAGCAGGGATGAGGATAAGCGACGGCGGTATATTCAAGCCAGGAGAGAAGCAAAGCGAGCAGTCAGAGAAGCACAATCAAGAGCTTATGAGGACTTCTACAAAAGGATGGAGACCAAGGAGGGTGCGAGGGATTTATATAGAATCGCCAAAGCGAGAGAAAGGAAGACCAGAGACCTGGACAGAGTGCGATGCATAAGAGGGGAAGATGGACAGGTACTCGTGGATAGGCATCTAATCAAGGCTAGGTGGAAAAGGTACTTCCAAGAGCTGTTCAACGAACAAGGAAGGATAGAGATATCCTTAGGTGATCTTCAAATATCTGAGGTGCATCAAAACCACTGCGAATGTAGGCAAATTAGCTTCGACGAAGTCAAGGAAGCCTTGAGATCCATGGGAAGGGGTAAAGCAGTTGGCCCAGATGGCATCCCCGTAGAAGTATGGAAGTGTCTTGGACAAAAGGGCGCCATTTGGCTGACTAAACTATTTAACCAAATCCTCCAGGGGGACAAGATGTATGAGGAATGGAGGAAGAGCATATTGATACCGATATATAAGAACAAAGGCGACATTTAGAATTGCGCCAACTATCGGGGTATCAAACTAATGTGCCACACTCTGAAGTTGTGGGAACGGGTTATAGAGAGGAGGTTAAGGCATCTAACTGAGGTGTCCGAGAACCAGTTCGGATTTATGTCCGGGAGATCAACAATAGAATCCATCCACATCCTAAGGCAGACGATAGAGCATTATAGGGAGAGACAAAATGACCTTCATATGGTTTTCATTGATTTAGAGAAGGCATATAATAGAGTGCCAAGGGAGGTCCTTTGGAGAGTTTTGGTTAGGAAAGGCATCCCCACACCATACATCCGAGACATCAAAGACATGTATGATGAGGCACAGACTATGGTGTGTACAATGGATGGGGAGCCAGACGCTTTTCCGATAACAGTAGGGTTCACCAAGGATCTGCCTTGAGCCCCTATCTGTTCATTTTGGTTATGGACGAGCTCACTAGGCACATCCAGGGATGTGTACCTTGGTGCATGCTTTTTGCAGATGACATAGTACTGGTGGGGGAGTCGCGGGAAGAGATAAATGAGAAACTGGAACTGTGGAGAGGAGTTCTAGAGTCGAAGAGTTTGCGACTAAGCAGAGCCAAGACCGAGCGCATGGAACTCAAGTTCGATCCCTCTACCACGCCTAGCTGGGAAGAAGTCAAGATTGGACACGAGGCCATTTCGAAGAAGGAGAGATTCAGGTACTTAGGGTCCATGATACAGCACAACGGCGAAGTGGACGAGGATGTCAGCTACAGGATCAGAGCGGGTTGGCACAAGTGGAGGATGGCCTCCGCGGTACTTTGTGATAGGAAATTCCCCTTGAAGCTAAAGGGAAGATACTATAAGACTGTGGTGCGGCCAGCCATGGCGTATGGGGCGGAGCGCAAGGCGATAAAACAACAGCACACCCAGAAAATGAAGGTGGTGGAGATGCGAATGATGAGGTGGATGTGCGGACACACAAGGAAGGATAGGATCATAAATGATATCATAAGAGGCAAATTGGACGTAGCTCCCATTGAAGATAAATTAAGGGAGCAACGTTTGAGGTGGTTCGGACATGTCAGAAGGAGACCGGACGAAGCTCCAGTTTGAAGATGCGAATAGCCTCTTACTACATTAGGCAGAAGAGGCAGAGGCAGACCGAAGAAGAGATGGCTTGAGGCCATCCGACAAGACCTCACCCATCTAAACTTTCGGGAGGAGATGGCCTCAGATAGGGCCCAATGGAGGGCTAGCATAGGGGTATTAGATGATCCGGTTAGAGTAGGGTAGTTTTTATCTCTATCTATTTTATCCCCATCTCATTCTCTTTCTCGTTCTCTTTCTTTATCTCTTCTACGTTTGTTTTTTTTTTTGGCCCTACTTATGCTTTTGATGTTTCTCCTGTGCCAGGTCTTTGGCCGATGGATGCAAACCATCTTTTTAGGCGGGGGGTCCTAGGAAACAGCCTCCCTTCAGGGTAGCCCCTTGAAGGGAGAAGGCTGCGTACATCTATCCTCCCCAGACCATGCGTTTGGCGGGAGCCCTTGGAGGCACTGGGTTGTTATTGTTGTTGTATATTTTTTCTAGTCTAACAGTATTTTAGAAAGACTTGTTATAGACATGAATGGAATCCTATATAAAATTTTTATAAGTCAACAAATTTTTTACCGAACTTTTTATGTTCAAAGCCGAATAATACTCGAACATATTAAGCGTCTTTTAATTCCCATTCCATATGTTACTAACTATGATGGAAAGCACTACATGATGAAATTTATGTATTTAAGTTGAATATCTAATGAAGTTGCAAAATATAATTACACCATTAAAAATTAATTTTAAATATTTATTTTTAAACATAAATAAATAAATCTTTTTATTGTTTATCTATATATCTTATATATAAAAATTCAATAAAATCCAAATCCTTTATTTTTAGCATTGCCAAGTGAACTCCCATAAATTAAAATTACACCAAAAATACAAAATTATGCCACTAATTGGCAGTTAGTGGAGTGTTTACAAATTAATATTAACACTCATATATGAATTACTTTAGAGCTCTACAACTGAGGGAAATAAATTTAACATTGCCAAGGAAAATAGTATTGTAAAAAAAGTAGGTTTATTGTTGTGTTTTTAATTAAGTGTAAAAACTGTGCACTCGCAAGCATACAAGTAACTATGGCGGGTATATGGCTGTGTATCAATAATTACTGAGTAGTTTAATTTCGGTTTTGATTGAACGTGTTGAAGAATTAACAAAATTAAATTTGTAAAACAACCAATTAAAATTATCGAATCAATCTATAATAGTTTAGGGTATGAATTCAAGTTAGCCTGACCCAAATCCCTTCATTATAATTAATCAAAATAATGACTTTAAAGGTTTAGGCTACAAGCTCTAAACCTAAATTAACACTTATTTAGGGTTTAAGGTGATAGACTAGTTAGTGTAAGGGCATAACTCATCTAATCACTCTAGATACTGTATGAATTATCTCAATATACTACTTAAATCCTTGGTCATGCCTAATTTATCATTAGAAAGAATGGGAAAATTATAATTTCTAAACTCATTTGGAATTTTCTATTTCTAAGAGCACTGGATATGGATTGAAAAACTTGAAAATACAAGAGAGATAAAGAGGGGGAAATAGAAAGAGATAGAAATCAAAGTATTGGGCCGATGATATTGATTCATGGATTGTCGCCTTTATGCCCTTTGCCTCGTGATATTATCAAAGAAAAAGTGAATCAACCTTTTAGGACAAAACTCGGCAATTCATATTGTTTGATGTTTCCTTTTTCTGTTACAATTATTTTATTAATATTTATAGTTTACAGTTCAAAGCACAATCTATTCAATTGTATGACGCAACCAATTACAAAAATAAAAAACTACAGAAAATTGCAAAGTTCAACATTTGAATACATCATAAAATTACATTGTCATTAAAACAAAACAAATGAAAGAAAATAACACCAATTAACAATTAACTCCAACTATAATATTAAAATAATACAAAGAATCAAATGTAGAAGATCTAACAAAAGGGGGAAAAATCTATAAAATCGAAAAACATTTACTTAAAAATCAATAATTTAGAATAATTATTAGAGAAAATGAGATGTAGATATTCATCACCAAAAATATTCTAATACATTATGTTGGATATTTTAATAAAAAAATATCTTTTATGATTTTGAAAGTTGACATGGTCTTGATAACATTCACTGTCCTTTAAATTATTGGAACATTTTCATTCAATATTAACAAGCTAAGTATTGATAAAAAAAAAATTAAACTTTAATTATATGATAAATATTTTCATTAACAATACTTATAATGCCTTGATCATATAAAGCCTTCGGTTACAAAAAATGAAATAAATATCTCCTAAATGCTTGGCAATTGCAATTTCATGGTAAATGAAAGAAATGCATGAAGGTTGTTATTGTGCATATAAAAAGTCTTTAAACCCGAGCTTGTGAGAGTATCTGAAAAAATATAAAAGCTTTTATATTAAAAGAATTTCAATTTTATTCTTCGTTTTTTTCTTTCCAAGATGGATTATTGTTACTTTGGCTAAGTAAGATGTTGTGGAGATTCTAACTTTTAAGGTTGTGCAGGCCTTGAAAGTGTCAACTGTGGTTGGGCATTGTATCCTGGAGGCGGAGCGTCGGGACCTGCTGCACTGGCTTAGATCCGAGAGGGGCGCGAAGCCGTCTTAAAGAGAGCATGATCCGCGCCTCACTCAACTAATACTTTATAGGCATTTGAAATTCTTACGCGTTTCATGTAATATCATTCTACTTTGTATGCTTTCTATAATGTTTTCTTCATGATTGTTTGCCTTCTAATTGTGCCTTGTACTAATGTACATTTTTAGGCTTTTATTTCTAGTTATCATAAAAATTATAATACCTTATCTTACTATTTTATATTTTAGTTCCAACACATTGAAAGGAAAATATTTTTTATTTTCCTATCTCAACTTTACAAAGACGACATCTAAAATATATACATAAACATTTTTGAATAAAAATATCTTTTAGATGCAACGAAAATCTACATAAATATATAAAACATGAAAAAAATTCTAGACCATTTAATTTGAAAAATATAAATTGTTTAGACAAAAATATTTCGAACCATTTACTTTGAAAAAAAAAAAAAAAACAAATGAGACAATCTATTCTTCTTATATACTGTTTTAAAGTAGTTTCACCGAAGGATATCTTACTATTATTTTCTTACTTATTAAAAAAGAAATAATTATTAAATGACAAACTATCACATGACATAAAATTTTCTTAAAAATTTTCCTAACTTTTTTTTTCTCTAGAAGAAAACGTTTGTTTTTTTGGAGAAAAAAATTAGCATTTTTTTACTTTTTATTCTTTTCGAATTTGTTGATTTTGTTCTAAGTTTTATTTTTAATAAAAAATTGTCTTTATTCATCTTTCTAATTTTCCTTTATTTTTCCCAATAAATGATTTCTTTTTAATATTTCTTTTTTCTTTTTTTATTTTTCTTTCAGATTCTATTTTATCTCGAATATATGTACAACATGTATAGTTTTTAAGGCAATAGAATTTATTTTGATTGCTAATTTAAGAAATAAAGTATATGTCGTTGAAAAAAAAAATCTATTTTTCGTAAAAAAATTGTTTTGTTCTAATGGGACCTTTTTATTTCATGAATTACCTACTTTCTGTAGAATTTTTTGATTCAATTTCTATGTCAAATATTTTATTGTATATCTCTAAAGTAGATAAAGCAGAATTTTTTTTTTATAAAATAAAAATATGATTTACAGATAATTGTTTTGAAGAATCATTAGATCTTGGGAAAATAGTTTTTAATAAAATATTTTTCAAAATCTGATTCTTAATTCTTGTTTTTTTCGAAATTCTTGATTTTTTTTCAAAAACTTTTGTGTCAAAAAAATATTGTTTTTATTCATTTTCTTAGTTTCGTTCTTTTTTCTAGCAATGATTTATTTTAAATGTGTTATCTATCCATTATTTGAGTTTCCTTTTCACAATTTATTTTATCTTGAAAGGAATGGGTATTACTTTTGAAGGAATATAATTTATTTTTAAGGCTATTTTTTTACTGTAAATTAGAAGTAAGTGTTATTTTCATACATTATTTTATCCTTAGTGGATACAGTTTTTGAAGGAACGGAATTTATTGTCATTGCTCTTTTTTTTGGCGATCAAATTAGAATTAAAGACTATTTGAAATGTTAAAAAAGCACTTTTTCATCAAAATAATAATTTTAGTTTAAAATTAATTTTTTATCTTATGAATAATGTACATTGTCAAGAATTTTTTATGTTAAATACCATTGTATTTCTCTAAAATAAATAGAGTTGAAATATTTTTTATAAAATAAAAAAAAGATTTACCTATAACCCCTTTTTTTTAAAAACATCGGTTCTTTTTGGAGAAAACTTTTTAGCATAATATTTTTCTGAATTTTGTTTTTGATTTTTGTTATTTTCAGAATTCTTGATTTCTTTCATTTTCTTAAAAACATATATTATCTTTATTTATTTTTTAATTTTTAATTCTTTTCCTTTTAATAATCAAACAAATTACTAAAAATAATATTAAATAATTGTTCAATAGTTGAATTGTTGTTAAGACTTATATTGACTTTGAGGAATAATGAAGAGTAAAATTCAACCCTCGTTATCTCCATTTTTCTTATCCCCGATTTTTTGGGTGTAAACCTAGAAAATGTAAAATTGAAACAACAACAATAACAAACTCAGTGCCTCAAGGGCTCCCGCAAAAGCAGGGTCTGGGGAAGGTTGATGTACGCAACCTTCCCCCTTCAGGGTATGAAGCTGAAGAGAGGCTGTTTCCGAGGACCCCTAACCTGATTATGTTATCTTCGTATCATGTTGACCTGTGAGCAAAAGGGTATCAAAGCACACGAGTAAGCTATAGCATAAAACGAGCAATACAAAATATAAAGCCCCAGAGGAGACATCAAGGCAAAACCTTCCATACCAGGCAACAAGTAAAAGCAGACAGGCAGGTAGTAGATAGTAGATAGTAGACAGATATGCGTATAGGTAGAAAATGTAAAAGTGAAACAAAATTAGATAATTTTATCCATAGCTCTCTTCATCCCACTCCTTGGCCCGAGTACCAACTATTTACCTTTTTTTATTCTTATATACTCAAGTAAATATGAGATAAGTGCAAGACATTTTTTTAGACCATTTACTTTATACTATCATATTATGCACTAAGAAAATTGTTAAAAAGAAATTATTTTTGTAAAAGGTGAGACAAGTAGTTTTTATGTTTTTTTTTTTTCTTTTTAGTAATGAGTAACTGGGTTGCCCCAACCAACCTTGGCTTATGAGGAGGCCCACAATCCCATAAGCAGGTAACTCAAGAGTGTATCCTCAGCGAGAATCGAACTCCTGCTCCTGAGCGATGACCGCATGGATAAGAAACGCCACCAACTGAGACGCCCTCATGATGGATTGTATATTTGGATTGTATACTTTTTCCTTCTTCAATTTTTAAAAAAGGTGAAATGATAGCTTAATAATTTAAGAATGAGGGAGCAGAGTAGACCTGGCAAAATCTGACAGCAGAGTAGACCTGGCAAAATCTGACGCAAACAATAACACGACATGAAGATAGCAAGGTTGGCTCGGGGTTTTTTAAGCCGGGTTGAATTTGGGTTGACCCATTTAACCCGGTTAAGTAATTGGGTTGAATTTCGTTTGACCTATTTAACCGTTTTCGACACACTTGACCAATTTATAAAGTTATGTTAGGTATTTGAGTATTATACTACTGTTACTATATATAGATTTTTGGCAGCCTATCCCATGTAAGATAATTTAAACTATATTTAGTAATATTAATTTGATAGCTTATTTTAACAAACATAAATCTGTCGTGTGGCTGGGGATCCTCCGAAACAGCCTCTTTTTCAGGGTAGCCCTCTGAAGGGGGAAGGCTGCATACCTCTACCCCTCCTAGACCCCGCTTTTGCTGGAGCCCTTGTAGGCACTGGTACCTAATGGGTATTTGGTGAAGCAGATAGATAGCAGGGTGGCATGCCTTAAATTACTGACAAGGTCTCTTCAGAGGTTCATCCAAAGAGAGTGAAGATTGTCCCTTAGGGACATAGCCGAGTAGTCCTGATCGCCGGTTGCCAACGAGGTGACCGGGGATCGAATCCCACAAAGCTCAAAAGTGGTCTCATCTTTATTGAGGATTTAAGGGGTTGATCCCCTCCCCCCTCCCCCCTCCCCATGGGTTTACCATCATTTTAAAAAAAAATAAATAATAAATAAAAAAATCCAAAGAGCGTGAAGATTGTGTTATGTGATGTGTCTGTGTGGTTGTTGTCATCTCCACTCCCACATTTATATGCGATATGGTCTTCCTCAAATGGGTAGCTTTGGGCTTGTAATGCGGTCCCCACGATGGTCTGAAGCAAATTCTTTGTTGTTGTTATTGTTGTTATAAATCTGTCGTGTATTTATTGTTAATATCAACTACAAGGTGTATAATTGACATATTTGTAGATTGATAAAATAGCATTTGATGAAAAAATACCAATATAATATAACTAAATGGGTAAGCAGCGGGTTACCAATTAAATAATTAGATTAGATAATGGTTAAAAGTTCCTAACCCGTTTAATAAATGGGACAGGTTCGGGTACTTTTGTTCAACCTCATGGTCATCAACCTAATTTTAAAAAAGGGGTGGGCGGGCTATAAATAGGCCAATTAAGTTACATGAAGATACTTGAACAAAATAGAAGAGTGAGTTAGAAATGGAAGTGGAGAGGGTACTTCACATGAATGGAGGCACTGGCGACACTAGTTATGCTTCCTGCTCCTATTTTCCGGTATTTCTAACCGTTTTATATTCTAACATGTTCTCTTATACGATTCTATTTTAAGTTTGAAGTGTAAATAATTCACGGGTTTATCTCTTGTTGTTTAGTGCTTGAATTATATTGTTATCTAGGGTTTATTTACCAGGCACTAATACAATCGGATCCCATTAGAACTCCGAAGTTAAGCGTGCTTGAGCGAGAGTAGTATCAGGATAGGTGACCTCTTGGGAAGTCCTCGTGTTGCCAACCCTATAAGGTTAGAGGTCCTCAGAAACAACCTCTCGGCAGGGCTGAAAGGGTAAGACTGTGTACATCCACTTCCCCCAGACCTCGCTTATGCGGGAGCCCTTAAGGCACTGGGTCTATTATTATTATATTTTATTTAGTGGGGTTGTTTTAACTTTTTAGGGTTGAGGGCTCTTTTGTAGCAGTCTCTCTTCATGGTTGCACATTGTAGGGGTAAGGCTGCGTACATTTTACCCACCCTAAACCCTGTCTTGGTGGGAGCCCATTGAAGCATTGGGTTTGTTGTTGTGGGGTCGTTTTGACTCAAATTTACAACCTCCTAGCCAACAAGGTTTTGACACCTTATGAAGAACTAATGATCTCAAACGTTTAAGCCGATAGATAAGTACAAAAGCTTGGTTTTATACTCTTAACAGTTGTTTCTTACATGCGTGCGCTTCAGATTTGGCATAATAGTAACTATCGTTGGAATTTTGTAGGTTGGGTAATAAGGGCGAATCTAGAAAACTTTTTCGTTGGAAGCATCCATATAAACAACGGGTGAATTTTTCGACATTTTAAAGAGGAAAATTGATAAATTCGTAGAATGAAAATCTTACAAAAAAAGGATAATGAGGTTGAACCTTCATATTAACAGCGAAATACAACATCTTGAATTGACATTAACCGCGAAATACATCCCGTGCTGGTCATTTGGTTCTTTTTCTTTCGGGTTCCCGGCCTGAGCTTGATTTGTGCGCGTCTTGGGTAGCGTGTGCTCGGTGTCTGCTTTATCGGGTTTGGGTGTTTTTGGTTTTGTTGCTTTTCTGTTTCCCTTTTTGTTCCCCTCTCCGTTTACGGAGTGGCCTAGGCCTCATTTTTTTGAGCTGCCTGTCTTCTGCTTTGCCGATATTTATCAAAAAAACACAAACACAAGGAAGTCGAGACCCTGTTTGAAAATAGAAAACACTTTCCATTTTTCATTTTTCATTTCTAATTTTTCTTTTCTTTTTCCTTTTTTTTTTTTTGGTTTTCTAGTTGGAAAACATGTTTAGGAGTGGAAAATCATTAACAGTTTTCTAATAGAGAAAACTGAAAAATGCGTTCAAGTAATTTCAATTTTTCAATTTTTTAAAAAATAAAAATTATGGGCATAAGTAAGACCTGCAAATCCGAAAATCAGATAATTCAATCTGAACCCAACACAAACAATTAGGCTACTCGGTCCAAAAATGATCATATATCCAATTCACAAAAATTTGGATACTGGTTCCTGTAAGATATTACTTTTTGATGCATAATTCTAAAGTTCGGACCACCTATACTCATACTGTTTAATCGTATACAAAGAAAAAGAGTAATTCGTTGTTGTACAATACAAATATAACCTATGCATACAACATGCTAAATTTGCATTTTTGGGACATATTCACCTAACGACAATATCTTTCTAGTTACCGCGAACGTATTTGCTTTGTCTTTTATCCACACACTTTTGAAAATATGTTCTACCGCCTTAGTGGATGGTTTGGTATAAAGTGCAAATGAGTTTCCCTCTAGCAAGCTTCGCTTTAAAAATTGAGAACCTAGCTAGCTTTAAGTACGGCAACAACACGCTTTATTATATTCCGCAATGATGAGTGTCATAAAACAACTCACATGGTCCTCGTGTCTTTGGCCTAGAAGGGTTTGTTGTGAGTTGGAGGTTAGAATTGATGACACAGGCATAAAAACGTGAGAGAAAGAGAAAAGTGGAGTGAAGAAAAAGAAAAAGAGAAGAAACTGCAAAATAGTATGAAGACAGAGACAAAAATTTCGGGAAAATAGTTTTAAATTATTTTTCGAAATTTTCCAAAAGGGTAAGAAAAACTAGAAAATTATTTCCAACTATTTTCTTGTAAAATTAGGCTTTTCAGCCATTTTTTCAGCTTTTTAGAAAAATCTTTTTTTTTTTTGAAAATTAAAAAATTCTCTATTTCCAAACAAACTCCTTAGTAACTGTGTAGATATATATACAAGCGGCTAAAACGCATAAATTATTTGTTTTATTTTTCTTTCCCGTCATGCTTTTATTTCTTTTTCCTAACAATATTTTTATTGTTTAACCAATGATAGAAACTAGTCCTAGAAATGACAAAAACCATGAAAGAGGAGGCTATGAGAGAACTCTACTTAAGCATGTCCCCAGCCACTGTGCGCATAGCAGACTTGGGATGCTCGTGTGGCCCCAACACCTTCTTAGTCGTCTCACAACTTATAGCCACGGTCGAGATGACCAGGGTCGGGCTAGGGCTCGAGCCACCCGAGTACCAAATTTACTTGAGCGATCTCCCAGGGAATGATTTCAACACCCTGTTTAATTTATGGATACACTTCAAGCAAGAGTTCGAGGATCGACTTGGGGTCAGTCGCGAACGCAGCTATGTCAATGGCGTCCCGGGGTCTTTCTATGGGAGGCTCTTTCCAGCTAAGAGCTTGCACTTTGTTCATTCTTCTTATAGCCTTATGTGGCTCTCCCAGGTTCCCTCTCTCTTTTTCACTTTCATTTTATGGCAATTGGTTTTCAGGAGGGCTGGCAAATGTGCCCTATAGTGTTAGTATTTGGGTTATGTGGTGTTAGGGAAAAGTATTGAAACAAGGTACAAAATCAATGAGACCGCTTCAAGGCATGTATAAAACCACTATGCTTAAAATTTATTTCGTCCTTATCTCAAGGAAACTTAATCACAAAGTGAAAATGAATATAGAGATGATGTATTTCTGATAACCAAAAACAAAAGAATTATATATTTTTTCTTGTATATTAATCTGATTATAAATGGGCTTTAAATAGAGGTTAAATGTCCATTGAAAGGAACACAAGCCCTCTCGGAAGAGGCAGAAAAAATAGGGCCAAATAACAACCACCCGCTCATGTGTGTTGAAGCTGTTCATCAACACACGGCTATAGTTGTAGTTGTGTGTTTCTGGGCATTATTGCTTTATGTAAGGTTGTGTGTCGACACAAACCAAGTATGTGTCAAACACACCCCATGCCCGAGCCAACATGCTTCCAAAACACGTACATAACACTTTATTTTAAAAATGCATCAACATGTGGGGGGTCTCAGAAAAGCTAAAGTTGACAAGTGACTATTAGAGTTGAAACATGGAATATTGCATAGCCTCACCTCATATCTTATGCTTAATTTAAGTCAAAAATTAAAAAGTTAAAAATCAATATTAATTGAAAAAGTGGTCTTCACTGAAATATTTTTAATTGTACAGGACTAAATTGATAAACTCAAAAGTTTATGGACTAAATTGATATGATGGACAATGTACAGGGACTAATAATGTAAATAACCTAAAACAAATTATCAAATTAACATATTTAAATATAGTCAAATTATTTTATATTGGCATATCCTATAAAAAGATAGATATAATAACAGTGGGTTAAATGTGTAGAAAACGGGTTTATCCAACATAAAATCAAAATTCAGCCAATTACTTAAACGGGTTAGTCATGTTAACCCAAAGTTGACCCGGCTCCATAAACCCCAACGAAAACCCACAATCTTCATATCATATTACTGTGCCGTATTGGATTTTGCCAGCCCAGATTTCGAGGTGCCTAAATGTAAAAGATTGGATAATTAAGCAGGTGCCAAAGGGAATAGAAGGCAACAAAGGAAACATATTCATGACAAGCAAAAGTCCACCATGTGTTATAAAGGCTTACTACGAGCAATTTCGAAAGGACTTCTTGGTTTTTCTAAGGTGTCGTTCGGAGGAGATTGTGGCCGGAGGGCGGATGGTGCTCACCATTTTGGGAAGAAAAAGCGAGGATCCTGTTAGCGATGAGTGCTGCTACACTTGGGAGATCCTTGCACGTATCCTCAAGGACATGGTTTCCGAGGTAACGCCTTCTTTAATGTGAAATTCATGAGAAACATCACTAAAAGATTTCAAAAGGGTACTGAGGCTCCGTTTAATGAAGGGAAGAACTTCTTTTCGAGGATTACATTTTCATGTAAAAAGGTTTTTTTTGAGAAAAAGTAGAATCTAGTTTTTGTTTTCTTTTTTTTTTTTTTTTTTTTTTGGTTCAAAGAAGAATATGATTCTCTTTCGCTCTATTTGAGTTTAGAGTAATGAACATCTTTAATGTATTATACCAGTCTAGACTAATGTCTAGACTTGAATAGCTTTCTCATCACATGCGTAGACTAGACTAGTCTTATTCGGTCCAATTTTCAATCTGACATTATAAACATTTATTGATCTATCGTTTTTAAATGTCCAAGTTCGAATCAATAAACACTTCAACTTCACAAAATTGACTTTAAAGCTGGACCGAAAATTTTGAATTTAATATTGAGCCAGATTCAGCACACATAACATGTCGACTTCTTCCTTTTACAAGGAAGTCACTTACCCAAATGGGTGGAAAACATCTCGAAATGATGTTCTCCTCTAACAAACAGAGCCTAAATTTTATATAAAAAAAAAAGAATATGAATTTCATAGAGCACGTTGCCAAAGCCTTATTTTCGAAACTTTTTTAGATTTTAAGTGTATTTGGATGAAAACAAAAGCATTTTTAAATTGAAGCATAAAATTCTTCTTCTGCCTTTAAATAAAAGTAGGAAAATAATATTTCTTTTAAAATAGAAACATATGCAGAAATTAAATTTCTTCAGACAAAAATACCTCTAGTGATAACAAAGGGAACATAAAGGAACATACTCAATGCCTCAAGAGCTCCCGCCTACGCAGGGTCTGGGGGGGCGGATGTACGCAGCCTTCATCCTTCAGGATGTCAACCTGAAGAGAGGCTGTTTCCCAGTGCCCCCAACCTGAGAGTGAGGACTTCCCAGGAGGTCACCCATCCTAGTACTACTCTCGCCCAAGCACGCTTAACTTCGGAGTTCGAATGGGATCCAGTGACGGCGTGTTGGTTCCCTCTAGTGATAACACATCTCACAAATGTGCTTTTCCAAAAATTCTTAAGAAAGTACAATTTTTTTTCCAATTTGTTCCAATAGGTCCTTAGTGAGTTTTTATGATTCAATGTAGGGGCTCATCCAAGAAGAGAATCTAGACACATTCAACATCCCAGAGTACATGCCATCGGCATCAGAACTTGAAACCCTGGTCCAAACACAAGGATCCTTCATCGTTAACCGTGTTCAAGTAACAGAATTAAGCTGGAGATTTGGTGTTAAAAAGAATGGCAATGGCACACCACAATATGACTATGCGAGGTGCATGAGATCCGTCGCAGAACCAATACTTGTTAGTCACTTCGGGGAAGAGATCATGCAGGAAGTTTTTGGGAGGTACGAGAAGAGTTTACGTGAGTGCGTAGCAAACGAGGATAAAGTATTAATCAATGTCACTGTTTCCATGACTCGAAAAGGGTGATTAAAGTTGTACGAATGTGTCACCGGGTCGTTATGACGCTTGACGAATTGTTGAATTTGCTGTAATAGTTAAACTACATATCTCTATGTACAAGATTTTGAGTATGAAGCTTATCACTACCTTCTCCCAAATACTAGTAGTCCCACATAGGACAATGTTGTACCGCCTTAAAGTTATAAAAATAAATCTAATATTTGTAATAATTGACAGGTCATTAAAGAAGTGCAATAAGTTTAATGTAATTCGACAATGACTAATTTGACATTGGTGTCATTAGTAAGATTTTTCAATTGTGACTTTGAAATTACAACTATAGGTTTCTGATAAAGGTAGCGACAAGAGTCTATAACTCTAACCCAAAAATTAAAACAAACACAAAAATTATGGCTTTCTCCAATCCATTGATGGCAAGAAATGTCAAATTTAAGCGGAAAAATCTGAGATCAAGCCTGAAAAAATCAGAAAGGAAAAATATGACCATTTACAGGCTAAGAGGTTGCCTAAGGAAATAATTCTAAAAGTCCAAGAATAAGAAATTGAATAAATTTTGCAATTTTACTTATATACGAGGTGCACATAGGTTTTATTAATTTAGAAAACAACAATATTCAAGGTGATGTACACCATTTTTTAAGTCTTCCTTAGGAGAATACCCTTTGATTCCGACTGGTGATGTGTTGATATTTTAATCAATCAACAAGGTGACTAGCCGATTAATTGATTTTAAGTCTATGAGAGACGTTTTAGCTCTATTTCTATTTTGGAAGATTCAACTTGAAGGTTATTTGGGTTTAGTCTTGGCTAAGGAGTCATTTGTACTTAAGTTTGACTCAAAAAGTATTTTCGATTTAGGTTCAACTCGGAAGTCTTTTTGAACTGGAGTTTAATCGGGTTTAGGTTTGACTTGGAAATCATATTAGACTTGATTTGGCATTGGTTTAAATTTGACCTGTGAATTTGGACTTGGCTTGAAAATTTGGATTTTGGTTTGGTTGAAAAGGAATTTGGATTTAGATTTGGGTTGAAAGCAATCTCCATTTTTTAAGTAGTCTCAAATTTCAGTCTGATCGGGATATCATTTTAAATCGAGGTTTGACTTGGAATTCCTTTGAATTGGGGTTTGGCTTGAATTCATTTGACTTGGGATTTGACTCAGGCTTAAAATTGACTGAAATGTCATTTGAATTTAAGTTTAACTTGGAAGACATCTCGGTTTAGGCTTGGCATTTAGGATTTGAATTTGACATGGGATTCACTTTAAATTTGGGTTTGACATAGAAATCAACTTGGCTTTGGAATTCGGATTTGAGTTTAAGTTTGAAGTATGGGTCATTTAGTACTTTGGTTCAAAATGGGAGCTGTTTTGTATTTAAGTTTGGCATAAAATTGGATTTAAATATGACATGGAAGTCAATCTAGGTTTTGGTGTCACATAGAAGTCAACTTGAGGTTAGAGTTGTTTTGAACATGAGTTTGAGTTCGGGCTCGATATGGAAATAAATTTGAATTTGGGTACAAAATAAAATTTAATTTGGGCTTAGGTTTGACATGGAAGTGATTTTTTTAGAATTTGGTTTGACATGGAAGTCTTTTTTGGATTTGGGTTTAAGGAGGAAGTTGTTTTGGATTTAGGCCGGATATAGAAGTCATTTGGTTTAGGTTACTTAAGTCAAATTGAGTTTAGTCAACTAGTCATGGTGTTGACATGATATTCATCCCACAAAAGAAAAAAAAAATTTTATTTATTGTTTGAGCTACACCTGAACTTGTTCGGCTGCGTACCCTTGCAAGGGATCAAGTTTCGTAGTTCAATTTTATGTTGTATTTTTTTTTTATTTGAAATTCGATTTGATTTAAAGGTGTTGGGTCAAAGGCAGCAATGGAGTTGGCATCATTGTGGATAGCAGTCTCAAGGAGCAAGTGGTCGAAGTGTCCAGGACCGGTAATAGGATCATAGCCATCAAGATGGTCCTAGAAGGGGAGATATGGAATGTCATCAGTGCCTACACACATCAGTCTGGACTAATGGAGCATGAGAAGGCAACATTCTGGGAGGACTTAGACGCAACGATGCAAGGTATACCCTAAACTGAACAAGTGGTGATTGGTGGGGATTTCAACCGGCATGTTGGCACGACCGAGGATGGGTACACATCATACCATGGAAGATTTGGGTTTGGAACTAGGACTGCAGAAGGCAAAGCGCTTCTAGACTTTGTGATCACTTACGAGCTAACAATTGTAAGGTTATCATTACGTATCAAAGCGGTGGGACAAAGACCTAGATTGATTACATACTATTAAGGAGAAGGGTACAAGGAGACTGCAGGGATTGTAAGGTTATCCCAGGGGAAAACCTTTCAACACAACATAAAGTGTTGTGTGCTGATGTAAAGGCCAAGAAGAAGGCCAAAAGAACTAGGAAAACTGTGCAAACACATACTCGCTAGAGGGATTTGAAGGGCAAGAAGTATAAAGTCTTTAAGGAAAGAGTGGAGTTGGAGCTCGAGTGGGATTTGGAGGAAGATACAAACCAAATGTGGAACCAATTGGCACATGAGATTAGAGGACTAGCACACGAAGTTTTGGGCGTGTCAAAGGGGTCACCAAACAACAAAGAGTCTTAGTAGTGGTGCGAGGAGGTCCGAGAGAAGATTAAGGCCAAACGAGACTGTTTTAAGGAATGGAAAAGGGGTGGCAACGAGGACAAGCAACATCAGTATCAATAAGCTAAGAAAGAAGCAAAGAGAGCAATCAGAGAAGCGCAACAAGAGCATATGAGAATTTCTACAAAGGGTGGGATACCAAGGAGGGAGTCATGGATATATAAAATTGCCAAAGCAAGAGAAAGGAAGACGAGGGACTTGGACCGAGTTAAGTGCATAAGAGGGGAAATTGGATAGGTGCTCGCGGACAGGCAACAAATTAAAACTAGATGGAAAGCCTTCTTCCATGATCTGTTTAATGATCAGGGGGATACTTAGATAGCCCTAGATAATCTCCAAACATCTGCAGAGCGCCATAACCACTGGTACTGCAGGTGGATTACACCCATCGAAGTCAAGGAAGCCCTGAAACATATATGGGAAGGAGTAAAGCAGTTGGCCCAGACGGAATACCAATTGAGGCATTGAAATGCCTTAGACAGAAGGGCATCAGTTAGCGAACTAAATTATTTAACCAAATCCTTATGGGGGAAAACATTCATGACGCATGGAGGAAAAGCGCATTGATCCCGATCTATAAGAACAAAGCGACATCCAGAGTTGTGCCAACTATCGGGACGTTAAACTAATTTGCCACACTCTGAAGCTGTGGGAGCAGATTATAGAGATAAGGTTATGGCAGCAAAAAGAAGTGTCTGAGAACCAATATGGATTTTTACCCAGGAGATTAACAATAGAAGTTATCCACCTCCTAAGGCGGACGATATAGCAACATAGGAAGAGACAAAAGGATCTCCACATGGTTTTCATTGATTTGGAGAAGGCATATGATAGAGTGCCAAGGGGGGTTCCTATGGAGGGTGCTGGATAGGAAAGGCATTCGAGTGCCTTATATTCGGGCCATCAGAAACCTGTATGACGATGCACAAACTAATGTGCGTACAGCGGAAGGAGAGACAGAAGCCTTCCCAGTTGCAGTAGGGGTACACCAAGAATCTGCCTTGAGTCCCTTTCTATTCAGTCTGGTGATGGATGAACTCACCAGGCACAGCCAATGAGAAGTGCCTTGATGCATGCTTTTCGTAGATGACATAGTTTTGGTGGAGGAGTCTCGAGAAGAGGTAAACGAGAAGCTGGAATTATGGAGAAGAGCATTGGAATCGAAGGGCTTATGTATAAGCAGATCCAAGACCGAGTACATGGAACTCAAGTTCGATCCATCCATCACGTCTAGCATAGAAAACATCAAGATAGGATTTGAGACCATACAGAAAAAGTGAGTTTCATATACTTGGGTTCCATGGTTCAGCAGAACGGTGAAGTTGACGAGGAAGTTAACAACCGGATTAAAGTAGGCTGGCATAAGTGGAGGATGGCCTCTGCGGTACTCTGCGATAGAAAGTTTCCATTAAAACTAAAAAGAAAATGCTATAAGACGGTAGTAAGGTCGGCTATGTCGTATGTGGCGAAGTGTTGGCCAATGAAAAAAACACACCATGCATAAAAGATGAAGGTAGCGGAGATGAGGATGCTACGGTAGATGTGCAAACACATAAGGAAGGACAAGATTAGGAACGGTGTCATAAGAGGAAAATTGGGTTTAGCCTCGATTGAGGATAAATTAAGGAAGCAACGTTTGAGGTGGCTCGATCATATTAGGAGGAGACCGCCCACTGCTCCAGTCAGGAGATGTGAACAACCCCATACCACATTAGGGAGGAGAGGGCGAGGTAGGCCAAAGAAGAAATGGTTGAAGACGATCCGACAAGACCTCATCCATCTAAACCTACGGGAGGAGATGGCCCTAGATAGAACTCGATGAAGAGCAAGCATAGGGATAGCCGATGTAGCAGCTTAGAGTAGTACATCGTTACTGCCAGCACTAGTGTTTCTAGGTGTCTTGACTTCTTATTTGGCACACTTATTTGCTTGTTTGTGTACTTGAGTACTTCAGCACTTGAGTACGTGCTTGCTATTTACTTGCAGTTACGTGCCATTGAGTTTCGCTCATGGTGCTTGGCTTGTGCTATATACGGCCTTATACTGCTCTAATACTATGTTGCTCTTAGATTTTCAAGTTTCTAGGCATTCATGATGACACGCACCACAAGTTGGGGGTCCTCGAAAACAGCCTCCCTTCAGGGTAGCACCCTAAAGGGGGAAGGCTGCGTAGACCGACCCCCCCCCCCCCCCCCCCTGCGCGACCCTGCGTATGCCAGAGCCTTTGTGGCACTAGGATTATTGTTTTTGTTGGATTTTATTCAGCTGCTCAAAGCATATTTGGTCAAACTCATTTATATTTTCCCTTTTTTCGAGTTCAAGGTCTTTCGTGTTATTTTGTACCCCTATTAAATCAACCTTAATTTTAGGTTGTTCTCGGTCAAACCACCTGAGTCCGGCATCTCACATTTGATATATTTTTATTAAATTGTGACTGCACCCATCATTCAATCTCGGGTTTCCCACGTACCCTTTTTGGGATCAAGTCAACATAGTTCTGAAAAATCGAACATTGAATTTTTCAAATTATTTTTAATATTTGTAACCATACCCATCTTTTTATTTACCCTTTTCGAGATCAAATTGACATAGTTCTAATTTTGTAATAAAATTTGTTCCCACCGAGCCAATTTTCACGCAAGCGAACTTTTGATACATACTGTTTGGCGGATATTCAAGCTTGCATTTCGATCATTGTTTAAATTAAGGTCAACATGCATGCCCACGTGACATCATGTTCATAATTTACGTTCATTGAGCCTAAGAATTGAACAATTTGACCCATATCAAATTGGGTGTTTGCTGGTGGAATGGAATCGTGCTAGTATCCATGACTCTCATCAGTGGGGGATACAAATTATATTGATATCTAAATTGATTAAATATAGACCCGGTGAAGTACAAATTTTGTTGGATCTACTAGACTCGAAGAACTTGTTTGAGTCTAAGTTTTTAGTATACACCAGGTGAAATATTTAGAATTCCATTATGTCTTTGAAAATGCCCTTCTGGGCCACGCCCACTTGGAATCTTTCGGTTCCATCTCCGGTTTGAACATCCCCACGCAAGATTTTTCAACTCATCGTGGGTTAAGATTTACTACCCTTTTGGGCCAACCCCACGTAGGATTTTTCAATCCACTGTGAGCCAACCTGCTACCTTTTCTGGCCACGCCCATGCAGAATCTTTCAATTCCATCGTGGGTTTAAACACTCCCACATAGAATTTTTCAATCCATCGTGGGTTTAAATTTACTACTCTTTCAGACCACTCCCATCTAGGATTTTTCAATCTATCGTGAGTTAAAACACTTTAAAGTTTAAGCAGGATTTAAAAATTTTGTTTGAATCTTTTAAGAGAGATTTAATGAGTAGATAGAAAAAAATCAAGAGTAGATTTGTATGAATAATTTGAGTTTTCTACCTTTTTTTTAAAAAATGATACAAACAAAACAAGACTAAACAAAAATAAATTTTTTTTTTTTACCTTAATCCTCTCTCTCCTCTTTCTCTGTTCTTCTTCTTCTTCTTTTCTCCCCTCTGTCATTTTTTTTTTCTCTTTTAATATTTTCGATTCCCTTTTTTTTGGGGGGGGGAGCAAGCAAACCTAATTTAAAACGAAGGTGTATGAAATTGATATATAGAAAATCAAATCTTCTTCATAATTTAGAAAGATGGAATTTTGTTTCTTGAATTCCATTAAAAAGAAATCAAAATTTTGTTTTGAAGGGAGTAAAAGCAATTTGAGAGATGAGGTGTAGAGAAGATGGAATCAAAGGTAGAGGGATAAAATTAAAAGTCGGGGAAAAAAAAATGAACTCGTAAAAGAGAAATCATATACCGTTTCAATGATTGGGGCTTCTTGCAAATCTAAGTCTCTTTTTTCATTTTTTTTTCTTTACCTTTTTCTTTTCCTATTTTTGTGGTTTCTTAATCTTCTCCTCCATTTAAATCCCAAAACATCCCTTTATATAACCATTCTTTCATTAAGTAAATTCCTTAACCCCCAATACCTCCACTTTCTATTCTTGTTCAATCCTTTTTTTTTTTTTTTTTTTTTTTGGGGGGGGGGGGGGGGGGGGGGGGTAACTGCCACATCCTCCCTTGCTCCTCTTTTTTTTTCTTTTTCTTTTTTTTAAAAAGTAGCAGTTTCCCTTGCGATGCACGGTTGTTACATAGCTAAATTCAGATTGACAATTACATATTTAAACATTCAATCAAATTACAGGTCATTTGTTTTTAGTGCTGTGAGTCGTGGGGTAGATTCCTATTATAATAACGTTATTCTTCCCAATGCACAGTTGTTATCATATCGACTATAGGGTTCAGTATATGTCCTGAACTTTTTTATGCTTCAACATAAAAAATCCAAGGCTTGTAGAGGAAGTCTTCTAAGAATGCATGCAAAGTGTTATAGTCATATTCCTGAAGAATTATTAAGTATAATGAATTATAATATATGGTAGGTCTCAATTTGTACTGTAGAAGATCAAGATTATACCTGTGATTCAAATTTTTGTAACTCATGTGGCTTGCTTTGTGTTAGAATCTCTCCTTGTACTCCAAACACTTTAACTGCAATCTCGTCCCCATATCGGTCCTCAATGATGAAATTAAAGCGGAGCCTTACATAGATTGTTGGAAAAAATTGAATGCGAAATTCAACCAAAAAATATGATTGTAATCTATATATATTTATATATATATAAATAGATTTTGTGAGCATACCTGGGTATAATTGCAGCATTGATGTTCTTATAGTTCCTATATAAGAATTGATTGTCGACTATTTTGACCTCAAACTTGTATTGCCTACAGGCGGGGTAGATTAAGCCTTACTGATGTCAAATTCCTTCACGCTTTCATATATTCTGAAATATTTGATCTACAATTGTTTGATACAGTTGAAGATATAAAAATTTGTATGTAATTATATTGTGAATAAATGAACTCGTATTAGAGATGGATCATACGCTTGGCATCCAGGAGAATTGATTGATTCAAATATTTTTAGCTTGGAACAATATTTCTGAATATTTGGTTTGTAAGTTCTTTTGCTGCATCCATTTTAATCTTCTTTTGGACTTTTTCTGTTTCTGCATACATTATAGTGCATAACATAGAGTGTTATTCTATCATTAAATGGAGTATTATTAAATATTATAACGTAGAGTTTTATTAAATACTATAACACGGAGTGGTACTGTATTAATTGTACTTGAATGTTATCCCTACATAATATTGTAAAATGTGCAATTTTGCTACAAATCTATCATATGTAAGCATGATGCATTAAACAATGTACGCAATAACCCATACCGGTTATAACCTTATTGCTACTTGGGATGCTAGAAGTATATTGTCTTTTTTCATGTGTGTGAATAGAAAATCTCCCTCATCAGATGCAAAATTGTTCCATAATATCAAACATATTGTTCCCATCCAGTGGAATATTTAAAAGGAAGATGTAATTTATAGATGATCATAAATGGTTGTGGCATTGATTACATGTGTGCACAAATAGTTTTAATGAACACTTACTGCCTATCGCATAATGGTACTTCCCGTCTAATAGATAAGATTTTGTGTGTGGTGGCTAAAGTGGACACGGAGATCACCATACCAGTGACATCTATAATTTAATGAACAAGTCATTGCATACGATGTTATAATAATGGTGTATGTTGCATATTATTATTATTTTCTGACATACTTAAGTATGTCGTTTCGCGCCGAAATTGTTGATGCACCTGTCCAAGATGAACAATTTTTTTTCCTTTTCGAAAGGAAGGTCAGTACATTGTTCTTCAAAAAGAATCAATATTTCTATATTTCAAATGCATTTCAACTGAAAATTGTGGCCCGTGATAGAAGCACCATAGGTGTGTGGAATAACTTGTGCAAGACAAATTGAGTATGCATTTCCGGCTTTGCGAATAGTACGCCATCGATCCACAATAGTACATTCTACAGTTGCTTGTATAATATCTTGCTGCAAAGAAGACATTAGTTAAAATACTGCAATACATTATGTTTAAGTATTGCAAGTACCTCCAACAACAACAACAACCCAATGCCTCAAGGGCTCCAGTAAAAGCGGGGTCTGGGGAGGGTAGATGTACGCAACCTTCCCCCTTCTAGGTGTTGCCCAGAATGGAGGCTGTTTTCGAGGACCCCCAACCTGAAAAGTTTATCCGCTTATCCGCAGTAATGTAGCCTGACAACCTGGCAGCACAAGAGCCAATAAGCATATAAGCATAAAGCAGGGAAAAGATAATCAAATAAAGACAAAGACATAGCAGATCGCAAATATGCCAATGAACAACTAGTCAATCAAGAGCTCGGATCGCACATAAGCGCGCTAGCTCTGGACTACCCTTCAAGCCTAGAACACTAGAGATAGCACAAAAGCTGGACTACCCTACTCTACTCTGCTACCTCTGCTACTCCTATTCTAGCCCTCCATTGAACTCTATCTAAGGCCATCTCCTCCCGAAGGTTTAGGTGGGTGAGATCTTGTCTGATCGTCTCTAACCATCTCTTCTTTGGCCTGTCTCTCCCTCTCCTGCCTAGCGTAGTATGAGGCTGCTAGCATCTCCTGACTGGAGCGGTGCTCGGTCTCCTCCTAACATGTCCGAACCACCTCAAACGTTACTCTCTTAACTTATCCTCAATGGAAGCCATGCCCACTTCACCTTTTATGATGTTATTCCTGATCCTATCCTTCCTTGTGCGTCCTCACATCCACCGTAGTATCCTCATCTCCGCCAGCTTCATCTTCTGTGTATGATGTTGTGTCATCGCCCTACACTCAGCCCCATAGGACATAGCTGGCCTTACTACCGTCTTATAGTATCTTCCTTCTAGCTTTGAGAGACTTTCTATGAGGCTATTCTTCATTTATGCGATCCTACCTTAATCTGATTGTTGACATCCTCGTCAACTTCACTGTTGTGCTGTATTATGGACTCCAAGTACCTGAAACACTCCCTTTTTGGGTATAGTGTCCAATTAATGGGAGTACCTTATTGTCGATAAATATTAGCTTCCAAGTATGATGCATCCTACCTCCTTTGTTGTTATATAGAATACCATAATCCCTTACTAAACGTAACTTCACATTTGCTGTCAGGGTTGCTGGTCCAATGTAGCGAAGGGATATGTACTGCATTGGCAATCCTACATTTATAATTATCAAATCAATTAATCAAAACTACAAATTTGTTAGCTTTTCTTTAATATATAAGTTGAGAAGGTATCTATTAAAAAAATTTGCATATTGAAAATGTATCTACTAAAGAAAATTGTGTCTACGTAAAATACTTGTTAAGCGTCATCTAACTTTTATAGTTATGCTTCAACACATTTATGTGACCTTATTATATGTTTTGAAATATTTCTCTGTGCACCACATTCTTCGTCCAATTGCAAGAATCAAAGTCATCATCGCATAATAGTATTTTCAAACCGGTTGGTGATTTGACGCATGATAATGCAAAGTACAATTATACATAAGGAAATACAGGTTGTGGAAGGTACACACCAAAATTTATTAGTGTTTGTCCTTGACTCTTGTTGATTGTATTGCAATGCTAATTGGACAGGAAATTGTTTTCTTTTGAATGGTATTGGACTTTATTGCTATAACGGAGTTAAGTCAATCATTTGGTATGAGTACATTTTCTCCGATGTTTTTCCTAGTGATGATCTTCGCTTCAATGACTTTTCTACCTAATTTTTGGATTGTTAATCTTGTTCCATTGCATGGTCCCGATGAGAGATCAAGATTTTGCATCAATATCACAGGTGCACCAACTTTCAGCTCTAAAACGTGGTTAGGTACACCTGGAAACTTTAGAGAATGTAGGAACTCTGGTGGATGCATTTCATCATTTGTTCCAACTTGGTTTGCTATATGTAATTTGTCTGCACTTAAATATATTCTTGATTTTTTAGGAAGCAAAGCATGCATTTTGGTATTTAACTCATCAACATATACGGTTTTTGGAGTTAAAATTGTACGTTCTTTGAGGTAGTTGCTGTCAGTGTATTTTATTTGTAAATCTGGGTATACAAAGTCAATTAATTGTAAGACACCGTGATCGTTATTTTGCAGCAGAAATTGTTTAGGAATTTGTATCCAATCTTGTTCATAGCCTCCAAATCGTGCTCTTCCCTTTATACTTCCTTCCCTTAATTGTATGATCCAATAAGCAAACTCAATTAAGTTGTTCGTATTTGCATCTATAACAGTGCTCCCCACCAAGCACTTGTTCATTTGTAAAAGTAAAATATGTGCATATTCCCAAAATGGTTCTCTTTGCAGTGTTGAAGCAACGATGTCTGCTCGTGGTCCTTTATACACGACCGATATCTGTTTGAAATCTCCCCCTAATACTGCCAAATTTTCTCCGAAAAAAAAAATATCTTTATTACAAATATCCCTGAATGTGTGATCAACTGCCTCAAACGCATTTCTATGTGTCATTGAGGCCTCGTCCCATATTATCAATGATGCTTGCTGAATAAAAGTCACTAGATCTGATCATTTTGAAATTGAACAACAGGATGTGTCATCAGTTTCCATTGTATTTTGAACATATTGTGTGCAGTTGTTCCTTTGGGAGCAACAAAGCGGTAATTCCGGAAGAAGCAACTAGCAATACTACCATTTTCTTAGATCTAAACCTTGCTATTAATATTTTCCATAGATATGTCTTCCTCGTGCCACCACTCCCGTAAACAAAGAAGACACCACCTTCCCCTCTTTCATGTGCTGCCATTATAGTGTGAAAAGCATGCCCCTGGTGCATATTTAGGCCATGAAAAAACTGCTTAAATTGTTCATCTTATGTTTCAGTGTCAAAATGCATATGCTCTGCTAGTAACCAACTTGTCAATCTTGGGCTTGTATGTGATGGCTTCGGCATTGGTGGATAGTCTTTAAGTGATCGGACATTTTTATTGAGGATTTGTTCAATCTCCATTAAGCCCCATTGTTTCTGTTGTTCATCTGTGTTTTGGACATTAGGGTTGTTAAAGTGTTGATGCATTCTTCTTTCATAATCATCAGTAAGATTGTTCTAATGCTTGTCCCATAATACTCTAGCTGTGCAACCTCAGAAAACATTAATATTGAACAAATATTCTTCTTAAGTTGTGATCCTGATGTCCATATGGCTGCGTCAGTTAGTGTGTTGTGCCATTCATTGCCATCATCCAACAATTCATGTGCTAGGCACGCTACTTTGAAAGTTGGATATGTTACCCCCTCTACTGTTCTTATATCCTGATAGCATTTCGCTCCTCGCACAATGTTCAATAGCAGTCTTAGGTTGGACCTTGCTCTTGAATTTGGATGTGCATACGCAAGCCTCCCAATGCAAAGGCATTGTTGTTTCGATGTCCGCCTCATTGCTGTTCTATTCCAAACCCAATATGTTGGGAATTCAGTATATGTATAACGGGTATCTAAACTGTGTTGTAAATTTGCTTTGAACCATGCTGTCAGCGTTGTGTCCTTGTCTTCATTGTTATTGGCAACATTGGTAGGTGATCATCGTCAACAAAAGTGAAATTTTGCTACCCGGGTAAGTGGAATTGTAGCCACTCTACAAACTCAAAGATTCTCCAACATGACTCAATTGGTGAGATGTATCGACAATTTAAATACTGTTTTATCTCACCTATTGGATTTTGTTGGCATTGAAAGTTTTGTTCTCTAGTCGGGACATTTTCTTCAACTATGAACGTTGCACGATCAGACCCTCTATGGATGTATTTGTATAAGTATTTTATTAGCTTCGTGTGTGCACACCGCTCAATATTAATTTGACAATCATACTTTACACAAAGATCACAATTGTAAGGTACTACCCAGTTATTACTGATAGTTTCGTCGCCTATTTCAATTCGTGGCCTTTGTTGCGTCTACAATAATTGACAAATCCATTGTCATTAATTACGGTCTCATTACAAAATCTTTTTGGGTAGTACTTGGTACATTTCATGTTTTCAGCCATGCAAGGTGAATTTGTGTTGTGTACTCCGCAAGGACCATTTATCATGAATTTTTTGACAGTCTTGTATGCTAAAGGATCGTCTTCTTTGTCTAGAATTTTCGTACATATATGCTGATCAATATCCTCCACACATGAAGGCATATCTTCATTTGACACTGTGAGCAGGATATGAGCATGTGATAAACCATGCTTTTGAAACTCAATGACATGTGCATCTGTTTGCATGACATTGAAATGATTAGAATTTTGAATTTTTGTTAAATTGGACCTATAAAAGATTAGAAATCAAAAGCATGATACCTCATATTACTCTGCCTAATAATTTTTGCTCATTGAGATCTCGGATTAGCTCTTTCATTTTGATCTTGAACACTCGTGCTACTATGTTTGGGCGGTCTGATTGTTGTTGGTGTGGTGATTGAAATGGTTCTTCTGTAATCTCTGGCCATTTTAGGTTACATGTGAAGGTGAAGAAATAATCCGGTGGTCCCATAACCCGACATATAGCCATGGCATCTTGGTACTGTTATATCATATGTCGTGGTCCACTTTGGAAACTTGACGGAAGGATGAATCTATGACCAACAGGGCCGGCATGTACTTCTCTAGCAATAAGTGCATCTTTTATTCCACTATATAACTCTGCACGCAGCCTACCTTGGTTTTGTCGCAAGTAATGTAGTCAACTATGTTTGATTGCTGCATATCAGTCTACAACAAATTGTTGGAATAAATGTTCACCTTGCAAAAGGTTCCTCCCTTTGTGTTCACGAAATTGTATTTGAAAGGCATAAAATTGTCTTTGTACTAACCACTAAATTATTTCGATCAGTGGAATTGAAAGTTGGTATTCCTAGGCACCAACCATCCGTCCGTAAGGAAAAAATAAAGGATACTGTAAAGGCATGTATGATGGTGTGTCTCATCTATCCTTTGTAATCCGCCCCCCATTCTATGTAGGATGATATTGCGATTCCCCATTGCAGATTGGTCATCTCCAACTATAAGTGCCGCAACTTCATTGGCAGTAGGCCTTATGTATTGTCGAGAACTTCTTGCCTTGATAATGAGGATCTTAAGGTTTGGCAATGCTTGGGTTCGTAATATATCTCGTGCATTTCTAAATACTGTAACATAAGGGTTGATTTCATCCAACATTTGTTGTAGACCTTGTACACATGTTGTCTTCAATACTAATGATTCATTATTTGGCCTATGTGAATTGCTCCTATTTCTTATTTCATTCTCTGTGTCATAAATGTACAGTTGTGGATATTGCGGCTGTACACCTTGTTGTGGAACCAATTATCCAATTCCATGGTAAATAGCTCCACTAATTCTAAATAAGTATGGACCACGCCCATTTTGCACACTCCTTTCAATCCTCCCACCCATTGATGTGAAGGACATCATGGCACTGTATGTCCAGATATGGTTCATGAAGGTTAAGTCTTCTATTAGGAATTGCAAGTATGGCGGTGTTGGTGAGAGTGTTGGGATTTGTACTCGTCCGCTGCTACAACAGAGATTGAATTTGGGATTTCTCAGACTACTATCGCATGTGCGTTCTTCCACCCACATAACTGCCTGGCAGTGTTGGCACTTTGAATTTCTCCGACCAAAGTTCCATCATTGTAGTATCCGTGGTTGGTTTCTTAGTTGTCCTATACATAAGCAGTTGAACATACTTCACTAACCTTGCATAATGGTCAACAATTCTACGTACATTATTAATTAAAAGTACCCACCTCATCTTAAAACTTTACAAATATGTGAACGTGAGATGTAAAATAAAAAATAACAATGAGAATTCCACAAAATATGCATAAAGATATTATGCATGACTCTAAGTAGACTTATTACTTGAATCCTGCCTTTGAAGTATATATATTCATGTAGTACATTTGTTATCATAGTATAATACAATCATGACTTAGATTATTGTTGTTGGATTATGGTCCCATGAAATTCGATATCCACTATAGGATGTAACCGAGTTATGTAAATTCATCAGTAACAATAGGGTGGAGCGTCTTGACTAAATGAAATGTTAAAATTGTCGGAGAATTTCTATTTGGGAAATTAGGATGTCGTTTGCTGGTTTTGGCCACCCGCCTTGTGTAGGCTCGTTGGAGGCAAACTTGTATAACTATATCCTAATTTGGGGAATAGAAATTATAGATAATTTTATTGATTTGAAATTGGGTTTTAAAATGGGTAAAAGATTTGAAAAATATATTGTATTTTCGTTTGGGTAAAAATAATCAGGTTTGTGATATTACCCGTTGGGTATTACCCGTTATGACCAGGATACCCGTGCCCAACCAGCTGTATGTGAAAGTTAGATCGTGCCACGTGTCCCAATGTTAGCCGTTGGATGTGATGCACTGTTGTTTTATAGTAACAGTGAGATGAGATGAAGAACGTCACTTTTTTACACAAATGAATACATTGATGAGCCAAAAAAAATGGTGAACCCTTTTGGGGTTCCTTGAAACGAAAATGTAGGGAGAGAGAGAGGAGAAAACATGGAGGAGAAAGACAGCGTTTCTAGTGAGAGAAAGCTCGAGGAGAGAGAAAGCTTGAAGATTGAGGTTGAAGGGCTGAAGATTAAGGAGAAGAAGACGGTGGTGAACCTTGGAGCTTAGGATGCTTGGTTCAAGGCGATGCGTCGTCCCAAACGAGGTCTTCTTCACGATTCCGGCTAGGGCTTGGGGCCCTAGGCTGTTCTTCGCTCGTATTTGCTCGGTGATGGCATTTATCTTGTTCTTTCTCGTTTTCTTGCTTTGATTTCTGTTCGGATTTCGTTTTTGTCATAAATCTTGATGCTCGGTCTGTGTTTGTAACCTTAAATTACTGATAGTGGATTTGACTCCTGTAAAAACGGAGGCCCGTGGACTAGGACCTCGTTGAGGTGCCGAACCACGTATATCGCGTGTTCTTTCTCTTGCTTTCGTTGTTTCTGGTTTAATTTCCGCATTGTTTCGTTTGTGGTTTTTTTTGTTGCTTAGTGCTCGGACAACATCCTGTTTTTCGAGTTGAGTTCGGGTCTGATTTAGGGCCCGAATTCACCACAATTGTTTCTTGTAATTTTAATCAAACATACTACATGATATATAATTGTTTACAATATAACAGTGCATTGCACGGGGAACATGTAGTAATGTAGTAATTGGTAGTTATAGATTACATACCATTGTTGACATATCTGTTATGTGAACCTCTGCACTGCTTTGTAATGGGGTGATTCTTGTGTGGTTAATGTTTGTTGTTGTTGCAATTAGTGTTGGTCGCAAATTAGAATTTGCAATGGCTTCAGTATTGTGTGTTGGTTTTTGTACTTCTATGGCATCTACATTCGCATATTGTACCCAAGTGCTAGTACTTTGTCATGCAAGTTAAGAAGTGAATATGTAGCTGTAATTTTATTATAGCATGTTCTTATTGAAATATAGTGATCATGTTGTTTTACCATTATTCACAGTTATTGTAGTTGGTGTGGCAACAATATCAGTCACGGGCACTGATGGGATGTTGTTAAGGGCTCCTGGAGCATCAAGGATTTCCGAATGGCTTAGTTCGAGTTTTGTGGTTGTGGGTGCTTTGATGTTGCAATAGTATTGTCAAGTATTACAAGCGGGGGTGCATGCACTCTATTATGCTCTTATTCTTGCCTCCTAATAAGTGCTCTACTCCTTGAATTAATCCACCACAATTCCATTCGCACCATCCGGCATTGATGTTGTAGTACACATCGCTGTAATTGTTGTTGCTGATTGTCGTTTCCATTTGTTCATGAAAGAAAGAGTCTCCATCGCCTTTGTAGGCGTGTTGATCGAGATCTAAGTTGTCGTTTTGCGTTGGCTCACATTGTTAGGTCTATCCATTGAGATTGCGTTCTAGGGAAGGTTTCTGAAAAGAGTAAGCTACATGTGTATTAAACAAAATTCAATATAACGTGTAGGGAATTGTCTAAATGAATCTATCTTATATATTAAGTAGGAGTTCCTACCTCCCTCTAAAACACTAAAAACTCTCAACTCTACAATTCTAGAGCCTAAAATAGAAAATAAAAAATAGTAAATAATTTATCACATTTTATAAAATTTAAAAATGAAAAAAATATAAAATAATATAACTATACTATCATGGGTAGTGGGTTAATTGCCTATATGCAAGTCTATAATTGAGTGCAGCTTCCTCTCTTAAACTTCGTCTTCCCATTAGTGGTGGCCAAGGGCCGAGCTAGGCTGGGCTTGGGCCCAGCCCAGGACCAGTCCGAGCTGGGCCCAACTCCCCTCTCCCCTCCCTTTTCAATTTTGTACATGTATTATATATATTAAGTATTACATCATATAATCTAATATACAATACAATTATAGCGGCACCTTCTAAAATTATAAAAATATACATTCGTTTTGACCAAAAAATGATTATAATTTATTGATGAATAATATAACATACAAATACAATAGAATACAGCACAATCAAAATTATAAATATATTTATAAAATAAAATGTATCATAAATTATTAACAAATACAACTATACTGATATGATTAAAAACAAAAAATATGATCCCACTATTTAAAATTATAAATATATTCTATAAAAGAAAATATATTATAAAGAAATAGAATTATAATAATATAAATAAGTTAACTTAGTCTAAACCAGCAACTGTTGGTACGGGACTTCCTGTATCGGTGGTACGGTCTTCTTCTTCATCGCTCAATGAACACAACTTGAGTCGATCTTGCTCTCTATCCGCTGCATGCAACCAGTTCTTCAAGCACACCTATATTTCCAAGCTGGATGGTGTAGCTTCGCTCTTTTAGATCCAATCAACCTACCACCTACACTAAAAGTACATCCCGATGCTACTGAAGATATTGGACACGTTAGTATATCACATGCCATCGTGGAAAGCCCAAGATATTGGGTTTGAGTGGAACACCACAATTGCAAAATATCAAAATGCTAAATCGCCTGCGCCGGGTAGAACTCGAGCATAGGTGAGCAAAAGTAAAAATCAAGTTCGTCATATGACATGGGATTTTGTTTGGGCTTCAATCGGTTTAACATATCCCACGCATATGATTTTCCTTTACCAGATGATGTAAAGGATGCTGTAGAAGAAGCATATGGATTATCAGATGATAATCTTCGAGAATACAAGAAAAAAATTCACGTAAATCTGTATCAACTCGCAAAATAAAAGATGCTACATTAATAGTTGGATTTAGTTTGTCGTAAAAATATTGTGCAAATAATTGTAAACCCATTAAGTTACAGCGGGGATAAAACATGGTGACAAAACAATATGTTAATGGTAATTCAAAATAATATTTATAAAATTTTTGCTTCATGGCGGCAATAGAGTTCGTCAACAAGGGGTTTGATTCGTTCTCTGCCATCCAAGCAGCAATATATACAAGTTTAGATATTACTTGTTAAATGGTAGGGTAATAACACCCAAAAAAATTGCATCATCTTTAAAAATTACAAAAATTTACAAATTTCATTAACTATATCCCAATCTATGTTAAGCAAATTAAAATTCCTTAGATCTGAATGACTATCCTACCCAAATTCAATTACAATATCTTTATATGGTAATATTTTTTCTGTAGATACTCATGTTCTTGGGTATTAAGGTCGGCTACTCTAGGAGTTGTAGGCGGTCGATAAGAGCCAGAACTGGATCAACCAACTCCAAATGAATATGAATTATGAGCCATTTTTTCGTTAATTTATAATTATGAAATGAAAGTAAAATGCAAACTAGGTAAATAAAAATAACAAACTAATAAAATTTTAATACTAAATTTACCGAACCAAAAACAGAAAGTTAAACTTCTACAAGATTCTAGGAGCAGAACGCAGTTGCAACTTCGAACTTAAGAAATTTAGAGCAAGTTGTAAGTAGAGTAAGTAGAGAAGAGAGAATATGAGAGATTGTTGTACGGTGAAATAAGAAAATAAGGTTAGTATTTATAGGAAAAAAAAATTAGAATTTCTTTTTAAATACCGGCAGGGCACATGAAGCCTCTAGTGGGCAGAAGCCCCCGGGTCCGGCCCGCTTGCAATAGATTAGTAAATGGGGGCTTAATAGAGGTTTAATTTTGCATTTTGGTACAAAATAAGGTTTTATGTTTTGTATTTTTGATACAAATTAAGGTCTTATGTTTCATTTTTCACTATAATTTATTTTATAGTCATAAACCTTCATTCAATTTTTAAACTAAAGCTTTTAATATACTTTATTAATAAACTTTTATTCAATTATGAAGTTATAAATTTGAACACGATCATAATTTTTTTGGATTATTTTAATTGTTATTAAATCTAAGAAAGTACTCAATAGAAGAACTATAAAAATCAATTAGAAGTTACATGAGTAATTTACCTTTAAAATATGGAAGACCTCATCACCCACAATATGACACAAAAGAGGGTTTATCGATGAAATGAAATAAGAGTTTTATAATGAAATAGAAGTGAAATTGTTGAATTAAAGTTAGTGATAGTGAACGGTTAAATTAGAGTTAGATAATGGACAGTTAGGGGATAATGGCCTTTTTGTGTAAGAGAAAGGTGGGTGATTTTTTTGTGTAAATATTACTGTTTTATTTTAATTTATTTTTTCTCTACTTTTTTGAACTTCCATGGTGGAAGGATGTGGAAGTAACATGAAAATTTTAATATTTTTTCAAATTTAAAAAATGAAATCCCCAAAATTAAGGGATGGGAGTTTGCTTAAATTTGAAGAGGTTAGCAACTCCAAAATAATATATAGGATAGATAGATATATAATAAATAATAATAATAAAAATAATAAATAATAAATAGATGGCATTTTATGAAAAACCACCTGAATTAAGTGTGGTTCAAAAAACCACCTAAATTTTTTTAATTTTTTAAAGTTGCACCTAAATTTTCTAAAATTTTTTAGTGTCACACCTTAATGTCAATGATGTCCATTAGTTTTTGCTGAAATAGAATTTTTAAAAAAGATTCTTTTAAATATACAATTATTTTAATAAAAATTTAAGATATTTAAAGTTTTAAAAATATTATAGAATTATTTTAAATATAAACTTGAATTTTTTAAAATTATTTTTCTTTTTTTTTTTTTGAAAACTCATGTTAGTAAATACTAACAGTTGTTAACGGCATAATACTAAGCTGTGACATTAAAAAAATTTGGAATATTTAGGAGTGACTTTGAGAAATTAAAAAATTTAGGTGATTTTTTAAAATTGCATTTAAAATTTATGTGATTTTCAGTAAAAAAAACCCAAATAAAAAAATCTCAAGCAAACCTAAATGCCCATATTGATTCAAGTAGATTAATCGAACTTGTAGTATGATGATTAAGTGAATAAAATAAAAGGGCAAAATATAAAAAAAAAACCCGTAAATTTTGCAATTAAACATAATACACCTCATGTACTTTTAATTTTACAAAATAGCCCCATGAACTTTACAATCAAACACAATACACCTCTTAAACTTTCAATTTCATAAAATGATCCCTTAAATTTTACAATTAAATACAATACCCTATACGTTTTCAATTTCAAAAAATAGTCTTTAAACTTTGTTATTATACATAACTTAGTCCCGAACTCTATTATTAAACATAACACACCTTTAGATATTAATAAATTTAAAACTAAAAAAATGTGTCAACATAAATATACAAAAAAAAAAATTGTCATCTTCCACATTTTTAGCGCTTACCCCTTGTTTGGTAACATGGTTAAGAGGGGTAAAGGGGAGTAAGAATAAAGATGGGTAATTTTTTACCCCTATTTGACAAATTTATTCGAGGGATAAAGCAGACCTTTCATTACTCCTCTCTATTCTCAATTTCTTTAACCCCTCAATTGAAGGATAAATGGAGTAAGGATAATTTTAAAAATATTTTAGATATTTTTATTCTTATTCTAATTATAACTCTTTTTATTTTTACTTTTTTACTCAATTATTAAATAAAAATAATTTATTTATTCCTTCTTGTTTTTACCCCTCTTTTATTCGGTCGTCAAGTTGTCAAATAATGTATTAGAAATACGTCAATTGAGAGAAAGAAACTGGAGAATTTGCATCTAGGGTTTTTGCGAAAGTGGTAGTCGAAGAGAAGCGGGTGTTGTCTCTCTCTCCATTGCGATTTTCACACCCGTTTCTCTCTCAATTAGGGATCGCAGCAATCACCATGGCGAGCTGTGAGTTTGAATTTCCCTTTTCTTCATCTGTTTTCTTTGTTCGTTTTTGTGTAATGCAACATAAATTGTGAGTCAAACCCTGTTTTTAGGGTTGAGGGCCCCTTGAAATAGTCTCTCTATAGGGTAGCACCATGTAGAGGTAAAGTTGTGTATATCTTACCCTTCTCGGACCATGTATTGGTGGGAGATTGTTTGAGATACTGAGTTGTTGTTGTGGCAAGATAAATTGTGAGGCACTCCTAAAAACGTGTTTTAGGGTCGGGGGTCCCTTAGAAATAACCTCTCTAGTAACACCCTATAAGGATAAGATCGTCTTACCCTTCTTAGATCCTATCTTGGTGGGAGCCTTTTTGAGACACTAAGTTGTTGGAAGATAAATTGTGAGGCACTCTTAAAAACATGTTTTTAGAGGGTTGGGGGCCCCTCGAGAACAATTTCTCTATAGCGTAGTACCCTGTAGGGGTAAGGTTATGTACATATTTCCCCCTCCCTAGAGTCTGGCTTGGCGGAAGCCTCTTTCAGGCACTGGATTGTTGCTTTTGTTGTTGTTGGAAGATGAATTTTGAGATGTGTTGTGGGGACGTTGCAGCAGCAGCAGCCGCAGTAGCAGCGCCGGTGCGGTCATTTCTACAAGCGGCAAAGACGGAGGAGGCTCCGCTTCCCCTTCGTGTTGTTCAGATGGAAGGCCTGGTACAGTCTTCTCTTTTTCCCCTTGATATCAAATTGGGCTCTTTTTCTGGTCTCGGTTGGGGGTGATGAACCACTCAAGTTTAAATTTGATTAGGGCTTGTTTGTGTTGGTTTTAGGGGGCCCAATAGCTTATCGAATCCAGTTCATGCAATCTCAATGAGCTTAAGATTCGAGTTCGAATAATTTGATAGGGGCTCGTTGAGAGCTTAGTCGTTTAATATAAGCTCGTTAATAGCTTGATAAGTACTCAATCAGAGCTCGTTAATGGCTCATTATGGTCGATATTAGCTCAAAACTGGTTCGACAATGGCATAGCGAGCTCAATTCAGTAGCAAGCTCAACTTGATTATGAGCTTGGCTCAACTTGATTACAAGCTCGATATCGCTTGTAAACAAGCTCAACTCAATTCATTTACAGCCGTAGTCTCGATTGGTCTACTTTGTTCATTCATCTTGTAGATGTATTCTCTAATGAAAAGGGTTTGTTTTGCAATATTATCTATGGTTAAACTAGGGGGACACTAGATCACATTATGATAGTTTTGATGGTTTGTGGTCACTGTTTAAGTGCATATTTTGTGACACGACGTTGTTTCTCGATGTTAGAGTGTAAATCAATTTTTGGGCATTCACTTAACAACTTGAGATAGTTGGTTCCTTTGACATGGTATCAAAGCCTTCTTGACGGAGTGGTCAAGAGTTCAAATCTCAATAGTTTCCACCCTTGATATTAATATAATTGAAGCACAAGTTATGAAGTGGGTATGTGACTCTATGCATTATCTATGCTTCAAACTCAATGGGAATTCACATGAGGGGGCATATGTTAGAGTGTAAAGCCATCATTGGGCCTTAACGGCTTTATTTTTTGGGATAATTGGTTTCTTTGACATTCGCGAAGTACATCATAGCCAGCTTTGTTTGGCCATGATCCGGTGATGAGCTGCTTGTCTCCAGTAGTTTGGGATGCAAACTATCAGCTTTTATGTTTAGTCCTACTATGCGTACATTAATTTCTGTTTGAAGAGCGAGGAGTTTCTGCAGTTTATTCAGCCTTATGATGACATGAATTACCTGAGTCATGGGAGGAGCATAAGTTTGACTCATGGAGATGTTGTCTAGGAGTGCCTGTCAAGGGTGTTATTGCAGACCCTAGGTCCTCATTTGAAACCTTGGGATGGTAGTGCTACTTAATCAGAATTTATTCAAGCCGGACAACAAACATTATAGAGAAGTCAGATTGCTTTGTTCTTTTGGACCAGTGTGGCTTTTGTGTACACGTCTATCTAGATACGGAGGATGATGATAGTTGTATTCTTTTGAGTTCCCTGGCATTTTTAAGTGGTTTCCTTCAGTATTTTAGTGATTTGCGTTAGACAACACGGATTAGATGGGCCTGATGCAAAAACAAACTTCTTCTTCATGCAGTGCCCAATACATCAATAACTGTATTGTTATGTTGAAACTTTATGCAACTATGTGCTGAAAATGATTTCGGAATATTCTGGATGCAGCTAATCTAATTTACGGACCATCTTTGCTCTTATTTGAGTATGCATTTGCTGCTCATTTGTGTTTCAACAAGTAGTGAATATAGTGCTGCTGACAAGTCTTAATACTTCTTTACTTGAACAGGCTATATTGAAGATAATCAAACATTGCAAAGAGTTCTCACCGGCTCTGGTTACTGGCCAACTCCTTGGTTTAGATGTTGGCAGCGTGCTTGAAGTCACCAACTGTTTTCCCTTCCCTGTATGTGAATGATCATACCTTCTTTTTTTATTCTTTCCTTTCTACATACTATACCCAGTTAATTTTAGCTGGTATTTGAGTTCGATAAAATTGTCCTGCACCCCTTTTTCCTTTAAAATTTCACTTCCATACTGATGCATGTGTGTTCGTGTCCGCATAAAACATGTACAGATTCGAGAGGAGGATGAAGAACTTGAGGCGGAGGGTGCCAATTATCAACTTGAAATGATGAGATGCTTGAGAGAGGTTAACGTTGACAATAATACTGTTGGATGGTAAGATTTTGGTGGACACATTTTTTTTTGGTTATAAAGCACATGATTGAGCTCACCCGCACTGATGTGGTGGAATTTTTCTATTTTGACTACAATGTGACTTCAGTTTAGTTGTGCAATTGTATTTCTTTTCTTTATGAGTCGTGGCAACCTGAACGGATATATACTGACATGCCTCGTTTAATCAGCGATCATTTTCTTCATTTGGCATCTCTGCCTCTCTGTTATTTCCTTTGGTTTTGTTCATTGGAGAGTTTGTTGAGACGCTAAGCTAAGTTCTGCTAATTATATGGTTGTGTAACTATGCTTCTTCATATATATACTAATGGATGGAGCCTTACAGGTACCAGTCAACTTTGTTAGGGTCATATCAGACAGTTGAACTGATAGAGACCTTCATGAATTACCAGGTAAAGACTTTTAAAGATCATTAATATGTTTGTTTTTGTGAGTTATTTTACTTTTTTTTTATGATGGGCCATAAATCTTTAACTTCCTAACATCAAGATTATATCTAATCTTGCTTTATTTCTAGTATATAACAAGAAGCCTAGTGCCACCAGGGCTCTCGCTAGAGCAGGGGCGGGGGGAATATATGTAGCCTTACCCCCTCTGGGTGCTACTTTAAAGGGAGGTTGTGTCCGAGAGCCATAACTCTAAAAAGCAAAAGGCAAACAAAACCATAAAGTAAGATAAAGCAACAAAGCAGCAAAGCACAAATCAACAATAGCAAAGATGTAAGTCTAGGGGTGCTATGGGCTAGCTTCGTTGTACTGTGAACAGTTTCAGTCATTGTAGCACTGTCAATTTCACTTTTTAATTGTTTCATAATCAATAAGCCTCGAGATTTCTGAGGACCTTTAAACAAGGTCAAACTCGACATTTTTCAAATTTGTAATTTAGGAGTTATGAGTTGTTCTGTTAAGTCTTCGAGATTTCTTTCTGACAAGCTTGTGCTAGTGAGCATTTGCTTGTATGCCATGAAAACATCAGTCTTCTATTCCTTGTTTTTGCTATTTTATCAGGGTGTTTAGTTGGCCATAATTAACTTGTTTAGAAATAATTTAGATGTCAGTTTGGTCTAGTATGGATTCTGATCAATTTGTTCTTTACAGGAGAACATAAAACGGTGTGTGTGCATTATATATGATCCCTCGAAATCAAATCAAGGTGTCCTGGCTCTCAAGGCCTTGAAGCTTTCAGATTCATTTATGGAGCTCTATCGCAGTAACAACTTTACTGGGGAGAAGTATGAGGATTTTTCTCATTTGAGTATTGTCTTCTGAGGATGAGTATTCACTATTAACTCTCCTTTTTCATGTTATTCAATAGGCTGAGAGAGAAGAACTTGACATGGGTGGACATTTTTGAGGAAATTCCGGTATGTAAATGTTTATGTTCCTTCCAATGATATCAGATGCCAAAGTTAACCAATATTTGCACTTACGGTTGAAGTCTGTTTAATTAAGTGGTGCTGCTTAGAAAATTCTTTGTTTTTGGCCTTTTGTTTCCTTGGGGGGAGGGGGGAGGGAGACGTGAAGTCGATGAGCAGAAAGAAAATTAAATTGATAGTTTTGGGCAAATCTACAGTAGTACAGTGATTAAAATGCTGAAGCTCTGGGTCACAAGCTGTAGGGTCCTGACTTCCTGATCTAGCATTGTGTCTTGTCATCTGGTTGTGTAGTGTATTCAATTGTTCGTCCATCTTATTTTGGACATATAATTCTATACTTTCTAGTGTCTTATTTATTTAACGGACACTCACTGGGGGAGCTACTTAGTGGCTCTAGATTCTTATGCTCCCTCTCTTTCATATATTACAGATCAAAGTTACAAATTCACCTCTTATTAGTGCCTTCATGACGGAGTTGGAAGCGGATGCACCAGTGAACCAGGTTAAAGATTTATCCTGAACATTGAATTTCTCTCTATAAAGTTACTGTATATTTACTTATGTCTGGATTGGTATTTCTTTAGTGTGATTATGACCGCCTACAATTGTCCACCACCCCTTACATGGGGCGAAACTTGGAATTTTTGATTGAATGCATGGATGACCTTTCTATGGAACAGCAGAAGGTCAGTTTTGACTCTTTTTTTTTTAATCGAGTTCTATTATGAAATGAAGGCTCTGTTGAAGGAAAGCATTATCTATCTTAATTCTGTTGTTTATTTGCATGCGCAACTCCATAGTAATAATTACAAATATGGTGAATATTTTCCTCCATTGAGAGGTAATTGACTTCCTCTCAATGAAAGGGGCAAATATTTTCTTTCTTGGAATGGAAAATGTTTTCCATCCTAATCTCACATCATATATTTCACTTTGACTTCAACGTGACTAAGCGTGAACCTCATGCAAATTTATAGAATTTTTTCTTAATTTTTTCTTAAAGAGAGAACTTGCTATACAAAAGCCAGCGCGTCCATTGGGATAGGCCCTGAAAGAGCTCACCAAAGTGAGTGAGGGCATGTCTGATATCATTTTATAGAATGAAACTACAAACTATTTTCTTTAGAATGAATGAAACTATTTTCTTTAGTAGAAAGACCCAGATTTTTGAGGAAAAAATATTTTTAATTGCAAATAATTTATGAAGAAAGATTTTCCATTAAACCGAATGGAACTGAAAATTTAATTTCTTGAGGGTGACATTGTATTTACCTCCATCTTACAGTTCCAATTCTATTACCGTAACCTATCCCGTCAGCAAGCTCAACAACAAGCATGGCTTCAGAAGAGAAGGTAATCTTGTGCTATAGTTTTCTTGTGAGGGAATAGTTGTATTTTATGCAGTTGTTTACTATGCGACCTTACCTTGAAATTAGTGGTGTGATTACTTTCTGTTATAAGAAATTTGAACAGTAACTAGAGAATAATTAGGGAGGACTATCTCTTGAAGATGTTGTCTTTCTTAATGCTTGTGTAACAATACAATGGGGTGATGACTTAATTTATAGAGCAAGTTAGAAAGCTTGAGGGGGGTCAATTACAAAATGTTCTAATATTTACAACGCAATCAAATATTTCTTCAGAATATGCTTTTTTACTGGACCAGCTATAGAATCGTTTGCTTAAACGTAATCAGTGGCCAGCTTTTGTTGATTTTATCTGTGCTGTTAGTCTCTTGGCGTTTGGAATTAGTGGGCCTGGTTTTCTCGTTCATCTTTTCTTTTTCAAAAACAGAAACTTCTTTAGTGAGTCGGGGGTCCTATATTGAGGGGAGGTGCTGGCGTTTAACCTGTTGTCTTTGTGTGAGATGCATACAGATGAGTGCCAATCACGCATGTTAAAAATTGTCCAGCTGATCGTTTCTTTAATCTTTTGTAACCCCTTAACAGCTATTCGAGTTGGTGTAGCAGATAAATTACCCAATCCCTGGCTAGAGTTCTTGGATTTGAACTGATTGCTCCCAGTCCCCCGATAATTGGTGTCCTCGAGGGTGCTCTGATTAACTCCCGATCTACTTTTAAACAAAAAAACTTCTCGAGCTGGATTAGAAGATTAGTATATGAATTCCCTGGTTACTTTCTTTCCAAAGCCCGATTTCTCTTGTATGGTTTCTTACAGGGCAGAGAACATGGCGCGTAAAGCCGCAGGAGAAGAGCCTTTACCCGAGGAAGATCCTACCAATCCCATTTTTAAGCCAATACCGGAGCCATCACGACTCGATAGCTTTCTCATCACAAATCAAATTGCTAACTACTGCAACCAAATCAATGGGTATGTTTCAAATATTTCATGCTTGCGTCCTAGCTCTTGCATTAGCATCTCTTAGCTAGTTGTGTCGTCCTTGGCTAGATAATGTAAGGGCCTGTTTGATATTGTAATTTTTGTTTTTAGAAATTAAGAAGTCATATTTTGGAAACATTTTTTCCCTGGTTTTTAATTTCTTGTTTTCAGTTTTTTTCCTAGTTAAACTGAAAAGCAAAAATAAAAACCCAACAATCAGAGAAAACTGTTTGCAAAACTTGGTTTTTAGTTTCTTAATAGGCGAAAACTACAAACAAAAAGGCATACTAAACAGACCCTAAATTCATCTGTTCATGAGTTCATGAGAACTCAAACTAAAACTCTAGACGGATTTTGGCTCATGTGCCTTGGGGTGGTGGAGATTCATAACTCAAAATTGTGCTTTATTTCTGGTTTTTGCTGTGCTCTATCTTTGGTCCTTTTCTTGAAATAACCATCAATGTCTTCATGTTTGCTAAGGGTGTACATGAGTCGGCCACTAGTTCATTAGGCTCAACGCTGAGCTTGAAAACATGAAGCTCTAGCTCAAGTCAGTCAAACTTGAAACTGTCATAATGTGCTCCAAACTAAGCTTGCTAAATCTAGGCTTGCTTGGGTTTGTTTATACCCAAGTTCGGTTCATGTAAGCTCAAAGTTGGCTTATGGGCATATTTAAGCTCAAAGTGTTTTAAAGTAGGCGCAAGCCTACGAGCTTCACTAGGCTTTAGCTCACCTCATTAGGCTGAACGACCTGAGCTTTTCAAGCTTTATAATAAGCCGGCTCGCCTCATTTACATCCCTGTTATTTGCTGACCTTAAATTTTACAAATTGCTAATTTGCAGAGTTGCGGGGCAGAGCTTTAGTAAATTGTATTTGATGAAGGCATTGCATGAGAATTGATCACTTAGAGCTCTTGGAGGTTGACATGGGACATGAAGGTCATATTTTTGGGGGGATGAAGGCTCGTGCAATGTAGCTTAATTTTTTCTATTTTGGACTAAAGTTTTTTTTCTTGGAATTTTCATATGTTTAACTTGTTATTTATGCCCAATGATCCCTGGCATTGATTCTGTTTCATCTGTTTCAGAGTTGTACTTTGTGCCCGTAAATTTTTGACACAACATGAAAACATGACTTTGATACTAGGTGAAGTTACTGGGAGAAGCCGCAGTCTGATATGACACGACTTGATTTTGAGTTGGATTTAGGACTCGTTTGACTAAGTTGTGTAAAAGCTGGTTTGTTTGAAAGTATTTTTTGTAGAAGCATTTTTTATTTTTATTATTATTATTTTTTTTTTTTTTTTTTGTAAAAAAGTTCTTTTGACAGGATTATTTTTGTTTGAAAAATTTTTACTTACAATTCTGCTTCATATTAGGTTGAATTTAAGTTGGATTTACAGCTTGTTTTACTGTGTTGTGAAAAAACTGTTTTTCTGAGTCTTTTTTTGCATAAGTTTTGTGAAAAGGGTTTTAATCGGGTGATTTTGTTGAAAAATTTTTAGTTTTTATTGTTGGAATAGGTGTCATGAAAAATTCAATTAATTAGTTCTAAATATTAAATAAATAAAATTATTTTATTTATTTATTGTCTGATTATGTTTTACGAGTTACACTTGCGTGATTGTTTTTTTTTCTAAAACGTTTTGTGAGATGGATGTTATGTGTCAAGTTTGGTTTAAGTGGTCAATAAGATTGAATCACGGAAAAACTCGGATCAAACTAGTGACATGTTGTCAGAGTATATTCGTATTCGGTGATAAGTTTGAACAACTTGTCTGATAAGAATATAATATGATATTTTTGATGACTTGTTTTGGTCATGTGGATATGGATTCAAGAGTATTGTGTTGGTGTTTTCAATAAAATTGGAACACTAAGTAGAATTACCTGAATTAGTTGTTTCTTCATTGTTATCAGAAATAATTAATTTTATAAGATGATAATTCTAAATTCGAGAAATAGTTTTTGAAGTCATGCATGGAAAGTTAAATGCTTTAATGACCAAAATGACAAGATTAAAATTGAATAACAAAGATCTTTCGTTGTTAGGCAATTGCATGAAGTGTGGCGGGAACAAATATTTTACTAAGATTCCACAATGTAAGATGTCTCCTTAGTTAATTCGCAAATATGAACAAATTCTAGAATCTTTGGCTAGAGTATTTTATATGTTTAACATTTGGAATTAATACAGAAATTATTTTTGTATTATGAATTATTCAAGAAGGGCAAACCGAAAACTAAGGTGATAAAAGTGAGAAAAATGACGATAGTAATAAAGATTGTTTTTGCTCACGGATATCTATTAGAGGGGTTAACTGTCGCAATAAATTTATTTGAAAAATTTTTAAGTGAATATATTTAATTTTAGAGTGCAGTAAAACTTATTTAGATTGTCCATGAGGTCTTTTCGCAAGTCTCAACTTAAGTAATGCTTGAAAATATTAAAATTGAATTCATAGGATGAATTGTTTATTCATGAGATGAATAAATTAATTTGCTAAATATAATTTATAAAATGAATTATTTATTCATAAGATGAATAAATTAATTTTATCAAATAATATTTATGAGATAAACTTTATAAATGTAGAACTTAAAAAAAGCAGGAGAACTGATACACACGTGGGGATACGGCTGACGCGGCAGATGTCCATCTCAAAAAACGGGGGGCGTGATCCGAGTCTCTTGAACGGAACCAACCAGCACGCGACACAGCCCATGATGGTAAACCATGGCTTCTACTGCGGAGAATTCATGGCCGACATGTGTCTGCTTTTCTTTATAAATAGCAGGCGTTATTTTCCGTGGGGGAAAAAAATTAAGTAATTTTAAATTTTGGAACCTAATTTTTTTCCATTACAAAAAATCTAAAATTATTTAAGGGTTTTTCTAAATTAATGTTTAGCATAATTTTTTTAAGAAATTATTTTTTGGAAAGATTAAAAGAAAAAATTTTGTTTCGAAAGTTTTTCTAAATTAAATATTTTGGGAGCCTATTTTTTCAATTTTATATTAAAAATTATTCCAGAACAGAATATAAAATATTCTAATTCTAGAATATTCTAATTTAATTTTAATTTTTTAATTTTTAGGGCTATACGGACTCAAACCGTAGACCTTCTCGGTAAAACATATCAAACTGATTATTATCAAAATGATTCGAACTATTTCAAAGGCCCAACATGCATTTTTTCTTGCATTGGGCTCTTTCATTAACTGAGAGAAATATTAGTTAGTCCATCATCTTTTTTCTTGACAGAAAGAAGATGGTTCCATGTGCTCTGATTCATTATTTGTACTTTGATTCGGGAGCACTACCAAAGTGTTTCAAGGAAGGGTTCTCTTGACGTAGGTCTGCCTTTGGCCTAGATTAATTTAATAGATGGAGTCTCTATCGTTCCACTTAAAGAATCAAATATGAAACTTCATACACCTTAAAGTTCATGGGACGAAAAGAGATTTTTTGAGGCCCTTATGCGCATTATGCCGAGCATTGAATAGACTGGGTATTCACCCTATCAATATCTCAAATCAATAATGGGCTCCATTTGGCGACTAAATGGACACCCGAATCGGACCGAACTAATTGTCAGGCTATTGTTCTCTTGTTTTATTTCCTCAAAGTCATGGAGTAGGACATTGATTTATCAATAAGATAAATTTTTTTGATTGAATGATGGACTCCCCTAAAAAACATTGGCGCATGTGTAAACGAGGTGCTCTACCTAACTGGGCTGCTAAATGATGCTAAGCAATATCAGTTAACCATAATCTTTACGTTTGTGGATGGAATCCCATAAGAAGTGTTAGAATGGCAGTTCCCGCTCCTTGGGAGGTACCAAATAAATGACTACTTGAATCGGGGTTTTGAGCATAAAGATTCCACTGACCTATAAAAAGTGGGCCTAACCCTTGGGGGTGCGGTAATACATCTAAGAAATTATTCCATCAAACGTACTCCCCCCCTGGATTCGGGAATAGCGACATGAACTAAATGTCATGTCCAAGCCAAGGAGCTTACTCCGAAAAGTCCCGACAAATGATGATTGATTCAGGATTCGGCATTTTTGAACCACGAAACGCTCAGTTTCCATTTTGGTTGTAGGTGTAACCAACCCGCTAGTAAAGATACGATAGAAAGAAATAATAGAAAAGGAGCTCCAGTATAAAGATCCTCATTAGTGCGTAAACCGATTGTATACCACCACTGATAAACACCAGAATAAGCGATATTCACTGGGCCAAGAGTGCCCCCCGAGTAAAAGCTTCCACAGCCGGTTGACCAAAATGAGGATCCCAAATTGCATGAGCAATAGGTCTTACATGTAAAGGGTCCTGTACCCATGACTCAAAATTTCCTTGCCAAGCTACATGAAACAGATTTCCGGAAGTCCACAGAAAAATTATTGCTAATTGCACACTCCGGTGCTAATAGAGGTCATCGTGAAGAAGATCACGAGGTGTCAAGAAGTTTCTTCTTCTAATTTCAGATCTACAAATTCGGAGTTTGGATTATGTCTAAATTAAGTATTTGATATTTAATTTGGTTTTCCATTATTTTGTTTATTCTACATATCATGCTTATACTTGTTTTATTCGATGTTTTGATTGTTATATTATTATGAGCCTATTAGAGTAAGATTTAGGTCTGATTAAATAGTTTAACTATATCCGGGCATTAGATTTAAAATTAAGGTTTTCTACTATGCCCACTCTAGTCGTTTAGGGGAAAAAATTTAAAATACGTCCCCATCATTTACTTTACCAAAAAGGTACTATTTTTCTACTTATATTTAAAAGCATAAAATTAACTTTTATTTTATTTAAAAATATTTTTCTTTTTAGGTCAATTATCCTCCAAATTTTGGAAAATGTGTTTCTTTTGTTTTCCCCCTAAAAGGGCACTTTTTTCAAAAAAAAAAAAAAAAAAAGTTCAGCTAAATATGTCCATTTATAAGAGAAAAGTCAAATTAAACTAATATACAGTGAAACATAAATGGATGCAAATATGTGGTATAATTAACACTTTCAAGTCTTGTTAAGTCTATATAGAAATTATTTTTTGACAAGGGTAAAGGAATAACCTATGATATTTACAATGGGTTGCAGGTAATGAGATTCGAACTTGAGTCATTTTTCAGTTAATCTGAATTATTATTATTATTATTATTATTGTTGTTGTTGTTGTTGTTGTTGTTGTTGTTGTTAGGAGAAATAATGTTAGGAGAGCCTCTTTGTGATAATGCTATATACAACGCACACAATAGAGAAAGATTCGAGCTTAATTTTTGAGGTTTTTTAGTTCCAGACCTTTTTCACTTTGGCTAAACACTTTTGAAATTTAAAAAAGTGTTTTTTTCCCAAAAAAAAAAAAGACAACCGAATAGGCAGTAAATCCAAGCTAGACATCGAGGACACATAATGGACGAGATAGTTACTATTATGCTTAACTTTCCTAAATGAGCAGTACCAGGATGGGTGACCTCCTGAGAAGTCCTCACCCTCAGGTGGGAGGCACTCGAAAACAGCCACTCTTCAGAGGTAATACCCTGAAGAGGGAAGGCTTGGTACATCCGCCCCCAAGACCCTGCTTAGGCAGGAGCCCTTGGACACTGGGTATGGTGATTTGCCTTTTTTTTTTTTCCCCTAAAAGATCAGATATTCCAAGATTGTTGAGAACTGGCATACAAAAATAATACTCATTATTTTCTTTTCTTCTTTTTTTTTTGTACATTAAAACTAAACCCATTGTGTCCAAGTCTACATTTCAATACTTTGCCATATGATTAGACACAATTAATGGGAAATGGAGATGGTTTTCTAACTATTTTTTCACGCTTACATAACCACAAGATTCAATTAAAAAAAAAGGCGCCAAGAAGATGTTGGCAACCAAATACAACATTAAAAACTAGTACCTTAGAGCTTGTTCAGTACCGTTTTCTATTTGCAGTTTTTGGACGCTAAAAACCGTGTCTTAGAAGCGATCTCTTTTGGTTTTTGGTTTCCTATTTTCAGTTTTTTTTTCCTGCTTTTGTGTGAAAACTGAAAATAGAAATTCAAAAAAACCAAAGGGTGCGTTTTCTAAATCTGATCTTTAATTTCTTGGTGACCAGAAATTACAAACAGGAAACAATATTAAACTTGCTCTGTTACGGTCTGTCTTTGAGCCAACCACTGATCTCAGAAATCATTATCCAATCTCTGTGGAGCTGGGGTCCTGATGACCTGAAGTATCTGAACAACCTCAGCCATGGAAGGCCTACTTGACGGCACCGGAGAAGTACACACCAGTGCTAGTTCCAATACCGGCAGACCTTCCGCTTCTGGGAACTCGCCCATCGTCGGATCAACACAATCCAACGCGTCTCCTTGCTTCATCATCACTCTGACATTGTCATTCAGTATAATCACATTGTCCTCTCTATACTCGATCGGCCTCTTCCCAGTCACCATCTCCAATACCATCACCCCGAACCCATAAACGTCGCACTTTTCATCGATTCTGAGGCTCTGACATGCGAGTTCTGGGGCAGCATACCCGGGTGCTCCTTGAAATCTCTTACCCACTATCTTCTTGTCGAGCTTTGGGAGTAGCCTAGCTAGGCCAAAATCCGATATCTTGGCATTGTAGTTCTCATCTAGCAAGACATTGCTTGGTTTGAGATTGTAGTGTATGATTGGTGGGTTGCAACAATGATGCAAATAAGCGAGACCCTTTGCGGTTCCCAGCATGATTTTGAATCTGATATTCCATGAAAGAGATGGGGTCGACGGTGGCCTTTGATGGAGCTGGAATTGGAGACTGGAATTGGGTGCGTAATCTGATATCAACAGTTGTATTTGTGGGGTCCAGTGGTATCCTCTAAGGGACACGACATTCGGGTGCCTGACCTTGCCTAGGGTCCTGACCTCTCTGTCAAAGTCGCTCTGGTTTTGCTGGTGAGTGCTAGCCATGATCAGTTTCCTTATAGCTACCACCCTCCCTTCAGCACCAAACGACGCCTTGTAAACCGTGCCAAAAACCCCGGTTCCTATCTCGGACGCCTTGTTCAGGAGAGATTCCGGGTTGAGAACTAAATTCCCTGACGACCTTGAATCGAAGACGACCAGCTTCCCGGTTAACGAGGCTCCTGAACTCGAAGAGCTCGAGCGTATGCTCTCCAAGGCATTGTCAATGAACGAAGGTTTCCTCCTTGTAGAGGCATTCAAAAGGCTTACAAGTACCACACCGACTAAGATAATCGCGGCTGCAGAGATAGCGATGATAGCTGAAATACTAAGGAACTTACGGTGATGAAGTCTCTTGGCGAGTTCATTCCCGGGGCGATTTCCCCGCATTTGATTAGGATAAGCATTTGGGTTTAGCACTAAAGGCTTTGGGACATTCATTTTACATGGCCCTTTTAATAAAGGCGAGCAGAGTCCTGTGTTTCCTCTCAGCGAGCTCTGATCTAAGCTTGGAAATATCCCTCTAGGAGGGAGCATCCCGGTTAGCCTATTATATGATATATTTGCAGCTAGAAGATCTTGCAAGTCACCTAGCTCTTGTGGGATCTCCCCGCTTAGCTCGTTGAACTCCAAGCGCATAATCTCGAGTTTCTTTAGAAATGACATTGAGTTCGGGATTGGACCGTTCAAGTTGTTGTGGGACATGCTTCTGCAATATATATAGTAATCAATGTTAAGGATTCCCTGTGTCGGTCTTGTAAGAAATCTCGGGTCGAAGTTATGATAAAGAAAAGATCGACATATAAGTATAGGGGTATTCGTGGTTCAATTAATCGTACCGCAAAGTATTTCAGTTTGGCTAACCGTAACCAAAATACCCAAAAATCTCAGATCGTTACCGTAACCGAAATGACTGGTTAATCAAATTTCGGTAAATCGATAATTCGTTTTGATTATGCCGGTTGATCGGTAACGGAAAAACAATACAACACCTCATATGATCTATCTCCTTAATAGTATGTGAATGTCCAAAAAATTGCATTAAATATTAAACGTGAGAATATTCAACAAATTATAAGCTTATAATCCAATCCAAAAATTAAACGTATAATATCTCATTTTAGGCAACTTGTAGGAAAATGAGTACTGCCAAATTGTTGCAAAATAGTGCTTAGTTAGAATTTGGTAGGAGATTAATTAGGGAAAAATGTAAAGTTGATCATACATTATGGATTAGTCACTTATATGCTAGGAATGCATACTTAGTGAACAATATAATATTAAGAACATGTAAAACACATATATGATATATATTATTTTAGTAAATCGGTTAACCGAAATGGACAAAATCATTAACCGCTACCGTCTCGAAATACCTCAAATTTATTCCGAAACGAACCAGAAATTTGGTATGGTTAACCGCATTTTCAAGTCAGTATTTTGGAAATTTGGTTTGATATTTCGGTTACAATTTTTCTGAACACCCCTACATACACGTTTAGTGGGCTATCCCATCTAACTCCGCTTGGTTTTAGATAGGAATCCCACTTAGTCTTATATGTGTGACTCATACATGCCAACTTTGTGGCTCAGGCCTAATAGAGAATAGTGGTAGAAAAGCAGTGCTTACAGCAAGTAGAGTGAAGAGCAGTTGCCAATTGATTTTGGGATGGGACCGGCTAATGAATTTCCGTCGAGCTGAAGGATCTCGAGGCTTCCCGAATCACAAACTTCGTCTGGGATTCGCCCATACAAGTCGCTGCTTCGGAGATCCAAGGCGGTGAGGTTCTGAAGGTAGCCAAGCTCGGGTGGCATCATGGAATGGAGCGCGTTCCATGACAAATTCATGTATCTTAAGCCTGAAAAGAGGCCCATCTCAGGAGGAATTTCCCCTGTAAGATTGTTCTTTGACAAGTCCAGCTCGAGTAGTGACTCTAGCATCTTACCTGACCCAGGCGGGATCGAGCCTGTGAACTGGTTCTCTGAAAGATCCAGTTCCTTTAGCCCCATACCGAACAAGCCCTCGGGTATGCTTCCATTAAAGTTGTTTCCTTTAAGAAGCAATACCAGTATCTGGGTGCAGTCAACCAGTGTGGTAGGGATGTTTCCTTTCAGCTTGTTATTTGACAAACTTAGATATTCAAGCGAATTCAGGTTTCCAATCCATGAAGGAAAATCACCCGTAAGCATGTTGTTTGCTACACTCAGATGCGTTAGCGTGCTTAGTCTTTCTAAAGACGGGGGTAGCGCCCCAGTGAAGAGATTATCACTAAGATCAAGTTGGATCAAATGCGGGCAAAACCCAATATCACTTGGGATTGCCCCAGAAAACTGATTCCCCTGCAAATGCAGTTCTTTCAAAGTATGCAACTGAAACATCCCAACAGGCACTGGCCCAGAAAAACGGTTGCTTGATAGATCCAACACGCGAAGCCTTCTAAACGACCAAATCCCACCAGACGAAAACGGGTCCCCGGAAAGATAGTTACTTGATAGATTTAACGCGTTCAAAACGCTACACCTTGATAGCGAGCTTGGCAATGAACCACCTAGAGAATTCCCAGACAACGAAAGATACCGTAGGGAAACACAATCCCCAAAGAAACTCTCAAGGATGGATCCGGATAACAAATTCTCAGACAAATCAAGGAACTGAAGCGAACCCATATTCGCAATCGAATCAGGTAACTGACCCGAAAATTGATTGTGACTAAGATCAAGTCTTTGAAGTGTACTAATCTGAGCTAACTCTGCACCAATCTGACCCATTAAATTGTTACGTGACAATGACAATACCTTCAATCCTTGCAACTTTTCTAGCCCTCTTCCCAGCTTTCCTTTAAGGCCAAGACCATTAAGTGAGATTTCCGAGACACGACCGCGCGAGTCACAATGGATGAACTGCCAAGAACAAGGGGAATTGTCGTCCTCGTTCCATGAACTCAGCTCAGGCGGATTGCCAACGTCAGATTTGAAGACTGTGAGGCCTAAAACGTCGTCGTTGATCATGAAACAAAGAGTGAATGTAGGGGAAAAGAAGAGAAGAATAGTGTAGATTTGGATAAGGGGATAGGCCATTTAGTTTGTGGGTAATATGAAATGGATGATGAAATGAAATGGGCAGTCTTGGGTTGCTGAAATCAATGGAGTTTCATGGGGTTTTTTTTGTTCTCTGAGTTGTTCATTGGTTAGAACTGCACTTACTGTGCTCATGAGAGAGAGAGAGAGAGAGAGAGTTTACCAAAAAGAGACAAAAGGTGTCTTATGCAATTTGATTCATGAATGTGGCATTAATTGGGATGATAAGATAATACAGTCCTAACGACATGTTTGGTCAAGCTTTAGTCTTAAAAAAATGTGTTTTTTTTTTTTTCCCCCTGTTATTTAATGATGTTTTACCTTCGAAAAAGGTGCTTTTAAATATGAATAAGGGCTTTTTTTTTTTTTTTTTTTATAAGTGTAAGCAAAAATATAGTATTTTTCCTTTAAAATAAAAGTAGAAAGAAAAACTAAAACTTTTTCAGATAAAAATGTTGCTATTGTCATAGATTTGCCAAATAAGCTCTAATATAGCGAGAAGTAAAAGGTGTTTAAAAAGATGTTTTTCCACAGTTTGGTGAAACAGTCCTAGCATAAGTTAAACGGACAAACTTTAGTATATTATGTGAACTCGATATTGATTGCCAATTATAAGCAAGTTCAGGATCTGTTTGGAGTTGCTTTTTATTTACCCTTTTTTGTTATGTATAAACTAAATATCATATTTTAGTTTTTTTTTTTTTTCCCTGATTTTTTATTTCTTGTTTCCAATTTTTTTCTTATTTTACTAAAAACTGAAAACATAAAATCAAAATCCAAAAAAAAAAAAAAATAACCATTTCCAAAAGCTATGCTGTAGATTCTCAAAAACTAAAAGTAATAAATAAAATACGGTACCAAACAAGCGGTTCTAATTATTATATATATATTTGATATTATAATTGAGTTTAGCAAATTACTATAAGTGTTGGACCTGAAACAAAGGGAAGTGAAGAATGTTAAGGAAGACAAACATGTATATTTTGCTTCATGCGTCTTTGTGGTCACATCCTAGCTGTTTCCATTTGCCTCATTCTTCTTCTTCTCCCTTTTGTCTTCTCTCTCTTTCCCTTTCCTCTTTTCCCATTATTTACTCCGATGGTCCTCGATGTTTTTTAGGGAGATTCAAAAAAGGGTACTATGGCAACAACGGCCTCAAGATGTGTAGCGAATTACTATCCTTAAAACTTATTTTATCCTTATCGAGATAGTCTCGAGAATATAATAAAACCAACACACAAATAAAATGAGTGTAGAGAGGATGGATTTCTGATACTAAAGAATAAGAGAATGATAAACTATTATTTTGGTATCTAAATCTTGAGAATGAAAAGGGTATTTATAGTTGTTTCTACTGTCTCTTGGAAGCGACACACCTTTTCACCAAAAGACACCAAAATTATCTTTTTATTATTTTGAAAATACATCATTAATATTGGGTCATTTTTCAAAATAACACATTTAGACATTTTTATTCCCAAAAGATCACGCGAAAATTCAAAATTACCAAAATAGTACATAAAAATTAAAAATTACCAAACTGCAAGCCCAGTCAACATTGCATTGGCACCTAAGCAACGGCATTTGGGTCATTTTTCTTTTTTCAAAATTAAAAAAAAAAGAATTTTTTTTACGGCTGCAATAATTTTTCAATAAAATGTAAAAAAAAAAAAAAAATTTAATGTTGACTAAATTTTTAGTATTATATTATATAAATACGGTTATTTGATATGTCAAAATTTTAAAATTTTATTATAAGAAAATTGTATATTTACTTTTATTATTGTTGTTATATATCTAAATTTATATGTTATACAAAGAATTTAGGAAACATTAAATTTTTTTAATATTTTCGTGAAAAGTTGTTCCAATCTTTTAAAAAAAAAAAAAAAGCTTTATGACTAAAAATGTCCTTGCTCAGGTGGCAATGACATACTGACTGGGCGTGCTGTTTTGGTAATTTTTAATTTTTGCGTGCTATTTTGGTAATTTTTAATTTTTGCGTACTATTTTGAGAATAAAAATATCAAAATGTGCTATTTTGAAAAAAATACCCAACAATATTTGTATGTTTGTTTAAATTACTCTCATATACTTTTTCTTATTCAAAATAGTCACTGTTAGGGAAAAGTTAACAAATCTGATATGCTCTGATACTAATTTGTGCGGATCAATCTTGATGCGGAAGTGTGAACCCTAACCACTTAATTCGATTCAAATAATATGACTCACACGAACGAGAAATTAACAAATATAGAGTAAGAAAAAACAAACGAGAACACACAATATTTACGTGGAAACCCCTCTACAATCAAGAGGGGAGAAAACCACAGGCGGAGATGGAGATTCTTTATTGATACTGAACGAAATAAATACAACGGCATTTCCTGTAAACGAGATCTATAAAAGAATTACAATCACTTTCTCTTAACTCAAGTAGCACTCAAAATCTGAATTAGAGGAATTACAAAATTGCCTCTTTCACTCAATGGCGGCGCCTCACTCTTTTGATTCGATACAATGACGTAAACCCTACGTCCTAATTTATAGGCACAGGTCTAGGAGGTCCTGATCGATCGGGAAACACCCGATCGATCAGTGTGCCGATCGATCGGAACCGGGCCGATTGATCTGCCCTCTTACGGCCCAAAAATCCCAAAAATTTCCTTAAATCACCTGATCGATCGGGCTTCTCTCCCGATCGATCGGTGACCTCACGGCAACCCCATAAACTTAAAACAGGTAATTTGAGACATAATCCTAACAAATCTCCACCTTGTCTCAAATTACATACATAAAAGAATTTTCTCCACCTTCTCCACTAGACACCCCACACACGGGGTTATCTCAACAAAACACGAAACCTAACCGAGTTCGAGCGAAGCTTGAACTTCCTGCTAGGTAGCAACTGCGTGAACATATCTGAGATGTTATCACCAATGCCAATCTTCTTCTTCTCTGAATTGGCTCTTGACACATTATCTGAAACAGCCACCTGCTGCTGAACTGTGTTACTTAACTAAACGCCCTCTGGCTTACTCACCTGACCTGAATCACAAATAACTAATGACATCTTCTGTGGAGATAGCATTGAAGACTCATCAAACGTGACACGTCTACTCGTCAAGAATTGTTTGGAGCAAAAACCTTTCTACTTCCCATAAAGCCCTTGTTCACATAATATCAGTCCTGTAGACTGACCACACAAAGAGCCCCTCACACTATACTCAAACAGACCCCTATCACCTGAATGATCCAATCTCAAAGGTCCTGAATATGTGATCTCTGGTTCTGTCAGCAACAAGGATGATAAAGATGCTGCAACAGTTCTAACAATTGTGGAACCGACAAGCTTATACAGAGTACCTAACCATCTGCCCTTCATAACTGTCAAAGCACCCTTAACGACCTTCAAAACACCACCTTCAGCTGTGTACCTGTACCTGTACCCTTTAGACTCAAGAGTACCTAAAGAAATGAGATTTTTCTTCAAATCAGGAACATGACGAACATGGCTCAACCCTGATAGTGCCATCGAACATCCTAAAATGAATTGTTCCTATACCCAGAACTTTGCATAGAGTATCATTACCTATCAAAGCAACTCCACCTCGAACGAACTCGTATGTGGAAAACCAATCCCGGTTTGGACAGACATGATAGGAGCAATCCAAATCCAAAATTCAACTATCTTTCAAATTGGACTGAGGTTCAGACACAGACAATAGAAGATCTTCATTCTCACCATCCAAAACCTAGCTCCTATGGATCTCTGGTCAGACATATTATCTGCTTCAAGTTTTCTCTTAAGCTTGTACAGTCTTTCTTAATGTGCCCTTTCTTATGACAGTAGTTACATGTTAGGTCTTGATGCCTAGACTTAGACTTGTTTCCACTATGATCATACTCAGTTCTCCCCCTAACAAATAAACCACTACCTGAGTTATAAACAGAATCAGATAATTCTCTATCTACTCGTTCTTTACTCAGTAGGTTTCTCTTAACTTCATCAACAGATAAGGTTTGTCTACTACCATAAATCATGCTTTCAACAAAACCCTTATATGAAGTAGAGAGAGAATATAACAACCACATTGTCTGATCTTCATCCTTAGGAACATCATCTAATTCTTTCAAATCTTGAATAATTGAATTAAATTCATTGACGTGATTCTTAAGTGACGTATCTTCCGACATACGAAACGTGAATGACCGGGGCATAACTGCGAGTTTGTTGGAGACAGACTTGAAACAGAATATATCCTGCAATTTCTCCCACAACTCCTTACCGGTCTTCACTTCCAGAACTTCTGTCAAAACGTCATCGGTAAGACACATCTGAATTGCAGTGAGAGCCTTCTCATCTAACTACTCTCATTATGTTTCTGTCAAATTCTCTGGTTTCTTCTCTTTTTCATCTAAAGCTTTCTTCATGCCACTTTGAGTCAAGAGGCACTTAACGTAAACCTGCCATAAACTGAAGCTCCCTTGACCACCAAACTTCTCAACTTTGGATCTAATTGCGGACATCATATTACCAAATTGAAATAAACAGGGCTCTGATACAAATTCTGCCCAAGGCTCTGAACCTGGCTCTGATACCAATTTGTTAGGGAAAAGTTAACAAATTTGATATGCTCTGATACTAATTTGTGCGGATCAATCTTGATGCGGAGGTGTGAACCCTAACCACTTGATTCGATTCAAATAATATGACTCACACGAACGAGAAATAAACAAATATAGAGAAAGAAAAAACAAACGAGAACACACAATATTTACTTGAAAACCCCTCTACAATCAAGAGGGGAGAAAACCACGGGCGGAGATAGAGATTCTTTATTGATACTGAACGAAATAAATACAACGGCATTTCCTCTAAACGAGATCTATAACAGAATTACAATCACTTTCTCTTAACTCAAGTAGCACTCAAAATCTGAATTAGAGGAATTACAAAATTGCCTCTTTCACTCAATGGCGGCGCCTCACTCTTGTGATTCGATACAATGACGTAAACCCTACGTCCTAATTTATAGGCACAGGTCTAGGAGGTCCTGATCGATCGGGAAACACCCGATCGATCAGTGTGCCGATCGATCGGAACCGGGCCGATCGATCTGCCCTCTTACGGCCCAAAAATCCCGAAAATTTCCTTAAATCACCTGATCAATCGGGCTTCTCTCCCGATCGATCGGTGACCTCACGGCAACCCCATAAACTTAAAACAGGTAATTTGAGATATAATCCTAACAAATCTCCACCTTGGCTCAAATTACATACATAAAAGAATTTTCTCCACCTTCTCCACTAGACACCCCACACACGGAGTTATCTCAACAAAACACGAAACCTAACCGAGTTCGAGCGAAGCTTGAACTTCCTGCTAGGTAGCAACTGCGTGAACATATCTGAGATGTTATCACCAATGCCAATCTTCTTCTTCTCTGAATTGGCTCTTGACACATTATCTGAAACAGCCACCTGCTGCTGAACTGTGTTACTTAACTAAACTCTCTCTGGCTTACTCACCTGACCTGAATCACAAACAACTAATGACATCTTCTGTGGAGATAGCATTGAAGACTCATCAAACGTGACACGTCTACTCGTCAAGAATTGTTTGGAGCAAAAACCTTTCTGCTTACCATAAAGCCCTTGTTCACATAATATCAATCCTGTAGACTGACCACACAAAGAGCCCCTCACACTATGCTCAAACAGACCCCTATCACCTGAATGATCCAATCTCAAACTTTCCTGAATTTGTGATCTCTGGTTCTGTCAACAACAAGGATGATAAAGATGCTGCAACAGTTCTAACAATTGTGGAACCGACAAGCTTATACAGAGTACCTAACCATCTGCCCTTCATAACTTTCAAAGCACCCTTAACGACCTTCAAAACACTACCTTCAGCTGTCTACCTGTACCTGTACCCTTTAGACTCAAGAGTACCAAAAGAGATGAGATTTTTCTTCAAATCAGGAACATGACGAACATCGCTCAACCCTGATAGTGCCATCGAACATCCTTAAATGAATTGTTCCTATACCCAGAACTTTGCATAGAGTATCATTACCTATCAAAGCAACTCCACCTCGAACGAACTCGTATGTGGAAAACCAATCCCGGTTTGGACAGACATGATAGGAGCAATCCAAATCCAAAATCCAACTATCTTTCAAATTGGACTGAGGTTCAGACACAGACAATAGAAGATCTTCATTCTCACCATCCAAAACCTAGCTCCTATGGATCTCTGGTCAGACATATTATCTGCTTCAAGTTTTCTCTTAAGCTTGTACAGTCTTTCTTAATGTGCCCTTTCTTATGACAGTAGTTACATGTTAGGTCTTGATGCCTAGACTTAGACTTGTTTCCACTATGATCATACTCAGTTCTCCCCCTAACAAATAAACCACTACCTGAGTTATAAACAGAATCAGATAATTCTCTATCTACTCGTTCTTTACTCAGTAGGTTTCTCTTAACTTCATCAACAGATAAGGTTTGTCTACTACCATAAATCATGCTTTCAACAAAACCCTTATATGAAGTAGAGAGAGAATATAACAACCACATTGTCTGATCTTCATCCTTAGGAACATCATCTAATTCTTTCAAATCTTGAATAATTGAATTAAATTCATTGACGTGATTCTTAAGTGACGTACCTTCCGACATACGAAACGTAAATGACCGGGGCATAACTGCGAGTTTGTTGGAGACAAACTTGAAACAGAATATATCCTGCAATTTCTCCCACAACTCCTTACCGGTCTTCACTTCCAGAACTTCTGTCAAAACGTCATCGGTAAGACACATCTGAATTGCAGTGAGAGCCTTCTCATCTAACTCCTCTCATTATGTTTCTGTCAAATTCTCTGGTTTCTTCTCTTTTTCATCTAAAGCTTTCTTCAAACCACTTTGAGTCAAGAGGCACTTAACGTAAACCTGCCATAAACTGAAGCTCCCTTGACCACCAAACTTCTCAATTTTGGATCTAATTGCGGACATCATATTACCAAATTGAAATAAACAGGGCTCTGATACAAATTCTGCCCAAGGCTCTGAACCTGGCTCTGATACCAATTTGTTAGGAAAAACTTAACAAATCTGATATGCTCTGATACTAATTTGTGCGGATAAATCTTGATGCGGAAGCGTGAACCCTAGCCACTTGATTCGATTCAAATAATATGACTCACACAAACGAGAAATAAACAAATATGGAGAAAGAAAGAACAAATGAGAACGCACAATATTTACGTGGAAACCCCTCTACAATCGAGAGCGGAGAAAACCACGAGCGAAGATGGAAATTATTTATTGATACTGAACGGAAGAATTACAACGACACTTCCTCTGAACGAGATCTATGAAAGAATTACAATCACTTTCTCTTTACTCACATAACACTCAAAATCTGAATTAGAGGAATTACGAAATCACCTCTTTCACTCAATGGCGGCGCCTCACTCTTTTGATTGGATATAATGACGTAAACCCTACTTCCTAATTTATAGGCGCAGGTCTAAGAGGTCCCGATCGATCGAAACCGAGCCGATCAATCGGCCCTCTTACGGCGCAAAAATCCCGAAAATTTCCTTAAATCACCCAATCGATCGCGCTTCCCTCCCGATTGATCGGTGACCTCACGGCAACCCCATAAAATTAAAACAGATAATTTGAGACATAATCCTAACAGTCTCTTATATTCATAAATTTGTTGAAATTGTTCCTCTTTTTTTTCTTGCTCAAAATAGTCTCTTGCGATTTTTAAAGATTACTAGAATGATGATTGTGTAGATGGGTCCAGCAGATAATGTGGCAACAATTGATGAAATTAATACTCTAACACGGCCCCTCAAGCAAATACCTATTGGATTTGAAGCGTGGATAATACACAGATCCTCTCATTACCTTATGCTCGAAATATATTAATATTTAGAGTAGAGGGTGTTTGGATTTAAACTTATGATCTCTCTGTTAACGAGACTTTAATACTATATTGAGAAACTAACTATCCTAAAAGCTTAAATTAACGGGCAAAGGATAATAAATAATTATATACTGTAACAATAAATTTACTAGGAACAATGTGGGCGATGGCAGAGAATATTGCAGTATTCAGTAGTACAGAAACAACTAGGAGACATAGTTTAGGTGAAGTCTCTGCAAGTATACTTTCTTGAATTGAAATAGGTGGGTCACTTTTACTGCTATGTTTCTTCATTTTATTTTATTTTTTTTTGCTGCTTTTTTAGATTTATATCCAGAAAATGTTACTAAAGATCAATTTTTTACTATATACAAGAACAACAGACCCAGCATCTTAAAGACTCCCACATATACAACAACAACAACAAACCCAGAAAATGTAGCCTTACCCCTTTCAGGGTGTAACCCTGCCGAGAGGTTGTTTCCGAGGACCCCAACCTTATAGGGTTGACAACACGAGGACTTCCTAGAAGGTCACCCATCATGGTACTGCTCTTGTTCAAGCACGGTTAACTTTCAAGTTCTAATGGGATCCGGTTGCATTAGTGCCTTATAAATAAACCCTAATTTTTTACTATATGGATAATAATTAATGTAAAAAAAAAAAATAATACAAGATGCATGCATTTATCTTTCAAAGATTTATTATTTGTTAAAATTTACCGGGTCTTTTAGGCCCAACCCACGGAGTTGACACATATGAGGTCCATATATAAGTTCAAGTGGGGTTTCATCCTAAAATTAATTGGCATTAGGTAGGATTCTTACAAGACTCACATGTGAGAGTCCTTAACAGAGAGAATTTTTATGTATATATCATTATCAGTTTTGATGAGGTTAGGGTCTCTCATGTTCATCGGGAATAGAAGGGGCGATAGACAGGGTTGTAGCTATGGTTCTCCGAGATAAGAGGATGTATTCATTGCTGAACTACTAAGACTATTTCTAGATAGTCTCTTTTAACATTCTCCTTACCTTGTTGAAAAAAAAGAAATTACATTGTTATCAGTAATTTTATGTTAAAATTTTACCCGGTCTTTTGGCTAGACATACAGAGTTGCTACACAAGAGATCCACATAAGCCTAAGTGGGGTTCTATTCTAAAATCAATTTGTATTAGGTGAAATAATCCAGTAGGCTTATATGTTATATGTCAGTCTCTTTTTTCCTATAACTTCTATATAGAAGCAAAAGTAACATTCCCAGTACCCCAAGGGCTCTCGCCTAAGCAAGGTCTGGGAAGGAGTGGATGTACGCAGTCTTCCCCCTTCAGGGTGCTACCCTGAAGGGAGGCTGTTTCCAAGAATCCCTCACCTGAGGGGTACAACATGATGACTTCCTTGGAGATCACCCATCTTGATACTACTCTCATCCAAGCACGCTTAACTTCTGAGTTCTAATGGGATCTGATGCTTGCGTATTGGTACCCTCTTACACATTTGACTCACGTGTGGAGTTCTTACAGCGTAATTTGAAGTCTGAAGTGTAATAGAAGACAAGTTAGTGATTGCTTGAGATAAATAATTGAAAGTGTTGTGGGAGGGTGACAAATTTGATGTGGAGATCTCCTTGCTCACGGGATGAATTATTTTCTCTCATCCATCATTTTCATTATATATGATATTTTTAAATTGTTTATAAAGGCCTTGTTTGATTACCGCAAAGTTGATCCAGGAAATCGGAATTCATGGGAAGTGAGCATTACGGTAATTAGAACTTATCTGAAAAGACGAAGATTGTTGTCATGTCGTGGAGTTCACCACTGTCTTAAAGTCATTTATGCCCTTGCATGGTACAAACAGGACTAAATGGCACTCTGATTTCCCAAGGTTAAGTCGACGCCCGAAACACCCATGTACTCGTTGGTTAGCAGACTATAGTATGCCCTAATTATTGCTCAGTTATACAAGAGAAAAACAGGGAGAGACATCGTATCTTGGTGTATATATCAAACAAGAATATTAATCACTATATAGACAGTCCAAAAAAAGGTGTAATGGTCGAGAATTTGCGGCCGGCAATTCAATGGTTGAATTCAATATGCCCTATTCAATAGGGGGTAATTCAATGTTTACAACGGCCGTACACGGTAACGAAAGGTCATTTAACAATAGACCAGTTCATTCAAACAAATATGCTCCCGTCAATTATTTTATGTAGGATAAGTTTCTCTCACTAAAATTAAAGCATATCCAACAAGCATTTCCCCTCTTGTTTGATTGCCAAGAAATTGGCAAGAATATGAAAAGTGAAAATTAGCTCGTCTCAATAAGTTTTAATTCATTTGTTTTTACCTACCTCCAAAGTAAATTTTATTTCTCATTTTGGCTACAAAACACTTTTTACCATTTTTTTGAAAACTGATATAAGAATTAAATTCCTAAAAAATATAATTTCTCATAGGAATGCAATTCATGTTGCAACCAAACAAGGCAACAGTTATCATTTTTTTTTTTTTTTTTCTAATTGTTATGGGAAAAATACAAAAGGAGAACAGCCAAAAAGAAAAAAAAGGTAAATTAAACATTAGTACCTTAAAATTTAGTTTATTAATTTTTTAATCCAAAAATTTTGTGAAATAATTTTTTAATCCAAAAATTTACATCTAATTAATCAAATTGTCCAAATAACAGAGTGTAAGGGTGTAAAATAGACCCCATTTTTATTTTTTCTCACTGTTATTTGGGCTATTTTATTAAATATATGTAAAATTTTGGACTTAAAAATTATTTCACAAAATTTATGGGTTAAAAAATTAATACACTAAACCTCGGGGTATTAATATGTACTTTACCCAAGAAAAAAAAATAAAGATGGTCAGAAATAAAAACATAAATAAAAAGTTTTAACACCTAAAACTAAATGACGCACCATGGTCAACGCTAGGAGAAAAGAAGAAGCCTGGTTTTGAAGATGGTTCGTGACGGGGATAAAGAAAACTATTGTAAGAAATTAAATTCTTTGAGACTCCAATTTATTAAGAGTCCCTTTTAAATATTGGTTATAGTTTCAGCTTTCTACTATTACATATAACGAATCAAAATTGAAGAATAATGTTTTATAGCTGTTCTTTGGGACATAATATCGATTTAACTATAATACACTATAAACGCATATGTACATACAATAAAAATGACTCATATCTTAGTCAGTATGTGATAATATAAAATGTCTTATTCGAGATGTGCTTGAGCTGGTCTCTAACATGTTGATTAATAGAAAAGGGTTCATTAGTCAAAACTTGTTTTGTGCACTAAAAATCTCGAGATCAGTCCTACATGATATTCACATAACTTTCTCGTATGTATATATATATATACATATATATATATATATACCCTTCATTAAATTCTCTATTACATCCTCATATCGGAATCCTTATTAAAATGTCATACGCATATCTCACCTACCCCACCATAAAGGATTATCTGAAAACACCTCAACAATCCTAAATTTCTTCAAGGATTGTAAATTCTTAGGTCCCACTTAGGGCTGTATTTGAGAGAAGTCAAGCTTGACCTTGCCAGGCCTGAGGCTTGGCTCAGCCTAGAATCAAAGTTTGCCAAGCTCGGAAACTTCAAGCCCAAGCTTGGTTGGCCTGGTTGTTAGATTAAAACCCAATCTTGTACCTTCACTCATTAGCTTAAACTTTTAAAAAAGTTGGTTCTTTCACATGATATCAGAGCTGTCTTGACCAAGAGGTCACAAACTCTAATCTCAACAGCCGCCACTTTGAATATTAAAACAATTTAAGCATAAGGTATGATATGGGCCTGTGCATTATCCACACTTCAAGCCTAATTACATTTGTGTGAGGGGGCATTTTAAAGTATAAAACCAATCTTGTACCTTCACCTATCAGCTTAACCTTTATGGAAAAGATGGGTCCTTGACATCGGTCTAGCTCGAACCTAACTCAACAAGCTTTAAACTACACTTGCAATATTTAAACTCATTTAAGCTCAATCTATGCTCATTGGAGATTGGTTAAACTTGGGCTTGGCTCATTTAGGCTCAAACTTGACTTGATTTAACATATTTAAGCTAACAAATTATATTAAAATAGGCTTGTTATGCCTTGTATAGGTTCTTGAGCTTGTCAACCCGAGCTTCATTGGGTTTGGCGGGCTCGGGTTGAGTTCATGAGCCAGCCCAGCTCACTCCTCCATATAACTTAAATTTGGTTCTCCTTATCAAAAAAATCCGTTTGAAAATCGAGAGGTTAATAAAATATGTGCAAAAAACGTCATATGCAGTTCAAGGAAATCTTTGCAGTCACACGTACAATTTTGGAGTTAGTTTAATTATGATTTGACTATAAAATGAAGAAACAAAGTACAAGCTCTGTTAATAAAATCGTGTATAATACCTGTTTTATATACATATCTTATTAATAGAGTCGGTTCCGAAAATAGTGTTCGGAAAAAAATTAAAAAAAAATAGTGCTGAAAAAAAATAATTACTTGTATACAGTCCACAGACATAAACCACATTAATATAACGCGGCTTTTTTTAATAAATAACCGCATTTAATTAAAACGGTTACTTCAGGAAAGATTAATGCTGTTTTGATGAACCGCATGAAGTTAATGCGGTTCATAAAAACCGTATATTTCTAAGGATGCGCTTGTGCATTGTTTGGTTGAGGATTAGGACGAACCGTGTTAAGTTAATGCGGTTCTTTCTGCATAGAACCGCATTAACTTAACACGGCTCTAACAAAATAGAGCCCCGTTATGTTGATGCGGTTCTTACTGAATTAAACCGCATTAGCTGTACGCGGTTTATGTCTGGATAACTTTTATTTCCAAAGTTATTAATTTTTTTCGAACATTATTTCCGGAACCGACTCTATTTAATGAGCATGTTTATATATTATTGTCAATAATATAGTAAAATATATATTTTGTTCAATGTTATCTGTATAATAATCTTTTTATAAAACTGTTAAAGATAAATATTTTATTTTTATTTGTATTAGGTTTTTTTTCTTGCATTTTATTTATTGTATTTAATATTATGAGTTAATTAGCTTGTGATATAAATTGTAATTTTTTTTATCAACAAATTGTAAGCTTTTTCATGAATGAAATTTATCCAAGTCTCATTGTATTTTCTTATTTTATTTTATTCTTGTTTAGTCTAAATTATTAACAAAAATGTATTAGTATTTTTTCTTTTAAAAAATAAATAATAACTGAAAATAATCAATACCTATAACAAAATTAAATATCCAAATTTTATAATTTGCTAAATTTATCATTTTAACTCTTAAAGTATTGATTGTACTATAACATTTATTACGTGTTATATTTCTAGTACTGCTATCATGACTAATATTATTCTTTACTTTTAGAGATAACCGAATCATTAACCAACATTTTCATATATATGGGTCTGGTTCGGTTGTCACAGGAACTAAATTCCTATGAGAAGTTGTATTTTTCGATAATTCAATTCATGTGTCAACTTCTCATAAAGTGGGGCTAAAAGATGTTTGGTTGCCAGAATGGGAAATAGAACTTCCTTGGAGAAGCTAATTAAAAACAAAGGACTTAATACTTACCTGGGGGGCCTAGGAAAGTTACTTCCTCCGTTTTAAAAGAACTAAAATTTGCTAAGCAATTTCTACTTCCCGTGTTCTGCCAACTTCCTGCCAACCAAACAAGACCTTAAATCTGTACTTTCAATAAATTTGTACTTCGTACATTTACTTTCTACATATCAAACGAGGCTATAGTCAAATAATACACATATATTATGTCCCGTTTAATTATCGCACCGTATTTTGGTAAGAGAGAGTACAAGTAAAAAGAAGTACCCGGAGACCAGGGGAACAAAAGAGAAGGGGACAAGCACCTGCAGTCTTCACAAGATCCAAATTTACTTCACGGGACCCTTTTGATCCTCTCCCCCACCTTTTTATCATGAGGCATCCTTTTCTCCACTTGCCGTCCTCGTATTTTTTCGACAATTAACGACACGGTTACAGTATAAAATACACAGCTTGTATAACGAGACTGCAGTTAACTCGCATAAAATCGATATTGCTTGGCGACTGGGTAAAGAGGGTAAAAAGGGGTAAAAAAAGGAATGATAAAAGATTATTCTGTCTTTGTTTGGATATTTATAATAAGTAGATGCAAGGGCAAAGAGAAGTAAATGAGTTAACCTTATTTGACAATTGTTAGAGAGTTATAATTAAAATAAGGATAAAATTATCTATCTTTATTTTAATTATAAGGAGCTACCACTCAAATTCATACTCATATTAGTTCTATTATCTGCCACACGTATGATATGGATATCATACTCGCTTCGTCGGGTACAAACTCATACCATACAATATTACTCGCCCTATTATCTGCGACGGGTCTTTAATACGCACCCCAGACCAGCCCTGCACTTGCTCTAATATGGGTACTAAATGATTATCTATACCCACCTATATTAATTATTTAATACTACTTTTTAGGGTTGAATTATATTTCGCTATAATATTGATAGATAAATTATGTAATTGGACTAAGTACATATTTTTTTAATTCAAAAGTTAAATAGATACAAATTAGAGTGGGTATTAGACGGCTGACATGAGGCGGGTACAATATTATATCCAATTCGCCTGTACCCTGTGCACCTACAAGTTACGGGTTTTAGCCTTCCCATTGCCGTCCCTATAATAAATTTTAGACTTACTTCGTTTCTTACATAATTGGTTTTATATTCAAACAAGAATAGTCTCAAGAATATAATGAAATCCAATATTTGTATCTTATCACAAACCAATGATCGTTTGTAATGAGGCAGGTTTTTTAAATGAGAATGTCTTAAGATTGGTAAAGTCAAATTTACAAAGTACCAACACGCAAGTACCGGATCTCATTATAACTATAAAGTTAAGCGTGCTTGAACGAGAGTAGTATCAAGATGGGTGACCTCCTTGGAAGTCCTCGTGTTGCATCCCTCGGGTTGGGGCTCTGGAACACATCTTCTCTTCAGGTAGCACCCTGAAGGGGGAAGGCTGCGTACATCCACCCCCCATACCCTGGGCACTGGAAATATAGTAGTTATAATGTGTCATTTCTAAACTGATATCTTGATAGTTAAGATATCCTTTTTGAACAGACATCTTTTCCATGTAGAAAAAAAATATATATATTTCGAAATTCCCTCTATATTTCCACATATCTTCAAACCAACACTCACTTATCAGTGTGAGACAAATAGTACTTAACACTAAATTTTTGACGATATACAACAACAACAACAACAGTCCCAGTGCCTCGCGGCTCCCGCAGAAAGTAGGGTCTGGGAGGGGTGATGTACGCAGCCTTACCCCTTCCGGGTGGAAAGGATGCTGTTTCCGAGGACCCCCAACCAAATTTTTGACGATATATCAACAATAAAAAAAACATAAACAAAAATGATAAATGTGTTTAATTTGTATGCTTAATTTGTGCATCTAATAATAAAATCAACTAGATTATAAAATGTGACATTAGTTTTATTTATTTTTAATATAACTCCATAACTAGGTATATTTCTCTGTGCTTGTAGCATTGTTCCAAATAGAAGGTCCTGTTAATGTTAATTGTAATGGTTCGTTTGGCAACTGGGTAAAAAGAGGTAAATAGGAGGAAGGAAAGATATTATCATATCCTTGTTTGGATATGTCTTATAAAGATGGGTATGGGTTAAAATAAGTATATGAGTTATTTTTATTTATCAGTTGGATAAAGAGAGTTATAGTTACAATAAAGGCAAAATTGTCTAAATTTTTTTTTTTTAAATTCACCCTTCCCCCTCTTTATCCCCCAAATTGGAGGTAAAAGACCTCTTAAAACGTTGTCAAATGGTAGAAGAATTTACCCCTTATTACTCTTATCCCTCTGTTGGGGGTCCTCGGAAACAGCCTCTCGACAGGGTTACACCCTAAAAGGGAAAGGCTGCGTACATCCACCCCTTCCAGACCCCACTTATGCAGGAGCCCTTGAGGCATTGGGTCTGTTGTTGACTCTTATCCCTCTGTACTCCCCATTATCCCATTGTCAAATAGAAGTAAGAAATACATCAGAGAGAGAAATGAGTTTCGAACTCAAACTAGTTCAATCTATCTGAATAGGTGGTATGGAGAAATGTTCCAAGAGCCTTGCCAAAATAGAGTCGACCTAAAGAATCGTAGAAGATAACGAGTGGAAGATCAATCCAATATAAGATATGTGGTGATTTGTCTTTGCAATCCAGTTAGCAACTCTATTTGCTTCCCTAAAGCAATGATTGATATTGATACTCCCATAGGTCTCTATCTAGTATTTCATATCATCCATTGTGTGATGAATTATATCTGTCTTTTAAAGTATTGATAATTATTTTGTTATTTTCTTTAAGGCTGTGTTTGGAACCTAAAATTGGGGCTGAAGCTGGAATAAGAGCCCAGAATTTTAATTCTGTTGTTTGGTTCAACTATTGAAATTAGAATTACAATTCCACTACCTAATTCCATGGAATTGGACTTTATCTAAACATCGTACTTTCCAATTCCTTGTAGTGGGAGTAAGGAATTACAATTCCACATTTACTTCATTGACCTAAAACCTAAAATGACCCCACTTGATTAACCCAAATCCAAGTTGACTCAAAGTATTAAGACTTAGACACGACCGAAAATTTTACCCGAATTTCGAAATCACCCAGCTTGAATGACTTGAAATTGATATGACCGAAATCACTTTTGCTCAAAGTCCGATGTGACCCAACCCAATTGACTCGAAACTTGTGATTACTCAAATCCAGACAATGAAACCACTCGACTTGAATGTAATGTAAAAAAGCTGACCCGAAGTGAAAATGATTCGACCAAATTGACCCAAAGCTTAATATGACCCATACACAAAATGAACCGACCCATCTCAAACTCAGCCTGCGATGACTCAAAATTTGAAATGATAAAATTAACTTGTCCCACAACTAAGATGACTCGAGTTTGAAATGACCTAAATGAATTCAAACCCAGCCATAACTAGCCTAAACCCCGAAAAGACCTAACCCTATTAACTGAAAATTCGATATAACTTGAACACCAAATTATCCAATACGAAACTCACACCTAAGGTGAATTGCTCCGACCATAATAATTTGAACGCAATGTGAACCGAACCGACCAAAATCAACCATAATTGATTTAAAACTCGAAATACTCCGACTTAATTGGCCAAAATTCCTTGATGATTCGTATCATTATGTAGTTATAATTCTGACTTCCAATTCCTTTGATGAACCAAACAATGGAATTTCAATTCAATCAGAATTAGAATTGGAACTGTAATTCCACAATTACAATTCAAAATTCATGTGCCAAATAGAGCCTCAGAAAATTCTTCAAAAAACCATTGAAAGAGCTTTAAGAAATCCCCTTCAAGTCATCGTCGCATATTACAGTGGTGGCTAAAGAACAGGGATTGGTTCACCTGTGACCCAACCTGTGGGTCGGTGGTGTACAAACAACTCGGATAAGTCCGAGTCGATCCAAGTTGGGTTTGGGAGGAAATATTCTCTGACCCGATTCAACCTACGACATGGTAAACTCGAGTTCCCACTAGATGGGTTGCTAACATGGCAAGACAAATCAAGTTTAACCTGAGTCAATCCCAAAATACACATTCCTTCACACATTTTATTATAGAAATGTGAAAAAAAAAAAAAAAAAATCTTTCTATCAAAACAAATTTGTATGATAGAGCTATAGAAATGCAAGGATTACGACTAATTTGAACGATTAAACTATAAAAATTTAACAAGAAAGCTTTTCTACCAGAACAAACATAACCTTACTATCATGATAATTATCACATGACAATAGTCAAGAATTCAAATCTTTACCTTTAAAAAAAATGACAAAATTGGGTTCATGCAAACAAGAGTTATTGGACGGTTTGTTTGGACATAAAAGAATGTTTTACATGTGGATACTAGGCCCCGCTTTGTAGAATTATTCTCGAAGGTGGTAAGGGGATTGTTATCAAAGCGCTTAAGGTTACTTATTCGACACTTACAGATGTCCTGACTATTGTGGAAGACATTCATGTCATTAGTACTTCGGTAATGGACATATCTTTTAATCATTACTTTAGAAAAGCAAATCGTTCAACTGATTATATAGGCAGTGCCGGAGACGAGGGCTCAAGTGTTTCGGGCTAGGATCATGCTCCCTCTCGAACCCTCCTTATTATTTCTCGGATTAATGCCTTTGGGTTCCCTCTCAGAAGAGGACAATGCCGAAGGTCTCGTCTTTGTCTTTGAAAAAAAAAAAAAAAAAAATTACTAGGCCCCACTTTGTTATATTCATGTCTTCAATCATCTTATCTTCTTATCTCGTTCACGTTTTTTGGCCATTCTATGTTGTCTTCTTACTTTGTTTTTACCCATAACCCCCACAATCTCCAAAAATAGCAAGTAAAATCTTAACAAGACTGATTGATGTAACAGTAAAAGCTACTTACTACAGTGTAATGAGCCATGCCGACTCACAAGAGCTATAAAGCTCAAGATGCTCGACTCATTACGACTTCGAGCTCATAGATTTGTAAGCCCAAATGAATCTATCTTAATACCATTTATTAGCTTAAATATATCGAATCAAGCCACGCGAGCTTACATTGAGATTAAGTGAGCCTAAAATATCACAAGATTGGTTTGAAACTCATTGATCTACGTTCGGGCTCGATTGAGCAGAGCCGAGTTAAGCCCGAACCTTTGAGGAGCCAAAGACAAGCTTGAAGTTTGTTTTTTATCTCAACAAGCTTCAAGCACAGACTCAAGTCTAATGAACTCAAACTCAGCATGGCTCAAATAACCCCTATTTCTCACCTTCAAGCATAAAGTTTAGGTGCACCGTGACAAAAAAACAGGCGAAAAAGCAGCTCAGATTTAGGCCTCATTTGGTTGCCACATGAATTAAGCTCCCACGATAAGTTGTATTTTTTAAAAATTCAATTCATGCGTCAACTTTCAGCAAGAAGTAAATACAAATTATTTGATTCTTGAGATAAGAAACAGAACTTTCTTGAGGAGGCTAGTTAAAAACAAATGAATTCGAGCTTACTTGAAAAAAGTTAAGTAAGTTACTTCCGATGTTTTAAAGGAATTGAAAATTGCTAAGTAATTTCTACTTCCTGCCAACCAAATAAGAATCCAAATCTCTACTTCCCATGAATTTCTATTTCCCGCATCTACTCCCGGCCAACCAAATAAGGCCTTAGACTCTTTACAAAATAGCCTGTAACAAGCCACCGTAGAAATTGAACATTAATGAATACAGTAAGACATTATCGTATCCTTATATTTCACTTAAAAAAAACCAAAGTTAACATACTAAGTCCACATAAAAAACTCGAATAAAAATTATCATTAACCTAGTTCATGCCAAGTAGAATAGTCTACTAGATTTATATGCTAGTCCTAGTTTTGCATAATTTCGATCTCAAACTTTATAACATGCTCTCCTCGATAATTATATTTAGAGTTATTTACACAAAGGTCCATATACTTTGCCAATTGTATCAATTTAGTCATTATATTTTTAATTAAGTCAATTTAATCCTCATATAATTAACATTGTGTCAATTTAGTCCTTAGAATATAGTTATGCTAAATTCTTAATGAGATTGTTAGTGATACGGCCACAGGTTGGATTAAACTGAGCCAACCGGTGGATTTCACATCCAACACAATTGTGTCCTTACAAACGCCATTAACTTAATTTTAATTTGGCCGAAGAACTAAATTGACACAATATTAATTGTAGAGGAACTAAATTAATACAGTTAAGAGTATAAGGACTAAATTGACGCAATCAAAAAATAAAGGGACATTTGACATAAATAACCCTTGTAATTAAGGATACATACACAGATGTACATACAAGTCATAAAGAAACATACTATATAGACAAAAATAGTTTAAATGAGGGTGAAAATTTTGGGGGGCTAGAGGATAGGGAAAACATACATTCTCATCTCATGACCCATACACAACGGCAACCCAAGACCACAAGAACACCCCACCCAAAATAAAAAAAAAAAAAAAAAGAAAAGGACCTTTAATGTCAAGATCACCTAAATACCAAAAAAAAAAAAAAAAAAAAAAGAGGGGGAGCCTATGAAACATTCCTCTCATCAAAGTGATTCCAGAGGCTTCACGGTGAATAACAGGTCTTACTCACATGATGTTTGTATGTTGGATCAAATCAGTCCCTCGTCTTTACTTTAGCTCAACACAACCCCTAATATTTGTAAGGTTGTTCAAATTGGTTTATCTTTTCTTTTTGTTCAAAGTAGTCTCGAATGTTCTGTTCTACAACAAAATTGGTCCATTATAATGACTGAAATGAGGTAAAAGCTAAAAAATGAGGGGTCAGTTTTGTCGTAAAACAAAACGTGAGTGAATATTTTGACTAAGAAAAAAACAACTGACCAATTTGAATAACTATTTTTAATAAGAGAAAAGATAACAGACCAACTTGAATATAACTTGCAGATATTAGTGACCAACGAAGTAAATAAGTCTGAATAAAGACGACTCTTTGGGAACGTACCAGAATCAGACGAACGAATCGAGATATTGATAAGTATGTCTTCTATTGTACTGTAACAAGCTGGCATAAGTCCGATCCCAAATTCCGATGTATAAAGACTCATCATCGGGACTCAAAGACACCCCAGAAATCTCCCCAAAGAAATCGATCTCTTGGCGTGTCTTGAAATTGCCTTTTGTGCTGTATATATGCACGAAATCTGCAGGCTCCGCAACCACCATGAACTGCCCATCTGAAGAGAAACGGATGGACCGGGATGCCCCGAGGTTGCCCTTGAGAACTGCGACCGACTTGGACAAGTTCCGGATGTCCCAGACTCGACATGTCTTGTCTTGGTTGCCTGTAGCAAAGATTCGTCCATCTGGGTGCCACGCTGACGCAAACGAATAGTCTCGGTGACCTACCACTGTAGCCACCATCTGCGCAAAGATTAGGAATAGATAGTATCATATACGACACAATACTACAACACTAGCATCACACAACAAATGGCAAGTTTGGATCACTTTTCGAGGCTAGGTTGAATTTGGGTGCAGGTTGATCAACCCGTTTTCAACACATTTAATCCGTCTCATAGTTACCATACTTAGGTTATTTAGGTAATATACTCATACTGTTATATTTTTTGTTTCTAGGCTATGTAGACACAAAATAATTTAAATTGCATCTGATCATGTTTTAATTTATTTTGACAATAAAAAATATGCCATGTCTTTATTAAAGACTAAGGTTATTATTGGCATGTTTGTAAGTTGAGAAACTCGTATGCAATAAAGACAAAAGTCGACAACATAATTAAACGGGTAACCTATAGATTACCCATTTATTGATTAGATTGGGTAAGGATTGAGAGTTCTTACTCCGTTAATTGAACAGATGTGGTTCGGTCAGGTGACACCTTTTTCTAAAACCCCGGGTATAATAAAAACATAAATACAACACGACAAGACACATTTATCAACCCTTTTACTTAAACTTCCAATGATTCGTTTAATGACAATATTGAGGCCTTAGGTACCGAAAGTACTCATTGTTTGGTGTTTTAAGATCATATCAATTGGATTTAAATCTTTCGTTTACAGAAAATATGAGAAGAGTCGATACAACTAGTAATTTTTATAACACTGATAGTTTTTAACAAATAAATGCATTCACAACTATGTTTTGGTCAATAAATTACACATTATATAATTAAGAAGGCCACTACTGAAGTATTGTTATGTAACAACCAATGGCATGAAAATCAATTCAAAATTCATTAGATAACGATCTTTGGGATTCATTTACCAAGCACTAATGCACCAGATCCCATTAGAACTCCGAAGTTAAGCGTGCTTAGGCAAGAGTGGTACCAGGATGGGTGACCTCCTGGGAAGTCCTCGTGTTGCCAACCCTACAAGGTTGGGGTTCCTTGGAAACAACCTCTCGACAGGGTTACACCCTAAAAGGGTAAGGCTGCGTACATCCACCCCCAAGACCCTACTTAAGTGGGAGCCTTTGAGGCACTGGATCTGTTGTTGTTATTGTTGTTGTTGATGAATTATATAATGATCTTTATTTGACTCCATGGTTCAAATCTCGCTCATCGCCAACCAAAAGCCAAATCCGCTATAAAACCTCATGAAAAGAGGACTTTCACAAACACAGATGTGAAGCGGGAAACAAGGGCCAACAGATCAAGTCACTGACTAGAAGCAGACTCATTTCAATTGGTCGACTCAATCTGTATGAATCCTATATTGAATTTCTATCTCGATTTTAAAGCGGAGGTCTGTATGGAAGCAGCGTGGACCTTATTTATAAGGAGTATATCCTTTTTTGTGCTGGTGTATCAATCTCATAGCTATTTATATATTTTATCAACGTATCCCTTCCGGGTGCCCTTTTTGTATCCTCCATTCTAGGTAGTGAAAGTATTTGTACTTCATCCCGCGGTTTTCCCTCTTTTGGAGGGTTGGTTTCCCATGTGTCATTATTTCTCTCTCACTTCTCATTTTTCATTCAAATCTGATTTTGGCAACTAAATCAAACCCAGTATTTGCATAGTTTTCGTAACAATAAAAACAAAATCAAGAATAATTCAACATACCTTTCCACTCTGTGAATCAACAAGCAAACCATCAACATGATCACCAACGACAGCAATAAGCTTTCGGTCTGGGCTCACTGATGTGTGCTACATTTGACATAGGGAATCATTAGAAACAGAAGAAAATTACGGAAAGACATGTTCAATAAACACAGAAACAGACAACCAAAAGAACCACTTCCAGATCGACTGGCTGCCACAGTGGAATCTCACCCCAACCAAATAAAATATAATATTTATAATGGTAAGGAGTAACAACATTGTCCTAACGAGGGCCACCGACATTTGACGGAGAGGGGAGATTAGCTTGAACCCAAGACCTCATGCTTGGAGTGTGGGGTAGTAATATAGCACAACTTGCTACTCAAAAACTCAACTGAAATTTATTTCATTGAAACTTGAAACTAATAAATTACAAAGCCCTATTTATAGAAAGAGCAAAACCCTATTGGATAACTAAAGAGATAAATAATAAAAAGAATTAAATTATCCTTCTAATCAAAATAAGACTAAAATATCTTACTGATTCAAAGATATATTCTAATCTAATCCTATCAATTGCTCTATCCAAATCTAATGAAATATTAAATCTTCTATAATCAGTAATCCTCTTCTTCCGTGCTAAATCAGGTATCCTAACCACTACATCAAATTCAACAGCTCAAATCAACATATCTTATTTGCGGACCAATATTTATTTCAAGACAATGGGATACTTGTGCGTATGAAAATCCAATGTAAAGGTGGGGAAGATCTTAACGAAAAGCTAAGGCAAAAAACCATATAGACTATCTTTGAGAAATTTAGGCTTCATTTGATTCAAGGGAAGACATTTTCCTAATGGAAATTTTTTCTTCACAATATATTTTCAATTAAGAATTTTTTTCCCTTAAAGTTTCTGTTTTTCTAACTAAAGAAAATAGCTTTGTTCTACAAATTTGTATGAGGTTCATCCTTCGGCTGAGGTTGAAGTTAGGCATATTGACATGAGATTACTACAGAAAATTCTATAAAGGGACATGTTCTCCCTTTCATTGGGGGTAGTCAATTTCCTCTCTTCAAAGGAAAACATTTTGCGTAGTTGTGGTTGTGGCTATAAAATTACATAAAGAAATTATAGCATTGAAATGAAAAATATTAACTGTCAAAACAATCTGAGCCTTATCCTTGCTGACGATGCAGTCATGGTTCAATTGAATACAAGATTTGCCCCGAATAACCAAGAGACAACCAATGGCAGCAACCATAGCTTTTGCATGGAAAGAGAAATCGAGATCATTACAGGCCCCATTTGGTTCCACGTAAAAGTCTTCCCTTAAAAATTATGTCTTTCAAGTTAAAAGAAAACAAATTAATTCTATAAATTTGCATGAGGCTCATTCTTAGCTAAGTTGAGCTTGAAGTAAAACACAAAGAAAGCGTTTTTCATCTTCTTTGAGGGGAAGTCAATTTTTCCCTCAATGGAGGAAACATTTTCTATATTCGTGTTATTGCTATGTAACTATCCAAAGAAATAATAGAGTTGAGACAAAAAACATTTTATGTTAAAAGAGACAGAGCCATAAAATGGACTGTCTTACTTACATTTACTGGCCAAGGAAATCGGAAGTGATTTAGAAGCTGAAACCTCTCCATTTCAAATTCTCTTAAACCAGAGTCATTATTGGATGCTGTGAAGCGGTGCGCACCACTACAAAACAGCAATGTTAAAATGAAGCTGCTGTAAGATAATATTGCACAAAGAAAGTATTCATTCGATTTGTATTGAAAGAAAATAAAAATGAAAATACTAAGCGTTACCTCATACTCTCATAAATTTCAAGAGCATTTGTAATGGCATTATCATCATAGGTTGTCCGGGTGCAAAAACTTACTCCGGGTTTATCCAAACGCTGTAGCAACAAAGCATGTCACACTATGATTCAACTAGTCAATAACAAAAAAACAGCATACAATTTCAAAATAAGTAGATCATAGCAACTGGGTCAGAGGATAGAGTGATGCGTCCGCATCCAAGAATGTTCATTTTACAATTGGCCACAATCTTCAACTCCCTACTATCCTCCTTTCCACCCTTAGAGCCTATTTGGTCAAGCTTCTTTTTTGAAAAAGAGAGTGTTCTCCTAGAAAGAGCACTAATCATATTTAAAAGGTGTTTGTCTTGAAAAGGAAAGTGTTTTCAAATAGAACAAAAGGTATTTTCTACTTTTAAGGAAAAGTAAAACAATGTTTCTCCTTTAAAGCGAAAACAAAAGCAAAACCCAAAAATTTTCCGATAAAATACCCCTATATTGCACTTTTTACAAAATGCTCCTCAAGAAATAATTTTACCACAACTTAGCCAAACAAGCCCTTAGACTCGTCTCTCACAGAATCCGGACTTTGTCCCAATGATTTGTTCCAGTTATACAAGCCAGAATATCTAGTTCATATGTTCCGCAAATTAAGAACCCAGTCCTCGTTCCTTGAACCAATTTGGAATGGGGTTAAATTCAGAACTTCTAAACAATTACTAGAGAAATTATGCAACACGCCAGTAAGTGCATAAAAATCATATGCAGGAAAGAAAGGATCTGCACTCAGTCTGTTGCTCTAATTCAAAGGGGGCGACGCAAGATTGAAGGCAAACAGTAGAAATTGTCGAGTTGCACTCAAAAGTCTTCACTCTTAGAGCATGCATGGCTCAAGAGGAATGAGTGTTAATTCCTTGAAAAAAATTTCACCCCATGTGGGGTTAGAAGTGTTGCACTAGTCCCCCTAGTGCAAAACTTTTAACCCCATTTGGGGCAACATTTTTTAAGACTTCCAACATCATATGAGCAAAATGTTTTTATCATATATAACTAATAAGTGGAGCTGCCTTGCAATTCGCCTGACATGCGTGATAACCCACAACTGGCCCAACCCACTAATGACCGAATAAGTTTGACCGGTTAGATTAAAGAGTCGAATTGACCAGAATTAGAACATTACGTAGGTTTTTTGGGCTTTGACCCAACACAACCTCCTCTTTGATCCATAGTTAACGCGAGATGAGTCCAACCGTGCAATCAACATAGTTTAGATTCATTTGAATTTACACGCTTTTACCCACGCCATAATTTAAACTTTTTGACTTGCATATTCTATTTCAAAAATAATTGTATAAGTAGAAAGAAAGATACCGACTTGAAACAAGCCAACCAAACTCTAACCTACAACCCATATTGACCCAACCCACCTTGAGACAACTCAACAAGCTGAGTGAAATTGGGAAAAAATTTTCCTCTAATCTAACTGTACTCAACCTTTTGTACTATCGACCGACATGTATCAACTCATCCCTATAGATGAGTTGGATGAAGTTTTGACCATTAACTTTTTTCTTTTTTTAAACTTTACCTATCAAACAAGAGTAAAAGTCACCCCATGAAAGGATTTTAACCCTTCAAAGATTGAACCATTAAAGGTTCGCCCTTTTGCTTATAATATACCGATGGAATATTCAATTGCTATTGAGCAAAATGTATGCATGTCCAGTGCAATGAGCTGAAGTACATCAAGAAATACGTAGGAACAATGAATCCAATCCAAAGAGGTAATGTACCTTGCATATTAGCTCTCCTTGGAACCCTCCTGCAACCATCCATTTATCTTTGACAGCCAATGTACTAACCTGAGTTTGCGTGAAGCCTTCCAACAAGCTTCCGGAATGTTTCTATTCAGACAATCAGTAGATAAAACTCAGTCTAGAATATCAAAGACAAGCATGAGGCCAAACCCAAGAAGATCAAAAATACCACAACATGAATAGTGAGGAAAAAAATAAGATGATTCAGTTTGCACAATAGAAATAGTGGTACCTCAGACGGCGCAACATGTCCTGCAAAATTAATGACCTCAGACAGACTACGGGACATTGATGACCAATGTTGAACTGAGTAGTTGGACATTAGATACACATCATGTTTTGAAGTTGCCCAAACCAGGTTCCTTAGCTGCAAAAAGGCAAAAGTAGTATATCAAATGAAAGAATCTCACACGGGCAAAGGCGCTAATTATCTATTTTCCTCATGGCTACAGCAGGAGAATGTACTGAAGAGAAGAAAGCTCTATTCGCATATCTACCTCCCACACAAATGTTCTCAATGATTGATCTAAGACAAAAATTCATCTTCATTCAAAAGGAAACATCCTCAAAGCATAATATCAAACAGTAAAAACCTAAATAGGTAGATATATGCACCAATGGACGAAGATTCGAATTATATAACATAAAAACAAGGGAAAACTAAGACAGAAGGAAGGAGCATTACTGCAAGAATAACTGACAGAACAATATGTAACTGGCGTATTGCCACTATTTTTGAAACCAAATTATAGTAAAACTAGAATTAAGTAAACGGAAGCCTTTTACGAACCTGGAAATGTAGAATTGTAGGCTTCACCAATCTCGAATTGTAAAAAAACTCATAATAGTTTCCTCCTTTCTCTACTGGTCTATATTCCTTCAGAAGTTGACAAAATGTTAAGTGTTAATAAACCGAAGAAAGCGAGGTTCTAATCACCAAGCCTCCCAACATACTTCGAGAAGAGTAACGTACCTTGTCTACAGCTTTGCCAGACGAGGGCACGTTCTCATAGTTCTTGTACTGTTCAAGTCTTGTAAGTCTATATTTTTCTCTTGTTATGTTCAACCTATCCCATGGAATACCCTGAATGTCTTTACCTTGCCTTTTACTGGCAGCTGAGGTATCCGTCACCCTTGTAAGCTGCTCAAAAATTCAATCAAATCGATCATCTTGTAAGATGTTATGCACACAAATATGTATCAGCAAAGTATATAAACCCAAGCACGGAAGAATTTAAGAGAAGGGTGCTAAGAACAAGAGAGAACAAGAATTAGGAGAAAAATTCTAGAAAATAGTTTAAAATTGTTCCCAAATTTTATGAAGCACTAGAAAACTATTTTCCAACTTCTCCAGCGGGGGAAAACAGGGCTTTTTAACAACTTTTTAAGTTTAAGAAAACTGAAAAATTCTCAATTTCTAAACACTCCCTAAACCTAGCATGATCACTTCGCTTGAACTAAAACAAAAATTAACTACCAATACTTTATTATTCAAGGTAAAAAGAGAGAGAGCAGACCAAATCATACTCATCCATCCCTGCATTTCCACAATCTCTGGAATCCTCATCTTCATCCACATCGTCTACGAAGTCAGACATATCTTGCTCTTCACCCATGTAATCAAATTCATCCATTTGCTGATTGTACTCAGTTTGTCTGCATGGATTTGCTGACCCACATTAGGATAACAATACTACAATTGTTATAGATAAAAAATGGCCTATTTGATATTGTTTTCTGTTTGTAATTTTTGGTTTCCAAAAAACTACCTACCACATTTAGGAAGCAATTTTTTTTTTCTCTTTTTTGGTTTTTTTGCTTTCAATTTTTTAATAATTTGACTGAACTTGAAAATAGAAAACAAAAAAACCACATAAAAAAACTATTTTCATAATCTAATTTTTAGTTTCCAGAAACCAAAAGTTGCAAACTAAAAACAATACCAAACTTCAAAATGTTCCAATCCGCACTAAAGCCCCAGAAACCAAAACTCAGGCACACGCAAATAAGGAAAAAAAAATTCGTATATCAAATTAATCAAGCATTCTTCAAGAGCCAGGAAAACCTTAAAAGCGCACACCCTCATGCAAAAAAGAAAGAAGGTCTATCCACGCCTAATAATGCAAACTCCTTATACAACACCGCCAACCTCACCCGAGAACTGCTAATGCTGATAATTTCATAAGATACAAGTCCCCAACATAGCAAAATCCCTCATTGCTACAATCATCAAAGAAAGAATAAGTGTTTACCAGGAAGTAAACGTAGGAAATCCGAATTCAAGAGAAGTGAGCATTTGTGCTTTTGTTTGGTCACAAGAAATTCGCGGACCATGGGACGTAAAAATTTCTTAGCAATTTGCAATTCCTTTAAAACGTATGAATTAACTTACCTAACCCCTTAGAAAATTCTATTTCCCTTCTCAACAACCACACTTTGTACCTATCACATAACTGAATTCATCAAAAATACAACTTTTCATAGGAATTCAAATCCGGTGTTAACTAAACAAGGGCTAAGTATAATTAAACCACAACAAATGAAACCTAGACTCCAAACCTTCATACCTACATACCAATACATACAAATCTTCAATTTGAGATCTAATTGAACCAAAACTATCTTCATCACACTGAAAAAATCACCCTTTTTCAACCCTAATAAACGAAATTCGAGCCAAAATAACGAAGAAAATTAAAAAAGAATAAAAACAAAATTATTCAACTATTAATTTCTTTTACGCAAGCATAGAATTCCATAATTAAGTAAAGGAACGGTAGGTGAAGCACAAAAAAATACAAATAATTAAAAAAGAACAAAACTTGAACAACCAATAGTTAACAAATATTTAAAAGAGTCCTCTACCAATCATAGAAAACAATAACAGATAGAGATAATACGACATCTCAAAGATCTCAACTCACAAACCCTAATCCAAATCTACCAAAAAAAAAAAAAAGTTACAATAAATCATTAAATTTCATCTCGCCTCTAGGTCTTCCGTCATTTGTTTTAACGGAGAACATGTTCTCACCTTATGACGTTCCTTTATATATTTTAAAAGATAAGATCTTTCACCACTCGTCCTCTACCTTTTTATAACCAATATAAACTCGATCTGATCCGAACCCAAACCAATAAATCCATCAAGACTTTGCAATAATGACTTCCCCTATGAAATAAAGCCATTTTTTTCCATCAAAAAATGGAAACCCAATTCTTTGAATCTAATTTTCCTAGTAAACAAATGAAGCATAAGATAGAAGCAGGAAATCTCTTGCTAATGGCAGATGAATTTGATGAAAATTGGAGAAAACTTGAAGAAATGACCTTTATTAACCTCGAAATTTCTGGAACGCTCTTCGATTTCGCTTGTCGGTTGGGTGGTTGTTCTTGGAATAATTAATTTAGAGAGGAATTCTTCTTCTGATGATTTGAAATTATCGGAGAAACCGACTGTTGTGGATTGGCGATGTGGATGGAGATGTGCACACAACTCGCATGTGTTGCGCTCTTCTATATATGTATGAGCACATAAAGCACTCTATACAATAAAAAAATATATATATATAATGTCATCGCCCTAAAATTATTATTAGAGTTATTTATATTTTAATACTTTAATATTTTTAAAAATAATAAAAAAGATTATAATTTTTTTAAATTATTAAAAAGGCTATTAAATTTTTGCCATGATTTTTGTCGTATTAATAAAAATGTCCATCTCTAACATGATAATGTCATTTTTAGTTGACAAAGCCGATGTAACAGCTACGGTTTTATTAATACTACAGTAAAATGATAAAAGTAGTCTATAATAACTATATTTTGAAAAAAATTAAGTTGAAATAGATAACTTCTATATAATATAACATCTTGAATTCTATGCTTATGAAATACGAATAAAGGTGTCAAAGCGTACTTTAGGTCTTTTTTTTAGCATTAATAAAAAGCACTTGTTACGTCAGCTTTGCCGATGAAAAATAACGTCATCGCACTTGTGAGGGGCTTTTTTTATTAATACAACAAAAACTTATAAGCCTTTTTAATAATACAAAAAGGTCGAGGTCCTTTTTTATTATTTTCAAAAATATCGAAATACTAAAATATAAATAATTTTTATTATTATCGTAGCAAAATTATAAATTTTTAAAATAATTTTGTGCCTTTTATTGTTTGAAAGTCATATTATTACTCTAATAATAATAATTTTTACCCTAATAATAACAAATTTAAAAAATTAAAAATAATTGTCATATATGGAGGTACTTTTTTTAAAGGTTATTTACATTTCAGTACTCGATATATTTTTAAATAATAAAAATGACCTTAATCTTTTTAAATTAGAAAAAATGTTCTAATATTTTTGTCGTATTAATAAAAAGGCCCATCTTCGGCATGATAACATTATTTTCTGTCGACAGAGTTGACGTGACAACTACTTTTTAGTAATACTACTTTAAAATGACAAAAATAAATTTTAATACTTTTATAATTACATTATAATTACTTTATAAGAATGAAAATTCAAGATGTTGTATTCTATAGAGATTATCTATTTTTATAAAAACTAGTTGTTACGTCAACTTTGTCAATAGAAAATGACATTATTACGCCTGAGAGGGATCCTTTTATTAAAACGACAAAATTTAAGAGTTTTTTTAATAATTCAAAAAGGTTAAGATTCTTTTTATTATTTTCAAAAATATCGAGATACTAAAATATCCTAGATTTTAATAACAATCCACCTAGTTTAGTTGAAAGGAGCCTAGATGATAAAATTTAAAACATTACGATAATTCATTATATATATTAAAATATTACAATATTTAGGCCATAAAGTTTCAAGCTTTTGATACCTAAATTCCTTAATTATTTTACATTATCTTATCGTCAATTAAAAAAAGTAAAATTTAGAGATAGAAATAAAAATAAATTAGCTTGAAAATGCCTACAAGTTAGGTTGTATTTGGTTCAATTTTTTAATAACTTAAAGTTGTGAAACAGTTTTAAGTAACTGCAACTAGTTAGCTTGGAAGACAATTCAGAGCAAAAATAAATAGACTCGAGTTAGCTAAATAAGCTTTCAAAGCCCAAATTCGATGACTCGCAAGCCTAGATAAGCAAAAATCTTAAGATAAATAAGACTAATGAGCGAAATTCGAGCATAATTGAACCTAAATGGAACAAGATTGACTAAAAATTTGTCAAACATGATTTAAGCTCAATCGAATTGAGTCACGTTCGTGTTCAAAAGTATCAAGGCTCACCAAGCTTTTGGTTGAGGGTCAGCTTGGCCAAATTGTGAAAACATGTTCTTTTATAAGGATTTTTTCATAGAAGGACTTTAATAAAAAGGTGATTTCAATAAGTGTATAAATTTTTCAGTTTTTGTTTTTGCTTCTAACTTAAGGAGAGTCACTATTTTTTACATCCCTTCAAATACAGAAAAATAGTTTCTAGTTTTATTTAAAAGATTTTTTCTCTGATCAAATACTCTTAATCTTGAAACAGATGCATTTTCCTATAAAAAAATTATTTCGAGGGAAATAAGCTTAGCTTACCAGGGTCTAGTTCGAGTTGAGCCGAATGCTAACATGTTGAACTCAATCATGACAAGGTTAGACTCAAGCCAGCTCATTTCTATCTTTCTTTTTAGAAACTTAAATAAACTTAATTTTCGCTATCAAAATTAGTGATTTAATCTATGGAAGATGTAGGTAAGAACTTAAAATAAAAAAAGGATTGTTTATGTTATTAGTTCATGTACTTTGGTTATTATGCTAATTTAATCTCTAAATGTTTTGTCGTATTAATTTAATTCTTGTATAATTAAAATTAACACCAATTTCTAGATGAAATTGTGGGGAGAGGATCCAGTGCAGTGGGCTGCCACCCCCAAGTGCCCTCTGACATCTCTCTCTTAAACATAACGGCTCCTTGCCCCCCCCCCCCCCCCGGGAAATCTCTCTCTCTTTCACCTCTGACATCAGCAAGCTCGCCGACAACCACTAGCCCCAACCGCCAGCGACCCCACCCAGACGGCGACAACCCACCGCCAGCCCAGTGAAGCCCAACCTCCCTCTTCCCTCCTCCCCCTCGACCTCCCCCCAGCGAAACTCCCCCGCCCCCCCCCCCCCCCCCCCCCAACCCCCAACCATGCTGCCTCCTCCACCACCAACACAACCCACCTCCACCACCACACAACCGAACCACTACAACCACCCGCAGCCGATCAGCACCACCCCACTCCCCCCCCCCCCCCCCCCCACCTCCCCTCCCACCACCGAACCCATCCCACCCTCCACCACTCCCTACCTCTTCCACCCCCAACGCCACCCCCCCACACAACCACCACCACCCACGCCCTCCCCCCCCCCCCCCCCCCCCCCCCCTTTCTTCCAACATAGACCTGAACTTAAATCTAAACCTAAACCACACCCACCTAACCTGGACCAGAACCTAAACCACACCCCCATGCAACCAGCAACCCTCATTCGCAAGTGGGCCTAGGTAAGTACTGTCAGGTTAGGTTCTGGACTAGGCACCTGCTCCAGGTTTGTTCTATCCTTAGTACTACGCGGTAATATTTAAGTTTCTAATTACTGCTCATGGGTTCTAGTATTTGGATTGGCTCACCCATCCTCTTTACTATTTTGACCTATGTTGACTTTGATTGCTAGTGACTGCAGTTTATTATTATTTTTGTGGATTTGCTATTGACTACTTGTTGTGTTATGTTTCATGTTCCTATACTATTGTACCTATGATAATGATAGTTAGTGGATGAACGATACTAGTTATGGAACTCAAAACTTGAGGCCATCTTCCAATGGGTTGGGTAGGGTGAGGACGAAGCGAAAGAGGGTGGGAAACTTCCGATTGGGGACACTAAATGTCAGTACATTAACAAAGAAGAGCTTTAAGGTGGTCCAAATGATGATAAAGAGAAGGATCAACATCCTTTGCCTGCAAGAGACTAGATGAGTTGGCATGAAAGCCACAGACATGTTAGGGTATAAGTTGTGGTATGCCGGCAAGGTGAGAGGTAGGAATGGAGTTGGCATTATGGTGGATAGTAATATCAAGGACAAAGTAGTCGGAATGTCCAGGACGGGTGATAGGATCATAGCCGTGAAGATGTTTCTTGATAGGGAAATAGTAAATGTTATTAGTGCCTACGCACCTCAGACTAGACCAAAGGAGCACGAGAAGGCAACATTCTGAGAGGACTTAGACACAACGATGCAAGGCATATCCCGAACTGAACAAGTGGTGATTGGCAGAGATTTCAACGAGCACGTTGGCAAGACCGAGGAGGGATACGCATCATACCATGGAGGTTTTGGTTTTGGAACTAGGAATGCAGAGGGCAAAGCGCTTCTAGAATTCGCGGTCACTTACGAGCTAACGATTTCCAACACTTTCTTCAGAAAGCAGGATGAGCATATCACAACGTTTCACAATGATGGGACAACGACACATATTGACTATATACTGTTAAGGAGAAGGGTACAAAGTGACTGCAAGGATTGTAAGGTTATCCCAAAAGAAGACCATAAAGGCCAAAAACAGGTCCAAAAGTACGAAGAAACCCATGCAGACATATACTCGCTGGAGGGATCTGAAGGGGGAGAAGTATATAGTCTTTAAGGATAGAGTGGACTCGGAGCTCAAGTGGTACCTGGAGGGGGACACAAACGAAATGTGGAACCAAATGGTCTAGAAGATCAGAGGACTGGCATGTGAAGTTTTGGGAGTGTCAAAGGGCAGGGCACCAAAAAACAGAGAGTCCTGGTGATGGGGCGAGGTGGTGCAGGAGAAGATTAAGGCCAAACGACATTGTTTCAAGGAGTGGGAAAGTAGTGGAGACGAGGACAAGCAACTTCAGTACCAGCAACCTAAGAAAGAAGCAAAGAGGGCCGTCAGAGAAGCACAATCAAGAGCTTATGAGGACGTTTACAAAAGGTTGGATACCAAGGAGGGAGCCAGGGATATATATAGGATCGCCAAAGCAAGAGAAAGAAAGACGAGGGACTTAGACCAAGTCAAGTGCATAAAAGGGGAAGATGGTCTGGTGCTTGCCGATGGGCAACAAATTAAAGCTAGGTGGAAAGCCTACTTCCACCACCTGCTCAAAGATCAGGGGCACACTGAGATATCCATAGGTGACCTTCAAACATCTGCGGAACACCGGGACCACTGCTATTATAGGCCAATTAGTCTCGATGAAGCCAAGGAAGCCTTGAAACATATGGGTAGGAGTAAAACTATTGGCCCAGACGATATACGTATAGAGGCATGGAAATGCCTTGGACATAAGGGCATTAGCTGACTGACTAAATTATTTAACCAAATTTTGCTAGGGAAAAATATGCATAACGAATGGAGGAAGAGCGCATTGGTCCTGATCTATAAGGACAAAGGCGACGTCCAAAATTGTGCCAACTATAGGGGTATTAAACTAATGTGCCACACTCTGAAGCCGTGGGAGCGAACCATAGAGACGAGGTTACGGCAACAGATAGAGGTGACCGAGAACCAATTCGGATTTATGCTTGGGAGATCAACTATAGAAGCCATATATCTCCTAAGAAGGACGACAGAGCGATACAGGGAGAGACAAAAGGACCTCCACATGGTTTTTATTGATTTGGAGAAGGCATATGATAGAGTGCCAAGAGGGGTCCTATGGAGGGTGTTGGATGGGAAAGGCATTCCAAAGCCATATATCCAGACCATTAGAGACATGTATGAAGATGTACAGATTAGCATCCGCATAGCAGAAGGAGAGACGGAAGCCTTCCAAGGAATAGTAGGGGTACACCAAGGATTCGCCTTGAATCCCTTTCTGCTCATTCTAGTTACGAATGAGCTCACTAGACACATTCAAGGAGAGGTGCCTTGGTGCATATTTTTCGCAAATGACATAGTTTTGGTTGGGAGAGTCTCGGGAAGAGGTAAATGAGAAGCTGTAATTATGGAGAAGGGCATTGGAATCGAAGGACTTGCGAGTCAGCAGATCCAAAGTCAAATACATGGAACTTAAATTCGATCCCTCCACCACGCCTAGCACAAAGGACGTCAAGATAGGATTCGAGATCATACGAAGGAAAGAGAGTGCCAGATACTTAGGTTTCATGGTTCAGTACAACGGCCAAGTTGACGAGGATGTCAACAACCGATTCAAAGTAGGCTGGCATAAATGGAGGTTGTCCTCCGCGATGCTTTGCCATAGAAAGTTTCCAGTAAAACTAAAGAGAAAATACTATAAGACGGTAGTGAGACCGCCTATATCTTATGGGATTGAGTGCTGGCCAATGAAACAACATCGTACACAAAACATGAAGGTGGCAGAGATGAGGAGCTGCGGTAGATGTGCGGAAACAAAAGGAAGGATAGGATCAAGAATGACGTCATAAGAACCAAATTGGGCGCGGCCTCGATTGAGGATAAATTGAGGGAACATTGCTTGAGGTGGTTCGGTCATGTTAGGAGGATCCCGCCTACTGCCCAGTTAGAAGATGCGAATAGCTACATGTTACGTTAGGGAGGAGAGGGAGAGGCATGCCAAAGAAGAGATGGCTGGAGATGATCTGACAAGATCTAACCAAACTAAACCTACGGGAGGAGATGACCTTAGATAGAGCTCGTAGGAGAGTGAGCATAGAGGTAGCTAATTTAACGGTTTGGAGTAGTGCATTCTATGATTGCTTGCACTAGTGCCTCTAAGTGTATTGACTTCTTCTTTAGTGCACATTCTGGCACACCTATTTGTCTATATGCGTGACCACTTGTGAAACTTGCAACTTGTGCAACTTGTAGACGTGCTGATTATTTCACTGCAACTACCTTCTATCGAGTGTGCTTTGTTGTGTTGGCTTGTATTATTTACTGCTCTAGCTATGTTCACCTTATGCTTTCAGGATTCTATGCTTCCAAGATGACACACTCTTGAGGTCCGGGGTCCTTGGAAACAACCTCCCTTCAAGGTAGCACCCCGTAGGGGGCAGACTGCATACATCCATCCCCCCAGACCCCACATATGTGGGAGCCTTTGTGGCACTAGATTTGTTGTTGTTGTTTTTAATACATTTATAAAAATATATAAATTATGTATATCATATCTATTGTTGGGCCTAAAGGCCATTTATATAATTTAGATGATAACAATCATTTAATCAGTCATTATGTTTAAATTATTCTAAACTTGCTTGTAAGTGACTCATAAGAAAGCTAAAAAAAATCAAGATTAATCATATGATATTAAGCTTTCTAAGACGATGAATCAAGAGGAAAAGGGATCAAAGTTGAAGAGAAAATTCATCCAAATCGAAGAGAATGAGATCCGAGTCCAAACGTCTTAAGCCATTTATTTTTTATTTTCTAGGACTTAGGATCGAGATATATCAATTAAGTCAGAATCTCAATATTGATATGTGATGCTTTAACAAAAATACAACAACAACAACAGTCCCAGTGCCTTGCGGCTCCCGCATAACGCGGGGTCTGGGGGGGTGATGTATGCAGCCTTACCCCTTCCGGCAGGAAAGGAGACTGTTTTCGGGGACCCCTAACCTGGAGTGGTTGAGTTCCTGCAGATAAACCATCAATTCATCAATCGTGCATAAGAAAAAAAAAAAAAAAAGTAGGAAGGGAAGGAGAAGAAGAGGAAGAAGAAGGAGGAGGAGAAGAAGAAGAGGAAGAAAATCAATGTCTAAATTAGCCTAAGAGTGTTACACTACAGGTTATGCTCGCCTACGGAACTTAGACCACCTGCCACTCCCCGCCCTACTCTACTCTGCTATCTCCGCTACTCTAATACTAGCCCTCCAACGTGTCCTATCCAAGGCCATCTCCTCTCTTAGGTTTAGGTGGGTTAGGTCTTGACGAATAGTCTCCAGCCAGCTCTTCTTTGGTCTGCCCCTCCCTCTTCTGCTTATCGTTGTGTTGAGCTGTTCACACCGCCTGACTGGGATTGAAGTCGGTCTTCTGCTGACTGATGCTTTAACAAAATTGTTTTTAAAATATTTTTGAAATTTGATTTCCAAATTTTTTATCGAAAAATATTCAAGTCAATATTTAAGCCAATTTAGTTTGTCAATAAAAATATTTTTCAAGATTGGTATTTTAAAAATCATGATCAAATCAAACAAGACCAAATTCTAAATGGACAAGCTTTTAACTTGATTGAATCAATCAATCTTTCAATGAGCAAATTGAAGGAAATTAATTCAAAAATTAAGCTAATATAGTAATCAATTAATTAATTACTTCACTTAACTAATATGATAAATCAACCAATAAATCAAGCTAATTGAGCAATTTCGGTGTTGATTTGAGTTTGTGGTTGTGGATTGATATCTAGAGGCTATCATTGGTATCAGCGCCGGTGTATCCTCGGCCTAGGCTTCAATAAAAATGGTGGAAGGAACATGGTCACAGACCACCTTGCGAAAAGTTGAGGAATCTATGATAGCCGCCTTTAATCAATGTTGCTCACCTTCAAGGATCCGAATCGAGCAAATGTCGCATTTGGTTACTGGACTCTTTGTCCAAATCGCCATGATGAACTGCCGAGGAAGATCGGTGACACCAATGGGTGTTCGCTCCTCAGGAAGTTCAAAGTCGATACCTGATCCGCCAATACGCACCAACTGACCAATTCCTGAGCTCATTCATAACCGAGTTAACTATCAATTTCCCACTGTAATCACTAAGGTTGAATTTTTGAGGTTTAGTGGGTATAATATTAATGGGTGGATTCACAAATGTGAGCATTATTTCCAACTGGATGGGACCCTTGAGGAGCCTAAAATGATGGTAGCTAGTGTAGCATTACAAGGAAATGCTGAGGAATGGCATGACAGCTATGAGGACTCATGGCCCTTAGGCGAATTGATACCCTGGGATGTGTATGCAGCTGAAATTTGAGCTCGATTTAGCGATACCTTCGATGACCCACTTACCGAGCTTAGTAAGCTCAAGCAAACCAGACCTCTAAGTAGTTATTTCAGGCAATTTGAGTTACTTGTCAAAAGATGTGGGCTAAGTGATCATCAGAAAACCTGCATTTTCATGGGTGAACTTCGTGAAGAGATTGTAGTTTGGATCAAAATGCTTAAACCACGGACGTTCCAGGAAGCAGTGGTACTCGCCAAACTCCAATAGAAAAACTGTCGTATCTTGAAAGAATCATCGTGAAGAACCCACAAAAATTGGGCCCAATACTACCCCTTTCCTAGCTTGGTAACTCGAGAAGACCACAATAACACCAAAAAATTAGCCCCCAACCTTCCTAACCCTTACCTATGCCAACGCCAACCCTTGGCCCTTCCCTCACCGAACCCGCCAATTTGTGGGTCTTTTCACAATTCCCGCCACTTGTCCAACACGGAGGTCGACGAACATCGAGCAAAGAACTTGTGTTTCTACTGTCACGATAAGTTCGCCCTAGGTCACATTTGCCTCATCCGAAGATGGGTTCATTTATTCCTGGCGGAAGTTGAAGAATAGTTTTTGGACGCTAGTGATGCACCAGTTGGACCTGACCCTGACTCGTATTCGGACCCAGACCCGTTAATCTCCGTCTATGCCCTAGGAGGCTGAGGCACTTGCCACCTTGTGCGGGTCTTGGGCATGTGTGGAAAATGTCCTCTTCATATTTTAATTGATACCGGTAGCACCCATAACTTCCACGATGTGGCCTTGGGGAGTCATTTTGGGTGCGCCATAGATCCTTCACATTGTCCACCTGCCACCATAGCTGGCAGTAACCATGTCACCTGCCAAGGTGTATGTCGCGATTTCCGCTGGCTCTTGGCGGGAATCGAATTCAATTCGAATATGTTTCTTATTCCCCTGTCTAGATGTGATATGGTGTTGGGAATGCAGTGGCTCCGCACCTTGCGCTGAGTTTAGTGGGATTTCCATGAACTCCTTATGGAGTTCACTTTCCATAATCGTCAATGCAAACTCAGGGGGTTTGCGTCCGCATCCACCTAAAACAGTATCCGCTCACACGCTACGCGCCAACTCGTATCAGGCAACATCCCTCTTTGCTTTGCAATTACCAACCCCATCGATGCCATCCACCTTCAGTTTGTTACTCGCCACTACTGAAGACAATTCTAACAGTGAGGCCGAGATGGTGAATTTACTCACAAAATTCTATGACGGGTTCTCTGATGTTCCCCGTCTACCTCCTTACAGCCAAGGGTTCGATCATCAAATTCCCCTAAAGAAGGGAAGTTACCCGGTCAATCTACAACCATACCGCTACCCACACTTCTAAAAGGATGTCCTCAAAAATCTGATTGAAGAAATGCAACAAGTTGGCTTCATTCAGAATAGTTCGTCTCCTTTAGCTGTGCCTGTAGTATTGATGAAAAAGAAAGACGGTTCATGGCGCTTTTGCATCGACTATCATGCTTTAAATAAATTGACCATAAGGGATAAATTTTCGATTCTAGCTATTGAGGAATTGTCAGACGAGCTTGGCAAAGCCTCTTACTTTCCAAAGATTGATCTCAAACCCGGGTACTGGCAAATTCAAATGGCACCTGATGATGTTCACAAAACCGCCTTCCATATTCACTCGGGCCACTATGAATTCACAGCCATGCCATTTGGCTTGTCGAATGCTCCATTGAAATTTTAAAGTGTCATGGATTATATTTTTCGATCGTACTTGCGACGCTTCATCTTAGTCATCTTCGATGACATTCTCATTTACAGCAAGACTAGGCGGGATCACCTTTGGCATGTTCGTCAAGCTCTTACTATGCTCTATGCCAACAATTTCACCGCCAACCGTGCGAAGTGCTCTTGTCGAGCATGCCAGATTGAGTACCTTTTGTATCCGAACTTGGCATGAAGGCAGATCCGCTCAGTGACATCTTGGCCTCTCCCTCAAAGCCTCAAGCAGCTTTGAGGGTTCTTGGGCCTCTTAGGTTATTATCGCTGGTTTATAGCACAATATGGTGACCTTGCTCATGCCCTTACATCCCTTCTTAAGAAAGACGCCTTAGCGTGGAATGTAGAAGTTGAGACCGCTTTCACCAGATTAAAGAATGCTTTGACATCATCACATGTGCTTGCCTTACTCGACTTCACTCAGCCAATCATAGTTGAGATAAATGCTTCGGGATTCAGACTTGGTGTTGTATTAATGCAAGGCGGAAGGGGACTCACCTTTATTAGTTGCGCCTTCTCACCGCATCCCCAGTCAATGTGTATTTATGAACGAGAGCTGCTTGTGATTGTTTTTTCCATTAATAAATGGCAACAAGATCTGAAGGGGCGTCTTTTCCTCATTCAAACTGATCAGCAGAGCCTCAATTACTTACTTGAGCAGAAATTGTCCACAGAGTTCCAACTTTCTGGCTCTCAAGATTCATTGGGTATGATTACAACATTATTTACAAAAGGGGATGGGTAATCGAGCCACTAATGCACTGTCTTGTATGCCAGGGTCTAAAGTACTGTGCTTCGCTATATTGACCGTCTCCTCTAACTTATATGATCGCATATGTCAATCCTGGCACTCAAACTCGTCACTTGCTCTATCATCGCCACCAAGAAATTGGATTCTCTATCTTTCCCTTGCTTCACTTGGCATCGCGATTAGTTATGCCGAACTGGTCGCCTAGTCGTTGGTGCCTATTCAACCCTACGACCAGTGATTCTCGCATGGCTTCATGATTCTGCCCAAGGGGGAAATTCCGAGATTGAATGCACTTACCATTGTGTCCAAACATTGTGTTACTGGAAGGGTTTACGTTACGACGTACAAGATTATGTTCTCCGATGTGTAGTTTGCCCACGCAACAAATATGAAACCGTGGCCTCTGCGAGATTACTCCAACTATTACCGATTCAATCTTCTATTTGGAGTAGCATCTCGATGGACTTTATCGACCGCTATTCTCAGGTCATACGGTCATCCTCATAATTATTGACCGTCTAAGCAAATATCCCCATTTCCTTACACTCCACCACCCGTACACAGCTGCAGGAATCGCCCAGCTATTACTGGACCATATATATCACCTACACGGGTTACCGAATTCCATTATCGGTGATTGAGATCCGATATCTACAAGTACATTCTAGCAAGAGCTCTTCTCTCGATTGGGCACACAATTGAATCTTTCCTCGTCTTACTATCCTTAGTCCGTTGGCCAGACGGAAGTTCTTAACGCTACCTTGAAACCTAACTCAAGTGTATGGCGAGTGAAAGTCTTCGCGAATGAAGCCGTTGGTCGCCTGTTGCCGAGTGGTGGGATAACACCACGTCTCAGTCAATAGCTCACTCTACGCCTTATGAAATCTTATACGGCCAGCTCCCTCTAGTTCATTTGCCTTACCTTCTGGGAGAATCCGCGGTAGACGCAGTCAACCGCAGTTTGTCAGCTTGAGAGGCAACCATTAGCCGCCTCACACGTCATCTTTTTCGAGCACAAAACTGTATGAGGCAGCTTGCTGATCACCATCGCTCTGAGCGTGAATTTTAGAATGGCAACTTTGTGTGGCTCAAACTCCAAACATATCACCAATAAAGTGTGGAGTTTCGCCGTTACTGCAAGCTGTCAACTAGATACTTTGGCTTGTTTCGCATTTTAGATCGCGTAAGTCCCATTGCCTACAAACTGGATCTTCCTGATCGCACCACCATTCACCACATAGTGCATTCGATCCTCAAGCCTTGCTTTTCCATTCCCACCACCTCCATTTAGCTTCCTGCAACTTGGCTGCCGAAGCCGCCTACACCCACTCCTCTCGCCATCTTGGATAAGCGAGTTGTCAAGCGTAGGGGAATTGCGGCAACACAAGTTTTGGTTCAGTGGACCAGCTAGACAACCGCCAATGCCACGTGGGAATTCTTATATGATTTCCAGAGACGGTTCCCCTCGTTTGAACCTTGCCGACAAGGGTCAACTACCGCGGGGGTATTGATACGATTACCGAGTCGCCTATGCCACGTCACTAGCCGAACGCCACCACAGATTGCCACGTCACCATGCCACCTCACCCTTATTAACCCTAATTGCTATTGTATATAATCTCTTTAGGAGTTACCTGAGATCATCCAAGATATTTTGTAGCGTTCTCTCTCTCTCTCCCTCTCTACTTCTCCCCCCTTTCGCTTCTTACTATCTATAGTATCATATACTTGTAATTACTCCATTTTTGGAGATAATGCACATATAATATACAAATTGGGGCAGCTATTGCTGTCCCGTAGTCCTTGATTTGAGCAATTTCGGTGTCGATTTGAGTTTGTGGCTATGGATTGATAGCGGGAGACTATTACAATCTCATGGTCTCTTAATCAATAAAACTCTAAACTAATACTATGTTAGACAATTAATTATGTCAAAAGTTGAAATTATTAAGTAAAAGTTTATTAATGATTACAGATAAAAAAATGACTAAAAAGTAACATTCAAAATTTATAAGAACTCCTCCAATAATTATTGGGCCTACATTTTCAAGTAATGTGCCATCAACAATTTATTTGGTGGCATTTTGCCTGCATTATTATATTGAGCCTTCAATGACTTTATTAATGAAAATTATCAATTACAAAATAATAATAATAATAATAATTTTCATGAAAAAGTCATGTTGGGGTAGATAATAAGTACATCCATATAGGTAGCACAATGATAAATGATTTTTTTTTTTTTTTTTTGAACATTATGATTATATTTAAAAACTATATGATAAATAGAAAAAATTATTATTATTTTGCGCATGCATGGAGAGAGGGCACGAGGTTTCTAGATACTCAATTGAAGTCACTATATATTATAAAATTAATATAATATTAATATTATAATGTATGGTTAGGAATCCTTTGTTTTCTTTCAGGTTGTTGGTTTTGTGAATACGAAGAGGGAAAGAAAATGACTCAATGCATAAACATCATGACTTTTCTCTTCACTCATGTCCAAATACATGGACTAATTTATCAAAGTATCATATTTTATAAAAAAATTTACCAAAATGGTATATCTATAAAAATATTTACCAAACTGGTATATTTTATTGTTCATTTGTCAATATACACCGTTTCAAACGGCGTACAATGAACAATAATTTTTTTTACGGAAGCACAGCTAATTTATATTTTAAAAATTATTGTATTAAAATTATTTTATATAAATAATTTAAAATTTTAATAATTTTTAAATACAATAAATTTTAAAACTTATTTTTTAAGAAAGTATACTAACTTCATCATAATATTGTATGTATCATCTTTTTCATTGTCACGTCATCTACCACATATTCTTTTTGGTTATCATGTTATTTTTTCTAGTTATTGTTCTGGTCACTTACAAATAGTTGATACCTTTCCTGGTCCTTTTCAAAATAATTTTTTTTTTCTTGGTCGTTTTTCGAAAGTATATTGCCCTTACTGTGTATAATATCATTTTTGGAAATTTTCACCATTTATGTTTTCATCCAAAAAGTAATGCATAATTTGAATGTATATAGTATTGGTTCAACAAAAATTTAACGAATACTAAAATGATAAAATGATCTGTATATATTATTGTTATTGTTCACTATATTAAATGTCGTAAATAGAAAACAACATACATTCCCAGTACCCTAAGGGCTCCTGCCTATGTAGGATTTAGGGGTGGATGTATGCAGCCTTCACCCACCTATGCAGAGTCTGGGGTACTCGAAAACAGCCTCTCTTCAGAGTATTACCAGGCTGCGTACATCCATCCCCTAGACCCTGCATAGATGGGTGAAGACTGATAACTGTGAGACAATTATAATATTATCTAGTTATGGTTCGAATAACTATAAGATTATCCTTTTCGATATGCAAGCAGGTGACTCCGATTTCTAGACACTTTCTAATACATTCTCTCGCAGCCCGGGTTTCTGCCTGTAACATCGAAGCCTTGCCAATATTCCAAGATTCTCTCCTTTGCTATTTCTGATAATATACTGCCTGTTAACCTCTTTTGGCCTAGGCAAAATTCGACTTAAGTCCATTCCCTAGAAGGAGGCCTCCACCGGATATGACCGGTCCTTCTATCAGTCTTGTAGTTGGAGTTCTCATTAACCTTCCCTTCATCTCTCGTGCATCTCCACTCAAAGATACTACCATCTACCAGTCTTGTAAATAACTCTCGATTTTCTAATAAATTATTACTAGGTTTAATTTTTTTATTAGACTAATCTAGCCAAAAATTCTATACATAACCTAATCTTTTGTCCGAAATAAAAAATAAAAATAAAAAATAAAAAAATTGCGGTTGCCTGTGAGAAAACGTGAGAAACCGCGTTATTTTATTTTGTCAAAGTAGCTACGTCATGCAAACTATTACTTGTAACCATGTCATGAAACATTCTATGAATGATCGGAAATAAATCCATCAAAAATTAACTATTTTCTTTTAATTTTTTTAATAAAAATCTAAAATAATCATATTAATATAGTTAAATGTATCCTTATTGTATAAATCTATTCTAAATCTAATATAATTCTGAGATAACTCAAAAACCTAAACAACAACAACAACAATAGAACAAGTGCCTCAAGGGCCGCATAAGCGCGGTCTAGGAGAGGTGGATGTATGAAGCCTTACCCCCTTTAGGGTGTAACCCTGCAGATGGGCTGTTTTTAAGGACCCCAACCTTAATGGTTGGCAACACGAGGACTTCTCAGGAGGTCATTCATCCTGGTACTACTCTCATCCAAAGCACGCTTAACTTCAGAGTTTTAATGGGATCATGTTGCATTAGTACCTGGTAAATGGACCCTACTCAAAAATCTAAATGTAATTACATAATTCAATAAAACTAACCCATAGTAAGTAAAATCTTAATAAATGAAAGACTTAAATCTAATTAAGCTAAAAAAGGAATAGTTAAATACTAATTAAACTATAAATCTTCTAAATATGGCGTCCAAGCTCTGCTGCAACTCTTGTATGGATTAGACAGGCCAAAATTGCCCAAATGGTTGCCCAATTGCAATTCCGACCATTCTCGAGTTCTGTTTTCTCCTTTTCTTGTCTCATTCGGGTTATTTTCGTCCTTATTTGATCCATTTTTATTGAGCAATTGGGGCGTGTTTTAGTCGTCCACCTAAGAGTATACAATAGTGTTGGGCATTGTGATAACGGTGGGGCCAAGGTATCGGTTGCTCGCATTGTATCAGTGCATTGGCATAAATAACTTACGGTAGTGGCAAACTCTATGACACAACTATTCTTTGGTTTCTTCTCTCATTCACTATCTCATGTCATCTACCGATCATTATCTTTATTGTTTGATACTTCTGAAGTTAGAGTTGCTTCTGTTCAAGGGTAATATTGGTCCAAGTTTATATTCATATTTGGTTGCTTGAGTCTGATACAACTTAAGTTCAAGTTCAAGTTTGTCTGAGCTCGAGGTTGCTCTAGCACAAGGTCAACATTGGTCCATCCTCAGAATTTGAGAATTTTGAAGTCTCAAGTTCGCTCCTCTAAGTCTTATTTGTCAATCTCAGGTACCTATATTTTGGATAAATAGTTTTCAAATTTTGATTACTAATTAGCATATTATTCCGGACAGTCTCACCATACAACAACAAAAACAACAGACCCAGTGCGTCAGGGGGTCCCGCATAAGCGGGGTCTAGAAGGGGTGGATGTACGCAGCCTTACCCTTTTAGGGTGTAACCCTGCCGAGAGGCTGTTTCTGAGAACCCCCAACCTTATAGGGTTAGCAACACGAGGATTTCCCAAGAGATCACCCACTACTCTCGCCCAATCACGCTTTACTTCTAAGTTTTAATGAGATCCGGTTGTATTAGTGCCTGGTAAATGAACTTTCTGAACAGTCTCACCATATAATAATAAAATGCAATATGGAGCATGCGGAGGAATGATAATCTAGAATAATGTGCATCTAGTTTACATAAATGGTATCATATACATTAGCGTTAGTGTTGAAAAATGAGTCAAACCTGTGCAAAATTATTATTATGATGTGTCGGGCACAAGTGTGTTACCTTAGCATGCATAATAATTCTTTCTAAATTTCAAAAAAATACTTTCTGTTTTAATGTAATGTTGATGATACGATCAGAGGGTACCAACACACAAGCACCGGGTCCCATTAGAACTCCGAAATTAAGCGTGCTCAGGCGAGAGTAGTACCAAAATGGATGACCCGCTGAGAAGTCCTCGTGTTGCACCCCTCGGGTTGGGAATTCTACATCCCCCCCCCCCCCCCCCCCCCCCCCAAAAGACTCTACTTAGGCGGGAACTCTTGGGGCACTGAAAATGTTACTTGTCACAGAGAAAACATAAAAAATGACATTAATTTTTATTAATTGCCTTTGCAATACAATACTCCTCTATTTATAGTTATGCCCCTCCTAAATTGGGCCCACTAAACCAACTATTAGACTACTGTAATACTATATGCTTACATACCTAATTTGGATCCGTATCAGTTAAGGGCTCTATATGTAAGTCTAGTACAATCTTACATTAGGATGTGAGAGAGAAAAGGTTAATATATAAGCCTAGTGACTTAGGCCATATTATGTCCATTGGTTTTAGGATGGAACCTTACTTGAATTTATATATGGATCTTGTATATGCCAACTCTGTGGATCGGGACTAAAGGCCCATTGGAAATTTAACATGGTATCACAGCGAATGGATGATCCCAAAGTCTTGTTTGTCATACCATGTTTTGTATTTGAATGTGTTATGTCGAGGGCCTCTCCAATGAATTTTGTATCCAATTGTATCGAAGAAGGTGTTAAAGGCCCGACCCATGAAGTTGGAACACATGAGATCCACATATAAGCCCAAGTGGGGTTCCATCCTAAAACCAATTGGCAATACGTTGAGCAATTCACTACACTTATAAATTGATTTGTTCACTCTCACGACTCCAATGTGGAATTCTACTATATAGACTCACATGTGGAATCCTCAATAGAAGGCGAGGGGTGCAATTGTAGAAGATTCACATGTGAGGGTCGAAGTATTGAAGACTCAACATGTGAGTCTAGTTCAGTCCTACATAGAGTTATGAGATAGAAGAGGTCGATATATAAGCCTAGTAAGTTAATCCACCTATTAGTAATTGGTTTTAAAATGAAACCCTATTTGCGCTTAGATATGGATCTCATGTGTGTCGACTCCACAAGTTGGACCTCAAAGCCTGTTGAAGTTTAACATATAAAATTATTTCTGGACTTCTATCCTTTTAGAATAGTTGATTCATTAACATAGTATTGGAGTCTTATTGACTAATAAGTCACAAGTTCGAATTTCAACAGCCTTGACTTTTAATATTAACACAATATACAATGTGGGCTAGTGTACTATCCACGCTTCGAGCCCAATAGCATAGTTTAATATTATTCTTTAGCTTTCACCCATCTCAATAAGCTTTTAGAATAATTGATTTCTTAGCACTTGCATTAGGACCAGCAAAATCTAACACGAAGCGATAGCACAACATGAAAACGACATGAAGATAGTAGGATTGGGTTAGGGTTTTTGAAGCCAGGTTGAATATGGGTTAATTCGTTTAACCTTAATAGGGTTGAATTTGGTTTTGATCCGTTTAACCAGTTTTCATCATGTTGGACTCGATTATGTAATTATCCTGACCGCTATACCACTATTATATATATTTTTGGTATCATGTCTTACAGAAGATAATTTGAACTATATTTAGTAATATTAACTTAATATTTTATTTTAACTATCATAAATACGTCATCTATTTATTGCTACTATCAGCCATGACATACTTGTAAATTGACGAACTAGCATTTAATGAGAAAATAATTATCCTGGGTTGGATAAAGGTCGAGAGGTCTTAACCCGTTTAACAAATGGGTTGAGTCGACTCCATTTCTAAAACCCAACACGAACATGAATGCGCCACCAGACAACACGGCATATTTTACCACCCTTAGTATCAAGGAACCAATAATCCCAAAACCTTAAGTTGATGGATGAAAGCTCAGAAATAGTCCTATACTCTAACATGCCCCCTCATGCAAATGGCCATTGAGCTTGAAGCGTGAATATTGTACAGGCCCACATCATACCTTGTGCTTTAATATGATATTAAGGAACCAACTATTCTAAAAATTTAAACTAATGGATAAAAGCTCAAAAATAAATTTATACTCTAACAGTCACATTGCATAACTCTATGATTGTACTAGTCAACCTTTACTTGCATTCAACCTGCGGTGCATATTTATAGCTTTTATTTTTCCACTTATTTTCGGGGATGAATTGAATGCGAGTGAGCTATATATATAAACTAAGAAAAATAATTAATATATGATATATTTATTTAATATTAAATTCAATTACTAAAATAGAGTTATTTACATAGTTGGTCACTCATGGTTCTAGTTTTGCTCAAATTGGTCCCTTATCTTTGATTTTGTTTAAATTAGTCCCTCATCGTTTTAAATTTGTTGAAATTAGTCCCTCAATTTTTCTTTTGTTCAAAATCGTCCATCATATTTTATTTTATGATAGAATTGTTCCCTCATCCTTTTAATTTTTTCCTAACTTTGACCACAATATTGGGAACTAATTTCATGATAAAATAAAATATAATGGACTATTTTGAAAAAAAAAAAAAAAAAAAAGATAAGGGAGTAGTATGAATAAAATTAAAAAGTTGAAGGATCAATTTAAACAAAGTTATAAAGATAAGGGAGTAATTTAAATAAAATAAAAAATAAGGAATTAATTTGAATAAATTTAAAAAGATAAAGGATCAATGGCGTAAATAACTCTACTAAAATAATTGCATCTTATACTTCTCTTTTACTACATCAATCATTTTCTCATTTAGTTGTATTAAATTTTGTATTTGATTGTATCATATTTAAAATTTTTTAAAAAAATTGTATATATATATCTTAGATATATTATTCCTTCAAAGTTAGCTATTAATCAAATTGAGTTTTTGTATTAGATTAATTTAAGATAACTAAATTATAAAAGGGACTTTTAGGGTTCATTTACCAGCACCAATGCACTAGATCCCTTTAGAACTCTGAAGTTAAGCGTGCTTGAGTGAGAGTAGTACCAGGATGAATGACCTCCTGGGAAGTCCTCGTGTTGCTAACACTATATGGTTGGAGGTCTTTGGAAATAGCCTCTCAGTAGGGTTACACCCTGCAGGGGTAAGGCTGAGTATATTTATCCCCCCAAACCCCGCTTGGATAGGAGCTCTTGAGGCACTGCGTCTGTTATTGTTATTATTGTTGTTGTACATTATAAAAGGGACTTCTAATGATTAGTAGATAGAATACCAGAAAAAGAAGGAAAAGATGTGAGTGTTTGTGGGTTTTGTAAAAAAGTGTCGGCAATGCATTTGAGCAAAGAGAGAGCGTGCTTGTGAAAGCTTGTTTGTGATCGATTTGACTGTGAAAAGAGCTGTACTCAGATCACTTTCACTGAGAGTTTGCAACTTCAACCATCCAAAATTTGCATTGTGAATGAATTTGTAGTTTCCTTTGTCTAAAACTGCATTGAGAAGGTATTGGTGGTTTATCGTGTAAGAGCTGTATTTGCATTGAGAGTTGTGAGATTGTAACTCCAAATTTCAATAGTGGTTAAAGCACCACTTGGATGCTGTGATTTTCCCCTCTAGTTACAAGATGGTTTTCATATAAATCTTTGTGTTGATTTTTTTGATAATTTTCACTTTTGGTATACATATTTGTATGATTTTCTCAACATTATATTATCATATTTTATCGTAACTTGTTTTTCCCCCTATATTTATATATACAGTATAACCTCAATAAATTAATACTCTTGGGACCATGAAAATTTATTAATTAATCGAGGTATTATTTAATTAAGATATTATTTACTATATTGGTTCCAAGTTAGGATGGACCAAAATATTATTTAATCAAGATAATTAATTTATCGAGTATTATAATATATATATATATATATATATGTATAAACTCTATCGTATGTGCAAAAAAAAAGGATACTGGGCCATGGGCCACTAGGCCATACGGGCATTGGGCCCATATATGGGTGATACTGACAACGTTTGGGCCAAGAGTGGTTTAGGAAAAATTTTAAGATTATTTATGCTATTAGTCCTTATTTTCTTAATTATTATATCAGTTTAGTCACTACACTGAACTTTCAATTTAAATTGTTTCATTCAAGCAATTCTAAAATTAATGTTAATATATGATTTAAATTATTAGAACTCCGAAGTTAAGCGTGTTTGGGCGAGAGTAGTACCAGGATGGGTGACCTCCTAGGAAGTCCTCACCCTCAGGTTGGGGGCACTAGGAAACAGCCTCTCTTCAGGTTAACACCCTGAAGGGGGAACGCTGCGTACATCCGCCCCTCCCGGACCCTGCGTAGGCGGGAGCCCTTGAGGCACTGGATATGCTCCTATGTTCCATATGATTTAAATTATAACAATAATTAGCACTTGTATATGCTTTTTACATTAAGAAATTAACAATTACCAAATTTTAATTGTACAATGACTAAACAAACAAAACTAATAGTAAAGGGAATACATTGACGTAATATGTTACTGTTGAAAATTAATAAATTCCATCTTTCTCATTTTTAACTCATGTATTCAAAAGAGATGATGAAAATCAAACAGTTTGGAAAGAAAGATTTGTTACTGGACTTCCAAAATTATTTGCAGAAAGAATAATGACAAAAATTTAGGATATTTGCGGAACTCAAACAATTCTATGGTATAACATAACCTATGGACAATTATTTGCTTTTATCAAAAAGGAAGCATTACAATTATGTCAAGAACAAAAACTTCGTAATAATCTCAAAAAGGCACAAACAAGAAAAGAATTAGGTTCTTTCTGTGCCCAATATGGAATTCATCAAACCTCCTTCAAAAAAGATATAAAAAGAAAACATTTCAATAAGACTAAATCTTACAGAAAGAAAAAAAAAATAAATATGAACAACCACAAACACCTTAATATTACAAAAACAGAAGAAAATATTCAAAGAAAAAATCAAACAAAATTCCAATATACTTCAAATGCAAAAAACCTCGACATTACCGAAATGAATGCAAAAGGAAAGAAAAAATAAAGCAAATAGAAGATGAAGATTTGAAAAATAAATTAATAAATTTATTTCTTTCTGATTCAAGCTCAAACAATGAAGACTACGTATTTGAAATTCAAAAAGATACAACCAATGAAGACACATAATTTGAATCAAGTGAAGATTTATATCCCTGCAAAATCAAAAAAATTAACGTGTTAACAAAAGCTAACAAAATAGACATTCTAGATATAATAGAAAAAATTCAAGATCAAGAAATAAGAAAAGAATATCTTCTCAAATTAAAAGAAATTATATTTAAAGAACAAGAGATAACTAGATCAAAGCAACCCAAATCTTTGGAACAAATATTTGAAAAATACCCCATACCAAATGTATTCAGACAAATTTCAACTGGAGATTTACAAAGAGAAATCAATGATCTAAAAGGACAAATTAAACAATTACAAACGGAATTAATAACAATACAGTATCAAGATTTAGAAACGAAATCAAAATTATCTCTCTTAGAATCAAAAGATTTACAATTAGAACCAATATTATTATACATAGAATCCAAAACTAGTACCTCATTAGAAAATCCAATAGAAACTCAATTAGAAAACATTCAAATACCAGATGAACCAATCTCAAATGACAAATACCTTCAAATAATTGAAAGAATGAAGTATCAAAAATGGGATATCTATATAACTCTACATATTTCAAAGGACCATAAAATTCAAACTCAAACCTTGTTAGACTCAGGAGCATATCTAAATTGCATCCAAGAAGGACTCGTTCCATTAAAATATTACGAAAAGACATTAGAAAGCCTTCACACAGCTAGTGGAAATAAAATGAATATCAAATATAAACTCTCAAATTCTTATCTCTGTAATAATGGAGTTTGTTTCAAAATACCATTTATTTTAGTCGAAGATCTTCAACAACAAATTATATTAGGAAACCCTTTTATAAGCCAAATATATCATTTTACGGTTACAAAAGAAGGAATTCATACCAAAGTTATGAACACCAAAGTAACATTTCAATTCCTAAACCCGATTCAACGAAGAGATCTAAATCTCTTACAATCAACAATATTCAAACAAATAAACATGATCAGTAACAAGAAAACTCATATTCAGTATCTTCAAAAGGAAATAGAATATATAAGGATTGAAAAATAATTAGTCCAGTCAAATGAAAAAATAACTCAATTAAACAACAAAATAATTAAAGAAGTATGCTCTAATCTTTCTAATGCATTTTGGAAAAGAAAAAAGCATATAATTCAACTACCTTATGAAAAATATTTTAATAAAAGATATATTCCAACAAAAGCCAGACCTATTCAAATGAACAAGGAATTATTAGAACATTGCAAAAATGAAATCCAAATATTTTTAGACAAAAAATTAATAAGACCATCAAAATCTCCTTGGAGCTGTTCTACATTTTATGTTAACAAGCAAGCAGAACTAGAAAGAGGAGTCCCAAGATTAGTCATCAATTACAAACCATTAAACAAAATTCTTTAATGGATAAGATATCCAATTCCAAACAAAAGAGACCTATTAAATAGGTTACATGATGCAAATATATTTTCAAAATTTGATTTTAAAAGTGGTTTTTAGCAAATTTAAATTGACGAAAAAGATTGTTACAAAACAGCATTCACAGTCCCATTCCTGCGCTACGAATGGAATGTGATGCCATTTGGACTCAAAAATGCTCTATCAGAATTTTAAAATATTATGAATGACATTTTTACCCAATATACAGATTTCATCATTGTTTACATTAATAATATCTTAGTTTTCTCAAAAAATGTTGATCAACATTTCAAATATTTAAATATCCTTTTGGACACTATCAAAAAAAATGGTTTAGTTGTTTCAGCCTCAAAGATGAAAATATTTCAAATCAAAGTTAGATTTTTAGGCCATAATATTTTTTAAGGAACCATAAAACCTATTGCAAGAGCAATAGGGTTTGCAGACAAATTTTCAAATAAATTAAAAGACAAAACTCAATTACAAAGATTTTTTGGATGTATAAATTATGTTGCCGATTTCTTTCCCAACCTTCGCAATATGTGTCAACCATTATACCAAAGGCTTCAAAAAAAATCCTCATCCCTGGACAGAGGACCATACTAAGATAGTTCAAATCTTAAAATAAAGAGTCAAAAATCTCCCATGTCTAGCCCTTCCAAATCCAAAAGCGTTCAGATATAAGTTATAGTGGCATACTCAAACAAAAAATAAAGTCCAACCCTGAACAAATAATTAGATTTCATTATGAACTTTGGCTACAAGCTCAAAAAAATTGCTCAACAATTAAAAAGGAAGTTTTATCTATTGTTTTATGCATTTCAAAATTTCAAGATGATTTATACAATAAAACTTTCCTTCTAAGAATTGATTGCAAATCCGCAAAAGAAGTTTTACAAAACCATGGAAAAAAATATAATTTCAAAACAAATTTTTGCAAGATGGCAAGCCATCCTTTCTGTTTTTGACTTTCAAATTGAATATATTACAGGAGAAAATAACTCGTTACCAGACTTCCTCTCAAGAGAATTTCTTTAAAATCATAATTCAATTCAATTACTTTTCCCAGGTGAATGTCAAAAGACAAAGGTGAAGGGAAAATTCAATCTGCAGAAGATTATGCAATGACCCTTAAACTCCATTCTCAATCTTCTTCAATCAATGTCCCAACTCAAAACCCTTTCGAAATTCTAGATGAAGATTTTCCTTCAATTTTCTATTATGCCGCTGTTTCAAAACCTCAAAATCCTCGCTCAATCCAACCTCCGGCTCTTCCTCAATCCCTTAATCAGAGACTCCAAAATACTTTACCAACTCAAACAAATCAATATTTTCCAAAGACTCAACTCGAACACATTTTCCTCACAAAACATAGAGAACCTCTCCCATTAGTCGGAATTCAAAATTTGGTCAAAACCACATTTCCCGACAATTTTTCAATGGCTTCCAGATGATATTCAAAGGACCCAAAAATTTTATGAATTCATTTTAGTACATTCAGGTTCTGCCCTTATTAATATGAAAAGTGTAATATTGGGCAAATCCAATATTCAAAGTGCAAAATTTTAAATATTTGTGACATAAAAGATTTTGGTTACACTTGTTATACTTCAAAACAATTTTCTCAAACTTTTATTCCAGCGGGCTATACTTATCAAAATTACAAAATGGCTTGGTTTAGAATCTTTCGTTTCCGACCTTTTGATCATTCTTAGTTCTTCCAATTTTAGAAAAAATCAAGAACTTTTTCTGCCTGGTTTTATAAATGGTGGCGCTTTTCGGAAGCACTACTGACATTTATCCAGCAAATGCCAAAGCATTATCTAATATTTATTCAAAACATTCAGAGGATGATCCTTTAAATGCAATTATAAATTTTTATTCAATTTGTTGATCTTTTAAGACCGCTCAATTTCTAGAACAACCTTATCCTATATCCTTAGTTCGAGAATTCAAGATTAAGTGGTGGAAAAAATACATTCTTGAATGTGATTGTACCACTGATTCATTATCAAAAATTTTCAAGAACAAAAATAAGAACAATCAAATTTTCAATCAGAAGTCTCCAGGAATTCTAAAAATCCCTTCTAAATCTTATCCTCAAAAAGCCTCACCATCAAACTCTTCATCAAAATCCAAATCCAAAATCTTAAAGGCACTCCTAACTCAGCTTCTTCAACAAATTCAAAATTCTTCCTCTAATGAAAATGATGAAGAAGTCAGTTCTAGACAAAGTGATCCATTCAATCTATTCTGATGATTTCTTACACTGAACAATTCAAAGAAACAAGGACAAAGGCTAAAGACAAAAGATGCACTATGGCTCAATAATTCAATACAGGACGGATGCAAAATTCAAAATGTGCACAGTAATACTCAATAATTGGAGATAAAGACAAAAGACATGTGTTGGTTACTACTCAAGGTTCAAATTATTGACGGTAACTGTTCGGATTTCAAATTCCGCATTTCAATTCCTGGGTCACAGACTTCAATTCAAATCGGGGTGCCGCTTCATCTATAAATGGGACGACCCGTCTTCATTCAAAGGCAGAGCGCAAAAAGAGAGCAAAAAATAACTTCTCAAGATATAAAACAATAGAAGAGCGAGTTTTTGTATCAAAATTTTATTTTGTAATTTTATTTCCAAGTGTTGTACTTCAGTTCTCCATATTCAATTTGTAAGCTTTATCTTTATTTCAAATTTATGTTTGTATTTTTAATTAGTATTTTGTACTCAACCTACATTTAAACTTCTCAATTAATAAATTTCATCTTTCTCGTCTTCTTCTATCTGTGTCACTGATCATGCCCCCTTTGTATGTGCTTTTCACGTTAAGAAATTAACAATTACAAATTTTAATTGTACAATAACTAAACTGACAAAATTAATAGTTAAGGGAATACATTGACATAATAGGCAAACAAGAATTAATAGTGCAAATAACATTTTTTATAGTTTATTTAATTATTATATCAGTTTTCATTTCTAGAAATTTGATGTTCAATGAAATAAACTTTAAACTTCTCCTATTGTTCTTCTCTTCTCGTAATCTCTCTTCTCCTCTTCTCATTGTATTTCTCTCTAATCTTCTTCTCATCATATATTCTTTCCCTAAGTCTATATACAATCTAAATAAATTGTATCAATTGGTATCAAAGCATACGATCCTTGCTCTAAAAAAAAATCATTTACGATCGAAATTCGATTTTGTTAGCATCGACACTATTTTGCAATTGAAGGACAATCGAAGAATTGAAGCATTTCGCTACCTGATCACGGTCAAGTAGTGCACGGTTTTCAAATTGATTGAGAAAATCAAAGCTACTGTAAGGATTGGAACTCTTTGATTTGTAAGAGATATGAATTTGAGCACCTTGAGTGCGAATTCGAGCATCTCAAGTCCCAGACAAAGTCAAGCTAGTATGGAGATGATTTGAAGAGTGAAATTTAGTATCGTATAGAAGCTGTTTGCCGAAATGCCAGACTACGTAGTTTCACATATATTCCAGTCAGGTTTGATTCAAGTTTAAATCCTCCAATGATACTACACTAAAGTCTCGAAGTTTATTCATCCTATAATTGAAGATGTTCTTTACCAAGTGTTTTCTCCTTATGGTCCTCTTGAAAGAATCGAAGTGGTCTCATCTTCCATGATTGAGGTTAAAGCTCGTATTAGCTGTTATACAAGGAGTGCAAATTTAGCCTTCATTTCATTGCATGTGAACCATGTATATGATCGATGTTGTATTTTAGACATCAACTACCTCAAGATTCGTAGCGAGACGGAAGTGGAGCTAAAGGTTATAGGCCCCAGTAATTTTCAAGATAAGGAGCCAAGATCTATGTCAATGGATCAGCCTTCTATTAGGGAAAACGACATTTCAAGACTCACAAGTGGCTATGAATACAACAACAACAACAAACCCAATGCCTGCAAGGGCTCCCGCAAAAGCAGGGTCGGGGGGGGGGGGGGGGGGTAGATGTATGCAGCCTTCCCCTTCAAGGGGCTATACTGAAGAGAGGCTGTTTCCGAGGACCCCCAGCCTGAGGGAAAGGTCCGCCGCAGAGAGCAAGAAACCTAGGAACAAAAGAGCACAAAGCAATCAAGACAGCAAACACAAAGCAGACAAGACACAAGACACAAGATGATTGAGACTCTGAATCCTGAGCTGAGTCTACTAGAAGGATATCAAAGGTTAAAAGATTTGAGCAGGCAAAACTATTTTCGTCGTTTAAATTTGACATTGCAGGTCAAGAGCAAATTCAGTTTAAAGGAAATTATGCAGTCTCTTCAGAAGTAATGGTTTTTCCCATCAAGCAATCGATCATTCATGAATCTACATTGAAATTCAATATAAAAGGATATTATATTGAATCTTTGCATGGAGTTTTCGTTGTGGTTCACGTTGTTGAACTCTTAAAGAAAATACTCACCTAGTGCCTCCGGAAAGAGCTAAAGATTTTTGGTGGAGGGATAAAATGTCAAAATGATTTCCGCAGTTTTCTGTTTGATCCTGGTGGACAAAGCATTCAAGGGAATTGTAGCTAAACCCTCTGATGGGTAGTTTGCCTATTTCTCACGATGAAGACTTTCAGTTGCGTTTCCTGAATTTTCATCCTTGAGGGCAAGGACGTTCTCGAGGGGAAGGAATTGTTACACACTCTTTTCTTTTTCCCACCTTATTTTCAATTTAGATTTTAGATTGTTCAATAGATTCTAAATTGTTCAAGAATGTTATAGAATATGATTCAAATATTTTGAAGGAAAAGGTGGTTAGTATTTCTAGATTGTTACAAAAATGTTCTATACATATTTGAATGATGTATTGAGTTTGATATTCAATGAAATAAACTCTAAACTTCTCCTGTTGTTCTTCTCTTCTCCTACTCTCTTCTACTCTTCTCCTCGTATTTTTCTCTAATCTTCCTTTCCTCGTATATTATTTCCTTAAGTCTAGATATAATCTAAATAGATAGTATCATAATGTGATAATATAGGAAAATAATTATTTAAAATATAAATACTTCCGTGCATCGCACGAGATAACACTCAGGGGTGTATTTGAGCAGAGCCTGAGCCTCGGAAAGTTCAAGCTCGAGCTCAGCTCATCAAAAGTTCGGGTTCGGCTTAGCTCGATCTAAATTCAACGAGCTCAAATTAAGCTTGTAATATTTTGGCTCAATTTAGGCTCGTTTGAGCTTGTTTAAGCTCGGGCTCGGTTCATTTGGGCTCAAATTTGGCTTCATTGGTTATATTTAATCAAAAATATTATATTAAGAAAAGCTCAGTTTGGCTCGCTTAGACTCGCCAGCTTACGAGCTCTCGATCTTCACTAGGCTCGGGCTTAGCTCGATAAGCTAAACAAGCCGGCTCGGCTAGGCTTGAGCTCAAAGCGAGGCGAGCCTTTCAAGCTTTATGACTACTTGCGAGCCGACTTGGCTTATTTACATCCTTACGAGAAATAGATACTTAGAAACTAGTTTGTTATTAACAATAAACTATGCTTTAGTCGTGACATTTTTATGAGCCCCTTTTCGTGTCATGCAGCATTGCTCGGCTATATGCTTCCAGGATGACACGCTTTTCAGGTTGGGGGTCCTAGAAAACAACCTATCTTTAGGGTAACATCCTAAAAAAGAAAGACTGTATATATTCATCTCCTAAATTCTACTTTTACGGGAGTCTTCGTGATACTGGAACTGCCGCTGCTGCTGCTGCTGCTGCTTTATTCCGCAGGAGACACTCCCACTGACACAAACCGCCTATCATCCTCCACTTCCAATTTTCACCATTTCCATGGCGTCTCCCCTCCAATTTCCCAATTTCTCTCTCTCCCCTCTCTCCCCATCACCAAACCCTAAATCTCTGCCCTTCAATTTCTCACTCTCTCTCTCTAACCACCGCAAAATCCTGTATCGATCACTCTACACCACTCAATTCACTTCAAAATCCTCGCTTTTTCGCCTGAAATTGCTCGCCGGAACTCCAATCGGAGAAACCGACGAGAATCCGGTGGTTAACGGTGGCGAAATCATCGGGGAGGATTCAGCGGCATTTGATTTCGGTGAGCAGAAGGTATCTTCATGGATTTACTTCGCGGTGATTCTAGGAGTTGTGTTGTTCGCGTTGAATGTACTGTGGATTGATGATTTGGCGGGCTTCGGGTTTGGGAAAGCGTTCATCAAGGGCGTTGAAAGCGTTTCTGGTAGTCCTGAGGTCAGTTCTTGGTAGCTCAATGTATTACAGAATTTCGATTTCCATTTCTGTTCTATATAGTGTTCAATTTGATTCTACAAAGCTTGGTTTCTTATTATTGATGATAGATGATGATGATATGGTACGAACCATGTTAATCAAACAATGAATCAATCACTCAATCAAACGATTCACAAATCAAAAGTAGTATATTTGTATAAAGTTAGTATAAGCTGTAGAATATAGGAATATTTACAAGTAAAGGTAATGTTTGTATAGTAAAAGGAAAGATGGGGGAGATAGAGAGGGGAGGGAGAGACGTAGAGAGAGAGAGAGGGATTCCTACATTCATCATACATACTCCTTCTCTACTAAGGTCCTGTATATAGAGTTTCGGGAGGGGTATAGTTTTTTTTTTTTTTTTTTTTTTGAGCACAATAGGGGTATAGTTGAAATGAAAATTTTAGCTTATTTATTAATACCTAAACTAACCCTCACTTAACCACTATATTTTGGATTATATGATACATTACAATCCAAAATGTAGTGGTTAAATGAGGGTTAGTTTAGGTATTAATAAATGAATTAAGTCCTTATTCCAAAAATACCCATCTCCTAATTCTATAAATAGGGACCTTTAGTGTAGGGGAGGAGTATGGATGAATCATGTGAGTCTATCTCTCACTCCCTCTGTAACTGGTCTCCCTCCCTTGTTGCTATCTTTTTACCCTCTCTTTCCTTTTACTATACAAATCTTACTTTATACTTGTACATCCTCTACTCTACAGTTTATATTAAATATACACATTATACTCTATAGATTCTAGTATTGGAGTGGTTTGATTGTTTGGTTGTTGATCTTTGAGTTGTATTGGTTGGATTGAGTGTTTTGAATTGATTTGAATTGTACCAAATGAATTTGTTGGTTTGGCCTATGCAATGAAATGTTAAGATTGCACATGTGAGTATAGTAAAATCTCTCATAGGAGTTGGAAGAGAGAAGAGATCAATATATAAGGCTAGTGAGTTATTTCATGCTAATTAGTTTTAGAATGAAATCTCACTTGGGCTTGTATGTGAACCTCATGTATGCAAACTCTGTGGATTGGGTCTAAAAGTCAGTGTAATTTAACAAGATTAAATAATACCATTGAAAGATGATTGCGCTCATATACTCCATTACTTGTACCCATCAATTTAAACTTTTGAGACAATTGGTTTCTTGCAGTAGTATTAAAGCCTTATTGACTGAGAGGTTACGAGTTTGAATCCCATATATTTCAAGCACAAGGTATAAGTGGATTAGTGCATTATCTATGCTTCAAGCCTAATCAGCAATTGTGTGAGGGGCATATTAGAGTATGTAGAATCATTTATGAACTTTCACTCATTAGCTTAAACTTAGGAACAGTTAGTTTCTTGACACTTCCTGAGAATTTGCTTGGACCTGGTATTTTGACCCATGGATTTTGAATTGAGTGGATTTGAACTTTTCTTCAAACGTTATGCTAGGAATGGGGAGGGGGAAACCCCCAATCCAAAATGCACACAATGCTAAAGTCCAAGGACGGAAATCTATCATTTGGAATGAGTTGTTTGTTGGATGCCCATTGATTCAAGGTATTAGGGCGTGTTTGGTCTAGAGGTGGCCACGGGCCGGGTGGGCCTGGTCCCCCTCCCACCCAGTTTTTTTTTTTAATTCTTGAAAATTTTACGAAAAATGACACTAATGGGATTCGAACCCCACCCCTCTAGCATGCAAAACACCCTTATTACCATGTGAGCTAGAATTTTTTTGTGATTTTATTGGGTAAAAAAATAATTTAACATACTTTACAAAAAAAGGGCAAAAAGTTGATACAAAATTGGCACTAGTGGTATTGGAACCCCATACCTCTAACATATAAAGTTCACCATTACCATGTAAGCTACAATTTTTTTGTGATTTTATTAGGTAAAATTAGTATATATACTTATATAATAATAAAAAAAACTTAATGGGCCCGGGCCTGACCCGCGCCAGGCCCGACCCGGCCCACTGGCCGCCCCTAGTTTGGTATTGTCTTTTGTTTGCAATTTTTGGTTTTTGAAAAATCTAAAACTAGGTTTTGGAAATGGATTTTCTAGTTTGTTTTCCCCCAATTTCTTCCGAGTTAGAGTGAAAATTGAAAATAAGAAATCAAAACCAAGAAAAAATTCATCTTTTGAAACTTGATTTCGAGTTTCTTTAAAACCAAATAGTCTAAATAGAAAACGTTACCAAACAGGACCTTTGTAAAACTGGTTATTATGTTTGAAAAATATTCCATTAGATATCAAATTAGTGATTATGTCAGTTGATACCATGGGCCAGTATCAACTATGAACTTTTTGGTGGATGGCTCATAGCTATGAACCGGGAACTAATAATATAGGCCGTCAAAAATTTCTCCAGCAATTTCCAATTTTGGGGGCTTTTCAGGATTGGGCTCCTTTGGAAATAGCCTCCCTATAGGTGTGAGGTTGTGTACATTTCACTTTTCTCGGATCCTGCCTTGGTGGGAGCCCCTTTGAGGCACTGGGTTTGTTGTTGGTGGTGGTGGTGGTGATTGCCTTGTTGCAGAGTCCTTCAATAGGAAAAGTACAATGCGAGCCTTGCTGTCAAGCTGAGTTGAGACATCGTCAGTTATATGCTTTACTAAGTAAATACGAGAATCATTTATCTGATCAGGCACTTAAAGCTTCTTCATAGACTATTGACATTGCTCATCTGTTTGCTTCTCATTTTTTTTTAAATGGTAAAGACAAGAAAGGAACTTCAGCGCCCGCATATCTGTTTGTTTCTCATATAGATGAGGGAGTGCCTCTCCGCTTATTGAAAGCACAGTACTATGTTTTGAGATCCCTTGTGGGCTAATATCTTATACCTGTAAATGTAGTAATAAGTCTTAGAAAACGTAGAAATAAGGGTTATGTAATTGTGTTAGAGGGCATTGTGAATTTTATTTTTCTTTTCTAGCTTAAAAAAAAAAAAAAAAAACCCTTAATTTTCTTTAATTTATTCATTCAGGTTTGATTTATCTTGTTGATTTTGCAATTCATTGGTATGTCTATTTGCATTTAACAGTTCTAAAGATTCCTCGAAGTGGCAGGGATGTATCTAGTTTTATCTTAAATGCAAAGTGGATAGCGTTTGAAGCAGTCACAACGGTGCTTCTCTATTAGTCACTAGTGTTAAAGAGTATAAAACCATTTCTTAAGCTTTCTCCCATTTTAAGCTTTTGGTATAATTGATTTCTTGACGTGGTGAATTTTGCTAACTAAGAGGTCATAAGTTTGAATCCGAATAACACATAATTTAAGTACAAGGTATGAGGTGATTGTGCACTATCCACGCTTTCAAACCCAATGGGTATTCGTGTGTGTATGTGTGGTTTTTTTTTGGGGGGGAAGGTTTTGTTAGAGCGAAAAACCATTCATGAGCCGTCACCCATTAACTTAAACTTTTGATATGGCTGGTTTTTGAAAACTAGGACTACCTTTCCTGGTCTCTTAATAAGCCATTGAATTGCTGGACTTGTCTACTTACTTGACAAGGGTAGTTTCTTACATGAATCTTCCAAAAATATGTTTCTTTATTCAAATCTTTGTCAAATTCCGTTGCTTATCTTGGCAAGACCTTGAAGATTTCTGGTCTACGAGCCTGAAGCTTTATATATTATGTTGCAGGTTGTCATGCTGAACCTTACTATCATATTTGCTGCTGTCCACAGTGGACTTGCCAGTTTCAGGAACCTGGGTGAGAAACTCATGGGAGAGCGTGCTTATCGTGTTCTATTTGCAGGGGTCTCTCTACCACTAGCTATGAGCACTGTAGTAAGATTCAGTCCCTTTTTTTTTTTACTAAAAGCTTGCAATGAAATAATGGGGTTGTACATTTTTGTTGTGCTATTTCCTCTTTAATTCAAATATAACACGAGATTTTGGGGCATTTATGCTTTTCAGGTCTATTTCATCAACCACCGATATGATGGGGCACAGCTATGGCAGCTCCAGAGTGTTCCCGGAGTTCATCAACTCGTCTGGGTCTTTTCGTTTATATCTTTCTTTTTCCTCTATCCTTCAACCTTTAATTTATTAGAAGTAGCGGCAGTTGACCGGCCCAAAATGCACCTGTGGGAAACCGGTATCATGAGAATTACCCGGCATCCACAGGTATGTAATAAAATTATTTATCTCGATGTAGAATGTAGTAAGGGTTCATTTACCAGGCACTAATATAACCAGATCCCATTAGAACTCTGAAATTAAGTGTGCTTGGGCGAGAGTAGTACCAAGATAGGTGACCTCCTAGGAAGTCCTCGTGTTGCCAACCGTATAAGGTTGGGGGTCCTCGGAAACAGCCTCTTGGCGGGATTACACCCTGAAGGGGTAAGGCTGCGTACATCCATCCCTCCCAGACCCCGCTTGCAGGAGCCCTTGAGGCACTGGGTCTGTTACTGTTGTTGTTGTTGATGTAGAATGTAGTAAATTATTTGGTGAGTCCATTATGTCCGCTGTTGCTATCTTATTTTATTTCTGCTATTCGTAAGTATATCGTGAAATCGATCCATAGATATTGTGAAATTTAATGACTGAACACCTTCGATTCAAAAGAAAAGAATTCCAAATTGAGCATGTTTTACTAATTTTATGGAATCCTTGATGTTTGACTAACTCTGCATGTGCTATTTGGCTCGTCCTGGGCCCTGATCTTACATCTTCTTGACAATATTCTTATCTTTACCCTGGTGCGTTCACTTGTTTATTTATTCATACATGTTATTGTACTATAAGATATGTTGACAAGATTGTAATTCTTTGGTGTATTTGGTTAGAAACGAACGTTAGGATTTTTAGAGACCAATATGAACCAATGAATACTTTGTGGGATAAGGTGGTGTTTTAGGAGCTTTTTGGGTTGCATAGTGTTGGCTGATTTGCAAAGAAATTGGAAGGCTTTTATAAAGGAACATACCTAGTGCCTCAAGGGCTCTCGCCTACGCAGCTTCTGGGGGGAAAGGATGTATGCAGCCTTTTCCCTTCAAGGTGTTAACCTGAAGAGAGGCGGTTTCCTAGTGCCCCCAACCAGAGGGTGAGGACTTCCCAGGAGATCACCCATCCTGGTACTACTCTCGCCCAAGCACGCTTAACTTCGGAGTTCTAATGGGATCCGGTGACAGCGTGTTGGTGCCCTCTTTGGTAAATTGGAAGGCTTTTGTATTATTAGTTTTTGGGCCTTTATTTGACGACTGAGGACATCTTGTTCTTAACTCTTTGTACATTCTTTCTCTTTTAATGATATTTCTTTTTAGATAAGAAAGATATGCTGATAAGGTCTGCACTTTTTGAAAGATGGTTGGACAGGTTATTTGGTGTCTTGCTCACACAGTATGGATTGGAAATTCCGTAGCAGTTGCTGCCTCTATTGGCTTAATTGGGCATCATTTATTTGGTGTTTGGAATGGCGATCGAAGGCTAGCTTTACGATATGGGCAGGCTTTTGAAACTGTGAAGAACCGTACAAGTATCATTCCTTTTGCTGCTATAATCGATGGGCGACAGAAATTGCCAAGAGATTATTACAAAGAATTTATCCGGGTGCCATACTTAACTATCACTGCTGTAACACTGGGTTCCTACCTTGCTTACCCACTTATGCAGTCAGCTAGTTTTCGGCTACACTGGTAGCGCACGAGTAGTTTATTTTCCGGAAATCTTGATTCTGAATGGAATCTTGTACATCCTTTGTCTCTCAATAAAATTTCTTTTTTCGATAAAAGGATTATGCAATGGAGATCAACATTTTTTCACAACGGTAAGGAAGCCATATGGGATGCACAGGAGGGAAACCGTCCCCAAATCCCCTTAAACTCCTCAATCGTAGGTGTCGGGCATCACCTTACAGAGACTTTACAAGCTGAGCTAATTGGCGCTTTCATGGAAATCAGCATAGAGGTGTGGGAAGCATATGGATGCACATGGTCTCTACCCGGTCGTCTTTTCCCATTGTATCATGAAAATCATGCAGCCGCTCATTTTGGAGCTTGAAAGATTGGTGCGGTGAATCCTTCTCTTAAAACAGTAGCGTAAGGGGTAATTATTCACGAGGACAATGCATCAAACATTTTCTCTTATTTTGCAGCTTGATATGGTATGTTCCTCTTTACACCCTCTTGTCCATTAGTGATGAATTGTCCATACATTTTATATTGTACTGGGATAAATCTTGCCTTGTAAAAGCACCACTGACTATTAATATACAGCTCGCTATACCAAAATGCACCTTTTGATACAATTTTCTGTTCACTTGTTTTTGTTCGGGGTTGTGCCTAGTGGATTTGTTTTACTTTCATAGCTCTGCTAAATATATGTTTTGGACCCGTTTGGTGTGTGCGAAGAACCTTGATCTTTGATATTGGATTTGAGGAATTGCTAGATCGGAATAACAAACTTACCAAAAAAATTGTAATAACAAGAATAGACTTTGAAGAGGATGACATGTATTGTAACTTATAATTGCCTGTCTGAAAAGGACATCTCTATTAGTGCCAGTTGTTCGTATGGCTTCGTTTGTTTTGATGGAGAAATATTTTCCTTCATTGGACTTCCCCTCAATGAAAGGGGAAAACATTTTCCTTCCATCATGATCTGACACTACATGCTTTACTTCAATCTCAACTTGGCTAAGCATGAACCTCATACAAATTTATAGAATGAAACTATTTTATTTAGAAATTTGAAAAAAAAAATAAAAATATTTCTAGTTGAAAATAATTTGTGAAGAAGAATTTTCTAGTAAATCAAATGGAGCCTTTCCTAAGAGGAAGTACTGAATGTGCGTTGGCCTTAACGATAGGATCATAGGACTAGCACTGAGGGGTGGATTTTTTTTCATCTGTGTTGGTTAACAAGATATTAGCTACAAGTATATGTAGGGGAATGTTTGATAGCTTCTGCTTTGCGAACATTTAGAATGGGTGGCTGTTGAGCTCTTCTGAGTTCTACTGAATAATTTTAAAGTTTTGGTCGATATATATATTTGGGATGCTATGTCTATGTGCATCCCTTTAGTAACAACCTCTCTACAGGATAGCTCCCTGCAGGGGTATGGCTGTGTACATCTTACCCTCCCCGGACAATGCCTTGGTGGGAGGTTCTTTAAGGCACTAGGTGGTGGTTGTTGTGTCCTGTGCAAACTGTTGTATTCTTTCATAAATGTTTGTGATAATGTTACTTAGTCTTTACCATTGAACTATGGTCTTATTTGCCCAGCAGTTGAGGATAATGTGATTTAGCCTTTATTATTAAGTGTCTATCTAGGGCGGTCCTAAGATTTTAGGAGTTTAAAGCAAGTTTGATTGATGGACCCTTTTTCTGATAAAGGAGGTGTTTAGATCAACTCAAGCATATATTGATTAATCCATATTTTATATTATTATACCAACTAATATGTGGGTATTTTATATTAGATATGTAATATACGTTTATCATGAATTATAATTAGGTCGCTATTTTTTCCACTTTTGAATAAAGATATATGGTAGCAGTAAATAGATAATATAAATTATTTTCAAGGAGGGACCATTAACAAATTGGGCGCTCCAAGCGACTGTTTGGGTTATTGGAGTCTTGACTGACCGTGAGTCTATCTTTGTATTATTATTTTTTTGATTTACCGTGTGTATCATTTATGTCCCTCTGATTGTATATTGTCTTCGTGAAAAGTCACTTCCGCATAGATCCCCTCAAAGCTCATAGTTTGTTATTGCCCTCAAAGGAGCCCGTCAGGGAACAATTTTTTTTTTTTTTTTTTTTCCATTTTCTTTTGCCTTCATTTCATTTCAGGACAAGCAGAACCTATGTTTAATTGTAGGCGTGAACACATTCTAAAAATAGGGGTGTAAAAGAACTAAACATTTGATAAACAACACGTGTTTGAAATCAATTAAAGATCGCCTGTGTTTGTTTTGGGAGCTTGATACCTCATAAAGCCAAGTTCGAGCAGACTTGATAAGTTTAACGAGTCATGTTTGAAGGGGGTGCTCAACTCATAAATGTTTGCAAACAGTCTTAGAAGGGCTTGTTAATGGCTTCTTAGCAGCCGATATTAGCTTAGATATGTTTTGGAAATGGCTCGATAGTAATTCAAACAGCAAGCTCGATAACGAACTCGACTCAATAGCTCACTTGGCTTGATAACGAGCTCCATTCAGCTCGATTAGGCTATCAAGCCGAGTCAAGCAGAGTACCGAATACGATAATAACTTATCAAAATGAGCTCAAACGAAGATTCAAATGTTCAATAAAGCTTGAGCTCAAGTTCAAAAAGGAGGTGTTCGGCTCAACTTGGCTCATTTACGCCCCTTTCTAAAAGCAAAGCCAATGGTTCTTGTAAGCGTACATTTGTCATTAAAACCAATGAACCTTCACAGCGATTTATATATGGTTGACATCACCCATAGTGTAGGATACAAACAACTCAATTAGCAAAATATTTTGTGATACAAACAACTCCAATCGAGGAAGAGCGTCTTGATATCGGCTTGATAGAGTACGAACTTCCCTATGCTCGAGACTGTCTATTTATTGCCGATGACAAGGCTTCAATAAGCAATTTTGAGGATGATATGATTCCTAATACACCAAGAATGGACCCGAGCGTGATGAGGACCATATTTAGGATAAGACGGGATTTCGATAAATCACCCTTAAAAATCTTGGTATAGAATATGCAAGGAAGGATGATACAAATGGTGACGCTAACGAGGGATCCCGTGAGGCTGAGAATATACCGGAAATAGGGCATAGAGAGGGCTAAGGCTAATATAGCTAGGAGAAGGATCGAGCCTACGCTACCTCGTATAATCATTCTGTTTCTTGGTGTGACCGAAGGAGGGAGAATGTTTTCTAGTTGAATGGCAAATGGGGCAAATTCGAGCGCATATTTGGTCATAGGGGTTAATACGGATGCCCATAATGCTATTTTCGTAACTAGGAGGTGTTGAGGCATGCTGAGGGTGATTTGTGGGCTGACTCCGGGTCCATATAGCTTCGCTCCCATGAACGCCAACCCCGTGTATAGTGATGTGACTATTGTGAAGCTCACAATAGCTACCTGAAACCGAGTTGTGAAAGAAAAGAACATTAATCTAGTTGATCAAAGTGAAAATGTGAAAAAGTTTATTTCATAATAGCACCAACTTTTGAAGGGTTGTTTGGTATTGTTTTCTATTTGTCATTTTTAGTCTTAAGAAGTTAAAGTCACGGTTTTGAAAATGAGTTCTTTTTTTTTTTTTTTTGTTTTTTTTGGTTTTTGATCTTCTGTTTTTACCTTTCACTCAAACTAGAGAAAAGCTGAGACCCAAAAAAAAAAGAAGAAAACAAAAAAAGCCAAAATCATTACAACATGTGATTTTTGATTTCCAAAAAACAAAAACTGCAGATAGAAAATGCTATCAAACAAGCCCTAAGTATTATCAAGAGAAATAAGTTGTGACCGACCTTTGAGAACTTGGATGGATCTTTCATGGCCTTGTAGATGTTAGGGAAAACAATATGACCTGCAAAACTAAAGACATAAAGGCCTGAAATACTGGGAATCTTGTGGAGTTGAAGCACGGGTATGGTCGCATTCGCTTTCACCCCACCAAGTATCCCTGTACTTGCAACCGTCATGAAAATGACAATCGACATGACAATCCCTGCAGTTGAAAGAAATGATATGGACGATAAATCTCTCAGCCATAAACTCGGAAGTGTCACCAAGACTGCTATCACAGTTAGTAGCCGTGATTGAGACAGTTCTATTAGGGGCACTTTTAGTGTAGTCCCTGTAAATACTTTACTCAAGTTGTCATGAAGTGAAATTGTATAGGACACAAGCGCCATGAAAATCTCGACATATATAAATGTCGCTGCTATGATTTTCCCTTTTGTCCCAAATGCGTGTTGTCCAATGTCGGTGTAGCTTCTGGACTTGGGATTCTTATCAAGGCACTTCCCAAGTAGATGGGCGCTATAGGTGCATATTATTCCGAGTCCTATGAGTAGGAAGCCCGAAGCCCAACCTCCTGTTTGTAAGGCATAGGGCGTCGATAGTTGGCCTAGACCTGTTCAAACACATCAATACAAAGGCCGTTAGGTCATTCATATGACTTTGATTTTTATGAGAGCGAAGATACGACGTGATGGAGTGGTGGTCATTTTTGGTTTAGGCTCTATTTGTTTTGACTGAAAATATTCGTCTTAGTTTTATTTTTTCTTTGTATAACTTCATATGTTTTCTTTCACAGAAGAAAACGCTTTTTGTCATAATCTCACATTATATGCTTCACTTTCACCTCAAAATCACTGTGTGTGAACCTCATACAAATTTATAAAATCGAAACCATTTTCTTTAGCTAGAAAGACAAATTTTTAAGAATATTTTTGAGAATGAAAATCACATAAAGAAAAATGCGTTCAGTTGACCCGAATAGAGCCCTTGAGTAGGCATTTTGATGAGGACAAAGATAAGAGCATGATGCAGTTGTGGTCATTTGTGGTTTAGGATAGACATTTGGGCTCTATTTGGTTCAAAGGATAACAGTCTTTTAGGAAATTTTTTTTTTCGCATAATATTTTCAATTAAGAGTGTTATTTTTTCTATAAACTTATATGAGATTTAACCTTGGCTAAGTTGAGATTAAAGTGACGCATATGACGTGACATTATGATAGAGAACATCTTTCTTTCTGTGAGGGAAGTAAATTTTCCACCAATGGCATCAGAGAACATTTTCTATATTTATGGTTGTTGCTATAGAATTATGTAAAAAAACAATAAAATTAAGACAAAATATTCTCCTTCAAAACAAACTAGGTTTTATAACTGGCATTTTGTTACCTATGAGCATCCCAACCATGTTGATGACAGCGTGAGTGAAAGAACTATTTGCATTCTCCTGTGGCTCATCAGTAGACAACTCATTTAGGCTCTTCAAGTTCCCACTACTATTCGAACATTTGCACACTTTATTTTCCTCAAGACAAACGTCACAACTCACCCTCTCTATCGCTGACGTTGTTTCGTACATTGTTTCACTTGCTACTTGATTTCTATGTGGGTAACCTGGTCCGAGACATGGTAGATTTCCTGAAGAATTTCCCTCCTTAACCCACATTGTTTTTTCTCGAATTTGTCTAAATTTGTGGCAATCGAGTGAGTTAAATCTCTCTCGTTTGACCCCTTAAACTTTCACCTGATTCTTTTGTGTGTCTTTGCCTGGGAAGCTGAAGTTGAAGAGTGTATATATATAGTTCAAGAATTTTGGTATACGTTACTGTTGCTAGTAGTGTTTTTCAGGAGTTCAAATGAGTTGCTAAATGTTTGTAGAATCCTGACTACGAGCGTCATGTGCTTTGGTCTGGGAATCTTTTAAAAAATTTCCACTTTAGTGTTTGAAAAAAATAATAATTTCTAAAATGACATCCACGTGGCGAATTACACCCACATGGCAAAATCGCTATTGAAGCATGGCAAAGTCCGCCTACATGGACGTCATCTTGGGACATACTTTGTTGGGAATGTATCACTTAGGTAACCTAAGATTTGACTATATATCACTTAGGTATCTCATTTCAATATATATACAGTGAAGCACCTTGAGGACCTGAGGTTTGGCGATGTTATGGCCTAGATACTCTGGAAGCTAATGAGTTTTTGTTAAAATATTGTGAACTTTCGCTCTAAAATACTTATGTCGTACATAACTAAGAAATTAAATATATATATAATGTGTTTTTTTGAACATTTAGCATATTGTGTGAAAAATCAGTGGATTCTAATGGAAGATACATGTGTATCAATGAAATAATGTGTTTTGTTAGCAATTTTTGATTAAAAAAAATGATGAGTTTGTGACAGAGGACACCTATATATCTTTGGAATTATGTTCCATATCAGTAATTTCTGATGAAAATCCGTCGGATCTTAGCAATTGGTACTTGATTGATGAAATTGTCAGGGTATTTGAGTGAGAAAAATTTTAAATCTCAAGGTACTTCATAGTATATATCAAACCACAGACAACCTAAGTTATAAATTCCTATTTTTTGAGCATTTTTTTTTGGGAAAAGGCTCTTAGGTTTGCCTGAGTGAAAAAGGTGGTAGTGGTCTCCATCCACTACTACATATAGCATAACCAATGGGTATAGGGAATCCAACGGATTCACAAGGAGGAATTCCAGAAGCTTTCTAGAATCCAAATATCACAACCTAAGGCTATGTTTTTTTGCTAACAAGGAACCCAGTTACCCGGAAAATCCGAGCCCATGTGGAGACCTATACACCATAGGAGATAGTTAAGTCAGGGATTCCTCAGGGAGAGGTTCAAAGGGGGGAAAAAGAGGAGATTGGGGGGGGGGGGGGGGGGGGGGGGGGGGGGGGGGGGGGGGGGGGGGGGGTGTCAAGCTTCAGACCTTTTGGCCTATAGCAATACTCTATCCCCTCACTTGCCTCCTACTTTATTTTGACTGAAAACGTTTTTGGTCTTTATTCTAATGTTTCTTTGCATAATTTCATAGCAATAATTACAAATATTGAAAAGTATTGTCATCCATTGAGGGGAAATCTACTTTCTCTTATTGAAAGGGGAATACGTTTTCCATTACATAGGTGAAAATGTTTTCCATCTTGATCTCATGATATATGCTTCACTCTAATCTCAACTTCTCTGAGTGTGAACCTTATACAGATCTATAGAATGAAATTATTTTCTTTAGCTTGAAAGACAAAAAAACTTAAGAAACAATTTTTTTATTGAAAATGTTTCCCTTTGAACCAGACAGAGCCTAATGTGGACACCAGTGATTTCCGATACTGCTTTTGTCTGTTGGCATACAACAAAAAAACAAGAATTTAAGCCTTTTTTTCTTCTCTAGGTTTCCAAAGCCATATAACATAGAGTGATTCTGATATTCATGTTAGTTTAGATTATTAAGGGCTTGTTTGGTGTCATTTTACGTTTTAGTTTTTGGTTTTGAGAAATTCTGGAAACTGAAAAAAGGAAAGGAACATACCCAGTGCCTCAAGGGCTCCCGCCTACGCAGGGTCTGGGGGGGCGGATGTACGTAGCCTTCCCCCTTCAGGGTGTTAACCTGAAGAGAGGCTATTTCCTAGTGCCCCCAACCTGAGGGTGAGGACTTCCCAGGAGGTCGTCCATCCTGGTACTACTCTCGCCCAAGCACGCTTAACTTAGGAGTTCTAATGGGATCCGGTGACGGCGTGTTGGTGCCCTCTTTGGTGCACGCTTAAATTCTAGAAACTAGTTTTTCTTATTTTTGGTTTCCCATTTTCTGTTTGCAGTTGAACTAGAGAAGAGCACAAAACAAAATCCTAAAAACAGAGACAAGATTTCCAGAAATGGTGTTTTAAGTTTCTCAAAAACCAAAAATTGAAAACATAAAAAGGATTCTGAATGAGCCCTAATCGAACATGAGTCTAATCATGACATTGGGTGATCTGGTTGTGTATGATGATATTTTAGCAAGTGTAAGGTTAGGTTGCTGTAGAGTGGAATGCATGTGGCTTGGAAGGTAACAGAGATAGGCTCCATTTACGCGAGTTTTCCTTTTCCTAATGTGCTGGTGACATACTATAGGATTGTTTACGTCCCAGGTCTTTGTACTTTATTTGTTGTGTCAATCTGGTAGTTGAACTTTTTGTTATGTCAGTTTAGTCCAATGATGAAATTAAAATTGAGTTGATGACGTAATTTTTAAAGATAGGGCCATGGATACTAGGTCAATGAATGAGTTTGTATCGAGTTACTTGTAAGTGCCATGATCATACAAGAACAACAGCAGCTCAATGCCTCAAAGAGGCTCCCGCCGCGGCGAGATCTGAGGAGAATAAAATCTATACAGTCTTACGCCTATAAGGACTAAATTAACATGATCATGTGGTTAAAATATATGTCATTGGCTTAGCTTTAATTTTCTTAAGAAAAATAAATTGTACGTGGACTAAATTTACACTGTATTCTTATTTTGAGTTTGAGGAGTTTGAAACTTGGGACAGGAAAACATGATGCCAACCCAAATTGGACAGACCGTGAGAAATGACTCTTGCTTACAAAATAAAATGAGGCTCTGAATTAATTTCTGAAATTCCTCGTAGTAGATCTAATAATTATAGAAGATATGATATTTTGTTAGATTTTGTTAGGCTACTCGTTAGGATGAAGATATAATCTTTTAAATATTTTTAATTTAGTTAATTGAATAATTTAGTTATCTTTCTTCCAGTTTCTTAGTTGAGTTGATTTAGTAATTGTCTCCTTAGTTACCCAATATTATCTTAGGAATTATTTTGTGCCTATAAGTGTAGCTTATACAATTTCATTATTTTTGGGTTTTGAAAGAAATACTATTGAATTGTGTTTTTGGATAGTAAGTTGTGCGAGATCTCGTCTGATTAGGATTTAGTTATCCAAGAGTTTCATTTGGGTTTTGTTGGGGCTCAACTTGTAAAATTGATTTATTAACCATTTTTAGGGGAAAAATATATACTTAAGTTCATATTGGAGTACATATTATTTTGAAAAACAATCTATTCATGATCTAGTAAAACTGTTGGGCGTCCTGTGTGGAGTCTAGTTTATTCTATAATAGGCTAGGTATGTGGGGTGGAGGATTGGGTCAACTTAGGGTGCTGTCCGGCACAGTAGGGTTTGTGGGGGGGGCGCGCGCGCGCGCGCACACACATATATGTGTGTGTGTAGGTGTTATATGATAGAAGAAAAGAATTCTCTTATATTCTTTCTACAAGATAGTGGAACAATCTATCGAATATCGTGCACATAGGCACAATTTGCCAATTTAAGTTAAACCTTGTTGTCTTGTTTTAATTCTTTTTATTAAATTTTCTGTTGTTTTGTTTTTGTTTCCCTAACATTTGTTTTGCGTGGGCTCTCCAAATTGTGTATCCTTAGTATTACTCATTACTGTTATAGAGCAGAGTGGATAATTATGTCAGATGCAGATGCCTTATGTATTGTTATAGATTTCGATTCATTAAAGTTGGAGACTTGGGAGTTGTATGGGTACATTTAACCGTGTAAATGAGCCGAGCTAGCCTGTCAAGTGTCAAACATTTAGCTCAGCTAGAGCTTAGCTTAAAGCCTAGAAGTTTTGAGCTCAAGCTCGGTTCTATCATCGGCTAAAACATAAGCTCAACAAGCTTTAACCTAACCTCATTGAACATGCAAGAGATGAATTGTGTTCAGTTACAAATTTCAATGTTTGAGTTGTATATAATAACAAAGCTTCGGGGCTGTTTTAAAGAAGTAAAAGTGCAGGGGTCAGTTGTGTTTAGTTGTAAAGTTCAGAAGAGGTGTTGTATATAGTTAAAAGTGTAAGGAGTCTCTTGTGTTTCATACAGTCTTACGGATATTTTATGAAGTCCTTGGGGGATATTCTGTTGATTTCTTGCTCCCAGAAAGGCAAGCAAATGCTGTGATTTCCTGCAGGATAGAGACGTGTGTGTGGCCAAATAAGTCAGGTGAGATTGTCGTGAGAAAAATTCAAATGGGTGAAATTAAATTTAATGTTCAATTTGGGTAAAGATACTGGTTTGTTATATTTGAGTTCCTTAGACGTGCTTCATTTGTCATTCTAGCTTGCCTCTGTGTTAGGGCGGTAGACGAATCTAATGTTACCTACTAGTATTTGAAATTGATTACGGTTCGTTCCTTTTTATTATTGGGGCTTGATAGCTTATCGAGCTGTGTTTGAGCAGGTCTGATGAGCTTAATGAGTCAAGTTCGAACAGGTGGGTGTTGGACTTGTTAATGTTCGCGATCAGGGGGTTTTTTTTTTTGGGATCACATACAACAGGGGAGAGGGAAATATCTAATATACTACAAATACCATTCTCGAACCTGGGGCCAATGGAGTGGCACTCCAATCCCCATACCATGGGGACCCCCAAGCAGATGGCGCGATCAGGTTTATAAGGGCTTTTTAAGAGCTTGATAAGAGTTTGTCAAGGTCTCATTAAGGACTTGTTAATTAGTAGTAGCTCGTAAATGGTAGAATAATAGCTCGATAGCCAGCTCAATTGGATAACAAGCTCGGCTTGGTCATAAGCTCAATTCAATTCAAGAACAAGCTTAGCTCGGCTCGGCTCGGCTCGTTAGCCTAATCGAGCATGATGAATTCGAATCAAATCGAGCTTGAACAAAATTCAAAAGCTCGATAAGAGCTCAACTCAAGCTTGAGCTCGAGTTCAATTAAGGGAGTGCTCTCACTAGGGTTGTTTAAACCCTACTCTATGTTTCTTTTTGTGTTTTCTATTACAGATAATGAAAAGGGTTGAAATTAAATTTATTTTAAATTTAGGAATTCTGAAGTTATGTCATCTTGTTAACTATCCTAAAGGTTTAAATTGTTTGGCAATGGCTTAATTGTTTTTATATTATCATATTGCTTTTCACACAAATGGGCGTTGGTTTAAAGATTGGATGATGCACAAGAAATTAATATTAGTAACCTGAGTTGGGATTGCCGAGATTTGAACTTGTGACCTCTTAATCAACCAGTTTTATTACCGATTATCTCAAAAGCTTGAACTCTTAGATGAAAACCTGAGAATGATTTTATATTCTACCTAGTATGAGGAAGGTCATTCTCATCTTGTCTACAAGCAACGACGTGAGAGGATCCAAAATAACATTTCAGGGATGGAACAAACCCACCCTAGCTTTTCAGGTTCAAGGCTCAATTTAGCAACATCTGCTTGAGTACTTGACTGTGTTTAGCATGTTTAGACTAAATAATAAACCCACCATTTCCCGATTTGTGCGTGCCATTCTTGCGTAGGGGTCATGCTAATCTTCCCTATATAATTCCAATTTTATCGGATGTCTCCAAAGAGACATGTAATTTTAGTAATTACATATGGGTATTTTTTGTCTTGAAAATATTTAATTTTTTGTTTTTGAAGAAGCACAAAATTTATATTTCTACTCAAAAGTGTAAAAATAGTTTCTGCTTTTTAAAAAAATACTATTTTACTTTGGCCAAACGCCATTAGAATTTCATAAAAGTGGTTTTTAATTAAAAATAATAATAATAAAAGTGATTTTTACCAAAAAAAAAAAAAAAAATTCCCTATTAAAGCCAGGTCAAACAGCTTCAACGTAGATCTTGACCCAAAGGAAGGACAGGGTTTGGGCTTGTTCTTGTACTTAAAAGTCATGGGCCGAGCCCACCTGAAGCAGCTCGTCCCATTGTTGAGGGAATTGAATTGCTGAGCAAACTGCACTAGGATTTATAAATTTATTAATTATATCAATTTGTTTTTTAATATATTACTATTATTTAGGCTTGCCGAGTGCACGGGTCTAAGCTGAACTATTATCGAGCTTGACTCGTTCAGGTTAACTTGCCCGCTGTGTTCGACTTAGGCTCGTGATGAGTCGAACTATATGAGCTTTAAGCTGGCTCATAATGCTTCAGGAGTCAGATCGGTAGATTTACTCCCATATGGATAAAAGTTAGAGTTACTTATATCAACGGTTTCTAATATTATGTTTGTCTAAATTGATCTCTTATCTTCTTCTCTAAAATAGTCTTTAATGTTTATAAGTTTATTTCAATAGATAATTCATGAGCTAATGGGGTTGGTGCAGTACTCTCAACATCAAAGCAAGTGGTCTTGGGTTCAAAGCTCATCATCCGCTCCTTAAGTGTTAGTTTTCCTCTTTAAGGATGATATTATACTATCCAAAAACAATAAAACAGGCCTGTTATTTTTTTTTCGTATTTGAAATTTTCCTCTATGTTTTATTTTCTAACGAAATTAGTCTCTCAAATTTATAGTTTGTACATAACTTCAATCACGGAAAGAAATACAAATATTGTCATAAAATAAAGTGTAGAGACAAGATCAAGTAAAAGCAAAGATGGAGAAGTAATTTCCGCGAAGTTACAAACTGCGGAAACTACTTTAACCATTCCCGCCCGTGTCCTAATGGTGGAGGAGGTGATGACCTTAGCCAAAGCTCGCGAGTTCGAAGCTTGGTAGAGAGAGAGGGAGAGAGAGGAAATATATTTGAGCGGAAACTACTTTAAACAAAAGAAAAAATTATTGAACAATTTAAACGAACTTATAAATAAGGAATAAAAAGCACGAGGCAGTCATATGTACATGCCAGACCTATTGAGCTTGATGTAGTAGTTAGGCTACCTACATTAAAGTATTAAGTCTTCAATTCGAGATCGGTTTTCCTTTTTCGGAGTTGTTTGTGGCTCTTGTTAGACCGTTGTACTCCGTACTATCTAAAAAACGAACATAATACTTGCAAAAAAAGGTGACATAGTCACCTCAATAAAGAAGTCCCACTTCAACAAATTCAAAAGGAAAATGGAACCTCAGTGCTGGTGTGGAGCCCCATATGACATACTGTTTCATCCCCCCCCCCCCCCCAAAAAAAGCAAACTGATATTTTCATCATTTCTTCATAATTGTCAAAATTGGGACCTCTCCTTTCCCCTTTTCTTTTTGCATCTATCGCCCTAAAAAGCAAACTGATAAGTTGTAATGAATAGCAACAAGCGTTAACATTTCTAGTGCCCCAAGGGCTCTCGCCTAAGTAGGGTCTAGGGGGTAGATGTACGAAGCCTTCCCCCTTTTGGGTCTGTTTCCGAGAACCCCTAACCTGAGGGGTGCAACACGAGGACTTCCTACAAGGTCACCCATCTTGGTACTACTCTAGCCCAAGCACGCTTAACTTCAGAGTTCTAATGGATACTAATGCTTGCGTATTGGTATCCTCTTAGGTGATAAGTTGTAATGAATGTGACGTGTAATTGCCGCTGCGTTGATTAGTAGGTGTGTGTTTGGGCACTTGTGGGAGTATAAAAGGAATTCTAAAAGTCACTTTGTCTCACATTTTAGGTGCTTTTATAGGTGCACTTAGGAGTAGGACTATATATATTTTACCCTCCCTAGAACCTACTTTGATGGGAGCCTCATTGAGCCACTGGGTGCTTTGTTGCTATTTTGTGTTTATTGCTATTTTGCTTATAAAAAGTGATATTGAACAGGTGTTTGTTCAAAGAAGCACGTAAATCGCCAACTGTCACCCCCAGGGTAGTGTCTACCGTGTTAGAAAGGTGCCTCTTTGAATCATCTCATTAAGTGCATGTAATTATGACCATACCATTTAAAATAGATTCATGTGTACATATGTTCAGAAATTCATGTTAGATTTCAAGCAACAAAATAAGTTTTAAAGATAGTAGTTCGCTCACTGAACGCCTTAAAGCCATCTCATACCTTGTTGTAGTAGAGTTATGTGTTCGATTCCCCCCCTTTGACTTAATTGGCTCCTGCGGTGTGTGGGTTGCTGCATGGGTCGGGATTTACCAGGTAACCAGGTTCCTCGTTAGCAAAAAAAAATAGAGTTATGTGTTCATCTTCCTGTTCACTTTTGCCTTTTGCTTGTTATTTCTCTATTTTCTTTGCTTTGATGTTGTGTCCTCCTCTCTCTCAGTCAAATTTTTTGGCTTTGCCGACATGGTTGTGACCTCACAGAAAAGGCGGTCCTCTGTAGCTTTACTTATATGTTGATCTTTGATTTCTTTTCACTTTAATGCGGGATTTTGTTATTGTTCGGGAAATTGAATATAACGGGTACCCAAAAAACCACGCAAAATAATGGTCACAACTGCCCTATGTTTCGAACACAGCCCCAGTTTTTGTTTATGTAAGATCAACACACTGTGTATCAACACACACCTTCCAGTGAGTATTTCTGTAATTACATGTGTTAACACACTGTGTTTAAGCCAAAACAATACACAAAGGAAACACTTTATTTTGAAAATTTATCAACAGTTACTACACTAATAGGTACATTTTTAACATTTTCCCTCGTGTAAGAGGTTTTTTGAGAATACTTTTTTTCTAAATCTAAATTGTAAATAAGATGAAGTGACTTGTTAGATTTATATGTTTTTATCTCCATATTGGACGTTTGATATATGAGATTTCTTTAACTAAACTGAAACTGAGGGATTCTTCAACACATATTTGTATGTTTTTATCATGAACGTGACGGAATGTCATTGATTTGTTACTGTTTTATTGTGCCTCGAAATTTTGTCTCGATTTAGAAACATAAGTCTAGGGTAGTAGCAGAAGGTTTGCTAAAATATGGGTTTTTATAAGACTCGAGATGGCACCGGTTGTATTCTTCTTTGAGGTTATGGTGGTTTGTTGTCTCCTCCCCTCCGTGTATTTGTCACTCAATTTGACAGTTGTCCACGTAAATTTATGTGCTCTTGTTTTTTTCTTTTTCTCTTCTATTCTCAATTCCTTTTAGATTTGTTCGTTTATATTGAAATAGAACATTATTCTTAGATATTTGTCTAATAACTATTGTTATTTTTGGGTTATGTATAAAGCCGGGTTATATTGGACCTTGTTTATAAGGAATAAGATTGGGCCAATCCTATTTAGGCCCATGACACATTAGAGTTTTAGTGTAGTGACTCTATATATACACAGGGGTTATGTATGTTATCATTAGGGTTGTGTAAACTCTAATGAATTAGTGAAATTATCGTGCTCCTCTCCGTGGATGTACGCTTCGACTGAACCATGTAAATTTTGATGTTCTCTCCAATCCCCTTTTGTGTGACAATAATTTCAATTTGTACTTCGGTATTATGTGGATGGTCTAAACAAGTGGTATTAGGAGTCCAACGGTTATCGACACTCCCCAATTTACTCCTATATGTACACTTGGACAAAGGACTCGCATCTATGCCCCATATGCCTACTACTCCCACTACTACTACCTGGATGAGAATAAATTTCAGAAAATGGAAGCTCTGCAAAATCAAACATTGCAACCACCAAAACATGGAAGGCCCAACCTTTGATTCTGTTGAGCCCGATCGCTGCTGCGAGAAGCAACACTTCAGAAGAAGTCATGATCATCAGCACATTGGTCCAGTAATCTCGAGCCTCAAGCTGGGAAACATGAATCCATTGGATATCAAATCTAAGGCTAAATTGTCATCTGGGTCATCAGGTACGCCAATTGGGTCTTCTAAGTCTAGCTGGGTTAGCCATACTGGTATCCTCTCAAGCCCTTGTGGTTCGGTACCAGTTCATACCAATAAAACATGTACCAGAGGTTTGAGAATCGGTGGACCAAGATGGTTTCGTTGGCGTAGTAAGAGCCTGTGTCCTTGTTCAGGGAAGAAGTCGGTACAAGTTGAAGAGACACAACGTGTTAAGACGTCGCGCATGGTTGATATGAGGAGCATCACCAGGTCTCTGTCTGTAAAGGGAATCACATTGTCAAAGGAGAACGATAGAAGGAATCTTGCGATAGATCAAACGCTGCAGAAGCGGAATTGCAATTCTGATTCTAAGTGTGAAAGATTCTCTTCGCTTAAATGTTCTTCTAGTGTTACTTCAACACCCATCTTCATGCCTAGTTCGAATTGTGCTTTGAATTCCAGTTCTGAAAGATTCACTTCTATCGAATTTTCTTCTAATGCTACTTCAACATCCATCTTCATCCCTAGTCCAACCTGCAATTCGGATTCTAATTCTGAAGAACTCTCTTCGAGTAAATATTCTTCGTCTAATCAGAGGAGAAAATCCTTTTCAGATCAAAATGGGTTCACTTTCCCGATGCTCACTAACACGGAAGCTTCAATGAAGCCTGTGCTAGATGTCATACCACCATCCGCGCCTGTTCCTTCGGCTGAAGATCCTTTGAGGGAAAAACTGCAAGTTTTGCAGCCATTCTATGAGTCCATTGTGAGGAACCAGGAGCCAAAGTCAAGGAAGACTAGCTATGATGAGGAGAATGTAAGTGATGCAAGCTCTGATCTTTTCGAGATTGAGAGCTTCTTCATTCAGACTAATTCACATCATCCTTCTAGCTGTCATCCTTCAGAATCATTGGACGGAACCTCAGATTTCAATATCAAGAAATCATGTACTGATATGTCATCAATAATCAATGAGTCCAGACTGAGCCCTAGAGAGTCACCAGCTCGAGTTACTGCCACCAGCTTCTCATTTTCCGACTCAGAGAAGGGGTGTGCAGGTGATGGTGGTGGTGGTCGCAAGGACTTGGCTGTTGGCATGCCTGAAGTGGGCCAAGCAAGGCCAGATGACCAAGCAAGTGTACCACTCATACATATCGGAACCCTAAATCAATACAGGTGAAGGGCAAAACATAAGGGATGCAAAATTTACATGGAGCGCCTCCCTGCTTGACTGTTCACCTCTTCTAGGCTTCTGTGGGATTCTTTGAAGATTTCCACAAGGTTGTTTGGAGCTCCAACCCATTTGGGATATGATTGGCTTCAGTCCTCAGGTTGGTGTGGCGGATTCTATCAGGTGGTTGGGTGACCCTTCGGGGAAATTCACCGCCAAATCCGCTTGGGAGATGTTACGGAGCAGGAGAGAGGAGGACTCTATTCATCACCTTCTGTAGTTTCAGCTTCATATTCCGAGGCATTCCTTTCTTCTGTGGCTTGCTTCTCGGAAACAGCTATAGACTCGAGACAGGCTTATGCGATTCGGAGCACAGGGGGTTCAGAGTGTTTGTGTTCTTTGTGGCCTTGCCGATGACACTCATGAGTATCTTTTCTTCACTTGTGCCTTTTCTGCCTCAGTCTGGAGCTCCATCACTTCGAGTACATATATTACCTAGCCTGCCCTTCCTTGCGGCTATCTTGTTACTTGGGCTGCTCAGCACTTCAGGGGATGAGAGATTGGCAGTATTATAGCTAGGCTCTGCCTCTCGACGACCGTGTATACTCTCTGGTATGATCACAACCTTCGGGTTCATCTTTCTCAATCCAGATCAGTTTCAGCCGTGAGAGAGGAGATTACGGGTTTGGTCAGGAGCCGCTTGCTTGTTGCTTCTTCATTCAGAGGAGCTCACCGTCACGCCTCTTTGCTTAGGCAATGGAAGCTTAAGTCTTAATTCTTCTTTGTTTCCTTTAGCTTTTGCTCTGATTGTTTTCTGTATGGACTTTGTCTAAACTATGTTTTGACATTGTTTCATCATTGTAGGCTCCGGCCATGTCCTGAGATATGCCCCTTGTAGTTGTACTATTTTTCTTTCATCCCTATATTTCACTGACTCACCAAAAAAAGGGGCTTTACCTACGTCCACGGGGCATAGCGGTTTTACTATGTAGAGAATAGTACAAGAGAAAATTTTAGTGTTTCGTCAAACTTATACTGCCGGATATGTATACATAGATACGCACTAAACCCGTGTACATTATAAGCCTATTCAAATCGGGTCTAATAAAATCATGCTCCACACCTAAACCTATACAGCAATGAATAAGGAGGCATGTGAGTGGTGGGGCTTTGGGACATGCTAGTAGTAATTGATTTGAAGTGAAGGGCCTTAGCCTACCATGTTGTCTGTGCCAAGTTTTGTTTTAATTATTTGTCGGGTCAGTTTGATCAAGTTTTTTTTTATAAAAAGTTTCCTTTTTTAGATTTAAGTTTTTTATCTTTTTTTTTTTTTTTGGTAGGAAAAAAGTTATTTCAAAATAAAAAATAGAAGCTATTTTTTTTTTCTTTGAAGTAGATGTTCAGATAAGATAATAGTATTTTTTTTAAAAGTCAAAACTAAAAATTCTTCTATCGAAAATACCGCTATTAATAGCACCTTTAATGCAAATGTAAAAAGTGTTTATTAAAATTACAAGTTTTTTACGGTTTGGTCTAAACAGACTAAGAGTCTTGGATTATGGGAGACAAATTCTAATATATTTAATTTCGGGTACAAAATAAGGGAGGAATTTTTTATCGTACAATCTTTGGTTCAATATGGGTTAAATTTTTCTTGGGATAATCTTTACTCTTTTTTGATACGAGATAGAAAGGTTAAGTGGTTGATCGCTAGTCAAAATTTATCCAGCCTGTTTACATGACAGGTCAATACATGTCGGATTAACCATATAGACATGTCGAGTATAAAGAAAAACAAGCCGTAGTCGACATGTCGACATAGGTCAATCTTGTGTTGTGTTGACTACATGTAAAAATAATATATCAATTCGAGTAGAGTCAAAGCGGAATAAAATCCCAGTGCATTATTGTTCAACTTAGGTTGACTTAACTCGTACATCTAAAAAGTCAGAGCAAGTTGATTCGTTAACCCTACCCAAAAAGGTGTCATCTCATTACAAGGTTGAATCGAGTTAATATTTTACTGGCGGAGACTATCGTGATACTTTTAATCCTGTATTGGGTAAAAGTTTTTTTTCTTTTTTTGGGTAAGTATGGGTAAAAGTTTTTGTGGGTTAATATCTAGCCTCTTGGGGAGGTGGAATTTTGGGGTGTTTTTGAGTCGAGCTAAGCTCGAGCCCATCGTATTTGCGCTCAGGTTGGGCTTATTTGCATCAAGCTCAGGCTCAGCTCAAAACTCATTGAGCTCGAAACTTCTAGTTCAAGCTTGGCGAGCTCCAAACTAAGATTGCAATATATTTATACTCACTTAAGCTCAATTTAGAATTGTTTGGGCTCAAAATCGGCTCAATTGGACATATTTAAACTAATAAATTATATTTAAATAAACTTGCTTAGGCTCATGAGCCTAGGAGCTCGAGCTGCACTAGGCTTATGCTCGAAACGGGCCGAACCTTCAAACTTTGTGTTGAGTCGGCTCTGAAGGACTCACAAGCCACCTCACCTCATTTACATCTCAGGTTAGGGGTCCACGGAAATAGCCTCCCTTCAGGGTAGCACCCTAAAGAGGGAAGGCTGCCTACATCCACCCCTCTAGACCCTGCTTATGCGGGAGCCCTTGTGACACTGGGACTGTTGTCGTTGTGGTTGTATATGGGCTCAATTTTGGGCTAGTCACAATGTGGCATTGGTAACCGGTCAAGCCTAAGGGTGAGATGTAGGTAACTTTACACTTTCATGTTGTTAAGAAGGCTTTTTCCGTGGGGAGCTTGAGTATCCTTATATTTAATATATTTAAAACTGTACCACTTATAAATTTTAAGATTAAAAAATTTTATTGACCAAATTCTCTGCTGAAATTCGGTAGATTTTAATTAGAAAATATGGACTTAGATCACGATTTTGGATATCCTGTACATAGAACTTTATGCTCGGAAGCAGTCTCTCGCCAGGATCTCATCCTGATGGGTTAAGGCTGCATACATCCTACCCCCCGGGACCCCGCACAAGCGGAAGCCCTTGTGGCACTGGGCATGTTGTAGTTGTTGTTGTTGTACATAGAACTTAATGATATTTTTTGCAAAAAAAATTACTAATGTTAGTCATGATTTAGGTAACATATGGGTATATTTTATCAAAATTTAGTGAACTTTATTACAATTCGCTCAATTTTTTGTTAAAGTGCCAATAAAAATCTCATACATATTATCGTTACCACACACATTACAATGTCAATATTAAATGTTATTTACTCACTAGGACCTTATCTCAATAGTAGGAGCCACGTAAGGGGAGATAGAGTGTTATTTTAGACCAAAAGGTTTAGAGTTTGATTCCTCCTTTGAATCTCTTCCTGAGAAATTCTTGACTTGACTGGCTCTTATGATATGTGGGTCGTTACATGAGCCAAGGTTTACCAAGTAACCGGGTTTCTCATTAGCAAAAAATATTAAATATTATTTAGATCTTAATAAAACTTTATCATATTTTAATAAAATTTTTAAATTTTAAGTAACTTAATATATATATATATATATATATATATATAAATGGTGTCATTTTTATGAAAGGATGAGAGCATGAAAGGGACGGATTCTGGCCCTTCATTGCAATAGACGGCCAAGATTTATTGGACATTTAAAAAAAATAATAATTTACGGCCCAAATTTATTTAGTACTAAAAAAAAATAATTTCCTTTCCTTACCCCTTCTTTCTTTCTGCTCCATAAAAAGGTATGGGCTGTAAATTTTTTTTTTAATATTCAATATTATAATGGACTGCCAAGATTTGTTGAACATTAAAAAAAAAAAAATTTACGGCCCATACCCTTTCATTGGGCAAAAAGAAAAAAGGGATAAGAGCGGAAAATTTTTTTTTTTCAATACTCAATAAATCTTGGTCGTCCGTTACAATAGAGAGCCAAGATTGGCACCTTTCACGCTCTCACATTCTTATAAGAATGACACCCTAAACTATTAAAAGAACGCCTAAGAATGTATTAGGTACTGTGCGAAGAATTTGAAATACAGAAAAAAAATACCATATTAAAATGTGAAAGTGATTTTTTTATAGCCGAAATAAACTTAATTATATTTTGATTTATTTATATATACGTATATATAAATTAAAGTAGACAAATCTTAGGCTGGTCTCAACGGTTGGGGCACCAAAAAAATTTTAAAAAATGGGGCTCCAATGGGAGCCCCATTTGTACTTTTTTATAATTTTTTTATTAAATTTATATTTTTTAAATTATTTTTAATTAATAAAATATATTAAATTTTATTTAAATATATATTTTAAGTATTAATAAATTTTTATATATTGAATTTGAGTTTTTTTTTTTAATTTACTTACTCATATTACGCTATTTTTTATCAATATAAATCTTAATTTTCGTAATTTTAATTTTTTTCTCAATATAGTTAATTATTTTTTATATTATATTTGTTTCTAGTGTGTTTTTATATTTTATCTTAAAATAATTAAAATATTATACATGATATTAACTATTAAAATAATCAAAAAATTACAAAATCGTTTAAAAAAAATGGGGCACAAGTGACGAGTAGAAGCCCCATTTTTATATAAAGTCCCATTTTCAAAAAATAAAACTTTAAAAATAAGATACGATTGCAATCAGTCTTAAATACCTACCTAAATATCAAATTGTCATTAATTTAAAAGGTGTGCCGACAAAGCAGGTGGCGGAAAGGAAGCTGGGTTTTCCCCTAAAAGGTGGGCGTCTGCCTCACATCGCATTTATCAGTACAGCGTTACATTTAAGAAATCGGAGGCTCCCGCTCACGAACCGACTCATCATAAAGCTCAAAAATTTCGGCTTATTTTAAGCTGGAGTCGAACTTAACCACCTTGTTTAACTTATTGAGTCAAGCCTGAATCTAGTAAAGCTCGAGCTCGTAAATTTGTGAGCCTAAACGAGTCTTTCTTAATATAAAATATTTGCTTAAATCTGCACATTGAAGTCAAATTTGAGCTTAAATGAGCCGAACCCTGACCCCAAACGAACCTAAATTAAGTTTAAATGGGTTGAAATATTGCAAGCGTAATTAAAGCTCGCTAAACTTAGATCTAGCCTAAACTCGAGCTTGAACTTTCCAATCTCTTGGAGCTTCAAGCGAGGCCCAAGGCGAACTTAATGCAAACAAGCTGAATCTCGAGCCTCGCAGGCTCAGGTTCAGCTCGGCTCAAATACGCATCCAGAAACCAAACATTCACATTTAGAAAAAAAAAAAAAAAAAAAAGGAGGAAATTATACTAAATTTTGACAATTTATTATTTATATTCTTAATATATAAATTACTTTTTTGTTTGAATAATTTATAACTTAAATAGGCTATGTCAACATTTGATAAATTTTTATAATCTATTGAATTCTATGTGGAAAATATTAATTTAGTACTTGATTATGATACTATATATATCAATCAATATATTTTGCAAAAATTATTCAGTTACGATAGAAGTTTACCAAATTTTGATATAAGCTACCAATATATTAGTAAAATCATGTGTCATATTATTATTTTTGGAGAAAAAAATATCAAAATTTAACAGAAGATACTTTTATGGTATCAGAATAATATTCTCCTTTAGTATAAACCAAATAATTAATAAAATTTTAAGATTTCTAATTAGTAAAATTTAAAATTTTTAGGATATCTAACTAATAAGATTTATAAATCTCAAATTACTGCTCAAGGAAAAAAAAATTTGTTATTAGAGTAATAATGTGACTTACAAATAACGAGAACCATAAAATTATCTTGAGAAATACATCTTCCTACAACAATACCATTACCCAGAATCCGATATTAGAATAGTAGGATATGATAAATAATGTTAAGGAATCAACTATTCCAAAGCTTAAACTGATAGGCGAAGGCTCGTGAATGGTTTTATACTATGATATTGGCTTAAAGTATGGATAATGCACAGGGCCACCTCATATCTTATACTTTAATTATATTGATATTGAAAGTGGGGGCTGTTGGGATTCGAACTCGTAATAACCTCTTGTATATCAAGGCTCTAATACCATATTAAGAAACCAACTTTTTCAAAAGTTTAAGCTGATGGGTGAAGGTTCAGAAATAGTTTTATACTCTAACAAATAGTTGTTAGAGTATAAAACTATTTTTGGACCTTCACCCATCAGCTTAAACTTTTGGAAAAGTTAGTTTCTTGACACGGTATTCTTTTTCGATAATTAGCAACACAGTCGCCTTACAAAACAGGCAACTAGCAGCAAGCGAGGCCTAAAGAACTCGAGAAAATCCGGACACAAAAATATACAACAAAAAAAGGACAACAAGGCAAAACAACAAAAACAAAAGAATAAGAGCACGCACAACAAAAACAGGAGACATGGTATCAGAGCCTTTTTGACCAAGAGGTCAAGAGTCCGAATTCCAACAGCTCCCACTCTGATTATGAATATACTAGGTTTTTCCCGTTATTTTTGTAATCACTTTATAAGTGTTTGTAATGGCATTAGTTTTATTTTGTTACAAATAATATTTGACGTACATAATGTTATTCGATCAAATTTTTAAAGTGTAGTTGATCCAGTTAGGCTCCATGCAATTACAATTATTGTTTGCGTAATAGTTTTAGATTTAGATTATCTGTTCGAGTAACTTTTCCTTTGTTCATGCTCGGTCGTAAAGTTAATTTATTAATATTCCGTATTGTAATAAACACCTTTTCCCTACTCTATTTTTGTTGGAATAAAATTTACCTTTCCAACAAACTTTAGCCATCTATATTCATAAATTTGAAAACAACGAATTGATTCAATAAGTGACAATTATCTCATACTTTAATACTAATAAAATTTTCATTTATCTTTTTTTTTTCGAGCCATTTCCCAATATAGCACAAAAATAAAAAATATTTCCTAAATTAGCTTTTTAAAAAAAATATTTTCCTAAATGGCATTCATGTCATTATTTGACTTTTTTATTTTTTTAGTTTTACTTTTTTTTACTTTTTTTTACTTTCTTATTTTATTTTTAATATATATATAATTTTTTTAATTTATAATACTTTCTTAATCACAACAAATAAATTAAATTAAATTAAATTATTTATTAAATATTTAGATTAAATTTGTGTATAAATAATTTTATTTAAAATTTAATAAATAATTAAGTTTAATTTATTTATTATAATACATAAAATATTATAAATTTAAAAAAATATAAATGTAGTAAAAATAAAAAAATAAAAAAATGATGACATGAATGCTATTGGGGAAAATATTTTTTAAAAAAAGATAGTTTAGAAAATATTTTTTATTTTTGTGTCATTTTGGGAAATGGCTCTTTTTTTTCCCCTATATTTTGACAAATGAAAGGTTATCCCTCTAAAAAGTGAGAGATGAGGGCTTGAGTAGTTTTTAGAGGACAGGGGACTTCACAATAATATATTATATAGATTTCAAGAACAAGATATGAGAGCACCTATACATTATCCAAGCTTGAAGCCTAATGGGCATACACATGAGAGGGCATATTAGAGTATAAAATCATTCTTGAATCTCTACCGATCAGTTTAAACTTTTAAATTTTTTTTTTTTTTTTTTTTTTGGGTTTACTAAAATAGTTACCTAAATATAATTTTCCTTTTAATAAAAAAAAAAAAAAAAAAACCCAAAAACCAGAGAAGAAACCCATCAGCAACAGCCCACCTATCTTATTTTTTACTTTTGCTGGTTTGTTTTTGCACCGCCACATTCATTAACACTGCACCCAATACCGTTGAATATCATCAAAAATATTCATATATATAACATAAAATCCTGTTCATTTTCTCATTTCAAATCTCAAAAACATAAACAAAATTATAATCCAACACACCCACCTTGTAAAATTCACTCTATGGCAACTCTAGTGCTGCTGTTATCAGAGCTTCTTCATCCCCACAGCATCGAACTCGATATTGTTTCTGCTACTGCTACTGTGACTCATACTGCTGTTGCTCGAGCCAAAAATGCTGTGGGTTCGAGTGACAGTGATCGGGTTTTGGATGATTTGTCTCGGTCATGGGCTGCTGTTGAAGAGCTGGTTTGGCCTTGAATGTTGTTCTGCTTCATTTGTCCTCAGAAAATGTTATATGTATCTAATTTATGTAGTTAAATTGCGTTCTATCATGATAAGTTTAAGATGTACTTGTGTTGATAATTAAGTACATGAATTGAGCGTATACAATTTTTGAGTGCTCAATTGAGTTTTCATTATTTGTTATATGCACTTAAAGTTGTGCTACTGTTGTGAGAGTACAAAACCATATTCCTGGCCTTCATTCGTAAATTTAAACTTTTAAAAAAGTTAATTTTTTGACGTGGTATTAGAGCCTTGCGATAAAGAGGCCACGGGTTTGAATTCCAATAACACTACCTTTTAATATTAATATAATTTAAGCACAAAATATGATGTGAACTTATATAGTATCTATATTGAGCATTTGCAGGTTAGGACATATTAGAATATAAAACTATTCCCGAGCTTCACCCATAAGCTTAAGCTTGTTAAAAAATTGGTATAATAATTTTTCACTCAATTTTAAATCAAGAGGTCTTGAGTTCAAAATTTTGATAAAGGGAAAGAATAGAAAAATATTATAATTAAAATAATAAAAAAATTATTCAAAAGGGTACAAAAATTATAGCCCACACAACGACATCTTTTCACCCCGTATGGAGGTCTTAGATCTAAATTTCGTGTTGCGTCTACTATATTAAAAAGAATAGGAAATTATCAAGTACTATAAGGTTTGATCATTTATCAATTAAGTGTCCCGATATTAAATATATATAATTGGGATATTTTGAGATTCAGCATATGACATATAATAATCATGCATATCGATGACGTTTTGATATTGGATTGGTACGTGGTGTGATGAATTTCCGTATAAACCTAATGAAGTTGCATATGGCGTTGATTGTATCAAGACTTGGCCGACCCATTGATGGCGTTTTGCATTTTCGAACTTGTAATATTTTGTTTTGCCTTGGTTTGTCTTTTCATTTTGTCATCATTAACAAGCCAAGCTTTTTAAGTTATTATCGAACCATTTTTGAACTAATACCAACTATTATCGAGCTGATAACGAGCTGATATTGAACCTCTTAACAAGCTCTTATCGGGCCCTTATCAAACTATTCGTGAACATTGGTAAGTCAAGCACCCCCTGTTCGGACTCGGCTCGTTAAGCTTATTGAGCCTGCTCGAACTCGACTCAATAAGCTATCGAGCCCTCCTAATGAACACGAACGAGCCTTAATGTATTTCGAATACGAATAATTCATCGAACGCTGTGTTCGTTTACACCCTTAGTCTTAGGTGCTCTGCTTGTAACTTTAGGTTTATCCTCAATTATCGGCAAAAATCATGTATCCATTATTATTGTCAATTGTAAGAAAGTAATGCTAGGATGTGTATAAGTTAGCACGCTAACATATTACACAACACCACTGATACAATTAAACGGGTAATCCATTTATCAATTGAATCTGGTAGCTTACAAGTTTGGACCCGTTTAAAAAATAGATCTCATTCTTATCATATTGATACATGCGAATACAACAATACACATATGACACAAATACGAACATAACATTACACATCTACCACCCCTTAAGTGAGTGTGCTACAACATTACCCTATTCAACTAGCAACATACCCAGCACCCCAATGGCTCCCGCCTAAGCAAGGGCTAGGGGGGCGGATGTACGCAGCCTTCTCCCTTCAAGGTATTACCCCTGAAGAGAAGTTGTTTCCGAGTGCCTCCAACCTGATGGTGAGAACTTACCAGGAGGTTGCCCATCCTAGTACTGTTCTCGCCCAAGCACGCTTAATTTTGGAATTCTAATGATATCCGGTGACGGCGTGAGAACTTCCCAGGGTATTACCCCAGAGGTCTTGCCTCAACCATCATTCGATTCACAGGCTGTTGGATTTAGTATAGTAGTTAGGCTACCAACCTTCCAAGCAAGAGGTTTCTTCCTCTCGAAGTTGGTGTCTCTATTTAGGGAAAGTTGTAACATAAATAAAAAAGAAATCATCATCTAGATATCCTGACATTTTAATTATCACCTAAATACCCAATTGCTAAAATATGGTGAATTTTTGTCAGCTTTCAAATAAAATTTTCACCAAGAAACGCTAATTTGATATATGATTAAAATAATGTATGTGTTATGTCATTACTTTTAGCGAAAATTTAGTAGGTCACAACAAAAATCACTGGATTCTAACAAAAGATACATTTATACTACTTAAACCATGTGCCATATCAGCATTTTCCGGCAAAAAAAAAATCCACATTTTGGTAGAGGATATTTAAAATCATGCTCCATATCCATAATTTCCAACGAAAATTCATCGAATTTGGGTAGAGGGTATCTAATTGATAAAATTTTAAACTTCAGCATACCTCATTACATATCTAATTGATAAAATTTCAAACTGATGTGAGACAAGTAGTAGAAGAGTTCCTGAAGTAGCTGGACTGTCAAAAACCCAAACAAGTGGGCCAGAACCACTAATTTGTGCAGCCAACTTCAAATGAACATAAGTTTTGATCTGTAAGAAGTTACGAGACTAGTAACCTATCAAAATGAAGCTATCGGATTGAACAATGCAACCCCAGACGCTTTGCCTCTGGCCCGGCCTATTTTCCCCAAAATCCGACTCTAAATATTTTCAAGCCACTTTTATGTTTTCCACAGAGATTTTAAGCGCTTCATTATTTCTTATTCAGGATATTTTCGTAATTTTGCATATCAGGATTTTTCTTTGTTTGCCCATAAATAGTGGCTATAAATGGTTGTAATCTTTATTCCCCAAATTTCTGAATACAAACCCTACTTTTTACTCTCTCTTCGGTAGATTTCGATATTGTTTTTCGAATTTATGCTCGATTCAAACTTTTTGTTCCGTTTTGTATCACAAACCTCATTATACCTCTTTGTATATATTAAAATGTCAAGAAACCGAGGCAATAAATACTCAAACATCAGGTATTACGTGATAAATTCTCAAAACAAACCATCATTCAAACCATAAAATCAGCCAGCCTATCAATTCCTAAAGAAAGTCATAATCATTTAACTAGGAAGAGCACAAGAAGTTCACAATGCAGTAAACACAATATTCATATAATCCATGGAGGACACTTATTATAACAGAGATCCAAATCATTTCGGCTTATAGTTCAAATAGAAGAGGGTTCTTACACGTCACGTTGCCCAATAGCAACATCGTGGCGAAACTCGAAAGGCAACCGGAACCCTTACCATTTCAACCCTTAGCCAGGCGGCCACTCCATTTGTCGTCCTCCGAGAAGGTGTAGGTGAATGTGATAAACAGATTGGCCTGACAACACAAAACTTTACTGTAATGTAGCAAGAAAATAAGATAGGCATGAAATAGGCGAGACAAATGTATCATGTTGTATTCGTGTTTGTATTATACAAGGGACTTCAGAAAAGGGTAAAAACCAAATCCAACATGTTTATTAGGTGCAACGAAAATGAACATGAGCTACTATACCAAATCCCCCGCTGGCCACCGGGAAGCCCCGCTTTTGGTCTCTGGTTTGATGGTTGTACGTGCTAAAAACCCAATAGGTTCCTTTTTGTTTCCCATACCAGGCTTTAGCAACACTTTGGGTTTACTTCTTTTGTCAGGTCTCCACTTTTCCTTAAACTTCATGAAGAACTCCATTCTATTTGTTCCTCGTTACGAACAAAAAGTAGAGTTCTTCATGAACCTAGTTGCACAGTCTCTTTGTCTTGTTGATTCTGAGCTTTTAACATAGTGAATATAGTTTGAATCATTTATCACTCAAATAACTTAACATAACTATATAAACATGTTAAATGTGTTGAAAATGGGTTGACCCAACCCGAATTGAAATTCAACTCAATTACCTAAATGTTTTAAATGTATCAACCCGAATTCAATCCAGCTCCAACCCTCAACCCGTACCCACTATCTACGAGACGTATGTGTGTCGTGTTATCCTATCACGTCAAGTTACAGCCAAAAATTTATCTATTCAATTTCAGTTCAAATGGAAAGAAGTGTAACTTACATCCATTGGGTCCATCATTGATCACAAGCCTGAATCCATCTTCAAGGCCTTCTTGTTTGGCAACGAGCTTTGCAGTGTGCAGCAGCCGGCCAAGAATTTCACAGTGCCTCTCCTCAGCCTGCATTTAAACCCACATTCAAAATTATCCAATGCATGGCCAATCCTGATATTTTTGGGGTCCAGAGCAAGTTGAATTGGTAAGCCATTGTTTTAAAATAGATGTGTTACATTAGCTTAAGCATATCTCAAATTATCGACCTTACTTTATAATATCAACTTATATATAGGCCTTAATATTAATATAATATACATGGATCCTTATAATTCTGAATATGGCATATGGTACAAGCAAACCAATAACATAATTAACTTTCAAAAGGATCCCTTAAAGTGACTGCTTGGGTTGCTTATGGTCTTGACCGCTCTGGATCAGCGTTTTGAAGAGATGGGAGGAGAACAGACTCGTGAATCATACAACCATTGCAGATAATTATCTGAAACATCTACAAGTACAATATACTAATGATTTCCAGATGCAGCCATTGCGTATTATTATCTGAAAATCTGATACATGCTATGCCCCAAAAGTTATAGTTCAATGTCTTGATTGTCCACTATACAAGTGTAACCATTTTGAGAAGTGCTACAAATCCATAGCTATTCTACAGGAGGCATAGAAAAGCTTTCACTATGAATGAAAAATGTCCAATACAAGCAGTTTAACTACAAAGGCAGAAACACTACAATCATAAACTATAGGGCACAAGACAACAAAAGGGTTAGAGGTGGTCAACGGGCCGGGCCGGCCCGGAAACCGCACCAGCCCGGCCCGGGCCCAATGACTCTTTTTAGAGCCGTAGGGCTCGTTTTGAAGAGCCGTTCAACGGCTCTTTTATTAAAAAAAAAAACAAAAATTTAATTTTTTTCCCTATAAATACTTAAACCTTCCCAACTCATTTTCTCACCAATTCTTCAATCTACTCTTCTCTCTCTATACATTCATCATCTCCCATCTTCTCTAACTTTGCTAATTGCAAAAATTGTGCTCTAAAGTTCGAAATTCGTAAAGTATTTGGCTGAAGTTCCAATTTCATTGTTCTCTCGTTTCGGTAATTTTATTATCGCAATTTTATTTGATTCGCATTTTTAGTTATTTAATTTGCATTACTACTTGCATTTTATAAATACTAATCACTTATACTAATATGGCACACAACTCTTCATCATCCTCTAGAGCCGGTCGTGCTAGTTTTAGCTCTTCTCGGCTACCCAGAATCCCTAAAAGGAGTAGAATTGTCTCACTTGATATTGAAGAACGAGCTTTTATACAGCCAGACCCAACACCCCCATACACTGATAATAGCATAGATTATGACTTTTCACAACAACAAGATTATCATGAGTCAGGTGGTGGTGGTGGAGTTGGAAACTCACAAACTGATGAGGAACCCACCCCCACCACCGAAGCCCAGCCTGAAACTAGTACCTCTACTAGTAGGCATACAACTAGTGGGGTATGGAAGCACTTTACTTTTAATAAGACAACTAATAAAGCAACTTGTAAATTATGTGACCCACCTAAGAATTTTAGCCATCAACCTGGTAGTGGGACGGGCACATTAAACAGACATATACTTAGGTGCCACCCCGAGCAATTCCCAGAAAAGAGCCAACAACGTCTAGTACAGCAAGTGACCGGTGCACTTGCTAATTTTAGGTTCTCTCAGGAGAGCAACCGAAAGGGGCTAGCTAAATATATAATTATAAGTGAAAGGCCTTTTAATACCGGCGAAGACCCAAATTTCGTCAACTACCTCCAACGAAATGTTAATCCCACCATTGTGAGGATTCCTCGGAACACCGTAAAGCGGGACACTTTTACGTTGTACCACGGGATGAAAATTGGGGTCTTCACACATTTTGCGACGAACACGAGCATGTTCTCGTTGACCTCGGACGTACGGACGTCGAAACCCGGCCAACCTTATATGTGCATAACGGCACATTGGACGGATGAATCCTTCATCATGCAAAAGCGGATAATTCATTTTGGACTTTTAGATTGCCCCCACAATGCCGAGGTAATTACGGGTGTGATTATGTCGGCAGTCCGCGACTGGGGCATAGAGCGACGTATCTTCAGTATTACGTTTGACAATGCTACCAATAACACTGCAGCCGTTACACATTTAATTAGACAAATGAGACCTATGTTAGGTGGGAAGTGTTTCCATATTCGTTGCGTTTGTCACATTTTACATTTAATGGTAACGGATGGTTTAGATCTCATAAAAACATCCCTTATCACCTTAAGATCGATAATAATATCTGTAAAATCATCCAGCACTAGAAAAAGAAAATTTAAAAATTTATGTAGGTTGCATAACATAGAATATAAACAATTCATTCAAATTAGACTCCCAAAAAAGGTGGTCGTCTACGGTAGAAATGTTAGAGCGCCTTCTACCATACAAAGACGTTCTAATGGAATACGCCCAGGAAAATCGTGCAGAATGGAGCGATTATAACCTGGCCGGTATAAATTGGGAGACAATAGATCAAATTTGTAACTTTTTTAGCATGTTTAAAGAGGCAACAACATTTTTTTCGGGTTGCTACTATCCGACCATGCCTCAAGCAATATCAAGATTGCTTGATATTGTCAATTGGATGGTGGGTAATGAATCCAACCCCGTTTTGTTCGCATCGATTCAGGCAATGAAAGAAAAGTTTGCCAAATATTATTTTGAACTACCTCTTACATACTGCTTTGCAACTATTTTAGACCCTCGTTGTAAACGCTCGGGTTTCAACTTGTTTTGCCAACATTTTTTCACGTATTTGAATCCTACTCTTAACATCGACACTTTCATTGCCGATGTCGATAACGACTTGCATAGTTTATTTTCTCAATATTCCCGTCGATTAGCATCCAATAATCCTAGTACTGCTTCAGTAGGATCTTCCACATCTAGTGGAAGTAGTTTACACATGTCATATTCGTGGAAGCTGTTGGAGCAATTTACGCCCACAGCATCCCCCACATCATGTGACGAGTTAGATTATTATTTACGGACACCGATGGTCCATATTTTTGGACCGCTGGCCAACCCGAATTTTGACCTGTTACAATGGTGGAACACAAACCAAACCCAGTATCCCGTGCTTTCCACCATGGCACGTGATATACTAAGTTGTCCGGTGTATTCAGTAGCATCGGAGTGTGCTTTCAGTCTTGGTGGCAGGTTGCTTGGACCGAAGAGGGCGAAGCTATCGCCGTCAAGCTTGGAGATGTCCGTGTGCTTGAAGGATTGGCTGCTAGCAGAGGCAAGAGATCAACAAAGAATGAAGCCGGATTCATCGAGCGATGAAGAAGACGACCGTACAACCGATACCTCAAATGATGGCCTAGATACCCCCGAAGGCGACTGATATCAACACTTTTGTATGTCAATTATTTACTTTTGAATATTGACGTCAAAAGACGACCGCACCCCCCATTAGTGGTGGCCAACGGGCGGGCCGGGCCGGGCCGGGCCTGGGCCCAAGCCCGGTCGGCCGGCACTGTAGCGGGCCGGGCCGGGCCGGGCCGAGGCCCGTCTGGGAACCGGGCCTGGCCGCCTGGGCCCGCTACAGTGCGGGCAGGCCGGTCCAGGCCGGGCCTGGGCCCAGTTTTTTGTACTAAAGTCGTTTTTGTACTAAAGGGAAAAAAAAGAGCTATAATACAAAGTCGTTTTGTACTAAAATTATTGTAATTCATTGATAAATAATATGAGATATAAATACATTTTTTTTCAAGCACTAATAATGCTAAATATACATTAAATATATGTAATAAAATAAAATACACAATAAGTAATGATAAATATCTTATCAAAAAAAATAATGGCACATAAATAACGTAACAAATATAAGTACAAATACAAAGTTTGACATATGGGGGGTGCGGTCGTCTTTTGACGTCAATATTCAAAAGTAAATAATTGACATACAAAAGTGTTGATATCAGTCGCCTTCGGGGGTATCTAGGCCATCATTTGAGGTATCGGTTGTACGGTCGTCTTCTTCATCGCTCGATGAATCCAGCTTCATTCTCTGTTGATATCTTGCCTCTGCTAGCAGCCAATCCTTCAAGCACACGGACATCTCCAAGCTTGACGGCGATAGCTAGCCCTCTTCGTTCCAAGCAACCTGCCACCAAGACTGAAAGCACACTCCGATGCTACTGAAGACACCGGACAACTTTGTATATCACGTGCCATGGTGGAAAGCACAGGTTACTGGGTTTGGTTTGTGTTCCACCATTGTAACAGGTCAAAATTCGGGTTGGCCGGTGGCCCGAAAATATGAACCATCGGTGTCCGTAAATAATAATCTAACTCGTCACATGATGTGGGGGCTGCTGTGGGCGTAAATTGCTCCAACAGCTTCCACGAATATGACGTGTGTAAACTACTTCCACTAGATGTGGAAGATCCTACTGAAGCAGTATTAGGATTATTGGACGCTAATCGACGGAAATATTGAGAAAATAAACTATGCAAGTCGTTATCGACATCGGCAATGAAAATGTCGATATTAAGAGTAGGATTCAAATACGTGAAAAAATGTTGGCAAAACAAGTTGAAACCCGAGCGTTTACAACGAGGGTCTAAAATAGTTGCAAAGCAGTATGTAAGAGGTAGTTCAAAATAATATTTGGCAAAATTTTCTTTCATTGCCTGAATCGATGCAAAGAAAACGGGGTTGGATTCATTACCCACTATCCAATTGACAATATCAAGCAATCTTGATATTGCTTGAAACATGGTCGGATAGTAGCAACCCGAAAAAAATGTTGTTGCCTCTTTAAACATGCTAAAAAAGTTACAAATTTGATCTATTGTCTCCCAATTTATACCGGCCAGGTTGTAATCGCTCCATTCTGCACAATTTTCCTGGGCGTATTCCATTAGAACGTCTTTGTATGGTAGAAGGCGCTCTAACATTTCTACCGTATACGACCACCTTTTTTGGGAGTCTAATTTGAATTATTTATATTCTATGTTATGAAACCTACATAAATTTTTAAATTTTCTTTTTCTAGTGCTGGATGATTTTACAGATATTATTACCGATCTTAAGGTGATAAGCGATGCTTTTATGAGATCTAAACCATCCGTTACCATTAAATGTAAAATGTGACAAACGCAACGAATATGAAAACACTTCCCACCTAACATGGGTCTCATTTGCCTAATTAAATGTGTAACGGCTGCAGTGTTATTGGTAGCATTGTCAAACGTAATACTAAAGATACGTCGCTCTATGCCCCAGTCGCGGACTGCCGACATAATCACACCCGTAATTACCTCGGCATTGTGGGGGCAATCTAAAAGTCCAAAATGAATTATCCGCTTTTGCATGATGAAGGATTCATCGGTCCAGTGTGCCGTTATGCACATATAAGGTTGGCCGGGTTTCGACGTCCGTACGTCCGAGGTCAACGAGAACATGCTCGTGTTCGTCGCAAAATGTGTGAAGACCCCAGTTTTCATCCAGTGGTACAACGTAAAAGCGTTCCACTTTATGGTGTTCCGAGGAATCCTCACAATGGTGGGATTAACATTTCGTTGGAGGTAGTTGACGAAATTTGGGTCTTCGCCGGTATTAAAAGCCCTTTCACTCATAATTATATATTTAGCTAGCCCCTTTCGGTTGCTCTCCTGAGAGAACCTAAAATTAGCAAGTGCACCGGTCACTTGCTGTACTAGACGTTGTTGGCTCTTTTCTGGGAATTGCTCGGGGTAGCACCTAAGTATATGTCTGTTTAATGTGCCCGTCCCACTACCAGGTTGATGGCTAAAATCCTTAGGTGGGTCACATAATTTACAAGTTGCTTTATTAGTTGTCTTATTCAGGGTAAAGTGCTTCCATACCCCACTAGTTGTATGCCTACTAGTAGAGGTACTAGTTTCAGGCTGGGCTTCGGTGGTGGGGGTGGGTTCCTCATCAGTTTGTGAGTCTCCAACCCCACCACCACCTGACTCATGATAATCTTGTTGTTGTGAAAAGTCATAATCTATGCTATTATCAGTGTATGGGGGTGTTGGGTCTGGCTGTATAAAAGCTCGTTCTTCAGTATTAAGTAAGACAATTCTACTCCTTTTAGGGATTCTGGGTGGCCGAGAAGAGCTAGAACTAGCACGACCGGCTCCAGAGGATGAGGAAGAGTTGTGTGCCATATTAGTATAAGTGATTAGTATTTATAAAATGCAAGTAGTAATGCAAATTAAATAACTAAAAACGCGAATCAAATAAAATTGCGATACTAAAATTACCGAAACGAAAGAACAATGAAATTGGAATTTCAGCCAAATACTTTACGAATTTCGAACTTTAGAGCACAATTTTTGCAATTAGCAAAGTTAGAGAAGATGGGAGATGAGAAAGAAGAGAGGATTGAAGAATTGGTGAGAAAATGAGTTAGTAAGGTTTAAGTATTTATAGGGAAAAAAAAATATAATTTTTTTTTTTTAATAAAAGAGCCGTTCAACGGCTCTTCAAAACGAGCCCAACGGCTCTAAAAAGAGCCGTTGGGCCTGGGCCCGGCCGGGCCGGGCTCGGCAGAAAATAAAAATAGGCCCGAGGCCCGGCCCGTGGGACCTCGGGCCTGGGCCGGGCCGGGCCAAACACGGGCCGGGCTGGTGCGGTTTCCGGGCCGGCGCGGCCCATTGGCCACCTCTACCACCCATATACCTCAAAAGACGACCGCACCCCCCACATGTCAAACTTTGTATTTGTACTTATATTTGTTACGTTATTTATTTACTATTATTTTTTTTGATAAGATATTTACCATTACTTATTATGTATTTTATTTTATTACATATATTTAATGCATATTTAGCATTATTAGTGCTTGAAAAAAAATGTATTTATATCTCATATTATTTACCAATGAATTATAATAATTTTAGTACAAAACGACTTTGTATTATAGCTCTTTTTTTTCCCTTTAGTACAAAAACGACTTTAGTACAAAAAACCGGGCCCGGGCCCGGGCCCAGGCCCAGGCCCGGCCCGCCCCGCCCCGCCCGTTGGCCACCACTAAAAAGGGTGTACTAGGTTGAACCATAAGTAAAGGTCCATACAGTCCATAGACCTCCGCTTCGAACCTGAGACTAAAATTTGAGACGTAGTATGAATACACACACAGCACAAAGGATTCACATGCTAGCTAACATTATAATATAAAGTGGATTATTTGAAGTGTCTTTAAGTTGACCTAGACACCAGTTACCAAAAAAGGGGCTATCAATTAAACTTGTTTTGGGCTTCTAGAATCTCTGGACCATTCATGGATATATCTACCATATTTATCCTGAAAGTAATTGGTGCCATAGAACCGCAATCGTATTAGAACCAGGTTGCGGAATACATGGCTCAGAAAAACTTACCTTGGAGAGTCCAGTTAAGCCATCCTTGACCTTAGGAATAATCAAGATATGTGTTGGAGCTTGAGGGTTGATGTCTCTGAAAGCGAGAACCTGTTCCAAAGAAAAACAAAAATCAGGAACACAACATATTATGAAAAGAAATTTTTTTTTTTTTCAAAAGTATTTTTTGTAAAAAGTGTTAGTAATGGAGTGATTTTGCTTAACAAGATTTTAGTTTTGCTTCTGCTTTTGCTTTACAGAAAGAAGCATTATTTTCTGCTTCTGCTTAAAAGGAAAAAAATGATTTCTACTTTTATCTAGAAACACTTCTTTCCAAGCCAAACATCCTTAAAATTTAAAAAAAGAGATTTGTCAAGGAAAAACACTTTTCTGTAGGGAAAAGGAAAAGATTAGCCAAACAAGCCTCAGCATCAAAAAATGCTTGCCAGGTGCACCCCTCCCTCCGAAGACAAAAACAAAGGGTCATAAACAGAAGCAATCTCTATCTAGACAATTGTTCCGCCTTTGCTACAATAGAGTAGGAAATGCTTGAACCAAAATTTGCAATAATCCAGTGATAATACCCCTATTAAAAGCACTTTGCACTTTTAAACCAAAATACAGAGTACGATGACTTCCATATCAATGTGAAAAGAAGTGAGGCCGCAAATATCCGGCCCAAGCATTCTTTACATAAACACTTTGCAGAAGCACTTTGTAAAAAGTGCTTTCAATGGGGTATTTTTGTTTGAAAATTTTAACTTTTGCTTTTGCTTCTAATTTAAAGGAGAAACACTAATTTTTTACTTTTGCTTAAAATTAGAAAAATAGCTTTTGTTTCTATTTAAAAGCACACTACTTTCCAAGCCAAACGATCTCAAATCCCAGAAAAAGTGCTTTCTTTCCTCGATAAAAACACATTTTTCTATAAAAGAAGAATGGTTAAAGCACAAGTAATCAAGGTCGTCCAGAAGGCCTTGCTAATACAAATAATAGAACATGTGATGGAGATATAATAACAAAAGTTCAGGGCCTATTTGATAATAGAGAATTTTTCAGTTTTCCAGGAAAGTGTTCAACAGTCCAGCTTCTAATTGGAGAAGTTGGAAAACAGTTTTCCAGTTTTCCCTATTCTTTCACAAATTTGGAAAACAGTTTTAAACTATTTTCCAAATTTTCTTCACAAAATAGGGACCTTGTTTTCGAACTTTTCCCCCATCCCCCCCCCCCCCCCCCCCCATATTTTCACACTACTCACCCATTTTATAATTTTTTTTATATACCCCCGTCTTTTCCTCCTCTTACGTAAATTACTTTAGAGTACTTAAGGCTAGGTTCCCAATTTTAAAAGTAATAAATGATTTTCAAGGCAAAGCATAAATAAGAGGATCATGCGAATTGTTTAATTATAGACACTTATCTTTCCAGAATGTGATAGAGAAGGCTTTCGGGATACTTAAGGTTAGGCTCCTTTTTTAAAAAGCGATACCGAACTATCCACTAAGGTAGGGGCGTAAACGAACCGAACTTTTGATGAACTACTTGTGTTCGAAATCGATTAGGGCTCATTCGTGTTGTGTTCGAAATCGATTAGGGCTCATTCATGTTCATTATGAGGACTCCATAACTTATTGAGTCGAGTTCAAATTCGTTAACATTCACTCAACTTAATAAGAACTCGACAAGAGTTCGTTAAGGGGCTCATTAAGAGCTCATTAACAGTTATATTGGTTTGAATGTGGATAGGTAATGGCTCGATAGTAAATTGAAAAGCGTCAGTAGCGAGCTCGACTCAATAGCAAGCTCCACTTGGTTTTAAGCTCAATTGGGCTCGACAATAGCTCGACTCTACTCGAAAACAAGCTCGACTCGACTCAATAAGCTTAACGAGCCGAGCCGAGTATTGAACACACTAAAATCTTATTAAATCAAGCTCAACAAGGGTTGGAAAAGCTCGTTAAGAGCTCAGCTCGAACTTGAGCTCGATAAGCCTTATCAAGCTCGAGTTCGAACAAGAGGGTTCTAGGCTTGGCTCGGCTCGTTTACACCCCTTAAGGTGGCAAAAGTTGATTCTTATATCGTGTTGTACATTATCAAGCTCAAGTTCGAACAAGGGGGTTCTAGGCTTGGCTCGGCTCATTTAAACCCCTATGTTAAGATGACACAAGTTGATTCTTATATCGTGTCGTACATTATTTATGTATCATTCTCAAGTTCATAAAATTGGAAAACAGGGATCACTTGAACACATTTTCCAATTTTTAAACTGGAAATGAAAAGGAAATATGGAGATAAAAAGAAAAATTAAAAATGGAAAAGGAAAATTGTTTTCTGCTATCATACAGGCCCTCAAGTTTTCCGTTGACAAGTGATCTTAGAAGCACCTACTAGTAACATCAATCTGTAGCCACTCAGGGCGCATTTTCAAGAAACTATAAGTTAACCAGCATCTAGATTCGTGGGTAAGGACCTAGTTGGCTAATCAGTAGGGATACTTTTTTTTGGAACTTTTTTTCTTTCTATATTTTAAAAAAAAAAAAAAAAAAAACTAATTTTCAGTTTCACTTAAAACTAGAAAAACAGTTCTTACTTCTATTTGGAAATACTTTTCTTTCCAGACCAAACACTCTTACATCTGGAAAAAAAAACTAATTTTCAGTTTCACTTAAAACTAGAAAAACAGTTCTTACTTCTATTTGGAAATACTTTTCTTTCCAGACCAAACAATCTTACATCTGGAAAAAAAAAAAAAAAAAAAAAAAAACTATTTTTCAGTTTCACTTAAAACTAGAAAAACAGTTCTTACTTCTATTTGGAAATACTTTTCTTTCCAGACCAAACACTCTTACATCTGGGAAAAAAAAAAAAAAAAAGCTAGGTCAAACAGACCCTGAGTTAGTATCAGCAAGCGCGCAAGTCAATAATTAATGAGGATGGGGGAGGGACTGAGTAATGGAGAGCGAGGAGGATGGAAATGAACACATTCTTCAAAGGCATGTTAGACCAAAGTTAAAATATCACCCTAAAGTATGTGCAGTGATCATACAATTCATAAATCATTACTCCAAAAATGCAAATTTTTTGGGCTTATGTTCATGATTCATAAGAAATCACAGCATTTAAACAGCCAAATGGACTTGTAAATTCAACAAAACAAATAACCAGAAAGTTATCCTGCAACCCCCTGTTTGGCAACAAGGTAGAAGGGTAAAGAGAAGTTAGGATAATGGGAGTTAGGCTGCGTTTGGTTCAACTTTTTAACAACTTCAAGTTATGAAAAAGATCTAGTTGGCTGTAAGGCTTGCGTTTGGCTGACAGAAAAGATCTTTTTACATCTTTTTCACAGCTTAAATAGAAAGATGAAAAAGATGTTTCATAGCTAGGCATGAAAAAGATGCACAACTTATTTTAGAAATATGTTTAAAAAGGCTATATTAACATTAAATCTTCATCACCGTGACCTAGTTTTACTTGTTATCACCATTCCCACCTACCACCACCCTTTTTACGCCCATGGGTAACTATACTCACCACTTTCCACTATCATGATTCTCACTTCCCTATTGTTATTAATTAATTAATATTATTAAGTTACTTTTGTGATTATAATAGATAAATTTATTTTTTAAACTTGTATCTAAACACTTTATTATGTAAAAAAGATCTTTATGCATTGTACAACCAAACACCTCACTTTAAAAAGATAAAGATCTTAAATGGACAAATCTTATTGAAACAGATAAGCTGAAATAAGCAAAACCAAATGCACCTTTAAACCCTTATCCCGATTTGGAAAATTTTTTGAGGAGTAATTTCTTTACCCCTAATTTGGGAGTAAAGAGGCAGAGAGTAAAATTTTAAAAGATTTTAAACAATTTTACTTATTTAATAATGACTCTTTTTACGCTTATCCCTTCACTCAATAGCCAAACATAGGTAACCTATTTACCTTTCTTTATCCTTACCCCTCTTTGTTAAACATACTCAAATAAGGGTAGGCTAACTCCTCACCTTCGCCCTCTTTACCCTCTTTTACCCAGTTACCAAACAGAACCTAAGGAAATATTTTGAAATTGAGAAATTCATAATGCAACGTCACAAGACTCTACCTGATCATCCTCATAAACCACGTTTGCAGGAATTTCCTTGTTGATAATCTTATCAAATCTGCACCAAAACATACAGTTCGGTGACTTCCAGATCAATGTGAAAAGAAGTGAGGGTGTAAACTCATCGCCTCTAATTGTCATGGAGTAGAGTTAGAGAAAGGTAATATCTTCCCACGTATCTCATCACAGAGCTCAATTGAACAGTTATTCATACAGGCACGGAAATTATAAGAGTCGAATCAGTCAATTCTCAAGGAACCGAATGTCTTAAAAGCTTAGGTTTAAAGGTCAAGGCTCAGAAATGGTTTTATACTAACACATTCCCTCACATGAATGCCCATTTGACTAAAGTGTGAATATTGCACAAACCCATCACTTATTTTGCACTGAAATATATTAATATTGCGAGTGGGGGCTATTGGGATTCAAACTCACAATATTTCGGGCAACTAGGCCTTGATACCGTGTTAGGAAATCAAATATCCCCAAAGCTTAAGCTTATGGGTAAAAGCTTAGAAATGGTTTTACACTCTTAACATTTCCCCTCGCGGGAATTCCCATTTAGCTTTAAGTGTGGCCAGTGCACAACCCACCTTGTACCTTGCACTTAAATTATATTAATACAGGGAGTCGAAACTATTGGGATTCAAACTCATGACTCCTCGGGCTCTAATACCATGTTAAGGAACCAACTACCATAAGAAACCTATGCTCATGGGATGATTTTATACTCGTTAAGTTCTTAACATATTCCCCCATGCGAATTCCCATCTAGCTTGAAAATGCTTAGCGCATCTCATAATTTGTGCTAAAATTAAATTAATATTAGAAGTGGGGGCCATAGCTCTAATATCATGTTAAGGAATCAACTAGCCCAGAAAGCTTAAGCTCGTGCGATATTGTTATACTCTATTATCAACAAAGAGTAAGGCCACAGTCACTCAGAAACTAAAACAACATGCAATCAAATGCTATAGAAAACGATTCCAATCAAAAAGGAAAACCGTACACCTTCTAGAATCAGCTAGGGCTTTTGTTACGAACTCCACATGTGACTATAGCAAAAATCCCACATAAAAGTTGGGAGAAACAACATACCAACATATAAGTCTAACGAGTTACTCTACTGAATACCGATTGGTTTTAGGACCGAACCTCACTTGGGCTTATATTGTGGACCTCGTATATGTTAACTTTGTGGACCAGACCCGGTCCAGTGAAATTTAACAAGGTATCAACCATCTCCCAACCAAAAGGACATCGAAGATCCTTGAATTTCAGAACAAGATAACACAAATAAATGAGAAATTACAAGTCAAATGATACAAACCCATGAGAAATTGCAGGTCAAGTATACAAGGGTAATGTTATTGTCTGGGCAAAATATTTCTTATTAGAGCAAAATCATTTTTCCAGGACAATTTTTTGGCTATCATTTTCTGAAAGTTATATCATCTCTAGCAATAACAATTAAAGACGACTCAAATCAAAAACGAATAGTAACCCTTCCAAAATCATCTAGGGTGTTTTTTTTTTTTTGGGTTAAGGACTCCACGCATAAGTCTAGTAAAAACCTTACATAAGAGTTGTAAACAATAACATATCAACATATAAGTCTAGTGAGCCACTCCATCTCATCAATTAGGCCCATATGTGAACCTCATACATGTCAACCCATTTAACAAGGGAACCATAAGGAAATCGAAGATCATTGAATTGTACGTCAACTATTAAGAACTCCACGTGTGAATCAAACATGAATCCCACATAGAAGCTGTAAGAAAGAAAGACAAACACATAAGTCTAACGGGTTATTCCACCTAATCTCAATTGGTTTTACGATGAACCCTACTTGGGCTTTACACATATACCTCATATGTTCCAACTCTGTGGGTAGGGTTGGACCTAAAAGACCCAGTGAAATTTAACATCGAACAACACAAATCCATGAGAAATTACAAGTTAAATGACACAAATCCACGAGAAATTGCAAGTCAAATAACACAAATTCAAGACAAAATTGGAGGTGGATTGAGTAAAATCAAAACGAAAGCAAGCAAGAAGAAGAAACAGACATGGTAGGAGAATCGGAGGGAGTAGCAGAGAGAGCAGCCTCCTTCTCAGAAGCCATGGGAGAAAAGTGAGAGACTATCACTCCTAACCTCCTGCTCTTTTGTGTTGCTCTTCTTCTCTCCATTTGCCCCTTCTGGGCCTGGGCCCTATTGGTTTGCTCTCTAGATTAAGTCTTTGTTTTTTTGGTAAATTATATAAAACTTTTTTACTTTTTATTTTAAAAATAAATTTATTTTTTTTTACAAATAAAAGTATCCATAAAACTTTCTTATTTTTAAAAATTTATTACTTAATTTCTATATAACTTATTTTTGACCATTTTATACCTCAAAAATATGGGGTTAAATGTTTAATTTTATTTTTATTTGAAGGTTTTATATTATTAGATAAAAATTAGAAATTTTATGTTTTTAGTAAAGTAATTAAGGAGATTTTCTATATTTATAAAAATAATAATTATTTTAATTAATTGTAATGATAATATAAGTTCAAAAGATAAAAAGTATTTTTAAAATTTTTATAAAAAATATTATAATATTATTACTATAATTAATTAAAATAATCTCCGTTTTAAAAATATAAAAAATTCTTTATTTTTCTTCAAAATATAAAAGTCCTACCTAAAAATAAAATCAAATACTTAACTATTTTATTTTGAGGGGCACAATGGTCAAAAAAATTATTTGGGGGCAAATTGATAAATCTTCAAAAGTAAGGGGGTTTAGTGAGTAGTTTATTTGTGAGGAGGATTTTTTTATTTTTGAAGCAAAAGCGAGGAGAGTTTTTCTGTAATTTACCCTTATTTTTTTGGTTATTTATATTTTAGTACTCTAACATTTTTGGAAATAATAAAAAATATTGACCTTTTTGAATTATTAAAAAGGCCCTTAAGTTTTTCTTGTATTAATAAAAATGCCCTTTCAAGCATGATAAAGTCATTTTTTATCAATAAAGCAAAGATGGCAACATCGAAGAAGAGCTTTTTTATTAATGTGACAAAAAACTTAGGGGTCTTTTTATTAATACGACTAAAACTTATGGACCCTTTTAATAATTCAAAAAGGTTAGGATCTTTTTTATTATTTTTAAAAATATCAGGATATTAAAATATAAATACCCTTTTTTTAGGTTATGTTAAATCTCATGTTTTGTATTTTATCTATTGCTTCAGTTTAGTTGTTATATTATTAAATTATGGCTAATCTTGATATTAGGGGCCCTTCGCAACAGTCTTTTTTCATGGTAGCACTCTATAGAAGTAAGGCTGCATATACGGGTGTAAAATGAGCCGACCTGATCGCCCCCGTTCGAACTTGAGATCGATAAGGCTTATCGAGCTTGAGTTCGAGCCAAGCTCTTATCAAGCTTTTCAGTCCTTGTTCGAGCTCGGTTCAATAAGAATTTAGTGTGGACGATACTCGGCTCGTTAGGCTTATCAAGCCGAGTTGAGTTCGTTATCAAGTGATGCTCACTAGCGAACTGAGCTTTTCAAGTTATCATCAATCCATTATCATACCATTTTAGAAATAGAAACAATTGTTACCAAGCTCTTAACGAGCGTTTAATGAGTTCTTATCGAATCCCTTAACGAGCTCTTATCAAACTCTTATCAAAATATTTGCTATAATTAACGAGCCAAGCACCCCTCTATTCGAACTCAACTAGTCAAGTTTATCGAGCCTGGTCGAACTCGGCTCTAAAAGCTATCAACTCTTATAATGAACACAAATGAACCCTAATTGATTTCGAACACAAGTAGTTCACCGAACGCATTTACACTCCCAGCTACATACATTTCACCCTCTCCAGACCTTGTGTTGCCGGAAGCTTGAGGCACTAGATTTGTTGTTGTTCTTGTACTATTACAGTATAGCATCTTTTCTGTATTTTCTCTTGTGTTGTATTTTGTTATTTTCCTAGTTGTACAGTTCGTTATATTGTAACTATATTTTGAAGTTTAGTTATTTAGTTAGTTATATGTTAAGCCAAGTTAATTATAGGATTAGTAACTAATTAAAGGTACTTAGCATCTCTTCTTCTCTTCATTGAAATTCCTCAACTCATGTAAAGTTTTAATTTTAATATGGTATCAGAACAAAGAATTATGCTCTGAATTTGTATTCATGTTTTTGCATAATCATTCTTCTTCTTTCATCAATCAACTCTGGTGAACCCTAATTTTTATACTACAGTTCCATTGATAATGACAGAAGTCTACAATCGATGGCCAATGCTTTAGTTATGGTGCAAGGTGACAATCAAAGTCAGATCGTTCCAGTTTTGAAAATAACTTTAGCATAAGACATAACCTCGCTCTATTTTGTTGCCGCGAATGAATCTAGGGATGATTCTCATTACTCGGTCGCTAAATGGAACAATCACTTACAACAGTTGGTCACGTTCCATGATGTTTACCTTGAATGGAAAGAATAAGGAAGGTCTCGTTGACAGGCGTATCGAGAAGCCAACTTCAGGTGGTTCAGAGTATGAATGGTGGAAATGATGTGACAAAATGGTAATCTCTTGGTTTCTCAATTCAATATATGAGGAAATCGGGGTGAGTTCATTATATGCAAGCTCTGCTTATGAAATCTAGACAGAATTACATGACCAGTATGCCAAAAATAAAAAAAATGAACCATTGATTTTGAGTTAGAACAAGCTAATTCACAAGTAAAGCAAGATGGAATATTCGTGGTTGAGTATTTTGCCCGTCTAAAGACGCTTTGGGATGACTACAAGGCTACGAAGCACTTTTAGCATGTACTTGTGATGCTTTGAAACAAACAGAGACAACCGAGGAGTGAAAATATGTTATGATTTTTTTGATTCGGCTGTCTGATGATCAACATTTATGATCGAGTTTTGTTGATGGATCCACCGACAATGATAAAATGGCCTTTTGCAAGATAATCTAACAAGAAAACCATTGCGTTATTAGAAGAACAACAAAAGTGACCATTACGGGACAAACCGAGCACCTTGTTAGGCTTGGAAAAACTACTAAGCATGTCACCAATTACTACCTTAGCACCCAATTGGCAATGTTCGCTAACACTTTTGCTTAATTGTTTTTATCGTAATTCACTTAACTGTTTTACAATTATTGACATGACTTATATATATATATATATATATATATATATCATCATAATAATGTAACTGTATTAGCATTTACTATATATAATTGAATAAATTCTTAAAACATCCATCAAATTTTATCACAGGGAATTTAGATGATGGCTAAGTCATGTCGAGAGATCTCGTTTGGTATTTGTGAAAGAAGGTAATTCTAAAATCATCCCTAATTGCTCCCCATAAGTAATCGCTCTTGCTGCCTCTACCAAGCTCTCCAGGGAAATGAATTCATCTTCTCAGGCTGAAACTGGCATTAGAGTGTGCATCATTCGGAGAACTCAGCTTCCAATTGGTCGTTCCTTGCATGAGCTCTTGGCCATTGTCATGGGTGATTGTGGAGAATCTATGGGTCCTCTGTTAAGGCTGGTTAGAGATAACGTGAGGTATGTGGAGTGTGGAGTGGGCCATTTTGATATTCACGTTGGTGGCTAGCTTTTCAGTAGATGAGCTTGGGAACTCCATCATCCATGTTTTGAGTATCCTGCTTACTTTTATCCAGTCAAAGTTTCGATTATTAATCTAGACTACTCAATCTCCTTTTGCCTTACCTTAGAACGAGGTTGGTATGGACAACTTAGTAGGGGTGTTCATTACTGGTTAACTGTACCATTTAACTTATCGGTTTGATAACCGTTTAAGAAATTTGTTAAAATTTAACAACCATTACTACCCGTTTTAAATTGGTAAACCGTAATTTCGATTATCGGTTAGTTCGGTTTGGTTACTCTGTTAGCCATTTACTAAAAAACAAATTTAAGTATTTTTTTTCATCCATTTATAACCTAAAATTTTGCTTATTTCATATGCTTTCAGAAAAGATAAATAAGTAAAATATATGATATCCAAGTACCAAATGGTACATAAGAGTAAATGGTTAACCAAATAACCAAATCGAGTTGATTTTTTATTTTTTTTTGATAATTATTGGCAAAGCCAAAAAACAGCAAGGCAACTCGAAAAGACGAGGCCTTAGCCACCCCGTAAACGGAAGTGGGGACAAAAAGAGACCAGAACAAATAAACAACAAACAAACAGGGAACAAAAAAACAAGGATCCCAAAAGAAAAAGACTAAGAGGAACAACACGGAAAATAGGATCAGGACTGGAGCCTCAGCCGAAAATCCAAACACTTCACTTAGCAAGCAAGTCAGCCACCATTGGTGGGTCGAAACCATCAAAGTTAAAACCTACTAATTTTCCCATTTCTATTGCCCTCTCTACTTGCATGATCCTCCTATCATACTCTTTTTCCGATATCTTATCGTAACGATTCCCGCAATTCCGTTTTTTCTTCTTCCCGGCTATCTTTGACGAGTTTCTCCTTTTGGCCTCATTCTCCTTTTTCCGCTTGCCTGAGGTCTTGGTTGTTTTCGGAGTGTTGTTTGCAGGCGACATATCTTTTAGAAATTCCTAGAGCTCCCTCTTTTCATTCTCTTTCTCCTTGTGCTTCAACGCTTTTCTTTCCCTTTTTGTTAGCAAACCTTTTCCTTTTCTTATTCCAACTCGATTGGGCCTCTTAATACAAGGCTCTGATCTTCTCAAAGCAGAGGGCTCAAACCCTGGAGGGAACTTAGGCCCCGAGGAGCCAGAATCATCTTCACTGGCGGGATCTTGAGTTACATTATGACGCTCTGAAGATTGGTCATGAGGTTGTGCCAAACGAGCTATGTCACTCTCCACCCACTGAAGCAAAGAAGGTAGTCGTTGATTTCCACGCACTTCTTGAACTGGAATATGGTCATCACACTGTGGAGACAGATGGGGAAGAGAAGCATGTGGCCAGCTGCATTCCATTGACCACCTATCAACATATTGACCTTCAATATGGAGAGCAAGCTGACCTTGTGGCAGTTCGACAATGCTTACTCCCTCATACCTTGGTCGAATAGTGCCCACGTTAGCCATAACTTGGTCGAAGAGTTGATTTAAAACTCGAAATACTCGAAAGCTCTTAATGATTTAAATCATTATTTAATTATAATTCCGACCTCTAATTTCGTGGAATTTCAATTTCATCAGGATTCCAATTCCACCAAAATTAGACTTGGAATTGTAATTCTATAGTCCAGTTCTAATTCTATATACCAAACAGAGCCTAAGGATATATCTCCCAAGAAGTGCGATGAGAAATTGATCAAACCCTTTGGTAAACAAAAAATGGGAAGTTGGCGAGGAGGGGCAACAGTGCTATGGAGCCGGATAAGCTTATTAGTTTGAAGCACATGTGGGAATATGGGAATCAATTAGCAAATTAGCACGGTTCTTAAAAAAATCAGAGAAATGGCATACTAGGAAAAAAATTTTAGCAAAATAGCACAATTTACTGTTCATTTATTGTTGCACGACGTTTGAAAAGGCGTACATTGATGCAAGGGGAAAAAAATATATTATTACTTAAATTTTTTATTCTATTTCAGTATTTTTAGGCTCCTATTTGTTTATAAAATATTTTATTTTATTTATTAACATATAAAATAATGATCATTTAATATTATCTTTTCTATGCTAATATTTTTATTTTTTAATTATTATTTTATTATAATTTTATTTAACCAAAGAGGGCACCAACACGTCGTCACCGGATCCCATTAGAACTCCGAAGTTAAGCGTGCTTGAATGAAAGTAGTAGCAGGATGGGAGACCTCCTGGGAAGTCCTCTCCCTCAGGTTGGGGGCATTGAGAAACAGTCTCTCTTCAGGTTAACACCCTGAAAGGGGAAAGCTGCGTACATTCGCCCCCCCCCTCCCCCCCCGCCCGACCCTGCGTAGGCGGGAACCCTTGAGGCACTGGGTATATTCCTTTTTATTTTATTATAATTTTATTTCAATAATTATATATTAGCGAATTTACGCAATAACTCAATTAAAAAGCAATTACATTATTACGTAAATTTGCTAATGTCCCCAGAAATTGTTTATTTTTGATATACGCACACTTAAGACACAATGATTAATAGTTTAATCGTTAGCTGATACAGCTATGGGCCCAACACTACAGTTGGCACCACATCACCGCACACGTTAGCACCTATCAATTAGTAGGATAAGTATGGTTATAAGTATGGTTTTGTTTAATTTAATTAAGCATATTTAGTTAGATTAATATAGTATATATTTGGGGATTAGGTTAGGTGAGAGAGTGTGAATTTTTGCCAAAAACAAGCTTGTTTCTCTCTCTCTCTCCCTTCTCACGTCTCCCTCCCCCTGTCTTCTTCTTCTTCTTCCTCTATCTAAACCCTAGGCTCTCTATGTCATACTTTTATACTTAAATACCTGTAAATCCCATACTTATAGTGAAATACAAATACCATACTTGAGTTACTTTGCCCTATTATTTGTTAATTTTTACTGGGTTGATTTGTTTGGCTTGAGTGGTTGAGTTTGATTGCATCATTAGTTATTCCTTCAATCAGTGAAGGTTAGAGTGTAGCATGGGGAGAAGGTGGTGGTTGGGGGCATTATCATGTTTTGTCTCAAATATACTAATTATTATTTAATACTTATATGTTATTATTACATAATTAATTAACTAAAATCAATTGTTGCAGAGCCTAACAAGCGGCTTGCAAAACTTGTTTTTTCCCTCCTTGCATCAATGTACGCCTTTTCAAACGTCATGTAACAATAAATGAACAACAAACTGTGCCATTTTGCTAATTTTTTCCCTGATATGCTATTTCGCTAAATTTTTTTAAGAACTGTGCTAATTTGCTAATTGATTCGGAGTATGGGAAAAAAACATGGTTTGACTTATGATAGTGATGAATAGGATATGGTTAAAGTGCTTGCAAAGATGAAATAGGATTTTGGATGTTCTGACTCCCTGTCAATCTCATCTTCAGTTTTGGTGTGGTTGGCCGTTTCCCACTATTCCTGGCCTGTCTCATCTTGTGGTGGTGTATCCATGTAGTACCTGTTTGATTTTTTCTTGCTTGTTTGTTTTTATTTTGTCATGTTTTCTTGTTTTTTTTTTCTTAGCTATTTTTGTCTTTGTTTCTTGATTCTCAACTTTATGCGAGTTGAGTCTGGCCTTGTCTATATGTGCTACCTGTTTTGTACGGCGACTTTGTTGCTAATTATCAAAAAAAAGCGATATATAACTATTATGTAATTTCACAACTTCCTATTTTCTTCTCCTTCCATATCTCAGATAACAATCTCAAAATTGTTAAGAAAATGACAGCAAAACTGAAAACAATCCAACAGAAAATGTTAATACAAATGAAGAAAAAATAGTAAAAAAAGTTAAATAAAAGAAAACAATAATTGAAAAAAATTGAATGAGAACAAAATAGGATACATCATAAATTCTTAAGAAAAAATAATAATTAGAGGATATTTATAAAAAATAAAATAAACTTCACAAATTAAAAGAAAAAATCTAAAAATATATAATATATTGCAAAAAAAAATTAAAAAAAATTGAAACCTATAAAAGAAGCACAACTCAATACACTACAATAAAATTACCAAAATTTATGACTAAAAAATATAAATAACTTACAGAAAAACCTGTAAAATAAAATAAAGAAAAACCGGTTAAAAAGTTTTATATCACAAAATTTAAAATCATAAGAATTGCAAACAAATAAATGGTTGATATGGAAAAATATGGCCATAATCTGGGTGTGAATGAATCAAATACTGATAAAAATTAAACACTAATATTATATAAATACTTAATTATTACAGCTTAATTTTTATTCTCAAAAACCGTAAACTCTAATTTAGTATCGCTAGTTACCTTTAGAATTCTAAAAATCCTTTTCAAAATGCCAATCTATCACTGGAACACCAGAAAAGAAACTCAAAAGACACTAGAATGCCTCAAATACGAGAAATTCAAGCAAATGCCTACAAATAAGATACACTAATTTAATACGTATTGAAATTTCCTTATTCTAAAATAAAGGAAATGAAGGTTAATTAACCGTAGTTACCTTTGACTTTTATTTTGTGGTTTATTTATTGGGAGCTTTTATAATCACGATAATTATGTGATTTATAGAGAATTATAGTTATAAAATTATCGTTATAATAACAATTTACTAACTAGGCTATATGAATTTTGTTAGCATTATACTTGATAAATTAAAAAGAAATGTATTTTATTAGCATTAATGAATTTTTTGGCATCGAACTAGGAAAAAAACTAAATTTTTAGCATTGCATGGTGGAAAGTAAATCCCACTTGCCGCATTTCAGGTGGGGAAGAATGAAGTTAATTTTAATATAAAAAATAATTAATAAAATACCAAACTATCTCTATGTGAATTTTTTTAGCACTATAATTACAAAAGTAAAAGACAAAAGTATTGTACTAGCCAAAATGAATACTTTCAGCGTTGAAGTAGGCATAAACTAATTTTTAAGTACTGTATAATATCTAAAACTTATTCTTATACTTGTATCCTCGATTATAATTCAATGTACTTTTGCTCAAAAATACTAATGTGAAACATGATTTTGATAAGGTATAAATATATTTTGCTGATTGTTTTCAAAATAAAGTGTATTGGTTGTGTGTACTTGATGTATCAAACACCAAGTATGGGTCAACACATACTATGTTTAAGCCAAAACATATCAAATACACAACCGAGATATTTTATTTTGAAAATAGATAAGCGAAATTATATACTATCAAAATTATGTTCCACATCAATATATTTAAGCAAAAATATATTGAATTACGATAGAGGATACAAGCATATCATCAAGTGTTAGATACTATACAATGCTTAAAAAATTAGTTCATGTCTAGTTCAATGCTGAAAAATATTTATTTTGGCTAATACGATACTTTTTTATTTACTTCTTTAAGTATAGTACTAAAAAGATTCACATAAAGATAGTTTAGTATTTTGTTAATTATTTTTTATATAAAAATTAACTTCATTCTTCCCCACCTGTAAGGCGGCAAGTGGGATTTGCTCTCCATTATATAATGCTAAAAAAATTGGTTTTTTTTTTTTTCTAGTTCGGTGTTAAAAAAATTCATTAATACTAGTACAACACCTTTCTTTTTAATTTTGCAAGTACAGTCAAACAACAACAACACCAACAACATTCCTAGTGCCTCACGGGCTCCCACAAAAGCAGGGTCTGGGGGGGTGGATGTACGCAGCCTTACCCTTTCCGAGTGGAAGAGAGGTTGTTTCTGAGGACCCCCGACCTGAAGATCTTGCCAATTTTGCAAGTATAGTGCTAAAAAAAAATTTCATATATACCTTGTTTTATATTTTTTTGATCATTCTTCCATTTATTTTATTATAATTTCGCTTAAATAATCTTTCAAAACTAAATAACCCATTTTTTATTGTTAAAGAAATTTATAGTGGATTACGTGGTTGCAACTGCTGCATCATACTATACACTAAAGTTTTATAGAAAAAATTTAATTTCAAACAATAATGATTTATGAGTAAGTATATTAGAAAAATAATAAAACTCGACTGTGCATCCCATAGGAAATGACTGGTAACATCAAAACTTAAAAGTACCTCATTATAAAAGTATTAAAATATCAATATACTTAGTTAATAAATATTCAGAACTTCATTATAGAAGTATTAAAATATCAATATACTTAGTTAATAAATATTCAGAACTTTATAATAAAAAAAGCCAAAGTTATTGCCAGGACGTTTTTCGTTAATGCCAAGGCAAGTACAATGAATTTTGGATCTTTCCTATGATGAAATTACCTTACCATTAACAAAAATTGTTGTGGAAATAACACTACTCGAAGGAATATTCAAAGGGAATTGTTATTCCTAGAGTAAAAATTGTTATTATTAAAATAATAATATAACTTATAAATAATAGGGAAATTCTCAATTAGGTACCATGAGGTTTGGTTATTTATCATCTAGGTCCTTTGACATTTCAATATATACAATGAGGTGCCCCGAGTTTTAAATATCTTATCATTTGGGTACCCTATGCAAGAATTTGGTGGATTTTTAGGAGAATTTGAACATTTTTCACCATAAAACATTGATACAATACATGATTACAATAATATATATGAGATATATGAATTTTTTCAATGAAAATCAATTAGAATACAAATAAAATGTCATTTGAATTATGACAGATAATATTGATAAATTAGTAAAATAATATGGTACGTTAGCATTTTATGATAGAAAATTATAACATTATGATAGAAGACACCTATATATTACTATAACTATGTCCTACTCTAGATATTGTAAATAAAATCTATATAATTTGAAAAAATGGTACCTAATTGATATAATTTTTAAATTTTAAGGTATCTAAATGATAAATTTCTTAAATAATAAGAGCCATAAATTGTCCTTGAAAAGCAACAATAATAATTTTGCTATTCAAAACTGAGATGACGAAGGATGAAGCCCAACTGGTGTTCAAAAAAGGATGAAGCCCAACTGATTCTCGGCCCACCAACTCTCTCTCTCTTTCTCTCTCTACAAAAGCCGAATCGCATCCACAAATTTCGAAACCCTAACCCTAACCCTAAAAGCATTCCGCATTCGACCCCTCCTTTTCTCTCTTTCTATAAACCCTAGCTGCGATATCGATGGCGAAGAAGCGAAAGCTCAATTCCAAAACATCTCAAGCCACCGAAGAGGAGCAAGAATTCATGGAGAACGACGCGGAGTACGACGAAGAATTAGAAAACGACGTAGAAGAAGAAGAGGAGGAAGAAGAAGATGAAGAGGAAGAAACCAATCACGAGAATAATCACAACAACCCTAGCGGCGATGACGATGACGAGCCGATCCAGAACCTTCTAGAACCCTTCAGCAAAGAACAACTGGTACATATCTTGCGAGAAGCGGCGGAGACCCACGCGGATGTGGCGGCGCGTGTGCGTAAGGTTGCTGATGAGGATGCTGCTCATCGCAAGATCTTCGTTCATGGGCTTGGATGGGATTCTACAACGGATACTTTAAGGGATGCGTTTGTTCAGTACGGGGAGATTGAAGATTGCAAAGCGGTGGCTGATAAGGTTTCTGGGAAGTCTAAGGGTTATGGGTTTATCCTCTTTAAGAGTCGGAGTGGAGCACGGAATGCGCTGAAGAACCCACAGAAGAAGATTGGGAATAGGATGACTTCTTGCCAGCTTGCGGCGGTGGGTCCAGTCCCGTCTTCGGGGCCTGCTGCATCTGGGTCTGCGGCAGCGCAGCCGGTTTCTGAGTATACGCAGAGGAAGATCTTTGTGAGCAACGTGGGCGCGGATCTTGATCCGCAGAAGTTGACTACTTTCTTTGCTAAGTATGGTGAGATTGAAGAAGGGCCACTTGGGTTGGACAAGCAGACGGGGAAGCCAAAAGGGTTTTGTTTGTTTGTGTATAAGTCGCTTGAGAGTGCTAAGAAGGCTTTGGCCGAACCACACAAGAACTTTGAGGGTCATACCTTGCACTGCCAGAGGGCGATAGACGGTCCGAAGCCCGGGAAGCAGCCGCAGAGTCAGCCGAGAAACACAAAGTTTGGTAGGAAAGATCATTCGAATCAAGCGGCTGGCGGGTATGGTCAAGCTATGGGTGGCGTTGGGTTTAATCAGGGGGCACTTGCAGCACCAGCGTTGAACCCAGCTCTTGGCCAGGCACTGACTGCATTGTTGGCTACTCAAGGTGCTGGATTGGGAAACTTGCTGGGTACTCTTGGTGCGGCTGGTGTTGGGGCACAAGGTGTGGCGGGTTCAGCTCAAGGGATGCCAGGTGGGTATGGGAATCAAGCTGGGTATGCCCAGGCCGGGTTGCAGAGTGCTTATCCGAATCAACAGATGGGACAGGGAGGCTCTGGGAGGACGCAGAATAATGTAGGATACATGGGTGGTGCGGCACCATACACCGGCCATTGATCTCCTGTAAGGGTACTCTTCTCTGCCATTGATCTCCTTTAAGGGTACTCTTCTCTTCTCTCATTACACTTTGTCATTTTGGTACTCTCTCTTTTTCCTGCAATGATAATGCTTGGTTGCGCTGCTATTAGTCATTGTGATTCATTATGCTTTGCTCTAACATAGCTACACTCTGCGGAAAACTAGTATGTGGGCAGGTATTAGGTGCTCTTAATGGAAGCGCAAAAGATTAGTGGAGGATTTGACAAAGATTTTCAGTTGTGACATTTGTGGTTACTTCATAGATTTGTTAAATTATTACATGCTTGCAATGACTCATCTGAGTGCATTATTGTTACATCGGGTTTAGCTTCTGATGCACTATGTTTTGCTGTGATGTTAATGGTTGGTTGCTACTCTTATGTGGTTACTTCTAATATGACCATACCGTGTGAAAAAGACTAGTGGAGGTGAACATGTTATGTGGTTTTGTATGATGTTAATTATCTGGAAAATTTAGGTGCTCCTCATGGATATGCAAAAGAAGACTAAGGCAGGCTAGCTTCTGTGTGACATATAGGTCTTGTTTTGATGTTTATTTACCAGTTTCTTCTGTATTTTAAACTTGTGTCAATGCCTGTTTACATCACATTATTGCTTTCATCCATTGGTTGGTGCTTAAGGATAGATTACCACCCAATTTATAAGCGTAGGGAGGCTCGAATTCTGCTTCTTTGCATAATTGGTAGGTGCTTTAATTGCAGGTATTGTACTTTGTGGTTTGTGATATGATTCGTCCAAATTTTGTCCCCTGTATCACCTCAAGAAAAAGCTTGATGTAGTCAATCATGTTTCTTCCTAGAAGCGGATAAATGTTCATTCCGTTCACAACTTTGTGTAATTTGGATGCTCATAGTACGTGGGTTCTGGTTCTAAGAACTAATGACAAATCTATCAGTGGCCCTTTTCATCAGTCAAAAGTTTATATGTGATTTAGGCCTCTATTGTGTTTGTGTCCCTTTTCCATTTTGATCTTTGCATTAGGAATTACTTTTTCTTTAAAAATCTGCTGGCATAATTGGAGCTGTCTTATCTGTTCATCTGAAAATTTAGCTCCTATTATTTGTGTCGAATTAAAGGTTGGGTCTGTGTTTCTCGATTTCTCTCTCTGCTTCAATACTGGGAAGTAATCCATCCAAATACATTTACATTCAGTGTGTGAAACTTCATTTGTTTATAATATGCAGTTACTGTGATTGTTGGAGTGAGAAACTAATTGTACCGTTAGAACTGATTGACTGCTGTTGTAGCAATTACATATAATCTTCATGTCAATAATAGTTCCAAGAGTCGTGTTTGAACTTTTAACTCTCTTTTTTCTCAATATTTTTGGCGTTGCGGCCATTTAATTTTCTTAAATGGGTTTTTATGCCTTACTTATTCATTGTGCAGATCTTAATTGGTGCCTCAGTCTTTAAATACTGGCCTGGTGATTCTTCTGAAGTTTAAGGAGCTATGCTATCAACATCTTTATATGTTTACGACAAACTTTCTGTCTTCGAACGATTAAATGGTGTTGCTTTTCCTCTTTTCTTGTTTCTTGAATTTCCTTGTTGTCCGTTTGAAATGTTGTGGTATTTTGTTTAACTATGTCTTTAAAGCTCCAGGCTACATTGACTACTTTTTCGAATATCGGATGGGTATGTAATTTTTAAATGCTTCTGGATGTTTTACTACTAGGTGGTCTTTATTTCAACTTCTAGTTTCACTTCCTTTAATCTTTTTGATTTTCTTGTGTTTTGTAGTTCTAAACGTAGGCTTATATCTAGCTTTGATTGGCTACTGGTCTATTTACATAAGGTGTAGTCATATTGTGCTTCTTATCAGACTTGTTAGTGCAGGTTGCTGTCTAATGCTCCAGGTGGATATTAAGGTATGTGTGTTTAACAGCTTATCCGGCGAGGCTTCTTTTTTTGAGTTAAATGCTTTTTGCTGAAAAGAACACTTTGAACACTTTGTTTTAGATTTTAAGGTTGTTTGGTATCAATAGAAAAGTCCTTTTAAACAAAATTAGGAGCAAGAAAATAATAATTCTCCTTTAAAATAGAAGCAGAAGCAGAATCAAAAGCAAAAAAATAATATTTTGGAAAAAATATCCCTTTTCATAGCACTCCTTACAATGGTGCTTATGTAAAAAGTGTTTCTTAAAAAAGCAATTTTTTCATTTTCTGGACAAACAGACCGTATACTCTTCAGTAGAGTTTCTTAGATGATTTGTTAAACCTTACTTTATTGGGACTATTGGTTACTTGCTTGTCATGGTTTTCGTTTTTATCAAAATTCATACTAGCACAGTTACGGTAACTTTTTGATAAACTCACTTTTACTCTGGCCCAAATGTTTTCTGCGGTCTGATTTGCATCTGAGTAGTTTAGCTTGTTTGTATGTTCTATATAGTTTTTTAATGAAAAAAGAAATATCATTAAGAGCAAAAAAGATGTATAAAGAGTTAAGGACAAGATGTCCTCAATCATCAAATAAAAACCCTTTCCAAATCAGACAATGCTTTGATGAAGAAGCTTCCAAAGTTCTTAGCCAAAAGCTCCAAAAAAAACTGCATTATCTCATAAGAATATCGCTTTTGTATATTGGTTTTTGAAAATCCTAACATTTTTATTCTAGTCAAATACTCCAAAGAATTGCAATCTTAGCTACTAAGAATAACATTTTTATTCTAGTCTTTTCTCCTTCCTATGTCCTGGAATTTGATCAGAAGAGTACTTGTGGACCTACACCTGGGCAAAACGAGAGAATACCTTACCCCATAAATCTCAAGCCATGGTAGGTCAACTCAAAAATAAATGATCCTATGTTTCCCCACTCCAAAAGCACATTACAACGATCCTCAAGGACAGTCCCAAGAGGTCTCTCATTTTGTAGGCAATTCATTAGTATTAAGCTTGTTAAGTAAGGGCCATAACAGACCTTGATTCTTTTTTTGTGTTGTACAGCTTTAACTATATCAAAAAATGTTCTCTAATTTTGATTCTGTTCCCCCATCTTAGCCTCTTGTAAACAGTTCAGGATTTCCCCCCCTTTTTTTGGGGGGTCCTTAACAGTTTGAGGCTTTGAACGGCTCAATGTTTTGAGATTTTCTTTTCATTATATCAAGGCAGGGGTAGAGTGAGCTTTGATCTTATGTGTTAGATTTGTGCCCTATGGGATGTTCAAGAATAGAGAATCTTTCAGCTCTCTTGGGAAATTTTCAAAGAGAACTGGGAAATATGCAAAGTCGTTGAAAATCTAGTTCAACTGAAGTTGGTAAACAATTTTCCAGCTTTCTCTTTTCGTTTGGAAAATAGTTTAAAACTATTTGCAAAATTTTCCTCTGTTTTCTATGGGTCTGTCCCTGTTCCTTCTTTTCCCTCATTCTCTTTCTCGTACTTTTTCATGGCATTTCAATCAAATATGATTAGACGACGTGTATTTTAAAATCGTGATCCCAAACTATATTTGTACTCGAACTGACAAATCGAATTGTTGCAGATGGGATACTTGAATTTGTTCACTTTTGGATTGGTTATCCTAGTTGTTCGGATCGAATTATTAAGGTCTTGGATTTAAGAGTATTATTTATGCCTATAATTTTTGGTGTTTAAAAAATTAAAAAATTGGGTTCACCTGAATGCAATTATCAATTTTTTTATATTTGAAAATTATTAGTGATTTTGCACTACGTGTTTTACGAAACGAAAATGAAAAAAGAAAATTACAAACGGGAAATGAAAATGTCATTTATTTCAGGGACTGTTCTAAGCTGCTTTAGTTGGATACTACTGGTCAGTGGTAACTTAAGGGCTCGACTTTTGAGTTGGATCTTGTCATTTTCACATATACAGATGGCGTCTTAAGAATTGATGATCAAGGATCAATCCACAGCCCATGAGATAGCGGTTACCTGGGTCTTTTCAAAATTGATGGTCTTTTGATTACCTACCTGTTTTTCTGGAAAAGAATGATTCATTTTACGATTTGGGTTGCAATTGCGCTCTTTCCAAATGTCTAGCTTTTAACACATTGTTAAGTTTCTCATGCACATAGGGGTAGTTCTTTCCTGTCGGTCTCCTGTGCGTCTTATAGGGTTTCATGGGGTGTTGCTATGTTGTTTTTCTTGTTATCGTGTTGACTGTCCTCCAGTTGTCTTCTGTGCCTTTTGATCTCTGTCCTCTGCGTCTTGCGTTTTGGGGTAGTATTCAATTATCCGGAAAAACAAAGTCACATCACATAGGCGTCATGGGATAGTGGTATGTAAAAAGCTAGTGTATGTCCTATGCATTTTAGGTATAATGTTTTTGGGCCGTTATGTAGGCGGATCCGATTACCATGGGTGTTAGCATTTGAAAATGGGACGGCTCGAGACTTGAGTTCTAGTTCTGACAAACTGATATGGCTACTTGATAACCTGATGACGCAGACGGCGTGCTGCGAACCGGCCGAATATAGGCATGTTGCTTGGCCTAGCTGATTCATGGTTGTAATTTCATGTTGCATTTACATATATGCAATATTGAAGGATGTAGGGGTTTCTTGTCTATGAGCACAGCCAAGTACAGGCTCGTGAGAGCCGGGACTCGGTTTGAAGCTCTCCAAGCTTGAAAATTTCATGTTTGTTCTTGGTTTAGACTTGGTTTGTCAAGCTAAGCTACACTCGCCTTATATAGGTTCATTTGTGCTTCTTTAGGCTAAAGCTTTTGGCTTATTCAAGTTTGAACTTGGCTTGAGTAGGCATATTTGCTAATAAATCTGAAATAAACTTATATAGTCTCATTTAGGCTTACAAGCCTATAAGTGCGAGCTTTGCTACACTTCACTTCGTTGAGGCTAAACCTATTCTGGGATTGAGCCTCAAGTGAGAGCTCGGGTCATTTACTCTCGTACAAACTTTGGTACAGAAAATGGAGCTGTTTTTCTGAAGAGTTCAGGTAAAAGCATTATGCGTCTCTCCTAAGGAAGGATCTACAGATTGCATCTCTCCATAAGACTAGTAAATGGGAGAGATGTCCTTGTTTAGGAACTTAGTTTGCGTTTTTGTTAGCTTTTTTGAAGTAAAGTTGGATTCACATCCCATTTTCTACTTGAATGCTTGGTCGAGATATTCTGGATTTTCCAAGGAGTATCCATGATCGCTTACCCCCTGTTTGGCTACGAGGTACTGCGTGTTAAAAAAGGGTAAGGGTCTTGAAGGGTAAGGTTTTACCCTTGTTTGACAAAATTTTCTGAGTAATGAAGGGTAAGACTCACCCCCAATTACTCTCGTTTTCGTTACCTCAAATTTGAGGGATAAAGGGGGAGGATCAAGTTTGAATTAATTTTTTGTGATTTACCCTTATTTTAAGTATATTTTCCCGTATTTTTACCCTATTGTACATTTGTTAAATGAGGGTAACTCATTACTTCTTTTACCCTTACCTTTCTGTATAAACATACCCAATCAACTATAAGATAATCCCTTACCTTACTCTTCTTTACCCTTCCGGGTTTTGCGAAATAAAGTATTAGAGGTTTTTGAGTTAATGTCTTGGAAAGGCATGGAATATAATAGGTCTCTCTTTTTCGGTATTAATATTAATAAAATGCTACGGCAATTTTTGTTTTTTATGTTTTCATAATAACTGCCTCTAGAGGTGTGAATGCGCTGAGCCAAGCCGATTTTAGTTTGATGGACTTGGGGCTTGACTCATCTATATTTAGTTTAGCTCTAAGCTAGACGAGTTTGAAAGTCACAAGTTCGAGCTTGACTTGTCATAACTGATTAGTTTGGGTACGACTTGTCTTGGTTGATCTTGAACCTAATTCGGTGGATTTCAAACTAACCTTGTTTTGTTTAGACTTATTTAAGCTTAATTTGGGCTCGTTTATTCGTTTAGGCTCAAATTGGACTTGATTGGTCATATTTAAGCTAATAAATTGTATTAACATGGTTCGTTTAAGCTTTCGAGCTTACGAGCTTGGGCTTCATTAGATTGTGGATTGACTTGATGTGCTGAGCAAGCGTGCTTGACTCAGCTTGAGCTGCAAACATTCAAAGACTTTGGCTTCCAAGGGCCACAGGTATCTTTTTGAGCTTTATAACAAGTTGGTTCATGAGGGCTTATGGGCTGGCTCGACTCATTTTGACCCTTAGTTGGCCGTGCAACTTACTCCAACATTGAGGTTACCTTATTTTGAGCATGAATTGGAAAGAGAGTGCCACCTCAAACTCTTTTGATTTATGTGTCTTTGTTTTGTTTCTATGTCTTTTGCTAAAAGCAGTCTAGTTTGATTGAAAATACATGAAATTCTAAAATTGGACAGGTTTTTAAAGTTTCCGCAGTTTGCATATCCTGTCTGTCTTATTATTTAACGACGATGTTAAACCCAAGGCCTCAAAAGACTTTTGCCAAGGCAGGGTTTGGGGAGGATGAGATGTACGTAGCCTTACCTTTATATATAGAGGTTGTTTTTGAAGGGCTTCCATCCCTAGTATTTAATAGGATAATTGTAGTCCGTAAACATGTTTTCAACTGCAGAACTTTATATTTTTCAATGTACATTATGTCTTAGGTATTGTATGGAGGTCAATCTGATATTTGATGAGGGCTGTATCTGAGTTGAGCTGAGCTTGAGTCTGCCAGGCTTGAGGCTCAGCTCGTTAGCATTAAGCTCCGGTTTGAACTAAGCTCGGCGAGCTTCGTATTAAGTTTGTAATATTTCAGCTCAATAGAGGCTCATTTAAGTTGGGACTCGGCTCATAAAGGTTCTAGTATAACTTCATTGAGCAATATTTAAGTAAATATATTGTGTTAAAAAGCCTTGGGAGCCTACGAGTTAAAGCTTCACGAGTCTAAGGCTCGGGCTCGGCTTGGCTTGGCTCAAGCTCAAAGTGAGTTGAGCTTTATGACATGCTCGTGAGCTGACTCGGCTCATTAACACTTGTATATTTGATTAGGATATAAAGTTTGCTTAAATATTGATAAAAGATGGTCAATGGTTACTCTTTTAGTCTGATTATGCTTTGTCAGACTAGATTTAGAGAATGTTTGGCTATACTATGAAAAAAATTACTTTTTCTTAGAAACAATATTTTACAGAAACAATTTTATATAAAGTGTTTCAAATGGGGATATTATATTTGAAAAGTTTGCTATGCTTTTGCTTCAAGGTTTCTTTTATCGAGTAGAAAAAAATTAGATTTTAGAAATTGGTTTTCTCGTTTTTCATTGTTTGATTTCCGTTTCTGAGTAGATTATGATTTCGAAAGCAAAATGTTTTCCATCCTTTGGTGGGCAGTGGGTGGGGTGATTGAATGCGGAAAGTCATTATTCAATGACACTAACCCCCTTTGTGGATGACCCGCGGCCTTAATTAATAATAATAGGTAAGAAAGAGTTATAATAATAGTAGAGGGTAATAAATATATCGACCTAGAGTCATAAAAAGGGTGGTTGTGACTGGGGTTGGTGATAACAAATAAAACTAGATCCTGATTATGAAAATTTAATATTAATATAGCTTTTTTAAAATATATTTTTGTACCTAATTATAAAATAGTTTTTTTATTTTTCTATTAAAAAACATTGAAAATCTTTTTTGTTAACCAAATTAAAGCCTTAAAGTGAATTATATCTTTTTCACAGCTTTAACTGTTAACAAATTAAAACAAATGCAGCCTTAATCACTGCCCACAAACAATAAAAGTAATGTTTTTTAAAATCAATTAATTATATATATAGAGAGAGAGAGAGAGACTTCTGCATAACTAACCAATGTAATAAAGGTAAATTACATATCAAACAACTGAGGTTCAGTGTACTAATCTTTTAATCCATAAACTTATTTACATTATATTTAATAAAGTAATCTAAACAACAATATAAAAGAGTGTAAAACCCGCCATTTGTTAGTAACCTCACCAATCTCCTTGCTAACCCCCGCTCAATACACGTGACACTTCTAATGAAGAAGAGTCTGATAATGGGCCTATATTACACCATTATACACCGTGATTTTGACTGTTTTGTATTTAATAAAGTTTATTAACTAAAAACTCAAAGCCAAATTTATGTTTAATTTTTTACAAAATATTTTTAATAAAAGTACCGGGCCTGGCCTGGGCCCGGCCCATCCCGGCCTGTGGCCACCTCTAAGGGGAGATAATTTCTTCAACCAAATAGGCCATCATGTATTGGGCATGTATTTTGAGTGAAAATAGCGGAAATGACACGACGGAATGTGACGCACGTGTTTGGAATGTGACTAAGAAATCGATGTAACAGAGACGCGCTCTAGGACGAGGTCGTCTCGATGGAACAGAGCTCGAGCTTGAAGCAGTTAGTTAATCTTAGGATCTATAAATAATAGAATTGAATAATTAGGTAAGTGTTCCACAACCAAATTATGAGATCAGTATTGTTTCTTTACTGTGCATTTGGGGCTTTTCTCTTTTCTTTTGAAAGGTCCAAAAATTATTTTGTGCTCTAGGATTGCAAATGAGCCGAGTTGAGCTATCGGTTTAGCTCGTTAATTAAATGAGACCGGTTCAGTATCGGTATATTTTATCTAATTAAGTCGCATATTTGTGCTCGGCTGGTAAATAAGACCGGCTTGTTAACTAATTGAGACTGGCTTGGTATCGGTATCATTTACACTTGATTATTTGGCGAGCTGGCTCGTTGATCTTTATTGGCTTATTGGGCTCATTTACCGAGCTTGTTAAGCACATTTATTAGGCTTTGTTAATCTCATTTATGATTATTGTTACTTAGATTGTCAGAAAAAGGTAATAAAATATATCATAATTGAAATATTGAAAATAAAAAAATATATGTTATTCAATTCCTCAATCTAGACATGTGAGCTAATAATCGAGCCAACTCATGAGCCTTTCCAGTCGAGTTGGCCTCGGTTTGATTTGGCTTGTTTATCTAAATTAGCCTCCTTTAACGAGCCAAGTCGACTCTCAAGTCAGCTTAGACGAACCGAGTCGAGCCCTTGGAGCCGATTCAGACCGGTTCGTGAGTCGGCTTGGCTTATTTGCAGTCCTATGCTCCAGTATTTCCCTTCACGCAAATGCTCATTAGGTTTAAAACGTGGATATTACGCATGCGGCTATCTCATATCCTGTGCTTATAATATATTAATATTTTTTTTAAGAAGTTAAAATGAATACTACGAGGCCCATCAATAAATATAACGACTTAGTGCTCTATTCCGGACAATCCTAATAAAATTAGCATTTAATTGCTTAATATTTCTTGGGTTAGTATGCTCCCAATGACCTCTAACTGCTCTATCTATCGCTCTGTTACCTTCTCTGAATATATAGGAACCTTTCAATCTTCACATGTATTCAGTAAAGATTAGATATCCTCCATAATCGATTTGAATTGCCATGGGCTGGTATAATCCTTCCTAATAGCTTTAACTACCACCGTAGTATCACCCTTAACATGGATACGCTTAAACCTCTATAGTTGGAAAATTATATTAATATTTAGAGAGCGGGTTGTTTGGATTCGAACTTGTTACCTCTAGAATCTTAGAAAGTTGGCTCTTTTACATGGCATCAGAGTATTGTTGACCATGGAATCATGAGTTCAAATTCTAATAGCTCTCGCTGTAAATATTAATATATATAACACAATATATCAACAAATTGAAAATAAAATAATTCAAGAAACCTTGAATTAAACCAAGACAAGAACGAACAAATGAGACTTTGATCAAAGTTCACAAAACTTAGATAAACATATTGAGAGTTTGATAAATATTTCTTTTAATTCAAACACTTGGATCAATTATATAACTGATATAAAACATTTAGAAAGAATAGATACTTGATACTTTGGATCCAAAATACTTGGATGATTTTCATTAAGAGTTTTCATGATATATCAAACCAAAGAGGGCATCAACACGCCGTCAGTGGATCTTATTAGAACTCCAAAGTTAAGCGTGCTTGGGTGAGCGCAGTAGCAGGACGGGTGACCTTCTAGGAAGTCCTCATCTTTAGGTTGGGACACTCTGAAACAGCTTCTCTTCAGATTAACACTCTGAAGGGGGAAGGTTGCGTACATCCGCTCCCCAGACCTTGCGTAGGCGAGAGCTCTAGAGGCACTGGGTATGCTCCTTTTATAATACATCAAGAAATATGAAGAGTCAAAAGGCTTTACTGTGAAGCCAGGAATCCTAGGCGAGTAATCAAAATACAAAGTAAACTCCCATTTGAATGGGGGCCATTACTATGGCCGGTTATGCTATGAGAGGAGGGAGAGCACTAAATTAACCTAGTAATTGCAAAATGCTTCCGTCACCCCAAAATGAAAGAAGTGCAAATTACATAAAGTATGTCGGGTCCTCCGCATATTTTTTTTGTTTTACGCCTCGTAACTCTTCCTCAGCCGGGATTTTTTTGTATCTGAGCCCATATTATCTTCTTCAAGATCTTTTTGTTGGTTTGAGCAAGACCCACCCGTCGAGCAGGGACGAAAGTCGGCCTTGGTGATCCGACGGTGCCGAGTGGAAGGTCCATTTTTTTGTTTTATTTGGGATCTTTAGAAACAATTTTGTTCTTTCTTTGAAAAGTCTTAGAACTATAATACACTTCTTTCTAAATTTTAGATTCTTGAGCAGTAAGATTAGACATAATTAAAATTACAAAGATTAGGAAATAAAAACTTACCTCGAGTATATAACAATCTTCGGCTGACTAGAGACTCGTGATGATAACGTGTTATAAAATTAGGAACAATTATACTCAAAAGGAAGAGAATAAAAATACAAACCCAAAATTAAAAAAAATAGCAAGTATTTTATATCAAAACTAAAGAATCATATAAGTTTTTCTTCTATTCAAATTATTCTCTTAATATTTTACTAATATAATCGTTTTTATTTTATTTGTTATTATCTCTATTACTAAAATTACTTACTTAAATTATTACTATATACTAAATAATAAATTAAATGGGCGTAACAAATACATAAAAGATAGGAAAAAGAATGAATCCGCTCTTTTAAAACCAAAATTCTTAAGATCAAAGAGTCGGGCAGAAAAGGGGGGAAAGCTCTCCGTTCCTGGTTCTCCTGTAGCTGGATCCTTCGGAATTATTCCAGGTATTCCAAAATATTCTTTTACTTCATTCTTTAGAGATAAAGACATTCCGCGATATTAAAGTACATATTTTAACTTATACAATTAATTTAATTTTTTAATTTTTTTATTAAATAAATCAAAAATTAAATTACAAGATAAATATCCGGTACCAATGGGTATCATCCCCCCCCAAGAACAACATTTTCTTTTAGCCCTTTCAATTAGTGAATTTTCATATCTTTTTCTGAATGTAATGAACCTATCCTCTCTTTTATGTTCATATTAAATTAAAAAAAAAATTCAAATAGATTACTAATCCAAAACCAGAATATTCGGAGGACTCTTCTGACCAAACAAAAAAAAGTTGATGGACTATTTATTTTATATCAAATCCTAGGTATTTCATTGTTTATAAGAGTAAACACCAAAATAATAAAAAAAAGATAGATGCTAGGGAATATTCTAAATACAAAATATATGTAAATATAAAAATATTAGAACTCATATTTGAACAACATGTGCATTATCTACCTTTCAAGTTCAATGGTCATTTATGTGAGGGCGCTCTTAGACCTTTTCCCATTATGTGAAAATATAATATTGGGAATAATTGGTACTCCTAGAGTAGGAGCCCTCTCGTATATTTATAGAGTTTACACAGAACCTCAAGGCTAAGCCTAATGGGCCTAGTCTATACAATTGTAGCCCATTACTAATATAGCCCACTATACATTATACATTATAGTCTAACATCCCCCCTCAATCGAAGCAGGAGATAAACGAAGGCAAAGGTTGTGTCTGAATAGAAGAAAGAGTTGTCGTGGCAGATTCTTAGTGAAGATGTCAGCTGTCTGTTGTGACGAAGAAATGTGTAGAACTCGAACAAGACCCACGTGGACGCGCTCTCGTACGAAATGAATGTCGATCTCAATATGCTTGGTGTGGAAGTGCCGCACGGGGTTGGTGGACATTTACTTGGCCGAGACATTATCGCAATAAAGCAAGGTAGCCCGGGGAAGAAGAAGACCAAGCTCACCGAGTAGAGAGCGAAGCCAACAACACTCAGAGACGGCATTTGCAACCGCCCTGTACTCGGCCTCTACACTGGAGCGCGAAACTGTCGGCTGATGTTTCGAAGACCAGGAAAGAAGATTTCCGCCCCAGAAAAACACAAAAACCAGATGTAGAGCGACGAGTATCAGGACAACCAGCCCGGTCAGCATCAGAGTACGCAACTAGTTGATCCACGCGAGAACAGGAAATAGTTAACCCAAAAGCGATGGTGCCCTTGATGTACCTGAGAATGCGTTTAACAGCCATCCAATGAGGCAAACGTGGAGCACGCATAAACAGAAATACTTGTTGCACAGCATAAGAGATGTCGGGACGAGTGAAGGTAAGATATTGAAGAACACCAACTGTAGAGCGATATAAGGTAGGATCAGTTATGGGATCACCATCTTCCAGTGAAAATTGAAATTTGTAATCTGTAGGGGTTGCAACTGGCTTGCAAGACAGCATGTTGGTCCTATCAAGTAGGTCATGAACATATTTGGACTGAGATAAGAAAAGTCCGTTGAGGAGTGCGAGACTGAGATGCCAAGAAAATAATTAAGCCATCCCAAATCTGTCATATCGAACTCAGAGCGTAGAGAGGGCAATATAGCTTGAAGAAGTGCACCAGAGGATGCAGTATGAACTATATCATCAACATAAACCAACAGTATAGTCATGTCATTGCCACGACGTAAGACAAATAGAGATGAATCAGACTTACAGTCGGTGAAGTCAAGCGTGAGGAGAAAAGTAGCGAAGCGAGTGTACCATGCTCGGGGTGCCTACTTATGACCATAAAGGGACTTGTGTAATTTGCAAACATGATCAGGAAATTGAGAATTGATGAAACCTGAAGGTTGTTTCATATAGACCTCTTCATTAAGATAACCATTCAAAAAGGCATTTTTAACATCAAGCTGGTGAATGGGCCACTGTCGAGACGTAGCGAGAGCGAGGACAGTACGAACTGTGGCGGGTTTGACAACAGGACTGAATGTTTCACCATAATCAATGCCATATCTTTGTGTGAAGCCTTGTGCAACCAAGCGAGCTTTCTAACGTTCTACTTCACCTGTAGAAGTTTGCTTAACACAAAAAACCCATTTAGAGCCAACAACGTTACCATGAGAAGGTGGAGGAACAAGATCCCGTAGCTGATTACGAATAAGAGCATTGTACTCATCTTGCATGGCATTCTTCCAATTTTCATCCTTAAGAGCCTGCTTATAGGAGAAAGGAACCTCGGGCAACGTATTATGAGCAAGCATAGAAGGTCGAATAAGAGGTTTAACAATGCCAGCTTTGGAATGTGTGACCATAGGATGATGAGATTGGGGCGAGAGATCGAAAGGCTCAGAGATCTCGGTTGGCTCAACCGAGACAGCCGGTGACATGGGCGGTGATGGTGGGCCGGGCAGTGGCGGAGTAACGGGTAGTGGTGTAGCCACGACTGCTGGTGGTGGGACACCTATGACTAGGGGACCTAGCTGCGGCTGAGTCATCCCGGGAGGCGGTGCGGGCATGCTGCTCGCGAAAGGGGAGGCAGGAAGAGGTGATACAAACACTTGATGAAGACGACTCATCGTAGATTGAGAGAAAGTACCCAACCGAGCGAAAGGAAAGTTTATTTCATCAAATACAATATGCCTCGAAAAGATGACTTTGTTAGTAGAAAGATCTAAGCATTTGTACCCCTTATGGTTTGGTGGATAGCCCAGGAAAACACATAAAGTGGACCGAGGTGCAAGTTTATGTGGAGCAGCAGCAGTCAAATTAGGATAGCAGGCACTTCCAAAAACACGAAGGTGAGCATAATCAACCTTTTGTTTATATAAGCGTTGATATGGGATCTTTTTCTTAATAGCAGTAGAGGGTAATAAGTTAATATTATGAGTAGCAGCAGAAACAGCCTCAACCCAATACTCCAAAGTTATACAAGCTTGAAAAAGGAGAAATCGCATCATATTACCAATAGTTCTGTGCATACGTTCAGCTTTCCCGTTTTGTTGGGATGTATGAGGGCACGAGACCCGACTAAGAATACCCCGTTGTATAAAAAGGCCATTAAAATCACGATTAATATATTCAGTCCCATTGTCACACTGAAACTGTTTGATTTTCACACCAAATTGATTTAAGATACGCGCACGGAATTGAAGAAACAAATCAAACGCATCTGATTTAGAACGCATCGGATAAATCCACACAAAATGAGAATAATCATCCAAAAATAATAAATAATATTTATAACCACTGAAACTAAGAATAGGTGATGTCCATACATCAGAGTGAACAATGTCAAAAGGATGCGTAGTGCTAGAAACAGACTTTTGAAAAGGTAAACAACTATGCTTGCCTAGTTGGCAAGCATGACACAAACTAGACTCTAAAGGACTGGAACAGGAAATAAATTTTTGCTTTACTAAGGATGACAAAATTGGTTCCCTTGGATGGCCTAAGCGACGGTGCCAAAGAGAAGAGGAGACTCGTAAAGCGACGAATGATGTAGCGATGGTAGGTGATCCTGGTACTGTAAAAAGAGGTCCCGGACTGACACAACGGATGATAGTTGACTTCAGTTTAGGATCCTTGACAGTAAAACCAAAAGAATCAAATTCAAGGAGACAATTGTTGTCTGAACAAAATTGACGAACAGAAAGTAAATTTTTAGAAAGACCAGGAACAAAAAGAACATTATTTAAAACAAAGCGACCTGCAGGAGTAGATATGAAACATGATCCAATACCAGAGATAGAAAGACAAGCACCATTACCAACTAAAATTTTATCAGACCTGGTGTAGACAAGGACGTTAGGATACCTGGATTATTTGTCATATGGGAGGAGGCCCCGCTATCCATGGCCCAAGAGGGATCAAGAGTAGGGGTGATATAATATTGTGGAGAGTACTGACTCGCATCAAAACCTGGATAGAAGCCATAGCCAGTGGTATAAACATTATTTGCAGGATGAAATTGTAGATTAGAAACGTTACCACCCGAGGGAGCAGAACCAAAAGGAGGAGGTCGATATTGCGTGTTAAACTGCGGAATAAAGGGCATGCCCCTGAAATTCGAAGCCCACATATTTTGCATCCACTGATTACCATAACCACGACCGTTTCTGCCTTTGCCATGACCATTACCACGACCGTTACCACGGCCATTACCATGCTGATTTCCATAACCGGGCTGCTGTTGTTGAGCAGGAAAGGCTGCCTGCTGATTGGTTGATTGCGGCTGGGGTGGTGGTGGTATGGCCGGTGTGTCCGTGATTGGCGGAGGAGTTGAGTGCACACCCGAGGCCCCGGCTGCGAGAAGAACAGATGAAGAGCCTGGATTGGCATGTTTAAGACGGGAGTCTTCATTCATCAACATAGAACGGGCCTCAATAAAGGATGGGAAGGGAGCACGGGACGTAATAGATGTACAAACAGCACTGTAATCCTTTTCATCAGAAAGACCATCCACAGCAGCGAGAACCATATCAACATCAGTAATAGAGGCATTGACAGACTTGAGATTATCAGCCAAAGATTTAATCTTCGTGAGATAGGCTAATATGGAGAGATTGCCTTTCTTAATATTAGTTAATTCACGTTTAAATTGCAGTTTACGTGATTGTGCAAAATCAGTAAAAAGACGGGTGATAGAACCCCAAAGTGATGCAGCAGTGACATCATCATTAGTACCACACACATCACTAGCAAGATCGGGAGAGATAGTACCAAATATTCAGGAAATAAGAAGATTATCAACCTGTCTCCAATAGTGATAGTGGGGATCTAATGTACCAGGTTGAGAGGAGGTGCCATCAAGGTGATCATCCACAGCATAACCTTTACAAGCAGAAAGAAAAGACCGGCGCCAAACTAGATATGTAGATGGATCGTTCAGATCTAGGATCGAGGAAATTTGATGGCGAATATTTGAGACGCTAAACGGTGTGGGGAGCGAAGGACCACCGGCGAGAGAGGGCGGCACCGCGTCAATAGGAGCGGTGGTAGAGGAGGTTGTGTCTGCCATGGGGATGGCGGTGGCGCTGGTTGTTAGTGGATGATGGTGGCGGTTCTAGTTGTTGGAAATCTGGAGGTTGTTGGTAGATGATGGCGGAGGTTGTTGGTAGATGATAAGTAGCAACGAATTTGCAAAGAAGTTATGGTGGTGCTGGGTGTTGTGGGCAAAGACGCACGGAAGATGAAGATGAAAAATTCAACAAAGCAGGAGGGTCTGGCAGATCCTCCGACGGCGGCGGCGTTGAGTTGTTGGATCCGGCGGCGTTGAAAAGGTTGGGGTTTGCCTTATTTTTACGAAAGAGTTAGGGTTAGCTCTGATACCATATGAAAATATAATATTGAAAATAATTGGTACTCCTAGAATAGGAGCCCTTTCATATATTTATAGAGTTTACACAGAACCTCAAGGCTAAGCCTAATGGGCGTAGTCTATACAATTGTAGCCCATTACTAATATAGCCCACTATACATTATACATTATAGTCTAACACATTAGCTAAAGTTTTCTATAAAGTAGGTTCATTAACAGGGCTGGATATAACCCTAAGCAACTGCAAGGGCCCCAAATTTTTAAGACTGCATTTTTTAAAGTAATAATCGCTTATAGTAATAGATTTTAAAAGAAATGTTATTATCAAAGAAGGACTTTATTTGAAAATTTTACTTGGAGCCCGTAATTGTCAGGAATGGCCATGTTCATTCATATATAGTAAGCTTATTTTCAAATTTGCTCAAAGTGGATTTGGAAGCGGGAACAATATATAAATTAGATATTTAAATTGAGGTAACAAAAGCAGGATTGAAGGATTCATTTACCAGGCACTAATGCAATCGGATTCCATTAGAACTCCGAAGTTAAGTGTGTTTGGGCGAGAGTAGTGCCAGGATGGGTGACCTCCTGGGAAGTTCTCGTATTGCCAACCCTATAAAGTCAAGGGTCCTCGAAAACAATCTCTCGGCAGGGTTACACTATGAAGGGGTAAGGTTACGTACATTAACCCCTTTCAAATTTCGCTTATGCGAGAGCCCTTAAGGTATCGAGTTATCTAAAAGAAAGGGGAAATAGTACGAGGTTGTCTAATAGTTTAATCAAACTTGCTGATTTTAGGAAGACATCACGTGCCATCCCCTATCTCTTGTGTTTCATCTCTCTCTCTCAAAAGCACTCTTTTTATATAATACTTTTTGAATTTCGTGCATTAATTTACATTAATTACGAGTGTAAATGAGTTGAATCGGCTCGTGAGATAAAGCTCAAAAGGCAAGGTTCGGCTCGCTTTGAGTTCGAGCCAAGGATAGCTAGCTCGCTTTGAAAAGTTTAATAATATTTTGTTAGTTTTAGTTTTCCATATTTTTGCATAAAAAAATTATTATTTCAAAATTTTAATTTCTTAAATTTTTAAAATTTTAAATATAATAATATCTTATTATAATTAATTGAAATATTTAATTTTATAAAATAGGCCCCCTAAACTTTCTAATTAAACACAACACATCTCCTACACTTTTAATTTTATAAAATAACCTCCTGAACTTTGTTGTTATATATAACACAAGCTCTAAACTTTGCAATTAAATATAATACACCCCCTATACTTTCAATTTCAAAAAATAGCCCTTGAACTTTGTAAATATACACAACTAACCCCCCAAACTTTGTTCGTAAACACAATTCACCCTTTGGATATTAATAAATTTAAAATTAAAATAATTAAAACAAATTATGAAAAAAATTTGGAAAAAGTTTGAAAAACTGTATAATATTTTTTATCTAGGAAAAAATTAGTTTAATAAATTTAAAATTAAAAAAAAGTATCAAAATTTTTTTTCTTTTTTTTTTCAAAAAAAGTATCAAATTAAAATCATAAATTTTCTATTTTTAAGCAAAAAGTGTTTTTAAGAAAAAGGTAAGATAATAAATTTTACATGAAATAATTTTTTAATAAAATATAGTAATAATAATATAAATATAAAATATAATTAAATATTTTTTAAAATTTTTATAAAAAATCTTAGAAGAAAAAAATAACAATTTTTTTAAAATATAATTTTAAAATTAGATTAATAAATTTAAAATTTAAAATTATGTAAAATTCAAAATTTAAAAATAAATTCTGAAAATAATTATTTAAAATGTTGAAAAATCAAATTTAAAAATATTATTATATTTTTTCAAACTTTTTTCAAAAAAATATTATTTCATATTTTGTTTCAAAATTTTTAATTTATTATTTTTTAATTTATTACGTTTAGTAACAGAGTTTAAGGGGTGAGTTTTGTATAATAACAAAGTTCAAGGGCTAAACTGAAAGTGTAGAAAATGTATTGTGTTTAATTATAAAGTTTAGGGGTTATTCTATGAAGCGATGTGTTATGCCTAATTGTAAAGTTCAGAGGCCTATTTTATAAAATTAAAAGTGCATAGAGTGTGTTGTGTTTAATTCCGAAGTTCAGGGGATCTTTCCATAATTTGGCCTGTAATAAAGGGCCTATATATATTTACTGGTATTGTAATCAGTAGTAGACCTACAATTTTTTTTTTATTGGGGACGATAATAAGATAGATGAAAAGCGATATACTTAATTTCATATACAATTTACTTTAAGATAAAAAAAATTGAAAATGAGTAATATACCAAAAAATAAATAAATACAAAGAGTATTAAAACATAATAGTGTAAATAAATACTGCAAATCGGATACATAAAAACAACCATTGCAATTTACAATACAATTTGTTCAAAACATTACGAAATATTTTTCATTTTTCGGAAATTTGATAAAAATTATCGGATGTAATTCACTTTTTACTAAAATAAATAATAAAGTTACTATTATTTTTTTAAAATCTTTTCAAACCATCTATAAATTAGCTGTTGTATAATATAAACTGATTTATTCAAAGTATCGACATCTCCATTAACCAAAAAAAAAAAAAAAAAGAACTCGTTAATCATATAAATTGTTTTAGCCCTATCAAGGGACCAATTATTCTAAAAGAGTAAACTTATAGGTCACGAGTTCGAATCTCAAAAGCCCTCCACTATCAATAGTTAAGCATAAGGTATAAAGCGGGCTTATGCAATATCCCACGCTTTAAGGCCAAATGGGCATTAGCTTGAGGGGGCATGTTAGAATATAAAACCAATCGTGGGCCTTTACCCATCAGCTTAAGGAAATATGGTTCTTTAACATTGTATCGAAACCTTGTTGACTAAGAGGTCACGAGTTCCAATCTTAGCAGCCCTTAGTTTCAGTATTAAAACAATTTAAGCACAAGGTATGAGGTGTACTTGTGCACTATCCATGCTTCAAGCCCAGCGGGCATTTGCGTGAGGGGTATGCTAGAATATAAAACTATTATTGGGCTTTCACCTATCAACTTAAATTTTTGAAAAAGTTGATTTCTTGACAACTTCCTTAAAATCTCAAAACCGACCTTACACAATATGCTATCTTATTGAGTACAACAAATCTAGTCGTTCAAAGGATTCTCGTCAAGGCAGAGTTTAGAAAGGATGAGATGTACGCTGTCTTATACTTGCAGGGCAACAAGGTTGTTTTCCAAGAGCCTCAAACCCTAAAAAGTAAAGATGAAATAATATTTATAAGATTTAAGTCAAATAAAACAGTACTAGATATGCAAATCCGATTCTATTGGGTATTTAGCCTAATTCTTTATATATTATAGAGAAGTTGGCTCCTTTTCCAAATCTTCCCAAACGCCATTTTCTAGAAGTTTTGAGGGTGTCTTTAAACTTTCATGAAAAAAAGGAAAAATATCATAAAAACACATCGTAAAAGTCAAAAATGTCCCATAAAAGGGAAAAAAAAGGAAAAACTGACATAATTTAGAAATGTCATAATGAAATAGTTTAGATAAGTTGAATCGAGTCTGAACCATCTATACGACCAACTGAACTAGGTGTAGTTTAACGGATCAAATGGGTCAAACATGGGTTGTAGCGGATCCTAGGTTAAAGGCTGGTCAGTAGAGTCAAGTTCAAACCACTATTTAACGGCTCATTACCCACCTGCTATGGTACATTCGTTTAAAAACTAGATAATATATGGAATAAAAATAATCTGTACATCGCATGGGGGACGATCCGACAGGAGCTAACCCACCTAAACCTAAGGGAGGAGATCGCCTTGGATAGAGCTCGTTGGAGAGCGAGCATAGGGGTAGCCGATGTGGCGGCTTAGAGTAGTGATGCGTATCACTGCTAGCATAGGATTTCTAGCGCGGATTTAACCCCTGTGGCATGCTTATTTGCTTCTCGGTTTACTCACGTAGTATTGACCTTGTACTATTTGCCTTATTATGTGCCTTGAAGTTGTCTTCGACACGACCTAATCCCTTTTCAGGATGCCATGCTTCCAGAACGACAAGATTTTCAGGTTGGAGGTCTTCGAAAATAACATCTTTTCCACTCGGAAGGGGGAAGGCTGCGCATAACCACCCCCCAGACCCTGCTAATTGCGGGAGCCCTTGAGACACTGAGACTGTTGTTGTTGTCGTTTGTACATTGCACGGGAAAAAACCTTTATTATTTATGGAAGATGTGAGGAGGGCGGAGCCCAAAGAACAAGACAAACACTGGCATGTGCAGAGGCCCCATTTCAAAGTACATAGTATCTTATTCACTGTCCAGGGCTTGGTGCTTCAAATTATGTTTGCCCCTCTTCTCCTTCTCTCTCTTCTTTTGGCATTTATTAATTACTATTATACCTGTTATAGTTACAAGAAAAACAAGGATTAGAAACCAACCAAATTGTTGGAAATGGGTCTCTAAATCGTTACAAATGAAAAATAGAAACGGTTTTAAGACGGTAAAATTTGGTTTGAAAATCGTCTGAAAAAGCTTCGTCGCTAATTTTCAGAGACGGAATTGAAACCGTCTTTTTGAGACGGAATTTGAGACAGTGTTTCCATCACAAATGTGAGACGATATCTCTGTCTCCAATGTGTTTCAAATTTGAGACAACTTTGAGACGAAAATGGCGTCTCAATTTTGAGATGATTTTGAGACAAAAATGGTGTCTCAATTTTGAGACGAATTTCGAGACGACTATGAGACGGAATAGTATATCAATTTTGAGATGGCTTTAAAGACGAGACAATGGTATGAAATATAAGAAGAAAATTTGTCTCCAATTACATCACAAATGTAAATCCCTCAAACGCAACTTTTCCTTATTTAGCAAGTATAAATACAATAAATAATTCTATACAATAAAAATTTATGCAATCAATAGACATAGATGAAAATACTAATAGTATATATATATATATATATTGTAGCAAGACATACTTGTTGAATAAAAAACTACAAGAATAAAATAGGTACAAAAATAAAGTAAAATATCAAACATGTGTTCAAAAAAAGAACATCAAACATCATTTTCCAACATTTACATCACTAAAACATCTCAAAATCCAAGTCTTCCATCGGTACTAGCTTAAAACAACAAAAACGCTTCACTGTTGAGCAGGAGGATTGGGAGGAGGATTTTGGGGGTGATATGATGGTTGAGGATGAAACACGCCCTGATATTGCAGAAATAGTTGCATAACAGTATTCATATTTTGATTTAAAGTAGCCATGTCCGTCTGTAATCTTCGTATTTCTGGATCTACTTCACGTGACTGCCTAAATTCAGCATTTTCATGAGATCAACCCCGCTGAGATGCCCCCATACTTTAAGTTAAACCGTATACACGATTTCTTGAGGAGTTTCCTGCAGCCTTATTCCATACATCAAGGTCAAAATTTGGGGGAGCATTCTGTCCATAATTTCGATGTACTTCCTCCTCATATGTGTCCTACAAAATAAAAATAATTTACTATCAAATAAATGATTTTAGAAAGTTAAAACCCTAGATCTAAACTAGCATAACTCGAGCAATATCAAAGAACACACCTAAAAAGCATTCAAATGAAAAACATAACAATATTAATTAGAAAATATAAGTAAAAATTACAAGAATAGGAAAAATCGTTTACAATTTTTTGGGGTTGAAGAGTCGACGGCAAATTGTAAAGCAAAATCAACAATGGGGAAGGAAATTAAGAGAGAAATGGAGATGGCGCGCAAAATCAACAAGGGAGGGAAATCAAGAGAGACGTGGAGGTGGAAGAACATGGAGATGAAAAATGAAAGTGGATGTGTATTTGAAACCAAATTTTTAGGTCTCAAACCAAAGATGGGTTTGAAATCAGATTTTATTAATTTTTTTTTTTCTTTTTATGGATTTTAAGATAGGACATTATACTTGGATATATTAAAGTTTTTGTTATTTATTATTTAAGTATTTTTGATATTTTAATTTATCTATATACAACGAGATATCTTGATTGTTAAAAAAATTTATCACTTAGATACCTTATAATTTAATATTTTTATCAATCAAATACCTTTTCGCCAAAATACCATAGATTCTTGGTGGAAAATTCTATAGTTGAATGTGATTCTGACAATATATAAGTATCCGTATTAGAATTTCAAGATTTTTTTACTTGAAACGACGCATGATTTCAATACATGTATATGTAGTTTAATTTTAAATTTGGTTGTCTTTTTATCAAAATTCGTGAATTTTTCACCGAAACATTGATATAGTTTTTATATTTTATATATTTAGTGAGGTCAAATTCTTGAAAATTCATCAAATTTCAACAAGATACCTAGATGATACAATATTTAAACTCAAGAGAATTGTGAATACACTAATAAAAACTTTTTTCTTTTATGAGATCTAGATAACCTATTAAACTAAGTTCATTTAAGCTCAATAAATTTTTCTGTTGATAAGTAAGAAACCTTTATTTCCAGTCTTTTACAGTCTAAGAACAATATTTCTAAACATTGATTCTAGACTCAATAAGTTTAATGAGTTGAGTTCGAATGTAAATGCCAAGGAGCACTTCGCTCGGCAGTGTTCACAAACAGTATCATAACGGCTCGATAAAAACTTGTTAAGGCTTGTACGAAAATCACGAATAACTATTAAGTGTACATCATACACTAAGCTGTAATATACACAAAGATATTTTTTAATGGTCAAATAACTTATGATGGTATGTATATATGCGACTTTAAGCATGAAAGAAAACACTATTTAAATCATAAGAGCTTGGCTCAAACACTATTAATTCACCAGTTCGAACAACGGGGGTGCTCAACTGGGCTTGGTTCTTTCTACTCCCCTAACATACAATATCTAGATATTTCCTCTGTACTGATGCAGTCAAAAGGGTGCAAAGTGAATCCCACTTCGGTGGGACAACATAAGAAATACCAACTTATACACCTTGGATCCTTCTCTGTTTTAGTTCGGGGCCCTATTTCGGGTCGCCGCTTTTGTATCGAGCTTTGGTCACAAATTATCAAAAAAAACCTAAAGAGCTACTCTACCCATTGCCAATTGGTTTTATGATGAAACCTCCTTTGGTATGTAATAAGGTTATCAGAGCATTCAATCCTCTGATTGATTCCAAAGGGGCTCGGTTTGATATGAGACGAAACCTACTTTGGAGTCTTGCTTAGTCTAGTATGGGACTGGCCGTGCTTGATGGCCGTGTTGGACAAGCCACCTATGACGGGCCCGAGTTTCGAAAAGGGCTACCTAGGAGAGGGCTGGCTACCTAGAGTAGAGTGAAGCTGTCTACAAGAGAAAATAGCTACCTATTTAAGGTGAAGGTACCTGGATTGAAGCCATCGAGGACCTACCATTGACTTCAACCAACTCATCAAAGATGACCCTAACTTGAACCCAACTGGACCTACCTAGACCTAAATTTACTTGAACTAACCATAGATATTTAAATGCAATAATTACATCCTATGTCAAGAGTACAAATAAACTTCACAATTAAACACTTATTGTCTCCCTACAATGAATGTGAAATAGATAAGGTATAAGGTATTTAGAATATAGTTTATAACTTTGTCAATAGTTTATGCCTTCAATTAAGGCCAGAGGTATCGGATGTATGGATCCCGCAGCTTTACGACCTCACTGTAGAAATATATATATGTAAAAAGAAAATCAATTCTTAAGATAGATTACACTAGTGAACCAAATCGTAAAACATTTAGTAGCTCAGTGGTCTATGCCTTCTTCTATCCCTTGCAAGTCATAGTTTCGATTCTGAACTGTAGTATGTTTAAGGACTTTTTTAACAACTTTGTTTATTATTATCTCTTAACTAAAGGCTAGAATTTAAGTACATTAATATCAAAACTTACAAGTTACAACTAAACCAATTTGTTAGTGTAATGCTAAAAGCTTTCCACTTTTTATTAGTAGGTGGTGATTTCAAGCTTCGTAAAAAGCAACATTTTTTTAATTATTTACTATTTTGTTATATGATAATTTGTATCTTAATTTTTTAAACTTTAGTTATTTATTCGCTTCTCCACTCCTTCCTTTGTCACATTGAACAGTTTGAATTTTGAAGAGTGCAGTAAATTGATTTGATTCGCTTAAATATATGGATTTTTTTTTTTGTCAAACAACAAGAACTGATATATTATTGAATATCAATTACAAGAAACCAACAAAAACCAAAGAAAAACCCCCACCCTATTATATTAATATATGGATATTAATATAATTTTATTTTGACATTTACATATCCATATACTTCTAATTTTTAAAATTATTATACTATATTATATATGTATAGTCATTTTTATTTTTATTTATTGTTATTGTTTTATTTTATAATAAACGTGGACCCCTCATGGTTAAATTCTTAAATTCACCATTGATTAAGGCATGACCAAATACTAGAATGATGATCAACAATCTTTACATTAACAGCCCTAAATTTACTAGAGAAACCAAGATGACCCAATTATAGATATTGATCTTAACCCAAAATAATTTCTTCATAACACAACTTGACCCATAGGTAAAAAAACCGAAGTGATCTTCAACCCTGACTAGACTAAGTTTATCCCAAATGTCCCTAATGTTGAACGGTAGATTTTAACCCAACTCCAGTGACCTGATTGCGCGACTTTCGATTATGGTTAATTAGAAACATATATTATGTAATTTTACAAAATTATTTTTATTAGGAGTATTATTTCTGCCATCAATTAATATATAAACAATAATTTTAAAATATTTTTATTCACTGTACATTTTTAATCTGAGATTTAAGATTTTAGTTATTTCTTATTATAAATTTTAATTTTTGAAAAAACACTAAATAGCATTAGAGAGAAAGATGTCTCAAAGTCGTCTCAAATTTGAGACTAAATTTGAGACGCCACTTTTGTCCCTTAATTTTATTGGAGACAAAAGCTCTCGTCCCAAATTTAGTCTCAAATTGGAGACAACTTTGGGACCAGACATGCCGTCTTAATCCTGAAATTTCAATCGAATTTGCAACACTTTTGATACGTGTATTTTTTGTTTCAAGTTTTAGTTACAAATTCGTCTCCATGTTGTTTCTAATTTATGGCTCCAAAAACCATTTCAACGCCCTTTCTAATTCGTTTCAAAATCATGCACTTTTCATACGAAGTTTCGCCATTTCAAAATTTGGTCTCTAATTCAATGTTCTCTCGACTTGTTACTGGTTCACTTAAGTTTTTAAAATAATTGATTTTTTAGCATAGTATCAAAGCTTTGTTGATTAAGAGGTCACGATTTCAGCCGCCATTCCAACTATAAATATATTACAGGCATAAGCTACGGGAGCACTTGAACATTACCTATGTTTCAAGCCAATGGGAATTTGCAGGGGATGGTATGTTAGAGTGTAAAACCGTTCCTGAACTTTTATGTATCATTTTAAGCTTTTGTAATAGTGCTTCAGTTACTAGGGTTTGAGGCAGCGTTGGGTGAGTAATGTGAGATAGTGAGTAAAGTTCGGCCTTTAAATTAAGTTTTGGCTTAGTATTTTTGGGAAAAGTGAGTATGGACGAGCCGTCTTTAAAGACACTCACCCAATATGGAAGTTGGCGGGTAACAGTTGAGAACATTCTTGGAAGCTTGTGTATTTGAAACTCGAGGGATGGATTTGATACTCTCGGATCTGGATGAGCGAGCAACATTGGGACCTAGATGGGCAAGAAAGGTCAAAGGCTTTGAGTATGCAGGTTACCTTGAGTGTGGATCATTGGTTAGTCTTCAGATTAAGGACAATCATGTTGCCTCATTTAAAGGAATCCAGCAAGGTGGCAGAGAAAAGAAAAAAAAAAGTGGTGGCGAAACGCCGGGTTACTAATTATATTGTGTCAACAAAGGGTCGAAGAGGATTGAAGCATTGGATAAGAGAGTAAGCTACGCAGGACCTATACGAATTCTTGAATATATGTCACCCGGGAATACCGTGAGGAGATCAAACAAGCCTTTTGGCAAACAGAAAAAGAAAAAGTTGGTGTAGAAAGGCGAAACTACTGAAGATTTTTTTTTTTTTTTTGATAATTAGTGACAGAGTTGCGAACAAAACAAGTCACTCAACCAAGCGAGACTTGGGTCCACTCGTGAAAGAACCGGGACGAAAATAGATAACAAAAAAATACAAAAATAGGAAGCAAATCCAAAGCAGGCAAAACACGCGCCTCAAAACACGACTGATGCACGACAACGACTAACTCGGCATCGACTACAGGATCTACCAAAAGATAGGAAGTTGTAGCAAATACTAAAGATATTGATGAGCTTTTTGCTGCGGAGCATGCATGGGAGCTTGGAAAAAAAGGTCAAGCTAAAATTTGACGGTGATGAGTCGGTTGTGATTGAGCAGATTGAATAGATGGATTAGGGGTTTGGCTGATCTGTTTCTTGTCTTTTGGTTCGTGTCACCTATCCTTGGTTCACCCCAAGTCCTATCCGGAGGTGGTTAAGACATTTACGATACACTAGTTTTGCCAGTTTTTGTTTTGTAATCTTGTTATCTCAAGTTGGGATGTTGTACTATTTTTTGTCCTTTTGTTCCCCATTTCTATACAGGTTGACTCACGACTCATCTGTACGAGTTGGCTGTTCTCTATCGCGACTTTGTCACTAATTATCAAAAAAGGGCACATTGACCAAGAGGGAGAAAGTTGCAGAGTAACTTGTGAGAGAGTGGAGGTAGGCGAGTAACTTGTCGAAGCTGGCCCGGGTGGATAATAGAATTATTGGGTTCTACTTTTTCACCTTTCTCACCTACTCCTATTTGTTCACCCTATGCCAACTCAGATATCAACCTACTAATGTTTTAATCAACACGTGACTCTTTACATGTTTGACAAACTTGTTTAAACTAAAACCGTACTTTTTTCAAAGAAAAACATACGCTTTATAATTTTACATGATATTTTGCCAAAATATTAAAGTAGCTTATTTTATGGAGTCGGATAATACATCAATAGATTAAATTCCATCTAATTCTTGTACTTTATTTTCAATTACATTTAAAAACTCACACACTTTTTTCAAGTTATTTCCTCTGTTCAAGAATTCTTTCAAAAGTTTGATACAGACCAAATGAGGTTCCATCCCAAAACTAATTGGCTTGGGTAGAGTAACTCCTTGGGTATATAAGTTGGCCTTTCCTTTGATAATCCACCAATGTGAGATCTAAATTGCCTTTATCAGACCACCACGCTCCGCATCTCGCAACCACACGAATTGGCTTTGCACTAGATTTCTAGTCTCGGGCGAACACTGCAATTCTGATGTCACCACCACGCAATGGACATGGCTTTGCACTAGAATTATTCTAGTCCCTGGCAAACACTACAATACCGACGTCACCGCTTGAGATTCGGAAATGAGAGATTGCACAGCTACGTCGACCAAGGCCCATGACTTTACTAGGCCGAGATCAACTCCCGAGCAAACTCAGGAACTTCCATGAGATCGAGAATGAGCTCCTTGAAATGTGGCAATCGGACTTTGCAACACGTCACGCATAGGCCCCCATAAGACCATTGAACGACATCGGCCCCCATATGACCAGTGAACGGCATCGGCCCCCATATGACCTGCAATCCACGGCGCAAAATCGACGGCTCTGATACCAATGATACAGACCAAAGGAGGTTTCATCCTAAAATCAATTGGAAATAGGTGGAGTAACTCCTTGGGTATATAAATTGCCCCTTCCTTTGATAATCCACCAATGTGGGATCTAAATTGCCTGTATCAAAGTTGTTATTATTAGGGCAAAAATATTATTACCCAAAGATATAACTTACAAGCAATGAGAGTTTGTTGTCGTGTGGTTGTGGTTTGTGGGTGGCCTTTTTTATTTCAAGCAGTGTTGTGTCTATTAGGTGGTGATTTTTTGTTGGTGTGGTTGGCTGTGGTTTGTTTTCTACCACCTGCCCTGGACTGTTGTGCTTTTAGGGCTTATACTCCAATTAAAAAAAAAAAAAAAAAGAGTTATAAATTTTTTTTAAAACTTATTATTTTATTCTAATAATAATAATTTTATTCCAATAATAATAATACCTTTTTTTCTCCTGTAAAAGATTTACCACTTTACTCTTAGTCAAACAAAGTAGGACAAACCCCATGGCCCCTTAGCTAGTAATACTTATCCACTTACTAATTGTTACATTACAAAATTATTTTATTTATTTATATTTTAGTATATGTGAAAATAATAAAAATATTTAATATATTATTTTTTAGTATTTTAAATTTTCTTTGTATTAATAAATATCCTCTCTAACATGACAATATTATATTTTAAAAAGAAAGCTGACATAATATGTTACTTTAAATACCCATTACACTATATTGACAAAAATTCGCCTCTTAACCCTTTTTAAGAAAAGAAAAGCCCTTATTTTCAACCGCTAAGGGTGCATTTGGTTCAGCTTATTTGAATAGATCTTTTTTCAGCTTATCTGTTTCAATAAGATCTATCCATTTAAGATATATATTTTTTTACAGTGAAGTATTTGATAGTGCATCGCAGAAAGATTTTTTTTACAAAAATTAAGCATTTCAATACAAGTTAAAAAAGTTAATTACCTACTATAATCACAAAAATGGCTTAATAATATAAATTATCTAATTATAGTAGGTAAGAGAGAATCATGATAATAGTTGGTCATGATAGTGGAAAAAAGTGAGCGCAGCAACTCATGACTATAAAAGGTATGATGGTCAGTGAGAGTGGTGATAACAAGTAAAAGTAGGTCATAATGATGAAGATTTAATATTAATATAATATTTTTAAAGCATTTTTTTTGAAATAAGTGGTGAAAAAGATCCAGTTTTGCATCTTTTTCTGCTTAGTTATATAACAATTTTTTAATCTTTCTATAGCTGTAAAAAAGATATAAAAAAATCCTTTCTGCCAAGCAAATGCAAGTCCCATAGTCAAAAAGAGTTTTTTTTTTTTTTTTTTATAGCTTTAAACTGTTAAAAAGCTGAACCAAACGCAGTCTAATACCCTCAACTTTAGTAGGCATTTAAAGTAACTTACCATATCAAGAAGGGTATTTTTGTCAATATACCATAGGAGGTTTTTAAAATATGTTTGTTTTCTCCCCAGAATATAATATCATCACGCCGAAAAGAATCATATATTTATTAATGAAAAAAATTCTGAGGTACTAAAAGAATGAATCAAAAACCGTGTTCCCTTCAGATAAGGAGCCCATGAAAGTAGCCAGGCTATGGATAAGATGCCCACTGTTCTGATCGAGAAAGAACCAATCACCGTTCACGGTTTTTTCTTTTACTTATCAATGGAATAAATCTCAAGAACTTTACCACCTCTCTTAGTCAAGGACCTTTTTTTATTAATTTCACAAGCATCAAGTACTAAAATGTAAATAATTCATTTTATTTTTAGATTTTTTTAACAAAATTATTTTTACATATTTACCTATAAATTTAACCTTTAAAATAGCTGGTTCTTTTAAGCTACCACGGTAAGCTTAGGAAGGAGGAACAAGAGTAAACTGGTGTATAATATAGGATTGTTTAGATTTTAATACCCCGACGTTTTCGAAAATAGTAAAAAAGGACCTTGACTTCTTAAGGTTTTGTTGTATTAATACAAATGTCCCTAAGTTTTTGTCGCATTAATAAAAAAGCCTCTTTCCAACCGGATGATATCATTTTTAGTTGACAGAACTGACGTGATAGCTGCGTTTTTATTAATCACACAATAAAATGACAAAAATACCCTATAACAACCATATTTTGAAACAAATTAAGCGAAAACAAGGAGTTTCTACATCATACAATATCTCAAATTTTGTGCTTATAAAGTAAGAATAAGGGTGTTGAACCATACTTTAGGTAATTTTATTGTAGCATTAATAAAAAGCAGTAATTCCATCAGCTCTGTCGATGGAAAATGATGCCTTCACGTTTGAGAGGGACCTTTTTATTAATACGACAAAAACTTATGGGCTTCTTTAATAATTCAAAAAGGTTAGGATCCTTTTTATTATTTTTAAAAATTTTAGGATATTAAAATATACATAACCATATAATATATTATCTTTATTTGATAATTAGGTAAAGGAAAGGTAAAGAGAAGCTGAGAAGATATGATGAGGTAAAGATGGGTGATTTCTTTTTACATTGGTAAGGAATGTAATACAGCAACAACAACAACAGACTCAGTGCCTCAAGGGCTCCCGCCTAAGCGGGGTCCGGAGGGTGGATGTACGTAGCCTTATCCCTTCAGGGTGTAACCCTACCGAGAGACTGTTTCCGAGGATCCCTAGCCTTATAGGGTTGGCAACACGAGGACTTCGCATGAGGTCACCCATTCCTGGTACTACTCTTGTCCAAGTACGCTTAACTTCGTAGTTCTAATGGGATCCAGTGTATTAGTGCCTGGTAAATGAACCCTTGGTAAGGAATGTAATAACTTCCTTAAAAAAAGGAAGCCAACGCTCGAGAAGGGAGTAATAAGTTTTAAATCTAATACCTCTTGCTCAGAGTTTGAAATCTATACAATACTTTTAAATTTTTTGTAAGAGAGTTGTCATTGCCAGCACCAAAATTATTATTGCTAGAGTAATGATGTGACTTACAAACAATGACCCACAAAATTGCCTTCAAAACTACGATCTTGCTATGACAATTACAATTTTACCATGACGATAACATTATCGTTTATAAAATGGGTTATTTAAGTTTTAGTAACCGATATTTTTGAAAATAATTAAAATGACCTTGACCTTTTTGATTTAATAAAAAGCCACTAAGTTTTTATCATATTAATAAAAAAGGCCTCTCTGTGGTGTGATAACAATATTTTTCATCGACGAAGTTGACATGACAATTATTTTTTTATTAATGCTACAGTAAAATAACAAAAGTATCCATTAATACCATTATCTCACTTCATAAGCACGAAATTCGTGATATTATATTATGCAAAAATTATCTGGTTTTGCTTAGGTTGTTAAAAAATATGATTTTTGAAGGGTATTTTGTCATTTTACAGTAGCTTTAATAAAAAAAATAGTTGCCTAGTCAGCGCCATCACCAAAAAATGAGGTCGTCATGCCAGAGAAAAGCCTTCTTACTAATACAACAAAAATTTAAAAATTTTTTTATTAATTTAAAAAAATTTAATATCTTTTTTATTAATTTTAAAAATATTAAGATAATAAAATATAAATAATCCAGACAAAAGCATATTGCTATTATCAATGAAGATGCAGTGAAACAAGAACAGATAAAATTAATGATAGTGGGGTGCACTTTCAGTTCAGAAAATGGGCACCCACTAAAATACTTGTACCTTTTTTACTTTTTTATGTTTAATAATTTGTTTTTCGATAATATAGTTGTGAAGTAGAACATGCGATTCGAGCAAGCAAGGTCTAAAAGAATCTAAATAAATTGGAAGACAGAAACACGAAAACTAGAAAGTAAGGTAAAAAACTAAAAACAGGCTCCACATGGCTACATCAGCACTAAGAGCGACAGGTTACTCAAATTTTTTTATTTTTATTTTTATTTTTTTAATTTGAATACAAGTTCGACAAGGCAAAATTGTGTAGGGTATGGCTCAAAGACAAATAACAAAAATATCAAAACATCCAAAACAGAAGGTTGTCCGAAACAATTGCATACTCAGTAATCCTCAATATTCATAAGCTGTATAAATTATATATATATATATTTTTTTTTTTACTTTTATTCAAAAATAGTCTTTTATGTACTTTATTTATAGCAAGAATAGCCATCAATTTTATTGACGATTTAGGGTCAGTCACTAGATTGAGGATGAATTTGGTTGTAAAATAAAACATAAAAGCTATTATTAGAAAAACATAAAGTGTTTTTACGCCAAAAGTGCTTGTATTTTGGCTACTGTTTCAGTTTAGTTATCGCAATTCCAGTTGTGTTAATTTAGTACCTGTACAAATTTGTTGTACCAATTCAGTCCTTTAGTAAAATTTAAGAATGAAATTTTAATATTCTGGTCACTAGAAGGTCCAAATTATGATTAACATACGGGTTTCTATTAGGTTGCTTCCAACATGATATTGCCCTAAAAATTATTTCATTAACTTAATTTCAATTTAATTATCTTGGACTAAATTAACACAATGTAAATTGTATAGAGACTAAATTGACCTCAATTAAAAGTGTAAAAACTAAATTGACACAATGGACAAATACAAAGACTTTTGGAGTAAATAACCGAACAATGTGATAAAGAGAGATAAAGGGGTAACTCTAATACTCTTTATTTTTGCCCTTTAACCAAATTGCTAAATAAGGATAACTTATCTATCTCTCGTTACCTTACCTAGGGTTAGACATAACTGTGAGATAATAGTGTAGAGGGCACTACCCAATAGGGCTACTGGCACATCATTATATAGAAGAAATAACATAAGAGGAAATAGAATAGAGTCCCTATAAGATAGATCTAAGATAATAGATCTACTAAACATAATATCCTAAAATATTATTCTAATACGCCCCCTCAATCTGAGCTGGGGGACCAACGTTCCGATTGGCCTAATGGTAACGGAAGCAATCTTCAGATAAGCCTTTAGTAAATATGTCAGCAACTTATTTAGTAGAAGTATGAATCGAACATGAATATCACCTTTTTCACAAACATAGTAAAAATCAACATTAACATGCTTACGACGATCAATAGAAATAGGATTAAAAGCCAAGTATGTAGCAGAAACTTTGTCATAAAAATATGAATAGGACCATTATGTTGCAAGCCAAGGTGCCGGATCCAATCACATTCAACAACCACCTTTGTCGCAGCATGATATTCAGACTCAATGGTAGACTTGACAAAAGTTGGTTGTTTATTTGTTCTCCAAGAAAGGGAAAACCCAGTTGTAAAACATCGAGTGTCCAGACAATCATCCCAATCAGCATCAACATAAGCCGTTATGGTTATGCAAGATCCTGGAGTGATGGTGAGACCATGATCAGGTGTGTGCTTGAGAAACCGAAGATTACGCTTCACCATTTGCCAATGAGAAGACCCGGGGAAATGCATAAACTTGGACATATGGTTAACAACATAGCACATATGAGGTATAGTCATAGTAAGGTACTAAAGTGCACCTACCGCACTTCTAAACTCAGTCGGATCTGCAAGTAGATCCCATCAGTTAGTGACAGTTGAACCCGAGCCAGAAGAGGAGTTTGAACAGGTTTAGCCTCAAGCATGTAATACTTTTGAAGAAGATCAAGTATGTACTTATGTTAGGTAAGGAACAATCCACGAGATGTGGGCTTAGCTTCAATCCTAAGGAAGTAGTGAAGAGGATCTAGGTCTTTCATGGCAAATTGTGTAGAGAGTTGAGTAATAAGATGAATAAGAAGTGATGGATGGGAACCGGTAAGAATGTTGTCATCAACCTATAACAGAAGACAAACAGTGCCTAAAAGATGAGCGGTGAATGAATAATGAAGGACCTGCTTTAGTACATTGAAACCTACTATATAGATACGTACTTAAGCCATGAAACCAAGCATGAGGTGCCTGTTTGAGTCCATAAAGGGCTTTACGCAGGCGACAAACATGGTTAGGAAACTTAAGGTGGATGAACCCTTGGGGTTATTTCATGTAAACCTCTTCATTCAGAAAACCGTGTAAAAATGCATTTTTCACAACAAGTTGGCGAATGAACCAAGAGTTAGTTACAGCTAAGGCAAGTATGAAGCGGATGGTGGTGGGTTTGACAACAAGACTGAAAGTGTTAAAATAGTCAAGGCCTTCCCATTGATGGAATCCCTGAGCAACAAGATGGGTCTTGAACCAATCATCCAGACCACCTACTTTATATTTGACCTTATATTTCCATATGCTCCCTACAACATTCAGTTTAGGCAACGGAGGGACTAAATCCCAAGTTTGGTTTTGAATGAGTGCATTAAATTCTTGAGCCATGGCCTCTCGCCATTGTGGGTTCTATATAGCCTGAGAGAAATAGGTTGGTTGTTGAACAACCGTGACAGAAGAGAAAGATAAAATGTGCTTGGACTTACGGATGTCATCCTTGTGTCTAGTACGCATAGGGTGAGTGTCAGTAGAAACTGTATTAGCGTAAGTGGAGAGTGGGGGAATAGTGGCTCCAGAGTAGGATGGAGCAATAACATGCAAAGATGTCACACTTGGACATCCAACCCTTGAATAAGCAGATAGTGGCGCCGGTGCCTAACTAGCTGAATAGTCCATGATCGATGATTTGGTTGGCAGTGGTTCAGGTCTATGGACTGCTAGTGCAATTGGTTCAGAGAGAGGCTTAGGTGAACCGCCATTGACACTGTCAGTAGGCGGGGTGTGAACAACAGGGGGCGGTGTGACATAAGTGATCTTAAGAGGAACATCAACAGGACAAGTATGAGAAGTCCCTGTTGAACCTGGCACGGGATCACAATTTGGAAAAAGATCTTCTACTAAATGTACATGACGACTAATATGCACACAATCGGACACTGGATTTAAACAACGGTATCCCTTGCAACTGGCTGCATAACCAAGAAAAACAATGGGATAGACCGAGGGGCTAATTTATGAGCGATAGGGAGAGTGATGTTAGAATAACATACACATCCAAAGATGCGAAAAAAGATTGTAATCAAGTGCTTCATGAAAAAGTTTTTCAAAAGGAGAAGTTTTGTGAAATAGGTGTGGGCAACTAGTAAATTATGTAACAAGCAGTAAGGGCACCATCAACCCAAAACACAGTTGGTAAGCGAGCTTGAAAAATTAGCATCCATACCACTTCACTAACAAGGCGATGCTTCCGTTCTACCAATCCATTTTGTTGTGGAGTATTAGGACAAGAAAGATGAAAATGAATACCATGAGTTTGACATAACCTAGCCATTAGCCGATTGTCAAATTCACTTCCCCCATTGCTTTGGAAACATTTTAATCTTAGTGTCAAACTAATTTTCAACAAAGATTTTAGGGTAAATTACATATTAGTACCTCGAGATTTGATATATTTATTTTTTAGTCCACAAACTTTATGAAGTAATTTTTTAGTCCAAAAATTTGAATGTATTAATAAAATAGTCCAAATCATAGTTTGTAAAGGTGTAAAATATGTCTTTTATTCAACTCATTTTTATCGGAAGTGTTACAATGTTGCAATTTGTGTGTTAAATGAGGAGAACAGGCGAAGTTACTAACAAATTATGCCATGTTTTACATCTTTTGAACTGTTGTTTGGATTATTTTATTAAATATATGCAAAATTTTAGACTAAAAAATTATTTCACAAAGTTTGTGGACTAAAAAAAACTAAGACATTAAACCTCAGGGTACTAATATGTTATTTACCTGAGATTTTTAAAATCAGAAAAAATAGAATATACTTCGCCTTTCCGGCGCATCAAATATAACCATGAGAATCTAGAAAAGTCACCAATAAAAATCACATAATATTAAAACTCAGTCTTGGATGTTAAAGGAGCTTGCCAAACATAGAATGAATAATTGTAATGGTGCAGTGCAGTAGTATGCAAAACACGAGTAAAAGGAAGTCTATACGATTTACCTAAACAACACGCATTACAATGTTTCAAAAGACTAGAATTAACAGAAACTAAATTATGACGTCTCAAAGTATCTAAAACTGAATTTCCTAAATGACCTAAGCGCCTATGCCAGAGTTCAGTTGAAACTGCCAATGCCACAAGTCTATTGTACTCAGGTGAGAAGCCATAAAGCTATCCATTATTGTGTATCCAAAGGAGCGGCATCCCCGTGATTTTGTCCTCGACACAAAAGGAAGAATTATCAAATTCAATAGTGCAGTTATTATCCTGAAAAAAATTGTTTCATAGAAAGCAGCTTATAAGTGAGACAAATGACTAGTAAAACATTAGACAAGGAAAGAGACTGTGACTTAGTAGGAACAGAGGTAGCACCAACATGAGTAACATGTAATATAAAATTATTTCCAACTTGAAGAGATTTAAAACCAGTACATGGATGAACATTTTTAAAATACCTGAGTTGGAAATCATGTAATTAGACGCACCAGAGTCAGGGTACCAAGTATGATCGGCAGAATCAGAGACAAACATGGCCAATAGGGAGTGTGAGAGATCTGGTTGGGCGTATTGATAGTAGAAATGTGCTGCATCATGACCAGCTTGATAACAAATCTGATAAACAAGAGGCCCAGAACCAAGTATATCGTCATTAGACTGATAAGAAGTACTTGCATGGTGAGACCAAGTCTAGGAAAGTGGCAACCAAACTCTAGGACCTGACAAGCTGGACCATGTGTTCGGTTGGCCGCCAGTTGGTGGCGGTAGCTGCTGTTGATAACCACACCCATCATGATGGCCCCCACGATTGCCTTTGCCTTTGGAGTTGTGTCCTTAGCCCCCCACGCCCACGCTCACCAGGACCACAACCACCACCACCACTAAATTAGTCCTGACACTGACCTATAGCGGCCAAGGCATGACCATGATCAGGAGTAGAACGGCCATAGAGACGAGTGAGAGCAGCTTCTTCATCTAAGAGGGAGATCTTGAGTTCGAAAGTGAGGTTTCAAGAGAATTTGTGAGTGAAGGTGTTGAAAGGGCCATATTTTTGTGGTAATCCAATTAGAGGCATAGTGAATCAACTCCTTGTTAGATACCGGTGAATTAGTGGCAGCTAGATTATCAGCAATGGTCATGAGTTTAGTTAAGTAGGCAGTCAATGTTTTATTGTCTCTGTGTAGGGTAACTAGTTGGGAGCGAAGATCAAACTCTTTGCTAAGGAATGGTCTCGAAAATATTTGGTTAGAGCATCCCACATGTCTTTGGAAGTGGGATGATGAATAACTTCACTAAGGACAGGTCAGGTAAGGGAGGCAGATAGACATGACCGAATACTTTGATCGGTGCAGATCTAGGCATGATGTTTAGGATTTGGAATAAGGGTACCATTAGGATGTCGAATACGAGACGAAGGACAAGGATTGTACCATCAAAAAACCCCATGACACGATTAGACCAAAGTGTCATCAAAATCTGTTTGCGACGTGTGGTTTAATCGGTGGGAGATTCGAGTTTTACCATGGCTAGGCTAGTCATAGTCGAGGTAGACAGAGACACCAGTGAGACAGAATAGGGTAAGGTTGAATTAGGTGCACTAATAATAGGTCTGAAAGTGGATTAGGTCAGGTAGGGCCTTGAAAGTGATGATGGCACATAAGGGAATGGTAAGCCCAGTGTAGGAGGATAAAACCCACCATAAATGGAGAGAATAGGTACCGTGTGGCTAAGATTGGTTGAGAAAGAGCTGGGTTGTGGTGCAGAAGGATCGCAGTTGAGAAGGGAGCTGGTGGTTGGGCGGATCACTGGATGACCGGCAACGTGAGGGGCGGTCACCATAATAGGGATAGGGGAGAGAAGTGGGACTGATGACGTTAGAGCAGGGGGATTTTCGGTTGTCGGAGATGATGGGTTTGTGGTAGAATGTGCGGTTTCAGAAAATCATTTAGCTTTTCTAATTTTTCAAAGTCACACCGAAACTTTTCAAAATTTTTTTAAATGTCACACCTAATGCTAACACCGTTATCTTTCTGTTGAAATAAATATGAAATATGAAATTGCCACACTATCTTCAATAAAACTTGTTTCTTTATCAATGAATTATAAACAATTTTACAAATAAAAAATACTTCTAAATTTTTTTGGTAGCAAAAGGTTCCAAACCCTTAATAATTTTACAAATTCAGTGGGGAAGGATAATTTTGTCATTTGTAAAATACATTACTTAATATAATTTAATTAAATTAAGTTAAACTTGGTGTTTTGATGCATTTATACCCTAAAACGTAGTGTTTCATTTGATGAAAAATTAATGTTTTCAGCCTTAGGTGCAACATTGAATTTTTTTTTAAAAAAGTTTGGTTGTGATTTTGAAAAATTAGAAACATTAGGTCGTTTTCTGAATCCACACCTAAAATATAGGTGGTTTTCAGTAAAAAAAAAAAATCCTATTAGAAACTAAGAAAAATTATCATTTAAGTACCTTGGGTTTTGACCATTTATCACTTAAGCATTCTAACATTTCAATATATATAGAGATACTCCGAACTTTGGATTTTTTTAATTATTAGATATCCTATATCAGAATTTGATAAACTTTTGTAAGAATTTGACTAATTTTACAAAGAACATACTAATGTAATACATGATTATAATAATATATATAAGCTATATCAATGTTTTAAAGAAAAATTCAATAAATTATGATAAAAATTCACAAAATTTTAATATAAATTACTTATATATTGTCGAAATCATATATTGTGTCAGCATTTTTTGGAAAAAAAAATTCTAATTAAGATACTTATATATTTTCGAAATCGTGTTACACTTTTAGAATTTTCCATCAAAACTCTATCGAATCTTGGCAGAAGGTACTTCATTGATAAAATTTTAAAGGAAATATCATTTACGTATCTTGAGGTTTAACCATATATTTGCTGGGTGCCTTTACGGGTAAATATATACAATAATGTATCATGAGATTTGAAATTTTTATCACTTAAATACCCTATGCTGGTGTTTGATAAATTTTTGTGAGAATTATCAATTTTATACAAAATACGCTAATATAATGTATGATTATAATAATATTTATAATTCATGTCGATATTTTCAGTAAAACTTCAATGAATATAGATAATAAGTTTACTAAATTTTGATATAAACTACCTCTATATTGTTGAATCATGTGTCATATAAGCAATTTTTGGTTAAAAAATTATAATTAATATACCAGTATATTGTTGGAAAAGTAATGCTATACGATACGAGAAGGGGGCGCACGAAAATGGCACGACTAGACAAACTAGCTCCTAAGCACCTGTTTCTCATGACTTTTTTTCTCGTTACATACAACATTTTTGTTGTTGAAATTATGTTTTACTTGAGCATTTTTCAATGAGAATCTATCAAATTTTAGAAGGAGTACCTGATTGATAAAATTTTAGAAATTCATATTATCCAAGTGATAAAATTTTAAACATTAACTTACTCCATTATATTTGGGACGATATGATACTTAAATAATAAATGATCAAATAAGGTATCGACCGAAGTGATAATTTCCCAATTTTTATATCCATAAAGTACTTAGATGATAAAATTGTTAAACCTCAAGGTGTCTAATTATATATTTTACAGTACTAATTTATTTAAGTAATAAAAGAACGAACTAATTTAAGTGTATATTAAAAATAAAAAGGATTATTTATATTTTAATATCTTAATATTTTTTAAATAATAAAAAAGGACCCTTACCTTTTTGAACTAATAAAAAAAAACTCATAAGTTTTTTACAAATTAATAAAAAAGTCCTTCTCTAGCATGATGACGTTATTTTTCCTTCAACAAAGCTAACATGGCAATTATGTTTGTGTTCCACATGTTCCAGAGTTAATGCAATAATAAAATAACAAAAATACCATTTAATACTCTTATTTTTACTTTATAAATTATAAGCACGAATTTCTAAATGTTATAATATATAAAAACAATTTGTTTTCACTTAATTTATTTAAAAATATGATTATTAAATTATATTTTCGTCATTTTAATGTGTGATTAATAAAAAATAGTTGTCACTTTAGCTCTATCGACAGACAATAACGTTATCATGTCAAAGCGTTGACTTTTTATCAATACAATAAAAACTTAAAAACTTTTTTATTATTACAAAAAAATTACAGAATTAATTTTTAAAAATTAAATTTTTTTATTATTTTAAAAAATATCTGATAGTAAAATATAAATAATTCTAAAAAAGAATAAGTTAAATAAATAGTTAAATGTATTTGTCATTCCTTTGTTTATGAGGGATATCAGATCTGATCTTGCGGCGTCTCGCTTTGTGTAAGTTCCCCCCCTCTCCTACTCTCTCCTCTCTCTCTCTCTGTTTTGTTTTTGAATTTGTATTATTTTATAACCTATAAACAATAAAAATTATAAAATTATATTAAAAATTATGATCTGGGTTTATTAATAACAATTTTGACTTGATAATAATATTTTCCGTAATTTTTTTCCTTCTTATTTTATTTTTAGATTATAGTATCGGGAAGTTAAAATTTATACTGTTGGAGAAATAATGTGACTTACAAATAATAAGAGTTATAGAATTGTATCAATCTTGTTCTATTCTTAGATTATATTATTAGTATTATTATTATTTTGCTGTTTTATTTTGATCATACTCCAAACAATCATTCCTCATATTCTTATTCTTCTTCTAGAAATTAATTGTAGATTTTGTTGCTTCACCTTTAGTATATTATTAGGGTTTTCAATTTACTATTTCTGATTTTATTTAGATTCATATCAAAATCACATTCTCACCTGGTAAAATTATATATATATATTTTTTTTCAATCTATTGGTAATTCTGTTTTATTTTACTGTTATTCGAATGTTGCAATATTTATAATTTTGAAAAATATTATTTATGTATTATCGGGTTGAAATTGTGTTGAATTTGTTTGTGTTGTATTTATATTTGGTTTATAGTTGAATTTTTAAAATTTTTGTATGATTTTTAGTTTAGAATTACATAATAGGTGGGTAGGGTAGGGTAGGGGAGGGGATATTTTCTAGGTAATGGATAGAGAATATGAAAGGTGAGTTCATGATAAGACTTCTTTTTGGTTTGGATGTTATTGGAATGGGGGGACTTTGCTATAATATAAGACGTTATCTGAGCTGTTGTAATTGGGGTAGTGGTTAAGCTTCGAATTGAACCTCGTTAGTGTCCTTATTTTAAGAAGTTATATTCTCCTTACCAATGTAAAAGTTAAAAAAATGGTGTCCTTGTTTCGTTGTTGTTGTTATTGATTCAACCCTAATCATAGATTTTTTTTGTAATTTCTAAGGTTTTTCTCATGAACTGAGAAATTCTTTGTTCTAATTTCTTGTAAACATTTTGAGCTGTAATTTTCTAGTTTTGCATGTGAATTTCACTATCTTGAGAGTGTGATTTGGGACTTCGTTGATTCAGTGAAGTTTCTAATTGGGGTTTTGGTGTTATGATCGGGCTGTGGGCCCTTCGGAAGCAACATTCTTTTAGGGTAGTACCCTCCCTGCTTTCGCAGGAGCCATTTGAGGATATTGGTTTTGATGTTGTTGTTGATCCTTTTTCATGAGCTTAGCCCTAATCTTTTGTTTAATCTACAAATAGACATAGATTGCTTTAGATTTGTTATGTTGAACAAAATGAAAGAATCCTTTCCTCTGATGTCTCTCTTCCCTGTTTGTCCCTAATTTCTATCTCCCTTTCCCTCTAATTTGGGTAATTTCTCTATCGAATGTTCTGGTTTTGTAACAGGTGTACGATTTCAAGCTGTTGTTGTTAGGGTTCTTTCGCTCCCTAAACTTACTCGTTAAAAGGGTTTTGGCGTTTCCTTGATATCATCAATCAATGTTTTGAGATAAATATGGAGAAAGTGCTTTTCGTCAAAGGAAAAAACACTTTCCAGTGAAGAAGTTTGGTTGAATAGGCTCTGAGGTTGAGGATTTGTACAAATAGATGTGCATATATATGAGCTAGCAATTCAATGGTTACTCAAACAATGGGATCTCAAGGTGTTGGTGAAGCCTCAATGTCGAAAATGTTGTCCTTGTCGCGACAGGGATCCTTGTATAGCCTCACCCTTGACGAGGTCGAGCATCAGTTGGGGAATCTAGGGAAGCCATTGAGTAGTATGAATCTCGATGAGCTTCTTAGGAGTGTTTGGACTGCAGAAGCTCATCGGTCTCAAGGACCAGGTGGAAGGCTTGATATCGGTGCTTCTGGGTCATGTCTTAATCGACAATTGAGTTTAACGTTGTCTCGGGATCTAAGTCGAAAGACGGTGGATGAGATCTTGAGAGAAATCCAACGAGGGAAGAAGAATGATAATCGGGAGAGGAATCAGGATGGCGAAAATGTGCTTGGTGAGATGACATTGGAGGATTTCTTGGTTCATGCCGGGATCGTTCTTGACTATCCTAATGGGAACCACGCTTCCGGTCCTCTCTCAGGTTGTGAAAATTTGACCTAGGCTTAGGATCGACTCATGAAATTGGCATATATGAGGTTTACATATAAGTTCAAATAATGTTGTGTGTTAAAACCAATTGGCATTAGGTGGAATAACCCACTGAATTTATATGTTGATCTTTGTTATCCCACAACTTCAATGTGAGATTCCTTATTAGACTTACTTGTGTTGTCTTACAATGTGAAATTCCATAGGGTCTTAGGCTTAATTCACGGAGTTGGCATATATGAGGTCCACGTATAAGCACAAGTGAAGTTCTATACTAAACCTAATTGGCATTAGATGGAGTAACCCACTAGATTTGTATGTGGATATCTTCTCTCTCGTAACTTCAGTATAGATTTTTTACTGGATTCACATGTGGAGTCCTTAAATGTGAAATTTCATTACGTCTGAAGCCCAATTACGAAGTTGGCATATATGAAATCCACATATCAACACAAATGAGGTTCCATCCTAAAACCAATTGGCATTAAGTGGAGTAACCCTAGACTCATATGTGATCTTTTCTTTCTCACAACTCCAGCGTGAGCTTTCTTATTAGACTCACATGTGGAGTCTTTAACATAGGTAAACATTGATTTGAACGCAGAGCAACAAGCTGGTGTCTCGAACCATGCCCATTGGATGCAATATCAACTACTATCTCAACAGCAGCAGCAACATAATATGATGACTGTATTTATGCCTGGCCACCATGTCCAGGAGCCGATTTCGGTTGGTGGTGTGGGTCCCGATTCAGCATACATCGAAAATGTGACCTTGGCATCATCGCCTATAACAGGTATGTTATCAGAGACACAGGCACTTGGGCGGAAAAGGGTTGCTCCTGGAGATGTGGTAGAGAAGACTGTTGAAAGGAGGCAGAAGAGAATGATCAAGAACCGCGAATCTGCTGCACGTTCTCGAGCTAGGAGACAGGTTGAGTGTCAACTTACGCATGTGCATTTTCTGTGTTTAGGATGGAGAGGCGTTGTCTCGGAGTTCTCATGGAAAAAGTTTCCAAGAAAACTAGAAAACTGAACAATGTGTTCAAAATCGCAGTTTTCCAATTGGAGAGGTTGCATAATAGCTTTCCAGGTTTCCGATGTTTTCTGTTCTTTTAAAAATTTAGAAAATAGTTTAAAACTAATTTCCAAATTTCCTTTCTAGCTTGTTCCATGTTTTCCGTTTCTCTCAATTGTCCTCCATGTTTTCTCCGCACTTTCTATTTTTCACACTAACCCCTCTGACTTCAAACCTGAGTATGCATACAAACCGGTGTTTGATATTTTTGCAGATCAAATGTATTTGAATCGTTTATTTTTGATCGGTTACCTTCAGTGTTCGGATTAAGTTTTGATAGGATTATCGGATTTTTGAATTTAAGGATATATATTTTTCCAAATGGGGACCGTTAGCGATTTTTCGTTGCTAAACATGTTTTCCAAATGGAGAACGGAAAAGGAGACTAGAGATGAAAAGGAAAACTGGAAATAAAAAATGAAAACTATTTTCTATTTCTAATTAAGGCCTAAGCTTTTTAACTTTCAATTCGTCACATATTTTTGGGTCGTTTTTGATGGACAGGCCTACACACATGAGCTAGAGAACAAGGTATCTCGTCTTGAAGAGGAAAATGAGAGGTTGAGAAGAATGAGGGTAAGAAAATTTGCTCTCTTCAGTCAATAGATCACAAGAAAAAGTATCTCGTAAAATGAAACAACACATATTAGCTGATATAATAATATAAAGTAAATTATATAAGGTGTATTTTGAGTTGATCTAATTACCTCAGTTTCCTTTAAAAAAGCCCTACCAATAAAAACTTGTTTTGAGCCCCTAAAATCTCGGGTTCAGCGAAATGAGAGCTACCATTAGCAGCTGCTTAAATTGCCTAGATTTAGACTACATTTGTTGCTGCACCTTCATTTCTACTGAGGCAATAAGCTTAATGTTGAGGAACCAACTCTCCCAAAAGCTTGAACTATTGGAAAAGATTCAAAATGCTTTTATACTGTAACGTGCCTTCCCTTGCGAATGCCATGTGGATTTGAAGCATGAATAATGCACAGGTTCACTTCATACCTTATACTTGACTTATATTAATGTCAAGGGTGGGTATGTCAGGATTTGAGCTCCTAACCTCTCGATCAAAGAGGGTTTGATACCAATGTCTAGACATCAAATATCCCAAAAGTTTAAGCTAAGGATGAAGGCCTAAAAATGCTTTCATACTCTAACACTTAGAAGTGCCAGTACAAGCGTTTTTCTTATATTGCCTATTGTAGTACGAGAGATGGTGCGAGATGTTGTTGGTGTTCGGTGTAGTGGTTAGGCTGCCCATCCTTCAAGCATGAGTCTTGGATTCAAAGCCCACCTTTTCCCTCTCCCAGATGTTGTTGGCCGCCCTACTTATGACAATATTCTTCCTCCTTACCATTGTAAAAAAATGGGTGTTTCGGGCGGGCTATCACAGTTCAATCAAATGCCACATGTTTCCGTATGGAATAAATGTGATTGGAGATAAGAATTCGTCTGATAAACTACTCGTGTTTTAATGAGTTACCCAAAAGACATATAGACTCTGCTGTTTCAATTTCATTTGACTTATATTTCTTTTCATTTGTCTAATTCTTTTATTTGGTTAAGCTGTGAAAAAACTATTTCATTTTTTACAAAAGCACTTTTGAAAAAGTGTTTCCATTGGGGGAACTTTTGTCTGAAAATTTTTTAGTTTTTGCTTTTGCTTATGCTTTAAAGAAGAAACACATTTCTTGTTTATCTTAAAAAGCAAAAAAACCACCTTTTTTTTACATAAAAAGAAGCTTAACAAAAACAAGTCTGTGTTCATTATTGGATTTTCAAGACAGGTTGGGGGCATTGGGAAATAGCCTCTCTTCAGGTTGGCACCCTGAAGGGGGAAGGCTTCTTACATCCGCCCCCCCGACCCTGCGTAGGCGAGCCTTTGAGGTACTGGGTATGTTCCTTTAGTGAGCTTAATTTGCCCTCCTTTCTTCTATTTACAGGAGGTGGAGAAGTCGCTGCCATGTGTTCCTCCGCCGCAGCCAAAGTGCCAGCTGCGTCGAACTAGTTCCGCCCCCTTGTGAGATTTTTGATCTTGTTAAACTTATCGAACCTGCTATGGCTTTATCTTTGACGACAATATAGGTCGAGCTTATTAATCCAAATTAAGAACATCTTATAATTGTCTTTGTCAAGCTGCCATTTTTCTGATTGTCACTTTTTTTTTTCCTTTGCAGAATGTTTTTACATGTATGTACATTTTTGTGTGTTAAAGACTCATCTTGTAGTTTAGAGATGGAAAATGAAATGTTAAAATCTTTTATCCCTTTCCTCAAATTTGTCATTTCTCTATGAAGTTGTCTTGTGTAAATGTTGTCGTAATCTGTGTTTTGGACGACATGTTGCTTATCTTTGTTTGACAACTGGATTTAAAAAAAAGCAATATTCCCAGTGCCCCACGGGCTCTTGCCTAAGCAGGGCCTGGGGGTGGATATATGCAGCCTTCCTCCTTCAAGTGAAGGGAGGCTGTTTTCAAGAACCTCCAACCTGAGGGGTGCAACACAAGGACTTCTTAAGAGGTCACCCATCTTGATACTAATCTTGCCCAAGCACGCTTAACTTTAGAGTTCTAATAGGATCCGGTGCACGCAGTTCATGTGACAACTGGATAGAGGTAGAGAAATTTATCCTTCCCTCTATTTGGTAACTTTTTAGAGGTAAATGGTGGTAAGTTTAATCTGAAATCCATTTACAACCAGATTATATTAGATATTTTCTTTTTAACTTTCTTATACATGGTAAGGAAGTCACATGAGTCGCACAAGGGAGCAGTCCTTGACAAACCGCTAACCCCCGTCTCCCAAATGAAGGCGTGATTCAATCCTGGGTTTTAGTTACTAACCCCCAGAGGCTTTTCCAGTTAAGCTACTTTGCACCTTCAAATACGAGATATTTTGTACATTGTTGATCATTTTTATAATATTTTGTTAGTATGGACTTCCTAAATGTGTAATAGAATGGCTCATTTAGAAGCCAAAGATCATCTAGGTGAGCGGTTAATCATTGGGTAATGTTATTGGTATAGCAAAATTACTACTGCCAAAACAAGATCATAGTTTTTGAGGTAATTTTATAACTCTTATTATTTATAAGTCACATCATTATTCTAATAATAAAAGTTTATGTTATAATAATAAAGATTCCTGTAAAACCCAAAACTTTTGAAGTCTCAATTTCTTTCACCAATCATAGCACTTAGAACCAAAGAGGGCACCAACACGCCATCACTGGATCCCATTAGAACTTCGAAGTTAAGCGTGCTTGGGCGAGAGTAATATCAGGATGGGTGACCTTCTTGGAAGTCCTCACCCTCAGGTTGGGGGTACTTAGAAACAGTCTCTTTTCAGGTTAACACCTTGAAGGGGGAAGGCTGCTTACATCCGCCCCCCCCAGACCCTGCGTAGACGGAAGCCTTTGAGGCACTGGATATTTTCCTTTTCTATAGCACTTAGAAGAAAGAGTATTGTCATTGACAATTTAGTTAAACAATCTATCAGGAGGCAATGTTACAAACGAAATCAAGTAATTGACTGTTAAGAGCGTGTTCATTATTATTTTCTATTTGTAATTTTTAATTTTTTTAAAAATCTAAATGTCATATTTTAAATAAGATGTCTTCTTGTTTTTCGTTTTTTGCTGTCGGCTTCTTCCTTGTTCGAGTGAAAAATCAAAGTAGAAACGAAAAGAAAAAAAAAAAAAAAACCCGACTTTTAGTTTCTAAGACTAAAAATTGTAATTGAAAATTGTACCGACAAAATCCCGAAATTATGGCTTAAATTTGTCGTCCCCTTAGAACAAACCCAACATAAGATGAGATAGCCATTCGCTCCTCAATGATGCAACATAACCATGAAACTTCGCGACAAATTTTCTTTTTTCTTGTAACGATGAAAAAGTACAATATTATCCTAAATAGGACCACCAATATCTAAAAAAGGAGAAATGGGTTTTGAATCTAAGACCTTATATTTGAGGGGTGGACAATCTAACCGTTACACCAAACCCGACAGAAATATTCTTGCACCGAGCACGCACTTTACCCTCAAAAAGTATAATACATCATACACAACATAGACTACAAATAAATTGCATGTATTTTTTATAACCATTTACAAAACCCAAAGTTCTTTTTCTTTGGACCTCCTACCACCATTTTTGCACTATAACTCACTAACTTTGACCTATTTTGAGTCACCTGCACCTTCTGAATCCGACGAAACTCTCCTCTCTCTCTTTCCGCCTTCTTGCTCATCGAACTCGGTTTCCAAATCGAGCCCAAACCCTGCAACACTTCCGTAAAGATCCCGGCCCCACTGATCAAGGAATCCCGGTTTCTGCATCTTTTCTGAATCTTCCACCTTTTGTTTCTTCCGGGGAGACGTGGGTCCTGCAGAAGATTCCGGGATCGACTGAGATTCTGATGGATTCTTGTTAGGATTGTCGGTATCTTCAGGCTCGGGTGAGTGTGATGTTTCGGAGGCTTTAAGCGCGTTACCGAGTTTTTGCTGCTCTTCTATGATCTTCTGGAGGTACTTCCCTTGAGCTTCGATTCTCATTTGCAGCTGTTTTTGCACCTATTTAAACACAACATATTTTCATCAAAAGAATAAGTGAACGGTCTTGGATTACTCTCTCTGTATTCCATTCGTCCCTCGAGTCTATAAAATCTATGTCGAAATGATCACGGACAGTCCCGCAAAAAATATAACTAAGGGCTTGTTTGGCCAAGTTGTGAAAAATGTGTCTTTTTCTATCGAAAAATAAATATATAAAGAGATAAAGAATGTACAAAACGTTAAGGATAAGATGTCCTCGAAGTTAAAAAAAAAATAAACATAAAGCCCCTTATTCCCTAGCAATCAACAGAGGTTATGTCAGTAAAGCCTTCAAAGCTCTTTATCCAAAGAACTCCTAAAAATATTTCTTTTACAAACACTTTTATAAAAAATGTTATCGATAGAGGTATTTTTTTCAAAAAAAGTTTTGTTTTGTATCTATCTTTGCTATAACAAAGAAGTATTATCTTTCTGCTTCTGCTTTAAAGCAAAAAATAGCTTCAACTTTTATTTAGAAACACTTTTCTTTCCAAATCAAACATCGTTAAAATCTAAAAGGGTTTTTTTCATGATAATAAACTTGGCCAAATACCCAGACCTTGCACTGGCGGAAGCCTTTGAGGTACTGGGTTTGTTGTTGTAATAAACTTGGCCAAATAGGTCCTAAGCCTCTTTCCCACTAGATGGGATCAACTATACATAGATCAAAGGCTTACCACCATACCCCCTTTTTTTTTTTTTTCATTTTTTGAATTATAAATTATATCTTCGTTAAACTCTTATGCAACAAGGAATCTCGAATAAAATTATATGGAAACCCTTCACAAGATTATAGCTTTAAAAAAAAGCAAGTAAAATATCGATAAACCTCAAGTTGTTCATGAAGACGCTTCTGAACCTCCATCTGCATCCGGAGTGCCTCATTGATTTGCATTCCCCTGAAGAATGAAGTAACAGCAGATTACAAAATTAGGAGAGAAATAATGCACAAAGAGTTTCCTCAAAAACCAAGAACTGGTAACATAAAGTCCTTCAATCTCTCTATATATCAGCTAAGGCTATCGTGCGAAGCCTTAAAAAGCTCTTAGTCCAAGGAACTCCTAAAAAAACCACATTTTCTCAAAAGGGATAACAGATGCTATTAGCATCACAAGAAATAGGGGTGGGTAAATAAGTCAAGCTAGCTCATGAGGTTTGTCATAAAACTTGAAAGGCTTGAGCTCGGAGCCGATCTAATCTAGCTCATTTTGCCTACAAAGCTAAGCCCAAGCGTGGTGAAGCTCGAGGTCATGAGCCTCACAAGCTTATCTTAATACAATTTTATTAGCTTAAATAATGCCTAATCTAGTCTAATTTGAACTTAAATCAACTGAGCTCACACCAAAGAGAGCCTAGATCGAGCTTAAATGTAGCCTGTATAAGCAAGGCTTATTTTGAACCTCACCGAGCTGGATTCAAGTTCAACCAAGCCGAGCAGAGGCAGAGCTCGAGCCCGAGCACATGACTAGCGGAGCTTGAGCTTAAATCAATTTTAAATGAGTCTAAAGAAAGAAATCCTAGTTCGCAACTCAGTAAGTTGGATTCAAGCTGAGCCTGAGTCTATCTATGACGAGCCAAGCTCAAACTTGAAGTTTCCAAGCTCGGTGAGCTTCGGGCCAACCCCAAGCTAAGGATTGAGTTTAATGAGCTTGGGCTCGGTTCGGCTCGGCTCGGCTCGGCTCGGCTCGGCTCATATTACGGACAGCAAAAGCTAATGGCAAAATGCAAGTTGACAGCAAAATTAGTTCCAAGAAGGAAATAACACGCACTGCAAGGAATCGGTGCTACACTGGCCATCCCCAGAGCGCTTCTTCTCATCTTTCGAACCTAATCAACAAGAACTCATAATCAAACAACTAAATAACTTGCACTTCTTGGCGACTAAAAGCATGTTTGGCCAAGCTGTAAAAAAATTGTTTTTTCTCCAAGCGTATTGCGCAGAAATGTTATTAATGAGTATTTTATCTAAAAGATTTTTAGTTTTTGCTTCTGCTTCTATTTCCAAGGAGAAATACTATTTTCTTACTTCTACTTAGAAGTAGAAAAACATCATCTAATTCTATTTACAAACACTTTTTTTCCAGTCTAGACGCCTTTAAAATCTGAAGAAATTGTTTTTGGCCGAACATGCCCTAAGAGAAGAAACAACCTCTCTTTCACTCGGAAGGGGTAAGGCTGCATACATCTCCCCCCCCCCCCCCCCCGACCCTGCTTTTGCGGGAGCCCGTGAGGCACTGGGAATGTTGTTGTGGTTGTTGTATGCCCTAAGAGAAGAAAGGTACCTGTACCATCAGTAGGAGAATCCGGAAGATACTTTGCTAGCCGGTACTTCTACAAAAAGGATTAAAATGCAGTAAGCTTCAAAAATGCAAATACCATTATAGTAACTATCTGTCTATATGCTTAACTAATAGTTCCCTAGTTCGTTTTCCTGGTGGGTAGCACAAATAAGCTTGAGTCCCTGTACAATGAACTACAAGAAGGATAATATAAAATCTGGGTTGGCCCCGAGATTCTAAAAGCCGAAAGCAAGTTTGATCTATAGGCCCGTTTTTGGTAATCAAGGCATCCTGACCCACTTGAGGGCACCTCAGATAATCTACATTATATGATAATACCCGCTAATATGTCTCATTTATCACATACATGAGTGTGTGTGCGTGTGTGTGTGCACGTGCAATAGATGCAAACTTAAAACATAATTAATTTTCAAAAGAGACCCCAACTGCCTTGCTTCCAGTACACCGGCCCTATATAAAATTAATTACAAATGGATCATGAGACAACCAACCTGCAAATGACTTTTCACATGATAGATGGTAAGTCCAGGTACACCCATCACTCTCAGTACACCTTTCGGTGTCGCTCCTGCAAAAGTGTCACCAGCAATGAAATTCAACACGGATTTTGTAACATAACAAAAGCTTGGACGGAATATTATTACAGCGTGAAAGAATGAGATTTGCTGTCCATGACAAATTAGGAATATTATTGACATTCTACTTATGATAAATAATGCCAGTGCAGTGCAAGTTAGTCGCATTTTTAGAGAGGGAAATCAAGCAACTGATTGGTTGGCAACATCAAGATATCATCAGTGCGACAAGAACCATGATTTCTCCTCCCTACATTACCTAATCACTTCCAACAGCTTGTGTGCCGGCTTACCATAAAGCTCGCAATGCTCATTTCAAGTTCAAGCCAAGCCGAGCTGGCTAGCTCAAGCCTAGCAAAGCTCTAGCTCATAGGCTCACAAGACTATGTAAGCCTATCTTATCACAGTTAATCAGCATAAAAATGCCTAATCAAGCCAAATTTGACCCGAAATGAGTATAAACAAGCCTAGTAAATGAGCCTAAACAAGAAAAACTTAGCTTGCAACTTGTGGAGCTAAGTTCAAGCTCAACCAAGCTGATCCGAGACCAAGCCCATGACGAGCCAAGCTTGACCATTAAGTCTCCAAACTCCATGAGCATAGCTAACTGTTGACAAGGCGAGCCTCGAGCCTTACGAGTTTGGGCTCGGGTTGGGTCATATACACCCCCTAGTAGCAGGCAATTATGGAAACTAGGCTCCAGGTATTGCCATATGCAACATGTCCTTAGAGGATTGGAGAGAGTCTTCTGAATAAAGTACAAAGACATGACAGAAAAGAGATACATATGCGTTTCAAAACAACAGCACCAGACATTCTTCAATCAAAACATAACCTTATAATGGGCTCGAGAAACTCTGATAATAAATGCTCCATTCTGCAACTTTTTAAATCACTTACCAAAATACGAAATTCCATATGTTCAAGGCCCCCAAATCTTAGGACCCTCTAAATTATAAGGTTCTTAATCCGGCAAATAGCTAAATTTCTATTTTATAATTTATTATTCAATATTTATATGGTAAAAGAAAATGTTTTATATATGAAGGGCCGCGTTTCAAAATATCTGCTTTGGGTACTAAAACTTTTATAGGACTTACAGCAAATGGTACTAGTATTGCTGCAAACATAAAAGTATTGCGCATATTTGGCATGAGATCTTGCTCAGAGTCCCCTCCCAGTAATCTTAGGTTCAATATGTACAATCTAAGCACATTGAAATGATATCATATGTTGGTAAAAGAATGAATAGGTTGTTACTGTACAACACGCATAGGAATCGACTAGGCCTTAGATTAGGCTGCCAACCATGTTATTAGTCCACTTTCTCTCTCCTGGTCTATCCTCGCTCTCTCTCTCTCCATTGCTGCTTCTAAATTGGCTAGGGACTGACTGCCAAGCACCACCATGGAGAAGTAAGACACTCGCCTAACATGCCCCGACGTACTCGCCCACCGTGCCACTGATATGTGAGTAAGGCATTCGAGTGCCAAATACTGGTTGCTAATCTGCCAACATGTGTCTAGCTAAAGGATCTCAACTAGTGTCCTCTATGGACACCTCACCCCCGATCTCTTTTCCTCTAAATACCAAGTTGATGCATAACAAGAAGTATACTCCAGACAACTCTGCTGAAACTCTAGTCCTGTTCCTTTCTTTAGAGCATAAGTTTAACTCTCCTAAACCCACGAACCCTTCTAGAAACACTATAAATGATAGGCATTGAATTGATGATATGACACCAAAATATTAAGAATCAAAATTATTACTGAAAAGAAATACCCACTATCTGGTCCACCGAGTTGAGTAATTGCATCGACAAAGCGATTATGAAGATCCTCGGTCCATCTCAATCGTTGCTTCCCACTTCCCCCAGGAGTTGGGTTCTTAGCTGAGTTATCCAATGCTCCAGCATTTGCAACTTGTTGATCGCTACCTTGAGCTTTATGGGGCACCAAGCTTGTTGTCGAGAACTTTTGAGCATGGTACATGATGGGAAACTGCAAGTTACATAATGGCATTAACATTAACTTTTACTCCGACAAGTAACAATACTATTAGAGTATAAAACCATTCATGAACTTTCACCCATCATATTAAGATTTAATTGTTGGTTCCTTCACATGATATCAAAGCCATGTCGAATGAGAGGTTGCAGGTTCGAATGTCAACCACCCTCACTTCTAAAATTAATATAATCTCAGCACCAAGTATAAGATAGGCATGTGCATTATCATGATATGGCATGTTAGAATATAAAATCATTTACATACCCTTACTCATCAAATTAAACTTGTTGATTCCTTGATACATACTGGAACCATTCTTCAATAAGGCCCCAACATTGCCAAGAACATAGAAGGGAATGAGCTAAAGAGATCTTCAAATCTCATAGTGGTGATGATAATCTTCACTGGTCCTAATAGTTGAATGGACAACAAACTAAGGCCACCATCCAAACTATTTTGACTCAAGCTGTAAAATCTCATAAGGCCTTCGGCTGAACTATGGAGTTCACATAACTAAAGTCCACGTATAAGCCCAAATAAGTGTCCTTGGCAAATTAAGACCGTCATTAAGAACATTTAGGACATGTTCACTAGATTTGATATAGTTTCAGTTTCTCATGTTTTCAGCAAGGATCACCAAGTTGGGGATTAGATGGCGATGACAGGTCCTAGTTGGCAGGGTCAAGCGAGAGTAGATGGGAATTCACATCAAAGCCTCGAAAAGATTGTATATGTCGATGCACTAGGCCAAGTTATCTAACGATAGCGCACCTAGCGTTCTCCTTACCATTAAAAAACAATATAAGCCCAAATGGGTTCCATCCTCAAACCAGTTTGCATCGGATGGAGCAGCTCACTATGCTTATATGTTGATCTATTTTCTCTCACAACTTCAATGTGGAACATTTTAACCACACTCACATATGAAGTTCTCAACACAACCCCCGACATTTGAGTGCACATTATGTGAATTGAAACTTATTCTGAGTAGTGGAATTCAAACAAATACAGGTTGCTGAAACTGGAGGGAGTTCTAGATTCGGGTCAGTACAAAAGCCACTGAGCTATTTAGAATTAACCTAGAAAATCTCCAAACCCCACATAAACCTAATCAAATTACTTTCTTGAGCTACCATCCAATCATCAGCTTGTAAGTGTTAAAGTATAAAATCATTCTTGCATCTTCAACCATCAGCTTAAGCTTTTGAAATGATTCCTTCAAATGACATCAAAGCCTTGTTAACCGAGAGGTCATAAGTTCAAATAGCAACCCAATCTAAATATTAATATATTTCGACCACAATGGAAAGGTCCGTGCATTATCCACGCTTCAACCTCAAAGGGCATTTGTGTGAATGGGCACATTACGGTATAAAACTATTCCTAGACTTTCACCTATCAACTTAAACTTTTAAAATAGTTGATTCCTTGACAGTAAGTTCAAATTGAATCCAACCACACAAGAGATAGAGAGAGACAACTAAAAGCATTACATAATTCATAATCTCAATTTACATTCTAATACGAGCTAATCACTTTATAACTCGTAATTAGGGAAAAATCTTTAAGTCAAAGAGAAAAATAACTTACAAAGGAGATGAATTCGCATAAACACTTGGTATCAAAACAAACCCTAACAGACGAACAAGCTCAAAATCCCAACAATCTC